>OZ005654.1:79745653-82305653 GCA_963930645.1 Salticus scenicus | reverse complement strand
CACTGAGTAACAATGGGGTAAAAAATGACTCTAGTGACATTTCATAGAAAAAAAAAAAAAGAAATTCATCGGAAAATATCGATATATTTTTGAATAAATTGATATTAAATAATTATTGTTCCCATTTAAACATTACTCTTTGTAAATTAATATTAAAATATTATTAATAATCGTCGCATCATTCGTTGTAACGCTAGTGGTGTCGTTTCGGTCAATTCCCCGTGCGTCGTCCGTAGTATTGGGAAAAAGTCGAAACAAAGTCAATATAGAAAGATCAAATGTACATAATTCCCGCGAAGCTTTTCCCGCAAAACTTTGACCTGTCTGAAAAACCGGAAGAAGGGAGCAAAATGAATCAACGCTACTAATTGCGTCGCGGTCAAATACACCGATTCTAGAAGTAAGATGTTATTAAGTGTTCAAAAATTTGCAGGAATAACTTGAAAACATACTGTGTCAGAGAATACCCACCAAAGGTCAGTTAGACAGAGTTTCCCCACTTTATCTTTAAGGGGAATTTATAAGTGATGGGAGGCAAATAGACCAATAAGCGACTACTAACGGGTTAAATGATCTATTTTTACCCAATTATTTCTTTTTAACGAAGTTGTAAAATAGGCATAGTTTATCATATAAAATATAACAAATTTGAAAAATTCGACGTTCTACGATTTCTTTTATAAAAAAAGCGCAATTTTTATATTATTTGAGCAAAAGTTAAAAATACATTGAGCAAATTTTCTGTCTATAGGTCGCGAAAACTGAATAGTGATTATGCCATGACATTTCCACCAAGACTCATGGAAAGTTCACAACAAGTCTGATGCCGTTAGCAACAGGTTCTACAAGTTATATTATGAGAAATAAGGATATTATACTATCTACATTTGAATATTTTACAAAACCTAATAAATTACAATTAAATAGTTAAATAAATAAAGGAAAAAAAAACTTGTATGGAAATTTTTAAAAAAAGGATTGAAAGAAAAGAAAATCTTTTAAACCATTGGTCTGGAATCTACAAAACATATGATTTGATGAATATTCAGCTATGGAATGAAAATAATTGTCGTCTAATTTTCATTTCATATATATCTAGAAAGAGTTGCTTAAAGATGTTGCGTTGAATATGATTTGATGATGCTGATTAAAAAACGTCAAAAAAAAAAAAAAAAAAAAAAAAAAAAAAGATTTTATGATAAAACTTCGCCATGTAGAAACGCATTTTTGTCTTGGGATGGAAATTTATAAGATGCATATGTTTCTTACCGAAATGTTGCAATTGATCAACAGTTAGTGACATTTAGAGGGAGACGTCCATTTCATCAATATATTCCCTTTAAACAAGGAAAGTATTGTTTAAAATATTGGACTGCATGTAATATCAATGTTTTAATATTTCTAATATTCAAATGCGTACAGCAAAATGTACATACACTGAGAAAAAAAAAAAATATATCTGTAACTGACATCTAGAATCTGAATTGTGGCTCTAGAAAAAATAGTTCCATATCATCCTTATGAATTCTAGTCCCTTTTGAAAGCGATTTCTAGAAACCCTTATTAAAATTCTAGAGAGTTTGTCTATATTATTGAGGTCAAACCTATTTGAAAATATCTCCAAATAAATGCGAACACAAGAGGCGGTTTTCAGCAACTATAATCTTGGTTTATGACCCAATTCTAGAAAATCAAGCGGGAATTTCTCCCCATACAAAAGACTAAGAACATTCAGAATATTCGGAATTTTGTTTCACCATCTAGAAAGGTGTAGACAAGAAATTCTCGATAATTTCGTGTATTCAGTTTAATGACGTGCCTTATGTGCATAGCTCGGTACATCTATATTTCTAGATAAGGGATTTAGAAAATAGCCACTTATTCATTCTAGATGAAGGCGGCTTATATATATATATATATATATATATATATATATATATATATATATATATATTGTCAGTGTAGGAAAGAGAAACATTGGAATACAGTAAATTTAGATATCGTGAAAAGAAATGAAAACAATTAGAAGAAATATCACAACACGTAACTTTTTTACAAATTTGAGTCTTGCAAAAAAAAAAAAAAAAAAAAAAAAAAAAGAAGGAAAAAAAGATTTTGGGAATTTTCATTCCTTTGAATTACACTAAATGTTTATTACTACTAGGGGAAAGAAAGAACATTTTCCATTTTTTTTTTTTTAAATATCAAAAATCAACACAATTATATTTTACTAGCAGGCAACGCCCGCTTCGCTGGTCCCTATTTTTAAATGAATCACTCTAATTACTGAATTCTCAAAATTGCATTCATTTTTATCACGTGAAAAGAAAAGAGCAACAAAATCTGATTAGGAAAAATGTCGCACCGGGTTCTCACTGCCTTCGGAAAAAAATCCCAAAATGCTCTAACTCTTATTTCTATTATTTTCCCCTTCGCCCCCCTTCCCGTCTATCCTAATAATTTTACAAATTCGAAAATATCCGGAATCGATTTGTAGGTATCAAAAACCCCTATGCACCGGTTTTGAACTATATATCTCTATTTTTATTTTTTGGCCCCTCCGTTCCCCCCCCTTCCCGCCCCTCCCAATAATTTAAAAAATTCGAAAATATCCGCAATCGATTTGTAGGTATCGAAAACATCTATGTACCAATTTTGAATGATCTAACTCTATTTTACTTTTTTTGCCCCTCCGCTCCCCCCCACCTTCCCGGCCCTCCTAACAACTTTACACTTTCGAAAATATCCCCATTCGACTTGCAGGCCTCCAAAACCTATCTGTACAAGTTTTGAACGGCCTAACTGTATTTCTATTTGTTTTTGCCCATACCCCCCCTTATCGCTCCACCCCCCTTACCGCCCCACCAAATAATTTTATAACTTCGAAAATATCCGCAATCGATTTGTACGTATCGAAAACCTCTATATACCAAATTTGAACGATCTAACTCTATTTTTATTTTTTTGCCCCCCCCCTCTCCCCCCCACCTTCCCGGCCCTCCTAATAACTTTACACTTTCGAAAATATCCCCATTCGACTTGCAGGCCTCGAAAACCTATATGTAAAAATTTTGAACGGCCTAACTGCATTTCTATTTGTTTTTGCCCCATAGCCCCCCCCTTCCCGCCCCATCCCCCTTCCCGCCCCTCCTAATAATTTTACAACTTCGAAAATATCCGCGATCGATTTGTAGGTATCGAAAACCTCTATAGACCAGTTTTGAACGATCTAACTCTATTTTTATTTTTTGCGCCCCCCCCTCTCCCCTACCCCCTTTCTTCCCCTCCTAATAACTTTACACAATCGAAAATATTCTCATTTGACTTGCAGGCCTCTAAAACCTATCTGTATCAATTTTGAACACCCTAACTGTATTTCTATTTGTTTTTGCCCCATAGCCCCCCCCCCCCCCCTGCTGCCCCACCTGGGAGCTGAATTTCTAAAATTCCAGAAATTGAATTTTAGATATTTGCATCAGCTATATTTTAGAGCAAAAATTTCACGTATATCTATTTTTTTGTTTCAGATATATAAGATTATGCGAAACCACGTTTTACGCATGTGAAATCCCGTTTTGCCCCCCCCCCCCCGTCCCCCTTGAGGACCGAATTTTGAAAATTCCAGAAATCAGTTTTTAGACATTTGTTTTAGCTATATTTTAAAGCAAAAATTTTACGGATATCTGTTTTTTTGTTTGAGATATGAAGAATTTTGTGAAATCACGTTTTGCCCCCCCTCCCCCCTTGGGGGGCGAATTTTGTGAAATCGCTTCTTAGTGGATGCCTATGTCATAGAAAGAACATTGTCACGAAATTTCATGCTTCTAGGTCCAGGGATTTGGTCTGGGCGTTGATAGATCACCCCCTCACTCACTCACTCACTCAGGAAGTGTTCTTTTATATATATAGACTAGCAGGCAACGCCCGCTTCGCTGGTCCCTATTTTTAAATGAATCACTATAATGAATTCTCAAAATTG
This sequence comes from Salticus scenicus, assembly GCA_963930645.1. Classification (NCBI taxonomy): domain Eukaryota; kingdom Metazoa; phylum Arthropoda; class Arachnida; order Araneae; family Salticidae; genus Salticus; species Salticus scenicus. Next base: position 82,301,674 of record OZ005654.1, on the reverse strand, counting down.
CATTAATTTTTATCACATGAAAAAAAAGAGAAACAAAATCTGAGTAGGAAAAATGTCGCACCGGGTTCTCACTGCCTTCGGAAAAAATTCCCAAAATGCTCTAACTCTTATTTCTATTATTTTCCCACTTCGCCCCCCCCCCCTCCTGTCTATCCTAATAATTTTACAAATTTGAAATATCCGCAATTGATTTGTAAGTATCAAAAACCTCTATGCACCAGTTTTGAACGATATATCTCTATTTTTATTTTTTTACCGCTCTACTCCCCCCCCCTTCCCGCCCTCCCAATAATTTTAAAAATTCGAAAATATCCGCAATCGAATTGTAGGTATTGGAAACCTCTATGTACCAATTTTGAATGATCTAACTCTATTTTCTTTTTTTTTTCCCCTCTGCCCCCCCTTCCCGGCCCTCCTAATAACTTTATACTTTCAAAAAAATCCCCATTCGACTTGCAGGCCTCTAAAACCTATCTGTACCGATTTTGAACGGCCTAACTGTATTTCTATTTGTTTTTTACCATAGCCCCCCCCCTTACCGCCCCACTTAATAATTTTAAAAATTCGAAAGTATCCGCAATCGATTTGTAAGTATCGAAAACATCTATATACCAATTTTGAGCGATCTAACTCTATTTTTATTTTTTTGCCCCCCTCCCCCCCCTCTCCCCTCCCCCTTTCCCGGCCCTCCTAATAACTTTACACTTTCGAAAATATCCCCATTCGACTTGCAGGCATCTAAAACTTAACTGTACCAATTTTGAACGGCCTAACTGTATTTCTATTTGTTTTTGACCATAGCCCCCACCCTTACCGCCCCCCCTTCCCGCCCAACCTAATAATTTTAAAAATTTGAAAGTATCCGCAATCGATTTGTAAGTATCGAAAACATCTATATACCAATTTTGAACGATCTAACTCTATTTTTATTTTTTTGCCCCCCTCCCCTCTCTCCCCTCCCCCTTTCCCGGCCCTCCTAATAACTTTACACTTTCGAAAATATCCCCATTCGACTTGCAGGCATCTAAAACCTAACTGTACCAATTTTGAACGGCCTAACTGTATTTCTATTTGTTTTTGCCCCATAGCCCCCCCTTGCCGCCCCCCCCCCTTCCCGCACCTCCTAATAATTTTATAAATTCGAAAATATCCGAAATCGATTTGTAGGTATCGTAAAACCTCTATATACCAATTTTGAACGATCTAACTCTCTTTTTATTTTTTGCCCCCCCCCTCTCCCCCCCCCTGCTGCCCCACCTCGGGGCTGAATTTCTAAAATTCCAGAAATTGGTTTTTAGATATTTGCATTAGCTATATTTTAGAGCAAAAATTTCACGCATATCTATTTTTTTGATTGAGATATATAGGATTATGCGAAATCACGTTTTCACGCATGTGAAATCACGTTTTGCCCCCCCCCCCCCCCGTCCCCCTTGGGGACCGAATTTTGAAAATTCCAGAAATTGGTTTTTTGACATTTGTATTAGCTATATTTTAAAGCAAAAATTTTACGGATATCTGTTTTTTTTTTGTTTGAGATATGAAGGATTTTGTGAAATCACGTTTTACCCCCCTCTCCCCCCCTTGGGGGACGAATTTTGTAAAATCGCTTCTTAGTGGATGCCTACGTCATGGAACGAACATTGTCACAAAATTTCATGTTTCTAGGTCCAGGGGTTTGGTCTGGGCGTTGATAGATCACCCCCTCACTCAGGAAGTCTTCTTTTATATATATAGATTGCACACACACACAAAAAAAAAGTTGTGATCTTAATAAGTTGCATGCCTTTTTGTACGGAAAAAAATATCACTGAAATATTATTACCAGCTATGATAAACGATTATAACAGCACAAAATCAGTGTCAACATAATGATCAAAATAGGGCATATATGCTAAAGAATATCCAGAAGATTTCCAAAAACTATCTTCAATAATATTCTGTATGTCAATGCCTTGATTAATTTAGTTATTTGATTATACTTGAGTTTTAATTGGGAACAAAATCGCAATTATAAAAAACGATTATTTTGTTTCTCAAGCTAGATAAATGTTTAGTTCGGAAAAATCTTGAAGAATATTCCGATACTTTAAATTTAGTGGCAGGCAGGACATTCTACTGTGATTACTAAATGCAAAAAGTGTGGGAGTTGCATTCTTGTGTAGGACCATAACATAGAATATATTATAATATTTGTGCGGAAATGGTCAGGTTTTTTTTTTTTTTTTTTTTTTTTTTTTAGCAAAATTCATTCAAATATTTCTATATTTTGTCAGATACGTGTATAACATATAATTAATAATACCTCAACTAAAAATTGTATTCGAACTTTTAGAATCTACACAAACAACACATTAGAACACTAACAAATGTATGATATGTGTAATTTATTCAATCGCAATTTTTTTATTTAAATTTTTAATATATTTTCTGGTGTGTTCAATGAAAGAAAACAAAAGTCGTAAGTACGAGTATTTCCAATATAGGTATTGATCTAAATAATTGTTCGTGCACATAAATCCCCATATAGGTGTGCAAGAAATGTTATTCATGTATTCTATTAGATAATTATTTTTTTGTCCATAATATTATCAACATAAATGAAAAAGTATTATGAGACTGTACACAGCTCCAAAAAGTAAATATCATGTAATTTATTTTCCATATCTTTAATACTCTTTGAGAGCATAAATATATCCTATTTCCTATGTAGAGTAATTAAATTAACCATTTATATCATTTTATAACACAGGTGTACAGAAACAATGTAAAAATCGTGTTTGGATCAAATTTGACCCCATTGGTATTCAGTGTAAAAAAAAAATTCTGGTAGTAGGAGGGTTAACGGAGTTTTCCCACACATTTTTATTAATCATAATCTATTCAAATAGTTATTATAGTGCAAGAAGATGGACGCAAGATTCGTTCAAATGTTCAAAAACATCCTTTTCTGCTGCCTCATATGTAAGTTGAGTACGAAATTTTTTATTCCCTATGTACAGTCGGTAACAAAAGTCTCCGAACACTAGCAAAAATTCCTATATAAAAAAAGTACAATTAATACCATTTTGTTAAATAAATCCTTGTCGAATCCTGTTTTAAGTCAGTATAAAAACAGGATTTGACAATGATTTATTTAACAAAACGGTATTAAGTGTACTTTTATATAGGAATTTTTGCTAGTGTTCGGAGACTTTTGTTACCGACTATACTTTGAATGTTATATATAACTATACTAATAATATATTATATTTTAAGACTATTTGGTTAAAACAGACTAGGTATTTTTTTCCCCCTATTTCGTTTTATTTTACACATTTACTAGTTCTGTTTGGCGGGATGCAACTGATGAAACTAACTGGGATAAAACATTATTCAAGAGTCTGATGGTGTTAGTTCGGAAATGTAAATCTCAGTTCTTATTTTTAACTCCCAAGATCGTAAACAATGCGTTGAATAAATTTAAGAAAAAGTGCCGCACATCCAGATTCTTTGAAATCCAGAGGACTGAAAGGGAAAGCATTAATAGCAAAGTAATGAACGGAAGAGTAAACAGCATGGCTGCATTTTAAACCCTTTATTTATCTGCAGATAATAGATCAGAGTTATGGAGAAAGGACGGTGCCTATTACATGCTGACCGCTCAAGTGAATGAAAGTTAATGGTTAACTTTTGCCTATTTTCGGTGAAGTGTAGCTATTTGACTATTATTTTTTATGCCAAAAGAACATAAAAACCAAAAAATTTTTTTAAAGATACGTTATACTTTAATCAAGTTAATGATTTTGAATACACAGAGCAGGAATGCCATCAATATTAATCCTTAAATTTCACCAAATTTTTGTTATGAGAACTGAGAAAACCGCATATTGCAGATGAATAGGAAAAAAAAAATGTGTATATAATTTCAATTAAGTGTGGCTTTTTATTTGTCCCTTAGTATATACTGTACGCCTCAAATTTATTTCTGTACATTAATATATATATATATACATAATAATAATAGTTTTTTTTTTTAATTATTCGAAAATCTATATTTGTTTATTTATATATATATAAATAAATAAAAAATCATGAATGAATTTATTTTTCTTCGTCGTATTAATTTCTTAGTTTTCTGATAAACGACTAGACATTTATTATTATTATTATTACTTTGTGGACTGCAATATAACTTTATTACTTATATTTTCAAACAATACTAGACTTATTTAAAGCACTCCAAAGTATTTAGTCACATTGAATACTCTTTTTAGTACATTTTTAAAGTATAAATCATGATTATTCATGTACTTATAATTTGGATTAACGCTTATTTCAAAAATCACTCTTAGATGAACTGTCATTTGTAGTCTGTAAATCTCACGTTGGTCCTTTGAATAACTTTTTTTTTTCTTTTGTTATAACAATCGACATTTCTTTGCTTGACTTTCGAAAAAAAGTTATTAAAAAGAGAGAAAAGTTATTGAGTAATTTCGAAAGAGTTTATTATGACATGGATCGATCGAAGGAAAGATTTTTACTCCAATTTGTGAGCTTTCGTTCAAGTACTATACAGCCTTAATAGCTTTCCACTTTAAATAAATATTTAAATGAGGGAAATGAGAAGAAAAAAAGAAACAAAAAATTTGGAGAAATAATGTCTGTTTCACATTATATTCAACCACACATCTTAACTCAAGATTTAGGAAGTTGTTCTTTCTCCTTTTCCTACCATTTAGTTTCTCTTCTCGAATTCCAAGTCAGTACCTTCATTTTTCGACTTCTTGAATAAGTAATGGGTGACTTTAAATAAATAAGAAAAATACTGAGCTTTCAATACTCAATCACAGTTCAAAAAATTTTTGTTTTTATATATTTTTTTCTTTTTTCCTTTATAACTTTTCCGGTTTTCGGATGTGCATTATTATTCAGATCTTTTTTCCCCATGCAAACTATGGGAAAATATTATTTTGATGCCAGCATGTCAGAATAGTTTTCAATCCTTTTAAATAAATAAATAAAAGAAAGAAACATTGGAAAAGGAAATTTGAATATCTGTGGTACTTGGTAAATTAAGGGTGTCGAGTTTCATGCTTTGTGTTACTCTTTTATGTTCTTTAAGAGCAATATTATAATGCGCTTGTTTACGAGAATATCAGTGAAGAGGCGGTTTTGTTAATAAAATGGTAGGTGTATTATAGATTAGGCTACATGAACAAAAACAAGAGCACCATATCTTAAAACAACACTTTTTTTTTTTTTTTTTTTTGCAGATTGTTGCTTTAAAAAATATTTTTGTTTAAATAAAATTTTTTATTTGAAATGTTCATTTGATTCCGTTGTTTCAAGCAAAGGAAACAGGGGTGAGAGGGATATGTAGGTTTCATGTTTTTCAAAATATGTTCTTTTTTTTTTTTTTTTTTTTTTTTTTTTGCGATTCTGGCTTTTGTTTTCAACCATTCTTCAATATATATATATACACATAATAATTTGCAAAACGTATTGAGATAACAATAGTGATGAAACATTCTCTACAACAAAAATTTGCTTAACAATAAAATGAAAAAAAAAAATAATATATATATATATATATATATATTATTTTTTTTCTTATATTATTTTTTTCTTGTTTATACGGACACAGCCTTTTTTTTTTTTTTTTTTTTTTTTTAGGATAAAGATACGGATTTTACATCATCTACCGTCATTGATTGCTGTGCTGACTACCACTGATTTATATATCAGTACACTATTCTGTTATTTATTTATTTATTTTTATAATACACATATAATTGACAATTACAGTAAAATCTCCTTAAGGGGGCCACCAAACGTATCATCGAAATTTCACATTTTACAGAGGTGGTTTTTAACAGAAGGTCTTAATTCAAGCAATAAATTCAATAGTTTTAAATTAAAAAGAAAGCATTAATCTATATAGCACTTTCTAACAACCATTAGTATTACTTTTTTTAATTGAAAAAAAAAAAAAAATCGCAATAATTTTGCTTATTAATTTGAGTTTTTGAATTTTGGTTTTTTTAGATGGAAAACCGATATGATTTGTCTCCTTTTTACTTTCCGAACACTATAGTGAGGAAAGTATTGTAATCATGTCAAAAATCCGAATTCGAGATTTTGATGTTTCTATACGTTTCGTGGTCCAACGAGTCCGTTTTCACTATTTTTACGATGATGTATGTATGTGTGTGTGTATGTATGTGTGTATGTATGTGTGTATGTATGTGTGTATGTCTGTGAGTGAACACGCTAGCGTCTAAACGCTTTGTTCGAATAAGCTGAAAGTTGGTACGTATATTGTAAGTCACCATAGTACGAACCCTATAGATTTTGGTGAATCTAGCTCTTATAGTTTTTACAGGGACTCAAAGAAAAATTCTTTATCATTATGGCCTATGGGACCAAAATCTTAAAAGTGCAATAGCATCTAAACGCCTCATTCAATTGAGCAAAAAATTAATACACATATTATAGGTCACAGATACTCAATCTGTACAGATTTTGGAGAATCTAACACTTATAGTTTTTTTACAGGGACACAAAGAAAAATTCTTTATCATTATGGCCTATGGGGCAAAATTTTTAAAAGTGCGATAGCATCTAAACGCCTTATTCAATTGTGATGAAAATTTATATGAATATTATAAATCACTGTTGCACTAACTATAAGCATTTTGGTGAATCTAGCATTTATAGGTTTTTACAGGGACACAACGAAAAATTCTTTATCATTAGGATCCATGGGCTCAAAGTTCAGTAGCAATCAATAAAACATCGTTTAATATGTGGAGTAAAATACTCAAACACTCTATTAGGGTTTTCTCTCTTTTGTTTGTTTAACAACTCCTCTTTCTTTACTTTATCTACAAAACTGTTAATTACTCAATGTTCGGAAAGTCGAGTGGAGTCACTCCAGATTTTTTAGTAAAATGAACAGTCTCTGGTGTTTTGCCCCTGGTGCTTATGAATACCTATTCAAACTTAACATAAGAAAAAATGATATAACGTTGAGAACAGGAACAACTTGAATATACACAGATATTTTCTAATTACGTTTACAAATAATATATTTTATTCTTTAGGATTAGATAGAAACAATTAGAATAAATTACAAATTAGTTATTAATTTTAATTTAAAAAGTAAGAGATAAAAAAAATTGTAGTATATTGTTGCTCTCACAAAAATTTATTCTATATCATTCTGTATAATAGCCTATATTTAGACGTGTCACCTATTCCGAAGCACTCCGCCTACTTTTTTTTTTTTTCCCACATCACATTTTTTGAGGGTTATTTTTCTCCTCATTTAATCATGATTACATACAGGAGAAAATTTCGATACAAATAAAGTGGTGTGGAAAAGACGGTTGCTAACATTGATCTGGAATAAGAATGTTTGCATATCTGTGCATTACCGATTAATATGCATAAAAATAAAATCAACCTAGCTTATGAAAATAAATATTTTACAGTTGGTGCAATTTTAACCAACAACAAGATATAAATTGTTTTAAAACATTGTGTTCAGATGCTTAAACATTTGTGTAATACACAAATACATAGTGTTGTGTTTTACACAGATGTGTAATTTACAGAAATAGTTACAGAAATACTCTATGATTACACGGGTTATTACACATTTGTTTAACACACAAGCACACACACAATTAGAAATACTGTAATCATATTCAAGCCAACAAAAACGCATTAATATATCGAGGATGGTTGGATGGTAGGGTTTTACGTCGCACTACTGCTTCGCAATGGGCAATTGGAGAGGGTCTGGGACTCACCCCAAACATTAATATATCGAGAAGTAATACGAATTAAAAACAAAAAGAAAAAGAAAACTACAATGTTGTGGTGGCCACCACAAGACGTTCTTCTGTATTTTCCTATACAAATTCACTCAGTAACAAAAAAAATTAAATAAATAAATAAATAAATAAAAATAAAAATAAATAAATAAATAAATATACGATTTTTTTTTTAAAAAATCGGTAACCTTGTTTTAAATTATCACATATTGAGATACCCATCTTGAACATTTAACCCCACCCCCGGGAGGTACTTCCCCCCAGGGGGGAAGCGATGCCCCGGCATGCACATTTTTTTCCTTCCTAATTAACTACTACTATTATCAATAATTCATATTAATTTTACAATCACAGGTTAAGAATAACTCTCATTATGTACATTTATACGAAATTTTGCCCTATACTGTCACGTTAAAAATTTAGTAAAAATACGATCGCAGCGCCACCAGTTGAACGATTGATCCCCAAACCTAATCAGCACCAGTTTATGTCAGGGGCCAAGTAAATACAAAGTTTGGTTAAATTTCCTTAATAAATAAATAAATAAATATATACGATTCTTTTTAGTTTTTTTCGTTAAAATTAAAATGGTGAGGCTCCTACACATACAAATAATTTTTCCCAGTTGACTATCTCTACTATAAATAATTCTTGTAAATTTCATAATGATTACTAAAAAATTATTCTCTTTATGCACATTTATACAAAATTTTGTCCTTTATCACCATGTTAAAAATGTAGAAGAAAGCGGGATGGCAACGCCACCTGTAAGACAATTTTTACAAAAAGTTGATAGTCACTAATTTATATCAAGGTGCAACTACATACCAATTTGTATGAAATTGTGTGCAGTAGTTCCTGCGATACATTTGACACAATATTTTGTCACACACACACACACAGACAGACATTTTCTTAAAATGGTCAAATCGTATTCTACAGCTCTCAAAACGTGTAAATCCAACAAAAACCCGAGGTCGAAAATTTTTACGAATCCAACACTTTCTTCTATTGAATATAGAAAAAAGTAAAAAAAAAAAAAAAAAAATATATATATATACAGTAGGCGATTTTTTTTTTTTTTTTTTTTTTTTTTTTTTTTGAATATATTGTTTAAAACTACTTGAATTTTACAATATATATATATTTGTTTGTATAAGTAAATATTCATTTATCTCCAAAACTTTAATGTTACTACATTTCATTTCTATTCAATATATAATAGTGAAATATTTAATATAAGTCACAAACAAAGTAATAGCTTTTTAGAGTTTCTTTAAAAGTTTCGTATTGGAAAAAAAAAAAAAAAAAAAAAACTGCATTAGAACTTTTAAGATAAAAGAAATTTTCTCCTTAAACTAAGAAGAAAATAAAGTTTGAAAGTAAATGTAAAAATATCATGAAAAAAAAAAAAAAAAAGCACCGATAATAATAAAGATGAAATCGTATAAATAATAAAAAGAGACAATTTCTCGAAAAACACGTTCAAAGGGTGAAATTCTGCAAGACCTTTGATAAAGGTTTATGTGTCTTTATGGAGCTTGTTTCAAAAACGTGCGGTTTTATTGAAATCTGAAACGATACTGAATGTCAGAGAGAACGTTTCAGGAAAATGGACGTGTCTATTTTAAGAAAGGAGATGGAGAATGAAAAGGAAACAAGAAAATTCTTTGAGGAAACAGAGAATAATAGTCTGGAATGACCAGAATTGGATAAAAATGCATAAAACAAAATCCGATCATAGAATGTAGTAAGAGGATTGGAAACGACCGTGGGTCTCATTTATTTCAAAGGGTATTGCTACCTCACTTCAGTTTTTATTTACATTACAATGGGAATTGGATACTGAGTCATAGTTTATGTCAGTAGAGTATGCTGGTATATATATTAAAGACATTTTTAGATGATGGTTTTGAATATTTTAAAAATTCAGATATACGTTCTTATATGTTTGCACCAATATATTTTTTCTTTTAAAGATACAACTGAGCTTTGAGTTTCTGGAATCTAACGCTCGAAACTAATGTCATTGATGCTGGGACAACATATTGAAATAAATAAAATAAAATATTATATATGTTTCCAAATGATTAAATAGATCTTTTATAATGTTGAATTGAACAGAAAAAATGACGTCACAAGTGCTACAATGTTCTGAAAACAAATAAATAAGTAAAAGTTCATCCGTGATTTTAAATGAATAAAATAAAAGTAATGGCTAAAAAAAAAAAAAAAAAAAAAAAAAAAAAAAAGGAACGAAACTATATTAAAATAAACTTATTATTTGTGTTACGTAGGTCTAATCATAGACCTAATATTACAGTGGACTTAGCATTGCTTTATTACGAAAATATAAGAAAGTGTAGCAAAGATGAGTCAGCTGACTGCTGGGATAAGGTTAACATTTTTGGCAATTATCATGCTGTTGGCGATTATATGTTTTGAATGTTTTCTTTAATTAAAACGTAAATCAAGAGAAACTTGTGTAAAATATCACATTTGAGCTTTACACTACATTATTTTATTTTATTTTATTTATTTATTTATTTAGAACAATAATTCAGAGATAATTCCCATAAATTATTACAAAAAAATTTAGCATTTCTTCTTCTTCTTTTTTTTACATATATATATATATATATATATATATATATATATAATACATGCGACTGCTATTTTTACTTCATACCAGATAAGGAAAGTATTGTAATCATGACAAAAATTCGACTTTGAGTTTATGGTGTATCTATATTTTTTTGCGGTTCCCTGATTTCATTTTTGCTATTTTAACGGTTATGTATGCAATGTGTGTAAGTATGTGTGTCAGTGAACACAATACATTCTAAATAATTTGTCCAAGTCAGCTGAAAGTTAATACATACGTTGTATGATATCGTAGCACGAACCGTATTGATTTTGGTGGATCTAGCATTTATGTTATATCTATAAGTCTATTAGTTATTATTAGTTATATCTATTTGCCAACTTGGAAATATATTCTCCTATTACGCTGTTTTTTTCTGTGAATGACATCATTTTCCACAGGAAAATTAAATAAATGTCAATGTTGCTAATGTTGACAAAGAAATTTATCATATGTAAATAAATAGCGTTATCTCAGACATTTTTAATGAAAATATGAAAGCTGTAATGCTAAATGGTTTAGATGTACGAATTTTTCTCTGTAAAAAAAAAAAAAAAAAAATGTTACTATTACCGTTGTTTATTTTATGTGTTTACCTAGCATATATTTCCGCCTAAAACAGTGGCAATTTTTATTTAATTGTCAAACGTTAAAACAGTCTTTTGACGCATTATTTCATTTAATAAACAAGATAGTATTCAATATTGTGTATTTCAATATGATGTGAAATTTGAGTATTTCTATGCTATTCTTCTGGTTTTGCCTTGTGTTATGTATTACTAGCAAGCTTTGTACGCGACGCTGGCTACTATATTTAAAGAAAACTCTTTTTTATATTTCTTTATAAACAAACTAACAAACAAACAAAAGTGTCACGTGACTTTTTAATAAATGATGTTTGCAGAAGCAAAAATGTTGACAGTCTAAATTTTAATGTAAAATACAAATATTATTATTATTATTATTATTTTTAAATAAGGAAAGCTACCGCCTGCGTAGACGAACGCAGATTTTACAGCTTGGCGAGAAAAAATTTAATTTTGGCTAGTTTGGCTTACGGTAGTTGATAGTGTCCCGTGGACTTTTTAATGAATGATCTTTTCTGCACAAAAATTTTGCCATTAACCCGCAAACTGCAAAAACAGGTTTGTGGATCGAAGCAGAAATGCTATAATATAAAAGAAATTGTAATTATTTAATATGTAAATCGCTGATAATTAATTTAAATGGTCACGAGAGAAAAAGATAAATAATTTAGTAAATCTTATTATACGTTTCACACAAGAAACAGTTATATGTATATATATATATATATATATATATATATATATATATATATATATAACTATATAGTTTATAATGCCTGCAATTAAATGTATAAAATCTAGATATTTTGCTATAGTAATGTCACTAAAGAAATGATCGTTTTAATATAAAAACCTTCCCTTAAATTTTACGTGTAATTACATTAATATATAGCTACATAGTGTAATATACTGACAAATAAATGCATGTATATAGATAAATAAATATTTGTGTATTTTAAAAAATGTAATTATTCCTTTTGTGTGCGTTTTCTTGTGAGTTCTGTATAATAATAATAATAATAATAATAATAATAATGAAATGGTGCTAAAAATTCGTACTGAAAATTAATTCAGTCCTTGACCAAGGTTTCTAAAAAATAATTTATTGATATAATAAGATCTATGATAAGTTACTTAGCACGTAATTATCTTCAAACACTCTGAAAATTACCTATAAATATTTTATTTTTGCAATGAAATATTTAACATCAAATGAATATCAGTCAATATAAATGATTTATATATAATTTCCAAGTTCTTCGTTTGAATCATGTGATATTTCACTTCTACCTAAAGGCATTGCATATTTTATGTTCATTTTTTTTTTCATCATCTCTTTGTGGATATATATGTGCATGTGTCTTGATACCATTTATTTCTCTATAGTTTAATTAAAAAGTGAATGGTCTGAAATTAAATTATCTATTATGTAAAAAAATGTATATATATATATATATATATATATATATATATATATATAATGCCCATCGGAGTATTTTTTCACATAAAATATTCGTTTAAACATTTTTTTTTTTTTTTTTTTTTTTTTTTAAGTGAAAGTCTTGAATATTTAGTCATATATATTTCAGATTAAAGATTTTCATGAGAAAGCACTCTTGGAGGAACTATGATTTGTCATCTGTAAATTTCACGTTAGTCTTTTGAAAAAAAAAATGTATATATATATATACATATATATACACTATCATCGACATTTTCTTTGTTTGACTTTGGAAAACATTCATTAAAAAGAGTAAAAAGTTTTTGAGTAATTTCGAAAGAATTTATTATCATAGGGATCGATAGAAGGAAGGATTTTTATTTCAATTTGCGAGCTTTCGTTCAAGTACTATACTGGTTTTATAGTTCCCCACTTTAAATAAATATTTAAATAAGGAAATCAGAAAAAAAAAATAGAAACTAAAAATTTCAAGAAGTGATGTCTGTTTCGCATTAAATTCAGCCGCACTTTTTAACTCCCGATTTAGGATGTTGCTCTTTTCCCTTTTTCTACCATTTAGTTTCTCTTCTCGAATTCCAAGTCAGTACACCTTCATTTCTCGACTTCTTGAATAAGTAATGGGCGATTTTAAATAAATAAGAAGAATTCTGAGCTTTCGATGCTCAATCAGAATTCGAAAAATTTTTATTGTTCTCTATTTTTTTTTTTTTTCCTTTTATAAATATTTTGGTATTTTTATGCGCATTATTATTCAAATCTTTCTTCTTCCAAAATCTACGGAAATATATATATATATATATATATGTCAACTTGTCAGAATACTCTTCTATACTTCTAAAGAAAAACCCACAAAAATAAATAAATAAATAAAAAGTAATACAGCTTTTGGAAAAGGAAATTTGAATATGTGTGCTACTCGGTAAATTAAGGGTGTCATAATTCATACGTTGTGTATTACGCTTTTATCTACTTTAAAAGCAATATTATACCATGCTTGTTTACGAGAATATCAGCGTGGAGGCGGTTTTGTTATTAAAATTCAAGGTACAGCACAAAGTAAGTTGCATAAACAAAAATAAAATCTCTGTACCATAAAGCAGCACTTTGTGGTAACTTAATGCTTTGAAGGATATTTTTGTTAAAGAAAACTTTTGCAGAGAAACGTTCATTTGATTTCGTTGTTTCAAAAGAAATAGTTTTTTTTTTTTTTTCCTTTTTCTTTCTTTAGGTTTCTTGTTTTATATAACCTGAGGAGAAATTGTTTTTACTTAGGTTCTACACTTCTGCTCAAAAATTTAGCAAGATTTGCAAACGATCAGATTTTTTTTTTTTTTTTTTCCTATTTAAAAACTTATCTCTCGATGAAATGTTTAAAACTTTGTATATTTAAAGAACTGGGTCGACCTAATGTTTTTCAGTGAATATTGGTTTAAGACAACATTTGGGGGAACGGTAACAAATTGAGCAAAATTAATAATGTTTGTGATCACCCTGTATCGTTAAGAGATCGAAATGATTTGTCACTTTAGGATATGATAATATAGACCCACTTCAATTTGTAGATGAATTTGTGTGATGACAGCATATTAAATAACAAAAATATAAGTATTTATTAAAAAAAAAATCAACATGTTTTTTATTTATAATACACATAGTTATTAACGACAATTATTCTTACTTTCAGATAAGTTAGAAAAAACACTTGTAAAACAATATGCTGCATTTGAAATACAAATATCTTAAATATATCATAATATATGAGCATTTATATATATATATATATATATATATATATATATATATATATATATATATATATATATATATAAACTTTTCACTACGCATATGCGAAAGATTTAAAAAAAAAAAAAAAAAAAAAAATGCATAGGCTGAAAGTTAGATATATTGGGTAACTATTATCAAAGTGCATTTGAATAAAGTAAAATCTAAGCAAATTATATGAAAAAGAATGAGCTAGATTTTAGACATTTTATCAGGAGTTGAAATTTCTTCAGGGGTTTTTCACATGCCGTGTAATTAATTTGAAGATCCTATTATTTCAACCACGCGCCAAATGTAATTTTTTTTTTTTTTAAAAAGAAAAAAAAAAAGCTTAGCTTCTAACTCTAACATATTGTTTATTTACTAAGATTTGTGAGATGATAAGGGGTCTTTTCGCGAAAAATAACTTTTGCTAAATGGGTAAAATAATTGAATTTTTAAATTAATTACGGGGCATGTGAGAAAACCCTTAAGAAATTTTAACTGTTGAAAAATATCTAGAATCTTGCTTATTCTTTTTCGGATAATTTGCTTAATTTTTACTCTATTCAAATGCACTTTTGACAAAAGTTTCCCAATATATCTAGCTTTCAACATATGCATTTTTTTTTTTTTTTTTTTTTTTTTTTTTTTTTTTTTTTTTTTACCTTCGCACATGCGCAATGAAATATTTTTTTCATAAAAATATTCATATTTCATGAGATATATGAGATATTTCGATTCTGATTGCAGTATATTGTTTATAAAGTGTTTTTCCAGCTTATTAGAAAGTGGGAATAATTTTCGTCAAAAACTATGAATGTTATAAATAAAAAACATGCAGTTTTTTTTTCTAGCTTTTTTTTTTTTTTTTTTTTTTTTTTAAAGTAGATGCTTATATCTCCGTTGTTAATATATTATCGTCACACAAATTCATCCACAAATTAAACTGGGTCTGTATTATTATATCCTAATGTTACACTTCATTTCGTTCACTTAACGATACAGGGTGATTTAAAATATTATTGTTTTTACTCAATTTGTTACCGGCCCCCTAAATGTTGTCTTAAAACCAATCTTCACTGAAACAACGAGGAAGACCCAGTTCTTTATGTTTGAATGTTTGAAAACATTTTAGAAAAATTGGAAACCAACTGGCAAAATTATATTATTTCTTAAAATAATAATAATAATAATAATAATAATAACTTTTTCTAATTTTTGTGCAATTGATAAAATTATAATAACTTGACAAACTTGTTTGCAAAATCGTATTTTTCCCATCACAAACTGATTAAATGTTTTTTTAAATCAAAATATTTAATACATTTTGTAATTTTGATAGGCTTGATAAAGTTACAAACCAAAGTTGCACAGTGAATTTATCATACAAGCATATTAGATGATTTCCCTCGGAAAGTAACCCCGCCATTTTCTTTCCAAGATGCGAGCACTTAAAATCAGGCTGCCACTTGAAAATTTCTTATCAAAATGACTTTTGAAATACTCAATTAATTCGAACCAAAATTGGACAGTGACCTTATCTTGCAGATATCTTGGACGATTTCACTCGGCAAGTTGCTCAACCATTTTTATTCCAAGTTGTGACCAATTAAAATTAGACTGTCACTTGAAAATTTCTTATCACAATGACTTATGAAATACTCAATTAATTCAAACCAAAGTTGGACAGTGACCTTATCATACAACATCTTTAATGATTTCACTCGGCAAGTTGCTCAGAAATTTTGTTTGCAAGTTGCAACCACTTAAAATTAGACTGCCACTCGAAAATTTGTCATAACAACAATTTTTTAAATACCGAACTAATTCGAACCGAAGTTGGACAGTGCTTAAAATATGAACTTAGCCATATTATTATTATTAATATTATTATAATTTTTTTCAAATAAAATATAACATACTTAAAAAATTTGGTAGATTTGTCAAACTTATTGAAACAAATGAGAAATTTGTTAAACTAAAAATTAATTAAACAAATAAATTCTGAGAAACATTAATTTTTTTACAAAGTTACATACGGCTAAACATTTTCTTTAATAAAAACTGTAAAATTATAATACATGTTGAAATTCTAATAAACTAGACAATCTTTTTTTAAACATTATATTTTATTTTATTTTATTATTATTATGATTATTATGATTTTTTTAATAAAAACCGCAGTTACTAATTTTGTTAAATAAGACAGAATTATTAAACATAAATAAATAAATAAAAACACTAATATATATTCTAAATTTTGCAGTCAAGAAAACTTTTCCAACTCCTTTAAATTAAATGATCTGGTGTGGAACTATCATGACCTTTTTTTTTTTTTTTTTTTTTTACCCTGAAAATTAAAATTATGAATACGGATTGGCGATAAAGAGTAAGATAACGAGTATTGCTATATAAATCTACGTTAACGACAATATAAATTAGGATTTGAATTAGCTTTATTTGACTAATAATTCTGTGTTAGATGGGCTATCGTGAACATCTTGTTTGATTATTGTATTTGCATTTATACAGAATTCAATTTTTTTAAATTAAATTTAAAGTTCATTTTAAAATATTCAAACAACTTTTACAGGTTCCATTACTAGAAACTTACCAAACTTGATCAAACTTTTCAAGTAATAATCTTGTATTAACATAAAAATAAAACATTTGAATTTATTGAAATTGTTTGTTTGTAGGTTTCTCTGATAAGAGACTGAGACAAAGATCAAATGTTAAAAACTGGAATTCATTATTCAGGAAACATCACAACATGTAAATATACCAAAAAGCGATAAATATTAAAAAAAAAAAAAAAAAAAATCTTTATTTACCGTATAGATGATTTATTAATTTCAATTTCTGAGCAGTTTTCTTTAGCATGGTAAAATATTACAGTAAAACACTTCCACTAACTGCATTCAATAAAAAAGAAAGTTTTCGCTTAATTGTTGTCAGTCCTGTATATTTTCTAAAAATTGCGTACACATTACATGGTGCACATAAAATAATCCTATAGTAATACATAACACACAGCATGACTTAAGATACATTTTCTATCTAAGAAATACATAAGAAATGAATATTGCTTTAATTTCGTAAATATCATTTTGTAGAAAAATAAATTTTTACTGAACGATTTTTCCCACTAATGTATATTTTTTAAGCGATGGTCAAGGGTACGAGTTAGAATACTTATTACATCCCCCAAAATTTTGATTAATGTCAGCACCACCATAAAGACAGACCACCGCACTAGAGAAAAAGATAATGTGGGGGGAAAGTGAAAAATCCGTACATAGTAGCGTAGGAAAAAACGCACAATCATAGTGTGTGGAAAAAAAAAAAAAAACTAACACTAGTGAGAAAATTGACGAGAAAAAGTAACTGAAAATAGGAGTAGGGGCTGTGTAACTATTGTCGAGATTGTACTTACATCTGACCTAATATGTGACTACCGCATATTGTGGGAAAAAAAGCGAAAAATAGCACGTGAAAAAAACGTACTATCACAAGTGAGTAGAAAAAAAAAAGAGAGAGAGAGTAAATGTAGAGAAAAATATACGAGGAAGGGGAACCAAAACGGTGATAGGTTCGGCGTAGGGGACCTAATGCTGCCCATTTTTAGGCTCATTTGTAAAGCATAACTACCATTTTTATCCCCTAATATTTTTCCTATAAAAATGAATCATAAATAATTAGTAAAAAACTGTTTTTCTATTCAAAAAATGTGTTAATACATCTAAAAAAAAAAAAAAAAAAAAAAAAAAAAAAAAAAAAAACGGAAAAAATTGAAAACAATGCACCTTTCCCTCAACAGATTCAAGATTTTTTACTTGTTTTACTCTATGCACCGATATTCTAAAAAATAAATGGCAGAACAACCGTGTATTTCCCCCTTACCATGATCTGTTTAGAATTTCAAATCAATGGCATTTCTTTCCCATTCACTACCGAAAGAAGATTTAGTAATACAGCTGTCCCCGACACAAATGTTATTCCTACTTTCTACTAGGATTAAATCGGAGTGTCATTTAGAATTTTCGGCAGGAAGATTTAAGTCAACGCTTTAACGCATCCTTAAAAACTCGAAAGAAAAGTCAGTTTCGTAAACTGTATATTTTGTATGTTGTATGTAGATGTAGAAAGCAAGAAGATTTCAGAAAACTCTCGGACATGAAGAACTGAAGTAATATGTAAAACGTCTGCACATGGCAAAAGAAAATCCAATAAAACAATTTTATAAAATGATATTTATGTTTACTCAATTTTTAAATAATTTACATTCATATAAATGTAAATATTCTGAGAATTATATTGTATTTATTTTGCTTCCAATTATCTGCATATTACCTATTCGAAAAATATATTTAATGAAATAAGTACCTATGTATATAACATGATACACAGTAAGTTAATGTTTTTTTGTTTAAAAAAATATATATAACCAAAACAAATGAAAATTACCTCAAAAAATTGTATTTAAAATTTCAAAGTTGTACTTATTTTTGATGTTAGAAAATATAGTTCGAATTATCTCAGTGTTTGAAGTTTTACCTAACGCACTTTAAAGTTCATTAACTGAGCTTTTGCATTCTTTATTTTGTGGAAGTAGCTCAATATTAACAAAAAATGTGAATTGTAAAGTTTTTTCAATAAATTCATAGAATATTTAAACAGCAATAACAGCAGTACCTTTTCTTTATAAATATATTTTTCTGGTCATTAGAAATTGTTACTTTATTAAAATTATTGTATAACAAGAAAATTGCAGAAATCCTGCTATTGGTATCTGTTTTTGAGATGATATAATAAAAAGATTTTGTCATAAATGTTTGCTACTCTAAAATATACTTTAGCAAAAACAAAAACAAAAATGTATTTATGTATCAGGGTTGCCAGATTTGGCAACCGTATATCAAATACAGGGATGGAACACGGGCGCAGAATTCATACCGGAATCCGTTAAAGAAATTTCTCTACCCATAATATCGTCGATTTAAGAAGTAGAAAATTTTCTTACATTGATAGTGGTATGAATTCTGCGCCCGTGTTCCATCCCTGCAAATATCACTTCTCAAATTACGTATATCAAATATCACTTCTCAAAATTATTGGTGACTATTGAATAATAGAAAAGGCCAGATCTGGCAACGCTGATAACGCTGATATATATATATATATATATATATATATATATATATATATATATATATATATATATATATACATATATATATATATATATATATTAGGTTTTAAATGTAGGGATAATATTCTGATATAGGTACAAACGAAAGTTGAGCGATAAATGCAGGTTGTTTCTAAACTGCATGTACAAACCTGGAACGGAGATAGAAAAATCAATACGAATCAGAATCTCATAGGAAAGCAGAGTCCCAAATAGATAGATGGCGCTGCTATCGAGCTCTCGAAATTAGCACGCGCAGGTTTCTCATTGTAGCCGGTGGCGATTGAATGGTCCCCTTATCTGTCGCATGGCCCCTAAGATCACATGGTTTATCGCCTCTTGATTTTTATCTGTCGGGTGTCATGAAAGCCATTGTCTGCAAAATGCAACTAGATTTTGAAATAGACCATATTTCAGGAATCTCCATTTCTGCAGCTACGATTCACTAAAGTTCAGCATTTTTGAAAATTATTAAATAGCATTGAAAGCTAAATACACACTTTAAAACACGTCATTATTTATTAAAATCAAATTTGCAATATTTAATGAAAAAAGCTTTTCGCCATGAGTTGCATGGCATCTTCAAGTCAAACAGAGCATTTTAGCAAAGAATAAAGAGAACAGTCAGCTATATATGTTACGATTCCTTGTAATGGTTACAGATATAAGTATCTTGACAGAGTAGAAGTACATATATTATGAGGAATTCACTTGAAATGTCACTTGTATCGGAATCTTGTTAATACTTCGTAACTTTACTTCAAAAATTTGAAGAAAAGAGAAGTTACAGTCGGCAGCAAAAGTATCCGAGCACTAGCAATAATCCCTGTCTAAAAAAAGTACACTTAATACTGCTTTGTTAAATAAACCCTTGTTCAGTTTAGGAACATGATTCGACAAGGATTTATTTAACAAAACAGTTTTAAGTGTACTTTTTTGATATCAGAATTATTGACTAGGGCTCGGATACTTTTCTGCCGACTGTAAATCTATAGGATTTCACTTGAAATATTACTTGTAGCGTGAATCTTGTTAAACCTTGGGGAAAATTAATGTTGAATCTAAAAGAATTAAAATCTCAATTTAAGAGGTTATGTTTGGCTGTTTTTGAAAATTTTCACTAGACCAGCGTAGGGGGTCAATTGTACAGGAAAGCCTATGGACGGAATTTCCAACACCTCCCGTCATTGCTTTTAACTATTGCATTATATTTTGCGCAATAAAGTGATTAGTACTGTAATCTGTATTGAGCTTTGTCTTTATATTTCATTTTCACTTAAAACTTTCATTTGCAACCCTGCTTCCTATGTAACTCTTACTGATAATGAGGTTTTCTACTTCCCTTCTATGTTTGTCTGTGGAATTCAGAAACATCCTGTATACAAAACCAAATTTTAATGTCGATCTTCTCGTAGTAAAAAGTACATTCTCAAATTAGAAAAATGAAGATTTTTATTTTCTAGCAATTCCTCTGTAAGATACCAAACAGCTTTATTTGCGCAGATAGCACTACGCTGCAAAAATAAATAAAGAAAGAAATAAAATAAAAATAAATAAATAAATAAGTAAAAATAAAAATAAAAATAGAGCCCAGATAACATTTTTGCCGATTCTTATGTTAAATGACCTCCTGAATCCGAATATGTCCCCCATTTTGCTCCATCGCCCACCGTTTTCTGGGGACATCACCTCCTCCCCCACTTTTTATTACTCTTCGATAATTTTATGACCTTTAATTTGATTTGGGGAATGAAAAATAATTCTTTTAACACTTAAATATATAGATATACTAGCAGACCCGGCCACGCGTTGCTGTGGCTAAGTCAAACGTTGAATCATATTGTATCAAACTATTCAATACAGTTAAATTATTATTTACAAATAAAGACGAAAACGTTGTAGCCGATGAAACGCAAAGGATGACAAAGTTTCGAAATTTAAAATTAAAATTTTGCCAATTTGACAGCAAAATAATTCAATCTAACACATGTATACGATAACTAATACATATCTATACCCAAATACGGGGATTAAAATCAGGAAATAATTTTCCTCGATCTTTAATAAACTTTTACAAAAAATCCTATAGGCGATTAACATAGGAAATCTTTTTCTTGCATCCACAGACAGTGACGTCACACTTCGCTTGCGTATTGTATAATATTTATGAGTTTCAAAAAGGTAAATAAGAAAAGAAATAAAATGGGAAAATTTCGCACAGGTTTGCTAATTTTCTTAAAAAATGATCTGATAATTTTAAATATTTTAAAGATGGCAACAGCTGTAGTTATAAAAAGGAAAACAATATGGCTAAGTCAGAAAAATAAGTAAATTTGATAAGGTATATAATATTTTCCCACAACTAAATTTGGCGATTTTTTTTTTTTTTTTTTTTTTTTTTTTTGGCGCCGTATTAAACGATAACGATGTCGTTCTGGATTCTTTGCAATAAAATGTGGCAACCTGCATGCTTTTATTTTAGTTTTATGATTTATCTTATGATTTTATCAGTTATGATTTTTAGATTTATGATTTAGCCATAATCGCCAAATCCAGTTGTGGGGAAATACTATAATTGCTCCTTTGATAAATATTTTAAATTTTTAAAATTGGATATCTCATGAAATATTGGGCATTTAAAGTAAATACAGGTATCATTTTAAATAGAAAAATATTTTAGAAAAGATTAATATATTTTAAAGAAGTGGTGAGAAGGTTTTGAGTGTGTTAAAATTTTAATAATAAATTCAAGTTAATCAAGAGGGAAAGCACTGAGGATTAAAATAAGAAAATTGCAAGATTTTAAGATCGTTTTTTTAGCAATAAATATGAGTCAAAATTTAATGTAAAATACATGCATAAATCACAAATTTAATAAGGAATGGTAAATTGATAAGTTATTAAAGAAAAATAAAAGGAAAATAAGAAAAATAATTATTTAAAGTTTCGAACATCGATCATATATATTAGCGTTACAAAACAAATAAACAGACTTAAAATCTTCCAGACTTTTAAATAAGTTTTAAATTAAGTTTTAAAATTTAATCTATAGTAATAAATGGAAAGGTTTGTCTGTCTGTCTGTCTGTCTGTCTGTCTGTCTATCTGTCTGTCTATCTGTCTGTCTATCTGTCTGTCTGTCTGTCTGTTCTTTTATACGTTCAGCCCCTACTGAACGCAGAAACACAAGAATTGACTTACGGATGCTCTGGAGTCTTTCCGATGTTTTCCTCGAAACAGAATTTAAAAATCTTAATTAGTTTCGGAGATATTAATTAAAATGTTGACCCATGTCGATCGAACAATGACCAAAAATCCTTATTGCTTAAAAAGACGCATTCTATCTGCATTCCACAGACGATTTTAACGGCTGTCTCGAACGGAAACAAAACAGGTGCAAGTCATTAATGTCACATGATCTTTAACTGGGGTTAAAAATTGCAAATTTCAAAGTGCTTCAAATTTTCTTTTTCGTACACAACACTTAATATACAACCTTTTCAGCACAAAACCAACCTGCAGTTAAAATTTCATCAATTTTCATTAATAAACAAAGCAGTTACATTTTAATTGCAAAATAAATTTTATTCTAACACGTAATCCATCTTTCAATAGACGATAGAAGTTTCCATAGCAACAAAATACATTTGAAGGAACTAAAAGGTACTTTTACTTTTTCTTTTTACTTCCATTACCCGACTACCGTGGCATATATATGTTTTGGGGAAATAAAAAATATTTATTTTTCTTTTTACTTCCATTAATAAAACTACCGTAGATAATGGAATTAGAGATTTCACGTGATTTACAAGTTTTAGAATGTCCTGAGTAGGTTTTCTTTTGTATCTCAGCTAAAATTTCGATATTTCAAATTCCAATTAAATTATTTTTAATACATCATTCGAAAGATATTTCAAAGTTGTTTTAAATTATCGAAAGTTTTCACCAGATTTAAACGTTTTGAGGTCTCCTGAATTAGTTTTCTTTTGTATCTCAGCTACTAATTAAAATAATTTCATAAGTAATGCATCATTAGAAAGCTTTTTTGATTTGGAATCGAACAGTGGAATACAGAAATTTGTACAGCCAGATGGCGCTGAAATATTTTAAAATTTCTATATTTCATTATTTCAATTTCTAATTATGATTAAATTATTCTGAATACATCATTCGAAAGATATTTTAAAATTCTTTTAAATTATCGAAAGTTTTCACCAGATTTACACGTTTTGAGGTCTCCTGAATCAGTTTTCTTTTATATCTCAGAAATTATTAAAAAAATTTCATAAGTAATACATCATTTGAAAGCTTTGTTGACTTGATACACATTTTAAAGTACTTTTACATTATCGAAAATGGAATTCGAGATTTCACCCGATTTACACGTTTTGAGGTGTTCTGATTAGGTTTTCTTTTGTATCTCAGCTACTAATTAATATAATGTTATAAGTAATACATCATTAGAAAGCTTTTTTGATTTCAAATCGAACAGTGGATTACAGAAATTTCTACCGCCGGATGGCGTGTAATACATTCAAATTTCAATATTTCAATTTCTAATTATGATTAAATTATTTTTAATGCATCATTCGAAAGATATTTTAAAGTTCTTTTATATTATCGACAGTTTTCACCAGATATACACGTTTTGAGGTCTCCTGAATTAGTTTTCTTTTTTGTATCTCAGCTACTAATTAAAATAATTTCGTAAGTAATACATCATTAGAAAGCTTTTCGAACAGTGGAATACAGAAATTTGTACCGCCAGATGGCGCTGTAATATTTTAAAATTTCAAAATTTCAATTTCTAATTATGATTAAATTATTTTTAATACAGCATTCGAAAGATATTTTAAAGTTCTTTTAAATTATCGAAAGTTTTCACCAGATTTACACGTTTTGAGGTGTCCTGAATCAGTTTTTTTTTTTTTTTTGTATCTCAGTTATTAATTAAAAAAAGTTCATAAGTAATACTTCATTTGAAAGCTTATTTTAGTTGATACACATTTTAAAGTACTTTTACATTATCGAAAATGGAATTCAGGATTTCACCCGATTTACACGTTTTGAGGTGTCCTGATTAGGTTTTCTTTTGTATTTCATCTACTAATTAAAATAATTTCATGAGTAATACATCATTTGAAAGCTTTGTTGATCTGGAATGGAACAATAGATTACAGAAATTTCTACCGCCAGATGGCGCTGTAATATTTTTAAATTTCATATTCTAATTATGATTAAATTATTTTTAATACATCATTCGAAAGATATTTTAAAGTTCTTTTACATTATCGAAAGTGGAATTCAAGATTTCACCTGATTTACAATTTAAAGTGTCCTGATCAGGTTTTCTTTTGCATCTCAGCTAATTGAGTAAGACCGTTCAAAATTGGCATATGCAAGTTAATTAGGAGGGGCTGGAACGGTGGGGAAGGAATAGGCGCGCAGCGCGCATGGGTTTGGGACCCGGTGCGAGTTTTTACCCGATGATAAAAGATTTTTTTTTAATTTTATTTTCTTAATAAAAGTTTGAGTTGAGAAGGAATATGCTTGTACAGCGCACGTATGTCCTCAAACGTGCGCACGCAGCGCGCATGGTTCTGCGCTGCCGAAGGCAGTGGCGTCCCGGTGTGAGTTTTTACCCGATGCTAAATGATATATTTTTTAATTCCCTTTCTTGAGAATGAAAGTTTATGAGTAATAACATGGAATTTTGAGAAGTCACAAGGATGGTGAAGGAATTCGTGCGCGCAGTGCACGGGTCTACGCTGCCGAAGGCAGTGGGGACAAGGTGCGACATTTTTCCTGATCAGATTTTTTTTTTTCTTTTTTTATCACATGATAAAAATTAATGCAATTTTGAGAATTCATTAATTATTGTGATTCATTTAAAAATAGTGACCAGCGAAGCGGGCGCATCCTGCTAGTGTTAAATAAAACAGACTTTTGAATAAGTTTTAAAATATTGAAATGGTTACATTTATTTAGAACATTATATGTATAGATCACGAATTTCTTAAAGAAAACGAAGTGATACAGATTACAATAATGCAAAAAAAAAATGGAAAAGCAAGGTTATGTCGTAAGTAAAATTTTAACACACGTGTCACGTGAAATAAATTGTAGCGTATACATAATGTATCTGATATAAGACATGTATGATATAACATGTATCTGATATAACATGTTGCAGTGGAATAAATTTCATATCTGTCATCCTTGGCGGGGAAAAAAAAATATCACCAAATTATCTGGCGAACATGTTTAATTCCTGTCAGAAATCATAGTTATTTTAACAACTTATATTACGAGAGTAATGAATAATATGAAACAATATTTCGCACAATACATATTACGAAAATATACATTTGGCTTGTATATTTTCGTGTTACATTTTTGATAGCCAAATACAAAAAAAAAAAAAAAAACTCCAAGGACGCGACAGAGTTTTGAAATTTAAAATTAATATTTTGACAATTTGACAGCAAAATAACTCATTCTAACGTATGCACATGATAACTAATACATATCTATACAAAAAAATGGGGATTAAAATCGGGAAATAATTTTCCTCGATTTCTAATAATTTTTTTTACAAAAAATCCAATGGTCGATTAACATAGGAAAGCTTTTTCTTGACTTCACAGACAGCCAGTTACGTCACCCTTCGCTTGTGTATAACTGCATTAGCACTTTATCATCAATGTGTATAAAATCTTTAAAGTGTCAATTTTCGTAAGATGCATAATTTAACTCTTTATAATTTTTTAACGTTCACGTTTGATTAAATATATTTATTTTTATGTCGAAAGAAAATGAACTCGTATATATATATATATATATATATATATATATATATATATATATATATATTTTGGCAGCAATTAAACTTATGGAACTTGCAGATATTTTGGAGCAACTATAACAAAGGGCTATAATTAACAAATGATTTGCATTGTGACTATAAATTGAGATAAAAAGTATCCTATCTCTCAAGTTGGACCAAACTGCACACAGTGTGTAAAATTTTGTTAAAATCGGATCATTAGTTTAGGAGTTTATCGCGGACAAACTTCGTGACACGAAATTTTTATATATATACAGATATATATATATATATATATATATATATATGATAATGATGAGTAAGTATAGTAGAAGCCAAGCATATAATGTTTAATAAATAAAATTAATAATAGATTAAAAAAAAATATATATAAGAAAGGTAACACATAAATCCAATGGCAAATTTCCCACTAAACTTTCTCCTTGCCGCAAATGTTAATATTTTAGAATTTTCCAACTCTGCAGCCCTTTAGAAGATATTTAATAGTTAAAATACTCCTTCACCCTGTCCTTAAAAGTCAAATTTATAGCCCTAAAATTACCGAAAAGTGATAAAAATAGGGGGCCGTATCTAAAAAAAAAAAGTGGGTGATAGAGCAAAGGGGGCGTCATATTAAGATTTAGGAGGTCATTTTACATAAGAATTTGAAAAAATGGTTTTGGGGGGCAATTTTCATGCAGAGCAGTGTAATTATTGAAGTAGTTTTGTCAAAGAGATTGTTTCTGTTTGTACTGAATGCTTTGAAATGTAACTCACAGGTATGCTGGATCGTAACTATAATTCAACAAGTCAACAAAGTTACTGAAACGCATAATTTGTTGCACATTAATAAAAAGCTATTTATAAGTCACTATGTAACATGATACATATTTTATATTACCTGACTTGTTAGGAATAACATTTATGTGATAATTGTTGATACCGATCAGGTTGTTAAAAATCAAAACTTAGTGTACGTTGTACTCACTTCATTGGCAAATTTTTAAATGTTGAGTTTTATAGAAATACTACAAAAAGTTCATTAATTTCCAGTTTCGAACGCCAAATACGAAAAAACTCATAGCCCCATATTACTTTAACACTCGTTTATTTTTCCCAAAAGCTTAAACATGTCGATCAGTTTTTATTCTTAAAATTCGATGTCATGTAAAATTTTTGTTTATTTTTTATAGATTAAATATTGCGTCAATTTAAAATAATGGGAAATAAGTTTCAGATTTACTTTTTTTACATTATATTATATTGTATTATATTTGAAATATGTTAAATTTACTTAGAATGTACATTTAAATTAACTTGCAGACGATAAAAATAAATAATTTTAGATAATTTTAGTAATTGAAATTAACATAAGAAAAAAAATGAAAACAATTATTCTTTGCAACCGTGAATAAAAACTACAATCGAAGAACATCCAAGTAGGATATTTATGTAAAGATAATTAAGATTAATACAGTAGAACCTCGATTAACCGAAACTCTCCGTTAACCGAAGTCGGTTTCTTCTTCACTTTTTTCTTCCCTTTCTACTATCATCCAAAATTTTCTCTTAACAAACATGCGTTTTTAAAGTTTTTTTTTTTTTTTTTTTTTTTTTTTTTTTTCCCCACATTCCTTTTGTATGCAAGCCGTCCTTTCCAAACTACGAGTGCAGATAAATATTTTGGAATTTCCTTTTTTAGAATTCCTTCTCGCAAACTCAATTCTCGGTATGAGTTTACTCTTCCCCACTTTCAAACGTCCCTGTTCCAAACAAAAACACACCCCATTTCGAAATGTGGAAGGTCATTCTGCCGAGTCCCAGAACAATCGAATGTTATTGCACCCTCTGATTGTAAGCAAGTGCAAAGAACCTAACCTCTTTTGTCATCTCAAGAACACAGAAATTTTCATTGCAGCAGAATTTGAAAATTTTTGTCACTTTGTGTCACTTATGATTCCTCTGAACTCATGCTTTTAAGAAAATTTCGGGATAGAGCTGCGCGGCAAAGGATGCCCAATTTACACCAGATCAGGCTTCCATTTAAACCACTGTGAATTTTTTGTTTCAGAAATAAATTTATTTTCATTTATAATTTTAATTTATTAAACAGTTAAATAGTCATAATAACAGTTCAATGACGATACTACATATTAAACTAGATGACAGGGGTCGTACTCTCCGCCCCTTTTTCAGGACACACTTAAGAATTTGAAATTTTCTCCTATTTTGCCTCCAGTAATTTCATGCAGGAATTTTTATGGTACTTTTTGTAGGAATGTCTCCAGATTAATCTGGTTAGAGATCATCGTAAAAAAATAGTGGTAGGAATAGAGGCGGAAATTTATCATATTTGAGAGTGTCCTTAGAAAAGGGTAGCCCAGTCGGTAGAGCGCCGGCCTCGTAATTGGAAGATTGCGGGTTTGGTACTCGAGCCGGCCAAAGACCGTCGTGGGCACTAATGGTGGCTGGTGCACGTAAAATCTGTCGTGGCCGCAATGTTCTCCATGTTCCCATCAAAAATTATACCTCTGGGGATCACCGAAGCGAGAGAGCCATCCCTTCCGTGGAGGATCAAAA
The DNA here is from genome assembly GCA_963930645.1 of Salticus scenicus. NCBI lineage: Eukaryota > Metazoa > Arthropoda > Arachnida > Araneae > Salticidae > Salticus > Salticus scenicus. The sequence continues at coordinate 82,272,801 of OZ005654.1, read as the reverse complement.
TTGTGATGGCATGTCTCCGGAATACCTCCAGGGGTGTGTCCCAGACCGTCGCCAATTGCCCATCTGCGCAGCACTAGTGCGACGTTAAACCCAACCAACCAACCTTAAAAAGGGCGGAGAGTACGACCCCTGAGATAATTATTGATGCATTCTCGATTTTCTGAAGTAGGTTCGGTCCCAATTACTTCGGATAATCGAGGTTCTACTGTATTAATTTTTTTTTTCATATCTTTTCTATTGCGACTAAAAAAAGGTTATTAACACTTGAAAAAGTTTTCCAGTAAGCTGTGTGTATTCCTACATTTTTCAAATGAATATAATTGCTAAATAAATATTTATTCAACTAAAAAAAAGAAATAACCAAATACTCTACAATTATTCTTTTTATAGTCTTTCGAAGCCATAGTACAACTAAAAAAAAAAAAAAAAAGACTATTATAATAACCAATTAATTTTTCCTTCCTCGAATTCGCTCTTTTTTGTTGACCTTTCACTTTAGATAGATATAACCTTTCGATTATAACGCCTTTATTATTTGAAAGAGAAAAGGAAATTTTTATAGCGCGAAAAACTTAAGAGCAGCTGAACAAAAATAACGTCCGTAAAACGAACCGGATGAGAGAGAGAGGGTGGAAAAAAAATAATAAAAAACGATTTACTCCGTGGAGTGATATTCCTCCGCTAGATTAATGGCGAAGCAGAGGATCGCCGTGCGTGAGAAATGAGTTCTAGCTTTTATTACTCTAGTAATAGGAGCAGTACACTAGAATAATGTTTGTTTTAGAGTCGTCCTTCCAAAAATGGAACGCTACAAGAAATGCGTTAAATCTTTAATGGCAAAACAGACGTGCGATAACATATTCATTATAGCAGTTGCCGGGCGATACCGGATAGCTTTTCAAAAATTTTGGATTGAGTTAGAATTTTTATCAAGTCCCATCATGACCGTGTTTACTGCAGTTTTCCGTAGGAGTTGAAGGTCTTTACATCATATCTCTATCGTAATATTGTCCGTGTGTATCCGCAGAAATCAGTGGGCGAAAACAGAACCCCTTTATAACGATTTTGCCTTGTGTGTTATGTGATTTATTGAGTTTTATCTGGAAAAGTTGACTCATTTCTGTGCGACTGCCTCGTCTTAATGTTTTTAATAAGAGAATATTTCAATTAAGATAACTCTTTACAATGAAAGTGTTTGAGATAACTACGGAACTGGATTTGAATGAGGGTAGCAACCACTAACTTTGAAGAGTTGATAAACTTTGGTAAATTTAAATATAAAATAAAATAAGTGTTAGAATTTTAAGTTTAAAATTCAAATTAATGCTGCTTTAGTTGTACAGTCGACTGCAAAATTATTCGAGCACTAGCCAATAATTCCTATATTTAAAAAGTACACTTAAGACTGTTTTTCTAAGTAAATCCTTGTCGAATCATGTTCTTAGACTGATTAAGAACATGACTCGACAAGGATTTATTTAACAAAGCTGTATTAAGTGTACTTTTTTTTGGCAAGGATTATTGCTAGTGCTCGAATAATTTTGCAGCCGACTGTAATAGGTATGCATTTTAAGTGTACAATAATATATTTTATGTCAATTTGTAGTTATTGTGTAACAAAAAATACAAGATTACATTTAAAAGAAGGCTTGTGTAACATTATTTTTCTTATCCCTCTAACCACCTTAAAAAACACTAAAATTTTAAGGTTGTTTTCACTGCACGGTTTCTGCAATGTACTAAGTTCATAAATACGCAGGTCTACATTTGAAATTTTGATTTGATAATTTTGGCTGTTTTTTACGTTTTTTGGTGTGTTGAAACCAAAACTGCAGTAAGTTTTTTCTTTATCACGTATAGATTTTTGTCAATACGGTATCTATTGAAACAGTTTTTTACATGACTCTTCCACCATTATGGGGTATCTTTTATAGTATATTTCCATGATTATGGAAGCATACTAAAAACTAATTAAAACGAAGAAACTGTGTCGGTAGGCACAAAACTGTGTCGGTAGGTATTTTCAAAAATCTATACATGACAGAGAAAAATTGACTTCATTTTCGGTTTCAGTACTCCATAAAACTTATGTCTAATTTTTAATCATCCAATCAAGTTTTGCCAACATTTTTCTTGTAGGTCTATGATATTTGAACTCGAGATTAAAAGTATAACTTTGTATTAAAAACCTAACGTTATTAAATGTCACCTTCATATTTAACAAACAACATGAAATTCTATAATTATGCAGTTTTTATTCATAAAAGTATTATATTAAAACAACAAGGAACTGCACCAAATGTACCCCCACAGAAGCGGCAAGGAGTTTTAAAGAAAATACTTCTACATTTAAAAATTAATATATAAATATCCTGCTTTAAAGTTGCTCCAATAGCACTTTCAGTCGAGCACCCTACCTCCTTCATACGTATTTCTTCACTGACTGATATCCTGCTTTTTAATTTATATATGTTTGTTCTTCTTTATTTTTTACTTCATATTTCGAAAATACTACAGTTTATATTTTACTTTCTCGAACATTTATAACAGAGAAGTTGTATCATGATATATTTGATTTTCCGCTTTGATAGATTTGTAGGTTTTGGTATCACCTGAACATGATGTGAAGAAGGTTGTAGATGGCCGTTGGTTGTTGAAGTTAAATTTGAAAAACAACTTTAGATTTCTTGCGAAGTGAATCGTCAATAACACAGGGATCACTAACCCAGGAATTTTTGTAGATAATCACGGAAATTTTCATTAAACATTTTATTTAATATATTACTCACATGTATAGGTGGCCAATTTTATAAAGTTACTATTATTGGATAATTAGAATTGAAGTGATTTTAATAGCATTGGAGTGAGAGCCCAAAACGTAGACTTCTTAGGTCAAGTTATGATGATGAAGTGACGCTCCGATTTCTTCATTACTTTCGCCACAGCTCTAATCAAAGCCAAATTTAAAATAATAGACAAAAAATGATTGTATCTGTGTTACGTATAAACACATATAGTTTTTGAAAAGGTTACCACATAATTATAATTCAAACGGTCCTCACTAAACGCCAACATTCGCCACGAGAACACGGAACTTTTAAGCAAAATTAACGCACCACGTTATAAGACAGGGAATGTACTCATGGCCACAAACTGCATTTATTTACAAGGTGAAAAGAAACTGAATTAGGAAATGTCATAACATGCTATTGTAGATTTGCATTACGTTAAAGCAAGAATAATACATTATCAAAGGTTTCGATAGAGTTGCAATTAGCAAAAGGTACGTAGGTGGGATGAGGGAGAATGTAAAAATCTAAAGAACATACTGTATGTAAATTTAAGTTGCAATTTAGAGTTTATAAGAATAGTTTAGTTACATTTTTTTTTTCTTTCTTTATTTTTTTAACATTACAATATATTTTTTAGAATATTTGATAATCAACAACACACATGATTTGTATACTTTTTGAAAATAAAGTTTGATTTTATATATTTGCCACATAATTTTTTGTATTGTATAGCAAGTACTTACTTATACTTTAATTAGTTGGACATTGACAAAAACAGATGCTGAATAAAATGTATCTTATTTTGCTTTATAAATTCCTCATTTCAGTATTTTACACGTTGATGTACTTCAAATTCCATTGTGTGGAATAAGTCCAAACGTCATTTGTGAAACACTTATTGTCATAAATTCTCCGTGATAAATGTCTGCACATTGACTTTCAACTTCAATGTGTAAGGAGGAAGTCTAGACATCTCAAGAGAATTCAAAAACTCGATTGGGTATTTCACAGCCTATTTATTGTCAGTGACAATATCAAAGTATTTGAAGATTCTAAATTGTCCAAGAAATATTGAAAACAACTGTTCAGTTTTTAGTTAAACTATGGAGAGATTATCTCAACATTGAATCATCGCAAAAATCTTAGACTAGTTTTAAAATACCATTTACGCTACTGGCAAGAAATCCATTGATATTCAACATTCTAATTTCTAAACTTGGCCGAAAAGAATGAATTTTCGCTTACACATGCATTATGAGTATATTTTTTGTCGTAAACAGGGATAGGCAGAGTCACATTTTTAAATACCATTATATTTATAAAGCAGTTTCCGTATTTTTGAATCGAAGATTTTTATTATTATTATTATTATTATTATTTTAAGATTACTATACTTTTTTATTTAAAATGGTGTGGTATTCAAAAGATCATGACGCTGACCTCTGCAAAAATTAGTCGGACCTATTTTGAAATATCACTCATGTAAGAATTTTGATCAGATTCGACAATTTAACATGAAATTTTGCATTTTAAAATTTACTTTAAATGACAGAATAGGGCAAAATTTCACTAAAAGCATGCATTATGAGGATTGTGTTCATTGTTTAGAAGTCGAATTAATTTTAATTTATCATTTATGATACAGGTTAATTGGTTGTTTTTTTTTACGTCGCACTAGTGCTGCGCAATGGGCAATGGGCAATTGGCGATGGTCTTAATCACAACCTACGGGTGGTCTGGAAACATGCCATCACAATTTTGATCCCCCATGAAAGGGATGGCTCTCCTACTTCGGTGACTCCCAGAGGTATAATTTTGATGGGAACATGGAGGACATTGTGGCTACGATAGATTTTACGTACACCAGCCATCATTAGTATACACGATGGTCTTTGGCCGGCACAGGTACCGAACCCGCAATCTTCCTATTACGAGCCCGGCGCTCTTCCGACTGGGCTACTACGGCCTCATGATACTGGAATAAACTCTGTTAGAATTAATATTCTACATTAAAATGTTCGCAAATTATTAAAAAAAATAATAATATATTTTTTTTTTCATGGCACGGCAGAATAGACTAAAATTTTACATTAACTTGCTATATGTGCATTATTTTCATCGTAAGTAAATCTGATTAATTTAAAATTTTATTTATGTTACTAACAATGATTTATAAGAAATGAAATTTTGCACAATATATATATATATATATATATATATATATATACTAGCAGGCTTTGCCCGCTTCGCTGGACATTAAACTTAAATGAGTTGTCAAAATCCCATATTTTTATTAATAACCTAAGTTCTCGCTGTGATTGGTAGAGGTTTAATCGCTCGCAACGTGAGGAGTCTGGGTTCCCACTGTCTTCGGCACAACTTACCCACTTCTTACTTCCCCACCCTCAGCGGTTGAGCTCGAAGTTTTGCAAAATTCCACTAATGTGCATAATGCGTACACTTAATCAATATCCACACACGAAAATTCGCCATTCTAAGATAATTCAAAGCGAATTCAAACTGAAAAACATGTTTTACACATGTTTATTGCCCTCCGACTCCGAGAAGGTGTGTGTGTGTGGGGGGGGATTTCGAATTTCGTGAAATCCAGTTACAATAAGTGCCGGATGCATACAAACAATTTACGCACCAAATTTCGTGACCACAGAAGTCTTTAATAGAAAATATTATAAATAAATAAATACAAAAAGCACAGATTTAGTATGGGAATCCTTTGGTGACTTTAAATATTTTAAGCCATTTTTGCGATGAACTGAATTGGCTATCTCAATTGTGTAATTAAAGATCTTGGCGAGAAACGCCCGAGCTACTTCGGTGCCGAATTTCAAATTTTGCCAAAGGGATCCAATACTAAAGCTGCTCCATATCGAATCTGGGTTGAAAACGGAAAAAGGGTAAAATAAATTAGAAATATCAGACCTATATTTATAAATTTGATACCGAATGAAAAGAGCGATTTTGCTGAATCCAGGGGTGCAAACAGTTTTTCGATGCAACAATTAGATTTTTAAAAAATAACTGAAGTATGAAATTTAAGTGGCAACGGAAAAACGTAAAAAGGGAAAAATAAATTAGAAATATCAGACCTATCATTACAAATTCAGTACCAAATGAAAGAGGTGATTTGTCTGAATCCTGGGGTGTAAACAGTTTTTCGATACGACAATTAGATTTTTTAAAATTAACCAAAGTATGAAACTTAGATGGCAACACTTCATTTCAATATTTTCATAATTTTTAGTGCGAATCACGTGAATACAAAAGTCTTTAACTTAAAAATTAATTTTTATATTTTATTTTTCCATTCGAAGCATTTTAGTGAAAAAATATTTATGGCGCATGCGCAGGCGTTTTTTACCCACAATTTAAACACTAATCATAATTTTGAGATTTTCTATAGATATAATTTCAAGTTGAGTGAATACCTAAGTTTTTGCCAAGCGCCGTTGAATTCCGTCCAGCCGTTCTCGAGTGATGCCCGGACAAACGTGTTTTAGTCTTTTACCCCCTAGGGGGGGAACGGGGGGGGAATTTCTGAAAAGTTGATAGATATAATTTTAAGTTGGGTGAAGACCTAAATTCCTGCCAAGCGTCGTTGAATTCCGTCCAGCCGTTCTCAAGTGATGCCCGGACAAAAAAAGCGACATTCGGACACGATGACACACACACAGACACACACACACACACACACACACACACACACACAGGCAAAATATTCTGAAGTCATTTTCGGCTTTCATGGGGTGTGAAACGTGAAGATATCGCAAAATTTTTCGATTCCGACAAATTTACAGACAAAAGTCTGATTTTATTAATATAGATTACATATATATTGTAACAAAAAAGTAAAAGGTAAAAACTAAGCAGATAATAAATATCCACCCTAATCCACAAGAGCCTAAATAAACTATTAAATTACAAATAATGCTGTAAGTTTATTATCGCCTTAAAGCATATATAATAATAATAATAAATAATAATGATAATAATAATACCAGGTATGGCATCAATTAAAAATTAAATATTTACATATGGAAATGAAGCTTTGTATAAAACAAAATATGTTGAAAAATTTAATAAACATAAAAAATAATTTTGAATTTTTCCAAGAAATTGCTATATTTTTTCAAGGGCAATTATAGCCGGACTATAGTAAGAAATGAGTTGTTTCTGAGACTGTGATATATGAGATCATGTAAAATCACTGTCATTCCCCCCCCCCCCCCCCCCCCCCTCAACTTCCAACTTGAAGATTTCAACAATGAATTAAGAGACATTTAAGATATGAAAAAAATGAAACGAAAGATTTACCAGACATCATCTATTTTTTTATTAATTTACATGAAGCAAGAACAGTTCAAGTGTATTGACCACGGTGTAATATTAATGTATGAGAACACTTTTAAATAGTTAACTTAAATAGTTAATTTAAACTTTTTAAATAGTTAATATAGTGATAAATGTAAAAACAAAAATTTAAATTGTTTATCAATATATATTAATTAATAGTGAATATACATATAATTAAATAGTGAAAAATATGTAGGTGTGTGAAAATCTCTACTGCAGTTATTATAATCCTAAGTTTAATTCTTATGTTACTAATTAACTGCCACATTAAACAAAATCATATCAATTACGTATATTATATGAACACTCTATAATTAATAATTAGTTATGTTAATCACTAAAGGTAATTAGCGACGATTATCTAATTTTTAGTGTCGTTTTATAGAAGACTTTTACGATGTGTAAAAATAAAACTTTTGTTCAACTGCCGTGATTAACATAGCTATATATCTAAAAAAAATTATATTTTATATACACATTAAAAGTGATCTGTTACCTTGTCATTAAATTAAATAACATCGCAGCGGGCATATTAGCATATTATGTAGCTGATTTTATAACAAGTAAAAACATAATCTTTCGCGTACCAAAAAAATTATACAACTTATACCAAATGTATTCATGACTTTTTTTCATCGTTTAAGATTATTTTTCGAATACTTTTACGTAGAGGACAAAAAGACGAAAAATAAAATTTCAGATTTACATGCATGCAAAAGCGTGTCTGGAAAACTGAAATAGGAGAACACACTTTCTCTTCGCCATCTAACCCATAAATAAAAATATGATCTCATTCCTATCTTCTTTTTTTCATCTTTATTTTTTATCAGCATGAGGAAAATATTGTTTAGTAAACAAAAGAGAAACAGAATGACGAAATCATTATCTCATGCGGAGACATCAATTTATTGTGGCGTCCCAGCGAGGGGTCATTGAGCGGTAAAAGTATATATATGCTTACAAGATGGCGAGGCAGGGGATATTACTTCGGAATTTCGGACGTAAATCGGTTTCAAAAACACCTGCCACACTCTGTAAAAATGTGAAATGAATATTGCATCATAAATATTTCTAAAGAGAAGGCATTTTTATTACTCGATTGGAATATGTCACCGAGAAGAGTGGAATATTCAATATATATATATATATATCGAACTAAAATGACGATATGAGTTTATCGTGAATGGAAATTTGCATTTCTATGGTGTTTTGTTTTTGCATCGAAGTGTATTTTTCATGACAGTTTTAGAAAATGACAGAATGAAATGAATTTTGAATAATATGAAGTTTTGAAATATAAATGTTATTCAATATTTAATTAATCTCCATAGAAACTTTTCAGACGTATTTTGTTTAAGTTATATCGAGCGTCTTTACCTATTATCGTAAAAAGACATTTCTTCTGTCAAAATGAATTATTTGTTAATAAAGAAATTTCATTGGTAAAACTTGAAGTATTTATTTTATTTTATTAAAGGATGGTTAAATAAAATTCAAGCAGAAAATGAGAACAACTGTGATTTATCTATAAAATAAAATTAAATAAGTAAATTGTAATTATATTGCCGTACAATTATTTTATATGAAAAACATGGTACCTTGATATACAAAAAATTTCATGATTATGATTAACTTTCTTTTCCATTTTTATCATTCTTTTGAAAATGAAAATGTTATGTAAAACTAATTTGAAGGATATTTTTGCAAGGATAATTTTTAATTATAAATTACTAAAAACCTTCAAACATTGCTGAAGCTTATTTCAACGCACCAGTGAAAGATTTTTTTAAGGTATGTTTTTCAGGCATTCCAAGTTAAATCATGTATATTTTAATAATTATACTCTTTTTTTTTTTTTTTTTTTTTTTTTTTTTAATAGAGAAAAAACGGGTTTCCGCTCGAAACGTCAGCGGAGGCCCTACATTGAGACTCAAAACGGTTTTGGGCTGTGTCTGTCTGTCTGTCTGTCTGTCTGTCTGTCTGTCTGTCTGTTGCGCGATAGCGGCCGCACAAATAGCGCTATTGACTTGAAATTTGGTACACATGTTCATGAGCCCCACGAAATCAGCTGTATAGTTTTTGGTATGTATTCCATTTGTAGTTCGTATACAGGGACACGCAAAAGTTTTTCTTATCATTACGGCCTATGGGATGAATTTGTATGTATCGCGATAGTGGCCACAAAAATCACGCTATTGACTTACAATTTGGTACACGTGTTCATGTGCCCCACGAAATCAGCTGTATAGTTTTGGGCGAGTATTCCATTTGTAATTCGTGTACAGGGACACGCCAAAGTTTTTCTTATCATTACGGCCTATGGGAGGAATTTGTATGTACCGCGATAGCGGCCACAAAAACCACGCTATTGATTTGCAATTTGGTACACATATTCATGAGCCAAACGAAATTAGCTGTATAGTTTTAGGTGTGTATTCCATTTGTAGTTCGTGTACAGGGACACGCCAAAGCTTTTCCTATCATTACGGCCTATGCGAAGAATCTGTATGTACCGCGATAGCCACCGCAAAAATCAAGCTATTGACTTCAATTTTTGCCGAAACGTCAGTGGAGGCCCTCTGTTGAGACTCAAAAGGATTTTTTATTCCGTCTGTCCGTCTGTCTGTCTGTCTGTCGTGCAATAGCGGCCGCAAAAATCACGCTATTGACTTGAAATTTGTTACACATGTTCATGATCCCCACGAAATTAGCTGTATAGTTTTGGGTGTGCATTCCATTTGTAGTTCGTGTACAGGGACACGCCAAAGTTGTTTTTTATCATTACGGCCTATGGAAAGAATTTGTATGTACCGCGATAGCGGCCCCCAAAATAACACTATTGACTTGCAATTCGGTACACATATTCATGAGACCAACGGAATTAGTTGTATAGTGTTAGGTGTGTATTCTATTTGTCGTTCGTGTACAGGGACACACTAAAGTGTTTCTTATCCTTACGGCCTGTGGGAAGAATTTGTATGTACCGCAATAGCGGCCGCAAAAATCCTTCGATTGACTTGCAAATTGCGTACACGTTCCAGCTTTGCGTATAAGTAGCTGTATAATTTTTATTGCTATATTGTTTATAAACTGTGTACAGGGACACGCCAAAATTCTTAACATTACGGCATATGAGGTGAATTTCGTTTAAACACATTTTAATATCATTACTTTGCAATGAAGAAAATGAAACTAGCGTACGTGAGTGAGATGCTTAAACTTATGTTGTTTGAAGAAAATATGTGCTCTTAAGCTTTCTAATTAATATACAGGACCTTACAAAAGTGTTCTGACAATATCACATAGTCATCCAAACGATGTTAAATTTGGAACACTAATTAATTTTAAACGCAAAATAAGATGAAAAATTTTTACTGGTGTATACAGTGTTTATGGTTTGTTTACAGAGACACAGGAAAGAATTTCGTAACATTAGAGCCTATGGACAAATTTTTATTTAAGTGCGCACAATTAATGCGTTTATGCTGAATTGAACTTAATAAAATTAACATACATTATAAAGATGTTTGAAATCATGTTTACTCTTAAAAAAGTTTATGTATAAACTAAATAATTTATGGGACCACACAAAATAATTCCGAGTATCTACTGTAATCATCCAAATGATGTCAAATTAGTTTGAAAAAATAATGAGCTATAATTAATTAAGTTTATTCTTATTATTGGCGTTTATAATGACTGTGGCTACTTTTCCAGGATACATAAAAGAATTTCGTACTATTACGGTCTATAGTCGGTATTTTTTAAAAGTTTATTTTAACATGGTTACACCCCATTAAATATAAAGAAAGTTTATTATAATTTTAAAAGCATGTTTCCCTGTTGAAAATTGTGGGCATAGAATTGGAAATTAGTTTAAAGGTTACGCAAAATATTTCTGATATGCTATTTGATTTTTTTTGTATGAAATTTGGTAGTTATGAAATTCGGTATTTTTGAATTTCAGAGAAATAACACAAGACTGTCATTTATCAAGAATGTATATTGTTGCGAACATGGGGGTTCGTAAGTTGTCCGAGAATGAAAGGCGAAACTTGCAAAAATTCAGTGATTTATTCACAGAAAGTTCCAGAAAAATACAGGTCTATAAACCAAGTATCAGCTTCAATTCAACCAGTAAAGAGAGCTTAAACAACAGCCGTTAACAGCAAAACAACAGTACAAACTGTTTAGCAATAACACATAAAGCAAGTCTCATCCAAAGAAGCTCAAAGCAAAGGAAGCATTTGACGAAACTGACACAGATCTCAGACTGACCGCTTTGGCGAAAATAATGCTCCTTTTATACTTTTCTATCGAACACAGACTGTTCTGGAAAATTCTCGTATCACATCAGCCAATGAGATTAGAGCTTCCATATTTGGTATATCCCTAATAAAGATTTTCTCGCCAATGTCGCCAAAAAAAATCGCCAAGGAGGGAAACAGTCGCCAAATTTGGCGCCAAATCCATTTCTTCCCTTATTGGAGATTTTTAATGCGTTTTCAAGGGAAAATTAGGCTATTTTAACCCTAAAACGACTAGAAATGCACAAAATTAGCATTTTATCAACTTACTAAACCTCTTTGAAAGAAATTATGCAAAAATAAAATCGATTATTTACAATTCCGTAACACTTTATATGATATACAAATAGGTATACAAAGAGAGATACAGCAGGGGTATCTGAGGGACAGCAGGGAGTTCATCTGCTGTATCTCAGGGAGCTGAGGGACCTGCTGTATCTCAGGGGACCTGCTGTATCCCAGGGAACTGAGATACAGCAGGGGGTTTCTGAGGGGGGCTTCCGCCCCCCTCACGAATGTATCCGATTATGGTAACAAGTTGATCGAATCAATATATACTATTATATAATAAGGAATAAATAAAAATGACCTATTGAATAATGTCTGATGCAAATAGGACGTTGAGGATCCTGATCTGCAGATCCACTAGTAATACAGTGGTTGTAATCCATACTGTATCCCTTTCAGTAATAACCTTAAAACTGTACTAGATTCAAAATGTTTTGACTATGGACATTGTGTTAATAAATATACAAACTGAAAATCGATTAAAACAAGCCTAATTTTGTCACCGTATTAATTCTATGAATTTTCCTGAAATACAGAAACATACGAAAAACATAATTCACTATTAACTAATATGTCATAGCGTAATGCAACAGATTATTATAGAAAGGTGCATTAAAACACACACACACACACACACAAAAAAAAAAAAAAAAACAGAAAAAAAAGGGTGCTGACCGTTTACCTGAAAGGCTACCGTCATGCCATTTTCTGAAAAAAATATATTTACGTTTTATAGAATTTCTTTGTATTGGTTGTGACGAAATGCAGATTGCGACCAACGTAGATTGACCAATCTTGACATTGTGTAAATAAATATACAAACTGAAAATCAACTAAAACAAGCCTAATGGTGTCACTGTATTAATTATATGAACTTTTCAGAAATACAGAAACGCACAAAAAACATAATTCACTATTACCTAATATATCATAGCGTATTGCAACAAATTATTACAGAGAGAGGCATTAAAATACAGAAAAAAAAAATCGGTCCTGACCGTTTAGCTGAAAAGCTACCGTCACGCCATTTTCTGCAAAATTATATTTATGTTTTATAGAATTTCATTGGATTTTTTGCGACCAGTTGCAGATTGACCAATCTTGACATTGTGTAAATAAATATACAGACTGAAAATCAATTAAAACAAGCCAAATTGGTGTCATCATATTAATTCTAGGAATTTTTCCGAAATACAGAAACGTACAAAAACCATATTTCACTATTGCCTAATATATCATAGCGTAATGCAACAGATTATTACAGAAAGACGTATTAAACCACAGACAAAAATCGGTCGTGACTGTTTAGCTGAAAAACTACCGTCACGCCATTTTCTGCAAAATTATATTTATGTTTTACAGACTTTCGTTGGATTGGTTGCGACCAAATTCAGACACTCCGAAGCATTCACGTTGAAGTTGACTCCGCAATTCCGAGAACTACCCTAAATCTCATAACTTTCCGTGTATTAAGATCGTTTGGTGAATGTAGGAAATAGCAACTGTAGAATAGCAGCTACCGTCTTAATCATTAGTCGTAGTGTTTATGGAACTGTGATTTTCTGAAAATAGTTCATCTCCCCCTCCAAGTTTGCAAAATTATCAGGAGTTTCGGAAAGTCATCTTCAAGGTCATTTCAATGACATGATATCTATCATAACTGCTAATATTACTAATTTTGAAATCAGATTTATACGCCAGTATTTTGAAAAAGGAATTTATCACGTATTTTCAACGAATACATAAAGTTAAATAAACTGAAAACATTTATAAAAATTTTCAGATGTGAAGTCTCCGTTGAAAATAACGGAGTAAATAACGGAGTTTTTTAATAGTATTTACTCACAATTCCATACATTTTGCGTAAATAATAATAATAATAGTAGTAGTATTAATAATAATAATAATAATCTGGTGTGTCCTCGCAGGACTTCCTCTTACCCTACATTTCAACATTATAAAGATAAATTACATAACAAGTCTTTAGATCAATAGCGTAAGATAATAAAGTTCAACGTACTTTAAAAATAACCAAAAATACACACACTGGTGAAACCTTCAAGAGTTTCTACAAATGACTGCTGGCGGCGAAGGTATTCAACGCATGTTACAAACATTTGGGGAATGTTCTGCTTGTACGGAAGTGGTCCCCTGGTGTTACTTGAGGATAATCAAAAATTCATGCAGCATCTGAACATATTGATAGATTAAGCGCAATGTTACATTTTTACTCCATAGTTAACGGATACTTTGCGCTCGATAATGCAACCGTACATCGTGGCAGAATCGTTCGAGATTAGCTCAGTGAATATCAATCTGACTTCTAATAAGCACGGATCTTAATCCAATAGAAAATGTTTCGGACATGTTGGGAGGGCGTATTCGTTAGAAATCTCCTCTTCCATCCAATTTACACGATCTGAAAATTTGTGTAGTTAATGTATGGTAAACTCTAGACATATATGCGCCCCAGAAGCTCAGGACCGCTGCCCACACGAATACTGACTGTCATTCATGCAAAAGGAAGCCCAACGTCGAAAAGAATGGCCAATAAAATATTAAAGATTTCTAATTCATTGGTCAGTGTGTTTAGGTTTAGGAACACATTTATTTGTCATAATTTTTTGTGTAAAGGGGGTTCCTTCCCCCCCCCCCTCAACCCTCCCACCCCTAATTGAATTATGCTGCCTAAACTTACCAATCTTGATTGAATTTTTAAGCGCCAAATTAATATGAACTTCAAAATACAAATTTTGAATTTCTTGAAGTTTTTATTTTTAAGTTACGATGATAACAGATATACATATAGATTAATCGCTAAAATCGGATTTTCGTAATCAGGACATCTCAAAACACGGCATTATACAGAAAACAAAGTTGGAAATTAAACTTTAAAATTATAGTTTGAATTTAAAAAAACATGAATTTAAAAAAATGTTTACAGTATGGATATGAAAAGCTAATTTTTCTTCCGGAACAGTGTTAGTTGACATAGTAATGTGTAGCAAAACATTTCCATCAGTTACATTCAATAGAAAAGAACGTTTAGCTTAATTTTGGTTCCTGTCTATTGCCTCTAAACAATATGCACGATAAACAATATTGTGTATTTATTTCAGAAATTTTTGGAGTGAAAGGCTGATTTGTTATACCAACTATGTGAAAAATACCAGAGCCGAGAATTGAACCCGGGCCTTCCGCTTTACGTGCGGATGCGATTTCCAGCTAGACATTTCTCACATAACATTCGTTGGCAAAGTCACCGAGTCTGTAAACACAGCTATATCAAATAACATAATTAATCATGGCACAACTCCAATAGACAACGAAATTTTTAATTTAATTTATAAATTTATTCATCAATCATCAAAATTAATTTCAGAAAATTTTGGAGTGGAAGGCTCATTTTTTATACCAACTTTGTGAAAAGTACCAGAGCCGGGAATCGAACCCGGGCCTTACGCTTTACGTGCGGATGCTCAAACCATTGAGCTACCCTGGCTGATTACCAGCTAGGGTTCGATTCCTGCCTCTGGTATTTTTCACATAGTTGGTATAAAAAATCAGCCTTCCACTCCAAAAGTTTCTGAAATGAACTTTCATGGTTGATGAATAAATTTCTAATTTAAATTGTGTATTTAGTTTTAGACTTATTTAAAAAAAAAAAAAAAAAAAAAAAAAATCCAATATAAAATGAATTACAATTCTAGCAATATCCAAAAACAGCGTTAATATATACAAATATTTTGGGTTGCCCTCTAAACGAATGATGAATGATTTCCATACCACAATCTGCACGGAACATGCATTTATGTATATATATATAAAGTCCATTCTGTTTTGTTTAAATCACTCTATAAATGTTACACTGTACTTATCAGAAATTTCCCCATAAACATAATGTATTTGAACACTCTTGGATGTCCGTGTACTAGAACCATTCGTTTTATCTCAACGATTTCCAGCTAGACATTTCTCACATAACATTCGTTGGCAAAGTCACCGAGTCTGTAAACACAGCTATATCAAATAACATAATTAATCATGGCACAACTCCAATAGACAACGAAATTTTTAATTTAATTTATAAATTTATTCATCAATCATCAAAATTCATTTCAGAAAATTTTGGAGTGGAAGGCTCATTTTTTATACCAACTTTGTGAAAAGTACCAGAGCCGGGAATCGAACCCGGGCCTTACGCTTTACGTGCGGATGCTCAAACCATTGAGCTACCCTGGCTGATTACCAGCTAGGGTTCGATTCCTGCCTCTGGTATTTTTCACATAGTTGGTATAAAAAATCAGCCTTCCACTCCAAAAGTTTCTGAAATGAACTTTCATGGTTGATGAATAAATTTCTAATTTAAATTGTGTATTTAGTTTTAGACTTATTTAAAAAAAAAAAAAAAATCCAATATAAAATGAATTACAATTCTAGCAATATCCAAAAACAGCGTTAATATATACAAATATTTTGGGTTGCCCTCTAAACGAATGATGAATGATTTCCATACCACAATCTGCACGGAACATGCATTTATGTATATATATATAAAGTCCATTCTGTTTTGTTTAAATCACTCTATAAATGTTACACTGTACTTATCAGAAATTTCCCCATAAACATAATGTATTTGAACACTCTTGGATGTCCGTGTACTAGAACCATTCGTTTTATCTCAACGAAAAGTTTATGCAGTATCCCTATATGAAACACATTTAGAATATCGAGTTTGGACTTTCTTCTACAATGTTTTCTTAAGATATGCTGATAACAGACAGACACATACACATACAAACCTACCTCTAAAAACATGATAATCTGATTCAGGAGGCCTCAAAATGTTTAAATATAACAAAAACGCAATTTCGAAAATTTGTCCAGAAAACAATACTTTCTGTACCACATACAGTCGGTAGCAAAAGTCTTCGAACAATAGCAAAAATTCCTATATAAAAAAATTACACTTAATACAGTTTTGTTAAAAAAAATCCTTGTCCAATTCTGTTCTTAGTCAGTCTAAAAATAGGATTCGACAAGGATTCATTTAACAAAACTGTATTAAGCGTACTTGTTTTACATAAGAATATTTGCTAGTGTTCGGAGACTTTGTTACCGACTGTACATAGTTAAGTAAAAGTAAAAAAAAAAAAAAAAAAAAAAAAAAAAAGTAAGTTAATAGGAAAAGCAAAGTAAAAAGCATTTGGGACTCTTTCATTGTCAAGTGAAGAAAAATTTATTTTTAAACACTAAGCGATATATTCTAATACAGTTCAAGCAAAATATAGCGAGTGTGCGTTTTTTACTATTATTCTGATATCTATAGAGGAACTCTATCAACTTATTTCAGAAACAATATTTTTCTTAAAAGGAAAAAATATATATATCTTATTGAAAAATCTTACTTTCGTTTTTCATGATCGCATACATGCTTAACGCAAACTATGGTCAATATTTGTATAAATTAATAGAAGTAAGACGATTAAGTGTATATATGATAGTAATGAATTTAGAACTAAATCAGCAATATATATATACAGTCGGTAACAAAAGTGTCCGAACACTAGCAAAAATTCCTATGTAAAAAAAGTACACTTCGTACGGTTTTATTAAATAATTCCTTGTCAAATCCTATTCTTAGTCAGTGTAAGAACAGTATTCGATAAGGATTTATTTAACAAAACCGTATGAAGTGCACTTTTTTTACATAGGAATTTTTGCTAGTGTTCGGACACTTTTGTTACCGACTGTATATATATATATATATATATATATATATATATATATATATATATATATATATATATATATATATATATATATATAACTGGTTTGTCTACACTCTACATGAATTCTTCTTATTTTACTGTAAGAAATGTAACAAACGTATTAAAATGAAATACTAAGTTTGCCAAATCACTGTTTATATAAATGTATTTTTTTTTTTTTTTTTTTTACAAAGTTAACAAATTTTACTTTTACTAAATACATGCATTATTTTAAAGTTTGATTCGAATACAAAAATGCTTTTTCTTTAATTTTATTTATTGAAATGAAATAAATTTTATAATTTTGTTTGCAGAATTTTAATTTTCTTTACGAGTACTTGAGTTTTATATACATAATCAATATACATTTACATATCCGTTTTAAACTACATAATTTGATATACGCAGTAAAATTTGTTTCAGAAAAATATCCAAGATGATATTATTCATTTTTTTATATAAATTTGAAGGAAATATATAAACAGGGTTTTCAGTGAACTATTAATATGCATACAAGGTTCAAATATCTATAAAGCTATCGATAAACAAATTCTTCGTAAGTTTTCATTTTCAATAAAGGTCGGAAATGTTATTAAAAAGAAAATAAACATTTATTATTTACTTTAACAAACTGTTGTTAAAAATAAAAATGCATAAAATAGTTTAGGTGAAAATATTTTAAAATTTCTTGGTACACAGATGGGAGTAGAGTTTGATAAAGTCATTATATATTTAAAAGGGTACTTTACAAGCACGCTAGTAAAAGGATAAAAAAGGTAAAGAAGATTGCAAGTTTGTGGGGAGAAGAGGTAAAAAAATAACCTTAGTAATGTTAAAGTTTAAACAGAAATTTCTATCTTGCATAACTGTTATAAAATTCTTAAAAATAATCCTAAAATAAAATTGCCCGTTTTTTTCTAGAAGGAACTCCGGTAAAATAAGCCAGAAATGCGAGTAATATTTTACAGTCAAAAATAATTATCGCATACATGTTGAGAAACCTTGTTTAAAAGTTTATTTTATTTTATTTCAAAACAAAGAAGTAACAAGCAAATAAACAAAAAACTATCATTTTTCATGGGTATTTTCCATACCGGTTAATAAATTCATGATAAACCGTTAAAGATTGTAGAAATAATTTAAATAATATTAATAAAAAGAAAAAGAAAAAGAAAAAACTTTGTGTTAAAATGCATTTCTATAAAAATAGAGTAATAACAATGAACAATTTAATTAAAGAAATGAAAAATATATTTTGAACAAATTTTAATTTAATGTCAGAGCCTGTTATGCATTCTGCAAAACAAGTACTTGCGAGATTGTTTATTTATTTAATTGGCCTTCTAAATCATACTGTGTGTTTTATGTTTCGATTCCACTTTAAATTAAAATTATTTTTGATAGTTGCATTGCAATTAATATTCATCAAAGCATTTAAAATTATTTTCATTCTGTGGCAGTATTTTCGCCGCCGAAAATAATGCTCTTGGGGAAAAAATAATTACATTGATACTGTACAATCTGTCAGATCAATTTTTGTTCGTCCAGGAAACTTTATTCTCATATATATATATATATATATATATATATAAATGATAGATATCGTAATAAAATATAATTTTAAAATTTAGCACTTAATAGATACAAAACAATACCAACACAACAAAAATAGAACTGATTTTAACTTATAGGTAAGACTGACACAAAAATGTTGCGATACAGATTAAGAACCAATAAGAGACAAAAACAATTTAAATTACTTTCGCCGACACGAATGATAATAATAAAGAAAGGAACATTAAACTTAATGACAGAGAAAATAACTAAAAGACCTCAGAAACAATAATTGGATAAAAATACTTAAAGTTAGAAGTAAATATATATATATATATATATATATTTACAATTTTTATCTTGTGTTGCATGTATTTACTGGTTTAATAGATTCTGCAAACTATCTTATAGTTTAGGCTTAAGTGTTATATACGTCATTTCTCTTCTGCATAAGTACGTTAACATGTATTTACTTCTCAGTGAATTTTAATTAAATGGTAATTGTGACAATAACTTTATACGTAATACATCTCATTTTAAATTTCATTGTTGGTTTTTTCATCTTTCTTTCATTTGCTGAGTATTGTAAAAGAATTAAATTTTTCATTATATATATATATATATTCCAATAAAATAGATAAATTCGTTTATTGATTTTGAAATGAAACTTGCAGGATAATAACAACACGCCAATTTCAGCAAAATATAATGACACCTGTACTCTGTGGATTAAAGGAGGGACTAAAAATGGTAACAAAATAAAATGTTAACCGAATCAATAAATTTGTAATACGAATCACCCGGAAAAGAAAATAATGAGGGCATGCTTTCTTGAGTAACCTATTGAGCTGACATCTTATTGCTATAAATGTTACAAACAAAATTATAAAGACCGCAATACAAAACTCACATTACTTTATTAAAACTAATTAATGCGGAATTTTCTTCCCCATGAGGACGAAATTACTAATTATAAACTGAAGAAATAGTTTCGGTTTTCTTCAACAAAATTTTACCTCAATATCTGGAAGAAAAAAGCCATTAGTTTCTTTCCATTTAACATCATTCATAATTTATAGGAGTTTATCATATAAAAGGAGTCTAATTATTTTGCTACTGGAAAGGTTAATGCTTTAGTGAGAGGAGGGTGACTGTGCTGCTCGCTAATCATAGTGTATGAAATAGAGTAAAATTCTAAATGAAAGGAACGCGAGATTCGTTTTAGCACATGGAAAAATAAACTGAAAGTAAACATACAATAGTTATATTAGACCGTGATGACTCCTAAATTCCCTCGATTGGAATGCCTCGGTAATAAACCAATTATACTGGAGAATTCTAATCTAACTAAACTTTAACAAAATACTCCCGAATCCATTTGTAACGTCAAAACACACCAAAATCTACAACTCCTATGAAATTGGCAAACTTACATAAAACTTTGCAATTTTTCCAACTATTAGTTTGATTTAACCAATAAAATCATTAGACCTAAGTTAACTGTCTTCCCCAAAAGCTTCGAAACCTTTAATAGAGTTACGAAAAATGCGGGTGAAATCTGTTACAATTCCAAAAGAAAAAATATAGAAAGTTGAATGAAGAAAAAGCCAGTTGAAAAGGGGGGGGGGGAAATATTGTATTATCAAAAAGTTGAAAAAGGAAGAAGGCTGAATATAGAAATGAGAATTAAGAATAGAAAAAAAAAAAATGATAAAATTGACTGGTATAAAAATGAATTGTCTTTCATGTTATCTAGTAAAAAACCGATAATCTTATTTTTCTGTTCTCGGAACACAATTCTGTATGTATATTTTCTTTATCGAAAAGCCAGATAAAAAACTTGTTTGAACTCAAGTTTGCAGACACTCAAAATTGTTAAGTGTTAAGCATTTTAAACATTTAGAGACACACAAATCTGTAGACATGAAGGAATCAACATATATTACATATTACTTTAACAGAAAACAAAACTTTACAACATTTCCAACGCTGGAATTCATATAATACTTCAGCATTTTCATATTGATTGTATGTCAAAAGATGTGAAAGCAAATTCAGTAGTGAAAAGTATTTTACTAAATAACTATTTTTAGAATTCTTTCCATGTGAGCTTATCATTTACAAAAGTTGGCTCTTATATACAAACTGCCAATTTCTGACGTAATCACTTGATCAGCATTATGTGTATGTACTTAATTCTGAAGTATATTTCTTTCATTTTAATGATAAAAATTATCTTTAAATGTACAAAAAAATATGTAAATTAATTAAGTTCTAGTAATACACGAATATGATTTACCTAAGTATACCATGGACATTTTAGTACGCATAAAAATCTTATATTTCACTTTAAAACTTGCGTTATTGAAAATTACTTACATCGCTAAAATATATTCCTCCCCAAAATTACCATTATTTTTACCCTTCTTTTATTGTTAGAACAGTTTTCCTTTTCCCCCGATGGTTTCTATAAGCGGTTTTATCAGCCCCACGAGTCCGCACCAGGGCAGACAGTTGATTCATTAGAGGGCCAAAATTGAACCTCGATCGTTAAACTCGTCACCACAAGGGTCTGAAAACCTTTCATAACCATTCATGCATAAGCTTTCCTCCATATTTTATTACACATAAATCACTCTCCCCGAAAAGCTGCTATGATATCATAAAAATGCACGTGGCTCCTTTAACAATGTCTTTAACTGATTTCTTTCTTGCTTAGAAAGAGAGGTAAACGACTGCAAAAATAATGACTAAACATTTTTAAAAACAAGTATTTTAAAGCGATAAAGTAAATGATTTGGAATATTTAATTAAGTAAAAGAGTAGCACTATTTATATTATTTACATAATCACACATCAACGATTTTTATTTAAAATATGCTTTTTTTATCATGCATTTTTAATTTGTTCATTCACTGCATTTTTATTAATTTAATCTTATTCTAAGGACTTTCGTTATTCGAGTGATTGTTTTCTTGGTTTGTTTTCTGGTATGTTCATGGACTGGAACCTGATTAATTATTAACGACCGATTACTCAACACGAAAATTTCAGTGTTTTCGCAACAATATGTATATTTTAATGGGAACATAAGGAAGTCATGTTGTATCCTCATCATATTTCTTCACTTAAGTAATAACAATAAAATTATAAAATTAATGTAGACGACAAATTTCTCGTTCAAGTGAATGCCATTTTTTGACGATTATGCGAAAATTGTTGGTAGTTGGCGTAAACTTTACATTTAAGCATACATACTTAAAGAAAAATCAAATGAAATACTGTAAAAAATATCCTAAGGAGGAAAGAAAAAAACTTCTTTTTCCGGTCATTTCTTCTAAAAACCTTTTAACACAAAACATAAATTCTATATTGCGGAAAATGTTGCTGGTAGACGCAATAAATATTAGTGACAAGGCTGTTATATTTGTTTTATACATTGTTGCTATACAAAAATTTAAGAATCGAATAGGTTTCACAACGTAAGAGTTACGAAATACAATACAGAAAGCTTTTGTGGTGTATGAAATATAGTGCAGTTACCTTTATTGACCTTTACACTTCCCAAACCTGGTCATAAAGTCAGCTTGATATCAGGAGTATGTAACGTTTGGAAGAAATAATGTTCAATTTTAGTTCAGTATTTTCAAAGATATAAAATAAATAAGGTATGGTTCTAAATAGATCAGTGAAATTAAAAGAAAAAAAAAGCAAGACTATTATTGACTTTATGAAATTATAAAATGAAAGAAAAAGTAAAATAGTTTTAATGAATTCTAAAATACAATTACTAAATAAAATCCAAACACATGCTTTTAAATCTGAACATACAATCAAATATTGTATATTTTCTTTATCTCTTAAAATAATTTTAAAGAAATTTAGTGTACTCCAATTATATTAATAATAAAGAAAATTTAGTTCTGCATATCTCGCAAGTTTGAGAGGAAGTCAAGGTCTAAACAACATTTATTTATGTGAAGTGACTGAAAGTGACAACCCAAACTAAAATCAAAACCGAGTTTAGAAAATCCATTACTATTTATTCTTTTATATTTTTAAATATCGGTTCTATGTAATAATAATATAAATAAAATAATTGTATACTTTATTTAATAAATATTAACAAAACAAATATTAACGTCTATGGGGGAAACTGCAGGTAAGTAGAGTTTAACATCTATAGACTGCACTAAACCAAATTAAACGAATATATATTTTTTGTAATAGAGATAGTCAACTGGGAAAATAATTTTGTGTATGTAGGAGCCTCGCCTCCCCCCCTCGAGGGGAGTAAATTTTCATGATGGGTATCATTGAAAAGAGCTCGCCAATACCTTAAAAACGAATGGCTGAACCAAAGATCTGCGATAATTTAAAATAAAGTTATCGATTTTTAATTTTTTTTTTTTTAAATCTAATTACCATACAAAACTCTTCCGAAGCCTAATTTGAATTGTTTATCACAGGTTTACATAACAGTACTCGTTATCCTCTTAATCTCCAACCTGTATTTATAGTATTAAATTTCAGGGTAAGAGAAAGTCGTGTGAGCGACACACCAGATTATTTCTCTTCGGGACACAACTTTTACTGAAATATTCGAAATAAAACATGTTCTTTATACTCACAAAATTTCAAGATAATTCCTATAGAATTTTTCTACATATTTGAGGAAATGTCTAAATCTGAATGTGTCTAACTAAATACTTATTGGTAGATAGTGTAATCCATTGAAATTGTTAATTGTTCCACACCACTCTTTGAAACATTAAAATTCCAAAAATTTAAATTTTTTAAAATTTGGCTTACATTTTATGTTTGATTTCCGTAGAATCTCTTTATATTATATAAATTTAATAATAAAGAATTTAAGCTTTGTTTTTAATATACATTTGTGATTTATAATGATATGAGACGTACAGACACACAAATAAAAAATCTATAAAAACACTTATTCTGGATTGAAGGGAACCTCAAAACGTGTAACTAATGCAAACTACCTATCTATATATTAATAGGCATAGGCAAGCATAAAATTTATAGTCCCTTTTTAACATATTGATTATGGGAGTAGAGGGTTGAAAATGGCATCATTCGAAAGGTATGGTTAGCCGGAAGGTGCGAATACAAATATTATTTTCTTACGATGTCAAGAAGGTATTCAAAAATAAATTTATTTTTTATGCATTTCCCCCCATTTTTCCCTTTTATACATGTACTCCTTTACATTAAAAAATACCTAAAAGTAGAAAGCTGTTAAATCTGGCAATTTTATAAAGCTCAAATAAAACCATAGACACAGTAATTTGTAGCATCACTATACGCAAGCGAAGTGATGACGTCACTGTCTGTCCATGGAGCCATGAAAAAGATTTTCTATGTTAATCGTCCATTGGATTTTTTGTAAAAAAGTATTAAAAAATAACGGAAATTATCTGCCGATTTTAATTCCGATATTTGGGTATAGTTATATATAAGTTACTGTCTACATGTGTTTGATTGAGTTATTTTTTCTGTAAAATTGATAAAATTTTAATTTAAAATCACAAAACTCCAGAAAAAAATGGCAAACTTCCAGTTTCGAATGTAAACATAAACATTTCATTTCAAAGGGTAATATTTAAACAATAAATATTCAACTAATATACTAAATAAAAGGAAAATGGATTTGTTACTAACTGCTGCATGTATAAGTAGACGATACGGAAAAAATTCCGATTTCCGTTTTTTGCTGAATTTACATGTTTTGAGCTTTTTTTACGTTTCAATTAACTGAAATTGGCTGCTTTTTTTTTAAAAAAAGTGTCTTTATTGCTAGCTTTTGTGGGTAGAAGAAGCAAGTAGAAGATACATAAAAACTTTTGATTTCCAGTTTTCGATGAATTTACACGATTTGAGATTTCCTTGCATTTTAATTAAGTGAAATTGACTACTTATTTTATTTTTTTTAAAGTGGATTTATTATTCTTTCCTTTGCATATATAAGTAGAAAATATAAGATTCAGAAAAGTTTTAGATTTTCCGTTTCCTTAAAGTTACACGTTTTGAAATTTCCCGAACTCAATTCGACCATTTTTGAAACATATCTTTTTTTTTTTTTTTTTTTTCAAACACTGTAATTTATGAACCAATCGATTTAATTTAACAGAATTTTAAATTTGGTTGGGCTTTGGTTTGACATGGTACGAAAGTTTAAAATATAATTGGTTTAAAATATTTTTATTTTTATCTTCTGGGCTGTATTACACAACAAGGGGCGTTTTCACGTTGCGATTATCTCTCATTTCAGGAAAGGCTAACATCTACAGAGAGAAATAGTTATATTAAGTAAAACTCTGCTAATTCAGTTAGAGTGAATATCGGCAAACAATTGCCGCAGCTGCGTTGCAATTGCATTCCGTTTAGGACAAGGCAATAATTTGCTTTGCCTCGCTTTGCAAAAAAAAAAAAAAAAAAAAAAAATGGTCGAGTTTCGACCACTGGGCGATACTAGTTTCTACGATTTCTCCTTAACACACTTTTACGTATACTTTTACTTTTAATGTATGTAAAAAAAAAAAAAAAAAAAAAAAAAAATGTGTATAAAATGTGTATAATGTAGTAAAAAAAAAAAAAAAAAAAAAATGAATAGAAAAGTAAAAGTAAGAAAGAAAAAAAACTAAAAGAGTTATCACCCAGAATACAATTTAGAGATTTAATCAGATGAAAAACTTCCACAGATTTTAAATAAAGTTTTTTATTCGACTTTAAGTCTTGCCGAGGATTAATATTCATTTTTAAAAACAAAAATGATATATTTTTTCTCATATATAAATAACAGATGGCTAATACTGAAACGAGCAGCGTTTAATACTTGATACGTAAGAGGAATATATGTTTTAAGTTTCTCCTATAGTTATTTATTTTCTTTTATTATTTATTTATTTACTTTTAGCGCACACCAATATTGAATCAAAAACTAAGTTAATGAAAAATAATTAAAACACGCAAATTTTGTTAAATTCTTTTAAAATATTTTTATGAAAATAATCCCTTTTATAATACCCGAAAAAAAAAAAAAAGTTGACAGATTAAAATTCTTTTTTAACATTTATTTGTCAAAATTTTGACATGATTGTGGAGATATATATTTTATTGGAAATGTTCAGTCATCAAATAAAATACTGAATAAACATTCATTAATTTATAGCAAAAAATAAAATAATAAAATAATAATAATAATAATAAAAATAAAAATAAGTTTTATTATATTTTAGTTATTTATTTATTGTCAGAAAACTCATCACCTTTTTTCTCTAACACTCCAAAAATCTAATTTGTTGCTTTAATGTACTTTTTAGAAGCATTTCATTTTAAATGATTATTGCACGACAGAAAGTTTATTTTACGTATACCTCAGGAAGAGGAAATTACACGTAAATAATTATTTTTTTCTAATCATAGATAAATTATTGTGGTTTTAATTAAGTATTTCCTTGGACATACCTTTAAAGAAAAAGAAAAATGTTTGGAGTTTTTTATCGGAGAAGGAAGATGAAGTTGGACGTACTTTTAAATTTAGTCATTAATTATAATTCCAGATAATGATTTTAAAAACACATTCTCATTAAAAGTCTCGAAAAGAGAAAGTAAATCTTCGATTTCTTTTAAGGGTAATTTGTTCGTAATATTTTACACGTGTTATTGGTTTTGGAAAAGAAACAAATGAATTTCTTTCAAAATTTGTTACGGATCAATATATATACAGGGTGTGCCTGAATTCATGGGCCAAATATTAAGGATATGTAAAAAAAAAAATAAAGAAGCACTTTTTGCATAGAAATATATTGTCGGAAATGAAAAGTGTAGTCTGAAAAACAAAAATTGACGAGGAAATGGAAGATAGCTCTTTATTTACAAAATATTACAGAAAGTGATCAAATGATGATAAATAGTCATATTAATACAACCAGTGCTGAAAGTACGTCGGTTAGAAACATGGTTATTGCTATGTATATCTTTTTTATGTAACCATTCACATGAGAAGAAATATATATATATATATATATATATATATACGTTTGAAAGCGATGCCCAAATCTGGTAACAAATAACAAAAAACAAACCTTCTTAACGGGTTAAAATGATACTTCCGGTCATGGGTACCTATGCAATTCGGAACCCTTATGATGTGCCCATTCTTCCCTCAAAGATTGGCCCATGAATTCAGGGACACCCTGTATATACATATTCTGAAAAATAGGCCTAAATCTATTTGCAGAATTAAAAGTCATAATCAAACACTATAAATAGCAAAAACACGCAAAAAACATGTTCGAACCGAAATAATAAAACAACACTTCATTAATCAAATCGATACCACTTTGATAAACTGGTGTCTTTTGTGATGTAAGAGGCCTTAACCCCTTAACGCGCGCTGTCCTCGCTGCAAGGACGCAAAATTTAAGATCCAACTGCAAAAATTCATCCCGGAAATTTTTTAGCAAAAATTTACGTTTATAACATACCAGAAAAAGCCGGTTTTTTTAACCTTAAAATTAAAAATGTCTTTTAGTTTAATTTAGTTCATGAATTCCGGTGGCAGTATAATTTAAATGATCCGAATTGTCTTGTGCCGCAAAGGGTTTTAAACAATCACTTTATGCTTCAAGTGTTTGAAATTGCGCCAATTTGTAAATGGAGTGTTTGGTTGGAAGAGTTAAATTTACCTGTTTAATCTAGCGTTAGCTCGCGATGGTCTCGGAGAATGTGTGTGGTAGTGCATAGAATTATTGGGTTGATGTAAAAGAAGGTTGCAAGTTATTCGTTTTTAACTTGTCTTTTGGTTCCAGTGGACGTATAAAAAGAGTTTACGAGAAATTGCGTATCTTTCCGGTTTCAGTATAATATTGGTATTTTTAGGATGGCTATTTTAGGAAAATGAAGTGTTTAAATGTATCTGGAGATACTTTGTGCTGGAATGTTAAATGAAAAAGTAAACATAACATTAAAAGCAAAAATAAGATATATATTTTTTTTAAACAATACAGCTGTTTCTGAATTTCTTAAATTCCTTCCTTAGTATTAATGACAAAGGAATAAAGAAAGGAAAAATTAAAACTCCAAAGCTTGCTAAGCAAGCATGATCCAAGACGTGGGCTAGAAATGCAAGTTGTGATCCAATTGCAATTCAAGTAACGCAACTGACCAATAGAGAGCGCAGTACAGAAACCATTTAAAAATGAGAGATGGAAAAGAAAATCGGAGTTGTATTTATAAATAAATTGTAACGAAATTTTAAGCGACGTTCGGTGTGTCTGAGGAATCATTTAGAAGTGAGTTAGAGTTTTTGTAAAGATTTAAAGCTTCCCAAAAATCCAGATCGTGCACTGAATTATATATTTGAATGATGGAGACTTCGTGAAAATATAAATTAAGGTTATTGAGCCACAATTATGTTTGGCAAAGGCAGAGCGTTCTGTATCAACATTTTTTAATTGTTCTTTGTACTCACCCAAACGGAATTTAAAAGTACGTTTGTAGTATTGAAGTATTTTGACGTTACTAATATTCGAGCTTCCAGATATATTGATAATATGATTTGGAATAACTTTGGAATCCATCATTTACAATTGTGAATTTGTAAATCATTTGTGTAGATCATTTCTTAGGCTAATTTATGTGCTAGAATTAATTCAAGTCTAATATTTTCGTCACTTTATAGTTTCTTAAGATTTAAGATCTGCTTCAATTATATAACACTTGAGTGAAAGTATTAACTTTCCCCTCCATTAAAGTTTAAAATAAAGGAAGTTGATTTTTAGATGACTTGCCTTCATTTTCATTATCTCCATTGTTATTTATGTACTTAAGGTGGCTGAAGCAAACAGGGTTGATAACCAGTCCTTACATCTTTCCCGCTTGATGCAGATTAGTGTTATTATTATTATTATTATTATTATTATTATTATTATTACATATTTTTTTACCCGAAACTTCTGTTGCATGTTATGAAACGTATGGAGATTTCTTATAATTTTTCATAGTATTTTACTATTACCATAAGATACTAAACATTTCAATATAGAATTCTAGTATTTGGTTACAAAGTTTATACACAAAAAATGCAAAATCTATGGAATTGTTCATTAGTTGCATTTTATTCCAACCAATCAAATAGCGTTCAACACAATAACACAGGTATATACACACAAACAAAATCGTAAGAATTTCCAGTACAGTTTTCTATACATATACACAGGAATGCCTGTCCCCATTCTTTTAAATGCAAAACCACTGCAACTAAAGTCATGAAAGTGGTGTTCATGTATACGAAGTGGCTATACGCTACTAGATGCGACTACTTAGAACGACACCTAGTGAAAAAGGAAGAAATTATCACTTCTAACTCGAAAAGGGCACAAGATAGGCGAAAAAAAGGGAATTATAAAGTTGCAGGTTATTACTGATTTAATAAAGAAGCATCAATAAACTGGCGTTGTAAAAATATTACTTATAAACTTTGAATAAACACCATAAAATGCAATAAACTCGCAACAATTGTTTCGGGTCGAAAAAACACACGACCCTTCATCAGGCGAATAAAGTAAGCACGAGTGCTGCAGTCAAAGCGGCAACACACAAAAAACGTGCGGCAACGCACAAAAAACGTTTTTTGTGCGTTGCCGCTTTGACTGCAGCACTCGTGCTTACTTTATTCGCCTGATGAAGGGTCGTGTGTTTTTTCGACCCGAAACAGTTGTTGCGAGTTTATTGCATTTTATGGTGTTTATTCAAAGTTTGTAAGTAATAATATTACTGATTTAGTAAAAAAAAAAAAAAAAAAAAAAAAAAAAAAAAAAAAAAAGAGACGTGTAAACATAAGTGATAAAAAGATAAAAATAAAAGATAAAAATAAAAGGCTTAAAACATGCTTGTTCGGAATTTCCTGCACAGCGATATGTCAAAATGAACTCTGAAAGAAAAAATACAATTATTCGATCCCAAATACCGTTACTTTTGAGGCTCAAACTTCTGTCCTTTAGCTGTACTGCACATTTGGACCCTTGTTTGATATTTACGTTGCATAGATTATGCTGTAGTACATTGTGCTGTGACACATATGTTTTATAAAGTTTAAAGGAAGATAACACAAAAAGTCAGAGCATCGGAAATAAAGGTACATTTATGTTTTTTTTTTTTTTTTTTTTTTTTTTTTTAAGATAGCTTCCTTACGTCCTTGTACAGTCACCAACAAACAAAAGCACGTTTTAAGCGTTCTGTGTATAGCATTCATGTCTAAAAGGTGTCTTTTCTAACTAAAATGTTTATGCTTTACAATTTTGTAATTAAGTTCTACCATCTAGCACAATAAACGATTGAATCTTGTAGCTCACAGTCACTTTCTTGTACCTAGACATCGCTTTTATAACTATAGCTGAATCCACTCAGCAGTTTTAAGTGTGGTAACGGACTTTAGATGATACCCTGTATATTTAAATATAAAATGAACGTATGATTTTTTTTATGTCCGTATATATATTTTTTTCTTATTATTATTAATGGAAGTTATTATCTTTGCATACAATTTCTACAGTCATAAAAAGATGAAGAATATCAGTTTCGAGTAATTATTATTTCATTACTAAGCAAACCGTTGATTTTAAAGCCAATCTGGCTTACAGTCAGAATAAGCTTTATGCAATATTTGTAAAGGTAATAGGAATTTTAAATATTCTGAGTATGTAATTCAAATCCAGAATAAAGTTGTAATAAAAATTATCATTTTATAAATTTTGAATTTTTAGATTCGTGTTGAAACGATACCGATTTTTCAATACGCTATAGTTCAAGATTAGAGAACTAGCAATTTCCAATTTCTTTTCTTTTCTTTTCTTTTTCTTTTTGATAAACAATACTCTTATTTAAAGAAAAATGTGTAATTGTGATTCAAATATTCGGACAAATACCCACAAAATGTTTATTTTGTTGTTCTAAGGATTAAGGACAATTGACTACTCGACCATCATAGATCTGGATGTGAGGCTCACAGTACCTCACTTTTCAAAGGGGTTTCAAGCAATATTTCAGCAACTTTATGATAAAACTACTAAAAAAACTGAACAGTTAGGCCGATGATCGAAGCCTAGACTCGAACTCGGCACTTTAGAATTGCTAATTTCAAAAACAGAAATTATTAGATATCCGCATAAAGCAACAGATTCATTTTTATATTGAATTAAAATGAATTATTATTATTATTATTATTATTATTATTATTATAAGCGCATGGATAAGTTTTAATCGTACGTTTATATTTCTATTTAAACTCAAGCGCCCTAGTTTTAAATTATTTATTTTCAAAATAAACTAAATCATTGGAGATGGTTTTAAAGAGTTTTGGCTTAAAATGAGATTCTTGATTCATAAAACTCTCAGATTTGCTTGAAAAAATTGAGCAATAAGTATTTAAGTTTGGTTATGTTTATGTTTCAATTAAAATGTTTACTTTCTTCTTTTAAAAAATAAGTTTTATTTTTCTTGTTTGAATATGAATAATATTTTTAGCAATCTTTTCTAAGATTGCATGATAGGCTTAAGATTATATTTTAGATTTCCTGGAAAAGAGTACTGGGCTGGGAATGAACATCCAGACCTGCAGTCTGCAATCAGCAGTTTTAAAAAGCAATTCACGTTACTTATTCAAATTCATTAAGATATAGTAATCTATTATTTGTTATTTAAACTATTTCTGAAAAAAAAAAAAATAAATAAAATAATAAGGTATAAGTATTTAAGTATTTGACTGTAATTTTGATTTATGGTGTAATTACCCGGTTAAAGTAATTATAACATACATTAAAATGTAGTATACTTAGTTTAATTATATATATATAAGCCGTATGCAAAACCTATTTTTGAAATGGGTTTATCTCTAAGATGCATTTAGATATAATAAGTAGAAAATTCTATAAAACATAAATAAGCTTTTTCCGATATAGATTAGATATTCTTAAAATACTCTTGAGCTGGATAAAAGTACTTAGTTTTTAAATAAAGATATTCTCTTTAATAGATTATTTACCTTTAAAAGCAATAACGTAGAAAGCTTTTCCTTTGAAGCATTTTTTTAAAAGAAAAAAAAAAAAAAAGAATTTTTTTTGCAAAATATCGTTATATATATTACTTATAATGGCGTGCATGGAAGTTTTCTCCATTCACGTTCATTTCAACTTCATTTTTACGAGAAAAATCGAAATTTCAAGAAAGTTTTAAACTGAATAGTCGTACTAAAAACACCAAATATTTAAAAGCCGTTTCAAAGACTTACCATAAAGCCACCGTAGGCATTTGATGATCTCATAACTTCTACTCTGGAACGTGACTTTATGTTTTAATAGACGTATGTTAGAAAATCATAAAAGAAAAGACGATATTTTGTGACATCTATCTAAAAGTATATATTAATAAAACAGAAAAGCCGTCGTTGCGTATGACAGCAAAAATCTTTGATCAGAAAAAACCATTCAACTAACTTTAACAGGTGCGTTCGAAGAAAATTGAAGTTTTGTAATATCATTTTTTAAATATTTTATGTTGTTAGGATTTCTTTAAAATTTATAAATAACATTTTTTGAAGTGATAAACATGTTTGTTTACCCATCAGTTACTTTTATCTATGTTTCCATGGCTACGTTTTCATGGTTTTTGTATAACTATATAAATATATATATCCGACATACGTATGTTTTCTATTTATCCATGCGGTAAAATAGATATATCCGCGTACTGATATTTATTCTGTTGTGTTGTAAATTAAACTTTAAATATTACATTGCTTGTAAGTATATTACTAAAAAGCATGTAATTGTTATTATTATTACGATGATTTGAAATTGATGCATCAGAATAGAGGCTCAAATTTATTTCGGATTATCCGTAATTTTTATACCTCAAGTTTGTAATGATATCCTTTTATAATGCGTACACGTAATTAAATAAGTCATTACAATTTGTAAATAGTGGTATAAAAGTTATTTACGGTTCGTATTAAACTGGCATTTTCAATGTTATTGAAAATAAAATGTACAAATGTACAGATATTCTTTCAGATCATAGTTCCCGTAGGTTGTTGTCACCACGCTTGCCTTTTGGCAGAAAAACTATCCTATTAATCAATGCATAAGTTAATTCTCAATTCATTAATATTTTTAACCACAGCGAATAAGAGAAAAAAAAGAAAAGGTCAAAATTCATTATATAAAAATTAACACTAGAAATATAATATTAAAAACTTGGAGTAACCAATTAGGCTCATGTTTAAAAAGTCTTATTTAAAAAATGACAATAATAAAATTAAAAATACAAACATCAAATCAAGTATTCTCAAAATATGTTATGTCATATCACATCAGAGATGGATGGTTGGATGGATGGTTGGGTTTTACGTCGCACTAGTGTTGCGCAGATGGGCAATTGGTGACGGTCTGGGATACACCCCTATAGGTGGTCCGGAGACATGCCATCACAATTTTGATCATCCACGTAAGTGATGACTCTCTCGCTTCGGTGACCCCCAGAGGTATAATTTTTTATGGGAGCATGGATATCATATGAGAGATTTCGTCAAACTTTTCACACAATACAACATGGTGAACTTTACCGAGTATTGTCGAAAAATCTGACTACCCGCTGAATGCTGAATATTCCCAATATAAACTGTGTTATATTGGGTGAAATATTGCACGAAAATATCTCGAGTGATACCTCCATTACAATAAACTTAATGGTCATATCACACGAGAGTTGTCGCGCAACTTTTCAGGCAACACAACACATCAGCATATAGGGGAAAATTCATGGTCAGCGGGTAATCAAATTTTTTAACCGTCTTTCGGAAAGGTGCTGTATTTAGTGAAAAGCTGAGTGAAATCTCTCATGTGATACGGCCATTAAGGCCATATTACTCAAGAGGTTTCACTTAACTTTTAGCAAACACAGTATGACGAAATTTTTCGTGACATGGTCAAAAATGCTGATTTCCTGCTGAAATTGAATCTTCCCTTCATACGCTGTAATGTTGTATTTATTAAAATGTTGCGGGAAATTCTGTCGTGTGATATGGCCATAAAACTTTTTTCTACCCCTTATAATTTCCTTCATTTCCGGACAACTAATCCAATGTAACTCTATTAGGAAATTCCTTACCAGAATTACTCGTTAATTATTTATTTATTTATTTATTTTATTTTATTTTATTTATTTATTTATTTATTTATTTATTTTGTCTTCGTTTAGAAGAAAATTCACAAACATTAAATTTATTCTTGTTTTCCAAAAATGTATTTTTTGTTTTGTAAATTTTTAATATTTCATTTTCAAATTGGGAATTGCAGGTTCATAGTTTCAAAATGAAATATTAAATTTTTCAAAATAAAGAAGGAATTTGACGGTTGGGGATTTTCTGAATCAGTATACAGAAAAAAAAGTATTAAATAAGTAATTCTAGTAATAAATTCCCCTCCAAAAATGACATGGTTTTTGGATTTCAGAGATGATAGGCAGAGAAACTTTATTAAAAGTGCTCAGGGATTTCAGATATTAAAAGTTTTTAATTGTTTTACAGCGAGAGAACTTTAAATTATTTACACGGTTATCTTGAAAACTCTTGCTACTAAATCCTCATGTACATTTATGTATTTATTTATTTTAATCAATCTTTTCACATAGTGTTTCCAGTTTCATTTAACTGGAAATAACTTTTCAAAAATAGCATAACTTGTAAAATGTTGTACTTAAAACTGGAATCTGCAATCGTATATATATCAGGAGCCGGGTTTAAACTCAGATGACAATGGTCGGCGCAATTATTAAGTTTTTCGTGTTTTTTATTTTTTATATTATTATTTATTATTATTATTATTATTATTATTTCTTATTCTTATTATTTTTCCTGAAACTCGCTTGAATATGGAATCTTTTAACTAGAACCTCTTGCAAAGATCCTCACGTAATTCACTCCACCCAAGGCCGTTGCTAGAAATTCGATCTTAATTCACCTTAGCCTAATCCAATATCCTACAACTTATAAGCTGATCTTTCAAATAAGATGCACAGGCATATATAGAAAGTACAATTACTGCTGATAAATATGTATTGAAGTAAAATGGACTTTTTGGTATTTTCGATAAATATTGGTGAAATCTCTTATTCAACAAATTCACGAAAGCTCTCCATTGTGTCGTTAACCCGTTAGTAGTTGCGTATTGGTCTTTTTACCGCCCATCATTTATTAATTTATCCTACGGATCACCACTTAAAGTTAAAGCGCGGAAACTCTGTGTGACTGATCTTGGGTGGATG
Source organism: Salticus scenicus (assembly GCA_963930645.1). Lineage (NCBI taxonomy): Eukaryota > Metazoa > Arthropoda > Arachnida > Araneae > Salticidae > Salticus > Salticus scenicus. The sequence goes on along the minus strand of OZ005654.1, from coordinate 82,237,374 downwards.
TATTCTAACATAGTATATTTTCAAGTCATTCCTACTGTTTTTGGAGTAGTTAATAACCTTTTACTTCAAAAATCGGTCTATTTGATCGCGACGAGACCAGTGACTTGGATTCATTTTTCCTCTCTCTTCCGGTTTTTTAGGCAGGTCAGTGTTTTTCGGGAAAAACTTTTCCTGAAACAGATGCACTTTCTCTACATTCTCTACTGTCTTTCTTTTGGCTTTCCCCCAACTCTACACACGGCGGATAATAGACCGAGATGCGACTACTAGCGTTACAAAAAGTGACGCGACGACTTTTGGGTTCTACAATCACAAATGGCTTAAAAAGTTTGGTTTTTATTATATATATTATATAACACCTTCAATATTTATGCAAAGTTTTACATAAATTAGTATAACATGAAAGTCATGTTGCATGTCCATCCGATTCATATATTATCGGCAATTAAATGTTAATAATACAGTGACGCATAATACTATCTTACATACTGGAATGTCTAAACGTTATTTCCAGAGCAATTTAAAAAATTACAATATTAAAAGACGGTGTAAAGATTAAAATAAATAATAAAAGAGGCTTTCATAAGACATGAAAAGATGTTTTCATATTCATAATTATTGTTGCACAAAATTTAATTGCGGAAGAAAAAAAATATCTATTTACTTTAACAAATTTGAAATTATACTTAATACCCTTTTATAAAAGGAGAAAAAATCTTTGTTTACCTAATAAAAGAATTAAATGTAATTAAATAAAAATATTATTCTTAAAATTTTCGTTTTAATGATTATTTAAGTGATGTAAAGAATTAATTAGAAATATTTGTTGCAATTTCACCAAGCTAGACAATAAAAAAGGTAATTATATGTAAAATAAAATCTTAAAAATTTGCGAATTTTGCAATTAATCCTTTTTAGGATTTTTAATTGAAATTGTATTTATTAAAATTAAATCTATAGAGAAAATATTTTTTTCAGCTTAAAATACTTAAAAGCTTCAAATTTCTGTAAAAATTTACTAGAAATAAATTTCATGAAGGGCGTTTGAAATTGCACAACAAATACAAAATATAAAAAAATAAATATTCGATTACATTTAATAATAAAATTGTATTTTAAACAAAACATTTTATTATTATTATTATTATTATTTTGAGTTTTAGATGTAAAATTTTCTATTGTGCAAAATAAATTTAACTAAAAATGAACGAAAATCAAATATTCTACGTAGTTTTTATACAATTTCCAATATCAGTGTGATTAATTAAATTATATAAAAATAAATTTGCAATTTTTTTTTTTTCAGTTATTCCTTTTATGATATTTAGGAGAGACTGAGTCAAACTGGACCATTATCAATTAAATATACTAATGTACAATATTCTTTTAATTTGTAAGAAGACTCATCGAAGACCTATAAGTACGGGTTTTATAAAACCACATAGAGAAAATCTAAAATGTCCATAGTATGCAAAATTTATGTTTTGAGTCATTCAAAGTAAACTTTACATCTTAAAGATTTTTATTTTTGGCAAGATATAGACGCTGACTAAAACTTTTTAAAAGTTTTTCTAGAACCTTCTTAATAATGAGAGTCTTGTTTTCCAAGGTGCGACTCTTGAAACTAATGTCATAGCTACAAAAATGTATTGATGTAATATATATATGTGAAAACAATAAACTGATAAATAATCAAAATAATATTAATATTGTTGTTCATTTATTTATGAAACCTATGTTACTAACTCTCGAAGTAGAACGCCTTTGGTTCTATCATATATAAATAAGCCAAGATAGATTCTATATTGAGTTTTTAAATATGGCTTTCTACATATTTTTAACAAACTTTAACATTCGGTAATTTCAAGCTATTATCTATCATTTATTTTATTTTTATTTATTTATTTATTTTTCAATTGGGCTTAATTTAAAATTTATTCAATTTGATTTTCTTAAAAAGCGCAAAAATACCTGATAAGTAGAGATTATTTCTTCTTAAAAAATGTATATCTATATGAGAAAACGCATAGAAAATAGAAAAAAAAATTAAAAGAGAGAGAAAAGGAGAGAAACTAAAAAAATAAAAAAGAGTTTTTTACAAAAATTCGCAAAATTTGTTCGTGAAACTAAATGTTAAATGCTGATTAGTCAGGCAGCAAAATTTTACATTTACTTAAATTCCACATATTAGCTTTGTAAAACTATCAAATTTTCCATGATAATTATGAGTAAATTATGAAAATGCTAATCATAGATTATAAGGATAACTTTAAAAAGTGCTAGAGTTAAAAAATTCTTTTTTTTTTTTCCTTCAAAAGAACGTTACATGTAAAGGAGTGTTGAAAAAATTCTTCATCATAAAATAGAAATTATTTTAGCTAAAAATGAAAAGTTGCATAATCTACATATATATTAAAAAAAAAAAAAAAAAAAAAAAAAAAAAACTACGAATTATATTTAATAAGTAGCATAGGTTAATACAACATGTAAAATAGAGGAAAGAAATACAAATAAATAAATAACGCTTTTTTTTTCCTTTTTCATCGTCATATATATATATACTAGCAGACCCGGCCACGCGTTGCTGTGACTAAGTTATACGTTGAATTATACGGCTGTAAACTATTTAGTGCAGTCAAATTATTATTTACGAACAAAGACGAAAACGTTGTAGCCGATGTAAAAACCCACAGGGTTGAGATTTGAAACTTAGGTCAAAATTTGGAAGCGATTGATAAAAATTTTCGTAGTGTTGATATTAAGCACAAATTAATTTTATTGTAGGGTCCTATAAATTTTAATGGAGAAGTGATATATATTATTTCTAATGCTACTTTGGATAAAATTGCTAAAATGACTAATATATAAATTAAATTCTATTAAAATTTTATTGAAATAAAAGTATAAAAGAAACAGACGATTTTAAAATCAATTTTTATGGAGGAGTGAAATATAATATATGCTATAATGGATAATTTTACTATAAAATGACCTCATCATTTTAAATATTTTAAAGAGGGCAACAGCTGTAGTTATAAAAAGGAAAACAATAAGGCTAAACCAGAAAAATAAGTAAATTTGATAAATATTTTAAAACTTTAAAATTGGAAATCTTATGAAATATTGGATATTTAAAATAAATACATGTATCATTTTAAATAGAAAAAGATATTGGAAAAGTTTAGTGTATTTTAACGAAGTGATGAGAAGTTTTTGAGTATGTTAAAAATTTAATAGTAAATTCAAGTTAATAAAGATGGGAAACATTGACGATTAAGATAAGTATAATTATAAGATAAAAAGAAAAAACTTTTTATATACCATGCTTTTAAATTTTAATATACTAATAATATACTAATTAAAAGGAAAATGATAAATATTCTATCATAGTTTGAAGTCAAATTTGTTTTCAAATGTCTAAATAAAATATCTGATGTAAGATACTAATATTTTGCAGCGGAATAGATTTCATTTCTGTCATCCTTGGCGAAAAAAAAAGAATATCGCCAAATTATCTGGCGAAAATATTTAATTCCTTTCAAAAATCATGGTTATTTTAACAACTTATATTAAAAGAGTAATGAATAATATGAAACAATATTTCGTACAATACATATTACATGTCATACATACGTACAATGAATAATACATATTACATTTCGTACAATGCATACATCTGGCATGTATATTTTCGTGTTACGCTTTTGATCGCCAAATAATAATAATAATAAAAAAAAGCCAAGGGCGACAGAGTTTTGAAATTTAAAATTAAAATTTTGTCAATTTGACAGCAAAATAATTCAATCTAACACCCGCGATAACTAATACATATATATACCCAAATATAAGGATTAAAATCGGGAAATAAATTTCCTCGATTTTTAATAATTTCTTACAAAAAATCCAGTGGGCAATTAACATAGGAAATCTTTTTCTTGGCTGCACAGATGGTCAGTGAGTCACACTTCGCTTGCGTATAGAACTCATAGATATAGTATAGCATATATAGAATAGAGTGATCATTGGGGAGAAAAAAGTTATTCCTTTTCATTTGGGAAAAGACGACGTTTTTACCAAAATATGGCCGTCTTTCCCCGAGTGAATACACACGGGAATACATACTAATATTTTAGCAAATAAAATGTATGAATAATTTATTTGCTAAATGGGAATGGAAGACTCCAGATACAGTTTCAAATTCATATTTCTTTCTTTCTTTCCTTTTTTTTTTTTTTTTTTTTTTCAATACCACTTAATGGCTGTTTCCAAAGCTTTTTTTTTTTTTTTCGGCATCAAAAATCTTTGTACGATAACATGGGGATGAGAGATCTATATATATTACTATATCTATGATAGAACTACATTAGCACTTTATCAATGTGTATAAAATCTTTAAATTGATTATGACGTCAATTTTCGTGAGATGCATAATTTAACTTTTTATAATTTTTTAACGTTCACGTTTGATTAAATGTATTTATTTTTATGTCGAAAGAAAATGAACTCGTATTTTTTTTTTTTTTTTTTTTTTTTTTTGGCAACAATTAAATTAATGGAACTCACGGATATTTTGGAGCAACTTTAATAAAGGTCTATAATTAACAAATAATTGCCGTAAAACAATATTGTGACAATAAATTGAGACAAAAACTATCCTATCTCTCAAGTTGAACCAAACTGCACACAGTGTGCAAAATTTCATTGAAATCGGTTCCTTAGTTTAGGAGTTTACCCCGGACAAACATCGTGACACGTAATTTATATATATATACAGATATATATATATATTCATAAATTCCTCAATTTGTGTTTTGAAACCAAATTTTATAAACTGATTAATCATATAATATAATTCATTTTACCATGAAAATGCCAGTTTATGCAGAGTTAGAAAAATAAACTTTATATAATCAAGCTAATTTTCAAACAAAACATGTGAATTTAAAATATTAAAAAAAGAAAATACAAAAGTTCAAAGGTTGCATTTTTTATACATTATTATACTAAAATACATGTTGAATTCAAGTGAGTGCTAAAAATTTATTAAGCATACAATAGAAATTATCCTAGCCCAAGAGTATCGTTTTATTCGAAGTTACTCAGATTTTAAAAATCTTAGTTTTATAAAATGAAGATATATTTTTAAAAAGCCATTCCTTTTACGAAATCGTAACATTTCAACCCTCATTCAAATCTATTTCATTCTGACTAAAAAGTATTTCAAAGAGCGTGCATGGAAAATTTTCCATTAAATAAAATCTTATCGGTCTATTGCAGAGTTTTCATTCTCATTAAGTTTTGCCGCAAATAGTAATTGAAGAGTGAAGAGTTTCCATTACCGCTGGGTATTAGTTTTATCGGGACAAAAGTTAAGGATGATGAATGAATTAAAGGAATGGAAAGTAAAAATTAAAACCGCTCACATCGATGTTTTATGTGTTGCTTAATTTGAATTTTCTAAAAAAAAGTAAAAAAATAATAATAAAAGGAAACCTTCATTTCTGTTAGGCAGTAAATGAAAAAAAATTTACCTTTATTGATTATGGCAGCGTTATATATGAGGCATTTGTTGAAATATTTAAAGTTATTAGTTGAAAAAACTTATTCAAATAGTAATATCACTTTATTATTAGAGTTATTGATCAAAGAACTACTTAAAATAAGCTGCTTGAATCTTATAAATATTGAAGTTCTTAAAGAAATATATATTGAAAACTTGATACATTAATTATTAAAAAGCGAAAACATTACGTGATTTTTAATTAACGTAGTAAACCATACGTAAAAAAATCCATTTGAATAGAAAATTTTAATTATAGTGTTATTTACAATATATGCACTTATCTAAATTAATCATTTTGTTATCACGGAATAATATGCATATATATATAAAACCTTATTTGAATAAGGACTTGAAGTTGTTAAAAAACGTTTATGTTCTTGAACACTCCATGTATATGATTAATTGAATTTTATCATAAACATTCAAAATTCATTAGAGGCTTATTTTCTTAATGTCCTTTATAGTATTACACAAAATTTAGCTTCTAAGCATTTAAAACACAGTTTTCAAACTTAGTATAGTGTGAACTTTTTATTATGTAATAATTTTATTTTTACTAATTTGTTTTCTTACTTTCTAAAATGCAACATAATTAAATTTACCAATTCGTCTTTGTATTTTTTCCGGTATACAATATTTAGTACCGATTGCACAATAAATTTACATAACGGATGTTGGAGTTATTTGCAACTCGAATGTTCATTTTGCATTAATATACTTGGACACATTATATATACATATATATATATATATATATCGGGGGACTGGGGAAACACATTTTGTATTTTATATTCTAGTTTTGTATTTGTCACTTTGTTTTTAAAAAAATATTTTTTCTGATATATTTATATACTCATGATTGTGAATATATCAACACCATGAAGAAATTGTCAGAAATTACTGAAATTCACTATAAAAACGATTGGTGTTAGTGCAAATAAATGGTTAAATTTTCAAAGTAAAAAAAAAATAAAATATTAAGTGTTCGTGTATTTTGTGTAGCTACAATCCGCCGTAATAAGTACCATAAGACGTGCCATAATTTTAAACAGATTTTGGATGTCTGCCTGGGAAAGAGAATTTCATATTTTTTCTATGCATTCTCAAAGTTCATTTGTAGAAGCTGTTGGATGAGGATCACGAGCGAGGCGCTGACCAACGAAATCTCGCACATGTTGAATAGGCGGCGTATCCGGCGAATAAGTAGGATAAAAATATTGTATGTTGTTTGCAGAAAAAAATGCTTAAACAATCCTGGAAACATGTGGGCGGGTGCTATCCTCTTGAAAAATAGCTCCAGAAATGCCTCGAAGAAAAGAGACGACTTCTGGCTCCAGAACTTCAATGATGTGCCTGTTGCTGTTTAGATTGTCCATGATTCGTAGTAAATCAGATTGCCTATAATACACAATCACACCCCAGATCATAATACCAGATGTTCGTCCCCTATGACGTTTGATAATGCATTTCCGAAGGTAGCGTTCTCCAGCATAGCGTCTAACACGTATACAACCATCATGGTACTACAAATTAAAACGGAATTCGTCAGAAATGACCATTTGTCGTAAATCTGCATGTAAGTCTTTATGTTCACGAGGACATTGCAGCTAGGAGCGTCGATGGTCTTGCGTGAGGAGAATCCTCTATAATGAAATTATTCCAATTAGCTCTTCGTGCAGCAGATGTCGATGAATTGATGAAGCAGGCATTGACAGACCCGTAGCAATGGACCAAAATGCTGTCAACTGTCTAGATGAAGCTGTACTGTCCGTTAGTTCCATGCAGACCAGTTACTTATCATCGCGCTTTTGTGTCATAATCCGTGGTCTATACCCGGATTTTTGAGTTGTCTGATCCTTGTCAGCTTACTGCTTAAAAACTCGCATCACTATACCGCTGTTACGCTGCATACGAAATGCTATTGCGCGATATTAATATTCTCCTTCACAAAGGCCAGAGATTCTCCTTCGTTCAAACTCCGTAAGTTGTGGAAATGTCACCCTCTTTCGTCGAAGAGGCATTCTTACGTCTTGCCTAACGTTTACCAGTATAAGATAATCATAAACTATTTTAAACACTACAATTCTCTATTTGTACGTTTTCAGCAGCAGTTCAGTGGTCAGTGCTTAGCCAACTTATGCGTGTTGACTCTGAAATGTTAATCATTTGCTTAGCAAAATATGATTTAAATCTGCTGAAAATTTCAGCTTAATCACATCATTCATTTATGGAGTTGTAATTTTTTACAAACATGAGTGTATGCATTTATTGTACGTATAAGCAAAAATTCAATAACTATAATTTTGAAATACTTTTTAAATTATGTGTATAACTTAATATTAAAAATAAATATTGGGTGTCTATTGAAATTCACGAGCATTTCAAAATTACAAGGCAACGCACACAGATTTAAACCAGTGGTTAATTCCGCATATAAATAATATTCGAAATTTCAGTAAAATAATGAAATATTGAACTGTTAGTTCTTATATTTGTAAAATGTACCCTAATACATTTGTATACTGCTGTGCGTTTCTGTAAAAAACTAAAAAGTTTGAGCTCGAAATTCCCGTCAATTCCCATGCTGTATCAGAATTTTAAAACTAAAGTGCATAAGGTTTTTTAAATGAGAATTTCATTCTCATTTAAAAAAACTTATGCCCTTTAGACTCCATAGAAAATAATATGTGTAATGTATTTCGTCTTTTATTATAAAATATTTATCAGGGCTACATTCAGGCTTAACACAGTAATTTAAAATTGGTTGGTTGGTTGGTTTTTTTTTACGTCGCACTAGGGCTGCGCAATAAGCAATTGGCGACCTTCCAAGTTGGAAGTATGATGATATTCAGCTATTATTATTATTTCTCACATTTTCAAACATACTTAAAAAAAAAAAAAAAAAAAAAAAAAAAAAAAGGTAAAAATTGCGTGTAAATTGATAAACTAAAATAAAAAATTAAAAAATAAATATATAACACACGCAAAATTTAAAATGTGTCTTTATATAAAAGAAAAATCTAAAGCATTACAATTTAAGATACTAATATTGTAATGTATAAGGTCACAAAGATTTTCGCTCTTACAAAACAAATACATCTTCAAGTGATATATATGATCTAACAGTCAATGACTATATAGAGCAAGTCTTGTCTGTTTGTTGCGTTTCAGCTACGGAAAAATCATTCAGGATTTAAAAGACATGCTAGAAATCCACATTCGACGAACTTTGCAGTTTAAATGGAATTCTAGTAGATGAGAAGCTTGTAACTGGAGAAAAGCTGGAACGATTTCAATTAAACAGGCACCAAGTTTGAATGTCCTGGAATTTTAACCCTAAAATTCGGTACATTTACTCACTGTGTAAAGCTAACTATGTTTCTTCGCAAGTTCTCTTTTGCTTGCCATATAAGATCTCAAAGGTTTTTTTAAGTATTATTATTATTATTATTATTATTATTATTATTTTGTGCTTTCCTGAAAATTCAAAAGCCTGGATACTGTTAACTGAGATCTCCCCCAATTCTTCACAGACTAAAAGTTTCTTGTTTACTTCATTTCCGTTTTCACTACAATGTTCGTCGATTGTGAACTCTTGGAGTGTCTTCTGTATCCTGAATTATTTTCTTCGTAGCTACAATACAATGTTTATCAGACAAGACTAGCTATACTATACATTGATGGACTGTTAGACCATGTATGTGACCTGAACATGCTATTGTTTTGTAACAGTGAAAAGCTTTGTGACCTTATATTTTACAATTTTCATATTTCAAAATATTATATTTTATATTTTGCTTTCATATAAAGGTATTTTTAAAGTTTTACATGTGTAAAGTGTTTTTTTTTTTTTTTTTTTTTTTTTTTTTTTTTTTTTTAAATCTTATTTTATCATTATTAATTTTTAAGTAGAATAATAGCTTAGCTTAAAGCTAGTTTTAAAAATATCCCCGTACACAAAGGGAATAACATGAGGTATAACTGAGGCTATCCTTATTAAAACGAAAAACCAACCTTTAGTTTAATAAAATATTATTTTTGTATATATTTCAACGGTATTAAGCGATTTCTGATCTGCGAACTCATAAACATTATTTATAGCCAATTTTTATTTTATTTCATTTTAATATTCGTTGAAATTTCATTTTTTTTAATGCTATTCAATTCTCCAATTCAAACAGCACGTGACTTATCTTTTAGCATTAGTTTTGAAATTTGTCATCTGTAAACGCCAGATCAATTGTAAGCTTGCCAGCTGTTAAATTATAAATGTCAAATTGCTCCTGAAAAATCACATTTTAATTACTGCAAAAACCGATTTCTATCACGCATAGCTAGAAACACCCCGATTAACAGCTTTCTAATAAAAAGCAAAAACCATATTGAGGTCGGTCCAACCGTTTGAGAGATAAAGGGCTATATACAGAAACACACCCAGGGAGACAAACAATTCAAACTTATACCACACCTCCTTTTTACTCGGAAGTTAAAAATAATTTTAAAAAATGAGTAAAGGCTATTTATACCTCCCGCTTTCTAATAATAAAATGAAAGACCTGTATGTTCAGAAATAATATTGCTAATATAAAAGTCATTAAAAAAAATCTGATATAACTTATAGTTATTACTATAAAAATAAAATCTATAAAACTTAAAATTTAACAATATCTAAAACTACAAATAAATGTCTTAATAAAATATAAAGCATATATAAGCTTTGTATAAAATGAAAAATTACAAAATAATTCCTGCGCCATTTTTATTATTTCTCATTTCCAGAATTATTTACCAAGCTCATCTATTATTCAGCATCCTCGGGAAATGGAAGAAAGCCACTGCAATTTGTAACACGTTTCTTATTGTTTGTTTTTCATATATGTATGTGTTCGGGACATTCCTTAGATTATTTTTCATTTAAATGTCTCACAAATTTATAAAGAAAGACAGAGTTCTTAACATGTTATTTCGCTCGCTACTATTGGTTTTAATTTAATGAAAAATGTCTAAAAAATGATAATTATAAATTACTCTTCAGGATATAAAAAAAGATAAATTAAGTATATTATAAATGTATATTTATATTAAAACATATTTTTGTTATATTGTTGTTGTTGCTATGTATTTCAACTTAACACTCGTTAAATAAATATATATTAAGGAACTATACACTCCTTCTCATATTTATAAGGACACTTTATGTTTTGAAATAACTAATGTAAAATAATTGTGAACAAGATTATACTAAGTGCATTTAATATATCTAGTATTCTAAAAACCAAAACTGCTATAATTTTTACTTTCCGAACACTATAGTGAGGAAAGTGTTGTAATCATGTCAAAAATCCGAATTCGAGATTTTGATGTTTCTATACGTTTTGAGGTCCCCTGAGTCCGTTTTCACTATTTTTACGATGATGTATGTGTGTATGTGTGTATGTGTGTATGTGTGCTAGCGTCTAAACGCTTCGTTCGATTAACCTGAAAGTTGGTACGCATATTGTAAGTCACCATAGTACGAACCCTATAGATTTTGGTGAATCTAGAACTTATAGTTTTTTTACAGGGACACAAAGAAAAATTCTTTATCATTATGGCCTATGGGAGCAAAATCTTAAAAGTGCGATAGCATCTAAACGCCTTATTCAATTGAGCAAAAATTTTATACACATATTATAGATCACAAATACTCAATCTGTATAGATTTTGGAGAATCTAGCACTTATAGTTTTTTTACAGGGACACAAAGAAAAATTCTTTATAATTATGCCTATGGGGCCAAATTTTTAAAAATGTGATAGTGTCTAAACGCCTTATTAATCCGAGCAAAAAAATTGTACACATGTTATAGATCACAGTTGAACTAAATGTATAGATTTTGGTGAATCTAACACTTACAGTTTTTTTACAGGGACACAAAGAAAAATTCTTTATCATTATGGCCTATAGGACTAAATTTTTAAAAGTACGATAGCATCTAAACGCCTTATTAAATTCAGCTGAAAATTTATATGAGTATTATAAATCACTGTTGCACTAACTATAAGCATTTTGGTGAATCTAACATTTATAGGTTTTTACAGGGACACAACGAAAATTTCTTTGTCATTATGATCTATGGGCTCAAAGTTCAGTAGCGTTAAATAAAACAACGTGTAATAGATGGAGAAAAATACTCAAACACTCTATTATGGTTTTCTCTCTTTTGTTTGTTTAACAACTACTCTTTCTTTACTTTATCTACAAAACTGTTAATTACTCAATGTTCGGAAAGTCGAGTGGAGTCACTCCAGATTTTTTTAATATGAAACAAAATCAATAAAAGATAATGCAAAATATTTTTTTCTCCATGCTTTTACATGTTCATAATTATAGGGACAATCAAGATTTTTTTCGTTTTATTTAGCTTACCAGCGGATAAATTACAGTTGACATGCGAATTTGTTAACTACAGTGCTAGATTAATTCATATATAAGCCTTCAATTTTTCTTGGACGGACATTATGGATAATTCCTCGAAAAAAAGAACGTTCATGTAGTGAAGTATGATAAATGTGTTCTTTAAGAGGAGGGATAATTCAATCCACCGAATTTTTAATGAAATTCGAAGATCTAAAATTGCTGAAGGAAATGTGATTAAACGTTGAACTGCTGGTTTGATAGGAGAGAGATCTGATGCAAAATCAAAGTTATTTTACAGAGATCGACGACTCATAATTCCTCTTACTGTTCTATTCATAATGACTGCTGCTGAATTTGCTCGTAATTTTTAGCGAAAGGTTGGGGTCCATATTTACGCATGTTTGTTAAAATAAATAAAAAACCTGTATTAATCAACAAACATTTAATGGGGAAAGAACGTCTGCGTTAAAGTTAAATAAAGACAATATTAAATGGTAAAATGTTGCATTTTCGGATGAAAAACATTTTATTCGTGATTAACCAAATGGTTTTAATAGTTACTGGCACGATCTGAAGATAGCGAAAGACAGAGCAGATTTTTAAAGGCAAATATGAATCGGACATTTTAAAGGTGGATCTATGGTGCTCTAGGGAGCTGTTTCTACTGAAGGCAGAATGAATTTAGTATTTTTTTCTATTATTATGAACATCAAGAGAATATCCGTAAATTTTAAACGTGGAATTCTCAGATTTTTGTTAGATTTTGGGGGGTAATAATATTTTTTTCAACAAGACTTACATTTTTGCTCTACTACTAGAGCAATAGGAAATAGTTTGAAGAAAAAAACTTCTGTATTATTGTCTTATCCGTGGCCTAAAAGCTGAAAAAACCTTAACTTATTATATTAGAAAAGTGCATGCAAGTGGAAAGCAATTTTAAATAATTTAAATGCATTAAGACTATTATCTATGCTGTATGAAATGGTATTGAAACTGAATATTAAAAAAAAATGTATCTATATATACCAGAGAGAATGTCTGACTGTTCCACCCTAAAAAGAAACCCCATAAAACATTAATTTAAAGAATAATTGAAAAAAAAAAATTACTAAGATTCAAGCTGTCCTTATAATTGTGAACACCTGAAAATCACCTTTTTGATCGTATTTAAAGTTTTTTAAGATAGAAAAACGATAAAACTTTTTAAATATAGTCTATTAATGAAATTCAAATTATTAAAAAATATATTTGTTTAAATAATAGTGTTCAGTGTTTAGTTAATATAGAAAAACAGGTGTCCTTATAATTATGAGAACCAGTGTAAGTATTCATTTTCTTCCCTTTTAATAATTTATGATGTTAAACATTTTAGAAGAAGATATATATATATATATATATATATATATATATATAATTAGAATTATTTAGTACCATTGAAACACTCAGCAGACAAAAGATAGATGAAGATACCAACGTAAAATAAATTTTAATTGAGATTTATTTCGATTAAAATTAGTCACGGTATTAATTTAATTTGAGCACCAATGATTAGTAAAAACAAGTTAAAGTACTTACGCAGAAGAGAAATGACACTAATATAATAACACATAAGCCTAACGATGAGAGAATTTGCAAAAACTATGAATTATTAGTAACAATCAACATTTGAGATAAAAGAGAAAGGATAAAATCACCGAAGAATTCCGTTAAAAGGGAAAAAAAAAGTGGAATTCATGAATTGAAAATTGGAATTTTAAATGCTGAAAAATAGAAATGTACTCATCAGGAAACTTGTATTTCTATCAGCATATGCAATATTTCGTAAAACTGTATAGCTAATTCCAGCAAATATACAGCTCAAGTCTCTATCTTACAACAACAAAAAAAAAAAAAAAAAAAAAAAAGAAAATTAAAATAAAATAAAAAAGGAAATTAAATTAATCAATAACATAAACCAAATTTAAACAAGGATTAATTAATTTAAGCAATCCACCTGTTAAACGTTACTACGGAGATAGTAGAAATAAACAGGTTGCCTAACGAACGTAAAAAGAAAAGATTAAAAGTTTAGGAACGATTAATCGATTTAGGTGCTACTGAAATACTTTAATTGTTTGCATTATTTGTTAGTTATTAATCTCTAAAAGCTTTTAACAAATTTTAAAAAAGGTGATTTTTAATTTTAACGTTAACTTTTTTAAAGTTATATATATATATATATATATATATATATTTATATATACCGGGTGATTCAAAATAGATGTTACAGCGATTATTTCGTAAACTAAGAAAGATAGAAACAAACTTTCAATTACAAAATTGGTGCAAATTAAGAGTAGATTTCAGATATGGCATTCTTTTGTACAAGGGGCTGTATACATATTAAATGCGAAATTTATTTTTTATACGGCCCCTCCTATCATATGATTTATATTTTAAAAAATATTCTCCTCGCTCTAACAATCAAAATAAAAAAAAAATCATCTTTCTAAGTCAAAATCTCGCTGAGTTATTGCAATTTGAAAATTCTAGCATTTTTCGCCAAGTCTTAAGGGGTTGTATCAAAAGTGAGAAATTGTAATTACTATTGCTTTTGTAATAAGACACGCGCTGATCAGCGTTTGGGGGGAAAAAAAGAAAAAGAAATCATTCAGGGAAAGATGGCTATTTTAACCTGTTATGTCTCTCTTTCCCCTAGTAAATACACAAGAGAATACTCATTGATAATTTAACAAATAAAATTTATGAATAATTTATGTACTAAAAGGGAATTTTCAAATTCATTTTTCTTTCTTTATACATTCTGTTACTCATATACACGGTGTAGAGAAAGAATTGTTTTTGAGTCAAATTTCCGAAAATTAGCTTTTGTTATATTTGCACGTTTTCAGATCCTCTGAATTCAAAAATCATGTTTTTAGCGGTTGGTCTCACTCTGTGTGTGTGTGTGTGTGTGTGTGTGTGTCTGTATGTTATTAGAATATCTCAAGAACAAATAGTATCAGAAAATCCAAATTCGATATTCTAAATCCGTATCATATTGCGGTGCTACACTAAAGTATTCGTTACGATCAGACAATTGTTTGTTTACAGGGTCATCAAAAAGAATTCACACAGATTACGTCTGTGAGCGAAATTTCTCATATGTACAGTGTAACATGTATAGACTGCCTTAAACAAAATGAAAAGAAAAAAAAAATTATACGCATAAAAGCATGTTTTATGTAGATTCTGGTGCAGCAACCATTCATCATTCATTTACAGGGTTACCCAGAGTATTTCGATATATTGGAGATATAGTTGGGGAATGCTGGAAGTGCATTTCATTTTGTGTTACTTGTTTTACATATAACACTAAATTTACGTACACAAAGTCATGTATATATAGTTTATAGAAAATATACAAGGCTACCCAAAATGAAGGTAACTTTTTTTTTTATTATTATTATTAAATGTAATTGGTGTAAGTGTTTGCTCCATTTTTTTTTTTTTTTTCGAAGAACACTGCTGACACAGAACGCAAAATTAATTTATCATACCCATACTGTAAACAAAGTAGCTTTTGGAGAGCGATTTTTTTTCTGTATAATATCACATTTTGAGGCCTCCTGAATACGAAAGGTAAATTTTTATTCGTTGTTCTGTATATATATATGAATTATCAGCATAATTTAACAACAAATAATCTGTTGTACCACTCACACGACTTTTTCTTATCCTGAAATTTAATACCATAAATACAGATTGGAAATTAAGAGGTAACATAAAGTGTACTGTTATGTAAACCTATGTTAAAATAATTCAAATTAGGCTTCGGAAGAGTTTTATATGCTAATCAGTTCTGTGTGAGAGGGGAATCTCCTGAAATTATTCGACGCAGGCATTAATCAAACTTTAAAAAACTTGGCTTTGGTAATAAGGAAGCCGTAAAACGTGTAAATACAGAAAACAGAAGCGATGCATATTTAGCTTAAAAACATACATTATTTATCATATGTCTATGTGGAATTCATTTCCATTCCTGAGCAGCTTTCCTGGACATGGTAAAATATTATAGTAAAGCACTTTCACTAACAATAAAAAAGAATATTATAGCTTAAATATTTGCAACCCTGTATATCTTTTGAAGAATATGTACAAACCACAAAGTGCACCTAAATATAAACCTATAGTAATAATATACGGCACAACCTAAAATGCACTTCCATCAATTTTTAGCTATTGTCGCATTATAATCTAGTTATTTTGCGTAGCCCTGTAAATGAAAAGTAAATGATTTCCCTGCTATATTCTACATGAGGCATGTTTTTATGCATATAAATTATATATATTCATTTTATTTGGTTAGTGCAGTCTATAGGTGTTCAACTCTACTTACCTGCAATTTTCCCCATAGACGTAATGTATTTGAATTTTCTTGAGTGTCCCTGTACACGAACCATTTGCTTCATCTCAATGAAAAGCTTAGTGTAGCATTCCTATATGATACATATTTAGAATACCAAGTTTGGAATATCTGCTGCTATTTGTTCTTGAGATAAATTGATGAAAGACACACACACACACAGAGACCAACCGCTAAAAACACGATTTTCATATTCAGGGGACCTCAAAACGTCTAAATATAACAAAAACTCACTTTCGAAAATTTGGCCCAAAAACAATACTTTCTCTACCTTATGGGTATGAGTAAGTAATAACTACAGGAAATGCGAATTTGGTATTTTGGATTTCATATCTAGTTGCCACTTGAAAAGTTGATGAAGGTTTGTAAGTTTGAAGGAAATTGATAACAGACTTGATTTTTGTTTTGATAAGTATAGGCTCTATAATTAAACGGGGGTTGAGAAGGGCGGTAACCCCCCCTGACATAGAATTATACATCTATACCATATCATATTCTATACAAAACATTATTTTAGAATATTAACAATAAATATGAATATCCTTATGACTTTTACAGTATAAAGTTATTTAAATGTAATTTATAAGAATATCTGTCCCAAAACGCAATACATTGGCATTTTTTGTGCGTTTCTCTACATAAACCAATTGTAGAGAATTAATTAATGCCATTTTAAATAGGGAATATCATATAGTAAACCTGAATAACATATATCATTCCTGAAAATTTCTGAAATACAGACGCTGGGGCGGGCAGACGGACAGATGGACAAAAAAAAAAAAGAAAAAAAAATGCAAATTGAAATCTTATTCACAGTTAAAAATTGTTAGAAAATGTTTAATGTAAACGAAAATGCAATTCCAGCAAATGTCCAATAATAACCCTTAACGTAACTGAATATTTTTGTGTGCCCTGTAAATCTAATGCTAATCGTACTGTACAGTATATAAAGCATTCTTTTGTGCATATGAATAACATATTTCAATTTCATTAAGATTTATGCAAAGTAATTAAATTTTGGTTTATAGAAATATCTTCACATAGAACGTAATGCTTAGGAATATTTTCGGGTGTCCCTGTATACAAACTAGTGATGGTGTTTACTCCAATTTCTATACAAAATATCCGATATAAAACTATAATAATGTATTTCAATTTTATTAATATATGATTAAATTTAAGGTATTAAAATATGGTTTATAAAAATACCTCTCATAGAACACAATGCTTTGGAATACTTTCGGGTGTTCCTGTGCACAACCTAGCAGAGGTATTCACTCCATTTTTAATAAGGAACATCCGATAGTGAACTCAAATAATATATATCAGTTTCAGAAAATTCTATGAATATTCACGGGAGTTAGAGCGCAGACACACAGAAAGACGGATGGACAGACAGACAGATCGAAGTCATAAACACTTTTCAATCTTGCTGGAATTGTTAAAGAGCCGAGGTCATTAAATTTATCAACCATGATCGAGAGTGGTAAAAATAAAGCGCGAAAATTTCACACGGTTTTGCTAGTCTTTTAGTTTTTTCCCTCTCTTAACGTGTTTTAATTTGCAGGTGACCCCTAAGAAATTTAACTATTAAATTTTTTAACAATACGAAATTATGTAAATTTGCATTAAATTCTTAAAACTGTTGATTTCACGTGTTTGAACGATTTTAATTGCTATTTTAAAATAAAGGATCTTTTTTTAATTTTTCTCATCTCATAGATAACCCCCTAAAGTAAGCCACTTGGCATCGAAAAATAGATGCCAAAATTGAAGAAAAAGTGGTGTAAGTCATCATTTTCAAATTGCAATAACTCGGCGAGATTTTGCCTTAGATGATTTTTTTTTTATTTTGCTTGTTAGAGCAAGGGGAATATTTTTCTAAATGTAAGTCACATGATAGGAGGGGCAGTATAAAAATTAAATTTCGTATTTAATATGTATACAGCCCCTTTGACAATAGAAATGCCATATCTGAAATCTACTCTTAATTTGCTCTAATTTTGTAATTGGATGTATGTTTCTATCTTTCTTAGTTTACGAGATAATTGCTGTAACATCTATTTTGAATCACCAGGTATATATATATATATATATATATAACTTTAAAAAGGTTAACGTTAAAATTAAAAATCACCTTTTTTAAAATTGTTAAAAGCTTTTTGAGATTAGAAGTTTTGCACTAAGCTGACAGTAAAGTTTTGCAGTTTTGAACTTTGAAATATCTCCAATATTTGATCAAAATTTTAGTGAATTAAAAAGATAATTATAAATTACTCTTCATAACTAAGAGTATAAATTGAGTATGTTCTAGATGTATCGTATTTTAATAAAACTTTTTTCTTTATTTTTCATAAGCTGTTGCTGCTATTGATTTCAGCTTAACGCTCGTTAAATGAAGATATATTAAAAACTCTTAACAATATAAGTATTCATTTTTTACAATTTAACCTTTTATATTCTTAAACATTTAGTCAATATATATATATATATATATATATATATATGTATAATAATTTTGCACTAACTAAAACCATAATCTGACATAAATCTTGTTTTATTATTTGACCCTCATACGGCTGTATTCACCAATAACTTTAACTCCTGCTTTAACACGAAAACTTGAAGTCAGGGTTGCATATTTTAGCAAAGTTTGACGCGTTACATCTGCCATCTAGCCGTATTGTTATTTTAAAAATTTTTAGCTGAAAATAATCAATTAAAAATTACATGAAAACTTTAACACTAGATGGCAGAAGCAGCATGCAAATTTTCTTGGAAAGCTGCTTTCAGCCTTTAGGCACTTTTCAAGTTTTTGCGAATCGATTTCGAAAACGAAACGATTTCGTCTACTAAGTCAGTCTCTTCTAATATCAGCATTGTCTTACCCTATTTTCCTAAATACAGTCAAACCATAGCTAAAATTCTCAAACAATATCATTTTAAAATAATATTTTCGCCTTTCAATAAACTCACCTTTTCTCAGTTAAAAGATCCAATTGATATGCATAATTCTTGGGGTATTTATAGTATTTCCTGTCAGTGTGGTTTATCATATATTGGCCAAACTAAACGCAGTCTTAAATTTCGTCTTAAAGAACAAATGAATTACGTCCGCAAACAAGAAACCAATAAATCGGCTATTTCTAAACATTGCTGGGAGGAAAATCCTAATTTTAAATTTAATTCAGCTAAAATAGTTTGCAGACCTAAATCCATTCATGAACTCGATTTCTTTGAAGCTTTTCATATTTATAAAAATTTTAAAAACCTTGTAAATTGTGATTTCGCTATTCCCTATTTGTCTGACTGTTGGAAATTTTATATTCAGTCCACATTTTCTTAATTTTTCTACTGTTTACACAGCTAACTTTAATAAATTCCTATTGGCCACTCTCCCCACCTTTCCCGCAATCCTATTGGTTGAACTAAATTCGGCCTTTCTCCTATAAATACGAGCACTTCCGCAGTTTCAGAATCCTTTTTGCACTGATGACGGCACGCTTAAGGCTGCCGAAACAGCTGTATGCATTTCCAATGTTTTTCTTTGGCGTTTCTGACGTAGTAGTTTATTCGGGTTCTGAATCTTTTCTTTCACTATTTGTCAAATTAGATAAGTGTCGATAAGTTATGGGAATTTTTTTAAGATAATAAATAAATAAATAAATAATTTAAAAACAGCCGATAGTTGGCGTTTCTTACATAAGTGAAAGAAAAGACAGCCAAATAACAAAAATAATATTACCAAATCATTTATTATAGCAATAGTGTATAGCTCCATGTAAACCACCACAGTTGTTTCTTCCTGCGGGCTTCCCCAGGCCCGTGCCCCTGCCCGTGGGGTCGCTGGTGTCGCCATGTCGCGGTTGTACACGTAAGTGTCCTACTCTAAACCGCAAGATGAGTTGCCCCTGTCGGCTGTTCTCTGTCCACCACCACAGGTGATAACACATTGCATGCGTATCATGCAGAGTGCAGCATGTCCGGTTGTATACATGACAGCTCTCGGCGGATTGCATCTTTCAATTCCGATAGATTGAATGGGTGGAATCGATACACCCAGGATTTTAAATATCCCCATAGCCGAATCAAGAGCGTAGTATTTATAATCGCCTGTCTCATTTGAATATTTCCAACTAAGTCGTTCGCACCAGTGCCGTCTGTCGGCTGTCTTTTGAATTATTTTTTCTTTATCTTAAAAAAAAAAAAATCCCATTACCTATTAATGCTAAACCTGCAAACTGTTTTTTATTTTGATTATTTTTTCGGGTTTTATAAATTTTTAAAGTATTTACGAACTTTTTGCCCACCCTGTATGCATTTTTTAATGCCATTTTTCTTAAATTTTTCAGTTTTTATTTATTTTGTCACAACTTTATTTATTTATTTATTTATTTTCCTTTCCTTATAAATTAAATGACATAACATCAAATAAAGTCAATTGCTTTTCAAAAATAAGTTTTGTTTAATGTTTTTAAAAATCAGTTCAGTATCAAATTATGGCTTTATTTGGCGCCATTTCGACGGTACACAATATAATTGAAGAAACATGATAAATCAGAAAGAATATATTCTCATTTTAAAATATATAAGGAATGAAACGAAAGAAAGTAAATTGTTAAATATAAAACGAGAATAACTCAAACGAATTTAAATATGTTTAAATTTGAAGCACTAAGCTTTTTATTTTGAAACTAATCTGAAAAATATTTAACAGCAATAAATGCACGTTTATATGATATTTTGTCTTTTAACTTTTAATGTGTAAATTGGAGCAATATATATGACATATATTTATTGACAAATACACGCATAAATATTTAAGCATAACTCCATAATTCCTGATACTATTATAATTTTAAAAAAAAAGTGTTTATTTTTTGCTCGGGGTTTTTCTCAACGGTCTTTTAAAGACATATATTTGTAACAAAATAATATTTACTTATGTAATTGAAGTTACAGCTTCAGTTTAATATTAAATAATGCTCATTCGTTTCAATTTTTTTTTTTTTTTAACTGATAAATAATAATAACTTATTTCATTATTTTATGCTTTGTTTAATATATGCGTCAATTTGTTAACTGATGCAGGCATGTACTTTAAAAGTTAAAACTTGATTTCTCAGCTGAAAATAGTACGCATGATATATATTTTTTCAATTAAATTTTTTCATCACCCACAAATTCTTTTTAATGTTCCAAAAAAAAAAGTGTTTTGCGGAAAAAATAGGGGGAAAAAATAATATATAGTTCAACAATTTACACAAAATTCATCTGTTGCTATACAGAAAATCATTACTTAAAGAGAAAGAAATATGATGGATCATTTGAACTCCAGCCAAATGCCTTTAAAACCGAAAGAAACTTTTTTTCTTTACTCACATGCTTTGTAAATGTTTCATAAAATGAAAACTATATATTTGCCAGCGTAATAGAATCTAAATGGCCATTCAAGAATGTTCCTGAACGGCGAAAAATATTTTTCATTTTTTTTATGTTCTTTTAAAAGAAGTATGCAAAATGTATTGTTAATATGAAACTACACGGTAAAATATTTTCTGTAAACATATGTAAATGTATTGAATTACTTGAACTTTCATTTTTAAATAATTCGTGTGGCTATTATTAACCGAAAACACGCTATTAAAATGATTTTTGGTGACGTCATTAAGAACATGAAAATGCCTTTCGGGCAAATATTCTCTCCCCCTCCTCTCTTTCTTTCTATTTTAGTATGTTACATTCTAATTACAGTTTATAAAAAGATGATAAGAACACATAATAGAAGTTTAATTTTTAGCATTTTTATTTTATTATGAGAACTATTATTTATGTGATAAAGTTCTTCTTTTTTCTGAGGCCACGGGAGCTTTATCAATACTGCATTGAGCTCGAAATTGGGAAATTGCGGGTTCGATACTTGAACCAGCAGTAGACCACTGTGAATACCAATGGTAACTGGTGCAAGTAAAATACCTCGTGGCTGCAGTGTCCTCCATGTTCCGTACAATAATACCTCTGGGTGTTACATAAGCGGTGGAGACATCTTCTCTGCATAGGATTAAAATTATGATGGTATGTCTTCTGATCACCCCTAGGGGTGAGTTCCAAACCGTCGATAATTGCCTAATGCATAAATGTAGTGCGACGTAGAAACACATTCTTCTCTTCTTTTCTCTCTATTTTTTAATATATACCATTGAAAGACGAAGTAAAAAATACTTTATAGCTTAAGAAATGTTTTACACCTACTTAGACTTAGTTTGTTCCTGTATTTATCCAGCTTTTGATAACATTGTTTCACGAGTAAAAAGAAACACACAATAGACTGCGGGACGGGCAGCAAACTACTGTGCGTTCTATTTTAAATATGTGCACGGCTAGACAGAACAAATGTAACAGAACAAGTGTGGTATTTATGCAGATTATCAGTAGAGAGTGTTTTACTGTTCATTGGATACGACATTGGTGTCAAGTAAAAAAAGAACTCGATACCCAGGAATTTGATCGAGTACAATTTACGAATGACCGATTATTAAATATGAGAAGTTATTTTGGACCTAACAGGAGAGAGAAGGAGAAACATAACCTGCACAATATCATTAATAGGGGCCACTTCCGTTATACTTAAATTCCATAGGTGCCAAGTCTCCCGTTTTTCAAGGGAGACTTCAAACCGGAAAATTTTTAAAGCTGTTTCCTGTATTATTAATCGTCGAAAACATATATAACATTTTTCATTTAAAAATATTAGTGTCAATTTTGATTTAAAAGTTGAAAAGGTTGGCAGGTCTGAAATTCTCATCGAGTATCATGATTGATAAATGTACTGACTTGACATCTTCCAAAATGTGTGCGCCTGTTTAAAAGTACTGAGAATGAGGTCATCAACTACACGCACGACATTTCCTTTAATTGTACAATGGTGACCGTGGAACTTTTAGGAGGTTGGAGATATTCCATTCATGAAATTCAATTCTGAGCCTTCAAGGTGTTTGTACATAAAAACTAGAGAGCTCGCGTGAGACTTTTCCAGAAAAGGGTTCGACTAGAACACTAAACGTGAAAAAATGAAGAAAGGCTTTAAATTTAAAACTATCATAAGAATTTTTTAAGTTAATATATTTTACTGTCAGTTGCCTATATTAATTTAGAAGTGAAATAATCAACTAATAATATTTTGCAAAATTAATTCGTGCATTAACGGGTTAATGGAAGATTAATTAAATATATTATTCAACTTTATTATTGGACTCTGTGATTTTTTGCACACAATATCTCATCAAAAATGACGCAGGCAGGGCAGCCTACATCTTTTCAATTTATGGGAATTTCTAAATTTTTTCATTTGTACTTTAAGCTACCATTTTATTAAGGTGAATTTATA
Organism: Salticus scenicus; assembly: GCA_963930645.1. Classification (NCBI taxonomy): domain Eukaryota; kingdom Metazoa; phylum Arthropoda; class Arachnida; order Araneae; family Salticidae; genus Salticus; species Salticus scenicus. The sequence continues at coordinate 82,213,620 of OZ005654.1, read as the reverse complement.
TATTTTTCATTCCCTTCTTGAATGTCAAAGTCAATGCGAGTAGTATGAAGAAACTTTATATGGTCTCAAACAAAGTTGACCTCCATCGAAAAGAATATACATACATAAGGTTATTCGGAGGAAGATGCAAGTTTGCACCAATAACTTTTATATGTCAATGGATGGTAACATTGACCAGCATGTGTGAAAAGTCTTGTTCTTGTGAACAAGTGGATTGGGAACTTATCTTAATTTATCGACTTTAATCGCTAATATTTTGGATCTCGTGAGCGTGTAACCTTGTGAGTAAAGCCGTTATAATATTTGGTTGCTTATATTTACAGTTCAGAAATATATTTTAAATAGGATATAAGCTATATAAGTGAGTTCCTTATATCTTCAGCTTATACTTGGGGAAAGATGCAACATGGTTCAAAAACACATTAAATGACCTTTAAATTTTATGTTTTATTTTATAAACTGTACATTATTGTGTAAAATATAAATGGAATTAATAATTATAATTATATTATTAAAATAATTATCCTTTTTATATTATTATTTTAACAAACTTTAAAGTCTTCAATAAAGATCTCTTCTGAATATAACTCCGAGCAAGGTAGCCACAGTAGGAAATTGAGCTTCTGGATTTTCAGCTACTGAGATTTTCTCTAATAACCCCAAAATAATCCCAGGTGATGCATGTGCTATCTCCGCCGGTCCCAGCAATGATACAGCTGTTGCTTTCACAAACTGCGCATGTCACAATAGACCTTCAACAGCAGTTGTCTCCACCAGCACGGAATAGTCATTGCCTCCACTAGCCTTGCATATCGAATGCAAAAAATTGTAGTACAAAGATTGCAATGCTGATCATTTGTAGTAAATAAAATGTTGTGCAGGATAACATTCACAATTGTACCCTTATTAGTTTTAGTGAAGTAAATTTTTCAAAAATGTGTTTCAGCTTTTCAGATTTCTTTGTTTCCTCATACTTATTCTTAATTCACAGATAATTCTATAATGATTTTCTTATTTTTTTTTTATTTATTATGGCGTTGCATCTTACCAACTGGTGAAGATGTCGCAATTACATGAGTTTGTATAACATTAAACTTTTCGATTCTGTGCAGACTGAAAAATGAATTAATAAGCATTCATAATTGATTAAACATTAAACGATATGGTATTCTATCTTCATTAACATATCTTTTAAATTTTTGGCTGTACTAAGCGAAACATTCATATATAGCGCGTCTTTCCCCGATTTGCCTTATATATATAATATATTAAATTTTCCGAGGATATAGTAATCGATAAAGGGTTAAATTTGGAATTTTGTGGTTCAGCTTCAAAAATGAGCTTCGCTAAATCAGAATTGAATCATAGTAAAGTACCCCGAGTACGAAGAAAAAAAAAATACTCCCTGAGAAATTTTAAAAGCTAACGGATTTCTCAAAATAATTATCGCATGCATTGAAGATACCAATCCAAATGGTAGCGCCATAAAGAAAACTAGATCTAAATAAAAGGTCTCTAAGAAACAAAGCGAAGTGCCAAAGAAAACGCAATCATAAATGAAGGGATATGGAATTTTCTTTTCTTAAATAAATTAATAAGCTAAAATGAAGTTAAATTTGTCAACGATATTGGAAATGTTAAGAAGTACACAGTTTAGTTTTACATGGCTGGATTAATCAAAATGCGACTTGCAATCGATCAGCTCAAAAGACACTTCTGGAAAGAATTATTTGAGTAAGTTGTTCAAATACGACTAGCAAAAGGAACAAAATGACAGAAATTTGATCTATTTGTACCCCTGATGCAAAAGTATGACCATCTGGTCTTACGACTGTCAGGAACAACGATTGAGGAAGGTTTGATTTCGCAGCAAAATTTGATATTAAGCCTTACAGGAAAGGAATAAAATTTAAAATTATAGAAAACTGAACAATAAAACATTCATATGGTAATTCTGGCAGTTAAAGAATTTTGTAAAGAAATCTCAGTTAATTTATAGTAATAAAGAAGTGGAAAAGTTAAATTCGAGGCTAAATTAATTTTTCAGGAGATTGTATAATGTTGTTGACTCAGCAAATTTGGAAAAAAAAAAAAAAATCTTTCTAGGGAAAAATAATGTAATTTTTAATGGATATTTCATGTCAAGTAACTTCAGACGTAATACTCCTACACTGTTTTTGAGCATGTTTGAACATGGTGTTGAAAAAAAAAAATAATATTATATATACTTATTATAAAATTTATATAAATTTATTCTTTATACTTATTTATATAGATAAAATTTTAATGTACAGCATTTAATATTTGGGGCTGCTGTGACGTTATTTTCAAGATATCTTAATATTACTGGAAGAGAATATCATTATATTTAATATTTATGTACTTATAAAAATGTCGCTCCTACCAGTGGCTGATAGGTACTGCTCTAAAAGTTGCGCCTGTTGGCCAAACTTTTCGAAGTTTTCCGTGGTTTATTCCAAAACTCACGTGGATACAGGCTATAACAACTTAGAATGATCCGCATGGAAAGCATTAACGTAGGAGAAGATCGCTAGAGTAGACAGTCGGCCTTAATCTTTATGCAACACCTCACCCCACATGCGTTTATACAATTTAGCTTTTCATCCGTCGACTAGAAACGTTGTTATATTATAATGTGCAATTTTCAAAGGGTGTTGCAACTGTCTGTCAGATTTTATGGAGAATGCATCACGTTTAAATATGATAGGAAAAATCCCAATAATACGGTATTTCTTTCCAAAAAAAAAAAAAAAAAAAAACAATGACGAAAAAAAAAAAAAAAAAAAAAAAAAAAAAAAAATCCACTTCCTTCGTAAAAGGTTTTTCATAATTTACAGCTCTTAAATTGAACAATACAAAAATAAATAAAAAATAAAAATAAAAAATAAAAAAAATAAACTTATCTATTAATATCCAGTAGTTTTTTTTTTTTTTTTTTTTTTTTTTTGTTTATTTATTTTTTTCTTCTGTATATTACTGCTTAATATCAAAGTTAAATCTTCGAATAAAAAAATAAAATCAATGCACTTAGTAACGTGGATTGTTTCTCCATCAAAAAACCGAAGAAGTTATTTACACATGGTCTAATATTGTCGTTCAAATCAAGTGTTTTTATTTATTTATTTTATTTATTTTATTTTTCTTTTAGAAACATATGAAGCTGTGATTTACTATTCCAAAAAATAAATTAGAAACCTATTCATAAAGCAAATATTTATCACAGCATATTAAACTGTTAAAAGAAAAAAAAAAAAAAAAAATGCAAATGTTGCAAGATTTCTACGTTTATTGAAGTATTTATTTAATTATTTCTGCAAAAAGAGAAAATGAAATAAAATTTGTATATTTTTAACTGTTCATAGCTAAGTTCTTTCATATTAATATCTTTAATACATCCGTCTTTCAATTATATCCTAATTTTGCCCGCTACCATATTTCTGCCCTATGGTTAAAAAAATTTACTCAAAAAAAAAAAAAAAACTAACTGATTGCTTTTTTCTCTAAGAAGCAGATTTAACATTCTTATTTTACTTTCAGAAACCTTTGTTACTAGTAAGAATAATCATTAAAAACCCACATAGTACAGACACATTTTTTCTCCAGACTGGCTGCATTTTTTCGTTGCTACTTTCACTGCATTTTTTTCCCCGCAACCTCACTCAGCAAAATATCAAGCGACTTTTCTTAATGAGGCAGTGGTCGAAGCATTTCTTTTTTCTTTTTTTCTTTTTTATTGTTTCTCCTTTTCCCGTTTTTCTCCTGTCTCGGGGTCCGGAAAATCTTGAAACGGGAAAAGGTTCTTTATCTGCGAAAAGCACTCCTAGCTTATTGACAGTTGCTAATGGGTCTTATCGAACCAAGTGGGGAGATAATTTTTTCGGAAGGATTTACTAAGTCTAAAATAAGAATTCCCGCTCTTATTTTTACCCTGCCTAATATCAAATGGTAATTTTATTTTTAGTCAATGTCACGTGTTCCTGTTTTCAATAATTCTTTCAGAAGTTTCACATAGATTGTGCTAGAATGTTTTAAATAGTAGATTACTAACTAGTTTGATAGCTAATAACACTTACATTATTTTGTTTTCATACTGAATAATACATACTTATTAACTTTTATAATTTATTACGGAGTACTGTTACACCCGACTTTTTTTACACCAGTATATTTTAAAAGCGTTTTTATTTTTATTTTATCGCAAAATATTTGAGGCGACTTCTCTTAAATCAAGGTGGTATGAAAAAAAGGGCGGAACTTACAATACTCCGGAATAAGATATAATAATTTTACAAATAAAATTTTTACTTTCCCATAGATTTTCAGAACACATACTTTTATTCATTATTTTTTGTAAACAGTTGATTTTTTTGACAATTAACAGAAATGCACACCTGGTAACATTTTTAATATGTTCCGGAATATTGTTAGTACTTGCAGTTTTTTCACACCACTACTTTAAAGATAATTGTCCTTCTTATTTAATCGTAATTATATATTGAAGATATTTTTTGTACAAGCAAAGTGGTGAGAAAATAAAGATATATATATATATATATATGTGTGTGTGTGTATATATATATAAAACAGGGTGTCCCAAAAAGATTGAAACACGGTTTAATTCTTTACCTTTTAACGGCCCTCTTCACTTACCGTCATCGGAAGCCCGAGCCAATCTTATTCTATGGGGAAATTTTCTTTACAAATAACGTATTAACTGATACATATTTTTTAAATTCTGTTTTCACATTCAGAAAATTCCCAACTGTTAAATTGACGCACCTTTTTTAAAAATGTATTTTTTTAATTTTTAATATTTTATTTTGAAATTGAAAAATGAGAAAATTTCACATATTGAAAATTCGTATTTTGCAGCTTCAAAATAAAATATAAAAAATAAAAAAAAAATATATATTTTTAAAAAAGTCTGTCAATTTAACAGCTTGAAATTTTCTGAATGTGAAAACAGAATTTAAAAATATGTATTAGTTAATAAGCTATTTGTAAAGAAAAATTTCCCATAGAATAACATTAGTTTCGGCTTCTGGCGGCGGTGATTGAAGAGGGCCCTTAAGATGATATGGTAATGTGGATTGCAAAAGTGTACAAAATAAGATAGGAAATAAAACTAAGCTAATAAAAATATCTTCCTGGTAATTTCCAAAAAATTGCATTTTTTAAATTTTTATACGTCTCTTCTAGACAAATTTAGTCAGTTAGAAAGTTTTTTTTTTTTTTTTTTTTTTCAATGCAACAACATCACTGCAAAAAATTGCATTCTTGTATCATTAAGACTGAATGAATTATACTTAATTGAAAACTGAATTCTGATTACAGGGACCATATATCAAAATAGAAATGCAAATTTGTGACATATTATAAAAAGATAAACTGTATCATAACATTTGCATTAAAATTCTAAGGATTAATTTAAATGCATTTGAGAATTTTTAGACAAATTATGTTTTTGATCTAAACATTTCCGTTACCAATTTGTAAATTATCCTTACTTTCACCGAAAAACCAGCCTTTTAAATGATACGGAAAAAGGACATAAGTCGCTTTATTTTCTGTATCATAATTCGGTTGGTTTTAAAGATATAGTTATGCAGTTTTTTCTAATGGTCTTGTTGAATGAAAAATAAAACTTTGCAATTAACAAAATTTGTGTAGATGGACTGTATAAAAATTTTTAAAATGTATATATTTTTTAATTAATGTAATCGTCTTTCCTACCTTAATTTGTGCGTTTTTTCAATTTACCTTGCCTATTTATCTGTAACGGGTAAAGAAATAAAGCGCGTTTCAACCTTTTTGGAATACCCTGTATATATATAATGATCAATTGAATTCCCTTTTTTTTTTTTTTTTTTTTTTTTAAATAAATAAATAATTTTAAATACATTTTCTTATAAATCGGAAAGAATAAGGAAGCAAAACAAACACAAATATTATCCTCAATATATTTTACAAAATTCTCAATATATTTACTATTTTTTATTATTACAGCACTTGTGAAGTTTGCGTTGTTGCAAACTCCATCTTAACTTATTTAGATCACTAAACGTATAAGTAAGAGAACACAAGACTTGAATTAACAATAACTAAAGTTTATTTGAGCAGATTAATGGGAGGGTGGCCTGGCAATTAAACTAGCTCAGTCAGCGTATTACTCAATCAAAATATATGCATCAACGATTAAATTAGATAATCTTAAATATCTCACCCAGCAAACAATTGAAGATGTAGAGACGGTTGCACTCGTAACTCCACTGCTGCGACTTCACTTCCGATCAGAGGATTCCTACAGATCGAAATTCACTTTCATGAGCGCTAGCAAATACTCGTACTAACACTCATCACGACTTATTCCTCACTCCTCTAAATCTCAACTACTCAATATTCACCAAAATTTAACTTTCCACAATTCACTATAATACTCCAATATCCACACTATAATATGCTCCGACATCCACTATAATATCCTCCAACATCCACACCCATCTACTAAAACCATCGCCATTTTATACTTCTTCCTACACCCACCTTTCTCTTCATTTCAATCCGTCCTTTAAATATCACTTCTAATTTATCTAACACTCAGAATCTAAGTCTTTCATTGCAGCACCCTGCCGACACAAAACTAACTCGACCTCAACTTTCGCTGAGTCACTGGCGACGAAGCGATTTTAACCGTCCCCACTTTCTACTTTGCTGGATCCAGCTTAATTCAAACAACTGTGGAGACGTTCTGTAGTCTCAACCGCACACACTTACACAATATTTAAGTCATGATGCAAAATACCTCTTAAAAATATTTATCTTCAAAACTAATTTGTGTTTAATAAATTATTAGAGATGTTTTTCTATGCTTATTCATATATCTATTCTATTCCGATTGGATTAACTGAATATGTAAATCTTAAATGCAGATTGCTAATGCAACACAACAAAAAATACTAAAAAAGAAATAAAGAAAGAAAATGTGTTTAAGATTCATATTTTATTCTGATAAAGCCGAAAGTCTTTTACTTGTTAAAATAATTTTAAAAATACATTGCAGCTATTTTATATTTCACATCTTTCGGCCCCTTTCAAACACTATCTTCCTCTGTAGAAGTTTAATATATTTTTTTTTTTAATTAAGTAGTAATATTGATATTTTTTTACTTAGTACTTTTTTTTTTATGATAATTTTCTTTTTTCATATTATTACTTTCATATTACGTTTTTTTTTCGTCCATTTCTAAAATAAAAAAAGGAAAAATTTGAAAAGGAAAAAGAAAGGCCTTTTATTCTTTGAAAAATATTTATATTTTATGGAGAACCTCTAAGTCGGATCATTAAAGTGAAATAAGAAACAAGTTTTTTTTTTTTTTTTTTTTTAGAAATCGAATGTAAGATTTTCTTTATTCTTCTCTAACGTGAAATTTGAAGATTTAATATTATCGTATGCATTTTATGTTTATATATATATATATAAATGCATTTATATTTTTAACTTCATTCGCCAATTTATCAGAAGAAATTAAAAGAAGAAGTGGTAATTAAATAAGTGCTAAGCCTCCTTATTTTTTCTTTTATCTCGATAATGATTTGCAAAATAATGTTAGAATTCGAAAATTTATAGTGTGTATTTATATATGAGTATTGCTATAAATTTTGAGTATTGATATATAGCTTTTTTCGCATGTAACATAGAAGTTATGAAAGTTTAATTAAAAATTAATGTTTTTCAAGACAGTTAAATACAACAAAGAGAATTTTGTGCTTATCTAATGCATCATTATTTTCTTCCTTAAAAAAGAAAAAAAAAAAAAAATTCAGACAGAAATTAGTCTATTGAAAATTTATTTTTTCAGACTGAGTGAAAATAATGCCTGGACCGGGAGTCGAACCCCAGATCTTTGACTTACAAGGTCAAGGCTCTACCAATTGAGCTATCATGGCTGACAACCGGTCAGCATTACTCACTCAGACAACCTTTAGGCAGAAACATCTCTGGTCTATCATGTAGATAGCTCAACAGAAATAATCCGCAGGAAATGGAAAACACCATTAAACAATGGGAGAAAGAAATAAAATTTTTATTAAAATCACACAATCAAATGTGGAAGAAAATCATAGGAGAAAGAACTACAATTTTTATTCAAAAAATAAATAAATAAATAAATAAAAATAAAATGAAATAAAATAAAATTAATTAATAAATTAATTAATTAATTAATAAATACATAAATAAAATTTCAATAAATATGATTTTCTTCCACAGTTGATTGTGTGATTTTAATAAAAATTGTAGAAATTAGTCTCTTAAGAATTGCATTATTTTGGAGAAAGTTAACATAAAGGGACCATAATATGAATTTAATTTTAAAGCAAATGGAATCGCTCTAGGCAACTGACTTAAGGAAAATTAAAAGCAATTTTATACTAATAAATATGTTTTGCATAACACACACATAGTGAGTGCGATTGGGGTATGAAATACTATTAAAATAAACGTATCTCATAGAATTTTATTATTAAATAATTTGGATATTAGGTATCATACTTATTGATAGAAAAATTATATGTAAAAAACAAAATGCATAAATTATTTTTGATAAAAATACATACACATCAAATCTGCATATATTTTTAACGTAAAATCCGACTTCATATGACATTAAAAACAAGTTGTGTTAACTTTGAAGTTTATGAATGACTAGGCGGAAAAAAATATTGTAACGGAGTTTAATGATATTGCCTCTTAAAAATTCAGCACCCGTAATATCAAATCAATAAAATATGTAATATAAGGGGAAAATAATACCGGGTATGTAAAATGAGCTTTATTTAATATTCTCTGTGAATCACCGTTTAAACGCCTTTTTCCTAAGATATCATAGAGATTAGAAATATAAAGTGAGATATCACCCAGATATTTAGATGCCAGTGACGAAAAGGGTTAAAATGTGTTAGTGTTTTTTTCTGAATTTACTTTTCTTAAATTAAATATTAATCAAATAGAATGTAAAACTAAACCACCTTTCTGTAAATTACAATATTCAGTGTGAAAATTAAGGTATATTTCATACATATGCATTAACATTCATAATATGTATATATATATATATAAGATTTTAAAATAAATGAAAGAAACTGTTTATTATATATATATATTTTTTTCTTTGATAACGAATAATATCCCTTTTCTGGATCTTAGAACGTGAAATCTCACACCTGCACATCGATTTGATTGCTTGCTATAATACTATTCATAAAATAAAGATTCCATTTATATATGGCACTAATTAAAAAAAAAAAAAAAAAAAAAAAAAAAAAAGGTTAATTATAATATGATGAAAAATATTTGAGCGTCGAGAATGTTGATTATTTCAAAAACGTATTTCACTATAACAAATGGTCAATAATTGAGTATATTTATAATTAAAAAATAAAACATATACATTGTTTCTCATGCAGATTTCTTTTATTCACTATATAATTATAAAAAATGAATAGTTTTAATTAAATATAGTGAGGTGTTCTTTTTCTTTTCTTTTAAATTACTTCCTTGTTTTGTAAAATGAATATTATTATCCGCTATATACATGTTATTGTGAATATTTGTATGTAAGCATTAACACTAGAACGCCCGCTACCTTTTTTCCCCCTAGAACGCCTGCCGGAGTCGTTTCGACTCCTGCCAATTTTAGAAGGATTAATAATATGCAAACGCACAGATGTAAGTGAATAATTAAAGTAGAGTATTTCAGCATATATTTAACAGCATTTTCCTTTTTACAAATAAGAGTAAAAAAATTAAATGTACAATTTTAAGAATTTCAATTAGAAATATTATCCAATAAAATAAAATATTTACAGAATAATTTTACATATATTATTCTGGAATACAGGCTGTGCAAGTATATTTAGTCTTGCCTAAACATTTTCCACAAACCAGTTTTTCGCATAATATACAATCTTTGAAAGTCATATTTCCTTTACAAAGTTTTATTTCACATTTCCGTCTCTTGAGGGCACCTGTTTCTAGTGGCTGCGCCATGGAAGGATTTTTTTTTTTTTTTTTTTTTTTTTTTTTTTCATTTTTAGCAGATATGTAATTTTTACGCAACTAGTCTGCTAGTAATTGAATAAACGCTTGCCTGCTCTGCTTTGTTTCTCCAGTAATCTCTTCGTAAATGATCCAATAATTTATTGCAGCTAAATCTAAGCTATTGTAAAAGGTATGCGAAGGCCATCTTCTTGAGGAAGCTTTTACAGAGTATTTCCTGGCCAATAATGTCGGCACCACATTTTGTTTCATTGTAATATCTAACGGTTTGAGGTGTCTTATTTTCGTTCTTTTCAATATCAACGGACGGGTGGAGAGTGCTCAGAATAATAACGTTCTTCACTTTTTCCTAGATAAGGGGAAGCATTCAGCAAATATTTTGTTTTAAGATCTACAGCTAGCCAAAATTTATGTCCATATTTATCTGTTTGGAAGCTATAAATTGCGTAAGGACAACAAGTTTTGCTTGGAAATAACTGTTCATCTATTGTTATATTTTCTCCAGGATTGAAGCAGGTAATACAGTTTTCAATAAATTTATTCCAAATTTCTGATATAATTCTAAATTTATCTTTTTTCAATCGAGTAGATCTGGTAAATTTCACATCAAATCTAAGAAATGGTAGAATTTCCCAAAACCTATTTCTACCCATAGTTTCAATGCAAAAATTCAAGCCCCATGAATTAGACCATAAGGAATGTATATCAATGCCTCTTGCACCACTTACGCCTCGAGCATATAAAATTCCAGTGAATGCTTGAAGTTCCTCTATCGTAACTGTCTAATTATCAGGTTGAAGAACACGTTTTGAATCTGTTTCAGTGCATTCTTTTATTTGTTGCAAAATTTATCTGTCTATAAATAATGTCCAAGCGCTCAAAACACTTTTAGCTTTTACGAAATTTTTGGCATAAATAGTTGGACCAGGGATTTGACTCATCACATTTTGCTTCGAATATCTCCCAGGAGGATTCGTATTTGCACGCATTGTTTTCCACTGAGTACCAACAGAAGCAATATGAAATTCCCCTTTATTAGATTCATCGCACCTTCTTCATTTATATCAGAATCCGACGAAATATTATTTTCAAATATAATTTCTTCCCTTTCATCATCATTTTCTTATAAATCGCCGTCATCAGATTCATTTTCTGAAAGCTCTCGTAAAAGCGCAGTTATTTCATCTGGTGTAAGACCTTCTTTACACGACATATTGAAATATTTTCTTTTTATTATAAAGAACATAATTTCTCAGCTAAAAGAAAAACAGACTGACATGATTTGAAACGAAACGCAGATCAAATAACTGAATGAATATATTTCGCGAGAAGCAGGCAATCTTTCCATCAGGTGCACAGTACTGACCATTTTTACCCAACAAAGAGACGGCAAGAAGGAAGTCAAGTCAAGTCAAGTCAACGATGTGCTTCGGAGTACCTGCATTTGGTCGCAACCAATGCTTACCTCCAACGAAAAATGCGAAAAACATAAAAATAATTTTCCATAAAATAATTAAAAGCCAAATGGGTGAATTTAGAATTTTGATCTCTGAATAAATCTCCGCGTGAGCAGAGACCAATCAGAGTGAAGCACCAGGAGTTTAAAAAGAAAAAAAAAAAAAAAAAAAAAAAAAGAAGGAATAATAAAATAAATAATAAATAAATAATAAAATAAATAATAAATAAATAACTCCTTGAAAAAACCTAAGTGTAACAGTGAAACTGTTACGTGCGTTGACGAGACGGTCTGGACGGCGAAAAGGAATTAAGAGTTGAGCAGGGCGCCCCAAGGGGCACAGGAAATCGCTCGGAGTCCCGCAATTAATAAAAAAAAAAAAAGGGGGGGCCATACAATTTTTTTTTTCCTATCATAATTAAAATTCAGGAGGATTAAAGTGAAGTGCATGCATGAATCCTATGAAAGTCTGAGTGTCCAGCCAGAAACTAAGTTCTGAGCTGGATCTGCGGACCTCTCAGAGACACACATAGCACTCACAATCCTCACTGAAAGTAAAACGAGCAAAATCGCAGAGGATTTTGTCCTGAAACTGAAAGCCAATCAGAGGCCAGGAAATCGGCCAATGAGAGGAGACCTCAGATCCCTACACTAAAAGACAATAAAATTAATAAAAAATTAAAAAATAAGCCAAATAATAAAAAATATATACAGCAATTAGGAAATTTTAATAAAAAATAATTAAAAAAAAAGTAACATTTTCACTAGAAAGAAGGTTCAAAGCTCGCGACTGACAAAGTTCTGTAGATAAGCCTGATACTAGGGTTAGCCAAAGCTAGATGAACATTTCGTTCAATCTAGGGGAGATAGAATTTTGGATGGAAATACTAAGTTAGGTGACTCCGGAAGTTATACTCCTACGCTTTTTAGAGACGGGGAGAAAATCATCCCCTCTGACTAAAATAGCCAGAGGCCGTTTTTTACCACGACCGACTCTAGCGTCGTATCTGTGAATAGAGTCCAACAGAGGATTTCCAACATTAGGAATGGATCTGTGAAACTTCAATGCAAGTTTCCGAAATTGAGCATAAATAGGCTTAATTCGGAGATCCCGATGAATAGTATCATTGCGGACGTAGCGAGTAGCTTTCAAAAACCTGCGCAATAGCTTGTTTTGAAACTTTTGAATTTTATCCAAGTTGGTTTTCGAAGCAGATCCGTATATCATACACCCGTAGGTTAAGATAGGACGGATCATGGATTTATATAGTAATAATTTATTTTTGATGGACAGGCGGCTATTAAAAGCTAAGAGAGAATGAAGGGAATGCGTGGCTCGTTTGGCTTTACCCAGAGTTTCTGAGATGTGACGAGACCACGTTAATTTGGAATCAATATAAACTCCTAAGTATTTATAACATGTCTCCCAGGGTACGGGTTCATTATTTAAGAGAAAGTTAGTGGAGGTGTCATAGTTTTTATTGGTGAAAAATATGGCGGCACTTTTGGAACTGTTTACTTTGATTCTCCATTTCCGTAACCAGATCGAATATTTATTTAGATAATTTTGAAGTACTTCAAACGCAGCGTTTGGAGTGTTTCGTTTACAGCAAATGGCAGTGTCGTCAGCGAAAGTCGCTAAAGTGACGTCAACATCACGCGGAAGATCATTGGCGTAGATGTTGAAGAGGAAGGGCCCCAGCAGAGAACCTTGAGGAACAGAACTTAAAATGGGTGAAGGGTTAGAGATAGAGTTTCCGACTTTAACGGAAAAAGATCTATTGCTAAGATAGTCATAAATAATTTTAGTTAGTTGGTCGGGAAGACCAATAGATATTAGTTTATGAATAAGGCCAGCATGCCAGACCTTATCGAAAGCTTTTTGAACATCTAGAAATATAACCCCCGTTACACCTCCAGATTGGAAGCCGTCGTGAAGAATTTCACAAACTCTCCACAACTGTTGTTGTGTTGAATGACGTGGACGAAACCCGAATTGTTCGGGCATAATCACATCATGAGAGTTTGTAAAATCATTCAGACGATTAACGAGAATATATTCATAGATTTTAGACATGCAAGAGAGAAGAGAAATAGGTCTATAGCTTTGAGGAAGGTGCGGATCAGTGTCGCCACCTTTCGGCAGAGAAACGATTAAACTCTTTTTCCAACAATCTGGAAAAATATTGAGTATTAGCATGCGATTAATAATTAAAGTGATATAAAAAATAAAGTTGGTAGGAAGGTTAATAAGCATGTTAGTTGTTATTCGGTCCTCGCCAGGGGATTTATTTTTTTTCAGTTTAGAAATATATTCCACTACCTCAGAGGGAGTGGCCAAGTTAAGAGTATTAATGGAATTTTTGCTTAATAAATTTTGACCACTGTTATTAACAATTGAAGTGATTCTAGGATTAAAAACATCATTGTGAGGTGTGAACTGACTTCTAAGACTGTGAGCGAGAGCTTCAGCCTTTTCAGAGTTTGTCACTGCCATTCCAATTGGGCTATTTAGAGCCGGAATGTTTGTTTTTGGCCTACGAATACGTGAAGTAGCCTTCCAAATGGTGTTGTCAGTCGTCGATAAACTCTCGACAAAGTTGTTGAAATGCGTTTTTGAGTACTCATGAATTGCAGCTTTAGCCCTCCTTGCAAGTACATTGTACAAGCGTTTGAAATGGGGGAGCCTATGAACCTGCCAATTCCTGCGAGCATGATTTCTTTCTCTGATCAAATGCCTGATTTCATCTGGTAATCGGAAGAATAGACTAGTCCTCTTTCTCGGAGCCGAGCTTTGCTGAAAGGCATCTTGAATGTAATTTTCAAGCATGCTGATTGCTCTCTCGGCTTCGAGTTTGTTAGATGGAAGAGGTGAAGGAAGCTCAGAATCGGCTAAAATCTCCGTAAAGTGTCTCCACCTGGTGGTGAAGGCCGCCGGTAAATCTAAGTTGTAGTTATTCGTCCGAAAACAGATTTCCACAGGAAGGTGATCAGAGGTAAGATCATTCAGCGTTTGAATGCTGTAACTATATGGAAAATTGCGGGTGATAGCAAAATCTAAAATATTATTACTTCTAGTGAAGGTGGGTTCAGGGGGAGCAAGAATTTGTGCATGATTTTGATCCACCCATCTCCTGATGATATTCCCTCTAGCATCATTAGAGGGGCAGTTCCAAGACAAGTGTTTGGCATTAAAATCACCCGCAATAATAAAATTTGAATAAATATTAGTGAGCCGGGATAAATCTCGCATGAGCAGGTTATTCCTTTCACTTTGAGGAGGGATATATACTGCTGCAACAAGTAATTTTTGAATAGTGGGGAATTCCAAAACAATTGGCGTGACTTCAATGGAATTTAGATTTTGGACTTTAATGAGAGTAGCATTGAAGCCGTACTTTAAATAAATAGCAGTGCCGCCGGAAGAGGTGCCATTATATGGCCTGTCAACATTGAATAACATATAATTGGCCACCTTAACAGTAGAACCCTGGGAGAATTTGGTCTCACAGACAAAGATAATATCTAAATTATTACTATAAACCCAATCGCGGAACTCACAAGTAAACCTTCTCTCCTTTGATACCGGTTTCCCGGAAATCTATATATTTTCTGAAAGCTTATTTCACAAGTAGAAAAACTGTGAAATCTTAGGGGCAGAGGGATAAGCGTTTAGGAGCTATAGGACCCACAAAGTATCAGTAAAGTGTTGGAAACATGATACCAAAAGTCGCTAAAATGCTCGTTTCACGTATTTATATGAACTAATAATATGATAAGAAGTTGGAAATCTCAAAACAAAGAAGAAACAACTCGTTGAAAAGAAATAATATACGTTGGGATGTTGAAAATGTGACTTCTGTTATTGACTTCAAACAAAATCTAGTACAAGAGACAATCAATGTGCAATTCATCAAATAAACAGTGAGACCGGCAGAAAGACAGTTCACAATTAACACATTTTACAAAAGCGAAAGCCAAACACTTTTCAACTCATCATTCGTCAATGAATCGAAGCAGTAATCCATTGACGTAATCCGCATTCCAGGTTCGTCGCCCACGTATCCGCACTTATAAAAAGCATACTTAATCAAGTTCTTGAAACGAGGAGCGTTGAACTTATATAAGGAAAATGACTCCAGGGCCGGTAAACTATTAGGATTCCAGATGTGCGCCTGTGTCTCGATATTGTGTCCGTTATGTAACGAACAAAAGATTTGTAGTGTCTGAAAAAATAAATATCCAGAGGCTGGATCTTTCCCGTACATCTTTCATGCACCAGTTCTTTTTGTAGGACTTTACCATCAGGCATCAGCAGACAAAGCATGATCTTTGTTAGAACACCATGAATCCCCTCAAACCAGAATTTTTTTCCTTTCATCAGGCATACTTGGCCAAAGTACATCACGATAGAAGTGGAGGACCGCGACTGTTGCGACGAGCATTGCTATTCCTTATCGTTAACGTCATCTCCGAAGTCCATTTCCTCGTCCTATTCTTCTGCATTGCTTCCAGCAAATACTAATGTCTGGATCTCTTCCACAATCTCCATATAATTCTCCAGGAGGGTAGCTATGTGTTTTTATTTTCTCCAATTCCTGGATGTTCGGAGACTAATTGCTTGTTCCGAATCGGGATACCAAGGCAGCCACAACGACTTTAGGATCCATCTGCAATGTAAGAAGACTACAATACGTTAGTACTTGATAGCAACATACGGGAACATACAAGAAATAGAGATGTCATTACGGGAATATGGCCATCTATACACACTTTATTGATACTTTGTGGGTCCTGTAGCTCCTAAACCCGTGTCCCTCTGCCCCTAAGATTTCACAGTTTTTCTACTTGTGACATAAGCTTTCAGAAAATATATGGGTTTACGGTAAACCGGTATCAAAGGAGAGAAGGTTTACTTGTCAGCCGCTTTACAATGGAGGCCATTGGCGTTCCATATACCAACAGAGAAAGAATTCAATGTTCTACTAGGGTCGAATGTTAAAGTTAAGCCTAAATAAAGGGTGGAAATTCCCTAACAAAATTACTCGAGAGATATTAAACTCTCGTATAAGATGAAAGATCGATCTAAGTTCGTGGACGCCGCACGAATTTGTGGAAGTGCCATTTTCCAGGCTTTTACTATGTTTTTTTTGTCATGATTCTTTTCCAAGACCATGACGTAGTTTAGGAACTCGGTAGCCGAACTGGCGTCTTCTGGGACCGATGAATTTATATAAGGAGTTTTGGAAGGGGGAGGAGCTTCGGACTCGCTACGACCAATAGCAATTCCCGCAAAAGATTGGGAAGGTTGAACCTTCTTGCTTGTAAAAGTTTGGATTTTGGGAGCCCCTGTGACCTGTTCCTGGGGCTTACGCTTGGGTTTAGCGTTTTTCCTGTTATTTTGGGTGGGAAACTTTGGACACAGCCGATAGTTAGCCGGGTGGGCGCCACCACAGTGCGCACATCTGCAAGGATCACCAAAATCCTTTCTGCATTCCTTGCTCCTGTGTTCCCCAGCACATTTAACGCACCGGGGCGGCAAGTTGCAAGAAATTGCAGAGTGGAAGTAACCCTGACAGTTGAAGCACTGTAAGGGTCCTTTGTGGCCCCGGTAAACTTCGACCGTGACCTGTGTTCCCATCAGTTGAGTGATCTGAAAGATGGAGTCTAGTTCTACCTCAACTTGAGTTTTAGGTATTGCCAAATGAAAAAGCGGCATTAGAATTTTCTTGGACACAGGTCCTCTGAACATTTGAGTCACAGTGACCCCCATAAAACCTTCGATTTCCAAATTTTGAGCGATGTCTGAAGGACTAGTGTTGATGGGGAGACCCCGAATCACCGCCTTCAGATTTTTTTCAGATTCAAGTAAAAAACTTTTGAATTGGATTTTTTCTTGAATGAGGTAGGACTGAATTCTCCTATAGTCCTCCTCATTCTCGACCTTAAGTTTGAGAAAACGCCCCTGGGCTTTGCTGGCCAGCGTTGGAACAATGTTCCGCATTCCGGACAGCAGTATTTGCCAATGGGGCGGCGGAATAATGTGAAAAGCAGGAACTCTGCTTGATTTAGTTTTAGCCTGATTAACGTTATTTTCCCCATTAGAGGTGCTACCATTAGTTTTTTGAACAATAGACTTGGGTTTTTTCTTTTTATAGGTAACTTTCTCCCAATTCCCATCCCCATCGGAATCAGGGTTGCTGTCAACCTTTTCTGAGTGTAAGCGCTTGACCGAAACTGGTTTCTCAACTACTTCCATGTCGGAAGATGGCGCCACCAGTAGCGAACCTGCGCTTACTGAATTTTCCTCATCATTACATTTAATACCATTATTATTGCCCATGCAATTAGTTTTAGGAGGTGGTGGTGGTGGTGGTGGTGTGAAATATAAGCTCAGCCCACTAACCTGTGATAGCAGGGTAGCAGCCTGCCATGCCAGTGATCTCTCTTGGACATGGGAGGAGAGCTTGGCTGTAGAAGCATCATCCAGCTCCTTCCTATTTAGCTTGAATATAGCTGCGTCATTGCAGGCTATGACTGCTCTAAGTTTGACCATCTCGGCCTCAGCTCCTTCGGATGACAGGCTCCGTAGATCCAGGCCCCTGAAATAAGGGCAGGTGACCGGAGTGCCCATCGGAGTCGACTGCTGGCTATTTTCAGCCATTTTAAGTATATAATCTAAGTTTTACTAATATACAGTGAAATGTGAAGCACAATAAAAAACTTTTCTTCTCGAGTGAAGACTACTGATCCCCTCGGATATTAGCCTTGAAAAAGGCTCTTTAGGTCACAGTAGCACTTGCACTCTGGTAGAAACTGTTTATGCTTACGCCGCTAGATGGCGCAGCGCGGAGCTCAGGAAAAGACGTCTGTTCACAACGGATGTTGGAACAGGACTCAAGAAGGAAGGAACATGAAACACACGGATTTCCTATAACAGAGACAAAGGATGCGGATCCCAAGGTCATGAATTGTGAAAATATTATTTTAAGTTTTTCTGGAGTCGATTCGACTCCGACGGGCGTTCTAGGGGTATTTGCTTATAACTAATTAACAAAATAAGCAAATAAATTTTAATTTCCGGAATAAATAGACATTAAAAAAATAATAAAAGCCACGGAAGGAAAGTAAGAAAAATTAAAATTTCAGTGAGATACCACTCTTTAAATAGCACTTGGAGTCGAAAGGACTCCGTCGGGCGTTCTAGTGTTAACGTAATATGTAGGAAAGCATTGATATATGTTGACAGTACAAAAAGTGGAAAAGAAATGTTATAAAAAAGGAAGAAAGTGCTAGAAAATTTTCCAAACAAATTCTTCTGGAAAAAAAAAGGAGTTCATTCTCCTTTATCCCGTGTCAGTAAAGGAAAAAAAAAATATGTTTCTAAATTATGTGTAGTACGTCTAGAGTTGCAGCCACCACAATACTATCTTCTATATTTTCCTATAAATTCAAGCAGTATAAATAAATTATTTATTAACATGGTTATTTATTACAATTATTTTCCATGATGAATGCAGACAATTTGCAACTCAAATTAAAATAGCACTAAGTGTCATTAAAAGAAAGTCAAATCTGTGCTTATGTCTGAAAAAATGCTATTTTTCTTCATTTTTTGTAAAAATGAATATATATAATCATTTTATTTTAATTTATCACACATCTGTGACTCAACCATTTCTTTTAAAGACATTTACGAGTTCTTTTTAAAGATACCCGTAATGAAAATTTATATCACCCGGGAGAGTGGCGTTGTTCCTACATACACACATTCTTTCTTTTCTAGTTTAATATTATTATTAACAAGATATATATATTATTAGATATATATATTATTTTTTTTTCACACTGATTCGTTAAAAATAATTTTCATTACATACAATTATCCAATGTCTTTTCCTATCCGGCCAAATTAAAAAATAAAAGAAAGTAAAAGAAAGAAATAAATAAATAAAAGAAAGAAATGACTGCGCCACCCGTTGAGCGATTAATCCTGAAATGTAATTATTACCAGTTTAGGTAAGAGACAAAGAAAATACCAAGTTTGGTTTAATGTAGCTCATTAGGTCGTGAAATACAGCTTCTACAAAATTTATGATACATATCACACACTGATAGACACACTGACAGACAAAAAATATTTCTAAAAATGTTTAAATCGTGTTTAGGATATCCCAAAATCTAAAAATTCATTGGAAAATAGTAGTCGAAAATTGTCACAAATCCAGTATTTTCTTCTTACGTATGTATTATTGAAAGTAACGATACATACTAAAGCATCGTATGTTTTTGCAACAAGTTTGATGAGTGGTTGGGTAGCTGTTTTGATTATAACATTCATAACATGAGTAGGACTTTGATTTTAGCTGTTAAATGGGCTTATTAATTTTGGTTTATTATGTGAAGAAGGCGAACATTGCTTCAAGTATTATATGGAAAAAAAAAAAAAAAAAACATAAATAAATACAGTAACACATACATACACATACACACAAGCATCACCCTAAAAATAGTAAAAATAACCTCAGTGGAACTCAAAACACACGAATTCATCAAAATACATTAATGGGTTCTTCTCATGGTTTAAATACTTTTCTTATAATGTATGTGTTTGGAAAGTAAAAAATGTCCGGCATTATGATTTGAGTACAACTTTTTTATGTATATAATATTTTCTGATATTTAATACAGAATATATGCATATTAGGTTTTATATATTAGTTTATTGTTGTTATTACTATAACAATAATATTGCTACATCATATACCAATTTAATATAACTCATTATTCTCTCTGCATTATTCCTCTGCCTGTACAAGTAAATTTTAATCACTTGCGGTTTTTAATGTTTTAAAGATCTTTTATACTCTTGTTAATTTAAGATTTTCCTATTTTTCTCCAATCTTAAAAGGCGGGACACTTGAACTGGTAAATACACTCTTTATCCCGGAAAAACACTTAAAGCCTTTTGACAGTTTCTAATGGATCTTATTGAATCAAGCAATAGAAATTTTTCAGACGATTTATTCAAGTCCAATGTACGAATTTTTCTCATTCTTTCAAACACTTCAACTTTAAGGAGAAATGTTATGTTGTGAGATTTTTTTTTAGTAATTTTTATCGGCTCATTTTTTTTTTTTTTTTTTTTTTTCCTTGATAAAATTATCAGAAAACTTAAGTGAGTAAAGAATTCTTTTTAAGGAAAACTGTTATAAAATTCTATCTTATTTATACATATTTTTTTAATTTAATAGTCATTCTTTCCTTTATCTACTTTTAAATACTGTTATTAAAGTTATATATTTATGTATATATATAAATATAATAATTTTCTGATAATATCAGCCATGTTTGTATTAACTAGCATTAGTAGTTTAGAATATTAAATGTATTTAACTGGATTGTAAGTACTGTTTAATTTTTTTAATACCTTTTTAGTTGTGGTTTGGGCATTCGATGTAAAGAATCATCAGCCACTTCCGTGCATATATCGTATAATTCCCCTGATGTCATTGCGACTTTTGACATGCTTCCAATAATTTGATTACGTCTAATTTATTTTTATTTATTTATTTATTTTTTTTTTCCATTCAGGCCAATTAATTTTGTCTTTTAACATCTGTCGATTTTTTAGTAATTTTCTATAATTTTTCATATATATATATATTATTATTACATTAAAAAAATACCCTGTAAAGATTGTCTTTTAGTGATAATAATAATAATAATAATATCAAAATATTTTATGAATTTTTTTTTCCTTAGAAATATTATCCAATTTTTATCACGAATCTTTGCGAAAACATACTGGGTGACCCATGAGTCTGTAGACATTTTAAAATTCATAGAAATTGAAGAAAATGATAGAAATGATGGGGGGTTTCCAAAAAGTTATTATCATTTTTTTTTTTTTTTTTTTTTTTGTAAAGTAAAATAAACTAGTTAAAATTTTCGTCAGTAAAGGGCGCTGTGTGTGAACAAATCGCACATTTGCGTGGAAAACTATGTTTATTTACATGCGAATGTTTACAAGGTTTTAAATCCTATTCTATGTGTCCGCCATCAATACAAATTACAGTTTGCGAACAAGTTACAACACCGCGAACTACAGTTTTAGTCGGTGGTCCTTATTCAGGGAAAACATCTTTACCAATAACGCTTTATCTACCAAGTCAGCATCCCAATTAAAATTTCATGTATGTGAAAATAAGTAGCAAAATAAAAAATAAGCTGTGTTAATCGTAAAACTGTGCAGTTTATAGGAATCTGATTTGCATAATTCTCGTTACGCATCCTTGCAGCGCCCTCTATCAACGAAACATTTAACTTTTTTTTTTTTTTTTTTTTTTGGTTTAACCGGGTAAAAAAGAAAAAAAAAAGCACTTCACGAGAATAACTTTTTTGCAAAGTGCGTTCAATTCTACCTATTCCTTCAATTTTCATTAATTTTTTAAATGTCTACAGATGTTTAAAAATTCTAGGCAAACCCAGTATAAAATTTTAAATTACTAGGGGGCTCTGCCCCCTGCTCGCTGCGCACACCAACCCCCGAGAGACGCTTCGCCTCCCCCCGACTCACTTTACTTATTAACACATGCAGAGCTCTGCCCGCCTATTCGCTGCTTTCTGTCACTGAAAAGGAATATTAATAGTGTATATTACAAGACAAAAACAGAAAAATATTTTGGAAATCTTCATATTCAATGTCAAATTGAAATACTTATAGTTTTTTTCAATAGAAAGAAATTCATAATATCTAGACCAATTTGCATTACAGCTTTAGTATATGACACTTTTTATTTCTTTTTGCAACCTTAGATCCGGACCGCAGTACCCCAGTCGATAGAGCACTGAGCTCGTAATTAAAAGATTGCGGGTTCAGTTCTCGAGACGGCCAAAGACCGTCGTGTACACTAATTGTGGCTGGTGCACGTAAAATATGCCGTGGCCGCAATATCCTCCATGTTCCCATAACAATTATACATCTGGGGGCCACCAAAGAGGGGAAGACATCCCCTTCGTGTAGGACCAAACTTGTGGTGGCATGTCTCCGGAACATCCGTAGGAGTGCGTCCCAGACCGTCACCAATTATCCATTGCGCAGTAATGGTGCGATGTCAAATACAACCTACCTAATTATCTACCTACCTAAAACCAGGGATCATATTTATTTTCCCGTGTGAAAAAATTAATTTTTTAAAAGTAGAGAAAAAAAGTTGATATTTTCTTTCTTTTTACATCTATGGTTTCGGACCGCAGTACCCTAGTCGGTAAAGTACCGAGCACGAAATTGGAAGATTGCCGATTTGATACTTGAGTCGGCCAAAGACCGTCGTGTACACTAATGGTGGCTGATGCACATAAAATCTGACGCGGCCGCAAAGTCCTCCATGTTCCCACTTACACTGTACCTATGGGGATCATCCCCTCCGTGAACAATTCTAGGGGTGCGTACCAGACTGTCGCCAATTACCCATAGCGCAGTACTGGTGCGACCTGAAAGCCTACCTACCTACATATAACCATGGAACATATTTTAATTTTCCCGTGTAAAATGACTTCATGTCAGAAGAACAACGTCACTGGGAGAAACTTTTTTTCAAAATGGCAAATAGAGTACCTTCATCAACTTGTGGTTTTTAGTTGATAACTTCTTTAATTAAAACGATAGAAATTTCTAAGCAGCTGAAATATCTGCCTTGGAGTATTCGGAACACATTGATACCTCTCATGGCACGAAGGACTCTGCCCTCCGCTAGAAGATGCTGTCGCAGACAAAAAAATTTGACGCCAGTGACAGTATTTTTTTTATATATATAGAGATTATTATATTTTTAAGTGTCGCTTTGATTAAGCAACATATCAAATAGAACAGTATATTTATTCAGGTATATGTAACAGATTATGCTAGATATTAAAAATAAAAATATTTGTCGTACATAGAACAAAAATATATTTCAAGAATTTGTAATTATAGTAAAACAAGAGGGATGTTATTACGTTTGTTATATATTTTTATTTGTATCTGTGTACTAATCTTTTGAACAAAATCTTTGCAATAGTTTATTGGCTAGATATAGATTAAATTTAAATTAAGTTATCGTAAATAAAAAAAATAATTATTTTTCTAAACAAATAAATTAAAATATTATTTATTTGTAATTTTTCATTGTTGAATTTTTCTTTATAAAATTAGTAAACTATTTATTAATTGCATAAAATTTTTGATGGATTACTCGAATGTCTATTATTATTATTATTACTATTATTATTATTATTATTATTATGACTGCCATTATTATTTTAATAATTAATGTCATTTTCCTAATCATATATAATTCCCTTTTGAATCAGAATAAAATGTGACAATATTTTTAACTAACATTTTCTTTGTATTTAACTGTTGCTTCAAGAAATTTATTTGTGTCAATTATTTTTTCTCCTCAGTGTCTGTTTCTTAATTAAGTTGCCGTTTTATTTAGAACTTTCTTCCATTTTTATTTAATTGGCTTTACCAGATTTATCCACCTTTTAAATAGGAAATGAGAAATAAAGTAATTGAAACACTGCTGTAAAGCATTAAAAATAATTCGTTAAACTTTTATCTTATACAAATGGGTGTAACATTCTTATTGCTTTACTAGAAAATAGTGTTACTGAGTAATTACATCACCTAGTGTGCATTATTTTATTTTACTTATGCATTTTTCTGATATTTTATGTTGATATATATATATATATATATATATATATATATATATGTATGTATATTAGTACAATGTTAAATGTGTTATGTTAAATAGTGATTATATTAAATTATTAATGTTAAATGTGTTATGTTAAATAGTGATTATATTAAATTATTAATGTTAAATGTGTTATGTTAAATAGTGATTATATTAAATTATTAATGTTAAATGTATAATATGTATGTGCATGGTGATTATAATTAATGTTACTATTTCAAAACGCTATAATTTTAAAACTACCCATCAGAGCGATTTGATATTTACCAGAGCAATCGTGAGGCAAGGAAATTTTGTTTGGCAAACGAAAGAAAAAAAAAAAAAGTTCCAAAATGTGCCGTTAATTATCCGTAAAGTATTTGTTTCATGAAGCTCCTCTTTTTCTCCTCTCACTATGACTGTTTCCGCTGTAAACACGTATTCTTGTCTTTTTGCTAAAAAAAAATTGTAGTAAATCCTTGAAGTCTATTGTTTTCTGCTATTCCATTCAGTGCCTGATTTAAGGCAGGGCATTCGGGGCATGTGCCCTGGGCCCTAACACTGAGGGGGCCTCCCAGAAATTCCATCATAAATTTTAAAAATATAGTTTAAAAAAAAGAAAAAATTCCAAATTTTGCTATAATAACTGTTTTTTTTTGTTTTTTTTTTGTCAATGTATTATCAAAATTTATGCAGCACTGTATTACTGCACTGTTTTATAAATAGGTGGTATGATCTTTTAAGGAAACTATCAGCACATAAAAAAAATTACAATCTTTTGCTAAACTCAAATACAACTGCATACAACCGATACTGCATTTCAAATTCTTACTAAGGCTAACTAAATCCGAGGCACGCACTGCAGCAAGGATACATGGGCACGATGTATGTTGATCCGATAGACAAGCATCAGATCTAGTTAAGCCTTACTCTTACCAATAAAATGAAAAGTGAAGTGAAGATAATTTTTAGATGTGTGATTCAAAAATATGCATTTTGTTTTGTTTGTTGTAATATTAAAATACGAGGAAAAGGGGCACATTGAACATGAGTGCCCTGGGCCTCCAAGTGAGTAAATCGGTCCCTGATTCCATTAGGTTGCTAATAGCATTCCTGTATTTAATGAGTCCATTTAGGCGTTTTCCCTGACATTACCCTGACAGCACCATGTATAGGAACGTGTTGGAACTATTTCTTTCCTCCGCAAACAAAATTCCCCTGCGTCATGATTGCTCTGTTAAAATATCAAATCGCTCTGATATGTATGTGAGAACAAGTTCACACATATGTTCTTATAAATATTTAATTTCTTTCTAGGTAATTCAATTTAAAATTTTAAATTAAAAAAAGTCAATTTATTAAGAATATATATAAAATTAATTCTTTTAACAGATTTAATCTAATTTAATTTATTCCAATAAAAAAAGAACATTTTATTCGGTAATATCCTCTGAAATCAATTCATTATATTATAAAAGTCAATCTCTATTTAATTTAATTTGCATTTTTACTAAGGGACTTATTCGTTTGTAGATATATACATTTCCCCCTTTTCAACAACGTTATGTTTCAATATCTCATTTAATCAAGAAAGATAGAAAATAATTTGTCTAAATTACTTTATAATATAAACAGAAGTTGCAAAATTTATTTCATTTCCGGTGATTTGTGCTATCATAATGACTTTGTTCAGTCTCTTTGGCGTCAACAGGAGCTGGATTCGTTTCTTTTAATAATAATAATAAAATAATAAAGAACAAATAAGTTCTTAATGATATATTGGTGGCGCCGATAAAAAGTAATTACATTGGCATAATTTATGTTGCCAAGCTTGGCTTTGTCTCTTGAACATTCTTTTGGCGCTTTATTTGGCATTAGTTTATTAATTTCGGGTTTGATTTGGCGAATGCAATTGAGTACACCTTTCGCTTTCAAACAGTCAATATCTCTTGTTTACTGGTTTAATAAACATCTCTCCTAGTTTGCTCTCCCTCTATCTCTGCCCTATAGATCATATGAGGACCATTGTAAATGATTGCTTGACAATTCATGTTTTTAACATAAAAATAAAAAACAGTTTCTATTGCAAGTGACTTCTATTATTTATGTCAAGTGACACTCTTTTTAAAATACTACTATGGACTTCTAGCCTGGGTATTTTTGGTAAGCAATGTACTACTTGATGGATTCACTATTTCACGGACAATAAAACCTCTTTACAGGGTACTTATAAGATTATAGCGTTTTGAAATCGTAACTTTAATTATAATCATCCTGTAGATTATCTAAGTGATTGCAATAGGTTAATTGCTAAAGAAATTAATTCAAATCTTGAATAGTCCTTATTTAAAACAATATCGGTTTTTATGATTTGACATTAAAATTATTTAACACGCTTTATTACACACTTTAAGACATTTATTACGACAAGAAAAAAAACATAAAGACACTTTGTTTGGCTTATTTGATATACACAATGTACCCAATTTTAGGGACTTTTTTTTCTTATACACTATCTACCACTATTTTGTAATTTTAATGTTACGAGTCATTTCAGATCAAATCAACACACACACAAAAAAAAAAAAAAAAAAAAAAAAAAAAAAAAAAAACAGCATTTTTAACCTAAAAATTTTTTATAAAATTTGGCCCATTTATCTGTCTTGTTGAGAAATGAATGCATGCCAATTAATTTAGTTCCTATCTTTTTTAGTTTTCGATATACAGGGATGCAAAAATGGGTAAAAAATGCAAATTTCCGAAATTCTTCTACTACAAATATACCCATATTTTCTTTCCTAATTAACTTAGAGATAAAAGATTGTTATCATTAGAAATCTTATAATACAGGCTTTCGAACTCCAATATCTCAAAATGTACACACTTAATTTTCTTTTAAAAATTATATGTTATTTTTACACTTATTATCTATTACTATTGCAAATTTGAACATGGGACGGCAATGGGATGCTGAGTTATAAATTAATATGAAACCTTAAATCAGCATTTTCATACTAACATACCATAAGTCTTTCCCATATTTTGTTCCCTAAATAATTTAGAGATACAAGATTGGTATCATTAGAAAGATTATAGTACAGGCTTTTAAATGATGTATCACATGTATATATATCATATATATATATATTTAATTTTCATTTTAAGGTCAAACATTTTTACCTTTAAACTTCAACATCTCAAAAAGGATACATTTAATTTTCATTTAAAAATTCTATGTTATTATTACGTTTATTATCTATAATTATTGTAAGTTTCAACATGGTGACGTGCCTTTGTTTGTTAAACGTAGGTTATGTTACAATGGAAATAATGATAGAGTTGCATTTTAATTTATAACTCAGTATTCCATGGCCTTACCATGTTGAAATTTACAGTAATTATAGATAATAAACGCATGAATAACATATAATTTTTTTAAATAAAATTAAACATGTAAATTTTTGAGATATTGAAGGTCAAAAGTAAAAATGATTGACCTTAAAATGAAAGTTCTTTTAAATGTATACATGTGATATATCATTTAAAACCTTTATTATAAGATTTCTAATGATACCAATCTTACATTAATAATATATATAGTATTATATATAGTTAATTAGAGAACAAAATATGAGGGAAAACTTACCTTATGTTTATATGCAAATAGCGATTTAGGGTTGCATATAAATTTATTACTCAGCATCCCATGGCCGTCACATGTTGAAATTTGCAACAGTTATAGATAATTAATGTAAAAATAACATATAATTTTTAAAAGAAAATTTAATGTGCACTTTTTGAGATTTTGGATGTCAAAGGACAAAATGTTTGACCTTAAAGTGAAAATTTTAAAAATATGTAGTCGTAATTTATCAATCATTTGAAAACCTGTATTATAATCTATCTGATTACATCCTTTTTTTTTTTAATCTCTAAGTTAATTAGGAAAGAAAATACGGGTATATTTGTAGTAGAAGAATTTTGAAAATTTGCAATTTTTACCCATTTTTGCAGCCCTGTATATCAAAAACTAAAAGTGATAGGGACTTATTAATTGGTATACATTCATTTCTCAATAGAACAAATAAATGAGCCCAATTTCATGAAAATCTGAGGGGGTCAAGTTTTTAGCCGTGTTGGTTTGACATGGAATGACTCTTACCTATTCACATCGAAGATTTATCGTCTATCATGTATATCAAAAAATACTCTACAAAATTATTGGGGATTTTTGAATAAAAAAACCCCTAAATTTAGCAACACTTGCTATAGAGAAATTTGAATTATTGTTTATATGACTGCAAAAATAATATGTAAAACTTTAATTTTGGGCTATACTTAGGATTAAAAGATTCGAAATTAAAGAAAATGGGTTACGATTTTCTATCATGTATATATAAAATTACTCTATAAAATTATTGGGGATTTTTCAATAAAAAAGTCCCTAAATTTAGCAACACTGGATATAGAAGAATATGAATTATTAATAACAGGAGAGTTGGCGTTGGAATATTATAAATCCGGATAAACTACTACTTCAGAAACGCCAAAGAAAAATAGAGATGCATACAGCTGTTTCGGTAGCATTAAGCGTACCAGCGTGTTCAGTGCAAAATAGCTTCTTTTTGCACTGAAGATGGTACGCTTACGATGGTATGCATCTCAAATATTTTTTCTTTGGCGTTTCTGACGTAGTAGTTTATCCGGGTTTATAATATGAATTATTGTTCACATGACTGCAAAAAATAAAATGTAAAACCTTAATTTTGTGCTATACTTAAGATTAAAAGATTCGAAATTAAAGAAAAAGGGTCCCAGTTTTTTATCATGTATATCAAAAAACACTCTACAAAATTATTGGGGATTTTCAATAAAAAAAAACCCTTAAATTTAGCAACACTGGATATAGAGGAATATGAATTATTGTTTACATGACTGCAAAAAATAAAATGTAAAACCTTAATTTTGTGCTATATACTTAGAATTAAAATATTCAAATTAAAGAAAAAGGGTCACAATGGACTGAAAGAAATTAAATCACATAAAGTAACTACATATATTATCAAAAATAATTTATTATTATATTAATTAAATTTATCTTTTAAGTATAATGTGTAAAATTTAAATTCTATATAAAAAAAATGCATGTTCCTGTTCAATTTTAAGAAAAAACATTTTGCATTTATCGATTCATTAATCTAATATTTTCTGTAAAGGTTATCGAAAAAAATAATATATTTGTACTAAAATTTCATTTTTACTCAACTACTTTGCATTTTCTTTGAAACTTAATTAAGATTTATATATATATATATATATATATATATATATATATTAAACATACGTTCCCCAATTATGACTTAATCGTGTTCAGAGCTGAAATTTTGCGGTAAATTTAGCCTGAAAAAAAAAAAAAAAAAAAAAAAAAAAAAAACTCTGTATCCCAAAGTATTAAGGAAAAGCTAGGTAAAACATATATTTTTTTTTTTCTATTAGAAGTAGATTTCACTTGCTCATTCCCCATTAAGAAAAAAAAATTACAGGGGTAACAATAATCATTAAAAATAAAGTACTAGAAACCCCTTTAAATATTTTTTTTTTCGCATTTCTCGCTACGTTTTTTCTTATTGTCTCGCTCAGCAAAATCTTAAACGACTTTCTTTAATGAGGCATCTGTGGTTTTTATTATTTATCAGATTTTTTTTTTTTCCATTTGATATTTTATTATTATTTGTTTGTCTCCTGTCTCCGGATAAGAAAAAGTTTCAAACGAGAAAAAGCTCTTTATCTAGGAAGAACACTCGTGGCATATTGACAGTTTGTAATGGGTCTTATCGAACCAAATGGTGGAGATAATTTTTTGGAGGATTTTTTTTTTAAATTTTAATGTATTATTATTATTTTTTTTTTTTTATATATATGTCTTTTTTATCTGACCTGTCCACAAATTAGTTTGAAATTAAAAAACAAAAGAAAAGTATAATCATTTTGAGGTGGCGGACAATCTTTTGTATTTGGACACTCAGAAATTTTCTAATCGAAGAGTTATGATTGAATGCTTTAAATTAAAAGTGTAGTGATCTGTATAGAAATGTCGTCATAGTAAAACACTCATATCAATTTAAATAGGCGTAAATAAATGATTGTAATTAAAAATAAATTCTGCGAATTGTACTCTTCCTTTTATAAGCATATGTATAAAAATTTGCTGGGTAATGCAAATGACAAACTGTTCTAACAAAAGTATGGTAATAAAAACATTTTTGTTTTCTTCTCTATGTAGAACATTCAATTGCATTTAACAGGAGATGAAAAGTTCAATATCTAAATTGTCTACATAATAAGAAAATAAAAATATCCATATGACAATATAAAAGTCATGTTTTAATAAATAAATAAATTCGAAAACGTTTTAAAAAATCTGTTAAAAAATACTCTATATAAAAATAGATATATACATGTTGCAAATACAATTAAAAAAATCAGTGTACTACAATGTAAAATTAAAAACCTTTTTTATATTTCGGTAAAACGTTATGTTTCTGTGACAAGACTTTGAGTTTGAAATACATGAAAAAATAACGATGTGGAACTCATCTAATGAACTTTTTACACTATTACTATACATTGACCAACCAAAAATTTGTGAAACCCCTTCCACTCTCATATAAAAATTTGGCAACTTTTGCTATACAAAATTCTGAAACCCCTTTTTTTGTGAATAAAATAAGCATGTTGTATATATTTTTTGGAAAGATGTACCAAATTTGTAAATTTCTCACAATTTCTATAAATTATTAGTAGGTGACATGGGATTTCTAAACTAACGCTATATTATCACCCAAATTTCACGCCCGAAAAGACAGGGGGACTAGAAAAACTAGAATTTATCTCAAAACTTTGTAATGCTATTCTTGCATTATGACATTGAACATTTATTTATTTATTCATTTAATTTTCAAGATTTTAGTTTTTGCAGTAAGACAGATAACATAAATAGTTACAGTTTATAACCAACAATGGTAAGATAGTCATCAGGTAACATATGTTACCTGAATGATGTAACATGTTACCTGTTTAATAACAACTATTAATCCTAATGATATAAAAGAACTCAGTGAATAATGCTGTCTCCATTATATCGTATGCAACATGTACTAGATGCATTAATGCACTTTTTTTTTTCATAAATGATGTATAACTAGAAGCCATTTATATAATATAGAAGGAACTGTGATTTGTTTTATTTGTTAAACATTTCCCTGTTTTACCCTCCACGTATGTGTTTATAACGTTTTTTCAGATCAGAGTATATTTACATTAGAATAATACTGGCATATTGATTACACATGCGTGCAGATATCTCACATTTTAATTCGTAGTACTTGTATTAAAGAACCATAATGAATTTTACTGTCTACATTAATTTGTATGTAACATGTACTAAATGCATTAATGAACTTTTTATTTCATAAACGATGTATAACTAGAAGCCATTGAAGAAACTGTGATTTGTTTTAATGGGTAATTTATGTTTTACTCTCCATATATGTGATTATAATGTTTTTCCAAATCAGAGTTTATTTACATTAAAAAAATACTTGCATATTGATTACACATGCGTGGAGATATTTTAAATTATAATTCGTAGTATTTGTAGAAATTTACATATAAATATTATAAAATCCTGTTACAAATACTTGTAAAATAAATATTCACTATTTCATTATTCATATAAATAGTTGTTGATTTTAATGATTTGTCAGATGAAAATATACTCATATGATGATAATACATTTGAACCTCGTTAACATGAATCTCCAGGGAGATAAAAAATTTGTTCATGCTATCAGTAACTAATCTTCATATAATTGATCTAATCTTTATTTTGACGGGGATTGTGAAAACAGTTAAAATTAAGAATAGATCAATTATATGAAGATTAGTTACTGATAGTATGAACTACTGATAATATGAAAAAAATTTTATCCCCTTGGAGATTCATGTTAACGATGTTCAACTGTATTATCATTATACGAATATAATTGGGAAAACAGATCATGTTAAAAGTGATTCACGTTAACAGTGTTCACATTAACGTGGTTCGACTGTACTTGTATAGAGATGGACACATAAACCCATGCGCGGATAAATCTTTCATTACAATTTGTGGTCCTTGTAAAAATTTTCATGGAATTTGTGATTTGTGTTTAACATCTAATGGAAAAGTTCCTTTAAAATAAATTCCTCATTTAAATTCGCAGTTTGGTATGTTTCTTTTAATCTTTTGCAGTTTAGCCTAGGTGTCTAATCTAGGAATGCGAAAATTTTTAACACTAGGTAATTTATTTTGAAACTTTGACATCTGTCTCTGTTAAAGTAATATCATTTTGGTAAAATCTTATAATTTGATGCAGTTGTTTTCCTTACGTATTACAAAAGATTAACTAAAGTGCTTGCATTATTACAATAAAATAATTAAACAATTTTAGCTAATCAAAATTGAAAATAGAAATGAAAATTGCTGATCAATCATTTTGTTTATTTGAAAGAGAATGTTAATAAATATAATTATTTTTTTTTTCGTAAAATCAATATTATTTCATTTACATATTTTGCACACATTCCAATTGGTTTAAATTTTCGACAGAAGGGTCCTGACATATTTTTCGAAGGCAGTTCAAACTTGAGTTTAGTATATGTAAATCTAAGAAAATGCAAATCATTTTATTACTCCTTGTGATTGGTCAAGTTATGAATTTTGTTCCTTGCAGGTCGTAATTATTCAATTTTTCTTCTGTAGGTTGAGTTTAGATTTTAACAAGTTTGGTGAAGTTAAAGACATGTTTAAAACATTTTCAATAATAACCAGGTGTTTATTTGATAAATGTATAACTACATAATTGATATCAGTAGACTAAATATCCCCATAACCACTTACGTGCTTACCCAAATTCTAACAGTAAATTCAACTTATGAAACACCTTAAATATCATAGCTCTCTATCTAATAGACATTTTTTCAACCTCTACAGTAAATCATTTTGATTCTTCTAATCTATATTCATTATTAGTTTTATTTTATTTTTCCGGTTTCGTGTCAGATTTAAGACGACAAAAATATCTTTTATGGGCTGGGGTCAAAATTGCGGGTTAACTTTACCTGTCAGGTTCGAGTCAAATTGCAGGTTAACTTTAGCTGTCAGGATCAGGGAGTTTTACAGTACTCTGCGTTGAACATAGATAATTTCATTTCAGAAACGTTAAAACTCTTACTATTTATTATGCTTAAACTGCAGAATTCAAATCTGATAGATAATTCCAACTCTGAGAAAACCAAATTAAAAATTAAGTATAAATCAAAGATTTTGGACAATTTTGAAAAAATTAAAGAAATATATACCGTCTAATCGTCCTTTTAATATGTATGTAAAGGAAAGAAAATTGATAAAAAAAATTCTAATGGTTTCAGTACTCAAAATTAGAGGTAGTTAAAATATGAGCTATTTGGAATCCCTACCATTTATATATCTGTACTGATAAGTATAAAGGATTTAAGTCCAAAAATGTCGATTTTGAGTTTAGTACATAGTCAGACCTAGAAAAAAAAATCTCTATCGATTGGTATAAAGGATTTAAATCCATGTTATTTAGTCTTTGAGAAAATCCATTGGTAAAAAAAGATTCAAGTCCAAAATTCAGCATTAATCTTTGTATAAAATATTTAATTCATTTTTTTTTCATTTTATTAAATGAAGATTGACAATCACTGAACGGTATAAAGGATATAAATCAACATAATCCCTTTTTCCTAATCGATTCTTCTGATTAGTTTTTAGTTAGATTAACTTTATTTTTCATCTCCTGAAAAATCAAGAATATGGACTAAAATCCTTTATACTTATCAGTACAAATATACACTGTAAAATATAACAGCAAATTTTGCAGCTGGCCAATAGGGATGCCAGCACATTCTGCTCTGAAAAAGAAATGATTTATAAGTTGTAAATTAACTCATTTAACTGCAGAATGTGCTGGCAAATTGGTTGCCAAAACATTCTGCTGTAAAAACTACCGTTATTTTGTACAGGATATTTATATATATATATATATATATATATATATATATATAGCCTCAAAATTCAAAGTTTATTTCATTTAAATCAAAGATAGAATGTTAAAAGTCTAGTATGCTACTTTCAGTGAATTGTTTATCTTACTGTCATTTTTAACTCATTTAATGCTCACAACTTTTTGTTTATTTTTCTTATTTTTATTTTTTATTTTTTATTTTACTTATTTATTTCTGAAATTAATTATTCTGAAAACTTATCTTTATTGTATACAGTGATTATGTTCAGTAAAATTATTATATAATTTTCTCCAAAAAGTTAATAAAAGAAGCTCAAAAGAAGAAACAGTTAAAAGGTACAAAAAAAAAAAAAAAACTATGCAGCAATTTTTTCTTTTATATTATATAGATTTTTTTCCTTCTAGAAGCAATTTATCTCTTCCTTTTTCATTAAGCCATGACTAAAAATTAATCACCAGAAACCACAAAACATTAATCATTTGAATTTTATTATTGCTGCACTATTAGTTAAAGAACCTCAAAGGGCTTTTTCAACAAGTCAGTAATTTCTGCAGCTGTTTTTCCATTATTATTAATTTTGCTGTTACTATTTTTCTCTTCCCTTATGCTCCTGTATCCGGACTTTGAAAAAACTAAAAAAAGTAAGAGACACTTTACTTTCTAAGAACACTTGTAGCTCATTGGCAAATTACAATGGATCTTATCACACCAAAGTGCTGGAGATAATTTTTTCGCGAAATAGTTTGATAGAGATATAAGTATTCCTTCATTCTCTCAAAATTGAAGAAGTATTTTTTCCCTGCCATTTTATTACTACATTAATAATTTTGCTATTTTTTGCACTCATATAATTAAGAGCGGATACCTTAAACAATAAGAAAGGCATCCATTCAATCTAAAAAAGAAATTTGCATTTTATCAAACTAAAACTATGAATATTCAAATAAAAAATTATTGAATCAGTTTCATCTCTTTTTCTTTAAAATACCAAAATCAACAAATTAAAAAAAAAGTGTCAGAAATAATTTATTTGAATTTTACGGCTAATATATTTCCAATGAATTATTAACAAGGAAGAAAAATCACTCTATTTATATTCATTTAAAATTACGCTCCATTTATTTTTAGACTGATCAAACTTTTCAAAAATTGTTCGAAAGTGTTGAAATAGTAAAACGACTGGAAAAAAACCCGCCAATAATTTCCATTTATAATATATCATATAGCTGTTCATTATTGTTCAGCTCTGTAAACAAGTATATAGCTAACGATATCATAGTTTAGAAGAGAAAAATGTACACTGAGGAAAAAAATATATATGCGTATGTGTGTGTATATATATATATACCGCCTTCATCTTGAATGAGTAGGTGGCCATTTTCTAAATCTCTTAACTAGAAAAATAGATTTACGAGCTATGCCCATAAGGCACGCCAATTAACTGAATAGACGAAATGATCGAGAATTTCTAGTCTGCCCATTTCTAGATGGTGAAGAAATATTCTGAATATTCTGAATCTTTTGTATGGCGAGAAATTCTCGCTCGATTATCTAGAACTGGGTCATAAACAAAGATTGCTGAATTTATAGTTGCTGAAACCCGCCTCTTGTGTTCGCATTTATTTGGAGATATTTTCAAATAGGTTTGGCCTCGATAATATAGACAAACTCTCTAGAATTCTAATAGGGGTTTCTAGAAATCGCTTTCAAAGGGGACTACAATTGATAAGGATGACAAGGAAGTATTTATTCTAGAGCCACAATTTAGATTCTAGATGTCAGTTACAGAATTTTTTCTCGGTGTATTTAGTGCACCGTAATATTTTGTTCAAATTTCGTTGCGTTTTATGTAGTACAAATAAGTTAAAATATGCTTGAAATAGCTAGCTCTCACAGGCCGTTATTTAATAGAATTCATTTGTGATTATCTTTAATACTACCAGTTTTGATATTTATTCCATTTGTTTAAATTGAAAAACAAACAGTCATACAAAATTTATATTTACAGCTTTATATTTAAAAAGAAACACGTGATGCATTACTTCTGCCTAGTATTTGGAGTAATTTTCGAATGCATTCGATATTTGTTTTAATTTTAGCGAAAATATATACCGGGTGATCCAAAAGTCAGGACAAACTTTAAAAATGGATAATTCGAAAACGAATCAAGATACAAAGATACGGTTTGCACCAAACGGATGAAAAAGAACCCGGGTTTTGTGTGGCGAAGGAAAAAAAATAGTTCTGTTGGCGACCAACAGATGGCGCTATAGTGTTTTATTTCACCAAAAGATGATTTACAAATGAAAAAAAAAATGTTGGCAACTTACAAGTCAGCTTAATTACAGTTAATTAGTACTACTACAGTAACTGTTCAATGTCCATCATTCAGAAATACAGCTGTGAGATGATTCAACAAATCGTTCACAGCAATTAGTAGCATTTCTTGCGTTATGGCAGACACATTTTGGCAGATCTTTCAGTGCTGCTAGTGATGCCGGCTGGTCACGGTACACTTTTGACTTCCAAGAATCCCCACAGTCAAAAGTCACAGGGTGTCAGATCGGGAGATCTTGTTGGCCACGCGTGATTAAAGTAGTGATTGAGAATGCAATATTTCGATGCATATAAACTTCATTACCTGCATTACCTGCTGTAGTTGTTTCTTTTTATATCGTTTGTTGCTTTGCATAATCCTACATCAGAAATACGACAGCGCCATCTGTTGGTCGCAAACAAAACTATTTTTTTTTCTTTGCCACACAAAACCCGGCTTTTTTTTTCCATTCGTTTGGTGCAAACCGTACCTTTTTATTTTGATTCGTTTTCGAATTATTCATTTTTAAAGTTTGTCCTGACTTTTGGATCACCCGGTATATATTTTTTTCCTATATCAACTTTTTTCATATTCATTAAGCGAATTATTTTTAATCAAAACTATACTTCAACTAGAAATTTCTCGTGCTGTTGATTAAGTTTTTTTCTTCTTTACAAGTGTGTAGTTAAAAATTTGTAGGATATTTTAAATTTTATAAATTAAATTCTTTAGATATGAAATTTAAAGAAATATTCCAATAGAAATACATAATAACGAAATGTTCATTATGATAATTAGATTATATCGTAAAAAGACATTCATTTGCAACGATATCACTTTTTACTTCTATAAATGGGGTATTTTTTTCAGATTTTTACATTTCCATTTATGCCAAATATATATCTTCACTTACATATTAAAAGTCACATATAAAATATTTTTACTTTCTTCTATATTCAATAGATAATTCTTCATTTAGTTTAAAAATAAATAAATAAATAAATAAAATAAATATAAATAAATAGTAATAATACAAAAAAAGTTTATTTTGGGTTTTAAATTGTTTTACACGTTTTGGGAGGTATAGAACAGGATTTGAAAATTTTTATAAAATGTCTGTCTCTCTCTGTGTGTATCTATGACAAAATTTTGTTTCGATTATATCTCAGGAGCAACTGCACGTAATTTCATACAAATTCATATGCAGTTACATTTTAATGTAAATTATAAAGTCTACCAAATTTTGGGTGAAATTGCTGAACAACTGGCTTTTCACACTTGCTTCTTCTAAATTTTTAATATGGCAGCTTAGAACAAAATTTCGTATGAATGAGCTTTTTTCAAACGAGTCATTATAAAAAAAAAAAAAAAAACAGTAACAGTAATAGTAAACGAAGGAAAAAAAAAAAAAAGTATAGGAGAATCACTGTCTCCTCACGAGGAACGAAATTTTTCAATATGATTATCATTCAAAATAACTCAACACTACCATTAAAACGAATGCTTGAATCACTGATCCGTCATAATTTAAAATAATTTATCGATTTTTTTTTTAATAATAATATTAATTATTTAAAAAATATACATATGTTTCGTTTGTAGCTATATAAAATTTTTTTTCTTTAGATATTTAGTATATATTTCTCTGCAACGAAAGTCATTTTTATTGATCGTGAAAGATTATTTTGATAAATAATTATTTTAATAAGTAATAATAACTTCTTGAATTTGTAAAGGAAAATATAGAAGAAAATTTTATGATGTTCAAAACATACAAGTTTTTGTTGATTCTGGTTTCCTTTCCTTTTCTGCTGTCCAACTAAGCAAAATATTAAAGGGTATCCTTTATTAAGTGTTCCTTGCGCTTTTCTTATAGCTTTCTGTATATGATTTATCCTTTTTCTCATATTACTTCTGTCTCAGTACGTAGTAAATTTGAAAGGGAAAAGACTCTTTATCTGGAAAAAGTATTCCGAGCTTATTGGCAGCTTCTGATGTATCTTACGGAACTGTGTTTGCGAGCATTTTTTTCCGGAGGATTTGGCATAAGTTTCCCGAGGAAAAAAATAAACTTTTATTTATATTGTTGTTACACTTAAACTGTATTTGCTGAATTTAACATCAAATGAAAGATTAAAAAATTCATGTGCATTATGTTTTGATTTTTTCAGCATTTAGAATTTTCTGTTGGGTTTACGCAAGAAAATAAAAAGTGCTGACAAAAAAGGCTGAATTAGAATATGATTTAGTGGTCTAAAAGTATAAAATGACAGATACACAAACAATATATATATATATATATATATATATATATATATATATATATATATATATATTAAATTTTTAATACATATTTTTACTGCATGTTTCAATGCTTATAAGCAAAAAACACGCTTTCCGTATTGTTTAAAAATATTCTAACACTAACTGTCGATGTATTAAGGTTTTAAAATGTACTAAAATAACATTTGTTTCATCTTCAGAATACGAATACTATACATTTAAATATAAACTATTTGGTTATTACAAATAGCCTTTATATATATATATATATATAAAGTCAAGCTTTCACAAGTTTTATAATTTATAATTTTAAGTACGATTCAAACAAGAACATAGCGAACAACGGATATATCCATCAGTAACGGTCAGAAAGTCAATACTAATTCAAAATAAATTCAGGAATTTATAGGTTGACTACATAACAGTAGAAGCACATACTTCTAAAGATATTATTTTGATTAACATAATCCAGTGAGCACCATTGACCTCTTTCAGAACTAACCATCGACCAAAGACAAACATATTTTTACAAAGGATAGCATGTCACACCTCAAGTCAAACGTCGACATCTCAATACTGCATGAATACATTATACTGAAGTTTATATTTTAATTTACGTAGCACATCTCTGCTCTTCTCGAGAATCAAACGTCAACGAACAACTACTGCAAAGAAACAAAAATAAGTAAATAAATAAAAGCATCCGCGAATCAGACGAAAAAGCAATCATTTGTTTCTGATTGGTTCGTTTCTTTTTTCAATTATTTTACATAAGCATACGTATCTCTATTAATGTTGCTGCAAATATATAAATTAAGTAATCAAGTTTTCAACACCATTCAATAAATTGTATATAAAAACCAGTGTTGAAATTAAAAAAAAAAAAAAAAAAAAAAAAAAAAAAAACAATCACCACGGATTTTATGAACACACACAAATTGTTTCAGGTCAAAATATGTAAGCAGGGATTTTTGCAAGGTATAAAAAAAGTTAAGCACGAATTCAGTCTGAAAGAAATAACCCATATAGTACGATGCTTACAAAATAAACAACTATAAATTGAAAAAAAAAAAAAAAAAAAAAAAAAAAAAAAAAAAAAAATAGACATCAAATTTGTGGTCCATGTCTCTGATTTTGGCAATATTTGCTGTTGACAATTATCGCTATTTCGCCATATTGACGTACAATTTAATTATCTCAAATAAAAATAAACAAAATTAAATTACATAATTTTACACAATTAAATTGCAGACAGAAAAAAAAAATGTCATCTTGCCAGGTTTGCTCCTAATTGCGAGAGGCTTTGCTATAAAATCTGTTTTTTTTTTTTTTTGTGTGTGTGTGTGTGTTTTCCTGCGTTTAATAAATATAAATACTTGTTGAATGTCTTGAAACTAACACATGTTTCTTAAGTTGGAAATAGCATAGTCTTTATTGAAAATTGTATTAATATCACTACTGGATTATGTACCGTGTCTCACAAACGAATTCCAATATACTAAAGTCTTCCGGTTTTAAAGTTTTCACCAAAATTAGGAACATCATCTGTACACCAAACCTATTTCAGTTCGTTGTTCTATCTTTATTAGTTTCGAGATATGATAATCAGAATGTTCCTCCCCCCTCCTCGCACGCACATACACACACAATGGCCAACTGCCGAAAACTGCGTTTTTGGACTAATAAGTTCCTGAAACATGTAAATTACTTGAAAACTCGACATCAATTTTTTTGACCGAATACAATACACTCATTACTTTTGTTAGTGAAGTAACAGAAGTATAAATAATTCGATAAATATATATAAATGTTTTGTGTATTATAAAAATGTATCTAGTTTTCTAATTTCTTTTGCTTTATAATAATTTAATAAAAATACTGGGCTTTCCTGTATGACGGTTATGATGTTTTTGAAATGTTTAATGTTTTTATTCTTTTCTTTTAATAAAAATCAATCAACTTGTACAAAATATTCAAATTTGGTAAATTTTCTACGTTATAATTTACTATTTTACATTTGAATCAACTACATTACATCTTCAAACTTCCATTTAAATTAATTTCCTCCTAAAACCTTTCGAATAAAATCATCATAAGTTACTAAAAGCTTAAATGAATTTTCTTATATGCTTCACACTCGTTTCAAATCTGTTACATCTGTTTTAATTAGACTGAAAGATCCGGAAACAAAAAGAAGAAATGCTCTACCTAGCTCTGTATTTCTTATTTTCTGATGACAAAAGTCAATAACAATTCTGTGAAGAATAGGTATTTACCGTAATGATAAATGGGGAAAAAATTCTAAGGAAGTTCTTTTTGTTTTTAGCTTTACTCTGTATTCATTACTAATTTCCTTTGGTATATTAACGTTTGAAATATCTTTAATTTACAGAAATTTCTTTATGGATATATCTTTCTTCTCGAGCTGTAATTTCTATATATAAGTTTGGATTGCCAAAGTTGAATGTATGTCATTGTTATTTGTGGTTTATGATAATATATTTTGTATTGAATAAAATACGCATCTGTACCAAACATTGATTTTTATTCGGATACTATTATTTGGATCATTGTAATTTAAATAATAAAAGAAATATGCCAGATAGACATCATATATATTAATTGAAACATTTTAAATTTGTATTATACTACGAAGCAAAATTTATTACATTAAACCTGGTTGAAAACTGTTTAGTATTTTCCTTTTTCCTGTAAGTCGAAATTTATAGCATTTTTTAGGTCTTCAGCACATATAAACTGACTCCCATTTCGATAAATCGCACGAGCTAAGATCCCTCACAAGTTTTCGATGAGATTTAAGTCTGGGGAGCGAAAACGCCACGAGAGAACATTATACTTTGCTCTGAAAGCCACATTTTTGTCTCGTGTGATGCATGAATCTGCGCGTTATCGTGCTGGAAAGTGTAGTTTTCGCCACAAAGTTCACCGTGTATGGCTAGTTGATCTTTAAGAAGATTCTTATACTTTTCGGAATTTATTCTTGAATGCACAAAAACAATATTCTTTTTCCCTTGAGCCGAAAAACCAGACCAAACCATTACTGAGCCTCCACCCATTTGGCGGCTCATTAGTACATGAGGAGACTTCCGTAAATCATGCCAATAATATTGAAACCCATCAGGGCCATCCAGGTTAAACTTGTTTTCATCAGAAAAGAACACAGAGTACCATTTGGAGGTCCAGGCCATAGTTTGTTTAGCGAAGTTTAGACGGTCCATTTTGTGCCGGCTTAGAAGCGGTGTCTTTTTTCCTTCAATTTTTTATATTTCACACATTAAGCATTACGCAACACTTTGCGAATGGTTCTTCTTGAACAATTCAGTTTCAAAGCATTTTTAATGCCTGTAGTGGTCAT
The DNA here is from genome assembly GCA_963930645.1 of Salticus scenicus. Taxonomy (NCBI): domain Eukaryota; kingdom Metazoa; phylum Arthropoda; class Arachnida; order Araneae; family Salticidae; genus Salticus; species Salticus scenicus. The sequence goes on along the minus strand of OZ005654.1, from coordinate 82,171,293 downwards.
CTTGTTTTGTGTAGCGAGCGAAAGCACATATAGCGTCTGTCTCTCGAGGACAAGCAAGGAGTACATCCTTATCGTTTAAGCACCAATCCATTAATTCCTATTTTCAAAATATTTCTAATTGTACATCTACAACGTTTAATAACTTTTAAAATATTATTAATTGATGCACCAGTGCAATTTAATCTCCAAATTTTACTTACTTTTAATTCTGCACCTTGTGGCATGTTTGTAAATGCGTGAAGTCGGTTATTGTCTAATTTAGTTAACTGCTGACGTCATAACAGCGTGCAGAAAATTTGCATATTGCACATTTATTTCGAAAAAAATCAGGTGTTTTAATTTAAATGTTATGGTGTCTTATAATTTTGTACATGGTATTTTTTTTTTTTTTTTTTTAATTTATTAAACTCTATAAAAATTTCATTTATGTAAAACAATTACGTGTGATAACAGAATAAATTTATGTTTTTGACGTATTTGATAAAACATTTTTAAGCTCTGAATCTTTTCTTTCACTATTTGTCAAATTAGATAGGTGTCTTATAATTATGTCCACCACTGTAATTAAGCGATTGAAGTTTTAAGATCACAGGTCAATGTATGGGAGAAAAAGCCATTTCAAATCTATAATGGTGATACATTTATAACATATGCTGCGCCACAGGCTTTAAAGTAAGCATCTAAAAACACTGAAATCTTTCTTACAAATTTGTATAATAATTTGGAGGAGAGTTTCATGCTTGTTTCTTTTTTGTCAAATCAGCAACGGATAACGATTTATGAATATCGCTGGGTTTCTTGTCAAGGTATGTTCAATATGTTCGTGGTATGAGAGGAATCTGGTGATCGTGCAGAAAAGGAAACATGGCGACATGTTGTATAGCACTGCAACATGTGAGGTAACGTGCAGTCCCTTTAATAGCAACGAAATGAATAAACGAGTGTTACCATACACTGTAAGAAAAATCGGAAGCTTTTACAGCAAAATGTGCTGGCACCCATATTGACAGCGCATTCTGCTGCTAAATAAGGGAAATTAAACTGGAAACATCAGTAAAAAAAATGACTCTTTTACGGCTATTCCTACTGTAAATTACTTGTTTTTTACTACCTTCACCCCCTTCATGTACCATATTGCCAGCATATTATGCTGTAAATCTACCGTTTTTTTTTTTTTTTTTTTTTTTTTTAACAGTGTATTGGACAGTACTCCCTTGATTACTTTTCATTAATGGCACCTAAGCAAGTTGAATAAAAAGTGTCTGGCACTCAGCGCACGTACAGTGTATCTAATTGTCTGAAATATAATACATCCAAGATGCACAAAGAATTTGCAGTTTACTAAGCAAGTCAATTCCCAAGATGTTTAAACAAAGCCACCAGAACATTGTTACTTTGATTAGGACACTCATATTAGGGGTCAAGTTTAGGGTCACTGTGTGGTTATTTGACGATTTTTCACCCTTGTGGATGGTAAAACGTTTGTAGGATTGGCTTTTACAGCTAATTAGAGGTGGCCAGAGAATTTCAAATTCCTAGTGCGGCATACAGATGTGTTATCTCGGAGCTAATGTTAAAATATTTACAATGACCCCTGCTATAATAAAATAACGTTCTCTGGATAAAACAGGGGTGACTTGTTGTGTTTTCGACCGTGTGCAGTTTAATATTGGTATAAGTGATGGACGTATGCCGCTACGAAAGAGGCCAGTTCTGTGCTTGCAACACTGAGAAAAAAATCTGTAACTGAAATCTAGAATCTAAATTGCGGCTCTAGAAAAATAGTTCCATGTCATTCTTATAAATTTTAGTCCCCTTTGAAAGCGAGTTCAAGAAACCCCTATCAGAATTCTAGAGCGTTTGCCTATATTATCGAGGGCAAAGTTATTTAAAAATCTTTGCAAATAAATTCGAATACAAGAGGCGGTTTTCAGCAAATGTAATCTTTGTTTATTACCAAATTCTAGAAAATCAAGCGAGAATTTCTTGCGATACAAAAGATTGAGAATATTCAGAATATTTTTTCACCATCTAGAAATGTGTAGACTAGAAATTCTCGATCATTTCGTCTATTCAATTTATTGGTGTGCTTTATGTGCATAGCTCGTTAATCTATATTTATAGTTTAGGGCTTTATAAAGTGAGCCAAGCTATATGTTGCGTAGACAAACCGGACGTGAATAAGAAATTTTCACATTGAATGGCATCTCAAGAGAGCAGGGGCATTTTCGTTGTTAACCGAAGCACCTTAACAGCTGTTTTCATTCCAAATTGTACTTATTAATATACTATACTATTTTATGATAAAATCACTTTAGAAACACGTCAACGAAAATAACTATATTTAATTAAAATCATTTAAAAAAAAAATTGTACAAAATTGAAGCTTTTAGCTTTAAATATAAAGCATCTTCAGGAATTAAATTAGTAGGTTTCTTGTCAGTAGTGTAAATACATCTTAGTAGTTGCCAGTTACAGTTAAGTAAACTTGATCTAAAAACAGGTGGAAGAAGTAGAAATTTATTAACGAATCCATAGGAGCATAAATTCTACTTCTGAAAGACTATCCACCTGTAATTAGATCAAGTTTGTTTAATTGTAACTGGCAACTACTACAATGTATTTAAACTGCTGGCAATAAACCTACTAATGTAATTCCTGAATATGCTTTATAATTAAAGCCGAAAGCTTCCAATTTGTACAAATATTTTTTAAATAATTTTAATAATTATAATTATTTTAACTGGTGTGTTTCTAAAGTGTTTTTATTATAAATTATCCATGATGCATTAGTTTTTAACCTCTTCCATACAGCATAATCATCTCTTTTAGTTTTTATTTATACTATACTATTGTTAAATAGCTGTTATATTGCGCAATCTAACCAGTAACTTTTAATGTGTTAGCAAGAACACTGCTATTCTTTAAATAATCATTGCATTGAAAATTGCACTGAAAATTCGTTCCTCAAAATTATTTTTTTTTTCTCTCCTATAGTTGAGATGTTTTCTTCTGCCAGTGTATCTCTATACATTATACTTTTGAATATATAAAAATACATTCATTGAAACAACGTTCGTCAAGAATATTCAACAAATTTGATAGAAATGTATTTCATTAAAAAAAAAAAAAAAAAAAAAAAAAAAAAAAACTTTACAAACAAATAACTTTTAAAAAAAATTCGGATGCATATTTATTAAACCACTGTAAAAGAACGGCCCACAAAACTGTTAAAATAAAGATTAACTAACGAGACAGTGCTTCAGAACTATTTTACATCCTGTTACTCAATCTTTGAAATCCTACAATTACTCTCTTTCGATCATTATCGTAATATATTTTTTTTTCTAATGGGTTATTGGCGTGTTTAGATTTAGCGTGACACAAAGACCATTTAGTTATATCACGCACTCTTCTTTTTACAGTATTAACAATCAAAACCACATCATTTTTCAAAGAAATGAAATAATTAATGTTTTTTTTTTTATTCGGTCATTTTCGTCTATAAGGAATTTCCGAACTATGAGAATTGTTCGAATTTAGAAAATGTACCGATTATTTTTATCACATGGGCGGATCAGACGCTGAAACGACTTTCATAAAAATTCTTAAGTATCATTCTGTGATATATATATATTAATAAAAAAATAAAATAAAAAATAATCTTGGCTTTATTTTTGAAAATTTTGAAAGAGCTGCCAAGCTTCTAAAGGTGATACAGTCTATAAATAAGTTCTGAAAAACTGTATTACTTGGCACACTTAAGTGTAAAGCTGGAAAGGATTTTCAAGTACCGGACATCACATATTTCCTGTGCAGCAAAAAGAAGAATTAACATATGTTCAGAATTTATAAAAAACAGGAATCCCAACCATTTATATACATATATTTACACTTAATTTCCAATTTTACTTGATCAATTGCAAGCATGAAAACACTTATTCCCTCCCCAGCACTCTCTCACTGAATTTACCATAACAACAAAGAATTTCTGGAAATGGAAAAAGGCAGAATTCTTTTGCACTCAAAGACAAAAATTGCAGTATATTATACATTTATCTACTTTATCTTTAATGAACTACATTTAGAAATAATCCTAATTTAGCAGAAAAAATTTACGTTAAATTATTTCATATTTAGACAAGTATTTCAAGGAAACTGTAACAATTTTTAAATTAAGAATTAAAGTATTTTTAAATTTATCATATAAAAGAACCTCTCAAAGTTATTATTTATTTATTTATTTATTTTAATAATTGGGCATTTTACAAAAATATGAATGAACATTGCCTATTTTTTTTTAAATACTAAATATATCAATTTAAAATTATTTACGCTAGTTTTATACGACTATTTAAACACTTATAACTAAGTCGTATTGCATTTTAATTCAAAGCGCATTTTATATTTACAGCAAAGGGTTAGACAGGTTACGAAGGCTAAATAAAAAATTGCACACTCTATCTCTCACCCTCTCCGTCACTCTCCATCTCTCTTTTTCTTCTTCTTCTTCTTCTTTTTATTTATTTATTTATTTATTTTTAATTAAGAATTTTGGAAAATTCAGCTAGTGAGTTCTGGTTTCCGGTGATCCTTCAGAAAAATGGTGGATGTGATTTCTGAATACTTTATAAAATGTTCATTAAAATTTTTGAAAAATTCTGCCTGTGTGTCCTGATTTTCAATGTCCTTTTAGGAAAACAGTGGATGCCATTTCTCAAAAACTAATTCGCCGACCTTATTAAAATTTTGCACACTCTTTCTCTCACCCTCTCCATCTCTCTTTTTCTTCTTCTTCTTTTTATTTATTTATTTTTATTTATTTATTTATTTATTTTTAAATAAGAATTTTGGAAAATTCAGCTAGAGAGACCTCGTTTCTGGAGATCCTTCAGAGAAATGGTGGATGCGATTTCTGAATACTTTATAAAATTTTCATTAAAAATTTTGAAAAATTCAGCCTGTGTATCCTGATTTTCAATGTCCTTTTAGGAAAACAGTGGATGCCATTTCTCAAAAACTAATTCGCCGACCTTATTAAAATTTTGCACACTCTTTCTCTCACCCTCTCCATCTCTCTTTTTCTTCTTCTTCTTTTTATTTATTTATTTATTTATTTTTATTTATTTATTTATTTATTTTTAAATAAGAATTTTGGAAAATTCAGCTAGTGAGACCTCGTTTCTGGAGATCCTTCAGAGAAATGGTGGATGCGATTTCTGAATACTTTATAAAATTTTCATTAAAAATTTTGAAAAATTCTGCCTGTGTGTCCTGATTTTCAATGTCCTTTTAGGAAAACAGTGAATGCCATTTCTCAAAAATTAATTCGCCGACCTTATTAAAATTTTGCACACATCTTCGAAACTGAATTAACTAGTACTTGAACAAATGTTTTTTTCTTATTTTTTATTATAATAAACTTTACAAGGTCATACTTTAAAAGGTTATATGAGGAGAGAAATGTACCGAAAAGCGTATTATTTTTGCATACAACTTTGCCAAAAATTCAAATTTATTATTATCTTTAAAGCTTTCATTAAAGAACTAATAAATTCTATTTTAAAGAAGTGGACAAACTTTTAATAATATCGGTGCATTAGTTTTTCAGAGATGGCATCCACTGCTTTTTTAAAAGGACATCGAAAATTAGGACACACAGGCTGACTTTTTCAAAATTTTTAATGGAAATTTTGTAAAATATTGTTATTTTATATGCTGCAAATGTTGAATAAAAACGTCTATGCCTTACAGAAAAAAAAGGGGGGAAAAGAAAAGTAAACAGAGTGAGAGAGAGAAAATATGCTCATGTACCCCCTTAATGTATTAATATATATATACATATATATCTTATTCAACATTATATTCCTTCTTTATTATAGATTAAATATTAATTAAAGAAATTAAATATTCAAGCCCATCATAAAATAAAATTATGATGAAGAGATAAGTAAAAAGATACAAACATTTAATTAAGTAAAAATATTGAAATTAAAAATTTAAAAATATCATTCCATTTTAAAATGAATTCAAGTCTTGCATTTTAAATTATATATCTCATGTGCTTAAATACTTTTCAGAAATATTTTTAATACAAGATATGATTAATAAAATATATTTAAAACAGAAATATTTAAAAAAAAAATAAAGAAATTAACATTAAGTAAATCTTAATAAAATATGACTCGATAGAATTTTTCTCCGTTAGTGACAATTTTTAATACTTTACGTCAATTTAAAATATATTAAATGTAAGGCACTACTACATAGAATAATTTCACTTGATACACTTTTTATCACGATACATACAACCTTAATGTAAGAGACATTTATTCGCAAGCACTATAACTGTGCATAAAAAATAAAGAAGAAGAAGAAGAAGAAAAGAAAAGTTTCTTTTTTTTCTTTTCTTTTTCTTTCTTTTCTTTCTTTTTCTTTCTTTTTTTCCCTTTACGACTACAAAATTTAGAATGACAAGAGACATGATAAAAAAAAACATTATATAAGTTATGCTTCAATGTTTTCTCTTTCATATAAATGTTCACCCATAAAATAAAAAAAAGATTTTGTTATTCAAAATAATGCTTCGTTTATATATTATATACAAAACATACATGCAAATGTATAATACATGCAAATTTATTATTCATGCAAATGTATAATACATGCATGTGTATAATACATGCAAATGTAAAAACTCTAAAAATAAAATGAAAAAAAAAATGGAAAAAAAAGAAAAAAAAAAAAATAAATGAAAAAAAATGAAAAATAAAATAAAATAAAATAAAATAAAATAAATAAAATAAAAAACATAAAAATAAATAAAAAAATAGAGAACTACTTATTTTAAGAGATATTTGAAGAACTAATGCTATAAGTACCAGTTTCTCTCTCTCTCTCTCTACATTTTATCCATGAAAATTTTAATATTAAAAATGACTTTTATTTAATTTGTTTTAACGCATTTATTTTGCACCAAAGTAATTTTAATCTAAATATTAAGTTATCGCATATTTAAGCATAATTTTTTTTTTTTGGGGTTAAAGCATAGCTAAAAAAATATTTATTATTATTATTTTAATCAATTAAACATAAAAAAATGAAACAATAAAATCTAAATTTAATAAAACATGGCAAATTAAATTAATTTATGAAAAAAATAATAATAATAACGTCATTACGAATTTTAATTCTTACAAGAATTTAACTAAATAAGCCATTAAAAATACCTCGTATTTTATTAATATATACAAAATGTTAATATACCTTTTCCCGATACTTAAAAAAAAAAAAAAAAAAAAAAAATGCAAGATATTATCATTATTATTTATTGTTGCTTTACTGTTATAAAATACTGCTGGATGAAGATTATTTTTTTTTCTTTATCAAACAAATATTTATTCAGAATTACAAAAAAATCCATTACCAAAATTCATTTTAAAACACCTTTACAGTCAACATAAAACCTTTTAACAGTTAAAGTGCTTTAATCCAAGGTATTAACAATTTCCATTTAAAAGTAATTGTTTAAATTTAAATAAATGGTTACATAAGCAACAATTGGCTTCACCCTAAAATATATTCCATGAAAAATTTCACATGGATATCATAAACAAAAATAAACAAACATTACCTTCATTACAGGACCCCGTCTGTATCCTTAATAACAAACAAAACAGCGTTATTTCCAAGATAAAATAGAACATCACCATCAAATGATAGAGAAGAGTTTTAAATCAGGAAGGAGTGATGAAAACAATCAAAACAAAAACCCGCAAATCACGGCGCGACTATTTAAACGCAAATCAAGAACTAAATATCGGCCTTTATTCAGCAAAACTCTAACACTGACTGAATGAAGTAGAATTATCCCCCATACTTAGAGGCAACGAAAAATCGATATTAGGGACGGTTTGGTGTGTGGGGATATTAAATGATTTTCCGACACCCTTAGTTTTGATGGAGATCGACTCCCTCCCTTTTCTTACCCCCACTGTCCTACCTGTATAAATTTTAATATTTTTAAAGGCGATTGTCATGCATAAAAACGCTTAATGTAAGAAATTAATGTCTGCACTTTTTGTGTTACGCTTTTTTTTTTTTTTTTTTAAATATATTTTAAGGGAAAAAAAAAAAAGAATAAGTAATAATTAAAAATTAAAAATTTTAAAGTTGATTATGGATAAAAAGCTTATTTCATTTTTTAGATAATTGGTTGAAAGACACATAGAAGTAAAATTATGCTGATGAAAAATAAATAAATAAATAAAATCAAAACGGGTATTTACGATACTTTATACAAAATAGAAAATCCGATTTTTTTTCCTTTCCTCCGTTTTTTAAATATAGATTAAAATTGTTACTGAACATGCAGTATTTTTATTTTTATTTATTTATTTATTTATTTATTTATTTATTATTATTATTATTATTATTATTATTTTGCTTGTTTGCTTATTTCTTAAATATCGATATTGCAGAGGATAAAGAACTCAATAATAAAACTGAAAAACTGTGTTTATTTATAAAATGTAAATGCTTATTATTTTATATTTCCAATTAATTATTGAGATGTGTATATAGTCATCCGTAGCGTTTTAGTACCCTTCTTTTTTACACCAATTTCTTTGTACAGAAATTTTTCTCTAACATATAATGGACTTTAAGTAGAAAGAAAATACATCTTTAAAAATTTGATGTGGGGAAAAGTAAATCTGGTAGTAACATTTATACAGAATAAATTAGAAATTTAGCAGCTCTGTATGATGAAAATAATGTATAATTCACTTTTACTCACAATAAAAAGTTCTGGAGTGACTCCAATCGACTTTCTGAACTTTATCGATATTTATCTATTTATTTATTTTGTTTGTTTGTTTATTTGTTAAACATCGATATTGCAGAGGATAAAGAACTTAGTAATAAAATTGGAAAACTGTATGTATTTACAAAATGTAAATGCTTATTATTTTATATTTTCAATTAATTTTTGTGATGTGTATATAGTCACCCGTAGCGTTTTAGTACCCTTCTTTTTTTACACCAATTTCTTTGTACAGACGTTTTTCTCTGATATGTAATGGAATTTAAGTAGAAAGAAAATATCATTTTAAAAATTTGATGTGGGGAAAAATAAATCTGGTAGTAACATCTATATTAATAAAATCAGACTTTTGTCTGTAAATTTGTCAGAATCGAAAAATTTTGCGATATCTTCACGTTTCACACCCCATGAAAGCCGAAAATGACTTCAGAAAAATTTGCCTGTGTGTGTGTGTGTGTGTGTGTGTGTGTCATCGTGTCCGTATGTCGCTTTTTTTGTCCGGGCATCACTCGAGAACGGCTGGACGGAATTCAACGGCGCTTGGCGGGAATTTAGGTCTTCACCCAACTTAAAATTATATCTATCAACTTTTCAGAAATTCTCCCCCGTTCCCCCATGGGAGGTAAAAGACTAAAACACGTTTGTCCGGGCATCACTCAAGAACGGCTGAGCGGAATTCAACGGCGCTTGGCAGAAACTTAGGTCTTCACACAACTTAAAATTATATCTATAGAAATTTTCAAAATTATGAATAGTGTTTAAATTGTGGGTAAAAAAAGCCTGCGCATGCGCCATAAATATTTTTCACTAAAATGCTTTGAATGGAAAAATAAAATATTAAAATAATTTTTTAAGTTAAAGACTTTTGTATTCGCGTGATTCGCACTACAAATTATGAAAAGATTGAAATGAAGTGTTGCCATCTAATTTTCATACTTTAGTTAATTTTAAAAAATCTAATTGTCGTATCGAAAAACTGTTTACACCCCAGGATTCAGAAAAATCAACTCTTTCATTTGGAACTGAATTTGTAACAATAGGTCTGATATTTCTAATTTATTTTTCCCTTTATCCGTTTTTCCGTTGCCACTTAAATTTCATACTTTAGTTATTTTTTAAAAATCTAATTCTCGCATCGAAAAACTGTTTGAACCCCTGGATTCTGCAAAATCGCCCCTTTCATTCGGTATCAAATTTATAAATATAGGTCTGATATTTCTAATTTATATTACCCTTTTTCCGTTTTCAACCCAGATTCGATATGGAACAGCTTTAGTATTGGATCCCTTTGGCAAAATTTGAAATTCGGAACCGAAGTAGCTCGGACGTTTCTCGCCAAGATCTTTAATTGCACAATTGAGGTAGCCAATTCAGTTCATCGCAGAAATGGCTTAAAATATTTAAAGTCACCAAAGGGTTCCCATACTAAAGCTGTGCGTTTTGTATTTATTTATTTATAATATTTTCTATTAAAGACTTCTGTGGTCTCTAAATTTGGTGCGTAAATTGTTTGTTTGCATCCGGCACTTATTGTAACTGGATTTCACGAAATTCGAAATCCCCCCCCCCCACCTTCTCGGAGTCGGAGGGCAATACACGGTATAACTTTAGTATAACCCCACAGCTGAATTTGGCGATTTTTCTTTGGCGCCGTTTTGAAGGATAACGATGTCGTTCTGGACTGTTTGCGATATAATATGGCAGCCTAATTAGTTGTTTATTTTGGATTTTTGATCTTATGATTTAGATTATGATTTTATCATTTATCATATATGATTTATGATTTTTAGATTTATGATTTAGCCATAAGCGCTAACAAAAAAAAATCGCCAAATATCGTTGTGGGGTTATACTGAAGTTATTCCCAATAAACATGTGTAAAAACATGTTTTTCCGTTTGAATTCGCTTTGAATTACCTTAGAATGGCGAATTTTTGTGCGCGGATATTGATTAAGTGTACGCATTATGTACATTAGTGGGATTTTGCAAAACTTTGAACTCACCCGCTGAGGAAGGGGAAGTAAGAAGTGTGTTCCGAAGGCAGTGGGGACCCAGACTGGATATTGATTAAGTGTACGCATTATGTACATTAGTGTGATTTTGCAAAACTTCGAACTCACCGCTGAGGAAGGGGAAGTAAAAAGTGAGTAAGTTGTGCCGAAGACAGTGGAGACCCAGAGTCCTCACTTTGCGAGCGAGAAAACCTCTACCAATCACAGCGAGAACTTAGGTTATTAATAAAGATATGGTATTTTGAGACTCCATTTAAGTTTAATGTCCAGCGAAGCGGGCAAAGCCTGCTAGTTTATCTATATAAATAAAGACAAGTGTATGTGTGTGTGTCTGTGCCTGTCTGCACTCTGGTGCTCACACTATTGATCGCAGAGCTTCCAAATTTGGCATATAGGTGCCTGGGAACCTACAGATGTGCACCTCATCGAGATTTTTTCGAATTTCGAATTTGAATTTTTTAAATTAATGTTTTTTTTATTTTAATTATTGGTTTTAATGCTTCATTCTTCAAGATATTCTTCGATTGTAATCGTCTGCGTATCTTAGCAACGGCTATTATGCAATTCATTTTTTACTTAATACATTCATTTGAAGGCGATTTTCTTTTTTTTTTATTTATTTTATTATTATTATTATATTTATTGAAAATCAAATGGTAATGCAATAGAAATAAATTGTTACGTTTATGTATAAGTTTTATACTATAGCAACTTTTTATTTTTCATTTTTTTAATTAATTCCTTTAAGAGAAAAATCTTTATTATTATTATTATTATTATTATTATTTATAATATTTATTGGGTAAAAAAAATGGTAGTTTATAGTAGAAAGGATAAACTGATTAAAATTCGTTTTTCATGTATTTAATTCCTTTTAAAAGAAAATATACATTTTTATTTTATTTTATTGCACTGGTCGGAATCAAATCGTAATATAGTGTAAATAACTGGGGCTATAAAACACATGGTTCAAAAACTAAAATATATAATAGATGCTGAGATACAGTCATCTTTAAAATCGTAGTTCTTAAATGACAGAAAATCTACAAGTCGCCGATAAATACATTGAAGTGCCCGGGGAAGACCTTTCTGTAGACAGTGGGAAACTGGACCCGATGCAGTACGGGTAGAAAAAAGAGCTGCCTTAGGCAAGGGGTACCCAAAGAAGCGAAATGTAAAGCGATTTCAGTTTTTTTTTTTTTTTTTTTTTTTAAGTTTTTATTTGTAATGTGATGTAAAAAATAAATACTGATCCAATTCTTTTGAAAATTTATTTAAATATAGTGACCAGCGAAGCGGGCGTAGCCTGTTAGTCTATATAAATAAAGAGAAGTGTCTGTTTGTGTGTCTGTCTGCGCTCTCGTGCTCACACTACTGATCGCAGAGCTTCCAAATTTGGCATATAGGTACCTGGGAGCATGCAGGTGTGCACCTCATCGAGATTTTTTCAAATTTCGAATTTGAATTTTTTAAATTAAAGTTTTTCCTATTTTAAATATTGGCTTCTTTGTTTCATTTTTCATAGATTTATTATTTTGCTTCAATCGTCTGCGTATCTTAGCAAACGGCTATTACGCAACTTATTTTTATTTAATGCATTCATTTGAAGGCGAATATTTTATTTATTTTTTATTTGTTATATTTATTGAAAATAAAATCGTAATGCAGTAGAAAAAATTAAGTATAATTAGTTTTAAATTCAAAAACGCATTTATAACAGTTATGCTTAATTTTTTATAGTAGAACAACTTATTTTTCATTTTTTAATTAATTTCTTTAAAAGAAAAAACTTTTTTTTTATTTTTAGTGCTAGAGGCCTATTTCAGTCGGTACAGTTGTCGAATTTTTTATAATACACTCTTAATTAGTGCTAGAGGCCTATTTCAGTCGGTTTATTGAATGGGGATTTATTGAATGAAGTCCCCCCAAGGCACAACTTTGACATGAGTCCCCCCCAAGGTACAACTTTGACATGAGTCCCCCCCCCAGGCCCAGCGTTGTCGAATTTTTATACGTCACTCTTATAACATAGTGCTAAGGGCCTATTTCTATGCCCATTAGCACTATTTCTAGGCCCATAGTGCTAAGGGCCTAGTGCTAAGTGCTTAGGCCCTTAACATAGTGCTAAGGGCCTATTTCAGTCGGTTTATTGAATGGGGATTTATTGAATGAAGTCCAGGCACAACTTTGACATGAGTCCCCCCCCAGGCCCAACTTTGACATGAGTCTCCCCCAAGGTACCCCTATTTCAGTCGGTACAGCGTTGTCGAATTTTTATAATACACTCTTAATAGTGCTAAGGGCCTATTTCAGTCGGTTTATTGAATGGGGATTTATTGAATGAAGTCCCCCCAAGGCACATAGAAAGACCCCCACGGAGGGCATTCCCCCTCTAGGCCTAGGACACATCAGGAGTCAATCGGCCTTAAATCCTACAACCAATCAACCCCCCAAGGCACAACTTTGACATGAGTCCCCCCCCTAGGCCCAACTTTGACATGAGTCCCCCCCAAGGTACAACTTTGACATGAGTCCCCCCCCAGGCCCAACTTTGACATGAGTCCCCCCAAGGCCCAACTTCGACATGAGTCCCCCCAAGGTACAACTTTGACATGAGTCCCCCCCAGGCCCAACTTTGACATGAGTCCCCCCAAGGCCCATCTTTGACATGAGCCCCCCCAAGGTACAACTTTGACATGAGTCCCCCCCAAGGCACAACTTTGACATGAGTCCCCCCCAGGCCCAACTTTGACATGAGTCCCCCCCCAAGGCCGAACTTTGACATGAGTCCCCCCCCAGGCCGAACTTTGACATGAGTCCCCCCAAGGCCCAACTTTGACATGAGTCACCCCCAAGGTACAACTTTGAAATGAGTCCCCCCCAAGGCACATCTTTGACATGAGTCCCCCCCAAGGCACACCTCCCCCTCATTGGGAAAAAGAAAAAAAACGTTGTTTTGCGGCTATAAGACAGTTTGGACTTCCAACGTTACTTGTTACAATATCTGCAGCTGAAACACATTGGTTTGATTTAATGAAAACTTTATCATGGAATTTAGATCATCACGAATTAACTAAAGAAGAATTTGTCGATATTAACAAGTTTAGCAGTAGGCCTCTGGCACTGAATTAAAATCTGTCAATGTCAGATTTTCATGTTTTAAATAATGAAATAATGTCGAGTCTGTATATATATTTTTTTTTCCCCTCACGAGATTTTCCTCCACTTTTAACCTATTTTGCGGCTTAATGATTAAAAGTGCCGGGTTCTCGCCTCAACGACTAAACGGATCTGGATGAAATTTGGTACAGCGATAAATAATAGTCTGGAATAGGACATAGGCTACTATTTATACCGGAAATTTGGTTAGATTTTTTTTTTTTTATTTACAGTATTTATCCGGAAAAATGGTAGTATATACATAGTAAAAAGCATTTAGTTGATTAAAATGTATTTGTTTATATATATATATATATATATATATATATAATAGATATCGTAATAAAATTTAATCTTAAAATATAACTATTAATAGAACTAAAACAATAACAGCTCACTAAAATATAGAACTGAATTTAACATAGAGGAAGGAATTACACAAAAAGTTGCGATATAGATTAAGAACCAATGAGTTACGATAGTAACTTAAAATACTTACGCCGACCTGAATGATAATAAAAAAGGACCATTAAACTTATGAGAGGGAAAACCAATAATAAATCACAGAAATAATTGGATGAAAATGCTTAAACTTAGAAGCATACCTATCAAGGAGTGCATACTTCATAAAGCTTTGAAAGCTGCAACGATTTCGTAAAACGATATTGGTAATCATAGCAATTTATATCATTTCACACCCCGATCGAAGCAGCAAGAACCATAAAGAATTAGAAATAAAGTGAAATATTAAATTAAAACAAAGAGTAATTAAAGATTAAATATAAACTTAATGGAAACGAAAGTGATAACATGAATAAAGCAGAGCAACCACATGTATAACATTTAAAACCAACTGGAGAAAAAGATGATGCCAAAACCTAAATTGAAGTAAAATAAAAGCTCGACAGATATGATTAATCGAATATACGTCAGAGCATTTTCATTAAAGATAAAATACACAGAGTAAATATTAAATTATAATGTTAAAATAGATTTTATAGTTAATTAAATTTAAAACTAGTAGAGTTAAATTAAATCGTACCAAATGCATTAATAATAAATCATTTAAGTTAAGGACTGAAGAAGGAAAGCATAAGACATCATAGTGCAAGCGCCATCTTTCGGTAAGCTATAAAAACATTAAGTCAGTTAAATCATTTCAGGAGAAGAAGCCAATGCAATAAGTAGTGTAATTGAGATGTATTGACTGAAAGATTAAGATAATTTAGAAGTATTGACTGCAAGATTAAGATAAATGTTAGCACCGATCAAGTAATAAGAATAATTTTTAGCACCAATTAAGTGATAAGAAGAATTGAACTTATGTGATTAACCCCAAACCAAATAATTTTGAAGTCAAAGTATTAAATGTTAAGTTTTAAGCAGACTCAATTACAAGCAATAATGCCAAAGAGTACACATATAAGGATAAGCATTATAATGCAGTCATCAATAATTAAAATTATAATAAAAAAAAATCTTTTAAATAATATAAGATATCTTAATTGTGTTATGCAAATAGATGGATTGTTCAAACTTAACAAGGGAAGCCTCAAGTAGCCAGATGCACAAAATTAAATTTAAGGATAAAAGATTTCAAAATTCATAGTATCAACCAGAAAAATAATAATGTAACTTACAGTAATCCCTTTACAGTCCCTTTAATACAGTCCACCTTTTTTTTTTTTTTTAATTTATTCAGCATCAAACCCTCCCAACCAACCAGCCAAACAACACCACCTTTCCTCCTTAATAAAACATCTGCCCACCCATCCACCAGGTTTTTTTTTTTTTTTTTTTAATTAATCCTTAGTAGTTTTTTTTTTTTTTTTTTTTTTTTTTTTTGTGTGTGTGTTAGACAGAGACCCTTTATGATAAACAAGTGAATAAATAAATTTTTTGGGATAACCCATTTTTGTAGCAACATTAATTATGTGAGAGATATTTTTGTTTTTAAACCTAACTGAACAAAGATTATGTATACGAAAGAGGTGACTGAGAAGGATATTTCTGTAAACAGAGATATGAAGACAAGAAGTAAAGTGAGTAAATAAATTTACTTTGAAACTGAAATCTTGTCTTTTGTCATACAGATCAGTATAAATTTTACTACCATCAAGTTTGAGTTTTAAATCTAAGAAATTTATACAGTTATTGTTGAGAAGATTATGAGTTAAGGTAAGGTGAGAAGGATATTCAAATTTAAATAAATTAGGGGAAAAATTATTGACATAAAAAATTATAATGTCATCAATGTATCGGTAAAAATAGACATTTTCAATACATAATCCCTGTTCATAATGGTAAAGGTATAAGTCAGCTAACATACTAGAGCTACATCCTCCTTGTGGAATACCGACCTTTTGAATATAGATCTTATTACAGTGTAGAATGTAATTGTTATGAATAATAAAATTTAAAAGTGTCTTAAATGATGTTGCCGAAAAGCATTTTGGTAAAGAGATTTGACTTTTAAATTTTTCAAAAAGGTTAAAGATGATATGATGAAGATCTGTTAAATTAATATTATTAAACAGGTCAGCAAAATCATAAGTCATGATATCAGTCACATTATTCATGGATAAGACATTGGCTTTAAGTTGATAACTATTTTTAATGCAAAAGAAATTTTTTGATTTACTAATTAAGTCATAGATTTGTTTGAGAATATCAAGAAGAATTTTGTTAGCGTTATTGTTGTAAGTATTACACCCTACAGTGACAGTTCTAAATTTAATAGGATTTTTGTGAAATTTAGGGATAAGTACAATATAAGGATATTTAAAATTATTATATGGAAGCTTTAGCAATTTATAAAAGCAGTGAATTTTGCGGTTATTGGTTTTAAGATCATTATTGGTAGGATGAAAGTTAGTACTATTTGATATAGATTATATATATATATATATATATATATATATACATATTTATTTATTTAATAATCTACTTTTTATTTTATTTTATTTTATTACATTGGTTGGAATCAAATAGTAATATAGTGTAAATAGCATGGGCTATAAAATACATGGTTCAAAACTAAAACATTTAATAGTTGCTGAGATATAGTCATCTTCTTACAATTGTAGTTCTTAAATAGTATCAGATTTCCCTTGTCGTCGATAAATATCCAGATTGAAGTGCCCGGGAAAATCTTTCTGCAGGCATGGGAAACCTAGACCTGATGCAGTGCGGGCGGGAAAAGAGCTGCCGTAGACAGCGGGTACCAAAAGCGAGATTTGGAGCATTTTCAGTTTCTTTTCTTTTCTTTTTTTTTTTTTTTTAGATTTTGTCTATAATATGGTATAAAAAATTAATATTAATTCAATTCTTTCGAAAATTCATTTAAATATGGTGGCCAGCAAAGCGGGCGTAGCCTGCTACTACAGAATAAATTAGAAATTTAGCAGCTCTGTATGATACAAATAATGTATACTTCACCTCTACTCACAATAGAAAAGATCTGGAGTGACTCCACTCGACTTTCTGAACTTTATCGATATTTATTCATTTATGTATTTTATTTTATTTTATTTTTTGTTTGTTTGTTTATTTCTTAAATATCGATATTGCAGAGGATAAAGAACTCAGTAATAAAATCAGAAAACTGTGCTTATTTATAAACTGTAAATGCTTATTATTTTATATTTTTAATTAATTTTTGAGATGTGTATATAGTCATCCGTAGCGTTTTAGTACCCTTCTTTTTTTACACTAATTTCTTTGTACAGAATTTTTTCTCTAATATGTAATGGACTTTAAGTAGTAAATTATCGGTAGTATAAATAAATCAATGTAAGAGATGTCGTTAAATGAACAAAAGAGAAAATTATAATAGGGTATTTAAGTATTTTTCTCGATATATTGTTTAAATGAACGATATTACCCTTCAAATAATTTCTGTCCAAAATTACAATTATAAAAAAAATTTTGTTGTGTTCCTTGAAAAATTCTGTATGTTTGCAGTCAGCAGAATTTTTATAGTTCGTGTAACGGTGAGTTATAACATGTGTATAAATTTTCATCTCAAACGAATGAGGCGCTTAGAGCTATCATATTTTAAATAATTTGGGCCCATAAGCCACAGTGATAATTAATTTTTCTTTGTGTCCCCCTGAAAAAATTATAAGTGCTACATAGTATAAAATTCATACAGTTATTATGAGAGTGATCTATAACGTGCATATAAATCTTTAGCTGAGTCGCATACTATGTTTAGGCGCTGTTGCACTTTAAAGAATTTAATCCCATAGGGCTTAATGATAAAGAAATTTTCGTTGTATGCCTATAAATGAGCTAACTATATGTGCAAGATTCACCGAAACCTCTACATTTTGTGCAACTGTGATCTATAGAATGTGTATAAATTTACAGCTCAATCGATTAAGGCGTTTAGACGCTACCTCAGTAAAAAAAAAAAAAAAAAAAAAAAAAAAATGGGCCCCTATAGATCATAATGATAAAGAATTTTTCTTTGTGCCCCTGTAAAAGATCTATAAGTGATAGATTCACCAAAATGTATACAGCTCGTGCGACAGTGACTTATAATGTGTGCATGGATTTTCAGCTCAATCGGAAAAGGCATTTAATTTTAAAGCCCTAAAAACACTGTAAATGCTGTATTCACCAAAATCAATAGGGTTCGAGCTGCGGTAACCTGTAGTACATGTACGAACTTTCAGCTCATTCAAACAAAACGTTTATGCGCTATTCTGTTCACTCCCATACATACACACATACATAAACGCATACATCATCGTAAAACTAGTAAATATGAATTATGGTGACCTCAAAACGTGTAGGAACACCAAAATCACAAACTCACATTTTTAAATGATTACATTACTTCCTTTACATATTATGTTCGGAAAATAAAAATGAATTAAAGAAACTAAAGTTTGTTTTTATTTCTTTAAAAATAAAAACTCGAAAGCTCTTTAAGGACAAAAAACCAAATGTGAAGAGTTTAATTTATGAAAAACTTACCATTAACAAACTTTTGACTTTAACTTTTCTCTAATGCGCGCACGTATGTAAAAACATATATGTTTTCATGCATCTTCAACAGACAATATAATAAAAAAATGTGGTGAAAACAACTTATCTTAAACTATTACTTTTGTTATTATCATAATTCCTTATTTCTGTCAACAAAATTTAATTTAGAATGCAAAGGCTTATTATATATATTATGGCTGTACCGAAACTGACTAATCTAAAGTTCGAAAAAATGATTTAACTAAATAACTTTTCTAAAAAAAATTGTATTTTTTTTTTTTTTTCTAAATACTGTTGGGTAGTTTCTAGGCGAGCAATAATACAAATATAAATTCTCCAATTTTTACATGATTTACAAAGTTTAAAACTTTTTGCTGGCAGTTTATTTTTTTGTTTAATAGATAAAAATATCCATCGGTAAATGAGAGTGTTGGGCGCATTGTGTATAAACTGAAGAGCCAAAAAAACTGGTACACCTGAAGGAACACGATTGGCTCTTTCGTTCCTGAAAGTTTATATCAGTGTTGATTCATTGAACAGATCGTATGCTGACACTTGTTGATGTCCCATCATTCAAATCTGCAATAATTTGAGGAAGGATTGCACATTTGTCATCTTTAATGATTCTCGTCAGTCGTCACTGGTCCTGTTCTTTCACAACCTTTTCCGGCCGAAGCGATGTCGGAGATTTGATGTTTTACTGTATTCCAGATATTCATGCTCATAAAATGATCGTACTCAAAAATCCAAATTTCATAGCTAACTTGGAAATGACATAACCCCTCTTTCGTGCAAAAATTGTAACGCCATGTTCAAAGTCGCTTAAATCTTGATACCTGCCATTGTAGCAGTAGCAATCAGTCTAAGAGCTTTGATAGACACCTGTTATCTTATATAAGCAATGCCGATTACATCGCGTTGCTTTGATTGGTTCCACAGCTCTGTTATTTGCATATGGACTCCTGTACCAGTTTTTTTTTTTTTTTTTTTTTTTTTTTTTTTTGGGGGGGGGGGGGGAAGGGGGGCTCTTCAGTGTATATTAAAATTTATGAACACCTAAATTTTGAATATTAATGAGTAGACAATGTTTTACCCACTTTTTCTTTAACAGCATGAGGGTTATAAGAAGTTGATTTAAAAAATTTGATATAAAAGAATCGAAAATCACAAGAATTGATATTTATGTTAGATTATTACACATTTAATTACTAATTACAACTGAAAATAAAATATTATTTATTTATTTATTTAAAGCTATGTGATATACATAGTCTAAATGTTTTTAATAAGCTTTATATACGATAAGTGATGTAAAGTTTCATTTATAAAATAAATAAAGAAATAAAATTTTCTAACAGGTATCGATTTTTCTTTTTTTTCAAAAATAATAGATAGTGTTTAGCGTACATACTATGGACAAGATTTAAGTTAAATTTATTTATACAAAATTAAAACTGTAAAAATGCTTTTGACTTTATTGACTTACGTCATATTATTATTATTATTATTATTATTATTATTTATATAACAAATTTAACTAATTAATTTGTAGAATTTAAACACTTTATTTAGCATTTACTTAAACGATTTTATCAAAAATTTTATGTCAGAGCATTATTGTCAAAACATGTGGTTTACAAAGATATCATCTCTTTCAAAATTATTAAAAAAAAAAATAATAATAATAAGGTTTTACTTTAAAAATTCGCATATAAACAACCAAAAAATAAAATAATTTTAGAATAAAGTAATTTTTATCGCAATTTTGTCATTTTATCAAAATAATTTTAATCTGTATTGAGTAAATTTAAAAATGACCACTTTCTTTCTTTTTCGTAACAATAACATTTCACATTTCCTACTAAGTTTGAAAAATATTCAACATTTAAACAAAATTTTAAATTAAATATTTTCAATTACTTTGCCACATTTTCTTTTTAAGTTTTCTTGTAAAAATTTTACAATCTCGCAATTTAGGAGATTAATGTTGATATATATATATATATATATATATATATATCTTTTCAGTGCTACACTTAATATTTGCTTTCATTTATGTTCTTACAGCAAAAGATTTTTCGACACTTTTTTTTTTTTTTTGTGAGTTGTTTATTTTGATTAAGTTTATTTTTAAAGTAATATAAATAATCATCCTAATTGTTGTTAATAATTCTTTATTCTAGAAGAGTTTTGAATATTGTATATTAATAGCGAGAAAATTTGTATTGCGGAAAACAATTATAAAAAATTTAAAATGCCATAATTTCATAAAAGCTCAGTTTTTAATTTATATCTTGATAAAACCTTATTTACATATTAGTAGAAAAATAAATTGCTTTTATTAACTGCATATAGAAGTTTAAACAATAAACTCCACATTTTGTATATTTTCTAGAAAATATAAACTAAGTAAAAATAAATGAATAAGCAGTATAATAACAGATATTTCTAGTATAATAACACTCAATTCAGAAATGACCGAAATTTATATTTATGCCTTTTAGAAAATTACTAAACATTTGAAATTAAATTAAACAAGATCAAATTTTAGTTTAAAAGAATAATAATATTTTATCATTTTTTATTTCTTATGTAATATACTGCTAATTTATTTTAATAATTTATTATTATTATTATTATTTAATTAAATCATCTAAAAAAGGAAAGTGTTTCTTATGTATTTATTTACTCTTTTATATTTATTTATTTATTTTACATTGCTATCTAATTTATTTATGAATAATAAAATAACAATAAAAAAAATTAATTTTAATTATAGGTAAAATATTCTTTTAGCAATGCTTTTCAAAATAATTTGTTTCATTGAAAAATATGTGAATATCTTTTTCTCACAGCAGTATTTTTTTTTAAATATTATATATTATCAGGTGGAAAAAGCTAAAATAAATATTACAAATTTTAAAGATTTTGAAGATGTCAATTTTGACATCTTCAAAATTGACATCTAACTTATGATTGACATCTAAACTTTTGATATTTAGAATTTGAGTTAGTTTCTTTTCTAAACAACAGTTCACCAGTTTTTAACAAAGTTTCATTGAAAATTTTACATAGCAATTAAGTAATTTCTTTGTATTTAAAAATGTCAATGAGTGAACATCTTTGTTCCAATAAATTGCTGATGAAAAATATTAAAAATAAATAAAAAAATAAAAGTTATATATATATATATATATATATATATATATATATATATATATATATATATTACGGTTGAAAATGATATTATTTTAAACTGTAACTGTAGTATCTCATTCACATAGAATTATTTATTTACTTCTATTTTTAGATGAGAGAAGTATATGTAATAAATAAAGATAATTAGACTTTATATTAGAACTTTTTTGTTTTTGTTTTTTAATCAAAGGAATTATTTTTGTCCACCTTTTTTCAATGGGAAACTGGATATTAATATTTTCCTGTAAATAGACATGAAAATTATGTACTTTTTCATACTTATTTCCTTCTATTATCTCTGTGATTAGGAAAGAAACATTTTCATCTTTAAACTTTAAAATACTTTCATAGACGAAATTTAAGGCATAGCAACATTAATAATTAGCGTAATAATAATAATAAAATTAATAATAATAATCAACGATTTTTATACATTATATTACTGTTATTTTCTCTAGGTTTTATAATCTTTAAATAGATTATAAGACTTCTTCATACACCATAAATTTTAAGCCAGCACAACCGGTTTCGAAAGGACGCAGCCTTTCTTCATCAGGTGCAAAAAAACACGTGCTACTGCCTTGGAGGCAAAAGCCTCCAAGGCAGTAGCACGTGTTTTTTTTTTTCACCTGATGAAGAAAGGCTACGTCCTTCCGAAACCAGTCTTGCTTTTGCCTCCAAGGCAGTAGCACGTGTTTTTTTGCACCTGATGAAGAAAGGCTACGTCCTTTCGAAACCGGTTGTGCTGACTTAAAATTTATGGTGTGTGAAGAAGTCTTATAATCTATTTATTGTTTGTACACCAGTTTTGAATTTAGTTTTGGTTTATAATCTTTATTACCATTTTAATTTTCCTAATTTTAAATTTTGCTGTAAGAAAAGAAAAAATAAAATATCCTAATATGCAAAACGAAACGAGTGACTTTAATATAAGTAAAATGTTTGTGTGTAACACATTCGGCAAAAATAGTTTCTATAAAATGCGTTTTGACAAAATCCAGCCTCAAAATATTCTTTCTTTTTTAGACCTAATCCTAGAGATATTTTATTTCACAGCCCAATACATCTCAAATATAATTAGTTTCCATTTTCTACCCTCTTTAAAAAAAAAAAAAAAAAATGAGTAACTTTCCTGGTCTCAGAACAATATGCGGCGTGAAATGACAAACCCTTCAGATTTCACTTGCTGAATACCCCCATGAGGCACTCACTGCATGAATGTCAATAATGGGAAAAGTCCCTTCCCTATTGTAGCACGTCATTTAGTGGGGGAGGTTCATTGAATTGACTACACTAGCATACTTAGAAAAAAAATATTGAAACGTGTGGCAAATAAGACTGCCACACAGAATCGTTATACTTTCTTGTGATATATTAATTATATGAAGAAAAACTATTTATAATATGAAAATAGTCCACGTATGTTTGAGTGCTTTTAGCCGAGAGTTTTGTTTAAAATATTACAATTTTTCATGAGTTCAAATTACGATGTTTTAAGTTAGTATCTATATTATTTAAGAATTTTAAATAATATCTTTTAAAAGAAGAGATAAAATTAAATTTCACAAGAGGGATATTCGAGAAGACAGAAAACCAAAATTCGGAGTTTTAGCATAAACCAGAAATGCTGGATTACAAAAATATTCCTATTTAAAAATATTTAAAAATTCAACTAGACGGCATCGTTATTCTAAGAAAAATTGAATATTTCAAATGAAAGATTAGTACCAGAAAAATGTCGATCATATTAACTAAATAGTACAGCATTGGCACGTTTTCGAAAGCACGTGTGTTCGATTCCTGGCCTGGCCTACTTTTGCACTTGTCATAATTAACTTGAATTTTCCATTACATTATAATAACAAAAATAAATAAATAAATAAATAAATAAATAAATAAAAATAAATAAATAAATACAAAATTCTAATTTCCAAAAACTTGCATTATTGCAAAAGTACTTAAATGACAAAATGTGAATTTTCAAACAATCCATTTGACAAGAAAATAAAAATGTTTTAAGCCAATTTATATATGCTGGGAGTCTGTAAACATTTTAAAAAATCATAAAAAATAATAATAAAAAAAAAAAGGTAGAATTGGAAATTAGAATTGCGAAAAAGTTATTCTCGTGAACGAGGATATATATATATATATATATATATATGGTATAGAAAAAAAAAAAAGTTACATTTTCCATCGACAATGCACGAATGCGTAACGAGAAATATGAAAATCAGAATACTATAAAGTGCACGGTTTTACAGTTGTCAAAGCTTATTTATTATTGACTTCCATTTGCGCATATATGAAGTTTTAATTGAGGAGCATATTTGGTGGATAAAACATTATTGGTAAAGATGTTTTACCTCAGGTAAGAACCTCCGACTAAAGCTGCAGTTAGCGGCGGTGTAACTAGTTCGTAAACTGCAATTTTTAGTGAAGGTGAATACAGAGAATAAGATTTATATATCTGTAAACAATTGCATGCAACTAAATGTAGTATTTCATGTAAATGTGTGAAAAGTCCACGCATAATGCCCTCCATCATCGAAAAGTTTAACTATTACTACATTATTATTGCTCTTATTTTTATTCTTATTCTTATTTATGAAAATAATCTATTCACGAGAATAACTTTTTTGCAACTCGCATTCATTTCTACTATTTTTTTTTTTTTTTTTTTTCGATTTTTATAAATGTTTAAATTATCTACAGATTTATGGGACACAAATATGTGTGTGGACTTATGTGGAGTAGATTTATAAATACCCCATTAGTGTAGTTCGAGGTCTTGCTTTCAAAAGCTGGTGGACACGAGATGCCAGGTTCGATAGATGCCAAGGTCTTGCTCGTCGACCTGGTTTCCCGTAATTTTCTCTAGAACCTGCGTAAATATGAGCTAGAATCCCTTAAAAAAACTCTTACGGAGTGCACTTCCTTTCAGGTCTAGAGATTTGAAGAGGTCAATTAGACTTAACAATCAACCCCAGAAGCACATAACGTTGTTCTAACGTTGTTACAACTAATTTTTCACTGTTCACACTTATTTGCAACGCTATAACAATGTTATGTGCTGCCTGGGAAGGTCAATTAGACCTTGGTGAAACAAATGAAAGAAAGCTTCTTTCTTTTTCTATTTTCTTTTCTACTATTATATAAAAAAATATGTATATAATAATTAATTAATTAAAATAAAAATAAGTTTAATTAAGTTTTTATGATCACATTAAGTCTTTACGTAGAATATACGTGCAGTTTTTATTGAAATTTTGTTTTCATACATGATTTCCTATGAATAAAAAAAATGCAAACTACTGATGAATCAATTATATCACTTTGAATACATTGTAGAATATATAATCATGTGTACCGCCTATTAACTCATTTTCCTAATAAAATATATTAAAAGAAAGCCTTTAACTTAAAAATTTTTTCTTGTTGTATTTAAGTACTAAAATGGGCAAAGAAGTTGAGCGTGATGCTTCCGTGATAGTGACCAGGTAAATTTTGCATATATATATATATATATATATATCATAGTGATATAAATGAGTTAGAGAGCGAATAAAGAATAAATTATCTCATTATCTAATGACAGTGACAATTTTCTTGGTGACTGTTAATGTGTAATCTTAGGAAAAAATTTTAATATTTGGAAATGCTTTTTTTTTTTTTTTTTTTTTTTTTTTTTTAAGATCTCTTTATAGAATTATTATCGATGTCGATACATACAAATCTTTATAAAATTATCCAAACAGTCGATACATAAAAATAGTTGAGTTTTTTTAAAATATACCCATATTGAAAATTTTGCCCAGAGGCAAGCGCTGCCCTTACATATACAAAAAGGAAATTCTGTTTGACTGCTGCTATCACATAAATATATATATATATATATATAATTAAACTTCACTTTGAAGAATTAAAGTAATTCCCTTTGCGTATAAATGTATGAAATTTTGACTTATACTGGCATATTAAAAATATTGACAAAATGGAATGGCAGTGCTACCTGTTGAGTAATTGGTCCGTAAATAAAATAAGAAACAATTTAGGTCATTTTCCAACTAAATACTAAGGTTGGTTAAATTTTTTTGATTGGTTCGTGAAATATATCGTCCACACTATTTTCGATGCACACAGGCGACAAAAATTTTCTAAAAATCCTCAAATCTAGCTCAGAACATCTGAAATGGCCGTATTCACCATTAACTTCAACTGCCGGTTCAAGGCAAAAACTTGAAAACCGTCTCAAGGCAAGGTACAGCTTTCCAGCAAAATTTGACACGTTGTTTCTGCCATCTAGCGTCGAGGATTTCATATAATCTTTGATTGGTTGTTTCCTCCTAAAAAATCTGAAAATAGCTATACCGCTAGATGACAGAAACAACACGGCGAAATTTGCTGAAAATTTTCACCCCGCCTTTATACGCTTTTAAAATTTTCATGTTCAACCGGGAGTTGAAGTTATTGGTGAATAACAGCCAAAGTGTCAAAAACATCAAAACTGGAGTTCAAAAAATTTCATGAATCCAATACTTTTTCTTACAGATATAGAAGAAAGGGGGAAAATACAATCAAAGAACATATTGCTATGAAATCTATGTATATGAAATTTTTAGTATAATGTAACACACCCAAACAGCCCATCTTTCCAAAGGACATCCTCAGGATATCCTATGGATGAAAAAAAATCTATGGATATCCTAAGGACATCTTCAGCATGTATTATGGACAAGTGTGTTGTTAGGGCAGTTATTATTATTATTATTATTATTATTATTATTATTTTATTTTTATACATAGTTTCATGAAAAATAAATAATAATAATAATAATAATAATAATAATAATAAAATCTTACAAATGCAAATACTTATACATAATTACTAACCAAAATATAAAATATTTTAAATCAAATATTTAGATCAATCAATCCCAATACCGAAATCAGTTACCCCCTCAATAATCTATCATTAAAAAAAAAAAAAAATCCATAAAGCATTTGTAATTCCGACGTATTTTAATCTAACTAACTTTTATTTCTACAAAAGTTACCTTTTCTTCTTCCCCTTTTCGAGATATTTATCTTACGTATATGCTGCTCCCTTGCCTTTCGAAAAGTTCGTTTGAAACGTCGCTTCTAGCGAAACAGAAACATTTGGAAAAGGTACATAATTAATCATGACAAATAAATTTTGGCCGGAGCTGGATTTGTAGTTTTTTATCCTGTTTCAGACAGAGATAAATTGTCTTACTTCGTATTTCACTCCCTGATTCTTCATCGTCCTCCAAAGAAACGTCATCTGAAAGATAAATAAGCCATTTAATGTTTCCAGTCGAGAAAAAATACACACACATAGATTGCAAAAAAATAAACTTCTCTATCAATATATATATATATATATATATATATATATACATATATGTATATGTATGTATGTAATACATAGTAAGTAGATATGCATTAGACTAAAGAGTTTTTTGATGTTTATCATTTTTCAGATAAATAACAGGGTAAAAAAATAACCCCGAAAGGAGAAAAGTTGTACTAAAGAAAGAGATGTATTTCAAAATTCACTTTGTCAGAAGAAAATGATTTAAATTTTTCCTTTTCTGAATCTATTTTTTTTTTTTTTTTCATTCTACTAATATATTTAAAAATAAATAAATAAATATTTTTGAAAATGATAAATCTTTAAAGATAAAAATATATATATATATTCCATTGCAATAATAACTACTTGTTTTTATATACAGCATTTTTAAACTTCCGTACAAGTCAAGCTGATGTATTCAAAATCAAATTAATGTGATCCATAATCATGTCGATTTAAAAATTCCAATGTAGAATAAATTACAAGTTAACGTACATGTTTGCTAATACAGTTTTAGTTTTTTAATGACATATTTTAAATAATGTCTAATTCATATCAGCATGTATTATTTAATTTTAATAAATTAAATAATTTCTGCTTATATGAAAGTTTTTAATTAACAGTAGTAGTTTTTATCGAAAAAAGAATTACTTAAAATTTTGAGCTATTCAATTTTAGACGATATTTTTAGTTTGGATTTTATGTGAATAATGTTTGAATAAATCACAGTTTTTTTCTTCTGTAAAAATACCCATATTTTAAGGAATTTATTAACCCTCTCCCACCCTTTTCCCTCTGTACTATCACTCAATAATTTAAAATCATACTTTTTGTAGTGCTTAAAAAAAGAAAGAAGTTTAGATTTTTCGAAGCATAAACCCTTCAAAGCAATAATTTATTTTTCCGAGCTGAATATTAGTTTCTGTTTTTAACCATCTGTATCCAACCGGGACTTTAGAGTCCCATAAAAAAATTCCTTGATATAGCCTAAATTTACTACAGGATTTCATTCGGACTAGAGTTTAAGCTTTAGTCCTTATAGTTTAAGCTTTTCCTATATAGTTAAGCAATAGTTTAAGCTAAATTTAATATGAGATGAGTCTCCTGCAAAAAGAAATGTAATAAAAAAGTTTTAAACTATTTTTTTCAAAAATAAAATAATTTGGAATACAGAGGGTTGAAAGACTTTTAGATAAATGCGTAATGCCCTAATTTTTACAATAATGCCGTAAAATATAATAATACATTAAGACCCCGCTTAACGCGGGGGATACGTTCCATAAAAGTAGAGCGTAATGCGGAACAGCGCGCGCACAATTTCAGGGAATCCCCGTACTGCTGCGAGCAATTTCGGGGAATCCACAGGGAAAATAAAAGAGCACTAAACTGAAACAGCGCTAAATGAAACAGCGTTAAGCGGGGTCTTACTGTACATTTATTTTTCGTGTCATAATATGTTTTGTTTGTCAATCGATGGATTTAAGAATGACAAATAATCACTTATTCAAGTAATTGTCCAGATATATATTAATTTGAATGAGACCCCAACAATAAAACAAGCAATTGGATGCATTGCATGATCTGTAACATATCCTTATAACATTATCGTAACATATTCTTATTCATTAGCCAATTATTTTAATCAATAATAACATGTTAATTCATGTATAAATAAATATATTCTGTAAAGCTCTTTGTTGTTATCTTTGAACTTATTGTTACTATGAGTAATATCCAATAAAATAATATATAATTCTCTCTCTCTCTCTCTTTTTTTATTCTTTTTTTTAATTAAGTGATTTTATATATTTAAATACTTAAATGAAGATAAAATAAAATATGATTTTTGATAGAATTTTTTCCCAATAATTTTGCTTTCATACAATATGAACTTCAATTCCTTAAAGAAGGTGCTCAGAAGAGTCACTTTTTTAATACCACTTTCTTTATAAAGCAAACTCCATATTATTCAATTGAAGATAACGACAGCAAATGATCACTTATTTTTTCTAGTTTACTCACCAATTCTCAGGGCCACCTGGAAATGACAAATGTTTAACTTTTTTTTTTTTTTTTTTCAACCATAAACAATTATTTTCTTGCATATTATTTGTTTTCATATGATGGATGGATGTATAGGTTTTACGTCGCACTATTTTTTCGCAGATGGGCAATTAGCGACGGTCGTATTTTCATATGACGTTAGTACTGTAAAGGTTGGTATATTTTTGTTGGTAGCACTGCTTATATCACTTGTCATTTTTGAATTGAATTGGATTTATTTGGGCCCTCCGTACCGAGTGGTTATGTCACCACACTGCTAATCGCCTTCGAGCGTAGGAGAGCGGGTTCGATTCCCACGCTGCCCCTCGGTGTTTTTCCATTTGTTCGTTTTGTAATTCTGCCATGTGCTATCTGTAATTATCTAACGAAGGTTTACAAGCAGGCCACGAGTCAAGCATACTAATCTGATGTATATATGTAGGGGAGAACCGTGTATTATAGACCATCATGTAATACGAACCATGAGGAAATTTGTATGTTCAACACTAGATGGTGAAACCATCTCACTGCGTTTAGTGAATATTATTGTTACCTAAAGCAGGAAGTGACGTGTACGTACGTACCTGTATTTGGACGATTATGAAATTGAGTTTTCGGTTCATATGATCACTGATGTAACAAGTATGTTAAAATGAAAGTATTACTTTCTACTGAGAGGTAATTGTAATATAATTTTCGGTTCATATGATCACTGATGTAACAAGTATGTTAAAATGAAAGTATTAGTTTCTACTGTTAGGTAATTGTAATATAATTTTCGGGTTAATAGTAGCAAATGTACTTATTTTTTGAACAATTTAGACATGCGTTTCATGGGCACCAATTTGCATAGCGATTTTTGATTGGAAACCACGTTGCTCTGTTTACGCGTGTAATATGAACCATGGTGTGTTGTGTAATATGGACCAGTGGTCCATAATAAAAACAGAGAGATTTTGTTAATGTTCTGCGTACATATGTCGCATACTCATAATCTTGAAGCTATAGAATAGGCCAGGGAAGCAGAGGTAATCAAATTATCACTTTTTTCGCACACTACCCTTAGGACGTAACCTTTAGACCTCCCCTTTTTTTTCGTCCATTAACTATTTTTTTTTCGTTCATTTCTACTATTCCTAAGAGATGTACAAGTGTATGAGGGAACAAGTGTGTGAGGGACAGTTCGTTTCACAATTCCAAGTTTGTCAACTGTTAGGGAACGGGAAGGACAACTATGGACCACTTGGTCCATATTACACATAGGTTCGTGTAATATGGACCACCGATGCGTAAATAAAATAATTATTTTCTGCAATTATTAATAGTTCCCAGAATACTTTACCAAGTTTAAGCTATGTAACTATGCACTTGTAATGAGCAGCCGCCAAATTAAATCTTTTTATTTTAATAATTTACGTTTTATGAGCATTCTTGCTTAGGGGGTCCATTCAGTAAATATGTTATGAAGATTAAGGGTTAAAAATGGGTTATTTTAAAAATCGACTGTGCTGTCCCCTGTTTAAATAATTTTGAAGAATTTTCACTCTTATTTTGATTAATTTGCGTTACCTTTCAAATTATTTTTGGTTAAAATTAAAATTCAAAAGGTAAATTTTGATTAATGTATTTTCCATAACTAATTATCTGCTGTTCATTCATTTAAAAAGGAAAAGTTAGTTAAAGAATGATTGAAAATGAAATATTGTTAACTTTCTGAGCACTCTTTTTTTCATAAAATCACATCAATATATATCTATTTGTTTATTACATATGTGAAATTTACATATATTTTCAATTTTTAACATATAATACGTATTTATAACAAATAATGTTTGAATATAAATATAGATTATAAAAATATACCATCCGAAACTTTAATTTTATATCCAATCATACATTTCTATTACAGTCACTGTGCCTATGTATCTTTTTAGAAAATTAGTTAGAAAGTTAGAAAATGCATCTGGTTATTATTTTATTTTTCAAAAAGTAAGGCACACCAAAAAAAAAAAAAAAAAAAAAAAAAAAAAAATGATAAAAATATTTTATGTATCGACTATTTATTTTCTTTTTATATTAATATCTAACTAGCTGGAACCCGTCGAATTCGACGATCACTTTATTAGCTGTAATGTTTCAAAAATCGTCGCATTATTATTTAAATGTATTTTGTTAAAACATCTAATATAATTTATGACATTTCACTTAAAAAAAGAAAGTCGGAAAAATGCTTATAAATAGAAATACTATATATGACTTCACTTTCTACGAAGTACTGTCAATGTGAAGTCAAACTGACTCCAAATAAACAGATGCTATCTTTTATTTTCTATTTCGTTTAATAATAAAACTATATGTTAGCTGACCCCTTCGGCGTTGCCCGGGCCCATGATACCTTAAATGAACATTAAATTTGTATTATTTTACACCTTTAACTCGATTTTGTTTGAATTTCTGTTTTCAAATGAAAGAATCACGAAAAAAATAATCATCAGTAACTAAACAATTACCTCGAACCGAACGAAACTCTGCCTTGTGACCCCAGTGCTTGCGACAGCGCATAAAAAGGCCGCTAACAACATAAAAAAATTCCCAAAAATTAACCTGTAACCGAACGAACCCGCCCGGCAATGCCCGGGCCCGTGATAATAACCTTAAATGAACTTTAAATTTGTATGATTTTATATCTTTAACTCGATTTTGTTTGAATTTCTATTTTTAAATAAAAGCATTGCGAAAAAAAAAAATCAGCTGTAACAAAAAAATTACCTCGAACCGAACGAAACTCTGCCTTGTGACCCCGGTGCCTGCAGCAGCCATACACGGGCCGCTAATACCATGAAAAAATTCCAAATAATTAACCTGGAACGGAACGAACCCGCCCAGCATTGCCCGGGCCCATGATAATAACCTTAAATGCACCTTAAATTTGTATGGTTTTACATCTTTAACTCGATTTTGTTTGAATTTCTATTTTTAAATGAAAACATCACAAACAAATAATCATCTGTAACAAAAAAAAAAAAAAAAAAAAAAAAAAAAAAAAACCTTAAACAGAACGGAACTCGGGTTCGTGTCCCAGTGCCTGCGGCACGTATATGCATAACATGAATAACATATGCATAACATGAAATAACACGAATATGCATAACATGAAATAACCGCTAATAACATGAAAAAATTCCCCAAAATTAACCTTGAACCGAACGAAACTCTGACTCGTGTTACCGCTGCCTGTGGCTGCGGAACCGTATAGCAGGCATGCTACGCACACACTGCAAAATCCACTTTCCTCCACCAGGAAGCGAAGTATGTTGTATACGAACATCACTAATCGCCTTGAATTTCCAAGACCTTTCAAATAAGGTGTCACATGGTTGTGTCAACTGCAAAATCCTTTAGTTACACTTTCCACCGCCAGGGGGCACAGCGTGTTCTGTACTAACAACACCAACGGTCAGGAAATATTAAGACCTTTAAAATAAGTTGTAACATGATAGGGTCTACTGCAAAATCACCTAGTTCCATTTTTAACCACCAGGGGGTACACTATATTGTATACAAATATTCCCAATCAACATGAAATTTCAAGACCTTTATCAACAATCGCCTTGAATTTCCAAAACCTTTCAAATAAGATGTCACATGGTGGTGTCAACTGCAAAATCCTTTAGTTGCACTTTCCATCGCCAGGGAGTACAGTGTGTTCTGTACGAACATCACCAACGGTCACGAAATACCAAGATCTTTAAAATAAGGTGCAACATGATAGGGCCTGCAAAATCACCTAGTTCCATTTTTTACCAACAGGTGGCGCCCTATATTGTATACAAACATCCCCAATCAACATGAAATTTCAAGACCTTTAAAATAAGGTGCTACGTGTGTGGGTCTAGAACGGATTTCCCTCTCAAACAAATTTCCCCCCTTCCCTCTTCAAATCTACTATCTCCCTTCCCGCCCCCCCCCCTTTAGAATCGAAAATTCCAAAATCGGAGATGTTGATTTTTCAATATTCAAGTCTAGTCCCCCCTTGCACAATTTCTTCACCATGAAGCAATTTGAAGCTGAGTTATACTCGCCAACGTGTGTTTAACCCCTGCTTCCCCCAGGGGGAACCGTTCGACTTTTTTTATTTTTCTGTTTTCGTAACACATGTACAGACCAAGACCTTTTTTTAGACACCTCAACCAAATTTTTACACCTAGTCGTTCTCTCAATTTAGTGGAGACAGACAGAAACATGTTTCAAATTAAAATATAGATTTTTAGTGTTATTTTGGAGAAAAAAATGAAAATAAATATTTATATGTTCATGTGCAATTAATTAACCAATACTTTTATTAGTGAACACAAATATTAGTATAAAGACAATTGTTTACCAATTACTAATATCATATTACAAATTATATTGTATTATACAGATAAATTATTCTCGAAAACTGAATATAGATTTGTCATATAAAGGGTAGCCTATAAATAATGCATTTTTCGAAATGCCTGGAATAAGTTTTTTGAAAAACTAGAGTGTGCCTGCAGAGTTGTGCAGTTTGACATTTCAGTAATATCATATTTTATACATAATCACTAGTAGTATACATTGCAAAATATGTAAATTATTACCAATAAATTTGCATGTTATTACGCACTCAAATATTGCTTTCTTTAAGGGAACCCTACATTTATGCAAGAAGTCATTCTAAACATAAAACATGGCTAACTTTGTTATTTTTCAGTTCCAGTTACATCATGATATTATTTATTTTACATATAATGTAGATCCATACTTAAAATATAAATAAAATCTCAAAAGTCATTCAAAGTCCATGTCCATAAATAATCAGCCGCTAATAAAAGTAATCTAAACTTAAGGGAAAAACTCATTAAAAGTTCTTTCAACTTTCTTCCATGTCTTATATCTTACTTTCAGAATGTAATAATTTCAAATTTATTAAAACAAAATTTTATGTATCTATGTAAAGTTTCTTAAATATTGTTTCTGAAAATTTCACAAATTGTTTACAGAAGTACAATGCTATAGAAATATTTTTGTAGCAACTACTGGCAACTTAATGGCGAATGATCACAACCGATAATTTGAAATGCGGTTATAGATGTCTGTTTGGAAATGTAAAGATTAATTCTGATTAATTAATTATATACCTCTGATTAATTAATTATATACGTAACATTAATATAACTAAACTTCAGCAAGTGAATGTTTATTTTTGTTAAACTTGCTTAATTAACTCAGATAAACAACGCTTTTGTGTAAATCAATAGATAATAAAACGAGGCATAATTATACTACATTTCATATTTTTCAACTGCCAGTTTTCTTCTAGAACCAAAGTAATATCTAAAATGAGATAAAGAATACAAAAATTTTTAAAAGATTCATTTTAATTAAAAAAAAATAAAAACACAAGACATGCGCTTTGGCTAAACACTAGCCCTCCTCAGTGTCATAAACGTACAAAGCACAACATTTTCAATAAAAGCATAATGCATCAAAACAAGATTAGATATTCCGGAGGAATAGCTTTAGCCTTGTTCAAAGCAAAATGTTGTAATTTAGTAAATGCGCTCTATAGAAAAATACGGGATTCGTACATATTTATATTTGAAAAAATTTTCATGTTGTCAAAATCAGTAAAATGATCACTATCTAAAAAATGAATTACGAGTTTCCATCTTAAATCACTTGTTTTATTTGAGCGTTTATGCTCCTTTATTTTAATTTCTCCTGTTCAGCCAGTTTCACCGATATACGTAGAATCACAATTTTTACAAGGGATACTATAGATTATGCCTAAACGCTTAAGGGGTGGGGGGCAAGGGTTTAAGGTTTGAATGAAAGTTACTAATACGGTTGGTTAGTTGGGTTTTACGTCGCACTAGTGCCGCGCAGATGGGCAATTGGCGACGGACTGGGACACACCCCTAGAGGTGCTCCGGAGACATGCCATCACAATTTTGATCTTCTACGGAAGGGATGACTCTCCCGCTACGGTGACCCTCAGAGGTATAATTTTTGATGGGAACATGGAGGACATTGCAGCCACGGCAGATCTTACGTGCATCAGGCACCATTAGTGTACACGACGGTTTTTGGCCGGTTCGAGTATCGAACCCGCAATCTTCCAATTACGAGGCCGGCGCTCTACCGACTGGGCTACCGCGGTCCTAAAGCCCTACCGCGCTACTAATACGGAGTTGAGGTCTAAAGCTAGTAGAGATATTGACTGTTCTAAGAAATTTAGAGATATTTTCGGATATACCTTTATAATAAGGAAGTGGAATTTATAAATTTAGGATATACTGATTTGTATGAAAAATAGAACACTTCTTTGTAAATTATATTAATAGAACGAGGGGGGTAACCCTTATTTTTTAAATCAGAAATTTTTTTAGAAAGTTCAATATTTAATAATTCGGAATTACTACAAAAATATTTTGCACGATGTAAAAGAGTACGAATAACTGCAAGTTCATGAGATAAAGGATTAGCAAAATCGAAAAGATATAGACCAGAAAAGTTGGGCTTTCTATAAACAGAAGTTGAAAAATGTAAAAAATCATTGGTAGTTTAATGCGATATAAGGATGACTAGAAAGGGAAGTTCATTATTACTTTCAATTTCAAAGGTAAACTGGACAGCAGGGCATAAAGAGTTCAGCAAAAAATATTTTTATTGCATTTTTTTTTTTTTTTTTTTTTAATAGAGGAAATTGATCATATGGGAATAAAAAGTAAATAATTTATGCTTCAAATTTGTCAGAAAACTTCGTGTAAATAAATGTTTCAATGCATTTTTTATTTACAGTTATTAAATTTTTCAGTAAAGGAATAGTCGTGTTACTGATACGTACCCGTTTTCTCATTACAATATTAATTTGATATTTTTGATTGTAATCTATGGAAGCTTACGCATTGTAAAATTTAAATGGTAAAAAAAAAAAAAAAAAAAAAAGGAAAGATTGTTAATAGTTACGAACAGTGTTTAAAATGAAAAACATGCTTTATTAATTAATTATACTACATTATATATAAAAGCTGGCACCTCTTGAAAAATCCTACGTCAAAACGATCCATTTTCATGAATTGAATCTCACGAGATATGAAGTATCAAAAATTAATGCGGTTGAATTTACGAAATTAACTCTAATTATAAAATTAGCTGCATTTACTGAAACCATAGGTTTTATTAACAACGTTCCTTTGACTATTACTCATTTAAAATTCAATTATTTAATTTTTATGACAAATTATTTTATCGTTAAAAATTACATATTTCAAATGAATTGAGATCAAAATATTCATTCAAAAATTACCATTAATTTAGCTTTTAAAATTATACTGTTAAAAATTTAGAAATTTAAATTTTAAATAATGTAAATATATAAATGTTCTTATTCAAGAATGTATCTTTTACTTTTTTCTCTTATAGTAGTTATCTTCGTCTTAAGAAATAAAAATGGGGGTAGAGAAGAGAAAGATATATAAAATTTCGATTTAAATTTATGATTGGGAACATTTTTTTACAGTGCATATCACGTTTTTTCCCGATGGAATGCGCTATAAAATTTTTGCACATTAAAAGGAGGAAAAGCAATAAAAAAGGTTTTTTTTAATGCCAAAAAATTGCTTATTTATTACACTTTCATGTTTGGGATTTTGCATTTTATCACACTCAAGAGTATTCAGATAATACAAGTGGCATTATTGATAATAAAATTGCATTAAATATTTATGCGTAATGAATAAAGATGTAGAATTAACTTTGTATTATAAGAACTAATTATTATTAATGGTTACGATATATTAAATTATTTTATAATAAAGTAATTCTATGTCCATTATACTTTTTTAGTGAAAGAGAGTTTTTGAAAAAAATAGCGGCATTTATATTGTCATAAATTTATTTTTAATAACAGTACCTAAAGTGGTATATATCATAAAAATTTAATTTTTTAAACGGATATGTACCCTTCAGGTTTCTTAAAATGAGTTAGGCTGGGTTAAGATTTTCACTGTATGGTCAATTTTTTTGCACATTGAGGCTCATTCAACTGGGGCCTACAACATAAAACTTAAAAATGGAGAAATAACTAGGCAATAATATCCGTATTTGATTATCTGTATTTACATATGCAAAAATAAATAAAATATATTCTATAACAAAAAAAAAAAAAGACACACCAGGAAGGAGTAATGCAAACTGGACACATATTAACATACATACAGGTTTCGATGGAAAATGCAAAATTTTAAAGTTTGGCTGACATAGAATGGGCATGCGATGCTGCAGCGCATATTAATTGCGAAATTGGCAGAATATTAAAAATGAGAAGTTTTGATTCCAGGTCATAAATTCTTCGTGGCCGCGGTAACCTGGTCTGTAAGAGCAGCGAGTTCGTGATCGAAAGATTGAAGGTTCGGTCTTCTAGGCGGCCGAAGACCGTCGTGTACGTTAATGGCGACTGGTG
Source organism: Salticus scenicus (assembly GCA_963930645.1). Lineage (NCBI taxonomy): Eukaryota > Metazoa > Arthropoda > Arachnida > Araneae > Salticidae > Salticus > Salticus scenicus. The sequence goes on along the minus strand of OZ005654.1, from coordinate 82,133,196 downwards.
AACGTTAAATTCCGTCGTGGTCGCAAAGTCCCTCCAAGTTCCCATCAAAAAATTTACCTCTGGTGGTGCCGGAACATGGGTTTAACTCGGACTTGATCTGGATCAAAATTCAAGCTCCTGTTGATTGGCTGGTGCTGCCATCTTTCACTAGCTTCTGGAGCTAAAGTCGTTCTTCCTCCTTATGTGGCGCTCATGAAAACGGAAGGCGCACCCCCTTGCCTTAAATCGGAATAGTTCTACTACCGGGGCTCGGAATTTCCGAGTGGCATACAACAACAACGACAATTCTTCGAGAATTTTATTCTGTCTACTGAGAAAAATTCCTCGAATACAGGTGCACAAACAACATGCGCAGATTTCAGCATTTGAGTGTGATGTGTAGGTGGGCTCAAAGAAGCCGTTTGGTCTAATCTGCGAATTTTTTAACAATTGGATGGAAGCGGTACCACTATTAGATGATATCTACAGAAATGGTGAACCATGGCTGAACACAGCATCAGGGTGGAAACGGTCGGCCTAATGGGAGGATAGAAAGCCAGAAACAGTCAATCGCTAAGCGGTACTCAAAGCTCCAATTCATCATTATCGTCGATCCTACGTGCAACTGGTACTTTAGTGACTTCAAAGACCCTTAATAGGTGGCTCAGTGAAATAGGGTTGAGCTCAGTCCTCGGATCTCTCTTCCAGCTAGGATGATTGGAGCACCATAAAAAGGGTCCTACAAACAGCTTGTGATTTAACCAGTCTAACGCACCAATTGGAGATAATCTGGCACGATACTTCACAGGAGTGCATCTGTCAAATCTACCAATTGACACCAAGCCGAATAACTGCGTACATAAGGGCCAGAAGTGGACCAACGCATTATTGACTTGTTTACTTTGTGAGGCCCTTTCTCTTGATCAAATCATTAAATTTTCTAAAACTGTAATCAATTGTTTTTCTCCACACGTACTCTACCACACGTACATCTACCATTTTTTTTTTTTTTTTTTTGTCTCATTTAAATAACTCTTGGTGCATTTTTTTTTAAATTAATTAATTAATTACTATTATTATTTTTTTTGTTATAGAGTGTAAAATAAAATAAATCTGCAAATAATTTTATTTACATTGTATTACATACCGTAATAAGCATATCTTAACATACATAAAATAAAAATAAATATTCCACACTTGTATTTGATGTATTGAATATTAATAAAACTTGAAAGATTGATTAAAAATGAAAGTTTATTTTAGAAGATTTGGAATTCAACCTTATTTAATTTATTCAAAAATAATTATATTTGACTATAACATTTATAAAACAAGTCATACTTTAGTCTTACACAGTTATTACTGACTATAGAATAAAGTATCCTTATCTTCAGATTGTAGTATCTTACTATATTTTCTTTTGCAGTGTATGATTATGGATTAGTACAATTTATGATTTTCTTTAAGAAGTAATGGTTGTATCTTCCGCCCTTTTTTCCCCATTAAAAATATTGCATTACACAGTTTCTGCCTTTGAAATTCTTAATAAAAAGTATAATTATTTTAAGTAAATTTACGATTCCAGTTATAAACAATATAATTATCTGTAAATTATATTTTTGCAGTTTAAATGTTTTTTAAACAGGTGTAAGTATTCATCTTTACTAACAACCACATTACAAAAAATAACATGAGTGGAATTCTAGACTAAAATAATGCAGAAAATAGTGTGAAATCAATTGCGTAAAACCAGTGTTGTGCACGAACGCGTTCATTTGAACGCGTTCATGAGTTTAGCTCAAAAATTTTGAGTTTTGAGTTGAACTTCGCTCGTTTTTTAAATTATGAACTTGAGTTGAGCGTAGTTCATTTTTTACACGAACTTGAGCGTGAAAAAGCAATTCAAGCTCAAACTCATTTTAAATATTTCTGTCTGAAATAGGAAAAGGAAAGTGGACCACAGATAGAACTTTTTACAATTAATCTTATCCCCTTAAGTCCGGTTTCCATTTGCGCTCACTGGGCGCTTTCTATTCAGAATCCTTTGATGTGGTTAGGCTAGCTCACATTAGCTCAAAGCCTTCGGACGGGCTGTTTCTAACCCCCTGCTGAGATAATTGAGGGGCCGGGAGGCAGATATCTTTGTCAATTTTGCATGCTTTCCTTTGAGTTAACTGCGCGATCTGATAAGAAAGGGCTACAACTGATGACAAGACATTTGGCTCTTTGTGTCGGAAGCGTGATTAATGACCGTTTTGAGCGTTGATCTTGAGCCCAAGTCGAAACTGGCCTTTAGGGCTCACACACATCTCCCAGCCCACCCTACAAGCGAAGCAAATGGCTTTTGGGAATAGCGGAAGTACCATTCTTTTAAAGAAAAAGATGGACTATGGGCAGTTTCAGTGGGGCTTTCAGTTTTCTCACTTCATCCTTTTATCAGTGAAAGGAAATGCTCGGAAAGTTTTATGAGGGTGGTTCAATTCGTCGCGGGTGTATAAGTTTTTTCTTTTTTGTTGTTGTTGTTCTCCTATATTTGTAGAAAACGGTTTCGGTAACAAAATCTCTGCAATCTGCTGCCCTTAGGCTGCACCACCCCCTTGTTGTGTATACATTGCACCCTTTTATGGCGGCCTTGGAAAAAAAGAAGCTTTTAGATTTGGACAATCAGGCACCAAGTCTTTCCAGAATTAATGAGAAGAAAAAAACACACACAAAACACGATGAAATCATTATATTATTTATAATCAGTTTCACTGCATGCGAAAGACGCACCACATCTCATTTTCTGAAATTCGAATATTGATGTACACATTAACAAGACTAAGAGGTAAATACTAATTTTATATTTGAATTATATTATACATTATTATTATTGCCTTGTTTTAAAACTCACTCATGTTTGAAAAGATTTTTAATTTTTTTTATCATTGTAATGATAAATATTTGCATATTCAATATATTCGGAGAATTAATGCGAATTCTATCACTTTTATTTGTCTTTGCACCCGAGGTTTAACTTCAGTATATATGCTTGAAATGAAATGTCCTGTCATTTTAATGCTTTCATTAAGGTGCAATAGCAAATGACTGTCCCTTTAGTTAAATTTCTAAAAATTAAAAAAAATATGTATATATTTAATATTTCAAATATAAATTATTAATATTTAAATTATCAAAGCTGATAAACAGAAGTGTTGGGTTCGATCCCAGGTCGCGCTCGTCGACTTAACTGTTCGGAGCTTTTTGTGGTTTTCTCCAAAACTCGCGTAAATACGGACTAAAAACCCTTAGAAAGACGCCCAATGAGGGCATTCCCCCTATAAGCTAGGACCTGGTATAGTCAATCGGTCTTATGCTATACAACCAACCTAATATATAAATTTCAAAACTATCTGAAATAATCGTAATAATAAAAAATAAATTTTGTGCGTGATAACCATAAATATATATATATATATATATACATACTTACATTAATATCATTATTGCTGTTATTATACTTACAAAGCTTAAAATCCAAACTTCCGAATAGAAATACTGTATTCATGATTTTGTGATTCTAGCCAATCTAAAAATGTCCAGCAAAAAGGAAAATTGAGAATGATTTTTTCAAAATTGTTTTTCAATATTTTAAATACACTTTAACACTTGTTTATTTTAGCTTATTCATTTTCATTTAAGAATTTTTCTTAGTCTGATTTGATTTCTTGTTAACTTATAATATAGTTTAGTTGGAGGATTTAAGGCTGATTGACTCCGCATGTGTCCTAGGCCTATAGGGGAAATGTCCTCCGTGATATTCTTTCTAAGGGGTCCTAGCCCATATTTATGCGAGTTTCGGAGGAAACCACGGAAAACTCCGAACGGCTAGGCCGATGAGCGCTACCTGGAATCGAACCCGGCACCTCCCATCTACCAGCATTGAGCGCAGAACCATTCAGCCGCTGGTGGGCCCTTATAATATTATAAGAAAATGTAAATTTATTTAAAAATATTAAGTTGTTTATCATTAATTTTTAAGAGGGAAAGAGCTGATTATTTTTGATGAATATAGTATTAAAAAATTATCTAATTCTGTAATTTAAATAAGTAGTAGTTAAGAGAAAAATTAATTCGTATTCGGATTAGTATGTCCCGTACAGATTTAGCTTACAGAATACCAAAAATCTGTATTTAGAAAATTAAACTTATTTCTCAATCAAGAATATATTCATCCAACGTTGGCAATAATTCTCTGTCTTACGGCTTTTTCTGAACATAGAATTTTTCCCTATTTAATCGTAAAAAAATTATTCAAAATCTTGTTAAACGACGTTATATAAAAATTACTGAAGATTAAGATAGGAAACATTCACAGTTTGAACAGCGGGATTTTAGAAGAATTGGACAGAAAAATGTTCTTTTTTTTCTAATCCATTTACTAAAGTATTTTATAAGCAATACTAATAAAGGGAAAAGGAGGCTCTTCAGCTGTTGTCGCTGATAGCGAAACCCCGTGATATTATATGGGGAAACCTGTAATGTAAATTACTTATTACCTAATGTATTTTTTAAAATAATGTTTAGATATTTCACAATCGTTAAAATAATTCATCCTTTCAACAAATTGATTTTTTTTTTTTTTCTAATGTTCTGTTCTAAAACTTTAAAATGCGGATAATTAACTAAAATTATTTTTCGCCCTTTACAGCTTCAAAACAAAATGTTAAAAATTTAAGAAATCCGTTTTAGGAAAACAAAAATCAGTTTAATGATATTACGAGTTTGGCTGTCAGCGTCGACTGGTAAAGCATCCCCTTAAAATTAAAAACTGAGCAAAATAATAACTCACGCTAAGACATTGATTGATTTTATGTAATGATGATGTATGTAAATTTGGAAGATAATAAATGAAGCTACGTCGTAATCTCCCCCCCCCCCAAAAAAAAAAAAAAAAAAAAAAAAAAAAAAAAAAAAAACCTTTAAAAATGCTCTGTGTTCATCATTAGCTGTATTCATAATATTTGAAAATTTAAAATAAAATAAGTATTTTGCCAAAATATATATATATAAATTTATTCTGTCGAAAAATTATTCTATGGAAGTCAGTTAAGATCTTACTTTTATTTATTTATTTATTTATTGGATATAATTGAGGAAATTGCCAAAATTTACCTTGTCAAAGGAAATTGCTTGAGAATGATAATTATTTTCGCTTACTTATATGTTACACAAAACTTTGTTTAGAGTTCTATACTTCACGTTGCCTTTATAGGATAATTTCGCATTTTGAGTTGCCTTGAATATAGAAATAAAACTTTTAACAGCTCCTCTATGGTTATATTATCGCAATAAATGAAAAGAAATAAATGGAAGAAATTTAAATTTAGAATGCTAAAGATTATTTGGAAATGTTACTTGAAATTTTTGTCTAAGATCAGTAAGTTACTGATACAAGTTCTCTAAAGAACTTGAAATGCATATTTTAAAATTTCCTTACAACTTTAAGTTTTTTTTATGAATATGTAAATAATTGAATGGGGCATTGGGGGGAAGAGGGGGAATCCCGTCACTCAGAAATATAATATATATAAAACAATTTATACGAATTCAGATTTCTATTTTTAATTTCATTAACTTTATATACTAAAGAAAGTATTGCTGTTTGCTGAATTTTCGAAAATAAGATTTCACTACCTTTTCAAGTTTTAAGTCATAAATGATATTTTTACTTTCTTCTATATTCAATAGAAGAAAATATTGGATTCGTAAAAATTTTCGACCTCAGGTTTTTGATGGATTTACACGTTTTGAGAGCTGTAGAACACGATTTGACAATTTTTAGAAAATGTCTTTCTGTCTGTCTGTCTGTCTGTCTGTGTGTGTGTGTGACAAAATATTATGGCAACTGTATCTCAGGAACTACTGCACATAATTTCATACAAATTGGTATGTAGTTGCACCTTGACATAAATTAGTGCCTATCAACTTTTGGTAAAAATTGTCTTACAGGTTGCGTTTCCATCCCACTTTTTCTAAATTTTTAACATGGTGATATAGGACAAAATTTTGTATAAATGTACATAAAGAGAATTATTTTTTAGTAATCATTATGAAATTTACAAGAATTATTTATGATAGAGATAGTCAACTGGAAAATTTTTTTTGTATGTGTAGGAACCTCGCCACCCCCCCTGGGGGGGGGGAGTTCCCCCTCGAGGGAAGTAAATTTTCAAGAGGGGTATCTTTCGAAAGGTATCGTCAATACCTTTAAAACGAATGGTTGAACTATAAATCTGTGATAATTTAAAACAAAGTTATCGATTCTTTAAAATTTTAACGAAAAAAAACTTAGAAAAAAAAATCCTTTTTTTTTTTTTTTTTTTTTTTGCGAAACTTAACCAAACTTGGTATTTAGTTGGTCCCTGACATAAACTGGTGCTTATTACATCTGGGGATCAATCGCTCAACAGGTGGCGCTATGATTGCATTTTTTCTAAATTCCTAACATGGCAGTATAGGACAAAATTTCGTATAAATGTACATAATGAGAATTATTCTTAACCTGTGATTGTAAAGTTAATATGAATTATTGATAATAGTGGTAGTTAATTAGGAAAAAAAAGTTTGTGCATGTGGGGGCATCGCTTCCCCCCCCCCCCGGCGAGAAGTACCCCACTGGGGGGGGAATCTTCCGAAAGGTTTCGTCAATACTTTTAAAACGAATGGTTGAGCTATAAATATGTGATAATTTACAACAAAGTTATCGATTTTTTTTTTTTTTTTTTTTTTTTTTTTTTTTTTACCTTTAACGGAAAAAAAACTTGGACAAAATCGTTTTTTTTTTTTTTTTTTTTTTTCTTTAAATATTCTTACTGAGTGAATTTGTATAGGGAAAATATAGAAGAAAGTCTTGTGGTGGCCACAACATACTAGTTTAAAACTGGATTGACCTCTGAGATAATTTGTTCTTGAGACAATTTGTACGCAAACTAACAAGTTGACACACATGCTTATTACTGTATAGTAAGCTAAATAGCAAGGAAATTTTCTAATGATTTATCCAAGAACACAAAACCAACATTGACTGTGGCGCAATCAAACAAAGATTAATTAAATCAAACCATTACACTATTTTTAAAATAGTATTATACTTCAAAACAACGGAATCTGAACCTGCAAATGATGGAATTTGTCTCCTATTAATAAGTTTTCTCATGTGAATAATCAAACGTATTGGAAATTTGAGAATAAAAACCACGCAAAAACAGTGGGTCCACTATTCAGAAGTGTCCGCTAAATAATTTTTACTACACTTAAATTAATAAGTTATAATTAAGAATTATAAGTTTAAAATTTAATTAAGCATTAAATTAAAAGAAATCTTAATGGTAATTGGTAATTTAAAAAAAAATGTAAATTACCTATGAAGGTGTTCACAGAGGAGATCTACTTAGAAAAGAAAAGCCAAAAAAAAAAAAAAAAAAAAAAAAAAAAAAAAAGCACCTAAAAATGAACTTCTAATGAGTTTCGCTCTTTTTTAAAAATGAACTTGAGTTGAGCGCGTTCATTTTTTCAGACATGAGTTTGAACGCGAACTAACTCGTTTTTTGCACGATGAACTTGAGTTTGAACTAGTTCGTTTTTTTTCGTGAACTTGCACAACACTGCGTAAAACTTAGTCAGGTGTTATTTATAGGGAATGAAACAGTCTTTCTTTCGATATTTAGTGTTAGTTTTCTGTAAGATGAAAATTGTTGGCATTATCACGGAATATAATTGTAATAACAAGTAGTTTTAATAAATTATTTCTACTGTGTGAATTTATATTCTTTTTTTAGAAAAGAGAAGAAAGTTCTGTGAGGGCTACAAAATACTATCTTTTTTTTTCTTTTTTCTTTTCCTTTCTTCCTCAAACAAATGAATAAATAAATAAAATAAATAAATAAAATAAAATAAATAAATAAATAAATAAATAAAATAAAATAAAATAAAATAAAATAAATAAAAATTAAATGAATAAATAAAATAAAAAATAGTGGGTGATGATGGCCGAACATGATCGATTGTTGGATATTGCGGCGTTTTGAAATTCAGATTTTCAACTTTTCCTTGCATCAATGAAATTAATATTTAATTGTATATGAAGTTATCAAATTTGCTTGCAAAAAATTCATTGAATAAATAAATTTCACTATATCTTTCTCGTTAAGGCACAAAATTTCACATAATTTTTATTTTATTTTATTATATGCATTTTCTTTTTCACTGTTAATATTTCACATTTTTTATATTTCAACATAAAATGGAAAGAATAAAGTAATAAAATGCTTACAAAAGTATTAATTATTACCCACTTTATATAAAATACTGCAAAACAATCTAATACTAGATATCTCCAAAACTATCTAATACTTTGATAAATGTGCTAGATCTAACTCAATATCAATAAGTTAATTAAACGGGATCCCTTTTCACTTATTTTGAACTTTCTCTTGGATAAATTACATACTTTGTAACTCAAAGCATTTATTTTCTTTCACAATGTTTTTATGTCCACCGCAGGGTTTGAGATAAAAATGAACGACTCTCTGACTGAAATAAATTTTTGTCTTCATAATGCATTTTTTACTTGGAGAAAAAATAAAATTTAATGAGAAAAGTCTAAGAATAAAATAAATTGTGTGATCAGAAACTGGAAAAATTTTGATTCTAAAAGAAATTCTATAATGAAAATTGTCTCGTTATCAAAAAGATAAATTGTGTAAAATAGGAAACAAATGCATTTCTTTATTTTTTTTTTCCCTATTTTTATTAGAGGAAAAAAGAAAAAAAAATATTTTCAATAAAATGGAAAACATTGTATTTGTTTATACATTTTTGAAAAAAAAAAAAAGGGTGGGGGGGGGGGTGGAAACCAAATTAATTTTGTTGACTTGTAAGCATAGGAGGCATCACTCGATTGTTTTAGCTGGCGATGGTCTCGGACCACCTCTAGGGGTGTGTCCCAGACCATCGCCAATTGCCCATCTGCGCAGTACTAGTGCGACGTAAAACCCAACTAACCAACCAACTAACCTGGCGATGGTCTCGGAGATAAAGCAAGTCTGCCCATGGAAGAGTTGGTTTAAGTGAAAGTTGCCAGTCGATTTCATTTACTTGGAGTTTGGTTATCGCGGAAACGTGATAAGTATTAAGAGAAGTTGCGAAGATTTTTATGTTTAGTTTGATGTCGGTATTTTTAGGTTAGATGTTTTCACGTAAAAATAGTGAAGCATTTAAAAGGTATTTCCAAAAATATGAAAGTGAGCTTTTTTGGATAGTGTTTTCAAATTATGAGTTTCAAATAATCTTTGTATTGCCTTTAAGACATAGCCAAACTTTAAAGTGAAAGCAGTGTCAACATAATACTCACGCTCAGTTCGAAATAGAAGTTAGCAGTTAACTACAATTTTGGTGGGTGAAATATTACATATATTTTTTAAGTTTAAGATCTAGTATAAATATAATTAAGCAAAATTTATTTATTAGTGTGAAAGTCTCCCTTTCTTTTTATTTGAAGCTTAAATAAATAAGATTATTTTTATCCGAGTTTCTGATTATTTGAAGTACAGACACTTTTAAAAGTACTCATGGATCAGAGAAATAAGGCTGCTTTGAATCAATCTTTGAAGATTGAATTTGTAGATATATTTTGTCATTATAACAATAATTTTGTAAACTGACCAAACCAACTGTCTGCCTGTCCGTCTGTCTCTCTGTCCGCACTTTCACTACCGTAAATATACATGAAATTTCTTGAAACTGATATATATGATCAAGCTTATCATTGAATGTTCCCTATTGAAATAGAAATGAATACTTTTACCGGTTTGTGTACAGTGCCACCCGAATGAATTCCAAAGCATTGTGTTCTATGGGACCTATTTCTAGAAACCATATTTTAATACCTTTACTTTGCGCAAATCGTACTGGAATTAAAATACACTCTATAACAAAAAAATTGACGCACTAAGAAGGAGTAATCCAAATGAGATGAAAATTGGTAGATATGATGTACATGCGAAGAAAAACAAATGATTTTCAGAAGATTTGGAAGGTTTAATCAAGAGAAACGGCCACACAAATGTCAATAAGCCAATAACGCATTGATCCAATTCTGACCCTTATGTAGGCCGTTATTTTCTTGGGATTAATTATTAGAGGTTTCAGATATGCTCTTGCGAGATGTCATATCAAATTCTGTCCAATTGGTGCATTAGATTGGCAAAATCCTAAGACTGGTTGTAGGACCCTTTTCATGATGCTCCAAAAGTCCTCAGTAGGAGAGAGATCCGGCAACTTTACTGACCAAAATAATGTTAGGCAATCAGAAAAAAAATATCAATAGAAACTATCTCTCTGCACGGGCTGGCATTGTCATGCCGAAATATACGGTCAGGATTGCGTGATATGAAGGGAAACACAGCGGGACATAGAATGTCGTCGACGTACCGCTGTGCTGTAAAGATGCCACGGATGACAACAAAGGGTCCTGTTATGAAATGAAATGACATTCCAGACAATCACTCTTGGTTGTCGGCCCGTATAGCTGGCGACAGTTGGGTTGAAATTCCCCCTTTTCTCGGAACGTCTCCAGACGCGTCTTCGCTGGTAATCGGGGCTCAAATCGGAGAGGAACTCATCAGTGAATACAATTCTACTCTAATTAGTGACATTCCAGTTCTAACGATCCTGATATCACTGGAAATTTGCTTGTCGGTATACAATGTTTAATAGTAGTCCACATAAGGGACTACACGAGCTCAGCCCCACTTCTCTGAACCTCCTATTAAGGGCTTTTGAAGTCACTGAAGTACCAGTTGCACGTAGGATCGATGACAATGAGGAATTGGAGCTTTGAGTACCGCTCTGACGACTGATCGATTCTCACGTTCTGTCCTCTGTCTAGGACGACCTCTTTCTCCCCGACGCTGTGTTCGGCCATGGTTCACCCATTCCTGCCCCTCTCAAATGCTGTCATCTGCATATATTGTTTGCGCACCTGTACGCGAGGCATAGTTTCTGTCTCTTTGAGTAGACGGGATGAAATTCTCGCTAAATGTATGACCTGGAATTAAAATTTCTCATTTTTAATATTCTATTAATTTCGCAGTTAAGATGGGCTGCAGCGTCACATGCACATTCGATGGCAGCCAAACTTTAAAATTTTGCATTTTCCATCGAAACCTGTATGCATGGCAATTTGTGTCCAGTTTGCATTACTCTTGGTGCATCGTAATTTTTGTTATAGAGTGTATGTTATTCAAGTTCATTATCGGATGTTCGTCATTAAAAATGGAGGGGATACATGTACTGGTCTGTGTTCAGGAACACCCGAATGTATTCAAAAGTATTGTATTCTATGAGAAGAATTTTTACAAACTATATTTTAATAATATTACACAAATGTTAATGAAATTAAAATATGTTGTTCAAGTTTACTATTGGATATTCCTCATTGTGAAGAGATTAAATACCATTACTACTTTGTGTACAGGGACAGACGAAAGTATTTTAAATCATTGCGTTCAAGGAGAGGTATTTCTTTAAATTATATTTTAATAACTTTACTTTCCTAAAATCTTAATGAAATTGAAATATGTTATTCATATGCACACAAGAATGCTTTCTGAAAAAATAGTATGATTAGCATTAGATTTACAGGGCTACACAAAAATATTGAGTTACATTAAGGGTTAATATTGAAAATTTTCTGGAATTGCATTTCCCTATATATTAAGGGATTTTAACACTTTCTCACAATTTTTAACTGTGAATATTATTATAATTTGTGTATTTGTCTGTCCGACTGTTCATCTTTCTATCTACCCACCTGCCTGCCCCCGAACATTCTTAAAAAAATTTCAGAAACTTTAAAAAATCATATATGATATTCAAGTTCAATATGGGATATTTTTTATTTAAATTAGCTTTAATAGGTCCTGTACGACTCGTTTGCGTACAAAAACACCCCAAAAAATTTTAGTGCATTGCGTTTTAGGAAAAGCATTTTTTATAAATCATATTTAAATAACTATCGACTAAAAAAAATCATAAAGAAATTGTCACTTATTGTTAATATACTGAAATAATATTTTGTATAGTATATGATGTTAACTTTCAGAAGCACAGGGCTACAATAAAATATTAAGATACATTAGGGCTGAAATTAGAATCTCAGGGCTGTATTTTCCTTTGCGTTTAGCATTTTAATGTTTAAGAGTAATTATGAATACAATTGGTGTATTCATGTGCCTTTCAGTCCTTCTGTCTGTTCGTTGTGGGACAACGAAAGCAAAGAACATTGAAATTTATACGATACAACAAGTACTTTCAGTTGGAAAGTGTTAATAATCAATGCGTACCGCATGATTATTTATTTATTTATTTATTTTCATGCAATAATGTACTACAATTCTACTACTAGTTCTACGATTTATTATATATCCTAAGAAACTTTAACCATATCTAGTTTAAAATTACTTTCGTTTTAATATTTTGTCCTTTAAAAAAATCTTCAAGCACATTTTATTCCAGTTCATGACTTGTATATATATATATATATTTGATGTAGTCAAAATATCAACTTTCGTTTTTTTTAAATATGTTTGATTTTTTTTTCTTTAAGAAATGTATATCATATACTATAGGAGATTCATGTTTCCATTATTTAGTGCTTTTTTTGTTGTTGTTGTTGTTGTTGTTTGTTTATTTTTATGTACGTGATCATACAACCGCAATCTTAAGTTAAAAAATATTTTTTTATTCTGAAAAGAAAAAAGATATATATATATATATATATATATATAGTTATATAATGTAAAATTGCGGTATTAATTATTTTTTCTCAGAAACTAATAGTATTTAAAAATGCATTCTCCTTATATTTCTTAATTTTTGACATCAAATCAAAAATAAAGACACGAATAAAAAAAACGAATAGTATGACTAGCATTTTAAGATTAGTTGTAAAAATTCACATTTTATTTATTTTGTTATTTATAATTTTTTTTTCTATTGTGAGACTTTCTTCTTCTTATTTATTTATTTATTTATTTATTTATTTTATTTTTTTACTTTAAAGCGTTATTATAAGATATGCATTCGATAATAACAAAAATAATTTTGCTTAAATTTATTATTTGAATTCTAATTCCTTTAAAATAGTCAAAATGTTAAAAAAAAAAAAAAAAAAAAAAAAAAAAAAAAAGATAATAATGAATATATAATTAATAAATATGTCTAATGTAAATTGAATTGGGAGCTATAATAGCTAGCTTATAATAATATAATACAGTGTGATTGTAGGCAAAGATAGGCATAATTAAAGATATGCTAAAAACCAACAAAAAATAATTAAACAAAAACAATAAATTTGCTTAAATGGTTGTATGTATCATTATTTCGAAGGTTATAGACAGAATACAATATACCGAATAATCATAGATGAAAAAGGTACTTGTGAAGATCTACTTTTTTTTTTCTTGACTAGGTGAAAAAGATGGCATAAACTGTGGGAACATTCAGCCTTGTACCACATCATTTACTTCTTGGAATCTATTACTATGAGTTTGGCATTCGATGAAATTTTTATTCTTATTTTCATTGGGATGTACATATTGAAGATCCTACAGTTGATCACGGGATTTTTTACAAAAATCGTATTCTAAAGCACCAAAAATTCTGATAAGTATCGAATAAAAGTCTGTTTCATGAAAGATTTGTAATATAAATGTTTCCTTTTAATTTTTTTTTTTTCCCTTTTCATAGATCATTTCACAGCAGACTTTCTTGGAAGTTATAATGTTGTCTTCTGACGATTTCAATCCCCATATTTGGTTTTCTGCTACTCCAAAGTAAAAACAGAAAAGGTGATTGAATATAGTTTTTGTTGTTATTTTTACTCCCTCCCCCCCCCCTTAAAGATTGGCAGGGCTAAATCTAGTCCATGTACACTCTAAAGAAATTGAGAAGTTACTAATAAAGGATTGTCAGTAAGATCCGGCCTAGAGAGCCCCAGACATAGAAGAATATCATCAAGGTTAGCCTGCTCAGTAAAACGCTTGGAACAGACTTCAAAACACTTGGAACAAGGAAAATATGTAAAATATATATGATAACCACTGAGTAAGCGAGTGAGGACGGTTTGATCTTGCCTGTTAGAATTAAGTGCCAGGTAGCAAACGACGGGTTGCACTGATACCAGTGGTGAAGTGTTAAAACACGCCAAAAAGTTTGTTTCTTGTTCTTGACCATTGAAAAAAGTTCCATATGGGTTAGAGGCACAGAGACAACATGACATCCCCAGCACCAGCCTTGGCCAGGATGTCAGCAATCCTATTGCCCCTGATATCAACATGTGACAGAATCCACTGTAGGTGAATCTTATGAGACAAGGAAGGACGCTTTTTTTTTTTTTTAGAATATTCACTTCAATATCATCTCTCACAATATGCTAATTTGTCAAGGCCTAGTTAGATTTTCCGTTGTCAGATAGGATTCAGATTTCTTTTCTATTTTTGAGTAGTTGTGTACCAAAGCCTTCATCTAGGGCTATTAACTTGGTCCAAAAGACTAAGTAGTAGTCCAGGATTCCACTTCTGAATCCTTACTTCTTGATTTTGTGAATTTATATAAATTCCCCTTCCTGTACTATCACTATCATATTTTTTACCGTCTGTGTGCAGTTGGATAATATCTATTGGAATTTTAATTCTTTCAAGATCCAGCTGTCTTAGATATTTCAGGAAGATTTTTTTCCCTTGTTTACGTGAACAGTCAATATGAAAAAACATTAGAAAACCCCTCTGATGTAATACCATTGAATGTTACATGACTAAGTGGTATTCGAACTGAAAGTCTTTCTAAGATCATCTTTCTTATGGCCAAAGTTACCGTAATGAGTTTACTGAAGGATTTGGTGCCAGTTTGAAAGCCATATGAAAGAACAACCATGCGAAGCCATATGGAAGAACAACCACATGGAAGCCATATGAAATTCCATGTGGAAGTAATTACTAGTAGCGCGTAGGAAATTAACAATGTTTTTTCCGGTATACCTTCACGATCAACGGATAAAACTCTACACGCCAGGAAACAACTACATACATTACTCATTGTAGTCATACAGTAAAGCGCGTCTAAAAATATCGCTAAAGACAATGTTATCAATTATCCGACTTGCATTATATCTAATTGAAAATGTATCTCGGAATAGTAAATATTTAAAGGAAGAGAAAAGGAACGATAAACCGGCTGAAAGTATTCAGTTGTATGTCTAGGGGGATCGATAATCATGTAGCAATGTTGAGAAATTCTACATTCTGCATGTAGGATTTCTGATCGTAAACTAGAAGAAGAGCTATCCCGAGCTTCTTATGGTGTACAAAACTTTTTTATAGCTCACCGAGAAAATGTTTGGTATAACACTATTCGACAAATAGACAATGAAAGTGAAGAGCTGTTATTATTTATAACAACACACAACTATAACTATATATATAAAATGAAATGCTAGTATGTGCGTTATTCACAAATTCAAAAATTATTAGACATATTTACTAGTGATTTTTTGTAAAATGATCTACGTATTTCTTGAAAGGTTTAAAGCTAGTAAAAGTTTTGATCTGACAAAGAGAACGAGTATTAGAAGCTTTTAAAAATATTGGTTCATGGTGCACCATTTACCTTCAATACTGTTAAAAATGACTTCTCAAAAATGAGCAAAATTGTCTCAAAATAGTTCCAAAATAATATATACTTAAATTTAAAAATCCCATGTACTGATTTTTGAGTATATTGACATGCTGAAAAATGGAGGTGACCACTAAGAATCCCAATATCTACATTTTTGAGTATGTCAATATACTTAAAATTGAGTACATAGGTTTTCAAATTTAAGTATATATTGTTTCGGAGCTATTTTGAGACAATTTTGCCCATGTTTGAGAAACCATTTTTAACAGTGAAATAATGCACTTATTATTAACATTAACTCAACTATTCATATTCGTGAATGGTAAATCTTGTCATATAATTATACTTTATTATACCAAAAGATCAGAAATAATCCAACGTATCCGAATTGATCATTTAAATTAAATATTTTCATTTAATTAAAAAGATAATGACTAAAACTCACACAATAGCTTTAGAATTCATAAATATTTATTATTCAGTTACTGAGGATCATTTAATTATTTATTTATTGAAATAAAACTAAATACATTTACAAGTGCAATAAGACTGAAATAAAACAAAACTTTACTAAAAATTACATAAAATTGCGGGGTCTAAAAATTTCTGTGATTTTTAAAACGCATCCTTTGTATAGACTAAACAAGAATGAAAAATTACGTGCTTTGCATGGATTAGAAGCAATTCCAAATTGTATGTAGCCGTTGAATCATTTAACCTGTATGTATTTATCTCTATAATAATTTAAAAATCATTTTCTTTTTAAATAGAAAGGAAGAAATCTCGCCAAAATTAATTTAGTGCATTTTTATTTATTTAAATGAAAACATATAAGTTCCTTTTCTGTAGCCCTATTGTAGTATTTTTCTTTTTTAATAATTATCTAAAAACAACGAATCTACTGAAGTGCATTTAGTTTTAGTTACTCGTTAAGAGTCTCATAAAAACATTTTTTTTGCCTATATTACTAAAGAGAGAGCATAAAGATTGCTTTTATGTAGTCCTGTGCTACTTCCAAACTTTGCATACGCACCACAGATTGTTCTAAAAAAATCCTTACTATACTGAAAAAAATACATTATACAATTTCCTCTTATACCTCATAGTGAAACAAATTAAACTTGTAGGGTCCTGTACACTAATAAATTAAGCTAATCATACATTATTTTTCAATAAAATATGGTATTGTGTATCTTTAAAATATAAATTAATTTCCTTACGGTACATGTATTATAAAAAAAAATTAAATTAAATTATGCTTTTAAAATATACGTCTTCTAGACCGTAATGCATCGGAAATATTTTGTGAATATTTGGACTTAAACCAGTTGTGCTATTTATAACATTTACCCTAGAGAACATACCTTAGTAAACTGGAAAATCATATGTTTTTCAAAGCATCCCTTGTAAATATTAACGGAAAAAAAGAGCGCGGACGTATTAAAAGACAGAGACAAATTAAAGTCATAACCACTTTTAAACTGTTAGAAAGAGCTAAAACGGTTTACACAAAAGAAAACATAATTGAAATATTTCTAATTTTAAAATTTATCTATCTGAATATTTATAAGATGCCCTGTAAAACGAATTGCTAATCATACTATAATATATGATGTATATATATATATATATATATATATTGCATTTGAAAAATAAATAATTATTTTATTAAGACTTGTGTTGTTTAAAAGGTGCAAAATACATCCCGTAGAGCGTAATGCATTAGCAATCTTCAGGGTTTCCCTGTACACAAAACAGTCCTGATATTTAAATTAGTTTCAATAGATTACATGCCATAGTGGAATGAATATCATCTGTAGTTTTGTAAATTCTGAAAATATTTACAGTTGTTAGACAATGAACAGACAGACCACGATCAGACCACGATGTGCCAGAATATAAAACTAAAGCAACAAATGTTATATTTTTACTGAAGTGATAAACAATCAACAAAAAGGAATGCCAAAATATTAAATGTGATTTTTCAGACGCAACAAGTTACTTCTATAGAAGAAAAAACTGTCATACATTTTGTTCCAAATATTTCTTTCGGATCCAATTTATTTTCCTGAAAGTGAAATTCATATTCGAAGAAATATGAAAACATATGCCATAAAGCTGAGAAATGATTTTTTTTTTTTTTTTTCGTGTTTTTTTTTTTTTTTTTCAACGAATATTTCCCTTTTTCATTTTTTTTTTTTCAAGCTAATCAAATGATAAAAAAAAAAACATTTCTCTTCAACATCAAAGAAACTTTTTTTTTTTTTTTTTTTTCAAAAAATTTATTCAAAAATATTCGAGAGTCGACAAATAACGGAGATAAAAAAAAGACTCATTTTAAAGCTGCTTTAACAGTAAATAATAAAATAAATATTTATTTATATTCTTTAAAATATAAAGATAAAATATTGATATCCATGTAAATTTTATTTTATATGTATAAAAAAGATTAGTTATATAATTATCGAACAAGCAAACTACATAGAAACGGTTAATTAAATTGATTTTTTCCCCAAATGCATATGCTTTGATTTTTAAAAGAAAAAGAAATGTTTACGAAGGATTTTTTTTGTTTTTTTCTTTTCAGTTTTTAAAATATTATATTTGAAGGGTTAGGTATTAGGTTATGTAGGAGCTAAAAATCAGAAAATATTTTAAGAAACGACAAACAAAAGAACCTTTTAAAAAATAATTTCTATTCATCTATTCATCTATTGATTATTATTATTATTTTTTTTTTTTAGATAAATAGATTTTAAAATATTGTATTCTTTAAATATAATATTAAATAACTAAAAAAATAAAAAATAAAAATATATATATATATGAGTGTTGAAAAAGATAAATATTTTTGGGGAAATTTCTTTGAAAATTACGTAAATAGGAAGAATTAAAAAAAGAAAAAAAAAATCTACGTATCTAAAATTACATTATGCAGGTTTCGATACAGTAAAAGAATGAAAACTTAAACGCATGATGATTTTAATGAATATTATTTTTATGAAATAATTTGAAGTACTAAAAAGTGATTGAAGATAAAATATGTATAAATTAAAAGCATACAAATTTGTTTACTTGTCTTACACGTTATCATTACACAGATCTACAACTAAAATTTTATTTTGACAATTTTGGCTGATCTTTATGTTTCCTGATGTATTGAAACCGAAACTGAAGATAAATTGATTAAAACATAATGTATTCTTTAAATATAATATTAAATTACTTATATATAATGCATATATATATATATAATGCATGAGATTTGAAAAGAATAAATATTTTCGGAGAAATATCTTTGAAAATTACGTAAATGGAAAGAGTAAAAAAAAAAAAAAAAAAAAAAAAAAAAAAAGAGAGAGAAAAGGAAAGAAACCGAATATATATATATATATATATATATATGTGTGTGTGTGTGTGTGTGTGTGTGTGTGTATCAAAACTTATATTATGCAGATTTTGATGCAGGTAAAGAATCAAAATTTAAAACATGGTGATTTTAATAATTATCATTCTTTTGAAGTAATTTGAAATACTAAGACTCATTAAAAGAGAAAATATGCATAAAACAAAAGGGGACAAATTTATTTGCTTATATTAAACGTTATTATTATACAGACCTACATGTAAAATTTTTATTTCATAATTTTGGCTAATCGTTATGTTCTCTGATATGCTGAAACCGAAAATTAAGATAAATAGATTTAAAAATAATATATTCTTTAAACATAATATTAAATAACATAAAAATAAAAAATGCATGTGTGTTAAAAAGGATAAATATTTTTGGCTAAATATCTTTGAAAATTACGTAAATGGAAAGAATTAAAAAAAAAAAAAAAAAAACTGGAAAAATGAATGGAACAGAATAATCTATATCTATATCTATCGATATCTATATCATTATATAAAGCGCAAAAAATTGTTTGTTTGTGGAGGGTAATCTCTGAAACTACTGAACCGATTTAAAAACTTCTTTCACTGACCGAAAGCTACAGTATGCCATATTGTTATAGGCTATATTTAATTTTGATAAAATAAATTTTAGTTTAAAATCTGAGCATTTTAATTAAAATCCCCATAGAAGCCGTAATAGAAATGGAAATAATGAAATATTAAAAAAATTAGCTGCTGCCAACATAAAAGAAACATTTACATATTCATTTCGTTTTTAAAATATCTTGACGTGAAAAGAAAAGAAATATATTTGCACGTGCATTAAATTGAAATTCATATAAAGCTTTTTTAATTGTTAAACTTACACGTTAAATCTGACGTCATTATAGAATTAAAAGTGTTTATTTTTCTAATAATTTAATTTGATATGATATGATATAATATCTAAGCATCAATGTTTAAACCACGGAGTCTTTATTACTCCGTGGTTTAAACTGATGTGTGTAAACGAAATTGGAATTTAAAAATAAATAAATAAATAAAATAAAATAAAATAAGAAATTCTATTTTATAATATTATTCAACGAGATATATAAAGTAGAGTGATAAATGGTAACCCTTGAGAAGGTCCAAGATGAGTCTTGTGACATGCTCTCCTTGCACCTGCACATTCGGTGGTTCCCTTGGTAACAGCTTATTTTCAGTAAATTTCTATGGCAACGGTTTGGAGATTGTTCTTCGAATAAGTCATAAACGCCAATTTTTTTGTTTACTTGCGTAGTTTAATATTCTTTTGTTCTAAATCATTTTGATTTTGATTTTACTTCTCTTTTATTTCGTGTAGTTGAACTTTAACCGACAAAACGTTTAAAAATAGTTGAAAAATTATTATTTGTTGTTAAATTTAGCTCTTTAAAAGTTTAAATTTTCTTTTATAAACACTTTTAAACTTTGTTGGGAAACGATGAAGTTAAAGGTATTTTATTATTTATTAAAATGTGAAATATGTGTAAAATTATTTTAAAAACAATTTATTTCGGTCATAGGACTGTCATGTTACCCAATAATAATGATAATTTGTCGAACTGATATTTTAAATGCCAAAATAGCGATAAAGGGCCAAACACAGCAACCTATTCGAGCATGTCACGTGATTCATCTTGAACCAAGGAAAGTTAATCCTTCATCCATTGAATCAGCACTCTAATTTATATATCTCGTTGATATTATTTATTTTAATTTATAATTGTTGCCAAAAAGATTTACGAATTAATTTATTTTTAGACATATAATAAAATATATTTTCATGCGAACAATAATATAAAAAGTGAACTGGATTTTTTGTAAAAAAATAATAAAGATCGAGGAAAATTATTTCCCCATTTTAATCCCCATATTTGGATATAGATATGTATTAGTTATCATGTGCATCCGTTAGATTAAATTGTTTTTGTTGTAAAATTGATAAAATTGGAATTTTAAATTTCAAAACTCTAGAAAAAAAAAATGGCAAATTTCCATATTCGATTGAAAACATAAACATTTCATTTCAAAGGATGATATTTACACAATAAACATCCAACTAATAAACTAATTAAAAGGGAAAGGATAAATATTCTATCATAATTTGAAGTCAAATTTGTTTTCAAATGTCTAAATAAAGTATCTGATATAATATACTAATATGTTGCAGCGGAATAGATTTGATATCCGTCATCTTTGGCAGAAAAAAAAAATATCGCCAAATTATCCAGGCGAATATAATTTAATTCCTTTCAAAAATCATGGTTATTTTGAAAACTTACATTAAGAGTGTAACGAATAATATGAAACAATATTTCGTACAATACATATTACGAAAATATACATCTGGCATGAATATTTTCGTATTACTTTTTGATCGCCAAATACAAAAAACGCCAAGGGTGACAGTTTTGAAATTTAAAATTAAAATTTTGTCAATTTGACAGCAAAATAACTCAATCTAACGCATGCATACAATAACTATTACATATCTATACCCAAATATGAGCATTAAAATCGGGAAATAATTCTTCTAGAATTTTAATAATAAAAAAAAAAAAAAAAAAAAAAAAAAATCCAATGAGCGATTAACATGGAAAATCTTTTTCTTGCATCCACGGGCGGTCAGTGATGTCATACTTCGCTTGCGTATTGAGATGTTTAAATTTATTTGGCGACTATTTTTAGCAAATAACAGTTATGGCAAGTAGCTCAATATGCATAGCGCATACAGCCATTACTGAAATGTAAATAGCATTTAATTATTTGAGTTACATTATGTTGACTGGAAACCTATTTAATATACCTATGCTCTATAGCTATACTAATATAAAAAAAAAAGAAAGGTTTATATGCATATATAGAGAACGATCGCTAGAACTAAAAAGCCGATTGCTTTTTTTTTTTTTTTTTTTTCTTTCAATAATCAAAAGTTACACTGTCTCTCTCTAAGTGCTAGAAGCTATAATAAATTTTGGTAAAATAAATTTTTAATTAAAATTTTCAATATTTTAATTGAAAACAAAGCATAGATTTGATATCTATCGTTATTGGTGATTTTTGTATTTGGCGAACGAAAACGTAATACGAAAATCTGTATATTATCGTAGTAAATGCGAGATGTATGTGTTTACTTCAATTACCCTACTACCGTAGGTAGTGGAAGTATTGTATAGGTTTTGGCAATTGGTTAGTGTGTGTGTATATGTGCACGTGTGTGTGTAATCTTCTGGCTGTCATATCTCCAAAACTAATAAAAATAAAACTACTAAACTTCACAAGTGATTCCGGTCTGGTGTACAGATAAATTTTCCAAATTTTCGTGAAAATTGAAAAACCGGAATTGGGTCATCGAAAACCAGAAATGGGACCCTAAGCCCATATTCAAAAACACCTCTAATGATTTTCTTCAAAGTTGCTATATAAATAATATATTAGATGCCCTTTCGATTGAAAAGTTGCTTAGTTCAGGAAAATTGATAGGCGTCCTCTATAAACAGCTCAATTTCAGACTTCGCAAGTGCGTTCCTTTAAAAACGCCTGTACGGATTTTTTTCAAACTCGCCATGTTAACTTCCGATTAAATATCCTTTTGTATGTAATTATTGTTTTTAGGTCAATAATTGAGTATGTTAAGTTTTGGTAAAAGTTGGTATCTCAAAAACGGCTCTAACGTATTCTTGAAAATTTTTTCTTTAATCCAATTTAGATAACCTTTCTCAAGTATTACGTGCTTATAACAGGAATATTAACGGTCATCCTGATTAGGTAGTTCAGTTTTAGATCTCGGAAATTCATGTTTAAAAAAATAACTATCTATTTTTTCCCCTTATTTTTTAACTCGCTATGCAAACTCTGTTGTATGTGTCTTTATACGTGTATCAAGTTTCTCTTACTCGAAAATCTCAAAAAATGCAAGTAATATCTCCAAAAAATTGTATATATTACGTGTAATAGTGGGTAATGGAAGTCGTGTGGTTGTTTCACACCAGATTCTGTAATAGTATATATTGTACGAATATTGTTTCATATTATTGGTTTCTCCTTTAATATACATTATTAAAATAATAATCAATTATGGAAAAAATTAAATATATTTGCGAAATGAAAAAATAAATAATAATTAAAGCTATTATGACGTCAATTTTATCAAAAACATTTTCATGTCATAGGTTTATTTTTCAATATTTTTTATTCATGAGTAAAGAAATGTTTCTTTTTATGAAATAAATAAATAAATAGCATTAAGTAAAAATTGCCAACATTTAACAACTAATTAAAAAAAATAATTGTAAAATTATATTTTGACTTTCCAGTTAATAATATTGCCTGACTATAACATATAAACTGATATATTTCTTGATTTTTTACATATCAATCCATCTTTAACTAAAATTTGTTCATCAGTGCGAAGCCGGACGGGTCAGCTAGTCATTATATAAAGCGCAAAAAATTGTTTGTTTGTGGAGGGTAATCTCTGAAACTACTGAACCGATTTAAAAACTTCTTTCACTGACCGAAAGCTATAGTATGCCATATTGTTACAGGCTATATTTAATTTTGATAAAATAAATTTTAGTTTAAAATCTGAGCATTTTAATTAAAATCCCCATAGAAGCCGTAATAGAAATGGAAATAATGAAATATTAAAAAAATTAGCTGCTGCCAACATAAAAGTAACATTTGCATATTCATTTCGTTTTTAAAATATCTTGACGTGAAAAGAAAAGAAATATATTTGCACGTGCATTAAATTGAAATTCATATAAAGCTTTTTTAATTGTTAAACTTACACGTTAAATCTGACGTCATTATAGAATTAAAAGTGTTTATTTTTCTAATAATTTAATTTGATATGATATGATATAATATCTAAGCATCAATGTTTAAACCACGGAGTCTTTATTACTCCGTGGTTTAAACTGATGTGTGTAAACGAAATTGGAATTTAAAAATAAATAAATAAATAAAATAAAATAAAATAAGAAATTCTATTTTATAATATTATTCAACGAGATATATAAAGTAGAGTGATAAATGGTAACCCTTGAGAAGGTCCAAGATGAGTCTTGTGACATGCTCTCCTTGCACCTGCACATTCGGTGGTTCCCTTGGTAACAGCTTATTTTCAGTAAATTTCTATGGCAACGGTTTGGAGATTGTTCTTCGAATAAGTCATAAACGCCAATTTTTTTGTTTACTTGCGTAGTTTAATATTCTTTTGTTCTAAATCATTTTGATTTTGATTTTACTTCTCTTTTATTTCGTGTAGTTGAACTTTAACCGACAAAACGTTTAAAAATAGTTGAAAAATTATTATTTGTTGTTAAATTTAGCTCTTTAAAAGTTTAAATTTTCTTTTATAAACACTTTTAAACTTTGTTGGGAAACGATGAAGTTAAAGGTATTTTATTATTTATTAAAATGTGAAATATGTGTAAAATTATTTTAAAAACAATTTATTTCGGTCATAGGACTGTCATGTTACCCAATAATAATGATAATTTGTCGAACTGATATTTTAAATGCCAAAATAGCGATAAAGGGCCAAACACAGCAACCTATTCGAGCATGTCACGTGATTCATCTTGAACCAAGGAAAGTTAATCCTTCATCCATTGAATCAGCACTCTAATTTATATATCTCGTTGATATTATTTATTTTAATTTATAATTGTTGCCAAAAAGATTTACGAATTAATTTATTTTTAGACATATAATAAAATATATTTTCATGCGAACAATAATATAAAAAGTGAACTGGATTTTTTGTAAAAAAATAATAAAGATCGAGGAAAATTATTTCCCCATTTTAATCCCCATATTTGGATATAGATATGTATTAGTTATCATGTGCATCCGTTAGATTAAATTGTTTTTGTTGTAAAATTGATAAAATTGGAATTTTAAATTTCAAAACTCTAGAAAAAAAAAATGGCAAATTTCCATATTCGATTGAAAACATAAACATTTCATTTCAAAGGATGATATTTACACAATAAACATCCAACTAATAAACTAATTAAAAGGGAAAGGATAAATATTCTATCATAATTTGAAGTCAAATTTGTTTTCAAATGTCTAAATAAAGTATCTGATATAATATACTAATATGTGACAGCGGAATAGATTTGATATCCGTCATCCTTGGCAGAAAAAAAAAATATCGCCAAATTATCCCGGCGAATATAATTTAATTCCTTTCAAAAATCATGGTTATTTTAAAAACTTACATTAAGAGTGTAACGAATAATATGAAACAATATTTCGTACAATACATATTACGAAAATATACATCTGGCATGAATATTTTCGTATTACTTTTTGATCGCCAAATACAAAAAACGCCAAGGGTGACAGTTTTGAAATTTAAAATTAAAATTTTGTCAATTTGACAGCAAAATAACTCAATCTAACGCATGCATACAATAACTATTACATATCTATACCCAAATATGAGCATTAAAATCGGGAAATAATTCTTCTAGAATTTTAATAATAATAATAAAAAAAAAAAAAAAAAAAAAAAATCCAATGAGCGATTAACATGGAAAATCTTTTTCTTGCATCCACGGGCGGTCAGTGATGTCATACTTCGCTTGCGTATTGAGATGTTTAAATTTATTTGGCGACTATTTTTAGCAAATAACAGTTATGGCAAGTAGCTCAATATGCATAGCGCATACAGCCATTACTGAAATGTAAATAGCATTTAATTATTTGAGTTACATTATGTTGACTGGAAACCTATTTAATATACCTATGCTCAATAGCTATACTAATATAAAAAAAAAAAGAAAGGTTTATATGCATATATAGAGAACGATCGCTAGAACTAAAAAGCCGATTGCTTTTTTTTTTTTTTTTTTCTTTCAATAATCAAAAGTTACACTGTCTCTCTCTAAGTGCTAGAAGCTATAATAAATTTTGGTAAAATAAATTTTTAATTAAAATTTTCAATATTTTAATTGAAAACAAAGCATAGATTTGATATCTATCGTTATTGGTGATTTTTGTATTTGGCGAACGAAAACGTAATACGAAAATCTGTATATTATCGTAGTAAATGCGAGATGTATGTGTTTACTTCAATTACCCTACTACCGTAGGTAGTGGAAGTATTGTATAGGTTTTGGCAATTGGTTAGTGTGTGTGTATATGTGCACGTGTGTGTGTAATCTTCTGGCTGTCATATCTCCAAAACTAATAAAAATAAAACTACTAAACTTCACAAGTGATTCCGGTCTGGTGTACAGATAAATTTTCCAAATTTTCGTGAAAATTGAAAAACCGGAATTGGGTCATCGAAAACCAGAAATGGGACCCTAAGCCCATATTCAAAAACACCTCTAATGATTTTCTTCAAAGTTGCTATATAAATAATATATTAGATGCCCTTTCGATTGAAAAGTTGCTTAGTTCAGGAAAATTGATAGGCGTCCTCTATAAACAGCTCAATTTCAGACTTCGCAAGTGCGTTCCTTTAAAAACGCCTGTACGGATTTTTTTCAAACTCGCCATGTTAACTTCCGATTAAATATCCTTTTGTATGTAATTATTGTTTTTAGGTCAATAATTGAGTATGTTAAGTTTTGGTAAAAGTTGGTATCTCAAAAACGGCTCTAACGTATTCTTGAAAATTTTTTCTTTAATCCAATTTAGATAACCTTTCTCAAGTATTACGTGCTTATAACAGGAATATTAACGGTCATCCTGATTAGGTAGTTCAGTTTTAGATCTCGGAAATTCGTGTTTAAAAAAATAACTATCTATTTTTTCCCCTTATTTTTTAACTCGCTATGCAAACTCTGTTGTATGTGTCTTTATACGTGTATCAAGTTTCTCTTACTCGAAAATCTCAAAAAATGCAAGTAATATCTCCAAAAAATTGTATATATTACGTGTAATAGTGGGTAATGGAAGTCGTGTGGTTGTTTCACACCAGATTCTGTAATAGTATATATTGTACGAATATTGTTTCATATTATTGGTTTCTCCTTTAATATACATTATTAAAATAATAATCAATTATGGAAAAAATTAAATATATTTGCGAAATGAAAAAATAAATAATAATTAAAGCTATTATGACGTCAATTTTATCAAAAACATTTTCATGTCATAGGTTTATTTTTCAATATTTTTTATTCATGAGTAAAGAAATGTTTCTTTTTATGAAATAAATAAATAAATAGCATTAAGTAAAAATTGCCAACATTTAACAACTAATTAAAAAAAATAATTGTAAAATTATATTTTGACTTTCCAGTTAATAATATTGCCTGACTATAACATATAAACTGATATATTTCTTGATTTTTTACATATCAATCCATCTTTAACTAAAATTTGTTCATCAGTGCGAAGCCGGACGGGTCAGCTAGTCATTATATAAAGCGCAAAAAATTGTTTGTTTGTGGAGGGTAATCTCTGAAACTACTGAACCGATTTAAAAACTTCTTTCACTGACCGAAAGCTATAGTATGCCATATTGTTACAGGCTATATTTAATTTTGATAAAATAAATTTTAGTTTAAAATCTGAGCATTTTAATTAAAATCCCCATAGAAGCCGTAATAGAAATGGAAATAATGAAATATTAAAAAAATTAGCTGCTGCCAACATAAAAGTAACATTTGCATATTCATTTCGTTTTTAAAATATCTTGACGTGAAAAGAAAAGAAATATATTTGCACGTGCATTAAATTGAAATTCATATAAAGCTTTTTTAATTGTTAAACTTACACGTTAAATCTGACGTCATTATAGAATTAAAAGTGTTTATTTTTCTAATAATTTAATTTGATATGATATGATATAATGATCTAAGCATCAATGTTTAAACCACGGAGTCTTTATTACTCCGTGGTTTAAACTGATGTGTGTAAACGAAATTGGAATTTAAAAATAAATAAATAAATAAAATAAAATAAAATAAGAAATTCTATTTTATAATATTATTTATTTTAATTTATAATTGTTGCCAAAAAGATTTACGAATTAATTTATTTTTAGACATATAATAAAATATATTTTCACGCGAACAATAATATAAAAAGTGAACTGGATTTTTTGTAAAAAAATAATAAAGATCGAGGAAAATTATTTTCCCATTTTAATCCCCATATTTTGATATAGATATGTATTAGTTATAATGTGCATCCGTTAGATTAAATTGTTTTTGTTGTAAAATTGATAAAATAGGAATTTTAAATTTCAAAACTCTAGAAAAAAAAAAATGGCAAATTTCCATATTCGATTAAAAACATAAACATTTCATTTCAAAGGATGATATTTACACAATAAACATCCAACTAATAAACTAATTAAAAGGGAAAGGATAAATATTCTATCATAATTTGAAGTCAAATTTGTTTTCAAATGTCTAAATAAAGTATCGGATATAATATACTAATATGTTGCAGCGGAATAGATTTGATATCCGTCATCCTTGGCAGAAAAAAAAAATATCGCCAAATTATCTGGCGAATATAATTTAATTCCTTTCAAAAATCATGGTTATTTTAAAAACTTACATTAAGTGTGTAACGAATAATATGAAACAATATTTCGTACAATACATATTACGAAAATATACATCTGGCATGAATATTTTCGTATTACTTTTTGATCGCCAAATACAAAAAACGCCAAGGGTGACAGTTTTGAAATTTAAAATTAAAATTTTGTCAATTTGACAGCAAAATAACTCAATCTAACGCATGCATACAATAACTAATACATATCTATACCCAAATATGAGGATTAAAATCGGGAAATAATTCTTCTAGAATTTTAATTAAAAAAAAAAAAAAAAAAAAAAAAAAATCCAATGAGCCATTAACATGGAAAATCTTTTTCTTGCATCCATGGGCGGTCAGTGATGTCACACTTCGCTTGCGTATTGAGATGTTTAAATTTATTTGGCGACTATTTTTAGCAACTAACAGTTATGGCAAGTAGCTCAATATACATAGCGCATACAGCCATTACTGAAATGTAAATAGCATTTAATTATTTGAGTTACATTATGTTGATTGGAAACCTATTTAATATACCTATGCTCTATAGCTATACTAATATAAAAAGAAGAAAGGTTTATATGCATATGTAGAGAACGATCGCTAGAACTAAAAAGCCGATTGCTTTTTTTTTTTTTTTTCTTTCAATAATCAAAAGTTACACTGTCTCTCTCTAAGTGCTAGAAGCTATAATAAATTTTGGTAAAATAAATTTTTAATTAAAAGTTTCAATATTTTAATTGAAAACAAAGCATAGATTTGATATCTATCGTTATTGGTGATTTTTGTATTTGGCGATCGAAAACGTAATACGAAAATCTGTATATTATCGTAGTAAATGCGAGATGTATGTGTTTACTTCAATTACCCTACTACCGTAGGTAGTGGAAGTATTGTATAGGTTTTGGCAATTGGTTAGTGTGTGTGTATATGTGCTCGTGTGTGTGTAATCTTCTGGCTGTCATATCTCCAAAACTAATAAAAATAGAACTACTAAACTTCACAAGTGATTCAGGTCTGGTGTACAGATAAATTTTCCAAATTTTCGTGAAAATTGAAAAACCGGAATTGGGTCATCGAAAACCAGAAATGGGACCGTAAGCCCATATTCAAAAACACCTCTAATGATTTTCTTCGAAGTTGCTGTATAAATAATATATTAGATGCCCTTTCGATTGAAAAGTTGCTTAGTTCAGGAAAATTGATAGGCGTCCTCTATAAACAGCTCAATTTCAGACTTCGCAAGTACGTTCCTTTAAAAACGCCTGTACGGATTTTTTTCAAACTCGCCATGTTAACTTCCTATTAAATATCCTTTTGTATGTAATTATTGTTTTTAGGTCAATAATTGAGTATGCTAAGTTTTGGTAAAAGTTGGTATCTCAAAAACGGCTCTAACGTATTCTTGAAAAGTTTTTCTTTAATCCAATTTAGATAACCTTTCTCAAGTATTACGTGCTTATTACAGGAATATTAACGGTCATCCTGATTAGGTTGTTCAGTTTTAGATCTCGGAAATTCGTGTTTAAAAAAATAACTATCTATTTTTTCCCCCCTTATTTTTTAACTCGCTATGCAAACTGTGTTGTATGTGTCTTTATACGTGTATCAAGTTTCTCTTACTCGAAAATCTCAAAAAATGCAAGTAATATCTCCAAAAAATTGTATATATTACGTGTAATAGTGGGTAATGGAAGTCGTGTGGTTGTTTCACACCAGATTCTGTAATAGTATATATTGTACGAATATTGTTTCATATTATTGATTTCTCCTTTAATATACATTATTAAAATAATAATCAATTATGGAAATAATTAAATATATTTGCGAAATGAACAAATAAATAATAATTAAAGCTATTATGACGTCAATTTTATCAAAAACATTTTCATGTCATAGGTTTATTTTTCAATATTTTTTTATTTATGAGTAAAGAAATGTTTCTTTTTATGAAAAAAAAAAAAAATAAATAAATAAATAGCATTAAGTAAAAATTGCCAACATTTAACAACTAATTAAAAAAAATAATTGTAAAATTATATTTTGACTTTCGTGTTAATAATATTGCCTGACTATAACATATAAACTGATATATTTCTTGATTTTTTACATATCAATCCATCTTTAAATAAAATTTGTTCATCAGTGCGAAGCCGGACGGGTCAGCTAGTCATTATATAAAGCGCAAAAAATTGTATGTTTGTGGAGGGTAATCTCTGAAACTACTGAACCAATTTAAAAAATTCTTTCACTGATCAAAAGCTACTCTATCCCTGATTGTTATAGGCTATATTAAATTTTGATAAAATAAATTTTAGTTTAAAATCTGAGCATTTTAATTAAAATCCCCATAAAAGCCATAATAGAAATGGAAATAATGAAATATTAAAAAAATTAGCTGTTGCCAACATTAAAGAAACATTTACATTTTGCTTTTAAAATATCTTGACATGAAAATAAAAGAAATATATTTGCACGTGAATTAAATTGAAATTCATGTAAAGCTTTGCAAAATGTTAAACTTACTAGTTAAATCTGACGTCATTATAAATTTAAAGTATTTTTCTATTTATTTTATAATTGTTGCCCAAAAAAATTTCGGGTTAATTCATTTTTCGACATATAATAGAGCATTTCCTCGTGACGTCTGCTGGTTGGCAAAAAAGCGCGCTCGACTTTCCCGCGCCCCGCCCACCATTGATACTATATTGGTGATCCGCCATCGCTATGCTTTTCCCAAGCCTTTTTGCCAACCACTCATAAAAGTTGAGATGTTTGTTTACAAACAAGGAACTCCCCTATAAAATATATTTTCTCGCGAATAATAATATAAAAAGTGAATTAAAAAAATATCGTCTGCATTTCATTATGCATTTGTTAAAAGAATAATTGAGAAGTTTAAATTTATTTGACGACTATTTTTAGCAACTAACAGTTATGACAAGTAGCTCAATATACATAGCGCATACAACCATTACTGCAATGCAAATAGCATTTAATTATTTGAGTTACATTATGTTGATTAGAAACCTATTTAATCTATCTATGCTCTATACTAATATATAAAGAGGAAAGGTTTATATGTATATGTAGAGAATGATCGCTAGAACTAAAAAGCCGATTTCTATTTCTTTCTTTTTTTTATACTAATCAAAAGTTACACTGTCTCTAAGTGCTAGAGGCTATAATAAATTTTGGTAAAATACATTTTTAATTCAGTTTTTCAATATTTTAATTGAAAACAAAGCATAGATTTGATATCGGTCGTCCTTGGCGATTTTTGTATTTCGAGATCGAAAACGTAATACGAAAATCTGTATATTTTCGTATTAAATACGAGATCTATGTTTTTACTTCAATTACCGTACTACCGTAGGTAGTGGAAGTATTGTATTCGGTCCAAAAATTTGCTATAGAGTTTCACCTAATTTATATGTTTTAAGGCCTCTTGAGTCCAAAAAAGTAGTTTTTGGCAATTGGTCAGTGTGTGTGTACGAATGTGTGAAATTTTTCGGGTGTCATATCTCCAAAATTAATAAAGATAGATCTACAAATCTTCACAATTGATTCAGGTCTGATGTACAGATGAATTTTCCAAATTTTGGTGAAAATTGAAAAACCGGAACTGGGTCATCGAAAACCGGAAATGGGACCGTAAGCCCGTACCTCATAAACAGCCCTAACGATTTTCTTCAAATTTGCTATATAAACAAGCTATTAGATGTCCTTTCGAATGATATAATTGGTTATTTCAGGAAAGTTGATAGGCGTACTCTATAAACAGCTCAATTTCAGATCTCATAAGTGCCTTCCTTTAAAAACGGCTGTACGAATTTTTTTCAAACTCACCATGTTAACTTAATACTAAATATCCTTTTGTATGTAATTATTGTTTTCCGGTCAATAATTGAGTATGCCAAGTTTTGGTAAAAGTTGGTATCTTAAAAACGGCTCTATCGTTTTTCTTGAAAATTGTTTCATTAATTCAATTTAGATAACCTTTCTCAAGTATTACGTGCATATTACAGGAATACTAACAGTCATCCTGATTAGGAAGTTCAGTTTTAGATCTCGGTAATTCGTGTTTAAAAAAATAACTATGTATTTTTTCCCCTTATTTTTTAACTCACTATGTAAACTTTTTTGTAGGTGTCTTTATACGTGTATCAAGTTTCTCTTACTGGAAAATCTAAAAAAAAAAAAAAGCATGTACTTAATATCTCCAAGAAATGTATATAATACGTTTAATAGTGGGTAATGGAAGTCGTGTGGTTGTTTCACACCAGATTTTGTAATAGTATATATTATACGAATATTGTTTCATATTATTGATTTTTCCCTTAATATACATTATTAAAAACCATCAGATATGGAAAAAATTAAATATATTTGCGAGATAACTTGGCAATCTTTTTTTTTTTTTTTTTTTCCCGCCAAGGATGATTGATATAAAATCTTTTCCGAAAGCAAGTAGCGCAATATACAGCCGCTAGGGAATTGCAAATGACATTTGATTATGCAAGTTTCATTATGTTGATTGGAAACACGGTTCATTTAAAATAAATTAAATGTGCATTCGCGTTAGGAATCTACTTTTGTATAGGGCTTCTTTGGCGATATTTAAAATTTGGCAACGCAATAGCTAGGACGTTTCACTCGAAGGACTTTACGTATTTGCGATAACCTTTTTAATTCACCGCCAAAATCACAAAAAATATTAACGATCACTAATGGAGAACAATTTCTAAAACAATAACCAAATTACTTTGCGGACGTTAAATTTAGGAAAATTAAAAACACATAAGCTCTGTGTTTAATAGAAATTAATATTATAAGAACAAATAAATAATAATTAAAGCAATTATGACGTCAACTTTATCAAACACATATTCATGTTATAGGTTTATTTTTCAATATTTTTTATTCATGAGTAAAGACATGCTTTTTTTCATGAAATAAATAAATAAATAACATAAAGTAAAAATTACCAACATTTAACAACTGATTGAAAAAAATAATTTTAAAATTAAATTTTGACTTTTCAGTTGATAATATTGCCTGACTATAACATATAAACTGATGTTTTTTTTATTTTTTGCATATCAATTCATCGTTAACTAAAATTTGTTCATCCGTGCGAAGTAGGACGGGTCAGCTAGTCATTACATAAAGCGCAAAAAATTGTATGTTTGTGGAGGGTAATCTCTGAAACTACTGAACCGATTTAAAAAATTCTTTCACTGATCAAAAGCTACACTATCCCTGATTGTTATAGGCTATATTAAATTTTGATAAAATAAATTTCAGTTTAAAATCTGAGCATTTTAATTAAAATCCCCATAAAAGCCATAATAGAAATGGAAATAATGAAATATTAAAAAAATTAGCTGCTGCCAACATAAAAGAAACATTTAGTACATGTTCATTTTGTTTTAAAAATATCTTGACATGAAAAGAAAAGAAATATATTTGCACGTGAATTAAATTGAAATTCATATAAAGCTTTGCGAAATGTTAAACTTACACGTTAAATCTGATGTCATTGTAGCTTATTATTATTATTTTTTTTTCTAATGATATAATTTATTTAATACTAAGCATTAATGTTTAAACAGATGTGTAAACAAAATTGGATTAAAAATAAACAAATAAATAAATAACTTACCTGAAGCATCAAATGCTTTTTTAACATTAAATTCTAAAAAGTATAATTTATAATAAAGTTTATATACCTTATTAAAATACGCAAGCGAAGTGATGACGTCACTGACCGTCAGTAGGGCCAAGAAAAAGATTTTCTATGTTAATCCTCCATTGAATTTTTTGTAAAAAATTATTAAAAATCGAGGAAATTTATTTCCCGATTTTAATCCCCAAATTAAAGTATACATATGTATTAGTTATTTTGGGCATGTGTTATATTAAATTGTTTTGCTGTTAAATTGACAAAATTTTAATTTAAAATTTAAAAACTGTAGAAAAAAAAATAGCAAACTTCCATTTTCGAATGTAAACATAAACATTTCATTTCAAAGGGTGATATTAGCACAATAAATATCCAACTAATATACTGATTAAAATGAAAATGATAAATATTCTATCATAATTTGAAGTCAAATTTGTTTTCAAATGTCTAAATAAAGTATCTGATATAAGATACAAATATGATGCAGCGGAACAGATTTGATATGCCAACCTTGGCGGGGAAAAATGATCTCCAAATTATCTAGCGAATATATTTAATTATTTTGAAAAATCATGGTTATTTTAACAGCGCATATTAAGAGAGCAATCAATAATATGAAACGATATTTCGTACCATACATATTACGTAAATATAAATCTGGTATGTATATTTTTGTATTACGTTTTTGATCGCCAAACACAAAACAAGTAACTCGGACACCATGATCGTCCGAGTTTTGAAATTAAAAATTAAAAATTTATCAATTTGACAGCAAAATAACTTAATCTAACGCATGCACACAATAACTAATACAGATTTATAAGACCTAAATATGGGGATTAAAATCGGGAAAAAAATTCCTTGATTTTTAATATTTTTTTACAAAAATTCCACAGACGGTTAACATAGGAAAACTTTTTCTTGGCACAACAAATGATTAGTGACGCCACACTTCGCTTGAGTATAGCCATGATTTTTGAAGGGAAATTAATACTGCGCGAGATAAGTAAGCGATCCTTATTTCTCCAAAGACGAAATATCAAATCTGTTTCGAAAACTTCATAATAGTCGTCAAGCAAGTGAATATTGCAGGTGCAGTGAAAATCATTTCTTTAATATTTCCCTCTCGAACATTTCTAAAAATTAATAATTCAAAAATAATTTTCCAGAAATGTAAGCAATTATTTTTCATTTTTTTATTGATTACAATAATTTATTTAAAAGTACTTGTCGACATTATAAGTGCTAACGCTTAAACTTAATTCTACTTTTTTCAGTTATATGACTGTCACGTAATTTAGCGCATTTGGCGATTTGCACACATGGTTAAACCAGTGAATATTTGGTGGACCGCAATTAACATTAAACGTTTGAACCAGTGAGTTTCATTGATGAACCAATGAATTAAACATTTCTGATAGGCTAACTCTTTGAATCATGTTCCCTTAAAGAATCAAGGAGACTTTACTCATTCAATTTTATTGCCTGCTTCTCCAGTCACTATATTTAAATGATTTTTTTTATTATTGAATAATTGAAAGTCTAAATTTACTTAGCGAACATTATCAGCAATTAACAATTATGACAAGTAGCGCAATATACAGCCGCTAAGGAAATGCAAATGACATTTGATTATTCGAGTTTCATTATACTGATTAGAAACATGGTTCATTTAAAATAAATTAAATATGTATTCCAATTGGAAATCTGCTTTTGTACAGGACTTCCTTGGCGATAATTAAAATTTGGCACCGCGATAGCTGGGATGTATCACACAAAAGTCTTTACGCTATTGAGATAACCTTCTAAATTCATCGCCAAAATCACAAAAAATATTAATGATCGCTATGGAGAACCATTATTAAATAGTAACCATATTGCTTTGCGGACGTTAAATTTAAGAAAATAAAAAACACATAAGCTATTTTTTAATAAAAATTAATATTTTAAGAACAAATAAATAATAATAATAATAATAACAATAACAGTAATTAATGCTATTATGACGTCAGTTTTATATTTTAAAAAATAATAAAAATTAAATCGTGTCATAGGTTTCATTTTTCAATACATTTTATTCGCATGAGTAAAGAAATGTTTCTTTTTATGTAAGAAATAAATGAATAAATAGATAAACAGTTAGTAAAAATTGTCAACATTTAATTTTATTATCATCAGCTTCAAATCTTAATTTAAATAAATAATAATTTCAAAAAATGAGAAAAAATGCATGAAACGTAATTTTTTGAAAGTTCTATTAGGAATATCGAAAATATATGTTGCAAATATGCACGTATTTCTTTTTATAGAAAAGAATTACTAAACTTAACGTGACATAGTTTATACTGTACGTGAGACACAGACAGGCAAATTATTTCTTCTATTAATATAGATACCGTTTCGAAATTTGAAATTTAGCACTGAAATAGCTCAAACGTTCCT
This sequence comes from Salticus scenicus, assembly GCA_963930645.1. NCBI lineage: Eukaryota > Metazoa > Arthropoda > Arachnida > Araneae > Salticidae > Salticus > Salticus scenicus. The sequence goes on along the minus strand of OZ005654.1, from coordinate 82,096,430 downwards.
CGACAATGGCTTTACTTACGCAATAGAGATCTTACGACATCGCAAAAATGAAAAAAAAAAGATATAAATAGCAATAAAAATAAACTTAAGAATTAATGTATAAATAAGTAAAATGTCGTCATGGAGGTCTTTTAGCAATGCTGTATCTTAAAACCCGAATAAATTACTACGTCAGAAACGCCAAAGAAAAATATTGGACGTTTCTGACGTAGTAATTTATTCGGGTTTTAATATTCCAACGCCAAGTCTCCTGTTATTAAATGCTGTATCTTATCTATTTACCTACACATTAATTTTTAATTCATATAATTTAAATTTTTCTACCTTTCGAAATTCCTTCTTTTTAAGGACTTTTCTTTAGAATTTGCCTAATAAAAGTCACAATTTTATAAACAGTTATTAATATTGCCTCACAAACACATAAACTCATATATCTGTTGTTTTTTACTTCCTTATACAAAGTAAAAGGAAGTATAGTAATCCCGATTTGCGAAATGGATTTTGTATTTCGCATTGCTCGAAAACGAATGATCGCTGAATGTTGCCAATTTATACGTGTGACAGTCATGATGTCTAGTTGCACACCTGCAAGTTTCGTCTTAACACGAGCTCTCGTTTTAGAGATATAAGCGACTTTACACGATTTTTCGGGACGTCTGTATGTATGTGTGTCTCTGTGTGTGTGTGTGTGGGGGTGTATGTCGCATAACTCAAAAACGGTTGGACGTAGAAAGTTGCGAATTGGTACATAGGTTTGTTATAACATCTAGTTGTGCACCTCCCTTTTTGGACTTTATATGATTTTCCGTTTTGGAGATATTTAGGAAAATTAGGTTCATAATGGGCAAAATGTATCAAAAAACGGTAATAGCTCAAAAACGGTTTGGACAAATCTTGCAATTTAACTGACTTCTCGACTAGCTAGACATTTGAAACTTTCAGAAAAGTTCAGAACACGTTGACATGAGTCGCCCCCCAAGGCACAACTTTGACATGATTCCCCCCCAAGGCACAAATTTGACACGAGTCCCCTCCACAAGGCACGAATTTGACATGAGTCCCCACCAAGGTACAACTTTGACATGAGTCCCCCCCAAGGCACACGAGTCCCCCTCAAGGCACAACTTTGACATGAGTCCCCCCAAGGTACAATTTTGACATGAGTCCCCCCAAGGCACAACTTTGACATGAGTTTCCCCCAAGGTACAACTTTGACATGAGTCCCCCCAAGGCACATCTTTGACATGAGTCCCCCCAAGGCACAACTTTGACATGAGTACCCCCCAAGGCATAACTTTGACATGAGTCCCCCCAAGGCACAGCTTTGACATGAGTCCCCCCCAAGGCACAACTTTGACATGAGTCCCCCCCAAGGCATAACTTTGACATGAGTCCCCCCAAGGCACAGCTTTGACATGAGTCCCCCCCAAGGCACAACTTTGACATGAGTCCCCTCCCCAAAGTACAACTTTGACATGAGTCCCCCCAAAGCACATGAGTCCCGCCAAGGCTAGGCTTTGACATGAGTCCCCCCAAGGTACAACTTTGACATGAGTCCCCCCAAGGCACAGCTTTGACATGAGTCTCCCCCAAGGCACAACTTTGACATGAGTCCCCTCCCCAAGGTACAACTTAGACATGAAACCCCCCAAAGCACATGAGTCCCCCCCAAGGCTAGGCTTTGACATGAGTCCCCCCCAAGGTACACGTTTGACATGAGTCCCCCCAAGGCACATGAGTCCCCCCAAGGCACAACTTTGACATGAGTCCCCCTCAAGGCACAACTTTGACATGAGTCCCCCCAAGGTACAACTTTGACATGAGTCCCCCCAAGGCACAACTTTGACATGAGTCCCCCCCAAGGTACAACTTTGACATGAGTCCCCCCAAGGCTCAACTTTGACATGAGTCCCCCCAAGGCACAACTTTGACATGAGTACCCCCAAGGCACAGCTTTGACATGAGTCCCCCCCAAGGCACAACTTTGACATGAGTCCCCTCCCCAAGGTACAACTTTGACATGAGTCCCCCCCAAGGAACAGCTTTGACATGAGTCCCCCCCAAGGCACAACTTTGACATGAGTCCCCAGAAGGCACAACTTTCACATGAGTCCCCCCCAAGGTATAACTTTGACATGAGTCCCCCCAAGGCACAACTAAACATGAGTCCCCCCCCCTAAGACACAACTTTGACATGAGTCCCCTCCCCAAGGCACGACTTTGACATGAGTCCCCCCAAGGTACAACTTTGACATGAGTCCCCGCAAGGCACAGCTTTGACATGAGTCCCCCCCAAGGCACAACTTTGACATGAGTCCCCTCCCCAAGGTACAACTTTGACATGAGTCCCCCCAAAGCACATGAGTCCCCCAAGGCTAGGCTTTGACATGAGTCCCCCCAAGGTACACCTTTGACATGAGTCCCCCCAAGGTACACCTTTGACATGAGTCCCCCCCAAGGCACAACTTTGACATGAGTCCCCCCCAAGGCACAACTTTGACATGAGTCCCCCCCAAGGTACAACTTTGACATGAGTCCCCCCAAGGTACAACTTTGACATGAGTCCCCCCCAAGGCACAACTTTGACATGAGTCCCCCCCAAGGCACAACTTTGACATGAGTCCCCTCAAGGCACAATTTTATTTTTTATTTTTTTTTACGTATGCATGCATTTTTTTAAAATATTTTTAGCCAAATGTTTCGGCTCCAGTGACAATGTTTTTTAACATTATGTATATTTCTAAAAGTGTATAAGGAAGTCATGTGGTGCCCACATCATTTTTTTTCTATATCAATCCATTTTTAGATAAAATTTGTTCATCCGTGCGGAGCCGGACGGGTCAGCTAGTAATAATAATAATAATAATAATAATAGTTCTATGCATCAAAAATTATATTATACAGGTTTCAATGTTCAGAAGCAATCATCAATATGCATCCAGAAGAAATAGCCAATAAATACTCAGAAGCCATCATCAATACATATTCAAAAGATATCGCCAAAAAAAAAATATATATAATAATAATAATTATAATAATTATAATAATATGTCATCACCTATATATATCCAGAAGGTATCGCCAACGAATATTCAGAATCCAACATCAATATTTATATAGCCCACAAATAGTCAGAAACCATCAACAATACATATTCAGAAGATATTGCCAACAAATATTTAGAAGGCATCCAATTTATGGATGGTGATGGTCTTGAACACCGAAATCGGCAATCGGTTTATACATACAATAAAGAATTAATTTCTCACTTTTCAGTAGGTTTTGGAAAATGTAAAGTTTTGACAGATATGACATAACATTTTAAGATAGTTTAAGAAATTAAGTGGTAAACTTAGATACTGGCCAGCATTTTGGTAATTCCAAAATGTTATACAATACATGACGCCAATGCAAAATCACTGTGTATATGAAATAATTCTGTCGTACTCTTAAAGCATTGTACAACTTTAATTTTTATTATATGATGTTCATGTTTTAATTATATATATATATATATATATATATGTATTTACAGTTCCCGATTATCCTAAATTATATTTTAAATTATTATAACTAAGAATTGTATCTCATAATACTATCTTGACTAAGAATTTACCTCACGGACGTGACAGGTCATATCACAAAACAGTAACCAATACACTAACCTGTTCATTATGATAATCGTTATTCAAACTAGTTAACTATCGATTTTGAATTTTACAAATTGAACATATTATTATAAAAATCTATTTATTATTATTAAAATTTATTCATTTATTATTTATTTGGTAGAGCTGTAGCTTAGTAGCCTCTTGGCGGCTTTTAAGAATTTATTATCATTCTGTTGATGAATTAAAACGGCTACAGCAATTGCGTAAGTAAAGACCTTGGCGTGAAACTTCCGAACTAATTCTGTGCCAAATTTCAAATTTTCTACTCTGAAGCCGTTCTGTATATTAAGCACGATTTTTCTCAATTTTATTTTAATAATTTAAAAAAAAAAAATGCTTGCACGTTATTATTTAGTTATATATTTACTTGACATGAAAAGAAATATATTCACTTATTTATTAGTTCCCCATCATACTATAGGTATGGAGAACTTATGTAATCGTGATAATTTTTGACCTCGGTTTTTTGACTTTTTTACACGTTTTCAAATATGAGGAATCCGAAAATGACAATTAGTTCCCCGTCATACTATAGGTATGGGGAACTTAGATAATCGTGAAAATTTTCGACCTCGGTTTTTTGACTTTTTTACACGTTTTCAGGTGAGAGAAATCCGAAAATGACACAATTTGTATGGTGTCTATCTCTAGGGTGTCTGTTAGTGTGTTAGTCTGTTAGTGTGTAAGTCCGTTAGTTTGTTAGTCTGTGTACACGACATCTCACGAACAAGTAATTGCAGAGAGGTCAGATCAGTTTTAAAAAATTACTTCCGATACTGGCAAGAACCCTATTAATTTGAAACATTCAAATTAAAAAACTTCGTAAGTTATTAGAAATTTACGATTTTCTTAACATGGGAGAATAGGACAAAAATTCACTTAAACGTGCATTAAATGGAAACTTTTTACTGTAAAAATGTCAAACCAGTTTTAAAATATCAGTTTGGATGCCGGAATGAACATCAGTAACTATAAATATGCTACTTTAAAAATTTCGCAAGTTATTGGAAATTTAAGAATTTTTTAACATGGCAGTATAGGGCAAAATTTCCCATAAACATCAATTTAGAGAGATATTTTCATCGCAAAGATGTCAGACTACTTTTGAAATATTATTTTGGACACTGATATGAATATTAATGACTATGAATTTTCCAATATAAAAATTTCGTAAGTTATTGGAAATTTACGAATTTCTTAACATGGCAGAATAGAGCAAAATTGAGCATAAACTTCCATTTTGAGGATCATAAATACATTAGAAAACTTGAAAATTACATTTATGATATTTGTTTGAACATGATTGAATACAAATATTCTAATAGGAAAATTTCGTAAATTATTCGTAATTTTCGATTATATCAACATAGCGAAATTGTAAATTTTTCATATAAATATGAATTCTGAGGATTATTGCATTGGAAATAGTAGCCTGAAAACTAAACAACGGAATTGACCCTGGTAAAATAAATTGATAGATTAGAATAAGATAAATATATCGAAGTGAACGGTAGGTAGCCTGTTAGGCGGGGATTTCATTCTGTCGCTGTATCAAGTTTTGATCAAATTCATTTCTTTTAGCATGATTATAATATGTCTCGCTCTAGAAATTTATGAGAGCATAAATATGATGGGGAACTGAGCAGAGTCCACCTATGCCAACTAGTTTATTTAGCATCAACCTACTTTTCCCTTTTAAAGAATTTTAAGTTGTAATGTTGTTTTAAATAAATTATTCGATTGAATTTAAAAAAAAATCAGCGTTAGCTACATTTTGTCCTTATTCATAAGTGTTTTTTTTTTTTTTTTTTTTATAAAAATAATTTTATAAATATAATTTTAAAAAATTGTAAATTTTTCCAATGGCATCATTTAAGAATTTTTTTTAGAGAATCCTGTTAGTTAGATAAGAACGATCGCGCATGTATTCTGAGCGGGAAAAATTAGTATTATATTAATATACTTTTTTTTTTTTTCTGTAGTGTAACATTATGCTAAAAGAGCGCATCTGAACAAGAAAAATAAATCTGTAAAATGTTTTCTTCTTAAATTAATAATTATAATGCTAATAAGATACTATAAATATTTTTTAAAATAATAAAATAATTAATATGCAACTTCAAAAAATACAGAAATGTATTTTATGAAAGAATATAGTAATTAAAATATATTGATATTAGTTTTTAATAATTCTATATTAGAACTTCTATGAATATGTTTCATCAGTTTTTAAAGAAAATACAATTTGCCTTCCTTTAACTGATAACATAGGCTTATACGTAAAATTTTGATTTGATAATTTTGGCAGATCATTATATTTTTTAGTGTGCTGAAAACGAAATAGAAGACAGTTTTTTTTGCCCTACCACGCATAGGGTTTTGAAAGTAGAAGGTGACTACCGACAAAATTTTTCCGTGATTCTTCCACCAATATAACTAAATTGTAACTTTTGTAGTAAGTTTACATGATTAATTGGAATTAAGCACAGAAACATACTAAAAACTACCAAAAATATAGAAATTATGTCGGTAAACACTGTGTATTGACAAAAGTGTATACGTGATAGAGGGAAAACTGACTTCATTTTCGGTTTTGGCACACTAAAATATATGTATAAGCTAGAAATATCAGAATAAATTTTGCCAGCATTATTTTTGTAGATCTGTGTAATTTCTAATGCTTATTTAACAATTTACTTTCTTAAACATTTTCAAAATTTCTGTTCAAAAATTATCTTCTTTAGATTTTTCTTATAAATATTACGCAGTGAATGATAAATATTTAATTAAAAAACATCACATATCTCAGACATTCCTATCGTTCTTACGGTACAATGCTCTACAGAAGTTAAAAAAGATAATTAGGTGAAAATATATCTAAAAAAAAAAAGAAGAAGGATAATAAAATCTAGATGCTGATTTCCTTTTTCAACTAATTGCTAGGTTTATGGAATTCAAGTCACGTATACAAGCTCTAGTACAATGATATAAGTCACGTAGTTTTGTTTGTGAATTATTTCTTTTAAAAGTGATTAAATGAGCATTTCATATGGAATCATCTCTTTTTATAAACAAATTATATTTAATAAATAGCAATTGTATGACACAATAGAAGCAATATTTATTTCTACCTATATTCTAATTGAGAAATCGGGGAGATGAATTCTGTATACAATGTCGATGAAAACACGTTTTAGTCACACACGTTTGACTGTACGTTTAACTGCATGTTTAAAGTGTGTATGGAAACACGTCCATGTAGATACGTGAAGAAACAAAGTATGTGTAGATTAAAACGCGTACTCTTAACTACACTTTTAACTGTACACAGTTAAACTGTTTGGTCACACACGTTTAACTGTATTTATCATTTTAAATTATAAAATGATAAATACGGTTCTCTCTTAAAAAAAAAAAAAAAAAAAAAAAAAAAAGAAAAAAAGAAAAAATAAAGTTAATTTATTATGTCAAGTAGGAGTTATTATTATTTTATTTATTTACTTATTTATTTTTTAATCGACTTGAGTTAAAAATTCATTTCTTTGATCTAAGTAGCAACTTTTTATTTAAGCGAAATTGAGGATGGATGGATGGTTGGGTTTTACGTCGCACTACTGCGGCGCAGATGGGCAATTGGCGACATTCCGGGACACACATCTAGAGGTCTGTCCATCACAACATGCCATCACAATTTTGATCCTCCACGGAAGGGATAGCTCTCCCCCTTCGGTGACCCCCAGAGCTATAATTTTTGATGGGAACATGGAGGACATTGCGGCCATGACAGATTTTACGTGCACCAGCCAAGCGAAATTAAGTTATCGATACTTGAGTTATTTCAACTCATTCAACCACTTATAAATGGTAACACTGCTCTCGCTGCAATGCAGTAACACGCAAGTGCAACACCCAAAGCCATTTTAAAGTGATCCAGTTTATTAAAATCATTTGTATTAAAATCAGTAATAAAAAATGTAAATTACTCAAATACAATAAATACCATAAATACCTAATTTTGAGTGTGTTATGTTAGTTCATTAAATTTCTTGAATTTAATTCAAGATGAGAGGGTGCGTTTTTTCTTGGCAAATGTAAGAAAATTCATTCAAGTTGAGCTATTTCCATTTTTTTTCATTTTAAAAGAGCTCATCTTTTAAGTGTTCACTACATATTTTCTTTTGAAAATGTCTTTTTTCAAAAATACCTATTAGATGGATAACTGATCATAGATGTGTAAAAAGAAAAAAAAACAATATTTTTAATTTTCGAGAAATTTCACATTTCAAACGTCTATAGGTTACCATGATTAAATTAAAATAATAATTAATTTATAAGTGTTTACTTAACTAAACTCTGTAAATGATAAAAACTTGCTACAGTTGTTTCAGCTAAAAGTGCAGGGTTTATCAGGTGAAAAAACAAGGCGCAAATACATCACCAAAACAGCAAGGTATGCACGCGTCTACTAAAAAATTTAAATTCATTTCTGCACATGGCTTTCTCTGAAGCATCATTTGTTAAAGTTTGGTGTAGAACTGCCAAAATACCGAACAGAGAATGAATAAAAATTAAAAAATGGAGTAATGCAGGTAAATGTGTTGAAAATATATTGCATTTATTTATTTTTTATTTATTTTTTATGCTTAGTTTCAGTTTAAAAATATGATCATTAAAAGGTTAAAAAAAAAATTCTTTGTAATCTATGTAAACCGCGTTATTATTATTATTATTATTATTTTATTTTTTTGCATTATTATTATGTTTGACTGAATATGAATTCTATCCATCTCCGTACTTTTCTAAAATTACTCTAATATATTAAAACAAATTTTCAAACTGTTGTTAGAAGACTTGGCGCTAGATAAATAAACACTAGAATTATAAACAACGACTTATACGCCAGAGAAAATAATAGCATTTATCACACCACCAACTGTGCATAAAGTAAACGGAGCGAAAGTGATCTTTTATTCCATTTTCGACTGTTTGTATTGATTGGTTAAACAATCATTTTCTATTGAGTGATTAAACAGTCGTAAAATTAGATTCCTTTCTTGTATATAGGAGCCCTTTCGTTTCGTTTCTTTATATATTTATGATGGTACGCTAAGTACTACCGAAACAGCTGTCTGCTAGTTTATTTCCTTTGGCTTTTTAAAGACGCTGTTTGATATTCCTATGTTCGTTTGTCTAGCGCCAAGTCTCTTGTCAAATATGGAATCTGTTGTAAAATAAAATAAATAAATAAATAAATAAACACCGTTTTCTCAAAATTAATTTTTATTAAAAATCTTCCATGCATCTTACGGTCGTATTCACCATCGACTTCAAATCCCGGTTCAACACAAAAATTTGAAAAGCGTATAAAGGCAGAATGCAACAGTCTAAAAAAAAAAAAAAAAAAAAAAAGACCATCTCCTGCCATCTAGTGACGAAGATCTCATATAATCTTTGATTGGTTATTTTCCGCTAAAAGATCTGAAATTAATAATGCTGCTAGATGGCAGAAGCAACGCTTTAAATTTTGGTGAAAACTTGTACCCTGACTTTGTGCGCTGATCAAGTTTTCGTGTTCAACCGTGAGATGAAGTTATTGGCGAATACAGCCGTTAGTTTTTGTTGAATATTAAAACTCCTTTTATTTCTTTTCTTTTCTTTATTTCTTTTCTCTAAATGTGTCTTAGCAAACAACTTATTTAATTTTTTCTTCTTTTTCATTTTTAAATTTTAAAATAAAAAAATTACTATATATTTTTTTTTTTTTTTTAACACCGATTTAACTTTTCTTAAAGTCATCTAAAACTGCATGAAAAAAATTTGGAAGCCTTAGTCAAAAGTTAATCAGCAAAAGGATTTTTAAATTTTATGATTCATTAAAATGTGCGAGTTAACTTTAATATCTCATTTCACAACTACAATCAAATAATATGAAACTGAAACTTTATGCGGTATTAGATATATAATTTTAGATTTTTTTTTCTTTTTTTTTTTAAGACCACTGTAGCATTAAGGGGTTCAAAATCATTTTTGGACCTTAATGCTATTAATAAATTATCCGAATTATCTAAAAAATACAGCGTTAGCTACATTTCGTCCTTATTAATAAGTGTAACATTTACTTATTTATTTATTTATTTTTAAATAAAAATCTAATAATTCGGACACATACAATCAACGAGGATACAAAGTCAAACTTTAAATTTTATATATTTTGAATAAAAACAAAAATGTTTGCACGTTTATTCGAAGTGGAATGTAAAAGACAGCGACCACGGAAAAATACTGTCTGAAAAAAAAAATGAATTTTTCCAATGACATTATTTAAGAAAATTTTAAGAAAATCATATTAGGTATGTAAGAACTATCACGGAAGTGTTCTAAGTGGGAAATATTAGTATTATATATATAGATATATAATTTATTATTAGATATATAATTTTAGATGTATTAGATATATAATTAGATTATGTATTAGTTATATAATTTTATTAGATTATGTATTAGTTATATAATTTTATTAGATTATGTATTAGATATATCATATATTTATTAGATTATGTATTAGATATATTATTAGATTATGTATTAGATATATAATTTTAGATTTTTTTTTAAGACCACTGTACCATTAAGGGGTTCAAAATTATTTTTGGACCTTAATGCTATTTAAACTGGACGTATTGGCTTAAAGTATATACCGAAAAAATGATCAATTTCGAAGATGCATGCTTGAACCGAAATTCACATCCGGCATTGCATAAACTGAAGGCACTATACATTCGGCCACAAGATGAACTGCGATATTTGTACTATTCTCCTTAAAAAAAAAAAAAAAAAAAAAAAAAAAAAAAAAAGGCATATTAAATATATAATTATAAAAATTAATAATATTATTCATATATTTACATTCATTCAATTAATTGACAGAATGCTTCAATTCATACAATGATGGAAATTTTTACCCTATCCTCTGGACATCTATTACTTAATCTAACTGGAAATGAATAAATTATTACAGAAACTGGAAGTACATAAAGTTAAAGTCATATTGGTTTAACAAATCTACAAAAATAATGGCAAGAAATTCGATTAAATTTAAAAATGTCTATAGGTGTAAACGTATTTTGAATAACTATAAACTAAAGAACTTATTTTGAATAGCTTTATATTTCTTATATTTTACTTCAGTTATTTTTCTTTATTTTTAATTATTTTATATAATAATTAATAATCTTTATAGATAAAAATGTCTTTTTAAATATCTAAAAGCGCGTATTCATAAGCAGTTTCCTCACTCTTTTTGTTTCAGTCTCAAATGAGTAATTGGTCACTTTACCTCAAGAAATAAAAAGCAAATTACATTTTGAATTTAAAAAAAATCTGGTATGAAGCAACTACACGATTTCCATTGCCCACGTATTATATGCATTTTTTAGAAACTATGTGATCAGAAGACATAAAATTGACCTAACGAAGTAGACATCTAACAAATTTCCTATAATAGAAAGCTGATATATATATAAAGACATAGTTAAAAAAAAAAAAAAAAAAAGATAAAGAGAGAGAGAGAGAGAGTTATTTTATAAAACACCAACTTCCGAGGTCTAAAACCGACTTACCTAATCAGGATGACTGTTAATTTTCTGTAATATCCCCGTAATACATGAGAAAGGATATCTAAAATGGATTTATTTAACAATTTTTAAGAAAATCGTTGGAGCCGTTTTTGAGATACCAACTTTGAAAAAAACCTGGCATACTCAGTTATTGACCAGAAAACAATAATTGCATACAAAAGGATATTTAAACGGGAGTTAATTTGGCGAGTTTAAAAAAAATCCGTGATGCCGTATTTAAAAGAATGCACTTGTGAGACCTGAATTTGAGCTATTTCTACAGGGCGCCTATCATATTTTTTTCTGGACTAACCAACTGTATCATTCGGAAGAACATCTAATAGAGTGTTTATATAGCAAATTTGAAGAAAATTGATACAACCGTTTTTAAGATACGGACTTACTGTTCCAATTACCCCCATCCGGTTTTCGATTTTCAATAAAATTTGTAAATTCATCTGTATGCCAGTCCTGTCTGAATTCTGAAGGTTCGTGGTTCTACATTTATTAGTTTCGGAAATATGATAGCCAGAAGATTCCTTATATACATAAACACATACATGCATGCATATATATATATACAAACACACACACTGACCAATTGCCAAAAACTACCTTTTTGGACTCAGGAGACCTTAAAGCGTGTAAACCAGGTGAAAAATGAACATCAAATATTTGGACGAATACAATACTTCCATTACCTACGGTAGTCGGATAATGGAAGTAAAAAAATAAAAGAAAAGTGAGGAAGAATGAGGAAGAATTAGAGAGAGAGAGAGAGAGAGAGAGAGAGAGAGAGAGAGAGAGAGAGAGAGAGAGAGAGAGAGAGAGAGAGAGAGAGAGAGAGAGAGAGAGTTAGAGAATTTAAGTTACGCATATTAAAAATGTTCAGCTATCCATGCTATACTAGAGTGTTAAAAAAAACAATAATAATTTTAAAATTAAAATACCAATTGTTTTAAATTTTTCTTTCATATGTTAAGGATTTGCTTTTGCTTTTTAGCCAACTGAATTTATATTGTAAGTGTCTATTTATTTATATATTTATATATTTATTTTTTATTGCTTAGTGCGGTTTAAGAACTAGGTGTATATATAAATCAACAATTATTTAATGTTTCAACAATATATTTTTTCAATATCATTTGTTTTTATCACATATGAAAAAAATATATATTTCTAAGCATTTTCTGTTCTTTTTCACTTAATGATTAATGAACAAACGCTTTTAAAAACAAACTCTCAAATTTAAAATGAAATATTTTCAACCCACCTTAACCTTAATTTTAAAAGTCTATTTAAGAAATTTATTCATCCGCATACACATAAAACTTCATCCCATAACTTTTCTGTTTTAAAATATTCTTTCCAAACTTATGTGCTGAAAGTTATACATTTAATTATGAAACACTGCATGCCTCAGACATTTGTATCGTTCCCACGGTGCTACACGTTCTGAATGTTAAGAAATATGATTATGTAAAATACTTCTAAAAATGAAGAGGTATTTAATTTGGCCGAAAAGCGCTTATTTCCCTTCAACTAATTGTCAGGTCATAGACACGCTAACAAGCTCCCTGACGGTTCTTTTTCCACATTAATCTCTCGAGGAATGAGTAATTGGTTATTGCCATTTAAATTATTACTCCTAAGAAGTGAATTTTAGTTACTCGTTTGCAAAGTAGAAGCGGATAGAAGTAATCAAATAAATTAATTGCTCTTTATATAATGATGCTTTACGAATATTTTGTGTAGTGTTAGGTTTTTACTTATTTATTTATTTTATAATATCACAATAAATAAATGAATAAATAACATATTTTTCTAAAAGAATAAAATAGTAATATTTGTTTAAACTTAATATGTGTATAAATAGAAAGTATAATAAATCACTAATTTTGCTTTGTGAATTCATGCATAGTTTGAGCGATTGCTTACACTTTTAATTTTCGGTAATTTTCTTAATTATTACATCATTATAAATAATCTGAATTTTCTTTCTTTCTTTTTTTGTTTTCTGGCTCATTTTTATTTACCATTCAAATATGAAACTAATTTATTTATAATAATAAATAAATTTTAAATTCTTTTAAATACGTTTTTTTATTAATTAAGATTCATTGAAAATTATGTTGTAAATAAGTAGGTCTCAGTTTAGCACTGATCAAAATAAATAAACAAATAAATAAATAAATAATAATGATAATAATAATACTAATAATAATAAAATAAAAATAAAAATAAAAATAAAATAAAATAAATAAGTAAAATTTTTATAATTTAATTCATAAGAAAATTGCACTTATTATTATTAACCTTTATTACATATTCATATTTAATGAAATTTCTAAACTAAGCATTTTTTACATAATCTTTGAAGGTATAATATTTAGAGTTGTATACTTTAAAATTTTCTATCAAAGATTAAAGCACTAATCTAACTTGTACTTCTTATGTTTACTACATCGGAAAATTTTTACTGCGTAAATATGTAAAGTTAAGACTATAAAAGTCTTTTGTAATATAAATCACAACTTTAAAATAATAATAATAATAATAATAATAATAATAATAATAATAAAACTTTTCCGATACTGTCCTTTTCGATACTGATTATTATTAATTTTCTTTTCTTTTTCGTTCAAAAAAAAAAAAAAAAAAAAAAAAAAAAAAAACGATTTTGATGAAGTTCTGGCAAAAGCAGAATTTAGTTTATTACGGAGGACTATTATTATTATTATTACTATTATTTAAATTATTCAATTATATTTTCGATAAATGTTCAACTATCGTAAAACTAGTGTCGTAAAAGTCCGTAGATTGAGACTAATAGTCCTCCTTCCAAATACGTAATAAATAATAATAATAAATAATAAATAATAAATAACAAATAAATAAATAAATAAATATGAATGTTCAAAAAACATATTTTTCTAGAAATTTGCTTAATAATTACTTTTACGCTATGATTAAAGAAATGAATAAAGTATAAAATCTAAAGGACAGAAGCAGATTTGTAGGAATGATAAAAGAGAAGATGACATGTCAGGAAAAACATGATGCCAAAATCGTAATCGTAGAAGCCAATAAATAACACAATTAAATAAGAATTACAGCATCGTTAATGTCAAATAATGTAATGTGGATGAAACGAGACGAAAATTATTGTAACTATAGGTGACAAAGCAGTCAAATAAATAAAATAATGCAGTACTAGCTAATGTTTTGGTAGAGGTAGACTCAATATGGCTCCTGTGGTAGGCTAGACTGCTGTTGCGGCAGCCATCTTAAGCAGAAAATAGCTAACTTCATTTCTCCTGCATGATAATACGTTGTATGTCAACCTATTTTATATCATTCCTCCAAGAAAGCAACATATTTGCATCAGTAAACTGTTTCTTTACGATTAAAAATATATTAACTTTCAAAGAGCTGAAAGCGTAACAATGTCTCATTGATCACCTTTTCTGTGACTAATTCATATATGTAATAGTTGTTACTAATTAAAATACGCACAATTGACTGTTAATTTACTTATTTATTACCAGATACTACAGACAATCAACCGGCAACACCTTTTGAGGATGTAAAGCTAAGAAAAGAAAGTATCATGGAGATCTGACCCTATAAAAATTTGAAAAAAATACTCATAAAAACCTGCACTGCATTCGTTTAGGGTCCATAAATGCATAATACAGTGATCAGTATCTGTATATTATACTGGGGCATAAAAACAAGCTGATTATAGTAATTTTTTGTAGCTGCTAAAAATAATTTTTAATATTATTGCTTAATTTTAATGAATACACAAATGAAAGCAGAAATGATATGAGGTATTCACATGTGACTCTGAATATGTATGACAAAGATTTATAAATTTACATTATTAACATACTTCTCAGCATAATTATTTTCTTCCCAACACTGATGATTTATTTATTCATTTATTTATTTATTTTTGGTGGGAGGGTGGTGAGGTTGTGTAATTCGTATAGCAATGATACATGAAATTATTTGACAGATTTTTTTTTTATATGAAAATATTATTATATATCAAGTGGTTGTTTGAAAAATACTATTCTTTTCCATTTTATGTATTTTTTTTTTTTCAATTTCTGTTGTCATTTGTTGCGAGGGAATAATATCTGGCAATCTAAGGAAACGATCGCTTACATTTGTTGAGACGACAACAGTAATTTTAAAATAATAATTTTATTTATTTAAAAACAGATTAATCAAATGATTTGCTTTTAAATGTCCATAAATTAAAATTTAAGAATTTAATATTGATTTGGATAATTAAATAAGAATATAAAAACATTTCATTTATTATGCATACCTCCCATTTACAAACAATATATTAAAAAAATACCGTGAGTTTCTTTGGAATTATTAAAGACAAATTTGCAAATAAATTTCGTTAAAATACTAAACGATTTATTTAAAAAATTTTGAGAGTGAGAGAGAGAAACTAATTATGAATAACTAATAGTTTTTGTCTAGGTTTTAGAGTATCACTGTAAACATTAACTAAATACGTTTAAATATCCAAAAGAAATTATAACCGTTCAAAATATAAAAGAAAGGAACTGAACTAAATATATAAATTATTAGTTAACATTTATACAATTTAATTTGAAATATAAGGACTTTTGTTGACATATTTTTCAGTCAGTAAAGAAAGGAGAAAATATATTTCTTTAACTTTTAAAAAGCTTTTATACTTACTCAGTCATAAAAATATTCAGAAAAAAAAATTATGAAAAGAAAACTGTTTAAAAGCCGTAGAACAGTAAATTTAAATGTAAGGTGTATTTTACTCATAAACATAAAATTAACTGAATGGCATATTTATTTATTTATAAAGAAAATACAAAATATAATTTCTATGCATCTAAGTTTTCTCTTTTATTTTTACTTTTAAGTTATATAAAAGAATCTAAATCAAGTCATCTAAGATTTTTTTCCTTTACTCCTTTAAGGAGTTAATGATAAAAAAATAATATTCATTGAAATATTTTCGATATACATGACTAATTTAAATTTCAATTACAACATAGATATTTATTTCAGGAAGGAATTAGCATTTAATCGCACTTAATCGCTCATATTTACCATCTGAAATAAATATAATATTTGTAAAGCAAAATATTTTATTATCACTAATGTTTTATTTCTCTCTTTATATAAATTAATATATGTAAAAACAAAGCATGTATTTTTATTTAATTTTTATTAACTAATTAATTAATTATTGAATAAGAATTTATTTATTGAATATAATTTCACAATTTTATTTATGCATTCATTTTTTAAATGTAAATATAGCGTCGTGGCCACGACGTCATTTTTCAATATATAACAAAAATCCGTAACCAAATATAACGCTTATTTCACAAAATGTTACTTCATGTTCATTTTTATGATGTAAATATGTATTGCTTCTTAAATTTAATGTTTCTTTTTCATAAACTTTTGAAAACGTAAAATATCTCAAAATAAAAATCGAAAAATCGAGTTTTATACGTAGTCAGAACTTTTATAGATAGATCTTAGCTAAAATGTGGTTGATCAAGGTCACTTCTTTCTATTTAAAGACACAATCACAAACATACTGATATATGCACGCACAACTTTATTATTAGTGAAATTTGTTTTTGATGTATCATATGTCATTTAATGTAAAAAAAAAGGATATTCGAGCACATGCTAATGCAAGTTCTCCTGTTTTAAATCAATATACTTTGAAAACACTGCCACATGGCTCACTCATTTCAGCTCAAGAAGAATATTCTGAAAAAATCAAATAAAATAAAAAACTAGCTCCATTTCAAATTTAAATTAGCTTTTAACAAGTTGTCCTACATACATTTTGTGGTCAGATGAAAATGAGTAAATAAATAAATAAATAAAGATCACAAAAAAAAAAAAAAAAAAAAAAAAAGAAACTCAACGCACGCATATATGGAGTGTATAATTTTGCTCTTGTTGTTACGGCTCGTTCGTTGGTTGATTTAGGGTTTAAGTCTGATTGCCTACGCCAGGGTCCTAGGCCTATATATGGAATATCCTCTGTCGGGACATTCTAAGGTGGTTCCGTATTTACGCGAGTTTCGGATAAAACATGGAAAACACCGAATGATTAGGTCGATAAGCGCTATTTGGCATCGAACTCGTTACATCCAATCTACCTGTCTTGAGTGCAGAGTCGCTCGGCCACAGGTGGGCGCTCTTATTCGTATAAATGGTAGAAAAATATTTTTATTTGAATCTCAAAATTCAAGTATAATGTGCAAGCTGTTTTAATTAAAATATAAATGTAAATATAGCTGTTTATATATGAATGTATAAATATATCTCTTGAACCACAAAATACAATAATAATAATCATCGTTTGGAAAAAAAGTTTAAATTTCAGAAGTTAAATATTTTTATCCAATCTAGTCTATAACTTTAAATCACACAAATGTCGTTTATTTAAATTTTAAACTAGAATATATATTACAAATAAAAAATATTAATTAAATGCTTTTTGAAACGTTCTTTATAGAAAATAACTTAAAAAATAAATATATTCATTTTAACTTAAACAGAAAATAATTGAAAAATCGTAACTACTTACTTAAAATTGCACCTGTATTGGAGTAAGCCAACATTTTTGTTCTACACGGTTAATAACAATGCATAAATATTAGCTTAAATCTAATTACAAGTAAAACATTTCGATGCACCAAATTACTTGAAAAGTTTTCTTTACATCTGTTTATTATTTACTTTACCGCAATGGCTAATTTAATCGAAAAGAAAAGCAATGTGGAAGAAGAACACAATCGCTTATCTCATATTTTTTGCATTCTGAAATTAATCCAATTAATAAATAATACACGAGTTTTAATAAGCCTAGACTGAATTTTTAAAAGAAATAAAGCTGGTGATACAATATGCAGTTTTATTAAGCATTTTTCTGAAATATAAATATTTTCTTACACTGCAGTATAAAAGAAAAATAAAGTGAAGTATGACTATGACTTTGGTTTTAATTAATACAATTAAGAAAAGTACCATTTTAATAAACAGAATGGTTTGGATATATTTAAATGGTTTATTTTCTTATAAGTAGCCCTCTACAAGCTAAAAGTAACGCTGGCATATCTATTTAGTGCTCTGGTCAGAGCACTAAATAGATAGACGAGTGTTACTTTTAGCAGCGTTTTCATTTTAGTCCCAGATGCTTGGTTCGAATCATAGTTTAGATACGTCTGTCCTTATGGGTCACATTTCACTTTAAATCGTAGGTTCCGGTCAAAGTAGTTTTTCTTTTTTTGACAGAAATAAATCATCTTAACTTTTTATCTGCCGCATTATGAAATAGAAAAGAAATGTATCTGAAACATATTTTTTTTTTTTTTTTTTTAGTTACAATAAAAATTATGCATATCACCAAAGTAATAAATGAGGATATTGTGATTTGGTTCTTTAGTGTAACACTGGTACGTAGATGTCGAGATATTTGAACATTAAAAAAGTGTAAAGAAGTATTTATGTATTACGTTCTTTTATTACTTCCATTACCTGACTACCGTAGGAAATGAAAGCATTGTATTCGGTTCAAAAATTCGATGTCGAGTTTTCACTGATTTACACGTTTTAAGGTCTCCTGAGTCCAAAAAGTAGTTTTTGGCAATTGGTCAGAGTGTGTGCATGCATGAATGTATGTATGTACGTGGAGAATATTCTGACTATCATATCTCCGAAACTAATAAAGATGGAACTGCGAAACTTCAAAACTGAGACTGGACTGGTGTACAGATGAATTTTCCAAATTTTTGTGAAAATTGAAAAACCGGAAGTGAAGCCGTAAGTCCATATCTCAAAAACGGCTTAAACGATTTTCTGAAAATTCGCTATATAAACACTTTATTAGATCTCCTTTCGAATGGTATAGTTGGTTAGTTCAGGAAAATTGATAGGCGCCCTGTATAAATAGCTCAATTCCAGGTCTTGCAAGTTCGTTCCTTTAAAAGCGTTTGTATGGATGTCTTTCAAACTCCCCATTTTAACTCTGTTTGAACTATACTTTTACTTGTAATTATTGTTTTCCTGTGAATAACTGAGTATGGCAATTTTATGTAAAAGTTGGTATCTCAAAAACGGCTCTAATATATATTTTTTAAATTGTTACATAAATCCACTTTAGATATCCTTTCTTCTCTATTACGTGTCTATAACAGAAAAATCAAGTCATCCTAATTAGGTAGGTCAATTTTTGATCTCGAAAATTTGTTTTTCAAAAAATTGCTCTTTTTTTTCCGTGTATTTTAACTCGTTATGTAAACTTTGTTTTACATGTATTTATATATATATATATATATGTATTCTCTTTGTATGAAATTTGTTAGGTGTCTACTTCGGTTAGGTGTCTACTTCGGCATGTCAATTTTATATCTTCTGATCATATTATTTCTAAAAAATGTATATAATACGTGTGATAGTAGGTAATGGAAGTCGTGTGGTTGTTTCACACCAGTTATTTTTTTCTAAGATTGGTGGGAGATTCTTAAAACTTGTTTAGAAAAAGCAGCTAGAGCACACTATAATATCCTTTACGGAACTAAAAATACTACATGTAGCATCTAGCGCCTTGCAGTGACACTGAAGTGAGGTATATACCTTCTGTTATAATAAATATCGTTGACATTTCTTCCATGCATAAGTCCGATTTTATGCACGATTTAAACTACACTGTCAAAAAAAAAAAAAAAAGTCCTATTTGTTGCAATTTGCTGCCAGAAATTTTCTGCAATTCAGAAAAATACGTTCTATCAACGTAATTTTCCCGTTGATAGAACGTATTTTTCTGAAAATTACGGAAAATTTCTGGCAGCAAACAGGACTTTTGTTTTTGACAGTGTAATGATATATTCAAGTATCGTTGATAGATAAAGTGTTAAAAGGGAAAAACTGAACTCATACTTTAGACATTACTCTCTGTCTTTAAAACCATAAATTCGGCAATAATTACAACTGCAAGAAAAAAAAAATCCATCAATAGGTAATTTGAATAGATATTCGATTGTGCTTTTCGTTTTCTTTATATTTTCTAAAAACTCTGTAAAACGATTTCCTGACTAGCAGATGATAGACGACAGGAAAATGAACGAGAAAAAACACACTTTGTGAAATTAGTGTCATATTTAATTGCAGACATTCATCAAATCTGGGAAAATGACATAGTGCTCCAGCGACAAAATATGTCTGCACAAAAAAAAAATGAATGGGAGATATATTTTTTTGAAACAAACGTCATAAAAGAAATATTAAAAGCGCTTTTATTTATGTTTGTTTACTTTTAAATGACGTATAGGACAAAAGTTTAGCGATAGTAAATTATTTAATTTTTTTATTAACACTTTTAGATCCGTTTGTAAGTAAAGTAGTAAGTGAACCTAGTGTTTAATGCAATACATCAGATAGAGGAAACTAGCTAGGAGATAACTTAAATTCGCGAATTATTTTATGTACACGAACAGTGCAGTGATGTCAGCTAAAAGCAGTGGCCGCTGCAGGCATCTGTGAAAGTGCTTGCAAAAGCAGTCAGTATTTTTTACATCCTAGTTTTGTTTGTCAATGTGAGGATACCTGGATTAAATGCGCTGCAAATAAATTAGGTTTATTCAAAACTAACAAGTAACTGAATCCGGTAACTTATCCGAAAATCATTTGATAGATTTAAATAATAATAATAAAAATCTTTCACCGTTACTAAAAGATAAAAGGTGAACTTAATTCACATTAATTTTTCATAAGAGATATAATTCTAATTAAAATTGTCATGATTACGCCTATTTATATGCAGCATTAGCATACAGTTCATCAGAATACCCCCATCATAGTCGAATTTCATTATTCAGCTATCAATACTATAGCTTAATAAATTGTAAAACTATATTACTAATGTATCAGATTGATGCCGAGATAAAACTAATAGGAAGGTGGTTTAATTATAACAAATCTGCCCAACCAGATTGGTGATTATCACCTAATTTAATAACACCTGTTAATTTAAAATATTAATAGACTTAAATTTTGACTAATTTTTGTGCATCATTTCTTAATTACAATGTCTACACATATTATGTATAGTAAAACGCATTGCTACGAACTAAAAAATTGTAAACATATAAAAAATAGTAGTTATGCAATTTTCCCAAATCTAATGCTGTCTTCCGTGTATAAACAAATATAAAACATAAACAAGTATTTGAATTAATCACCGACATAAATAAAAAAAATCTGTATATATATATATGAAAAGCATTGTATTTTCATGAAAGGTGTTCCTCCTATAGATGTTTAAGAGCGAGATCTGACTATACTTTATTACACATACAGAAGACCCTCATTTCTTCGAGATAATGCAGACCAAGAGTACCAAAAAATCCGGATAATCGAGTCGAATGTAAGATTCCGGATCATTGAAAGCTTCGATAACACGGACTGTGTTGTAAACCGAGAGGGAAATATACGGTAAAGTTTAAAATACATGAAAATGTAGTCAATACAGTAAAATTAATCTGCGTTCACTATTATTACATTAACTATTATTACATTGACTGTTATTGCATTGACATCTATTACAGATTTAAATGTAGTGAGTTGAAAATGAAATACAATACATACATATAGAAAATAGAAAATACAGTATTGTATAGTAAAAGTTGCCAAAGTTATCTACGCCATTTGCCAAAACCCACGTTTCTTCTGGGAGATAACCTGTTAAGGACTACCTCAATTAAGCCAGAACTCGGTTAGTCGGGACTTGGATAATATCGGCTCATCTGTATTATCTATTCAGTAATAATTTTGATACTATTAAATACGAATACAGATTAAAACATTACCAATTTAATGAAAAAAAAAAAAAAAAAAAAAAAAAAAAACTGTTGAAATAGTTTATATACAAGTAATTTATAATTTTCTTATATTCTATTTCTTTTCTTTTCGTTTTTTTTTTGTTTTTTTTTAACGACAATCATTTGAAAAATCATTTCTCTTCTACTTTTATAACTTTTAGTATGGAATACTGCCATTCTCATTTTTTATTTCTATAATATTTTATTCTAAATACTTCTTTTTGTGGATCTATACTTAAAAAATAAATAAATAAATAATAATAATAAAATATATATAAAACCAGTTAAATATTGTTTAGAAACAGTTGAATATTAAATTCATTTTGAAAATTATAATATTTCTAAAATAAGAAAATATTTTTATATTAAACATCATACAGGTATAATTAATTGATTTTGTAAAGTAAAATGTTTCTTATTTAAAAACTCGTTTTTAAAATGGAAGTCATAATTATTGAAATATAGCAAGAGTTAACTTTTTGTAAAAATAATATTTTAAAATATATGCTAGTTTTTCTCTAAACTAAAATGCACATTAATTTTGTAAAGACTGCCTATATTTTTTTTCTCCCCTCCTTTAAATTTAACATAAAATCTCTGCAATTAAGATTCACCTATTTTTTTTTTCTGAAAATAATTATTTTGTTTATCTCACTGCTTAAATAGGTTATACATAATAATAAAGTTTAAAAACTAACCACTAATTAAAAAAAAAAAAAATAGTTGAAACTCCTGAAAATGCTGCAATTGCTTATCTCCCTTGCCTAATCATCATAAACTCTAAAACTTCTCAAAACTCCAAAATAAATACCTTGGTTTTGCATATAAAAGTGTCCCATATTCATTATTTGTCGCACTTAAAAGATTTTATGACTCATAAATATTATTTGATGGAACCTGCGTCGACGCATGTTTCATCAATTACGCCTTCTACCTAAGACATATTTTTATTTTTTATCTGGAGTGTTGGTGAAAAGGCATAATTTTAAAACCCATCGATCAATTTTATGCCAACATAAAGATGAATCGTAAACTAAAAATACCGTACTGGATCTTGCAGACTTTTAAGAAAGTTAAAGCAATGTGGTGAGCTGTTCTAAAGTGTAAAATGTGTCGTTTATTATTTTGCAATTAATTTTATTTGAACCAAATTGGGTCAGAGTAATATATATATATATATATATATATATATATATATATATATATATATAGATAGATAGATAGATAGATAGATAGATATCTGGGGTGATTTCCCTAGACTTTCTGGACATTAAATAATTACCCGTTGTATAAACAAATTACAGTAAGAAAAGTCGTTAGATAAACAAAAGAGAAAATTATAATAGGGCGTTTCAATATTTTTTCTTAATATAGCACTAGCGGGCAACGCCCGCTTCGCTGGTCCCTATTTTTAAATGAATCATTATAATTACTTAATTCTCAAAATTGCATTAATTTTTATCACGTTAGAAAAAAAAGAGAAACAAAATCTGATTAGGAAAAATGTCGCACCGGGTTCTCACTGCCTTCGGAAAAAATTCCCAAAATGCTCTAACTCTTATTTTTATTAATTTCCCCCTTCACCCCTCCCCTCCCATCTATCCTAATAATTTTACAAATTCGAAAATATCTGCAATCGATTTGTAAGTATGAAAAGCCTCTATGCACCAGTTTTGAACGATCTATCTCTATTTTTATTCTTTTTGCCCCTCCGCCCCCCCCTTCCCGCCCCCCAATAATTTTAAAAATTCGAAAATATCCGCAATCGATTTGTAGGTATTGAAAACCTCTATGTACCAATTTTGAATGATCTAACTCTATTTTATTATTTTTTTGCCCTTCCGTCCCTTCTTTCCGGCCCTCCTAATAACTTTACACTTTCGAAAATATCCCCATTCGACTTGCAGGCCTCTAAAACCTATCTGTACCAAATTTGAACGCCCGACTTGTATTTCTATTTGTTTTTGCCCCGTAGCCCCCCCCCCCCCCTTACTGCTTCACCTGGGGGCTGAATTTCTAAAATTCAAGAAATCGGTTTTTAGATATTTGTATTAGCAATATTTTAGAGCAAAAATTACACGTACATCTGTTTTTTTTTTTTTTTTTAAATATATAGGATTATGCAAAATCATGTTTTACGCATGTGAAATCACGTTTCGCCCCCCCCCCCCCCTCTTGGGGACCGAATTTTGAAAATTACAGAAATTGGTTTTTAGACGTTTGTATTAGCTATATTTTAAAGCAAAAATTTTACGGATATCTGTTTTTTTGTTTTAGATATGAAGGATTTTGTGAAATCACGTTTTACCCTCCCCCCCCTTGGGGGGCGAATTTTGTAAAATCGCTTCTTAGTGGTTGCTTACGTCATAGAAAGAACATTGTCACAAAATTTTATGCTTCTAGGTCTAGGGGTTTGGTCTGGGCGATGATGAATCACCCCCTTACTCACTCAGGAAGAACGATTTTCTATATATAGATTTTGTTCAATTTAACGCTATTGTTCTTCTAATAAGTTGAGCCCATAGATCATAATGCTAAAGAAATTTTCCTTCTGTCCCTGCAAAAATCTATAAGTGTAAAAGTCAACAAAATATATATCATTTGTGCGACGGTGCTTATAAAATGAATATAAATTTTCAGCTCAGTCGGATGAGGGGTTATGACGATGTAGCACTTCAAATAATTTCTGAACATAAGCCACAGTGATAAATAATTTTTGTTGTATCCCTGTAAAAAAAAAAAAAAAAAAAAAAAAAAAAAAAAAAAGTGTGCTCGATTCTCAAAAATTTATACATTTCGTGTGACAGTGTATGCATAAAATCTGTAATATGTATACAATATGTGTAAAAATCTATAATATGTATACAAATTTTCCCTTCATTTGAATAAGGCATTTAGACGCTATCGCAATTTAAATAATTTAAGCCCATAGGATGTAAAGATAAAAAAATTGTCTTTGCGTCCCTCTATAAAAACTCTAAAGGCTAGATTCATCAAAATCTACACAGTTCTTGCAATGGTGGCTTGGATATGTGTATAAATTTTCAGCTCAGTTAAATAAATTATTTAGACACTATCGCACCTTAAGTATTTTGTTCATAGGCCTTTAATGATGAATAATTTTTCTTTGCTTCATTGTAAAAAAATTTATATATATATATATACATGCTAGATTCACGAAAATCAATAGGATTCGTCCTATGGTGATTTATAACATATGTACGAACATATAGCTCATTCGATCAAAGCGTTTAGACGCAATTGTGTTCACTTACATGCATATACATATGCATACACACATAAATACATTCATACATTAGCGTAAAATTAGCAAAAATAAATTCAAAGTGTCTCAAAATCTGCAGAAATACCAAAATCTTAAAGTCAGATTGTTGGCATGATTGCTGTATAAAAAGTTGTTAAAGAGTAATCAGTATTTCTTTAATGAAATATTATATAAACTCTTATCTTTTTATTTGAACAAGTGAAAATAAAAGCTTTTAGTTAGTATGTGGTTACCAGAGAATACATTTTTACTGGATTTGTAATATTTAATATTTTGTTTAGTTTTTATTAAAAGAGAGAGAGAGAGAGAGAGAAATAGAAATTTTAACTAGAGTTACAAATCGTAATTTTATCTAATAGTAGATTTCGGATGTTGTTATAACTAATAATGTTCTTGTATTTGCTTACAAACTTTAAATATGATGTATTAAACCATTTCACATTATAATAAAAATTAATTATACTATTCTAAATTCGTAGTTTTGCTCAAAAAATGACGAAATAAATTCAGGACTTCCTCCCCATGCATGCAGCATTATAAGTAATAAACATTAAGGATGCTGACCAAAATTTTAAACGACATCTGCATTTAAAATTCGAATGTAATAAAATCATTTTAAAATGTTTACAATAAAAACTAGGATAATTAAATTGCGGTAGATTATATTAAACTTCATTTTCCAAGATTTAATCTCAGAAATTTCTAATTTATTTTGAAAAACTAATTTCAAATTTAATCTAAAATAACGATAATTCAGATTCAAATCTAAAAGCCCCTCAAATATTGGTAATTATGTTAAAATAAATATTAGTTTTAAAATGAATTTAAGTTCTTTGACTTATATACAAAATTTTATAATATTTATTTTTTTAAACATACTTAATACTTACTAGCTGAAATGCTCTGTTTTTTTGGACTCAAGCAGAAAAAGGAAAAATATATAAATAAACAATAAAAATTTAAATAGAAACATGATAATATAAGAATAAAAGAAACAAAGGAAATTTAAAATTAAAATGCTTAATTGCTTACCAAATTGTACAACAGGTACCCTATGTTTTCTCCCATTTTATCTTTTCGAAGGAGGATGAATACATTTATAGTACCTTAGTAAATATGAACTTGAATAAAAAAAGGCTACACAAAATATCATGTTTTTTATTTTCCCTTGAGCGGCATAGAAATCCTAAAACTTAAATCCCACCCTCTTTCCTACGAATTCTCGCACATGTATAAGGCTGAAGTTTTTTGTCTTAGCATAATGAATATGAACTTTAAAGAAAATTTTCCCTCCCAAATACCACGTTTTTAGCTCAAGTGGTTTCAAAATAACATAACAAATATCTTCTTTTTTTAACACTTTCCGACAAGACTGAAAAGTGTTAATGACTTCGATTTGTCTGCCGTTTCCGCCCTAATTCCCGTAAATCTACATAAAATTTCTTGATATTGATATGTGTTATTCAAGTTCACAATCGGATGTTCCCTGGTAATAATGGAGTGCATTCCTCTAATGGTTTGTGTACAGGGACACCCGAAAGTATTCCAAAGCAATGTTTTCTATGAGAGATATTTTTTTAAACTATATTTTCATGACCTTAATTTACACAAATCTTAATGAAATTAAAATATGTTATTGAAGTTCTTAATGGAATGTATGCTATAGAATCTGAACTAAATACCATTACTGATTTGTATACAGGGACACACAAAAGTATTTCAAAGAATTGTGTTCTATGAAAGGTATTTCCATAAACCATATTTTCATACCGTTACTGTACACAAATCTTAATGAAATTGAAAGGTGATGAAATTGAAAGGTGAGTTCTATGAGAGGTGTTTCTATAAACCAAATGTTAATAACTTTAGTTTGCGTAACTCTTAATGAAATTAAAATATGTTATTCATATGCATATCAGAATGCTTTCTATAGAATATACTATGATTACCATTAAGATTTGCAGGACTACACAAAAGTATTCAGTAACATTAAAAGATATTACTGCAAGTTTGCTGGAGTTGAATTTTCGTTTCCATTAAGACTTTTTAATACTTTCTAACATTTTTAAGTGTGATTATGATTCGAATTCTTTATCTGTCTGTCCGAATGTCCATCTGTCTATATGTCAGTCTGCTCGACTCCAGCGTCCGTAAATATTTTCAGAATTTTTATTAAATTATATATGATATTTTAGTTCACTATGGAATGTTTTCTATTTAAAATTGCATTAATATGTCTTGTACCTGTACAACCAATTAGTGTACATAAACACACACGAAAAAAAAAAAAATATATATATACAGACACGACATTATTTCATTATTTAAAACATGAAAATCTGACATTGACAGATTTTAATTTAGTGCCAGAGGCCTACTGCTAAACTTGTTAATATCGACAAATTCTTCTTTAGTTAATTCGTGACGATCTTAATTCCATGATAAAGTTTTCATTAAATCAAACCAATGTGTTTCAGCTGCAGATATTGTAACAAATAACGTTGGAAGTCCAAACTGTCTTATAGCCGCAAAACAACGTGTTTTCTCTTTTTCCCAATGAGGGGGAGGTGTGCTTTGGGGAGGGGACTCATGTCAAAGTTGTACCTTGGGGGGACTCATGTCAAAGTTGGGCCTGGGGGGGGACTCATGTCAAAGTTGGGCCTTGGGGGGACTTCATTCAATAAATCCCCATTCAATAAACCGAATGAAATAGGCCCTTAGCACTATTAAGAGTGTATTATAAAAATTTGACAACGCTGTACCGACTGAAATAGGGGTACCTTGGAGGGGACTCATGTCAAAGTTGTGCCTTGAGGGGACTTCATTTAATAAATCACCATTCAATAAACCGACTGAAATAGGCCATTAGCACTATTAAGAGTGTATTATAAAAATTCGACAACGCTGTACCGACTGAAATAGGGGTACCTTGGGGGGGACTCATGTCAAAGTTGGGCCCGGGGGGGGGACTCATGTCAAAGTTGGGCCTTGGGGGACTTCATTCAATAAATCCCCATTCAATAAACCGACTGAAATAGGATTCTAGCACTAATTAAGAGTGACCTATAAAAATTCAACAACTGTACCGACTGAAATAGGCCTCTAGCACTAAAAAAAAAAAAAAAAAAAAAAAAAAAAACTGAATTCCATTTTAGAACAGACATTTAAATAAATCACATTTAAATAACTTTCTACTGCAAAATTCATTAAAACAAAATGTTATTTATTGTTAATGTGCTGAAATAATGTCTTGTATAGAAAAAGATATAGCTAACCTACCAATTTATAAGGTTACATTAATTGTCCAATACATTAAGGTCTGCAGGAAGTATCTAAGGCCACATTTTCTTTTACGCTAAGCATTTTAACGCCTTCAATATTATTTAAGTGTAATTATGAATTCAGTAATCTATTTGTATGCGTTTCAGTCCTTCTGTCTAACTACTGATAACGTAGACAAAGAAAATTGAACAATAAAACACGTACGTACAGTTGGAGAGTGTTAATAATAAATGCGCATGATTTTTCGTTCTTTTTTTTTCTACCCCAATTTCACCTATTTTAATGCTGTTGAAAAAAAAAACCGATTTTAATACCAGATACCAATTTTCAACTCAAAAAATTTCCAAATTGTGAAATAGACCTCCTCTTTCCTAAGGGTTTCTTATAACACTGAGAAAAAATTCTCTAACTGTCCTCTAGATTATAAATTGTGGCTCTTGAAAAAATAGTTCCATGTGATCCTTATAAAATCTAGTCCCTTGGAAAGCGAGTTCTAGAAGCTCCTATTAGAATTCTAGAGCGTTTGACTATATTCTCAAGGGCAGAGTTATTTAAAAATCTCTGCAAATAAATGAGACTGCAAAAGGCGGGTTTCAGCAACTATAATCTTGGTTTGTTACCAAATTCTAGAAAATTAAGCGAGAATTTCTCGCAATGCAAATGATTCAGAATATTTAGAGTATTCAGAATATTGTTTCACCATCTAGAAATGTGTGCACTAGAAATTCTCGATAATTTCGTCTATTTAGTTTATTGGCGTGCCTTATGCGCATAGCTCGGAAATCTATATTTCTACTTAAGGGATTTAGAAAATGGCCACTTATTCATTCTAGAGAAAGGCGGTATATTTTTTTTCTCAGTGAACTTTTTAATGTTTTAGTTACAAGTAAAAAACGAGTCTGTTTCAGTTTTATTTCTTATTTAAATCATACAAAATTGGTATGGCACGTAGAGGTTTGTTGCAGATTTAGTAAATTTATGAATATATTACTTTTAATTGATTGCATCAGAAAAAGGTGCAAATGTTTAATGTAACAAAATTTTTCAGTGATATTTAAACTTGCTTTAGAATTTAGATAACTTAATTTTGAATCTCATATTATGATATAATTTGACTTAAGAATATTGTAAATGTATTATATAGCAAGAACGAAAAATCATCCGGTTTTCATTGATTACTAAAACTTTCCAAGTGTACGTAATTGTTGTTTCGTATAACTTTCAGTGCTCTTTGCCTACGTAATCAGACAAAGGATAGACAGTGGTTTTGAAAGGCATACTGGTAGAATAATTCTAAGATTCTAAGACTGAATGAGGCCGCTCACCACCATGCAGCGGTTTTGAGGGTTTTTAACCTTTAGAGAGGGCTCCAATGCCAGTGAAATTTCAGCAAATTTAAAATAAAAGCCTTCAGTGTAACTGAATATTTTTATGTGAGCCTGTAAATCTAATGCTTTTCATACTGCATTCTGAAAAAAGCATTCTTTTGTACATCTGAATAACATATTTTAACTTTATTAAGAATTGTTCAAAGTAAAATTATTAAAATTTGGTTTATAGAAATACCTCTCAAAGAACGAATGCTTTGTAATATTTTCAGAAGTTCCTGTACACACGTCAGGAGTGGCATTTACTCCACTTTCTATGGCAAACATCCGGTAATGAACTTGAATTGCATATTTCAATTTCATTGAAATTCGTGTAAAGTAAAGGAATTAGACCACGAAACTTTGAAATAATTTTGGGTGCCCCTGTACACAAGCCAGTAGAGGTGTTCACTTTATTTTCATTGGGGAACACCTGATAGAGAATCTGAATATTATATATCAGTTTCAAGAAATTCTATGAATATTTAAGTGAGTTATAGAGCGGATAGACAGACAGACGGACAGACAGACAAAGTGAAGTCATTAACACTTTCCAACCTTATTGGAAAATCTTGCATAAACATAAATGCAATTCCAACAAAATTTCTAGAATACCCGTAACTGATTTTTTTTGTGTGTGGCCCTGTAAATCTAATGCTAATCACACTATATTCTATAGAAAGCATTCATTTGTGCATTCGAATAATATATTTTAATTTTATTAAGATTTGCGCAAAGTAAAGATCTTCAAATTTGGTTTATGGAATTACCTTTAATAGAACGCAATTCTTTGGAATACTTTCGTGTGTCCCTGTATACAAACCAGCGATGGTATTAACTACATTTTCATTGGGAAACATCAGTTAATAGACTTAAATAACGTATTTCAATTTTAAAATATGGTTTATAGAAATACCTCTCGTAGGACATAATGCTTTGGAATACTTTCGGGTGTCCCTGTACAGAAACCAGTAAAGGTGTTCGTTTCATTTTCAATTGGGAACATCCGACACTAAGCTTGAATAACGTATATCAGTTTCAAAAGAATCCAAGAATATTTACCGGAGTTAGAGAGCGGACAGACAGGTAGACGGACTTGCAGACAGGCTGACAAACCGAAAACATTAACACTTTTCAACCTTGTTGGAAAGTGTTAAAATCTCAGCACATATTACTTAATTCCGTTTCCTCCCCTTGGGAGGAAACAACTTTTTAATAGCCTAGTGTCGTGTAACAGGTTTTTAAGGAACGTGCATTTCTTTTTTATTTGATTTCTTAAAATGAATTTCTATATCGAACAAACATATTTATAATTCATATTGCGATATTTCAAATTTTTTTCTTGACTGTAGAAAATTTCGGGTCAATTTTCATGCGATACAATATAGCATATTATTTTATTACATTTCTGTTTAAACAGCATGTAAAAACATTAAAATGTAGTAAAAATTTTCATCATCATTTATAACCAGCTACATGATGACGATTTATAAACCCAAAGTAACCTGAAATTTTTCATTGTTTATGGACAACAGACAACTATTTTATTTTATTATTATTATTATTTTTTTTTTTTTTCATTTATTTTTCAACATTGAGCAAATGAAGTTTTGAATTATACTTTTAGATGACATCATTATTCTTTCACGTACCCATCGTGTATGTTAATGCACACATGCAAAATAAAATGAATAAATAATTCACATATCTTATGACAAAAATATTATTTCTAGAATTGATTATTTTACATTTTTCACTAAAATACGTTTCCTTTCAGTTCCTTTTCTTAAACAAACATTGAAATAATTAGAATCTGTTTAAAATGCGAAATTTTTACCTATACAAACAAACACACAAATCTTTATAAAGAAAATTTGCATTTGTTTACAAATAATGGATCCATCTAAATCATAAAGCACTTCTAAAACATATAGCGCTACGTATCTATTAAACGCACCCGTATTAGTGAAAGAGTCACATAACAAATAATGTATTTTTACGAAAAAATGAAAAAGTACTTTCCGACATTTATGAGAAACAGGAAGTTTAAAGGATAAGTTTCTTTTGAACAGGACATTCAATGAAAATTTTCTAAAAGCCGAAATAATTCATTCTCACTTAAATTCACAAATACATATTTGCGTTTATTTTCGGATAGCCAAATTCTTTACACAAAAATAAACGCCGCGCACAAACACTGTGGAGCAAATGTTTAATTAACTTTTCGGAAACGGAGCTGCTTACATAATTAATAGTGTCTACTCAAATTACGTATGCGACATTAAAGAATAAAATTCATGCAACAATGCAGTGTCTCAGAAGTAAAACGAGTGAAATCACGGATGTAACATGTTTTTTTTATTATTTTTTTTTTCTCCTTTTCCTTGCATGAATTACATTCAAATTACCTCCTTAGGGAGACCTTTATGGAGTCTATTTATTCCGCCTCATACATCTTTCATTAGATCAGGATGTACTGCTTAAAATTTTAACTTTTGCGTCAATTTATCTTTCTTTAAGTGTAAGTAGTATTGAAATCTAAATCTAAATGCGAGACGTTTCAATTCTATTTATACTTTTATGTAAAACCTAATGCTTTGAAGCAAATATATATTTATATCTGTTATTTATCATATTGTATATTTTTTTTTTTTACAAATATTTGATAGTTTTGAATTAGATAAAAAAGTACGCTTAAGCTTTCAAGTTATATAATAAGAATGATTTATGATGATCAAAGCCCTTAATTTTACCATATTTTTTCTTTTATTAACTTCGATTCTTGTTTGTTTGTCCAGTACAAATCTTGCAATCGATTTTTAACAAACTTCCCGACTAGCTAGATATTTGAAACTTTCAGGACAGCTCAGAACACTGCGACAATACATTTTTTTAATACTTTTAGTCAACTGTTTCAGGTCCCGCTGCCATCAGCAACGTTTATGTGATTCGACAGAATATTTATTTAACTAACTTCCCGACTAGTTAGACATTTGAAACATTCTGAATAGTTCAGAACACGGTGAAAATGCATTTTTAAAATACAATTACTGTTTCGGGTTCCTGCTGCCTTCGGCAGCGTTATCAGTACAAAGCTTGCAATCGATTTTTCCCTAACTTTCCGAATATCTAGATATTTGAAACTTTCAGGATAGCTCAGAAGCCAGTGAAAATGCATTATTTAAATATTTTAAACCAACTGCTTCGGGTTCCTACTACCTTCGACAGCTTACCAGTACAAAGCTTGTAATCGATTTTTCAAAAATTTCCCGACTATCTAGACATTTGAAACTTTCAGGATAGCTCAGAACACAGTGACAATATTCTTTTAAATACTTTCAGTCAACTGTTTCAGGTCCCTACTGCCTTCGGTAGCGTTTATATGATTCAACAGAGAATTTATTTAACTAACTTCCCGACTTGCTAAACATTTGAAACTTTAAGAATAGTTCAGAACACGGTGAAAATGCATTTTTTTTAAATACTTTTATCCAACAGTTTCGGGTTCCTGCTGCCTTCGGCAGCGTTAACAGTACAAAGATTAGAATCGATTTTTCACTAACTTTCCGACTAGCTAGACATTTCAAACTTTCAGGATAGCTCAGAACACTGTGACAGTACATTTTTTTTTTTATACTTTTAATCAACTGTTTCAGGTCCCTACTGCATTCGGCAGGGTTTATATGATTCAACAGAAAATTTATTTAACCAACTTCCCGACTAGCTAGAATAGTTCAGAATAGTTCAGAACACGGTGAAAATGTATTTTTAAAATATTTTTAACCAACTTCTTTGGAACCCTGCTGCCTTCGGCAGCTTTACCAATACAAAGCTTGCAATCGATTTTTCACTAACTTCCCGACTAATTAAACTTTCAGGATATCGCAGAACATGGTGACAATGCATGTTTTTAATACTTTTAGTCAACAGTTTCAGGTCCCTTCTATATTCGGCAGCGTTTATATGATTCAACAGAAAAGTTTTTTAACTAACATTCCGACATTTGAAACTTTCAGAATAGTTCAGAATACGGTTAAAATGCATTTTTAAAATATTTTTAAGCAATTTCTTCGGGCCCTGATGCCTTCGGCAGCGTTACCAGTAAAAAGCTTACAATTAATTTTTAACTAACTTCCCCGCTAGATAGCCATTTGAAACTTTTATAATAGCTTAAAACACGATAACAGTGAAATTTTTTAATACTTTTATCCAATTGATCCGGGTTCCCGCTGCCTTCGGTAGTGTTTATATGATTCAACAGAAAATTTAAAAACATGGTATATAACAATTCTTTTTATCTTGTAATTATTTTTATTTTAAAAGAGTTCATCCTTTAAGTGCTCACTACATATTTTTTTTGAAAATGTATTTTTTACCTATTAGACGCATAGCTGATCATATATGTGTAAAAAGTTCTTTTAATATAAAAAGTTAATATAAAAAGTTCTTTATAGAAAAAGTTCTTTTTATCTTGTAATTTTTATACTCATATAAATTTAGAATAATTTATGATAAAAAATGCTCTTAATTTTAATACTAGTATATATTTGTTATAAAAAAAAGATAATATCAATAAAATTTTAGATATATTTATTTTATTTATGTTTTTCTCAAATTCTTATCAAGGATAAAAAATATTATAGGTTAAAATTTCTTTAAAATATATCCATGCCATTGATCATTAATATAAAATTATGTTATAAAAATTTTAAGCAAATTTATCACCTGATTGAATAAAATAAAAAAAAACAAATAAGTAAAATAACAAAAAGGAAATTTATGCAAGCATATTTCGATTTCTCATTGCATAGATATACAACATATACATGCATATAATAAGCATATTCTTCTCACATATGGTACTTTTGGAAAATTCAGTATAATAGATAAAGATATGATAGATAATAATAGATTGAGACAAATATGTAATTCACATATTTGTTTTTAATTTTAGATAACTTTGGTCATTCAATGGAGAGCAACTACTGTTAGTTTACGAACATGCGTCTAAAAAAAAAAAAAAAAAAAATGGATCGTATATTCTCTGAAAAAGACACGGAAACGTATAATTATTTAAAACCATTTTTTGAAAATTTCCGTAAATCCTGTATTTAATTCTGTTGTTTTTCTTGTATTTCAAGAATTAAGAAGAAAATTTGTCACTTTAATTATAATAAATTTCTATGTAATTAATTTTCATACATCATGTGTAAATGACTTTGTTTCTAATTTTTATCTCTTAAAAAGAAAAATGTACTATTACTTTCTTCTATATTCAATAGAAGAAAGTATTGGATTTTTAAAAGTTTTTGACTTCCAGTTTTCGACGGATTTACACATTTTGAGAGGTCTAGAACATGATATGACCATTTTTAGAAAATATCTGTCTGTCTGTCTGTGTGTGACAAAAATTTTGTGGCGACTGTACCTTTAACTGAATGTATTTAATTGAATTTTTAATTCAATATTTAGAGAAAGTATAGCGCAGAGATCTGTTATAATACCATGTACTGATATGTCGCTTATATAACTTAACAATGGATAGCGTTTTCTCCTAAATAATAAAAGAAAAATAATTTATTAGGAAAAAACAGCTGAAAATATATATATATATATATATATATATATATATATATATATATATATATATAAATCTATCAACTAATAATTCTTTTTTAAATTTATACTTAAACATTCAAAGCGAAAATGTTTGAAAATTATATTTTAATATGTTTAATGAATATAAATGTCTAAAAAGTTTTTTTTTACGTTGGCAATTACAAAAACGGTATTTTATATCTTTGGAAGTAAAATTCCATCAAATTATAGACACATTACCGTAATTTTATTTCCATACAATGTTATCTAAAAGCCAAAATTAAATCAGAAATATTCTGGAAGCTTTTATAACTGTCCTTTTTTCCAAACTTTATTCCCAATGTATGCGGTGATAAATAAATATATATTTGTACACAGGGAGCGAAAATTGTAACATTATTTCGCAGAGATGGGACAAATTCGGTTCTCCTCTTGAGACAAAGTTGGCCAACGTTCAGTGCGTTTAGTAATGTAGTTTATAGGTAATATTTTCTAGGTGCAAACAAATCTAAATAAAATCCTCGTTACGTATTATGTAAATGAAATCCCAAAGGATAATTAGATATGTATGTTAGAATTAATTCTGAAATATTCGAAAACCTAAATATATGACTATGCGCTTTATTTTAGATCATAAATTTACATTGTGATTTCATAATTTAGTAAAGGTAGTTACTAAACTTATCCACAAAAATAAATAAATAAAAGTTTTCTTGGTTGAATAAGAACTATGATTACTATAAATAACAAATTGTGTCTTATACTGACAAAACAAAAATTCAAATTTTATTTAAAATTATAATTTCAAAGTGCAATAATTATGCATACAGCAGTTTTAATTCTGTATTATGCTTCAAACATTTTTATTACTTAACCCTTTTTTTTTAATACAAATCTCATTCTTTCATCTTTTTACTTGATTATTTAGTTCAATTTGTTTCCAGTGTAAAAATCTCGGTCGTTCTAATTTCAAAACATGTTAGACATGAGCTAATTTATCATGAGCAGTTATAACTTTTTTATGAACTTTTTAGGGTAAAATTGTTATATATATATACTTTATTCCCGAAACTTTTAGATGACTTTTTTCTATGTTTTAATAATTGAAAATGTGAATTGTAACTTGGTCAGTTAATTACTTTGAATAAATTACTTGATCGAAATACATGTAATTTGCATGGAACATAAATACCCATGAAATATATGCAAATAAAAGTAATTTATTTGTCAAATCACTTTTAAATAATATATCTCTAAAAAGAAAACGAAAAGAAAAGCAAAATATGGATAGTTCAACTACCTATAAAACAAACAGTTCGACTATGTATATAAAAATATTGTCACAGTATTTTTTTAAGAATGATAAAAGAAATTTGAATCTTTTGAATTTATCCTTTTGGAAGCGCTGATTAGAAAGAATATTAATCTTCATGAAATAGAAACTCATTTATTTATTTATTTATTCATTTACAATTTTCAGAAACTTACTGTAAGATTTTCTTCTCTTTTAATCCATCGTAGCTACTATATATGAGTATATATATTGCTCATGCCAAGATTGCGTTAAAAGACGAAATAAATTTTTTGAGAGATCACATCGTTAGTTGCATTCCTCCAAAATTCTATGTCTTTCGATTTTATGAAAATAGGCGAACACCTTTATTCTGTGTAATGAATTTGCTTTTCAAATCCTCCAAAAACGCAAGCAGTTTGTTTTCATTAATAGAATTATAAAACTTTTATTCTGTGTAAAGTTTTTATCTTAGATGAAGAACAGCTACTAAGTAAATATTATATCGACGTACACTCATACGATTTTTAAGTTCAAAATTTTTTTAATTCTTGATTTACATATAGTATATGTAGTATATATCTGTACTGATAAGTATAAAGGATTTAAGTCCATATTCTTGATTTTTCAGGAGACGAAAAATAAAGTTAAACTAACTAAAAACTAATCAGAAGAATCGATTAGGAAAAAGGGATTATGTTGATTTATACCTTTTAACCAATTCAGTAATTGTCAACCTTCATTTAATAAAGGGAAAAAAATGAATTAAGTATTTTATACCAATGATTAATGTTAAATTTCTGACTTGAATCTTTTTTTACCAATGGATTTTCTCAAAGACTAAATGACATGGATTTAAATCCGTTATATCAATCGATAGAGAATTTTTTTCTGAGTCTGACTATGTACTTAACTCTAAATCGACATTTTTGGACTTAAATCCTTTATACTTACCAGTACAGATATATAAATCAAGATAAATGCTTCTAATATATATATTCATTATACATAAATCTTTTATCTCAAGGAACGAGGAGAAACATAACATAATAAAAAATATTAAAAATTTAGAATATAATAATGACAACTGGAGGCTACATATAGAAAAACTTATATTTTAACTTAGAATGGTAAAAGAATGAAAATTCATAAACTATGATTTAAATAACTATGATTTAAAGAAAAATAACATCAGTAAGGTTTTCGTGGTTACTTATAACTGTTAGAGTGTAATAATTTATGTATATATATAGCATTATGAATCCAGTAAACATCCTTATTTAGTTTCTTTTATTTTTATTTATTTATTTATTTATTTATTTATTTATTTTTTAGTTTTTAACACCTAGCCAA
The DNA here is from genome assembly GCA_963930645.1 of Salticus scenicus. Lineage (NCBI taxonomy): Eukaryota > Metazoa > Arthropoda > Arachnida > Araneae > Salticidae > Salticus > Salticus scenicus. The sequence goes on along the minus strand of OZ005654.1, from coordinate 82,058,053 downwards.
TAAAACACATTTTATTATTATTTTTATTATTATTATTATGTATTTTTACAAAATATTAAAAAATTATAAATTATTATTATTATTATTTTTTTTTTTTTTTTGTGGTTACATCAATGAAAAATATCATATTTCCCTTTGCCAAAGAGCTCCCTTTTAAACTTTATCAAAATTTTATTTGTTTTTTAATATAAAACGCAGCATTTTCCCGATAAAGTAATATATATATATATATAAATATATATATATATATAATAAAGAACAAGCAAAATTAATGCCCATAACAATGAAAATCAATCACAATTTAAAAATCATCTCCTCTCCATTCCTAATTTAATTTAGAAGATTCTAAAAATAACTGTCTTTGAGTATTTAGATATTTAAAAATATAATAATAAACTCCCCTTTTCTTTAATAGAAATTTAGTTAATATCGCTTAAAATAATCAAAGAGACTTAATTCTACAACTACAGAATACTTACTTAATCCCATAAAGATCTCAGCGAAAACAATTTAAAATAAGTTCGCATCCGAAAAATCACTTCATGTTTCTTTCTTCATAAGCTTGGCTTTTAAAAACATATTTAATTCTTTAGTTTTACAAGCTAAAACATCTGCATTCACAAGATGATTTGTGCTTGTTTGAAGATGTTTCTGATGTAACAAAATCTTTTACATTCATTGAAAGAGAAGCATGGAGAAATAAATATTTAAGTGCGCATTGATACATCTTTGGTTTTTCCAAGGTAAAAGATTTTCTACACTTACGGTTGAAGTTAAGAGCTTCAAGACGATTATATATGTAGGAGTAATTAATAGCTTTTCGTTAAACATTTATTGTGTTTATGAAAAATGATAAGTAAGGAAATTTATTTAAACTTAAACAGAGTTTAAGATATTTTTGACTTTGTGTTATTGATTTATGAATATAAATAGATTCCGAGTTATGTAATTCAAACACTTGTGATGGAATAGCATTTAGTCTCGCAAAGCTTTTCGCTATTTTATTTGTGTATCATAGTGAATGGAGTTTAATAAAAAGAAATACTAGCACACCATTTTCTATTATTTGTTGAGTAATGATTTTAATAAGAAAATGATGCAGGTTAAGTATCGGGATCCGGCTTGTATATTTTGGTATTGTAATATAGAAATCACATATTTGAAAAATAATTAAATAATTAATTAAATTGAAATCTATTTTAACATTTTATATAATAGTATTTCGTGTATACAACAATAGTTTTTTATTAACTGCTGAGTCCTTATCCCTCAATAAATAAAATAAAAAGTAAGTAGAAAAGAAAATCTTGCTGTAATCAAAAATCACATTCTTTCATTTTAGTTCTAAAAGAACACCACATGTCCATTCTTAATTTCTGCGTAAATCAAAAGTTTAACAGCTAACGTACTTCTGATCTGTTTCTCAAAGTTAGCCTTGAAAAAGAATTAATTATATGTCTTTCCTATGTATTTGCCGTATGTGGTTTTCAGTTCTCATTACAAAAGTTTCGCATAAGACTCGGGTTAATGTAATATGGTAAACCTGCTCGCTGTATTAGAAAATTATTAACTAAATGAATATACATCGGATCTAGAGAAACCGTTGTTTGAGTGATCTTTGCGGCGAAATATTGTATGCCAACATGTTCATGATTTTCGATTTTGGCTAAAATTAAAATTTTACTCTCTCACTTATCACCGTCAAGAAAATATCTCTGAATAGGTGATTAAGATCGCTCTCTCTCTCTCCGTTTTTGCGGTTCCCGAACATAATGTACTGTTTAAAAAAAAAAAAAAAATCACCACAAAATTGGCGTTGTAAAAAATGTTACTTACAAACTTTGAATAAACACCATAAAATGCAATAAACTCGCAACAATTGTTTCGGGTCGAAAAAACACACGACCCTTCACCAGGCGAACAAAGTAAGCACGAGTGCTGCAGTACTGTTATTTAAATTGGATTATCATGCCACTATATTTTTCCTGAAGTTGTCTTACAGCTCTTTTGGATCGCTAAATAAAAATCCTTTTTTTGAATTGCCATTCAGGGGTGTTTTTTCACGACCGTTTGAATTAAATTATCGAACCTGGACTCTCTATGCTTCAAGTAAATTTCATCCAGTAATAATCATTTCGACAGTTATCCTATCTCTTTAATTCAATTTAGTAAAATAAATATATTTCGAATTACATACATCCCAAACTACCTGTTCTTTTAATAATAGGCTAAATTTTTAATTATATTTGTAATATAATTTTTACCCCAACATAAAGTTTTAGGTGGTAAGGTTTTAAAGTATTTTATTTAAGATGTAAGTAATTTATTGATTTTGAATCAACAAGTTAATTGAACAAAGTATATTTAGTGAAAGAGAATAGAATTTATTAACTTTGGATTGTTTAGCGGTACAAATATAATTGTTACAAATCTAGACATGATTTCTAGACATCTAGACATATTTTAATTTGTTTTTCGATGAGAGTTAAAAACAAAATATGGTGTGTAATAACTACACGACTTCCAATACCCACTATTACACGCATTATATGCCTTTTTCTTTGCACATAATGTTATCAGAAGACACAAAATTGACCTAATGAAGTGGACACCAAATAAAATTCCGGTAACAGAAACTCAGTACACGTATAAAGACGTATATAATCGAGTTTACATAGCGAGTTAAAAAGATAAGGATAAAAATATTTAGTGTTATTTTTTAAAACACCACTTTCCGAAATCTAAAACTGACCTACCTAATCAGGATGACAGATACTTTTCCTGTAATAACCACGAAACACATGAGAAAGAATATCTAAAATGGATTCATGTAACAACTTTAAAGAAAATCGTTAGAGCAGTTTTTTGAGGTACAAACTTTCACCAAATCTTGGCATACTCAATTATTGACCGGAAAATTAAAATTACATAAAAATTATATTTAAAAGAGAATTAATATGGGGAGTTAAAAAAAAATCCGTATAGCCGTTTTTAAAGAAACGCACTTGCGAGACCTAAAAATGAGCTATTTGTACAGGACGCCTAACAATTTTCCTGAAGTAACCAACTATATTATTCGAAAGGACATCTAATAGAGTGTTTATATAGCAACTTTGAAGAAAATCATCGCAGCCTTTCTTGAGATAAGGACCTACAGCCCCAATTCCTGTTTCTGATGTCACACTTCTGGTTTTCCAATTTTCACCAATATTTGGATAATACGTCTGTACACCATACTGGTCTCAATTCTGAAATTTCGTAGTTATACCTTTATTAGTTTCGGAGATATGATAGCCAGAAGATTCTCTTGTATATACATAGACACACACACACACAGACCAATTGCCAAAATTTACGTTTTTGGACTTTTTTGCGACCTTAAAACGTGTAAATCAGGTGAAAACTCGATATTAAATTTTTTAATCGAATACAATACTTCCATTACCCACGGTAGTATGGTAATGGAAGTAAAAATACCAATTAAAAAAAAATTATAATATAAATTCTAGCATTTAAATAATAAGTGAATACACTCAATCAGTTCATCAACATACTACTTTAGAACTTATTCTTCTTCCTTTTTTTTTTTTTGTCAATGCGTGAGATCAATTATTTGTTGACCTGTTATGAAAAAGGTAATTTTTCTTTTGCCAGATGTTACTTTATTAGAGTTCAAATAAATAATATACAAAGAATAAACCATTGCGTCACTCTAGTTCAATGTGTGTGGAGGAAAATGTGAAAAACTGGACAATTAAGTGACTTCAGTGTGATAGTAAAAGGCATATCTTGACCCAGTTTTATTGTGAAAGACTTTAAACTCCAAAATAGTATACAAAAATTCCATTTTAAGGTACTGGATCTATTATAATTAATGACCATATTAAAACACCTTAATAATATAATAATAAGAAAGCTTTCACTAATTAAAAACATTGTTTAATTAAGTTTTACGCAATATTGGAAGACTTTTTGGTTCATCATACTATTAAAATCCGCTTGTACGTGTCTCCGGATTGTACGTATGTACTCACGAACCGTAAACATAGTGTATGGTACAAAAGATGCGAAATAACCCAATGATTCCGAGTTGATTATTTAAAATAAATTATTCCAATTAGTTAAATGATATCAAATAAGAAATAAAGAGAATGGAAGACTGATAATGGACCGATAATAAGGACCTATATTGTTTATAATTAAGGGAAATAAGGTCATTGTTTTATTTATGAATTTATTTTTTTTAAACTGAAATCAATTTTTGAACAATATAATGTTTCTCTTCAGAAAACAAATTTATAATTTATAGCTTCATCTTGAATTGGTGATATTTTTTATATTTGTGCTCATTAAATGATAGTATTATGGGTTATTTATTGAAATTTTATTTTTCCGACTGAGTGAAAATAATGCCTGGACCGGGAGTCGAACCCCGGAACTTTGATTTACAAGGTCAAGGCTCTACCAATTGAGCTATCAATAAGGTTGTCTGAGTGAGTAATGCCGACAAACCGGTCGGCATTACTCACTCAGACAACCTTTTAGGCAGAAAACTTCTGGTCTATCATTTAGATAGCTCAACAGAAATAAGTCGCAGGTAATGGAAAACATCATTAAACAATGGGAAAGAAATACAATTTTTATTAAAATCACACAATCAACTGATTGGAAGAAAATCATATTTATTGAAATTTTATTTTTCCGGGGTTCGACTCCCCGTCAAGGCATTATTTTCACTCAGTCGAAAAAAAATAAAATTTCAATAAATATGATTTTCTTCCAATCAGTTGATTGTGTGATTTTTAATAAAAATAATATTATGGGTTATATTTTATACATTAATATCGCAAGTGTATATTTTTAAACATATGATGTTATTTTGATACATTGTCTAATACGTTTTCCGAAATATAAAATACGAGAAAAAAAAAAAAAAAATTAAGCATATTTTTTTTGTATTTGAAATTTTAATGTATCTAAATTAAAAAAAGAACTTTTAAAGAACATAATTATGGATTATGATGTCCAATTTTAAAAGTATCTTTTGTGATAAAAACTAATGATGCTGTACATTTTCTTATTCATTCAAGCTTTTTTTATGAAGACATTAAATTATAAAAATGATAAATTTTTATCATGCACCTGGAAGGTAGATAAATAAAAAATTATACAAAAATTACAACGTGACTGAAAATTAGTTCAAAGTTTCATTAATATATGGTGCAAAATAGGCATTTTTAGCTGCAACCAATAACTTGGTGCTAAGATTTAACTGCTGAAATAACCGTACTAATTGAAACCATTTTTAGGGGGTAATGTAGGATTTATTTTTAGCAATGTACATACTTTTATTATTATTATTATTATTATTATTATTATTTGCAGGTCACAGATTCGGAATTATTATAATTATTTTTTAAGTTTTAACTAAACATATCACTCTGTAAAAAGAATTTTAAGTTGAGCATCCATTCAACAAAAGAACAACTTTAAAATATATACAAACCTTCCTTAATAACATATTTAAAAATTGTTGCGATTTTTCACGAACGTAAGCATGAAAATTCATAACACATTTTACAACAGTATTACTTACAACGGTGTAGAAAACACGAACGACAGTAAATTTTAATAACCCCATACGCCCTGAAAAGCTTGGTAAATCCTTTCGAGAATAAACTGACAAACCGACAGTTCGAGAGTATAATGATATAAAACAATATTTGAATAAGATAATATTAAAACATCACTTTTAAATTAAACAATATCAGCAGTCATTATCAAACTGAAACAAAATGTATCAAACTTTCGTCTTTGTAGTATCATGTCAAATTAAAATCTTCAATAATATCATTTCGCCAAAAATCGATCCAAAACTCCAGTGTTTATTAACGCATAAAAGGAATATATTAAAATGCTGAAAAGCATTAAATATTTAATGTTAAATAATGCCATTAATTTTAAAACTCTACTGTGAATGTTACATGAAAAGTTACCGTAATTTAACGGGTAGATGCCGCTTGTCATTCGCAGTTGGGTCTGTTCCCACGGGTTTCTCCTTAGCCTCACTTGGGAATTGCAATGATTATTTAAGATAAATTAATTACGGGAAGGTTTCCACATCAGCTGCTTCTGTTATTCTAGACGTCATTATCACTTGTTCTGTAACTTAACTTGATGCTTTTCTTCAGCTAATTAAAAATATTTCTTTGTTTGGGCATTCTGATACAGAAAAATATTTTTGTTTATGTGTTTGTTCGATTTTTACTATTAATTTTACTTCCTTATTCAGCTATTCATTTTTTTTTTTTTTTTTTTTATTATTAATCAATTATCGTTTTTTTTTTTTTTTTTTTTTTTTTTGTAGTTTCTATAATTAAATTTGTTAAAAGAAAAAGAAAAGATAGAAAAATAATTTAATTTGTTTGATATATTTATGTATATATATTATATACTGCGATATATATAAACTTATTTATATCATTTATGAATTATTTGATATTAGATTTGTAACAAATTAGAGTTTTAAATTTTAATGTCCCTCTCATTATTAAATAGAAGACTAGTTTTATATTATGATATTTTAATAAAGCAGTAATAATTTTACAACTTTTTTTTTAAGTTGCATAAAAATAATTAACACTTAACTTTTTATTCGGCAATACGCTAGTTCTAATAAGTACGCTGTGGCCATCATATATATATATATATATATACATAATTCTATATCACAGCGCTTTCACCGATAGTATGTACAAAAATTTAATCGACATAACTTCTCACAATAAACGTTTTACATATGCAGTTTGGTTCAGTTTTACCGAGAGTTGGTAAGTTATAGCTATCTGCAAAATCGCTGTAAGTAAGTAACAACAGCGCGACCTGTCAGCTGATATACACCAGAATAAAATCAGCATTAGTTTTCAAAATGGTTAATGATTATCAACTGATTTACACCAAAACTGAATCAGTATAAGGGTTCCAGGTTAGCAGTACCTAATTTTTCCCTGACTGTTTGTTTTCCAGTGGGTCCTTAATTAATTTGATACCGAATACTCTTCACGAATATCTGACATATTAAATTGTGTTCATTATGGTGGCTGTACTCTGTTGTCGTTTGGAAGCTTGGACGCTGTTTTGTTATGAGTACTCCAACATTACCCCCCTGGACGTTTTCTTCTAACAGACTCAAGTGAGGTTCCGAGACCTGAGCTAGCTCCATGAGCAGCTATTTCAAATGGTTATCAGGGTCTTCTCCCACGGCGGCTCTCACTGGAGCTGTACCCCTGGCTTTGAATCCGCTGGAACTGATGTGTGCTCTTCCCCTGGGAGCAAGCATGACACTAAGCCTGTAACTTTAAACAAAATTTTTGCATTTTTAGAAAAAAAAAAAAAAAAACTGTAGGAAATTTAGAAAATTTACGGAATATTTTGATATCTTAATTAATAATTATTTATATTGTGTGTGGTTATTTTTCGATCCCCTCTTAAACTCTTGTGATTATTATCGAAAGTATTTGAATTTGGTTTGCCATTATACGGTTTTGCTCATTAATCCTCATTATTACAGAACCTAAAGATGAAAAGGGATTTCAAAAAAAAAAAAAAAAAAAACGAATATCGATGCCTAGAACCGAATTCTAACCCGACCAGAATGCTATGAAGTTGGTTATCAGGATATTACTATCTTTTCCAAACTCCAAACAAAAACCTTGGTAAAACTGACCCTGGTAGATATCCAAATATATTTAAAATCAGTAAATATTTGCAAAATCAAGTAGAATCATGTCTATAATCTGTAACATCTTATTTGTAAATTTAGAGATCAAACAAAACCCATCTTGAAAGATTTTTTTTTTTTTTTATTCTATTAATAAAAGATATAAAATATCATCATCATCATCATCACGGGGCTTGTGGGGTGACTAAAGTGATCGAGATCATTGCTTACCTCCACCTGAATCTGTAGAGACCCTGAATTGGAGTTACATGATCTAGACGATCAGAACAAATCAGTTGAGTAGTGACAGACAAGAAAAGGAAACTATGTAATAAAATAAATTACACAGTCAAATTTAACTTCTATAAAATTTCTTTAATTTACTCCAATAATTATATATAAGCTTTATACACTGAGAAAAAATTCTGTAACTAACAACTAGAATCTAAATTGTGGCTATAGAAAAAATAGCCCCATGTCATCCTTATAAATTCTAGTCTCCTTTGAAAGCAAGTGCTAGAAAACACAATTAGAATTGTAGAGCGTTTTACTATATTCTCGAGTGCAAAGTTATTCAACAATATCTGCAAATAAATGCGAATACAAGAGGCGGGTTTCAGCAACTATATACTTAGTTTATTATCCAATTCTAGAGAATCAAGCGAGAATTTCTCGCAATACAAAAGATTCAGAATATTCAGAATATTGTTTCATCATCTAGAAATGTGTAGACTAGAAATTTTCGATCATTTCATCTATTCAGTTTATTGGTGTGCTTTATGCGCATAGCTCGGAAATCTATATTTCTAGATAGGAGATTTAAAAAATGACCACTTATTCATTCTAGAGGAAGGCGGTACACTTTTTTTTGTCAGTGTATATTTCTAACTGATTGACATTCTTTAAAATTCATCCTGAAGAAACTAAACTTCAAATGATCTTTATTTCTCCTGGAAATTTGCATTTGTGTAGAAATACAATTTAAAAATCTTAATAAAAGAAGAAAAAATATAAAATAAAAATAAAGATTGTCTGTACTTTTTTTAAAGTTATTAAAAAAATAAGAAAAAATCTTCATCCAGTTTTAAGGCATATTAATATTCTCGAATTTCATATTAAAGCATTTAATTACCTTTAACACAGGCCCATTTTATGTAAACATTTAATTTTAATACATTCAAAAACCATTACGCTCTCCTTTTTAAGCAAAAATATAATTACGTGTGTCAGTTTCTATCTTTAGGAAGCTGTCGTGTCACCGTCGTTTTCAGGCATTTTTCTAAGAAAGGTTCGCGTAAAATGTAGATGATGTAAATTTCCGGTCCAGTAAAGTGAAGTCGCAATCTCATGAGATCACTTAACGTTAAAAGCGTATAATGGAATTTTAATGAAAAGGGGATATGGGTATATACTTTCTCGACTCCTTCCTGCGTAAATTTCGCCTGTGTAACCGTTTGCATTTAATAGTTTTAGAAGAGAATGAAGACAAAAAAAAAAAAAAATCTACATAAAATTAAATTTCGAAATCTGTATTTTTTTTCATAATTAAGAAATTAATTTTTTAGAATTAAATATTATTAGTGTGCATTATATGTAAAATAACATTAAATACAGACGATTGATAAAATCCATGCATTAATTAATTTTAAAGTTTCTATATTATCACCAAGAGAAATACTTACGAATATGTTTTTTTAATATCAGAAGTTTTATTCATTTCACAGACCCATGAAAAAAAAAAAAAACAACAACGAAATAACTAATAATAAACGTTATTATTTAGTATGCTGTTTTCAAGCTAAAATTACCTGTAGAAATAAAATACGTTTTCAACTACATCTCTCTCTCTCTCCCTTTTTATTTATTTATTTATTTTTGTCACTTTTAAGCATTTTAAATATGGATGGATGGTTGGGTTTTACGTCCCACTAGTACTGTGCAGATGGGCAATTGGCGACGGTCTGGGACGCACCCCTGGAGGTGGTCCGGAGAAATGCCTTCACAATTTTGATCCTGCATGAAAAGGATGGCTCTCCAGTTTCGGTGACCCCCAGAGGTATAATTTTTTATAGGAACATGGAGGACATTGCAGCCACGACAGGTTTTATGTGTACCAGCCATCATTAGTGTACACGACGGTTTTTGGCCGGCTCGAGTACTGAACCCGCAATCTTCCAATTACGAGGCCGGCGCTCTACCGACTGGACTACCGCAGCCCTTAATATGATTCACATGTTTTAGAATTTGTACAGTAGTAATTTTATGCAAAAAGAAAATTCTTATAACGTAAGAAGTACATTTAAGAAGATGTTTCTTTTAATGTAATCGTAGTAGAAGGGTCCTTGAAAAAAGTCAGAGTCGTGGAAACTCTGTTAGAAGATTAACTATCATGTTATTTTACTCCAGAATTATATAATTTATTTTTATGTATTTATTTCTTTGGGTTGATGAATATAATAACCAGTAAATATAGAGTCAATCTATTTAAATTTATTATTGTACTATTACACTAATAATAAGTTTCTCTTACATTTTCCGATACAGCATAATTTTTAGCAATGCATAATCTGTAAAAAAAAAAAAAAAAAAAAAAAAAAAAAAAGACGCGCCAAGAAGGAGTAATGTAAACTGGACACAAATTTACATATATGCAGGATTCGATAAAAAATGCAAAATTTTAAAGTTTGGCTGCCATCGAATGAGCATGCGACGCTACAGTGCATCTTAACTGCGCAATTGGCAGAATATTAAAAATGAGAAATTTTCATTCCAGGTCATAAATCATTCGATAATTTTAATCCGTCTACCAGAAAGACAGTAACTATGCCCCGCATACAGGTGCACAAACAACATGCGCAGATGTCAGCATTTGAGTGTGGAGTATATAGTTGGGCTCAAAGAAGCCAGTTGGTCTAATCTGCGAATTGTTTGACAATTGGATAGGAGCGGTACCACTATTAGATGAATTACAGGAATATTACAGGAATGGGTGAACCATGGCCGAACACAGTGTCAGGAAGGAAGCGGTCGGCCTTAAGAGAGGACAGAAAGTGAGAACCAGACAATCGCAAATCGGTACTCAAAGCTCCAATTCATCATTATCGTCGATCCTATTTGCAACTGGTACTTCAGTGACTTCAAAGACCCTTAATAAGCGGCTCAGTGAAATGGAGTTGAGCTCAGTCTCCGGATCTCGCTTCCACTGAGGACGTTTGGAGCATCATATAAATGGACCTACAACCAGCTCGGGATTTTGCCTGTCTAACGCACCAATTGAACTGAATTTGGCACGATACTTCACAGGAACACATTTGTCAACTCTATCAATTAATATCAAGCCGAATAACTGCGTACAAGAGGGCCAGAAGTGGACCAACGCGATATTGACTTGTTTACTTTGTGACTCTCTTTCTCTTGATTAAATCATTCAAGTTTTCTGAATTGGTTTTCTCTACATCTACCAATTTTTGTCGCATTCGGATAACTCCTTCTTGGTGCGTCTTTTCTTTCTTTCTTTCTTTTTCTTTTTTTTTTTGTTATATAATGTATGTCATATTTCTCTAACTTGCACCAGTTACGATTAAATTTTGTTGAAAATATACGACAGTGACGTAAGACATTATCTGATTGGTCAACCAAGACCCAAAGTATAAATTCGGCTATAGAGATTTCGCTTTCGTCTACCAAAATTTAATCTACTACACTTGAAATGCCAATTTTCATGAAGAAATAATTAAAAAAATCTTTTGTGCAGAAATATATGCTCAAAATCAAATATTTAGAAGTATATTTGGAAGAATTTTAAGTCAGTTAAGCCTCGTTTTATTATAGTTATTCCATCTTTTTTTTTTTTTTTTTTTTTTTTTAAGAGTTTTTATTAATTTTAAATAGAACGGACACGTCATTTCTTTTTATTTCTTTATTTATTTTGGAGATACATTTATTATCTATGGAATTTCTGTTATATATGATGATATGGTAATTTAATTACGCCAAATTTTAGGGATTAATTGATTTTTAATATAACAATAATTTAATATAACTATAAGAATTTTTAACTTAACAGCTGAAAAAAATATTTTCTAAAATTGAAATTGTAATGCAAATATGAAAGGTTTAAATTATTTTTTTTAATAAATAAATAAAAAATTAAAAAATCACATTAGATTTTTGTGCTGAAAATATCATATTTGGAAGTATTTTTGTAAGAATTTAAAGACGGTTAAACATCGCATTTCATAAAGGCTATACGTATAGTGGTGGCGCCATCTATTATTTTACTTTTTTAGATTTTCCAATCATTATAAACAGAATGAAAACAATTTCTTTTCTTTTTCTTTCTTTATTTTTTTTTTGACATTTATTTATTTTGCAGTCACATTTATTAACTACTAGCCGCCTTCGGCGACCAGCTGGTTCGCGATCCCTGAAAAATCCGACTTTACGAAATTCCCGCTCGGTGGTGCCTGCGGCGCCTTTTTCCCGTATCAGGTCTAATAACAGCTTATTGATATATCGTGAAAATAGCTTATCTAAATCGCAGTAAACTCCCGTGCGGTAGCGCCTTCGGCGCTGATATTTCAAATTTCTAACTTTAGCTAAGTCCCGCTCGGTGGCGCCTGCGGCGCCTTATCCCCGTTTTAGAACTTACAACACCTTCCTCGCTCATTGGAATTTGAAATATTGAAATTTTAAAATATAGCAGCGCCATCTGGCGGTAGAAATTTCTGTAATATATTGTTCAATTCCAAATCAACAAAGCTTTCAAATGATGTATTACTTATGAAAATATTTTAATTAGTAGCTGAGATACAAAAGAAAACCTAAAAAGGAAACCTTAAAACGTGTAAATCGGGTAAAATCTCGAATAATACTTTCGATAATATAAAAGAACTTTAAAATATCTTTCGAATGATGTATTAAAAATTATATAATCATAATTAGAATTTGAAATATTGAAATTTTAAAATATTTCAGCGCCATCTGGCGGTAGAAATTTCTGTAATCTACTGTTCAATTCCAAATCAACAAAGCTTTCAAATGATGTATTACTTATGAAATTATTTTAATTAGAAGCTGGGATAAAAAAGAAAACCAAATACCTTGCCTTAAAATCTTAATATGCCAACCAATTTCAAACGCTGCAACTCTTTTTTTTTTTTTTTTTTTTTCCTTGTTCCTCAAGCCCTCCCTAATAATCGTACTCTTTCAAAAATATTCACAATCGAAATATCGGGCATTAAAACTACATACTACGAAATTTCGACTACTGCAAATACTGCAAAAAAATAAAAGAAGATAATCTTTTTCCAATAAATACGTCATTTTTTTAATTATTCATATATTTTCATGAAAATTGAACAGTAGCTTTATAATATGCTGTCTAGGCCGAATATTAATTCAAATGTAACGTGAATGAAAATTTGAAAAAAATTGAAAATTGCAATTTTTCCCCCCAGTATAAAACACATGATATCTTAATCCCGAGTTTCCCCCCCATTCCAAATTTTTTTTTTTTTTTTTTTTTTTTTTTTTCCCTTCTGGCTTTCCGATAATGTGCACATATTCTAAATTCCTGCATCCAGGTAGCGTGACTGTGCGCTTCCTACCTTGTGCGATCTGGAGGTGTGGTGTGTCAGTCGAGCATAATGTGTCCCGAAGAAGATGTCGCAACCCTGTCGTACCAGAGCTGTCATCTGAAGTCACCCAGTCCTTAGCAGAAGAGTGGTACTCTCCCGACTGAAGTTAGAAGTCTGAACGAGCAATCGGACACAGCTCATTCTCTGTTGCGTCTAGATTACTGTCTGGCAGTAGGTGGTTATCATGCAGTGATCCGGCGATTTATTCGCTCCGGCGGACAGCATCCAACCCGTTAAGCTTGGCGAGTCCAGGCAGGCAGGGGCTGTCCAAAGGTTTCAATGAGTTTCAATGATATCTTAATTGATTACAACCATTTCCGTTTTCATCACAGACATCACAGACAGTTGTCTCGTATGTGTTTTGTTTCCGATCGAGACCGCTTAGAAAATCGTCTGCCTGTTGCCAACTAAATTTCATAGTTTAGTTAATTTTAAAAAATCTAATTGACGTATCGATAAGCCGCTTGCACTCTTAGATTCGGAAAAAATTCCCCTTTCATTTGGTACCAAATTCGTAATGATCGGACTAATATTTCTAATTTATTTTCCATTTTTTCTGCTTTTAACTCCGTTAAAATATCTACTTTTATGCAATCTCTGTGAATTCTGAGTCATTGAGATCGCTTTTTGATTAAGACATAGGTCTACATTTTAATTAATATCTCCGCAACTAATTAAATTTTTTAAATTCTGTTTTGACTATCCCTTCGGGCAGGCTTCTGAGCACACGTATGTCAAATTTTGTAGTTCTGCGTTCAGTAGGGGCTGAACGTATAGATGCTCAGACAGACAGACAGACAGAGAGACAGACAGACAGACAGACAGACAGACATCTTCTTTTATTATTATAGATGGAATGTCTGTTATGTACGGTAATATGGTAATTTAATTCCATCAAATTTTAGAAAATTTTAAATCAAATTTTATTTTTAATATAACTATATTTTAAATTAATTCTAAGAATTTTTAACTCATCTGCAGGAAAAAATATTTTGTAATATTGAAATTATGATGGAAATATCAAAGGTTTAAAACTCTTTTATTAAAAAAAAAAAAAAAAAAAAAAAAAAAAAAAAATCCAGTGACTTTATGTGATTTTTTAAGAATAGGAATGTAGGTTCTATCGCGCAGATGTTTTCAGAAAAGCCTAGTTTTAAAATAATTATCCTCTTCAGCTGAAAATAATTTTTAAAAGAAAGATTTTTTTTTTTTTTTTATTCCAAAAATTAATAAATATTTCATGCGATTTTGTCAATATATATATTCTATTTTATCACAAATATCCCGTCGATCAAGGAAATTCAGATTAATATAAAGACAACTGCTTATATTTTTAATGGGTTTAATAAATAAGTAAATAAATGACAATAAGAAAATAACAAAAAAAAGAAAAAAAAAATCAAATGTTTAAATTATTTTTTTATAGGCCAGTTTTTCATTCATTCATTTATTCGAGAGATTGACTGTTATTCTGCGTAATATTGGTAAAAATAATTTAATAAATTTAAACGATTGACAAAATTTTTATTTTTAAAATGCCATTTTCACATGATCTAAAGTCTGATATTTGGATATTATTTATGCAGACATAAAGCATTTTAATAAAATGAATTACTGCAATTAATTTCATTTAACACTTGTTTTATTAGTAACAGACCTACCCATCACTATACTGTAAAAAAATACCTATTACCAGCTGCAAGAAACTCTCTGTGATTGGAGAAAATAATTATTTTATCCATTCAAAGAGACTTTCTTGCATTTGGTGATAGTTATTTCTTTACAGTGTACTGCCTGCATAATTTGTTATCGGTAACTATTATTTTTAACCAATTAGTAGTTATTAGTTGTTAACATATCTCTGTAGAATATTCCATAGAAGATTGCTACACATTCAACAATTCAATAGACGTATAATAATAATATTATTAATGTTACTCCTCCCGACGACAGTAGATGGACATTTTTAATCATATTTGAAAATAATAATAAAAATAAAAGGGCAGTAAGACAGGGAGAGAATGACAGAAATTATTATATGCTTAAAATTAAAATAGAAAACTACAGACAAAATTATAAGTGATAATCAAATATATAATGATTTGTTTCTAAGTTTCTAACGCAAATAACGGGAACGAAAGTATACAACACCAATACATCATCAAGTGCTTTAATGGAATGTTATATGGAAAATAGGTGTCATTTTAGTTACACTGTCAGATTATTTGCCAAAACGTGTAGTGGACAAAGCTCGATTACACAACTAATAGGACGTTAGAAATGAAATCAGTAACAAGATTTAAAAAAAAAAAAAAAAGATAAATAATTAAATAAAATAATACTCATAGAAATGTGTAATACAACTAAAAAGATAAAACGTTATAAGGAAAATGAAATAAAACTTTTATAATAAAATCTATAACAATGAAGGATTTTAACGAATATTCGATAAGTCAATTAACACCTTATAGGATGTCACAAATGGAATCAGATGCAAGATTTAAAATAAAAATTCCTAAGACAAAATAAAATTAAAAGGATAAAAATTCATAGAATAAGTAAAATAAAACCTATAGGATAAAACTACAGTCATAAAAAATGCCAGCGAAAAGCCAAAGTAAATTTCACAGTACTGTGTATTAGGCATAGTTTCACAAAACGCTTATTTGGCCAGTATCTTTCTTTTTTTTTTTTTTTTTTTTTTTTTTTTTTTAGGTAATACCATCGTTTAATCATGAATTATACAAAAAATAATAATTATAATACAAAGAAAAAGAAAATAATGATAATTAACTAATATTCACCATCGTCCAAAAAATAGGACAACATGCATAAGTGTTATTTATGTAAATTCTTTTGAATATTTTAATTCAAATTAAAGGCGAAATATTATTTAAAAGTCCAATAAATACATGTGTGTCTTTATCGTTAGTTTATATTAACGTTATATATATATATATATATATATATATATATATTAATTTTTAAACTGTCGATTTTTGAAGATTTATTCATTACATTTTCAACATATTATTACTTAAAAAGTTTTACGTTCAAAAATAACGGACATATAAACTTATTCAGGTAATATTCTACATTTTCGTACTGGTAAAACAATTATATAAAAAATAATATATTTAGATGGCCTGTTTTAGTTATATTTCCGACTGTCCTAAACCATTGTCCTATTTTTAGGGCAGCCTTTATCGATTAAACTAATGAAAGGTTGGTACGTTTTTTTGATTTTGTGTGTATACATAGGCTTAAAGAAACATATATTTAAGATTTTATAAAGAAATAAAATATTTTTTCAATGCTTGGAATGACATGGGTTATCCTTTCATTTATGACTTATTTCATCCATAAAACGATACATCATACGTTTAGCCTTAAATATATTTGAAAAGTAAATCATATATATATATATATATATAGATAGATAGATAGATAGATAGATAGATAGAGATATAGATAGATTGATTTATAGAGATAGAGAGAGAGAGTAATAACAGAGTACGAATAATATAGTTGACAAAGCAACTAAGACATGTTTATTTGTATTTCATTTAATCACTGACGGCATTTAAAATTCAAAGTTTTCAATAAATAAAAATATGAAAAATTTGAAAAAAAAAATCCAAGTTACAAATAACTAAAATTTAAATTATAAACATTAAAAAGTAAAATAAAAATATAGTTCATACATTTAGTTCCCTTAAATTCTCCCCCCCTCCTTAAAAATGAAAATTATATATAAATATATATGTGCAAATATATGCCTTGTTTTGATTTCTAGCATGCGCTATATGCAGTAAAATTCTTCTATCACTAAAATATATTATATTCCATTATTAAAACATTTTTTTTTTCATAGTATTTTGCATTTTCATTTAATTTTACCATTTTACGTTTCTGCACCAGTTCACATTTTCATAAAACATTTTATTTCTTGCGTAATATATCTACATTTCATTTTCAAATTTCGTAATCGAAATATAAGCCGAGCTTCTGTGAAAATAAACATGTTCCGGAATCAACCAATTACATGCAGATTAATGCATGTACGAGAAAAACTGTATCGATTTCTTTCAAAAAAAAAAAAAAAAAAAAAAAAAAAGGGTATTTCTCCAAAATAAATTACATAAGAAGGAATTTCTTTTCATGACCTTACCACCAATCAGAGAACTTCAAACGGATTTCGCGGGGAATTGCTGAGATTTTTCAAAGAAATGTAATATTCTGCTAAAAAATTCTATAGTTATGAACTGAAAAAGAATTCAATGAGGTATTCTGATGTAGCTTTTAAAGTTATTGGATACATGTACAGCTCAAACTTTTTTTTTCTTTTTTTATTAAAAAGGAAGAGAAAATTACCAATTTCTATAATAAAGTGGTAGTATAGTCGAAAAAAAAAAAAAATGTAATAAGCAAAAGGTTCGCAGTACTTTTGTATCATGTAATTTATAATCTTACTTTAATTGAAAGAGACATTTTTTTTCGTTTTGAATATTATATTTTACTATGTCATGTATAAGCGTTTTTTAATGAAATCTAAATTTATCAATAACACATTTTTTTATAGAATACGAAGAATTAACATCGTTATAATTATTACTATAACATAAAAGAAAAAAATATAGACATAGATATTAATATATGCATTTTTAAGTTGAGGAAAGGGCAGATAATTCAACTAAATGTACTTATATATGCGATTTAAAGAAAGGGTTACGACCTTTAATGAAAGGGTACATAATTTCACAAAATTACTCGCATTTACAATTTTGAGTATTTTAAACATATAAATCACACAAAATAAATAATTAATTAATTAAAAATAAAATCAAACACAGTAAATATTCAAATACAAATAATAATTTAAAAAAAAAAAAATGAAAATGAAAACGCAATACGGAATTGTTGTTTAAAAATTTTAACTATATGTTCTTAAAAGTAATATATATTTATATATTAACATAAATAATATATGCGTAACTTTCTTCTTTAATGTTAAAATAAGGAAATTTTTAAAACGAAATGCATGTTTACATTATTAAAAAGTAAACAAATAAATAAGTATATAAATAAATAAATAAATAAAACGTCATTTTTCCTCAAAATATATCTACCCAAAATAGGTATTTTATTTTTCATTGTATCTCTATATATGCTGAAAAAAATGTTTCTGTCTCAGGCGTCAATTTTTTTTTTCTTTTTATTTGTCTGAGGCCCCATCGCCTTGCGAATGGCAGCACAATAGGTATAAATAAGTACCGAATACTCCAAGGAAGACATTTCAATTGGTTAGGAATTTTTATCATCTTAAGAGTTTTCTTCTTTAAATATACAAAGATAAAAGCAAATTTTATCATCTTAATGAACGAAGCAATAATTTTATCATCTTCATTAACGAAGTTATTAACATACCTGCCAAATTGTACTTTTTTTGTTTTCTTTAGAAAATATTTTATACAAAATTTCAATGTCTTTTTTAGATGTTTTCTGCGATTTAAATTGATATATATATATATATATATATATATATATATATATATATATTATTTTTTTACAAAGAAATCCTGGGGTTAGAAAACCGTACAAGTTTGCACCTATGTCAATAAAAACGTCAATATAATAAAGATACTATTTGCCATCTTGAAAATTTCACTTGATCAGACTGCAATACGAAATTTCAATATTATGTTTTTTTGTTTGGATGATATAATTCTTAGAATAATGTATACACATGCGCGGAGTTACCATTTGCCAAAAACTTCCCTTTTTTTTTGGTGGGGGGCAAGGGGGGGAGGCTGGACTAAATTATGTAAATAAGGTAAAAACTTGACTTAAATTTTTTGAACGAATACAATACTTCTATTACCGGGGAAATGAAGTAAAAAGGAAAAGGCTTAAATTTTTTTAGATATCGATCTAAATGTTTTGGGTTAATTATCTGATACACACACACATTTGTTAGAATATAGAAAATAATCTACAGCTGTAAAATTTCATGAGATCGATAAAAAATAAAAAAAAAATAAAAAAATAAATGAAAGAAGCTACAGAAGTACAATATTACATCTAATTAGTATAATTTTAGTTTTCATTAAATTGCTTAAAGAAACACACTCTAAAGAACTTTATATTTTTATTTAAATATTATGAACACGATTTTTTCCATTTTACATAAGAGAAAGAAAATTTCTACAACTTATAACTGAATATTATTTTAGTCATACATTATACTATGAACATACATACAAATAAATACATATACACTTAGTGCGAAATATTTATGGATATTTATTTAATAAAACGTACATAAATAAGAATTAGTGTATTTTTAACTTTATCATACTGAGTACAGAATATTAGGAGAATATTGAGGTAAATGTAAAAGTTTCTTGCAACATTTTTTTTTTTTCAAATATTACGGAGATTCTACTGGTAATGAGATAATCAATTATACATTGATACAATCTTGCATTATGAGACTTCATAATTCAGCAAATAAAGAGAGTTTTTTTTTTTTATATAATCTGTAGCTACCAACTTTAATATGTAGCCGCCGCTTTATAAAATCACGTTTGTTTTCATCAAAATGATTTTATTAAGCGGCTGATTTTTATATCCGGCGAACATGGCTGAACTCAATAAAAGGGTATTCATTATCTAAATATGGAAAGAAATTCTTCTTCGCCCTTCCATCTATCAACCAGCCATCCGCAGGAATGGAGTTTTTGTTACTTATAATTCTTGTAAAATTTTCAGCTTTTAAGGATAAAACTACATAAAAGATGGAAATTTTCTTTGACCTGGCATTCTTATACCTATCTAGTGCTACGTTGATGACATTTGCTTTTCCTATTCATTTTTGCTTGCGGTTCACTCTTCCGTGTGGTATAATTTAGGCACTAATATTCTCTTTATTCTTATGCTTACATGAAGAAAATTGAGAAGTTTCAAGCTTCGATGTCACCTTCTTTTGACTATACATTTGAAGAAAACAATCATACTTCAAAATTTTACGCTTTACCTTCAAAATAGAAATTTCCGCTTGCATATCTTGCCGCTAAGTTGGTTCAAAATAAGAACTAGTAACTCTATTTCAATATTTAAGGACAGAAAAAAAATTACTCATTGGTCAATCATTTGTCGAATTCATCCCTTGAATCCATAAACTACAACACATGGCGGGGCGTGTTTTTTTTTTTTTTTTTGATGAGTAAAATTTTTGACAAAGAGTAATAATTTGATGGCTTGTTATGCTTTGTTTCTTTTTTTCATTTCAAAAATCCAGTGAGAAAATATAATGCGTTGTTTAGCTTACATACATGATCATTTTTTCTGTTGAGTTTATTAACCGGCGGTGCTGATTTTATTAAGCGATGGTTTCTATTGATTTGATTCCGGACCCAGCAATTTGATCAGATTAAGCGGCTGATTTTATTAACCAGTGATTTTATAAAGCGGCGGGTACTGTATATATATATATATTTTTTTACGCCGTACTAGTTCTACACTATGAGCAATTGGTGCCGGTCTGGCACTCACATTTAAGGATGGTCCGAAGACATGAAATGACAGTTTTCATCTTCCATGGAGGGAATGATTCCTACGCTTCGTTAACACCCGATAGGAATAATAGTGATGGGATGACAAAGGTCAATACTGCCACAAGGGAGTGCATCACAGATCGCCAAGGTCATCCAAAGCCCATGCTATTCTATGGCGAAATTTGTTTATAGAATTACACATTACCTAATTGTTATTTTCATATTCTGTTTTCATAATCTGAAAATACGCAACCGTTAAATGAGTACTCGCTTTCCAAAAATTTATTTATTTTTATTTTTTTATTTAAATTTTGATTTTGAAAATGCGAATTTTCACTAAATGCATTTTTCTCAAGTTTGAGCTGTAAAATGAAATATTAAAATTAAAAAAAAATCATTTTTTGGGAAACGGGTACTTATTTAACGGTTGCGAATTTTCTGAATGTGAAAACGGAATTTAAAAATACCAATTAGGTAATGAGCAATTCTATAAAAAAATTTCGCTATAGACTTACATGGGATTTGGTGACTTGAGACGGGAAAATCGTAAGAGGGAGTGAATAGCCTTTTATGAAAACAGAATATGAAAATAACAATTAGGTAATGTGTAATTCTATAAACAAATTTCGCCATGGAATAACATGGGCTTTGGATGACCTTGGTGATCTGTGATGCACCCCCTTAATGAAGGAAGTAAAAGATTTGTAGTTACTATTTAATTCAGTATCATTATTTCTTTTTAATCTTGAGAAAATATTACAAAAAAAAAATCCTATTGCTAAAAATTTGTATCAAATAAAATGTTTATGGGAATCTTAGATGCAAACTGTTTTGTTATACTACGAAAAAAAAAAAATAAATAAATAAAAAATAAAAAAATCTGAAATGTGCAGAGCAGTTTTATGGTTGGTTGGTTGGTTGGGTTTTATGTTTCACTAGTGCTGCGCTGATGGACAATTTAGAGCAGTTTTATGATGTAAATCGATTAAATTATCTCCAAATAAATGCTCGTGTTACTAATAAAATAGTAGTCGGCAGCAAAAGTATCCGAGCACTAGCAAAAATCCCCCCCCCCCCCCCCGAAAAAAAAAGGCTCTTAATACTGTTTTGTAAAAAAAAAAAAAGTCAAGGCTTTATGTAACAAAACAGTATTAATAGTACTTTTTTTATATAGGGATTTTTGCTAGTGCTCGGATACTTTTGCTGCCGACTGTAGTTAGAAAGATTTTGTTGAAGAATGATGTAAACATTCTATTATTTTTAATGAAAATATCCAATATTTTCAACTGCACAATTTATAACGTGAATTGTGTAACATATAAATGTACAAATAATTATGTGACATGTTTTCTATATTTTATTTATTTATTTTAAAAGAAGCACAATTGTAACAAATTTCCTAATTTTATCAAAAGTTTGAAATATCAATTAATGACAATCTTTCCTACATTAAGAAAAACGTCAAGTATAATAATTTTAATTAGGATTATTTTTAAATATAAAAAACTAGAATATTATAGAATATATTAAAATTTCTTAAACTTTGGATTTCGATATTCTACAAAAAAAAAAAAAAAAAAAGGCGACTATTAAAAAATAATAATAATAATAATTTATTTTTTAATGCACTTTTTTTATATAGGGATTTTTGTAAGTGCTCGGATACTTTTGCTGCCGACTGTAATTAGAAAGGTTTTTGTTGAAGAATGACGTAAGCATTCTATAGTTTTTAATGAAAATATCCAATATTTTCAACTGCACATTTTATTAAGTGAATTGTGTAACATATAAATGTACAAATAATTAAGTAACAGGTTTTCTACATTTTATTTATTTATTTTAAAAGAAGCACAATTGTAACAAATTTCCTAATTTAATCAAAAGTTTGAATTAACAATTAATTACAATCTTTCCTACATTAAGAAAAACGTCAAATATAATAATTTTAATTAGGATTATTTGTAAATATAAAGAACTAGAATATTATAGAATATATTAAAAATTCTTAAACTTTGGATTTCGACATTCTACAAAAAAAAAAAAAAAAAAAAAACGGTATTTAAAGGCGACTATTAAAAAATAATAATAATAATTTATTTAAGGAGAAGGTTTAACAGTTTTGTTTTAACAGAGTCTCCGAAAAACACTAATTATAAAAATGCCGATGTTTTTATGTTTTGATTAATTAAACTTTGTAAAGCAGTAGAATAATTTATTTGATACCAGAAATAAATAAACGCTTCCAGTCTAAATTAAATTAAAACTAGCTTAATTGATAACCTTTTGAATGTTCATCGACATATGCGTTTATTTTGTCAGATATTTTATTAATACATTTATGGGTTATTATATAAATTTATGTTGAATTTTATGATGAACACTGCTAAAATTTTAAACAGAAGCAACACTGCAAATTATTTTCCTTACGTAAAATTACATTAAAAGTGTGAGGATATACCAAACAATTGTTTACTAATAATTCAAAACAATTTTTTTAATTACTTATTGACAAGTGTATATTAAAGAATTGTATTATTTTTCTTGAGTCATAAATCTTCATTTTTAATTTTATTTGAGAAATAAACAATTAAAGAAAATAAAACTGAATATTGGTATTCATAATTATTTATTTTTAGCTGAAGACTACAGTAAATTTGCATACTTCAAAATAAACATTTTAATAAATTTGCTGAAATCTTATTTAGCCTATCTTAAAACATAAAAGAAAAAAAAATCCTTTAATTTGATTGTTTTCAATGCAGTTTAATCATTTAAATTTACTTCATTTACTTTTCATATTACAAATCAATAATTTTAAAATATCAGTCATTTTATTAACTATTTTATTATTTAATGGTTTTATTTCGTAAAATAATTATTTCAATCTGAAAATACCATCAATCAAAAATTATATCAAGTGCAAGAATTTTCCATGAGACATTTATTTATTTTTAGTACTATGGAAAAGCTGTTTCTTTTTTAAACGAATATAAAAATTAAAGTGATATATTTTTGGGACACCTTTTTTTTTTTTTTTTTTTTTTTTTTTCAAATTAAAAATCAATACAGTTTTCTTCTTTAAATATACAGAGATAGAAGCAATGAAATTCATATGTAAAGTTACATGATTAAATTCAGAAAATGGTGATTATTTTACATGATAATTAGATTTAAAATTATTTAAATGTTTAATAACTTACTTTTATGATATTTTTCAAGTAGTAATGTATAAATTAAATAGTTTTCTTATTTCTTCATAGAACATATTTTGTACGTTCAGTTCTATAGTATTTTATTCAATGCAACGTTTGTTTCAAAAAGAATAATTTTATTTACACTAGGAATAAAGATTCACGTTTAGAAAAAATTATAGAAAAAGTAAAAACAGTAATACAAGATAAAAAGAATTGGATAAAGCAATGAAAGTGGTTAAACATCGAAATTCAAAATCGTCGAGACATAGGCTAAAACAGACACACAAAAATTATCAAGCATTATAATCTTTAACTGCATGTGTGCATGGGTTTTATAATTCCATAATAAAGAAAAGAAAAATGCAGGAGTTTTTTAATCGAAAATCTAAGAATTTTGCACTTCGACATACAACTGTTTGTACATATCATGTATATACAGATCGTTTAGATATGTGAGACGTGCCATTCTGAAATAATCCTAATGCAATAAAGGATGGCGAGCTGAGGACAAGCTGGAGCTGGAAAAAAAGACAGTTGGTATGAAGTAAACACCCATCTTTCTTTTGATAAAATTACAAAAGGCTGATACATACCTGCGCAAAAGTGACTACAGAAAAAAGCATCTCTATATGTTTGTAAATATCTTGCTTAAATTTAGAATGAATGCTTCAACGTTTACACACATTTAAATGTGTTTGATTACATGGTATACCATTTAAAAACGTGTTTCAGCTTACATGTTAAAGTTTATTTACCTCTTCAGGCACCAAAAATTTCGCAAAGAAATGTAAACCAATGCAAAATTCAAGTTTGAGAAACTAATGTTTTCTTACTAAATGTGATTATCGTGTTATACCTATATGTTTTGCATTTAGGCTTAACATATTTTAATACAGCTTTTTTTTTTTTTTTTTTTTTTTTTACTTTTTTTGTAAGAACCACGAATTACTGACAAATGTGGACGTTGTTAAAGCACAGTGTTAATTTGCAATGAAAAATAATATATATATATATATTTTCATCACATTTTAAAAATAATTATATATTTTTCAAAAATATGTAAATTTTTAACGTTTTAGTATCTGTCATTCCATATAAGGGTTTAACATTTAATACATTTCTATCCAAACCAACAACATTTCACTCTTTAAATAAAAGAACTGTAAATAAGTGAGCTGTTTATGGTTTTAATTTTTATAAAATTCTATGCATATACAAAAATAATAGTACTTGTTTTGTATCTTAGCTTTCCTGTTTGACTCACTGACCTTCATTTCCTAACTGTATGGTTTAAAATTCAATTTACGTTTTAATGGTCGCAAAGTATAATTAAACCCAATGTGCTAAAAAAGACATTAGAGCAACACTCATCCCCCCCCCCCCCCCCTTGTTTGTCTGCTACTTCAGGACGGTTTCATGATTTTAGTCATTATATTCCAGGATAATTTTTCGATGACGAAATAATTACGCGTTCGTTCCAGATTCACCGTTTCGTCCTTCATATTTGAATCTATGGGATGTTTTCTTCTTCGTGCTATACTAAGTACATCTCATTCAAAAATGAAGTTTTTTGAATTTTGGTTTTCGAATTCCAATCTTAATTATATTATATCATTTAGTAAACTAATGGCTTTAATTTATAATCGAGAAAAGAAATTTTCAAAATATGTTTAAAAAATATGCTCAAAAAGATAAAAGATGACATGTTCAAATAATGGAATTAAAAAGTTCGAAAATTTTCATATTTTATATAGGATATAATACAAATCAAAAAAATTTCTTAAGATTATATGGGAAAAAAAGAAGGCTGAAATTGACTGATGTGCAGACAAATGAATGTACGTCAGGGTTGCGTAAACTATATTTCCCAACTTTATTAACAACAATAATGCAAGTACTAGGTTCCAAATAATTATTTGCAGTTGAAAGCTGCGACATTCATGAATGTTATATAATGAAATATATGGTCAGTTTATAGATATTTAAACTAAATCATCATTGTTGGAAAGATATTTTTTCAGCAGATAAATATTAGTGCAGTTTCATTAATAATTAGGATAAAAGATAGTTTATTGCATTAGTAAATTTCTTAGTTTCGAAAAATGTATTACCTAAAAGAATTCAAATAAAAAGCGATTTCGGAAATTTTCAAATACAAATTGGAGATTGGTAAAATATATAGGTTAAAAACAAAAAAAAACAAAGAAACAAAAAAATAGGCCGAGTGAAAAACTGAAGTTGACTGTTAAACAAACAAAGTGTAAAAATAAAACGTCATTTAAGTGAAAGGAACACTCGATTTGTTCCGGTTGTTTGAGAATCACATATTATTGATAGTTTATGAATTTACTATACCGTTCATTTTCCGGTAAATTATATGAAAAATTATCTTTATGTAATTAGTACTTTTAGCTTTAAAAATTACCATTTAAGTTTACGTATTATCTATTTAATAACTTCATGCAGTACTTAACATAAGCATTTTTAACGCCTGTTGTAACCCAATGAAGCTTCTTGGTAATAGCTTGTCCATATTTGCCTTGTCAAATGTGGCTCTAAATGATATTGTCATACATATATATGTACATGAAATTAAGTCAGTTTTGTATTTCTAAATACTTCTATACATTTTATTCTATATCTTATTTAAATTAAATGATGTAGTTTTGTTTACCTTTCATTTTATAGTGCAGATCATCTAAATTGTAAGAAAATTCTTTTCCTATTTTAGTGCACTGAAAAAATAATCGATACTGTCTTCATGTACAATGAATAAAAAGATATTTTATGATTTCCAAAGCTAGAAATATAGTTTTCCGAGTTATGCGTACAAGGAAAACAATTGTACTGAATTGACGAAATGATTGAGAATTTGTAGTCTATAGACTTCTAGATGCTTAAACAATATTATGAATCCTTTGTATGACGAGACATTTTCTACCATTACTAGAATTGGGTTAAAACAAAATTATAGTTTCTAAAGCTCTCCTCTTATGTTCGCGTTTATTGCAGATATTTTAAATGTTTGGCCATGATAATATAGGAACATGCTCTAGAATAGGGGATTCTATAACACGTTACCAAAGGTAACTGGATTTTGTAAGGATGACATGGATCTATTTTTGCTGGAGCTACAATTGAGTTCATCAATGTCACTCACATAATTTTTCTTCAGCGAAACCCCACCAGTGATAATTACCAGCTCGGGAAGTTGGACGTGATGAGATGTCAGGTTTCCAACCCAAGTGGAAATTCGTCGTCCTCGTCGTTCAGCACTTTCGTGGTTTTCTACGAAATTTTTGTGACTATTGGCTAGAACCCTTAAAAAGACTACTTCGGAGCCTATTTTAACTAGGTTTCGGTGTAAATCGGCCTTACAATCATGTTTTTTCTTTCTTTCTTTCTTTTTTCTTTCTTTTATTATTATTATTTATATATATATATATATATATATAACACATAAAAACACATTCATTGCATAAACATAACAAATTAATATTGAATCCTTTCATTCTTAAAGAGAAAATTTAAATTTCTTAAATAATCCTCTTTTAATTGCGTGTAAAACTTTAACCTTTCTAACAAAAGATTAAAATGTGTTAAAATATACATAAATATCTGTTATTACCATTTTCTTTAATTTGAAACTCTAAAGATTCTTTAATATATCAAAAGTAATTTAAGGTATTTCATTTTTTACGCATTAATTACATATTTAAGGTAAATTAATATTTAAATAATAATGGAGAATTAAAATCAGCGAGATTAATGAAATTTCTCTAAGACTGCTCCATGGCTGACAGGTATTCTGCATGAATATAAATAATAATTATTATTGCGTTAATATTCACTCAGAAATATCAAATCCAACAAGCAGTGTCTCGAGAAATTTCACTTGGGTATTTTATCTTGGATGTCAGGGCCACTTGCTGTATTTTCTCAGCAAAACGGAAAGGCTCGACGAGCGGAATTAAGATAGATTAAGAAATCTTTCAAGCTTCCTTTAGCATTTGATTTCCTATTAAACTGTTGTTCTACTAATATGCACATTTCCCATTTATTATTAAAGTATTATATTATCCATTATTAATTTTAAAAATATAATTTCTTAAAACTATTAATTACAATTGCATTATATTATTGTTTATAAATAAATTATGAAATGCTTGGACGTTGCATTTAAACAATAGGTAAGAGATAATTAATAAGATATTAGAGAAAATCTAACTTATTCCTTTGCTTTAAAAAAGAAAAAATAAGTAAAAGTGTAGTTTTATCGAAACGCAAACCCGCGGCATGTACTCTGTTATTTTCTGTGGAAAAATTGGAAGGAAAACAATTATAAAAATAGTTTTAAATGACATACTTTTACAAATAACTCAAATAAATGAAAAGCATTATTAAATGACAAATACTTTCTTATTTTAATGGAAATATTTTTTTTAATGCTCTTAAATTTAATAAATTCTTGAAGTAATAATTATATGAGCTATTGCATTTTCTAAATGTTCGCTTCATTGTTATAATGAAAATTATAGCGTACAATAACTTTATTTTATTTTTATGCTAAACATTAAAAATAAAATAAAATAAAATAAATAAAAATAAAAAAATCTACCTATATGTATTTTTTATTTTATTTATAACAAAGAAATATTTCAGGCAAACATATTCATCAGAAACAAAAAATGACAAAGAAGTGTCTGTCCAAAATAAACTAAATTATGAGATCTTATTCATTAAAATTTTACAGAAATATTTCCTTTCCCTATATGTAAGTATATACCCCGCTGTAATGCATAACCCTTACCGACCCGAAATATTTTTATCTTAAAACATTACATTCTTATGTTTTTGCAAACTGGAAGAAAAATATGAACTACAACCGACATTTGTTGATTGAAAATTGCACCTTATACTTTCTGCTAATTAGCTCGGTCGTTTATTTCCTGATTTTATTACATATGACTGTTTCAGAAGCAAAAATGTAACTGGATTTCATAAATGTCTAACCAGCATGATCGTACGGCCTGGGTCGGAAAAGGGATAATTTAAATTACAAACCTATAAAATGCATGCATAATTAATAATGAAAATTGTAATTTTAAATAGAATATTTATACATAGCAATTAATATTATTTGGTGAATTCAATGCAGAATTTTGATAGATATAAAAATGTCTTCATATATTAAGATACATTTTTTTTTGTACAATTATCTTCTTAGTACAAAACAGTTTAACATGGGCACTATCTATTTAGAAACATGATGTGCACTGCAAATATTAGCTAAAAAATAAAATAAAATAAATAAATAAATAAAAAATAACGTAAAGGGGGAAAAACACAAAAGGGGTTTATAAAATAATAAATAAATCAAAAGTTTCTTAAAATTTTAATGGAAAAAATATTTTAAAAAGATCCAAAATTTACAGAAATTTTTATTTTTGTTACTATTTTATTTTTATTTATTTTATTTTATATTATTTTAATTTTTTATCGCGAAGTTTTATCAAAACTTAAATCACATGACTTTTTAAAAGTTGCATTTAAGTGCATGAGTGTGATCATCAAAACTCGAAAATCGTCGAATGACTTATCAATTACATAATATAGTTTCATTAAATATACGCATGATTCAAAACGACGTTTAGATTCTTGTGCTCAAAATTTAAAAGATCTTTAAAATCTTGAAAAGATTTAATTTGTTTTACATTTTATTCTGGAATTTGAATTCAATTTTTCGTTTCAAAATAATTACTTATTTATTGTAAAACGTGTCATGTTTACGTAAACATGTCAGCAACACAGCATGCTCTTTAGAAGAAAAAAACAGTGTCGACTACCTTGGCTAAAATATTGAATTAATATACAGTAGAACTTGGATAATTCGAAGTTGAAGGGATCAGAAAAAAATTCGAAGTATTCAAAAATTCGAATTCCATATACTATTTTGTCAAAAAAAGTGATAAATTAAAAAATTAAAACTGTACGATCAGAGATTTAACACATAAACTTTATATCTAAGAATACCGCTACATTACCCGTTCACCCCCCCCCCCCCCCCCCATTAAATCAATATTTTTTACGAGCTTAATTATTCAACACTTTTTAAAAAACAGTCAAATATTTTTTATTTCTTTTTTAAGTAGAATCTTTGTGCCATAGTATATGATCTGATACAAAAATAGAATCTTCTACATTACACATGACTTTCAATTCACAAAAACCCCGAAGTTCATACATATGCACCATATCTTCTGGTGCACTAGCTAGGGGCTTCTATTGTATTTCCTTATCTTTCTTTTGAAGGACTATAACAATTTATAATGTACTTCAGATGAGTAAAATCTCGGGAATAATTTTTACTGTAATATTTTAAAGGTAATCGTATGAAAAATTCGAATTATCCAAAATAGAATTCGAATTATCCAAGATTTTTTAACATTATTTTAATACAAAATTCAAGGGGCCGTGTAAAATATTCGAATTATCCAAAATTTCGAATTAAACAAGTTCGAATTATTCAAGTTTCACTGTATATGGTAAACAAAATAACATTATGTACGTTGTGACTTTTAAGAAAAATAAATCTTTTTTTCGCATGCACAAAAAAGCATATCTTCTTCTGCTTTCTCTGTCTTCTTTGAGTTATTAACAGAAACTGAGCTTCGTGCAATTCAGAAAATTGTTTTCAGCATACATAATGGATGAAGGTAATGTACACAAGATAGATTAACGTGGCAAATGTAAATCAAATGTTTTTCCTCACTTACAACGCTAATTATTCCGTAGTACTTTCCTAACGTCAAAGATTTGATTTCGTTTGCGTGAAATTGAGCATTAAAAAAAAAAAAAAAAACTTTCTAACATGATATTTGTGTTCAGTGACAAATTATCAATTTAATATGTTTATGGAAACAGAAATAATGATAATAATATAAATGTTGAAGAAGAATTTGATAAAAATAGCAAAATAGCGCAATTTTGATTCCAGTTCTTAATAAAATGAGATTGAAAGAAGAAGCAAACTAAACATATTCGTTTTATATTTCATTATTTATTTTTTATTTGTTAGTTAATTATTGTTACTTGTACTGAGATAATCTTAGTTATGTTTTAACGAAATGTAATCAGAAGTAAAAATTGATCAATCATTAAATTTTATCTTTATTTATTTATTTATTTATTTATTTTTTACTATGTCATCAAAATTACAGAAAATATATCCCTCATCTTAAATTAAAAAAAAAAAAAAAAAAAAAAAAACAAGCAATATTATATTTTGATATCGTAAAACTTTTAAAGATTATATTTTAAATGTTATTATAATTGGCGTGATTATACTATAATTTTTAAAATAAGTGCATAATAACATTATTCAACATTGATGCATATGTATTATAAAGTAGGGAATTAATTTATGTCTTATAAAAATATATCATACATGAAATAGTCAGTTTCTTTTCATTAATCAGAGTACGAATGAAAAAACAAAAATAAAAAAACAAATCTTAAAAATTTAATTTTAGAATATTACATTAAAATACTTTAAAATATCTTTAACACTGATAACGTTAAAAGACTATAGTATTTTTGTATTATAATATCTACACGAATTCATATTTATTAACAATAACAACCGCCCTTTAATGACGAACGATGATTATAAAATAAATTCTTCCTCTATTTTACAGTGAGTAAAACACATAAAATATACAAAATTAATTTTTAAAAACTTTCCAATTTTAATTACATTATACCTCAAAAATTATTAATTTTCAATTGAGACCGATACATTTTAAAACAGTTCTAATAAAAATCAGCGAAGCCACATTGTTTGAAAAGAAAATACTTACTTCAATAAAATAAAATTATGAATTAATACGTGAAAGTATTTGGTGTCAGATCTATTTGTTCAATTCTCAGACTGTCACAACCTCTCAGAAAAAGCAATTAATTTATGTAAGTAAAAACTTGTTTCTCATGAAAGCGTTATTTCTTATCAACTTACATAATATAACCACTTGCATTTTTCTTAATCTCTTATTTTTCCCCTTACTTTTGTAGTTTATCTCAGCGTTTTTGAAAATGAATAACGCTACTTTCTGGTTTATTTTATGCAGGAAAAAATGTTTATTCAAATATAGAAATAGAACTTAAATTTTTCTTGATATTGAAGGTAGATTTAGAATTGTTAATGAAAAATATTTTTTATTTTTAACATGCTTTAACGATTCTTATAAAATCATTCGAAAAAAAAAAAAAAAAAAAAAAAAAACTTTAAAAATGCACGCAATATATTTTAATAATATATATATATATATATATATATATATATATATATATATATATATATATATTAAAATCCGATTTAAGTTGAAATTTTGTATCTCTAAGCCATTTGTTGTATTCTCATGAGACCTGTAAGAGAACTTTTGGGAAAATCAATTAATTTATGTAAATTGTAAGTCGTCCCCCGTAACAGCTGTTTTCAATTTTTTTTTTTGTCGGCACCATTTTTAACGCCTCTGTTTTTCTCTCTATTTTTTTTTTTTTTTTTTTTTTTTTTTTTTGTTAATTCATTTCTTTTTCTTTTTCTTATGCATGATATATTGATGTTAATTTCTCAAATATATTTCTTGTAAAGGTTGGAAGAACATTTATTTATTTATTTTTAAGTATTTTTGAAGCATTAGAGGCATATTTTAAATTCTCTTTATATCTTAAAAGTTGCATATTTATTTTTTTATTAGCTTTTTTTTTTTTTTTTTTTTTTTTTTTTTTTTAATTTAATAAAAGTTAAATGAGCTTCTTACCAGAATAAATACAATTAAATAAATTCCCATTAAAGAGATAATAACGTATAATTATACTGAACATTAAAAATATTAAAATGTTTTTTATTTCCATTTTATTTATATATTTAATGTACCGGGCTTTTCAAGGATTAAAAATAAGCTAAAAATAAAAATATACAGTTTAGAGGGAAACAGATGCCTGAAAATTGGTGGTTAAGAAAATAGAAATCGATGAATGGTATAAAAATATTGCGTTTTATAGAGAAAGAAAAAAAAAAGAACAGACCGTGTTTAAACATTTGTTTACAGGAACGTTTTTTATTCGTAAACTTTAACAGAAACAAGATGTTATATATACAAAAGATTTAAATGCATTTTAAAATCATTTTTCACATTTAGCATTTTATTATTTTTATTATTTTAGTTATATGGCCGTGGAATTTTCTTTAGTGTGTTTTCAAAGATAATCTTTGTACTTACTATACATATTTTTAATTATTATTCTTTTTGTTGTATCACTATTTTGAAAGTAAATTAAATATATTATTTTTTTTTTCTGGTAGATATATTAATTCTTTTGAATATGATAGTTGTAAATATATTATGGCCGAAATAAGCATATATTGAAGAATATTATCGCTGACACATACACACAGATGTATATATATATTCTCAAAATGTGCTAAATTTATCCCTGAGATAAAATTTCGTATTTGTACTTTAAAAACATGCATGTACAAAAAAAAAAAAAAAAAAAAAAAAGCGTTGTGAACTGAATTTACAAAATGAGTTTTGTATATATCATGGCTTAAAAACGAATGTTGTTGTTGTTGTTGCCGTGTGCCGCTTG
The DNA here is from genome assembly GCA_963930645.1 of Salticus scenicus. NCBI lineage: Eukaryota > Metazoa > Arthropoda > Arachnida > Araneae > Salticidae > Salticus > Salticus scenicus. The sequence goes on along the minus strand of OZ005654.1, from coordinate 82,024,293 downwards.
TAAATTCCGAGCCCCGGTAGTGGAACTATCAGGATTTAAGGCAAGAGAAGGGTTGAGCCTTCTGTCTTTAGGAGCGCCACATAGGGAGGAAAAACCACTTTAGCGCCAGAAGCTGGTGAAAGATCGCACTACCAGCCAAACAACAGGAACTCGAATTTTGATCTGGATCAAAGCCTAGTTAAACCCATATTCGAATGAAACGAATTATCATAAAATATTACAAATTATGACTGCGAATGTCATAGTGTCTAAAATGTGGTCTTGAAATGAGCTATTCTTACAGAAATACTTACTATTTTACGTGAACCATGTATGTGTGTGTGTGTGTGTTTATGTGTATGTATGTGTGTGATTGAACACGACCGCATCCAAACGCTTTGTTCGACGGAGTTGAAAGTTGGTACATACGTTGCAGTTCACCTCAGCACTGGCTGTATATACTTTAGTGAATCTAGCCCTTCTAGTATTTTTATAGGGACACAGAGAAAAATTCATTATCATTATAGACTGAGGGCTGATATATTTAAATTGTGATAGTCTCTAAATGCCTTTTCAGATTGAACTGAAAATTCATATACATGTTATAGGTCATTGTAAAACAAAGTGTATAGATTTTAGTTAATCCAGCATTTACACAATTTAACAGGGTCACAATTAAAAATTCTTCATCATAATGACCTATAGTGTCTAATTAATTTAGGTTCAATAGTGTTAAATACCTTATTCCCTTGAACTGATTGATTTCAGCTTCTTTTACTTCAATTCATTTAAAAAAGCGCCAACTGGAGTCACTATACAGATTTTTTATTAGTATGGACATAAAAAATGTATAGTTTAGAGTGAAAAAATTGCTTGTGGAATACAATGATGGTTTTTTGATGTATTATTATTAGTTAATGGACAACAAATGTTATAATATGAAATCTTTGTATTATTAAAACTGTTTTCTAGTAAATATTTTAAATAAAATCGTCAATATGTTAAATGCAAAAATATTATGATAAAATGATTATGAATTGTTTACTATTATCTGGAGATTACAACCGCTGAAAAAATAATACTTATGATTTTTTTTTTTTTTTTTTCATTAGAAGGAAAATAAAATTGTATAGGCAGGAGGAGAATAAATGCTTGTCAAAATAGTCATTTAAAATAAAGAAACCAATAAAGATACAAAAATACCGCGTCTTAAATAATAATAATAATAATTAATTAATTAAAAGAATAAATAAATAAAATAAAATAATTAATTCTTAGTATTGCTTTAAGGGAAAATTATATGAGCTTATTGTATTAAAAAATGTTAACAGGAATAAGCAGATATGTGTGTAAAATATTGCAAGTCATTTTAAGTCATTTATTTAAATTTACATTACTTTTCTCACTTTTATTATACGGTTGAACAATTTTCTTCGTTATTATAATATTTACTGTTCGCATAAGGTGTTTAACACAGTTTATTTTAAATGCTATTTCCTTTCATACATTACTATTTATTATCAAAAGTAAAGTAACCAGAAATACGAAACTTTGGTAATATAAAACATATTTTCATGGACATTTTAATTAAAGATTTTTTAATATTGAATTTGAAAAACATTCCCATGAGTTAAGTAATAATATATTGCTTTAAATTAACTGAAGAATAGTATAACTACTACTACTAAAAAAAAAAAAAAAAAAAAAAAAAAACGCTTAAATATATAGTTGTATTACATTTGGCTAAAACATAGAATCTCGAATTCTATAAGAAACATTTATATAAATCTAATAGCAGTACATGTTACATAATAGCTTTCAGATTATTTTAACAATTTAATGCTGTTCTTTCATCAATTTCATGCATTAAATATAATACAACAGTTTGTGCTGCAGTTGAATGTTTCGATATCAGACGGTTGGGAAAATTTATTGAAATTTAAAAGTTTTCAGAAATTTTAAAGGAAAAATCATGTTACTATATTTATAAAATTCATAGTGTTTTGTGAACTCACTTTTGGAATTTATTTTGGGTAATATCATATTTCTCAACAAGGTCTTCCACTATTTTAAACTATTACAGACTACTGATAGCATTTAACGTATATTTTCAAAATATACCAAAATGGAATATCTGTTACAATTTAAATCTTTCTTAAAAAAAAAAAAAAAAAAAAAAAAAAAAAATAGGTTATCTGCATTTGATTCTTTAGCATTTTACTATTTAACATTTACTACATCATGCCACTATCTAATTTCTGTATACGTAATTCGATATCGATGTGTACAGAACACATGTGAAGTAACGTGGCCCACTTGTAATGAAGTGGCGCCTTCGTCATTCATAATTGAACCTGCTGTACGTGTAAGAGGAACACTGAGAATTTAACGTTCAACTTTACAAATATTTATTTAAATCTCTTCAAAGTGGAGGGAAGGATGTACTTCTTAATCGAATAATAAAATATAATTGATCTATAACTTCAATACAAATATAATAAATAGCTTTATATTTCCCATATACTTTCAGCAACATAGCAACATGGCGGTAAAGCTATTCTATGCTTCTTTATTATCTGAGCGCACTTGACTCTATCACTGCTCCTCACCCAAAACTATACAAACTCCTTTACCCTCCTCAAAAACTCGCAAAGCTCCTTAAAACTCTTCAAGGCTTCTCAAAAAAAAATATCCCCGATTATTGTTTTAACAGGCTTTTTATGCTTTATCACATTAATTTTCATTTCCTACGTCACTTGACTACCGACAACTTTATTCTATTTCTCCCTACCTGCTATATTTTGCGAAATCAGAAACTTGTATTTTAAACTCGTAGAATACCTTTATAAGTAGAGTAGTGACTCTTAACCGAACTAAGGTTCCTCGCAACTCCGATATGAGAATTTCTTACGAAATCTTCCCCTAACCTTACACACATGTTAATGGAGGAGAAAATGATGAATGTTCCTCATAAATATCTCTCTGTATATATAACATTTCGTACAGTATTTCACCTTTGCTATTCTAAAATTATTAAATATGGACAATATATATTACCTGAGTAATTATTGGAGAGTTAGAAAAACATCTTAAGTGTATATAACTCATATATAATTTTGTGTTACGTTTTTGAATCTGATAATTAACAAAAATAAATATATAAATATATATACATATACATTTTCACATTACCCAAATGTGAATATTTTTTATCGAAAAATAAAGATATTGAAAACATAAAAATTTTCTTAACAATACGTTCAACAACAGCTTCAACTAATAAACTATACTCGAACTGAAGGCGAAATACGAAAGCAGATAATATATGTTTCACGTAAATGGAATTAAGCCTATTACTTCAGCCACGCAAGAAAGGAAAAAGGAAAGATGTCCCATTTCACATTCATTACTAGAAAACTCCCTTTCTTGCGGTGGACGCTTTTCTTATTTCTTATTTTTTCTATTCCCATTTCATATTTCTGACTGGCTTCAGGAGTGAATAATTAGTGGATGACTGGTGTAAGTCGTGCTCCAATTTTACTTATTACAGATTTGTTAAATTTTATTAAACGAAACTTATTAAACAAATTTTACGTTTATAGGTTGTATGCCTAAATATTCCAGAAACAAATTTATTGTAAACTGAGAAAGGCAGATAAGAATACAACAAAGTAGTATAAAGAAATTAGCTTATACTAATATGCCATATGTACTTAAACAGATCATCGATTTGTAGATTTAGTAATTTACAATGAATATTAAACAGTAAGTATACATAAAGTATTGGAACAAATAAAGGATTGTGATAAACGCAATATTAAGGTTGTAAATTTATAATTTATTTCCATTTTTAGCCAACAATCTTTTATTGCTTTCAGTCTGTGATAAAAAAATCGTCACTTTTATAGTAAACTTCTTAAAATAAAGTTAGATGAAGCATATTTCCTTATTACAGAATATAGCTCCAATAGCATATCGTGGAAACTGAAAATATATCAAATTAATAATAAATTAATTAAATTAATGTACATTCCCACGTGCATAGTACAAATATGCATTATGGTACAAAAAAAAAAAAAAAAAAAAAAAAAAAAAAGATTATGTAATACTCTAAAATTATAAAACGTTTCCGTATCTCTTGGGAAAAATAGTCCATTGTCGGTGAAACTACTTCAATTTGTATGAAACAGATTTTTATTTTCCTTCCACGCACACGCATGCATCAAACACTCACATGCGTGCATACATGTAGATTGTGCACACACAAATACACATACACAGAATTTTTGTGGACGAAATACACTCATGTCCATAAATTAAGGATAATTCAGATTCACACGGAAATCGAACTTTAATGCAAAAATTTCACCTGTAGAAACAGCACACACATCTTTAAGAATAATATGAAAATTATAGGAAGCCATTAGATGACGCCTTTATGATGTTACAATGACGAAAGTGTAAGAAGGGGGTAGATAAGGAATGGGAGCAAAGAAGGAAAATTGTTCACACGCGTTCTGTATGCCACTCAGTGCCACAACCGAATAGTTATGACACAGAGGACGCATGCAGATAATTTTTTACGTGGTAGAATTATCTGCTGACTAGAATGTGGGCGTACACAGATAGAAGTATCGGGAAAACTTGGAATCGCCCAAAGTGTCATCTATAGGCTTTGGCAACTATTCCAAAATGATGGAAATGCCAGTCGACGTTACAGTACTGATCGGCCCAGAGTTACAATTCCGAATGACGACCGGTATTTGGCAGTAACTGTCAAAATAAGCAGAAAAAGCACAGCATCAGACCGGTCTCGTCAGGTTCCTGACGCCACGGGTACCGCAGTTTCAAGGCAAACCGTGTATAGACGTTTGGGAGATATTGGTCTATATGCTCGCAGGACTATTAGATGTGTTCCGCTCGCGGCAATGTACTGTTGCCAGCGGTTAACTTGAAGTAGAGAACATGCAATGTAGACAGCAGCACAGTGGGCTTGTGTGATGTTTTCCGAAGACTCCAGGTTTAACTTTTAGTGTGATTCCCGCCGGACTTTCATATGTAGAACGTCAGGTACCCGTTACCACCAAAACAACAGCATTGAACGACCCGGTACTCCGGGACAGGAGAGCTCGTTTGGGGGGGGGATCATATTGGGCACCAGAACAGATCTCCATGTTGAAATCGGAACCATGACAGACCAAATTCATCGGAAAGTCACTCAGGAACAACATGTAAGTTTGTTTAGGGGTGCCATGGGCCCAGAATTTGTGTTTATGGATGACAATGCGCGTCCTCACCGTGCAAACAATGTACACGGATGCCTACAATTTGAAGTTATCACCCGCATGGAATGGCCAGCCTTCTCACCTGACTAGAATTCGATAGAGCATGTGTAGGACATGCTTTTCCGACGAGTTGTAGCCCGTCAACCACCTCCTACATGTGTACCGGAACTACAGAGAACATTGCTTACTGAGTGGAAATATCTTCCCGAAGATCAGATCGATAATTTAATACTCAGCATTCCTAGGCGTTGTAAGGACTGTATTTCATCATCTGAGAGACATACAGTGTATTAACCATCATACCAACTACGTAATGTTAAGTTTTTGTAAGGGAGATATTTTTTGTAATTGCTTCAGGATTCAAAAATCGTAATTTTTATAAATGGCATCCTACATAAACCACCTTTTTTTGTTCTTGATCTTTTGTTTAATAAATGGACTTTATGAATAAGCCATGTTTGTTTTGCTTCTGAACCTTCATTTTCCGCAGCTAGCAATATCCTTAATTTATGGACACGAGTGTACAAAAATGGACATTACTATATTAAAAACCTATACTAAAATTATTAAAAAGCTGTGGAGGCAGATTTTTAATTCAAATTATTTGTTTATTTATTAATAAATCTGAATTTTAACCAGATAACAATGATCCTGATTAATCTAGTTGATCGATGCTGTAACGCTCTCTTCATGTGTTTCATTTATATATATGTATATGTTATGCTGTATTAATTGTCATTGAGTTATAGTTTATCTCCTGACTCAGCAAATGTTAATATTTGCGATGATATATTTTTAATTTTTTTACAATTAAGTACAATAAAGTTTAAAAGATTTTTATTTTAAATATTTTTATGGGTTATTAAAAACAGATTTTATGTATAAAAAAGTTAAAATTAGGTTAAGAACAACTATATTTCAAAATGTAAGTGTAACCGCAGCCACCGAACTGGTTTGGAATGTCAAGGGATAGCATAGGATGTAATTTAAACCAGATGGCTGTACCTTAAACATTTAAAATTTGCTAAAAACAAGAAAGAAAAAGACCATTCAATTAAATTGATCGCAATCAACATGTCAACTTATATATTCTTAAAATACTCTAAACATTATGGTTCTATGGTATGGAGTTTATAGCTGATTGTCTACTACACAAACGATTTTAATATAAGTGGAATCTGTGAATATTATTCTAAATTATTTTAGCACGTATAAACGCCTTTGAAGAAAACCATGTAAAACACTGAACGGCAAGTTCAATCAGCAAGTCTTGGGTTAGAACCTGTCATATTATGTCAATTAGCTTTAAGGACATACATAGCACTAAGAAAGTAGGCAATATATTATGTGTGGTATATTAATATTGCAAACACCTAATTAATTATGCAATAACTGATTGCTATTAGGAGAGATATATTTAAACATGTTACAAAATAAAAATAAATATAAATGTAAAAAGATGTAATTTAAGTTTTTTGAGATTATGGAAGCTCTTCGTAAAAAATTAAAGCGACAAAGATGCTTTTCATTCTACTTTAAAGATTTATATAAATACACAACATTCTCAATATTTTACGATAGATTATGATTTTAAATAGAAAAAAAATACTTATAGAAGGAAATTTTCAGTGTAAAAAATTATACAAAGTTCAAGAAGAAAAATATTGCTAATGAAAATTAACAGAGTCACTTCTTTTAAAGAGAAAATATTTCTTTTGTTAAAATTATGGATTAATACATGAACGTTTTAGGTGTCAGATCCATTTATTCAATTCTCAGCGGTACAGAATGTCACAATCTCGCAGAAAAAGCAATTAATTTATGTAAATAAAAGCTTCCATCTCAAAAAACCTTTATTTATTATTAACTTACATTCCATGAACGCTTGTATTTTCACAATCTCCTATTTTTCACCTTACTTTTGTTGTTTATCTACGGGTTTTAGGAAAATTAATAACGCTACTTTCTCGTTTATTTTATGCATGAAAAATATTTATTCAAATATGGAGCAAAAAGTTTAATTTTTTCTTTCTATTGAATGTAAATTTGCAGTTGTTAATAAAAATATTTCTTATTTGCAACATTTTTTAGCGATTTTTATAAATTCATTAGAAAGAAAAAAAATATCATGAAAAATACACACACTATATTTTAATCTAAATAAATATATATACATATATATATATATATATATCCGATTTAAGTGTGTCTAAGCCATTTGTTGCATTCCCATGAGAAATGCAAGAGAAAGCTCTAGGGAAAATCAATTAATTTATGTAAATTTTAAGTCGTCCCCCTTAGCAGCTGTTTTCACATTTTTTTTTATCGGCACCATTAGTAACACCATTTTTATTTATTTTTATTTTTTTTTTCTATGCATGATATATTAACGCTAATTTCGTAAATATATTTCCCGTAAGTATTGTAAGAAAAAAATTAAATTATTCTATGTAAGTTTTAAGCGTTACAGGATTTTTTAATTATATTTATAAATGTTGTATAGTTATTTTTATTTTTTCTGTTAGCTAATACACAAATATGACTTTTTGTTTGTCTGTTTCTTAATCTTTATTAAATCTTAAATAAGACTCTTATCAGAATGGATATAGTTAAAATAATTCCCGTTAAAAAAAGATAATGACGTATAATTGTACTAAACGTTAAAAAATATAACAATGTTAATTTTTTTCTTTCATTTTTTTTTTCTCTTTTTTCATTTTGTTTATATTACTTAATGTATCGTGTTTTTTAAGGATTAAAATAAGCTGAAAGTAAAAATATGCATTTTAGAGTGGAAAAAATCTTATGAAAAATAGTGATTATAAATAAACAAAATGTATGCTATTAAAATATACTGCGTTTTAAAGGAAATAATAAATTCTTTTTTAATACTTGTTTACAGGGGATTTTCTATGTGCTTTTTTTATTCGTGAACTTAAGTAATAAACAGAGATATGTGTAAAGCATTTTGATACATTTAAAATTATTTTTTAAACTTAGAATTTTATTATATTTTCTCATTATTAGTTATATGACCGTACAATGTCCTTTGGTGTGTTTTAAAATGTATTTTTCTTTTCGCTTGAAATATTTATTATATATTTTTTAACTATTATTCCTTTTGTCGTATCACTATTTTTAATGCAAATGAAATGTATTAAAGCTATTTTACGATAGACATTTTAATTATAAGCTCTTTAATATGATAATTTAAAAAATATTCAGACTGAAATAATCACGAATTGTATTCTATTTAATGAAGAATATATTTCAGGGTGTTGACAGTCAATTTTTTTTCCTTGACTCTCCCACCAGTGTCTTAATATAATATTTTTTGCGTAATTGATCGTACAAATTTACTACTAAAATTTCCGAAAGAAATAAACTGGTGAAGAATCAGGGAAAAAATGTTCGATGGTTGATACTCTGTAATTGTTGAAAAAATGATTCTTAAAAATATGTATATGTATTATTAATACTCAAAGTTTAATTAATCCTCAGCACAGAATTTCAGTTTATTATTATTATTATTATTATTATTTAATAACGAATGAATTAATCCAAAACTGTATGTATAGTTTAGAGTTAAACAATTATTCTGTGAAAAACAGTGAGAACTTTTTGATCTTTACTGTTGCTTAAATGCAAAATAACAGTTAATAAAAATTTGAAATTTTCTTCTTATTAAAATTACTTTCTGGTAGACATTTTAATTCAAAAATCTTTAATATGGACGTAGTAAATATATTTGTCTGAAATAGCTATACACTCTTTCCTTTTATCTGAATATTATAACCACAATATATAAATAAATATATATTTATATTTATTCCGAAGTTTATTAAATTTGTCTTCAACATAGAATCTTGGAATTTTATTAGAAGAAACACACTTAAATAATTAAAATAGTAGTACTTGTTTTGCTTAAATAAATAGCCATGCAATTAGTTTAACAATTTGATGCTGTTTTTTTGTTCATTTATTTATTGCTCACTTATTTATTTGTTCAATTCATTTATTTTTTGTTCACTTCATTCACGCGGTTGTGTAAAATTATTGAGACATACAAGTTTGCAGATCTTTGAAATGAAAAATTCCGTAATTGCATTTCTCCATTTCTTAGTGTTTCGGGATTGCTTTTGGGGAAAGTTATATATATTTAAATATATATATTTAAATATATATATTTAAATATATATATTTAAATATATATATTTTTATATATATATATATTTAAATATATATATTATATATATTTAAATATATATTGTCGGAGTAATTATATGAGTGAAAGAAAAAAATATAAGATTATGAATCATATATAACTTTCTGTTACATGTTTGAGTCTATGTTTGAAAATATATATGTATATATATATATATATCCTTAGCAATCCGTTGAACAACAGCATCAACTAATAAACTATACTCGAACTCAAGGCTAAACAAGAAGGCAGACATTATGTGTTTCACTTAAACGGCATTAAGCGTATTATTTCGACCACGCAAGAAAAGAAAATGGGGAGATGTCCCAGTCCATATTCATTACTACAAAACTCCCTTTTTCGTCATATATGTATTTCTTATTTATTTCTATTTTTTATTTCTATTTCATACTTTTGACTGGCTTTATAGAGGATGGATGGTATAAGTTTGCTTTAATTTTACCTATTACGAATTTTATTAAGCGAAACATTTCTAACAAATTTTATGTTTGTAGAATGTTTGTCTAAGCATAGCCTCCTAAACTAGATGCCTGTCGCGTGGCTCCTAAACTTGGCAACAGTTGAAGCGCTAGACAGCGCCACCTGGTACAGATTGCGGAAATTTTTTTATTCAACGGTCACTAATAATTTTAAGAAGTGATATATGATATATATAATCGACGTTTCTTTGATTATGTTCGCCTTTTATGTATATCATATCCCACTTTTTAAAATTTTTGTCGATATTGAATAAAAAAGTCGCGCAATCAGTACCAGGTGTCGCTGTCTACCGCTTCAGCTGTTGTCAAGATTCTGAGCTACGCGACAGGCATCTAGTTTAGGAGGCTATGATCTAAGTAATCCTGAAACAAGTATACGGTAAACTAAAAAATATATTAACAGTGTAAGCAGATTTGCTTTCTTATCTCTGTCTATATATATATACTTAAATACATCACTGAATTGTACAATAGACGTTAAATCGTAAGTTTAATTATGAAGGTTTTGAAAAAAATGAAGCTGTGGAACAAATTTAATTTTAAAGATGAAAATTAATAATTTACTTCTAGTTTTTTTCCCCCCAATAAATGGTTATTGCTTTCAATACGCGATAAAAACATTGGCTTTTTTTTTTACTCAGCATATTAAAATAAACTTAGATGGAAGATATTCCCTTATGACATAATACAGTAACAGTTGCATATCGTGGACTGTTCAAAATAAGAATTTGATTAAATTAATGTACATTTACACGTGCATCAGACAACAGTATGAAGCATTATAGTAAAAAAGAAGACAAAAAATATATTTCATTACTCTAAAATTGTCAAATAATAATGTATATTTCTACAAGAAAATATCACCATTGTGAGCAAAACTACAAAAACCTGTTAGAGACAGATTTTTTTTTCTCTTTACAAGTACGCACACTTCCATGCTTGCATCCATGCAGACACACAAATAAATATGCATGCAGACATACACGCATTCATTCATGCACTCATGCAGGCATATTCGCACACAAATAGACACGCTTTAAAATTAAGCATTGCCTATATATCATGGAATGTTTCCTAGTATTTATGAGGGAAGTAATAGCGAAAATACTAAAACTATACAGATTTTTTGCTTCAAATTGCTTTATTTATTTATTTTTTGTAACCCTAAATTAAAACTTGACGCCAGTGATCTTGATCAGTCTAGCTGATCCCTTAGCGTCCTCCTCATCTGTTGAATTTATTTACACATGCGTTATTGCGTAAGCATTGATGAGTTATTATGTACCTCCTAACACAGCAACAGGCGTTATTTGCAGTGATAATTTTGATCTTATATAGCTCACTAAAATAACGATTAGAATGTACGTATAATTTTACGAGTTATTAAAAAGATACTTTAGAGATAAAAATGTTTTATAATTAGGCTGAGAATAACTGTATTTTAAGATGTAAGATTAACTGTAACTGCCGCATTGCACCTGAATGTCAAGGAATAGTGTGGGCTGCATTTTAAACCAGACGGCACTATATGAAATGTACTAAGAATTGCTTAGAACAGCAAATTGAAATATCATCCAATTAAATTGATTGTAATCGACTGATATATCTTTGCGCTGTTATAAGGGATTGTAGGGGCGTTTCATGGAGATTAAAGCTGATTAAATATTGTACAAATAATTTTAATCTAGAAACCTGTGAATATCTTTCTAAAATATCTTATCTTTCATAAAAACGTTTGGAAAAAAACACATGTAAAATTCTCAACGGCAAGGGCAACAATTAAGTTTTAAATTGAAACTGCCACCTCTCAACTACAAATTTTATGAACAGAGAGATTATTAAAAAGCTGGTAATGTATTATATGAGATTTATTATCACTGTTATAAAAAGGACCCTAGATTTTTGTGCAATAACTGAATGGAACTAAAAGGTGTTTTTAAATATGTTAAACAATAAGTTGTAAAGAGAAGTAATTAACGCTATTTTAGCTCATATGTGCTCTTCGTAAAAAATTAAAGGGATAAAGATTTTTTTTCCTACTTTGAAAATTTTAATGATTACACAAAAGTTTTAATATTTTACGCTAATTTATGAATTTTAAACAAATAACAATAAAAATTCCTTACAATCTGACATTTTTAGTGAGAAAAATAATAGAAAGTTCGAAAAAAGAAATTTTCTAAATGTGTTAAAGACATCATACACTTTTTACACAAATTTCTGTAATTCCGTCACATATCGAAAAAAAAAAAAAAAAAAAAGAAAGAAAGAAACGTTTTAAATAGCTGAAAAATTAAAAATGATATTTGCTTTAATAAAAACCTTCTTTTATTTTTGTACATTGAAGAGTTTTATAAAAATTACATTTTTTAATTACTTAATTTTAATAAACAACATATTTTTATATATTTACTATATTTTAATCCCTGAAAGAGTGATACATAAACTAAATAAACAAGATGGAAAAAACGATACAGTATATTACCCTTAAAATGAAAAAAAAAAAGTCTGCTTCATTATATTTTTAGCATGATTTATTAAAAATATATTCATTTCAAAAAAAAAATTTTGATGCTGTAGTTAAGCATTTTAAAAAGGAAAGTGCTTTAGAGGTTTAATCAGCAGAAAATTAAATATAATATCTCCCTTAAATAAAAATTTAAAAATATTGTATTTTTTTTTTTTATTCATTCTAAGTTAAACAAAGTGTTAAATAAAATAATTTTTCACGTCTTATATGAAAGCTATATCAGCAATTAGCTTCAGAAACCTTATATTAATAATATTATTTAAATATATATATATGTGTGTGGAGATATTTAATTTGCAGACAGAAAAAAAAGAAAAAAGAGTTACAGATGACGTGGGGAAGGACGTAAAATTTACATAAATTAATTGCTTTTCTCACGATCTTTGTCAGATACCTCTCATGGGAATTCAACAAATGGCTTAGACAGACAAGATTCCAAATTAAATAGGATTTCAGTAGATAATTTTTTCTTTATTCTTATCAAGAATAGATAGTTATGGTAAATATAATCATATGTGTAAAGTACTCTCTCTATATATTTTACATAAAGTATCTCTTTTAAAGACTTTCAAATATTACAAGTACTAAAGAACGTTAAAAATGCAAATAGTTTTCATAAGATTTTATTTTTTATTCTAATAAAATTATTTATCAATTTATACGCACTTATACAAATATTTTTATACATTGAAAAAAAAATTCTATAAAAAAAAAAAAAAAAAAAAAAAGAGCTACTAAATAAACAACGTTGAGGAGGTGAAAAGTACAAATTGTTATTTTATGTTATGTCGAAAAAATAAAAGATGAAAGAAAAAAAAAAAAAAAAAAAAAAAAAAAAGATTGCTGCAGAAACAAGCTTCTGTTTACATGAAAAAATTGTTTTACACAAAGCTCTTTGACAGCTGTAAAAAAATTCATTTGTCCTCGTAAGATAATCATTGAAAGTGTTAGAGAAGAAAGGCATAAAAGATTACAATATTTTTTTTATGTTGTTTGATAACCGTGAACCTTATTAAAATTTCGAAATGATATTTAGCAGAATATTCAAGGACAGATAGTAGGTACGTTTCATAGACAAGAACACGATTAAATTGGTGGAAAATAGAGCAAATTTTTAGATAATAAAGTTTCACAGGCATGTTTATAGGACAGAATGTTTCAGTAGACGTAATGACAGGATCGTGTGTCGTTTCAAAATATTGATCGACAGATAAAGCAACGATTTCGTAGAGCCGCCAAGTGCGCCAAATAAAAATTTATTTGTTCTTATGCAATTTCATCAGCAAAACTTAAAAATGAGAAAAAATGTAGCAATTGATAACTCTAATAATTAGAATTCTTGAGCATGCCAAGCAGCTATAGTTACCAACTGATTAAATTGATAGCTTTTAGACCTATAGTTAAAATGACATTTGCCTAGATTGATCCATACATACACAATATATACCCATATCACAAGAACAAATGTACAATATCTTGTAGGCATATGACATCACAAGCATCCCCATCCGCCCCGGGATTCGAACCCAGGAACTGGAGATCTCTAAAGCAGCGTTCTACGAACCGAACCACCATGCCTACACAGCAACCATTAGAAAGAGACACCGAGTGTGGGAAAAATAATTTTCGGTCTAAAGAGGATAAAAGATTGCCCAATTTAATGCCATTTTACTAAGCATATGATGTAAACGAAATATTAATGAATTGCTGATCTCTATTTGCTTTTTCAAAACAGAAAACATAAAAACTATATTTTTAATAAATTCCTTTTCCTATTTTAAAAATGTTTGCGTTATTTTAAGTGAATGTATTGATATTATTATAGATATTTTTCGATATCTTAGATTAAATAAAAGAACTTAGGTGATAGTAGCTTAAAGCTGATTAACCTTTGCACGAATAATTTTAATCTAGAAACCTGTAAATATCTTTCTAAAATATCTTTTCTTTCATAAACACCTTCGGAAAAAAAGTCTAAAATTCTGAACGGCTAGGACAACAAGTAAGTTTTAGGTTTGAACCTGTCACCTCTCAACTACAAATTTTATGAACAGAGAGATTATTAAAAAGGTGGTAATGTATTATATGTGATTTACTCTCACTGTTATAAGAAGAACCCTACATTTTTGTGCAATAACTGAATGGTACTAGGAGAGCTGTATTTAAATATTTTAAACAATAAGTTGTAAAGAGATGTAATTAACGCTATATCAGCTCATATGTGCTCGTCGTAAAAATTAAAGCAGTACAGTTTTTTTTTTTTTTTTTTTTTTTTTTTTTTTTTTTACTTCTACTTTGCAAATTTTAATAATTACACAAAAGTTTTAATATTTTACGCTAATTTATGAATTTTAAGCAAATAAAAAATAAAAATTCCTTACAATCTGACATTTTTAGTGAGAAAAATAATAGAAAGTTCGAAAAAAGAAATTTTCTAAATGTGTTAAAGACATCCATACATTTTTTAGATAAATCTCTGTCTTTCAGTCATATATTTGAAAAAAAAAAAAAAGAAAGAAACGTTTTCAAAGAGCTGAAAAATTAAAAATGATCTTTGCTTTAATAAAAACTTCTTTTATTTTTGTACATTGAAGACTTTTATAAAAATTACATTTTTTAATTACTTAATTTTAATGAACAACATATTTTTATATATTTACTATATTTTAATCCCTGAAAGAGTGATACATAAACTAAATAAACAAGATGGTAAAAAACGATACAATATATTACCCTTAAAAAGAAATGAAAAAAAAAATGTAAGTCTGCTTCATTATATTTTTAGCATGATTTATTAAAAATGTATTCATTTAAAAAAAAAAAAAAAAACTGATGCTGTAGTTAAGCATTTTAAAAAAGAATGCGCTTTAGAGGTTTATTCAGCAGAAAATTAAATATAATATCTTCATAAAAGAAAAATTTTAAAATACTGTAGCCTATTTATATTCATTCTAAGTTAAACAAAGTATTAAATAAAATAATTTTGCAAGTCTTATATGAAAGCTATTTCAGAAATTAGTATCAAAAACCTTATACTAATAATATTATTTAAATATATATATATATATATATGAAGATATTTAATTTGCAGACAGGAAAGAAAAAAAAAAGAGCTACAGATGATGTGGGGGAGGACGTAAAATTTACATATATTAATTGCTTTTCTCACGATCTTTGTCAGATAGCTCTCATGGGAATTCAACAAATGGCTTAGACAGACAAGATTCCAAATTCAATCGGATTCCAGAAGATATTTTTTTCTTTATTCTTATCAAGAATAGATTGTTATGGTAAGTTTAATCATATGTGTAAAGTACTCTCTCTATATATCTATAATAATAAATGGAAAGGTTTGTCTGTCTGTCTGTCTGTCTGTCTGTCTGTCTATCTGTCTGTCTGTCTGTCTGTCTGTCTGTCTGTCTGTTCTTTTATACGTTCAGCCCCTATTGAACGCAGAAGTACAAGAATTGACATACGGATGCTCTGGAGCCTTTCCGATGTTTTCCTCGAAACAGAATTTAAAAATCTTAATTAGTTTCGGAGATATTAATTAAAATGCTGACCCATATCGATCGCGAAAATGACCAAAAATCCTTATTGCTTAAAAAGAGGCATTCTATCAGCATTCAGCAGACGATTTTAACGGCTGTCTCTAATGGAAAAAAATCATGTGCAAGTCATTAATGTGACGTGATCTTTAACTGGGGTTAAAAATTGCAAATTTCAAAGTGCTTCAAATTTTCTTTTTCGTACACAGCACTTAATATACAACCTATTCAGCACAAAAACAACCTGCAGTTAAAGTTTCATCAAATTTCATTAATAAACAAAGCAGTTACATTTTAATTGCTAATTAAAATTTATTCTAACACGTAATCTATCTTTCAATAGACGATAGGAGTTTCCATAGCAACAAAATACATTTGAAGGAACTAAAAAATGCTTTTTCTTTTTCTTTTTACTTCCATTACCGGACTACCGTGGTATATATAGGTTTTGGGATTGTTCCTGATTAGGTTTTTTTTTTGTATCTCAGCTAATAATTAAAATAATTTCATAAGTAACACATTATTTGAAAGCTTTGTTGATTTGGAATTGAACAGTAGATTACAGAAATTTCTACCGCCAGATATTTTAAAATTTCGATATTTCAAATTCTTATTATATCGAAAGTTTTCACCAGAGTTACACGTTTTGAGGTCTCCTGAATCAGTTTTCTTTTGTATCTCAGCTACTAATTAAAATAATTTCATAAGTAATACATTATTAGAAAGCTTTTTTGATTTGGAATTGAACAGTGGAATACAGAAATTTGTACCGCCAGATGGCGCTGTAATATTTTAAAATTTAAATATTTCAATTTCTAATTATGATTAAATTATTTTTAATACATCATTCGAAAGATATTTTAAAGTTCTTTTAAATTATCGAAAGTTTTCACCAGATTTACACGTTTTGAGGTCTCCTGAATCAGTTTTCTTTTATATCTCTGTTATTAATTAAAAAATGTTCATAAGTAATACATCATTTGAAAGCTTTGTTGAGTTGATACACATTTTAAAGTACTTTTACATTATCGAAAATGGAATTCGAGATTTCACCCGATTTACACGTTTTGAGGTGTCCTGAGTAGGTTTTCTTTTGTATCTCATCTACTAATTAAAATAATTTCATAAGTAATACATCATTAGAAAGCTTTTTGATTTGGAATCGAACAGTGGAATACAGAAATTTGTACCGCCAGATGGCGCTGTAATATTTTAATATTTCAATATTTCAATTTCTAATTATGATTAAATTATTTTTAATACATCATTCGAAAGATATTTTAAAGTTCTTTTAAATTATCGAAAGTTTTCGCCAGATTTACACGTTTTGAGGTCTCCTGAATCAGTTTTCTTTTATATCTCTGTTATTAATTAAAAAATGTTCATAAGTAATACATCATTTGAAAGCTTTGTTGAGTTGATACACATTTTATAGTACTTTTACATTATCGAAAATGGAATTTGAGATTTCACACGATTTACACGTTTTGAGGTGTCCTGATTAGGTTTTCTTTTGTATTTCAGCTACTAATTAAAATAATTTCATAAGTAATACATCATTAGAAAGCTTTCTTGATTTGGAATCGAACAGTGGAATACAGAAATTTGTACCACCAGATGGCGCTGTAATATTTTAAAATTTCAATACTTCAATTTCTAATTATGATTAAATTATTTTTAATACATCATTCGAAAGATATTTTAAAGTTCTTTTAAATTATCGAAAGTTTTCACCAGATTTAAACGTTTTGAGGTGTCCTGAATCAGTTTTCTTTTGTATCTCAGCTACTAATTAAAGTAATTTCATAAGTAATACATCATTAGAAAGCTTTTTTGATTTGGAATCGAACAGTGGAATACAGAAATTTGTACCGCCAGATGGCGCTGTAATATATTAAAATTTCAATATTTCAATTTCTAATTATGATTAAATTATTTTTAATACATCATTCGAAAGATATTTTAAATTTCTTTTAAATTATCGAAAGTTTTCACCAGATATACACGTTGGGGGGGGGGGGGCAAGCAAACGGCCAGAAAAAAAAGTAAATAAATAAAAATAAAAATAAAAATAAATAAATAAAAAGAGTTACAGCGTTTGAAATTGTTATTATTAGGTTTCAAGGAAAGATAAATCGATTGCGGATATTTTCAAGTGTAAAATTATTAGAAGGGACGGAAAGGGGGGGAAGGGGCAAAAACGTAGAAAAGGAACGGTTGTTTCGGAGAAAACAACGGAAAACCCAGAACGCCTTTATTATTTTATATTTTTCAGAATTTCGAATTCTGATACTCCTTTCACATTTCATACTATGGATTTTAAACAGTATTTAGCCCGGAATTACCCAAGTTTCGGAGAAAACCACGAAAAAGTCAGACATAAATCGTTTTATAATAGTGTTTATATCATTTTTGTATCTCAGCTTCTAATTAGCATAATTTCAAAAGTAATATGTCATTTTGAAACTTATTTGAATGGAATTTCAAGAGTAGACGCCACAAATTTCTGTCTCCTTCCATTAACCGACTATCATAAATAATGGAATTTGAAATTTCACGTGATTTACACGTTTTAAGGTTTCCTGATTAGGTTTTCTTTTGTATCTCAGCTACTAATTAAAATAATTTTATAAGTAATACATTATTTGAAAGCTTTATTGATTTAGAATTGAACAGTAGATTACAGAATTTTCTACCGCCAGATGGCGCTGTAATATTTTTAAATTTCAATATTTCGAATTCTGAATATGATTAAATTATTTTTAATACATCATTCGAAAGATATTTTAAAGTACTTTTATACTATCGAAAGTGGGATTCGAGATTTCACCTAATTTACACGTTTTGAGGTCTCCTGAATCGGTTTTCTTTTGTATCTCAGGTACTAATTAAAATAATTTCATAAGTAATACATCATTTGAAAGATTTGTTGATTTGGAATCGAACAGTGGAATACAAAAATTTGTACCGCCAGATGGCGCTATAATATTTTAAAATTTCAATATTTCAATTTCTAATTATGATTAAATTATTTTTAATATATCAATTGAAAGATATTTTAAAGTTCTTTTAAATTATCGAAAGTTTTCACCAGATTTACATGTTTTGAGGTGTCCTGAATCAGTTTTTTTTTTGTATCTCAGTTATTAATTAAAAAAAGTTCATAAGTAATACATCATTTGAAAGCTTATTTTAGTTGATACACATTTTAAAGTACTTTTACATTATCGAAAATGAAATTCGAGATTTCACCCGATTTACACGTTTTGAGGTCTCCTGATTAGGTTTTCTTTTGCATCTCATCTACTAATTAAAATAATTTCATGAGTGATGCATCATTTGAAAGCTTTGTTTATCTGGAATGGAACAATAGATTACAGAAATTTCTACCGCCCGATGGCGCTGTAATTTTTTTAACTTTCAATATTTCAATTTCTAATTATGATTAAATTATTTTTAATGCATCATTCGAAAGATATTTTAAAGTTCTTTTATATTATCGACAGTTTTCACCAGATTTACACGTTTTGAGGTCTCCTGAATTAGTTTTCTTTTGTATCTCAGCTACTAATTAAAATAATTTCATAAGTAAATCAATCGAACAGTGGAATACAGAAATTTGTACCGCCAGATGGCGCTGTAACATATTAAAATTTCAATATTTCAATTTCTAATTATGATTAAATTATTTGTAATACATCATTCGAAAGATATTTTAAAGTTTTTTAAATTATCGAAAGTTTTCACCAGATTTACACGTTTTGAGGCGTCCTGAATCAGTTTTTTTTTTTTTTTTTTTTTGTATCTCAGTTATTAATTAAAAAAAGTTCATAAGTAAAACATCATTTGAAAGCTTATTTTAGTTGATACACATTTTAAAGTACATTTACATTATCGAAAATGGAATTGGAGATTTCACCCGATTTACACGTTTTGAGGTCTCCTGATTAGGTTTTCTTTTGTATCTCATCTACTAATTAAAATAATTTCATGAGTAATACATCATTTGAAAGCTTTGTTGATCTGGAATGGAACAATAGATTACAGAAATTTCTACAGCCAGATGGCGCTGTAATATTTTTAAATTTCAATATTTCATATTCTAATTATGATTAAATTATTTCTAATACATCATTCGAAAGATATTTTAAAGTTCTTTTACATTATCGAAAGTGGAATTCGAGATTTCACCTGATTTACAATTTAAAGTATCCTGATCAGGTTTTCTTTTGCATCTCAGCTAATTGAGTAAGACCGTTCAAAATTGGTATATGCAAGTTAATTAGGAGGGGCTGGAACGGTGGGGAAGGAATAGGCGCGCATGGGTTTCGGACCCGGTGCGAGTTTTTACCCGTTGATAAAAGATTTTTTTTTTTTTAATTTTATTTTCTTAATAATAAAAGTTTGAGTTGAGAAGGAATATGCGTGTACAGCGCACGTATATCCTCAAACGTGCGCGCACAGCGCGCATTGGTCTGCGCTGCCGACGGCAGTGGCGTCCCGGTGTGAGTTTTTACCCGATGCTAAATGATATATTTTTTAATTCCTTTTCTTAAGAATGAAAGTTTATGAGTAATAACATGGAATTTTGAGACGTTATAAGGATGGTGAGGGAATACGTGCGCGCAGCGCACGCGTCTACGCTGCCGAAGGCAGTGGGGACCCGGAGCGACATTTTTCCTGATCAGAATTTTTTTTTCTCTTTTTTTATCACATGATAAAAATTAATGCAATTTTGAGAATTCATTAATTTTTGTGATTCATTTAAAAATAGTGACCAGCGAAGCGGGCGTAGCCTGCTAGTTTTAAATAAAGTATCTCTTTAAAGACATTCAAATATTACAAGCACTAAAGGACATTAAAAATAAAAAATGTTTTTGTAAGAATAATTTTTCTTTTCTTCTTTTCTTTATGTTTTCTTTCTTTCTTTCTTTTTTTTTTTTTTTTTTATTATAAAAAAAATTATTTATCAATTTATACGCATTTATAGAAATATTTTTGTTCATTGAAAAAAAAAAAAAAAAAAAACAGTAAAATTCTGAACTACAAGGTCAACAAGTGAGTTTTAGATTTGAACCTGTCACCTCTCAACTACAAATTTTATGAATAGAGAGATTGTTAAAAGGGTGGTAATGTATTATATTTACTATCACTGTTCTAAAAAGAACCCTACATTTTTGTGCCATAACTGAATTCTAATTTGAAATATTAAATGATTACACAAAAGTTTTAATATTTTACGCTAATTTATGAATTTTAAACAAAAGAAAATAAAAATTCCTTACAATCTGACATTTTAGTGACAAAAATATTACAAAATTCGGAAAAAGAAATTTCAAAATGTGTTAAAGACCCATACATTTTTTTAGACAATTTTCTGTCTTTCAGTCACATATTGGAAAAAAAAAATAAATAAAAAAAATAAATAAAAAAAAAGAAGAAGAAGAAACGTTTCAAAGAGCTGGAAAATTAAAAATGATATTTGCTTTAATAAAAACCTTCTTTAATTTTTGCACATAGATGTCTTTTATAAAAATTACATTTTTTAAACATTTAATTTTAATGAACAACGCATTTTAATATATTTACTATATTTTAATCCCTGAAAGAGTGATACATAAACTAAATAAACAAGATGGTAAAAACGATACAATATATTACCCTCAAAAAGAAAAAAAAAAAAAAAAAAAAAAAGTAAGTCTGCTTCATTATATCTTTAGCATGGTTTATTAAAAATATATTGATTTAAAAAAAACTGATGCTGTAGTTAAGCATTTTAAAAAAGAATGCGCTTAGAGGTTTATTCAGCAGAAAATTAAATATAATATCTTCATTAAAGAAAAATTTTAAAATATTGTAGCCTATTTATATTCATTCTAAGTTAAACAAAGTATTAAATAAAATTATTTTGCAAGTCTTATATGAAAGCTATTTCAGAAATTAGCATCAAAAACCTTATATTAATAATATTATTAAAAAAAAAGTGTGAAGATATATAGTATGCAGAAAGGCAAATAAAAAAAAAAGACCTACAGATGACGTAGGGAAGGACTTAAAATTTACATAAATTAATTGCTTTTCTCACGATCTTTGTCAGATATTTCTCATGGGAATTCAACAAATGGCTTAGACAGACAAGATTCCAAATTAAATCGGATTTCAGAATATAATATTTTCTTTATTCTTATCAAAAATAGATTGTTATGGTAAATTCAATCATATGTGTAAAGTACTATACATATTTGTTTTTTACATAAAGTACTCCTTTTAAAAAATTTCAAATATTACAAGTATATTAAAGGAAACTAAAAATATAAAATGTTTTCATAAGAATTATTTTATTTTTATTCTAATGAAATTATTTATCAATTTATACGCCCAAATATATTTATACATTGAAAAGGAAAAAAAAAAAAAAAACAGTTATTGATTTTTTAAAAGCTACTAAATAAACAACGTTGAGGAGGTGAGAAGTACAAGTTGTTATTTTATGTTAAGTGGAGAAAAAAAAAAAAAAAAAAGGATGAAAGAAAAAAAAAATGATTGCTGCAGAAACAAGCTTCTGTTTACATGAAAAAATTGTTTTACACAAAGCTCTTTGACAGCTGTAAAGAAATTCATTTGTCCTCGTAAGATAATCATTGAAAGTGTTAGAGAAGAAAGGCATAAAGGATTACAATATTTTTTTACGTTGTTTGATAACCGTGAACCTTATTAAAAATTCGAAAGGATATGTAGCAGAATACTCAAGGACAAATAGTAGGTACGTTTTATAGACAAGAACATGATTAAATTGGTGGAAAATAAAGCAAATTTCTAGATAATAAAGTTTCACAGGCATGTTTATAGGACAGAATGTTTCAGTAGACGTAATGACAGGATTGTGTGTCGTTTCAAAATATTGATCGACAGATAAAGCAGCGATTTCATAGAGCCGCCAAGTGCGCCAAATAAAAATTTATTTGTTCTTATGCAATTTCAATAGCAAAACTTGTAAATGAAAAAAACTGTTGTAATTGATAACTCTATTAATTAGAATTCTTGAGCATGCCAAGCTGCTACTTTTACCAACTTATTTAATTGATAGCTTTTAGACCTATAGTTAAAATGATATTTGCCTCGATCTATCCATATATACAGAATATATACCCATATCACAAAAACAAATTCACAATGTCTTGTAGACATATGACATCAGAAACATCCCCATCCTCCACGGGATTCGAACCACGGACCTGGAGATCTAGAATACAGCGTCCTACGAACCGAACCACCATGCCGACACCATTAGAAAGAGACATCGAGTGTGGGAAAAATAATTTTTGGTCTAAAGAAGATAAAAGATTGCAGAATTTAATGACATTTTACTAAGCATATGATGTAAACGAAATATTAATGAATTGCTGTTTTCTATCAGCTTTTTCAAAACAGGGAAATATAAAAATTACATTTTTAATAAATTTATTTTCCTATTATAAAAAAGTTTGCATTATTTAGTTTGCATTATTTTAAGAGAATGTATTGATATTATTATAGATATTTTTAGATATTTTAGATTAAATAGTAGAACTTAGGGGAGAATTACACTTAAATAAAATTTTATTCTTCAAAAGTTTACTTAATTTAATTTGTTATTAAGTATTTAATAATTTTGAAGTAAATTATATGAATTAAAAGAATATGTCTGCAAACTTGCTCACAAAAGCATGTACCATTAATAAATAAACAAATAGTTTTGACACCAAAAACCTTTGCGCATTCATCCGGATTTTTTAACTTGATGATTATTTAAATACTGCAACTAAACGTATTAAGCATATTAACTATAATATGCTATTTTTGGAGAAGATGTTGTTGAAGCGGCAGTCTTCATAGGATTAAAATGTCTATGAAGTTACTGTCTAATAATGGAATAAAATTTGTCTTTTATTTATTTACTTATTTTTATCCATTATGACAAGAAAATGACTGTAATATGACTTATATAATATTAATATATATATATATATAAATAATTAATCAGCAAAATGTTTGTTTAATAACAAACGTTTACAAATTATATATGAAATGATATTAGACACTATACTTAAATGAGTTGTCAAAATCCAATATCTTTACTAATTAACCTGAGTTAAAGTTCCCGCTGTGTTCGGTAGAGATTTTTCTCGTTCGTAATATCGTAACGTGAGGAGTCCGTGTTCCTACTGCTTTCGGCAGCAAATTACTCGATTCTCACTTTTCTTTTCCCAGTGGCTAAGTTCGAAATTTTGCAAAATTTCGACAAAGTACATAATGCGTCCACCTAATAAACATCCACACACCAAAGTTCGCCATTCTAAGATAGTTTAAGGCGAATTCAAACGGGAAACGTGTTTATAGTCCGCTCGACCTCAAGGGGGGGGGATTTCGTAAAATCCCGTTACAATAAGTGTCGGATATATATATAAACAATTTATGCACCAAATTTCGTGTCCGCAGATTCCATAGATTTCCGAATTTAGCTCTAAAAGAGGGGGGGGGGTTAGAATTTGCTACTTCGTACCCCCAACCTCCCTCCACACCCCAGAAAAAAAATTGAAAAATAACAAAAAAAAAAAAAAATGCCTTTGCAACATCTTCAGTAGAACTCTACTAAAAAAAACCGGAATTTCTGAAATTTTCCCCCGGAAACCGATTTTTCCCCCTCTCTCATTTAAGAATCCAGAATTCCAAAATGGTACATAATGTTTTATTTATACTCAAGTCTAATCTCACCATGTGCAATTTCTTCACCGTGAATTAATTTGGGGCCGAGTTATGCTTTCAAACGTTTTTTTGCTTCCTGCCCTCCAGGGGGAATTCGGGAGTATTTGGATAAATCCCGTTTCTTTAGGTGTCTGATGCATATAAATAATCCAAGCACCAACCTTCGTGACCGAAGTTCTCATAAATTTTCAAGGAAAAATTTAGCGCTAGAAAGGGTGTCTCGAATTTGCCCTTTGTAACACATACCATCTGCCCCCATTTTCCCAAAGAAAAAAAAAGTAAGATCACCAAAAACAAAAAAACGTGTTTTGGAAATATCCGAAAGAAGTCACATGGCTGTTTTTAACATCTATGTTCCATTTTTGGCACAGTTTTACTCAAAAATCTGGAATATGGAAAATTCCCCGCCAAAAATGGATTTCTCCTTTCTCTCCCCTTAAAATTCGAAATTTCCTAAATTGCAGATAGCATTTTAATTGTACTAATGTATAGTCTCTCCTTGTGCAATTTCTTCACGGTGAAGTAATTTGGAGTCGAGATATGCTTACAAAGGTGTTTTTGCCTTCTGTCCCCCCTTAGGGGTAATAGGGGTAATTTTGATAAATCCCGTTACTTTGGGTGTCGGATACATATAAACAATCCAAGCACCAAAATTCGTGACGGCAGTTCCCTTAGGTTTCTCAGGACAAATTTAGCGCTAAAAGGGGTGGCTCGAGTTTGCCCCCTCGTAACCACCCCCACAAAAAAAGAAAAAAAAAATGTGTTTTTGGAAATATCCGAAGGAAGTCGAATAACTTTTTCAATATGTTTGTTCCATTTTGGGTAGAGTTGTACTCAAAAATCCAGAATTTTCGATATTTTAGGCCAAAAATTTATTTTCCCCCTACCTTCCCTTAAAATCGAAAATTCCTAAATCGCAGATAATGTATTATTTGAACTCATGTCTTGTCTCCCCATGTCCCATTTCTTTACTGTGAAGTAATTAGGAGACGAATTGTACTTACTAACGTGTTTTTGTCCTTTGCCCTTCCCAGGAGGGGAAGGAGACTGATTTCAGAAAAGTTGATAGATATAATTTTAAGTTGGGTAACGATCTAAATTCCTGCGAAGTGCCGTGGAATCCTGTCCAGCCGTTCTCAAGTAATACCCCGATAAATGTGTTTTTATCTTTTGCCCCAAGGGGGGAATAGGGAGAATTTCTGAAACGTTGATAGATATAATTTTAAGTTGGGTGAAGACCTAAATTCTTGCTAAGTGCCGTTGAATTTCGTTCAGCGGTTCTCGCGTGATATCCGGACAAAAAAGGGACACAGAAACCACGACACTCACACACAGGCAAAATTTTCTGAAGTTTATTTTCGGCTTTCATGGTGTGTGAAACGTGAAGTTATCGCAAATTGTTTTGATTCTGACAAATTTACAGGCAAAAGTCTGATTTTATTAACATAGATATATATTTAGTTTGACCTCTAATTTCTGTTTTTAACTTGCTTTTGTATAAACAATATAAGACTAAGATGCCCATCAGGTAGGAAATATTGCTAGTGCTTCAATAATTTTGCTGCCGACTGAATAGTTAAATAAAACAACTTCTTCTGTATAGTTAAATAAAATAGTTTCTTCCAACGGATAAAAATAACTGTAAGCCATAAACATTTAATTTTAAAATCAAGAAAGTTATCTTTTAGAACTGCAGTCACAGCATTTGTTTATACACTAAGTAGCCCATTTATTTAAAACTAAAAAGTAGTTTACATTGTTTTAAATATTATACTGTTGCAAAAATTCAGCCATTTTTTCCTGTTTTTCTCACTTTAAGAAATTTAGTTTCCATTAAAATTGGCTGCATCGGCTTCAACAAAAAAGGAAATCAGTTGCAACGTTAGTTCTAAAAGTATGTTTCTTTTGAAGAAAATTACACTTGTAATGAAATAGCAAGTCATTCATTGTTTGCTATTATCATTTATATATAAACGTATCTTTTGTTTTTGTTATATATTTGGCGTATATAATAAAGTAATACTAATATTATATTTAAAAAAATTAAAATCATTTCCCCCCCCCCTTTTTTTTAATGAGAAATAAGTTTTATTCAGAGATAGTACAAATATTTTAAGTGCGTTCTTAAAACTCATTTAAAAAGTTCTTCAAAATAATATTTTTTTTTTTTTTTTTTTTTTTTTTTTTTTTTTATACATAGAAGAAAGTGAAATCGCAAAAACATATTTTTCAATTTATCTTTATATCAAATCAAACAATTACAAACCCCTCTCCAATAACTTGTTCTGAAGAAGTGTTTTCAATTTCATTCTACCAATAAAATTTATCAGAATATTTTTTTTTCTTTATAAGTAGCATATGAATAGAATATAAAATCCAATAAAGTATATGAATCAAATAAACGCATATTTTGCCGAGAATAATAACATGCTTCATTTATTTTACAAAAGTTATATCTGTGGATGCATTAGAAATATTTTTACATTTTGTAAAGAACTACTCTTTAAAAAGCATACTTGCTGTTTGCGTATGTATATATATTAATTTTAAAGCATGCAAAAATGCTAAACAATTTATCAGAATAATATATACAAGGTGTACCATAAGTCTGTAGACTTTTTTTAAAAATTCATAATAAATTATTTAAAAAAACTTTTAAAACACAAGTTCTTAATATATCGTATCACATAAATCTTTTCTGAGTTAGAAAAAAATTTAATTTGAAAAAAAAAAAAAAAAAAAAAAAAAGTGTTTATTAACCAAAATTGATGAAATTTGAACTGCAAGTTGGTCTTGTGTTGTACAGGCTGTAAATTATATGTTTGTGTTTGACAGAGAAAATTAAAAAGAATTTGAAAACGGCAATTTTTAATCCCACTTTGAAAACATGTAACTTAATGAGTAGCAGAACCCCCCCCCCCTAAACGGTTTCCATGCAATCTCCTGCTGTTGCCACCTAAAATTCATACTTTAGTTAATTTAAAAAAAAAAACTAATTGTCCGATCGATAAGCTGTTTATTCCGTCGGATTCACAGAATTCGCCCCTTTTATTTGGTACCTTATTTGTAACGATACGACTGACATTTCTAATCTACTTCCTAATTTTTCTAATTTTTATTTACCTTAAAGTGGAGGCGCATTTTTTATTAGTTTGAGATTCACAAACATACCGTAGTGAATGACAGTAAGTACATAAGAATTTGCGGAAAATGAAGGAATTAGTAGAATTGAACGCGGCTTGCGAAATAATTATTCTCGTAAAAGGCGATTTTGTTTTGGAAAAGGAAAAAAAAAAAATAATAATAATAATATGTTAAATTTTTGTCGCTGGTTGCATCTGTGCGGGAGCAAATCACACATTTCCATAAAAAATTATATTTATTTGCATGCAAATGTTTATAGGCATATAAATCCTATTATCTGTGTCCTCCATAACCACAAATTACAGTTTGTAAACGAGTTACATTACTGCTAACTGAATCTTCAGTCGGCGGTTCTTGTCAAATGGAAAACACCTTCACCAATAACGCTATAACAACCATCACAATTAAAACTTCATGTATGTGCAAGCAGGAAGTAAAATAAGAAATAAGACGTGCTAACCATAGAACCGTGCAATTTATGGACCTCTGATTTGCATATTCCTCATTATGCATCCGTGTGCCGCCCTCTATCGACGAAAAATTTAACTTGTTCTTTTCTTTTACCATAAAAAAAAAAAATAAAAATGTCTCCCTGTACGAGAGTAATTTTTTCGTAAACCGAGTTTAAATCTACCGATTCCTTCAAGTTTTATAAATTTTTAAAAATGTCACTTATGGGACACACGGTATATCTATATGTAAATCTTACACTATTTTACTTTTCTTTCTCAAAAGGACATGCAGAAAAAAAAAAAAAAAAAATCATTTTTAAATATTGCGTAAGTAGTATTAATTTGCTTCAATGTTTTCTATTTTTTATTAGTTTTAAACTATTTGGTTGACGGAACTGTTCTGCCATAATGAATAATAATATTTAAAAAAAAAAAAAAAAAAAAAAAAAAAAAAAAAAACGAAAATTTATCGTGGACCATATTTAAATAACTTTTAAGAAGGTATTTCGACATAACTTTCTCACTTACCCAATATATTTAAATTTCATTCACATAAATAGTTTAAATTTAATTTTAAAGCCTTTTTTCGTATAACAAATATTAAAATTTCTTAAATTTACTAAAACGTATACAATTAATTTTAAAAAGTTAAAAAAAATGTAGATTATAATGTAATTAAAATTTTAATTTCGTCGCTGAATTGTCACAGCCAGATATTATAGTTGAATGCTTAGCGGTTGGTAAATATTGCTTAAATACTAAATTTGAATATCTACATCTATATTTTCTTTTTAACTTCTAAAAGCACAAAATATACTAAAAGAAACAGTTCGTGACAATAAAGGAGCTGTGTCACCAACCTGTAGGGATTTTATATCCATCACTAATTTTGAATTGTAATTTATATCTAATTGTGTCTGTTTAATTACTATCATAAAAACACGACAATAAGCAGGTTCTATTATTTAGTATTTACAAACTAAATTTCATAATATATTTTAATTACATGAAAAATTGAGACAATATACGTTAAAATATACAATTAAAATATTAAAATACACACACCATAAAAGTATACGTTTCTAGCATTATTTTGGCTCCTCCTCAGTAAAAAACATCAAAGTAAACGTTAAGAGGAAAATAGATTTCTTCTACAAAAGCACAGTGTATTCAACAGGGACTGAGCATGCCTCATTAAGAGGTGAAAAATGTTGTTTCAAATGCTAGCCCCCAAGGAAAATTCTAAAATGATAATTTGATAAGTTAGATACAATTATATTGTATTGTCAAAATCAGGTAGATGGCCGGTTTCTATGGCATGCTGGACTATTTTGGAACGAATATCGCGGTTTTTTTATTTCTTTAATTCTTGAGAATTCGAGTATGAAGGAAACGACATGGTTCACCAACATAAAGAGAATTGTAAGATTTATAAGGTATATTATAACTAACTCCTGTACGCTAAAAGAGGTTAAACAGGTTTAAAATTAGAAAGAAAATTACGAATCAGAAATTGAGATTTATAGGTTAGAGATATATTAACAGTACGTAAACCTTTTGCTATAGATTCAGAAATTTTTCTATAGTATGGAATAGTAATATAAGATTTAGATGATTTGGAGGAATTAATATCGTGAGTACCAATGTTAAGGTCGTATTCATTTATAGAAAAATTCACTATAGAAAAATTTCTGAATCTATAGCAAAAGTTTTACGTACTATTAATATATCTGTATTCTATAAACCTCAATTTCTGATGCGTAATTTCCTTTCTAATTTTAAACCTGTTATCTCCCCTTTTCCCGTACAGGAGTAATATTCCTTGTAATATCCATTTGTAATATTCCTTGTAAATCTTACAGTTCTGTTTATACTGGTGAAACTGGTATAAACAGAATAAACTTCCCTTTATACTTGAAATCTTGAACATACAAGAAATTTCAAAAACCGCGATTTCGTTCTAAAATAGTCCAACATGCCGTAGAACTCGACCATCTACCTGATTTTGACAATACTAAAGTAATTGTATCTAACTGTTCAAATTATCAGTCTAGAATTTTCTTTGAGGGCTGGTATTCGAAACAACATTTTTGACTTCTTAATGAGGCATGTCCCTGCCGAATACACTGTGCTTTTGTATAGGAAATCTATCGTTCATTTCAACATTTACTTTTGATGTTTTTTACAGATGTAGAGCATAAATTAAGGCTCGAAACGTTTAAATTTATGTTGTGAGTATTTTAATGTTTTAATTGTATATTTTAATGTATATAGTCATAGTCTCGATTTTTAATGTAATTAAAATATAATATAATTGTAAGAGACGTAATGATTTTTAAATATTTTAAATTTCATAAATTTTTAGCCGTGATCCAACATACACAAAAAATAAAAACGAACTTGAATTGATCGGGGGCATTTTTTAACTATTGTGTAGTAAACATTTGTTGTAGCAACTGAAATAACATGATCCTAGTAGTCAAGGTATATTACATATTTATTATAGCTTTCATATCTAATTGAAATTTACAATGATTCTTTAATTTATTGTATTTTTTAAAGTTACAATATAGGAAATGAAAATTTGATGCCCAGTAAAGAAAATAAAAACAAATATATATTTATAGATTAAAAGCAAATCCATTAAACTGTAAAGATAAGCTTATAAGTTGTCAAATTTTTATTATAATGGTACATAGAGAAATAAATCCTGACATTTTATTCAACAATCAACGAAGTTTTTCATACCATTTTTACTTATTGTACCGTTCAGTAACCTGTGTGTGACCAACTTTTCTAACTCATGTTATTTTCTAGTCGAATCATCTGTCACGCCACATTTCGTGTAACGACGAAATAACAATGATTTTGTTTTCTATATTTTATTTATATACAGCGGAAATAGGATCTTATAGGGAAAAAAAATAACAGACAAAATGTAAAAGTGCATTAAAAGGGATAGAAAGAAATATCAACTTTAATATTTTTGCTACCGTGTGTGTACCTGTACAAGCAGTTATACATCATGTAGAAGCATTTGTAATTTGGAACGAAAGTAGAAAAAGCTAATGCAATACCTATTTAAAGAAAGTCCAATTTGTCATTTCTTGTTATTCGCTCATTTTTAGAATAATATAGGAATAGAATAGGAAGAAATAAAAGAACTCAGATAATGCGCTTTTTTTTTCTCATTTACCAAAGATAACACATTTTTTTCTCCCGACTACGTCATGAAAATAATTTTTTTTATCTTATTTTAAGTAGTATCATAATGAAAGAGCAAAGAATAAATAATTCATATATTAATAAGAAATGTCAAAATCAATAGTTTTGAAAAAGGAAAAGGTAATCATTTTTCATACATAAGTAATGATTAAGCTATAGGTAAAAAAAAAAAAAAAAAAAAAAAAAAAAAAAAAAAAATCTATGACAAATTTGAAACTTAGTATGACTTATTATTGAACATTTTAATAATGACAGTACACGTTTTAGCAGAAAAGAAAAAAATTATAATAAAATGTATTAATGTATATATATATATATATATTCATTTGAAACTGTTGCAGGGTCTTCTATGGAATGCAAATATATATAATCCGGAGATATATGTCGCAGTATTCCAATTAAAATTGCTCATTATATAGAACGACACATTTAATATTACCCGAAGCACTCAGTTTTCTTTATTTAATTATTTTTGTTCTCATATGTATCATACTTGTACGCTTCATTCGAAGTCGGATTGAAATCTTCTTTGAGAGAAGGAGAGACAGATCATGTTAGGATTACAAAAAGAAAAATTACAAAAACATCCCGGGCCAGCGCAAAATTCGAAACCTATGAATAAAGGCAATTAGCGAAATGACAACAAAAACACTTGGTTACGGTGGGATCGTAGCAAACAGTATATTTAAATGAAAAAAAGGGCCCTCCGTGGCCGAGTGGTTATGTCACCACATTGCTCCTTCGAGCGTAGGAGAACGGGTTCGATTCCTGCGCTGGCCCTGGGTGTTTTTCCATTTCTTCGTATTGTTATTCTGTCATGTGCTGTCTGTAATTACCCGACGAAGCGGACTATAAGTCAAGCATACAAATCTCATGTATATGTTATCAATAAACAAACAAACAAATCAAAGAAAATAATGATAATAATAGAAGCTAATTGAATTGAACTTTTTCATTCATGCAAATTATCCACTGTTGAATTGGATCTTCTGGATTGGAGTTCTCAGTACGTTTTGAAATTAAACGACATCATTATAAATATATATATGGTTCTTAATCTAAATCGCAAAAATTTTGCGTCAGTCTTTCCTCTTAGTTAAATTCAGTTCTATATTTTTGTGTGTTGGTATTGTTTTAGATCTATTAATTACTAAATTTTAAGATTAAATTTTATTTTGTTTATCTATCATTTATATATATATTTATATTTATATGTATATATATATATATATATATATATATATATATATATATACATAATATATATATATATATATATACATATTATGTATATACATATTATATATATACATATTATTATATATATATATATATATATATATATACATATTATATTATACATAATATATATATAAATATATATATATATATATATATATATATATATATATATATATATATATATATACATAAATCTAATTGAATATAAAATATTTTACAATTTTGTGTTTTAATTTTTTTTCAGGTCTTTTTGTGGTTCGTTAAGGGGGTATTCTGGTCTAGAAGCCTGAATTTTAGGCATTTTTTAAAGTAAGATAAAAAAAAAAAATGAAAAACATTTTTACCATCCATTTTTTTATATGTTTTTTATTGACATTTTGAGAATGTAAAAAAAAAAAATCACAAAAAAAAAAAAAAAAAAAAAAATTCGCCGAGATACAGGCCGATGGAGTGGGGGGCTTCAAAAAAAACGGTGCGTCCTGGTTGACATGATTTCAACCCTTGTAGTGATCTAAAACAAAAAAATCAAACAAATTCTTCATTAATAAAGATGTCGCTATCGGGTTGACCATTTTCAAAAAAAAAAAAAAAAATTGCACGACTTTTTTCGACCTTTTCGAATTTTTTAAAAATATTGAAAATCAAAATTTTTTAAAATCTAAGGCAGACGCGATAGAGAGTTGTATAAACAAGATATATACCAAATTTCAAAGCAATCGGTTCAGTAGAACTTGAAATATCATGTCAACCACCTCAAAAAAAGTAGTTTCGAGAAAAACGCATTTAAAGTTTAGGAAACAAATCAGTGATTCATTATTATTTTGTGTTTCGGACCCCAAACATCGATGTAATAAATCATCAGATGATAAGCTGGTATAAATAGGCTTTATTACATCCAAAACTTTTACATCCCAACTATATTACATAACATAAACTATTACATCCCAAACGGCCGGCTCGGACGCCACGTCACAAAATCGGCTGTATCTCCGAAAATAATTCGAATTTTGAAAAATCCTTTTAGGTATTTTTGAAAGTCTAAACTTTCAAAATACGCAAAAAAAAAAAAAAAAAAAAAAAAAAATCGATTTTTTTAAATTTCTAGACTAGAATACCCCCTTAAATGAATACCGTTATACATATTCATATATAAATACAGAAATCTTCATGATAATCATTTGAAGACACTGGAAATGATTATTGAAATTTCCTTTGTATAAAAAGAAAGGTATTGAATTAAGAGACCAGTAAAAGCTCTATTGTACGTGTAACTTTAAAAACTAAACATAGAATTTTTAATACAAAACTTTACATTATTTTGCCGTTATTTCACGTTTAAGGATGTTATCATCATGCTAAACATAATGTCTTAAATTATTGGTTCTCTAACCAAATATATCGATCGTGGCTGAATTATGTTGAGCTAAAATTCTTCATATTGCTTCTTAACATATTATAAGACACTGTAATATCTCACTAAACATTTTTCATTTAATTAGATGATTATTAATAACTTTATTAGTATTTATTGAAATATAAAACATGTAAAAGATCGATTTTTCGGCCTTTTTGATTTCATACCTGCTTATCGCTCCATAATTGAAATATTTGATGAGGTAAAAAAAAAAAAAAAAAATTCTATAATTTTATTAATTAATTTGCATATTGGTATAATTTATGTTTGTTATTGTAAACAAATTTATTACAAAAAAAAAAAAAAAGAAGAAGAAATCTAAATCGAAAGAAAGCATTATTCTGCAAGGTTGTTTTCCTTATAGCTACCCAAACAATAAAATCAGTCAAATTTTAACAAATTAATTAAGTAATTAATTAAATAAATTAAATAAATAAATAAAAATATAAGCAAATAAAAAACACCAATCATTTACGCATGACGAAGTAATCAGACTTTTCATTAAGCCCATTAAGCCTATATCTTAAAATATTGGTTTTCTAATAAAAATTATTGATTTAGTCGAAACTCAGTTGAGCACAAATTGTTTTTTAAATAACCGGAAATTAATTACAAAATATTGCAATATTTCACGGAACTGTTTTCATTAACAACAGAAAATACTTAATTATAAAATAAGCAAAAGAGTAATTTTTCCCAGCAATATATTGTGATTTTGCACCCGCTTATAATATTATAAATGAACTTATTAAAGCAAAAGAGTCTAACTTTATTAATTAGTTCAAATTTTGATATGATATTTGTTAGAAATTTTAAATCTACTTAAAAAAAAAAAAAAAAAAAAACTTTTGAAGGAAATAAATAAATAAATGATATATATTTTCACTTTAGGAATGTATTCATTATATGTACAAACCATTGGATGCACCAAAAATTCCTGTCGTTTTAAATTAATAAAATTACACCAAAAATTTATGTTTTAAAGTAATAAATTTTACCAATCTTAAGTTATATAAACGTTGTCCAGAAAATACCGGTGTCGGTCTTTTAATTACAAAAGGCGAAACTTTCTGGTATAACTAATATATCAAAAGAGTAAGAACCAGTAAATTTTTAACAAACCCAAACCCAAAATACGGATTATTTCAAAGTTCTTTTACGCATAAAGAGATAATCAAACTTCATATTAAGCATGTGTCTTAAATTATTGGATTTCTAATCAAAAATATCGATTACAGCAAAACTCAATTGAGCTCAAATTCTTGTTTATATCGCTCCTAAACGAAGTACGGAACATTGCAATCACTCGCGGAACTGTTTTTGCGGTAACTCCACGATATAAACATGATTAAAAAAAAAAAGAACTAAAAAATTTACCAAGCACCAATTTTCCATGCGAAAGCGTATAATTTAATCGGCTTAAAAATGATCAATCTTGCGGCATTATTTTCTTCGGCTATTTATATGTGGAATTTTTGTTCAAGTTATTATGTTTCATTTCCTAAATTGCAGGTTTCTTGTTTTTTATGATTAATAAAGAGCATGTAATACTTCAAATCCGTATATATAAATTTAAGAAAAATCGATGCAACTAAAAAAAAAATATCATGTTCCATCTCCGACTATATTGAATTGTGTATGTGTCTAATTAATAAATAAACTAAATACAAATTAGGAATATTAAGTTGTGTATTAAAAATTTTTTCCATAAAATTACTTCTCTGATCTTGTTTCGTTGTTTTGTTTAAGGTTTTATATTTTACATTTCTTTTATCCCAAATGTCCGCATTCAAACAAATTTGTACACTTTTTTACAAATTTTGTACACAAATAACTGTTGTAATTTACTTATTTATTCATTATTAACATCGCCTTAAATTACTTTCCCGAGTGTACTCATTAAAGAAGTTATATATATATATATATATAGGTATATATAGATAGGTATATCAATGTACACTTACATACAAACAATATATTGAGCAATAATTATTGCACACTGCTCTGAAAGAAAAAAAAAGTTATTTCTGCTCATTCTTAAGTAAAATGACCTCCTGAATTCAAATACTGGCCCGCATTTTGCCCAGTCACCCACCGTTTTCTCGGGACGCCTCCCCCCCCCTTTTTTTTATTTATGTTCGGTCATTTTATGGCTATGATTTTGTCTTGGAGGATGGAAAATAATTATTTTAACAATTAAAAACAAAATTTATAATGTAAAATAAATAATAATAATAGATTAATAAACTATAATTTATATAATTTATAATTTCAGTGCCAACACTCCCCCCCACTTTTTTTCCCCTTTTCACAAATTTTCATGTTTTAGGCTGCTACTACGAACACATCAAAACTTTTCGACCGTCGAATAGTGACGTAGAAAAAGGTTTTCAAAAATCATAAAGTCAAAGATACCGTAATAGCAGTTCCGCTCATTAATTCCATATCGAAATTGTTTGACATGTTTACTATCGTATTTTTTTTCCATAGTACCAGATGATTTAAACTGTAAATTTATTGAAAAATATTACGTCAAAATGGTGTCACATTCGACCATCGAAAGATTTCGATATGTTTGTGGTAGCATCCTTAAAAATTTTCACGTCTGTAGCCCATCAGAAGTTACTTAACAGATAAATTAATTCTTCTCTCCTCCCATACATATCAAATTCAGAGCCATAAAATTACCGAAATTGATAAAAATATGGGGCGTCCTCAAAAAGGGTGTAATGGGGCAAAATGTGCGCCATATTCGGATTCAGGATATCATTTTACATAAGAATTTCCAGAAATGGTATTGGGCCGCGGTAGCCCAGTCGGTAGAGCGCCGGCCTCGTGATTGGAAGATTGCGGGTTCGGTACTCGAGCCGGCCAAAGACCGTCGTGTACACTAAAGGTGGCTGGTGCACGTAAAATCTGTCGTGGACGCAATGTCCTCCATGTTCCCATAAAAAATTATACCTCTGGGGGTCACCGAAGCGGGAGAGCCACACCTTCCATGGAGGATCAAAATTGTGATGGCATGTCTCCGGACCACCTCTAGGGGTGTGTTCCAGACCGTCGCCAATTGCCCATCTGCGCAGCACTAGTGCGACGTAAAACCCAACCATCCAACCATCCATCCGGAAATGGTATTGGGACAGATTTTCATGCAAAGCATTGTTGTACAACTATCTAATTCTGCGTGTATTTGTGAAGTAGGAGTGGCGTCGAGTTAAGGTAGTAAAGGTTGCCGAGGGAAGTCAGTATTGAAAGTAGCGTAAAGTGATAGCGTCGAGTTGGATAGAATGTTGCTTAAGCTTGGGAAACTTTCTAGCAGGGTCCAGGATACTTCGGCGATGTTGTGGGCGAGATATCTTGTTGAAGGTGTCGAGCAAAGAGGATTTGGTGTAGCATGGAGTGTCTAGCTATTGGGTAGATAGTCGGATAAATTTAAAACAGGATCTACGTAGGTTGTGAAAGGTGGTATAAAATTGAATGCGGGTAGTCTTTAAAGTGTTAGCTTAGTGAATTGTATTGTCTCTTTTTGAGAAATTTAATTAGAGCGATAGTTGTGTTGTTGGGATAGTGTTGCTGGATATATGACGGGTGTTGATAGCCATGGTAAATAGAAGCCATTGCGTATTGATATTGGATTTGGTGAAGGTGACGTCGGTGGTTAATATTTCGGAGTGCTATTTCGGTTGTTGTAAAATGTTCCTCGTCGTTCTAAAAGTCCCGAATAAATCGTCTAGTAGTTAATATTAGTAAGCTTCAAGTGGTGAGCAATATTTCTTTATGAGAGTTTTAAGTTATTTTTTTTAAGCTATTATAGAGTTCCTTCTTAATCCCAAGCCATCTCCAGTTTCAGTTAAAATAAAATTGG
The DNA here is from genome assembly GCA_963930645.1 of Salticus scenicus. Lineage (NCBI taxonomy): Eukaryota > Metazoa > Arthropoda > Arachnida > Araneae > Salticidae > Salticus > Salticus scenicus. The sequence continues at coordinate 81,986,160 of OZ005654.1, read as the reverse complement.
CTGTATCTTAAATATAAGTCTCTTAATGGCGTCCTGCATTAAATATAAGCATAATGAATCTAGTTGAAGTCGGAACGGAGACTTCACATATTTCAGATATTAAGTATAGAAAATATATATCTATTTGACATACAAAAAAATGTAAATCGACATATTTTTAAAAGGCTCTATTGTATACGCTTCTCTTGGATTTCTAAGTAGACAATTAATCGATAACAAATAAAAGCATTTTTCTATAATTTTTTACATCGTTATTTATGACTACTGAAACATGCAATTGATTCATGCAAATGTTTAATTTCAAAACTATTTATTCATTTTAAAGTTTTAGAATGTAATGAACACGATTCAACTTTTTTTTTCCTGATACGTTAGCTAAATACATGTAAAAATTTAAACTGCTCTTTATATACATTTAAAATATACATGCTAAAAATTAAAAACAAAGTTTTCCGCTATGATTTAAAATCATATAAAGGTACAAATGACTGAAGCAATCTACAGTCTACATATAAATATATATTGGGTAGTCTTTTTTCGTTTGCAGTTAAATTCTACTTCCGACAAGGCAAAAATTAGAATTTAAGTTGTGGGAAATAAAGCTTTTTTTAAAGGTTAGAAACTATGTAGAATAAAAGAAACCTCGTATTTTGAGCAACATTCACTTGTGGGGAAGCTTCAGTAAAAAAATTAAAATATGAACAATTGGAGCCCAAGATTATCTTTAAAAGTATTTAGGAGTATAAAGTTCATGAAAAATATTCACCTAAAAGTAAGTGATATATAGATTGCACATAACTGAAAGGGATATAAAAATTACGAGAATAAACATTCAAAGTATAATCTAACATAAGTAAAAAGACAGACAAATGAATTTAAATAGCATTAAGAAATAAAGCGGTTATAAAACAGGTTGTCGACAATCGAAATTTATTCCCTGATTCTTTTACCAATATTTTTTATCAGTGAGTTTGCAAGATTAATTAAGCAAAAAATTATTTTATAAATATGCTGGTGGTAGAATTAGGGGAAAAAATGTCGACCGTCGACACCCTGTAAAATTAAATGTTTGTACTACAAAATATTAGAAGATATTATAATTAACAGATTACAGACACTTTCCGTAAATTTATATACTTTATGCGCATATATATATATATATATATATATATCATACAGAAATATTTTGCAAGTTATGCAATACAGATTGTTAAAATCGTAAAATAGTACAAAAACTAAGGAAATAATTGAATTTTAATTGGACTTATTTATTTAAAAATGTTATTATATTATGTTAATTAACTAATTACTTGAAGAAAAAGTATAATATACTTTACTAAGTAGATTATTTAGTAGCTTTAGAATATCAAGTATAAATAATTATTTTATAGTTTTTCATATATATATATATTGTAATTGTTATCGCTATATTCTATTGAAAAAATATTCTATTGAAAAGATAACATTAAATACATTTTTCTTCTTAAATTTTTTAAAAATGTAATCTCCTTTAAGATTTTCCGACAGATTTTCTTAATTAAAGAGCTAACATGTACCATTTTTTTTTTTTTAAACTTATGCATACGAAAAAAATTAATGTGTAAAATAAACAAGATTGTTTCACTGAAAAAATACTTTTTTTTGTGAATTTTGTTTGGAGAAAAATTCTTTTATAAAGAAGTTTTGTTATAAAAACCTGCATGCATACTATATTCGCCTATTAATAAACGAATAACAGAAGAAATATAAAAAAATATACAATATAATCCTTTGTAAAGCGATTGATACAAAAAGTTATTTTGTGTCTTTTACTCGTGAGATTTTCCAAATGAAAGATAATAAAATTATTTCATTCTTCATTGTTATTAAATGTAAAAAGTTTTTTACAATGTTTTTAAATTAATTAAACTCTGAAAAAAATGTCCAATGATATATTAAGTATTAGAAAATAATTAAATGAATGTATCAACATTTTTCTTCAGTATTACAAAAATTCTTAATTTTATTTAAGGACAGTATTTTTTAAATGCAATCGAGTGAACATAATTTTATATTAAATATACATTGATCATATTGTAAAAATAATCATGGGATTCTCAAAGATTCATGCCAACCAACTGACCTATTGAAAATTAGAAATTCAATTAATTAAAAAAAAAAAAAAAAAAAGGCGAGAGAAAGAGAGATTTTTTTTGTATTTGCTTATTAAATGGATCAGAGGGAAAGTATGGTGTGTAACAACCACATGACTTCTAATAACAGCAACTTACTCATATTATAAACTCGTTTTGAGAATAATGTGGTCAGAAAACATAAATATATCCTAATCATTCAGATGCCTGTAAATTTTTCTGTAAGGCACTGTAAAATATACGCCCTGTTTGCTGCCAGAAATTCTCTGTGATTTGAAAAAATACGCATAATTTACGAAAAAAGTACGTTGTCAGAACGTATTTTCTCAAATTACAGAGAATTTCTGGCAGCAAAGGGGACATATTTTGTCCAGTAAAATAACTAATATAGACGTCGCAAATATATCTAAAAATATTTTATGCACTAAGTAAAAAATAAATAAACCCTAACAGCGCAAAATGTTCCAGAAATGTAACAGTCATATAACATCGAAACATTAGAAATATTTGAGTATTGCTTCGAAATGTTCAGTTTGCTTACCGATTAGTTTAAAAACGTAGATGATTTTGTTACGTCCGTGATCGTAACAAAAAATCAGATACGCAACAGAAACTTTTCAATTACTTAACAGATAGAACATCGAAAAGTGTGAATGTTTCAGAAAGGTATCAGAAAGCATACTTTAAATTTGTTACGTTTTTGAAAGATTGTAAACTTTTTGCAACATCCCAAACATTCTGTTCTGTATGGGAATAAATAAATAAATAAAAATTCGGTAGAGTCGTTTATGAGAAAAGCATTACGTATGCAAGCTTTTCTAAACAAGCTAATGCAAGCTTTTCTAATGAAAGCTTTTCTAATAACTAACTCATGCATGTAAATGTACATCTAAGAGCTGCATTATATAGTAAATTTAAAGAAAATTTCTAGAGCCTTTTTCTAGATATCGACATTTGTCTCACTTGCAATTTTGATCAAAACGTCCCAAATTCTTCAGAGCACCGGAACAGTGTTGCCAGACGTATTTTCAGACTTTTTGATTCAATATAGTCACCAATATTTTTGAGAAGTAATATTTGATATATATAATAGATGAAACGAATAGAAGAATCGTTTATTATGTATATCAAATATCATTTCACAAGAATATTGGTGACTCTGGCAACATTGCACCAGAAAACACCTGATACATATAGAAGGACTGAAAGATAGTTAATATATAGCCTGCTTAAAAAAAAAATTAGAGGAGCAGGTTTTTTTTTTTTTTTTTTTTTTTTAATCTGAATTTGGCTTACAAAATTTAGACGCCTGTCATTTTTCCTGCATTAGCAACTAATATACACAAAAAGACATCTAAAGTGTAATTTACATAGCAAATTTCAACTAAATCGTTATAGTTGTTTCTGAGATGCGAACGTAAATTAATATATTATCCTATATCCCACTTTCCATGGCATGACCATATCTGCTATCATCCTAATTCATATTCCTTAGTATTGTTAGCACTGTATATATATATATATATTTCACACCAATATTTTTTATTTTATTTTCATTTAATCGTAATTGAATTTGAAGAATAATACTCTACTAATTTACTGGTGTGAAAAAAAAGGCGTGACTAACAATACTATGGCATATTAATTAGGATACTGGAAGGTATGCTTGCAACTCATTTTGAAGACAATGTGGACAGAAAGCATAAAATTGATCTTACTATGCAGAAGTCTATCATTTTACCGGTAGTAACCAGCTAATACATGCGTCGTAAAGGCATCTCCAAAAGTCAGTATGTACCAAATTTAAAAGAAATCAATATAGCCATTTATGAAAACAAATATTTGATGAGCAAGGCTATCAATTATCCTGTAATAACAACCTTATACATATAAAAATATATCTAAAAGGGGCTTTGTGTAGCAGATTTGAAGAAAATCTTTTGAGCCTTTCTTTAGATTTTGACTTATGAAAGGACATCTAAATCATTGTTAATATGGAGAGTTTAAAGAAAATTTGTTGAGCCGTTTTAAAAACTCCCATTTTCGAGATCTAAAATTGGCCTACCAAATCTGGACGCCTATCAAGTTTCCTACAGTAACCAATTACTGCATAAAAAAGGACATGTAAAAGTTGTTTTCTTAGCAAATTAAAAGAATATTGTTGAAGCACTTTTTCAGATGTGGACTTAAATAAGAAAATGGTCTCACATGCGGATTCCCCGGTCCCAATTCCATATTTCTAAATCCCCCAGAAACTTGGTAAAATCATTTATATTCTGAATATGTTTTATGCATTAAGTTTCGCAGTTCATTCAGTTTTTGGTTTTGGAGATATGATAGTCAGACGATTCCTTCCCCGAGACACACATACCCACTGACCAAATTCCAAACTCTACTATTTTGTCTCACAAGGAAACATTCAAAAGGTGTCGTCTTCAAAAAAAAAAAAAAAAAAAGTGATTATACTCTTCCTAAAACACCAGAAAGTGAAAAAATTATCGTCTGAAATGAAATACAGCGACCTAAAAAAAACATCAAAATTAAACATATTTGGCGATTTGGCATTGCTAGGCGATTCATTTTGAGTACTTGGCGAAGAAACAAAACACGGTTCTGTTCATGCACGGCAATCTCGATGTTAGCGAACTGAACGCCTAACAGCGCTAAACCGCCAAATATGCTTAATTTTGATATTTTTTTGTGGACGCTGTAATTCATTTCAGCCGATAGTTTTTTCACTTCCTGGTGTTTTATGAAGAGCAGAAACACACACACACACACACACATATATATATATATATATATATATATTTCAATATATTTTTAAGACAACACCTTTTGAATGTTTCCTTGTCAGAAGATCTCAGAAGATGTAAATGAGTTAAAAAATCAAAACATTTGCCACAATGCAAATGGGAGTGCTTAATTATACTATTACCATCACCAGATAAAGCCGGTCCTTCGCCTAATTAGAAAAACTAGCTGGCTTCACCAGCTAGCTGGCCAGAGACCCAAGAAATTTTTTACCAAAAAACAAGCTCTCGGGCGCCTGCGACGCCAATCGTAATTTGTTCTCTCTAAAAGTCGCATAATATAAAAATATTGAAAATTCAAATATTTTTTAATAAAATCTTAGGCGCCTGCGGCGCCAATCATAACTTGTTCTCTGTAAAAGTGGCTTAATACTAAAATATTAAAAATATAACGATTTTAAATTAACTCTTGGGTGCCTGTGGCGCCAATCGTAACTTCTTCCCCTATTCTTAGAACATTTGTATCGCTCTTTTATTTTTTAAGAAATAAAACACGTAAAAGAAAATATATAAGAACAAAAACACTTAGAGATGATAATAAATTTGTTGTTGGGTGCGAGTACACTTTGGGATATAAAAGTTTAAGGCTGAATAATTATGTTATTTTTACAAATTTATAAATTTGTATTATAAATTTGTATTATAACAAATTTATAATAATACATATATTTTATAAATCATCAGACATTTTAATAAATCATCACATTTAAATAACTTTCTACTGCAATGCTATAAATTAAAGAATTTTAACTGTTAATATTAAAATATATTGCAGCAAACAAACAAAAAATGTGCTACCATTTTATAAACGCATAAGAAAAATTTATTAACACATTAAACGCATAAGAACAGTGCCTGAATTGCATTAGTCCAAATCGAAGCTGAAATTTAAATCTTCTGCATTTTCATTAAAACAGTAATCCATTTCTGTAGTTCTTGAATGGTTTAAGATATCTTTCCAGACGATATTACGAGTATGGCGTTGATTTTCTATCGGCAAAAGTACTTTTAATGATGTTTTTCTTTTAACTCTTGAAAAAGCTACATAAAGCATTCCATGCATAAAAACTGGTACTCTCAGATCAACACCTACAAAGTCAAAAGTTTGGCCCTGTGATTTATGCACTGTCATAGCAAATGCTGCTTTTACAGGAAACTGATGTCTAGATATTGCGCAACCAAGTTGACCTTTTGATGATTGAAGTGTGATTCTTGGTATATGTACATCTCGGCCACAGTGTTCACCAGTTATTATTTTTGCTTTAATAATATGATTGCACAGCTCAGTAACAATTAATATTGTACCATTGCAAAGGCCTTCTGATACATCTATAATTACGCATCAACATAATAATAGCATTTTTTTTCAGTTTAAGTTCATGAGGTGGTAAATCGGAATTTTCAACAGAATTTAAAATGTCAACAGTAAATTGAAGTCCTCCTTCGGGTTGGTTATTTACAGTATCGTAACTGTGATAAGTTTTGTACTCTCCGGGTAATTTCGAAATAATTTCAGTATTTAACCTGTCAACATCTTTGTTAAGAGGAGCAAGTATAGCTCTATTTTTCATCTCTTCATAATTTTCATTGACAAAGCAAAAACCAAAAACCTCATCAATGAGATTTCCATTTGAAATTATACCTTCGGGTAGCTCTATCTCATCTAAAGACCTAATCGGTAATTCTCCATTACCAAATTTTAAAATATAGTTTGCAAAGTCTCTTTGTTCTGGATCAACCCGCATATTCTCATCCAGTGAATAATTCCTAAATTTACACCAAAGCACACTCTTTTTAATTGATAAGTCAATAAGTTCTTGTTTATTCGCTCGCGGTTGAACTGGAAGACACTGTCTGAAATCTCCTCCTAAAACCATAATTCTTCCACCGAATGGCAAAGTTGCATTTCCAGTTTTACGCAGAATTTCGTCCATTGCATGCAATGCATATTTAGGAAGCATAGGTGCTTCATCCATGAGAAATACTTGAACTTTAGAAAGTTTTTGAGCTTTACAGGAGCCCGGTTTAATTGTGGAACTTGACTCTGGTGAAAGGGGCACCTTTAATCCAAATGTTTTGTGTGATGTGCGTCCTCCAGGAAGTAGAATCGAAGCAATGCCTGTAAAAGCCATACACTGCACATTAAAGTTCCCTCCTCGCAGAAGGTAATTCAAAGTCTTGTATATGAAAGTTTTTCCAGTACCACCAGATCCGTCAATAAAAAAGCAATTTGATTGAATATTCTCATCATTGACTGAACGAAAGATAGCATCCACAATTTCAATTTGTTTTCCTCTAAGAAGTTGATACATTTGTTGACCAATAGCTGCTGATTCATTGACATTTGACAATTCTTGATTCGATTCAGTTTCATAATCATCAATATCATCAAATGAAAACTTTTCAACCCAATATTGAAAATTTCTACCTTCTGTCGCTTCTGAGTCGAGTTTATGGGCAATTACACGGTATGCTCGCTTGATAGAATCTTCAATTGAAATTCCAGTTCTTTCACCTTCATGAATGAAATCTTCTGCGAGATCTTCCTTAAACATTTCCCACAGCCGTTTTGGGTTTTCTGGTGAGCCTAGAATCAAAATCTGTGTAAAAAGTGTTCTCATTGCCTTTGGCAGTTTTGAGCTTGCAGATTCGGACAATCCTTCAATCCATTGTTGGTCATCATAGCATAATCCTCGTGCTAGACAAGCTTGCTTGTATGTCGCATGTTCAATATTATTCACTGTCAGTATATCCTTAAAGTTGGTTGCATCTTTTACATGATACAATAACAGTCGTAAGTGATATAATTCAGGCTGTACAACAAAATTGACATTATGTATTCTTCCAGTAACTTTTATCTGTCGTACTCTATGAATCCATTCACTGTTTCTTGCAACCCATCTAAAGTGTTCAGGCATTTGCCAGTAGTAATAATAGATAGGCTCTTCCTCCGTGTCTCCATTTGATTGTCTAATTTCATGTTCTTCCTTAGCCTTTTTATTGTGCTTGAAATAGGCTTCCAGAGTCGAACCTTTTGTCCTGTATCAGCTAAATTTTCCTGAGCCTGATCTAAATTTACAATTCTGTACTGGCCAGGAAGGTGAATTGATAATCGTAGCACACTATGACTCTTCTTCTGAATTTCATTTCCAAATAAACGCCAACATGCCTTTGGTGGAGTGATGCATCGACCCTCAACATAAGTATTTGCTTCATTGTACATGATTTGTCTTCCTCCTTCAACAACTTTAAGTGAAGCACAATCAAACCCTTTATGTATGTACTTGTATAGATACTTCACAGCCATAATGCTTCCAACATATTCAACGTTTATATGACAATTGTACTTTTTCAGTAAATATGCATTATAAGGAACAACATGACGATTATCTCTTGTTATGCGGCTGCCATCAACACTCTTACGATACACTGCACTTTCATGAGAGAAATCTCGACTGTGAGGGTCGAATTTGGGATCATAACGCCTTCGATAATTTGGTTTTGCATTGTCTGCCAATGAAGATACATCCTCAAATGATTTTGGAAATTGAAAGCGGCACTTCATACGTCCACTTTTATTTACCATGCATGCAGCGATTGGGTTCTGTTCGTCACAGGGGTTATGAATCATCCACTTTATTACAAGTTCTCTCAGATCTGTATCTTCAAAGTCGGGAATCTCTGCAGAAATGAGATCATCCAGTTCTTCAGGATTATGAATCTTGTCTTGAGAACACATAATTAGAAGAAGGTGAATGTGAGGAAGACCTCGCTTTTGAAATTCAATTGAATATACATAAGCAGCAACTTTTCCAAATATCTGCTTCTTATCAAAATCTTCAATTATTTCATCAAATTTCAATTTTACAACTCGAGTTACAACATCTGGTCGGTCTTGAGGAAGTTGTTGTATAAAAGATCCATTTTGTAACTGAATGTGCAAAGCGTTTTTTATTTCAGGCCAGTTTGCATTACATGTCATTGTTATGAAGAAATCTGGAGAACCAAGACGGCGAACAATTGCCATAGCATCTTCAAATTGTTCAGTATAATAGCGTGTTGACCCTGGGAAAGATGATGGGAGAATGACTTTCTCTCCAACTGTAGCTTTGTTTTTTTCTACTAAGTCCTTTATCAAACGTGTGACTTCTGTATAATTATCAGCAATTATCTTCTTTTTATTTGCTTTAATCCACTGAATACGATCTCTTTCGACCCTAATAAAAGTGTCGACAACATACTGTTGAAAAAGTCTGCCACCAAAATGCAATGCATTAAATTGTATTTGTCGCAAGTCATGACCTGTAGAATTCATTCTTGTGGACAAATAATTTATTACTTCAGGTCGAAAAGCAAGTCTGTTCTGAGCCAACTCAAGGCGCGTTGCATGATGCCGCGAAGAATAAGGTGTAGTCAATGGTACATCAAGAGAAAACCATCCGTACCCTGTGGGTAAAACAGTGGATAAGTGAATGGCACAATACGTTTATCAATATTTTTTAGAATAACAATTTCCTTGTTTCGCCGATGTACAATCATTTCATTTTCTGGGAAACTCTGATCGGCATTAAGTGTGAAGACAGCGCAAACTTCATTAATGGATGGTGTATTAAATCTTCTGTAATCACTTTCCTGAGGAATTCTGAACAAAAGTTGAACTTCAGGTGCAGATAATCCTTGTGCAGTAGCTTGCTGTTCAACTTCATACTGAACTTCTCGCATCATCATATAACCCTGTGCATAAACATTCTGTGCCCTTCCCATACAGCACAGAATGTTTCAGTTATGTTGCAAAAAGCTTACAATCTTTCAAAAACTTAACACGCTTTAGTATGCTCTCTGATACCTTTCTGAAACATTCGCCCTTTTTGATTTTTTATCTGTTAAGTGATTGTAACGTTTCTGTTACATATCTGATATTTTGTTACGATCGCGGACATTTCTACGTTTTTGAAACTAATCGGAAAGTAATCTGAACGGTGTTAAACGTTTCGGAAGGTTTCATAATGTTTCAATGTTATATGATTGTTACGTTTCTGGAATATTTTGTGCTGTTAGGGTTATTACGTGCTCTAATAATTCCATGAGTTCACGACTTATTCCATAATTCAGAGGATGATGTAATCGTTCGTCAACAGCATTATCAGGATCCAAAAAATACATCTGACCGTATTGAGGTTTTTCAAATTCTCCATGTATGTCTTGAGTCGGTTGAGCAGCCAAGTTCATTTTGCGGTATACTTGTCCACATGCAATAAAACTGTATATGCCATGACTGTTGATGGTTCTTTCTTCTGACACATTGAAAGAAGAAAAAGCAAAACAGGAATTCAAGTTTCTGATTCTTTTATGAAATTCTTCAGCAAGTGGATGGCAGTGCAAAAACAGTCTTGCTAACTCGTTCGCAAAATATGGTGCTGGCAGTAATAATCGTCCATGAAGACAACAATCACCAAAAGAGTCTCTATGAAGACGATTGCAAACATGTTCCTCTGGAAAATGTGATGCTTTACAATGAACGCATTTCACATTGAATTCTCCTAAAGTACTATAGTTCACATCTCTACAAACTGCTATTTTGTATGTTGGGCACCGATTTCGCAATGCCACTTCATATCTTGCTTGTCGACGACTTTTCTCTTCTAGGCGTTGTCGTCTCTCTAGTGTACTCTCTGATGCCCTACGTTGAGAAGCTCGCTGTCTTAGATCTTCAAGTCGCTGGATTCTGTATTCCGTGCTCTCCCTTGCTCGATGCTGAAAAGCTTGTCTAGATATACTCTCAGAACGTTCCTTTCTGTACATCTGCCCTATTTCCCTTATATTTTGGATACATTTTAATTTTGATGCACGGATAGGCCTAGCTTGATATAAGGAAGTACGATTAATTAGTTGGTCTGCATTTGAAGTACTTTGTTCTTCTGGATTAACTGGCATCACATCATTTGATCGTTTCATCTTAAGAATATTTATTTAAACTTTTTGATTAATAAAAACTCGTATTTAAATTTTAAATGAAAGTTGTTTTTGATTTTCTTGCATATAACTTGATGCCACATATCAGTGTTTCAGAGTTTTTAAAATGAACGTGTTTAAATATCATCCTTGAAATAAAATGTTTATGTTGTAGTTTGATTTTAAAGACTTACTAATAACTCCCTGTTTAAAAGAATCAGAAGGTTTTTTAATTTATACTAACTCAATCACAAAACAAAAAGATTTTTTTATCAAAAAGAACAACACTTTCGTTTTCACATTTTTTAACCTCAGACTCCTCTCAGTTCAGTTCGTATTTATTCTCAGTAAAGTTGAAAATGTTTTTTCAGTTCAGTTCGTATTTATTCTCAGTAAAGTTAAAAATGTTTTTTTAGTTCAGTTTTTTTAATTATTATTATTTAGTCGAAAAAAAAATTGGCAACAATTAAATTATGGATAAAACATAGAATAATAATAAAGGAAGAAGGAGCGTACGTGTTTATTATTATTCTATGGGATAAAATTTTAAAATTTAAATGGCTTATTTATCAGAAATTAGAAGGTTCTTATTTTCACATTTTAATTAAATAAGAAAAATCTAATCATCGGATTGATAAGCTGTTTAATGCATTGGATTTACAAAAATTTTCCCTTTCATTTGGTATCTTATTTGTAACGATGCGACTGATATTTCTAATTTATTTTCTAATATTTCGGATTTATTTTCCTCATTTTAAATAAATGTACGTTTTATTATTACTATTATTATTATCTATATATTAATAGGCAAGCATAAAATTTGTTGTCCCTTTTTAACATATTAATTATGGGAGTAGAGAGTTGAAAATGGTATCATTCGAAAGGTATGGTCAGCCGGAAGGTGCGAATACAAATATTATTTTCTTACGATGTCAAGAAGGTATTTAAAAATACATTTCATTTTTATGCATTTTCCCCCATTTTTCCCTTTTATACACGTATTCCTTTACATTAAAAAATACCTAAAAGTAGAAAGTTGTTAAATCTGGCAATTAAAGCTCAAATAAAACCATAGACACAGTAATTTGTATAATGTAGCATCACTATACGCAAGCGAAGTGATGACGTCACTGTCTGTCCATGGAGCCATGAAAAAAATTGTCTATGTTAATCGCGTCCATTGGATTTTTTGTAAAAAATTATTAAAAAATAACGGAAATTATCTGCCGATTTTAATTCCGATATTTGGGTATCCTATCCGCGATTGTAATGAAATGCTCGCCCTCTGGTAGGCTAAGGTGAAATTACAATAAACATGGTTTAATTCGAATTCCATACAGCCGCCATTGCTTGCCGATATTTAGTTTCACATATATTTATTGAATAAAAATGAATAAATACGGTAAAAAAGATAACACATACTTTTGTGTGCCACAGTGTAACTCCAACGGATCAAGAAATCCAGAATTGAGCTTCCATTTATATCCAAATGACAAATTTAAAATTTCAGTTTCTTCGGCTAATGGAAGTAAAGAATTAATCAGATGATTTGAAATTAATATTTGTTCAACTTCAGTTAAAAATCTACTTCCGATCGAACTTTGAATAAACTGAAGTATTTTTTCCAAAAGCAATCAATTTTCCATAATGTAATGGCGGAGAAATTATAGTACGAATATTAAGTAGAATAACAAAAAGAACACTAATGGAACACACGTGGCTATAATGTTTACTAACAACTGCAGTTCACAAAGCGCCGTCTATCGATCATTACAAACGCGGATAGTTATATATAAGTTACTGTCTACATGTGTTTGATTGAGTTATTTTTTCTGTAAAATTGATAAAATTTTACTTTAAAATCACAAAACTCCAGAAAAAAAAAAAATGGCAAACTTCCTGTTTTTAATGTAAACATAAACATTTCATTTCAAAGGGTGATATTTAAACAATAAATATTGAACTAATATACTAAATAAAAGGAAAATGGATTTGTTACTAACTGCTGCATGTATAAGTAGACGATACGGAAAAAATTCCGATTTCCGTTTTTTGCTGAATTTACATGTTTTGAGCTTTCTTTACGTTTCAATTAACTGAAATTGGCTACTTATTTTTTAAAAAAGTGTCTTTATTGCTAGCTTTTGTGGGTAGAAGAAGCAAGTAGAAGATACATAAAAACTTTTGATTTCCGGTTTTCGATGAATTTACACGTTTTGAGATTTCCTTGCATTTTAATTAAGTGAAATTAGTGAAATTGACTACTTATTTTTATTTTTTAAAAAGTGGATTTATTATTCTTTCCTCTGCATATATAAGTAGAAAATATAAGATTCAGAAATGTTTTAGATTTTCGGTTTTCGATAAAGTTACACGTTTTGAAATTTCCCGAACTCAATTCGACCATTTTTGAAAAATATCTTTTTTTTTTTTTTTTTTTTTTTTTTTTTCAAACACTGTACTTTATGAGCCAATCGAATTTATTTAACAGAATTTGATACTTGGTTGGACCTTGGTCTGACATGGTACCTATTAGTTTCTGGGCTGTATCACACAACAAGGGGCGTTTTCACGTTGCGATTTTCTCTCATTTCAGGAAAGGCTAACATCTACAGAGAGAAATAGTTATATTAAGTAAAACTCTGCTGATTCAGTTAGAGTGAATATTGGCAAACAATTGCCGCAGCTGTGTTGCAATTGCATTCCGTTTAGAACAGGGCAATAACTTTGCTTTGCCTCGCTTTGCAAAAAAAATGGTCGTGTTTCGACCACTGGGCGATACTAGTTATTATTATTATTATTATTTTGTCGAAAAAAAAAAAAATTGGCAACAATTAAATCATGGATAAAATGCTAAAATTTAAATGTCTTATTTATCAGAAATTAGAAGGTTACTATTTTCACATTTTAATTAATTAAGAGAAAACTAATCATCCGATTGATAAGCTGTTTAATGCATCGGATTTACAAAAATTTTCACTTTCATTTGGTATCTTATTTGTAACGATGCGACTGATATTTCTAATTTATTTTCTAATATTTCTGATTTATTTTCCTCATTTTAAATAAATGTAAGTTTTTTTTTTTTTTTTTTTTTTTTTTTTTTTTTTTATTATTATTATTATTATTATTATTTTGTCGAAAAAAAATTGGCAACAATTAAATCATGGATAAAATGCTAAAATTTAAATGTCTTATCAGAAATTAGAAGGTTACTATTTTCACATTTTAATTAATTAAGAAAAAACTAATCATCCGATTGATAAGCTGTTTAATGCATCGGATTTACAAAAATTTTCACTTTCATTTGGTATCTTATTTGTAACGATGCGACTGATATTTCTAATTTATTTTCCTCATTTTAAATAAATGTACGTTTTTTTTTTTTTTTTTTTTTTAATTATTATTATTTTGTCGAAAAAAAAATTGGCAACAATTAAATTATGGATAAAATGTTAAAATTTAAATGGCTTTTTTATCAGAAATTAGAAGGTTATTATTTTTACATTTTAATTAATTAAGAAAAAAATAATCAAAAATTCGAAAATCTGACTTCGATGTGCACAATGACCATTCGGGGGCACCTTTGTGTTAAATCTCGTGACTGTCCGAGCTACCGTTTTCGAGATCAGTGAAATATAATAATTACTTAATAGTATAAGATAAGCATGAGTGCTGTGTAAATATACGGTATTGCTTTAATTCTTTATATCCCAAATTACCTTATTTTTGGAAAATAGTTTGAGATATTTCATTATATTTTTTTATGCATGAGAGACATCGCATATTAAATTTAACTGAAAGTGTAGTTTAACTATAGAGAAAGCTTAAACTATAGGGACTTTAAAGTTCCAATGAAATCCTGTAGTAAATTTAGGCTATTTTGTCTCAGAAGATCTCAAAATATGTAAATGAGTTAAAAATCGAAAATTTTGACACAATTCAAATGGGACAGCTCAATTATACTATGATCATCACCAGATAAAGGCGGTTCTTCACCTAATTAGAAAAATAAACACGAGTGCTTATTAAATACCCTGCATTGTTTTAATCCTTTATATCCCAAATTACCTTATTTTTGGAAAAAAAAAAATAGTTTGAGACTTTTTATTAAAATTATTTTTGCATGAGAAACATGAGAAACATCTCATATTTAATTCAGCTGAAACTATAGCTTAACTATAGAGAAAGCTTAAACTATTGGGACTTTGAAGTCCCAATGAAATGATGTAGTAAATTTACTCTGTACTGAGGAATTTTTTTTAATGGGTCTTTAAAGTCCCAATGGGATACAAAAGGTTAAATTGTAATCATGCCAGTTTTTTATTTATTTATTTATTTATTTGTTAATTAGTAGGAATGTATAATTATTTCGACCAGAAACAATTATCAAATGCATTTTTCAGTGCTAGTTATAATGTTCTTATTTTTTTTTCTAGACTATTGTGTTATTTGCTATTTTTAGTACCTACCACTTATTGTACACGCCTAAAAGTTAATATATTTTGTATCCTCAAAATACACTTCCCACACAAATGAAATGACAAATCTCATACAGAAAACGTGACCTGGGTTTTTCTTAAATATACAATATAATGCAGAAAATAATGCAATAAAATGCATTCTTTCGTATTAAAAAGTCATGATTGTCGAAAAGAAATGACAAAAGAAATGGCAAAAGAAAATGACAAAATGACATAAGAAAAATTATATAATAATTAAAAAAATGACAAAATAAATGACAAATCTCATACAGAAAATGTAACCTGGATTTTTTTAAATACTATAAAATATACAATATAATTCAGAAAATAATGCAATAAAATGCATCCTTTCTTATTTAGAAAAGTATGATTGTCGGAAAGAAATGACAAAAGAAATGACAAAAGAAAATGACAAAATGACATAACAAAAACAACATACTAATTAACAAAATGACAAAAGAAATGACAAATATCATACAGAAAACTTAACCAGGATTTTTCTTAATACTGTGAAATAGGCAATATAATGCAGAAAATAATGCAATTAAATGCATTCTTTCTTATTTAGAAAAGTCATGATTGTCGGAAAGAAATGACTAAAGAATTGACAAAAGAAATGATAAAAGAAAATGACAAAATAACATAGGAAAAACTATATACTAATTAACAAAATGACAAAAAAAGTGACAAATCTCATACAGAAAATTTAACCTGTTTTTTTTTTCTAATACTATAAAATATACAATATAATGCAGAAAATAATGCAATAAAATGCATTCTTTCTTATTTATAAAAGTCATGATTGTCGGAAATTATTGATTCAAATGTAATGACAGTAGATATATATTTAAAAAAAAAAAAAAAAAAAAAAAAAAAGAACATTAAAGAAATTTTTTCACGTTCAGTTAAATTGAATGCACTACAACATTTAACATAACGACAAAGAAAAAAAAAAAATATTTCCACAGGCGAGAAAATGATTTTCAGCGGCGGGGCACCGTTACTTAGGCTTGTGTTCTCCGTTTAATAAATAATGTGGTTAAACTGTAATCAATAAAACGATCAATGACAAAATCGTTTTCCTATTTCTGTGTTATTGCACAAGCGTTAAAAAGTTAATGAACTAAATGAGTATAAAAGTATTTTGTAAGTACAAAGATAGGCAAAGTCTTTGCTCATTATTATGTATACACAATTTGAACAGGAATTCACACACATGTTTAGCTCGTAGGACGAATTTGTTTATAAGGAAATTGGTGTATTTTATTTTTTTACCTTGAACTTTCAAAAAGGAGATTCGATACTATATCGATCTTATTTATATTAAGTTATTTAGAAAAAATATCGAGGAATAAACTTTTCTGTGTGCAATATTAACTCTGTAAATAACCTTGTTTTCCTCTCCTCCTCCTTCCTCTAGAATGAAAAAGTGCGTGATTGCATAGTTGTAAAAATAAAATGACCATTTTTTTTTTCTTCTTATTGTCGATTTTCTACAAAAACACATGTTTAAAAAGGCTTAAAACTTTTACATTCAGTTTTAATTAGCTTTATTTATTTATTTATTTTTGTAAGCGCCATCGTATGCTATGCTGGAATAGATTTATAAGAAAATTTTAAATAATAAGTAAGTTTGGAAATAAATATTATACAGGAAATAAATACCGTAAAAAATACCCATATTTTCCATTTTCATTATTATTATTATTATTATTATTATTATTATTATTATTTATCAATAAGTGATATGAGCGGTGAAGACTGGTCTTGTAGAAACTCTTCAGCTGTCAATTCAAGTAAATAAGTGCCGAGACTAACGTAAACTTAACAAATCAATTTGAAGCTTTTAAAAAGAGCTTGGTAGAAAACGGATGTACTCTCTTTATCTGCGTAGAGAAAAATCAGTGACTTCAGTGTTCATTTAAATGATAAATGATTAAATCTTTTATATTGCCATTAACTTGCAAGCGACACATTTCAAGCATAGCTCGTATACATTCCTTTGTATTGCACTCGAATTAAGATAAACTCGAACTAATCCTGAGATGAACCTCGAAAACCAATTAACATCCACATAGTATGATTTACTTTCCAACAAATTTACTCCTATCTAATTGACTGCTGAATTTCGCAAAACCCGATGTTTTCCTTTCAAACTCATAATTACCAGCTAACATTCGTAAACTATCCTTACAAATCGGATTTATGACTTTGAAACCGTACCGATTTCTTCCTTATTCCCAACTTACGAATTTCTTAGAGAAATTGCATGAGGTCTCACACAATTCTCAATTCGAACATGCCCAATCAGGAAAAACTTTCAGTTAAACACATATAGTACTATATCCAATATTTTCCCAGTTGAAATCTATAACGTTTATATAGCGTTGTTTTCATTTATCAAATTTACTATGCAGAAAAAAATAAAAAATAAATAAAAAATAAAAAGAAAGAAAAGGAAGGCCGAGGAAAATTTACAAGATTCATTTCCCAGTGCAGTGCCACTGTTTTTCACATAGGCGCGAATAGTTACGCGTTCACTGTTCCATACTGTTCCTCCAGCTCCCCTCTTTTTTATAATAAGTAAATTCATCGAAAACACTACTAAGATCACATTTAAGATATTTTTATTGCTTTCCAAAGCCGTGGAACTAGTTATATTGGTCTGGGACAGTTGCCCCGTTGATTTAGTGAAATCATGAAAAACGGCAGTTTTTCTAGTGACGCAAGCGCAAAAACAAACGAACGCCACGACACTCAGCGGAAACGGAAAAACGAACGAAAACTGCGACACTTATATATACAGGAATTTTAAGATTAAAGTAACCGCTGAAAGCTGACACTTAATATCTCAGGAAATATGGGAGGTTATGTTCTGATATTTTCAAAATAGACTTTCACCTTCTGTCTGATCCTACCCTGAAATCGCTACATTTCTGCGTGCAATATATTTCGAGATATGAATTGGCTCATTTAAGTTGTAAATGGGCGGCGTATGTAAGGAACAAATTTTTCTCGAATATGGCTCGAGCGAATTTAGTTTAATTGATATATGATATTAATCGCTTTTATCTGATGTGCCTGACATCTCCCTTTTCCCTAGGAAAACTCTTTTTTTTTTTTATAACTCAGTTTAAAAATCGAACTATTTTTTACTCCGAAAATACCGTGATGCGGCAGTTTCGTGGACGAATTTCTTCTCTTCCATCTGAAATACTGAATATCAAATAATCGTTTTGGCTCCATCTATCGGGGAGCGTCAAAAATAAACACAAAAAAAAAAAAAATATTTTTCTTTTTTTAATATATATATTAAATGAGTTATTTATTTAGGTACTTGTATTTTATATGACATTTGTTTATCAAAAATATTCTTTGTATTTACATTGTTTTCATGCTGATACGTTGTTAACTTTCAAAATTGGTTCTATTTTAAAAGGTGATTGCAACAACAAAATTTCTTTTCTTTATTTTCATAAAAATGACAAATAATATGATAATCATATGCAAATATTTGTAATTTTTTCAAAATTAGGTGATAAATCACTTAAACTACGGATTGAAAAAATTCTTAAAACAGAATCTGAAAATAATTAATTTGCTCATTAAGTTTCTAGTATATATATAATATATAAATTACAAAATGTTAAGCTATAATAAAATTTTGAATAGATTAAGATTTTTTTAAAAATTAAATTCATAACAAACTATACTACTTAAATATTTACCAGTATAAAATTTTCACTTTTTAAAGATTTTTCTATTATTATTTATTTTTCTCTTTTAAATCAAATCTATACCTAAAAAATAATAATAAGAAATAAATATAAATAAGAAATTTTTGTCATTTTTAAAATGTACTATATTATGCCTTTGTAATGTTGCATGTGTCCATCTTTTTTATCACTTTTTATAAAATTTTGAAATTTTATTTAGTTTGTTATTTTGTTCGAGTATGACCTATAAAACAACACTTATAATACAGTGTTATAACTCATTACCATGCTCCTTTAATTCTGCGTTTTGATCATTAACCCCTAAAAAGTAATGATATCAATACAAAAAACCCTTAACGGGTTAAAAGTTTGTGACGCAGCACTGTACTTTATGGCTATAAGAATTAGAAATACGGGTCTTAAAAATAATGATATCAAATTTTCAGTGACGCTTTGATATTAATTAAATTATACATAAATTTTCTTATTTCAATTTGCTTTTTCCTTTTATTTATATTTACAGTGTAAACGTTATTTTCAACATAAAATAATATATAGCATTTACTCATTCATACCTTTCCATTCACATCTCTTATACTATGAAAGCATGTGTTTTAAAAGAAATTATATGAAATTCCAGTAACGCAGTGGTGTTACATTAAGTGATTTGTTTTTAAATTTCTCTGCAATTATTTTGTTTTGCATATTAAATTATATGTGCACATTGAAATATTGCTTTTAATTTTCAAATACGCTGTCAAATATATCACTTTCATTAAGCTTATATTATGTACTGAAATATATTTATTTCAATGAATTATTCTATCTTTTGCGTCACGCCATCCAAAACTGTAAGTAAAATATATGGAAATGTTTACTTTGTGTCATTTCATCCAAATAAATTGAAAATGCATGCAAATAGATATCGTGATGCAAAGAAAAAAACTGTGAAATTTTTTTCAGTTTTGGATGGCGTGACGCAAAATATAGAATAATTCATTGAAATAAATATATTTCAGTACATAATATAAGCTTAATGAAAGTTATATATTTGACAGCGTATTTGAAAATTAAAAGCAATATTTCAATGTGCACATATACTTTAATATGCAAAACAAAATAATTGCAGAGAAATTTAAAAACAAATCACTTAATGTAACACCACTGCGTTACTGTAATTTCATATAATTTCTTTTAAAACACATGCTTTCATAGTATAAGAGATGTGAATGGAAAGGTATCAATGAGTAAATGCTATATATTATTTTATGTTGAAAATAACGTTTACACTGTAAATATAAATAAAAGGAAAAAGCAAATTGAAATAAGAAAAATCTATGTATAATTTAATTAATATCAAAGCGTCACTGAAAATTTGATGTCATTATTTTTAAGACCCGTATTTCTAATTCTTGTAGCCATAAAGTACAGTGCTGCGTCACAAACTTTTAACCCATTAAGGTTTTTTTGTATTGATATATATACACGGGAAAGTTAAGGGTATAATATTTATAACTGACCTTTGGATAACATGAGGAGTCGCAGCGCTCTTAATTTTTTTTTTTTTTTTTTTTTTACGATCGTTTCATTTTAATGTCACTACAATTTTCAAAAAGAAATTTTTCCTGATGGTTTAATGCTTTTCTGAAAATTATGGTGACAGTAAAATAAAAGGATCGTAAAAAACTAGTGGCGCTGTAACCTTTGTTTAACGTTTAAGAATAAAATAACTTTAAAGGAAGTGTTACGAAAAAGAATATAATAAGAAGTCATACAGGCAGTGTTGCCAGATTAGGGACTTTTTTTTATTCAACTACCACCAATAATTTCGAGAAGTGATATTTTATATACATAAAAGACGCTTAACCTTTGAAGTGATTAGGCAACAGTTACAATTAAAATTTGTTGTTGGATATTGAATAAAAAAGTCCCCAATCTGGCAATACTGCATACAGGTACTCATTTAAATCAGCTTGGGGACACTGGCTATAACTGCAGGATCAGAACTCCCTTTAATATAAGTATTGTATGATTGAAAATCGGCATATCGCAAGATAGTCCATTATTACGCTAATTTCAGTCTCGCTAATTTCAGTATTTCTTAATAAGAACAGAAAATATATTATCATAAGAAATTAACTTTTTATGAAGGAAACAATGTAAGGGTATATTGATGATGAAAGTGTGATTGCAAAAAATCTTTTTAAAACTAAAAATGAATATATTTATCCTTAAATGTTTAAGAAGAAATAACAGTTTGGAATAGAATCCGTTAATCATTAAATCATAATGAATTTTAAAGCTAATAAAGTAATGAACTAAGGCTCCTATATATACGAGCTGGCGCATCCGACATTTTTTTGCCTTAGGGTTGCCGCATGTACCCAGCGTGATAAACAAACGGCATCCATTGTTTCTACCGTCTTGCTCGTAATTTTAGTGAAATAAACTGCAATATGGGAGGTTGTTCAGCAATAAACTGCTGTAAACACTCCAGAAAAGGATACAAAATGTTTAGGTTTCCTTCGGATAATGCAAGAAGGAGAAAATGGGCTGCGAATTGTCGTCCAGATTCTTGGATCCCGGGACCTAATGCACAGCTTTGCATAGTAAGTTTTATTCTTATTCACTTATACTTTTCTTTGCATTTCTGACATTTATAAAGTAAAAAATTTAAAAAAAAGTATTATTTAAATCTAAATATGTATTTTAATAACCATAAATTATTTTAAGAAACGCTTTTTTACTGTGTGTTTGTAGAGTCTTGGCGACGTTTTTTTGGTTCGCCAAAGTTGTCTTGTTTCGGTGTCCTAATAGTATTAGGTCGTTGAAAAAACTTTCCAATTTTAATTGGTACGCTCTTTTTTTTTTTTTTTTCCCTTTCAAATGTTATGAATTATTTAAGAAACAGAAACAGATTACTTGTGTTGCTTATCATTTTTGGTCGATTTTATTTTTAGATGAAAATTTCTTAAAACCACCAGTTAAGCGATAAAATCGCCAAGCGGAAATGCTGTCCTCTTACGAGGCAAAAAAATGGCGGTGATGCGCCGGCCTATTATTTATTTAAGGGGCTGTATAAGGAACAAATTAGTTAAATTCACGACAGCTTCAGTTTATGAAGTAAGATGCTTCACACATGAAACTCACTTTTATTTATAGATGCTTTGCTTTTTACTTAATGCATCTCAAGGAATATTACTACTACAATTATAGATATTGAGGAAATGTAATATACAATGCAAAAACATTAAAAATTTGATTAATATATAGTTATTAACTACATTATACTAAATTTTAAATGAAATAAACTTTGCATGGCTTTAAAGTCCCCTTTATTGCATACCATTATTATTATTATTATTATTATTATTTTTTATAAAAGAAAAATAACCCATTAAACGCCTCTATATGAATCCTTCAAAAAATTGTTGAATTTTTACATGTTTTGGGTTTCAATGTGCATTTCTAATCATATGTGATTTAAATAATAATAATAATAAAAATTTTTGTTAGAAGATATGATATAATTACGAAATGAGAGATTTGGAATCTAAAGGGTGTAGAATAGATGTTCAAAAACTACAAAACGCTTATAAATCAATTTTATACATCCCTCTTTGTTATAATTTAAGAATTTTTTTTTTTTATTTAACCCATATTGGACCACTCATTAAACGAATCGTTAGAAAAATGTAATTTTTTAAAAACATGGTCAGTATAAGATACTTACACATATAAAAAAGAAAAAAATTAAAAAATTATAGTAATTTTACAAAATTTTTTATTTTGTTTGTTAGTCCAAAAAACAGTCTCTACACAGTCCAAAAGTGAGCATTTTGCAAATTGTAAAGATTTTTACGAATGGAAGTCCAAAAAACAATCTCTACATCCAACATTGCACACGTTGCAAATTGTAACAGGTTTTTTATTGCATGATTTCAGTTGACATCGTCTTCGACGACCATTTGAATTTTTCACTAGCACATGCTCACTATTTAGCAGAAGAAGTTCTTTATTATTCTGCAGCATTAATATTTTTTTCAAATTCCATTTTTCACAGTAATTTAATTAATTAAGTCTATTTCTAAAAATTTATGTCAAGTTTTTTGCAGATTTTAAATGTTTCTTTTACATTATTGACATTTAAGAGTCCCCAGTAGTCAGATACCTTCCTTTCTTCTTCCCCATGTAATCCAATAAGATTTTTGTTGCTTTGTATTTTTAGAATATCTCGCTCAAAAATAAAGTTTCTTGAATTCGGTTTTATGAATTCCATTCGTAGAACATGCCGCTTTTTTTCTTACTAAGCAATTTTTTTAAAAATAAAATTTAAATATTTCTTTTTGAGATTGTAAATTATATCATTAAGTTAGCTTAATGAAATAAAATATTTAAATTTATTTTTTAAAAAAATTGCTTAGTAAAAAAACAATTGGCATGTTTAAAGAGTGGAATTCAAAAAACAGAATTCGAAAAACTGTATTTTTGAAAGAGATATCCGAAAAATACAAAGCAACGAAAATCCCATTGGATTACATGGGGAAGGAGAAAGGAAGGTATCTGACTACTGGGGACTCTTAATTCAACTGTCCTATAAATAGGACGGCGGTCCAATATGGGTTAACATTCACTGTTTTAAACCCCTATTCTCTAATGAGTGATTTTAGGCGATATATCCTTTTCCTATGCAGTAGACATAAACCGTTTTATTTGAATAATTAAAATAAATCGAATTTACATTACAAACTTTTTGAAAAAGATACCAATGAAGAAAGAAACTTCAATATTTAATGTAAAAAATAAAAAAAATCTTATACTATTAAGTGAGCAATATTTGTATATTTCACTGTTCTCGAAAACGGTAGCTCGGGCAGTCACGAGATTTAACACAAAGGTGCCCCCCGAAGGGTCATTGTGCACATCGAAGTCAGATTTTCGAATTTTTGATTAGTTTTTTTCTTAATTAATTAAAATGTGAAAATAATAACCTTCTAATTTCTGATAAATAAGCCATTTAAATTTTAATATTTTATACCTAATTTAATTGCTGCCATTTTTTTTTTCAACAAAATAATAATAATAATAAAAAAAAAAAAAAAAAAAAAAAAAAACGTACATTTATTTGAAATGAGGAAAATAAATCAGAAAGATTAGAAAATAAATTAGAAATATCAGTCGCGTCGTTACAAATGAGATACCAAACTGCGTTTGTAATGATCGATAGATGGCGCTTTTTCAGTTTTTGTTGTTAGTAAATATTATAGCCATGTGTATTTATTATTGTTCTTTTTGTTATTCTACTTAATATTCGTACTATAATTTCTCCGCCATTACATCATGCAAAATTGATTGCTTTTGGAAAAAAATAATTCAGTTTATTCAAAGTTCGATCGGAAGTAGATTTTTAACTGAAGTTGAACGAATATTAGCTTTAAATCATCTGATTAATTCTTTACTTCCATTAGCCGAAGCAACTGAAATTTTAAATTTGTCATTTGGAAATAAATGGAAGCTTAATTCTGGATTTCTTGGTAATTTGGAGTTACACTGGAGCACACAACAGTATGTGTTATCTTTTTTACCGAATTTATTCATTTTTATTCAATAAATATATGTGAAACTAAACATCGGCATGCAATGGCGGCTTAATGTAAGCCGAATTAAAGCATGTTTATTGTAATTTCACCTTAGCCCACCAGATTGCGAGCATTTCATTACAATGGCGGAATGAAAGGGAAAATTTTTGTAAATCCGATGCATTAAACAGCTTATCAATCGGATGATTAGTTTTTTCTTAATTAATTAAAATGTTAAAATAATAACCTTCTAATTTCTGATAAATAAGCCATTTAAATTTTAAAATTTTATCCATAATTTAATTGTTGCCATTTTTTTTCAACAAAATAATAATAATAATAATAATAATAATAAAAACCGTACATTTATTTAAAATGAGGAAAATAAATCAGAAAGATTAGAAAATAAATAAGGAATATCAGTCGCATCGTTACAAATAAGATAACAAATGAAAGGGAAATTTTTTGTAAATCCGATGCATTAAACAGCTTATCAGTCGGATGATTAGTTTTTTTTTTTAATTAACTAAAGTATGAATTTTACGTGGCAACAGCAGAAGATTGTATGGAAACCGTTAGGAGAAAAAAATTGAAAAATCTGCTTTACATTAAGTCACATGATTTTTAAGTTGGATTAAAAATTGCAGTTTTCAAATTCTTTTAAATTTTCTCTCACGAACACAAAAATATAATATACTCCACAAGACCAACTTGCATTTCAAATTTCATCAATTATTTTGGTTAATAAACAAAAGTTATTATTATTATTTTTTTCAAATTAAGTTTTATTCTATCATAGAAAAGATTTGTGTGATCATAGATATAATAATATATATAGATCTATCATCCCCATATTATCGTGCAAAGATTTTTGATGCCGAAAAAAAAGCTTTGGAATCAGCCATTAAGTGGTATTGAAGGAAAAGAGAAAAAAAAAGAAGAATGAATTTGAAACTATATCTGGAGCTTTTCATACACCTTTAGTAAATAAATTATTCATGAATTTTATTTGCTAAAACATTCGTGTGTATTCCCGTGTGTATTCACTCGGGGAAAGACTGCCATATTTTGGTAAAATCGCCGTCTTTTCCCGAGTGAAAAGGAATCACTTCTTTCTCCCCAATGATCATTCTATATATTATTACTATATCTATGTATGTGATAAGATGCATTAATAATTTGGGTTTTAAATGTTTTTTTAAATAGATTATTTAAACTCTCTGAACCATATTTTTATTTTATCAGTTTCATTAACAGATCCTGCTGGGCGATTTTTTAAATTTTGGTGTTGAAGTACACCGAACGTTTTTCGACAAGAAGTTTAATATAGCAACAGCCATTTTAATCTAAGTAGCGCATCAAATATATAAAAACATAAATGATTTATTTTTACACAAAATTTACAGAACAAATGCAGTTTTAAAGATAGGAAATTTATTTCAACAATCACTATTTTAAACCTAAAAACCATTAAAAATATAAGCAGAAAATAAAGGATTTTTATGTATGAACAAAAAAGAGTCTGATAACATTATTAGCAAAATCCCCTTTTCATACAAAAAAAAAAAAAAAAAAAAATCCATCGCTAATATGGCGACAAAAATTCAAAAGCCGCCAATGGAGCGACATAATAAAGTTGTGTAACACGATAATGTTTACCTATTTATTTATTTTTTTATATAATAATCACTATGCTAATTTATCATACAAAAAAATGAGCCTCTGTGTGTGACTGTACTTGCACACTGTCGAACTGAAATATTTGAAAAATTCAAATTAATATTTAAATAAATAAATAAAAATATCTTTAATGGGAAATAAATATAAAAATAAAAAGATTAGTTGTCTAAAATACGGCAGAAATAGCGCTCATAGCATATTGTTACAAGGGATTAAGTCTAAAATGGTGACAAAAATTCAAAAGCCGCCAAAGAGAACTATATTAAGGCTGTACTATCAGGTTTACAACCCATGAATTATATATAAACACAAAAAATTAATTGTCTCATGCGGCAGACGTAGCCTGTCACAGCATATTGTAATATTTGTCGTGAAATTGCTGTCATTTAATGGTTGATTGGATAAACAAAATAAACATATGAAATAGCGAAAAAGCAAATATTATGTTGTCTAAACCCAGTTACATTTGAGTCCAGTCCGAGTTACATGTGAACAACACGTATAGTGTTGTTCACATGTAACTGGGATTCAAATATAAAAGGGAAACTCCAATTTCTTCGATACTATCTATTTCGAAACTGTTATATAATAAGCACCTAAATGGAAGCTCATTGGTAAACTATTGTCGAAGGTAATAGGGACAAGCGCCCGAGTTGCAGTGGATGACCAAATCGCTGCCGAATGCAGCGGGGACCTGGAGCGAGCGAACAATTTCAGTAATTTATTTTATTTTATTTTTATAAAGCTATATAGAAAAGAGTTTCCTTTAAATTTAGTAGCCAGCGAAGCGGGCAAAGCGTGCTAGTATATATTTAACTCAATTACTTGTAGAGAAAAAAAAATCTTAATCAAAAGTTTCCAAAATGGGAGATTTGGCTCTTAATAGGTTTTAGGTACATTTAATGCTTAATTTCTGCAATTAAATAATATTAATATAATAAAAAAAAGTGGTATATAAAAGCGGGAGGCTTGCCAGCTTTCACTTAGAAATAAAATATAACTTACTAAAAAGGCTTTAATTATCAGCTATATCTCTACATTTTAAACTTATATAATTCATTATTAATTAGTTTTAGCATTATTAATGTATTCAAACACCATTAAAACAAACAAGCAGCAAAACATCATTCGATTTCCAATTAATTTATTATTCGAATCAACACGAAAACAATTTATTACAGCTGCCGTAGTATTTTCTTATAGTAAATTTGCCGTTTCTTTAAAACATTACTTTATTTATTAAAATGATTGTATCTGTTTTAGGATTAGTAGCACATTAAAAGTTTAACATGAATATGCAAAAAATTCTTTTAAAGTAAAGTGTTAGAAAAACTTCGAAAGACGGGCTCATGTTTCTTTTAAAATGAAACGTACTTTTACATGACTCACTAGCAGTGTGCTAAATATGCTTAGAACTTCTCAAAGTAAATAAATAAATAAATAAATATCCGAAATTTCAAATGATATTACAACTACGATTAAGTAAAATGACTGTTTACAATCGTTAAAAAAAAATCACTAATATCTTGTTAATACTTTGTTGCATGAAAATTAATTCCAAATATCAGTAAACTAAAAAACATAGCTAATATCCATCAAAGTAGGGTATAATTTCAAAGCAATTCTTTTCAAATATCATCACGGAATAGTTGATGTAAATGATGTATATATTTTGACACATTTCAAACATTCGTTAAATCCAGAAATGTTTATTTTCATTTAATGACATACTTGAGCAAAATAATGGAAAAAAAAACCGCTTTCGAAAATCTCAATGTCAAGCAAATCGTGTTAAAACTTTCAACCTCATTTTTAAAACCCATAGTGTCAGGTTTTCAATTAAAACTCCTACCAACTTTGCGAAAGTGGAATGCCAGAAGAGATAAAAATATTTTTGTTTATCCCTTAGAATACCAATTAGTTCAAATATCGTATACCCCACAAAAGTTTACCTTTCAAGTTTTCGCATTTATTACGATGCCTTGGACTCCAAAGAATGTCGCACAGTAAAATGATTTCAAGAAGTTCGCCGAAAGAATGTATCATTATTTAAAACTTGCGTCGGAAAAGAAACCAACATCTCCTCCCATACTTTTAACAAACATAAATCAAGTTTTGTCTTAGCAAAGTTTGTCCGTTTAATTGCATTCTTTCGTTTTTTGTAATTATTCTCTTTAAAAAATTATTTCTCCTAATGATTGAATGTGGTGAGATTTGATTAAATTAAACAAACACTTTTGGTTTCATTTGACATAAATCGAGAAAAGCATTCATAGTATTTTAAAAATACTTAAACTTAAGGAATTCCCAGTTTTCTCGTGTTAGTGTTAGTGTTAAGTTAAAAATATTATTCGTTTACAAATGTTTAATTTTTAATATTCACAGACGTTAAAATATTTTACAGGAAATGAACACTTTTAAAATCACTTGTTTTTAACTTACTTAAACAAGGCAATTACACTTATATTTTAGTATTTATTTGTTCCTAACAGTTAAGATTTTCCCGTTTTTTCATAAATATATTTCTACACATTTCACCAAATATTAAATTAAGCGTTTATGTTACTTAATTACATTAGATTTTCTTCCTTTTGTTTTGCACCGTATAATTTTCTCGCTAAGCATATACAGTGATATATCTATAACTCCATCGCAATCACTGTATTTACATAACTAAAAAATAAATAAATAAAAAAAAAAAAAAAAAAAAAAATATTTAAAACAATTTAGAAGAAGCTAAATCAGAAGAATTAAAAATCGTCTAACAAGGAAACATTCAAAAGGTGTCGTCTTCAAAAAATATTGAAAAAAATATATGTGTTTCTACTCGTCATAAAACACCAGGAAGTGAAAAAATTATCTGCAGAAGTGAATAACAGTGACCACAAAAAATTATCAAAATCAAGCATATTTGGTGATTTAGTGCTGTTAGGCATTCAGTTCGCTAGCACCGAGATTGCCGTGTACGAACAGAACCGTGTTTTGTTTCTCCGCCAAGTACTCAAAATCAGTCGCCTAACAATGTGAAATCGCCAAATATGCTTAATTTTGATAATTTTTTGTGGTCGCTGTAATTCATTTTAGCCGATAATTTTTTCACTTTCTGGTGTTTTAGGAAGAGTAGAATCACATACTTTTTTTTTTTTTTTTTTTTCAATATTTTATGAAGACGACATCTTTTGAATGTTTCCTTATAAGAAAAAAAAAATCATATATTACTACTAATAATATCTTATAATTGACTGTTTGGTGGAAAAGAAAACCAATGTGATAAACTTAACAGAAATACAATACGGATTATTCTAATCTTTTATTTATTTTACAGCTTTATTCGAGTAAATGAGTATGATGTTGCATTATGCTACGTTATTTCCCATCAACAACAGTTTGAAACACACCTCTAAGTGTGGTCTAGTTACACGGCATCATAATTTTGATCCTCTATGGAAGAATGGCTCCCCTGCTTCAGTGACTCCCCAAACATACAGTTTCATGCTTTATTCGAAAGCAATTGTATAATACCGATTTTCATTAAATATTCCCATTTGTGCTTTTTGTTTTCTATAAAATAGAATTATTAACGTTCTATAAGTCCAACCAATCAAAGTGAAAAAAAAAAAAAAAAAAAAGGAAAAGTAAAAAAAAAAAAAAAAAAACGTGAAATTATGTATTAAAAAATTGTTTTATGTGCCCTCTTACATTGGAAAAGCAACTCGTCTTAAATTTTTATTTTTATTTTGCCTTACATTATAATTATAATTCAGCAATTTACCTTTAATTTTTAAATGCTTTAAATTAACATTTGTCTACAAATGTAAACTTAGAAAACTTTCCTCCCGCTTCAATCTTCACGGATGACAAGCATAAAGTTCCAGCTATCAAATAAAATTATAATAAAATTACTTTTGTCTGTCAAGGTGTGTGGCGGATATTAATCAGGGGACACATACTGCAACTGTTCTGGAATCGCCAAACATGTGTTTGCTGCTCATCGAGGTACAGTTTGAAACAGGATTCATCACTATGAACATATTTTCAATAATCCAAGTTATTCCAGATCAAATGAGCCTGGCATTACTGAAGATATGCTGTGTGGTGTATAACAGCGAGAACAGTCGTCATCATGTGTTCCGTGATGTCAGCTCCTATTCACTGAGTCGCTTGTCAATGATTAATGCATTCACTGGTGCCCGATTAGTATAGTCGATATAAACGCTTCAGTCTGCGTGAGCCCCAATCGAACATACATTTTGCAATAGACTTCTGCTTCCGACATAAGTTAAACATGATTTTTGACACCCTGTAAGGATATGACTTCCCAATACTTATCAGCATCGTTGAATAGGAGGATCATTGTGTCATCACAAATATGCTGTGTTGTGTATAACAGCGAGAATAGCGGTCCAGGACGTTAGATCCTATTCACCGATTCTCTTATCAATGTTTATTGTACTCGCTGATGTCCGATTGCATGTTGTATACTCCATATAAACGCTTCAGTCTGTTTGAGCCCCAGTCGGACATACACTCTGCCATAGATTTCTGCTTTCGGCCTAAATTGAACAATATTTTTTGACACTCTGCAAGGATATGACTCCCCAATACTTATCAGCATCGTTGAATAAGAGGATCATTTTGACCCAAACGTAGATCGTTCATGCAAGTGTCGAGCAACCCAAATGTCGAGAGAGCGAGCTGACTAACTTCATTCTTTGAGTACGAAATACATAGCTTCTTTTTGGTGGAGATGTTTAATCAAACAGTTTATGAACACACTAGCAAAATATTTGTGAAATCTACACGTATTATTTTAACTACACTCGCCTCGCATGGAACTTATGCATTAACATTGGAATATTTTCTGTTTTAAACATGATTGTGTTTTTCCTTAGCTGTGTACTGGAACAATAGCTAGTCAGTCGTTATAAGCTAAAATATAATTATTAGAGTAGTGAATCGTAATCTAAGCGCGTACGCAGCTTCTTTATATTCGTATGAATCCTTAGTGCATTTCTTTTTTCATGTTTATAAAAAAAATTCATAAAATTTTAAAGAGATCATGTTGTGTTATTATATATTACCCCTTTTGTATTTTTAGAGCATAGAAGTTTTAACGGAGCGATCGTGCTGCTTTTTGACTTTTGAGAGACCATGTTCAGTTGTCCGCCAGTCGTCAACCATGAGCTGTATTGTCATCCTGGGATGCGAATCCCATTCGTAAATGAACCGTCTTCTTCTTCTTCTTCTTCTTTTTTCTTTTTTATCATTTATTGCTATTAAAAATTTTGATGTTATGTTGTAACACTCATGTTCAATGTTTTCTTAAAATCTTCTTATTCTACATCATTATTCGACAAAAAGTTTATGGTGCATTTTATTAACCTTTCTAGAAGTGAATATGTTGCTGTTATAAACTGCTTAAACTAACTAAAAGCAGTAAATAAATAAATAAATAAATAAATTTACCTTCGTAATTTTGCTCATAATGACCTTGGTCTTTCAGATATTCTGTACTATCTAGAACAAAGAAAAAATATATTAATTAGGAAGAAAAAATATATTGATTGATATCGAACAATCACGAAATACTTAAAAAAAAAATAATAATGGAAAATAGATAATTACATTAGATTTTGGCATTTCATGATTTGCCATTGATTAGTGTACTACTTTGTGTTATTTATTTATTTATTTATTTGAGATGTCTTCATATTAAAGCAATATATATATATATATACTTCTGCTTGGACAACTTTCAATAAAATGCATTCTGGGAATGGGTTACAGTTGGGAAATAAATTGGGAAATTTCTGATATCTCTCAGAAAGAAACACCTAGATATTTACAATGGAAATAAATATTACTTATTTATTTACATTAATTAAGGAAATAAAGTAAATAAATAAAAAAAAAAATAAATAAGTGTGCTTTTTCTTGATTGCATTACATAATATAAAAGTCAAATAAATAAATCAATAAAAAAAAATATTTTGTAATTTGATTTTCAAAATATAATTTTAGTATAAAAGCATTTAAATGTAATTCAAGACTGTTCTTTAGTTGTTAAACAATAATTTAAAAATTTCCTCTATTCTTCTATTTTAAATATATTCACTTTGCATACATTTAAAAGGCATTTAAAAGAAATGGCAAGTATTCCCTGTGGCATTTTTTTTTCTCCTATTGCAAAAATCAAAAGCTCATAGAATTTACCATAATCTTTCTTTTGATCTTTTCAAAATCAAACAAAAGATCAAAAGGCATTATATAAACTGAAATTATAGCCTCTTTGCATTAATTTTCCATGTTATCCCTTTACATAAGTATCTATTTATTTAAAGATAAATTCTACTCTTGTTTCAAATAATACTGTCAGTAAACACACAGAAAGTCATTTGCTGCAAGCTATGTATATCTAAATAATACATACATAGATATATATAATCTTTTTCACAAAAATAAAATTCGTAAAATATAAATAAGTAAAAGTTTCAATGAGATTGCACTTTAAATATTAAACGTATACCTTTACTGATGAAATTAAAGACATAAAAAAACTATTATAGTGATAAAAAATTTTGTTACATTCATATTTAAGTGCAGCCTCGAGCTAAGACCGAGAAGTTTTAAAACACAATAGAGCACTTTGGAATGATAATAATAATATAAAAAAAGAACATTTAAACTTGTAAGATAAGGAAGGATATTATGTTTTGTAATGCGAGTCACAATGGCTAGCAAATTTAATTGATGAAATTAATTTAAAATTCTTATTTTATCATATGTAATAAAAAAAAAAATGCAAAAATAATTCATTGTTCTGATAAATATTTGTAGATTCTAAATATCAATATTATTTATTTTAGTTACAAATTCCTTTATATGTATATATATATAATAAGAGTCGCTTTAAAAATTTTAAGGAAAGTAAAATAATTTGTAAAAAAAAAAAAAAAAAATCATTTTATAATGAAATTCCGTGATTATTTTTGTTTTATTTCACCAGTAATACAAGGAATTAACAAGTTAGAAAAATGTAAATGTATATATATATTACAGAATTGACGATATTATAACAGTATCTTAAGAATTTTTCATACTCTGTCTATCTATACATCTATAAATATAAATAAAATCGTTTATTCTGAAAAACTGATTCACCCCAACATAGCGAAAAACCCTGTAAATCGAAAAAATGAAACTTTGCACAAAAACATCCTTTCCGTGATATAGACACCCACTAAGAAAGGATTTTAAAAATATCACCTCCACCCTTCACAACGAGGAGTAAAGAGGAAAAAGCGTAGTTTTCCTTATTTTAAAGATAAAACCGTACAGGCACGCATGTAATGCATACTGTATATATTCGTAAGACACTTGTTTTAAATTATAACATCACCCCTCCCCCAAGTCTACTTGAAGAGGGTGAAACTAAACTTGTGTTACCTAGATCCACTGATTTTCAACTTTTTTTTTTTTTTTTTTTCGAAAAGTTGAATTAATCGGCCATCTTAGTCAGCCAGGAAATATGATAACATTATACATAATTATAAGATAAAAAACATTTTTTATGTACCATGTTTCTAAATTTTCTGTGCAACTAGTGCTACACAGATGGGCAAGTGGCGACGGTCTTGAACACACCCCTAGAGGTGGTCGAAATTTTCTGTTGAATCTTAGCTATAGAACTACGTTAGCAGTTTATCAATGTGTATAAAATATTTAAAGTAATAATAGCGTCAGTTTTTGTGAGATGCATAATTTATCTGTTTACAATTTTTTAACGTTAACGTTTAATTAAATGTATTTATTTTTATGTCGAAAGAAAATGAACTCGTATTTTTCTTGCCAACAATTAAATTATAGCTGATAATTTAATGACTATTTTTAAAGCTATTTGTAGGTTATTATTTTCATATTTTATTTAATTAAAAGAAAACTAATCATAATTTCGAAAATGGGGCTTCGAAGTATTGTGTTGACATCGGGTTTCGAGCTATTCTGAAAGTTTTAAATTTATAAGTCGGGAAGTTAGTTAAAAATCGATTGCAAGATTTGTATCGGACGAACAAGATTAGAAGTTAATAAAAACGTGATAAAATACTGCAAATTCGCAACCATATGGTAAGTAAGGTCATGCACTTCCAACAACCACGGAAACATAAATTTGCTATTACCTATATGTTGGTAGTGAGAATTTCAAGAACTTTCTTTTATATTATAAGATTTCGCACAAAACAGGACACATTGTTGAAACAAAGCTCTATTGCTTAGCTCTTCCCAAACGTTCTTTAACATCAAGCTTTCCGAATGTAAAACAGAAAAAAAAAAAAAAAAAAAAACATTACTAATCAGATAAAATCTCTGTTAATGGTAACATACTTTATCTAGTTCCACAAAAAATTTTCATTTGGCAGATTAAGATGTAATTTCATAGTAAATTTTTGTAGCTTTAGAAAGCATAAATTTTCTGCAGGAAAGTTTTTTTTTTTTTTTTTTTTTTTTTTTTTTTTTTAGTTTTTAATTGATTTTTTTTTTTTAATTAGTTTTTTTTTCTTTCCTTTCCTTTCTTTCTTTCTTTTGTTATGGGAGGCATTATTACTTATTTTGTATTGACGCATTGATAAATTCAAAATAAAAATAAAAATAAAGAAAGAAAATATTTTTATTATATGGGAATAACCAAAATCCTTTTCTAAAATTAATCCACTTAATAATTAAAATAGAAATATATACATGCATACATGCACAGTATTGACACAATGACACTGATACATTTTTGAGAAAATTATAGTCATTTTCTCTTTTTATAAAATTAATATATTTGTTCATATGTATTTGTTTATGTTGTAATTTTTAATAAGAAAAAAAAAAAGCATTTATATAATGCTTCGGATATATTACATTAAGCTTTTTTAAATTTACAATTTAAGTATTACGAAAATATGTATCACATATTAAAATCTTAATTAATACGCCAGAAATATTTTGAACTAACCAATGAAAAATTATGCATATTGCACACATTATTACAGAGATTTTTTAAGATATATATATATATATATATATATATATATATTCTCTTAGACTGAATTCCAAATTAAATACAATTGCCCACTGCGCAGCACTAGTGCGACGTAAATCCCAACCAATCAACCAAATTAAATAAATCTTATGTAATTATTATTATTATTATTATTTTGTTCAATTTATAAAACTATTTATTACTTATTATATTCATAATTTATTACAAATATAACAGACTTCAATAACTTATTAAATGTTCATTCACATATTACGAGCTATATGCGATATTATATTAATCGTTAAACATGCACATATAACACAAAATACATTATTTTATTCTTAGAAATTCTAAATGTTGTATTTCTTATGCGGTCATAATATGTAATACTAAAACCTCCTTACTTAATAGATTAAATAGTTACTTTATAACATATATTTGTTTTACATAAAAGTTTATAATCCTTTTTATTGTTCAGTTTCATTGAAGACCTTAAAGAATGCTGGAAACTTTTGTTATAACTGAATACATAAAGTTATCTTCTGCTCTCATTATTTCGCGTTTTAATTTAGTATATATATCATGGAGTATCTTACCTAACTTCAATTCTTTTGTCTTCAGCACTTATCGAATAAAGTAACAGTTCTCTAGTGAAGTCCGATACATATAGCGTCCCCCCCCCCAACTTTTCCTGATTATTGAGATTGTTAGCTAAGTGAACCGCGATTTAGTACTAAAATTGTTCCATCCAACACCGGATGAGAAAGATTGTATGTCTAATTATCTCCAGTAACATTGATCGTTGAGATTTCATTTTAAAAGGAAAAGATGGGTAATTTTAGAAAGAATATATTCTTGTTCCTGTGAAAAAAGAATATTTATTATCTTCATTTAACCGTATAAAAATTACTAGTGTTATTCTTATTGTAGTTATAGAATATAATAATAATAAAAAAATATTATTAGAATTATTTTATATGATGCTTTATATCTTTTCTGCATTACATAGTTGGTCAGGTATAATCTTTTCTACATACATATGCATTAAATAGTAATTTCTTTTAGAAATACGTTGTAAAATAATTTGGATGTGTACCTGAAAGAAAAATAATAAATATTGCCATAGGTAGAGCCCAAGCACCAAGAGGTAATGTCCAATAGTGTTGTGATAGATTTAAAAAATAATAATAACCATTAAGGGCAAGAAAAAGTGTTAAATTTTGAGCAAGTCTGGTGGTTATTACAAAATATAGTAGGTAATAATTGCAATAATAATAAAATGTAAGACCTCGGATTTTATTTATTTCTACTTATTTATATAGTTTAGATAATTTTAAAACTTGATCTTCCAAAAATATTAATGTTGTAGCAGTTGGGAGCTACACATTTATTTTACACCTTGCAAATTAAATAATTTCTGAAATTTTTTTATCATTATATATGTTAAAAAGTCTTATTCCATAAAATTCGTCTGATCAAAGGGATAAAAATCCTGGGTAAAAATCTTCTAACAAAATCTATAAAAATGTCGTCACTTGTCAAAATGATATGACTTTCAATATTACTGTACCAATTTACTATTTGGGGCTTTTAAAAAATTAGTTATAATAATAAAAGTAATAATAATGAAATAAAGAACAATCGTTATAAACTAATGTATCCGAGTAATACTTACATTTTATGTTGATAATTTTTACGTTTATATATATATATATATATATATATATATATATATATATCTTACTTTGCATAAAGCTTCACTACTTCATGTAGTTATTTATTGATCAATTAAAGTTCGCCTAGTTAATCATAATAAAGAACTTTATATATAGTATATATATAGACAGATTGATAGATAGATATTGTGACTCGAATGACCAATAGTCAAAGAATACATAAAGATGGATGTGTGTATGAATCTAGGTATGCTCATAAATACGCATTTTTGTTTATATATGTATAAAGAGTAATAAATATTAATTAATATCATCTGATTAATATAGTAAAAAAAATTATTCTTGTGAAATTTTGTTTTAAAAATTTTGAAATGGCTCATAGAATTTGAACACGATTTCATTTCTATGTGCATTGGTAAAAATTTATCTTCAATGAAAGTATAATTTCTGATAAGCGATGATGTAAAAGATTTAATCTTACGCATGAATGAAATCTACAGAATAGAACAGAAAAAGGAAAAGGAAACATTTTTCATAGAAAGAGCGGGAAAAATAAAGAGAAAGGAATAACGTTGGGTAAAATTACTTTGGAATTTATCACTTTTTCTTTTACCCATATACGAAAGATAAAGTAATGATTTAGGATCAAATATTTAAAATTGCATTTTAGCTTGTTTTACACGTTCTGATGTTACCTGAATCCTAAAGCAAGATGTTTGAGATTAACACACACACACACACACACACACAAAAAAAAAAAAAAAATATATAAATAAATAAATAAATAACCTTAATTCTGTCGGTGTTTTTTGAGTATGTAATCATTATAAATATAAAACTGATAATCGCAGGAAGTTCAAATTAGAAATTCTAAAACTGTGTAATTTGTCGATGATGCTTGGAACATTTTATTGAATTCGGACGAATGATTCTTTTACAGGGCAATCCAAGGGAATTTAAATGCATGTGTTGTTGAATATCTTTTGACTGCACTATAAAAAATAAATTAGACATACATTTTTATATGCATAAAATTACCTTTCTTATAGAATATGGTATAGAAATCATTCACGAAGGTCACAGAGCAATGCAAAAAAAAAAAAAAAAAAAAAAAAGCTAATAAATTTAAAGTTATACTGGAAAATTCTCATAATTGTGTTTCAAGTTGAGTTATGCATTTTTCACACTTT
The DNA here is from genome assembly GCA_963930645.1 of Salticus scenicus. Lineage (NCBI taxonomy): Eukaryota > Metazoa > Arthropoda > Arachnida > Araneae > Salticidae > Salticus > Salticus scenicus. Next base: position 81,947,913 of record OZ005654.1, on the reverse strand, counting down.
GTTAAATTTGGGCCCACTAGCAGCCAAGAAGTTCTATCGTCGAAGCTTGGTGACGTGAGGGACAGGGAAAAATCCGAAGTCTCGCTCGTCGGCCTAGCCGTTCGGAGTTTTCTGTGCTTTTCTCCGAAACTTGCGTGAATACGGGCTATGACCCCTTTGAATGATCTCCCGGATGGCACTCCCCCTTCACGCCTAGAACTCTAGTGCAGTAAATCGGCCTTAATCCTAATACCATCACCAATACTCTGTGATAAATTTAGGTAAAACTACGATATTTTTTTGTAATTTATAGACGAAATACACAAGTTTTCTCTAAATTAAGCAAATATATATATATACATATCCATTCGTTTGAATGTAACTGTTAGAAGTACTTTATTAAATTTTACTAACAAGGAAACTTTCAAAAGGTGCCGTCTTAAGAAAATCTTGAAAAAAAAAAAATATGTGATATTACTCTTCATAAAACACTAGGAAGTGAAAAAAATTTCAGCTGAAAAGAATTACAGCGACCACAAAAAGTTATCAAAATTAAGCATATTTGGCGATTTAGCGCTGTTAGGCACTAAGTTCGCTAGCACCGAGATTGCGGTGTACGAACAGAACCGTGTTTTGTTTTTCCGCCAAGTACTCAAAGTCAGTCGCCTAACGATGTGAAATCGCCAAATATACTTAGTTTTGATAGTTTTTTGTGTTCGCTGTAATTCATTTCAGCCGATAACTTTTTCTCTTTCTGGTTTTTTAGGAAGAGTAGAATCACACACACACACACACAAGTTCTAAAAAATTCCTTAGAAATGATAAATACTTTCTTATACACACGTACTAAACAAAATATCGCTTGAATTCCAATTTTCAATGGTATCTTTTAAAAATAATTAACTAATTTTTAGGCCCCTTTGAACAAAAATAAAAATTTTAGTCGTTGATTTGTGTGCCTGTTTTTTTCCAAGCATAACTTAGAAAGAAATTATAGCAGAAATTCAAATATTTTAAAAGTTTATACGATGTTTTCAACTTAAAAACACTTTTGTCCAAAATGAAAAGTTTTATTGAAGGGTGTGTGTAAAAATTGTTTAAGTAATGTAAAAATTCACTGTAATATTATAAAAATACCTCATTATTGTCATTATATATGAATGCAGGCACTATATTGAAATCGGGGATTCAGGAATTTTGCCGCCCTACCTCGAACAAATATAGGGGAATGTTGTCCAAAACGGGGACGCTAACATATCTCTGTCCGCAAAAGAAAATCTATAAATAAAGAAAATTTGGCAAAGCACTTCCTGATTAGAGCATGTCTTAGACTATCAGATGGCAAAGCTATTTTTTAAAAAATATCATTTGTATAGGCAGAAAAAACTTTTTTCTGAAAAATGTGCAAAGTCCCCGTTTTGGACAACCGTTTGGGTAAAATGGGGTACTCATAAGAAATAGCGTAAATTCAAGTCTTAATACGAATTAGGACTTAATAAACCTCCTTATTAGAAAAACTTAGATTACAAAGAAAAAGTGAAGTTAATGCAAAATCAAAATGCAGATAAAGTATTTTGTTATCTTTTTCAACAGTTACTAGCATGACACAAAAAATAATCAAACACAAAACTCACATGTGAAATTGGTATCGCTTTCTTCAAAACTTGAATAGGCTTCATGTGCCTAACCTCGACAGCTGCTACATTGAATCCACACCTCTTGTCTTTCGAGTCAGTGTAAAGTTCATTACAAAAAATGCAAGCGTCCTCCCTATTCTGTTCTTCATCAGATGATAACATTGGGTCTTGAATTTTTTTTTAAATTTTCTTCTCTTTTTTAGCTTTTGGATAGCTTGGATTAGGTTCGGTGGGTTTCTTGACCAATTCCCTTTTCTGTTTATTCTGCTTTGCATTTTTCTTCTGTTCCACAGCTTCCAATTCTGCTTTGTAAGGTGATGAAGTGAGTATGACAGTTTTACCTCTCCTCTTGTCATTCACTCTTTTTTGCAAACGTTCAGTTTCTTGTGGTAGATGCATTATTATTTTAGGCGAAGTGTTAAAAGATGAACATTTCTGGGGTTCGACGTCCCCGTTTTGTACTACCGTCAATGTCCCCATTTGAGCCGACCATGACGTGTGCTAAAAACGTGGCGTCTCTTCGCACACGTGTCAGACAAATCTATAACGCAATGTGTGAAAATGTATATTAAATCTAGACGAATCCATGAGGTACTTAGCAAAATCGAACGTTCAAAGGTCACTTGATAAGATACAATACAGTGTACGGCCACAATCGAAATGAAAATCGCGAAAATTTGAAAACTTTGTAGAAAATAACATATCCGGTAAAATATGTCAACAACTAGATTCAAACTTGCTTATAGCCGAATTAGAATCATCGTAGACTATTGGATTAAAAGAGGACAGCACTAATCAATGAGAAACTGAACGTCCCCATTTGACCCGCCGTCCCCGTTTTAGACAACTCTCCCCTATGTGTTATATTAAACTTCAACTTCAACCATTTTTTTGTAGAAATAACTTCATGAGAATCAGATTATTAAATAATTTCACGCCCCTAGAGGAAATAACACTAGGTTTTTTTACTCATTTTACTACTTCGTAACTAGATTACAGAATTTGTAATACTTACCCCCAAAAAAGTATAATTCTTGAAAAACTAAAGAAATTGTATGCCCCCAAAACGGCTCTCTTGGTGAACTAATTTTAATATTTGAGGTCTAATTAAGACGTCTGACGTTTATCCGATAGGTTTGCAGCTCCATACAAGTGTTATATATTGTGATATTCATTCTTACACGACCATTTGAGATTCCCCACCGTTTATATGTTAAACATTCTCCTAAATTATCTAAGAAACAGTTACACCGCTGGTGGTCCAATTACACAGAATTTTCTACTGTATTTGAAATAATTTTTTTCCTTATTAAATGGCTTTTGTTAATGTAAAATGCTTAGTATATCTATATTTTCCAATATATATGCTTATAAGATTAATAAGAAAAATAACTTTTAAAATTTTAGAAAAGTATGTTTGTCACTGTATATATATGTATATGTATATATATATATATATATATATATATATATATATATATATATATATATATATATATATATATATATATATATACGTGTGTATATTTCATGACAATAAATATACATAATTATACATGTGGAATAATAAAAGGTCCTAATTACATTTCATTGTTTTTATAATTTGTGTTTCTAATAATAGTATACTATATATATATTTTTTTTTTTTTTTCTAAGTTTTAATTTTTGTATAATTGCATATATATTTTGCTGGCCTAAAAAATTCCTGAGGTCTTGACCATTTTTGAAATATTATCTAATATGTAAGATTATTAAAATATGTATAGATATAAATAAATGTATTAAAATATTAAAATATTGTCTACGTAAGATTATTAAAAAAAAACATAAACTATTTTCAGGCCACCACAAGAAAACACAAACTAATAGTGTTGCTAAAAAAGGGAATGATACTTATATTTTCTTATAATATAGATGTACAATTTTAAAATGTAGTTTTTTTTTTTTTTTTTTTTTTTACACTACATTTAATTTTGTTTAATGGAAGACTATTTATGCGTGTAGTACTTATAAATTATTTTTACGCCACTTAGATAAGATATAATTTTTAAACATTTTCTAGAATACATTCTAATATCAACAACATATTTTTTTTATTCACCACTTTTTTGAAAATTCATAAAAACCGTGATATTCTTTCTTTATTGTAATATTTTTACTTCTCACATTTTTTCTATCTCCTGATTTTTACTTTTAGCTATGTTTTATGCATACTAACATGAAAATAAACGAATTACAGACAAACTACTTATATAGCAGTATATATTTGTTTTGTTATATTAATATATTTTTCCATTTTTATCCATCTTATACTGAGGGGGAAAAGATACAAAGTAGAAACACAACATATCATGATAAAAAATGTATATATTTAATGACCCAGAAAATTCTTTGTTGACATTTTGCCTTAGAAATATGCAACTTGCTATTTTTCACAATTTTTTACAAACGGTGCCTTGGTTAATTTGGGAATGTCCTTTTTCTACTAAGGAAAACTTACTTCTTTTTCAAAGACCATGTGATTTTTAACTGCTAAAAATCTTCAGCTATTACAAAAAAAAAAAAAAAAAAAAAAAAAAATCAAATTTAGAAGAATGTCATGGAAAAGAATTTGAAAAAAAAAGAAAGAAGAAAAAAAAGGGTTATTTAAACATTTGTGTTTTATTATTATTATTATTATTTGAACAGATTTATTAAACAAATTTAATATGAGATATTAGTGCAATTTGCTTATTTTTTGCAGTTTTGTAATCTTTAGGATAAAACAGCACTCTAATTATCTGAAAAATTGAAGAAAAATAAATAAAATTTGCTATTAATGAATTCATTTTAAATAAATATACAAATTTAAAGATGTAAAAAATACCAGAATTCAACGGAACAACAAATATAATACTATGTAAATACTAGTAGTATTAATTACTGAATGGAAATATTCTGTAAAACCGTATGCGAAAATGAATATGTAAAACTTTAAATCATACTGTAAGCAAAATAAACTTAAATGAACTAGTAAAAATGATACATTAGCTCTCAATTTGTACATTTTCCTTTGCTACCAGAAATTTTTAATAGAAATTTTTATCATTTTTTTGTAGCAGTTTACTACAATTAACTGAGATGGAATTTTTACTCACTAAAGTGGTAGTGATGTTAAAACGTCATACAAGTTAGCAGCTATGCATACAAGAAGCTTTTACAGCTGACTTTCTCAAAAATGACCAGAGACATTTCCTCTAAAACTTCTGGTTCCTGTTAATTTCCATTCTCTGTCTGTATATACAAGAAAAGTTCTTATTTTTCATATGCTGACTGATTATTATTGGAATAAATTAAAAAATCCAAGTTTTACTTATATTTATTCATACAATATCCCTTAAAGTGATTGGATATGTTTTCATTGGACTACTACAGATATTCAATAACCGTATTTTTTAGAAAAAAGTTACATATGTTTCAAAGTTTAACCATGCCAGCCTTTAATTTCATCTACTGAATGACTGAAAAACCATTTGCAACGGTAAGAGGGTTAACATAATGCAAAATTATTAAAAATAACTTATTAAATAATAATCTTTCATATCTTTTTACACAATTTTTCTGATACTTATACATGCATTTTTGTAATTTATTAGAAGGAATTATTAATAGAATTTCCTTTTCAAATATTCTTTTAATTTACTGGTTTAACAGTATTTCTTTTCCTAGATAATAAGTTACACATGCATAGAAAGATTTCAGCAAAAAATATTATATAGAATATATGTGTATATATACAACGTAATTTATTACCACGAAAAAAGTAAATTTGAACTTTTATAAAACTTTTAAAACCATATTTTCTGATATGTTTTTGTGCAGAGTAAAAAGAAATGAATATCACCAAATTCTACATGACTAGATCTACCCTTTTAAAAATGTTTTATTAAATTAAATAAGATAAATAAATATAATGTCTAAATGCATTATATATAATGAAGTCTAAAAGATATTGTTTTGCGATATTTGAAATGTGTTTAATATGCTTCAAAATTCATATTATTTGCAATAGTAATATACACTGATGGAAAAAAAAAAAATCCTAACACCAGGAAGGAGCTGTGCTAGATAAACGAAATTTGGTAGGCGTGTTTATACATCTGAAAGATGACGTCGATTCAAATTCCGAGCTATGCGCATAATTGTGGCGCTTTTAGCGCCACTATGAACATGCAAATGAGGTTTGCTTTAAAAAAAGCGCTGTAAGGTTCGTGATCGTTATTTACAGTTGAAATTTGACGTAGTGGGTTAATGTTAGTCAAGGATGCCTCTAAGAAGACGAAGAAGCCATTATCAACAGCTCACTGAGTTTGAACGAGGTCGTGTAGTAGGGCTACGAGAAGGTGGGTTTTCTTTCCGCGATATTGCAGAGACTTGGCAGGAATGTATCCACTGTGCATGAGTGTTGGCAGCAGTGGTCAAGGGAAGGTACTGCCTCAAGAAGACCGGGTTCCGGGCTGCCACGTGGCACTACTGAGAGGGAAGGCCGCCGTGTTCGGCGTATGGCTGTGGCTAATCGTACTGCGTCTGCAGCTGAAATTCGAGCTGCAGTTGGCACCACAGTGACACAACGAACTGTTACAAATCGGTTACTTCAAGGACAGCTCCGAGCCAGACGCCCTGTAACGTGCATTCCACTGACTCCAAACCACTGCCGTTTGCGACGTGAGTGGTGTCAAGCTAGAGACCATTGGAGGACGGAGTGGAGATCTGTTGTGTTTTATGATGAAAGCCGGTTCTGCCTTGGTCGCAGTGATAGCCGTGTGTTGGTTAGAAGGAGGCCAGGTGAAAGCCTGCTAGCGACCTGTCTGCGGCCTAGACACACAGGGCTTACTCCTGGAGTTATGATTTGGGGAGCAATTTCGTATGACAGCAGGAGCACTCTCGTGGTTATCCCACGCACCCTGACTGCAAATTTGTACGTCAGTCTAGTGATACAACCTGTTGTGCTGCCATTCATGAACAGCATTCAAGGGGGTGTTTTCCAACAGGAAAACGCTCGCCCTCATACCGCTGTTGTAACCCAACATGCTCTACAGAGTGTGGACATGTTGCCTTGGCCTGCTAGATCACCAGATCTTTCTCCAATCGAGCACGTATGGGACATCATTGGACGACAACTCCAGCGTCATCCACAACCAGCATTAACCGTCCCTGCATTGACCGCCCAAGTGCAACAGGCATGGACCTCCATCCCACAAACTGATATCCGACACCTGTACGACACAATGCATGCACGTTTGCATGCTTGCATTCAAAATTCTGGCGGTTACACCGGTTACTAATGTACCAACATTTCACATTTGAAATGGTTCTTCTCGCCAATGGCTCTACCTGTGATCGTGAAACTTTAATCAATTAAATATGTTACCTAGACAAATGTATTGCTGAAATTTCATTACTGTACAATAATTTTTTCTTCGTATTGGGATTTTTTTTTCCATCAGTGTATATGTATATAAACCCAAAATAAACTTAATTTTATGAAATGTCTAAAATTTAACCTAATATACTTTGCTAGTAATCAATTCAAATTTTGATGAAATTAGGCAAAGCCAAGCAGAAAATTTATTGTACAGTTAAATTTAAATATGTATATAGTATATATGTATCTATTCAAAGTTAATAATTAATCACTCGAATTTACGTAAATCAATATAACAGCTTTTAAAAAAGGATTAAAATTCAACAGACAGGACAGAGAACTGTACAGTTTCCTATTTTCAATTATGTTGATTTTTTATTTATTTATGTATTTATTTATGTATTTTTTTTTTTTTTTTTGTGTGTGTGTGTGTGTGTGTATTAATTTATTTATTTAAAGAAAAGCACACTTCAGAAACAATTCAATTACAGTGTTGCTTGAATAAAACTATAATACATTACATCAAACATAGACAAAAAAATACATGTTATGAATTTAAAAGTTCAAAACACTTAGCCTTAAAAACAGTAAAAGACATATTAAAAGTATCCAAATTCACAGAAAGCTCATTATAAATTTAGTAAAATTTATATAATGAAAAATTACCGATATATTTTACAAATGGAGTGGCAAATAAATGATTATTTACAAGTGTCTTTGTGGGCACATTAATTTGAATACAGTTAAGAATATCATTGCAGTCAGTCGTATTATTGATAACTTAAAAATATTAAACAAAAAAGGTGACGACGAGATTTTTAAAATAGGAAGATTAAAAATACTTCGCAGATAAGAGGAAGAAATAACCTGAGTATAAATAAGATTACTTTAAAAATATAAATAACGTGCAAATTTAGTTTGAACTTGCTCTAGATGTTGTATGCGGGTTTGATTTACTATGATAAATTTATCTTTTTTATGTCTTTTTAATACTGTTATTTTATAATACACCTTCATTATTACTTTTATTTTATTATTTATCTCTTTTATAATTATGAACAGTTATTACAACAATAAATAAAACTTTTAATTTTTAAAATGTTAAAGAATATTTAGAGAACTATATTTAACCTTTTTAAAATGTTTTACGAAAAAAAAATAAAACTAGAAATGCACTACTAGCCATTAAAATTAAGACACCAAGAAGGAATGCAAAAGCCCCAATGATATTTATTGGACTCGTACTTTATAGTCTCAAGAACAATGCCTAAAGTTTCAGGAAATTTACAGTAAACTTACAGAACTAAACTTATTTACTTACTAAACTTATTTACTTCTGAAAATTTACAGTAAAACTTCTTAAGAAAACTGCACATAAAGTAGCGACTTCTGAGAGCAATAACAGCACTTATCTGCTTACGCATTGAATCGAATAGCGATTGGATGACAAGTACAATTACAGCGCTCCATGAAGCTTTAACACGATATTCATCGATCGCAGTTACTGGTGAATGGTGCCGTTCCAGTCGTTTTCAATGACTAAACCATCATTTTCATTTGTGCGAGATTAGGAAAACGTGCTGGCCAGAACTTCAGTCCAATGCATTCTGTACCGAGAAAGGTTCGAACACCACCGAAAACTTATCGTTGTGCATTGTCTTGCTTAAATGTTGCGATACCGAGGCCTTCAATATTGGGAAAAACGACAGGCCTTAACTCGCCAGGAATGTTATGGCTTATATTCAGAATGTTAGGAATGCGAACAGGGGGAATTGCGGCGTGTATACAATGGCACCCCATACCATCACTCCAAGTGTTGGGCCAGTATGACGATATCAAATGCTAGTTATGTGCATTAAGTCCAGTATCCACTTTAGCTCAAGATCAACGCTCAAAACGTCATTAATCACGCTTCCGACACAAAGAGCCAAATGTCTTGTCATCAGTTGTAGCCCTTTCTTATCAGATCGCGCAGTTAACTCAAAGGAAAGCATGCAAAATTGACAAAGATATCTACCCCGGGCCCCTACAATTATCTCAGCAGGGGGTTAGAAACAGCCCGTTCGAAGGCTTTGAGCTCCGGTGAGCTCGGCTCACCACATCAAATGATTCTGAATAGAAGCCGCCGAATGAGCGCAAATGGAAACCGGACTTTATTCACAATGCCGCCAAATACAAATGCGGCATTCTTAATGCTGTAATGAGAGTTGTGATTTGTCTGAAAAAGGGACGTCTCGCTATTCCTGCATCTAGGTTCGTCGTTGATTACATGTTAAAGGCGATCGTGTCAGTGATGCAGCTTTTCGTATAACTGAAGTTTTGGTATCTTCATACTGGATCACCATCTGGAGTGATGGCAAGTTGGTACTATTGGTACACGTCTCAATCACATCTTGTTATCCTTCTTTGCACACTCATTAGCTGTCATTAAATTTTAACGAGTTAAGGCACGTCGTTCTGCCCTATATTTGAGGTCTCCATGAAACAAATTTAAGCAGGACAATGCACGACCGAAAATCATCCGTATTTTCAGACCTTCCTTGATACAGAGAGTGTTCGACTGTTGCTCTGGCCAGCGCGTTCTCTTGATCACTCACCAATGAAAATGACTGTATAATTATTAAAAAGCGACTGACACGCCTTTACTCACCAGTAATTAAAACTATAAACCTTAAACAAACACAATTATATGAAATGTCTAAAATAATCTAATACGTGTTGCTAGTAACAAATTCAATTCATAACGTATGTAATTAGATGAATAAAGTATTACATAAGCCATTCTAATAATTCAACGTTTTAAAAAAATCTAATATTCAGTATGTTATAAGTTTGTCAGTAAAACAGCATCTAAAAATCTAAAATTAAGACAGTGATTGTAGAAGGATTCCCACAAAATTAATAAGTAATTTGTGAAAGTAAAATTTTGTTGTGCAAATTTTTCCGATGACATTAAAGAAAGATTGCGGCGGAAAAAAAAAAAAAAAAAAAAAATGGAGTTCGAAAAATTTTTTTTTTTTCACCATGTGATGTTAAGCGTAATAAGAGTTAAATCTCTCTCTCTCTCTCTTTTTTTTTTTTTTTTTTTTTTTTTTGCAACAGGAAGTTTTTTTTAGCAACTTTGTTAATTATGTAGGGAAATCGGACCAAAAATAGAATAAAATAAAAAAAGATATTTTTTTATTCAGCAATTTTTCTTCATTTAAACTGAACTAAATATCTTTTAAAATGTTTTATGAGTTTGTTTACTTACGTTTACTAATTTAATCTGTCTTTTTCTTCTTTTTATTTATTTATTTATTCATTTATTTATTCATTTATTAGTTTATTTAATATTTTTTGCAGTAGCAAATGTTACAACTTCTCTTTTTAAGCGCAAACTAGTTGACCTCTTTAATATTTGGATATAGAGAATTTGTACATTGCGCTGAAATAAACATGTTAAGAAAAAACTTCGAATATTCCAAAATTAAGAATATATAAAATAGAAATAACACACTCTACATTTTCGCGGAAAAAACGATATTTAAACCAAAAATGCCTCCAATATTTTGGGACATCTCATACGATATACAAAAAAATTGGATTAAAAATGTAAATTAAAACCACTATGAAATAAAATACATCTCTCTTCAATGCATTTAAGAACCTGCAAATTCCCTATACTCATAAAATAAGGCAAATAGTTGTTAATGATATTACTTGTAATATTCAATTAGAAAAAATATAGTTCGCAAAACATGAAATGTCAAATCATATATGTCCTTCAATTTATTTAAATACTATTTTACTGTAAAATATGTGATGTTTAACGGAATATAGAGGTGTTCAGTCAGTGTTCATATAATTATTATTTTTAGCCATTCTTTTTTTTTTAACACTTTGACTGCCATGGCTATCATATGTGATAGCCAGTGATTTTTTCGTTGGGACTCTGGCTATCAGATATGATAGCTATGATGTTTCAACACTTCTGTCCTTAGCTATAAAAGCGATATCAGATAAAAATCGTACTGGTGTTTGATTGTTGGAGGATGAAAATCTCCCCATGTGTTGCAAAATGAATCAGCTTGATTTTTTTTTTTTTTTTTTTTTTTTTTTGTATATAGTTTTATGTTGAAAAATATACAAATTACACAAAGGAATTTTCGGGCCCCGCCGTGAACATTTGTAATTTTGGCTTGGCAGTCAAAGTGTTAATCAATCAGTGACAATTCCATGACTTAATGTATATACTCCTATAAAGAAACTTCCTAATGTTTCGTTTAACTAAGATATGTTGGAAATTGGAAACTTTACATCTCTCAAAATAAATAACAATACCATTGTATGGTCTGCCTTGAATCTAATTAAATATTATTTACATGTAATATTTCTAATTACCAAGGGAAATTAAACTATTAAATACTATTTGTAGCCAATTTTTAACTGTTGTGAAAGCTGGTTGAAAATCCAGGACTTATAATAATAAAAATAATAATAATTTTTATTCTAACCACTCGACTGATCGTCGACCATGCGTTGGAAATTGGAACATTGACAGCTTGCAAATTTTGTAATTGCAATGCAAGATTATATATACATATATATATAAAGTAGGAAAAATATTTTCATAAAACTTAGCTGAGCCAAAATCAGCGACAAAATTAATAACTAAAAAATAATTTTAAAGAAGGACACTGAAATAGCCCACCTTCATTTAGGAGCTGCAGTGTTACAAACAAACACACAAAAACAAATAGACAAATGCTTGAAAGTTACAACACCCCTCTTTTTTCGTTTAAGCTTCAGTTTTACTCTGAAAAATGAATATTTTTCTTTTTCTTCTAGATTATCATTTTTCTCTTAGTATATAGAATATTTTAAACAACAAAATGCACAAGTTCCCTAGAAAAAGCATTAGTTGTCTTTCTAGTCAAGAAAAATAAATAAGGCAGAAAAACAATGAAAAATTTCACTTTTTTAATTAATTTAAAAAACAAAATGCGGTCGCATCACTTAACAAAATATACCACCATTAAAAAGTAAATAAATAAACTAATAGATCAATTGAACCTTGCCAATAACGAAAATAATTGGGTCAATACTTCAATATTAAAATCGTGATTATATATATATTATTTTTACAATAGAGGTCGTCACGAAATTACCACAGAATGCAACTTATTTCTGAAAAAAAAAAAAAAAAAGTGTTTCGAATGGTGGTTTATAAACATATATCTTATAATGGAATACACAATTAGCCACATTTTAATTACATTTAAAAAAATCTTGTCGCATTGTTTTGAGTAATGTTTCTACATCTACTCTACTTGAGAATTTTTTTTTTTTCTTTTTTTCAATTCGCAAATACAAGTGTCGTAGAAATCGAGGCGATATTTGTGTTATCTGCATCACTTTCAAAAACTACAATCAGTCCTCGCCCAATCTGAGCCTGGGTTACCAGTAACCGGTAATTTTCCTAAGGATGACGATAATATAATCAGATAGGTTTTGGTTTTAATAAAGCCTAACTAAAAATATGTATGAAAATTGTTACAGTCTTACAAAAAATCCAGGACATATACATACATGCACAAGATTAACTCATTTAAAAACAAGGAGAATTTTATTCGCTTCTGGATAAACATAAAGTGAAAAGAAAAATAACTAAGCTTAGTCATTTCTATTAATCGATATCGCAATTATTTCTCCTTAGCCAAATAACTTATTTATGCATGAATTCTACTTATCTGTCTTTTTCATCTAATTTACAAACATTAATGATACCATTCACAAATAATTAAGCAGTCGAAAATGAGAAAAATGAACAAGTATCACAGAATTGGTGAAATGTCGCCAGAAAAGAAGAGTCTGAGTTTAAGAAATTGAAGTACATTTGCATAATGCGTGACCGTCTTCAATGAAAATGGCTACTCTTCGTGTTCATTGCAGACATATTTTTTCTTAGTTTCAATTAGAGTCATTTCAAACGATAAACTAAAACACTAAATGTATATTCATTTTGCATAGTCACTCGAAAACATTTGTTCTTCTTTACTTCATAGAAATTTTATTAGCGCGATGGTAGTTTCGTTTTCTTAGCGTGTATCATTAGAATGCGATAAAAGAGTGAAAATATCAAAACTAGACTCATAACCATACAAAAAAAATTTACCACGGCTTAATTATTAATACAAATTCCTATTAAACATATAATTTAGTTAGGTACTGTAAATGTTCGTGCTATAATTAAAGTATTCTTGGCTGAAGAAATAAATACTACTAAAAATATGTGAGACTGGGATTATTCTTTCAGATGTTTGCAGGGAAAGGTTGAATAAATAAAAGAACAAATATACATATATTATTTATTAAAAAATATATGAAAAATTATGTTAATTATTATAAAATATATTGGCGGTTTTACCTATTACACAAATATTCTAGATTTCGTCTGACTCACAACAACTTTTGAAACTAATTATCCATAATAAAATATTTGAAAAAATTATCATCCAATCATTTTAATTTAATTAAATTATTTACTTTATTTGCTTATTTATTTATACTAGCTGTTTTTTTTTTTTTTTTTTTTTTTTAATGATGAAGAAAAAAAAAAATAGTCTTACCATAAAATATTCATCACTGAAGAATCCTAAAATGCAAATATATTTTTCATTTCAATAGGGATAATAAATTTTATGATTAAATAAAACAGAAAATAAAGAACTTTTATTAAGGAGAAAGCTTAGGTGATTTCTTTTTTTTCTTTTGCTGTAGGGGGGACTGGGGTTAGTTGTGACAGGGGGCATAGGGCTTTCTGAATGAGCCAGTAGGTTGCAGAACCTATCGCTTCATGTGAGTGAGCAGGTTGATTATTGTAATGTGCTGTGTAAGTTTGTAGGTATAGCGTTGCGTTCTTTTCGAGAAAAAATATTTGTATTGTTTTAAATGCAAAAGTAAATTTTGTAACCTTTGTTAGAATCGTCATTGCCACGAGGTATCTTGAGGTATGTAAACTTCCTAAACATAATTTGAATATTTATATTTTGAGCTGTTATTCTATGTATTTAATTTGTTATGGATAACAACTTTTCGGAAACTAATAGATAAAGTTCAGAACGCGGGGCTAGTTGTGACGAATTGTAGGAGGCATGTTGTGACATTGTCTCTACTGGCCCAGGCATGATTTTTAATGCAGGTTTTTAAATTTCAGGAAAAAATATGTTAAATTACAATAGGCTTCCTAAAAGAGCTAAAAATACTTTCGAAGATTGTAAGTAGGATGCAACAGAAGTAAATTCTGGAAGGTGCAGTTTAAGGAAACCCAAGAACTGTTTCGTGTAAATAGAATGTCACTTCTTAGATATATGAATAAAAATAAGAGTACTAATATGGAAGAAAATATTGAAATAGGATATAAAAAAAAACCACATATGATATTACCATTATAGGAAAAGGGCAAACAGTGCATCTTAATCAACACACACACACAAAAAAAAAAAAAAACCTTACGTTATTAAATAAAATTAAGTAGCAGGAATTGGATACCTCTGAAGATGACGAAAATTGCTTATGTTTAGTTCGCTAGGAGCAATACAAATTTTCTAGATCCGGAGTAAACTTGGTGATATGATGGGAAAAAAGATGGGCTCATGCCAAATGCACCGAAAATGAACCTTATTATATTTATATTAACTGCAAACTGCAAATCAGACGCTGAAACAAGCGATAGCAATGAATGATTAAAAATATAGGTAGGCCTATAGGATATAGACCCCCACGTTGTAGTAAGCTACTGAGTCAAAGATGAATATCGCTAAACATTTTTGTTAGCCTACTTTTTAATTCTTTCCTGATTAACACAGTATTTTTTTTCTTTATTTCTATTTTTAAGTGTCTCTAAATGTAGCTTATAAAAGACTAAGATTTTACAAGTGTTAGTAATTCAACTCTTTTTTTTTTTTTTTTTTGGTTTACAGAGTTATTAAAAGAATTAAAGTGATTTTATTGTGTTAAGAACGATATAAGTGAATAAAATTTTCGTTGTTAGTTTAAAATATAGCATTTTATTACCTTTTTCACATAATTTGTATATTTTACAACGTGTTTGTATGTGTAATTTTTATGTCACGATGTGCCCCCGCTACTGGGCAAGTTGTGACAAATTTCGATGATACGCATAATTAATTTTATGGTATGAAAAACGTTAATAATATTAATGATAGTTTTATAAATACACAAGATTTACTTTATGGTATGATACATTAAATGTTTCATTTTAGTTCAAATCTTAGAGTTAATTTCAAAAATGACGAAAACGTCACTACTAGCCCCGGTCTCCTTTGTTTTAATCATAAGTAGATTTTTAAAAATTCCGATAATCATTAACTCTTTCTTTTTTTATCTATTTTTTATTTTATTTTGCAAAATTTATTTAATCATTTTTGTGAAAATTTATTTTTTTGTTTAAAAAACAATTCGCATTAACTTTTAAAATATCTTTTGCTTTGTATAAGGCTTCATTTACAAATGTAGTCCTCTGTTCATTAATTCTCGTTTTATTTCCTGATGTTTGATCTTCATTGCAATTATGCATTATATATATGTATATACTCATGGTGGGTTCTGCTCCTCATTTCGTCTTCTAATTATTACTATTGTTTTACCGTTATTCTTTGATCATATCTGCTATAAATGATCTCATCTTTCAACTCTTTTCATCTTCCTTCGGGGCTTCAGCCTTAACACAATAAAACCTATTTTCTCTTCAGAAGCCTAAATTTTTACTTATAATGAAGCCCTTCTTCGCGAGTTTTGTAATAGCATACGGCCAATGTAAATCTGTTATTTTATTTATTTATTTATTTACGTGTGTGTGTGTTTGTGTGAGGGAGTAATATCCTACGAAGTAGGCTTAAAATCGCTTCAAACCGCTGCACAGCTGTGCGCGGCCTCCTTCCGCCTTTTCTAATATTTGGGAAACAATTTATGTTAATTTGTTTTATGTATAAAGCTTCATTCATAAATGTGGTTCTCTAATTATTAATTATCATCATCCTTACTGATGATTGATCATTGTAATGATGAATTATACATACACGCATATATATATATATATATATATATATATATAGAGAGAGAGAGAGAGAGAGAGAGAGAGAGAGAGAGAGAGAGAGAGACGTGGTGGCCTCTGCTCCTCCGTTTTCTTCTAGTTACTACTATTATTTTTCTGTTATTCTTTAATCGTATTTGCTATAAACGATTTCATCTACCAAAATTTAAGCACATTAAAAAATTGGCTTTGTTTTCTCTAAAGTTTCATTTACAAATGTTGTTCTCTGGACATTAATTCTTTTCTCCGATCCTAATGTTTGGATCATTGTAATGATGAATTATATATATATTATACATTGGTATTCAAAATTAAAACAACAACCTGTTTTCTCATTTTCTTCTTTTGAGCATAATTTTTATACTTGAAAAATGATGGAAGTAATGGCAATACTTGAAAAATGATAGAAGTGTATTTCAGGTTGTGCCGTGTGTTTTTAATATAAGATTATATTTATTTCCACCAGGTAATGTGCACATAACTTTCAGAAGACATACAGGGCTGCCAATATTTAATCCATAACATTCTTTATTATTGTTAATTGTTAGTGGAAGTTCTTTACTGTAATATTTTACCATGTCCATGAAAGCTGCTCAGGAATTGAAATTAATTCCTCATAGCCATATGGTAATTAATGTATTTTTTTAAACTAAATATTCTTCTTCTTCTTCTTTTTTTTTTTTTTTTTTTTTTTTTTTTTGTAAATTTTCACATTTTGAAGCTTTTTGAATTGTCTTTTAGAGTAAATTAAAAACAAACAATTTCAGGCAATCCAAATGTTGTATTTTGAAGTTAATACGTTTGTTACTAGAAAAGTTCGATCTAGATTGATAAGTTTCAACGAATGTTGCTTTTGAAAGATGTCTGAATAATTTTAAATGTACTTTTGAATTTAATAACAGATTTGAATTTTATATAATTGTGAGTAACGTAATGAAACGGGGGTTGAGGTTTTCAGTATGCCTTTTCACACAGAATTACTTTTCAAATAAAGCTGTTCCGAAGCCTATTTTGAATCGTTTTAACATAGGTTTGCATACTCGCTATCTTACCCCTTAATCTATAATCTGTATTTATAATATTAAATTTCAGGGTAAGAAAATGTCGTGTGAGTGACACACCAGATTATTATGATTCTTTTAATGTGACTCAAAATTATCGAAAATACTTAAGGTAGCGTACACCTTTAGAAGCCTTTTTTTTTTTTTTTTTTTTTTTTTTCCAATTACCTCGAAAATTACGCATTTGGATTTGAAAGATTTTTATAAGATTGTATATGGTAGTTTAGGAGTTGCAGTAGGTAGTTTAGGATGTGCTAGCAAACTAATTGTACTGAACAATTTTCGAAATTTTCGAAACACTTCAATTTTTTTAATTCCTGGAAATGAAGAAAGATATGTTTATAAAAATAGTTCAAAACTTGGATAATAACACTGTAAACATGTATACAAATTTTATAACTTTTAAAGTAAGAGTGTAAGACCTAGAGTATATATTTGACTGGAGAGTATCCTTTTATCGAAGAATGTAACCAACATAAAAAATCACATGACGAGTGTTTTTCAAGTTTTCACCAATGAAGATCACTTGTCACGCCCTCAACCTACTTTCGGGCAAGGGGTGCCAAAATATTTCATTATGTCATCCAGTTACGGCAATTTTATTCGTCACGTGACCGATAAAGTCCACCTGAATCATCGTTACCCATTGGATAGGTACTTAAGTGTTGAATGATCTCTATAGTCAGATATGTAAGCTCTAGAATGTAGGTGATATCGTGTTTTGCGGTAGGTTGCATACATAGAAAATTATAGTTGCCAACATATTAATTTGTTCTAGATTATTTTAAGACCCGCCTTTATTTCGAGCCAATTTATTTATAGAATAATTTTCTCTAGCATATGACTGTGACAAAAGAAGAAAAAAAAAAAAAAAACTTTTAAAATAAAAGTGGTATGAAATAAAGGCGGAGCTAAAAATTTTCCGGAATAAATTAAAATATTGGCAACCCTGAGAAAATGCGAAAATGAGAAAATTTTGCTTACGAGAATTTAAAAGCAATATGCAGTGTATGCTATATAAGGGTTTGAAGATTATTCGTAGGTAGAAGTTTATTTTATTTATATTTTTTTAAATATTTTAATTTTTTTTTTTTCGCCCTTGACAAAAATTGCGCATCAACAATGCCCCTATAGCTTAGCAAATATTTAAGTAAAACTATTTAAAACAGTAAAACAGTTTAATTAAAACTATTTTTACTTAAACTGATTTAGCGTGGTAATTAAATCTACTATTACTGCCGTAGACATTAACAGTTTATCAACAAAAGTTTAGCGATGATTTCTGTGACTTCAGTTTAAATATTCTACAAATCAGAATAAATTTCAATTTTCAATTTCAATATTTACATCCTTTGTTACACAAAAATATAGCTTGTAAAAATAAAAATATGCATATATATATTAATTATATTTTATTTAATGTATAATGATTCCCCTAAATAATTTTATACCGACATGCGCACGCATATCAATTAAAGAATGCTTTCCGCGAATGAATTTCTGCATTCATTAAAAGCACGGCTTCTTCCTTTCTTTATGGCATTTTCTGTATTCATCGTATTTAAATAAAGGAAAATTCTTTAATATAAACTTAGAAATACGACAATATTTCCATTTATAAATTAAATCATTATTACATTCCATTTTCCAACAAATGAGCAATAATATTTCCGTTAGAATAAAATGTAATAATATTTACAATTGTTTAAAATTTGAGTTTTAAAATATGTAAAAGAATATTTGTATTTCAAAAAGAACGCATAGCATAAATGATTTTTCTCTGTTGAAGATTGATAATTCGAAAACAACATTATAATTTTGTACATCCAGTTAATAACTTTTTTTTAATTGTTTGTTTGTTTTTTTAATTATTGTGAAATTTACTTCATTTCATCTATTTAATAAATCAGCTCTAAATTTCTAAAGAACATATTTATATATAAGGAAAAAAAAAAAAAAAACTTCACAACTGACACTTACATGTTAACGCAGTTATCGGGATGTAAATAAATAAAGTAATTAAAATATATATGTTTTTTAATTATCTTAAACCTAATTAACATTACAGACCTCACACTCCTTACCTTTTGTGCATCGAATTTTTCAAATAGTATTTTTCTTTACCTTCTTCTGCATAAATAGGTAAAAAGCATTGGATTTGTGAAAATTTTCCATAATCTGCGTTTTACTTTTTTAACGGATGTTTGTGGATGTCTTGAACACGACTTGTCCATATTTTGAAAATCGTTTCCCTTTTTAGAATTAAAGAAGATAAAATATATATATATATATATATACATATGATAGTCAACCAGGGATTTTTTTTTTTTTTTTTGGTCCCTTATATGAAGGGACATTGCTCCCATTCTGTAAGAAAGTTTGTTTCTGTGTTTGTTTCTGTTGTTTCTGTGTGTCGAATGTTTTGAACATGGACATCGTTTGAAAGATCTCGTCAGTAATTTTAAAACGAATGACTGAACTTTTGGTGTGTGATAATTTAAAAGAAATTTATTGATTTTTTTTTTTCCCGTACAAAAAAAAAAAAAAAAGTAATAATAAATAATTTGCATTCTATGAATTTGTTTTGGAAAATATAAAAGTAAGTTTTAGTTATACGGTGGTCACAGCGTACTAGTTTAATTTATCTTTCATTTTCTGTAAATCTCATCGTAAAATATTCTGTTTTAAATTTCTTTTGAAAATTATCCCCCCCCCCCCGAATAGATAAATAAATGAATAAATAAAGGATTATTGGGGTGGTTGGTTGGTTGGAATTTTACATCACACTAGTGCTGCGCAATGGACAATTGGCGACGGTCTCGGATTCACCCCTAGTAGTGGTCACAGACAGGTTTTGATCCTCCACGGAAGGTATGGCTCTCTCGCTTCGGTGACTCCCAGAGGTATAATTATGATGACAACTTGGAGGGCATTGTATCCACGACAGATTTTACGTGCACCAGCCACCATTAGCGTAAACGACGGTCTTTGGCCGGCTCTGGTACTGAACCCGCAACCTTCCAATTACGACCCCAAATGATGATCAGGAACCGTGCATTAACGAGTGAATTACGCTGATACGTATTATTTAACTTAAAAGTACGTTTTTGTTATTTTTTATTTTTTAATACCTTGGTATTAGCAAAGAAGCGGCACTTATTATGTGCAGCTTCTTCATTAACACTGAGGTTAACAAATATTCATATATTTAAATTGGTGACTATTATTTTAAAAATACTTAGGATTCCTTTGAAATGTTTCTAAATTAACTAAATTATCACTATATTTCGTTTTGCGAAAAACAAGAGAGAAACCATAAGCCCTAGAAGAATATACAGGAGAAAATTAAGAAAAAAAAAAAAAAAAAACATTTTAAAGTAAAAATTATACAAAAAGAATCATCTCTATTTTCCAAGTATATGTCTCAAGAAACGAATATTTTTTCCGTAAATTTACGACCCTAAACAACTGATTTTTGTTATTTTTCGTCAAAGATGATGTTTTTCTTTTAATCTTTTCCTTTTATTTTTTTACATTTACCCCTTCCTCTTGAAATCTTACTTGAAATGCTTTTTCCGTATAGCGCGGACTTTTGAAAAAACTTCTTAGCATTTTACGATCAGAAACAGAAAAAGTAAAAAGTTGTATTTTTAGGATATTTCTCTTTTTTAAACTGCCTTTTCGATAAAGTAAAATAAAGTATGTAAAAAATAAATTATTTGATTTCCGCTACATTTATTAGTTTCATTTTTATTATTATTATTATTTCTTTTTGAAGAAATATTTAATTAAGAAGTATTAAGAAGTATTATTATATAAATAATTAAGAAATATTATTTGAAGAAATATTATTATACTTCAAGATTTAACAATATTGAAGTCAATATTGCTATTTATTTATTTGGTATGATTCACAATAATTTATCAGTAGTTTTAAATAATTACAAGGTATTTTACAACGGTGTTAATTTTATTATTATATTTAAAATTGTTTAAATTAGTAATATATATTACGTTATTATATTCCATGGAGTATTATATTGAATGAACTCATTTACTTTGCTATGACATACACAAATATAACTACATTTCAGAAACAGTACATTTGTAGAGCATCTCATTTGACGATATTCAGAACACTGATTTAAACGAATATAATATTCGCTTTAATTACAGCCCCCTTTTTTTATTGACTGTTTTATTAATGAGCATAGTTATTTATTATTTGCTTCTTCTAAACTATTTCCGTAAGAGTCATTCTTATATACTGCACTTAAAACAATCTTATGCTAAATATACTGAAATTTTAGTACTGTAATGATGTCGCTTCTTTATATGTTAATAATAATAATAATAATAATAATAAAACTCAATGATACATTTGGAATATTTCTTTGGAAATATATTTAATTTGTATGATGTATGACTTATATTATTATACTGTTCCTATAAATGTAATAATAATACGAACGTAGTATAGAAAAATCTGGTGCGAATCAACCACACGACTTCCATTGCACACTGTTACACATATATGCACTTTACGGAGAATAGTAAAATTTGATTGATGTGGATGTGATCAGGAACATAAAATTGACCTAACAAAGCACGCACCTAAAAATTTTTCCGATAAGAGAAAGCTGATACACGTGTAAAGACGTTTAAAATAGACTTTGCACTAAGAATTAAAAAATTGAAAAAAAAGAAAAAGAAAAAGAAAAAGATAG
Organism: Salticus scenicus; assembly: GCA_963930645.1. Classification (NCBI taxonomy): domain Eukaryota; kingdom Metazoa; phylum Arthropoda; class Arachnida; order Araneae; family Salticidae; genus Salticus; species Salticus scenicus. Next base: position 81,926,008 of record OZ005654.1, on the reverse strand, counting down.
GACCATTTTTTGAAGCACCAGTTTCCGAGATCTAAAACTGACCTACTAATCAGGAAGACACACATGGAACTCATGTGACAAACATAGAATACACGACAAAGGATATCAAAAATGAGTCTATGTAAATATTTTCAAAAAAATCATTAGAGCCATTTTTTTCAGATACCGACTTTTACCAGAACTTGGCATGTTTAACAGTTGACCCGCAAACAGCAATTACATATAAAAGGGGTTTAATATGGCGAGGTTAAAAAAAAAAAAAAAAAAAAAAAAAAAAATCTGTACTGACGTTTTCATAGGAACGCACCTACAAAACCTCAAACTGAGCTACTTATACAGGACGCCTGTCATTTTTTCTCAACTAACCAACTAATTCGTACGAAAGGACATCTAACAGAGTGTTTATACAGCAACGTTGAAGAAAATTGTTAAAGCCATTTTGAGATTCGAACTTATAGCCTCACTTCCGGTTTCGGATGTACCACAAACAAACATCTGTACACCAGATTTCCTCAATTCTGAAGTTTGGCAGTTCTATCTTTATTGGTTGATGATAATCAGAAAGTTCCCCGCATACATGCACACACTTGCAAACACACACACTGAACAATTGTCAAAAAAAAAAAAAAAAAAAAACTTTTTTGACTCAGGAGACCGTAAAACAGGTAAATCAAGGGAAAACTCGATATCGAATATTCGGACCGATTACAATACTTCCATTACATACAGTAGTCAGGTAATGGGAGTAAAGAAAAGACTTGAATGAAAGTTTCAAAATAATGATAATACTAATAATAATAATAAAATTTGTAAAAGTTTCAAATCCTTCAAAAAAAAAAAAAGCTGCAATCTAAATGAGAAATATAATTTTACTACTAAAAAAAGACTGCAATCTTAAAATAATTCAGATTTTTATCGTAACAGTTTATAATATCATCATTTTTGCAATTTTACAATTATATATATATATTGGTTATCATGAAGTAAAATAACAAATATGCAGCAAAATATTTATCTGTGTGGAAAAAAGCCGTTTCATTTGAACTACGTAAGATATTTTTCTTACAAATAAGATGGAAAAATATTATTTAAAAAATATTTCTTTCATTTTATATATTGTTTCTTATGCAAAAGTTTGTTGAAAGGAAAATAAAATAAAAAATCGTGGTATTTTAACGTAATCATAGCAATATGACAGAAGAATCATATCCTTATCTTACATATGATTTACATTCTCCCAGAAGAAGGGTTTTATCTTTATAAGTTGAAGCTCATTCAGTGTAATATAAAATCATGTAGAGTGGTTTTATGTAGTAAATAGATCGTTTATTTCAGTCATAAAAAAAAATTACATTGATTTAAGGAATTAAATTTACGCTTCTTTTTAAAATGGAACATTGCATCTTTCAATGTTTATCTAGTTTCAATAATATGTACTGTTGAATATTTCTAAGAATTATTGCAATACCCAATAATTCTTTTAAACATTTAATGCCCCGTGATAGGATATATATCACAAGAATCACCAACTTTAAAATTGGTAAAGGCGTGGCCAATTACTACGCCTGCCATTTTTCCTCAAATTCTTAAAAGAAAAAAATTCACACTTTGTGTCGATTTCTCTTTTAGTACCTCTCATTTTTAATACCATTTTTTAGAAGGGTATTTTTCTTCTTATTTGATTATAAATACATTTCGGAAAAAAATACTATTAAAAGAAAAAGAAAATGTGGTGTGAAAAAAAGCAGGCAGCATCAAGATTATTGAATAAATTAAAATTTCCATATACCTATAACATGAAGAATTAAAATTAAAATTACTGTTATCAAATAAACTAAAAGAATTTCATTCTAAAAACCAATCTTAATCTCAAAAGTATTTTAATATACCATTACTAGAAATAAATAACCCATTAAAGAGTTAAGACAATTATATATTTTCCTTTTTTTAAATTTATACAACAATTTATATATATATTTTTTAATATTGAAACGCACAGTTAGCTGAGAAGTTCTACTTTCCAAGCTGGCCGATCTGAGTTCGAACCGAAATTCCATTCGTTGCACTAGTCTTTATGTTTTAAAATATTTAAAAATCATTACGAACGATTTAGGTGAATTAGATGAATTAGCTTTATGATTATCCTTATTAAAATCATACTCTTTTAATTTTCTTTTAAGCCAGCGAGAGGGATAATTATTACGCTTTAAGTCCGAAAAAATCCTTTTCAATTCAAACTGGAAAAGTTCATCGGTACTGCAATATAATTTTGCGCGGTGAAGTAACGTATGGAAAACAGCAGATTTATGTGAAGAAGGGTTAACTGACGCTGGCTATACGCTGGCTTAAAAGAAAATTAAAAGAGTATGATTTTAATAAGGATAATCATAAAACTAATTCATCTAATTCACCTAAATCGTTCGTTTCTATTCCTTACTATAAAAATATTTCTGAATCTATTGCCAAAGTTTTACGCACTGTTAATTTATCTGTTTCCTATAAACCTCAATTTCTAATTCGTAATTTCCTTTCTAATTTTAAAACTGTTATCCCCCCTTTTTCCCGTACAGGTGTTATTTATAATATCCCTTGTAAATCTTGTAGTTCAGTTTATATTGGTCAAACTGGCCGTTCTCTTCATACTCGAATTAAAGGAACATAAAACAAATTTCAAAAACCGTGATATACGTTCAAAAATAGTACAACATGCCATAGAAACAGACCATTTACCTGATTTTAACAGTACTAAAATAATCGTATCTAATTGTTTAAATTATCACTCAAGAATTTTCCTGGAGGGCTGGTACACAAATCAACATTTATCGCCACTTAATGAGGCATGCGCAGTTCCTGATGAATACGTTGTACTCACATAATGAAAGTCTGTTGTTCATCTCATCATTTGCACTTGATGTTTTTACTGATGAGGAGCCTGTAAAAGGCTCGAAACGTTTAAATTTATGTTTTTGTGTTTTTAATGTTTTAAAATGTATATTTTTAATGTATATTATCTGTCTCATTTTTTAATGTGATTAAAATTTAATTTTACTACGAGACGTAATGATTTTTAAATATTTTAAAAGTAAATATGCACTGTTAAAAATTTCTGTAAAAGTACAGAAAAAGTATTGAGACTCTCCGTAAATGTACATGAGTTCACTGTTAAGAGCAGTGAATCAAGAAACTCAGTTTGCTGTTAAAAATTTCTGTAAAAGTACAGAAAAAGTATTGAGACTCTCCGTAAATTTATATGAGTTCTCTGTTAAAAGCATTGAATCAAGAAACTCAGTTCTTAATTTACAGATATTTCCTTTTTCTAAACAACGTTTTCCCTGTAGGGATTTTGATAGGTACATTAAATAAAAAAACTATATATGTATACATAACCTTAAAATTATTTTTATATTAAAATAAATACCTATTTATACATATAGATTTATTTAACTAGAAGTTTTGAAGGCAGAAATATACTGAATAGTTTGTTTCATTGTAGTGTACTATTACGTAAAAAGGGAAAAAAAAAGGGAACGTTAGGGAAAATTAGATTGTTTCTGCGGGATGTTTATCTTCGTATCTACTCATTAAGAGTTTGTTGTTGTTGACTGTATTGAAGAACTTAAAGCAATTCGTGTTTTCATTTGGAATTCATAATTAGGTAAGTTAAATTTTATACAATCTTTTATCCTATTTTAATAATCAACAAAAACAATGACTGTTTATGTTAGTTATATTAGCGGTTATTTTTACTTTCTTCTATATGTAATATAGAGAAGAGAAAGCATTTGATTCGCGAAAATTTTCGACCTCCATTTTTCGATGGATTTACGTTTTGGGATGTCCAGAACACGAATTGATAGTTTTTAAAAAATGTCTGTCTGTATCCCTTTTTTGTGGACGCTGTATCTCATGAACCAATGAATGAAATGTAAACAAACTTGGTATTTAGTTGCACCCTGACATAAACTGGTGCTGATTAGATTTGGGGATCAATCGTTAAACAGGTGCTGTGATCGCATTTTTTTTAATTTTTAACATGACAATATAGGACACAATTTCGTATAAATGTACATAATGAGAGTTATTTTAAAATTAATACGAATTATTGATAATAGTAGTAGTTAACTAGGGAAAAAATTTTTGCATGTGGGGCATCGCTCTCCCCTGGGGGTTAAGTACCCCCCAGGGGAAGTAAGTTTTCAATATGGGTATCTTTCGAAAGATCTCGTCAATACCTTTAAAACTAATGGTTGAACTATAGATTTGTGCTAATTTAAAACAAAGTTATCCATTTTTTCCTTTTTTTTTTTTTTTTTTTTACTTTTTACGAAAAAAAACTTGGAAAAAAGTCATTTCTTTTGAGTTGGAAAAAAAACAAACATCTTTCGGCATTTAGTGATAATTCTATCAGATAAAAATCTTCTGCATTTATAATTGAAAAGAATTTGATAATTTAATAAGTAATTTTTATTGAATAAGTTTTGTGTAAAATTATATAGAAGAAAGTCATGTGGTAGCCACATCATACTAGTTTTTAGTTTAATATCGTCTGAAATTTCTATATGTTTTCTTATATATTCGTTTTACAGCCTCTTCCTGTCATTAAAAGTGTTTGCTGTCATTTTCTGAAAGACTGAAAAATAATCTAGATTACCTTAAATCAAAATAGTAGGAATTGAGGAAAAAGTAAGTCATTTCCACATTATATAATTAATAGTTTAAATAATAATAAAATAAGTAAATTTAAAAATCGAAATACAAAATAAAGATTTTGTAGATGGGAGTTTTATCCAAGAATTTTTTTAATTAATGTTTTTTTTTTTTTTTTTTTTTTTTTTTTTTTTTAAGGGAGGGGAGGACGGTTTGTATTCTAAACCGTCCAATATTATTAATTTTGCTTTCTGAAAATTTTGAAAATCTGCTTGCGTGTGTATATGTATGCCTATATATATGCACAAGTTAAAAATCCACAATGTAAGAAAAAGAAAATTATTGTTGCTGTTGCCGAGCAATGGTAATAGAAGGGTGGTTTGGGGGACAAATTAAATTTTCTGACAAGTTAATATTTTTCAGAATACAGTTTGATATTTAAGGATTCAAAGTACAGAGTGTATATCAAATTGAGTGAGGAAATGTTTAAATTAATACGAAATTTTATCCAGGCTGTTATATGTTGCGGACTAATTTATATATCAAAATAACCGATACACATAAAACGTTACTTTTAAGTACAAAATCCAACTGTATTTTTGAATTATCCTGGATGAATATACCATAATCAGAAGCATGCCAAGACTGCGGTTACATGTTTATGAAGGGAGACGGACGCAGACGATTGTGGAGCAACTGCAATTTAAAAATACAGTTTCACTGAAATATAGCTAATAGATTCTGCTTAATAACGCATTGTCAAAAAACTTTCAGACAAGTTTTTGCATTGACAGAAATAATTTTTGTTAAACACGTTTTTTCTTTTCCTTCTTTGTAAGGGGAAGATTTTAATAACTGGACAGTTTTTAATTCGGAGTATAATAAAGTTAAGAGAGTGCTTGGAACTATGGCCGAGTCCCCAGGCCTAGGACTTGAGGGTCCTAGGTCTGGGGTAGTGTGCCCTTTGAGGGGGGGGGGGATGTTTATTAAGGGGGCCCAGCCCAGATTTTATGAGTCTCGGAGAAAACTACTGAAAACTTCGAACAGCTAGGTCGACGAGCTAGACGTGGGATTGAACTCAGCACTTCCCGTTTATCAGCTCTGAGCGTAGAATGGCACGGCCACTCATGGAGTCGTACAGTTTAGAGATGATTCAGGAGCAGTTCACTCTCTCAGGAGACAATAAATTGTTTTATTTCCATATTCAAAGGGTGAAAAACTACCTAACATAACAAAACCCTAAAAACTGCTATTTGTATTCAAAATTAATCGTGGAAGAATAGATTAAGGTTATTATTACGTGGCTATTATTTAAAATGCTTATTTATTCCCATAATAGATGATATTTGTAGAATTCTGAAGGCATTGTAAGGAAAAATTTAGAAGTGGGGGGGGGGGAGGAGAGAATTTGGAAATAAAGGTAGCCCCTGAAAACTTTCACCTCTGATATTCTTTTATAATCTGCTACCGGTTGTTTTCAATTTTTATTTTAATATTCTTCAAGTTTTTTCATGTTCTTTATACAACTCTCTATGCCATTAAAAATGTTTACCGTTATATCTTCTACGTGAAGACTGAAACATCTGACTTTTTGAAATCAAAATGCAAGAATTTGAGTAGAATTGAAATAAATCGCCTACATCTTGTATAAACAATAGTTTACACATTGAAAATTTTATAAATTTAAAAACTGAAATACAAAATAAAGATTTTATCTGTAGAGAATTCTTATTTATCAAGTGATATTTTTATTTTATTTATAACTTTTAATTCTCTTTTCTTTCTTTTAAGGGGTTTGAGGAGAGGGGTGGAGTTAATGCTTCACCAGCGGAAAGTGTTTTCATTAAAATTTTTGGAGATAAAATTTAAAATTTTGGAATATTTAAATAATTATCATAATATTAATAATGGAAATAAAGAAGGATATTAATTAAAAGAATTTACCTGTAGCTTAAGACCACAAAAAATTACTGTAATTTGCATTTATATTAGTTTATGTAATTATTAAAGACCAAATAATATTTAGAAAATAATTTTTAAATATATTTAATAAACTGGAAATATTTCGTAATTGAATTGTGTAAAAGAGAATTTGCTGCAGAACTATGTATTACTTCATATTACTATAATGATCGAATCGACAAAAGTGGGTCTTGGGGACAGGGGTATCTGTTCTTGAAGCTGGTAGACGGGAAGTGATGAATTCGATACGTAGTCGCGCATGCTGTCCTAGTCGTTCGGTGTTTTCCAAGGTTTTCTCTGAAATTCATGTAAATATGGGCTAATACCCCTTAAAAGTCAGCCCACGTTGGGGTTTTCGGTAATAAATTGAGGCTTACTTAAAAATGTCTAAATTATTTTCAATAGTTTTTGAAAATGTCGTTATATATAGTTATCAAAGTCCCACTCTACTCCTTGTACTTTGGGAATGTCTCGGAATTTCTGAAAACTTTAAGGCATTTGTTAAAAGAAAAGAAAAAAGGGAACTCAGGGGCAAACTTTAAAATTTCTTGGGGATAAAGACATTTCAAAGTAGGCCTAGAACGTACAGCAGTCAATCGGCCTTATTCCCAAATACAATCCAATTCATACTTGTTTTTAATATAAAATACTTCAAAAATATTCCTGTTACACTAGCGTTCATAAAATGGTGCTTAAATATCTTATGATTTCATTATATAAGTGATTTTTTTCCTGTATTAATGATTTAAAATACCATGTTTATCTCTTTTTATTTTCTTTAGATGATTTTTCATTAGATTCTATTTAGATGGAGTATTTAAGATTCATTTAATAAAAAAGCACCACAAAAGTGGCGTTGTAAAAAATATTACTTACAAACTTTGAATAAACACCATAAAATGCAATAAACTCGCAACAATTGTTTCGGGTCGAAAAAACACACGACCCTTCATCCGGCAAACAAAGTAAGCACGAGTGCTGCAGTCAAAGCGGCAAAGGTGCGTTGCCGCTTTGACTGCAGCACTCGTGCTTACTTTGTTCGCCTGATGAAGGGTCGTGTGTTTTTTCCACCCGAAACAATTGTTGCGAGTTTATTGCATTTTATGGTGTTTATTCAAAGTTTTTAAGTAATATTATTTAAGATACACTTTAAAATTCGCTTATGTATACTTAATTTTCTTTTTAGTGCCATGTAATTACAATCCTTTCTTTTCATTATTTGCTTAAAATGTCATAGGATGTAGATTTTGTTTTAAAAATTTAAAGTGTTTTCCTACAATAGTAATTTTTCATAATTTTTCTTTTTTCTAGTTATAATGGAAATTGATCCTGATATAAGAAATGAAACAAGTTGTCTAAGAAATATGAAAATAGAAAATGCCCTAAAATACCCTCATTAGAGACATTTACAAATACCAAATATTTATCCTGTTAAAGAGTTTTTCACCATTTATCTTTTGTTAATGTTATTTAGAAAAAAAAAGATACGGTCAGTGTTATATTAGTAAAATAAAGTTTAATTTTAATCTAATTCAGTATGTTTTATTTTTTAATTATTTTTAATTGTATGTTTTCTTTGCAGCAAAGATGTTTTTCTTCTTAGTGAGCTTTTTGCAATGATTCTAGTAAATTACCGGGATGCTGCTTTCATGTGTAAAAGCGTAGAATTTGTTTCTTCTTTAGATCCTATTTTGCAGGGGGAAAAAAAATGTTTTAAAATTTGTTTTTGTAAAAAAAAAAAAAAAAAAAAAAAAAAAGGCGAAATTTTTTTAATTCAAAATAATCTAATAACAAAATATAACAATAATATAACAATATTAACAAAAAGTTATGTATTTTAAAGATTTGAATTTATGGAACTGGTGACGAAAACCAAAAGAGTACCCGAGTTTCATCTGCCCTGAACCCTAAATTAATATTTAAAAATATTAAAAGCTCTATATTTCTTTATATACTATTTAATACGTACGAACATTTTCTCTCCACTTGCCGTCTATTTAAAAATATTTATATCCCAGAAACTACAATAATTAAGGAAATTATTCTACACATTGTAATGAATTAATTATAAAAATTAAAACTATTTAGATATCAAACTTTTAATACGTTCCTATACTTCTACGATAACGTATTAGAAATCTTATCTGAAATGAGAATTTTTATTTTCAAATAAAATAACTTTTAAAAACCAATTTTATTAAAAACAGAATATTGAAAAATGTTCAAAATTTGTTACAGTTTGAAATAAAATTTGCATCAAATTTGTTAGTCTTGGTTTAAGTGACAAGTTACGCATTTCATTAATACGTTGCACAAATTTACTTTTTAAATAAACTACCAAAACTGTATGCCTAGTTCTTAAGAGAGACCTTTATATGGAAATGAATTAGTAATTTCTTTTCTTTAGCTAATATAAAAATCAATGTGAGTATTTAAAAATTCAAATTCATTTAATACATTACCTTTCCATAAATGACCGGACACTTTCGATTTCAGATGAGTTTTAAAATAACTCAAAAAGTACTTAACAAATCATCTTGAAACTTCAGGAGTGTAAAAAACATGTTATACCTCATGTAGTTCAGTTATTTGTCTGTGCCAAAAGTGAAAATGGGACCAGTAAAAAATTAAAGAAAAATGAGAGCATTTGGCATCACCCAGTATAAAATAATACTCGAAATACATTCTGGCTGTAGCATATGATTATGGGGCTCATTCTCATTTTCTGTATAAATTTTTAAGTCTCAACCGCATGTAATCAGGGAGATATAAAGATTTCTGTAAAAAATTACAGAACATTTTTTTTTTTTTTTTTTTTTTTTTTTTTTTGCTATAACATGCAAGGTATTAAATCCAGTACAAAGCTATATTCGGGAAACCCAATATACAACATTAGATACAACATACTGCAATCAGAATGAAAAAAATATTAAATATCTAATGAAATGTGAGCATTTTTACTAAATAATTTTTAACTGCGCATGACTAAGTTTTAGCTAAATTTCATTTGTATAATTTAGTAGCCAAATGCATTAAACTACTTATATAAAAACCCAATCAAGTATTGTGTAAACTCAAAAAGTTCTTCGCCAAAGAATGAACTGGTCTTCAGTTTCTCTCGAAGAAACGCTAAAGTATAAGGAGTTTTGCTCACATATTTATTTTAATTCGATGAACGGTAATGCAATTTTCTGTGATTGTAAATAAATATTGGGAAAACCCTCTTAACAATTTCTTTGTTGGGGAACAGCTGAAATTCAGTTTATTCTATGACCAGAGCTGCTCCTAATCCGGCAAATTGTTACTACCGCCTCTTTTTCCACACCACTTAATTTTTAGAATATTTGTTTTCTTCATTCATCGTAAATATATTTGAAGAGAATTACTCTAAAAATTAAGTGGTGTAGGAAAAGGGGGGGGGGGGGGGGGAGGGGGTACTAACAATTTGCCGGACTTGGTTGGCAGCTCTGTATGACGTAGAACTTTTTCAGTTTACACGATTTTTGTTTGGGGTTTTTATATAAGTAGCTCAAAAAATTTTACTGTTAAATTTTGAAAATGAAATTTCACTGAACTTTTACGCATGCGCAGTTAGAAATTTAGTAAAAATACTCATATTTCATTAGAAATTTAACATTTTTTTCATTCTGATTGCAGTATACAGTGTTTATTATTGTATGTCCAGTTTCCTGAAAATAACTTTGCACAGTCTTTTTATATTTTGCGTGTTATTGCTTAAAAAAAAAAAAAAAAAAAAAAAAAAAAAAAAAAAAAAAAATTTTTTTGCAATTTTTTAAAGAAACCTTTAACTCCCTGATTATAATATGCGTTAGAGACATATAAACTTAATAAGTTAATGAGAAAGAGTCCTATAATCACATGCTACTGCCATATCGTATTTCAAGCATTAATTATTACAGGGTTAAGCCAAATACTTTCATTTTACTTTAATTATTTTTACCGGTCCTCCTTTCCCATCCCTGAAGTTTCAAAATGATTTGTTTAACATTTTTTGAAATACTTTAAAATGTGTCTGAAATCGAAAGTGTGCGGCCATTATGGAAAGGTAGTGTACCTAACAAATTTTTAGTACTTCTTCCTTTCTTTTTTTCCCCCCAATTTAGAAAGTTTACACCTTTTTAAGAGCATAATAAATTTTAAACGATTAGTGTTTTAATTACATTCTTAATTGTTTTAAGTTAATATCGAATCAAAATGTAATATATATATGTATATTAGTTAAAATATTTATTTTTAAATTGTATTTAAAAAGTGGATGTATTTTTTGAATGAAAGAAACTGAGGTTGTTAACACAGATCTACAAATATAATGTTGGAAAAATTTAATTTATTTTAGTTGATACCTATATTTCTAATATGCTGAAGCCAATTTTCCTCTGTTACACGTAGCTTTTGCAAATACAGGGCAAATCTACCGACACAATACCTTCTCTTTCGGTAGTTTCTAGTATGATTCCATGATTAATTGTAATTAATCATGGAATCATACTATAAAAGTAACCGTATAATTATATTGGTGGAAGAGTCATGAAAAAAATAGCGCACCTTGTATTGATAAATATATGTATGTGATAGAGTAAAATCTAGTTTTGGTTTCAGCCGAGCAAAAACCATCAATATGTCATAATTATCAAATAAAAATTTTAGATTTAGACCTGTGAGATCTTTCACTATTGAATCATATTAAATGAGGGAATTAAGTTTTTATTTTGGTATGGACTAAATATAACCGAGCAATATTAAGCAAACATATGATATATTTTGCAATTATTTCTGATCATTTTATTAGAAGTACCATAATATAAATTAGCTTCTTTTTTAAATTTTTTATAAAAGTTTAATGGATGCAAAATGTACCACAACATTAATAAAAATTGTAGTTAAAAACCTGTTAAAGCGCATCATTACAAATCCTACCAAAGGTAATACAAGCTTAACCAATTTTATACTTCTGAATTTTAATGTAGTTTTGATAAAAAATATATAGTATGTCTATATATATACTAAAGTCCGGTCTTCTTGTCCCATCATTTTCCGAGGAGTTCTTATCTCAAAGTTTGAAGGTGGGAGGTGCGAAGTTCGATCTCAGGTTGAGATTTTCAGCCTACCCATTCGAAATTTTCCAAGGTTTTCTTAAAAAACTTTTGTAAATAAGAGATAGAACACCTTAGAATGACCTACACATAAGGCATTCTACACAGGCCTAGAACTCTGGAGTAACCAATGTGATTTTAGCACCACAATAATATTTGTATATTTAGAAGCCTATATTCAAAACACTCTAAACTGACGCGCATTTAAAATAAATCCCAAAGCTATGAATCTACAAGTGGAAAAACATCCAACTTTAAGTTTCTTTTCCTTAAGTTGTATAAGAATCTGTACTTATGTAACGTATTTACCAGATTCTTACCTATATTCATGAATATAAACTTACTGTTGGATTTTTTTGTACTTATAAATTGATAATAATGAAATTTATTTTAAGTAATATGCCAATTTAGAGTGTCTTCGATACGCTTGTAAACATACTAATATTTAATCGGCGTTACTTAAAGCCGATTGGATGTGCTAGATTTCTAGACCTGTGGGAATTGCCGTAAGTGTAGGTCTTTCTAAAATGTCTTATCCCTTATTTATACAAGTTTTGGAGAAATCCGCGGGAAATTCCGAATGGGTAGGTCGAAAATCGCAACCTGGGATCGAACCATGCGCCTTCCGCCTTCAAACGTTGAGAGCAGAGCTTCTCAGCCAATGGTGGGGCCTTCAAATATTAGGTATTTTTACATGGATAAATTTACTGAGATTTTCATAATATTATATACGAAATTTACGGAGACTTGGATGTTTTTACCTATGTAATTTTACAGAGACTTGGATGTTTTTCCATATGTAATTTTACAGAGATTTGGATGATTTTACATATGTAACCTTACAGAGACGTGGTTATTTTTACAATGGTAAATTTACAGAGTCTTATATGCTTTTAAATGATCGAATTTACGGAGACTTGCATATTTTTACATAAGTAGATTTACAGAGACTGTGATGTTTCACAGATTTAAATTTACAGAGACTTGAATATTTTGATCTATGTAAATTTACAGAGACTATGATTAATGTACAGTGTAGTTTCTCTATATTTTGACAGAATCTCTGTTTTTAATCCTCCGTAAATTTACATAAGACTTAATATAATTAATTACCAATAGATTCTCTGTAAATTCACAAAAAAATTTTTAACAGTGTGGATCGTCAATTTGCAAATGTTTGAGTTTATGTTCAAGGACTTCTTCGAAAATTGTACGCCTGAATTGTCCGAAAGAGTTTCTCCTGAAGTGTAAAAAAGCTCATGTTATCCCGGTTTCCTTTAAAGTTAAACTTCTTGTGAATTCTGAATTTGGTAAAAGGATTGCATTTCGATCAAGTTTGCGTTTTATTTCAGCCGCTATTTCGCTTAATTTTGCTATTTTAAAATCAGCTCGAAAGCTTCTGCATTTACAGTTGTCTCAATTACTTAACTCACTTGATACTTATGATCGTAATGGAGTTTTATACTATTTATCTACACAAAGCAAGACGTTACAAGATCGCCATCGGGCCAAGCTTCTTAAGAAATTTAATAATTTGGTATCCAAGTCATCGCTTGCCAAGATCTCTCCCCATCATAATTCTATTTGGACCTTGAATAAGTCGTCTCGTAATTTTTCGGACAATGAATTGTCAATTCTTGATCGTGGTTTGCATTATTCTATTGGTGGACCTAAAGTTGATGTTCCTAGGCTTTTAGCTGCTATTGAACCTCATATTAACACTAGAAGCGCCGTAGGGGTCATTATGCCTTTTTTCTCGATGCCCCATGCTGTATTTCAACGTACAAGCGAGCACCGCAGCTCAAATTTTTTGACTTTTTCTAAAATACTTCTAAGCGTACTCTGACAATTTTTCGTATTTTTATATTAATTATTCAATTAAATAAGCATAGAAATACCTAAAACAGCCAACAGGGGTCATTTTGACCCTCATACGAAAAATGGTTGATTTTCAAGTAAAAGTCTGTTTTAGAATTCCTGATATCTTATTTTTGTTTTCTGTGCACGAGGAAATACTCACCTCTTATCGCGATAACTAAGAGGAGAAAAATAAACTCCAGTTTGGGTTTGTTTCGATGACGCATAGAGATGCAGGGAGACCGCTCTTCTCTCTATTGCGCGCGCACCTTCAGGGAGCAGTGTTACTCTGCGCACTGAAATGCGCACGTATCCTAACGGCGCTGGTGTGCTAAGGAACGTTTGGAGGGAGAAACATTCCTGCTAGAGTTAATGTAGAAAACAGAACACGACGTCCCAATCGCACAACAGTGTTTTCAAAACTTTTCATTGTGACCAGAGTGTAAACATTTTTTTTTATAAATGCGGAGAGGATTGAGTACACAGGAGGCTCTTGCTCACCTAGAGCAGTTAGATTCAGATATCAGTGGTGAGGACAGCAACGATGAAGATTTTCGTCTTGATAATGTGAACTTACAGAGTTCGTCGTCAGCCGAAAGCAGTGACAGTGATGCCGTGGAACATTCTACTAATGTGATTTCCCCTGTTATTCCCAAATCAGGACGTTCTCGTGGGCGTCGGCGGTCGCAAGGACGAAGGAATAACGTACCAAATCTTTCTGATGGCTGCAGTAACGATAAGTACTCTTCATCCAGCGGTATTATTTGGACTCCGATGAACCGTAACTGCCCCACTTCCACTGCAGGTCGCACACCAGCTTGCAATATTGTATCAATTCCAAGTGGACCAACGCCTTTTGCACGTCGTAATATTGGGACAAATCCTGCTTCGGCCTGGTGTTTGATGGTGAATGAAGCAATGGTAAAACACATTCAAACATGTACAGTTGCTGAAGCACGACGTCAGCTTGGAGATGACAGCAACTGGTATGCTACTCTAGTGGAACTGGATGCTTTTTTCGCTCTATTATATGCCCGTGGAGCTCTAGGTCATTCAAAACTTTGTGCAGATGAGTTGTGGAACAATAAATGGGGACCACCCGTGTTCAGAGAGACAATGTCACGCAATCGTTTCCGTGAAATCATGCGGTACCTCAGATTTGATGTGCGAAGTAGCAGAGCGGAACGCCTTGCCACGAACAAATTTGCTCTTGCTTCTGAAATTTGGTACAAGCTGATTGAAAATTGTTATTTGTGCTATAACCCTGGAGCAGAAATAACCGTTGATGAACAGCTATTCCCGTGTAAATCAAGGTGCAGATTCATCCAATACATGGCAAATAAGCCAGACAAGTTCGGCATCAAGTTCTGGCTAGCAACTGATGTAGAATCTAAGTATATTTTGAATGGCTACCCTTATTTAGGCAAGGATGAAGAGCGGCCAGCTGATGTTCAACTTGGGGAAAGTGTTGTGCTCAAATTACTACAACCAAATATATCTAAACAAAGGACTCAACGTCACTACTGACAATTTTTTTACTTCTGTAAAGCTTGCAGATGAACTTTCTGCGAAGAAAACTACAATCGTAGGGACGATGCGTCTGAACAAGAGAGAATTACCACCCATTGCTCGCGACACATCTTCTCCACGATATTCATCTTCTGCACTAAAATATGGGAACAAAACACTCACTATATATAGGTGCAAGAAGAGAAAGAATGTGGCGATTCTTAGCACTATGCACACGGTTGTGTTTACGGACAACAGTGCAAAGATGAAGCCGAATACTGTTACGTACTACAATCGTACTAAATGTGGAGTAGACGTTGCAGACCAGATGCTTAGGAAATATAGTACAAATTGTGGCACTCGCAGATGGCCTGTGCATGTTTTTTACAACGTCCTTGACATTGCTGCATTGAATGCTTGGATAATTTTCAAACAATCCTCAGACACCTCTATTTCCCGTCGAGAATTTATTCTTTCGCTCGTGGAAGAACTAAGAGTGGATGCTTTACGAAATAGGTGCCCCCCTATAGGTCGGGTACCGGTACTTAAACGAAAGAAATGTGCCTTTAAACGCTGTAAGGGACAAAATAAAACATCTGCAAGCTGTGAAGGATGCCAGAAACCAATTTGTGGTGAGTGTATTGCTGTCACTGTCAAGCGTGCATATTGTTGCACTTGTGCTAACGTCTAACTAACTTTCGGACTTTTTATTTTATGTGTTTATTCATGGTTTATATTTTTTATTTTCTCCTTTTGAAACATGTTGTATGCTAATTTGTATTTTTTGCATATATATCGCATTATATATTTTCATTCATTTACTGTCATTAACAAAAAAAAAAAAAAAAAAAAAAAAAATTAAGCATTGGGAAAAACGAACTCTAAAAAAATAAATAAATAAAAAATAAAATTTACAAAACCTTCGAAAACTCTTATATATTGTAATTTCAATATCATTTATCTTTAAAAAGACTCATTTACTTTAATAGGGCTTGAATTTCTTATGAGGGTCAAATTGACCCCCAATGGCTCTTTTAGGTAAGTTCAAAATCCGGCTGTTCTAGTGTTAATAGACTCTCTGTGCAAGATAAGCACCATGTACGAACTGAAATTTCGAAAAATTTGTTACGTAATTCATATAATACTCCCCCTCATCACTCTTCCGAAGTAAAGATCCTGAAACAGTTGTCAAGTGATCCTTCAATTGTTATTACTCGTGCAGATAAAGGCCGTGTTACAGTTATTCTGGATAGGCATGATTATGAAAAGAAAGCTTTAACTTTATTAAATGATAATTCTACATATAAACTGCTAAATAAAGATAATACCCCTGCCATCCAGAGAAAATTGAAGAGTTTAATTAGTAAATACGAAAAACTTGAATTATTTGACTCTTCTACAGCTAAAACTTTGAGATGTTACTCCGGTTCAGCACCTATTTTCTATGGCTTACCAAAGATACATAAACCAGATTCTCCTCTTCGTCCAATAATAGATTATTCTAAATCCCCACTGTATAATTTATCTCGTTTTCTGTCTGATTATCTTAAACCTTTTACATTGAATTCCCAGTTCAGTATACTTTCTGCTTATAACTTTCTTGATGATTTAAAACAAATTAATGTTCCCTCTGATTGTTTAATGATTTCATTTGATGTTGTTTCTCTGTTCACATCTATCCCTATCCCTTATGCTTGTGATATTATTCGAAAAACTTGCGATAACTTTTCTTTCAACAATTATTTAGATACTGATACTTTAATTGAACTTATTTCTTTTTGTTTAACTTCCAACTGTTTTAGTTTTAATAATTCTTATTATCAACAAATTAATGGCACTGCTATGGGCTCCCCCATTTCAGTTAGAGTTGCAGAAATAGTCATGCAGTTTATTGAAAATCCAATTAATTCTCATTTACATAAAAAAAATTATTTTTGGCGTAGATATGTGGACGATGTTTTTGTAATCACTGATAATCATTATGTTTCTGATATTCTTAAATATGCTAATTCCGTTAATCCTTCAATTCAGTTTACCTTAGAACAAGAAAAAGATAATAAACTCCCTTTCTTAGATATTTTAATTGAGCGTTCACCTTCTGATACTTATTCTAAATTTGTTACTTCTGTTTATAGGAAACCTACATTTTCAGGCCAATATTTAAATTTTAATTCAGTTAACCCTTCTTCACATAAATCTGCTTTTTTCCATACGTTACTTCACCGCGCAAAATTATATTGCAGTACCGATGAACTTTTCCAGTTTGAATTGAAAAGGATTTTTTTGGACTTAAGGGGGTATTCTGGTCTAGAAATTTAAAAAAATCGTTTTTTTTTTTTTTTCTTCATATTTTGAAAGTTTAGACTTTCAAAAATATGATCCTAAAAGGATTTTTCGAAATTCGAATTATTTTCGGAGATACAGCCGATTTTGTGACGTGGCGAATCCCTACGATGAATCCCTACGATGGTGATCCAGTTGTTGAAAAAAAGGAATGTGTAGGACATGTACAAAAACGTATGGGTGCCAGGTTACGCAAAGCAAAAAAAGAAAATAAGGGTATTGGTGGCAAAGGAGCTGGTAAATTGACGGACAAAGTTATCAATGAGTTGAGTTTATATTACGGATTGGCTATTCGGCGGCATCCTGACTGCGTGCAGAGTATGAAGAACGAAATATGGGCAACTTATCACCATAAAAGCTCAAGCGACAAGAATCCTCGGCACGAGTACTGCCCAGCAGGTTCGTCAAGCTGGTGCAAATGGCAACAAGCTGCGGCTGAGAAAACTCTTAAGAGCTTTGTCCATGAACACCCCCCCCCCCCCCCCCTGAATGAAAAAGTTTTGGATGTAATAAAGCCTATTTATACCAGCTTATCATCTGATGATTTATTATATCGATGTTTGGGGTCCGAAACACAAAATAATAATGAATCACTGAATTCTTTGATATGGACTTTTGCTCCGAAGCATATTCACGCTGGAACTCATACAATTCAAATTGCAAATTATCTAGCTGTCGCTATTTTTAATGAAGGTTTTTTACCGATCTTGAAAATAATGGAACTTATGGGCATCACCGTTGGTACTGAAGCTCATGCATTTGCTGTAAGGCGAAACGAAGCTAGAATTGACCGCTCTGAACTACGAGCTTCTGCTGCTTCAAAAGAAGGTAGAACAGCTCGATTAGCTGAAAGAACTTCTCAAGAGCTGAATTATGAGAAGGAGGAAGGCCCAATGTATGGATCTGGGATCGCCGATTGATGCAAAGTGAGTATAACATATTATTTTCAGAGTTATTCCATTAGAATTGTTTCCTAAACTTTAAACGCGTTTTTCTTGAAACTACTTTTTTTGAGGTGGTTGACATGATATTTCAAGTTCTACTGAACCGATTGCTTTGAAATTTGGTATATATCTTGTTTATACAACTCTCTATCGCGTCTGCCTTGGATTTTAAAAAAATTTTGATTTTCAATATTTTTAAAAAATTCGAAAAGGTCGAAAAAGTCGGGTAAATTTTTTTTTTTTTCAAGTCGACGCCATTTTGTCATTTTTTTTTTTTTTTTTCTTTTTTTGAAAATGGTCAACCCGATAGCGACATGTTTATTAATGAAGAATTTGTTTGATTTTTTTGTTTTAGATCACTACAAGGGTTGAAATCATGTCAACCAGGACGCACCGTTTTTTTTGAAGCCCCCTCTCCATCGGCCTGTATATCGGCGAATTTTTTTTTTTTTTTTTTTTTTTTTTTTTTTTACATTCTCAAAATGTCAATAAAAAACATATAAAAAAATGGATAATAAAAATGTTTTTCATTTTTTTTTTTTTTATCTTACTTTAAAAAATGCCTAAAATTCAGGCTTCTAGACCAGAATACCCCCTTAAAGCGTAATAATTATCCCTCTCGCTGGCTTAAAAGAAAATTAAAAGAGTATGATTTTAATAAGGATAATCATAAAACTAATTCATCTAATTCACCTAAATCGTTCGTTTCTATTCCTTACTATAAGAATATTTCTGAATCTATTGCCAAAGTTTTACGCACTGTTAATTTATCTGTTTCCTATAAACCTCAATTTCTAATTCGTAATTTCCTTTCTAATTTTAAAACTGTTATCCCCCCTTTTTCCCGTACAGGTGTTATTTATAATACCCCTTGTAAATCTTGTAGTTCAGTTTATATTGGTCAAACTGGCCGTTCTCTTCATACTCGAATTAAAGGAACATAAAACAAATTTCAAAAACCGTGATATACGTTCAAAAATAGTACAACATGCCATAGAAACAGACCATTTACCTGATTTTAACAGTACTAAAATAATCGTATCTAATTGTTTAAATTATCACTCAAGAATTTTCCTGGTGGGCTGGTACACAAATCAACATTTATCGCCACTTAATGAGGCATGCGCAGTTCCTGATGAATACGTTGTACTCACATAATGAAAGTCTGTTGTTCATCTCATCATTTGCACTTGATGTTTTTACTGATGAGGAGCCTGTAAAAGGCTCGAAACGTTTAAATTTATGTTTTTGTGTTTTTAATATTTTAAAATGTATATTTTTAATGTATATTATCTGTCTCATTTTTTAATGTGATTAAAATTTAGTCTTTATGTGTTTCCAATATATTTATCCTCCCCTCCCCCTCGAAATACGTGTGGATGCGAGTTATGATTTCTTCGAACGATCACCACAGAAAACTTTCCGCACATGTTCAAGGTCCCTAGTTTGAAAAAAATAAATAAATAAATAAAAACAAAATGTATTTTTTAATCACTACACAAACTTTAACACAACCACATTTAGTTCATAGGAGAAAAAAAAATCACAACATTTTACTCTAAGTATAAATAACAAAACATACAATAAATGTTAAAAAATGCGCAGGATAATTTGTATTCCCCTTGTATAAGTTGCAAAAACGAATGTTTCGTGGAAAATGTATGATTCGAAATATTTTACTTTTTGTTACTTTACGCTGAAAGCTTTATTTTTTACTGTCCATCTTATGTGTATTTTTTTTTCCACATTTTTACCCGAAATTTTATTTTATAAGTTATATTTTCTTTTCGAGAGGACCACGATTTTTTCGTAGCATTTATGCTAAAAAAAAACAAAACAAACAAAAAAAAAAAACTAAAAATGAAATTTATAGATGAGCTGAACATATGTTATTTTCTGCATACAAGATTTCTTTTTATGCAATTGTTTAGAGAATTAAATTTTTAATCTATAGCAAAAAAACAATCGTATTTTAAAATTTTTACATTTTTCTTTCTTTCTTCCTCCCCTCCCCTAACCTCCCCCTTTTTTATATTAAGGAGAAGAAATATTTCGAAAAATATTTATTTAAATAGCTTTTTATAGTTAATTTTGGTTTATTTATTTGTTTTCATCTCGTAAAATTTGTAGTAAATGTGTAACTAAAAATAACCAATAATAAATTTCTTGCTTAATCACTAAGTTGTATAATTTTTTTCTTCTAACCATTGAAACATTTTTTTTTTCAAAACTATCTTTAGGACTTTAAGATATTTCTATCAAACTATTTATCTCTCTCTCTCTCTCTCTCTCTCTCTCTTTCTCTCTCTCTCTCTCTCTCTCTCTCTATCTATCTATATATATATTATTTAATTTGAATTATGATAAGCGAAAATGAAAATTGAATGTATGTATAAACAACCAAAACAAATTATTTTGACAGTGTCAAAACTATTAAGGACAAAAATACAACAAAACAGTGTCTCCGTAGTCAGCACGAAGATAGAGCTATAGAATCCCTGTTTGCAGTATTAATATGGGATCTTTCAATGCAGTATTAGTCTTCAGACACGCATTCAAAAGAATTTATAATGTTTTAATAATAAAAGCCCATGTCTAAAGAACCTAAGGTTTGAAACAGGTGTCATTAAAAAAAAAAAAAAAAAAATATATATATATATATATATATATATATATTCTTGGTACGGAGGAATAAATAAAATAACGGAAGAATGCAGATTTAGAAGAAAAAATATGACGCTACAATTGCAAGAACCTATTGTGAAAAAAAAAAAAATGATATAAAAATGATATGTAAAATGATATGTAAGGACTGGCATTTGGCATTTGCCTATTCCGTGATTTTTTTTTTTTTTGGCCTTTGCTAAAAATTGCTAAAATAGAAAAAAAAAAAAACTGAAAAGACTAATTATAATAAATAATATAAAAACAATAATAATATTTGTAAATATGCTGGCTAAGGCTATTTTATAGTTCATTGCCCTTTATTTAAATGAATCAAGTGAATAAATTCCTAATTTTAAATAAGATATTTCCTCGAACGTTTTACCAAAATGTAATATAAATTTGTATTACCCAAAACTACATATCGTAACTCAGATCACTCAAGCGTACTAGCGTTCGTCATCAGATCCCACGTGATCTCGCACCCAATGAAATTTAGTCATAAACTTTGTAGTCAGTTGCAGTCTTTGGGTTTCATCTGCGTGTTTATTTCTTTTAAAATGTTCTGAAGTATAAAATGCAGCGCTACTTTGACAGCGCTGTTCATGCCTTTATTTAAAATGTAATCCTTGTACTCTGTATATATTGTGTTTCTGTCTACAAAAAATTTTGTTATGTGCTATAGTCGTTTCCCTATCAGCGTTTAGATTTCAAATTAATTTTATGGAAAAGCAAATATTGTAAATCTTCTGTTTATTTTACGTGCTCTACCAAGCTAAGCTAGCTGCCAGCAACATAAGTTTAGATTCTTTTAATTACCAGTTAAATTTGGGGTTTTTAAATTTAGTCACATCCTTCCAGTAAAAACTTTAACATACAATTTTTTTTTAATTATAAATTCTTACTTCAACTAAGAAATTAATTTATATGGACATTTGTGAGAAGTTCCTTTGAGATTTTTTGCAGCATACATTAAATGGGATGCATCTTCACTCACTAAGGTGTTTTCCGTATATCTCATTATAATTCAATTTTAAATATTGCACTGCTAAAAAATATGTTTCAGTTTTTAGCAACAGCAACAACAAAAAGGAAAGAAAGAAAAGAAAAAAGAAAAAACGTACTGTGTTATAGCCATTTTTACTATATTTTCATGTGCAATTTCAGGTAGTGAATATAATTTATCGATATTATTTTCCATTACGAATGCAAAAGATTCTTACCTCAGGAAAATAAATAAATGTTGAAAGAAAGTTAATTTTTGCCCTATAGATGATATCTAAACGAAACCATTGCTGTTTTTTTTCGATATTTTTACAATGCAAAACTTGATAACTTTATTTTATATTATTACAGACCTTTCGGTCAACTATTATTTTTAAAGGTATTGACGTTTTTTTTTTTTTTTTTTTTTTCTTTGAAAAATAATCATACTAAAATTTTGCACCTGCAGGGGAAGGGGGAAATAGTCTGCATGTACATTTTTTTTTTTTTTTTTTTTTTCGTAGTTGATTATTGTTATCATAAAAATTCTTTTTAATTTCGTAATAGTCAGTTTAAAAATAATTTTAATTTTGCATATTTATACGAATTATTTTTCCTATCGAGAGATAATAAAAAAATTGATAAAAGGACGGCAACGTAACTTATTGGAAATATCTTTATAAGCTAATATGCACTAATTTATTTGATTTGTAAGATATAAATACATATAAATGTATCTGAAATTATGTGCGTTAATTCTTACGCTAGAGCTACCACAAATTTTGTAACGCACATAATGAGAGAGTTGCAAATATTTTCTAACTCGGGGATGAAATTTTTGACAAAATCAAGACTTTCTTCAATTGGGTATAAAATAAATTAAAAATGGTCTAAATTATTTGTTACCAATAGTTTATAGCTGAGTTATTTGTTACAAATAATGACCACCGCACTTTAGAATGTAGAAAACGAGGAAAAACGGCTGAAAATCCATAGAAACACGTGCAAAAAGAGTAAAAAATCCATAGAAAAAAGCAAGGGATTAAAACCAAAAAAAAAAAAAAAAAAAATCACTATGTCAAATGTAAAAAAAAAAAAAGACTAACATCGGAAGTTCGCTTTCACACTTTACTGCTACTTTCTATTTAAATGACGACTACGGAAATAGTAAACCTTATTGTACCAATTTTCTTAAAATAATGGTTGTAGCTAAATTAAATCTTTTTTATTTTTTTTTATTTTTTTTGTGTGTGTGGGGGGGGGGGGGGGAGGGAGGTTAAGTCAAATAAATTGATTTTTTACAATCTGTTTCAATAATATCCAAGAAAATTGATATCAAACATTTTGAATTAAGCTATATAATAATAGTACTATCACTTTATATGGGGAACTGACAATCCAACAATATTAAGTTTCAGTAGGAATATATATGAAAAAAATATATAATATCACACAATAAAAGTTTAAAAATACTCAGAATCATCTTTATTCTCGATGTGTAGGTGGCGAAAACAGGAAAAAACGAATGTTTCCCGGAAAATTTATGATCCGAAACAACTGATTTTTGTTATTTAACGTCGAAAGCCTGTTTTTTCCTTTTTCACTCTTTTTATGTAACATTTTTTCCTGTTGACTTCTTCCTTCTGAAATCTTACTTTAAACGATTTTTTTTCTTTTAGCATGGACTTTTCAAAAACTTCTTAGCTTTTTACAATCAGAAACTAAGAAGTAAATAGACGAAAGAGCCAAAAAGTTGTATTTTTGTGAGATTTCGTTTTCCTTTTTTAACCGTGCTCTTTTGGTAAAGTAAATTTTTAGAAAAGGAAATGCAACAGAATTTATTCGTGTTTTCGGAACATCCTCTAATGCGACATTTCTTGTCTTATCATGGTTACGAAAAAAATGTTTATTAAATAACATTTCTTGAATAAATAAATATATATTTTTTCTTTTTTAACTTGCGATAAGATTAAGTGCTGTTATTTGTATTTATTATTAACTTTTTCAAAAAATTATCGGCTAATGGAGTAGTATTTTTAAAAACCTAGAAAATATGTTAATTCAGTTTAACCAAAATAAAAATTATCTCCTATTTACTATAGAAAATCTATAAAATATGAAAAAAAAAAAAAAAAAAAAAAAAAAAATGAGAAAATGTTATTAGCATTTATGATTATTATGTAAATAACAATATTTACTTAAAGATGAAATATAATTATCATTTTTCAAATTAATTTGTAGAGTAAAATTTTCTTTTTTCAGTATCACAGTAATGCGTATTTATTTTAAAAGGTTAAAACTAAGGCTCCTATATATACGAGCTTGCGCATCAGACATTTTATTGCGTTAGGGTTGTCACATGTATCCAGCGCGTTTTTCTGATAAACAAACGACAAACATTTTTTTTATCGTCTTACGTTACTTCTTTTATTATATTACATAATTTTTGCTAAGTAAACTGTGATATGGAAGTTTGTTTAGCGATAAACTGCTATAATCATTCAAGAAGTGATTATAAAGTGTTCACAGACCTTCTATTACTGTGTATTTGAGTTTTGGCGATATTTTGTAAAAGAAACAGAAACTGCCCTAACAACACGTCTTACTCCAGTACATCCATAGGATATCCTCAGATTAAAATGACATCCTGAGAATGTACTGTGAAAAAAATGTGTTTTTAGGAACATTATTGTTGCTTATTTCTCTTATCTTGACCGGATGAGCTTCAGATCAAGATTTCTTAAAATCATTAGGGAAGCGATAAGGACGCCAAGCGGGAATGCTGTCCTTTTCGGAGGCAAAAAAATGGCGGTGATGCGCCGGCCTATTATTTTATTTAGGGGTTCTAGTTAAAACAAATTCTCAGATTTCAAAATCTTTCCGTCTGTAGGTCAACAAAATTTTATCGCGTAAAAACGTTTACATTTATAGGGAACTTTGAAGTTATATCTAAATATTATTGAACTCTTAAATATTAATTCATATTACTGATGCGGACACAAGATATACTGTCAAGAAATAACTATTTAATACTGTTTAGTGATATTTTTCAGGTCGTTGAATGTTTATTTGTATTTGTAACTAAGACGATACTGCTAAACAAAAATGAAAAAATATTAAAAGATTGGGAAATTCAGCCATTCACCCTTTAACATTTACTACCTTTTATATTTTTATTTTATTTATTAGTACGACAGAACTATTTCTTTCAATCTGAAATTTTGCGTCGTTACCAGTTTATAGTGTTCCAATTCGAAAATACCAGCCAGTATCACCGTTTAATTTCTTACTCTATCTTAAAACGTATTGTGAAATGCGTAAACACTAACATACTTTTTTTTTTTTTTTTTTCCTCATTTTCATTGGTGAGGATTGAACTCACAATCTTCGGGTTCATACTCTGACCACAGAGCCAACGTGTCTTGACTTAATCTGATTATATAGACTAGTGTTCTCAGATTTTTTTTTTTTTTTTTTTTTTTTTTTTTTTTTTGAAAGGGTATTAAAATACAAATATAAGTAGTCCTGTAGTATTAAATTAATTTCTGTCATAGACAAAATTTCATCCATAGTTTCAATGCTCGTGAAGCGAACATATTTTTTTATTTATTCATTTATTTATTCATAACTTCTAAACTAATGTCAAAAATGGCTGATAGATGCATAGCTGATCTTAAATGTGAAAATAATAAAATAAAATAAAATAAAATTTTTAATTTTTGGAAAAATTTTCGCTTCACAGTAAAAACAATGTAACAGTGTATTTATCCCTCTTAAACACACCAATACAAAAATCCCTAGAAGAAAAATTAATAGTTTTATATATTTTTATATAATAACGATTACATTTTTGCGCATAAAAGAGTACATTTAAATGAATGCAAAATTGAGATTCATCAAATTATATAATGTGATCAAGTAAACACAAACATTAATTACATATAAATTATTTATCTATATTTATAAGAAATAATATATAAATATATATACAAATGTGTGCACAAACACACACACACACACACACATATATATAAATGTATATATATATATATATATGCATATGTATATATTCATATTAAGCAATTCAAGAAATTTATAAAAAATATACAAAATTAAATAATACTAAAAATTTAAAAGAAAAATATGAATACTTAGCTCCTTTATTATAAAGGAAATTCTATAAATAAAAATTACGAGTTCTGTTTATGAAATTCTTTCAGATTATTGTAGAAATTTTCGCTCTATCGTCTAACAGAATTTTGTCTGACATCATTCTTCTGACGGAGTGTTATCTGAATTTTATTTTTCCGTGAATTAAAGATTCTACATTATTTTTTCACACCCTTCTGTTTATTTGTTTATTTATTTATATTTTATTTATTTATTTTATTATATATATAAAATATTAAAAGTTATAATTTGTAATTTGTAATTTATGAATGCAAGTAAGATATATGTAATTATTCAAAATAAATATATAAATGTATATATATATATATATATACATATGCAGAGGGTGTTCACACATTTTTGTGACGATTTTGCAAACATATATATATATATATATATATATATATATATATAACAAAATATAAAAATTTTATTTTCTAATATGTTGAGACTGATAGCCCTTTTGCTAAACTTTCATATTAATTTTATAGATCACAGAGCATTTATTTAAAAAAAAATTGATTCTATTCCACTCCTCCTCCACTACTTTCCATAGTCCATGCAATGTTTTTGAAGTCGCTTTTAAAAAGCTTGTTTTAAATGTCTAGATGTACAATATTCTCTAAGAGACACGTCAAGGGACTTGGTGGGATAAGCAGCATATAAAGGGAATCGTTTCAATTCTGGTTTCATTTTTCTTTTTTCTTTAAAAAAAAAATAAAAAAAAATAGAGCAGTAAATTTAAGAGGTATCGCCTGTAACATTATCCTGATGGAACTCAACACATTGAAGATTGTTTAGGTTAGTGGATGGAATTTCTGCTTTGAAAATAGGTGTTAAAACTTATTTATGAGAGTAATTTGAATTTGTTATGACGTTTTTTCTAGTTTCCGTATTTTTATTTTTCTATTACAAGTGAATTCAGTAATAATCATAAAACCGTTGGCAAAACATTCGTTGTTTTCTCTGAACCAGCATTTTAATTCTTTGTCTTTTATTTTTCGCTGGTAATCGATCTATTTTTCTATTGAAAACAGATAATAATATCCAAGCCTCATAAATTTTAACTGTATATTTCCATTTTTCACCTTTCAAATAATTTTCATACCACAATTTGTGTTTAAACTTACGCCGAAAAACAAGTTTCGTTATTAGGTGATGGACATCATGTTTTTTTTTTTTTTCGTTATGATTAGCTTTAAATCAGATTTTGTAATAGTGTTCACAGTTCCTATAGATATATATATAAAGATTTTTAGACAGCTGTTGTGTGCGTGTGCGTTGGGAGGGGGGGGGGGGTCGATTTTCTTTAAAAGCAGGAGATGCAATTTTATATTGAATAGGAGGTGTACGTATTTTTGTTGGGTATGGAATTTTCGCGTTTTTCCTTGTTAAATACAAACTTCGATGTTTATTTACTTTTTTAATAATTAACTCCTATATTTTACGTGTATAAATACTAAAACCATTATTTTCACATCCTTGTTTTAGAACTGAATAAGTGTATCTCTCTTCGGAAAGCTCAAAAATATAGCCTTCGATCTATTGTTTATTTTCCAACGATATTTTAAAGCGAAAAATATTTTTAATGTTGCAGAAGATAGTTAAATCCTATTAAAATTTAATTTCAGTCAAATTTTTATTTTAATATTTAAATTGAAATTCAAGGAGAAAATCAAAATCGTTACAAAAATGTGTGAGCACCCTCTGTATATATATATATATATATATATATATATTCCAGAATAAATTAGAAAATTTAAAGTACTATTGAATATGGCTTCCTCTTAAACAATGTTTGGCAAATTTTGAAGTAATACTGCCTGACGAACAGGGAAAGGAGGAAAGGTCAGATTAAAACAAAGAAAAAATTTTGAACAGTTTTTGTATATAAAAAGTCATTTTGTTATTCTCATTAAATTTTACTAATTGTAAGCAGTAGAACTTTATGTAATCACACTGTGAAAATTATAGAAAACTTATATTTTTCAGTATGAGAACATAAAACTTTGAATCTATACCTTTTTTTTTTTTTTTTCTTTCTTTTTTTTAACACCTTAAACACTTTTTAATGAAAATTATTAAACATTCAACTGTATTTACTTGTAACAAATTTGTAATTTTTTATTGAGTATAATAGGTTGTACATACGGTATTATACGAAAAAAAAAAGAATAATCTAAAGCATTTTGTAATGATAGACTTTTCCTACAATTTCCACAGAGCAGTAAAAATACGGTTGAAAAAATCAATAAAAATGCAAAGGAAATACCCCATTACTGAAGAAAAAAGGCGTATAAAACATTAATTAATCAATAAAATAAATGTAGAAACATCTTAAAAAGTATTTTTTTTCGTTTTTTTTTTTTTTTTTTTTTTTTTTTTTTTTTTGTATAAAAACCAATTATTATTCAATTTCAGTATAGAGATGCTTAATTTTTTAGATGCATTTTTGACAAAATATTTGGAAAAGAAGAAATACATTTGGCATGATTTAGAGCATTATTAAAAAATCATTAAAAAAAATCAAAAATCAATACAATTTGTAAATTTTATTTCACATCTTAAATGCGTAAATTCATGCATGGAGAGTCCGGTTTTTCACAGAGTACTGTGAAGTAAGTGTGGGAGATGCAATTTTTTTTTACTTTCCCCTACCCATAAGGTAGAGAAAGTATTGATTTGGGGTGAATTTTCGAACGCGAGTTTTTGTTATATTTACATGTTCTGAGGTCCCCTGAATACGGAAATCATGTTTTTAGAAAATGGTCTGTGTGTGTGTCTATCTGTTATCAGCATATCTCAAAAGCAAATTATGGCAGAAAGTTCAAACATGGTATTCTAACTGTGTATCATATAAGGATGCTACACTAAACTTTTCGTTAAGATCAAGCAGATGGTTCGTGCGCAGCGCAAAGTTAAACAGTATCACATTGTAATAAGAACAAAACTTTGAACAAACACCATGAAATGCAAAAAACTCGCAAAAAAGGTGTCGGGTCGAAAGAACACACGTCCCTTCGTCAGGCGAATAAAGTAGGTACGAGTGCTGCTGGCAAAGAGGCAATCATAACTTATATTTTTCAGTATGAGAACATAAAACTTTGAATCTATACCTTTTTTTTTTTTTTTTTCTTTCTTTTTTTTAACACCTTAAACACTTTTTAATGAAAATTATTAAACATTCAACTGTATTTACTTGTAACAAATTTGTAATTTTTTATTGAGTATAATAGGTTGTACATACGGTATTATACGAAAAAAAAAAGAATAATCTAAAGCATTTTGTAATGATAGACTTTTCCTACAATTTCCACAGAGCAGTAAAAATACGGTTGAAAAAATCAATAAAAATGCAAAGGAAATACCCCATTACTGAAGAAAAAAGGCGTATAAAACATTAATTAATCAATAAAATAAATGTAGAAACATCTTAAAAAGTATTTTTTTTCGTTTTTTTTTTTTTTTTTTTTTTTTTTTTTTTTTTGTATAAAAACCAATTATTATTCAATTTCAGTATAGAGATGCTTAATTTTTTAGATGCATTTTTGACAAAATATTTGGAAAAGAAGAAATACATTTGGCATGATTTAGAGCATTATTAAAAAATCATTAAAAAAAATCAAAAATCAATACAATTTGTAAATTTTATTTCACATCTTAAATGCGTAAATTCATGCATGGAGAGTCCGGTTTTTCACAGAGTACTGTGAAGTAAGTGTGGGAGATGCAATTTTTTTTTACTTTCCCCTACCCATAAGGTAGAGAAAGTATTGATTTGGGGTGAATTTTCGAACGCGAGTTTTTGTTATATTTACATGTTCTGAGGTCCCCTGAATACGGAAATCATGTTTTTAGAAAATGGTCTGTGTGTGTGTCTATCTGTTATCAGCATATCTCAAAAGCAAATTATGGCAGAAAGTTCAAACATGGTATTCTAACTGTGTATCATATAAGGATGCTACACTAAACTTTTCGTTAAGATCAAGCAGATGGTTCGTGCGCAGCGCAAAGTTAAACAGTATCACATTGTAATAAGAACAAAACTTTGAACAAACACCATGAAATGCAAAAAACTCGCAAAAAAGGTGTCGGGTCGAAAGAACACACGTCCCTTCGTCAGGCGAATAAAGTAGGTACGAGTGCTGCTGGCAAAGAGGCAATCATAACTTATATTTTTCAGTATGAGAACATAAAACTTTGAATCTATACCTTTTTTTTTTTTTTTTTTCTTTCTTTTTTTTAACACCTTAAACACTTTTTAATGAAAATTATTAAACATTCAACTGTATTTACTTGTAACAAATTTGTAATTTTTTATTGAGTATAATAGGTTGTACATACGGTATTATACGAAAAAAAAAAGAATAATCTAAAGCATTTTGTAATGATAGACTTTTCCTACAATTTCCACAGAGCAGTAAAAATACGGTTGAAAAAATCAATAAAAATGCAAAGGAAATACCCCATTACTGAAGAAAAAAGGCGTATAAAACATTAATTAATCAATAAAATAAATGTAGAAACATCTTAAAAAGTATTTTTTTTCGTTTTTTTTTTTTTTTTTTTTTTTTTTTTTTTTGTATAAAAACCAATTATTATTCAATTTCAGTATAGAGATGCTTAATTTTTTAGATGCATTTTTGACAAAATATTTGGAAAAGAAGAAATACATTTGGCATGATTTAGAGCATTATTAAAAAATCATTAAAAAAAATCAAAAATCAATACAATTTGTAAATTTTATTTCACATCTTAAATGCGTAAATTCATGCATGGAGAGTCCGGTTTTTCACAGAGTACTGTGAAGTAAGTGTGGGAGATGCAATTTTTTTTTACTTTCCCCTACCCATAAGGTAGAGAAAGTATTGATTTGGGGTGAATTTTCGAACGCGAGTTTTTGTTATATTTACATGTTCTGAGGTCCCCTGAATACGGAAATCATGTTTTTAGAAAATGGTCTGTGTGTGTGTCTATCTGTTATCAGCATATCTCAAAAACAAATTATGGCAGAAAGTTCAAACATGGTATTCTAACTGTGTATCATATAAGGATGCTACACTAAACTTTTCGTTAAGATCAAGCAGATGGTTCGTGCGCAGCGCAAAGTTAAACAGTATCAAATTGTAATAAGAACAAAACTTTGAACAAACACCATGAAATGCAAAAAAGGTGTCGGGTCGAAAGAACACACGTCCCTTCGTCAGGCGAATAAAGTAGGTACGAGTGCTGCTGGCAAAGAGGCTATCATATTTTGTTCAATTAAATTTTGTTTATAAAAAAAAATATTCATGTTAAAAAGTAAATAAATAAATAAATAAATAAATAAATAAAAATCGCTGATTAAAATAAATAAATAAATAAAGTGATAAAAATTAAATGATATGTGAAACAAAAAATAACTCTAGAAAATTATGAAAATGTATCATAAATGGTCTCAAATTCATTAATCACACGCTATTCTTTAGTACAGTAGAGAATTATTCGACTTGTAAAGACACTGGTATAAAAGCGTCGCTATAACCTGCTGAATCATTATAGGAATGTTATTAAATTAATAAAATGTGGTTATTTAATCATAGTATCATAATTATGATAATATTGTATTCTTAATTTATATTGCATTATTGCAAAATGACAGCCCATTACCTTTGAACTTTCGATTTATTCCCTTTTCACGTCTTAGAGTCACTTTTGACTTCTTCCTTGATTAATTTGAAGTCCCTTCTTCTACATACTTCTCCATACTCGAAAGAAACACGAAATTTAATTATTAGAAACTTTGTGTGCACCAAGGAAGAGCAATTACAGGCGAGAGAAATCACTATGGCGCTAACCTAATGAATAGGGGTGTTGTTGTATTCGGGTGGACCAGAATCATGATCTTATATGTAGATATGGAGATGAATAATTTTGAAACCCACTAGAATTAAAATTTAGCTAGTTTTGCAGCACATCTTGATATTCAAACGCAAATAACAAAGGGATGGGTCGGTTTTAGCATGGTGTCTTGTTTTTAGATGGTGAAAACGAACGGAACTGAAAAAATGCATTTTCGAAATTTAAGGAGTTGGCCAGTTTTGCAACTAAGTGACACGATTATTATGTGGGCAATGCGTTATCAGTACCAGTCATCATTTAATTTCTTTTATAAATTATTTTTATTTTTCTTAAAAAATGAACTTAAATAATAAAAAGAATAATAATATCAATTTATAAAATACCAAAGCAGTATTTCCATATTAAAGCCGCAATTTTATGTGAACAATATTTTATCATGAGATTGAATGTATCAATAAAAATAAAATTTTACGATTCGACAGGAATATAGTTCCAACTGATCATCAACCGACATTTTGAGAATTTTGATGCACTATGTCTCACAGTTTTAGTAGTGAACTTTTACTAGTAAACACGAGTAAAATATTTGAACTCAGTATCACAATACTGGTTGTGAGTAAATTTCACTAATTCATTATTTATTTTTCTTTTCTTTTCTTATTCTTATTTATTTATTTATTATGTTGAAATGTTATTTTAAACAGTATATTAAAAAAAAAAAAAAAACTAATTTTTTTTTTTTTTTTTTTAGTGTTAAAAGACCAACATAAAAATCAATATCATCCTTTGATTAAACAATTTAAAAATATTAAGGTATTAAAATCTTACATTTAATATTTTAATTAAATAATAATAATAGTATAAAACCTTATAAATATTTCTCAATAATCTGAAGAATATTTTTAAAAATTAAACTTCGAATTTGTTTAACTCTAAATTTTAATTACATACAACTTTTATATTAAATTGAATTTGCCCTGATAATAAATCAGTTAATGTTTACACCAGTTAAGGTTAACAGTTATTTTTAATACGTTCTTTCTAATTAAAAATACGTTTCATTATTCTAGAAAATTTAAATTAGTTTTTGAATATTTATCAGCGTCATTTCTAAATTAAAAGAGACGGTGCTGTAATAAGATTTATTACTTTAAGTGTAGGAAGATAAAATATTCATTTAAAATTGTTAAAAAATTAAATTTGTAAAACTATAAAATATCAAAGAATGTAGATTAAATAATATAACTAGAATACTTTAGCTCCGAACCTTTAATCCCACTATCAGAAGTAATGCTCTATTTCTTTCAAACACTCACTCATTCTCTCACGCAAATATACATATATTAATCAAAATATTGTTTCATTTTCTTAATCTTGGCTTTGAGTTGTTTTTCAATTATACTTGGATTTTTTACCTTCACATGCTTTAAATTAAGTAAATGGCCATAATTTAAATAAAAGATTTAAAATACTACTTTTTATCGCTTCTATTTTGTGCATCAAAAGTAGTATTACAGGGCTACCACAGTCGACATTTCTATATTCTTTTAACACCAACATGTCCAAAAAATAAAATTTATGATACATTTTCCCAGGTAAATATACGCATTGTATGCAGAAATGTACTATAGATTTTCTGTTATGGGAATAATGCTACGAAAATAATGAAAAAAAAAAAAAAATGACGGAATGTGAAATCAATTAAGGTAGTGAATCAACGAATGCTTTGCCAGCTTCGCTAGTCACTATATTTAAAAGGGACTAATGTGCAAATTGTACCTGACGGGACAATGTGCAAGTTGTACCTGACGGGACTAATGTGAAAGTTGTACCTCACGGGACTAATGACCGAACAAAGAAACTATTTCTTTCAACGAAAATTAAATCATTAAATTCATTGTTGTACTTATTTTTATTTCATATTGCTCGCGCATTTTATATTTCTTAATTAAAAATCATTAAAAAAAAAAAAAAAAAAAACTTTTTCTATATCGTTTGCAACGATCCTGATTATTATTAATTTTCTTTTCTTTTTCTTAAAAAAAAAAAAAAAAAAAAAGAAAAAGATTTTGATGAAATTCTGGCAAAAGCAGAATTTAGTTTAGGACGGAGGACTATTAGTTTTTAAGCTATTGTATAGCTTTTATCGTGGGCTTTGAGCGCGGCGACCGAATTGAAAAATTCCGTAACGAAAAAAAAACCTAACACAGTTCGGTAAACTTCGGCTGTACGAAGCTCGCACAGATCGAGACGAGCTGCTCCGAAATCGGACGAATACATAAGCAGCTGTTTGTGAGAAAGTATATAGGTGTAGAGGTATCTGTCATCTATGTACAACAGTGAATAGCTGTACGCGTAAAATTTGTGTATAACGTAGATCAGATAAAACTTGAATATCTCCATTGGACTTGCAGGCCTTTAAAACCTATTAAATACCTTTTCTCTATTAAAATTTGTTTTCTTATCATTATTGTTATCTTATCATTATTGTTATCTTATTCATTAATATCAAAGAAAAACCTTGAATATCCCCATTCGACTTGCAGGCCTTTAAAACCTATTAAATACCTTTTCTCTATTAAAATTTGTTTTATATCGGTCACCCCGCTCAAAAAGTGTAACTTGAATTAATATCAAAGAAAAAACTTGAATATCCCCATTCGACTTGCAGACCTTTAAAACCTATTAAATAACTTTTCTCTATTAAAATTTGTTTTCTTATCGGTCACCACGCTCAAAAAGTGTAACTTGAATTAATATCAAAGAAAAAACTTGAATATCACCATTCGACTTGCAGGCCTTTAAAACCTATTAAATACCTTTTCTCTATTAAAATTTGTGTTCTTATCGGTCACCACGCTCAAAAAGTGTAACTTGAATTAATATCAAAGAAAAAATTTGAATATCCCCATTCGACTTGCAGGCCTTTAAAACCTATTAAAATACCTTTTCTCTATTAAAATTTGTTTTCTTATCATTATTGTTATCTTATCATTATTGTTATCTTATTCATTAATATCAAAGAAAAAACTTGAATGGCCCCATTCGACTTGCAGGCCTTTAAAACCTATTAAATACCTTTTCTCTATTAAAATTTGTTTTATATCGGTCACCGCGCTCAAAAAGTGTAACTTGAATTAATATCAAAGAAAAATCTTGAATATCCCCATTCGACTTGCAGGCCTTTAAAACCTATTAAATACCTTTTCTCTAATAAAATTTGTTTTCTTATCGGTCACCACCCTCAAAAAGTGTAACTTGAATTAATATCAAAGAAAAAACTTGAATATCCCCATTCGACTTG
Source organism: Salticus scenicus (assembly GCA_963930645.1). Taxonomy (NCBI): domain Eukaryota; kingdom Metazoa; phylum Arthropoda; class Arachnida; order Araneae; family Salticidae; genus Salticus; species Salticus scenicus. The sequence continues at coordinate 81,890,669 of OZ005654.1, read as the reverse complement.
CAGGCCTTTAAAATCTATTAAATACCTTTTCTCTATTAAAATTCGTTTTCTTATCGGTCACCACGCTCAAAAAGTGTAACTTTAATTAATATCAAAGAAAAAAATTGAATATCCCCATTCGACTTGCAGGCCTTTAAAACCTATTAAAATACCTTTTCTCTATTAAAAATTGTTTTCTTATCATTATTGTTATCTTATCATTATTGTTATATTATCATTATTGTTATCTTATTCATTAATATCAAAGAAAAACCTTGAATATCCCCATTCGACTTGCAGGCCTTTAAGACCTATTAAAATACCTTTTCTCTATTAAAATTTGCTTTCTTATTATTGTTATCTTATTCATTAATATCAAAGAAAAAACTTGAATATCCCCATTCGACTTGCAGGAATTTAAAACCTATTAAATACCTTTTCTCTATTAAAATTTGCTTTCTTATCGGTCACCACGCTCAAAAAGTGTAACTTGAAATTATATCAAAGAAAAAACTTGAATATCCCCATTCGACTTGCAGGCCTTTAAAAACCTATTAAAATACCTTTTTTCAAAAAATAGAGTTAGATCATTGAAATTTGGTACATCGAGGTTTTCGATACCTACAAATCGATTGCGGATATTTTTGATATATTCTCACTGCGGATATATTCTTATTTATTCAATAAAAGAAAAAAAATTGTTGTTTTCTTATCGGTCACCACGCTCAAAAAGTGTAACTTGAATAAATATCAAAGAAAAAACTTGAATTAATATCAAAGAAAAAAAAATACTGCATAAATAAAATAAATAAATAATTATAATTGCATAAGTTGATAAAAAATGCTATGCAATAGCTTTACCGCGGCAGTCCTCGAGTGCCACGCGTATTTTTTTTGCCTCTCCGACTCCTCTTCCCGCCCCTCATAATAACTTATTACTTTCGAAAATATCCTCATTCGACTTCCTCTAAAACTTATCTGTATCATTTTTAGACGGTCTCATTATATTTCTATTGTTTTTTTTTTTTTTTTTTTTTTTTTTTTTTTTTCAAATTATTACATCGCTTTCAAATTATTCAATTATATTATCGCTAAATTTTAGGTTTCGATAAATGTCCAACTATCGAAAAATGCTTTCGACAAATGTCGAACTATCGAAAACGACAACGCAAAAATCCCAGATTGAGACTAATAGTCCTCAGTCCTAAAAATAAATTCGCCAGTGGCAGCCCTTTACCATTATTTATTTTCATTTATTATTTCATTGAACTGATTGCTGTATCATTGTAGTTTATTTATATTTTGTAGTAAAATTGTCTTTTTATATGATGTGAACATTATATAAATATACAGATTTCTACTTATTCAGGTATTACAATTCATTAATTTGTATTCATATGTTCTAGGTATTTTGCTGGTAATAAAGTTTTATCTTTTATTATTATTATTATTATTGTTATTAATTTCCATAATTTAATTATTTTTACTCTTTTTGTGTCTATGACTTTAAAATTTGTGAATTCATAAGTATTATGTTTATAACTTTACAGAAAACAACAAAATTTACTTCGATAATGCGTATAATGCCCCAGATGACGTTACGAATGCTGTAGCTTCCATTAATGTATTTGATTTTGTGTTATTTTTATCTTTTACCATTGATATACATTTTGGTAATATTGTATAAGTTTTTACACACACGTAGATATATAATGCTGAGTACATTTAATCAAATGAGAAGTCTGCCGTAATTTAAAATGGGATTTGTGTTTTGTTGAAAATTTCATTTCTTCCTGGAGAAAAATGGCTAGAAAAAAAAAAAAAAAAGAAAGAACGGAAGGATTTAAAGAAAACTGAATTATTTATGTAAAATTATTGCGATACCAATTTTCATTGTACATTGCACATATATATTCTCAAATAATTTAATGGAATGATTTAAATAAGTATTATATAATTCAGATGATCTTCCTTAAACCCATACCTGCCAACATCCCAATCAATATTCCGTAGTACTGTTGGCCCTGTCCCTTTTTCCACACCAATTTATTTGTTCAGTAAAATTCGCCAAAAGTAATTACGATTATATAAGAAGAATAATATTATAGTTTAAAAAAAAATAAAGAACACGCTTTTATAGAAATGTAAACTAAAAAGCACAAAATATCTATCTTAGTATTAAAATGCAGGGTAAGAAAAAATCGTGTGACTGGCACACCATAATATTTACATACATTTAAATCTTTAATTAAAATAATTTAGAATTAAACAAAAACCGTTTTTAAAAATTCTCCCCTGACTGGGATCGAACGCTAGACCTTTAGGTTCGTAGCGCGGAGCGATACCTCAACGCCACGGCGTTCACGTAGGGAAAGTTTTTTTTTTTTTTTTTTTTTTTTTTTTTTTTTTTTTTTTTTTTTACAATATAGATATTTTGTTTACTCCCAGAGCGGTTACAAACATACAAACATACATACAAACATACATACAAACATACATACATACATACAGGTGAAGCTAATAAAAGCGTGTTAAAAATGTTCTTGAAATATAATGTTGTGAAGAAAGAAATAAAAAAGCGGAAACGACAAAATTACGGAATATTAATTAGGATGTTGGCAGGTATGATTTAATCTGTATTACAATGCTCACATCAAATCAGCTTTTTAAATCGATACTTTCGTACCTTCCAACCACCTAATCAGTATTCCATAAGGCTGCTAGTACTCGTCCATTTTCTACACCACATTATTTTTAGAGTAATTTATTTCAAATATAACTATGATTAAATATGAAAAAAATACTCTGAAAAATGACTGGTACGGAAAAAAAAAAAAAAAAGTCAGGGATAACAATTTTACAGAATATTGATCAGAATGTTGGCAGGTATAAATTTTAATCCCATTTTCAATAAGAGGAAGTTCCTTTCTCTCTGTCTCTCTCTTTGAAGCACGCATATAATATAATATAATATATTGCTGAGTGAAATTAATCAGTTGTGAGTATTACGGTAACGTGAAAATTGAATTGCTGAAAAACTTCAATTCACTCCCAGAGAAAAATGGCTAAAAGAAAAAATCTTGAAAAATTTTTAAGACAATTGAATTATTTAGGTAACGTTATCAAAGTTGCAAATTTTATAATTCTTTATATATACCGGGTGTGCCATAAGTTCGTTAAAACTTTAAAAAATCATTTAAAAAGAACAAATGATGATAAAAAGGTGCGGTTTGCACGAATAGCATCAGAAAGACGGAGATTTTTTTATTTTTTTTTATTTATTTTTTTTTTTTTTAACAAAAAAAAAAAAAAAAAAAAAAGTTCAATAAATAACTGATAGGTAGCGCTGTGGTACATACACGAAGCTGATTTATGCCTATCAGTTTGTCAATAAAATACCTGAATGCACATGGACTCCTCATTCGATGACGGCGTTATGGTATCGTTGCAGGATCAAGCGTTGATTATCAAGCTCTTTTATAAGAATGACGAATCAGTAACAGACGCACTGAGGAAATGTCACACTGCAGAAGGACTGAAGAAGAAATAATATTATAGTTTAAAAAAAATTAAAGATCACGCTTTGATAGAAATGTGAACTAAAAATCACAAAATATCCATCCTAGTATTAAAACGCAGGGTAAGAGAAAATCGTGTGAGTGACACACCATAATATTTAGGTACCTTTAAATCTTTAATTAAAATAATTTAGAATTAAACAAAAACCATTTTTTAAAAATGCCCCCTGACAGGGCTCGAACGCTAGACTTTTAGGTTCATAGCGCGGAGCTTTACCTCAGAGCCACAGTGTTCACGTAGGGAAAGACTTTTTTTACAATATAGATTTTTTGTTTGCACCCAGAGGGGTTACAAACATACATACAGGTGAAGTTAATAAAAGCGTGTTAATAAAAAGGACCCATTTCACTATCAAGGATACTGAAACTTGTCAAGCGCTTCGAAGAAACGGGTCGTTTGGAAGATCGTCCACGAAGTGGTTAACATTCCTTGAGAGAAGGACTTGTTGATTCGTCCATTGGAGTTTGAAGTATATTTATAGGGTTATGACTCCTTTTAAGTTCTAGTAACATTTGTGAAAATTTCATTTTGATGGATGGATGGATTTTCGTCGCACTAGTGCTGCGCAGATGGGTAATTGGCGACGGTCTGGGACACACCCCTAGAGGTGGTCCGGAGACATGCCATCACAATTTTGATCCTCCACGGAAGGGATGGCTCTGCCGCTTCGGTGACCCCAGAGGTATAATTTTGATTGTAACATGGAGAATATTGCGGCCACGACAGATTTTACGTGCACCAGCCACCATTAGTGTACACGACGGTCTTTGGCACGTTCGTGTACCAAACCCGCATCCTTCCAATTACGAGGCCGGCGTTCTACCGACTGGGCTACCGTGGCCCAATTTCATTTTGAATCTATCAAAGGGTGTGAACTTCTATGGGAAAAAGACAAACAATCCTTAAATTTATGTACTGATAAACTTTTCAGTAGCTCACATATTTTCTTATTTTTTTAGCTTTGTATCTAAATAAATTTCAAACTTTAAGCCACTTAAAAAGGTATTAATAAGAAGAAAGAAGAAGAAAGAAGAAATAGATAAGAAGAAATAAATTAATTAAAAATTTACTATCTTATACATACTATGCTTGGAAGCCTCTTCGCCATTAGGGGTACACTGATAATGATTTTAATGAAAATCTTCCCTTATATTAAGTTTCACCGTTATCACTGCGCGGTATAGGAAAGGCATTTATTCCTTGATCATGTCATTAGTAATTGGTGCAGAAACTTACAGCTATTTTCGAGAGTGTAAGAGTTTAATTATATTTTAATGAATTATAATAATGTTCCTTTTTACATCTTTGTTACTACAAAATCATTATAAAAGTAATTATGGAAATTTCGTAATGATATGAAACTTATACTTTTTAAAATTTTATTTTTTCTAGGATATATATATTTTTTTTTTTTTTTTAAATTACCAGAGTATTTTTTTTTCTTTAAAGATTTCGTAAATGTAAAAATACTTTATTTAAAATCTTGGTTATTATAATTAAGATATACAATCAAATTTTCAATATTTTTAACTATTTAAATATGAAATGTATCTTGAAATATTACTTAAATAATTGTTATGATTTTATTAGTGCAAATATAAAAAGTGTTAGGTTTATGTTTTTGATTCTCAATATTTGAAGTAAAGCTAAAACATATTATTAAACATAATATTTAATTTTCTGATCCCCAAAGGTAGTTAAAAAAAAAAAAAAAATGTTTATTGTTTACAATTGTGAAGCCTGCTAATTTTTAAAACTATAGAATTACACCCCCCCCACACACACACCCTTTTTTCCCCATTTATTTAAAATTATTAACTTTAAGAGGACAATTAAACTTTTTAAAAAGTAGTGGTGATTAAAAAGCGTAAAGATTGGCATTTATGATTTTTATGCATGTATATTTCTACATAACATAATTTCTACATCTTTCCCTGTCAAAAATGTGCTTTCAGATACCACTTTTGGTTTTAAAATTTAGGGAACTGTTTTTCAGATGCATTTATTTCTAGGTCAATGATATGATTACTAACGAGTGTTAAATGTTTAATTTAAAACACTTATTGACTTATTTACGCAAAAATTGACTGACCTTCTTCACTAAACTTTACTCTTTTTTTTTTTTTTTTTTTATTCAAACTGAAAGTAACTGATAATGTTTGTTAAAAATTAAAATAATATGCTGGATGTTTGATAATCAGTTATAATTCATATATATATATGAGTAGACAGATAGATACATAGGTAGACAGATAGATAAATAGATACAGATATATATATATGAAATATTTACTTTTACAAAAGAGCTGCAACCAACAGAATTAAAATACATCACGCTTAATTATGAAGCATCAGGTGATCTAAAAGTAACAGATATATATATATATATATATACAGGGCGCGAAATTTCCGCTCGCCAGCTCGCCATTGGCGAGTGGAATTTTTACTGTGGCGAGTAAAAAATTTGGTCTAGTTATAGACAGAATTCTTACACGATACGGTGGCAGAATACATTCTTTTTATAGATTTAAATATGGCAAAATCTTGCAATTTTATAGCCTCATACTTAACCCATTTTAGGCCAAGCATAGAAATTTTATAAAATGTGGTATTATTTTCATTGAAATATTCTTAAATTACATTCATTAAGATACAAAAAAAGTTTTGTGCATGAAAAATTATATTTTAGTTAAGAAATAAAATGGTGCATATTTAAATTAAAAATTTAAATAAAAAAATAAATTTAAATGAAAATTTCTAAAATTTTTATGACATTTGTTTTATTTTTATTCTATTTACAGAACTTGTAACATTATACATTTTCAAAAGTCAAACTTGTCAATAATCGTTTCAAGTTAGAACACTTGCGTATTTTGAAAATTTCTCAAGAGGAAGTGTTTACTCCAATTGAATTAGAAATATTTTATAGATGTTTTCAGAACCCTTAAAAAAAGCAGAAAAATAAAATTAGTGAAAAATATACGTCACAGTGTTAATAAAAAAATAGTTATTGAAATGGTGCGTTTACACACCTTTGGCTGAAAATGGGTTAACCCCAGCTTTCGAAAGGCAAAATGCTTAGTGCATGCATAAAAGTTTTAACCTCTTCGGCAGTTTTGTTCCTTGTACTGTGATTGCTACAAGCATATTGAGAATAGACGAGCAGAGGCCCGTCTTCCACTATCCGAGAGAAGAGAAATGTGAAAAATTGCCTATGCGATATTGGCGCATGAAAGAACCCGAACCCTTTTAAAAGTACTGCCTATGTTTATTTTGTTGAATAATGATTTAAAAAAAAAAAAAAAGAAAGAAAAAGAAAAAAAAACAGTTCACATTTTCCAGATTTTTACTGAAACGCCAAGGATTTGCGTTTGTAATGATTTGTAGGCATGTAAGCAATGATTTTATCGAAAAAGTTATTCCGAAATAGCTATTTGAAATGACAACAATGAACAAGTTATACACATCGATTTTCCGTCTGATTACAAAAATAAAATAAACAAAAAGACATTTCTGATGTAAAAAGTTAAATAAATAAACACGTAAATAAGGAAGCTTAATCTTTCATAATAAAATGATTTTCACAGGATATTGTTCAACAAAGAGATTTTTTTTTTAATGACTTTTTGCATTTATGTTATTAGATATTTTAATCTTTTTCAAATCTCAAATACATTATAATGATTTTTACTGAATAGATGATTATGAGACATGATGATATACAACACACTTTTAATATATATATAATTTTAAACATATTTGTAAAAGCATTTCAAATAATTAGAAGAAAAAAAAAATGACAACTCTATTTTGTGGCGAGTAAAACTTTTTTTCGGCGAGTGTAATCTGAGTTGAAATTTCGGGCCCTGTATATATATATATCTATATATATATGTGTGTATCTATATATTATTCAAAAAGTATTGACCATAGCCCAATGCGGTTTTTCACTGAAATGAGTAGAAAAGCATGAGATAATTTTATATGTAAGAAAATAATATTTGTAACACTTTCAATAACAAATGACGTTGCATTTGTAATGTCCTCTCACATTTAAAACAGATCCACCTTCTTAAATGATGCCAAACTGCAAATAATGATTAATCTGACTTTAGCTTGATGCATATTATTTCAAATGTTTAGCGAATATTTAAATTAAGTATTTATTGTCTATTATTGCTGTTAGTCGTTCTAAAAAGAAAATCCTGATACTGTTAAGTGATAAAGCCTTGTTAATTTTATTGTGAAAATTCCCAATACGTAACACCTGTCGGCCATTTTTAAGAATATCGGCCGTCACATTAAAAATGTATAGCCCTAGTTTCGTAGTTTAATGCACTGTGGAACTACCAAGAAGTAATTTTAAAATTTAAGCGTGATGAAGATAAAATTAAATGATTTCGAAAGCTACTCAAAAAAAAAAAAAAAAATTAATAAATAAAATAAAATAAATAAATATTTTTATATATTTCATTGAAAATGCACCTTTTGAATAATATATATATATATTTTATCTTTCGGTGACTTATGGATCAGTCGGTATTTTCACTGCATGTTGCATCTTTTGATTTTACATGCTTTTTATATGAAATTGACTTTGTCGTTGTGTCTTCGTGTCACGCTAATAAACAAGGCGCCTCCATTTAAGAAAATTTAAAGATTTTTATTTATTTATTTATTTATATATTTATTTTTAAAAAGCACCCCCCCCTTTTTTTTTAGATGTTAAAAAACACAAAATATATTTCATTTTGCCACCGTGTTTTCGTGTCACACTGAAATTCAAAGCGCCTCCACTTTAACGTAAATATTAGCACCTTTTTTCGTCGCTAGTTAGCTGAATTGGATAGTGCGACGTGTTGATAACGCGATGGTTGTAAGTTCGAAGACCGATGTGTTACTTTATTGCAGATAATTAATTGGAATGCTGTCTAATGATAAAATACAGATCCTTCGTTGTTTACACACTATCCATTTTTGATTATTTTTTTTTTTTAAGCTTCTTTCAGTTACTAAAAAAAAAAAAAAAAAAAAATAAATAAATAAATAAAAATGTAATAATAATAATAATAATAATAATAATAAACTGAAAGTTTTTATTGTGTAGCCATAAAAAGAATTAAAAAAAAATCTTGAAAGGACATGCTATAAGATAAATAAATAAATAAATAAAAGTGTCAACAGTAAAAAAAATTGTTGTAACACAAAAATATAAATATTTAAAGAAAAAATATATGTATTTTACATTCCAAGAGATTTTTTTTTTTTTTTTTAAACATTCAAAATATTTTAAAAAGCATTCGAAAACAATATTCTTTTTGTATAAGTATTTGTTTTAATCTTTTAAAGTATGCTCCATGACTTTTCTTTACTGTTCTTTGATTTTTGGCTAGAGAATGTCGAAGGTTCGATTGTCCAAAGGCCGATGTGTTAATTTTTGCAGGTAATTAATAGAAAAGGTGTCAATTGATAAAAGAAAATCTTTCAAAGTCTACACAGTATCCTAAGTATTTTTGATTATCTTTATAGAAGCTTTTTTTCTAACTAAAAAAGCAGAAAATAAAAATTTAAGTAAAATAAATAAATAAATAAATAAAAATACAGTAGAAGCTTTTTGTTGTGGAGCCCTGAAAACTATTAAATAAAAATTTATTCTTGCAAAGACATGCTATAAATAAATAAATGTTTCAATACTAAGAAAATTTTAGAGAAAAATATAGATATTTCACTTTTGCAAGAGATTAAATTTTTGAAATATTCAGAATATTAAAAAAAAAACTTTCCAGACCTTTGAAATTTAAGGTTTAACAAATACTTAAGAAGAAACTAATGACTAAGAATATTGGTCTCGATAGCTTTTTAAAATATTTTGAATATTTAAAAATTTTCTAATATAAATAATCAATTTTTAATACATTAGATTGCGCATAGCGCGCTCAGATTTTAATCCAGATGAATAAATAATATTTAAATATTTATTTATATTCAATTTTACGAGAGAACTGAAGAGTTTATATATATAATATTCAAAAGTTATTAAACATCAACAGTTTATAAGAAGGTAAGATTTGTACTCACCTTCTCTCCAGTCCATGGTTAAGTGTCCAGCGTCAGTAAGAACCATCTTTCATCGGCATCTGAAAATATACTTAATGTGTGGAGAAAAAAAATTTAATTTCTGTTAATTATGTTGTTTTTAGATACATCATTAAATTAGCACTTTTTCGACGCTCTCATTTATTCCAGATTAAATATATATTATTTAGTATATGATTATAGTTGAATAATAGAAATATTACGGAGCATTTAACAGAGCTCCGATTATGCCGGTTACATTGTAAGAAGTAAGATACATATACATTCTAGCAGCGCGCGAGAGAAAGATTTAGAAATGCTGATTCAAACAGTTTAAAGGTGAAAGTTAGGAGTGGTACATTCTTCTTAGCAACCCGTACGTTAATGAAGATTGTTTCTTGGCTAAAAAGATTATTAGAATAAGAGTTCTTTAATAGCGAAATATTAAAACACAAATTATTTCAGCTTTTCTTTCACTTTTACGACATTTTCATCGCTTTCAAAGGTGAAATATCTATATTTTTCTCTAAAATTTTCTTAGTGTTGAAACTTTCACTTATTTTTAGCATATCTTTGCAAGAATAATTTTTTATTTAATACTTTTCAGGGCTCCACGATAAAAAGCTTCTACTGTAAAAAAAAAAAAAAAAAATATTTTTTAATAAAAACTTGAGAACCAGATAAACGCACATAATATCTATTCAAATTAATAAGATGTCATTAAAATGTATTTATAATTACGTAAAGAAAGTAAAATATCGATATGAGAAATTATTATGAGAAAAATTCTCCATTAAAACAAACAATTCGTTTTTGTAAATATGTGATATAAAACAAAAATTCACCAGAATCTACTTTTTAATCCTCTTACTTCAATTTGAATGCACCGCTATAACGTTAAAATACCAAAGACGATACGTCATGTCCTAATTTCAAAATACATTTATCGGTCTAAATATTTCAGATGACAACTTTTATATTTCAAAGAGCAGTAGCAAAAATATGTTAAAATTATGCATGCCGCTACCATCGATTACAAAGCTGCGGTACTTTGTAACGATTAGTGAAATATCTCTTTGAAGTCCAGAAATGGCATGCATTTACAAGGATTAGGAGTCCGTTAAAAGGATATTTTGTCGAAGGGTGGTTCTACGAGCAGCGGTATTGAAAGCAATCAATCTATTAGGCACATTTTATTTTAAATGGCTATATCCTTCATTTCTACAGAAATTGAAATATCTAAAATCGATGAATTCGTCCATTAGTGATGGATTACATATCAATCATTTTCAATAAAATATTTTTAGTGCCTATTGAAGAAGATAATTTACGCTTTGATTTACGTGATTTATCTCAAAAGAAAATGTTTAATACCTTATAAGTATATTTACACTAATTTATTTCTTTAGTTTTTTAAATGTAAATTCCTGAAAGAGAACTATTTCTTTTTAATAAGGATAATATTGAAAATAATGTGATTAAAAAAAAAATAGTTTTTTTTTTTTTTTTTTTTTTTTTTTTTTTGTTTAATATCTGATTGAGTAATATAGTTGCAAACTTTTACGTCTTTTCGCTCTCGGAAATTTTTGATGGAAATATTTATTATATTTAATCAGTGAAATCTGTCATAGAAATATGCAAAAAAAAAACAAAAAAATCTGTTAAAAATTTCCAGTTGCCAAAAATCATAAACGCTTGAAACTGCAGAATAAATATTTGCCACACGATTCAAAATAAAGCTTAAAGAGGTAGAATAATAAACATTTCTACTGTATGCAAGTAAACTGGAAAAACTGAAAATAAGAGGAAATTGTGTGCAAAAGCTTTCTTTATTAAGAATTCAAACTGTGGTGCTGTAGTGCAAAATTAACGATGTTATGTTAGATTCTTTAAAATGAAAGCAAAAATAAACTTAGGTTATAAAAAAGTGTTATCTTGTATTCGTGCCGTGATTATTTAGACATTTTATCAAAAAGTTAATATTTCCTGCAAAATTACACAAATAAGATAATTATTCAATACTATATGTATATATATATATATATATATATATTCTCATAGAATAATGTTTAGCATTTTTATTGAAAGGAGTGCTATTTGTATTACTGCTAGATGGAACAATCGCTGTTAGGCAGAACAAACTTAACTGAAAAATTTCATTTTGTTGGTGAGTTCAGGAGTTTTAGGTAAAATTACGGTTCAAGGCACGGTACAAAGTGAAAACGATGTAAATTTTAAGAAATGGTACACATAAATATTTCACTACTTAAACATAAAACTTCTTCACACACCAAAAAGTGAAGCAGTACCCAGACATTCTAAAACACGTGCCCTTTCCTCTTCAGACGAAAAAAAAAAAAAAAAAAAAAAAAAAAACGTGCACCTTGTAAGCAAAATCAACACCTTGCCTTTACCTCCAAAGTGTGAACCGTCGTCTGTTACCAGTATCGCAGTACTAGTACAATATTAAACCCAAATCCAGCCTCCAAAGTGCACTTTTTTTTTCTGCTATGTAAGCTTATTTACAGTAATCTTTTCTTTTTCTAAAATTATAAACAATACGAACTCTTTTAAAAGTAAATTCTCTGCATAAGATCCCTAAAGAATATTTGTTGACATGGAGTTCAATTGAGTGCTATTTAGTCGCTTTTCCGATTTTTCGCTAATGTTGTCACTTACGTAAAAATAACGAAAAATTAACGCTATTTACCGAATATTCAAGCAACATAGTTAAATACAACATTACACCAGAAATTGGAATTCTGTAACTCTGAATAAAATATATTTACTCATATAAATTTAATTAAACTCTTGCATTGTACATTCCTTCTTTGAATACTTTATTTGTTTGTGTCCGTGATATATATATATATATATATATATATATATATATATATATATATATAAATATATAATATCGTACATGAAGCTATACACGACTTTGTTTTAAATTTGTAATATGAATAGAAAATTGCTTGTCAGGGGAGTAACGAATCAAATTTTTTGTCCTTAAAAAATAAATAAATAAATTAATTAAAAATAATTTGAAGACATGTTTAAAGGAGAAAGCTAAAACACCGGACGAAGAAATTAAAATTGTTGATGTGAATTAAAGTTGTTAATTTTTAAACAGCAGTGGTTGAAACAACTGCTGAAGAAAATATGTAGGATACAATAATAATAATAATAATAATAACAATAATAAATAAATAAATAAATAAAATGTGAAAAACAATATTTCAGAAGTGCACAAATGATTGCCTTACAGTTCTCAAAAGTAAATGAAAAAGTAAATAAGTAAATAATAATAATAATATTAATGACAATAATAATAATAATAATAATAAATCTAGTAACCTTAAAAATGCTGTTAATATTTTGTTACTTTTTAGTGCCATGCCCTCTAAAAATATCTGATGAAAATAAAATAAAAAAAATCGAACGGGCAAAAATGTATTCATATGACAAAATGCATTGATTAAAAAACAGGATAAAACAGTGTTATTGACATATTTCCTTAAGTATAATAATAAAAATAATAATAAAAAAAAGCAAAAAAAAAAAAAAAATAATAATAATAATAATAATAATAATAGTTTTTTTTTTTTTTTTTTTTTTTTTTTCAGAAAAGGCAGTTTGAATATTAAGAACATCCTTAAAGTACGACAAATGAAAAGGAAAAATGCTAGTCATTTCTTGATATATATATATATATATATATATATATATATATATTAAAAATGCACTTTTTAGTGTTTTAAAACACACTGGGCATGCACACACACGCACATGTTAGTACGTCTGTGCAAACTTTTGAGCGTGTATATCACTGATAAAACACAAAACTTTTTCAAAAAAATATTTTATACATTTTTATAATAATAAAGCGGATCTTTATCTGACGGCACTGAAAGATTTCATCATATTTAATACTTCTTATATATAACATTAGTAGAAACATAGAGAAACAAAAATTAAACTTCCACGATTCTTTAAACAATCACGCAGAAGTTTCGTTTCCTCCACTCTCAAATTCTATAAGAATATTTTCTCCTTTACGCAATATAAGAAAAATCACGTTTGAAACCTTTTCCTTTTATATATTTTTTTTTTCCAACGGAACTAGTTTATAGGGCAGTATCAAACAATTCGTTCAAATTAACTCTTTACGGAAACGGAGTATGCCATATCAGGCATTTGGGAAAAGCGCGGAACGGGCGCCCAATTTAATCTCTTAACCTCTTACTTCAATTGGCCTAATCCAAGGAGCTCAAAAAGATTTCTCCCCTGGTAACGTAAAACACTGAAAAAGTTCCGTGTAAAAGTGATATAAATCATTTTTCCTGTGAAACAAAACGATAGAGAAAAATGATTTCAACTTTTTGATATATATAAAGCCATTTCCGTGTTGACTTTTCAATATAGAAACAAACTGGTTTTTCTTTCGTCATATCGATATATTTTACTTACAGAAATACGATACTTGAATATTTTTATTATTTGTAAAAATGGAATATATGTTGATAAATACAATGCCTTAGAAAATATTGAATGTATTTCTTTCGATGAATTTTTCAGCATTAAATATTTTTTTTTTTTTATGATTTGAATATGCAGAAATACAAGTTAGAATAATTTATTTATTTAGTTTTTTTGAAGTCACATTATATATATACACACACATATATATAAATTGTTTTTTGAAATACTATATGTATATGTGACAGAGTTAGTTTATAGAAAATTGATTTATAAAATTGTTTTATCAGTAATTATTTTAAATCATAATATATATTATTTATTTAGTTTGTACAGACTTGTTTAATAAATATCAATAATTACATCCCCCCCCCCCCCTTATAATATGAAAAATCAATTTAACTTCTTCCTTTCTTATTATATGCCCTTATAGAAGATTTTTCAGTTTCTTCCCTGTATTCTATAAGTATAAGATGTAGAGATACTGCATTTCCTTCATAGTTACGTCATTCCTTTTTTAATCTGCTAATTAGTCTATTTGTATTAAAAACATTTAAATATAAACAATTCGAAAAACAGCCAAACTCTATATAATGCTCTGATACATTCTGATACGAAATTATACAAGCATAAATCTAAAAACTTTGAAAATAATATTCAGCACATAAAAATGCTACACGTATAATACACCACAAATTTTATTCCTTCAAACCGAATTAAAACTGACGCTATCCTTGGTATTTGAATAATAAAATTCTCCCGATTTCACGCAACAATTACTACGTTTAATTATTTTATTTATTTTTTTTTAATTAATGAATTTTAATTTGGTAATATGAACAACTTAGATGAGCTTCTGTATTCTTGTTTTCACTAATATTAAAAGTAGAAGACAAATGATACATATAGATAAGTATTTGAAAGAGTAATTAGGTTTAAAATGTAAAATTATTTTAGAAAAGACGAAAAGCATGCTATTATTATTATATAAATAATAGACAGATATAAAAAAAATGGAATGAATAGAAATAAATGACAATATGGAGCAAACATTAAGTCCAATTTTATAGACATTGGTGGAATGTCATCTGTGGAGGTCACTTTATGAGTTCCGAGCCCTTATTCAAGTTAATTTTGTATAAAATCACAGAAAACGCCAAAACACTACTCGACAAGTGCAACCTGGGCAGAAACCTGCTATTATAAAACCTGTCCACAGTATAATGTAATCCGTGTGTGTGTGGGTGGGTGGGGGGTGTCTCTCTATGTTTTCCGAACACTTTAGTCACGTTAATTTCTGATAAAATCCCAGTAAACGTCGAACTACTACGTCGACAGGTACGACCTGAGTTCAAACCTCGTACCATAATCTTTCGGCTATTAATGGTGTTAAAAATATATTGAATTTTAGAGAAATATCTCAATGTATTACTACATTAAATATTATATATAGTTGTCAATTATAATGAAGTATTCTCGTAGTCGGAGAATAAAGTTTGCAGTATAAAAAATTATTATTCTTCAAAACAAAACATTTGAATAAACTTTTATTGATGCATATAAGGTTCGGTAACTTAAAACATCAAAATAGGTGTTGTTATCTGTGGATGAAAGGAAGGATAAAAATAGTTGTGATATGCAATAACCTACAGGTAAGATGAGCTTAGCTTCAAAAATTTATTGAACCTTCTTTAAATCAAATATTAATAATAGTGAAACTATAACATATCTTAGTCCAAAGAAGGTATAAAATTAAAAAGACAAACACTTTTACGAATGTAGACAGAGAAATAAAAGATGGTATTTTCGGCTCGGGGATAGAATAATTTCTTTAAGATAATAAAATTGAGGTCCTTTAGGACTGAACACGCGAGTAAAAGTGATGATAAAAATTTAACTCCGTTTGGGATCTGGATAATACAGAAAAAAAAAAAAAATCGAATTTGGCAAAACTAAACGAATTTACTCGGCAGCCCAATGGAAGACATTTTAAAATTAACACTAGGAAGAATGTAAAAAAGACATTTCATTCTTTCAGTGGTTGCCATTAAATACATTTGAACTAACAGCGCTAAATATGCCGAACGAATTCCGCTGTAAAAGAAACATGAAGGACAGGTATTCATTATACTTTATATACTGAGGAAAAAATATACCGCCTTGATATAGAATGAATAAGTGGCCATTTTCTGAATCCCGTAACTAGAAATATAGATTTCCGAGCTATGCGCATAAGGCACGCCAATAAACTGAATAGACGAAAGGATCGAGAATTTCTAGTCTACACATTTCTAGATGGTGAAACAATATTCTGAATATTCTGAATAATTTGTTTGGAGAGAAATTCTTAATTAATTATCTAGAATTGAGTCATAAACCAAGATTATAGTTGCCATAACCCGACTCTTGTGTTCGCATTTATTTGGAGTTATTTCCAAATATGTTTGAACTCGATAACATAGACAAACTCTCTAGAATTCTAATAGGGGTTTATAGAACTCGCTTTCAAAGGGGACTAGAATTTATAAGGATGATATGGAACTATTTTTTCTATAGCCACAATTTAGATTCTAGATGTCAGTTACAGACTCTTTTTTTCTCAGTGTAATCTAAATTTAGATTTCGCTTGCCAAATATGGTAATTGGAGTTTAAAAAAAAAGTCGTTCAGTTGTCCAGATTATTTTTTGCTACCAAATAAGGAAATGGATATTTTGAAATAAAATCTATTGTCTACTTCTGTGAATTTTTGGTTTCCAAATAGGGAAATGATATGTGTTTTATTAAACAACTGTGAAAAAAGAGGGTTTATATGCTGTGACAAAAAGGAAAAGTTTAATCTCTGCCAATAAATAATTTTTCGATCAAATATTTCCTGTTTGTAATACATTGAATAATTTAGATATAAAGGTTATTAGTATAATTATTTTAAATAAAGAAATTCAATACACTGTTAAAAATTTTGTCCTAGGTTGAACCAAAACATGGTACACTGTTAAAAATTTCAGTTAAAGGTTGAACCAAATGTTGGTACCAAGCCTTGGTTTAGTAAAGCACCAAATAAGGGTAAAAGGTTTCACCATCGCATGGTGGCAGCAAAAATGTACCAAAATTTTTAACAGTGTACTTGCAGGCATAAAACATATTTTTGTAAGAATTACTTTTAGATAATTAAAAAAAAAAAAAAAAAAAAAAAAAAAAAAAAACAATAAAATTAAAAAATATATGTATATTTTGGCATCACACCAAGTATTCGGATTGCGGTCGAAGGCTTTTAAAATAATATTTTTTTATAATATTTTTGACTGTTGAATATATTTTTAATTTATTTAAGGAAAAACAAAAATGCAATTATTATCTATTTATTTATTTATTTTATTTTATTCTATTTTTTTTATTTTTTTAAAAAGATTAGAAACATCAGAAACAGTGATGCTATTCATAGTAAATAATCTAAATTAATTTAGGGAGAAGTTTTTATCAAAACGTAAAATACTTTACATAAAATTAAAAACATCAAAACAATGACATCTTTAACTGTTAAGAATATAATTAATATGCATATTATCATAATAATTAATGCATCATATAATTTTATGCAGTAATATAATTTGTCTCATTATAACAAACTTATACAGAACTAACTACTATAAGCAGAATAAGGAAATATTTTTGACAAAAAATTAACCGTGTTGTCACAAAGTCATTTTTGCTTCTAAAAAATATCTCTTAATGAATTTTGCTTCATAAATGTTCAGGAAACTTTCAAAACAAAAAATAAATGTTTATATATATATATATTTGATGGTGCAAGAAATTCTTCCATAAGTAAAATACAAAAGCAATATCATATCAAGTTTTCATATCAACTGAAGAGTAAACATTCTGCAGCTGTATGTCGGAATTGAAAATATTGAAGAGCGACAGACGACTGGATGCGTGGTATTTCGAAAAATATTTGTAAAGGTATTTCTAATGTTTATAAATAAATATTTTTCTTGCAGACATGCACAATAGCTACATATTTTAGTTGATCTTTTCCCATTTCTGTCGCTAGATGTAAATAAACTTGTATATACAATGTTATTATGAGAGACTTTCTGTATCCCAACAAATTGGATTTGGAAAAAAAAAAAATATATATATATATATATAGATTAATATAAACATAAATAAATAAATAAATATTGAAAGGAAAAAAAAAAATGCATGTTATGTGTAAAAACAGTTTAAAATAATAATTAAATATATATATATATATATATATATATATATATATAATAAAAACCTTTTAATTTTAAATCGTATTTACGTGCTAACATCCAGGCTAATTATCTTTTTTTTTTTTTTATTTCCCCAACAAAATTGAAATGCATGTATATCATCATTTTATCTGCATGTTGTCAGTATATTATTAGTTGCGTTCACAATACATTAACAAAAAAAGATTATTCTGTGGTCATAAAATCGAAGTATATTATTGAGATTTATTGTATTTTTTTAAAAAGTTATATGGGGAATATAAAAATATAAATTAATAATTAAAACATAAACATAGGTGTTATATATATATATATATATATATATATATAATGATTATAGCCACATTCCCCCTATATAAGTTTTCCTAAAACCAAAGCAGATAATCAGATTACCATCAAAATTTACATCTACACGATTCAGAAGATGCGCTCAAGAAATTAAAAGAAGAAAAAAATAAATAATTCAAAAATAGCATTATTAATATTTATTACAGTTTGTTTCCTTTTAAAAGTATCATATGAACACGAAAATGCAAATAAGTAATCAATACATAAATATGTGTGTCATGTACAGATTGGTTATAACTAAATTTCCAGTACATAAGGGTCACTTGAACCAAAACAGGTAACCAGTTTATCCCCAAAATTTAAAACTACCTGATTCAAGAGATTAACTCAAAGAATTTTAAAAAAAGGAAATGCTTAATTCAAAAAATTGCAAATAATGGCGCATGATAACAGTTTGCATAGAAAAATTAAACTTTAACCAGGGTCAGATATACGTATTACAATTAAAAGTGGGTGGTGCCATAGGAAATATAACGATAAAAGGAAATCAATCATAGGGAATGCTTAAATGATTTAAAATTTTACTGAACAGATGAAAATGAATTTCTATCAAGGGAAGGTGATACGTATTGCAATTAAAAATGTGAGACGATATGGAGTAAATATTGATGTGGGGGGGGGGGGAGACATAGGAATTGCATAAACAATTTGAATCTGTACTGAACAGTTCTTGTGTGCTCACATTAAAAGTGATAAAATTTCTCATTTTCAGGAAAAACGTAAACTGGTTACAATTTTTTAACTAAAACGTTTTTTATGTCTTGTTTGCACCTCACGAAATATGTAGATGCGATATTTATTAGCAATTCGTCCACACGTTTTGGCAGCAGAATGCCATTTTTAAATAGGGTTTCCACGTCCCAAATTTTTATAAGAATTCGTCCACCACTATTATCTTAAAATATTTTTTTTTTCCTTAAATGTACACTGCAAATCTAAGAAAAAATTTATTTTTAGTTAATAGTGTTATAAGAGTATTTATATAAAGTGTGGCCGTGGGAACCGTGATAGAGAAAGTTTTATAATAATCACCCTGTATTATACACGTTATGTTTATTTTATTATATTTATTGCATATCCCAAAATACATAAAAATTTGAGCACATTCACTTTTATTGGATAAAATATCGGATTTTATTTTTATTTATTTTATCTATTTATTTTTCTATGTTTATGTTTTATTTAATTTTTTTCTCCTTAAATTTAGCAAGTTACAGAATGTTACTGGATAAATGTTAAATCATATACTATCTACAAAAATTAGTAATTAAATGTATAAACATAAAATTAAATTCTTGTATAAAAATGACTTAAAATGTATCTATTATGAAATAGCAATTTATTGATGCATTTTAATATAATAATCGATTATATTTTAATAAAAAAAGTTTGTGCTTTTAGAATTGTTTTAACTAAATAAAATTCCATTTTTTCTTGTTTAATGTATAAAAGCCTTAATTAACTGAAGAAAAATTTAATTGTCAATTTCGTTTATGCAATCAGTTTCATTTAAACTAAAAAAGCCTAAAATTCTATGCTGGTTTCGTTGATGCCTAATGAATAATGTAATGAGATTTCATAAACATGACATCGGATTTTTTAAGTCTTTTCAACATAGGATATTATTAAGAGTAATGTAGAACGTAAGTAAATAACTCACATCAATTGCTTATGCATTTAAATGGTATGTATATATGCCCATGCAGCAATCAGCTACAACTATTAAGTTCGTTAAAAGTTGCCAGTCGGATTTTTTTTTTTTTTTTTAAATCTAGAATTAGTAAATTTGTAATCTTTCTCTCTCTGTATATATATATATATATATATATATATATATATATATATATATATATATATATATATATATATATATATATATATATATATATATATATACTAGCTCACCCGACAAACGTTGTTTTGTCATATAAATTATTTCTAGAGAATATTTTGCTAGAAAAAAATAACTAACTTATTGTAAGTGTGTAAGGATGTGGTATATAAGTGAAACAGGTATGGAGCGCTGTGAATGGTGACTGTGAATTCCGATTATAACGTAAAAGACATAATTACCGAAATTTTCGCTACTTGCTTCTTGCTACTTGGTACTTGGTACTTTCTACTTGCTACTTGTTATTTAAAACCTCCGCTGAATGTCGAACAGCACAAAATTTTATTTCATACGGCAAATATTTCAATTTATGAGAGAATCTCTGATAGCAACGAATTTCACATAAAAATTCCGTCTGTTTTGAATAAGCTGTAACAATCAGGACCGATTTGATGAAAATTTTTATCAAAAAGTTATTACAATATCTAACATGATTCCATGTACATTTATCACAATTCAATTAATCGATGCATGTGAGTATGTGTATAGTATGAGCGAAGTGAAATGTAGAGTTCGTATTAAATAAAAACTTAAAATCGTTTTAATTAAAGGTGAAAAAGTTAAAACCCAATTTATTTTATAACAGGTATATTTTTTTAATCTTCAAAAATTTAATTTACCATAATGCCATTGGATGTACAATATTTTTGGTTAATCATTGAGGAGTATAAACAAACAAATTCGAAGGTTTTTCCAACCCTGGAACACGCAACATATAATTGGCCGTGAGAAAAGCACGGATTTTCTAAAACTAAGCCACAAATCGAGACCCCTTTGGTGACTTTAAATATTTTAAGCCAGTTTTGCGATGAATTGAAATGGCTATCTCAATTGTGGAACTAAACATTTTGGCGAGAAGCGTCCGAGCTACTTCGGTGCCAAATTTCAAATTTTGCCAAAGGGATCCGATAATAAAGGTGTTCCACACAATAAATAAATAAATAAAATATCAGTGACATACACACGCACAAAAGTATGGGAACCCATTGGTGACTTTAAATATTTTAAGCCATTTTTGCGATGAATTGAAATGGCTATCTCAATTGTGGAACTAAAGATCTTGGCGAGAAGCGTCCGAGCTACCTCGGTGCCAAATTTTTCATACAATAAATAAATAAATAAAATATCAGTGACATACACACGCACAAAAGTATGGGACCCCTTTGGTGACTTTAAATATTTTAAGCCATTTTTGCGATGAATTGAAATGGCTATCTCAAAAGTGGAACTAAAGATCTTGGCGAGAAGCGTCCGAGCTACTTCGGTGCCAAATTTAAAATTTTGCCAAAGGGATTCGATACTAAAAATATTCCATACAATAAATAAATAAATAAAATATAATAAATTAGCTACACAAATAAATTTGTAGGTTAGGGTGGTTGTTAATCAACGCGCGTGTAAATTTGATCGAAAATTATATAAAATACTCACTCCAATTCCGCACTAAATTTCCAAAATGTATAGTTTTTTATGCACACTTCAAAACTCTTCAAACACTAGTTACATCTTGATGTAATATTTCAATTAGGACACAATTTTTTGTATAACGATAATAACACGAAGTTACAAAATATTTTCCTGAATTTGATCGCAGCACCAACCGTCGGGACAAACTGGAATTACAATAGAATATACGCAAGCGAAGTGTGACGTCACTGACCGTCAGTGGATGCAAGAAAAAAATTTCCTATGTTAATCTCCCATTGGATATTTTATAAAAAATTATTAAAAATCGAGGAAAATTATTTCTTGATTTTAATCCCCGTATTTGGGTATAGATATGTATTAGTTATCGTATGCATGCGTTAGATTGAGTTATTTTGCTCTCAAATTGACAAAATTTTAATTTTAAATTTCAAAACTCAGTCTTCCTAGGCGTTTTTTGTATTTGGCGATCAAAAATGTAATACGAAAATATACATGCCAGATGTATATTTTCGTAATATGTATTGTACGAAATTGTTTCATATTATTCATTACTCTCTTAATATAAGTTGTTGAAATAACCATTATTTTTGAAAGAAATTAAATATGTTAGCCAGATGATATGGCGATATTTTTTTTTCCGCCAAGGATGACAGAGTTTTGAGATTAAAAATTCAAATTTTATCAATTTTACAGCAAAAACAACTCAATCTAACGCATGCACGTGATAACTTATACATATCTATACCCAAATATGGGGATTAAAATCGGGAAATAATTTTCCTCGATATTTAGTAATTTTTTACAAAAATCCAATGGGCGATTAACATAGGAAATATTTTTCTTGCATCCAACGGACGGCCAGTGACGTCATCACTTCCCTTACGTATTACTGAATACTCCATACTACGTTCGAAGCGCAGTCTGCCGGATACAATGTGAAACATTCCGAAATCAACAAAAATTTATAAGTGATAAATTAATTAAATAAACAATTTAAATTGGACTGAATTGTAAATCTAAACCATTCTCGAATCCACCTGAAGACACACAAAATGTTTCATTAAACTCGGTCCAGCCGTTTAGGAGGAGTTCAGTGACATACACACGCACAAAAGAAATATATATATAAAGATAAATACAAAGGCACAGCTTTAGTATAGACCTCGCCCCTCCTTGTCGAATTTAAATATTTTTGGCCATTTTTGCGATGAATTAACATGGCTATCTCAATTGCGTAACTGACGATCTTGGTGAGAAACGTCCGTAATACTTCGGTGCCAAATTTCAATTTTTTCCAAACTAAAGCTGTTACATAAAAAAAAAAAAAAAAAGAAAAACTGTTTTATGATATATAAAAAAATAAAAATAAAAATTCTAATAAAATCTAAATTATTACTATTTACAATTAAGGTGAAAACATAAAAGAACCTTTATAAGTTACATATAAAGTATCAATTAAAACGAAAAATTTTGTTTTACTGTAGAAAAGAAAAGTACTACTAAATTAAATAAAAATTTTAAGCTAATACCAAGTATCTATGAAAATATTTATTTACACGCGAATATTTTCATAGTATATTATTTTTTTTTTCTAATTTTTATTGTTTATCACGCGAAATTAAAAATATTTTATTTCCGGAAAAAAATAAATAAACGTGAATTTTGTTTATTTTGGCATAAAATATATTTTCTTTTTAATCATTTTAAAGTTAAAATGGAGTTTTTATTTAATATCTTTTGATCCAATTATTCAATTGAACTGAATTGTAAATCTAAACCATTCTCGAATCCACCTGAAGACACACAAAAAGTTTCATTAAACTCGGTCCAGCCGTTTAGGAGGAGTTCAGTGACATACACACGCACGAAAGAAATATATATATAAAGATATATATATATATATATATATATATATATATATATATATATATATATATATATATATATATATATATTAAGTCTACCAATTATGTTCATTTCAATTAATAAAACTGAAAAAGAAAATTTATATACTTAATCTCGCTAATATATATATATATATATATATATATATTTAGATATCGGCTTATTTACGCTGTAAATATAGTTTAAAAAAATCCCTGTGTCAGATTTAGAATTAAAATGAACATAATTTCCCGCAGGCTTTATATATTTATACATTAAATAATATCATTATATTTATTACATTAAATTAATCTGTCTGGGTAAAAAAAAAAAAAATAGTAGTTATAAAATATAAATGCATACTTCTATTTATATCTACTACGTTTATATCATCGAGCATTACTAGGAAAACGTATTACTGTAAAACGTATTAATTTTTATCTGTATTCACCTATTCCATGCATTTAGTTGAAATATGTGTATTGTTTAGCTTTTTAAAATTTCTGTCATTTTCATTTTCATTTTTTATTTTATTATTATTATTATTATTAAAATTATTTATTATTATTATTTTTCTTTGCTGTTTGAGAACTCAAATTTAAGAATACTTGGTAATTTTCTTTAATAATAACTTTATATAACACACAATTTGCAGGCACAATCCCTGCAAGGCTTCTGACGTAGTTGCTAATTCGTCCTGCTTCCAAAATTCTTCGGCATCTATTCGATATCATCTAATTTTTATAAATTCAATCAGCTCATTAATTTTTTTTTTCTTTATCTTTTCGCATCTGTTCATATTTTGGTAGTTTTCAATATGCTTCAGATATATATTTTATTAGTAATAATAATAATAATGAGTTTTCTCTTTACTTGCAGGAAGGGATATTTTTTAATTAGAACGATTCTTGAGATTGGTTTTGAAGAACATGAAGAACATGAATTTGAAGAACAATATTTGTCAAATTAAAAAGATCATGTGCGTTCTTTTGATACTGAATTTCTAATAACATAATAAAGAGCTCTTGATTGATTTTATTATTATTATTATTATTATTATTATTATTATTATTATTATTATTAAAGTGACTTTTGATGAATATTTGTTTTTCTTTCTTACACCATTAGATATTAGAAAATTAGGTCTCTTGCGAACAGTTTTATTATTTTTGTACAGTTTAAATTTCAAGTTACTATCGATATCATTTCTAAA
The DNA here is from genome assembly GCA_963930645.1 of Salticus scenicus. Taxonomy (NCBI): domain Eukaryota; kingdom Metazoa; phylum Arthropoda; class Arachnida; order Araneae; family Salticidae; genus Salticus; species Salticus scenicus. Next base: position 81,865,533 of record OZ005654.1, on the reverse strand, counting down.
TAGCATGCTTTTTCCATGGTTTTTTTGAAGTTTATTTTTGAGAGTCTAATTTTAAATATGAAATTACGAGACATAAAAAAAAAAAAAAAAATGTTTTTGTATGTAACACACAACTTGAAATAATAAGATGAATAGACATCAACCTTTTCCATTCGAATAGATTGCATTTAAGATGTTACACTTTAAAAATAATTTTACCTATTATGTCACAAAAAAGAGTAGTTATTTCTTAACATAAAATTGGTTTTAAATGGAAGCTTATATTAGTTCTAAAGTAAATAAATTTACTGATGGTGATCAAATTATTATTTAAAAATAAAAAAATAAAAGAACAATAATAATAAAACTTTCTTGTATGGCAAAGATTATAAATTATTTTTTGTAAATAAATGTACTAGAATTATAAAATTTTGTACGCTTATGCATTAAAGCACAAAGTCCATTGAAATTTCTTGAAGATTTCTGAAAATACACACTGCTAACTAATTTTGAGTTTTTTTCCTTAATTTTACATTAGTATAGTTTAACAATATCCTCTAAAAATATTCCAGTACAAATTTGTAGATTCAATGATAAGTTATTATTTAAAAAATATTTTATGTTTAGATACTATGATAATGAGTAGAATTTCAACATTCAATTAGTAAACATTACAAAAACTCTTACAATGCAATATAATATCAAAATAGGTTTAGAATATATTGTTTAATTATAAATAATATTATAGTTAAAAAAATGAAAGAACACGCCTTTATAGAAATGTGAACTAAAAAGCACAAAATATCTATCTTAGTATTAAAATGCAGGGTAGGAGAAAATCGTGTGAGTGACAATCCATAATAGTTACATTCATTTAAATCTTTAATTACAATAATTTAGAATAAAACAAAAATCATTTTTAAAAAATCTCCCCTGACTGGGATCGAACGCTAGACCGTTACGTTCGTAGCGCGGCGCTTTACCTCACAGCCACGGTGTTCACGCAGGGAAAATCTTTTTTTACAATATAGATTTTTTGTTTGCTCCCAGAGCGGTTACAAACATACATACATACAGGTGAAGCTAATAAAAGCGTGTTAAAAATGTAAAAGATAAATTAAAATATATAGATATAGATATATATAGTTAAATGTGTGCATTTAAAAATTTAAAAATATTTAAAATTTGATTTCTTTTAAAATAATTTTCGAGAAAATTTAATATATACTTAATATTTTGAAACTCCAATTTTAATACTTTAAAATAATTTTTTTACTCGAAAACAGAAATTTATTAAAAGGATTTATATCGTCCACTATTACGTTTAAGCTATTCTATTAACAATATTAATAACTTTTAACATTTTCTTTATTAGTGTTATTAAGTTTTGCAACATTTGTTTTTTTAATCCTTGAATAATTTACTACTTTGCCATATCCTCCGAACAAATTGTTCATTCATTTTTATTTTTATCAAATTTCCAAAATTATTACAAATTTGACTGAATGTTAAAAAAAAAAAAAAAAAAAAAAAAAAAAAAAGGAAAAAATCATTTTTCTTTGTTTCTTTTTTCTTATTCTTTCTTTCCTTTCTTCCTTTTTTTTTTTTTTTTTTTTTTTTTTTAAATCTTTCAAAAGAACTTAAATAATAAAAATACATGTTTCGATGTTTCGATATTAAGCAGAACTCTTAAATTTAAAGAAATAATAATACGAGTCAAAAAATGAATATCTTAATGTTTTTCAAGTTTTGCAATAAAATTGAAGAGAAAATTTATTTTTATACAAATGTTATGACTTTTTCGCATTTCCCCCGACAATTCTGATTTCAATATTTGACTTTGTTTACAACAGTCCCTGCAAGAATACCTCACGGATGCTGATATTTTTGCAGATTCACATATGCGAACATTTGATGATATTCGTAACAATATATATTTTTTGTAATATTGTTTTAGAGAGAGAAAAAAACAATGTTTTGACTTTGTCTCAAATAAAATTGTTTCGAATATTATACAGCTTTGTTTTTATCGGTATTGCTGAAACAAATTTTATTCTTAGGCAGTTTATTAAACTGCTGTTTTCTGATATCTGGAATGGAAACAAGTATGGAGATGTTATTTGTCGGTCGTAATACATTTACATATCTTACGTATTATGAAAGTATTATAACCAAGTTATATATTTCAAGGGAAAAATTAAAGATCAATAAATAATACAATATTTCATTTGTACATAAAATTATATACATATATTTAATATATTTAAAATTATTCAGCTCGTACATAGTTTCTAATCTCATTTTAAACCATAAAACAATGTTTTCTATATTATGGTCATAAAATTACTTTGTTTATTAATTAAACTTTCCAATTTTTTCTTATTAAGGTTTAACTATTGTTTGTTTATTTACTTATTTATTTATTTTTCTGTAAGTATTATCTTCAATTTAACTTTTTTCTTTCTTAGCAATCTTGCAGAGAATTTAGAGAACGTTGGGCGAGAGGGAAAATAATTTAACACACTCTATTCGTCTTAAGTTACGGTGGTCTCTGCTCTTTCTTCTTCTTCTTGATTTTATTGATTTTGTTACATTTTGTTCATATTTGTTATACGGGATCAATTCACGGAGTTGGCTCAGCTTTCTCTGCCCTCTCGGATGGGGTCTTCATTCACCAGTGGGGCTCAAGACTGGGAGACTATAACACATTATTTCAGGCCCTCCTATGGATTAATGTGATCAAAAAGCAAATATCACTCAGTTCCAACCAACAGTGTCAGTCTCTCAGCCCTACAGTCAATAGACTAATAACGGTCAATTTAGTAACAGATATTAAACTACTTCTAATTAACCTTCTATAAATTACCTCTCATAGCGTCCGTTTCGGCTCATCGAGGTATCATGGGCAATGAAAAGGCTAGTTAGCTGGCAAAAACAGCTACTCAAAATCCAAACATCAGAATTTCCCTCCCTATCCCTCTCACTTTATGAAAATGTTATTTTTCAAAAGCCTCCTGATAGAATGGCAAACTGAATGGGATACATCTAATAAAGGACACATACCTATGCTATCATTAATTCTGTGAAAAATTATATATTTGATTTGTCTCCAGAAATTTTATCTTTTATAACGGGTCATCATGGGTCTTCCAGAACTTACTTATATCGTTTTCATTGCTCGAGGACCTCTCTCGTTGCGAGTGCAAGGAGGAATCGTCTCCTGAACACATTAATTTGCTTTCCCCCTCACAGCTCTAAATCATTTACTTAACCGTCCAATTAGACCCATTAACGCACTTTTTAACATTTTAGGGCGTCCCATTTAAGAAATAAATTAACTAAAATCTTTGTGATCTTTATGGAGTTATCAAATTTAACAAACTAAAAACTAATCTTACTAATTTTTCCATAGTTTTGTTGCGAAATTTGAACTCTTTTTAGCTATCTCGGGGGCTTCAGCCCTACCACAAATTAATTCCGTTTTCTCATTAGAAGGTTAAATTTTCTTATTTTTCCGCCCTTTTTTAGAGTGTCGGATAAGGCGAATAAGGCGGCCAGTGATTTTTTTTTTTTTTTTTGAGTTTTTGTGTAATAAACTACGGTGTGGCTTAAAATCGCTCAGAACCGCTGCATAGGGGTGAACGGCCACCCTCCGTCTTTTCAAATGTCTCAGAAAAAAATCAATATTAACTTTTTAAATGTTTATTGATTAATTCTAAGGTCTTCCTTTCTCTGTTTTTTTTTTTTTTTTTTTTTTTTTTTTTATTATTATTTATATAATTGCAGTGTATTTTTGATCATTGCAGTTTTTTATGACTGCCATACTTAAAAAGTAATTTTCACACAGTTCAAAGTCAAAATATTTCGTCAGATAAAAATAATAATAATAATAATGCTTAGAATTGGCAGTAGAAAATAATAAAGAAATCATGTGGACTCTCAATTTGAAATGTTCTGCATGCATAAAAATGCTTACAATTTATTTATTTTCTATTTTTTATTTCTTTTTCCCTTCAATTTATTTAATGTTTCGTTATGAAATTTAGATTGTAAAATTTATTTCTAAACAATGTATGATATTATATATTAAACTAATCTAGGTAATTATTACATATTCCGTATAAAAAAAAAAAAAAAATCTTTCCGAACTCAAACTGTCTCTTAGATAAAATTTTTTATTATTATATATGTAAAAGATTAGTATTTGAAAACAGTGGAAAAAAAAAAAAAAATGTGAGTGTGAAGTATTGTCTTCCTTATCATCGAAAGGCGTTTTACTGTTCTGACAAACCTTAATTTGGACGGGAAAATGAAAGGTAGAATAGGCCAGCTAATATTTTCTTCAAATTGTTATGAAATTAAAAATTGAGAAATATGTTATAAATATATTATTTTATTGTATAGAATTCGTTTCTACTTTTTTTTAAATAATAAATTCAAAAGCATTTTGAAATGGAACAACTGAAATTTAATGTCTGATTAACGTTATTAGGCCACTTTTAATTTGGGAATTTTGGTTTCTGAAAAAATACAGAAGGAGTGAACAAAACAAGGAAATAGTTATTCCTGGTTATACTTATAGTGATTCATTTTATAATATTAACTAACACACATGGAATACTTTATATTAAAATGTAAAACCTGCTTAATGTTTACTTATTTATTCGTTTATTATTATTATTATTATTATTATTATTATTATTATTATTATTAAATTTTCAATCGGTGTCACAAGTATCACGGTTCAATACATCTCAATCTATAAAATGAAAAATAAAGCATACGTAAACAAGAAAGATAAACAGTCTATATGTAAATATTTGTTAATATCTTTTTTTTTTTTTTTTTTTTTTTTTTTTTTTTTTTTTTTAATTCTCACTTTCTTTGACACATATTTTTAATCAATTATAATGTAAACGAATTGAACAAAAACAATTTATTTTTTATTTATTTATTTATTTTATTTTTATTTATTTATTCTAAACACAAATATGTAAACCCAACAACATATAGACGGTTCATTGTAAAAGTGGTGTAACTCCACTTTTTTTAACTATATATATATATATATATAAATCTCGTGTCACAATGTTTGTCCTCAATGGACTCCTAAACCACTTAACCGATTATAATGAAATTCGCACACCATGTGCAGTTCGATCCAACTTGAGAGATAGGATAGTTTAAATCTCAAATTATAGTCGCAATTTTAATTTATTGCTAATTATTTGTTATAATTTCAATATTTCATTATTTCAATTTCTAATTATGATTAAATTATTTTGAATACATCATTCGAAAGATATTTTAAAGTTCTTTTAAATTATCGAAAGTTTTCACCAGATTTACACGTTTTGAGGTGTCCTGAATCAGTTTTCTTTTATATCTCAGAAATTAATTTAAAAAAATTTCATAAGTAATACATCATTTGAAAGCTTTGTTGACTTGATACACATTTTAAAGTACTTTTACATTATCGAAAATGGAATTCGAGATTTCACCCGATTTACACGTTTTGAGGTGTCCTGATTAGTTTTTTTTTTTTTTATCTCAGCTACTAATTAAAATAATTTTATAAGTAATAGATCATTAGAAAGCTTTTTTTGATTTGGAATCGAACAGTGGATTACAGAAATTTCTACCGCCAGATGGCGCTGTAATACATTCAAATTTCAATATTTCAATTTCTAATTATGATTAAATTATTTTTAATGCATCATTCGAAAGATATTTTAAAGTTCTTTTATATTATCGACAGTTTTCACCAGATTTACACGTTTTGAGGTCTCCTGAATTAGTTTTCTTTTGTATCTCAGCTACTAATTAAAATAATTTCGTAAGTAATACATCATTAGAAAGCTTTTCGAACAGTGGAATACAGAAATTTGTACCGCCAGATGGCGCTGTAATATTTTAAAATTTCAATATTTCAATTTCTAATTATGATTAAATTATTTTTAATACAGCATTCGAAAGATATTTTAAAGTTCTTTTAAATTATTGAAAGTTTTCACCAGATTTACACGTTTTGAGGTGCCCTGAATCAGTTTTTTTTTGTATCTCAATTATTAATTTAAAAAATTCATAAGTAATACATCATTTGAAAGCTTATTTTAGTTGATACACATTTTAAAGTACTTTTGCATTATCGAAAATGGAATTCGAGATTTCACCCGATTTACACGTTTTGAGGTGTCCTGATTAGGTTTTCTTTTGTATCTCATCTACTAATTAAAATAATTTCATGAGTTAATACATCATTTGAAAGCTTTGTTGATCTGGAATGGAACAATAGATTACAGAAATTTCTACCGCCAGATGGCGCTGTAATATTTTTAATTTCAATATTTCATATTCTAATTATGATTAAATTATTTTTAATATATCGTTCGAAAGATATTTTAAAGTTCTTTTACATTATCGAAAGTGGAATTCGAGATTTCACCTGATTTACAATTTAAAGTGTCCTGATCAGGTTTTCTTTTGCATCTCAGCTAATTGAGTAAGACCGTTCAAAATTGGTATATGCAAGTTAATTAGGAGGGGCTGGAACGGTGGGGAAGGAATAGGCGCGCAGCGCGCATGGGTTTGGGACCCGGTGCGAGTTTTTACCCGATGATAAAAGATTTTTTTAAAATTTAATTTTCTTAATAAAAGTTTGAGTTGAGAAGGAATATGCGTGTACAGCGCACGTATATCCTCAAACGTGCGCGCGCAGCGCGCATGGGTCTGCGCTGCCGAAGGCAGTGGCGTCCCAGTGTGAGTTTTTACCCGATGCTAAATGATATATTTTTTAATTCCTTTTCTTGAGAATGAAAGTTTATGAGTAATAACATGGAATTTTGAGAAGTCATAAGGATGGTGAAGGAATACTTGCGCGCAGTGCACGGGTCTACGCTGCCGAAGGCAGTGGGGACCCGGTGCGACATTTTTCCTGATCAGATTTTTTTTTTTCTTTTTTTATCACATGATAAAAATTAATGCAATTTTGAGAATTCATTAATTATTGTGATTCGTTTAAAAATAGTGACCAGCGAAGCGGGCGTAGCCTGCTAGTATATATATATATATATATGCTTAATTGCATCACATTTTGTCCCATCTTTCATTATAAAAAGTAAAAACTCCAATAATTGCATTAAAATCCCATAAATAGAATTACATGATTTTTCTCAGAAAACTATAACTTCTAAATATTTGTTATAAAAAGGAAGTTTCTAAGTTACTTCAAATCATTTTATTTTTAATATAATTTATAAATTCTTATAACTATCATTTGTATTAAACACAAAAATCGATAACACTTACTGAATCTTGACTTTTGTTTCCTACTCATAAATTTTAAAAAATGCTCATTACTTCAAAATCAATTTCCAAGAAGATGATACGGTTTTACAACGAACGACTCATATACAACAAAATATCAACAGAATACAGACATACACAAATAACAAACTAATATAATTTATTCTAAAATTTAACAATAATTATTTGTTATTATTTATCATTTTCCTGAGTATGAGGAGCATTTTGTTCATTCATGTAACGAATGTATTGTGCTAATTACATAAAGCCATTGTGTATGTTTATTCATTATGTTCTTGTATCCGATATATTTATTTCAATATTATCTTTTTATAATTATTTTATCTGATAATTTATAAAAATTCAGCATTTTTCTCTTGTTATGAATTTTTTTGTGGTGATCTACAGCTAAACGACAAAATTGAAAATTCTTTGCTGCTGCCTGAAAAAGTAGTTCTCTCGTCATAAAAAAAAAAAAAAAAAAAAAAAAAATGATGGTTGCATCGAAAAAATAACCATATATTTTGAGATAGAAAGAAAAAAAAAATCTGGTGTGAAAGAATCGCACGGCTTCCATTACCAACTAATATTACATGTATTATATGCACATTTGGAGATAATATTAGCAGAAGACATAGAATATGACCTAACGAAATAGACACCTAGCAATTTTCTGGTAAGAAAAAGCTAATACACGTGTAAAGACATATAAAACAGTGTCTACACAGAGATCTTTTTTTTTTTTTTTTTTTTTTTAACACCAACTTCCGAGATCTAAAACTGATCTGTCCGAACAGGATGACAATTCATTTCCCGGTGATAACCAAGTAAAGCATGAGAAAGGATATCTAAAATGGGTTTATGCAACAATTTTCAAGAAAATCGTTAGAGCCTTTTTGAGATACCGACTTTTACCAAAGCTTGGCATAATTAATTGTTGACAAGAAAACAACAATTACATGCAAAAGGATATGTAAAAGTGGATTAATATGGCATGTTTGGGAAAAAAAAAAAAAAAAAAAAAAAAAAAAAAAAAACATTCAGTCGTTTTGAAAGGAACGCACTTGCAGGACCTGAAATTCAGCTATTTTTTCAGGACGCCTATCAATTTTTCTGAACTAACCACCAATTTTATTCGAAAAGACATCAAGAGTGTTTATACAGCAATTTTGAAGAAAATCGTTAGAGCCGTTTTTGAGATACGGACTTACGGCCCCCACTTTCGGTATCGGATGTCCAACTTCCGGTTTTCCAATTTTCTGGACTCAGAAATCTTAAAACATGTAAATCAGGTGAAATCTCGATATCGAATTTTTGGACCGAATATAATACTTAAATTACCTACAGTAGTCGGATAACGGAAGTAAAAATACGCTATTAATACGATATAACGAAATGTTCAAATTGAAACGCTTAGTTGCTATCATATAATATTAAAAAATACTAAGGATGCAAACTGGTGCAAATTTTACACCAATATTTTTCTTCAGCAATGCTTCATAATAAGTTTTTGTGATTGAACAAAAGAAAAAAAAATGCACTTAAATGCTGGTTCACAAACTGCGCCAAAGTGAAATTAAATTAAATAAAATTTAATTAAATTTCTCATTTTCTTTAAATAAAATATTTTTTAAAAGTGGGATTAAAACCAGTTCAGAAAGGCAGTAACTAAGCAGGAATAGGTTAAATTAAAAGTATAACGGATATATGTCAAAACTAAATATAATTTGAATTCTTAGAATAAAATAATTTATGAAAGTAATGACATTATTAAAATAAAATAAAATGTATTATCGAGGAAGAAAAAGAAAGATTTTAAATGATGTGAAAAAAAAAACAAAAAGAAAAATCTAATCATTTTTTTCTCTTTAAATATATATTAATGAAAAGAATAGAAAGAGAAAAAAAGTGCAAACGCAAAAACAGAGCGACGTTTAATGTATTCAGAAGAAAAAATATTAAAAAATGTAGAAGGGAAAAAAATGGTGGTCAATAAAGGTCAAGAGCGGAAAAACTCAGGAGTGAAAAAATCTAACCGTACACAACTGTTGAGAATTTTTTCTTTATTAATTGGACGTGATCAAGTGAAAATATTTGAAGAGAGATATTTCTGAATAGAGAGCATTTGAAGTAACGGCTAGTTTCAGATTTTTTTTTTTTTTTTTGCAATTTATAAGTTATTTCAAACTTGCTGAAATTATTTTCTAAATAGAAAACAATTTTAAGTAATATGTAAGTAAGCAAATTTGATGTATTTAGATATAAAGTATAATAATGATATACACAGTGTAAGATGTATATAAACTTAAGCGCGTCATTTGTTTTATTCTTTTTATTGATAACTATTAAAAAAAAAAAAAAAAAAAAAAAACTTTTATTTCATGTTCATTACATTTTTAAATTTAAGAAAAGTTACAATGGATTTTTTTTTATTTTTTAAATAATATAAGTTAAAAATCGAAACCAGTAAAATAATAAGCCAAATAATATGTTATTTATTGAGATAAGATTTGAAAAAGTTTTAAAAGAAGAAGAAAAAAAAATAAAATATTTGTTATAGCTCTAAATTATAATGAAAGTCGTAAAAACATAAATAAATGGTGTATCAAAATAATGCAATGTTAATAAGATGATGTTATGTTGTAAGTCATATATAACATTGTTTAAAAATGTGGGGCTAAGTTGAACCAAAATTTGGTACTACGGCAGCTGCAATAGGCTAGCTTGAACAAAAACTTGGTGCGACATTTATTAATTATTTAATTTTTGAATGGGTGTAACATTTCATGGATTGTTCGATGTATTAACAATTTGTACACATATTTCTAATAACTATCTCAGTGGTACTTATAACGTTTCGCTAAATGATATTAACGTTGAAATTATTTGTGACAAACATTGTTAACATTTTTGTACTAGGTAGAAACAAAACATGGTATACAATAGCTGCAACCATGCGATGGTGAAACCTCTACCACAATTTATATCTTCTTGTCGAAAAAATAAAAAAAATAAAAAAAATAAAGCAAAATATCTTGATAAAAGATTTTCCCATCTTATAATTGCAGGCACTATAGTACCAAGTTTTAGTACAACCAAGAACCAAATCAAAGTTTTACAATCTTAGGATCGCAGCTACAATATACTATGTTTTAATTCAGCCTAGTACAGAAATTTTAACAGTGTTTGACACAAATGATTTCCATGTTAGTATCGCATGCCGAAACATTTAAATATGGATAGTTATTACGAATATGTATACCAACTGTTTGCACGTCAAGCATTCCATGAAATGTCGCACTCATTAAAAAACTTTAAAAACTGTCCTAGCAATTGTTTATTGCTATTGCTTTAGGTTATAACTTCGTAAGTTAAAAATTTGGTAAATTAAAATATTCGACTGAAAAAATTGGGCGCTATTGTTTAAAATTTTAAAAATTTGTCACTGTAACCGTAACCGGGAGAGTTTTACTATTTTAAATCCTTACAATCTTACACGCTTGCTTTCAAATAAAAATATCTGACACTTCAGTTCGATAAATTGAGTAGATAGGACACCAATAGGACACAGCTAGGGGATAGGACACTAATTGTTTAACTTCAGGTATTTTTCCATGATTTTTTTTTTTTTTTTAAGCTAAATTAAAATATGTTGATAAAACATAATTAAACCATAACATTATTATTATTATTATTATTATTATTTTAATACTCTATTTTGTCAAAGTGGTATTTTATATCTAACGTGATTATATTTTATTCTGTAATCCTGCATCTAGTATATAGTAATTATATTGAATGATTCGCATTAAACATTAGTGTTTTTTTAAAAGCCAAAACCTGATAAGGCCCATTTTTAACAAATTGTTTATTTTTTACTATATAAAATTGTTTATCTTGATTGTATATTTGCGCCATTTTTCAACTTGATCACAGGAAAAAAAAAAAAAAAAAAAAAAAAACTTATTTCCTTCAGAATGCAAAAATGGCATTTTGGAAAGACAAGAGAGATTTAAATTGCTAAAGAATTTGTCATCATTAACTTTCCTTGTTTTGTTTAAGCAATTTATTATTTTTAAATTATATTAAAACTGTTCATTACAAACGTCTTGAGGGTCTTCATAGCTGTGACAATGAAATATGCGTGACTGGATCTACGTGACATGATAAAGATGTCACAAATTTAACGATAATAAAACATGCTGTCTCTATACATATTTACAAAGTACAATATAATTTTTTTACTCAGGAAAGAAACTCTTTATTCGCCTGTATTTTAAAAATAATAACAATAAACCTAATTACAAAATTATATAGTGACTCTTTCTTAGTTATACAAAATACAGTACTTTTTAGAATTTAATTTTATTAAATTAGGTAGACAAATATGAAAATTAAAGTTTGATAATATCAAATGATTACATATTTGATATTCTTGAAAAACTTTCCTCCTTTTTTTTTTCTTTTTCTAAAGGTAATATATTTCTTTTCTGTCTGTAATAAATCACAGTCAACGTTAACAAAAAAGAAAAAAAAAACGAAGAAGAAGAAGAAAGAGAAAAATTTACACAATGAACTCAGTTTGTTTAATTTTAATATTAAACTTCTAAATCACAGGTTAATGACATCTAATGAGCAAAAATTACGTTATTTCGACATAATAGCAGATATTAATTTGACATAAAGTTTGAAGACTTTACTTTTACCTAACGTAAAAAATATAAAAGATAAAAGAAATATATATATATAATATTTTTAATAAAACATTGTTGGTTTATTTTTATAACTTTTCAAGTAAAATAAATTAAACATATACAATATAAGCAGAAAAAAAGAAGTATAGCTTACTAAATCAGTTTTGCTTAATATTCGAATTCAGCCAGACAGAATGATTGCATAAAATAAGTAAATATTGCGTTCTTTGACACTTTCGTGGAAAATTTAGCCATTGGATTGATATAAATTTTGTATTAATATATAATAAAATTGCATATCACACAACATAAGTTATATATTTTTTTAGTTTTGTTTTTAGAAAAACTTTGAAGTACCTTTTATGAATATAGGAGGCTTTTCAGATTATATTAAAATATATTGAAAACAGATTTGTTATTAATTATGTTATTTTATTTTTGAAATATTTCAATAGATTTTAAACATTACAAAAATACTTAAATTATTCTAAATTTTCAATTTAATACGCTGTTTAAAAAAATAAATTTGATATTGTTTGTCCTAATATTTTTAAGATATTACGAATATTATAAGGCTTGTTTCAAATAACACGCGTATTTAAGAATAATAAACCTGAATCACAAGTTTCATTTTATATTTTATGTTTTCATAAGTTATTTTCTACTTTTAAAGTTTAATTCATTTACTTACAAAAAACTAAACTTTTATAGTAATACATTAAAATTTGATCAAAATTCCCTTGTTGTTTTTGGAATACATTATATATATATATATATATATATATATATATATACAGACAAGAGTAGAAATAAAGAGATCTAAGTCATTGGTCAGCAAGACCAGAAATTTTAAGATTTCACTATAAATATTTAAAAATACTTACAAATTTGTAAGACAAAATAAATTTAAATGATAAATATTATAGTTACATATATTTGTAAGGAGAATGAAAATACAAATGGAGTCCTATATAAATCAAATTTGTCCATTAAATAAAAAAAATAAATAAAAAATAAATAAAAAATAAAAAATTATACTTAAATTAAATTTAATGAGAATTTACAGAAAATATGTAGTATTCGTAATAGTAATGAAGACCACTTACTAATGGTTTAACGTACTACGTATATTCTGTGAAAGATTCATAGGTAAGCATTGATAATAATATATATATAATAATATATGCACAGTTGCCAACCTAATCCGGCAAATTGTTAGTACCGCCCCTTTTTCTACACCACTTAATTTTTAAAGCACTTTTTTTCAAATATATTTACGCTGAATTAAGAAGAAAAAAGCCCTAAGAAATTACTGGTGTATAAAAAGGGGCGGTACTAACAATTTGCCGGATAAGGTTGGCAGCTCTGTATATATGTAATTTTCAAAATATGTTAAGACTTGAAGATAAGTGGGCATGGCCAACAAGAAGTAAAAGTTAATGAACTTAAAACAACGAATTAACGTAACCAAAATTATTTGTAAAAACAACATTACATGTGAAAAAACACCCCTGTGCTTCCCCTCCGGTTTTTCACATGTAGTGATGTTTTTACAAATGCTTTTGATTACATTAATTCGTTGTTTTAAGTTTATTAACGTATTTTTTTCTTGTTGGCCACGCCCACTTATGTTCAATTCTTAACATATTTTCAAAATTATATATTTTTGTATAATTTTTAGTGCTGCTTTTGGCGCCTTTTTTATACAAATACACTTTAATTAATATTAAATAAACTTGAAAATTAATAATAAAAAACCTGAAACCCTAATAATAACTTGAAACTATGTAATTGTAAACCAATGCGCAAAATGCATCAAGAGTAAATAATATACGAAAATAAATTAATTAACTGATAATAAATGAAAAGCAATCCGAAAACACATGGGAGCCTCCTTCAGGGCAGCCCAACCATGTAGGCAATGGAAAATGAGAAGTTTCTGAGGGAACATGTGCTTTAAGTCAATAAATATACGTTCCCAGCCCCCAACTTCTCAAAGATGAAAGCAAAAATGTATAAAGCTATCGAACTCAAGATTAAAAATGAATTAATACAAAACAGTAATATAAAGATTTAAATTTGTAAATAACATACATTAGTAAATTATGATACATCAATATAAAGTATATAAATATATAAATACAAATTTTTGGACATTGAATGAAAAAATGAAAAATGGAAAATATACCACATGAAAAAAGAACAGCAAAGAAAGAAAGATAGCGGTTAATGGTTAAACTGTTTTAAAGAATTTTACCGTTATCCTGCTTTTTTCCTAAGTAAACATTTCAATCTACTTGATTTTTAATCTTATACAAAGTTTTTCTTCCAAGTGTGTTTCCAGCCGAATGTTTCCAGCCGAAGAGTGTGAGCTCCTTTTTGGTGTGTGGGGGATTTTTCAATTTTCCTTTTTTCATTCTGCTTCTCCTATAGATTTGTACTCACGTATTTTTATCTCTTTTATTGATGTATTATTATTTACTAATGCATCTTATTTCTAAATTTTGTTATTTATATTAGTGTTTTGTATTAATTCATTTTAATCTCGTATTTGATGGCTTTATATGTTTTAACTTTTATCTTTGAGAAATCGGGGGACTGGGAACATATATTTATTAGCTTAAAGCACACCTCAGAAACCTCATTTTCCATTCCCTACGTTGGGGGGGGGGGGGCTTTCCAGAAGAAGGCCACCGTGTGTTTTGAGACTGCTTTTCATTTATTATCAGTTGTATGCATATAGACATATATAATATATATTTAAAAAAAAAAAAACTGAGACTCTGAACTCATTTTTTAGCTGCAGTCCTCTACACAGGACGCAATAACCATAAAGTATATTGTCTTTTTTAAAAGCTTTCGCGTTGTTATTTTAAAGTCAATTTAAGCTGGTAGCGTACTAAGAACTATTTGGATGAATAATAAATAAATAAATAAACAAATAAATAAATAAATAAAAATAAATAAAATACTAGAGGATTTACTAGATTCTAATAAAGAATATATATTACGTTAAAAAGTTCTGTGGAAAAAAATAATAATAATAAAAGTTTGGCTAAAAATGTTTTAATATCCATTGAATTGAAGTATTTATGAATGTAAAAATTTGATACTTTTAACTTTAATATATAGATAATAATAATAAAAAAAATAACATAATAAATATCATTCGTGGTATTACATTAGCGTTTTTCGGAAACATTTGTTTGTATTTCTTTTATGCTTTTGAAATTTAGACCCCTTTCATAGAAAAAAAAAAAAAAAAGTTTTACATTTTCTGTTTTATTAACCTGTTTTTTTTTTTTTTTTTTTTTAAATACTTAAAAAACATTTTTACATAGATATTTGTATATATATATATATATATTATATTATGTTATATTATATTAATAATAATTTTAAATAGAAACGAATTATTTAAGTAAGAGATATTTTTTTTTTTCAAAATGAGGATAGAGATATTTTTATTTTTATTACAACTGGTTATTACATTATGTGTTTGATAAATTCAAAAAATAAATTTAATATTATTCATAGCATTCCCGAAATAAATAAATAATAATATTTGATTACACATAAAATAAAATAAAAAATAAAAAATAAGTGAAGTATTTTAATATAAAGGCTTTTTACTTTTTTAAATATTGAGTTAATTGAAAATAAATTTAGGTAAATTATCTACTGAAAAATTTTTGTAAACCTTGAGAACAATAACTTTTATGAGTTTTTTATTGTTGTTGTTGTTTATTACTGAAATGCTTAATCTAAAAAAATAAAACAATTTAAATGTATTGAAAATATACCTTATTGTAGAGAATTTCTTTGAAGTATACAGTAAAATGAGGTAATCACTTACCTAAAAAAAGAAAAAAAAATGTTATATATTTTATTTAATAAAGCACAAAATGATTATAGAAAAAAATTATATTTGACAATTTTATAAATCACAGAGCCAAATAGCAATAATAATAAGCTTAAATTATCCCAATATTTTATAATTGTACAGTATTTTTAAATATCCATTAACATGCACACTCGTACATTCATACAATGCGGTTGCAATTAATTTTTGTTCTAAATATAGTACAGCAATTGAAACTAATAAGATGATCAACACAAAATTTTGTCTATGGACAATCTATAAAATGTGCTTAAATTATGTATTCTACTTTAAATGTCTACCAGACGGTGCCTTTTATGATAAAGAAAAAAAAGTTCAAGAAAGGAAAATCCCAGATAGAATAAAAAAGAAATAATCAATAGATATTTCAATTGTTTATGCATTCCGTGTGAGCTCTTAATTTCTTTGTTATAATTTAAGTTTTTTCCATGCAAAATGACAATTATGGCGACAAGATTTTTTAAATTGTATTGGAAGACTAATTATCGTGGTGTCGCTGAATTCGGGGATAAAAGAAATAAGTCACCTTAAAGCACAAAATGTTGATAATTTGTATGTATGAATTACTTGAAAGCACTTATTTTACATTATTTATTATACATAGGAATTAGCGTCAGGCATAGCGTCAGTCGTGAGGAATTAGATCAGCCATATTCCTCTAACATGATCTCAAATCCTCAATCTTAATCCTAAAGATTGACTTAATTACTTGATTAGATAATAAAAAGAGCTCGAGACAAAGTTTTAAATACAAAATAACACAATTTATTTAACGTTCAATATCAAGCAGGGTGTTGGGCTAACTCAATTTTAACTCTCAATATACCCCAGGAAATAACTTCAACAAAACATAAAGTAAAAGGTAACTTATCTCACCAATACTGATCTTGTAATCTGTTATGACTGCTCTCTGTCATCACTAACTATTCTCACACCAGAATTGTCGGCTGGATTCCCTAGACGCGACAGATTCTTCTCTTACTTTACGCTACAACACTACACCTCGCTACCATCACTTAACATACGCATAAAACTATCACCACCAACATTACTCTTTACTCCCCCTCCTCACACACTAATCCGCTACCAATTCACTATCACTACCAATTCACTCTATTCATCTACCAAACAATCTCCATCTTATACTATATTCTACTTCCTTTCTCTTCATTTCAATCAAAACCTTTTAAAATCACTTCTCATTCATCTAACTCTCAGCACCTAATTCTTTCATTGCAGCACCATGTCGACATAAAACTCATCCGACCAAGACTTTCGCCGAGTCACTGGCAACGAAGTGAATTAACCGTCCCAACTTTGGTGATGGTCTGTAGTCTCGACCTCACAATGGCAAAACATTAAACACTTTTTAACTTCCGTCTTCAAATGTGTTCTAAGGTTTTGGGGACAAAAAGTAGATTTAGTAGACGACTGGTCACCTTACCCTCTTTATATATATATATATATATATTAAATCTTTCTTGGGATACTTTGAGAGTATCACTTGAAACCTAGAGATACTAAATTTGGCGTTTTAATCTATCTATCCGTTTTGAGTAGAGGAGTCCACTTATAGCAAAAATTAAATTTTTACCATCCTGTATTTACATTTTACCAAATGCATTCATTGAACACTTAATTACAATAATGGTCATACACTGTTTTCTATATTTATTACGCTTTATCTATTGCGTAAATGCAATAGAACATTTTTAATTAATACCAATTTAAATTGGACATTTTACTTAACCTTTTCACCCTTAGCCGTTTTTCAATATCTGTGTTTAATAATTCATAAAACAAATACTATGCACAGTACAAATAGGAAAATTTGGTACTATATACTACACATATTTATGAATCTTATTTTCCTGAAAAAAATCAATATTTATTGAAAAAAAAATGGTCATACCAGCCTTTTATTTCAACTATGCATGACGGAAAAAGACGGGATTGATGTTTTAATAGAAAATACAAAGTTTTTTAACGGACGAAATTAGATAACTGAAGTTATAACACATGGCAAACATACAGACATCAAAAGCAATAATTAAGCTTTGATTTTAATTTAACAATGAAGTTTGCAATTAAGTTTATTCTTAATTTTTAAAATGAGGTTAAAATTTCATTCAGAGCAATTTGTTTCTTTTTTATATATTTTATTTTTTTAATATATATGCTTTTATTTTGTACAGACATTTTGAAAAACAAATATTTGAATAATAACAAAAACGGATGTTTTCATATATGTATTGAATTTTTCATTTAATTAATTATTATTTTTTTTAAGATTTAAGAAGGTATTTCATATGTATTGAACTCATGGCTTCTTTTATAAAAGAAATAAATTTCTGCTTTCAAAACCTTAACTGCTGTATACTAGTGTATGTTTGTTTAAATACCGAATATTTATGAACTGTACATAGAATTTCAACAACTTTTGTAATTTTTTTTTCCTTAATCATCGAACATTTTTTCATACAATCCTATACATATTGCAATGTTCCTCGAAAGCGCATACCGCACTTTGAAAGTAAGCTTCTCTAATAAAGAATGACGTGAGCTAATTTGTGCAAGACAACATGCCATATAATCTGCTTCATGAACGCAATACGATGCAATTGTTATATCTCATAAATTTCGCTCGCAGTTATTACGGCTTATTACAGGAGTCACGTATTTCTTATTTCTGCTTCATTCTCCCTAATAAAGTTACAGATTAGTAGTTCCGTTTGCAGAACGGAGCATTTTCTTCATTATTTATTTCAACCTTTATATTCATATTCCATGCTTTTCTATTCGTTTCTATTTCTTTCATTATAAAACTCACAAGTAACTGATTATTTTCAAGTGAATAATAACTAGATATTTACATGAATGAATTTTAATTCAATTTTCATTCTTATTAAAAAAACAATTAACTGATTTTTTGTAGGTCATTTTCGTAATTTTATATTTAATTTAACACATTTAGATTCACATTTCATGCTTTTCTTTTCTTTTTTTTTTCATTATAAAACTCACGATTAACTGATTATTTTCAAGTAAATCGTAACTAGAAATTTACATGAATGAATTTAATTCAATTCATAACGTTTCAATTTGGTTCTAATAAAATTAGAATTAACTGATTATGTTAAAATAATTTTCGTATGTTTTTATTTATTTCAATTTTTATATTCATATTTCATGTTTTCAATTTATTATTATAAAGCCCACAATTAACTGATTATTTTCAAGTAAATCACAACTAGAACTTTATAAGAATGAAACTGTATTCAATTTTCACTTTTCAGTTTCGTACTTGTAAAAAACTAAAAAAAAAAAAAACTGATATTTGTTTAGTGATATTTTTAAAGTTAATATTTATTTCAACCTTTATATTCTCATTTTACGCTTTTCTATTCTTTTTCCTTTTTTCCATCATTATAAACCTTGCAATTAACTGTTTATTTTCAAGTAAGTCATAACTACAGAAGGTTACAAGAATGAATTTTTATTCAATTCAAGATGTTTTAGTTTCAGCTTTATTAGAATCATAATTAACTGATTATATTTATCGCTTTTTTTTCATTTGTACAAGTTTTGATATTTTATCGTGAAAACAGAGCGAGTTACTTTATCATAAAATTTTAATTTTTTGGATTGCATGCAAAGGAGAAAAAGAAAGACTTATATTAAACAGAACAGGAACATTGAAAAACTGATATTTGCATTCATAAAACAGATTGCCATATAGTCTGTTTCGTGAACGCAATATGATGCATTCTATTATTTATTATTATTATTATTATTTTGAAAAGGTCGAAATAAAACACGCCAAAAATATATTAGGTGTACCGGAAAGTTATGTCGTTTTGAATTAATAAAATGAAACCGGAAATTTTTGTTTAACAGTGTTTACATGGTACTTTACAAATAACCATCTCATAAGTTACCTAAGAATATCTTAAATTTTATCCAGGATAAATTTCCGATGTCAGTATTTTAAATCAAAACGACAGAACTTTCCGGTACACCTAATGTATTTAAAAAGTATATAAATAGCCTTCAAAAAAGATTGATAAATGTTTTATTTAAATCTTAAACGTTCTTAACATTATTTGAACATGCTTTCTTTACTGCTCTGAAAAATGTAGGATTTGTTCATCCTGAATTCATACAATTGTAGTTCTAACGCTGTCATTTATATCTTTCAGGTTACATTCATTTAAACAATGTTGAAATATAAATAAATAATGAAGAAAAACGTGCTAACAAACGCTTGTGTTTTAACAAGAAATGATTGAATATCAACTTCAAGCTGTTTGTGTGAGATAAGGCAGAATTTCATGTCTTACGAGTGACCCGAAGAATAATTAAATAAGACACTATGAATCTCATCAAATAGAATAAAGATAATATGAAACTACCTATAACCACAATTGAAGTTATTACCGAACAATGAAATTGTAACACATCATAAACTTTAAAATTTATAACAAATTTTAGACGTTACTATCAAAATTGAAACATTTGGTAAAACGATTTATACATTATTTAAGATTTTCATATTTATTTCACATTTTTATAGTAATTTGTTTTTCAGATAAAGCAATCAGAGAAACTTTTGATCGTCAGAATGTATTTGAAATCCTATATTTATTATGTTTACTTTAATTAAACAAAAATTTAACAGATTTAAGAGAATTATATATATATTTAAAAAGGTTATGATAAAACAAGTATGCATTTAAAATACAAACAAATACGTTCTTCTTAAAGAGGCAAGTTAAAATTTTATTTTAAAATTAAATGTTAATAACTCATGAATAAACAAATTCAAAATAGTGTATTCTTTCTTTCATAGAATTTGATAACGCTCTGATAAATTTTAGATTTATTCATTCGGAATTCATACAATTGTAGTTTAACTCTGTCATTTATCTCTTTTGGTTTACCTTCCTTTAAGAAATGTGGAAATCTGAATAAAGAATGGAGAATAATCTGTAAACAACGACTTGTGTTTTAATGAGAAATGAGTGAATATCCACTTCCTGCTGTGCCTGTAAGATAAGGCAAAATTTCTTCTCTTTATAGTAACCTGACGAGTAATTAAATATGATTCCTTGAATTTCATCAGATATAATAAATATTAAATATACCACGCGCAACGCTGTTTAAAACGATTACTTAACAATGATAAAGTAACGCTTCATAAACTTTAAAAATTTATAACATAACGGACACGCCCTTTTCGAAATTAGCAATGAACTTTTAACAATATTTATTAAGGAGAACTTTGACATGACATCAATGACGGTATCATATAAAAACTTATATTTCCATTTAATTTTTATAAATTGTACTATATTAGGTTTTTGCAATAAAATATATATTCAGTCAACAGTTTTTATGGTTGTTGATGCAATTCTCCAGATTTTAAGTGTTTAAATTACGTTTTTTTCAGTTTGCATTTTTTCTTCAATTCACGATTTTTCAAATGCTAAAATCTTTACAGATATTTCAGAAAAGGGGATGTTTGATAGAACCTACTTAAAATGATTAGGGATGGGTTTTGAAGTTAATTAATTAGTTCTTTATTAATAATAATAATAAGTTAATTTCTATATAAAAATTTGGGGAAAAAACATGATTTCTGTTACATTTTTTATTTCATTTCATTTTTATTTCTTTTTAAGATATTGTAAAATATTTAATTCTCTTAAATAAGTTCTATTAAACATCCAAAAAAATATTAAGATATTATTATTATTATTTTTTTTTTTTAAATACCTGTAAATAGAATTTTGAAGATAATGAACTCATGCAAAAATGCAAACCGAGGAAATACAGTTTAACGATTTCAAAATTGTAAAAAAAAAAAAAAAAAAAAAAATATCAAAAACCATAATAATTGTAGCCTGAATATGTATTTTATTGAAAAAATCTAATATAGTTTAATTTATAAATATTAAATGGCAAATTAAGATATATATAAAACCTACTTCAATGGTTTCGTCAGAGGTTCCTTAATACTAACTGACTTTATTGCCGAAAACCAAACAAAATAATGCCTTAAATTATATTTGCTGAAATTTATTTTTTTAAGGGCTTACATGAGTTTTGAAGGATTTAAATATTTATATACGAATATATATATATATATATATATATATATATTCTCTCTATTATTATTATTTTTTAATATAATAAATATATATATATATATAATATATATATATGTATATATATATATATGTATATATATATATATATATATATATAAATATATATATATATATAAATATATATATATATATATATATATATATATATATATATATATATATATATATATATATATATATATATATATATATATATATATATATATATATAATATATGTATGTATTTGTATATATATTAAATTTCGAGCGTGTGAAAGAGTAACATTTCAACAATATTTTATTAAAAAATTTGGAAAATTCAGTCTGTGGATTCTGGTTTTCGGAGAACCCCCACAAAAAAGCTGTGCACATGATTTCTCAAAAACAAATGCACAGATTTTATTGAAATTTCGCTCGTTTCTTCAAAGAAGAATTGTCTAGTGCTCGAAAGAAGGACTGAGAAAAAAAAAAAGTAAAAGTTTTTTTTTTTTTTTTTTTTTTTTTTTTTTTTTTTTTTCAGCAGAGTCGTATGCAAAAAAGTTTACCAAAAAACTATTTTTGGTACGCTTTACCCGATGTATATTTTAGTATAATTAGACGTAATAGAAAAAAAAGATCCTTTTTACAGGTACTAGTCAATTCTAATTTGAAGAAATATACAAACTTTCGATAAGATCGGTGCATTAGTTTTTGCAAAATAGTGAGTACCTCTATTTTGAAGGGTCTCCAGAAACGAAGATCCACTGGTAGAAATTTCCAAATTAAATTTCAAATTGAATTCCAAAAACAAATTCCCAATTGAATTCCCAATTTTGCCGATGTAATTCCAGATTAACTAAAAAAATATTTATAAAATAATTTTTAATATATACGTACACACACACACACACACACATATATATATATATATATATATATATATATATATATATAGTACATGCTAAAAATTTTACATAAAAATTTACTACATAAAAGAGAAAGAGAAATGATTGGAGAAGAGAGTTGACCCCCCACCCCGTTATTGAAGGTAAATTAATTTATTACTTTATTATTAAATTAATTTCATTTCTAGTTAAAATAAGTGCATGTTCAATAATGAAAATAACCGGATGTACACAGTATCCAATACACATTCTAATAAAATATTCTATAACTACAAAATTTGTGAATGCTTTTCCCATTAAATTTTATTTATTTATTTATTTATTTTAACAACGCTTTATATATTTTCTAGTCTTCATTGGCACATTAACATTGATTGCTTTTGTTTATTTTTTGTTTGGCCTCAATGACTGACTAGTACAACTCAGCAAAACCAACTTTCAGCCTTTTACTTACTGTTGCCGAAAAGCAATTTTTCTGCTAGGAGCATTAGAGCTGATATATTGCTCAAAATTATGGCAACAGCTGGACCAGTCGCAGAGAAATCACTCGTATCGAAAGAGATTATACAGTGTATTAAACGGATGAAGTCGTTTTGCGAAGGTTGCAAAAAATAGTACTTTGGTGTACGTATAGCGATTTTTTAAATTTTTATTTTTTGATATATATTTTAAAGACAAGGTACATTACATACAGATTTTTGAATTTGTATACATTTCATATATTAAATAATTATGTTCTATGTTTAATATTATTTGCTACCTCAGTATAAATTACATTATATATATATTTATTTAGACATTTTAGTGTATGTTATTACAATTTAATTTCTTCTAAATATATCTTTAATTAATTATTATTATTTTTTTATCTACATTTTATCAGATTATTACAAGTATAAAAATACGTTTGATTCTAAATTATTATTTTATTATTATTATTTTTTTAAGAAGATCCTTTATTAAGATATTTAACAATAAAAATACTATTAATATTATTTTTATGTAAGTTTCAGTGGTCCTTATGATGCTAAAGATGAAATTTATTTTTCATAAAAAATATTTGTCATTAGTTGTGTAATTAGAAATAGTGCAAAGCATAAGGCAATTGAATGATTTATTTTAAATTTTCTCAGATGTTATTTATTTATTTATTTATTTATTTATTTATTAAAGCACCATTTTAAAGTGCATTAAATGTTTTAAAATTTAATAAATTTATATACATGTCCATTTTAAAACGAAATAATATTAAATGCAACCACGTATTGACTTTGTTCGAGTTTGACTGCATTTTTCTAATTTCCTATTGTACTTGCACTTTTAAAAATATTAAGGCGTAACTAGTTTTTAAAAGAAATGAACTGTTTATAAGTTAACAATGTATCAAAAAAAAAAAATAAATAAATAAATAAAAAAGTTTTGTTGTTCTCTTTTCTCAATGGTTTGTTGCATGCGTAATTTTAGCCTGCTATGCACATATACAATACATTAAACTATATGCACAGAAATATTAAATTATGAATTATTTTCTCTAATAAGGGACTTTTTGAAGCATTAAAAAAAAAAAAAAAAAAAAAAAATCTGAACTTGTAACAGTGTTGGGAACTTTTCTCTACGCCTTTAATTAGAACTTCACATCTTAAACTTTATGGCCGCACCATTGTCAGAGCAATTATGTGCTCTCAGGTGGTATAAAGGAAAGAAAAGCCGACCTCGACCTCGGGTCACGTTCGTTAACCTAGCCATTCAATGTCCCCGTGGTTTTCACAGAAATTCGCGTGAATACGCGTTAGGATACCTTAGAAAGATCACCATGGAGGACAATCCTCTTTAGGTCCAGATCTCAAGTGTAGACAATTGGCCTTATCCTAAACATCAGCATAAACACCGGCACTTTAAAACTTAACACTTTATAACACTACAAAGAAATCTAAAAATAGATCGGGATATTAGGTTTTATTGAATATTAAAAGACAGAACAGGAAATGTAAAATGAAAAAATACACAAATGATACGGCTGAGGTGTTTGGGATAAGAATATCCAATCTTGTTACATTTGCCTTACACAGATAATCTTTGGTGTAAGCACAACTATGATCGTTAAATTATAAAAGCTTAAAGAACAGAACATATCTGAAGTTTTATCAAAAGACTGCATATATAAATTAGTTCCTTTACCAAAAACTGTCAAGCTTGCTTAATAATTATAACTATGGTAAAACTTCGAATTCTGACCGCGGCATTCTTTCGGAGGAGGAAATGTAAGCTATTTTTAAAGTGTCTAAAACAATCGATGTTTCATATATGTGTTATTTACTAGCGCTAAATATAATATATATATATATATTTTTTAACAAACATATATTATGACTATAAAATCCGAATTCATCTCCTGAGTTGTGTGATAAAGCAAGGTGACACACATACCCCGCAGCTTTGTGAAGTTTGCGTTGATGCAAACTCCATCTTAACTACTTACTTAGATAACTAAATGGGTAAGTAAAGAGAGCACAAGACTTGAGTTAAACAATAAATAATAGTTTATTTGAACAGATTAACGGGGGGGGGGGCGGTCTGGCAATCAAGCTAGCTCAATCAGCGTATTTAATTACAATTTCAAAATATATATGTATCAGAAATTAAATTAGATAATCTTAAATATCTCACCCAAATAAATAGTCGAAGGTGTAGAGACGGTTGCACTCGTATACTCCGCTACTGCGACTTCAGTGTGGATAAGAGGATTCCCTTCTGATCCAACTTTACCTTTACGAATGCTAGTAAATACGCACACCAACACTCCTAACTACTTAATTTTTACGCCACTAAATCTCCACTACTTCACTTCTCAATACTCGCCAAAATAAGATTCTCACAATCCACTGTAATATACATCACCATCCACACTCATCTACTAAAACCATCTCCATCTTATACTTCTTCCTACTATCCTCCTTTCTCTTCATTTCGATCAAGCTTTCAAAATCACTTCCAATTTATCTAACTCTCCGAACCTAATTCGTTCGTTGCAGCACCATGTCGACACGACACTAATCCGAACAGGCCTGTCGCCGAGTCACTGGCGACGAAGTGATTTAACCGTCCCAACTTTCTACCTTGCTGGATCCAGCTTAATTTCAAACAACTGTGGAGACGTTCTGTAGTCTCAACCTCACAGCTTCACTTACTAAATTTCACGCTACTTAATTTTAGTTTTCGTGTAAGGTTCAATGTGAAGTAAACTCTATAGTTTTTGGAAAGGTACTGCATTTTGTATGAGATTTTGAACATAACTTCAGATTTGTTTAGTTTCTTAAGGCTTGTGGTTTTTCAACGGTGGTTACATATACCCCAGGAAATTTGTATGTCGGCTAATTGTAATCAGGATGCTTACGCTTATCACAAACATACCCACTGTATCACTTTTTTTTTTTACTTTTCTCTTTCAATTTTCAATTAAACGGAATAACTGGAAATTTTTAAGGTTTTGTTCAACTGTTAAAAAAATTGAGATATGAAGTCCTAGTTGAAGTCGTATGGAATAGCATTTCTGAACGTTCACATTTCTGTAACGAGTTATACATACTCGTGTTTTAAAAACTTAATAAGTCGCAGGATACTTAAAGTTTCCACTATCTGGAAAATTGACTTTAATATATCTTAATATACTATATATAGGTATAGTAGGCTGTGATTACATTTGTCTTAACTCATGGGCAATGTTAACCATGAAAAACAATATTTCCATCATTTTTTTTTCTCTAAGTGGCACATTGTTAAATTATAAATAGCTGAAAAATTTTCAAAGATAATTAGTTATATTTTGTGCCTACAAATTTTCGAAAGCGTATGTTTAATTGTAAGAAAGCAAAATAAGGTGAAAATATATCTAAGCTAAAACGATGTTGTACTTATTCCTCTCCATCCTAGTTAAATTCTTTTTGTTGCTGATTTGTATAATACCTTAGCTTTCAAAATTACGTTCTAAATCTGCCGAAAAACATTTATCGATTTAATTTTATTAAATTTATTTTAAATATTCGTTACGCGTGTAAAATTTCATAAAATGCTTGGTATACATATTTAAATATCGCTAATATTTAAATTTAAAGGGTTTTCTTTTTATCGAAATAGATCTAAGACAAATAACAAAATTTACAGAATATATATATATACATATATGTATGTATAAATATTTCTTTTCTGAAATAAAACATCATAATGATATCAAATTACAATAAGGAATATAAATTAAGAAAAGTCTATTTATATTAAGTTGGATGTTTTCTGTTATCCATTCAAGAAATTATCGTCATAAAAAATGTAAAATTAGATTACGGACAAAAAAAAAAATATATATTAACAAGGAGTTGATTGTACAAAATGAGAGAGTGTCGGTTATTTTATATGCAACTTTTTCTTCTGTATTTCGATTTTATTAAATTAGGGGCATTATGAATAAAATAAAGGACTTGGTATACTTTTATAAATATCTATTTATGTAAAACATAACAAGTGTATGCATTAAAGAATATCGAGAATAATATAATAAAGTAGACACTCTAGACATTCTGTTATGGTTCAAAATAAAGTTTTGTCATGTATATTTTGATCAATATGATAAACCCATTATTTAAAGCATAATACCATGTTTTATATTTAAATTTATTTTAAATATAAACTAAAATATAAGAAAAATAAACTACAACAGCAAATACCTGAACTTTCTTGCATTATGCATTAAGAAAAAATTTACAGAAAATGTTTCATTTTCTGAGATTCTCGGCTCAATATATGCAAAAATTTAATCAACCTCTAGCAACTGTAATTTAAAAATTCTATGTAGCTTACTAAGATATGTACTGCTTATGAATTAGGTAGTGTGAGATCTAATTATCTAATTTATCTTTGAGTCCGAAAAAAAGCAAAAAACTATCAAATTATTAAATAAAAAAAAAAAAAAAAAAAAAAAAAAAATTGGGGGGGGGGGGGGGGATAAAAAATTTAGTGTATAAACGGAACATTCTTTATTTCTTCTTCTGCAAATAATGCCCGTGTGTATTTATATTTAAAAAAATATACTATTCATGCATTAGAATTTCATAAAGGAAAATTAAAAAATAGAAACTGAGATATTTATAGAATGCGTTGTATTAATTACCAAATAATATATTAAATATCCAAATACATTAATATATTAATTCTCCAAATGAATCATATTTTAATTAAACGTAGACACGAAAATATCTATAATTAATAATCAGATAAAATTATTTTTTAATTTATTTTAGTTAAAGCAAATCAATTTTATTGCGCACGGATTGTTTGTTTTTATGCAAAAACTTAATTACAAAAAAATAAATAAATGAAAAATAACCTGCGGTCTCAAATAAAGTTTATCAAACAACATTTATATTACTTTTACTTAGAATTCTTTTACCTAATTGATAACGAAATAAATTGCGAGATCAACATTAAAGAATTCCATTTCCCATTGTTAAAAACAGTTTATAAATGACTAGCTAAAATCACTTCCAAGCGACTGCTTTACATATTTAGCAATCTCTAAAATTTTCGGAAAAATCATTTAAAGGAAAATCAATTGGCAAAGGTTGAATACGAATTATGACTAACATACTTTCATGTTATCGCGGACGAGGGAGAGTATTCGGAGCTCTAGATAAGAGACTTTTTTGTTCCATCTGCTCATTGTAATTACTATCCGCAGGCAGTCAGCTTTCACTGTGCATTTTAAATGATAAATGCATTTTATCCCACGACGGAAGTTGGAGTCTGCAGTTTTAATACGGCTTTCGATTTATATTTATCTCAATAGAAATAAATGAACCATCAGAAAAAGAAATAATAAGGCTGTAATCCGTAGCTTCATTTAACAACCGTAAGTAATCCAATAAATTAAGAGTAACGATAAATACAAGCCGTGTCAGAGAATATTATTTTTTTAAATGTATATACAAAACTGTGCAGTTTAAAGTGTGTATGCAAAATATGTTATAGCTTTTAGCTATACAACAGCATTTATTAAAAGGCTACATTTGATTATTTAATTTAATTTAATTTGTACAAGTTATGTATATAAATGTGTTTTGCTTATTATCCTAATGCATTAAATGATAATGTAAACATAGATATCTATTCTGGTGTTCATTAAATAGGGGGAAATTTTCTTAGTTCTTTTCTTTTCCATTTCTTTCTTTCTTTCTTTTTTTTTTTTTTTTAATCGGATACGCACACCCTCTATTTTTTTTCTATTTGACCCTAAACATATTTTAGCAAAATACACGTGTTTAGGGTCACATTTAACACGCGTCGAATTGATGTGAAAATCCTAATATGTTTAAGGTCAAATAGAAAAAAAATAGAATGCATGTGTGTTGGATTTCAAGAAATAAAACAAGAAAAACGAAAAAAAAAAAATCCCGAAGGAACACCCTAATATCCACACTTATATATGATACTTTTATAATAAAAAATGACAGGTGAATAATTCGTCATTTTTAAAATGATATTGAGATACACTGTGCAAAACAGTAGGACAGTCAATTTTTGTAAATTATTTACTGTATTTTTATACTGGCTATTAAATTTTTATACAAATATTGTTTAACAAAATTTTCTTTAATTTCACATAAAAATGAAATCTCTAGTACTAATGTTAATTAGTGGATTGTAAAAAGACTAGCATCTATGATTTCGAGAATGTAAAAAAAAAAAAAAAAAAAAAGGACACTTTCCAAAAATTTTTTATTTGGTGGATTGTGCACAAGTAAAAAAGTAGATCTTGAATTTTCTTTGACTGCTTTTGCTGAGGAAAACGTATTTTATTTAAAATTGCATTGTTATTTTCTTTTCAGACTGCCTAGAAGAATGCTTTAAAACTATTTCCAAAAGGGGCGAGCTGTGCATATAAAATTAATGTTAAAGGTGTTAGACATATTGTTCGTATACTGCACAACTGCACATCCTCCCCAATACACTTTCTAACTTTATGAGAAAGCCAGACAGAAATAGAAAAAGAAAGAAGACTTGTAGGCCTAAAAAGTTAACGCTTTTCGATGAAATAAAATCTGTTCATGAGCTTATAAAGAGTAGTGCTGGTATTGCAAAGCCCCCAAATCAAACACGATTTACTCATGTGTCAAGACAAACAATTTATAACTACATAACAATATCCAAATAATTCGTTTTCAAATAGCAAAAACATCATCCAGAGTGAAAAAAAAAAAAAAAAAAAAAAAAAAAAACAGATTGATTGCAGTTTGTCATGGGTTAAAAAACACGTATCATGGACCTCATATGGAACTTTTATAATATTTTTAGACGAGAAGACGTTTAATATAGACGATTTAGATGGTTAACAATAATACTGGCTCTGTCTGAAAAAATGTAGAAGAATTTTATACTAATCTACAAATGAGGGGGAAGGTGATGATCTAATAAGCAAATGGATGTAGAAAAAGAACAAGTCTGATCTTTTTCAGTGGTATGCAGAAATATACAGGCTATATTGAAGTGCTGAAGTTATTTCTTATGGCTCTGAATTAAGAGGAGAAGAGTGGATCTTTCAACAAGATGAAGCTGCCATTCACATCATTATAGAGATAAAAATTGGTTTGCTGCAAATAATGTGCAGGTTCTACCTAACTCAGCTAGAAGCCATGATCTTGACAAAGTAGAAAACGCCTGGACAATGCTTGCTCATCAAGTATATCCTACTGGGAAAATGTTTAAATTCCTTATTGAGCTTCAAGTAGCTTTGAACAGCTCACAGGCTAATTTTTTCCAAACAGGAATCTAATCTTTATAGGATTTAGTACCAAATAGAATATTCGAAGTCATAAAAGCTAATAGGAAAAGTATTCCTTACTAATATTGCTTTTATTTTATATTTTGCATTACTGTCCTTCTACTTTTTTTTTTACAGAATTAAATGACAAAGAAACTATTTTTGTTGCTAGTAATAATTATTTTTTGGAAATCATGGTAATGATAGTGATATTTCTTGTTAAATGATCTGCAAAATGTTACACATAAAAATATTTTCCTTAAAAATAAAAGATACCTTTTATTTTTAAAAACATCTAGTGCCCTTCTACTTGTTTTACACAGTGTAGATGAACTTATATAAATATTTTATTATAGTATATATTAATTTCTTTAAAAATATAGTGTATAATAATTTCTTATTGAAACTTTTTTTTTAATGTAAAGATTCGCATGATCTTTGTTGATTTTAAAAAATTTCATCATTTTTTTTTTAAATTAGTCTTTACAGTTAATGATTGTTATCATTGTTAGAAAATTGCTGCAAATCAAATTGTTATCTATAGATAAATTTAAATAAATGTTACTACAGTTGAAACAATACATAAATCTAACATATTATACACATATATTAAATAAATATATGTATTTAACCAATTGAGGTAAATATGATTAAATATAGAAGTGTAAAAGTGTATAGATTTCAGTCTTGGATTTGCATAAAAGCGAAAATACATGACATAAAAATTAGAATGTCAAATGAATCTTTGATAGTAAATTTTGATAGTAAACCCCCACACAAATATACCTTGCTCTGTGATTTTCAAGATGTTTTCATTTTCCAAAAACCTTCTGTTTTCTCGGCTATTATAATCAGAATTTTTTTTTTCTAAAATTTCAGCTTTTAAAAGTTTCCGACAATATCATACCTTCTAATTTTAATGATTCTTAATCCTAAAAGAAAGGGATGTTATAATCGGAATTTTACGGTATATATATACACATATTATTTTACAATCCTTTCTATTACTACGATATATTTATTTACATCATTTTCATTTAAAACAACGCGGTTTTATTAAATATCATCTAAATTGCGACTCAAAAGTACACATCTTAAAAGTACACATCTCACCTTTTAAATACGAATAACAATATATGTTTAACATACGCATATTTTGCCTTAAAATAATAATTATTTTTATCGAAATTGCAGTCCTCCTGGTAACATTAACATTTAAAATATTGCGCATTTACTGCATTTTACTGCATTGAAACTAATGCAAAGGCTATTCGATCCAGGCGTGTGTGAATGAGATAAGAGAAGAGAAGCAGGCAATTAAGCCAGACGAATAACTGTCTCCAGCAATCAGGGATTCTATGAACCATCACGCCTTCTACAAATTCGCTACGAAATGAGAACATGACTTGCTCTAAGATGACCGAATCAATCTTCCTCTGGAAGGGTACATTCTATCAAAATTCATTGGTGAATGAATCAGTAAGGATTGAATAGAAACGAAAATTACATTCATTTGTTCCCTTATCGAATCATGAGAAATATTAATTACACAGACAATCTTGAATGAATGATTGTGTAGATTTATGAAATGAATAAATTCAGAATGTTCGATGCATAAATTTATAATTTTACAAACTATAATTATTTTTGTGAACTCGTGGATGTTATGAATTTTCAGGTAAAATATATTTGCTAAATTGCATGAAATCAGTAAAAAAAAAATCAGTAACTATTTTAAAATGATGTAAATTCGAAAGACAGATTTTAATTTCTTTTTTGTTATACTGGATTTGATATCTTACTTTAACTGCATGGTATTTTACATAATCATTTTAAAATTTTAATTATTATGTTGTGGTCATCACAATGTTTATTATTATCATTATTATTGTTACTCATTTATTTTATTTTATTATATATATATATATGTGTATATATATATATATATATATTCTATACAATTCTATATAACAGTGCCACCAACCAGTTAACACACAAAAAATTAAATATAGATTTTCCCAATCAAGTTTCTACAGTTAGTTGGGTTTTACGTCGCACTAGTGCTGCGCAGATGGGCAATTGGCGACGGTCTGGGACACACCTCTAGAGGTGGTCCGGTGATATGCCATCACAATTTTGATCCTTCGCGGAAGGGATAAAAAATTTCTACAGATACAGTTTTATGCTATTTTAAACAATAACTACAAAAATGTGTAACCATGTGGAAAATCGAAGCAGAAAATTAATAACAGTGCCACCAATCGCCAAAAATTACCCATATTATTTAAGTTTCTTTCTTTTTTTTTTTTTTTTTTCGTAAGAGTCATCTCACATATCATGTTTTGTGCATTTATAGGCTATAGAAGCAGATTTACATATTCCGGTACCCATAAAAAAATTCAGCACCTGTTAGTCGATAGGAACCTAAATTTAATCAACATAGTTTTTCATAACGGATTTCTTACATACAAATATTCTAAAATTTTACACAATACAAGTTAATACATAGCCACATAAATAAAGAAAACCGCCGTACAGTCATTACCAAAAGTGTCCGAACATTAGCAAAAATTCCTATATAAAAATTACACTTAATAATGTTTTGTTAAATAAATCCTTGTCGAATCACGTTCTTATACTGACTAAGAACAGGATTCGACAAAGATTTATTTGTAAAAACTGTATTAAGCGTACTTTTTTTATATAGGAATTTTTGCTAGTGTTCCGACACTTTTGTTACCGACTGTACAACATGACAACCTTTTGGACGATATGCACCAAAATTTAACATGCACTAATTTACGTCAATATGCAATTAAATATAGATTTTTGGGGAAATCTGTGTTTTAAATCTTGAGATCCAGACAAGCGAAAATCTTTTGTCAAACAAACACAGGCATGCAAGCAGACAGACATGTAAAAATTGTCTAATAACTGTCAAATTGTTCTTCGGATATCTCAGAACGTGCAAGTACATACAAACAGGAGAATTAATTTTTTTATGAATACAAAATTACTTCAGTGAATACAAAAATAAAATAAAATAAAACAAATAAATAAATAAATAAATAATAGGTGTACAAATAAGTTTCCACCGTTTGACAAAAGATGACAGAACCAAAAAAAAAATTGTTGTGAAATTGTCAGATATAAAACGTAATATCGTAAGTTTCGTCATCTGGTAACAACATAGCCTTGAAGTGCTAATGAGTACGTATCAGCATCACACATTTTTTTTCGTACGGAAATGTCAAGCTTATTGCCGAAAAAGCGTCATTTGCGGGAACTTTTGATTTACTTCTTTAATTTGAAGGAATTTGCGGCTGAGGCGCATCGGTTGCTTGTAGAAGCGTATGGTAAGGCTGCTTTATGTGAGAGAAGTTGTTGTGAATGGTTTTAAAGGTATAAAAATGGCAAGTTTGGCGTGGAAGACAAAGAACGCAGTAGAAGGACGAAAGTGTACGAAGACACAGAATTGGAAGTATTATTGAAGGAAGATTCGTTCCAAACGCAAAAAAAAAAAAAAAAAAAAAAACCTTGCATGTATATTAGAAGTGATTCAACAAACAATTTCAATCGTTTTAAATTGTTGGGGGTAAATTCAAATATAAGGAAATTGGGTTCTATATGAACTGAAGCCAAGTCCGCATGTTGCGGTGCCTATCAAAACTTATTTGGAAACATGAGGGAGAAGTCCTGCCCCACCCGCTGTATTCACCAGACATTACTCCTTCTGATTAACACTTGTTCCGGTCGATGGTACATGATTCGTCTGAGCAACGCTTTACATCATATGAAGATTCAAAAAATCGAGTCGATTCATCGATAGCCTCAAAAGGTGAAGAGTTCTTCCAACGTAATACCGGAATTCTGCCAGAAAGATGGGAAAAAATAGTGGATAACGATCACCAATACTTTGCGTAAAATGTAATGTACCATTAATTCACAATAAATTCCTAATTTTTGATAGAAAACTGCGGAAACTCATTTGTATCCCTAATACTAAAATGAGAATGAAACAAGATTTTGTTCCGATCCATTATTAATTTAGGGTTTCTTGTCTGTTTGTTTTAAATTTCATATATTGGGGTATACTGTTATGTAGCAGAGAGAATATTTTTATGAACATTTATTTAT
This sequence comes from Salticus scenicus, assembly GCA_963930645.1. Lineage (NCBI taxonomy): Eukaryota > Metazoa > Arthropoda > Arachnida > Araneae > Salticidae > Salticus > Salticus scenicus. The sequence continues at coordinate 81,830,676 of OZ005654.1, read as the reverse complement.
TTATTGTTTGTTAGTTTGTTAGTTTGTTTGTTTCAGAGAAGACCACGTTTATACCTAGTCATTCTTTATTGTGTCAAAGCTACGCGCTTTCTTCCTAAGAAATTTAAATATTTCTGTTTATTTTATGCAGAGAATTATATATGATGTCCAAGCGCTTCTTATCTGGAGATCTTCTTTCACGTGTTATTTATCTTTAGACTTTTCTTAAATCTCAGTTCACACTATTCTAACATTCTTTATAAATTGAGTTATATTCTGTGTGAAAATAAGAGGGGACATTAAAACGGTTGTGAATTGCATAGAAATCCGTGACCACAAACGTAATTTTAACCTTCAAAATGGATGTTTTTTTTTTTTGTTGTTGTTGTTAATTTTTAACAGTAAAATCCACATACGGTCGTGGTTTTTAAATGCTGGACTTCTGAGAAAAGTTTTTCCGTGCTAATGGTTTAATGAAAATAATATAAATTGAAATAATACTTTTCTTAATATATGTATTTAGTGCACAGCTTGTATTAATGATAATGCTGTGTGAAATGTAAATTATTGAATCATGCAGTAACTTAAAATGTATAGAGCAGGTGGAGTCACAAATAACCAATAAAGTCTTTGTATTGTAAAATGATTTTTATAAAATAAGAGAAGCGACTGTATTATAGACGTATGTTACTTAATATGGAATGAAAGACTGTTTTCCACTCTGAGTAGCAGAAAATAGTGATGGTAAAATGTGACCACCAAGCACAAGTCGTCACTTCTGACTTAAGGGCCCTCTTCACTCACCGCCGCCGGAAGCCGAAGCTAATGTTATTCTATGGGAATTTCTCTTCACAAATAACTTATTAACTAATACATATTTTTAAATTTTGTTTTCACATTTTGAAAATTCCCAGCTGTTAAATTGACAGTTTTTTTTTTTTTTTTTTTTTTTTTTTTTAAAGCTGAAAAATACGAATTTTCAAAATGTGAAAATTTTTCATTTTGCAATTTCAAAATAAAATATTCAAAAAAAAAAAAAAAAAAAAAAAAAAAAACATTTTTTAAAAAGGTCCGTTAATTTAACAGATGGGGATTTTCTAAATGTGAAAACAGAATTTAAAACTATGTATTAGTTAATAAGTTATTTGTAAAGAAAATTCCTCCATAGAATAACATTGGCTCGGGCTTCCGGCGACGGTAAGTGAAGAGGGCCGTTAATATCTCTCCTGGCGGAGAAGCATCACATCACTATAGAACTACACCGTTAAGTTTTTAGTGAATGCAAATTTCCAGTGTGAAAAACCATCGATGCTACGGCTTATCAAGGTATCGTACGAAGGGGGGGGGGGGTGAACATTGTTTTGTAAAGGAAGCATGCCCTGTATGTTCGATTAATACCATGACTATCTGGAACCCGTTGAATTCGACGATCATTTTACTGACCGTAATGTTTCAAAAAACGTCACATCATTATTTAAATGTATTTCAAGTTAAAACATCTAATATAATTTACGACATTTCACTTAAAAAAAAAGAAAGTCAGAAAAATGCTTATAAATAGAAATACTATATATGACATCACTTTCTACAAAATGCAGTCAATGTGACGTCAAACTGACTCCAAATAAACAGTTGCTATCTTTTATTTTCTATTTCGTTTAATACTAAGACTACATGCTAGCTGACCCGTACGGCGATTCCCGGGCCCATGGTAATAACCTTAAATGAACCTTAAATTAGTATGGTTTTACATCTTTAACTCGATTTTGTTTAAATTTCTATTTTTAAATAAAAGCATCGTGAAAAAATAATCAGCTAATAATCAGCTGTAAAAATTACCTCGAACCGAACGAAACTCTGCCTGATGCCTTCGGCAGCGCATACGCCGGTTGCTAATAACATAAAAATATTCACAAAAATTAACCTGGAACCGAACGAACCCTCCCGGTGTTGCTAGGGCCCATGATACCTTAAATGAACCTTAAATTTGTATGATTTTGTACCTTTAACTCCATTTAGTGTGAATTTCTGTATTTAAATGAAAGCATCACAAAAAAATAATCAGCTGTAACAAAAAAATTACCTCGAACAGAACGAAACTCTGCCTTGTGATCCCGGTGCCTGCGGCAGCGCCATACGCGGGCCGCTAATAACATAAAAATATTCCAAAAAATTAACCTGGAACCAACCGAACCCGCCCGGCAATGCCCGGGCCCATGATAATAACCTTAAATGAGCCTTAAATTTGTATGGTTTTATATCTTTAACTCGATTTTGTTTGAATGTCTATTTTTAATTAAATGAAAGCATAACAAAAAAAAAAAAAAAAAAAAAAAAAAAATCTGTAACAACAACAACAACAAAAAAAAAAAAAAAAAAAAAAAAAATCTGTAACAACAACAAAAAAAAAAAAAAAAAAAAAAAACTGAAACAGGCCGCTAATAACATGAAAAAATTCTCAAAAATGAACCTTGAACCGAGCGAACCTCTGACTCATGTTATTTCTGCCTGTGGCTGCTGCACTGTATAGCAGGCATGCATGCTACGCACGCGTTGCAAAATACACTTTCCTCCACCAGGGGGTGCAGTATGTTGTATACTAACATCACCAATCGCCTTGAATTTCCAAGACATTTCAAATAAGGTGTCACTGGTGGTGTCAACTGCAAAATCCTTTAGTAGCACTTTCCACCGCCAGGAGGCACAGCATGTTCTATACGAACACCACCAGCGGAAAGGAAATACCAAGACCTTTAAAATAAGGTGTAACATGATAGGGTCGACTGCAAAATCACCTAGTTCCATTTTTAACCACCAGGGGAAGCAGTATATTGTATACGAACATCCCCAATCAACATGAAATTTCAAGACCTCTATCACCAATCGCCTTGGATTTCCAAGACCTTTTAAATAAGGTGTCACATGGTGGTGTCAACTGCAAAATCCTTTAGTTGCACTTTCCACAGCCAGGGGACGCATTTTGTTCTGTACGAACATCACCAACGGTGAGGAAATACCAAGACCTTTAAAATAAGATATCACATGATAGGATCTACTCCAAAATCACTTAGTTCCATTTTTCACCACCAGGGGTGCACTATATTGTATACAAACATCCCCAATCAACATGAAATTTTAAGACCTCTATCACCAATCACCTTGGATTTCCAAGACCTTTTAAATAAGGTGTCACATGGTGGTGTTAACTGCCAAATCCTTTAGTTGCACTTTCCACCGCCAGGGGGCGCACTGTGTTCTGTACGAACATCACCAACGGTCAGGAAATACCAAGACTTTTAAAATAAGATGTAACATGATAGGGTCTACAGCAAAATAACTTAGTTCCATTTTTTACCACCAGGGGTCGCACTATACTGTATACAAACATCCCCAATGGACATGAAATTTCAAGACCTTTAAAATGAGGTGCTACATGCATGGGTCTAGAACGGATTTCCCTCTCAAACTAATTTCCCCCTTTCCCCCCTTCCCTCCTCTCCAAATCTACTTTCCCCCTTTTTTCCCCCTTTAAAATCGAAGATTCCAAATTCGCAGATATTGATTTTTTAGTATTCGACTCTAGTCCCCATATGTGCAATTTCTTCACCGTGAAGTAATCTGAAACTTAGTTAAGCTCGTAAACATGTTTTTAACCCGGGGGGAACCGTTCGACTTTTTTTTATTTTTCTCTTCTCATAGCACATCTACAGACCAAGACCTTTTTTTAGACACCTCAACCAAATTTTTACACCAAGTAGTTCTCTCAATATAGTGGAGACAGACAAAAACATGTTTCAAATTAATATATAGATGATATTGCCCGGAATGCCTTCTTAGAAGCTACGGTGAATTACACACACGAGGAATAGGCGGATATGCATCAGACATAGTCAAGGAAATGGAAATGAACAAGAAACACAAAGATTGTATCATGAGCAATTTTCGAAGATTGGTTTTCAACGTTTATCCAACTTCGTCAGTGTTGATAGGAAACAGGGATAAACAGTAGCGTTCAGTATGGCTTATAAAGGTAATGAATATTCGTGTGCTGTGCGGACACTGGAAGCAGAATAGTATATGTATTGGGCAAATTTGAAGGGATTCTTCTTCAAATACTCGAACGGTAGCAGCTGACATTGGTGTATATCAAATTGCGCTGTGCCGTGATCTATGTGAAAAAGACATACAAGCGTTCCAAAGGTTTACACTTGTAAAGTTTTCGTGTTTAAATACTGAATACCACACATGGAGTCTAGATTTTGTGAGGGGGACAATCTAGATGAAAATAAACAATTCACAGTTTCCTGCTATAATATTGTTTACAGATGAGTCTTCGCTTAACAGAGAAGGAATTTTCAACACTCAGAGTAAACACTTCTGGCCTAAGAGAATTTCCACCTATTTGCCCCACAAAAATACCAAGAAATATTTACCGTTTATTCCTGTCTAATTATTATTTACTAATAAGGCCTTGTTTACTGGAGAAAACATTACAATACGCGGAATGAACACTTCTGGACTAAGAACAATGTTCATTTAACAGCCTCATCTCCTATATTATTAAAATCTGTACGCGTGTGTGTGTCTGTCTGTCTGTCTGTGAGAAACGGCTTGACGCAGCTAAGGCTCCGCCGCTAAAGGTCGCACGGACTTCGAACAGATACCGTCGGACAGAGAATTTATCGCAGATCAGGGTTATCTAATTTGCTAAACGATGCGACCCTAATTAGCGGAGATATTAATTAAAACGTTGACCATTGTCTACCGAAAAATGATCCAGAATTCATGATTAAATGCTTAAAAAAGCGACATTTATACGGAAAAAGTGGAAAATAAATTAGAAATATCAGTCGTATCGTTACAAACAAGATACCATTGGAAAGGGCTTTTTTTTCTCAATCCGATGGTTTAAACGGCTTATCGATCGGACAATTAGTTTTTTTAAAATTAACTAAACTATAAAAAAATGTTGGCAACGAATCACAAGAATGTTATCTTTGCAGACATTAAGTCTACAGCAGTCTTCAACGGAAACACATCTGGTATTTAATGAAGTCATGTGTTTCGTAGTGCGATTAAAAATTACAATTTTCTATTTTCTTCAATTTTTCAAATTTTACACATTTTATTTAGTATATAATATTTACACCACAAAACAAACTTGCATTTCAAATTTCATCGATTTTCGTCAATAAACAAAAGATTTACATTTTAATTGCAAATTAAATTTTATCTTTACACGCCGGACATTTTTGCAATATTCTAATACGCGTATTTCAATTTCTAATTACGATTGATTTATTTTTTATACATCATACGAAAGATATTTTAAAGTTCTTTTACATAATTCAAAGTTTTCAACAGATTTACACGTTTTGAGGTCTCCTGAATCAGTGTTCTTTCATGGCGCTGTAATATTTCCAAATTTCAATATTTCAATTTCTAATTATGATTAAATTATTTTTAATACATCATTCGAAAGATATTTTAAAGTTCTTTTATATTATCGGAAGTTTTCACCAGATTTACACGTTTTGAGGTGTCTTGAATTAGTTTTCTTTGTTTCTCAGCTACTAATTAAAATAATTTCATAAGTAATACATCATTAGAAAGCGTTTTTGAATTGGAATGGAACAGTGAAATACAGAAATTTCTACCGACAGATGGCGCTGTAATATTTTCAAATTTCGATATTTCAATTTCTAATTATGATTAAATTATTTTTAATACATCATTCGAAAGATATTTTAAAGTTCTTTTAAATTATCGAAAGTTTTCACCAGATTTACACGTTTTGAGTTGTCCTGATTACGTTTTTCTTTGCATCTCAGCTAATTGAGTTAGACCGTTCAAAATTGGTATACGTAGGTTAATTAGGAGGGGCTGAAAGGGTGGGAAAGAGATATGCGTCCACCGCGCGCGTATCCCCTAACTTGTGCGCGCAGCGCGCACGGGACTGCGCGGCCGAAGGCAGTGGGGACCAGGTCCGACTTTTTAACCGATGAGAAATAATATTTTTCATATTCTTTTCTTAAGAATAAAAATTTGATTTGAGAAGGAGTATATGCGCGCAGCGCGCGTATACCTTCACACGTGCGCGCGCATGGGTTTGCGCTGCCGAAGGCAGTGGGGACCCGGTGTGAGTTTTTAACCGATCAGAAATGATTTTTTTTTAGGGGGCACGAAGGGTCAGGGAAGGAATACGCGAGCGCAGCGCGTGTATCCGTGAACTTGTGCGTGCGCAGCGCGCACGTGACTGCGCTGCCGGAGGCAGTGGGAACCCGGTCCGACTTTGTACCCGATGAGAAATGATTTTTTTAATTTTCTTTTCTTAAGAATAAAAATATGACTTTAGGAGGAATATGTGCGCGCAGCGCACGTATACCTTCACATGTGCGCACGCATGGGTCTGCGCTGCCGAAGGCAGTGTGGACCCGGTGCGAGTTTTTATCCGATCAGAAATGATTTTTTTAGGGAGCACGAAAGGTCAGGGAAGGTATACGCGCGCGCAGCGCGTGTATCCCTTAAGTTGTGCGCGCGCAGCGCGCACGGGACTGCGCTGCCGAAGGCAGTGGGGACCCGGGCCGACTTTTTACCCAATCAGAAATGATTTTTTTTTTTTTCTTTTCTTAACACTAAAAGTTACTTTTTGTTTCTGTTACTGTTAGTTTTCTTTTCTTAAGAATAAAAATATGACTTCAGAAGGAATATGTGCGCGCAGCGCACGTATACCTTCACACGTGCGCGCGCATGAGTCTGCGCTGCCGAAGGCAGTGGGGACCCGGTGCGAGATTTAACCCGATCAGAAATGATTTTTTTAGGGGGCACGAAAGGTCAGGGAAGGTATACGCGCGCGCAGCGCGTGTATACCTTAAGTTGTGCGCGCGCAGCGCGCACGGGATTGCGCTGCCGAAGGCAGTGGGGACCCGGGCCGACTTTTTACCCAATCAGAAATGATTTTTTTTTAAATTTTCTTAACACTAAAAATTACTGTTAGTGAATCATTAATTTTAGTGATTCATTTGAAAATACTGACCCGCTAGCGTATCTCCGAACTGTTGGCGCACGCAGAACAAATTCACAATTTTTCGCCAGAGAATGCGATTTTCGCCAAATCTGGAAGTGCAAAGAGAAACTTCACGCCGCTTAACCTGTATAAATAAACATCCGGCGTTTTTCTTTCTTTCTTTTTTTGTTATTATTTTTTTTTCTTCTGATTATTAATGTAGGATTTAAATCGCAAATCGAAACATATCTTGAAATTAAGAAATAGTTATCCGAATAGAGAAGTAGATAATAATAATGGTAATATATTAGCATTGAGATCCGATTTCATGTATAAGGCCAAAAAGTTTGTAAAAATTGTTCAAACAAATTACAAATTCTTAGTAAAATGCATGAAAAATGTTCATAAGTCCAAATCAGTAGTACGCCATTTTACATTTCAACTATTTTTATTGTCATTTTGTATTTAAATTTTTAAAATGTATGACTTTATAAAATATCTCTCTTACGATGCAGTGCTTGAATTTTCATAAATTATCACCTTATATTTATCTATTATGTATTTTTAAAGAGCATCTTAATCATAATAAAATAGATATTTCGTGTTAAATTTTATGGTTGAAATTCATAAAATTTTCTAAGTATAATTTCCTCCTCGGACATGTCCATTTCTCATTCTTTACCCACCCCCCCAACCACAACATACAAAGTTATAAAATAAAACGTTAAACATTTTATTAATGCTATTCTATTTGTTTTTCAGTAATCATAAACAATCTAACTTAATATGTCATACAAATCAAAGTAATAATGATGCGCATAACCATTTTCATCCTATATTTATTGTTACTAATTTCTATTGAGAGCGAAATGTATTCATATTAAAAGGAATGAGTATGATAGAACACTCAACACAGTCGCAGACTGAAATGCCGCACCTCATAGGCTACCCTCTATCCGATTCGATAAATTTGATTTATCGTAATTAAATGACTAATTTTATTAGGATTGTTTTCGTACATTAATTTCCAACACAACTGATCCCCATATTGCAAGTTCGTGGGAAGTATTGGCCTAATTTGTCAAATGAAGGAAACACAATATTTAATTACTAAAGTTTCAAATTAAAATGTTCATATTTAATGAAGTGTATTAAAAAATATATTTTAAAATATTAGTCTGACATGTTTACGACAAAATATTGGCATAATGGACGTTTAAACGAAATTTTGCTCTATTTTGCCATGTTAAAAAGAAAACGTAAATTTTGAATAACATGTGAAGTTTACAACTTACATTGTTCCAAAGCAATATTGTCCTTATCAATGACATAAGTGATATTTAAAAACTGATGCATCCATTTTACAAACTCAATATCTGTAATACACGCAGACAAGTCACATAAACCAACCACTAAAAACATAATTTTTGGATTCAGGAAACCTCAAAACATATAAATGTAGCAAAAACTCAATTTCGAAAATCTGAATCAAAAATAAAACTTTTCTTACAATATATGGGTAAAATAAACTAAATAATGATGCGTAATAATGATAATCTGGTGTGTCACTCACACGACTTTCTTTTTCACCCTGCATTTCAATATTATAATGACAGATTGCACATTAAAGCTTAAGATCAATAGCGTAAGAGTGTAAAGTTTAATGTACTTTTCAAATAATCTAAAATAGGTTTAGAAACAATTTTATTTGACGAAGAGAAAGTAAATAATAATAATAATAAAAATAATAATAAAACAGAATAAAATAAAATAAAATAAATGTATTTCAAGGATAATTTTAAAAGCTTTAAAATCATAATATTACAAATATACTTCTTCATTAATCTTGATAAAATAAATTTAAAGGGTTTTCTAATAAATTTTGGCATTAAATTATATTATCTAAAAATAACGATACAAAGACTCCATTGACACATTTTTAACAATTATGATTCAGGGAGCCTCAAAACGTGTATATATAACAAAAATTCAATTTCGAAAATTTGACCCCAAAACAATACTTTCTCTACCATATATGTTGGTAAGAGAAAGTAAAATAAATAAATAAATAAATAAATGTATTTCAAGAACAATTTTAAAAGCTTTAAAATTAGAATATTACAATTTTATTTCTTCATTAATCTTGCTAAATTAAATTTAAAGGGTGGAGGATTTCTAATAAATTTTTGCATTAAATATATTATTTAAGAATTACGATACTAAAACTCCACTGACACATTTTTAATAGTTTATTCTCTTGGGAGGGGAAAAAAAAAAAAAAAAAAAAAAAAGATTGCTCGAATCCTTAACGAATCATGAATGAAGTGGAAAGAAGGGTTGCTTTGCGACAGAGAGGGTTTTGGCGCGAGTTACAAAAATTCGCCAGGTTGACCTGTATGCGCCAACATTTCGGAGATACGCGACCCGCTAGCGGGCGAAGCCAGCTAGTGTAAATATATTTTCCGTTAACTTATGGGCGGGTATGTTTGACTGGCTGAGTGTTTGCTATTGCCAGTTCATTTGACAGGTTAAAAATAGCTTGTCCTGCTAAAGTATGTTCTTCCTCATTTATTGCAGCCTGTTCCATCCAATACACAAACACCCATGTGTTTAATGCAATATTGAGACCTGTATTTCATTACTACCGATGTCTGACACTTTCTAGATACCAAATATCGCCGACAACGGACTGAAGGGGGTTGGGCGTATGAAGTCCTTAGTATACGAGTTGCCTGTAGGTAGCGCCGGAGATCTCGTTGCGAGGATCGTTGTAGTAATAGCACAGTGCCTAAAATAAACAGTGTGGCATTCGCCTATAACCGTGATGTTAAAATGATGCTACAAAAATTAAGCTTACCCAGATGTCGCTAAGATCGAAGCTATTGCTCAAATCTAATAGAGAAACTAATATGTGAAGGCATGAATACGTTGTTTTCCTCAGTAAGTTATATAACATATTTAATAATAGATGTTCTTTTCTAATATTGTACAGTCAATTTATTAAAAGAAGTTTGACTTACCTGGGTTATCACAGGTAATCACGTATGCCATTTCTTGAAGAAAATCTCGTAACGCAATCATCAGATTGTACGCTTAAAAATGCAGTATGAATAACTTCTGGTTTAAAACCATAACAACTTGTTTTGCTGTAATTAAAGGGGATTAATATTTGTTTAATAATTTAAATATTAACTGCATGATAAAGGACTGCCTAGAATTTCACCTTTTAAAATTTATTTAATATTATTATTATAGATTTCTTAGGCACAAAATACGATTAAAATGGAACGTCAGTTCCGAATAACAGAAATTACATGATAGAAAGAAATATTACAATGTACTTGTAGAGAGACGCGACATATCGTCACGTGATACGGCAGGTGCACAAAAACAATCAGTTGGCGGGAAGCAAAAAACAAAAAGAGAAAGTCCGGAACAAGAAAAATGAAAGTTAATAAAAGGAAGTTCTGAGATTAAATATCACAACACCCCCTCTTAAGCTCAGAAATTTTTCAATTGTTCATTAATGCATTTCTATGTCTATTAAAATCAGTTTTTGGTAGAGCTTTTGTGAGGGTATCGGCGCTCATTTCTTTGGTAGGTTTGTATTGAAGCTTTATTAGGCCTTCTTGTATTAAGTTTCGCAGAAGATGATATCTCAGCTGTAAGTGTTTTGTTTTGGACTGGAATTTTTCATTTTCAGCAATCTTGATGGTAGATTGGTTGTCCTGGTACAACACTATAGGACATTCTTGCGGCAAATTTAAATCATCCAGTAGTTTGTTGAGCCACTGTATTTCAAGTGCAGCACTCGCAGCTGCGACGTACTCAGCCTCTGCTGAAGACATGGACACACAGGACTGATTCTTCGAAGTCCAAAATATTGGATTTTTTCCTATCTTAAATAAATTTCCAGATATAGACTTTCTATCACTTGGATCATTGGCCCAATCCGAATCCGAATATGCTCTAAGAACAGGTTCACCAGAGTTACAAAGTTTTAATTTAATATCTTGGGTATTTTTCAAATATCTAATAACCCTTTTAACTGCCTCCCAGTCTTTCGCTCTAGGATTTTCGTTTCTACGGCTTAAGATGCCAACGGCAACACTTATATCAGGTCGCGATACTGTAGAAATGTAAAGTAACGCGCCTATAGCCTGTCTGTACATTGTGTTGTTTGGTAAGAGATTGTCATTATCAGTTAATTTTATATACCCTGGTTCCATTGGTGTGTCAGAGGGCCGTGCGTTATCTAGCCCAAATTTGGTTACAATGTCTCGTATTTTATTATTTTGATCAAGCGTAATTACCCCTTTACAAGGTCTTTCTATATTTATGCCGAGGTAATATTTGGCTTCCCCAAGGTCGGTTAATGGATATTCTTCCCTAAGTTGATTAATTAGTATGTCAATATCGTGATTTTTACCAGCTACAAGTAGATCATCAACATACACAAGAATGTAAGTTTCTGTGTTATCTTTGTTACGTATATATAAACACTTGTCGTGTTGACTTTGTTTAAATCCTAATTTACACAATGATTCATTAATTTTCAAATTCCACGCTCTAGCGGCTTGTTTCAAGCCATATATCGCTTTCTTTAACTTACATATTTTATTTTCTTCGCCCTGGATAACATAACCCTCGGGTTGATGCATGTATACATCTTCTTGCAAATTTCCATGTAGGAAAGCAGTTTTTATATCTACATGCCTTAGATTCAAATTTTTATATAGTGACATGGTCAAGAAACTTCTTAGAGTGGTATGCGATGCAACTGGTGCAAAAGTTTCGTCATAGTCCACCCCGTATTTTTGAGAAAAACCCTTGGCAACAAGCCTGGCTTTATATTTCTCGACTTGTCCTTGGCTATTGTATTTGGCCTTGAACGCCCACTTACACCCTACTACTTTGGTCCCTGGTTGAGCATCAACAAGTTCCCAAGTATTGTTTTGTCTGAGTGAATTCATTTCGTCGAGTGTGGCATTCAGCCAATTTTCTTTTTCAGCTGGGTTTTGAATTTTTAGTATATCATCAAAACACTTAGGCTCATCAATTCTTTTGTCATTTACTGCAAATGCAAATCTGTCGGGCGGAACACCTTTATTTAATCGTTGTGATCGTCGCGGCAGAGTTTGCGTGTCATCCGGACTATCGTTATCGCCCACTATATCTATATTTATATCAGTATCTAATATTGGTAATTTGGACACCGGAATTTCATCATTTGAATTTTCATTCTTGATTTGTGATGTTTCATTATTGTGGGATTCTCTATTCTCATCTTCCAAAAATTTTACAGTTCTGCTAATTATTACATTTTTATTATTTGTGCAAATTCTGTAGCCTTTGCTACGATTATCATATCCCACAAAAATTCCTTCTTGAGCGGTGCTATCCAGTTTTCCCCTATGTATTTTATGTACATATGCGTATGCGCGACATCCGAATGTTTTTATATTTGATAAATCGGGTTTACGGCCGGTCCATTTTTCGTAAGGAGTTGAGTCGCACGAGGAGGTCGGGAGCCTATTTTGTATGTAATTTGCAGTATTTACGGCTTCCCCCCAAAAGGAATTCGGTAAATTACTGTCTTTAAGCAGACAGCGAGCCATTTCGGTCAGCGTACGATTTTTACGTTCTGCCACGCCGTTCTGAGCACTAGAGTAAGGAACGGTAAACTGATGCTCAATTCCTTCTTTATTCAAAAATTCATTTACTTCCATACTAGTGTATTCACCCCCGTTATCGGAGCGAATTGCTTGCACTTTTCGGCCAAATTTGTTTGCGGTCATAGCCACATATTCCTTTAACTTAGAAAATACCTCAAACTTATTTCTTAGCAAATATATAATAGTATAACGACTGTAGTCGTCTATGAATGTAAGAAAGTAATATTTTCCACCTACAGTGGGGGTTTTCATAGGGCCACATAAGTCTGTGTGGACCAGTTCGAGTGGTACGGAGGCTCTAAATTGTGCAGCTTTGGGGTAAGGTGAATCAGTTAATTTTGACATTATGCATGTTTTACATTCAGTATTATGTTTGCAATCATTTAATTTTATACCCACAGCCATGTCCTTGTTAACTAAATCTTTAATGTGGTTAGTATTTCTGTGGCCAAGTTTCACATGCCACTTGTTTATGCAATTTTCGTTATCACAAGTTTGTATTACAATGTTCGCTGTGTGTTTGTTTTCAGAATAATTTAATTGACATTCATATAAGTTATTTTTCACATATCCCTCAATGCATGTATTACCCTGATTTACAATTTTACAGGTTTTATCATCAAATACAGCGATACAGCCATTCTCTGTTGCTCTTTTTATAGAAATTAAATTAGTTTCTATTTCAGGGACATAAAGAACATTTTTAAGTGTTATTTTGTTCTGTGTGTTTTCCGAATTTACGGTATACAAATCCACAGTACCGGAACCCAAAGATTTTAGCTGCGTGCCGTTCGCGATAGTGACGTTAGAAACGTTATTTTTAAGATCGCGAAATTTTAGTTTATCATTGCAGATATGTGAAGACGACCCTGAATCAACCACCCAATTTACAGTTTTATCTCCAACATAAAAAGAATACAATTTATCAGCTTTTGGTTTATTGCTCCCCTCTGCAATTTGAGCGCTATCTGGCTTCTCATTGTTCTGAGAGCATATGTTGGATCTGAAGTTGGGTTTTTTGTTGAAATTTTTACTGTGACTTTTAACAGCAGAATTATTTTTGTTTTTTAACTTATAACATTCTTCTATATTATGATTACTTTTCTTACAGTATTTGCAGAATTTCTCCGATTTGTTATGGTATTGGACTTTTAACGCTGAATTTTGATAAGTTTTGTTTTCAAGCCTTTTGGCATATTCATCAGCTAATTTGTTTCGTATATACTCAGGTGTCAATTGCGCTTCGTCTTTCGATTCGAGACTTGTTATGAGAACGTCATACGAAGGAGGGAGTGAGCATAGCATTAATGCAGCTAGGTGCGATTCGTCTATGACTTCACCTATAGCAGTGAGTCTGTCGCGTGTTTTATATATATCAGCTATATGTTGGTTTACATCACCACCTTCCATTAATTTTATGGAATAAAGTTTCCTAAGTAAGAAAAGCTTACTCGTAAGCGATGATCTTTCGTGGACTTGGCGCAGAGCATTCCAGCACTCTCGTGCTGTATCTAGATTCATAACATACACGATTTGTTCGTTATCAATAAGTAAATTAATTAAAGCTCTCGCTTTTCTATTTTTTGAACGCCACTGATCGGTTATTGGGTTGGGAGGATCGTCAGTAATGACTGTAAAAAGATCCTCTTTTTGCAAGTACATCTCGATACGAAACTTCCACACATTATAATTTGTGGAGTTCAGCGGTTCAATTTGTATATCTTTTGTTGCTGACATACTTAAACAAAATTTTTGTAACAGTTTTGTTAATATTTGTTCATTACGTAAATATTCATTTAATATTTTAAATCAACACAGTTAGGATAAATAGTACTTGAAGAAGAAAATAAAATTAAATAGTTTTCATGAAAATAAGCACTTTTCAATACTTTCGATTTAGTGTCACTTCGGTTTTGAAGAAACAAAAACAAATATTTTCGCTTACATTTTCATTTCTTATTTTAAATGTAGCAATCTCTTCCAATGTGCAATGAAAAAAAACTTTTGAACTTTTGTCAAGAATAAATCTAAATTTTCAATTCAAAATATCAGTCTCATAATCTAATAGAGAAACTAATATGTGAAGGCATGAATACGTTGTTTTCCTCAGTAAGTTATATAACATATTTAATAATAGATGTTCTTTTCTAATATTGTACAGTCAATTTATTAAAAGAAGTTTGACTTACCTGGGTTATCACAGGTAATCACGTATGCCATTTCTTGAAGAAAATCTCGTAACGCAATCATCAGATTGTACGCTTAAAAATGCAGTATGAATAACTTCTGGTTTAAAACCATAACAACTTGTTTTGCTGTAATTAAAGGGGATTAATATTTGTTTAATAATTTAAATATTAACTGCATGATAAAGGACTGCCTAGAATTTCACCTTTTAAAATTTATTTAATATTATTATTATAGATTTCTTAGGCACAAAATACGATTAAAATGGAACGTCAGTTCCGAATAACAGAAATTACATGATAGAAAGAAATATTACAATGTACTTGTAGAGAGACGCGACATATCGTCACGTGATACGGCAGGTGCACAAAAACAATCAGTTGGCGGGAAGCAAAAAACAAAAAGAGAAAGTCCGGAACAAGAAAAATGAAAGTTAATAAAAGAAAGTTCTGAGATTAAATATCACAACAAAATCGAAGACCTGATTGGCTTTTCCCAGTTTCGCTAGTTTAATCTCGTGATCTAAGCATATAATTTACCAATAGGGAGTCTCGCTTTTGTTGTCGTGACACTAGCTTCGATTACAATGACATCTGGTGGCAAGCTTAATTTTTTTAGTACAATTTTATTCGCCGCTTTCCACACTGTTTATTCTAAACTCTGTAGTAATAGATGGGATCAATCAGGAATCTTTGAGAGAGCGTACAAGTCATTCGCAGGTGTGACTTGTGTAGTGCTACAGTTGGCCACCACTTTAAGCAGCTTCGTTAAATCTTTTTTTAAAGTCAATAACATGGTTTATGCAACGAAATTTTCGTTATTTCTTTGTTTTTTTCACAGTTATTTCCAGTTAAATTTCGTTATCTCACATTACGCTTTTCCGCTACTCACAATATATTAAATATTGTTTGTCTTGGTTAGTACAATCACCCATTTTACCTATTGCAGTATACCCTGTAGTTTTTTCTTGTTTGTAACTCCACCTACTGTGTACATTTAAAAATCTTGTTTGTTTAAATTTTTTACTACGTATACAAACATCCATCTTATTACTATCGGTGCACTAAATACATCGATTAGAAACAGTTTTATTACGATTTATAATCTTTTTATGTAACCACTACCAAGTAAAAACACTTAAATAAAATATCCAACATTAAAAATAAATAAATAAATAAATAAATAAATAATGCTCATGCGGCATTTTACTGTTAAAAAATAACAAAATTATACATATTTTAAAAGTTTAAAATGATTCTTGCGGCCATGAGTTCCTATACAGTTGTCAAACCTCATAATGTGCTTACTTCCACAAAATTTTTTTAAGAACACTTTTGTAACATTCTGTCTATATATGGAATACAACTTAAACTGAGTAAGTTTTAAGATCATATTTATTTTAATATTTTTACGCTTCTTCCGCTATAAAAATATTTTTTTTAAGTGTCATACTATATCATATTTTAATCTCTCATATTATATTTTTAATTTCTTATGTTTCATTAATTAATTCACGTTTTTAAGATGTACGCTCTGTTTGTTTTAGTAAAATAATATTTTGTTAATTAATATAATAGATATTAATTAAAAATATGCTTAATATAGATTCATTTTTTTCCGCATGTGTAATCTATTGCGAGAATAAGATTAAAGATTATTTTGTTCAGTTAAAGATTGTATGCAAGTATATTAAATTACTGAAGGATAAACTAATTGCTTAATTTTTCTTTCTAAATTTCCACGAAAATTCTGCCATAAATGAAATTTAGAATTTAGTCGATAAAATAAGCGCATAGTTAAAAACAAATTAAATACTTTTTTTTTATTTTACATTTAATCTTTACAGTAATTAAAAATTCTTTTTCTGGTAAATTTCATTGCCAAGTAACTTTAAATACTGCATCTCAAAATAAATAAATAAATAAATAAATAAAATAATAATAATAATAATAATAATAATAATAATAATAATAATATACTGTAAACACAATATAAGGAATTAAATCCTAATACAAAGGTATCATGACATAAGATGTTTCACTTGATCTCTGGTGAATGTCAGAAAAATAAATAAATATGCATTATTTAAAATTGTATTAATAATTTATACGGATTTGCCTAAACCATATTAATGTGCTCTTAATGGAGTTAATAATAATGTATCTTGGATTTATATTTGAGCATTTAATTTGAGAATTGAATATTTCTTTGCTAATAAGTATAAGAAATCAGCATTTGGAGATGAATAGTAAATCAAAAATAATACTCTAAGAAAACGAGAATAACTTTTTTTTTATGCAGTTAATCTGTTCAAATTTATTCTATATATATATATAGAGAGAGAGATTCAAATATACAATATATTTAACGACATAAACCATATTTTATCTGACCGAGCTTCAAATTTTATTAATTTATTACGTAACATTCTGAGAAACTGCGTTTCATTCAAACCACTTTTTCTGAAGTGAAATTTTCTTCTTAATCGAAATTACATAATAGGGAAAATTATATTTCAAAGAAAGGAGAAACTAACAATTATGTGGAATAAATTAGAAATATTTATTGAAATTTAATTTTTAAGACTGAGTGAAAATAATGCCTGGACCGGGACTCGAACCCGGATCTTTGACTTACAAGGTCAAGGCTCTACCAATTGAGCTATCCAGGCCGACATCCCGGTCAGCATTACTCACTCAGAAAGCCTTTTAGGCAGAAACAATCTGGTCTATCATTTAGATAGCTCAACAGAAATAAGCCGCAGTAAATGGAAAACACGATTAAACAATGGGAGAATTAAATACAATTTTTAAAAAAATCACACAATCAACTGTGGAAGAAAATCATATTTTTATTTTTATTTTAGAAATTAAAGAAATTTAGACTTTAATAAAGATATTAGAAATTAGCAAAAATTAGAAATATTCGCAGTTTTGATATATGTTATATAAAATATGCAAATGTTTTAAGAATATTGTTGCTTATGACGATTAATAAGTCAATTGTTTACGCTTTCGAAGGGTACTTTTGAATGAAGGAGTGCAAACTCTATCTTACACCATGGGTATCATTTATTTCATATATACTACGTGTAGCCCTTAAAGAATATTGATATATCTCATATAAAATTTTAATTCGTTTTGTCACAATGGCTACCGTGATTAGAAGTAATGTAAAACCCGAAAAAACTACTGCGTCAGAAACGCCAAAGAAAAATATTGGAAATGCATGCAGCTGTTTCGGTAGCCTAAAGCGTACCGTCTTCAGTGCAAAAAGGATTCTGAATCAGATAAGTACTCGTATATATGGGAGAGGGGCAGGATTTAGTTCAACCAATACGATTACGGGAAAGGTGAGGAGAGTGGCCAATAGGAATTTAGGAAATTTAGCTGTGTAAACAGTAGAAAAATTAAGAAAATGTGGACTGAATATAAAATTTCCAACAGTCAAACAAATAGGGAATAGCGAAATCACAATTTACAAGGTTTTTAAAATTTTTAGAAATATGAAAAGCTTCAAAGAAACGAGCACTTCTCTTGATTCAGAATCCTTTTTGCACTGAAGAGCTTTAGGCTACCGAATCAGCTGTATGCATTTCCAATATTTTTCTTTGGCGTTTCTGACGTAGTAGGTTTTTCGGGTTTTAATACTCCAACGCCATGTCTCATGTTATTATTAGAGGTAATGTACTTTAGGGTGAAGGAGTGAGATTAACCCCTTGAACTGCAATTTTTTTTCAGTCAGCACTGCTCATGCAGACAATTTAACTTTCTTAGTTTTAAGAGGAGAGCTTGATGTAGAAACTTACAGTTTTTGTTGCTCAAATAATTTGTTATTATAAAAAATAATATTTGTTTCACGCATTCATATGAATGTTTATTGTTATATATACATATAAGAACATAATTAGTGTTGGGAAATTCGTGCTGCACTCGTCATTTCAGTTGAAGGGATTAAATAATATACCATGAATACAATTTAATTAATGTAGCATACCCTTTTTTTAATATGTTTTAATTCATTTTTTGCAATAGTTGCTATTATAACAAGTAGCATAAATAAAATTGTGAACCAGTTTAAAATAAAATGGAAATTTGAATGAATTTTTTATAACATTTTCTGTTCAAGTTAAATTTTGAATTTTTAATCTATGTCCTTGAATTTATGCATCTCGTTCTCAAGATATATTCACATTCCAATATAAAAATTAAAATATTTTGTGTAATCACAAATCTACTATTATAAAAAAAAAAAAAAAAAAGAAAAAAGAAAGAAAAATTAAAATAAAATTTTCTGGTAGAGAATTCACCATATGTTCTATAATAAGTACTATAAGTACTTATGTAATCGAGAATACATTTTAATAAGAAATGAAAGGGAAAAAAAAAAAAAAAAACGAATATCTACATTGTTTTAATTTGGTTTACCATGCATGGTAGAGAAAGTATTATTTTAAGATCGAATGTTCAAAGCTAAATTTTTGTGTATGAGAGAGAGAGTAAAATTAATGCATTTTTTCGCTACTCTCACTTTTACTTGTTTATTTTTCTTTTATTTAAACTTTTCCGGAATTTGTAGAAACTGTGTGAAAAGTAAATCACTATTTTATTTTCGATTTGCTTAAATGCAGTCGAATGTGTAAAGAATAATAAAAATAAACCTAAATAAATACATTTGAAACTTATTTTAAATATTACCGGTGGGTTGTTTTTACTGTAGCCTACAGACAGTCATAAAAAGAAAACATTCTACAAGTTTATTACCAACATTCACTTTATCTCATTTTAGTCTGAAAATTAACTTTAAGATCTTAGAGACGAACAGAAAAAACTTGCAAGATTTAATTTCTGTTCACCTCAATAGTTACTTTTATTTCATCCATTAATTTATCTCCGCTCCTGAAAAGTAATCCTGAAAACTCTGCCGTGCTCTAACGCAATAAGGTAAGGTATTTTCCTGATAAATTTCCTCTTCGGCTGTAACTGCGACCGACATCAAAAGTCTTTCAACGAGGGTCCTTGTTCTCCTTAATTGGCTACAAATAATAGATAAACGGACGTGAACACTCCGGTTTGTTTGCAATGTGGAACATAAAAACAATGTAGAGGAAGAAAAAGAACAAACACAAGGCCTTGGAGTAATTGTAATGGCTTTGTACTTGATCCTTTACAATGAACTTTTTGTGTCCATTCTAAAGCTTTGCCAGATTTAAGTTTACCAAATTATTTTAGACGGAGTTGTAGTTGAAAGAGATTTGGTTTTCTAGTTACAGATATTGGTAAATTTATCATAAGAATTTATTTAAAATAGTAAAACGTTGTATTAAAAGAAAAGTATTGTGCAACTTTAGAATTTTGGTTGATAATTTAAAGAATTATTCGACGAGGTTATTGTGTAACTGAATATTATCATGATATGGTAAGTACTTTTCATAACATTTGAAAAAATTAAACTTATGTCAACCCATTTCGTCCGATAACAATTGTAATACGCAATTGGAAATACGCACAAAATTTTTATATTTGTCCCCGCCCCCTTTTTTTTTCAATATTTATTGAAGTAAATTCAAAATGTCGGTTTTTTTTTAAGTTTTTATATATTGCAGGAAATAATGAAACATTTATTATATTTTAGAAGTTCCTATCAATTTGCTTGGGTTTGATGTAAACTAATTCATGAACAACAATTACAAAACTGTAAAGCACCTAGAAAAACCGAAAATCTCATTTAAGTTAAAAAGATTAATTATACATAATTTTTTTTTAATTCTGTAGTTAATAATTATTTTTAAAATATATGTTCTTATAAGGGACATAGTTTATGATGTTGTAAACATTACATCCTTTAATATTTATTATATTTATCTAAATCTATTTGTCAGTGGCGTATAATATCCCAATATATTTATCTATAAATTATTTATTCACTTAGTTAATGTCTGTCAGGAGAGAGAGAAAAAAAAAAAAGCAAAATTTAAAACGCAAAACGTAGTAACAGTAAAATTCTTATGGCTAGAATTGCACCACAAATTAAACATTTATGCATAAATACTTATATAAACTGTCCCAATTTATGATATTTAGGATAATTTACAAACTAACAAAACTCACAAAAATATGCAAAGTGGGAAAAAAAAAAATCACGTTTCTCAAAAATGTCACATATTTTCGCAGACCATACAAATCGCCGCTTAATATTCAGCAGATAAAAATAACAATTACAAGAAGCCAATTATGAAAGATGTTGAAATTTAAACTTAAAACAGAAACGCTCGCCACTTCCCGTAAATTTCCAAACGTTTCAAAATTTATAAAGTGTAAAAGCTGCCTGTAATCTATGACTTTTCGTAATTACGAGCGAACAAAGTTTTCCTCTGAAAATTCCCCATTAACATTTCGCATTCTGCAGAAAACTGACCATTAATCATAGCGACATTAGAAAAGGAATGATAACAACTTACGCTAAACATCGTAATTCAATCTGTTTGGGGAAACAATTCAGATCACAGGCGCATTTAATGACCGAATTGTTGACTGTTGCTAAGAATTATATCGGATTTTCTTAACGGCTGTCTCCTCCCTCGCTTCTCCTCCATACTTCGTACTATCGTATTCACGCACGCGTGATTCTTTAGGGAAAATTGTCCATGCTCGAAAGGGAAAATTTGCAAACTGATTCACATAAACTTGTCGGACATTATTCTCCTATTTTGATTTTTATTACATGCCTGAGTTTTGGTCGATTAAACAAAGAACTTGGATAACCTGCATTCATAAAAATAACTATTGTGATTTGTGTATAACCGTAATTAGTAAGGTGGGGTTTATTTTAACTCACTAATTATATGGGAAATGAAAAATGTCTATGCATTAGTGAAAAACAAAAACCATTAAATTATTCAAAATTTGCATGTTGTTAAAGTTTTACGTTAATTATTCAAAAAACGTATATCATTTAAAATTTGTATGCATTTTCTTTGTATTATAAAATAATAAATACTTTTTGTTTTTCAGTAACTAGTTCAATAAAACAAAATATACAAAAGAGCTTTTAATTTTTAGTGAATGTACATGAAAAAGAAATTTTTAGTATTATAAATTTCGCTATAAAACGTCTAAAAACTCTGTTTTTTATCTTGTATTATTCAGAGATTGAACAGAAAAAAATATATATACAAGGTACTACAAATATTCAATCTTAATATTCTAAAAACTGAGGCGAAACACATTATTAATTTAGAAATAAATTATTGATAATGTTGTACTTTTATAAATGATAAATAAAATTTATATATATATATATATATATATATATATATATATATTGTATAAGAAAGAAATACATATATTTAAAACTATGTGGAAATGGGAAAGTTGAAAATAATTTAACTGAAATAACAATAAAAAGGAGAAGAGGCTATCACAACTTTAAACGAGAGAAAAAATCAGAAAAAGATAAAGAAAAATTTGAATAATTACAAGAACTCGTACAAATTATTTCGGGTCGAAAGAAAACACGACCCTTCGTCAGGAAAACAAAGAATATGAGTGATGTCTCACAAAAATGATTTTAGTAAAGAAAAAAAAAAAAAAAAAATATATATATATATATATATATGTATATATATATATATATATATAACCAAATGTAAATATAAATACTGATGTGACTATATTTATAAAATAAATAAATAAATAAATAAACAAATAAAATAAACAACAATAATAATAATAAGTATAGAAAGCGGACATTTATTGTAAGGGTTTATTGTAGAGTAGATTGATTGCAGATTTATTGTAAAATGTGTATTTTAAAAAGAGATAATTATTAGGTAAGATTTAAAACTTTTTTAAAAGACGATAGTTGAGAAGCTCCAAATGCAATGATTAAAATGCTGCATCCATCTATGATACTTTTTTTTTTTTTTTTTTTTTTACTTTATCTCCATTTGCTACATAATTTTATTGCCATCAATCTCTTTTCTTTTTACACACTTGTGGACTTTCAAATTTATTTCTGATTTCTCATATATATATATATATATATATATATATATATATATATATATATATATATATATACACATATTATTTACAACAGCAGCAATAATATGATAATGAAAATAAATATTCTTAATATCTCTTTAAAATCTACAACTTCACGATGTGTGACCCTTACATGCATAAAAAATACTGCGGAACACAGAATTAGTCTAAAAAAGACAAACTTTCCCTGAAAATCAAGTATACAGAACTAATTGCATTTCAAAGCATTGGTTCATAATGGGAAGCAAATTTAGAATATTTAACCTAACCTAATAATATCCCATTATTCAGACATGCTTTTTTGAATGTCACCCAGATTAATGATCTGTTTAAGAGAAAACCCCTGAAACCGGAATGAATCTGGTTTCCTTTCTCCAGCTACTTATTCGAGTAAGCATGATAAAGTTTATTTACATGAAATTATGTGTACAAAGGGAAAAAAAAAATGTTCTGTTTAATTTTATTTAGAAGCATATTTTATTTTAAAAATCGATATAGCATTAAAAGATATTTTATTTTATTTTAAAACAAGATATTTGAAAATCCATGCATTCGGTATAGCAATGGAATTGTCCCATCTCTTCACAGATTTATATATTTTTACCTTATTTTATTTTGCTGCGTAATTTTATTCAAAGCAGTCACTTCATAAATTCTTCATATCTGAATCTTACATGCATAAAAATGCATGACGAATCACATTCTAGGAGAAATAAAAATGCATATTATATCAATATTTTTGTCAATATTAGACCTACAGCGCTAATAACATTTTCAATGTATGCTTTATAATTAGAGACGGATTTTAAAAAACTGAACCTAACTCAATAAATTCAATTAGGAAGACTCGCTTTTTTAAGAGTTGTTTAAATTAATGATCTCTTTAAAAGACAATCTTAGAAACAAAAATATATCTCTTTCTTTTTCTCCAGCTACAATCGAGAAAGCAGGGTAAAATTTATTAAAATAAAATAACGAACTGACATGAGTCTATAAAGGAAAAAAAAAAAAAATTGCTCCGCTTAATTTAATGTGCACTGTAAGGAAATTGGACGCTAGATTGCGATCAGTGACCGGTAAAACCTAGAGCAGTCACTGACTGTAAACATAAAGTTATGCCTGTAAATTTTCTATGACTTTTCGATCGAAGGAAAAGAAAAAGTGATCTTTAGTAAATTGTCAACGCTCTGATTTCTACAACAATTTCTTACATATACGGGTACTGGACAATTTTTTCCGAAAAAAAGTTGGAGAAGGTTTTAACGTCGCATTATTGCTACGCATTAGGCAATCGACGATGGTCTGCAATTCACCCAAAGTGGTAGACTGGAGATATAACAATTCTGGTCGTCTACTCTCTTAAAATAAATTAATTAATTTATCATGTCAAGTAGGAGTGTTTTATTTATTTACTTATTTATTTATTTTTTTCAGATCGACATTAATTAAAAATGCAATTATTTGTGCTAATTAGTTCTTTTTTTTTTTTTTTTTTTTTTTTTAAGTGAACTTTAGTTATCGATATTTATCGACACTTGAGTTATTTCTTCTCATTCCTTTACTTGTAAGTGGCAAAATCGCCCTCGCTGCAACGCATTTCTTCAGTAGCACACAAGTGCAACGGACAACGAGTTATCGATATTTATCGACGCTTAAGTTATTTCTTCTCATTCATTTACCTGTAAGAGGCAAAGTCACTCTCGCTGCAACGCATTTCTTTAGTAGCACTCAAGTGCAACGGGCAACGTCATTCTAAATTAATCCAATTTATTAAAATCTTTTGCATTCAAATTATTAATGAGGTAAATAAATCACTCAAATACTCTAAATAACTCAGATTTTAGAGCATTATGCTAACTCATTCAATTTAGTGAATTTAATTTTAGATGAGAGGACGCGTTTCTTCTAGGCAAATGAGTGAAAATTCACTCAATTTGAGTTATTTTTATTCTTTCATTTTAAGAGAGTACACTGGGCTCCTTCAACCGCTTGAGTAACAAAAAGGAGTAAGAAACAATTTGTGCATAAAAATAAAGACCTTGTGGCCATACTGAGAAAAATTCTGTAACTGACAACTTAGAATCTAATTTGTGGCTCTAGAAAAAATAGTTCCATGTCATCCTTATAAATTATAGTTCCCTTGAAAAGCGAGTTCTAGAAGCCCTATCAGAATTCTAGAACATTTGCCTATATTGTCGAGGGCAAAGTTATTTAAAAATCTCTGCAAATAAATGAGACTTCAAGAGGCAGGTTTCAGCAACTATAACCTTGGTTTATTACCCAAGTCTAGAAAATCAAGCGAGAAATTCTCGCAATAAAACAGATACAGAAAATTTGAAATATTTAGAATATAGTTTCACCATCTAGAAATGTGAACTAGAAATTCTCGATTATTTCTTCTCTTCAGGTTATTGGCGTGCCTTGTGCGCGTAGCTCGGAAATCTGTATTTCTAGTTAAGGGATTTAGAAAATGGCCACTTATTCATTCTAGAGGAAGGCGGTATGTATTTTTGTTTCTCCGTGCAATACGGATTTTATGTGCACTAGCCACAATTAATGTACACGGCGGTCTCATGCCAGATCGAGTATCGGAACTGCAATTTTATATGAAAAGAGTGAATTGTCCGTATAAATTAACGGTCAACTCTCCGATGTTTTCCGAAATTTCGATAATTGTTGAAGCATATTTTATTTTAAAAAGCGGTAACATATAAAATGTTTTTAATTGATTTAAAACATTATGATTGGGGAGCAGAAAATAAAATATAACATTTAAAATGCGGACTCAATTTCGTACCTCCTCGTTATTTCATATCTGTACTTTATCTTTATTTTCTGTGTATTTTTAATTGAGCCAATCAATTTTTTGGCTTTAACTAGCTTTGTGTTTCAATCCTTTTATGTGATTTTCCATGTATGTTTTAAGTAAAGTAAAAATAAATAAATAAATAAATAAATAAATGAAAAATCAACATGTTTAAAAAATCTATAACTTTCTGATATATGAATCGCACATGCGCAAACAACATAATGGAGCAAAGGATCATTATTAGGGGGGAAAAATAAAAATCAATATTTTCTGTCAACATCGAACATACAATACTAATCACATTGTCAAGCAATGCTTTCATAATGCGAGATGAATTTAGAAAACTCAACCTAACTTAATAAAAATCCATTAATCAGACTTTTTTTTTCCCTAAGTGTCATCTAAATTAATGATCTATTTAAGAGAGAACCTTTGAAACAAAAAGAAATCCGATTCCCTTTCTCTGGCTACTTAATTGAGAAAACATGATAAAATTCATTAAAATGAAATTACGAACTGGCATGAGAATAGAAAAAAAAAAAGTTCCGCATAATTTATTATAGATGCATATTTTATTTTAAGAAGCGATAAGATTTTTCTAATGTTTCTTTTCAGATGAGAATACAAAGTAATAGCGACTTATTTAAATACACAAAATTAAAAAGAGTAAAATAAATAAATGAAAACAACGATGAAATAAGTAATTAATAGCATGGTTCCGTTGATAACAGTAAAATCATTGGCTTTTACTGATTTTATGCTATTTAGTTAAAATACTGTCATTCGAGATATGGTTATATATTTTATTTCTTACTTTTTTTTTTTTTTTTTTTTTTTTTGTATGAGAAATTTTGGGATTTCAATACGTATATAACTAGCACAGCTCTAATTTAAAGCTCTGTGAATTAGTCACATTAAGTATTTAATAAGTTCTACGAAAACAATCATTTAGCAAAATTACAAGTGTACTTACGAATTCTGGTAAGTTATATTCCAAAATAAATAAATAATAATAATAATATTTTTATGCATGAGATGACATATCTCACATAGAGGTAGTTATTAACCACGTGTATCATTTTAAAATTTATAAAAAGTCACTTAAAAGTACTATATATGTATATATATATATATATAGTGGTGAGTTTAATTTGATCTACATTTTTAAATGGTTATTGGATCATTTTTAGTGAGGTGTTTTATTTTGATCTTCATTTTTTCTGGTTTTACTATGGATGTTTCGGGCCTGTGAACAAAGAAATTCTTAGCTTTTGCTTTCTTTGTGACAGACAAACATCCCTTTTTTAGCATATTTGCATTCTACCAGGCCCTTGAAAATGTTAGAATGCATATAATGCTTTTTTCTCATTCCAATTTGCTATAATTCATTTAGACTTTAGATTATTTCTTTTTTTATGTTTTGGTTTGATTTGGGTGGTCTTCGTTTTTGATCAGAATAATTGTTTGAATACTGAAATTAAATGATCTTTAAATTTCAAACTTTTGCACTGGTAATATTTTATATATATATATATATATATATATATTATATATATATACTAATAATTAAAATACATTCTTCAAAGCTTTTCGCCCTGATCTCAACAGGACAAAATTTAGTTTCACCAAGTGCAGCTATGCGTTCATGGATATACACAACATTATCAGATTACAAATACAGTTAAGCTTGATATGAAAAATGTCAGAAACCAGTTTAGGTCAAAAATTCTGCAGTCGGTCAAATGGAGCTTTTCTGGGTTTAAAAGGAGGTAACATTTGAGATCCGGAATTATTGAGGAACTTGTTTGAAGAAGTCAGTGGATGGGAACTGGAAAAGCTGGACTGGCGGTAACATCTGTTGAAAAAAAACTATTCAATAGTCCAAAAATCTTGTAAAATACTTGCAACGTCTTAAAAGACATTGCAGTTTTCAGGGATAAAAGCTTCGAAAAATGTGTTTTAATATAATTGTCACACACACACACACACACACACATATATATATATTATTTTACGAGTTTTTAAAATGTCATTTTATAAATATATATATTTATGCGTGCTATTATTTAAAAAAATATACGAATTACAAATCGCATCATCTTTATTCAATGTTAAATTACATCGTTAAACCAGTAGACAAGGAATAATGCTATTGAAAATTTCGACACTTTACTAAGAATATTGCCAGATAGCCAAATAAAAACCTTCGGTAATAAAATTAAGCGTATATATAAATCAAAATTTCTTTCCATGTAAAAACTATATATTAAGTTTTTTTGGGGTAAATTAAATATTGTTGTTTTAATTTCATAAAAAAAAAAAAAAAAAAAAAAAATCAGACGTTTGTGCATTTTTTTAAATGAATTAATAATATAGTATTATACAGAATTAATAATATTATGATTTCGTATGATAAAAAATACTATAGAAAGAATAATATTGTAGCTTACGATAACACATATATAAGTATATAAGCATCAATGATTAATTTTTGTATGTATAAAAAAAGGGATTTAGTATGTATATAAAGATCAGAAATATATATATATATATAGCATATATATGATTAGGTGACATTGACTTTTATAGATACCAATAAAATTCAGTGTTTTCCACGTTAATATATACATATATATATATATTCTACATAACAACACTATTTATATTCAAAAGGTCGGTATCCCACAAGGGGGATGTAGCTCAAGTCTTTTAGCTGACTTATATCTATACCATTATGAACAAAGTTTCTGTAATGATAATGTCATTATTTATAGATACATTGATGATATTATAATTTTTTATGTTAATAACTCTACTCCATCTTTATTAAAATTTCAATATCCATCTCACCTTACACTAACACATAATTATATTAACAACAATTGTATTAGCTTTTTAGATTTACATCTTAAATTAAATGATGGTAAAATATCTACTGATCTATATGATAAACGCAAAGATTTCTGCTTTAAAGTAAATTTATTTACACATTTTAATTCCTGTCTTCATTTATCTGTATACAGAAATATTATTCTTAATCATCTATTTCGAATAAACAGACTTTGTTCATCTCATAACAAAAACAAGAATATTAACAATTTAATTAAAACTGCTACTGCTATGGGTTATCCTAAGAGATTTATTTATTCGATTATTTATCAATAAGTGGTCATTGTCTCAAAAAAAAAAAAAAAAAATGTATTTGTGTATGTGTATATATATATATATATATATATATATATATATATATATATATATATATATATATATATATATATATATATATATGTATATATTTATGTATGTGTACATTTCTATATTAAAAAAAAAAAATAGTAATAATTAACATGTGGCGGATGGGAGGGCAGATGTTTGATTAAGGAGGAAGGGTGGAGTTGTTTGGCTGGTTGGTTGGGTGGGTTGCCGAATTAAAATTAAAAAAAAAAAAAAAAAAAAAAAAAAGCTTGGTCTTATTGCAATTGCAGGATACATCATCTCTTTCTGGTTGATATTGTTTAAGTTTCAACAATATATAATTCATTTGCTTAATTATAAAAAAAAAAAAAAAAAAAAAAAAAAAAAAAAACTAGATATCATTCAAATTTGATGTGTTCATACTAAACGTACATACTAATAATACTTCACAATAATAATTATACTAATAACAATAATAATTATTAAAATTATTAATAATAATTATAATAATAATATTAATAAGAATAATATTATTAAATTTTAAAATTATTCACCAATTTCCTAATCATAATGACTTTATCATCACTTGTTGACCTATTCTTTTGTTAGTTTAAGACTATTATTACTAATAATAATTATTAAAATTTTAAAATTAAAATTATTCACCAATTTCCTATTTCATAATAATAATAATAATATTAATAACAATAATAATTTTTAAAATTAAAATTATTCACCAATTTCCTAATCATAATAACTTAATTATCACTTGTTGGCCTTTTCTTATGTTAGCTTAAGACTATAAATTACACTCATATAAATAGAACATCTATCGTACACTTTTTCTTAAATCACTTAATAGTAACTTATTTTTTCCACGTTAGATGGCGCGCTCATACGTTGAGTCGAACGTATGCCCTACTGTGAAAATCGTATTAATCTTATTTATACTTAAATTTACCTCTCGAATATTAATTAATTGTGAATTCAGCTTTTAAATTTTAAGAACAATATTTATCACTTCATGCTTACATTTATTTCATTTCAGAAACTTTCGATTAATCGATTCTCTACTTTTAATTATATCTTTTCAGTTTGTTCGTTTTGGCAACCGCCCGGACTTTTATTCTATTTGGATTTGATTTACATGTGGCCAGCACCTTTCACGCATTCCAATTTTCATTATGGTTAAATTATTTTATCAGCCAATTTCCTTTTATCTTTCTTTCTTTCTTTCTTTCTTTTTTTTTTTTTTATTTATTTATTTATTTATTTATTTATTTTTTTTTATGCAAGATTGAAACTAGTGTTGTATATTGCTGAAAAGCTATACAATATTCGAAATCTTGCATTAATTGTTGACAGTACTGCTAGTTTCCTGATGAGATCGGTACTGGATTTCAGCATTTTTAACTCCATTTTTCCTTCATGCATTCCTTTTTATTTCAATAGTCATTTTGGTTAATTTCTTTCAAATCTTATCTTGTGTTGCATGAATTTACTGGACTAATGGATTAAGACTACTAACTCAAAGTTTAGGTTTAAGTGATATACGTCATTTCTCTTCTGCGTAAGTACTTTAACATGTTTTTACTATTCAGTGAAATTTACTTAAATGGTAATTGTGACAATAAATTTATACGTAATACATCTAATTATTAAATTCATTGTTGGTAGTTTCATCTTTCTCTCATTTGCTGAGTATTGTAAAGGAATTAAATAATTTAATATATATATATATATATATATATATATATATATATATATATATATATTTCCCACAAATGGGCTCTCACGTTCATGAAGTGTTGGTATATAATTTATAATCCTTTAGATCTTTTTAATTTTTATGTCCTATGAATTTATCCTTTTCGCACTTTCAGCTTAAAATTCAATAAAAACAGCTAACTTACATGTCTTTCATTCTCTTGAGATTTACGGATTGAACCTCTATTTCTAACACTCTGAAAGATTAAAATGCTGTAACAGCAGAAAATATTTTTGTGCACAGCTTTTATCTCCGAAAACTATTTATTTCACTGTCATCGCAAAAATATCGCAGAAACAATATTACATATTTATTCGTAATGATATATAAAACAATATTGTTACGAATTTGTAAATAATTATTGTTATTTTTGTATCATTTCATTCAAAGAAGCTCACTCCATAAATATAGTAATTTATATAGATCTATCATCCCCATGTTATCATGCAAAGATTTTTGATGCCAAAAAATTTTTTTTTAGCATCAGTTATTAACTGGTATTGGAAATCGGCAGTTCTAATAGAATAGAATATTAATGAATTTTCAAAATATCGAAATATTGCATCTTTTAATTCTTCTATTAAATTTATGAAAATAAATATAAGTTATCACAAAAGTAAATTATATTTGACAAAATAATGAAAAATTTCATTTTTATAATCAGTAACTTTGTTATTATTATGAAATGAAAACTGTTTTGATTTTTAATGTTTTTTTTTTTTTTTTAAGTTTGATATTTTTTAAGGTTTTATATTAGTAAGTAATATAGAACTTTCAAAATTCTTTTTAATACAGTTAGCAGCGGCGCATAAAGAACGCTAGTTTTAGTATATAAAAAGTGTTTAACTTTAGATATTAACTAAAAAAATGAATTTGAAATTGTATCTGCAGTTTTTCATTCGCCATTAGTATGTAAATTATTCATAAATTTTATTTACTAAATTATCTGTGTTTATTCACTTGGAGAAAGACGGCCATTAACTGGTCAAAATGACAGTCTTTCTCGAAGTAAAATGGAATCATTTTTTCTCCCTCCATGATCAATCTATGTCTTATCACTATATCTATGGCTTAATCAGGTTAGAATATGTTAATTTTCTGCATTTCTAGCTTGTTTTCGCGTTAAAATACCTCATTTTTTGTTAAAAACCTTTATGATAATGGCTTTGGCGCCAAATTTGGTGACTTTTCCCCTCCTTGGCGACTTTTTGGCGACCTTGGCGAGGAAATCTTTATTATTGATATACCAAATATCTAAGTTCTAACTTGATTATTCTGCGAGTTACTGGAAACTTCTGGAAAAATAGAAGGGTATATATAGGATTTGGATTTCAGCCATGTGTCAGTTTCTCACCAACCGTCTTACGTTAAGTTGCTCCTGACTGGTCTCTTGCTATTGTATTTTAAAGAGTATTGCTGTGTGGTAATGCTATAATACAGTTTATACTGTGCATTTGATGTTGTCAGCTGTTATTTAAGCTGTGTTTTCTGGTGAAAATGAAGTTGATACTTGGTTTATAGAACTGCATTCTTCTAGATAATTTTGTAAATAAACTTTTAAGCCTCTGCAAGATTCACTTTTCATTCTCAGACAATTTACGAACCCTGAGTACGCAGCAATATCTGTATTGATAAGTATAAAGGATTTATGTCCATATTGTTGATTTTTCAGGAGACGAAAATTAGAATTAATCTTAACTAAAAACAAATCAGAAGAATCGATTATTAAAAAGGGATTTCGTTAACTTATACCCTTTATACCATTCAGTGATTGTCAAACGTAATTTAATAACGGGAAAAATTTGAATTAAATATTTTATACCATACACGAATGGTAAACTTCTGACTTGAACCTTTTTTTACGAGTGGATTTTCTCAAAGACTAAATGACATAGACTTTATATCAATCGATTGAAAATTTTTTGCTGAGTCTGACTATGAACTTAACTCAAAATAGACATTTTTGGACTTAAATACTTTCTACTTATCAATACAGATATGTTATTTAGGTTTTTACATCAAGTGATTAAATGTTCGAATTTTTTTTTTTTTTTCTTTTTTTTTTTTTTTTTTTTTTTTGAAATGTGAAAATACGATATCATTAAAAAATTAGACAAAATTTTAAGTTTCAAAACGGATCATATATATATTTCCTTAGGTTACAAACATCCATTATTTATCATTTTTCTGGAAGATAAACTGCAACTGCAGTAAAAGTGCGTGAGTGCTTGTTTACATAGATGCCTTATTTGTGTGAAAAAAAAAAAAAAAAAAAAAAAAAAAAGTTGTCTTTGTAATATTTAAACAGAAACAAGTTTATATATATAGAAATATATGATATATAAAACAAAGTTTTATTTAAAGTTTGTCGTCAAGGGCAAAAAATTTTTATAATAAAATTTTTAATGTATGGAATACAACGTCATTGAAAAATGAAACAATATTTAAGCTTCAAATCAGTTCATGAATTATTTTTAGGAAGTTAAAACTGATAAACTGTAACTGTAGTAAAAATGCCTCTTTCCACAGATTTTTTTTTTTTTTTTTTTTTTTTTTTTTTTATGTAAAAAAAAAAAAAAAAAAAAAACATTGTCTTTATTACGCTTTAACATAGACACAATATTGATTTTTTGTAATGCATAAAACTATTTGATATTTAAGCTCTGTTGTCAAGGGCAAAAATATGTTTGATAGTAAAACTTTTAACATATGAAAATATAACATTATTAAACAATTAAACATTAATTTAACATTATTAATTTTAAATTAAAAAATAGTTCAAAAATTATTTTAGTTCTGAAAGACTGAAAGAATGTATTATTTTCATTAAATATTTGCACATTCTCAGGAAGTTAAACCTGATAAACTATAAACACAATAAAATATACTTGTCTCAGAGATGATTTTTTTTTTTTTTTTTTTTTTTTTTTTTTTTTTTTTTAAGTACGTTTTAAAAAATTAAATTTTAAACAATTAAAGAATATTCTGTGTTTCAAATTAGTTCATGAACAATTTTCCATCTGAGAGTCAAAAATCATGAATCATTTCCTTTCTGTTTTTACGGATTTTTAGGAAGTTAAAACGTAATTCAATACTAAGTATAAACTGTATAATTACGAAAAAAGAAGAGATGGAAAAAAAAAAAAAAAAAAAAACACTTGTTTTGATAGCTACCCTTTTTGAGTAATTTACCATAATAGAAAATGTTGCATTCCTTATAAATCAATTCAGTGTTCACGTAAAGGGAAATTTAAACACCACTAATAATATCTAATAATTTTAGACTACATTAATTGTTATTATATATTTAAAAAAAAAAAATTACTGTATAAAAATTCTAATATCCGAATTTCTCTTTGTGAGAATCCTGAGTAGCACAGAAATAATATATATATATATATATATATATATATATATATATATATTCTATAATACATAAAACTATATATTACTTAAGCTGTTTCGTGAAGAACATAAGCATTTGTTAGAGAACAGTTCATGAATCAGTTTCCTGCTTAAAAAAAAAAATCATTATTGTTTTTGTATTACACTGTTAAAAAAACCCCGTAAATTTATGGGCTTTCGGCAGTTTAAATTTTACGGTCACGACCGTTTTTTACTTATAAAACGGGCACACCCGTATTTTCTGATATGACTCGATATTTTCTACAGCCTTTTACCTTTTTTTTATCTTTTTTTTTTTTTTTTTTTTTTTTTTTTTTTTTTTTTTTTAATAAACTCCATTAATCGTTTGTAGTACATATCTTCAAAGGACTAATACAAAAATTGGTTATAAATAAAGTAGTATTCAAAATGATAAATTACGGGCAAAAGTTTAATTAATGGGTATTTGGCCGGACTTTTTGCTGAAGAGCAAAAAAACCGTAAGTTTTGCTGCAATTTTAGTACAGTGTATTACACATTTTAAGAAATGTAAAACTTATAACCTATAACTAAAAAGTTTGTTTTGATAGATTCTTTTTATTATTATTATTATTATTATTATTATTGCTTCTTTTATCTTACTACTGTAGGTAATAGAAGTGTTGTATTCTGTCCAAAAATTTCATATCGTGTTTTCACCTGATTTACACTTTTTAAGGTCTTCTGAGTCCAAAAAAGTACTTTTTGGCAATTGGTCAGTGTGTGTGTATGTATGTATGTGGGGAATCTGCTGTATCATATCTCTGAAGCTAATAAAGGTAAAACTACAAAACCTCAGAATTCTAATAGGTCTGGAGTACAGATGAATTTTCCAAATTTTGGTAAAAATTGGAAAAATGGAAGCGGGGCTCGGAAACCGGAAGTGGAACCATAAGTCCATATCTCAAAAACGGCTCTAAGGAATTTTTTCAAAATCGCTATATAAACACTCTATTTAATGTATTTTCAACTCATATAATAGGTTAGTCCAGGAAAGGTTTTAGGCGTCCAGTATAAATAGCTCAATTTTAGGTCACGCAAGTGCGTTCTTTTAAAAACGGCAGTACGGATGTTTTTTCAAACTCGTCATATTAACTCTCTTTTAAATATTTTTTCTGTGTAATTATTGTTTTCCAGTCAATAATTTAGTATGCCGAGTTTTGTTAAAAGTTGATATCTCAAAAACTGTTCTCACGATTTTCTTGAAAATTGTTACATAAATCCATTTTCGATATTCTTTCTTATGTATTATGTGGTTACTACAGGAAAATTAACAGTCATTCTTCTTAGGTAGGTTAGTTTTAGATCTTGGAAACTGATGTTTCAAAAAAATATCTCTACCAACTTCTTTTCTTTTCTTTTCTTTTCTTTTTTTTTTTTTTTTTTTTTTTTTTTTTTGACTCGCTATGCAAACTTTGTTTTATATATCTTTACACGTGTGCCATCGTCCTCTTACAGGAAAAAATGTTGGTTTTTACTTAGTTAGCTCAATTTTATGTCTTCCGATCATATTATATTCAAAAATGCGTATAATACGTGTAATAGTGGATAATGGAAGTCGTGAGGTTGTTTCACATCAGATTTTTTAAATATTGTTCTTCATGCTGTTTGTGTAATTTAAAAAACTTAAAGCATTGAAATTGCGTTAAATATTTATAATTATTATGGTTAAGTTAAATACTGATATATATATATATATATATATATATATATATATATATATATATATATATTATTTTTGAAACTTCTGTAATTTGGCACTCCAATTTTTTAAAATTATCGTTATTCTTCATTATTTAAACATTTAAAGATAAGAGATTTTCATACTTAATTTATCATAATATAAATAGTTTATTAAATTATCGGCTGTACTATTTTAGCAAATAGAAAAAAACTGAAAATGTAAATTAAAAAGTCACAAATAAGCAAAATGTGAGAGACTGAAATTCTCAAAGTAGTAAGTGTTGAATGAATGTGGAATGGTCCCTTATCTTAAAAGAAGTTTGGAATTAGGATTCTAATATTTAATGCATTCTGGTAGAGAGGTTTTCTTCTTCTTCTTCTTCTTCTTCTTCTTCTTATTATTATTATTTTGTTAATACAGGGCATGGCGCAGTCACTATTTTGAATAATATATTTATTTAAAATAGAAATATTTATCAAATGTTTTCCGCAATTCATTTCGATTGAGTGATATGATGATTGCTTTAAATAAAACATGGCGTACCAAAACAGTTAATGCCCTGACCCCTGTTAATAAAATTAAACATGTACTTATATCATATTTATGTTCATCACAATCTTTTATAATTGATAAAATATTGTTAATTACTCAAGAACTTATTTTATTTAATAAAAATGAAACTAACATAAAAATGTTATATGCGTTCCATTAGCGGCTGTGTTCTAGATAACTGAATCTTTCAGTATAATTGACTTCCAAAAATTACTACAAATCTATCAAAAATATGATTGTTAAAAAAATTCTGGCTCAAAAATATCCGTAACACAAATATTCTGACGTCTTTCTGCGAATGATTGACTGCAATATTACAGGTGTTTTCGCGGAAGCATGGCATTTTAAAGATAAAAGATAACAATGGTTTTATTTACGGGGTAATATAAAAGTATAATACATCTGCATAAATTACTCTAAACTTTTTGGAATAGTTTTAATAAGTTACATTTTCATTCATGTCAATATATATATATATATATATATATATAATGCTTAGAATGCTTTCTTTAAAAGTTCAATTTAAGGAATCAGAAAATGTCTTTTTCAAGTAAAAAAGTTCCAGATGGAATAATATTACAAAATAAATCGAGAAATATAAAGTAAAAGTCATGACAAAATGATAAAAAGCACATGTTTTGCAAAGTATGCAATTTCTTCCATTTTATTATTTTCCATAATTTAAGTTCAGCGTTTGTAGTGCCTTTATCATCACATGAAATAACATAAAACTTTCATTGAATAGAAGTTCAACGTCATTAAAAAAACATTCGACGATGAAACCAAACATTTGAATATGAAATATATTTCAGGAACAAATTTATTTTTTAAAGAGAAAATAAAGACTACATAAAGAAAAACTTGTTTTTCAGGAAATTTGTACAACACATAATAGGCGGAAAGCCTACAGAATATTAGCTTTCATTTTTATAGTAAAATAAGTACAATATAACTGTTTCTTCTCTTTCGAAACTTATGTAAAAAAATATTTATTTCCAATTTGAAATTTTACTTACTCGTACATTATAGAATTCATTTTTTTTCTAATTATTTATGTCCTTTTGCGAACTGTTTAGACCACTGTTTTTGATTGGCGTATGTAACAAATTAATTAGGCTAATTTACAAATATAGACCGCTAGACGGGAGAAAACCGATTAGAATTAAAGAAACTCAATTATTTTTATATGTTAATGATAAGTAAAATAACCATACTCCAAGCAAATACAGAAAAAGAAAAGGAAAATAATAATAAGTAATAGTTTAAAAATTTGTTGTTTTTGTTTCAGAAATCTCATTAAGTTAATTGTATTTAAGGGGGGGGGGAAGCAAAAAACATGTTTCGATAAAAAAATCAAGAAAATATGCTGTAATTTTCCTTGGTAAACAATGCAATAATTTAAATGGAAAATAAGTCAACAAACAAATAAAACCTTTTCAACGGCATATCATAAATCTCGATTAGAAACCTTTAATTCGTTTTTTTTTTTTTTTTTTATAGAAAAATTGCAAATATTCAAACAAATCAACCGCAAAAACAGATATATTATACAAATGAAAATGTACGCTACACGTAATGTACATTATTTTACTATTACTAGCAAACCTGTGTGAATTTTTCACACGTTTTTCCCCTTCTTCTTTTATTTAGCTCATAAATATTAAGCGAATTTCCACACCCATTAAAAATTTTAATTCAACAAAAGCCAAATTATGATCCGAATCAAATTAATATTGTGGAATGACATGCTAATACAGATATATAATCATTGAAATGAAGAAAAACAATTCATTTCTGTCGACTCAGTTTTCATAGTTCCCCAGGCAGTAAAGCTTTATTATAAGACTTTCATGTCGACTTTAAAAAAATTTCACCTTGTTAATAATGCATTTTTATTTATTTATTTATTTTGATATAATTTATTGTTAAAATAAACTTAATAGCTATTTTCATTTTACTCTTGATTATTACTTTTTTTTTTTTTTTTTTTTTTTAAATCTTTGTCAATTTATAACAATAGTTCATATTCCATTTATATTTTCAAAGTAATTTTTGGTTTAAAATAACCAAAAATTGTAAACATGGAATATATATATATATATTGTAAAATGATGTAATCAGACAAATTATGATTGAACTGAGCCCACGCACTTAAATATTGCCCATATAAGTATTATTTTTTTATCTTTGTGCAATTTACTTCGCTATAGTATCACTTTGACAAAATTTAATCGCAACTGGTCCACGGTGTAAGAATATTTCTGTAGATTGTTGATACTGCTTATATTTATATGAAATATAGCAATCTGCGTTAGATATCGGAAATTTTCTAAATACAATATTATGATATTAATTTTCTTGTATAATAAATTGCTTGGCAAGTACTGACAGTTATTTTCATTATTTATTTATTTATCTCAAAGAGTTCTACTTGTTATTAAAATTGTCAATGTTAAAAATAAATTATTTTGGGATTCATTTTTATATCTTAATATTGTTTAACTCAGCCATTATGAAAAAATACAGAGTTTGTCTACTTTTTCTTTAGTATTAATCGTGTTACCTCAGAATTAGTGTTCGAGGTTTTTCCAAAAATCTAGAATAATAAATAAATAAATAAATAATTATAATAATAAAAAAGGTAAGATCATAGAAATAAATTTTGCTTAAACTGTATGTTGATGTGTTGTTAAGGTTAAGGACAATTGATAAAATGAGGGTCCTAGGTCTGAGAGGTATGCATTTCGTAGGGAACTCTCTAAGGAGTCTCAAAAGTATTTAAGCGAATTTCGCAGAAAAAAAAAAAAAAAATGAAAACTCCCGAAGTGTGACGATTGTGATATCAATATTTTCTTTTTTTTTAATTAATTAAGCAATCAATTAATTATTATTATTATTTTATAGAGAAATCTTAAAGATAAACAGCTTTTTTACGGCATAGTGGTTCCGTCATTAAACCATATTTATTTATTTTATTATTATTATTATTATTTCTTTTTTTTAATCAATTCAATTTCTTAAAGTGTACTCATGGGTCACGGAAAAAATAAATTTACAATTACTTTGTAATTTTCTTGAGTTTAAGACAAAAAAAAAAAAAAAAAGACTGAAGAATGATGCTTTTTATATAATTAAAGATATTTCTTAAAAAAAAAAGAAAAAAAAGTAGAATATATTTAAATGATATATTATTTTGTTGTAGATAGATTATTATCACGATATCATTACGAGTAGCTACTAATATAATAATGTTTTCTGGTATTCCATAAATTGAAATTTCATATTTGAAGAAACCACAAATTATACTCTAAAATTAACCGTAGTTACAAGAAAACATAACAAAGAGAAAAAAAAATCAAAAATATAAATTATTGAAAAGTAATAACATATATGCATTTTGCAAACTGTGCAAATATTCCCTTTTATTTTCACAGTTCTAGCTTTATGTTTATTCATGTCTTTATCATCACAAAAGCTAACATAATACATTCTATGAATAGAAATACAAAATCGTTAAAATCTATTGAAGGATGAAAGAAAACTTTTGAATACAAAATATACTTTATAGATGATTTCTCCTTTATAAAAGGAAAAATGTACAGCGTAAGATATCTTTTTTTGAAAAATGTTTTTACACATTTTTACGGATTCAAGTTAACTGACAGTCAGATGTAAATATAAGAAAATATTTTATCAAACGTTTCCTTTCGCCATTTAAGTAAACATAAAATAATATATTCTTAATATTCTAAACACAAAAGGAAACATTTTCTTCTTTATTTTACCAGACTTCCGGAATTTCAATATTAGAAAAAGTTTAAATTATAAAACTTGTTACAGTGGAAAAAAATAAGTAATGTTTATTTCTTTCATTTTAAATAGCTCATATTATCACAATCAATATGTTGTTTCTATAAATATTTAACATTTTTTAAAGTAAATTACAGGAAGTATTTCAAAATATTTTGTGATTTTTTTCTTTTATTTATTTATTTATTATTTTTATTATTATTATTATACTTTCACTTTCTTAAAGAGGAACACTTTATGTAAAATGTTTTACAAATTATTCTGTTGTGAATTTTTTTTTTTTTCTTTTTTTAAATACATGTTTATTTTTAATTTTCCATTAAAGGGTTTTCTGAAAAGTTTAAAAGGTAAATGTTTGAAATACATGCATTGTATGAAGTTTACAGTTTTTATAAATATTCCGAACTGGTGCATTTCTTATATATGTATTTAGTTTATTTTAATGTTGTATTTTCAAAAAACTTTGAAGATTAATTTAAACAGTTTTATATGTTTTAAATTATTAGCACGGAGGACTATTAGTTTCAATCTGGAGTTTTTGTAGATCAGTTTTGTGTAACACCAAAATTAAACAGAAATGTCAGTCCTATCATAACAAATCTGGTACCATATGAAAGAGGCATTTTTTCTGAATTCAGGGGTTCAAACAGTTTTTCGACACGACATTTATATTTTTAAAAATTAACTAAAGTATGAAATTTAGGTAGCAGAACTTTATTTTAATTCATTTCAGTTATTTAAAAAAGTACGTAACTTAGTTTTATGGAGAAAAAATGAGATAAAAAAATAAATTAAAATATTTTCGGATTGAAATTAATATTGCTCCGTATTGAACTAAATTCCTTCAAAAAAAAAAAAAAAAAAACTTTTCACTCTTATATATCTTGTAGAGAGTGGCGAAAAAGTACTTCTAAAAAATATCGTTAAAGTTCGAAAATGCAATAAGTTCAGTCTTCATATCAGTTAATTTAGCTATAACTTTTGAACCAAATTACATGCAGTCACGTGTAAAACATCGAAATATTCAGAATTGTTTATTTTTCAACACACACACGCAGACATATATATATATATATATATGAAAAAGTCGATTTTTTCTAATTTTTAAACTTTTATAGACCCATTAAAGGTGTGGTGTTCCTGTTCGTGTTAGGATTAAGGCCGATTGACTTCACTAGGGTCCTGGGACTGAGGGTGTGAATGCTCTCCGTGGTGTTCTGTCAAAGGGATCCTAGTCCATATTTACGCAGTTACAAAAAACACACAGAAAACTCCGAACGGCTACGCCGACGAGCGTGACCTGAGATCGAACCCGGCACTTCACATGTATCAATTTTATTATGATTATTTCATGTTCATACATACTATTTTAAATACTGAAGCTGCTTTTATATATTTGAATGCTGTTACTAAAAGGTAATTTCACAAGTGCAAAACTGCTGTATTTTAAATGTATATTTTGTAATTCTGTAATTAAATTATTAAGAAACTGTCAGAATTAAAATAACACTAAAATACTATACGCTATGCTATTTAAAAAAAAAAAAAAAAAAAAAAAAAAACACTGTTTTCTTGATTTTTTTTTTCTTTTTATAAATCTTAAAAATAATAATAATAATAATAATAATAATAATAATAATAATAACAGAAGAATAAAAAAATAAAAAATATATTATTTATATTTTGTGAAATTACTGTTTATATTTTATAGTTATTTATTATTGGAAAAAAAAAATAAACAACGTAAATTTATTTTTCTCAAAAATGATTTTTAAGATGAAAATGACTTTGAAAGACCCAAATAAGAGACGTTGTAAAGATTGCAGAATACTGCATTTCGAATACATCAAGATGTACACATAATCAAAAATTAAAATTAATCATTTTCTCATTTTCATTTCTCTCATTTATTTTACACATTCAAACGAAAAAACTCACAATCACATGTATGTCGGAAAGAAAAATATAAGATGGAATATAAGGTCGAAAATCGACTAGAAAAAATTATCAAAGCTCGGGAAGGGAATTGTCTCGGGGTTTGTGTTTGTGTGTATTTCGACTTACAAGAATGAAATTTCGATGAAGCTTTCGTTAAAAAATTATTTATTACGTCTTTATTTCCCCGGTGATGCCCATAGTTTGCAGGGTGATTACAAATAAAGTTACGATCGCAAAACGCTGTAATTCTAAAACTACCCATCATATCGATTTGGTATTTTACCAGAGCAATCGTGAGACAATGGAATTTTCTTTGGAAAAAAAAAGTTCCAAAATGTTCCGTTAACTAGGAACTGTTCCGTTATACTAGGCGAGTCGTATTAATCCTGGACGATAGGACCCATGCCCCAGCCCGCCCGGTTCCCGCTGTTCAATGTATTTTTCTAGTCAACTTTGTCCCCTTATTACTTCCGGTGTGATTTTTTTTTTTTTTTTTTTTTTTTTTTTTTTTTAACACACTTGACATTGTGAGTTTTTTTGCTTTTCTTCCCATGCTATTCCTATGGGGTTTTTAGCCTTTTTTCCCCTCTTTTTCTGCATTCTAAAGTGGCGGCTTAACAATTTAATATTTAACACGTCATCATGAGGATTGGGCTCTAATAATTTATAATTTCTAATATCATTATAAATTATATAATAATTTATAATGATATATATAATTATAACTATTGAATTTATAATTACAATTATTATTATTATTATTATTATTTTATTATATATGATGAAAATTTCTTCAAAAATTTCAGCAAACTTAAAAGTAATAATAAAAAATATATATATCATGGCATGTATAAATTCTGCGCATTTATCAATATGCATATATATACAACTATGTTGTTCATCACACAGCATTTCATAGTTATACATTTTTTTTTTTTTTTTTTTTTTTTTTTTAAGATTAATCATAATATTCAGAATCTATTTGTAAGCCATATATTTGTAAAGCAGCAAATATTTTTATATGTCCTTTGTAAATTTGGGTTTTTCTATTTAATATTTGACTTTTCTCTCGCGTAGAAAATTCTTACGTAAAGAAGAAAAATAAAGATCAATATTGACTTTTTAGACTTGACTTTCATTCGCGGTTTCTGCGTATTTGAGGAATCATTTATTGTGGTGAAGTCCACATATTGCCGTCAAGGTGACAAATCATATTTGCCCGCGAATTCCTAAATATCCTTTCTGTCATGTTATAAAAATTCTACTGTAAATTCTCTTGAACAATCTGTGACTTTTTTGTATACTTTGAAAGTTTCTATACAGTTTGTATATATATATATATATATATATATATATATATATAAATTCAGCCTATCAATTAAATATTCCACATATATATATATATATATATATGGAATATTTAGTTGATAAGTTATTATTTTTATTTTATTTAAATGATGGTTAGTAAAGGATTTGAACTGTCAAAGGAAAAGGGGGGGGGGGGGGGGTAAAACAGATCATGAGGATCATATAACACCACTGAAACTCTGTCTTATCTTCAAATATTCGAGTTGCTGTAGGTAGGCAAATAAATATATAGTTTTTTTTTTTTCCTCTCTCTCTCAAATAACACAAACTGTTCAAATTGTTGATAGACCTACATTCAAACTAAGCGTAAATTTGAAATAATTCTAAAAATTAAGGAGTCATGTAACTTTGAAATAATTACTTATAAAACTTATAATTTCTAAGATGTGTTTGAAAAGATTTATCTCTATATTACAGTATTTAGAATAGTCATTCAACATTAATTTAATTATTTAATTTAATTTATTTGTTTTATTTCATTAATTTATTAATTTTTTGTGGATATAAACCATGCATGCAGATGACGCATCACATAAGCTTAAAAAAATTTAAGCATAAAAATTGTCTTATAATTAAAATAACAAAAAATAATATTACTTTTAGACACCATTCTCTTGATTTTGTTTTTCTTTTTTCTTTAAGTTTTATTTAAAAAATTATCACTAATATTCCTATAAGTACAGAATATTTTAATATTAAAATGCTAATTCTTCATTTTTTTTTTCATATATTATATGCTTATATGCTTTTGAAGATTTGTTAAACATTTATTAAACTCTT
Source organism: Salticus scenicus (assembly GCA_963930645.1). Lineage (NCBI taxonomy): Eukaryota > Metazoa > Arthropoda > Arachnida > Araneae > Salticidae > Salticus > Salticus scenicus. The sequence goes on along the minus strand of OZ005654.1, from coordinate 81,786,457 downwards.
ACTCACCATCAGAGAAATATCTGGAGCGCATCAACAAAATATTTGCTCTGAGAATTTTATGAAAATAAAAGAAAATTAAAAAAAAAAAAAAAAAAAAAAAAAAAAAAAAAAAGTTGTGTTGTTTTAATTGCTTCAATAGAGAAATAAAACCTATCATAAAATCTGATAAATTTCACAGGTTTTAAAAATACTTATTTTTAGCGTTTTTCAAATAAAGTTATGATTTTTTTTTTCTGATATTTTCTCCTTTCAAAGATATTTTGTCCCTTTAATGGCATGAGGATATCTTGATTTAACAGCAATGCCGCATTACATGAGAGATTTCGCCCAAAATTTCGCACTACACAACGTGATGAAATTTCGTGAGTGATGGTCGAAACAGTTAAAAATCCACTGACCTTAAATCTACTCCATGTGCTATTGTATTCTGAAGGGTTCAATGTTGCGCAAACATCTCTCGTATGTTACGGCCATTAATTACTTGTGCCGAAACATTGCCAAATTTCAAAATAGAATTTTCATTTAATTCAGTGAACGGTAATTCTTAAAATGCCCCTCTACCTATAATAGGTAAAATGTACAAAAGCTTCCTCCTTTTCAATAATAATCATATTACATGAGAGATTTCTCTCAACATTTTAGCAAATACAAATACAACATGATAAACTTTTCCGAGAGACGTTCGAAGAAGTTCATTTTCCGTTGAGCTTGAAACTTCCACATACGCTGTTGTGTTGTGTCATCTGAAATGTTGCGCGAAGATCACTCGTGTGATATTACCATTACACTACTTTAAATCAACAATTTGAATCAACAACTTGAATCAATAATTAGAATTTTTGAATATACTTTGAAAATTCAATAATTTTTAGGTTAAGGGTTTTGTTTGTGGATATTATACTGAATATCAACTTGATTTCAGTTCTTGAATACTTGAAGATTTTTTATTTTTTTATTATTTTTTTTTTCATAGTCAAGAAACATAAATAATTTTATGAACTAATGTTGAATATTTTTTTTTTCATTTTACACGTTATTCATAATACTTATTTAAAAAATATTATTTTTATACAACGTAATAAAAAAAATCTTATTTATATTTTGAAATTATACAAGAAAAGGGTAAAAAGGGATGGTGGGTTATTTTAAATCAATATTGACTTTTGGCTCCACTTGCAACCACGGTTATCTGCTTACTTTGAAATCGCAAATATTTATTGTGACAGAGACCTCCGAATGACATCTGAATGATCACTCATTTCGTCTCCGGTAAATACCATTTCCTGCTTTGTAGTGGCGAGAAATAAATATTGATACATACTCTGACAAGACAGTGATAAATTATTGGAGAATTTTTTTTTTCTTTTCTTTGTCGCCCATTACCACTGCTTTCTCGCTAATGGATGGTTGTTTTGATTCAAATATATATCATTTATCTCAGATGTTATGATACGCTTTGGCATTTACTTTGGAACCAACAGCAAAAATTTCGTGTTATTTTCTAGAAATACTTTGATTATAGTTTCTGAATGATTCGATTTAAAGTGTACTTTAAATATTGTCTTTGATGAAGCTATATTTTGTTATAAAATACGATTTATATCAACACTTTAAACACCGCATATTTTTCTATTTTTTGCTCGTAAGCCTTACATTTTGGCATTACTTTAAAATGTTACATTATTTTTTTTAATGACTTTTTGTTTTAAATTGCTTAAATTTTTAACGACAGCAGTCGATGAGATATTTGATACTGAACAATATACACCGATAATACTGAATAAACCCACCACTCACAGTCTCCGCTCATTCCTAACCCATATGCACTGCGATCTTTTTTTTTATTTTTTTAAGTGAATTGAAAGGACAATTGGCAATGTCTCCGTATGGCATATCTCCGGTATGATGCTACGGAACCACACATTAGGTGTGTGCCTCAGACCATCGCCAATGGACTCTATCGGTTTTTTGAGTTCTAGGCTATTTCATTTATTCCCCCCCCCCCAACTGATTTCTCATTCTCCATTTCCCTATGTATTTCTCTACGAGATACAAAGATTTCCTCATGGAATACAAGCGTAAACAAGATAATGATACAGATTTCCCTAGAATGGTCACGTGTCATGCCATTACACCGATAAATTCCTTTACCCATGGTGTAGCACTCTTAAAATTCATTTACTTACTCATTCCAGATCGTTGTCAAATGCTCAATGCGTAGTTAAAGCGTCTAAACCAAATGATATGCGTCTAAACCAACTCAATCTCAAACTTTCAGTTTTATGTTCAAACCAGTTTATCTACTGATTTTAGCTTCTGCAATATTGGCCATTTATTTATAACGTACGAAAGGATATGTAAGAACACACACACACACACACATATATATATATATATATAAACTACATTTCTCAAGTTTTTTCATGCTTTTTATAAATGTAAATTTAATTTTTATTAAATATTTTAAAGGCCTAAAACTTCTCTATATACCGAAAATAAATGCTATATGACTTATTATTTTAAATTTTTTATTTAATTTGAAAGAGAGCCTATATTTTATCAGTATTCTATATTCGTTTCTTATTTATACAATATTAATTATTTATTTACTTTAAATTAAATTATTTAATGATTAAATGTTATTGTTTATTTTATTTTATTTTATAATTTGTATTGCTAGAACGCTATATTTTGTATTACAGATTGCCCTCAATGTAAAAATTAATTTGGACGCAAGTAATATTTAATCCCCCCCCCCAAAAAAAAAAAAAAATGAGAAATTTCGGTTCAAGATTTACATATTTCCTCTCGCGTTACCTCCAGAAAGAGGAAAGGAAATTTGAAGTTTATCATAATTTGATAACGTCGTTAAAAAAGAAAAAAAAAAATGAAAAAGGGTTGAAAATGAAAAAATGAAAAGAGAGTATTATTGAGAGTATAACCAACTGTTAAAAAATAGCATCTCCAAGGTTGTTATTATTATTATTTTCTGAAGAAACTCAAGTACTAAAAAAAAAAAAAAATCGGATGGGGACACCACATAACTTTTTAATATAACCATTGAAATATAACTTTTGTTACTAAAACATTGACATTTTAAATGAAATGACCGTTGGAGAGATACATCACCATGGCGTCTAGAATCAGCTTGAGTTCGAAAATAACATTTCTCTTACGTTTTCCTTCTTATCTTATATAGGATCCGAGACCGTTGAACATTTGCAATGGCTTGCCTCTTTTCGCCAGATTCTTCCCTTCGAAAAGCTTCCTTTTTAGAAAGTTCTTGTCCTTTTTTCTGTGCCCATACGTCACTTTACTCTTGTATTTTAGGTGCAATCCGTTAATTATTGGCACTATATCTTAACCCTTTCAGACCCGAAATAGTCTCCCCTTAAAACATTACATTCTTCTGTTTTTGCAAACTGAATGAAAAATATGGACTATAACCGATACTTGTTGATTGAAAATTGTACTTTACATATTCTGCTAATTAGCTCAATCATTATTTTACTGATTTTATTACATACGACTGTTCCAGATGCAAAAATGTATGTGGATGTCTAACCAGCCCAATCGTACGGCCTGTGACGGAAAGTTTTATATGCCACTGTTCGGCAGTTTCTTCTCATCTTTTAACAGATTAAATTTTCAACCTATTCTTTATGCAAGGATTTTGTGCATGTGCATGTTCGTTCAGTTCTTTGTGTAGTGTAGCCGTTGTCATTTTAACATCTCCACAAAATTTATCTTGTCACTGATAGTAATTCTTTTCTTGTCTTTAAGCAGCTTTCGTTTGACACTTAGCAAGGCGTCTCGCTTTTAGTTTTTCATGAATTTCTTCTTATAATAATTTAGTGGTTTTTGAATAATTACTTGCTTTTGTTCTCTCTGTAATTTTCTGTGTGCTGATGTTCCTTGTAAAGCAGATGGCTTTACATAAAAAATAGACTTTTTTGGAGGAATTACATATTTATTTATATGCTAGCCGCCTTCGGCGACCAGCTGGTTCGCGATCCTTGAAAAGTTCGACTTTTGCGAAACTCCCGCTTGGTGGCGACTGCGGCGCCTTTTTCCTGTTTCAGGTCCTTCAACAACTCATTGACAAATAGTGAAAATAACTTTATTGAAAAAATTAATCGCAGTAAATTACCACTCAGTAGCACCTGCGGCGCCCTCTTCCCTTTTCAATATCTGAAACAGCCTGTTGGCTCACTGTGTTACGATCTTTCAAAATTCTGATTTCAGCAAAGTCCAGCTCGGTGGCGCCTGTGGTGCCTTATCCCCGTTTTAGAACTTACAACAGCTTCCACGCACATACCACAAATAGATTTGAATTTTTTAACTGTAGCAAATTTTTGCCCTGTGGCGACTAAGGCGCCGCTTTACGTTTCATGGTTTGAAATAGCCTGTTCGCTCACCATATAAAAAACCTTGAAAATTCTGATCTTGGCAAATCCGTAACCCGGTGGGGCCTACGGTCTCCAAATCTTCTCCTTATAAGTAATTTACTGATAATCAGAATTGGAGATATTGAATTATTGAAATGACAAAGCGCCCTCTGGCAACAGAGATTTGCAATATGTACTCCTCAATTCCGCAAGATATTAGAAAGCTAAGTACTGATCAAAAATATTTGTATCGCATCTGTCAAGCCATAAAAGATGGTACTAGTTCTCCTATGTTGACTGACAGTAATCCAGGTAAACTTAGTCATGCACGATGGCCGACTACCGCAAACCGTTTGTTGCGGTTATACATTAGCACACCAAGCCCATCAGAGAATCTTATAATACTTGTGAAATATGTAATGCTGGTTTATGCTCCAATGTGGTTTGAAATAAAAATGAAATCGCATCGCCAGTATCGTTCCCAACATTTTTGGAAAATGATATCCCTTTCAAAGCAGCTTCCAGACAAAGCTAAGAAAATTATTTTTAAAGTTTTGTCAAACAATGCATATTATGCGCATCCCGAAAATTTATTGGTAGCAATGTTGCATGATTCCAGGAAACACATCCGGGAACTAGCAGTTAGACGCATTCTAGGCGCTCGACAAATAAAAATGAAGAACTTGAATGGTTTACGAGTTTTCAAGCCTCCTCAAGTTAATTTCGAAGCAGACGACTACATTGATTTAATTGATTGGTCAAACTGTGTTGTAACAGAGCCACCTCTTACAATGCATTTAAAGGATAAAGACTTGAAAGAAATGTGCAAAAAAGAAGAGAATCAATTAATGACATTCGAAAAATTACCATGTCATACGCAATCTGTTGAACGATGTGTTAAATTAGTATCTGAAGCTGCAATGAAAGTTAGCGGTGAGATTGCAAGGGATGGCTATATTCATAGCAAACTTCAAGCAAGAAAAGAACTCCCAACGTTTGACAATAAAGGACAATGTTATTCGAGTACCTAATATTCAATAAGCAACAGGTATTATTAAATCCAACATAAATTTGTATATTTTTGCTTTAATCTTTATTTTGTTACTATGTAAGAGAAAATATGCTTATATACAAGAAAAAATATGTTTATAATAATTAACCAAGTAAAAAAATAAAAAAGTAAAGTTATAGTTATAGTTATAGAATTTTTATTTATAATACTAATTAATTAATCAGTTATGTCAATACTAATTTAGAAAAATAATGAATAGTTTATCATAGTACAGGTTTTCAGAAAATCCGATATTTCTTTCATTTTTCTCCAATTTTTGATGTCAGAGGGGCACGGTTAAATAATGAAATAAAAATTATACAAATTTTTATGGTTTCTAATTGACATATTATGTAACATTTTTAATGAATGTCTTTAAATATTTTGTATAGTTTTTCAAAATATATTTTTTTCCAAAAAAAGCTTTTTCCGTGCTTTTTTCCGTTTTTCAATGTCAGAGGGGCGCGGCTAAATATTGATTAATTTTGATAAAAATTCTTGTGAGTTCTAATTGGTCCATTACACAACTTTTTCATTCTATACCAAAATCAATTTCGAAAAAAAAAAAATTTTTCGGCCTTTTTCCAAAAAAGCTTTTTTTCGTTCTTTTTTTCCATTTTTCAATGTCAGAGGGGCGCGGCTAAATATTGATTAATTTTGATAAAAATTCTTGCGAGTTCTAATTGGTCCATTGCACAACTTTTTCATTCTATACCAAAATCAATTTCGAAAAAAAAATTTTTTCGGCCTTTTTTGGCCCACCCTAATATTGAATTATTAAAATAAGCGCCCTCTGGCGACAGAGATTTGCAAGACATACTCATCAATTCTAATTCAAATAACTTTTTAAATTATATATTACTTATAAAGTTATGTTTAAGCTATGTATAGTTATAAGAAAAACCGATGAGATTCACTGACATGTTTGCAGTTATATGAGCAGGTACTTAAAGAATCCAAAGCAAAATTGTTTTCTTTATTCTTAGTAAAAGTGAAGTTTATGTTTATTATGAAATATTGTTAAATTTATCCTTTATGCACCCAGTTGACGATTGTGTTTTTAACTTAAAAATCTTTATTTATTGTAATGTAATTTAATGAAAATATGAGCTTTTTTCAATATTACTTTTATATATTTATTTATATATTTATTTATTTTTTCGATAATCTAAATTTAAAACTAATTTACTTAAGCTAAGAAACGAGAAATTTTGCCTTTGAAACAAACCACAAAAGTATCCCTTATATATATATATATATATATATATATATATATATATATATATATATAAATCTAAAATCCCTTGTTTTTAAATTTTATGCCTAAATTGCTAGGTGTAAATATACATATATATATATATATATATATATATATACTCTAATCACTATAATAAAAGAAATTAAACAAAATTATGAAAATTTCGGTTTACTTTAATGATTGCATTTTCACGTACTATTTTTCTATTAATGACTTAAAAATAAGGCTCAACACGTTCAGTAAACGAACCTTGAAACGATGGAATACTTCGTGTTACAATATGCATAATTTAAGCTTTCACATATTTTATATCAAAATTGAAACTGTAGGGGTTTTAAATTTTAGTAAACTGAAATTGAGAGATCGAAAGTGTGAGATATTTGTTGTTAGTAAACATATTAGAATATATTTCTAAAATTGAGATTCTATAGTTTAGAGTTTAGGAAAAGTTAGTCATTCAAATTAACTAGATGTTTTGCTTTTCTTATGCAGCTGTTAGTTTTCATAAAAGTTTGCTTTTGTTTAATATTCAGGAAGTTTGTTTCTTTCTTGCAAAATAATTAAAATCTTGTAGCAAAACCAATATATCTTTAGAAAATACTCAAATATATCACTGTAAGTAAACAACAGAGTTACCGACTTATAAGTTTATTCCATAACATTGTTCGCATTCGCACTTTTTTCACGCAACTATCTATGTAGAGAAATTTTCTGCAATATATAATTACTGTTTAATAACAAGATAATCTTCTAAAAATGTAATATGAAAAAAAGGCTGGTGCTAAAAATGTTACAGAATAAATAATAAATCTGCCAACTCTATAATAAGTAAATAAGTATTTAAATGTTTTAATTTTGAAAAAAGACACAGTTTTATATTAGAAAAAAACTTATTGAGCATATAAAACATGTATTGCCTTTAAAAATGATTTATGATGAGATTAAAGGTTGCGATTGGGTTTAAGTTAGACCGATTGACAATCTGATTGACAGCTTGAGCTTATTTAACCCGGCAGAACGGGCGCCGTGAAACGTAACGTGAAGACGGGCATGGGGTGTCAGCGCACCCCAAACATATTAAATAACATACATACGAAAACTGTCTTTAGAATTCAATCTGATAATGAAATTCATGATAATTACACTCTTTCTCGTGAAAATAAATAACTGAAATGTTCAACTATAGTAACTTTAAAAATTAACAGAAAATAAATTAAAAGCACTCAACTTTTTCCTCCTTGTTTGATAAACTTAATTTTCCCCATGTGGTGCACTTAGTTATTTTCTTTACAATATTTATTACAATAACAATGATACATTACTGTGGATAAGAATACTGAGACATTAATTTTCCTAATAATTAGGATGTACATGCATCAGAAACTTTAGATTTTTTGCAGTTTTTACATATAGCTTCAATTTCTGAGTGTTATATAAGAATGAAAACGAGTCTGAATTTGCCGTTTTCATACTCTCCACACGGAGGAGGACCTTGGAGGCAGGTAATAAAGGATCCGACCACTTCTGTTTATAGGGAGGGACTGCAAATAAATATGTCCGTACATGGGGTGTCAAAACGACCCGCGCTCGTCCTCCCGGGTTAACAGTGCTAGAGTTCTAGGATTTCTTGGGAATATTTACTTGGCAAGGTAGGGAAATTTTCAAATGAATCGTAACCCTTATTCATGCAAATATTAGTAAAACAAAAAAAAAGAATTGCTAGGCCTGAGAGTTAACCCTTTACTTCTTATCTATCAGCTTTTAGAGTACAACATTATGAAACAGTTGGAGACCGAGATGCTAAATAATTTTAATATAGCTAAAAAATGTAAACACCATTAATTGTTTCAGTTAGATTTAGCGAAAATATTAGACAATCAGAGTTATATATATATATATATATATATATATATATATATATATATACGTTACTGTTTCATTGATATTCTACGGGCATTCGGTCGGTTTCGTAATTGCATTCTTGTTTCAGTCATATTTTAAATACATTTATGTATTAAGTGAAATCATAATCGAAAAAAAATAAAAGTTACTTATTGTTCTCAAACCATGTGCAGTAATACTTAAAAAAGGCTTAAATACAAAGCCACTACACATTTCTGGCATCAAGCAAACCAGCATTTATCCCACAACAATATCAAAAATTCATATTTGTGTCTTTTGTATTAAATTTTTGGTCTGATTTAAAAAACAAAAATGATGTTTAAAGTAAAACTTTCAAGTTATTTTTTATTAGCAATGATTGATGTATTTTCAATGGATATACACGATATCGTTTTCTTAAATGGATCTAATTTGACACTGTGTTACAAATTTATACTAAGCAATATGTGAATGATACAAAATTATTTATTGTTAAACATTTACATCATCATCTAACAGTAGTTCCTAAGAAAATGCAGAATTTTCTTGACTTGAATGCACTTCCTCATTTTCAGAACTTTAATAACTAGAGGATTTCATAAATGCAATAGTTTTCACAATATTTATGCACTCATTACAAAAACATTTAAAAAAAGTTTAGTCTTCTACATAAATTGGTGATACAGCCAAATGACCTTTTATATCGCGCCAGCTCGCGTATCGTAACATCTTATATGAAGCCGCATTAGGGATTGTGGACAACAGCTATGCCACATAAAGTTAAAATGCATTATTCTGATGTAATGTACTTTTACTCGGAACCTATTTATTTTACGTTCTCAAAATTTTCTGTGCTATTAACAAACATTTCAGTTAGACAGTGTATACTACGTACGAAATAGGTATGAGCAAAAATATTTCTAAAACGGAAACGCCTATATTCTTTATTAAAAAACATATTTTTTGTAACATTCTTACATCAATATGTATTAAAGATATAAGCATAAAAAGTATATAGCGTTGTCATCCCTCCACAATTTTTAATACCAAAAAGTTCTTACAAGAGTATTTTATTCAATTTTTATCGAAAATGTGTAGGTGAAAAAGACGATAAAAACTTTTTAAATATTCGGAGAGAATTACACTAAAAATAAAATGTTGTGGAGAAAAAGTGTTTATATTTGAGGCGTTAAGAATTTTTCACTTATTAATGAGAAGGTTGGCAGGTATGTTTGTGTATAAATTGAAACGTATAGTTACATGTAACATATAATGTTTTTATAACATCATATAATTATGTATTACTTTTACAAAATATTACTAGTCAAACCATAAAGGACATTTTCAAAATTTAACTGTGAATACATACTACGTATTGAAAATAAACTTTGTATAAAATATTCCTTCAGAATTAATTAATTTCTCAGAATATATCCCGAATAATTGTAACATTCAACAAACTCATACCTACAAAAAATGCATTTACTGAAGATAAATGAAATTTACGAATTCTTACTGAAAGCTTTACAGATAAACAAACAAAATATAACACAATGAAAACAAATAAAACTGCAAACGAAATAAACAAAAGGAAAAAAGGCGGAAACAATCGCAAATTATCGTCGCTTTATCACTCATGTGTCAAGATAAATCTTTTCGTCTTCTGACATTGAAAAAGAATTGTATAACCAAAAAGGAACTATTATTTACGATTTACATATGGCTTTACTTGTCACTATGAATATTCCACTATTTACGAACATATTTCAAATTAAAATGAAAATGTGTTTTTTATTTTCTTAGTTTAACAACAGAAACGAAAATTCAATAGTTGCATTGGTGTTTTATATCTTTTTAAAGAAATAGCATACAAGAAATTTTACCACAATTAAGGAAAGAAAGAAAAAAAATGAATGGATAAATAAATAAGCGAGACAGAAACATAAAGATTTGTTTACAAAATGATTAATTAGTCTAATTACTAAATGTAAATTAATTATGCATGGGATATTTTGTTTTTATTCTCTAGGTAATTTTCGATTTGTATGTTATAAGAAATGTATCCGTTTTATCTTTAAATGTATCTATTTTATCTGAAATTTAAATGTTTCTGATATAAAATTCTGCAATTACGTTAAATTTGCTTATTAATTACAAAACAAATTTATGGGGAAAACAAATGAAATTTAGATTAATTCAGAGATTTCTTTTTCTATGTTGTTTACATACGTATTTCAGTTATGACTGTTTAAATATTATGTATTTATTTATTTCAAAGAATAGAATATTTAAATCCATTTTATATATTTTCGACTGAAAATCTCATTCCCATGCATGTATTTTAATTTATATTTTAAATAACTAAACTTGCATATTCAAATTCTTCTTTCAACATAACTCTTTGAAATTAGACATTAAAACAGTTATATTTCATTTTAAATTGTAATTTTTCATATTCATTTTATCAATTCCATTCTTTTTATTCTTTTTAGCACTATGTTGTTGTGTCATGAAAAAGTAAGGTTTTTTTTTTAATAAAGGACCTTCTCTTTGAATTTTCCTCCCAAACAATACTTTACTTTAAAGACCCTACGATGACCGACAAATTTAAGGGTAATTTTTGAGCCGTTTGTCGATTTGAGTCGATTTTCTTGGCTCAAATCGCCTCCATGCCCAATGTAGCAGGAATTGGGATATGGACAACTTTTCCTGGCTAGTCACACATACTCACACAAAAATAAAAATAATATATATATATATATTGTTGCGTACTTGGGGGTTCGTGAGTTGTCTGAGAATGAAAGGCCAAACGTACAAAAATTCAGTAATTTATTCACAGAAAGTTCCAGAAAAATACAGGTCAATAAACCAGCGGAGCTGGCTGAGATCTGAACTGAACTAACTGACTGCCTTGGCGAGGAAGCGCTCCTTATATGCTGTTCCATGGAACCCAGATTTTTCGAGAAAACTCTAGAAAGTGGTCAACCAATCAACTTACAGCTTCCATATTTGGTACATCCCATATAAGGATTTTCTCGCCAAGGTCGCCAAAAAATCGCCAAGGTGGGAAAAAGTCGCCAAATTTGGCGCCAAATCCATTACCTGCATTTCTGGGGCTTTTTAATGCGTTTTTAAGGAAAAATAAGGCTATTTCAACGCTAAAACGACTAGAAATGCACAAAATTAGCACTTTATCAACTTACTAAGCTTCAGAACATAATAAAAAGCAGTTTTTCATTCTATCTTTGAAACAGCATTTAGAAACTTTCGAATTTCCTCTAAAATTTATAGTCATTCTATAATTTACATTCGACAACTGATTATAAAATTTAACTGATGTAATGACAGGTACTAAATAATTTTCTATAGTTAAAATAATTTTATTTAACATTTTATAACGCCAATTTATTGTTCAAAAGAGGAAAATACCACAACCCGATAATTTTGATTGAAACGCAATACGATGATACTCGTCAACACTTCTAACTTTTCAATCATGTTTCACACCATAACTTTTTGATCGAAATATTTCATATATATTTTTTTACGATTAAATAAAGGGAAATCTCTGGAAAATTTCTGGCATGAAGTCCCCCGCATAATTTGGAGACATGGAAATTATGTTTACGATAATTACCATACGATTTGCAACGTTGTTTGAAAGATTTTCCATAAAATGGTCTGATCAATAATTAGTTACGTAAATGGAACTATACTGCACCTGATCTGCAGCTACACTAGAATTTATCATTTAAATAATACTCTTTTATAATATCAATGTTTTGTTTGAGGGAAATAAATTCTTTGTTATTATTCTGAAAAGATGTTTTTGTTTTGCATCATCAGAAACTAGGAGGTAAGTTATTTTTAATAGAAAAATTAACGTAAATTTCACTTTCAATTTATAATTTAACTATAAATTTAGAATCAGTGTATTTTTCTTTTTAACTTTGTAACTAAGTCACTAAAAATAATAATAATAATAATAATAATAAATTTTGTTTTATTCTAACAAAACAAATTAAAAAAAAAGTATAGGAATTTAGGATTTTTTATGCCATTTTCAAGATTTACCTACGTATTGATGACGTAAAAAGAAGACTCATTACTTCAGTAACTGAATCTTACATCCATGGAACATTCAGTGTTAAAATATGGATAACCTACAAATATGCATAACTTTGTTTATCATAACAATGATACATAAACCATACGGATTTAGCAAATGTTCAGCAAAACGGTGATACAATCAATGTTATATATATAAATGCACGTTATTGTTTCGATGATATTCTAACTGACCTTCGGCCTGATTTGTAATTACATTGCTATTTCAGTCATATTTTGAATACGTTTATGGACTAAGTGAAATTGTAATGGAATAAAAATGTTACTTATTGTTTTGATACCGTTTGTAGTAATAATTAATAAAGGCGTAAATATAAAATTTCTATACATTTCTTGGATCAAGCAAACCAGTTTTATCTCAAAATCTTTTGTATCTCTTACACTAAATTTTCGGTACGATTTAAAAACAAAAACTGATGTTTAAAGTTATAACTTTAAGACCATTTTATTAGCAATAATGGAGAATTGCCTGTCCAATGCATATCAAGAGTATTGTTTTCTTAAATGGATCTAATTTGACACAGTGTTACAAAAGTTAAATTTATACTAAGCCTTATGAGCATGATATTTAATTGTTTATGGTTAAAATTTTACGCCATCATCTAACAAAGGAGTGTTTAATTAGAAAATGCAGAATTTCCTTGACTTGAATGCACTCCGTCATTTTCTGCATTTTAATAAGATTAAGCTTTCTTAAATGCTGTAGTTTTCAAACCATTTATGCACTGATTACCCAGATATTTAACAAAAGCTTAGTCTTCTACATAAATTGGTGATATGGCGAAATGGCCTTTTATATCGCACCAGTTTGCGTATCGTAACATCTTATATGAAGCCGCATTAGGGATTGTGGACAACTGCTATACCACCCGAGTTAAAATGCATTATTCTGTTCTAATGTACCTTTACTCGGAACCTATTTATTTTATGTTCTCAAAATTATCTCTGCTATTAAAAAACATTATAGTTAGATATTATATTCTACGTATGAAATAGGTATGAATAAAAATGTTTCTAAAAAACAAACGCCTATATTCGTTATTAAAAAACAAACATATATATACATGTATATAAAACTATGAATTTAAATGATGATAAGTTAAGATATGAAAGTGGAAAGTAAAAACAAGACCATTCCCCTACCATATCCAGGTGAGGTTATGTTCTTCCTAGCATTTTCATTTCAAAAATTCATATAATAATAAAAAAAAATTAAATTCTGATATTAAATTTCATTATATATTCACTCATAAATTATAGTATTTGATTTAAAAATAGAATGCTCTTCAAATAAATCATAATCCAGTCTTCAAGTTTTTCTTTACTATTCTGTTTGAAATATAATCTGGAGTGACATCTGCTGACGAAGTTGTATTTCAACCTGTTGAAGAAGAAAACACAGCATAAATTGAAATGTTTAGCTTGAATAGTGTTAAATTTAACTTATTGTCTTGATTATTAACATTGTTAAAGTTATTCTTGTTGTTTTTACATTCCACTTTCATATCTTCACTTATCGTATTCTAAATTCACAGTTTTATTTTTGTATATAAATTCAGTGCTGCTTTAGCGTCTATTTTATGCAAATTGATAGTCTTCATCATTTATTTTAAAAATTCATTTATATATATATATATATATATATATATATATATATATATAAATTGTTATATCAATATATTCAAAATATAAATATAAATATAATACCATACCTGCCAGTTCTCTCCTTATAAAGTGTCAAATATTTAACACCCGAATTTTTTCACACCAGTCATATTTTAGTGCAATTTTATTCTTAATTAATCGTAACAATATTTGGAGAGAATTACTCTAAAAATAAAGCAGTGTGGAAAGAGAAGCGATTTTTCAAGGGCGTTAACAATTGCACGATTATTAAAGAGATGGTTGGCCGGTATGTCATATTTATATAGCCTTGTCATCCCTCTGGAATTTTTAACAACAAAACATTTTCATAAAAATATTTTATTCAATTTTTATACAAAAATTTGTAGCTGAATGAGATGATGAAAACTTTGTATAAATAGTGGTGTGTAAAAACTCGTAGGTTTGGCATTTTTTTGTATAGACAGAAAAATATTGTCACTTATGTTACTTATTAGGTATGAATAAGCACATATAATTGTGTATTAATTTTAGAAAATATTACAAGTCAAACCATAAAGGATTATTTTAAAATTTAATTATTAATACACACTACGCACTGAAAATAAACTTTGTATAAAATATTCTTTCAGAATCAATTAATTTCTCAGTAGATTCCCAACATACATGTAACATTCAACAAATTCATATCTACAAAAAAAGCATTTACTAAAGACAAATGAAATTTACGAATTCTTGCTGAAAGCTTTAGAGATAAACAAACAAAATATAACACAATGAAAATAAATAAATAGTAGAGGAAATAAACAAAAGGAAAAAAGGCGGAAACAATCGCAAATTATCGTCGCTTTATCACTCATGTGTCAAGATAAATCTTTTCGTCTTCTGACATTGTAAAAGAATTATATAACCAAAAAGGAAAGAGCTATTATTTACGATTTACATGTGGTTTTACTTGTCACAATAAATATTTCACTACCTATGAAAATATTTTAATTTAAAGGAAAATATGTTTTAAATTTTCTTAGTTTAACAACAGAAACAAAAATTCAATAGTTGCCTTGGTTTTTTTTTTTTTTTTAAAGAAATACAAAATAAGAACTTTCATTACACTTACAAAATAAATAAATAAAAAAACAAATAAATAAATATGAGTGTTTTAATCATAAAGATTTGTTTGCGAAATGATTAATTAGACTAATTACTAAATGTAAATTATTTATGCATGTGATATTTTGTTTTTATTCTCTAAGTAATTTTCAAATTCTATAATACATTAAATGCATCTATTTTATCTGAAATTTATTTAAATGCTTCACACATAAAGTTTTCCAATCACGTTATGAATTTGCTTTTTAATTACAAAACAAATCCATGGGAAAAACGAATGAAATTTAGATTAATTCATAGATTTTTTTTTTTGTATATTTTTTGCACATACATTTCGTTTATGACTATTTAATTATTATGTACTTATTTATTTCAAACAATAAAATATTTAAATCAATTTTATGTATTTTCTACTGAAAATCTCATTCCCATACATATACTTTCATTTACATTTTAAATAACTAAATTTGAATATTCAAATTCTCCTTTCAATATAACTGTTTGAATTAGGACATTGATAAAAATTATATTTCAATTTCAATTGTAATTTTTCATAATTATTTTACAATTATTTATCCATTCCTTTTACCACTATGCTTGTGAGTTATGTAAAAGTCTACACTGTTAAAAATGGTTTCTTAAAAATGAGCTAATTTGTCTCAAAATAGCTCCGAAACAATATATACTTAAATTTGAAAACCCATGTACTCAATTTTGAGAATATTGACAAGTCAAAGATGGGGTTATTGGGATTTTTATTGGTCAATTTCTTTTTTCAGCATGTCAATATACTGAAAAATTAGTGCATGGGTATTCAAGTTTAAGTATATATTGCTTCGGAGCTATTTTGAGACAATTGAGCTCATTTTTAAGAAACCATTTTTAAAAGTGTACTTTGAAGACTCTACGATACTATACTATAACCGACAACTTCAAAGGCAAATTTGGGCCGCTTGTTGATTTGAGTCGATTTGGGTCAAATCCACTCAATGCCTATTGTGAAGAGCTTTTCCTGCCTAAAATGTAACTGATTTAATAACCATTATTTAAAATACTTTTCGTAAATTATGTAACTTTTTAGAACACCAAAATACAGGGTTTAGTTTTAGAAACAGGAAAACACCACAAGGATAATGCTGATTGAAAGCAGCGTTGCCAATAGCACGATAATACTTGCAAACACTTCTAATTTTTCAATGTGGTTTCACACCATAATTTTTTTATAGAAATTTTTCATATATATTTTTCACAATTGAATAAAATGAATTTCTCATTGAAAATTTCGGTTATGAAGTCCCCCGCATAAATCAGGGGCTTTCCAATTATGTGTAGGATAACAATCATGTGGTGCGCAACACTGATTGAAAGCGTTTTTAGTCGCAAGACGGAAATCTTTCACCACTATATTTTATCATTGAGTTCTGCCATATTTAATCATGAAAAAAAAAATGCTAAATAAATTTAATAAATATATTTCTATCTAAACCATATTAGAAAAAATGGGAAAACTTTAATTTAAATAAGATGAATTACAATATGTTTTGCTCAAGAATGAGCTACGTAAATGAAATGATAGAGAACCTCATCTGCAGATACGCTAGTATTTATAATATAAAATAGTTTTTTATTATATCAAAGTTTTAAACATTTATTAAGGGGAACACATTCTTTGTTATTATTCGAGAAAGATGTTTTGTTTTGCATCATCAAATCAGAAACTAACAGGAAAGTAATATACTTAATAGAAAAATTCGCGTAAATTTCAATTTTGTGTTTATATTTTAATTGTAAATTTAGATATCGTGTAATTTTTTTTTTTTTTTTTTTTTTTTTTTTTTTTTTTTTAATAGCTAAACTGCTTTATGTAATATATATATATATATATATATATATATATATATATATATATATATATATATATATATATATATAATAATAATAATAATAATAATAACTTTGCGTTATTTTAACAAAGAAAATTAAACAAAAGTATGGAAATTTAGAATTTCTTTAACTGAATTTTCACGTTTTACCTATGTATTAATGGCACAAAAATAAGATTCAATACTTCAGTAAGTCTTACATAGATGGAATACTTTATGTTAAAATATACAAATTTAGGTGTTCATATCAAAGGTACAATAACTATAGGGATTTTCACTTTCAGTAAACTGCAAAAGGTCGCTAGAAAGTATAGGACTTTTGTTGGTGGTGAATTTATTAAATTATATGTCTAATGATGAGTTTCCCTAACGATATAGACTAAGTTAAGTGTCTGGATAATACTGATATGTCTGAATTTCAGACACATTACAGTTTTGACACTTAGCAATTAAGACATTTACCATTCAGGCACCTATAAATTAAGTCATTTCACAATTTAGACACCTATAAATTAAGTCATTTTACAGTTCAGACACTTGAAATTTGAGACACTTGTATTAACTTAGCAATTTTTATTTTATTTATTTATTTATTTATTTTTATTTATTTATTTATTTATTTATTTTTTACACGGATTCTATTTTAAATAATAGGCATACGGGGTTTAATTTTCCTTTCACATCTGCTTCATTTAATAATATTCTATATAAGAAGTGCTTCAGCCATTTGGGCCATTTAGCTTTGTAAAAGTGAATTTTCAAAGGAAAGAAAATCGAATATCCAAACGAGCAACCTTTAACGATTTGTACGCAACAACAACAAAAATAAATAAATAAATAAATAAATAAAATAAAATAAAATATTCCGCATGAGTTTATACATATCAATATAAAACATCAAGTTTTCTGGTTTTCGTGTAAATAGTGTTTTTTCCGTTAAATATAAGTTTAAAAAAAATAGACAGAGAGAGAAAAAAAAGAAAAAAGAAACCGTTTTCTAAGTAGCATAGGCTACAATTTTCGCACATTCATCAAACATATTTGAAAAGGGAAAAGTGTATATTAAGCTTTAGGTATTTTGTCGATACCTTTAATTAAAAAAATAATATATATATATATATATATATATATATATATATATATATATTAAATGATAAATTTACAATTTATTTGACGAATACAGCATATCTACACTACTAACCAAAGAAAGCCGACTGATTCTATCTCAGTCGGTAAGTCGCTGGTTTGTGAATCCTTTGTTCCTCAGTTTGAGTCCAGCCTGTAGGACAGATTAGCTATGCGAGGACATTCTCGAATAAGCATTTTCTGTATGCTATAGGAAATTCTATATCCATTTTTTAACCGGTAACTAAACCACACGCAAAGTTCATAGTTAATGATGTTCATCCTTGCATCAAAACCGATATTTAGAAGCTTTTCTTACATCTTTACGATAAAAATATTTCTTTCCATGTACGTTTAAGTGGAATTTTGCCCTGTTTCACCCATGTTAAGAAAATCGCAAATTTCGAATATCATCTGAACTTTTTTAATTAGAATGTCGCAAATGAATAAGGTATATCTTACCAGTATCATAAATAATATTTTAAAGCTGGTTCGACCTCTCTGCGATCATTCGTTCGTGAGATATCTTGTACAGAGACTAACAAATTAACGAACTAACGGACTAACACACTAACGGACTAACAAACTAACAGACACCCTACAGACACCCTACAGACGGATATCATACCCATTTTGATATTTTCAGATTCCTCACACGTTTACCTAAGTTCCCCATATCTATAGTATGATGGGGAACTAATAAGTGTAAAATGAGTAAATTCAAAAATAAGGCTATTTGAAATTGTTTATTGAAATTTTATTTTTCCGACTGAGTGAAAATAATGCAATGGTGTTTTCCATTACCTGCGGCTTATTTCTGTCGAGCTATCTATAAGATAGACCAGATGTTTCTGCCTAAAGGTTGTCTGAGTGAGTAATGCCGACCGATTGTCGGCCTTGGTAGCTCAATTGGTAGAGCCTTGACCTTGTAAGTCAATGATCCGGGGTTCGACTCCCGGTCCAGGCATTATTTTCACTTAGTCGAAAAAATAAAATTTCAATAAATATGATTTTCTTCCAATCAGTTGATTGTGTGATTTTAATAAAAATTGTATTTGAAATTAGTCATATTTAAATCATTTTTTAGTCGTCTTTACCAAAAATATTTGTTACAAATTAATTCACAAAATATTTTATTGAAAAATTTATTACTAAAACATATTTATTCTAAGCTTAGTACAAAATGTTCCATCAGAATTAATTAATTTCTGAGAACTTTTCACCACAGAATATACCATTGAACAATTCATAGATATAGAAACGCATTTACTAAAGTTAAATGAAATTCCAGAATCCTTGCTGAAAACTTTACAAATAAATAAAATGTAATAGAACAAAATAATGTGAAACAATAAAAAAAATAAACAAAAGTGAAAAAAAAAAGGTGGAAACAATCGCAAATTATTGTCGTTTTATCACTCATGAGTCAAGATAAATCTTTTCGTCTTCTGACATTGTTTTACAATGTATTGTAATGTTTACAATGTAACTATTATTTACGATTTAGATGTGGTTTTACTTGTCACAGTGAAGATTTAACTACTTATGAACATTATTTCAATTAGAATGAAATTATGATTTTGGTTTTCTAAGCTGAACAGCAACAAAGGAAAATTTAATTCTTGCCTTTGCGATATTTTCTTCTTTCTTAAAATATATCAAACAAGAGCATTCACCACCTTTTTAAAGATATAAATATATTTGGCACAGATTTAAAGGTTTGTTTGCGAAATGATTATTTAATGACGGCATTTTATTCTTATTTAGACTAATTACTAGTCATAATTTTATTACGATTGTAATATTTTGTTTTTATTTTCTTGGTAATTTTCGATTTGTATAAAACTTGGATTATTAATGATATTTTCTAGTCTTAAAAAAAGAATTAAGCTAAGATTAAGTGTTGCTGTGGTGTGTAAGTTCGACCGATTGACAACGGGATTGACAATGCAGACTTATTTGCAATGCCAGTATCCTAAGCTCGGGTGGTAATCTTTACATGACGTTAGAAAAGAGTGGGGTGAGAGGATTTTTTAAAGTAGTCCTCCTATCTCGTATTCTTGGGCGTTTTCGATAAAAATGTAACAGACTACGAATTTCGAGATTTAAACACTAACCCTTTACCTCTCGCTTGTCACCTTTTAGAGGAAAACTTATCTGACACTGACCTTTAAGTGGCGTCGGTACGAAGAGGAGAGAGAGGTTTTTTCAAAGTAGTCCTGTCCGGTACTCATGGGAGTTTTGGAGCAGTGTTGCCAGATTCCGCGACATTTTTATGCAACGTCACGAATAATTTTGAGAAGTGATATTTAAAGTACATAATCGACGATTAATCATCTATAATGTGTATCAAACATCACTTCTCAAAATAATTGGTGACTATTAAATAAAAAATCCGCGCAAGCTGGTAACACTGTTTTGGAGAAAAATGTGGAAAACTACAAACTTCGAGATTTGAACCCGAAACCTTTACCTCCCGTTTATCACCTTTTATAGAAAAACTTCTCGATCACTGTTGCGGCCTAAAATACTAACAAGGAAACATTCAAAAGGTGTCATCTTCAAAAAGTATTGAAAAAAATATATGTGATTCTACTCTTCATAAAACACCAGAAAATGAAAAAAATATCAGCTGAAATTAATTACAGCGACCACAAAATGAGGCGACCACAAAATCAAGAAATGGAAGGGAGCCATTATTTTCTATTTCGTAATAGAAATAATGGCTAGAAATAATAGAATATTTTCTATTACGAAATAGAAAATAATGGCTCCCTTCCACTTCTTGATACCCTCGTCTCTCGCATTGTAAATGGATTTTCAACCACTGTCTATCGTAAAAATTTTGCTGTCTCCCTTCCTCCCCATGCGCGTTCATGTCACCCACCTAACCAAAAAATGGTTGCATTCTATACTTTTGTAAACCGTGCCCTTAATATTTGTTCAAATCCTATTTTATTAAAATCTGAAATTAAATACCTGAAAGCCATTGCAATTGACAGAGGTTATGACCCTTCCATTATAGACAAAGCTATCCAAAAATTGCAACTCCCTCGTATTTCGTCTACTAAGTCAGTCTCTTCTAATATCAGCATTGCCTTACCCTATTTTCCTAAATCCAGTCAAACCATAGCTAAAATTCTTAAACAATATGATTTTAAAATAATATTTTCGCCTTTCAATAAACTCACCTTTTCTCAATTAAAAGACCCAATTGATATGCATAATTCTTGGGGTATTTATAGTATTTCCTGTCAGTGTGGTTTATCATATATTGGCCAAACTAAACGCAGTCTTAAATTTCGTCTTAAAGAACATATGAATTACGTCCGCAAACAACAAACCAATAAATCGGCTATTTCTAAATATTGCTGGGAGGAAAATCATAATTTTAAATTTAATTCAGCTAAAATAATTTGCAGACCTAAATCCATTCATGAACTCGATTTCTTTGAAGATTTTCATATTTATAAAAATTTTAAAAACCTTGTAAATTGTGATTTCGCTATTCCCTATTTGTCTGACTGTTGGAAATTTTATATTCAGTCCACATTTTCTTAATTTTTATACTGTTTACACAGCTAACTTTAATAAATTCCTATTGGCCACTCTCCCCACCTTTCCCGCAATCCTATTGGTTGAACTAAATTCGGCCTTTCTCCTATAAATACGAGCACTTCCGCAGATTCAGAATCCTTTTTGCACTGATGACGGCACGCTTAAGGCTGCCGAAACAGCTGTATGCATTTCCAATGTTTTTCTTTGGCGTTTCTGACGTAGTAGTTTATTCGGGTTTTAATATTCCAACGCCAAGTTTCCTGTTATTATGCAAAATATTTGTTCATTTCTGGGATCAAGCGACACTAACTACATCAAAAATTCACTTTTGCATCTCTTTCGTTATATTTTCGGCACCAATTAAAAAAAAAAAATAGTTGTGTTTATAGTAATAATTTTAAGTCCTTTATTAGCAGTGATTGGGAATTGCATTTTCATTGGATATGCACGAGTAGCGTTTTCTTAAATAGATCTAATTTAAGACAGTATTACAAAAGTTAAATTTATGCTTTATGAGTATGATACAAAAGCATTTATTATTAAATTTTTACATTACCATCTAAAAAATAAGCATTTAATTAGAAAATACATAAATTTCTGGGCATGAATGTTTTCTCACGTTTTCTCCATTTTAATAACCAGAAGATTTCTTAAATGCTGTAGAATTTAAACCATTTATGGACTTATTACTTAGACATTTAACAAAACCTTAGTCTTTTACATAAATTGATGATATAGCCAAATGACCTTTTATGTAGCGCTAGTTTACGTATCATGACATTTTATACGAAGCCGCATTAGGGATTGTGGACAACAGCTAAGGCAAGCCGTGTTAAATTGCTTAATTCTGATTTAATGTACCTTTTCTCGGAACCTATTTATTTTATGTTCTCAAAAATATCTCTGCTATTAACAAACATTTCAGTTTGATAGTGCATTCTACGTTCAGAATAGGTATGAATAAAAATAATTAAGAAAAAAAATCTGTATATATATATTATACCATGTTTTTTGTAGCATTGTCACATCAATATATACAAGTATAAAGGCATATAGCGTTGTCATCCTTCTGCAAATTTTAATACAAAAAAGTTTTAATAAAAATAGTTTATTCAATTTTTATCGAAAACTCTGTAGCTGCATAATACGATGAAAATATTTATAAATAGTGGTATGCAAAAATTCAGAGATTTGGCATTTTCGTGTATAGATTGAAAAATATTGCCATATGTAATTTATTATGTGTGAATAACCTCATGTAATTATGTATTAATTTTAGAAAATATTACAAGTCAAATCATAAAAGATGATTTTAAAATTTAATTATTAATACACACTACGCACTGAAAATAAACTTTGTGTAAAATATTCCTTCAGAATCAATTAATATCTCTGTAGATTTCCCACATACATGTAACATTCAACAAATTCGTACCTACAAAAAATGCATTTACTAAAGACAAATGCAATTTACGAATTCTTGCTGAAAGCTTTACAGATAAACAAACAAAATATAACACAATAAAAACAAAGGAAATAAACAAAAGGAAAGAAGGCGGAAACAATCGCAAATTATCGTCGCTTTATCACTCATGTGTCAAGATAAATCTTTTCGTCTTCTGATATTGTAAAAGAATTATATAACCAAAAAGCAACTATTATTTACGATTTACATGTGGCTTTACTTGTCACAACGAATATTTCACTATTTAAGAACATATTTTAAATTAAAATGAAAATATGCTTTTTATTTTCTCAGTTTAGCAACATAAACGAAAATTCAATGGTTGCCTTGGTGATTATTTTTTTTTTAATAAATATCAAATAAGAACTTTTATAACTCTTAAAAAATAAATAAATATATAAATATATAAGAGCGGCAGAAATGTAAATATTTATTTGCAAAATGATTAATTAGACTAATTACTAAATATAAATTAATTATTCATGTGATGTTTCCTTTTTATTCTCTAGGTAATTTTCAATTTGTATGATGCAAGAAATGTATCTATTGTATCTGAAATTTATTTAAATGTTTCAGGGATAAAGTTTTGCAATTACGTTAAATTTGCTTATTAATCTCAAAACAAGTCTTTGGGCAAAACGAATGAAATTTAGATTAATTCAGAGATTTCTTTTTCTATGTTATTTGCATACATATTTCAGTTATGACTATTTAATTATTATGTATTTTTTATTTCAAATAATAGAATATTTAAACCAATTTTACATATTTTCGACTGGAAATCTCATTCCCATGCATGCATTTTCATTTACATTCTAAATAATTAAATTTGAATATTCAACTTCTTCCAACATATCTGTTTCTAATTGGACATTAATAACAATTATGGCTCAATTTAAATTGCATTTTTTCATATTTATTTATAATCTTTTATGCATTCATTTAAACACCATTCTTGTAGATTATGTAAAAGTGTATTTTCTTTCTTTTCTTTTCTTTTTTTTTTTTTAAGACCCTCCTCTTTCAATTTTTCTCCAAAGTAACACTTTACTTTAAAGACTCTGCCATACTTAACGAAATATTAGGGCAATTTTGAGCCATTTTTCGATTTGAGTCGATTTTCTAGTGAAAAATTACCTCAGTTGCCAATATAACAGGAGTTGGGAAATGGAGCAATTAGATGACAGCTTTTTATGCGCACTAAGAAGAAGATAATAAACACATGTGCCTCGTCATATGTTTAACACCATAAAAAACAGTGTTTTGGGCTATCTTTGAAACAATATTTACAAACTTCTTTCAGATTTCATCTATGTTAGGTTTAGAAATTTAAAATATTAGTATGTTCTTGACACTCAATATTTTTATTCAGTTTCACTCCCTCTTTAGTTTAACTATCTTTCCTTTTTTATTAAAACCGATGGTCATTAAAATCTAAGTAATTTATTCTCTATTTACTTTTATAATTATAAGTTAATAAATATTTAAAAACTCATAGTTTATTTAAAATTTATTTTAGCATAAAATATTAATACGTTAGCCGAAGCTATCCGTATGCAAATGACATAAGTCTACGTCATCTGCTTGAATTGAATAAGTAGCGTAGCAGAAAAGCAATCGTGTGGCTTTTTCGGTGTTAGTGCCGAGGTGAATCCCGGTAATAAAGAAGCTGGCGTTAAACGCAGTTTGTATATTTCAGTTTAAATTTTTCCTTGATAACCTCGACAATATTAAAGCTTGTGTAGAAAGCTGTTGTTTTTCAGATGAGGTTTAAGTAATTATTTTTAGATTAATTCGAGGATGATAGTTATTTTAAAACTGCAAACTTTTAAGCTTCTTTCAGAAATAGTATAGGCTTCAGTAACTACTCTGTACTAATATATCTGCCTTGAAGAATATTAAACGAATCGTCTAAATGTATTATAATTTTTATTTTCGTTTGCCATATTTTTATTTCACTAGATAAATCAATCTAGTTTTTAAATAAATGATTTTATTTAAAAGAAAAACTTGTCATATTTTTTTTTACCTGCTCAATACAGTTTCCACTGGACTCTGTTATTTCAACTCTGCTTAACTTTGAAGCTTTAAGATAATCATGTCAGGTTTATAATCCTGACAATCTAGAATTTATAGTCAACTGCTAAGTATAAAATTTAACTGATTTAATATCAAATACTTAAAAAAAATTTCTTAAATTATGTAAAATTTCAGAATGCCAAAATACTGGGTTTATTGTTCAAAACTGGAAGACACCACAACGGCAATGAGGATTAAAACAGAGCTGCATACGAGAATATTTGCAAACTTTTTTTAATTTTTCAATCATGTTTCACACCAACATTTTTTGATGGAAGTATTCCATATCTAATTCCCCCGATTTAATAAAGTGAAATTTCGTATAGAAAAATTCTGTTATGAAGTTCCCCGCATAAATCGGAATTTTGGCAACGATGCTTACAAAAATTACCATACGGCTGGCAACGCTGACTGAAAGAGTTTTCGTCTCAAGACGGAACTCTCACACTACTATTTTTTGTCAATAACTTCTAGATTCATAAAAAATAAAGAAATCATACAAAAAAATACAGTAGAAATATAATATTTCTATCTAAGTAGTGTTAGAAGAAATACTTTATTTTAAATAAGGTGAACTCTAAAATGATCTGATCAGTAGTGGCTATATAAATGGAACGATAAAGTTACTGATCTGCAGATACTTTAGTATTTATCATTTTAAATATACACTTTTATTTTATCATTTTTTTTTTTTTTTTTTTTTTTTTTTAATAGAGGAAAATACTTTATTATTATTCGAGAAGGATCTTTTTGTTTTCTAATCTAAACCAGAAACTAAGAGGAAAGTAATTTCTTAACAGAAAAATGCACGTAATTTTCATCTTTATACTTATACTAGCAGGCTTTGTCCGCTTCGCTGGGCATTACATTGAAATTAATTCTCAAAATACCATGTCGCTAGTAAGAAAAGAATCTGAAAAAGAAAAAAAAAAAGAAAGAAAGAAAAAATGAAATCAGTCAAAATTAAATTTAAAGTTCCCGCTCACCACATGTCGAGTCTGGAGGCCCAATGCCTTCGGCAGTGTCTTACCTGCTTTTTACTCCCCCTCCCTAGCAATTAAAGTTAAAAGTTTTGCAAAATCCCATCAAAGTGCGTGTTCAATATCGCGTTTACTTAATCAACACCCACACATCAAAATTCGCCATTTTAAGGTAATCTGGAAAATATTTAAGCTTGAAAACGTGTTTTTTGCACTGTCCGCCCCAAAGGGGGAGGGGGGCGGCTACTTTCGCAAAACACCTTTATAGTGTATGTTGCATACATATACCAAACCGAAACATAAAAAAAAATCGAAATCCTGAGATTGTTTGAAGCAGGTTATGTTTAAAACGTGTTATTTATCCCCATGCTCTTAAAGGAGTTAATAGGGAGGGTTTCTTTGGCGTTTCTGACGTAGTAGTTTATTAGGGTTTTAATATTCCAACGACAAGTCTCCTGTTATTAAGAGGGAGGGGATTTTGAGAAATATCTTTATAATATGAGTTAGATACATCCGATACACACATAAAAAAATTCCTTCCTAAGACAATTTAGTGCAGAGTTACAGATGGATACACACGGGTACCCCCAAGATCGATAGGGTGGAATTTCGAAAAATCCCTTTTTAGTGTGCGTTGAGTGCGCATAAGCAGCCCACACATCAATCATTGCGATTCTAAGATAATTTGGAACAGAGTTACGCATAGAAATATGTTTTTTTCTCCCCTCCCAAAACCCAAGGAGTGTATAGGATGGAAATTTGAAAAAATCTACTGGTAGTTGTGTGTGTAGAGTACGCATAAGCAATCGACATATAAAAAAAATGCTTCCTGAGATAATTTGGAGCAGTATTACTCTTAAACACGTATTTTGCCCCCCTGCCCTTAAAGGGGGTGGGGAAGATGAAATGCAAAATCACTTTATAGAGCGTGTTGGGAACTTATAACCAGCCCGCACATTAAAAATAGCTTTTGTATGTTAGTTCAGAGCAAAGTTACGGATGGAAACATGTTTTTTGCCATTCTATCCCCAAGGGGGATAGAGTAGAATTTCACAAAATTCCTTTGTAGTGTGTGTGTTGAGTACGCATAACCAACCAACATATCAAAAAATTTCTTTCCTACGATAATTTGGAGCAGAGTTACTGTTAAAAGTGTGTCTTCCCCGAACCCTTAAAGGAGGGTTCAGGAGGAAATTGTGTAATATCCTTTTATAGTGCGTTTTGATAACGCATAACCAACACACACATAAAAATTAATTTTACTAAGGTAATTTGAAGCAAAGTTACGCTTCGAAACGTTATTATTGCTCCCCCTTCCATAAGAGCAAAAAGGAGTGAACTTTGCAAAACTACGTTGCAATGGGTGTTGAATACAAGTAAATATGCTACACACTAAAATTTGTGGCCTCAGCTCCTATAGATTTTCCCGGACGAATTTTGCCCGCTTAGCTGGTCACTACATTTAAAGGAAACTCATTTATATATCGTTTCATAGACAAAAAATAAAAAGAAAACCCACTGAAATTGCTCAAAAGCACGCTTCGGTCCCCTGCCTTTGGCACCGACTTACTTTATCCTCAGAATCTCGGGTGCGTATCCCTTCGAGAATGCCATGTGCATATCAGATAACCGTTTAGAAGCAGACAGTATTGAAAAAAAATGAAGCAGCCCTTTTATAAACATTTCTAATTACATATGAACAGTACGATATTTACTGTCCATAATATTTACTTTCACGTTATTTGCTATATTTCTTCGATTTTTTTGTCGATAATTGACAGCAATTCACGTCTAATATAATGTTACAATATGTTATGAGCGCTATGTCTATCGTATGAGGCAACTAATTTTTTCTGGTTATATGCATTTCATAGTTAGTTAATAGTGGTTGGTATTTAGAAAAATAAATAAATACATAGGTAACCTGATCGTGTTTCAAATTTGTTATAGCTCCCTT
This sequence comes from Salticus scenicus, assembly GCA_963930645.1. Classification (NCBI taxonomy): domain Eukaryota; kingdom Metazoa; phylum Arthropoda; class Arachnida; order Araneae; family Salticidae; genus Salticus; species Salticus scenicus. The sequence goes on along the minus strand of OZ005654.1, from coordinate 81,757,971 downwards.
TACTGACTTTTGAAATATGTCGCCATTTTAAATAAATATACATAAATTTATGAGATTATTTTTTCTGTTTCTGTTTCCATTTCTTTCATTTTTTTGTTTTTATTTATTTATTTTCTTTTATTTATTTATTTATTTTTTCTTTTCTTTTCTTTTTTATTTCAGTATTTTGCAAATTAAACAAAAGCATAGAAATTTAGGATTTTTTTATTCTATTTTCACGTTTAACCTCTGTATTAATGATCTAAAATGAAGGCTCAATAACACATTTAGTAAGCGTATTTTACATCGATGGAATAATGTATAATTTCATTATGCCTAATTTAGGTTTTCATAAGTTTCATAACAAAGGTGCAATATAACTATAGGGATTTTCCCTTTCACTAAACTGCAAAAGATCGCTAGAAGGTATACGAATTTCGTTGTCGGTGAATTTATTAAATTATGTCTTTAAAATTGAGATTCTATAGGTTTTTGTTTCGGAATATTTCTCTTTAAAATTAACTAGACGCTTTGATTTCCTTATGCTATTTTTGCTTCATTAAAGTTGTACTCTTATTGAATATTTTAGACAGTTAATTGCTTTAGCAAATCCTTTAAAATATTGTAGCAAAGCAAAATAAAACTTCGGAAAAACTCAACAATACCAAATAATAATAAATAAATAAATATTTTTAAAAGTTTTGATAAAAAAAAAAAAAAAAAAAAACAGGTAATACAAAAGAAAATTCTTTAAAGTCGATTCCTATTTATAAGCACTATCGAAAAAGTTTTTTTTTTTTTTTTTTGGTAATAATTTTGAATTAGGAGATAAAAAGCGCGCGTGAAAAATGAAATAAAAAATAATTATAAGATAATATGTATATATATATATATATATATATATATATATATATATATATATATATATATATATATATATATATATATATATCATGGGTTAAATTTTCTGATGAATCACAGAACTCTTATGAATGTGCATAAATTTTTTAAATTGATAATAAATTTTTGTGATATGCATAATTTAACCATAGATATAGTAATAAGACATAGATTTATCACTGTGTCGGGGGGAGGGATTCTTTCCTCTTTACTCGGAGAAAAGTCCGCAATATGGCCGTCTTTCTCCGAGTGAATATGCGTAGATAATTTAGAAAATAAAATTTAAGAATAATTTATGTATTAAAGATGAATGGAAAACTGCAGATATAATTATATAACTTGAAATTCATTTTTCTCTTTCTTTCTGTTTTTCTTTCTTTCTTTCTTTCTTTTTTTTTTTTTTTTTTTTACTATATTTATCACTTTAGCTAATATTTAAAAGTTAAACTCTTTTTATATACTAAAACTAACGTTCTTTACCTACGCCGCTGCTAACTATATTGAAAAGAATTCTGAAAATTCTACATTACTTACTAACATAAAATCTTATAAATATCAAACTTTAAAAAACCCATTCCATTAAAAATCAAAACAGTTTTTATTTCATTATAATAACAAAGCAACTGATCATAAAAATTATATTTTTCCTAATTTAGTCAAGTATAATTTATTTTTATGATAACTTATCCAATTTCTTTTCATACATTTATTAGAAGAATTAAAAGACGCAATATTTCGATATTTTGAAAATTCATCAGCATTCTATTCCATTACAATTGCCGAGTGCCAATGGTTTCAATATGGTCACTATATAACTGATGCCAAAAAAATTTTTCGGCATCAAAATTTTTCGTATGATAAAAATGGGATGACTATTTAAATTACTATATCTATGAATTTAACTTTTTATATTTTTTTAATGATCACGTTTAATTGAATGCATTTATATATATATATATATATATAACTCTTTTTTTTTTTTTTTTTTTTTTTTTTTGGTAGAAAAACTTTTTGACAAAAACTTTTTAAGAATAAAAAATCTTGAATTATTTATTACATTTGCTGAATATCTGAAAAGAATTATGTTAAGGTTGTATTGGCTGGTGGTGAATAAATTAGACCGATTAACAATGAGAGCGTCCCAGGTCTGGTAAGAAGACATGCAATGGGAATCTTTTAAAATAATTTCAGCCAGTATTCACGTGAGTTTCACAGAAAAACACGGAAGTCACCAAACTGATATGCCGACGAGCGTGACCTGAGCTCTATTCCTTCTACTTCCGTCAATTAGCTTTTAGAGTAGTACCTGTCAACCACTGGTGGGGTCAAATAGGATGAGGATTTTTTAACATGTCAACGAAAAATTTAAACACCATTAATTTTTTTACAAGGAAACATTCAAAAAGTGTCGTCTTTAATGAAGATTGAAAAAAATAATGTGGTTCAGCTGTTCATAAAACACCAGAAAGTGAAAACATTATCCGCTGAAAAGAATTACCGCGCCCACAAGAAATTATCAAAATTAAGCATTTATGGCGATTTAGCGCTGTTAGGCGATAAGTTCGATAGCACCGAAATCGCCTTGTACGAACAGAACCGTGTTTTGCTTCTCCGCCAAGTACTCAAAATCAATCGCCTAACAGTATAAAATCGCCAAAGGTGCTTAATTTTGATAATTTTTGGGGGTCGTTGTAATTAATTTCAGCCGATAATTTTTTCACTTTCTGTTGTTTTATAAAGTGTAGGATTCCGTATATTTGTTTAATTTATTTTTTTAATACGACACCTTTTGAATGTTTCCTTGTTAGTTAAATATGAGAAAAATGCTAGTACAAACATTTTTTTTTTTTTTTTTTAATATACATCAATATGTATTATCAGTCTATATTTTTTATCTATTTACGGAATTGCGTTGCGTTAGCCATCATAATTTATAAGCATTTCTCTTTTACTAAACAAAATCGTCCCATGAAGAAAAATATAATTTATTCGTATTATAGAGCCTGGAATTGTAAATATTTAGGAGAATACAAGATTCATTTCCATTTTTGTAAACTAAATACGCAATAGAAGATCAACGATTATATTAAAACGACATGAAGAAATTATTTTCGTACATTTGTAATCAGATTTTCGACATAAATTTAGAAAGTACAAATATGTGATTAAAATAATATTTTTACATATATTATTAACTGGAACGATAATTGATGATTTTCTTTTCAATTAATGTACACGAGAATTATTCAATAATTCTATTTAACATAATTCTACAAAAAATAAATATTTATAAGTCTTATGAATTTGATACAGATTTATTAATTATTAGATTTTTATATCACTAACTAACTTAGATACATTTCATTGGAAGCCGCAGATATTCATTAAGTGAAATGTACTCCTGCATTTTCTGCATTTAAATGACAAAAATCTTTCTTCATACTATATTTTTGAAACCATATATGCACTAATTATTGAGTTATATAACGAAATAACAAAAAATGGTGATATAACTATTAGCGTATCGTACCATTTTATATAATGTAGCATTAGGGATTGTTGAGAAAATCTATGACACCCACGTTATACAGCTTTATTCTTATGTAATGTACCTTTTCACAAACCTATTTATTTTATGTTAATAAAATTCCTTCTGTGTTTTAATAAAAAGTTCAGTTAGGTAGTTTGACATTTAACGAAATAGGTATTATTATAAATAATTTTGAAAGGGATACCTCTGTATTTTTTGTTAAAAAATAGATCATTACCCTCTTTTTATCAGAATTGTTTTGTGGATGATAAATTTCCGTCATTTTTATACCAATATTTATATACACAAATCTTTTTTGTGTAGTTTTAATAATGTAACTTAATTTAATAGGATAGATATTATTGTATAAAAATATTGGTAGAAAATGAAGTGAGAATTTCTTCTCTCTGAAAGTTTCCTGCGAACAGAGAGGAGTACGACTTTCGCTGTTAAAACAGTACATTAACACTTTCATTCCCAATTTTTTCAATCCATAAAACAATAAATCATATATTTAGTCCTAAACTTATTTCAAAGGTAATATATATATATAAATATATATATAAATATATATATATATATATATATATATATATATATATATATATATATATATATATATATATATATATATATATATATACATATATATATATATATTTATATATTAATAGGAGTAATTGCAGAGTACGAATTAATATAGCTAATAAAGCAACTGAGAGGTGTTTATTTGTGTTTAATTTAACCACTGATGCCATTTAAAATCATAACTTTTCAATAAATAACAATATCAAAATTTTGAAAAAAAAAAAAAAAAAAAAAAAAAATACAAATAAAAAAATACAAATTACAATCATTAAAAAATAAAATAAAGAAACATTCAAGTAGTTAATTTACTTAAAACCCTTTATATCCTAAATTATCTTATTTTTGGAAAAATATTTTGAAACTTTTTTATTATATTTCTTTAAGCCTAAGAAAAATCTCATATTAAATTTATCTTAAACTATAGATTAACTATAGGAAAAGCATAAACTATAGGGACTTTGAAGTCCCAATGAAATCCTGTAGTAAATTTAGGCTATATTGAGGAAATTTTTTATGGGACTTTAAAGTCATGGTGAAAAACAAAGTGTTGAAAGATAAGTATAAAGTGTCTAAATTCAAAAATATTTCTATTTGAAAATAATTATTTTAAAATTAACTATTTATTATTATTACTATTATTAAAATATTATTATTATTAAAATTATTATTATTATATTATTATTCTTATAATAACTTTTTTTTTTTTTTTTTTTTGTCTTTTTGTTGTCTTTACCTAAAATATTTGTTACAAAATAATTCATAAATTATTTTATTGAAAAGTTTATTAATAAAATATATTCATACTAAACTTTGCACACGATATTACATCAGGTTTAATAAATTTCTCAGAAAATTTCACCCCAAAATATACCACTGAACAAATCATTGATACAGAAATCCATTTAAACCAAAAGGAAATTTAAGGGAAATTTCCGAATACTTGCCTAAAACTTTACAAATAAACGAAAGATAACAGAACAACAACAATAATAATAATAATAATAAAATAAACAAAATAAATGAAAGGAAAAAAGGCGGAAACAATCGTAAATTATCGTCGTTTGATCACTCATAAATCAAGATAAATCTTTTCTTCTTTTGACACTGTCAAAGATTTATGTAACCAAAAAAGAACTGTTATTCAAGATTTACACGTGGCTTTACTTGTCACAATGAAGATTTCACTATTTATGAACATATTTTAAATTAAAATGAAATCATGCTCTTGATTTTCTCCGTTGAACAGTAAAAACTAAAATTCAATACTTGCCTTGATGATTTTTTTTTTTTTTTTTTGTTAAGAACTATTAAATGTAAATTTTCGCGATGCTTCAAAACAAAATTAAATATAAACAGCACAAATCTAAACTTTTGTTTGCGGAATGATTAATTAAATTAATTACTAAATGGAAATTAGTTATATTTGTGATATTTCGTTTTCATTCGCTTTGTAATTTTTTATTTGTACAGTAAAATAAATGTATTTATTTTATCTGTAACTAATTAAATATTTCAGAAATAAAGTATTAGGAATACGAGGAATTTTCTTAATAATTACACAATATATCTATGGTTAAAAAATAATGAAATCTAAAGATATTTTTAGAAATTTTGTTTTGTATTTTGTTTGTACATAGATCAGTATTGGGAACAATTGTTTAAAAAGTAATTGAATTACAATTAAATTACAATTATAATTATTTTACTGTCAATCAATTAACAAGTAATTGATTAAAAGTAAATTGAATTACTTATTCAATTTATTTGTAATAATTCAATTTATTTGTAATCAGTGACTTTTAATTGATTGACTGTAAAATAATTATAATTGTAATTTAATTGTATTTTAATTACTTTTTAATCAGTTATGCCAACACTGACAATATTACAGTGATGGTGATTAAAACATTATTTATTTGTTTCTGTAAATTAATAATAATATTGAAAAAATCTACATCTATTTTCGGTTGAATACCTTAATCCAATAAATGTATTTAATATTTTTCTTTTTATTTAATAATTGAATTTTAATATTTTAAACTACCTGTAAACGTTAAAACTATTAAAAATGTATTTTAATATCAATCATATTTCAATTTGATTTGTAGTTTTTATATTTATTTGATAAATTTTCAAGACACTTCTTTTAAGAAAATGGTAAGATTACAGCACAATTACATATATCAAAGTAAGAGTTAATTATAATGAAAATGTTTAATAAATGTTTAATAATTTAATCAATTAATAAAATAAATATGTAAATAAAATGTGTGTGAATATTGATAGTCTTTGATTTAACTAAAGTTAAGTTTGTTGAAGTTTTAGATTTTTAACTAGATATTTTCAACGTAATCTTTAAAAACTAATTATTTACATTTATAGTGTATTATATATATATATACTAGTAATACCCAAAATTTGACGAATGATGTGGAACTAAAATTTTTTCACGGCATAAAGTTTAAAACACCTTTGTTTGAATATTTCGCATTGCTCTTAACCGGTTTAAAACCCCCTGCTTTAACCAATTATCTTTTGGTTGGAGGGAGGAGGGATAAATTTCATGAAATTTCAATATACGAAATTTAAGTATACTTCATATATTACTTTTAAGTATACTTCATATATTACTTAAAATTTTACTTTTAAAAACAATAAACTCTGTTAATTTTAAAAGATTTTTTCTTTTTTTTTTTTCTTTTAACAAATGGAAAAAAATACAAAAGGCGCCACATCCTGTGTAAAGAAATTTTCGTCGTAAAAGCATACGATGATAACCGATCAGAGATAAATGTAACCGATAAGTATTCGCAAATTGCCTTGTTTTTAATATACTTCCTTGGGAAGTATGAATCAATGAATTAATCATGGGAATTATTTTTATGATTGATTTTTAATTAGCGTCTGCCGTAGGACACTATGGCAGACGTATTAGTGTAGAAATACGTATTAGTGTCGTCTGATCAAGCTTTATCATGGGTATTCGTAATGCACTTCGTAAAGAGAAAGGAATATTCCCTTTCGAATTGGTTCAAAATTTTCTCTCGCATGCCCAGATCGTAAGATTTTGGTCTTACAAAGAAGGCTTTGTGTTTTAATATTATAGATTCCTATATGGCAATTTTTTTCCTATATGGCTCTTTAACCCTTTAGCATTCACTACTTAATTTATTTAAAAAATTACTAAACTAACTTTAAAAATGACTTTTAGACACGTAGCTGACCATAAATATTTAAAAAATTAAAAAAATAGCATTGTTCTTTTTCGAGAATTTTTGGTTTGAAACTTCTATAAGTTAACCTTATTGAATTCAGGTAATATTTAATTTTATTAATAAAACATTTTGCAAGTGAACATTAACGACTACATAAACTTGTAAAAGTAGTTTCAGGTGAAAATAATAGTCCAGCTCTTCATTAAATGATAAAAACTATACATAAGTGCATCATCAATCCAGTAATTCGCACGCGCGCACACTAAGAAACGTCAAGTGACTTATGCATTTAGCTTCCTTTGAAGCATTTTTTCCCAAATTCTTATGTACTTACTGTCATTCACTACGGTATGTTTGTGAATCTCAACCAAATAAAAAATGCGCCTCTATTTTAAGATAAATACAAGCTTTTTCGTTTGCCTCTTTGTGGCTCAGTTGGTAAGAGCGCCAAGTTAGTAATCCGGTTGTCCCTCGTTCCATACCGTGAAGGTCCGGAGTGTTAATTTTTGCAGACAATTAGTAGAAAAGATGTCAATTGATAAAAGAAAATTTATCGTGGTCTACACTGTATTCTAAGAATTTTTGAAGGGTTTTTTTAAGAAGCCTTTTTCTTACATCTCTTTTTAGAAACAAAAAAGAGTTTTTTGTGGACTACAAGCGCCCTCTTTTGGGCGGAATAATCATTAAAATATCAATAAAACAATTAACAATACAAAAAAAAAAAAAAAAAAAAAAAATGATTAGAAAAAATACATAAACATTAACCAAATCAGTAAAATGTTAAGTTATAATATAAAACAATAGTAATAAACTAAAATAATTAAAAAAAGGTGTCTCAAACGAATAATTAAATTGCAGATATTGGCTCTTAATCAGATAATGAAATCACAAAACTTATAGGCAACCGTGTGGTGCTGCCATCTGTTGTGAATTTTAAGAAATAATTTCTCTTTTCTTAACACAGTTCAAATTTCCCCAATTCTGGTTAATAAACGAAAAAGTTACCTTTTTTTTTTTTTTTTTTTTTTTTTTCAAATTAAATTTTATTGTTAAATTTTAGAATAATGCTGTTATCTACAGAACAGAAAAAGAACAAAAGTTTAAAACCTATTTAAAATAAGTGAGAATTAATAAAAAATCTGCTGCATAAAAATTGTTAAATTCTGTCAAATGTTTAGTTTCGCTGCGAAACCAGTGATCGTTAAAGGGTTAAATATTGTAATTAAATTCAGTAGAAAATTTCTCAGTAGGGAAAAAAGTATTTAAGATAATTACATTTCACAAAATTTTCAATAAAAAAAATGTGTAACAATTAGGATGATTTCCAATACGCATTACTAATAAATGTAATAAACTCTTTTTGGAAGTAGGTCAGTTTTATATCTTCTGACCATGCTAACAATTTTCCTAAAAGAACAAACTAATAAATATCTACTAAAGAGCTATAAAATATATTTTCCTGTTAAAATTTTGATTTTAGTTTGAACCAAGGCTTGTAATGAAGTAGATGAAACTACTCGATGGTTTAATCTTTCACCATGATTTGTTAATTTTATGTTGAAGCAAATATTTGTACTATGTTTTAAAGCAATAAATAAATAAAAAATCAAATTTCGTTCGACACGGGGATCGAACTGAAGATCTTCTTGTCGCAAATCAAGGCATCTGCCGCAGTGTCATGTTTACTTCTCCTGCTGATTCTGTGTTTCGTTGATTTTGATAAATGGAACTAAGTTTTATAAGCTCTTATCTTTGCTCATGGGTGAGTTGTTGCTCAAAAATTGCACTTTAGCGTATATTTTCGACCACTCTATTTAATTTAAGCTCGGTTTGGATTCAATATGAATTTTTCTGATTCATTCTTCCCTTGTGAGTGGATGTATGGTATCTCCAGGTTTTGGTGCAACTTAATCCAATCGCAAGAAGTAGAAAACTTAAAAGTGAGGTTGATTAGTATTATGGTATTGCTTAAAACATCACTCCATACAGTGGTTCAAATTTGAACTGAAATTTTTAACGGCATATAAAGGTGAGGTTAAAAAAAAAAAAAATCGGAAGTGCCATTTTTTAAAACAACTAATTTTGAGATCTAAAACTGATTACTTAATGAAGACGCCTACCAATTTTCTTTTTGATATTAAATAATATATAAGAAAGGACAGCTAAAAAGAAATATATGTAACAAATTTGTAGAAAATCAGTACGGTCCTTTTTGAGATTCCAGCGTATGATCTCACTTCCGATATTCACCGCAAAATGTCAAACTCATCTATTCAGTAAAATATGTATATATATATATATTACAAAAATAATCTAAAAGTCAGTTAAAATGACAAGCTTAAGAAAAAAAAGAAAAAAAAAAAAAAAAAAAAAAAACAGAACCGTTTTTTAACAAACGCACTTGCGAGACTGAAAATTGATACTATCGTTTATTTGCATCTAAAATAGTGCATATTTAAATTATATCGAAATTTATCTACAGGTCTTTCTCGCAAGTTCAAAATAAAGCAGTTTCTGTGAAAAAAAAAAAAAAAAAAAAAAAAAAAAAAGTTGCAATATTCAATTGTCTTTGATTTTCTAATGATTTTAAGAAAGTATGAAATTTTCCGCAAAAATAGCATTATAATTTAACATTGTCTATTGCCACATATAAAAGTAGTTTTGACGCTAAAAAAAGTTTCTCTCTCTCTCTCTCTCTCTTTTTTTTTTTTTTTTTTTTTTTTTTTTTTTTGACGCATTAAGCATAAATTTAATTTTTATTTAGTTATAAATTGATTTGAATTATAATTTGTTTATTCCAGTAGAATATATATATAGAGAGAGAGAATGGAATAGGTTTAAAAATTTTCTTAAACAAACATTCATTATTTGATGATTTTTATTTCTAGAGATCAACAGCATTCCTATTTTTATTTTTGGAAAAAAATCATCACCCCTTCGTGATCTTGATTCCAGTTTCTTAAAATTAAAGTTCGATGTTTCATCAAGAAGCTGTTCCGTTTTAGGATTATTTATCTGCAACTAAAATTGTCAGGTACCTACTGCTAAAATTTACCATTTTAGTAATGCTTTACACTAAAGTTGCAAAAATATTTCACAAAATTTCGAAAAACAACTATTGCAGCTAATTTGACTTAATTTGGTACATTTTTGGGCGAGGAACGGAGGGAGTGAAAAGTTGATATTTTTTTTTTTTCTTTTTTTTTTAAACAAGATAGAATACCAAAGGTTTTCAGAAATACCGTACATGGATATAATTGCAAACTTTTAACGCATTGTTTATACCACTATTTTAATTGAAAATTAATTATTTGATTTATTTAAAGAATAAATTCTTCAAATAAATAATAGGATTTTTTTTTTTTTTTTTTTTTTTTTAAATGGTAGGTTTAAAAAACATGTAAAAATGATGCTAACATTGTTGCAGGTGTCTCCAATCTTTCCATCTGTTAAGAATAAATTGTTACTCAATGGTGCCATTACTGACCTATATTGGCGTAGTGAGCGGTTGTGTAGGAATTTTCCCCAGAATCAAAATTTTAAAGTCGTATATTTCAAGTGTTTTAAACAGAGAACTGCACAGATTTTTCCAGGATCTTTGATATATCCCCGATAATTGCCATCCATGAAGAGCTTTAAATTCGACCAATTTATTCAGAAACTTAAAAAAAAAAAAAAAAAAAAAAGAAAGAAAGAAAAAGAAAAAGAAAAAGAAAGAAAGAAAGTTTGACAGTTCACCCCGAAATGCAGTATTCCTGTGTTAAATGCTATCAAATTTAAGATCCTATCAATTTTCCGAGAGGACGGGTTTTTATTCATCTTTAAAACGAGGAGCCGAGCCAACTATCTGGAATTATACAATTTTCATTTCAAATTATTTGTATCCCATAGACTAAAAAAATCTAATCATATACATTTGGACAGCTGTTATATTTACAATCTACATTTTTACTTGTATTATATCATGATCCCTTTTTAACACTTTCCAACAAGGTTGAAAAGTGTTTATGACTTCGGTTTGTCTGTCTGTCTGTCCGCACTCTAACTCCTGTAAATATTTATGGAATTTCTTGAAACTGACATATGTTATTCAAGTTCACTGTCAGACGGTCCCTATTGAAAATGGAGTTTATACCTCTACTGGTTTGTGTACAGGGACACCCGAAAGTATTTCAAAGCATTGCGTTCTATGAGAGGTATTTCTATAAACCATATTTTCATACCTTTAGTGTAGACATATCTGAATGAAATTGAAATATGTTATTCCAGTTCACCATCGAACGTTCCCTATTGAAAATGCAGTTTGTACCTCTACTGGTTTGTGTACAGGGACACCCGAAAACATCTCAAAGCATTGTGTTCTATGAGAGGCATTTCTATAAACCATATTTTCATACCTTTACTCTAGACATATCTTAATAAAATTGAAACATGTTATTCAAGTTCACTATCGGACGTTCCCTATTGAAAATGGAGTTTGTACCTTTACTGGTTTGTGTACAGGGACACCCGAAAGTATTTCAAAGCATTGTGTTCTATGAGAGGTATTTCTATAAACCATATTTTCATACCTTTAGTGTAGACATATCTTAATGAAATTGAAATATGTTATTCAAGTTCACTATCGGACGTTCCCTATTGAAAATGGAGTTTGTACCTCTACTGGTTTGAGTACAGGGACACCCGAAAGTATTTCAAAGCATTGTGTTCTATGAGAGGTATTTCTAAAAATCATATTTTAATACCTTCACTGAAGACATATCTGAATGAAATTGAAATAAGTTATTCATGTTCATTATTGGAGGTTTCTGCATAAAATGGAGAGAATGCCACCATTGGGTTATACACAGGGACACTCAAAAGTATTCCAAAGCATTGCGTTCTATGAGAGATATTTCTATAAATGAAATTTTAATAAATTTAGTTTCCACGAAATTTTAGGAAATTGAAATATGTTATTTATATGCTAAAAAGAATGCTTTGAGTAGAATATTACATAATTAGCATTATATTTACAGGATGGCACAAGAATATCCAGTTAAATTAAGAGCTATTATTAAAAAAATTGCTAGATATGTACTCTCGTTTACGATAAGCGTTTTTAACACTTTCTAACATTTTTAACACTTTCCAACAAGATTGAAAAGTATTTATGACTTCGTTTAGTCTGTCTGTCTGTCTGTCCGTCTGTCTGTCCGCGCTCTAACTCCCGTAAATATTTATGGAATTTCTTGAAACTGATATATGTAATTTAAGTTCACCATCGGATGTTCCCTATTGAAAATGGAGTTTGTACCTCTACTAGTTTGTGTACAGGGTCACCCGAAATTATCTGAAAGCATTGTGTTCTATGAGAGGTATTTCTATAAACCATATTTTCATAACTTTACTGTAGACATATCTGAATGAAATTGAAATATGTTATTCAAATTCACTATTGGATGTTTCCTGTATAAAATGGAGGAATTACCACCATCGGTTCGTGTACAGGGATACTCAAAATTATTCCAAAGCATTGTGTTATATGAGAAATATTCTATAAATCAAATTTTAATAACTTTACTTTCCACGAAGTGTTTGGAAATTGAAGTATGTTATTTATATGCACAAAAGAATGCTTTGCACGGAATATAGTATGATTAGCATTAGATTTACAGGGTGGCACAAAAATGTCCAGTTACATTAAGAGCTATTAATAAAAAATTACTAGAATTGTACTTTCGTTTACATTAAGCGTTTTTAACACTTTCTAACATTTTTAAGTGTGAATATGTTTTCAGTTTGTGTATCTGTCCATCTGTGTGTATGTCTTTCTGCCCGCGCTCTAACTCCTGTAAATATTTATTGAATTTCTCGAAACTGATATGTTTTATTGAAGTTCACTATCGGATGTTCCATTTTCAAAATTGAGTGAATATCGCTTCTGGTTTGTGTACAGGGACACCCAAAAGCATTTGAAAGCATTGTGTTCTATGAGTGTTATTTTTATAAATATTTTCCCTATAGAATGTTCCCCATTTAAAGTGACATTAATAGGTCCTGTATAACTAGTTTGTTTACAGGGACAAAAAAAAAAAAAAAAAAAAAAAAAAAAAAACTGCATTACGTTTTAGGACAGAATTTTTTGAAAGTTATATTTAAAAATCTTTCTACTGTAAAAATCATAAAAATATTGAAATATATTGTTAATAATCTAAAATAATGCTTTGTATAGAATATGATATGATTACCTTTCTGATTTACAGGGCTACACTAAATCATTCAGAGAGATCAAAAGCTGCAATTATAATGTAACGTCTGCATTTTCCTTTGCGTTAAGCCTTTTTAACTCTTTCCAAAATGCCTAAGAGTAATTTTCAAATGAATTAGTCTATCTGTATACTTTTCAGTCATTCTGTCTGTTGTGTGATAACGTAGGCAAAGAATATTAAAAGTTATTCGATACAACAATTACTTACAGTTGGAAAGTGTTACTAATCAATGCGTACTGCATGATTTTTCTTTCTTGTTAAACATTTTATTTCAGATATAAAAAGAAATTCAGCTGTTTGCAGGGACTGTGCTGTCACTTCGTACATTCACCTCAAGAGTTGGCCTACGTTTTGAAATACAGTTAAAATTAATCATAAAACACATAGATTTTTACAAAAAAAAAAAAAAAAAAAAAAAAAGAAATATCATCTTAAAATTATTTTTTTTTAACCAGTCGTACCAATAGTCTTTTAATAATAATAATAATAATTTTATTTAACTGCAAACTTTTATTTAAAACTGAAGAATAAGTAGACAACAAATCAAACAAAATTTAAATAACAAATTTTCCTTTAAACATTCATCAAGAAATGATGTTTGCTTATATTTTCTTGCTATCCGCGATGATAGAAATATAATTGTAGAAATTAGAATTCCCCATGAAATGCAGTGAAAGTATTTTGTTAAGAGCTAAAGAATATGTTGTAATTATGTTAATAATAGAATAACACCTAAAGACTTTTGCATTGTAGAACACCAATAGATGATGATGCACGTCTTTCTCTTCTTTCTTGTAATTGTGCATACATAAATAAATTTCTTTTTCAGAGTAGCTCTTGTGTGGATGACCACGTTTGGCAGAAAGAGCGATGGTTGCGTACAATGGGCGGCGAACGTGAAATGACGCTTTCTTTTCGGTAATTAAAAAAGAGCAATGAATAATTAAAAGCAGATCTAATTGGATTGATAAAAAAAAGAGGAAATAACAGTAAATACAACAGAGAAAAAAGAAGCACTAAGCCTATTTTGCTAAGTAATAGATAGAAATTCGGCATACAATAGAATTTAATTTAGTACAATATGGCTTATTTCAATCTATTCTTCCGTATAAAAGCATGTAGTACTTGTGTTTCATTTTCCAGCATCAGTTACTATATTTATTTCCTTAAATTTCTTTGATATAGCTGTAACATAGAAGAAATTTTGTTTCATTTTTGCGATGAATTAAAATGACTATCACAATTATAGAAACGATCTTGGCGAAAAACGTTCGAGCTGTTTCGATACCAAATTTAAAATTTCGCCAACGGATTCATTAGTAAAGCTGTTCCATTTCTTTAATACGATTTTTCTCAATTTTATTTTAATATTTAAAAATAAATTGTTTGCACATTCATTTGCTTTTCGACATAATCAGAAATAAAATTAATTATTTATTTGTTAATTTTGGCATTTTTTTTCTTTTTAATAATTTTAAATTTTAAATATTCAAAAGATATTATTTAATACTTTTTGAACCAATTATCCTATTTAAGTAAAATTTACAGCGTTAGCGAGATTTTGTCCTGGATTATTAGAGTATCAATTTTTGATAGAATCTAATAACTGGATAGCATTACGTGACAGTCCCTGGTTCACTTATCATTGCGGAAGTCATGATGAATAAACAGAAGTACACACCTGTCTTTGCGGATCATGTCCACTCCTGTATGCAAATTGTTTTTCCTCAGCTCAATGACATCTACCAGCAAGACAACGTGACATGGCATACAGCTTACAGCATACAGATGAGTTTACTGTACTCCCCTAGACACCGTATTCCTCGTAATTAAAACATATCGAGAGTCTATGGGGCCACTTTAATCGAGATTTTGCATCTTGGATCCTCAACCACTCAACCAAGCATAGTTGGCCCCGACAATGAAGTCGGGACTGTTCCACATCCCTGTGAGTACTTTCCAGAACCTCATTGACAATCATCCTGCACGCCCCGAAGCTGTCTGAGCTGCGAAATTTGGTTATTCTAAATTTTGACAGGTGGTCACGTTAATGCGACTGGACTGTGTATTTATATTGTATATACATATTTTTTGTGAGTGTGTTTTATTTATAGCATAATTCACATATTTCTACTTCTTCTTCTTCATCAACAATTCATTTTAATTGAAATATATTTAGGATAATAAAAAATAAATTAATTGTGTGCACGGATGTGTATAAGTAGGGACTTTTAATATGATAAAAATACAATCAAGCTTAAGTAAAAGTGATGAATGAAATCTAAAATTTTGTTCTTCAATTTCCTTTAAGAGAGAAGAAATCGCTTAGAATAATGATTTTCGATCTTATAACTAATAAATCACACCTTTCTCTGAGACAAGTGCTTATATACTTCATACAAAAACAAAAGTTAGATTCACGTATCAATTTTCATTGATACGAAAATCTAACTTTTTTATATACGCGACGAATCTATCACATTTTAGGAACAACACAATAAAAAAAAGAAAGACTTACGTACCTGTAAACTTATTTCTAAATTCAGCGGAATAAAGCTACCTAAAAAAACTAAAAATATAGCAAAAAGATCCTCCTCTAAATTCTCTTTGTGAAATGACGCACTATCATAAGATTCCGATTGTCCTCGGGGATCGGGGAGAGGTAAGAGTTGCTTTTTTCTTTTTAGTCTTTCGATGTTATGCAAAATCTCTGAATCGTAAACATTTCTGGAATTCTTAGCGTCCAAATGCTTTTCTTCTTCTGCCACGAGAGGATTCGGATTTATTCACCAAGAGATTTTTAAGAGAATACTTTTCGACAAAAGGGTGTTTTTTTTCTTTTTCCGAGTATTATACTCGATGTTATCTCGCGACGAAAATTTAAAATTGAAAAGTTTCCAACCGTATGAATAACAATCTAAATGTGTATTAATGTTTAATAAGCCGTGGAACTTTAATTGAAGTTAGTGTTAAGATAGTCTTAATCCAATGTTCCTAAAGGAGTGAATTTTTATTTTGAATCTACATTTATATATAACACATAAGTTTATTTAAGTTAAACTTTTCACATTATTTTAAATGCTATCGTTTCTTCTCTGTTAACCCATTGTTGCTTATTAGAAATCTAGTGAGAATAAAGAGAAATTGAAATTTTTCGCACGAAAATATACTCAGTGACTGTTAATAGTTTCCAGGAGATAAATTATGATTTACACTGAAAAAGTGTATAATGAAAGAGATTGCAAATGTTGTCTGGTTTTATATTTCTACTGTGAGTTAAAAATGACTTTGATCAAGTTCACCTCCAGTTAGTCGTGCGATTTTTTAAGACATGGACTTTTTTTTTTCTTTTGATCAAAGTGAAATTTATTCTAGTTTAAATAGTTTATTATAACTTATTTAAGATTCTTTGGAAATATAAAGTACTATACAACAACTTATTTAATTTGTAAATTTTATTCAAAAATAATATCCCAACTACTATTTAAAAAAAAAGCAAATAAAAGTAAATTTATTTAAAAAAAATAAAAATCTTCTGTTTTTATAGAAATTACTTATTTTATTCGATATCACATATTCAAGGGAAAGTATTATTTTAGACGGGTACACTTGTGAGGTGAGTATCATTAAGGTTAACAGTTAACTTTCACTCACTTAAATGTGCAATCCCTACGAATTATTTCATTCCATTATTTCTGGAAAGTTTATTTCATCTTATTTAAGAACAGGATTTTCAGTAATAGATACGCAGAAAAAAACTTTACAAAAATAGTGGTGTAAAATAATTCAGAATGTTGGCAGCTCTGTATAATGCAGTTTTCAGACCTCCTACGTATACCGAAAAACTTTACTGACGTTAGGACTCTGAAGTAGTATCAATTTTATGAAAATTTCGTTTTATTTCTTTGTAATACTTTACTCATCGTCCCTCGATTACTGGTAAAATCTTGATTAATCAATAAACTCGCAAATTTCTGAAAAGATTACCGATGTCCCCTCACCACTAAATAAATCTTTTTGGAACGAAGTTCCTTGACGCGGGTTGCGGTAGGTAGTTAACTAGCAGAAAACGTCACGTAACAAAAAACCGTTACACTTGATTGTGGCAACTGTATCTCCAGAACTATTGATCAGAATTGTATAAAAAATTATGTGTAGATGAACCTTGACTTAAATTAGTGCCTGTCAACTTTTAGCGTCAACCGCTCAAGAGGTGGCGCTGCTGTACACCGATTTCCGCAATTTAAGGCGACGCTATATCTCAGGATCTATTCGTATAATCAAACAAAATTTGATGTGCAAGAAAGTCATTATGAGACACTATGATTATTCAGTTTGAATGCTTATTGGTCAACAGATGGCGCTGTTATATAAGGGGTTTCCGCAATTTAAGGGAAGGCTACACCTCATGGACTACTCCACAGAATTGCATAAAAATTTATATGTATATGTACCTTCACATAAATCTGTTTCTATCAACTTTTGGGGGTCGACTGCTCAACAGATGGTGCTGTAATGCAGCGATTTCTGCAAGAAAAATCTATATCACAGGTTCAATGGATTATAATAAAACAAAACATGATATGTGAGAAGGCCATTATGAGACATTATGCTGATTCAGGTTAGATGCTTTTAGATCAATAGATGGAGCTGCTATACTGGAAATTTCCTCGATTACGGGAAGGCTGTACCTCAACTTGTACGGCATAAAACTGTACGAAACTTGATGTGTGAGATAACTATTATAAAAACACATTTTTAACGATATTAATTATAGACAACAAAACTGTCTTTCTTTGGATATTTAGTGTTAGTTTTCTCTAAGATCAAAACCATTCGCATTCACCATGCTAGATAAGTTTTATAAATAATAATTTTAATAAATTATTTGCCCTTTGTATAGAAAAATATAGAAGGAAGTCTTGTGGCGACTACAACATAGTAATTTTATTTTATTTTAATTTATTTATTTATTTATTTTTTAATATAATTTATAATTCATTTTTTTATATTTAATTTTTAATAAACAAATATTTTCGCTAAAATATTAGATGCAACTTTTCAATTTGATTCCTTACTTTACATTATTTGCACTGAGAAAAAAAAATAGAAAATGAACAATAAAATAGTGAGACACACACACACACACACAGAGAGAGAGAGAGAGAGAGAGAGAGAGTGAGAGAATGAACACTCTAGATCTATATATCAAACCAAATTCGGAATTGGAGAAAAGGCGTAAAGAACTTCCTTCCTGACGGAAAACCCCGACAGCACATACTTTTTTTTTTTTATTATTATTATTAAACTTTCTTCTATATTTAATAGAGGAAAGTATTGGATTCGTAAAAATTTTCGACGTCGGGTTTTTGATGGATTTCCACGTTTTGAGAGCTCTAGAACACGATTTGACCATTTTTAGAAAATGTCAGTCTGTCTGTGTGTGACAAAATTTTGTGGCAACTGTATCTCAGGTACTACTGCACAGAATTTCATACAAATTGGTATGTAGTTACACGGTGACATAAATTAGTGCCTATAAACTTTTAGTCAGAAATGTCCAACGGCTTGCGCTGACATCCCGCTTTTCCTAAATTTTTAAAATGATGGTATAGAACAAAATTTTGTATAAATGTGCATAATAAGTATTATTTTTTAATAATCATTGTGAAATTTAAAATAATTATTTGCAATAGAGATAGTCAGCTGGAAAAAATAGTGTGTATGTAAGAGCCTTGCCCCCCCTCCCCCTTGGGGTGGAAGTACCCCAAGTCAAGGGGAGTAAATTTTCATGATGTCTATCTTTCAAAAGATCTCGACAATACCTTTAAAACGAATGGTTGAACAATCGATCTGAGATAATTTAGAATAAAGATATCATTATTTTTTTTCTTTATATATATATATGTAATATTGAGAATAAAATTGATTTTTTTTTTTTTTTTTTTTTTTTTTTTTACATTTAGTGTTATGGAAATCGTCTAATATGGAAATCGTCTGTATAAGAAAATATAGAAGAAAGTCATGTGGTGACCACAACATACTAGTTTTTTGTGAGCCTTTTGTTTATTTTCTTTCTTGTTTTTCACGTAAGGTACATTCATAAGAACTTTTCAATAAGTCCGCCATTGGTAACACACTTGCTAAATAACACAGCATAGTGTTGCAAAATTGTTTTCAAACTTTTAGAAAGACCCCTTTATTGTCATCTGCAATTATCTTGTCAAAAATCGAATATTTTAAATACTTCAAATAAAGCGAATATGTAACATTACTTTATTCTAAGGCTATTACTTTTGCTCAGTGATAAAAATTTAAATCTTGATTATTTTAAAAATAATCTTTTCCATTATAAGTTTTTAATTATACCATAATAATAACAATAAATTTTAACAAAAGTTTAGAAAATTGTGAAATTTTCCTCTTTACATTAAAAATAATGTTATTATCAACGATTACACAAGTTAAATATGACAGAAATTCAATAAATACCTTGCAAAGAGTGGAAAAAAAAACAAAAAAAAACGTTATGATTGCGAGCAGCTGTGTTAGTCATTAGAGAATATAATTCAGTAAAATTGAAGTTTCAGATACTTTTACTAGAAAAGCTTAATGAATGTTCATAATGTTTAATGAAGTATATTCTAAAATACAAATAAAATAAAATAAAATAAATAAATAAAAAATAACATATCACGTTTTATCAATGATTCCCATAATTTCATTTTCTCTCAAATTACGCAATATCGATTAAGTAAAATCTATCAAAATAAATACTTTTTCTTTTAATTTAACTGTTATAAATACATATCTTACAATTTTTATACATGGTACTTTATTGAATTATTTTGATTAATATTTTATTTAAAAAATAATCAGTGCCTAAAATAAAGAGTTGCCAGTAAGATTGTACGCCATTATTATTATTATTATTATTATTATTATTATTATCATTATTATTATTACATATAAAGCCTTATTATTAAATCGTATAAACATATTATAATTACTTTCATTACCCGACTACCGAAGGTAATGGATGTATCGTATTCATTCCGAAAATTTCACATCGAGTTTTCACTTGATTTACATGTTTTAAAGTCTCCTGAGTCCAAAAAAAAAAAAAAATAATAAAAAAATAAAAAAATAGCTTTGCTATTGGTCACTGTGCTTGTGTGTGTGTGTGTGTCTACGTCGGGAAAATTCTGACTATCATATCTCCGAAACGAACAAAGATAGAACTACGAAACTTCAGAATTGAGACAGGTATGGTGTGCAGATGAAGTTTCCAAATTTTGGTTAAAATTGGAAAAACGGAAGTGGGACATTAGAAACCGGAAGGGGTACCGTAAGTCTCTATCTCAAAAACGTCTCTAACGATTTTCTTCTAAGTTGCTGTATAAACACTCTTTTAGATGCCCTTTAGAATGATATAGTTGATTAGTTCAGGGAAAATTGATAGGCATCCTGTATAAATAGCTCAATTTCAGGCTACGCAAGTGCGTTCTTTTAAAAATGGCTGCACGGATTTTTTTTTTTTTTTTTTTTTTTTTTTTTTTTTTTTTCAAACTAGCCATATTAAATGTCTTTTAAATATCCTTTTGTATGTAATTATTCCTGATGTACATAATTTAAATATTTTTTTTTTGTACATATCTCTCTCTTTTTTTATATATACGTATGTATTATATGAAAATTTAAAATCCAAGATTTAAAACAAACAACAGAATAATACTTTTTCAGGGACAGTGATTGAATAATGTATTCAAATAATAGGTTACTATCTGTATATCTGTAAGCCTATTGCCAAAGAAAATACAGGTATCACTGCCCAATTTACCCAAACCAAGCGGCACTGCTAAAACGTGAAAGCAAGCTAAATTTACTTAAAAAAAAAGTATATATATATATAAATATAAATATAAATATAAATTAGAAAATTTACTTATTAACTGACATGAAAAGAAAAATGAAAACAGTGTAAATACAGAAAACAAAATAATAGATAGACTGTCTACTTTTGAAATTCTTTGTCATGTTTTTATTAAGTTTCCATTTTTTTTTTTTTTTTTTTTTTTTTTTTTTTATGTATTTTACTATATATTTCCATTTAAAACATGAGATGCTGTCAAAAATAAAATAAAATAACTACAAATTAAAAAAAATATATATGAAATAAAATAAGTGTTTGAACTTCGGTTTTATACTTTACTTTTGCGGTTATTGTAACCCTATTCTTTATTTCAAAGTTTCATTAAACTACATCGATTTTCTTTTTCTTAAAGTAAATTATAAAATTAATTAATCAATTAAAAGTATTCAAAATAAATTCAACGCAATGTGTTTGATTTTAAACTCTCTGTAAAATGATCGTATCAATAAAACAGCATTTTAAATCCTTCTCTTAATTTCTAATATCTGTTCCTTACATTTTAGGATAGTATTCACGTTTGGTATTGAATTGTGACTCTAAAATTAAACTTGAAACATGTTTATGAAATAAATAAATAAATAAAAAAGCATTTTATTTTAGTGATATAATAAATTATTATTCTATTCTATTAAAACATTTAATAAGTTCTCGTTTCTTTTCTTTTTTTTTTCTTATGGCACCCAATGTCCTTGCTTCTGGATAATTCGTAATGCTTTCAAACGTTTCGAACCTCCTGTGTCATTTACTCGTAATGATTTTGCAATTTCAGCTGTCTGACGTGGGTATTCATTAAATAATTCCTCCAATACTTCGTCCTTAAACAATAAAACAGTGTTTCATTTTAGTGATATAATAAATTATTATTCTATTCTATTAAAACATTTAATAAGTTCTCGTTTCTTTTCTTTTTCTTTTTTTTTTTTTTTTTCTTACGGCACCCAATGTCCTTGCTTCTGGATAATTCGTAATGCTTTCAAACGTTTCGAACCTCCTGTGTCATTTACTCGTAATGATTTTGCAATTTCAGCTGTCTGACGTGGGTATTCATTAAATAATTCCTCCAATACTTCGTCCTTAAACAATAAAACAGTGTTTCATTTTAGTGATATAATAAATTATTATTCTATTCTATTAAAACATTTAATAAGTTCTCGTTTCTTTTCTTTCTCTTTTTTTTTTTTTTTTTTTTTCTTACGGCACCCAATGTCCTTGCTTCTGGATAATTCGTAATGCTTTCAAACGTTTCGAACCTCCTGTGTCATTTACTCGTAATGATTTTGCAATTTCAGCTGTCTGACGTGGGTATTCATTAAATAATTCCTCCAATAATTCGTCCTTAAACAATAAAACAGTGTTTCATTTTAGTGATATAATAAATTATTATTCTATTCTATTAAGACCTTTAATAAATCCTCACTGTTTTTCTTTTGTAAGACAACCAATGTCCTTGCTTCTGGATAAATCATAATGCTTTCAAACGTTTCGAAAATGCTGCGTTATCTACTCGTAAGGATTTTGCAATTTCAGCTAATGTCTGACGTGGGTCTTCATTAAGTAATTCCTCCAATATTTCGTCTTCAAACTATAAAACAGCGTTTCATTTTAGCGATATAATAAATTATTATTCTATTCTATTAAGTCCTTTAATAAGTTCTCGTTTTTTTTTTTTTTTTTTTTTTTTTTTTTGTACGGCACCCAATGTCTTTGCTTCAGGATAATTTGTAATGCTTTCAAACGTTTCGAAAATGCTGCGTTATCTACTCGTAAGGATTTTGCAATTTCAGCTAATATCTGACGTGGGTCTTCATTAAGTAATTCCTCCAATATTTCGTCTTCAAACTATAAAACAGCGTTTCATTTTAGCGATATCATAAATTATTATTCTATTCTATTAAGTCCTTTAATAAGTTCTCGTTTTTTTTTTTTTTTTTTTTTTTTTACGGCACCCAATGTCCTTGCTTCTGGATAATTCGTAATGCTTTCAAACGTTTCGAAACTGATGCGTTATCTACTCGTAATGATTTTGCAATTTCAGCTAATGTTTGACGTGGGTCTTCATTAAATAATTCCCCCAATACTTCGTCTGTAAACTATAAATCAGCATTTCATTTTAGTTATATAATAAATTATTATTATATTCTATTAAACCTTTTAATAAGTTCTCACTTTTTTTTTTTTTTTTTTTTTTTTTTTTTTTTTTGTAAGGCAATCAACATCTTTGCTTCTGGATAAATCATAATGCTTTCAAATGTTTCGAAAATGCTGTGTCTTCATTAAATAATTCCTTTAATATTTCGTCTCCAAATTTTTTCGGTGCGTCAGAGTATTAATCATCTCCAAGATCAAAATCATTATTTTTCAAACATCGAAACCAGTCTCTGCATGTCATTTCCGACAGACAGTAAATCTCAACAAGAATTCTGTGTTCAAATTTCTTTTGAATAAAATAGCACGATTCCCCGCAAACACTCTCTACTTACCACAAAACTTGACATTTTTAGAACTAAAAAAAAAAAAAAAAAAAAAAAAAAAAAAATATGTACATTGTGGTGAACTAACATGCACTGAAGCTCAAGTTTGCCAACAGTACTTCTTGTAGACGCGTTACCATCTGAAATTACATGCACGTAGTCCTAGTGATGCCAAATGCCCTCTGTTAGGAAAAATCGAGAACTTATTCAAGGTCCTGCTACATTTCAAAGCAATTTTATAAACAGTTTTTTAATTAGCAAGAAGTAAAATCAAGTAATTGTTTAATTAAGAACTAGTGACACTACTCTTATTGAATTTTGTATTGGATCAGAAAAGTACGATCTATATAATCGGCGTGGTTTTATTTGTTTGGTATTTAATGTTGTTGTTGTTGTTGTTGTCGTGTGCCACTCGGAATTTCCGAGCCCCGGTAGTGGAACTACCGGACTTATTTTAAGGCAAGAGGGTTGCGTCTTCCGTTATTAGGAACGCCTCATAGGGAGTAAGTACGACTTCTAGTTCCATAAGCTGGTGAAAGATGGCAGCACCAGCCAAACTCGAATTTTGATCCGGATCAGAGCGAGTTTGACCCATGTTCCGGTACCCCCAGAGGTATAATTTTTGATGGGAACTTGGAGGATTGGTATTTAATGTTTATTTTTAATATTATGTATTATTAATATTATATCTGTCTATAATTAGGATGACTGTATGGTTCTTAACCCGATAACGTTTACCATTAGGCATTTATTTTACCTATATTTATCTATCTATCAAAAGTACAAGTAAAACGTAACAGTTTTCATTCCTTTGTTTCCCTGATTATCGCTAGTTGGACAGTACTATATCCCTTTCTTTAAATCATTCAAATAAATAAAAATGAAATCTGTATACCGGGATTCCCGTAAAAATTGAATGCGGTTTGCCGCAAAGTTATTCGCATAAAGTTTTTTTTTTTTTCTTTTCTTTTTTTTTTTTTTTTTTTTTTTTTTTGTAAAAGGGGAAAAAAATAAAAAATAAAAAATCAGCTGAAATCACATTAAGTATGTTATTGTATTTTTGACAGTTAACACATAACAAATATAGAATTTTGGCGAAATCATTTACTGCATCTCATAATGATTCATCCTAACGTACGAGGGATGTAATGCTGAAAATAATTCAATAAATTAATAAATATGTGAAGTACAAGCCAAATTGTATAAGCCATAAAAATCATTAATTAATTATTATTTGAATAAAATAAAATAATTCGAAAACGGACGAATAAAGGAATGAATAAAAATAAACTCCGTGAAAAAAAATAAAAATCTGGTGTGAAACAACCACACGACTTTCATTACCCACT
Organism: Salticus scenicus; assembly: GCA_963930645.1. Classification (NCBI taxonomy): domain Eukaryota; kingdom Metazoa; phylum Arthropoda; class Arachnida; order Araneae; family Salticidae; genus Salticus; species Salticus scenicus. The sequence continues at coordinate 81,732,755 of OZ005654.1, read as the reverse complement.
ATTACACGTATATTTTACGCAATTTTAGGATATAACATGATCAAAAGACATAAATGTGACCTAATGAAGTAGACACCTAAAAATTTTCCAGTAAGAGAAAGCTAATACGCGTGTACATAGAGTTTACATTAGGCATACGACATAGAGTTTACATAGCGAGTCAAAAAAAAATGGGGGGGGGGGGGGGATAGTAGAGTAATATTTTAAAACACCATTTTTCGAGATCTAAAGCAGACCTACCTAAGCAGGCAAACAGTTAATTTTCCTGTAATAACCACATGATACATGAGAAAGAATATTTAAAGTGGGTTTATGAAACAATTTCCAAGAAAATCGTTAGAACCGTTTATGCGATACCACTTTTACCAAAACTTTGCATATTCTATTATTGACTACAAAACAAGAATTACATACAAAGGGATATTTAAAAGGGAGTTAATATGGCGAGTTTGAAAAAAATCCGTACAGTAATTTTTAAAGAAACGCACTTGCGAGAACTGAAATTGAGCTATTTATACAGGACGTCTATCAATTTTCTTGAACTAACAACTACACCATTTGAAATTACATCTAATTGAGTGTTTATATACCAGTTTTGAAGAAAATCGTTAGAGGTGTTTTTAGATACGGACTTACGGTCGCACTTCCCGTTTTCCAATTTTCACGAAAATTTGGAAAATTCATTTGCAAATCAGACCTGTCTCAATTTAAAAGTTTTGTAGTTATTTCTTTATAAGTTTCAGGGATATGATAGCTAGAAGATTCCCCCCATACATGCATGCATACACGCACACTGAACAATAGCCAAAAACCTATTATTTTTGGACTTAGGAGACTTTAAAACATGTAAATCATGTGGCATCTCAATATCGAATTTTTGGATCGAATGCGATACTTTCATTACCTACGGTAGTTGGGTAATAAAGGTAAAAATATCAAAGTTTAGAGATAGTTGATATAATATTTTTAACAATATTGAATTAAATCATATAATGCCGAATTTTAAACATAGTAAAATGCCGTTAAAAAAAAAAAAAAAAAAAAAAAAAAAAAAAAAAAAATGTTAAATAAATAAATAAGTAAATAAAGATTAAAAAAAAAAAAAAAAAGTGAGGATGAGAAAATGCATTATATAAAGTTTTGTAAGCATTTTTTGGTCAGTTGAAAAATGCTAAAAAATAAATAAATGAATAAATAAATAAATAAATAAAACTCTTGCATTTTTCAGATACCTAAACCATCGTTGAAAATATTTTTTAAGCTTATAATGTAATCGTTATACAACTCATTTTAGAGATATTTTCTGTGCTTTATTTCTTTGATTTTACTATTCTAAAGGTCTGAGTTAATAAAATATTCAAAGGAAATACATAAAAAAATAAGTAAAAATTCACCCTTCTTGAATTAATTTTAATGTATTTACAGAAAGCTACGCAGTTAGTAAAAATAAGAAATTCAATTTCATCTAAATATTTTTACAAGTGGGTAGAATATATTATATTTTTATTCTTCCGGATAGAAATATAATGTTTTGATAGACTACTATTTCGTAATCTATATGCAAAAAAAAGCAGACACGTGTTTAAAAATATATATATATATATATTTTCCTGAATAAACTTTTAATATTATCAGCACGGAGCTAATATAGAAAAATATTACGTTAAGCCACTAAGAGAGTTAATGTATGTGAAATACTTTTAGGTATGAAATAATAAACGTTCTACTTTATGATTGTAATGTATTATTTCATTACTTTCTCTTAGACATACATGGTAGAGAAAGTATTGTTTTGGGGTGAAACTGAGTTTCCAAATTGAGTTTTTGTTACATTCATACGTTTCGAGGTCTCCTACATCTAAAAATCGTGTTTTTAGATGTTGGTCTCTGTGTGTGTGTATTTATGTATCATTTTTTTGTGATATTTACTCGTTTGGGGTCCTTTGAATCCAAAAATCATGTTTGTAGCAGCTGGTCTGTGTGTCTGTCTGTTACCAGCATATCTCAAGAACAATAAAGAGTAGAAAGTCCTAACTTGGTATTCTAAAGGTTTATCCTATAGGGATGTTGCACTAAATTTTTCCTTGAGATGAAGCAAATGGTTCGTTTACTGGGATGCCCAAGAGAATTCAAATACGTTACGTCTATTAGGGGAATTGCAGGTAAGTACAGTTTAACATCTATAGACTGCAGTAAACCAATTGAAAGGAATATATATATTTCGTATGCGTAAAAACATGTTTCATGTGGAATATGGCATGGAAATCTATCATTGTTCGTTTACAGTGCTATACAAAAGAGCTAGATAATTGTGCGACAATGCTTGAAAATTGATGGAGTGTATTTCAGAAGTAAAGTGTATTTCAGGTTGTGCCGTGTGTTTTTAATATAGGATAATATTTATGTGCACCATATGGCGTGTACATAACATTCAGAAGATATACAGGGTTGCCAATATTTAAGCCATAACATACTTTTTTATTTTTAACGTACACAAAAATCAAACCGTCTCAATTATATATATTAAAAACAAAAACTATTTTATTTACGAGACAAAACGTAAGTTATAATAAATTTTAAAACAATATATGCATATAAAAATAATTAAAATCTAGCCGTTTCGAAACCTATATTTTAATTATTTTTATATGTATATTTTGTTTTTAAATGTATTTTAAATTAAGTTTTGTCTCGTAAATAAAATTGCTTTTGTTTTCAATTATTTTTTATCGCAGTGAAAGTGATTTACTATAATATTTCACCATGACCAGAAAAGCTGCTCAGATATTGAAATTTATTTCTAATAGCCATATGGCAAATAATGTATTTTTTTTTAAAGCAAAATCGCTTTTTTTTATTATTATTTGTATATTTACACGTTTTGAGGCTTTCTAAATACCGATTTCAAACTTTCAAAGTTGTATCTTTCAAGGGGGGGGGGGGGACGGTAGTCAACCTCACACGGAATAATTTGTCAAATAAAGCTGTTTTGAAGCCTAATTTGAATTGTTTTATGACACGTTCACACAACAGTACTCATTATCTTGTCCTGAAACTCCAATCTGTCTTTATAGTATTGAATTTCTGGGTAAAAGAAAGTCATGTGAGTGATGCACCAGATTACTTTTTTCTAAAATACATAAAGTTTCTAAAATAAGTGCAAGTGACTATTATGCATTATTTATTTTATTTAGTTATTTATTTGCTTGTAATATACATCTGTGTTCTCTAATGTATAAAATGTTAGAGAAGTATTGCGATTGTCGGATCCAAGCCTTATCCAAAGATGATGTGATATTTAATAATAACCAATAATTCGCTCCTGCGTGAGGGTTATACTAAAAGCCAAATCTTATTGGCTACTCCACTGAGCGCTACTGCGCCCCAGTGTGTGCACTATCAAGATCTGTTCCACTTCCATCTTAACTCTTAACAAGAGAGTATTATGATTTTATGCCACTTGGCATACCTATTGTCACTCTTTTCCACAATTTATTTTTATACATTTAGTAAAATTAATACAAAAAGCATTACATTACAGTCCGATGCACAAAATATTATAGTGAACTTGACAGTGAATAAAAGCCGGAGTAAATGTTGTTAAAAAATATAGGAAAACTAATTGGTAACAGAAGTTTTTAAACAATCTATATAATATTTCTCTAACGTGGTCCAGTTACGATTATTTTTTTAGAAACGATACGATAATGACTTAATAAAATACGTGAGGATAAAAAATAATCTTATAATATTTCTCTAACGTGGTCCAGTTACGATTATTTTTTAAGAAACTACGATGATGACTTAATAAAATACAAGATAATAAAAAAGTAATCTATAATATTTCTCTAACGTTGTCCAGTTACGATTATTTTTTTAGAAACGATACGATAATGGCTTAATAAAATACGTGATGATAAAAAATAATCTATATAATATTTCTTTAACATTGTCCAGTTACGACTTTTTTTTTTTTTTTTTTAAAGAAACGATACGATAATGACTTAATAAAATACGTGAGGATAAAAATAACCTACATAATATTTCTGTAATGTGGTCCAGTTACAATTATTTTTTTTAAAAAACGATACGATAATGATTTAGTAAAATACGTGAGGATAAAAAAATAATACATAAGCAATATTTAAGTACGTGGACTCAGTTCAATCATCTAATAAAAGAATTTATGATATTTGTCTGATGAGATCATTTTATAGAAAAATGTATTTTTAAAAGTTGCATCTTTACGATATTTTCCAGCGTCATTATCTAGCAATATTTTAATGATATAAGCACCATATGAACTTTTGTCATAAATTGACTAAAAAACGCAATAATTCAAAATAGGTAAAAAGTTTTTTTTAACACAAAATTATGCCAAAATAAATAATTTAATTAATAAAAATGCCTCGCCAACATGGCGACGAAAATTAAACAGTCGCCATGAGGGTCCTATACTAAATCTATCCTGCCTCGCGAAATATGAAAAATGGGTCATCAAACATGAATTTTATTTTTAAGCCTTTCATTGAATGATATTGGCTTTATTATCACTCGCGTTTCATCCTACAATATTAATTTGTTTCTCCTAATAATTTGGCTTCTGATGATGTAAATTAAAATTGAGTGGAAAAATTGGCCTAAGATTTATGAGTTCCAAATTTTAAAGGTAAATAAGAAAAGAAATAAAGTGCGAAAAATTTGTACGGGTTTCCTTGTCAAGAATGATTAGTTAAAGGTTTTGAGTTTCCTTTTTTGCAAGCACTGAGAAAAGTGGAAAGTCATTTTTATTTATAAATGTTTTAGTAAAATCTCGGAAATTAATTATAAAATTCCCTTTCCGTAGAAATTGTCTATTGTTTCAGAAATTGAAAATATTTGAAAAATTTTCGAGTAATTTTGAATCGGTTTTAATCCTTGCACCACACTACAGTCGGCAACAAAAGTGTCCGAACACTATCAAAAATTCCTATGTAAAAAAGGTGCACATCATACGGTTCTGTTAAATAAATCCTTATCGAATCATTTTCTTAGCCTGACTAAGAAGAGGATTCGGCAAGGATTTATTTAACAAAACCGTATAAAGTGTACTTATTTTAAATAGGGATTTTTGCTAGTGTTCGGAGACTTTTGTTACCGACTGTACCATCAGCAAATTTTGTAATATGATGAGAAATAATTTCATTTTATTATGGAATTTCTTTATATAATTTTTGATCCATTTAAAAAAAAAAAAAAATTAATTAATTATTATACAGACCTTGCATAAAGTAATAATTTACATAGTTTCGCCACTCTCCGGATTAGAGATTACCAATATATTTTTATAGAATTTTTAATTTTATTTATTATCGAAAATGCTGTGATTAAATAAGATGAAGATAACTTCAATGAAATAGTGGTATAAAAAAATCCGAAGTGTTGACAGCTCTGTTCGTAAAATATATTTAAAATAAAATAAAATATATTTATCCTGAAATAAATAAAAATAAAATACATTTACCCTGACTTTATCTATAAAACTTAAATAACTTATTATTTTTATTATTATTCAATTACAAAAATTGCAGTATATCCTACAAAAAATTAATAAAAAATAATAATAATAACAACCGATTCAATAAATCAAGATTTTCAATTTTTTTTATTATTATTCAATTACAAAAATTGCAGTATATCCTGCTAATAATAATAATAATAATAATAATAATAATAACAACCGATTCAATAAATCAAGATTTTCAATTTTTTTTCTTAAATCTTCGTAATGTTCCTGTCAGTAATGTAATAAGTTGATAAAAGACAATCATTCATAATCTATCAAAACATATTAAATACGTGCCAACGTTTAATACTTCAGGTTGTCAAAAAAAATCGAAGATGAATAAAACATCCATTTTGTATTGCTTGACATTACGTCAAAGATTTTTTTTTTTTTTCTTTTTAATTTATGGAAGGTTATTACAGCTAACAGTTATCTTAATTGCTCGAATTAATATTTAATGCATTAGCTCATTTTTAACAGTGATTTCTGAGGAATCTGACTAAAGAAATTTCTTGAGAAATTTCTTGAAAAAAAATTTTGATTTATTTCTGAAAGTTAAATTTATAAAGAACGATTAATATTCCATTTTTGTATTCACATGTGTTAGATTAATATTTCATGATTAAATTACAATTAAATAAATGTACTTTTATGATTAATACATTTTCCAAACTAATTTCCTTTTATGTATTAAAATAAATCTATTGTTAAAATATAATTATATTTTATTAATGATATGTCACTTGAAAATATTTGAATTAAAATGGCGTACATCACATAAAAAAAAAAAAAAAAAAAAAAAAAAAAAGACAGTTTGTTAAATTATTCTAACAAATTTTAGGAAATAAGAATAAAGATTTAGTTATTTTATTTAAAGTAAATTTAACCAATACGTCTGTCTGCTTTATTATTTTCTTTTTATTACCAAGCCTTTATAAAATTAAATTGTTAACGTATTTTAGCAAATAACATGAAATGATTGTTCTATTTTTTACTAAAATCAAATTATATTATATAACTTTAGAAACAAATATATATTCTAGGATATGGCAATCACAAAACTTTCTTCTATTTTTTTCTATATAACAGAATAATCATCCACAGTACTCACAAAAAATTAACATTTCAAAAGTATTCAGTTTTGTAAAATTCTATGTAATAGATGCTATTATAAAATTAAAAAAAAAAAAATTGCAGAAAGTGGAAAAAAAAAAAAAAAAAAAACCTCTCAATCGATATATGTGAAATTAAATCAGTATAGTCTTCTATAATGGCATCTCACATATTAAGTGTCAGGTATTTATACGACTTGTACCATAAATGCTGAGGCATAGGTTTTTCCATAAACCGGGAAAATTGCAAACTAGAAGTGCCAGATGTCGATTATTATATATCCAAAATAAATCAACAATGTATTTTCTAAGGTTCATCTTCATCTCATATATCATGACTGATGCACGTATGCAAAACAGAAGCCTAAATATGGTCTTCTTGTAAATGGGATAAACAGCAGCGTATCAGCACTAGCTGCTGAGCGATACATGACAAGTCCAATCATTAACTTTTACCAAGATTGAACAAAATATAAAGTTCTGCAGAATTCCGTCCGTTATTTTGTTATCCACAAAGCACATAAAATTTTGATCATACACACAGACATTTTTTTCAACATGTTCAAATCATGTACAGAACCTCTCAAAATGATTAAATAACAGGACTTCTTGTTATTTCCGCCACCTTTTTTTTTCTCTTGAGTGGTAAATACTTTTTTTTTTCTAGAGTACCCATAAACGTTTTCAATGTTACGGTAGATGCAATGACACATTTTTCTTAAAATATCAGAGGTGTGTCTTTGGTCACAAAATATGCAGAAAATATCAATTATGATATCATCGCTTGTATCATCTAACATTGATAAAATTTTTCTTTTGCGTTTATTCTGTCCTTATAGCATTTCTCCTCTCAGCGTATTGCGGTCGCGGTAGCTCCAGTAGTAGGGCGTCGAGCTCGTAATTGGAAGATCGTGGGTTCGATACTCGAGCCGACCAAACACCGTCGTGTACACTAATGGTGGCTGGTGCATGCAAAATCCGTCGTGGCCACAATGTCTTAAATGTTGCCATCTAAATTATACCTCTGGTGGTCACCGAAGTGGGGAAACCATCCACTCCATGGAGGATAAAAATTGTGAGGGCATGTCTACGGACAATCCTTATTGGTGCGTACCTCACAGTTACTGGTTACTCATAGCGCAGTACTAGTGCAACGTTAAAAACCCAATCAAACAACGTCTCAGCGTAGCATCAAGAATGTGATGTCATGTCTTTGGATCATTTCCATATCTGGGTCATTTTCCTTCGCAAGCTATTACATTCATAGCTTTAGTGCGAGCTTTATCCCACTTTATGTTAACCTAAATCGTTTATCATAATAAAAATTAAAAATGAAGTAGCCTAAATAAAGCTTATTTCATTCAAAATTAACGTAAGAAATTTAAAAATTAACTAATCAAAACTTTTCTGTTGACATAACAAAACACTTTTTTTTTTTTTTTACTATTTTATCTGAAATAATAATACGTACATTTGAATAAACATTACGGTTATAGTCATTACTTATTCGAACGGGAATTTCTTTATGACGGAAGACAATCATTATATCTGCGAGCACTTTAGACATATAACATTAGAAAAATATTTGAAGAACAAACGAATGATCATGAAAATAAAAAGAACCAATAAAGATTTTTGCGGGGAAAAGTTTAAGCTTAATTTAAAATATAAATTAATTTTGATTTTATATAATTCCCGCAGAAAACTTTTATCGTAAGAAGTAAAAGGGGAAAAGACAGCCCAATTTTTAAGGAAAGGAAAATAGAAATAATGAGTAAAAAAATCCTCAGGGCGTATTCTGCTATTTTAAAGAAATGAAAGAAACTCATAAAAAATCTAGTTATTCGAAGTGGAAAGTAAATTATAGAATTTTTTCGGAAGAAAATTTACGAAAAAAAATTTATATGAATGAAGATTGATTGCTAAGATTTCTAGATATTTTATTACGAAATTCAGAGTTACTTGATTTATGTTATTTGAAGGATTCTGGCGCTTTTAAATTTGTTTTATCGCGTTATCAAGTAAATTCCATTGCGGATATGTATTTAAAAAACTATATTGTAATTTATTTAGTCCTTGTTCTTTTTTTTTTTTTTTTTTTTTGTAATAGCTATTTTATGTATTGTGTTTTGTTGTAGCTGTATAATGTTTAGCATTGCTGGATATTCACATTTTAATGATTTCATAAAAAAAAAAAAAAAAAAAAAAAAAAAAAAAACGCTGTTTCCGTATAATGTCTTTTTGTCTTTTTTTATATCCTAAGTATGTATTTTTACGATGGAGTTATATAATTTTATTTTAATGTTATTGTTAAATTTGTGTCGGTGGTATTTATCGATGGATATTATACTGTTATTTAAATATATTTTTCTGTCAAACACTCAAATTTATTTACTAGTTAAAAAATAATTAAAATAAGACAATAAATAAATAAATAAATAAACATACAGTTCGTATAGAATTATTTACTATAGGTATATCATTTTTAGAAATACATTTCCATAGATCGTAATCCATCGGAAGAATGTGCGTGTCCTCATAGAGAAACCATTAGCGTCTTTTATACAATTTTTATTCGAGAACACGACATAGTGAACTTTAAAAATGTCTATCAAATTCAAATTATCATAAACAATACTTCTTAAAATTGAAGCAAAATAAAAAAAATCGATGTCATAATCACTTTTAAGCCCCGTTAAAATCTTTAAAATCTAGAATTTAGCTGAAAAGGGGCTTGCAACAAATTCTAATTACATCCTTTAATACATCAGAATATGTTTACAGGGCCCGATAACAAATTCCTAATGCTAATCGCACCAGAAAAGTCACTAGAAAAATATATTTCCGGCTTATGGCAAACATATGTCTTTTTTTTTTTTTTTTTTTTTTTTTTTTTTTTATGTTTTGAGCAATTAAAAGGTATAAAAAGCTTGGATGCTTTATAGAAAAAACTATGTTGCATTGTAATACTCATGGGTGTTCCTGCACATAAATTAGTCGTGCTATGTATAATATTATCTTCAATAAGCGATATGTCACAGTGAACTTGAATAGCGTATATCAGTTTTAAGGCATTTTAACATTTATTACAGTAGTTACCAAAGTTTAAAGACAGGTGGATAGACAAAGTGTCAGACGAAAATAGTTAAAAAAAAAATAAATAAATAAATAAATAAATAAATAATCTTTTCAAGTTTGTTAGTAACTACATCGCGCTGAATAAATAAATAAATAAATAAATAAAAATTTGACCCCTGATAGTATTCTTGCTGACTCTTATGTAATATGACCTCCTGAATACGAATATGACTTCCATTTTGACCAATTACCCACCGTTTCCTAGGAACAGCACACCAATCCCAAAATTTTATCTCTTTTCGTTTATTTTATGGCCATGAGTATGACTTGGGGAGGGGGGATTATTTTAACACTAAAAAACATCTATTATTATTGTCATTTATTATACATTATATATATATATATATATATATATATATATATATATATATATATATATATATATATATATATAATGTATAATAAATGACAATAATAATAGATTAATAAATTATAATGAATGCAATTTATAATGTAAGAGGCAAATCCCCCCACCCCCTAAATTTTCCCCTTGGTACAAATGTTCATGTTTTAGAATTTTTCATCTCTGTAGACCCTCAGAAGATGTTTAACAGCTAAAAATATCCCCCCCCCCTTTCCCCTGTCCAAATTAAATTCACAGCCATAAAATTTCCGAACAGTCATAAAAATGGGTTTTTGTCCCCCCAAAACGAGGGTGATGGGGCAAAATGTGCATCGTATTCGGATTCAAGAAATCATTTTAGATAAGAATTTCCAAGAATAGTGTTGTGGGCGATTTTCTTACAGAGCAGTGTTATTGAAAAAGAATGAAATCTTCAAAAATATGCTTCAGTGAGAAATATGTATAAAAACATGGCAACCCTTTAATAATTTTGAATGAATCTATTTTGACAAATAATATATAACCGATTTCATTTAATATCACACTTCTTTTTAAGTCAATGTAAGAACCTTAATACAAATATCACGTATCAAAATGACAGACGATTTTTCTTTTCTCTGATTTATATCAGAATATAGTTTCGAAGCGAAATATATTTCTTTTTATACATGATTTCCGAAGCACAAAAACAAGGGAAATAAAATAGACTGTTTTTAATTTTATTAATCTATCTAATAAACATTATCTTAGAAAAATCAAGCAACAACCTGTATTCTTGTATTTTATTTTTGCTCATAATTTTGAGGAAGTGAACATAAAAATATAAAAGTTTAATTGCACGTACTCGTTATTCAATCATTATTTCAACTTTATGTAACTTTATCATAAGTAATATGTTTTAAACAGATATTAATTTTAAAAATTTTAAACTAAGCTTTCGAAGAAATGAAAAAATTATCAATTTTAGAAAAGAAAACCAAAGGAGAATAGGTTTTAAAGATGCATTATAGACATTTGAAAATAAACGTGCTTTCATGCGTTAAACTAAAGCGAATTTTTTCTTCCGTATCTTTTGTCGTATTGGAATAACTTTAAAATTATATACATACGAACAGAATATTTGGTGTAAAATGGTTTATTGACAGTTTCATTATTCTGGTGATTTTTATTTTTTTTACAATTTAATAATTATATTTCTACAAGATGTCAAAAAAGAAAGGAAATGCGGGGAGAAAAATCATGTTTAAATTTAACATATTTGGATAAATTTGCATATTCATATTTCTGTAATTCATTGTTAATACCGATTCCCATTTAGCTTATTATTATTATTATTATTATTAGTGCTTAATATTTTTTATTTCTTCCAAAGCTCGTTTTAGGATAGTAAGCAAAGTAATATCAGTTTTAAAATTATTACTTGTGTTAAAGTTATATAAAATGAATGTATTGATTGATAACGAACATATAACCCAAATATTAAAAATTATGCGAAAAATAAAAAAAAAAATAAAAATAAAAATGAGGTTTTTACTAATAAATTAAAATTAATTAATTATTTATTTTTGAGGTTTAATCTTGTACCCCTCTATAATATCGGGCTTGCTAAAGTCTGCATCAAATAAATATTTATAGTAAAACGAAAACGAAAGTTGTAGTAAATGAATTTAAAGAACTTCGTAGTAACGCACTTTAATTTCTCCTGAAATCTTTAACACGTTGAGTGCCACTTCAGCCATCATCGGTGGCTGACACTAAACTTTCCGTTTAGGACGCGTCAATCACCGGTTGCTGAGAGTATAACATATGATAGATATATATATAATGTACACTGTTTTAAGTAATTACGGAAAATTTCTTTAAAATTTACTTAGTTATTATTTATTACAAGATTATATCATTAAGGCATTTTAATGGATTTTATCGAAACACGCTAAACATAATACGCATTGCTATGCAGCAATATCAGCTTCTAAGCAGCGCACGTGGCCTGACCGGGATTTTCTTAAGAATTCGAGTGGCGCTCAACGTGTCAAATATAGAACAATGTGCTTTTCTGTCGTAGTGCATTTTCTCTTGTTAGTTCCTTATCATTAGTCTTTCACACACTACATCTATGAGATACTAATGGTAAAGAACTAACGTTTTTATCTTAAATGATAGGAACCTAAGTCTCTATGAGTATGCAAGACTTAGGTGTTCGGGAAATTTTTCGCCTTCCATTTAAGAAATCTAAAAACATAGAAATGACTTGATTTCCGTCTATAGGTTAATAATTTTCTTAATTTGTCAGTTATTTAGACTGTAACTCATGCAACGCCTTTAATATCAAAAACGTAGCAGGAAGATTAACCAGAAAAATGTTGCATGTAATTATATTTTACATTCACCTATATTGCTAACAACAGTGCCTTCAATTCTTTTAAGTCTCATTTTTCTGAATGATTCACTATAATTTTCAAATATCTATGTACGTGACAAACATAGTGTAAGGGTTTGTAACTCAAGAACTGACGTACACTCATTCCATAGTTGCCCACCTTTCTAATTTTTAAATCAGATTTATCACCAGCATTTTGTTTATTATAGAAATACAGGGTGATTATACTTAAAGTTATTATTTCAAAACGCTATAATTTTAAAGCTACCGTTGGGAATGATTTGATATTTTACCAGAACAATTGTTAGGCAATAGAATTTTGCTTGGCAAAGAAAAAAAAAAGAAGTTCCAAAATGTACCGTTAATCATTTGTAAGATGTTTGTTTCAAGAAGCTTCTATTTTTCTCTTGTCACTATTACTGTTTCTGTTGTAAACATATATTCTTGTCTTTTTGTTGAAAAAGTTGTCGTAAACCCTTAAATTCTATTGTTTTCTGCTATTCTATTATATTACTAACAACATTCCTGTGTATAATGAACCTATTTAGGCATTTCTTTTCAGACTAATTGACAGTGTCATCTATAGGCACATTTTATAAATATTTTTTCCTTTGCCAAACATACCTCCATTGATTGGCGATAGTTCTGGTAAAATATCAAGTCATTTGGATTGTTAGTTTTAAAATTATAGCGTTTTCAAATCGTAACTTTAATTATAATCACCCTGTATTTCATGTAATTTTTCCATGATTAAATAAATTGAAAATTGTTATAGAAAATTTCTGGTAGTATATCTCCCACCCAATTTGGGAGACATGACAACTATGCTATGCATACTTCTTTTTACTCACCTAAAATACTACAGATTTGATTTTGTCGTATTTAGAAAGTAGATGGACCTGCTACACCAAAAGACATTTTCAGTTAGAGTATTTGGGCTACATGTGTGATACTTTTATTTTGGCTTCAACGTAACCAAGAACACAAAAACTCGCAAAAATAATAAGTATTATGAGACAGTATGCTGATTTTATTTTATTTATGATAATACATGTAAGAGACATGTTATGACAATACATGTTATGACAATACATGATATTTCCCAGTCCCAATTTCAACGACATGTTTAAAAGTTGTATACATGTGTATAAGTATCAACTAGTACGGCTTTTTAATACCAATATTTCTTTGAAAATATTTCATCATGTTTAATCGCAGAAAACTAGTAAACATATTTTAAAATTTTCCGGTTAAAAAAAAAAAAAGTTGTAATAACTGATAGATATGTCAGTGCTTGTAATACGGAATCATAGAAATTTTGACACGAGGTATTTAAAAAAAAAAAAAAAAAAAAAACTGATTAATTTTTAGTGTTATGCTTCTACTTTTATTAAACAATAGAAATGTTTTTTGTATTTTATTAGATAAAAGTGACGGAATTTATAATACAAGTGATAGAAAAGGGATAAATAATCTTTGGTATGGAGATAGATTAAAAGTATTTATTTTACTCATCATTTTATTTTATTTATTTGTTTAATGTAATAGCCAAATCAAGCTAGATTTCATTTTGTATGTGTTACAGCTTTACATTGGTGTTTCAATCAATACTTTGACTATGTAACTCCATTTTATTTCCGAGTAAAAATAAAGCATATATATTCAATATTAAGTAGCTATCATCGTAAAACTCAACTTTAAAAATTCATTGAAATGCAAAAAAATAAAGGAATATCTATCTACTTCTTCTTTCGGATATCGGTTTATACATGAATGGAATTTATATTACAAGAGATCACTATTTGATATATTTGGTGGTATGCAAAAATATTTTATGCAAAAAAATTGTTTTTGATATCAAATGTATGAAGAATATTAAGGTTAAAATATTATTCTTTTATTAGCTTCGTGTTGGTGACAGCCCAACAAATGCAGAATTTTTTTAACGTTTTGCATTATTTAAAAGCTTGTTAATTGTATTTTTTTACACATTTCAAAAGAATATTAACTTACAAAAAGCACATTAAACCAATTAAATACATTTAACTGATAAACACGTTAAACCATATCTATTTTAGATGCTTCGTTTACCTTGCAACAGCACGTTTCGTGTTTACTTTTCCTTGCTGAAATTTAACACAAAAAATATTTCATTATTATTATTATTATTATTATTATTATTGTGAATTATTAGAAATGAATGATATCCCGTTTACTTATAGTTATGTATTTGTAAATAAATAACGCAAAAAATGCCTTTAGAATAATCATTTTTTAAGAATATATAATAATGTTCTTGATACGGGAAACAACAGTTAGAAAAACCTAATTATAAAATTGCCTCTTTTTCTTATGAACTCAAGTACTAACAAGTAAATAAAAAAATAGTTTAAAAAAAACTACTAAAAATAAATAAATAAATAAAAGATTTTATATGAAACCTACTTCAGTGTTCCCGTTAAAGGTGCCAAGCACCCTTTACCCTTTTTATCCCACCGGGACTTTAAAGTCCCACCAAAAAAATTCATCATTATAGCCTAAATTTACTACAGGATTTCATTGGAACTTCAATGTCCCTATAGTTTAAGCTTTCCCTTTAGTTAATCTATAGTTTAAGCTAAATTTAATATGAGAGGTTTCTCATGCAACAAAGAAATATAATAAGAAAGATTCAAACTATTTTTTCTAAAAATATGGTAATTTTGGATATAAAGGGTTAAGTGAATTAACTGTTTGGAATATTTTTTATTTTATTTTTTTAATATTTATAATTTGTATTTTAATTAATTACAATATGTATTTCTTCCAAAATTTTGATATTTTTATTTATTGAAAAGTTATGATTTTTAATGGCATCATTGGTTATATTAAACATTAATACAAACTTCTCAGTTGCTTTGTTAGCTATATTAATTTGTACTCTGCAATTACTCCTATTATATATATATATATATATATATATATATATATATATATATATATATATATATATATATATATTACCTATGAAATAAATTTATGACTAATTATAAGATTTTTTGTCTTATGGAGTGAAAAATTGGTAATGAAAGGGTTAAATATTAAAGATGCTTGTAAAAATGTGGTCAAATACAATTGGTGATATACTGCATTATAAATTTAATTTTAATAAAATTGTGTTTGCTAAAATAACCTAATTATTTCAAAACGTGATTAAAGGAATTTTTGCATAATAAACTCTAATTTAAATGTATAAACAAACAGCAAGATTACATTCTATCTTATAAAAGCAATGTCAAAAATGTTTGACTAAAATGATATAAAGTAAAAAAAAAAAAAAAAATAATAATTATAGTAGTAATAATAATTATCAACATTTTGTGATATTGGTCTTTAACTGTAATCTTCAGCAGTTTAATTAAAGTCCAACTAAATACCAAGTTTCGCTAATTTTCGTTCAATGGTTCGTAAGCACTGTTGCCAAACTCTGATAATTTTTTGTTCAATTTTCACCAATAATTTTGATATCAAGTGATATTTGATATACATAACAGAGAAATCGAATCGAAAAATCATTGATTGTGTATGTCAAATATCACTCCTCAAAAGTATTGGTGACAGTTGAATAAAAATGTCGAGATGTCTGACAACACTGTTCGTGAGATACAAAAGGTTTGATACACCAAAAGTCTACAAAAGGTTTGATACACTAAACAAACACACACAAAAACATTTAGACAGATTTTTTTTTATCGCAAATCGTATTCAAGTCATCACAAAACGTATAGTTCCCTCGAAAATTGAGGTTGAAAAATTAGACAAATCTAATAATTTCTTATTATGTATATAAACGAATGTTTAAAACTGAGCTTTATGGTTAAGACAAAAACATAGTAAGCATTGCACAATTTGTATCGAATATTTACTAACAAAATAACACTACATTTTCAGTGCAGTTTAGCGTATTGGTTTTTACTTTTTAGCGTAATTTCTTTATCAAAACGCAATTTCTTATGTAACGTTACATGATGACATGACATGAAGATGATTATAAATGTATATAAAAGTTAACAAATGACTGTTATTTAGTAATTGCGGTTTTATTAATGACACTGCGCTGAAAATAAAAATAAAAATAAAGAAATAAAGAAATAAATCCGAGTTGTGATACCATTCACGCTAATTCTTATGTAAAATGACCTAATGAATCCGAATATGACTCCCATTTTATCCACTTGTCTACCGTTTTCTTGGGACAACAACCCCCCCCCCCCCAATTTTTATCACTGTTCGGTAATTTTATGGCCATGCATTTGATTTGGAGGAATTAATTTAACACTAAAAACAATATATATATGATGTTTAATATGTAACATTAATAATCGATTTTAAAAAATATAAGAAACGTAATACATAATTTCAGAGGCAAATCCCTCCCCCCTAAATTTTCCCCATGCCACGAATGTTCATGTTTTGTAGCCCCTCAGAAGATATTTAACAGTTAAAATAATCCTCCCCATCCCTCACCTAAAAATCAAATTTTTAGCCATAAAATTACCGAAAAGTAATACAAATAGGGGACCGTTCCTAAAAACGGTCGTTGATAGGAGAAAATGGGCGTTCTATTCGGATTCAAGAAGTCATTTTACATAAGAATTTGCAAAAATGGTGTTGGAGGCATGTAGAGCAGTGTTATAAATATTGATTTAGTCAATTGATTAGTTATTGATTAGTTATTGAGTTCTGATTTAGTTATTGATTTAGCCAATCAGTTCCAACGTGAATATTATACTAATGATAGAAATCAGAAGACATTAAAGTTATTGTGAATGCATACAAAAGTTAACGAAAGGCAATCATTTGAAATTTCGATTTCATAGTTTACAAATATCAAATTTTCTTGAGATAAAAGAATGCCATCTTCAATTTGATGATATTACAAGAGAATAGGAGACATTTAAATTATTATGGTTGTATACAAAAGTTAACGAATGACGGCCATTTGAATATACCGATTTCATTGATAATAAATATCACATTTTGTAAAGATGAATCAGTTGCCATCGTGGATATGATATTAATGCAAATGAGCAGACTGTATTAAAATTATTATGACAATACACAAAAATTAACTACTGATGGTCATTAGGAAATTTCAATTTCAATTATCACAAAAATAGCATTTCTGTTAAGATAAAAATAAAACCGTAATATAGTGAATTTGATACGGTAGCAAAAGAGCAGAAGACATTAAAGTTATTCTGACTGTATACAAAAGTTAACGAATGACGGTCATTCTAAAATACCGATTCAATTAATGGCAAATACCGCTTTTTATTAAGACGAATCAGTGCTGTTATGAATATTATGTAAATGCGAGACAGCTGAAGTATATTTTATGTATTTTGTTTCGCTAAATAAAATACATTTGTCTTGACTATTTTTTTTTTTTTTTTTTCGTTTGTGTGTGTATTTTTCGTTAACTTCTAGAAATAAAATGAATATTACGAATATTGTAATAAAGTATTGAGTAAGTAAAAAAATAAAAACTTACAAAGTGTATAAAAATGATTAAATTTATAAATTAGTTTTTACAATTAATTATGGTGTGATTATTTAAACAGAAAGAAATACTTTCAGCATAATTTTACAAAAAAAGAAAAAAAAAAAAGTGTATGAGAAAAGAAGATAAAATAAATGATGAGAAACAAAAACAAAAGAAAAGAAATTTTCAAAAGTCTTTATAATTAAATGTAAAGTAACATTATTTGATCTTCCGTTTAAATTTAATGCAATTGAGGAAATAATAAACAAACATTTAAAGAAAATTTTCTATATGTAAAAAACAATTGAAAATTTTCATTTGAAATAATAAATATTCAAGTTTTGCCTCAGGAAACAACTCCACTTATATATTATTTTGCCTTTTATTTTTCTCTAATTCCCTTCTTTCAAATTTCACCAATGTTCTAAAAAAGTATTGAGTATAAAATGTTCTTTTTAGTTATAATGAAAATTGGTTGCTTCATGAAAATTTATTTGTTATTATTATTATTATTATTATTATTTTTTATGTGTGTGTACGTAGGTGTAATTTTACGAGTAAAATGGATTTTTTTAAATAAAATATTTTTACGTAAAATCCCTAAAATATCAAATGTTAAAAATAAGAAAAAACAAGTTTATTGATGATTATACATTTTTTTTTTTTTTTTTTTTTTTTTGTAAGCGAGATGTTCTATAAAACTGTAAATAGTTTGAAAAATAAATAAATAAATAAATAAATAAATAAAGATATTTAAAACTGTTTAGTCCGCATGGCTTTTAATTTCTCTTACCATGGCCAAATTTTCGAAACTGATTTTTTTTTTTTTCATTTACCCGTTTTGAGGTTCCCTGAATCCAATAATCATGTTTTTAGCGGTTGGACTCTCTCTCTCTCTGTGTGTGTGTATGTCTGCCTGTTATCTCAAGAACAAATAGTAGCAAGCAGTCCAAACTCAGTATTATAAATGTGTATTATGTGAGGATACTACAGTAAACTTTTCGTTGAGATCAAGGAAATGTTCGTGTATAGAGCCATCCAAGATAATTCAAATACATTATGCCTATGGGTCTATTTATGGTAAGTGTATTGGCTGACTTAAACGAAACGGAATGAACAAAATTTATTATATTCATAAAAGCATGGTTTGTGTAGATTGTGGTATGGAAATAATTCATCATTCATTTACAGGGCTGCACAAAGTACTTGGATGTATTGGGGCTATACTTGGAAATTGCTGGAGTAGTAATTCCTTTTGTGTTAGATGATTTTCAAGTAAGACTAATTTTAACTACAGAGTATTGTTTATAGTACAT
The DNA here is from genome assembly GCA_963930645.1 of Salticus scenicus. NCBI lineage: Eukaryota > Metazoa > Arthropoda > Arachnida > Araneae > Salticidae > Salticus > Salticus scenicus. Next base: position 81,713,397 of record OZ005654.1, on the reverse strand, counting down.
ATTGATTATAGATAATATACACGGCTATCCAGAATTAAGCAAAACGTTCTTTTCTATTGAATGTAATTAATGGGAGTGCTTTATATTTTTTACTATGTTGACGAATATAGCAAAATTAACTTTTGATATCCATACTGTAAACACAGTTTTTTTTTAAATTTTATCTACAATTCTGCTTTTTTTTTTTTTTTTTTTTATAATATCACGTTTTGAGGTGATCTGATTATAAAAACCAATTTTTTGCGGTTGATCTATTTTTGTATATCAGTTATCAACAAACTTAAAAACAAATAACTGCAGGAAATTCAAATTTGACATTTTGAATTCCGTATTAGGTTATTACTTAAAAATTTGATCAAGACTGGTAAGTTTGAAAGCAAGTAATTAACAGATTAAATTTTTTTAAGTGATTTTATGCGCTGGGATTGAACGGAGGGTTGGGGGGAGGGGGGGGGGGGTTAGTCCCACCTCATACAAAATTAAATGTCAAATAAAACGGTTCCTAAACCAATTTTAGAGTATTTTTATTGTAGACTGAACTTTACTATCTTATCTTTATTATCTTATTGATCATAACATTTAATATTCAGTCTATCATTGGAATATTGAAATGCAACGTAAGAGAAAGTCGTGTGAGAGACACGTCAGATTATTTTTTTTATTAAAGAAAAATATAGTTTAAATATTAATTGGTAGAGGGAACATACATTCAAAATTACCTTAAACTTTCTTCGAAAATTACTTTTATTATTTACTTTTTTTATGTAGGTAACTGTTCATAATCATACAATGAGATATCTTGTGTCTGCAGTTAGAAATTAATTTATAATTATACATTATGCATTTTATAGAATTTTGAATGTCCTAATTCGTCTAAATATTTGCAACAGGCGCCCTCTGTGTGGAAATATATTTATTATTATTATTATTATTATTTTTTTTTTTTTTTTTTTAAGTAATTACTTTTGTGTTAGGATAATGCTCTTGCGTCGTAGATAGAATTCATGCAAAGAACTTCTACCATCATTTCACTCATTGTGTTTTATTCATCAAGTAGGATAACTTCTTTTCTTAAAGGAAGAAACATACTTTATGAGTCAAGTGAGAACATCTCGAACGAATATTTACAAACATTGCATTTTTCCTTTTTTTTTTTTTTTTTTTTTTCGTATTAAAAATCTATCTATCTATAATAATAAATGGAAAGGTTTGTCTGTCTGTCTGTCTGTCTGTCTGTTCTTTTATACGTTCAGTCCCTACTGAACGCAGAAACACAAGAATTGACATACGGATGCTCTGGAGACTTTCCGAATTTTTCTCGAAACAGAATTTAAAAATCTTAATTAGTTTCGGAGATATTAATTAAAATTTGACCCATGTCGATCGAACAATGACCAAAAATCCTTATTGCTTAAAAAGAAGCATTCTATCAGCATTCAGCAGACGATTTTAACGGCTGTCTCGAACGGAAACAAAACAGGTGCAAGTCATTAATGTCACATGATCTTTAACTGGGGTTAAAAATTGCAAATTTCAAAGTGCTTCAAATTTTATTTTTCGTACACAACACTTAATATACAACCTTTTCAGCACAAAACCAACCTGCAGTTAAAATTTCATCAATTTTCATTAATAAACAAAGCAGTTACATTTTAATTGCAAAATAAATTTTATTCTAACACGTAATCCATCTTTCAATAGACGATAGAAGTTTCCATAGCAATAAAATACATTTGAAGGAACTAAAAAATACTTTTTCTTTTTCTTTTTACTTCCTATTTCAAATTCCAATTAAATTATTTTTAATACATCATTCGAAAGATATTTTAAAGTTGTTTTAAATTATCGAAAGTTTTCACCAGATTTACACGTTTTGAGGTCTCCTGAATTAGTTTTCTTTTGTATCTCAGCTACTAATTAAAATATTTTCATAAGTAATGCATCATTAGAAAGCTTTTTTGATTTGGAATCGAACAGTGGAATACAGAAATTTGTACCGCCAGATGGCGCTGTAATATTTTAAAATTACAATATTTCATTTTTTCAATTTCTAATTATGATTAAATTATTTTGAATACATCATTCGAAAGATATTTTAAAGTTCTTTTAAATTATCGAAAGTTTTCACCAGATTTACACGTTTTGAGGTGTCCTGAATCAGTTTTCTTTTATATCTCAGAAATTAATTAAAAAAATTCCATAAGTAATACATCATTTGAAAGCTTTGTTGACTTGATACACATTTTAAAGTACTTTTACATTATCGAAAATGGAATTCGAGATTTCACCCGATTTACACGTTTTGAGGTGTCCTGATTAGGTTTTCTTTTGTATCTCAGCTACTAATTAAAATAATTTTATAAGTAATACGTCATTAGAAAGCTTTTTTGATTTGGAATCGAACAGTGGATTACAGAAATTTCTACCGCCAGATGGCGCTGTAATACATTCAAATTTCAATATTTCAATTTCTAATTATCATTAAATTATTTTTAATGCATCATTCGAAAGATATTTTAAAGTTCTTTTATATTATAGACAGTTTTCACCAGATTTACACGTTTTGAGGTCTCCTAAATTAGTTTTCTTTTGTATCTCAGCTACTAATTAAAATAATTTAGTAAGTAATACATCATTAGAAAGCTTTTCGAACAGTGGATTACAGAAATTTGTACCGCCAGATGGCGCTGTAATATTTTAAAATTTCAATATTTCAATTTCTAATTATGATTAAATTATTTATAATACAGCATTCGAAAGATATTTTAAAGTTCTTTTAAATTATCGAAAATTTTCACCAGATTTACACGTTTTGAGGTGTCCTGAATAAGTTTTATTTTGTATCTCAGCTACTAATTAAAATAATTTCATAAGTAATACATCATTAGAAAGTTTTTTTTGATTTGGAATCGAACAGTGGAATACAGAAATTTGTACCGCCAGATGGCGCTGTAATATTTTAAAATTTCAAAATTTCAATATTTCAATTTCTAATTATGATTAAATTATTTGTAATACATCATTCGAAAGATATTTTAAAGTTCTTTTAAATTATCGAAAATTTTCACCAGATTTACACGTTTTGAGGTGTCCTGAATCAGTTTTTTTTGTATCTCAGTTATTAATTAAAAAGAGTTCATAAGTAATACATCATTTGAAAGCTTATTTTAGTTGATACACATTTTAAAGTACTTTTGCATTATCGAAAATGGAATTCGAGATTTCACCCGATTTACACGTTTTGAGGTGTCCTGATTAGGTTTTCTTTTGTATCTCATCTACTAATTAAAATAATTTCATGAGTAATACATCATTTGAAAGCTTTGTTGATCTGGAATGGAACAATAGATTACAGAAATTTCTACCGCCAGATGGCGCTGTAATATTTTTAAATTTCAATATTTCATATTCTAATTATGATTAAATTATTTCTAATACATCATTCGAAAGATATTTTAAAGTTCTTTTACATTATCGAAAGTGGAATTCGAGATTTCACCTGATTTACAATTTAAAGTGTCCTGATCAGGTTTTCTTTTGCATCTCAGCTAATTGAGTAAGACCGTTCAAAATTGGTATATGCAAGTTAATTAGGAGGGGCTGGAACGGTGGGGAAGGAATAGGCGCGCAGCGCGCATGGGTTTGGCACCCGGTGCGAGTTTTTACCCGATGATAAAAGATTTTTTTTTTTTAATTTTATTTTCTTAATAAAAGTTTGAGTTGAGAAGGAATATGCGTGTACAACGCACGTATATCCTCAAACGTGCGCGCGCAGCGCGCATGGGTCTGCGCTGCCGAAGGCAGTGGCGTCCCGGTGTGAGTTTTTACCCGATGCTAAATGATATATTTTTTATTTCCTTTTCTTGAGAATGAAAGTTTATGAGTAATAACATGGAATTTTGAGAAGTCATAAGGATGGTGAAGGAATACATGCGCGCAATGGTGCGACATTTTTCCTGATCATATTTTTTTTTCTTTTTTTTATCACATGATAAAAATTAATGCAATTTTGAGAATTCATTAATTATTGTGATTCATTTAAAAATAGTGACCAGCGAAGCGGGCGTAGCCTGCTAGTCTATAATAATAAAAGAAGATGTTTGTCTGTCTGTCAGTCTGACTGTCTGTGCATCTATACGTTCAGCCCCTACTGAACGCAGAAGTATAAAATTTGACACACGGGTGCTCAAAAGCCTTCCCGAGTTGATAGTGAAAACAAAATTTAAAAATTTTAATTAGTTCCGTAGATATTAATTAAAATGTAAAAAGCGATCTCAATTAATAGATATTTTAACGGAGTTAAAATCAGAAAAAGTGGAAAATAAATTAGAAATATTAGTTTGATCGTTACAAATTTGGTACCAAATGAAAGGGGATTTTTTTCCGAATCTGAGAGTGGAAGTGGCTTATCTCTACAGCAATTAGATTTTTTAAAATTAACTAAAGAATGAAATTTAGTTGGCAACAGACAGAACACTTAATTATTTCATTTATATCAAAGATTCTTCAGCGCCAGGTGCTAGACATGCTGGCTAGACTATTCCTTCCGGTCGGGAAAATTTGTTTTCTTTTCTCGACCACATGACAAAGTACTGGAAATAAAAAAAGTAGTTTTTGAATTTTTTCAATTTGAAATCCATCAAAAGCAGAACTTTGAAATTGCCCGTCATTATGACTCACCTGTATGCAGTTAAAAAAGTATAGCTTTAAAAATAAAATAAATAGACATATATTTATTTAAATTCATTTTTATTTCATCTGTTAATGACACCAAAAGTTACTTTTAACAAAATAATATTGATTTTTTTTTTCCTTTTTTTTATGAATTCGGTTGTAAAAAAGCAGTTTTGGAATTCTTAAATTTTAGACGGATTTCAATAGAAATCGTTAATCGCCCTTGATAGATTAGCCATTTTGAGTCTAAAATATATCAAAGATATTAATTATTGTAATACATAATACATCATTCAAAAGATATTTTAAAGTATTTTTATTCCAGGCTATTAAAATGATATAAGCCGTTCAAATTCTGTACGAAACTTTCGGAGAAAACTACGGAAAATCCAGAAAATTTTTATTATTTTATATTTTACAGTTTCAAATTCAGATTTTCGCTCACATTTCGTACTAATAATTTTTAACGGTATATAGCCCGGAATTAAGCAAGTTTTGGAGAAAACCACAGATAAGTCAGACACAAATCTTTAAAAAAAAATGTTTGTATTATCTTTGTATTTCAGCTTCTAATGAGTATAATTCTATTTTTATATTATCGAAAGTGGAATTCGAGATTTCACCTGATTTACACGTTTTAAGGTTTCCTGATTAGGTTTTCTTTTGTATCTCAGCTACTAATCAAAATAATTTCATAAGTAATACATGTTCTAAAACGGGGATAAGGCGCCGCAGGCGCCACTGAGCGGAACTTAGCTGAAGTCAGAAATTTGAAAGATCATAACATGGTGAGCGAACAGTTTGTTTCAGATATTGAAAAGGGAAGAGGGCGCCGAAGGCGCTACCGCACGGGAATTTACTGCGATTTCAATAAGCTATTTTCACGATATATCAAAATAAGCTGTTATTAGACCTGAAACGGGAAAAAGGCGCCGCAGGCCCCACCGAGCGGGAGTTTCATAAAGTCGGATTTTCCAGGGATCGCGAACCAGCTGGTCGCCGAAGGCGGCTAGTAAGTAAATAAATACATATTGGAACAATCCAATACATATTGGATACATCAGAAATAAAGCAGTCGATTCAAAACTAAGGAAAACAAAACAAAAAAATTAGCATTCGAAAGTGTAAACCTTTTCATGTTAAGAATACCTTATTTATATATATAAAAAAAAAAAAAAAAATCTATATTGGATACAGTGAAGTAAAAGAATATTCTTCCGCATGAGATACTTAGTTATTTCAGGAAAATTAACAGGTGTCGTGATTAAGTAGGTCAAGTTTAGAAATTGGTTATTGGTGTTTCATAAAACGGCTCTACCGATTTTTATTTTTCTACGTGAACTTTTTGTTATATGTCTTTATGACGTATGTATTAGTTTACTTTTACAGAAAAACTGTTAGATGCCTGATTTGTTCAGCCAATATTTTTGTCTTCTGACTACACTATCACCAAATATATATATATATATATATATATATATATATGTTGTATGTGTAATAGTGGGTTATGAAGTCATGTGGCTGTTATACACAAACTCTTTAAAATAGTGTTTTCAAAACTATTATTTTTTATCCTAAATTTGTTCGTTGGGTATAACAGGATATTTTGAATCGATATTATTTTGTTTCAGGATTTATTTACTGTAAATGTATATTGTAACTACTTACATGATGATTTTAGAATTTATATGAAAGTTTGATTGATTTTGTTTTGATTTACTCAAAAAAAGAATCGAGTTAGATTTATGTAGTGTATAGATTATTTTGCTCATCTAAATAAGCTATTTTTGACTAAGTGGAAGTAATTTAAAATTTACCAACATGTATTCTGGTAAACAAGATTTTTTTAGATGTTACTGCTGTCTTTTTCGCATTAAAAGAGAGAGATGTGCATTTGTTTGTTACAAGAATATTTAATTTACAGACTGTATTGAACGAAACAGCGATAACGATGTAGTTTTTCAAGTTTCAAGTAAATAGTTCTACTGTTCTTTTTATGTGCGTGTACGTATGATCGTCATTATTTTAAAAAGAATCGAGTTAGATTTCTGTAGTGTATATATTATTTTGCTGACCTAAATAAGCTTCCTTTGACTGAGTGGAATTAATTTAAATTTTACCAACATCTATCCTGGGAAACTAGAATTTTTAGATGTTATTGCAGTCTTTTCGACATTAAAACAGACACATGTGCATTTGTTTGTTACAAAAATATTTAATTTACAGATTGTATTGAACGAAACAGTGACAGCAAGGTAGTTTTTCAAGTTTTAAGTAAACAGTTTTACGGTTCAATTTATGTGCGTGCACGTATGATCATCATTATTTTATACTATAAGTTTCACGTAATGGTGAGGGTGACAAAATTTAATTAATAAAACGTTTGGACACAAATACTGAAAATAAAATGGCATAAGTTTAAAATATCTCCATATATATATATATATATATATATATATATATATATATATATTTAAGTACATAACGTTATTTAATTATCATTTAAAAATAGAGATATCGAACTCAAAACAATCTTCATTAAAATGTCTTTGATTATTATTTTGAATATCTGTTTTATTATATTATATGTTAAAAAATGTTATTATTATTATTATTATTATTTTATTTTTTACAATGCAGTATTTTTAATAAAATATGTTTAAGTGATGACAACATGAATATTTATTTGAGAATAGCAAGTTAAAAGTAAAAAAAAAAAAAAAAAAAAAAAAAAAAAAAAAAATTGCCTATTGTGAACTTCTTTCAAAAAATTATGAGTATAAAGTTAATGATTTTCCGAAATCTAACACAATCTATAAAACCCTTAGCAACTTCTTTTAATAATTTTACAAAGAATTAAAAATTTGTGATCAAGTGAAACATAATCTTTTTTTTAATTTTCTAAAAACGATTTTTAAAAGGATAAGAACGCTTAACGTATTCAAATACATAAATAAGTATTAAAAAGAAAAAAGTATTTTAAACAAAATGAATTTGACTATAATTTTTATTTTAATTAATTAAAAGTATAATGCTAATGATTTTCAAAAAGGTGACACAATCTTTAAATATCACATCTTTTTACTTATTTATTTTTACTTTCTCTTACTCATAATGTAGGGAAAGTATTGTCTATAGGTCAAATTTTCGAAAGCGAGTTTTTTTTTATTTACACGTTTTGAGGAACCCTGAATCCAAAAATAATTATTTTAGCAGTTGGTCTCTGTGCCTGCCTGTGTGTATGTGAGTGTGTCTGTGTGTCTGTGTGTCTGTCTGTTATCAGCATATCTAAAGAAAAAAAATGGTAGCAGAAAGTCCACACTTGGTATTTATTCTAAATGTGTATGATATAGGGATGCTACACTAAGCTTTTCGTTGAGATGACACAAATGGTTCGTGTACAGGGACACCCAAGATAATTCAAATACAATATGTCTATGGGGGAAATTGCAGGTAAGTCGAGTATAACCGCTATAGACTGCACTAAAACAAATGAAATGAATATATATTTTTTATATGCATAAAAACTTGTCTCATGTAGAATATGGTTGGGAAATAATTCACTGTTTATTGACAGGGCTACAAAAAAGGACTAGATTATAGTGCGACAATAGCTGAAGATTGATGAAAGTGTACTTCAGGTTGTGCCGTGTGTTATTACTATAGGAATTTATTTAGGTGCACCATTTTTTTTTGTATATAATCTCCAAAAGATATACATGGCTGTAAATATTTAAGCGATAACATTCTTTTTTATTGTTAGTGGAAGTACTTTACTATAATGCTTTATTATATCCTGGAAAGTTGCTCAGGAACTGAAATTCATTCCTCATAGACATATGGTAAATAATATATGTTTTAAAGCTAAATATTCATAGTTTTCTTTTCTTATAATTACACGTTTTGAGGCTTCCTGATTACCGAGGTCAAATTTTTAACATTAGATTTTTGTCTGTGTCTTTTACAGTAACTTAAAAACGAATAATTTTAGAAAGTTGTCTGAATAATTTTAAGTGAACTTTTAATTTTAACAACAGATTTAAATTGTATATAAATGTATGTGCAGTAATGAAACTTTCAAAAGTCTAATTTGCATTGCTTTAGCATAGGTTTACATATCAGTTCATTTTACCTTACCTCTTAATCTCCAACTTATATCCATAGTATTAAATTCCAGGGTAAGAGAAATTCGTGTGAGTGACACACCAGATTATTCATTATTATTATTGTTATTTTTGCTTTTTCATTTTATTCAAAAATTAATGATCAGTTGTAACAAACTCAGTTTTTACTTTTTCAAAAGGTTTTTTTAAAGTTATAAGTTCGCTTAATGTATTCAAACTTATAAATAAGAATTTTCAAAATTAAAGTTTTAAATGTGATAAATGTAACACCTTTTTTCATTCCTTTATTTTATTTTATTTATTTATTTATTTATTTTTTATTTTATTAAAAAAGCTCATTCTACTTACGGAGTCAAAATTTAAAACTTCTATCAATTAAAATGAGTAGACTAGGATTTTTGCTCTTGATGGAATATATAATGAGAGAAAATGCCTCTCTGTTTTGAAGGTACTCTTTATATCTAAATTAATGGTTTTGCATCGAATATTTCTTTTTTCTTTAATTTTAATTCTGAACATTCCTTTTAATTAAATTCCCTAAATTCCATTATTAATGAACTTCCTGACACTCGTGTTCATGAATATTTTGCGAAATATGTATATCAGTATATTTTTTTGAGAATTTCATTCATGTACTAAGTATATCGATTATCTGATGCATGCGTTAAATATATGTACTTTATTATTAATTAAAGTAGTCACATACTTTTAATGTGTTAGGTGATTAAATAATATTTCCATTAATTTAATGTTATTTTAATGCATTCTAGCTACACATTTGTTTTAATGTAATGATAAAAATTGTGGTTAAAGCGATACCAATTATGTAATGCGAATCGCACATTCTAATCTGGCGGCTGACGATAAATTTAATACTTCTGATTGTAAATATTTAAAATGGTAATATGTGATATGTTGCCTATGCTTTATGCAATTTCTAAAAGAAAAACTATATTTTCTTTACAATATAATAAAAAAATAATTATTTTAGCTTGAAATTTTTTTATTATGCATTTAAAGTTGATAACTATTATATATTATGACTATCGTTAAAAAAAAAAAAAAAAAAAAAAAAAATCTTAATAATTTATAGTTATGCACTTTTGAATTTTAAATATATATTAGGGAGAAAACAATTGATCAGTGAACGGAGCCGCTCGGAGGGTTAAAAGTATTTTTGTCAATTTCTTAAAAAGCTCTCTTAAAACAAATTTGTATTTCCTACACTGAGAAAAAAATCAGTAACTTACATCTAGAATCTAAATTGTGGCTCTAGACAAAATAGTTCCATGCCATCCTTATAAATTCTAGTCCCTTTGGAAAGTGAGTTCTAGAAGCCTCTATTAGAATTCTAGAGCATTTGCCTATATTATCAAGGGCAAAGTTATTTAAAAATTTCTTCGAATAAATGAGACTACAAAAGCCGGGTTTCAGCAACTATAATATTGGTTTATTACAAATTCTAGAAAATCAAGCTAGAATGTTTCGCAATACAAATGATTCAGACTATTTAGTGTATTCAGAATATTGTTTCACCAAATAGAAATGTGTACACTAGACGTTCTCGATAATTTCGTCTATTCAGTTTATTGGCGTGCATTATGCGTATAGCTCGAAAATCTATATTTCTAGTTATGGGATTTAGAAAATAGCCATTTATTCATTCTAGATGAAGGCGGTATATAGTTTTTTCTTATTGTAAGAAGTGTATTTTACCTATACGTGCGAATTTTGTTTTGTGTCATGCAAAGTAGAAAGTTAACAAATAAAAGTGCAACAGAACATACTTAATCAGTCGCACACTGAAAAACTTTGAAACCACACTGCAAATCTTTAGCCGTATATTTTATAGTGAGATCATACTTTTAGCAATTGATTTCCTGCATTTAACGAAATTTATTGTTTATTTGGTAGAAAATTTGCGTCTAAAGTTTGACAGCGAAGTTTAAATTGTCTAACGTGAATGTTTTACTCTTTACAAGAAAAATATTATCCGGACTTTTTAAAGCACAATAAGTGTAAGAAAATTTAATGAGTTCCTTAAAGGTACGGAATTGTAATATTTAATTATTCTCTTCGTAAAAAGAGAACCAATGAGCTACTGGTATATCAAATTCTGCGAACACGAATATTTTTTGCAATAAAAATCAAAATAATCTTGGTTTAAGATTGCTGAATTGACTGAAAAATGATCAAGTCCATTGTCGATTAAAAACTTATTTAAAATATCACAGAACTCTAAACTAAAACAAAAGTCTAAAAATATCAATATGCATGCAGGCAACGAATTCCATAGTTAGAGCTAAAGTAAAAAATAAATAAATACATAAATAAAAATAAATAAATAAATAAATAAAAATAAATTTTGTTGCTACTTCCTATAAAACTAAATAAAATGTAAAACTATGTAGAAACTATGTACCCTTGTCGCTAAAGATACAGAATTATATCAGTAAAACAATTATTCAGCAACTACACATTTGTGTTTCCAAAGTAAATACATATAGCTATATTACCTTAATTACATTATACAAAATATTACACATTACACAGGCCTACAAAACTGAAGACAAAATTTGATTTGATGATTTTAGCTGAGCATTATGTTTTTTGATGTGCTAAAACCGAAAATGCAGTCCGTTTTTCTCTATCACGTATATATTTTTAACAATACAAGGTGCTTGCCGACTCAATTTCTTGCATATGCCATCATAATAATAGGTTGGTTGGTTGGTATGGTTTTACGTCGCACTAGTGCTAAGCTATTACAACAATAGGTATCCATAATACTTAATCATGAAAACATACTATAAAACTTACCATATAATTATATTGGTAGAAGAGTAATGGAAGGTATTATATAGGTAGGCACTCTGTATTTCCAAAATTTATACGTGATAGAGAAAAACTGACTTCATTTTCGGTTTCATCACACCAAAATACATAAAGATCAGTGAAAATTATAAAATTAAAATTTTACATGTCGACCTGTGTTATTATAACAATCATTTTGCTAAGGGAGATAAGGTGAAGTTTATCTTTCCGACCAAAGACATAAAGAAAAATAATAATAATACTGATTTTTTTTTTTTTTTCAGAATTATATACGGAAATCTTTTATTTATTTATTTATATATTTATTTATATTTTAATGTACTTAGGTCAAATATACTGCGTAAAGTAAAAGCACCAATTCAATTTCAGATAATTCAAATGCAAGGAAATTTCAAACTGTGTAAATTCCTCGAAAACCGGAAATCAAAAGTTTTTCCTTATCTTCTATTTGCTTCGTTTACATGAAGCAGCTAACAATAAATCCACTTTTTAATAATAAGTAGTCAATTTCAGTTAATTGAAACGTAAGGAAAGCTCAAAACATGTAAATTCAACGAAAACCGGAAATCGAATTTTTTTTCTTATTCTATTTCTAATTCTACTTTATTCTTATGCATACTGAAGCCAGTAATAAGTCCACTTTTTAAAAAAATAATAGTCAATTTCAGTTAATTGAAATGCAAGGAAATCTCAAGATGCGTAAATTGATTGAAAACCGCCCTAACAGCACACTTATCCATAGTACATCCTCAGGATGTCCCTTAGACGTACCTTCATCCATAGGATATTCTGAGTATGTCTTGTGGATGAGATGTGCTGTTAGGGCGGAAATCAAAGGTTTTTCTAAATCTATATTCATTCTTCTATATATGCAAAAGGCATACGCAAGCGAAGTGTGACATCACTGACCATTGTTGGGCCAAGTAAAAGATTTCCTATATTAATCGTTCATCGGATTTTTTGTAAAAAATTATTAAAACTTGAGGAAAATTATTTAATGGTTTTAACCCTTAAATGCCTGATTATTTTTTAAATCAATTTAAAAATGTTTTATTCTTACCTTTATTAAATAAATCACGGGAAAAATACTTTAAAAAATCATACATTATTTTAACTATGGTTTACAGCTGAAAAGCAAGTTATTGTCAGTTGGCAAACATGAGCATTAGAGCTTCAATATTATTCTAATAATACTTCAAAAGACAAAATTAGGTATGTTGCCGAAAGGCAACACACGGCATTTAAGGGTTAATTCCCATATTTTTATATAGTTATAAATTAGTTATCGTGCACATGTGTTAGATTAAGTTATTTTGCTGTCAAAATGACAAATTTTTAATTTGAAATTTGAAATCTCTAGAAACAAACTGGGCATAGATTTGATATCTGTTCGTCCTTAGTGTTTTGTATATTTGGCAATCCAAAACGTAATACGAAAACATACATGTCCGATGTATATTTTTGTAATACATATATATTGTACGAAATATTGTTTCATATTACTGATTGCTCTCTTAATGTACGTTTTTAAAATAACCATGTTTTTTGAAAGGAATTAAATATGTTCGCCAGATAATTTACCAGTTTTTTATTTATTATTATTTTCTTCGCCAAAGACGACAGATATCAAATCTGTTCCTTTGAAACGAATCTCCTTCTTTTGAACTAAAGTGTTTACGTTTATAATCGAAAATGGAAGTCTGCCCTTTTATTTTTCTACAGCATTGAAATTTAAAATTAAAATTTTATGAATTTCACAGAAAAAATCTGACACAATCTAACACACGCATACAGTAACTTATATAAAACTGTACCTAAATATGGGGATTAAAACCAGGAAATAATTTTCCCTAGTTTTTAAAATTAAACCAATTGATGATTAAAATCAATCCAATTAACGATTAACATAGTAAAATTTTTCTTGGCCCCCCACGGACGGTCAGTGACGTCATCACATCGCTTGCGTATAGTAATAAATTCCTTAAAAAGGTAGTAAGTTTCAGTTAATTGGAATGCATTATGTTTTTTGCTTAAAAATATGTGTTCAGAACTCTCATAAATCAAATCCTTTTTTAACTTGCGTTTATTTTGAACAGTATACACTTTTGATCTACCACTGATGCACTCAAATTTCTGCCATTTAAATGGCAGTTTTCTCTTAGAATAAAAAAAATCTGTAGTTGAGAGTATAGTAATGCTACATTATACAAATTATTGTGTCTATGATTTTATTTGAGTTTTAAGAAATTGCCAGATTTAACAACTTTCTACTTTTACGTATTTTTTAATGTAAAAGTTTACGTGTATGAAAGGGGAAAATGCATAAAAATAAAGTATTTTTAAATACCTTCTTGACATCGTAAGAAAATAATTTTTGCATTCTGCACATCTAGTTAACCATACCTTTCGAATGATATCATTTTCAACTCTCTACTCCCATAATTAATATGTGAAAAGTGTAGCACAAATTTTATGCTTGCCTATTAATATATAGATTATTTTTTATCTTCGCGTATTTTATTAATTACATCACTGTCGTACAGTTTTGACTAAATATAATTCGAACTGGTCCACGTTAGAGAAATATATAGATTATTATTTTTTTCATTTTATTTCAAGTTGAGCAGATAGTAAAAAAAAAAAAAAAAAAAAAAAAAAAAAAATGTGTCTGATAGTGCCTGATAGTACTGAAGAATTTTTAAGATATATATTAAAAAGTTATTATTTTATTGCTTTTTAAATATCTGATGGAAACTGTTTTTTTTTCTCAATCGCGTTACGTATTTTTCAAGCAAAAAGGATTTCAGTATGCTGCTTAGTGCATAATATTATTATATATATGTATATATATATCATAAAAAGTAATTGAAATACATTTTATCGATCCATAATATTTTAAAATAAAATAATTTAAATAAATGTTTGAATTAAACAAAATAATTGTTCATTATTCATTGTTCATTCATAAAAAAAAAAAAAAAAAAAAAAAAAAAAAAAAGTTCTATATGGTTCTCAGGTTGTAGTATTTTGCATGCTCTCCTTGCTGGTACACCAATATTTGAGGCAGATACGTTAAAGAATACCTATTCTAAAATCAAGAAGAACTAATGATATCTACCTAGCACTCTTGATTCTTGTGCTAATTTTTTAATCAAGCATTTATTGCACTCTGACCCGTCTTGCATATACACGACCAATGAAATACTTAATGACGAATACTTAATACGAATTATATTCCAATACGCACTCCTAATTATTTAATTTAATATTTAAAGATATATAAATAATGCTTAAAAATGTTTTCAGTTATTTAATTTATAGGTTTATTAAAATTATATTTAATATATATATATAAAGTTATATCTTCGAATATGTATACTTATTGCTTTCAGTTTACTTATACAAAAAATTATAGTGTAAAACAATTTAATGATCTCTACAAAGCTCATTTTTATGTAGCAAATCGAAAGTACTGAGGAATTTTTATTTATTTATTATTATTATTATTATTATTAACTAACTTATTAGTGCGGAGGACTATTAGTCTCCGTCTTCGGATTTTTACGATACCAGTTTTACGATGGTTAGACATTTATCGAAATCGAAAATTTATCGAAAATATAATTAATTCATTTGAAAGCGATGTTATAATTTGAAAAATAATAATAATAATAATCCATATTACTTACGTAAAACTAATTGTCCAAAGCTCCATACTAAACTGAATTCTGGTTTTCCTAGGATTTCATCAAAATCTTCTTTTGTTGTTGTTGTTTGTTTGTTTGTTTGTTGGAGGGGGGATGGGTGAGAATTTCGAAATGTTTATATTTTATTAATATTTTACGCTAAAGCCGCTAGTAGGAATTGCTGATCTTCTGCTTTTTATTTTGTTATTTTTTATACATAAAAATAAATATTCTGTTAAATTATGGATAAATTTTATTTCTAAACTGGAAAAAATTGGTTAATATTTTTTTTTTTTTTTTTTAAATACAGACTATGCACCGTAATGTTGAAATATGTTTTATTTTCAATATTAACTGCATGGATTTTTGTTTCATTTATTAAATTCTTTCTGATAAATATGTCTAAATTTTCGACGTATTTTATTTTTTTTCTAAGAATGTTCTCTAGATTTTGGGAGAAGTGATTGCAATCAAGAAATCTATCTGTCAGAAGAGGTTCGAAATAAATTTCGCTATTTGTTAGCGACACAAAAGTTTAATCTCGGTCGCACAGGGACGTCGTTTAATGCTTTTATCTCATCACAAAATAGAAATTTTCCCCAAAGCATTGTTCCGCTAATTTGTTCGAATATATCGCTCCCGTTTACTTTTTTTTTTTTGCTGGTATTGAAGAAATGTAGCTGTCAATGTTAACCAAAAGCACTTGACGTTTCCATTCACCGTTACTTTTATTATTGTAGCATCGTTTCTTTGTTTCTAAGAAGAAAAATCTCTATTTGTAACATTTAATAGCATTTCACTTACCTTAAATTAGTCTGAACAAATAGATTTCTTTTTACAGGACAATGTAAGATGATAATAAAAGTATGTCGTATTATAATTTGCTAATAAGTGAAGACACCTAGTTAAATCTAGTTAGAATAAAATTTATAGCACCAAAACTCTTCATTATATTATATAATTGTATTAACGCAAAAGTGTGTTTTGCTAATACTGTCACTATAAGAGAAAGATTTTCAACAATATATAATTTTTCGGGAAAATTCTGTCGGATTGAATTGAACGAGTGAGACCGGGAAGTTATACTAGACATTATTTATATAACTTTTAAGGAGCTATTTCATACCTCCTTAAAAAAAAAAAAAAAAAAAAAAAAAAAAAAAACTGGTGTGAAACAGCAACACGACTTCCATTGCCCACTATTACACGTATTATATGCATTTTTGGGAGATAATGTGATCAGAAAACATGAAAGCGATTTAAAGAAGAATAAACATAACATTTTCACAGTAAGAGAAATTTTATACACATATAAGACATATAAAACGAAGCTTACATATAGCGAGGAAAAAGAATGAGAGAAAAATATGCTAGAGTTATTTTTTGAAACGCAAATTTCCGAGATCTGAAGATGACCTACCTAAGCAGGATGACTGTTAATTTTCCTCTAATAACCACGTAATACATGAGAAAGAAATGTATTTATGTAACAATTTTCAAGAAAATCGTTAGAGCCGTTTTTGAGATACCAGCTTTTACAAAAAATCAATTATTGACAGGAAAACAATAATTACTTACAAAAGAATATTTAAAAGTGAGTTAATATGGCGATTTTGTATAAAATCCGAACAGCCGTTTTTAAAGGAACGCGCTTGCGAGACCTGAAGTTTAGCTATTTATACAGGGTACCTATCGATTTTTCTGAACTAACCAACTATATCATTGAGAAGAGCATCTAATAGATAGTTTATATAACAAACTATCGTTATAGCCGTTTTTGAGATACGGACTTACGGACCCACATCAGTTTTCCGATCTCCCACTTATGTTTTTTTTCAATTTTTACCAAAATATGGATAATTCATCTGTACGCCAGACATGTCTCAATTCTGAAGTTTTGTAGTTCTATCTTTATTAGTTTCGGAGACATGATAGCCAGAAGATTCCACACATACATACACACATACGTACACACACACACACACACACACACACACACACACACACACACACACACACACACACACACACACACACACACACACACACACACTGACCAATTGAGAAAAAACACTTTTTTGGACTCAGGGGACCTTAAAATATACAAATCAGGTGAAAACTCGATATCGAATTTTTCGACCAAATCCAATACTTCCATTACCTACGGTAGTAGGGTAATGGAAATAAATATATAAATGTCTTCCAGGATAAATTCCCCTTGCAATATGTTCAACATAATAGAAATTTTACCGAGAACCTAATAATAATAATAATAATAATAATAATAATCGATGTAATATTTCTCTAACGTTGACCAGTTACAATTACTTTTTCTCGAAACAATACGATAGTGGTGAAATTAATAAAATATGCGAGGATTAAAAAATAATAGTTAAAAATGAACAGAAGTATGCGGACATAGCTCAATGATCTAATAAGGAAATATTACGACATTTGTATGATGACATTATTTTATAGAAAAAATGTATTTTTAAAAGTTGCTTCTTCAGAATCTTTGCAAGCGTTTATTTTAAACCTAGCATTATTTTAAAGATATATACAAAATATGAATCATCATCATAAATTGACTAAAAAACGCATGCATAAAAAATATAATCAAAATAGGCCTTTTTTTTTTTTTAATTATGCCAAATGAATAAAATTTCATAGCACTCTTAGCGATAAAATTTAAAAGGAGTCATGGGGTTCTTTAATAAATCTTTATTGTCTGCGGAAGTATGAAAACTGGGTCGCCAACCATGAATTTTATTTTGAAACTTTTTTTTTTAATGGTTCTGGTTTCACTATTGCATAATATTTATTTGGTTATAATAATAATTTGGCTTCTGATAAATTAAAATTTTAATTAGGTGGTGAAATTGGTGTAATATTTGTGAATTTCAAATTTTAAAGGTAAATAAGAAAAGAAATAAAGTGTGAAAATTTCGCACGGGTTTACTAGTAATAATAATTACAATTATAATAAACGAGATGGCATAGGTGAACTCTGCTCAGTTCCACATTATATGTTTGTTCTCATAAATTTGTACTATAAGGAATACTATATACGTGTTAAGAGAATTTAACTGGATCGATTGCTCGACATAGTGACAGACTGAAATGCCCTACTTAATGGGCTACCCATCACTGACCTTATATTTACCTTATTATAATTTGTTATATATATATATATATATATATATATATATATTGGGGTCAGTTGCATATTTAAGTTAATTCTATATTTTCCAGTGCAATGATTTTCGTAATGCAAGATTTTATGGAAGGTTGCTCGATTCTGCTATGTAAAAAAAATCTTAACTTTTGAGTAACTTGCGAAATTTTCAAATTACAATATTCGTAGTAAATTATGTTCAATCCAATAATATAAATGATATTTTGAATGTAATCTGACATCTTTACGATAAAAATAGCCCTCTAAATGCACGCTTAAGCGATATTTTCCCCTATTCTTGCATGTTAAGAAATTCATAAATTTCAAATAATTTACAAAGTTTTCAATGTTTAATTTTCGTGATTAATAATGTTCATATCAACAACGTAAATGATACTTCAAAGTTGCTCTGAAATGTTTACATAAGACTAACCTGACCTCTGTACGATATATATATATATATATATATATATATATATATATATATATATATATATATATATGTGGCATATCGTGTACAAACTCTAACACATTGACAGACACCCTAAGAGACGTACCGATTTTGTAATTTTCAAATTCAACTAACCTAAAAACGTGTAAAATTATCAGCAATCTGATGTCAAGATTTTCACGTTTATCTAATTTTCCCACACCAATAGTAGGATGGGAAACTAATAAGTAAAAACTTCTGTATTGTTACATATCTTTCATTTTTTCACATACTTTATCACATGCTTTTAATTGTTATTTTTTGATAGATATATTACAGTGTTATGGAAGTTTCCCAGCAAATATGTGCACTTTATTTATTTATTTTTCTTTTTTAGAAAAATTGTTCAATCTTAATTATTGCATTCAGTATAAATAAACATTTAAGTAAATCTTTGATATGTCATCAAGTGCTTATAATACAAAAAAAAAAATATGATATACTTTTAATGAAAATTCCAAAACTGTAATATGTCATCAGAATAACGTTACGCGGTATTTGTAAATTTTCTTAATTACAGAAATTTCATCTGAAATGTAGATTCTACGTATATTATATGAAAAGAAAAAGGTGTTTGCAGTTTTAAAATTCGGAAAACTTATTCTTTTCTTTGTGAAAATATATTTATCTTATAGATCTCAAGTGAAAAAAAAAAAAAAAAAAAAAAAAAAAAAAGTAGTTTGAATCCCAGTTTTTATTAACATAACATATTGTTATTAATTAATGATGATATACCTGGATTTTAGTACATATTGTAATATCACCAGTCTCCAGGTGAAAAAAAAAAATCATCATCCATACTTTATTCCTTTTTAAAAGCAACGTAAGCATATGTGGTATCTTTAGAAAGCAATTATGATTTTTTAATGTCGTTCATTAAGCGATAGGCTTCGATATTTTATCGAAACTCCTACAATACACGGCGTGAACACACACTGTATACTTCCGATAAGAAAACTATGTATATAACTCGAAGAATTATTATCAACGAAATTTAAATCCAACACGCACTTAATCTATCATTAACATGTACTCCCAAATTAATCGCTCATTAATCACTGTAATTACCTTTTAAAGCTTTACTCTTCCAGCATTGATCTAATTTTTGGCAAGCGACGTTTCGTTCTCTAATCTGCATCGATCTAGCACTGCGAGCAATTTACTATTCTCTCACCTCTCAGCTTAAGGTAAACCCTAACAAAGCTCATTCATAGATCCCGTTGACATTCATTGAGAAAAGGGATTATTTTCCAACCGCCTCAGTTCAGGAAGCGTTCCTTCGCATTCATTCCGGTTTTCACCGTATCTCTAATGCTACGGAGGAGAGAAAATGTAACGGGAGAAGGCGGCTAACTGCAACTGGCAAATATAGGAATAGGAAATTGTGTACTACTCATTACATGCTTGGGAAAATACAAAAGGAAGTTTGAAACAGTTTGTTGTGCATTATTTGTTAATTATATAATTTTTATGTTTTCAGTTTTAAAGTGTTTAATGTACTAAACTGTTTATTAAATAATTTAGAAAATTGATATTATATCTAGTTAAATAAGCATATTTATTCAAACTCCTTATTTAGCATAATATTGTTTTTACTGCCAATAAACAGGACATTCTAATAGACATAAATAAAATTCTCTCACACTATTAATAAGAAAGCACCACAGAACTGGCGTTGTAAATTATTATTTACAAAACTTTGAATAAACACCATAAAATGCAAGAAATTTGAAACAATTGTTTCGGGTCGAAAAAGCGACCCTTTATCAGACGAACAAAGTAAGCACGAGTGCTGCAGTCAAAGCGGCAACGCACAAAACCGTTCTCAACGAAAAGCAAAACCATATAAAGAAGAATGTAAATATAACTACTGGTGTCAGAAGAATTGTAAAATAAAAACAAGAAAAATAAATAAATGAGTAAGATTAAACATGTAACAAAATATAAAAATATAAAAAATATAAAAATTAAATTAAAATCTAAGTTACGTGAGTAATTTATAAGCATCAGAGAAGAATGGAGTGGAAGAACATTAACAAGTTATTTCGAATTTTTAAATATGTAAAATGCTTTATGAATATCCAAATGGGAATAACAGACAGGAGATGAAATTATGTTACTTTTGGAAAAATCAAAATAATGACCATGAGTTTAGCAGTGGGAAGCAATAAGACTTGGAAATCTCTTCATTATGAACATTTTCTCTTTGTTTAATTTTGATATTTTTTAGATTTTTAGATTTTGTTACATGTTTAATCTTACTCATTTATATATATTTTTTGTTTTTATTTTACAATTTTACTGACACCAGTAGTTACATTTACATTCTACTTTATATGGTTTTGCCGCTTTGACTGCAGCACTCGTGCTTACTTTGTTCGCTTGATGAAGGGCCATGTGATTTTTCGACCCGAAACAATTGTTGCGAGTTTATTGCACTTTATGGTGTTTATTCAAAATTTTGTAAGTAATTATCTCTCACACTATATTTTAAGAAAACAGTTCTGATGTTGTATAAATATTATATAAAGGATTTTGCTAGAGGATATATACAATAATTGGTAATTGCTATCAGTTGGAGAATTACGTACATTTTCGTTAATTTCTTGCAACTATAGGATGTATCACGGTTGTATTCATAATACTTTTGATCACAAGCAAAATTAAGTCGATCAACTGACAGCAATATTCAACGAAAAATTAATTCACTGAATGTTCATGACTATAAAGTAAAAAAATTACAAACTTATGTCTGTCTATTAGAAATACTTAAGAAAAATAATAACATCTACAACTGAATTATTTGTTCTTAGTTTCGATAATTAAGTAGGATATCAGTAATTGTAGAGGGTGACTATAGTCAATGAAGGCAAAATCGATACTTCGTCGCTAATAGAAAGTGGAAAATAAATTAGGATCTGGAATGTTTTAGAGCATGTTTCATAAAGGAAAAAAAAAAAATAATAATAATAAATAAATAATAAATGTATGAAATACACGAAAAAGAAAAATCAGAAAATAATATAAAAACAGTGATCAGAAAATCATGAAAATATCTTAAACAGCATCTTTCTGAAAAACTCGTTATTTTAATTTCGTAACTATTTTTTTTTCTGTTGAAATCATCGTAAATAAAAATCAATTTGCTAAACGATAAGCATTATTAGTAACTGCATTAGGAAATTCAGTTAATTCGTTGTTTATCTATGTCTTCTGCAAAAGAAATATATATATAGTATCCATTTTCAATGAAAAAATATTTAGGGAAAAAAAAAAGAAAAAAGAACAAAGAAGAAGAAGAAGAAGAATGAATCTAAAAAATAAAGCGTAGTGTTCATTTAATTTCTACGAATTACATTGAACCGCACTAGATTTTTTAAAATATCATTAAATAAATGCTATATAATCATAATTGATAAAAAAATGATATTGTAAAGACTTTGTTTAAAATTTCACAATGATAAATGAATTTCAATATCTTGAATCACTTAATTTAGACCCATCAGGAAAATTATATTAATTATTCAGAAAAAAATCTGGAGTGACTCCACTCGACTTTCCGAACATTGAGTAATTAACAGTTTTGTAGATAAAGTAAAGAAAGAGGAGTTGTTAAACAAACAAAAGAGAGAAAACCATAATAGAGTGTTTGAGTATTTTTCTCCATCTATTACACGATGTTTTATTTAACGCTACTGAACTTTGAGCCCATAGATCATAATGATAAAGAATTTTTCGTTGTGTCCCTGTAAAAACCTATAAATGCTAAATTCACCAAAATGCTTATAGTTAGTGCAACAGTGATTTATAATACTCATATAAATTTTCAGCTCAATTCAATAAGGCGTTTAGATGCTATCGTACTTTTAAAAATTTAGCCCCATAGGCCATAATGATAAAGAATTTTTTTTTGTATCCCTGTAAAAAAACTGTAAGTGCTAGATTCACCAAAGTCAATAGTTCAACTGTGATCTATAACATGTGTACAATTTTTTTGCTCAGATTAATAAGGCGTTTAGGCGCTATCACACTTTTAAAAATTTGGCCCCATAGGCATAATGATAAAGAATTTTTCTTTGTGTCCCTGTAAAAAAAACTATAAGTGCTAGATTCTCCAAAATCTATACAGATTGAGTATTTGTGACCTATAATATGTGTATAAATTTTTTGCTCAATTGAATAAGGCGTTTAGATGCTATCGCACTTTTGAGATTTTGCTCCCATAGGCCATAATGAAAAAGAATTTTTCTTTGTGTCCCTGTAAAAAAAACTATAAGTGCTAGATTCACCAAAATCTATAGGGTTCGTACTATGGTGACTTACAATATGCGTACCAACTTTCAGGTTAATTGAACAAAGCGTTTAGACGCTAGCATGTTCACTCACAGACATACACACATACACACACACATACATACATCATCGTAAAAATAGTGAAAACGGACTCAGGGGACCTCAAAACGTATAGAAACATCAAAATCTCGAATTCGGATTTTTGACATGATTACAGTACTTTCCTCACTATAGTGTTCGGAAAGTAAAAAAAATCTGGAGTGACTCCACTCGACTTTCCGAACATTGAGTAACTAACAGTTTTGTAGATAAAATAAAGAAAGAGGAATTGCTAAACAAACAAAAGAGAGAAAACCATAATAGAGTGTTTTTTTCTCCATATATCACACGAGGTTTTATTTAACGCTACTGAACTTTGAGCCCTTAGATCATAATGATAAAGAATTTTTCGTTTTGTCCCTGTAAAAATCTATAGATGCTAGATTCACCAAAATGCTTATAGTTGGTGCAACAGTGATTTATAATATTCATACAAATTTTCAGCTCAATTGAATAAGGCGTTTAGATGCTATCGCACTTTTAAAAATTTGGTCTCATAGGCCATAATGATAAAGAATTTTTCTTTGTGTCCCTGTAAAAAAACTGTAGTGCTAGATTCACCAAAATCTATACAGTTGGTGCAAATGCGACCTATAACATGTGTACAATTTTTTTGCTCAGATTAATAAGGCGTTTAGACGCTATCACACTTTTAAAAATTTGGCCCCATTGGCCTTAATGATAAAGAATTTTTCTTTGTGTCCCTGTAAAAAAACTATAAGTGCTAGATTCTCCAAAATCTATACAGATTGAGTATCTGTGACCTATAATATGGGTATAAAATTTTTGCTCAATTGAATAAGGCGTTTAGATGCTATCGCACTTTTAAGATTTTGGTCCCATAGGCCATAATGATAAAGAATTTTTCTTTGTGTCCCTGTAAAAAAACTATAAGTGCTAGATTCACCAAAATCTATAGGGTTCGTACTATGGTGACTTACAATATACGTACCAACTTTCAGGTTAATCGAACAAAGCCTTTAGACGCTAGCGTGTTCACAAACATACACACATACACACATACACACATACACACACACATACATACATCATCGTAAAAATAGTGAAAACGGACTCAGGGGACCTCAAAACGTATAGAAACATCAAAATCTCGAATTCGGATTTTTGACATGATTACAATACTTTCCTCACTATAGTGTTCGGAAAGTAATATATAGAGTATTCAGGAAAACAATATTTACGAACATATTCCCTAATCGTAATTTTAAGTTGTTATAAAAACTACTGTCTCTCTTCTTATTATTTCCTTTATTTGTTTATTTTGAGCCCCCCCCCCCCTCCAAAAAAAAAAAAAAAAAAAAAAAGTATTATCTATATATTACTCGTAATTTGAAACATGTTTTTGTCTGTCTCCACTATATTGAGAGAACTACTTGGTGTAAAAATTTGGTTGAGGTGTCTAAATAAAGGTCTTGGTCTGTAGATGTGCCATGAGAAGAGAAAAATAAAAAAAAGTCGAACGATTTCCCTCCCCGGGGTAAACCGTTTCCCCCCCCGTTTCGGGTTAAAAACACGTTTACGAGCTTAACTAAGCTTCAAATTACTTCACGGTAAAGAAATTGTACATATGGGGACTAGAGTCGAATACTAAAAAATCGATATCTGCGAATTTGGAATTTTCGATTTTAAAGGGGGAAAAAAGGGGGAAAGTAGATTTGGAGGGGAGGGGAAAGGGGGGAAATTAGTTTGAGAGGGAAATCCGTTCTAGACCCACACATGTAGCACCTCATTTCAAAGGTCTTGAAATTTCATGTCGATTGGGGATGTTTGTATACAGTATAGTGCGACCCCTGGTGGTGAAAAATGGAACTAAGTGATTTTGCTGTAGACCCTATCATGTTACATCTTATTTTAAAGGTCTTGGTATTTCCTGACCGTTGGTGATGTTCGTACAGAACACAGTGCGCCCCCTGGCGGTGGAAAGTGCAACTAAAGGATTTGGCAGTTGACAAAACTATGTGACACCTTATTTAAATGTCTTGGAAATCCAAGGCGATTGGTGATAGAGGTCTTGAAATTTCATGTTGATTGGGGATGTTTGTATACAATGTAGTGCGCCCCCTCGTGGTGAAAAATGGAACTAGGTGATTTTGTAGTAGACCCTATCATGTTATATCTTATTTTAAAGGTCTTGGTATTTCCTCACCGTTGGTGATGTTCGTACAGAACAAACTGCGCCCCCAGGCGGTGGAAAGTGCAACTAAAGGACTTTGCAGTTGACACCACCATGTGACACCTTATTTGAAATGACTTGGAAATTCAAGGTGATTGGTGATGTTCGTATACAACATACTGCGCTCCCTGTTGGATGAAAGTGGATTTTGCAGCGCGTGCGTAGCATGCCTGCTATACGGTGCCGCGGCCACGGGCAGCGGTAACACGAGTCAGAGGTTCGTTCGGTTCAAGGTTAATTTTTGAGAATTTTTTCATGTTAATAGCGGCCTGCATATACGTGCCACAGGCACTGGGATACGAACCCGAGTTCCGTTCTGTTTGAAGTATTTTTTTTTTTTTTTTTTTTTTTTTTTTTTTTGTTACAGAGGATTATTATTATTATTATTATTATTATTATTATTTGTGATGTTTTCATTTAAAAATAGAAATTCAAACAATATTGAGTTAAAGATATAAAACCATACAAATTTAAGGTGCATTTAAGGTTATTATCATGGGCCCGGGAAACACCGGGCGGGTTCTTTCGGTTGCAGGTTAATTTTTGGGAATTTGTTTTATGTTATTAGCGGCTCACGTATGTGCTGCCACAGACACCGGTGTCACAAGACTGAGTTTCGTTCGGTTCGAGGTAATTTTTTAGTTACAGCTGATTATTTTTTTCGCGATGCCTTTATTTAAAAATAGAAATTCAAACAAAATCGAGTTAAATATATAAAATCATACAAATTTAAGGTTCAATTAAGGTTATTATCATAGGTCCGGGCAACGCCGGGCGGGTCAGCTAACATGTAGCCTTAGTATTAAAAGAAACAGAAAATAAAAGATAGCAACTGTTTTATTTGGAGTCAGTTTGACGTCACATTGACAGTACTTTGTAGAAAGTGATGTCATATGTAGTATTTCAATTTATAACCATTTTTCCGAATTTCTTTCTTTTTTTAAGTGAAATGTTGTAAATTATATTAGATGTTTTAACTTGAAATACATTTAAATTATGATACGACGATTTTTGAAACATTACGGTCAATAAAGTGACCGTCGAAGTCGACGGGTTCCAGCTAGTATTCTTTAAGGAGAAAAACTGAATTTTGGCAAAGGTAAGCTAAATATGATAATATTATGTAATCACATTAAAAGTTAAAATATGTTGAATGCAGGTCTAAAAGAAATATGCAGCTAAAACTAAATGAATAAATAAAAAACTGATAAGTCTGTCAAGCTGTTCAGTGTATTTTGAAAACTTTTACGATATTTTTAAATAAATTTGAATAGTATGCTTTTAAGTATATTGAAATATAGCATAAAGCCTTTTTTGAAGAATGAATAAACATGAATTTGATTTGATTTGTTTTCTAAATACTAGTATTGAATTAAGAAATGTTAAATACCTTCTACATACCTTTTTTAAACAGGAGTATTGAGTTTCCACAAACTGGTGTGAAATATTAAATATGTATGAGTCGAGAAACGGCTTCAAAAAAAAGTGTCATTATAACAGATATTAAAAAATTATATATTCATAATAAAAACGGTAGTTTTACTAATTTAATGTTCACTTTTATCATTCACACGAAGCTTTAGAATTATCCCATATTACTACATAATAAGTAAATCTATTGATTTCTTTTGAGCCAAATAATAGCTGTCAATTTAAATATTCTTTAAGACAGAATTAACTATTCTCTTTTAATTCAAAACTAATCACTGAACTTTTAAAGTGTCCTTAATTTTCTATAAAGCATTTAAAAAAATTCTGTATAAATGTAAAGAAAATATATTCTCCATATATGTGAAACAATAGAACCAAATTAATCAAATGGCACAACTAAATGTTCTTCTTCGTATTATTATTGTTATTATTATTATTACAATAGTATTAAAGAGATTATATCTATCTTAAATAATTTATTTTTTGCACTTAAAAGTTAATTCAAATCATGTTAAAGAACCTCAACTCTAACGAAAAAAATAAATGACATTCGAATACACATATTCTAATTACATTCAGAAGACAATTAATTGATCAATAAAATGTGTATTTATGGGATATAATAAAAAAAGAAATCTTTATAAAAATATCATAAACAATTATTCGTCGTCAGTTCATTTATTAGTCTCGTACCAGATGACATTATCTATAAAAATGAACTCTTTAAAAGATAATAAATCATTTTTGTAAAGTAAAATGAAACAAAAATTTCCTCTCTTTTATAAAAATGAATATAATTCTCGGTCATCCCTGCTTATATTTAGGGAAAATTAAATCTATAATTAACATCTAGCGTTTTCACATTCGCGAAAACTGCAAATAATACGAATTAAAAGGAAAGAAATAAAAAAGTTAAACAGGATCTTCTAATTAAGTCAAGTAAAGACTGAAATGTGTATTTAGGTAAAAATAATATGAACGTCACTTTACAAAATTAGATTGTACAAAAGAGAAAGATGGGAATGAGAGAAGAGAGAGAGAGAAAAAAAAGTAAAATTATAACCATTGTGCCTGTTTGTGTTATAAGTAATTAAATCTTTGAAATATTCACAATCCTGTAAAAAAGAAAAAGTTTTCATTTCCTAGAGACTTTAATTTCTCTTTATTATTTATACTTTTAGTTAATGTTAATGTATATTTCCTTTGAGTTTAATGTTAGTAGAATCATCCGTTGCGTATTTAAAAATGATGGATCCAATTATCGAGAAACTTGGTTATGATGTTCGCACATTTTAAATTAATAGTTGAAGGATTTCTAATAAAAGAATAAAGTATTTGTTTAATAAAATTACGAATTTATGAATTGAATTTATGCGATGCAGATTTTACACTGACTAATAAATGGTTTAGTTAAAATCATTTAATTTAAGTTAATGTTATGAAATAATGAAAAAGATGTTATTAAAATAAAGGGATACCACTAGAAGAATCATAATTTAATTTAAAAAGACATTTTCAAATACTCTTTCAATGAAACAATAAATTGGACATAATTATGACAATTATTCCGAAAATCGAGTAATTACAATTTTATTAGTGCATTTCAAATTATTTATCAGGATTTAAACCTAAAGAAGACAATACCTTATAAATCAAATAGTTCGTATATAATTATTATACTAAAAATTTAAAGTGATCATTGCACTAAAATTCAATATAATTACCTGTATACGATGTATTATGTAATATTAACGTTATTTAAATTTATAAAAATTTTAAACGGTGTAAAATTGTTACTGTATTTTATTTATTTATTCATTTTATTTTATTTTATTTTTTTTAAACGACAAAGAAAATTTTTATTTTGGATTCAGGCAAATTTTATTTTATTTTGTTTGCTGTCTGTTGCTTGTAAATAAATATTAAAAACTCGATTTTGGAATCGTTTCCTTAAATGCTATTTTTCACATTATTAGTATAACTGCAAAACAGTTATTCATTTGTATATTTTTAGTTATATAGATAGACATACAGATAGATAGCGATATATATATATACCGAGTGACTTAGAAGTCACAGAAAAAATAAAAAAATATATTATTCAAAGTATTGGCCGTACACTGTTAAAAATGGTATCTTAAAAATTACTTAAATTGTCTCAAAATAGCTCCGAAACAATATATACTTAAATTTAAAATCCCATATGTACTCATTTTTGAGTATAGTGGCATGTCAAGAAGGGGGCTAGTGGAAGTCTTGTTGGTCAACCCCATTTTTGAGCATGTCAGTATACTCAAAAATGTGTACATGGATTTTCGTAAGTGTACATTGTTTCGGAGCTATTTTGAGACAATTTAGCTCATTTTTAAGAAACCATTTTTAACAGTGTAGCACTATGTGCTTTTCACAGAAATGCACAGAAAGCATGAGTTTTTTTTACAAGTAATAAAAGATTTATCGCTAAATTAGTTTAATTTTTCTCCCACAGGTGGCTCTTTAACTGTAAAATGACTGTTCTTCAGTGGCGCAGTACATTCAAACACAGTACTAGAAGAATAAATGTTTAATGTGACCTCCGTCATTCTTGAAAATAGCCAGAAGACGTTGTGTATTGAGAATTATCCTAATAAATTTTAACTAACAATGCTTTATCTCTTTACAATATCATGATTTTTGTTTTTGTTTTTTTAGAACGATTAAGAGCAGTAAAAATCAATAAATATTTACTTTGAGAATATTCACTAACTTCTGAAACCATACGCAAAACACCAAACTCAGATTAATCAGCATTTGTAATATGGCGTCATTTCAGAAGGCAAATCTTTTCAAAATGTAAAACGATATTACAAATACAGCGCCATCTGTTGGAGAAACGTGTAAATCACCCTTTCTTTCTCCGTGATGCAGTTTGGAATCGTGACACTTTGATTATTCTTTCTTACCATCTAAAACACTTACTGATTCAAAATGAATAATGGTATTATCTGTATATATATATATATAAATTACGTGTCACGATGTTTGTCCGGGGTAAACTCCTAAACTAAGGAACCGATTTTAATGAAATTTTGCACACTGTGTGCAGTTTGGTCCAACTTGAGAGATAGGATAGTTTTTATCTCAATTTATTGTCACAATATTGTTTTATTGCAATTATTTGTTAATTATAGACCTTTATTAAAGTTGCTCCAAAATATCTGTGAGTTCCATTCATTTAATTGTTGCCAAAAAAAAAATACGAGTTCATTTTCTTTCGACATAAAAATAAATACATTTAATCAAACGTGAACGTTAAAAAATTATAAAAAGTTAAATTATGCATCTCACGAAAATTGACGTCATAATCAATTTAAAGATTTTATACACATTGATAAAGTGCTAATGTAGTTCTATCATAGATATAGTAATATATATAGATCTCTCATCCCCATGTTATCTTACAAAGATTTTTGATGCCGAAAAAATAAAATAAATAAAAGCTTTGGAAACAGCCATTAAGTGGTATTGAAAAAAAAAAAAAAAAAAAAAAGAAAAGAAAGAAAGAAATATGAATTTGAAACTGTATCTGGAGTCTTCCATTCCCCTTTAGCAAATAAATTATTCATAAATTTTTTTTGCTAAAATATTAGTATGTATTCCCGTGTGTATTCACTCGGGGAAAGACGGCCATATTTTGGTAAAAACGTCGTCTTTTCCCAAATGAAAAGGAATAACTTTTTCTCCCCAATGATCACTCTATATATGCTATACTATATCTATGAGTTCTATACGCAAGCGAAGTGTGACTCACTGACCGTCTGTGCAACCAAGAAAAAGATTTCCTACGTTAATTGCCCACTGGATTTTTTGTAAGAAATTATTAAAAATCGAGGAAATTTATTTCCCGATTTTAATCCTTATATTTGGGTATAGATATGTATTAGTTATCGCGGGTGTTAGATTGAATTATTTTGCTGTCAAATTGACAAAATTTTAATTTTAAATTTCAAAACTCTGTCGCCCTTGGCTTTTATTATTATTATTATTATTATTTGGCGATCAAAAGCGTAACACGAAAATATACATGCCAGATGTATGCATTGTACGAAATGTAATATGTATTATTCATTGTACGTATGTATGACGTGTAATATGTATTGTACGAAATATTGTTTCATATTATTCATTACTCTTTTAATATAAGTTGTTAAAATAACCATGATTTTTGAAAGGAATTAAATATTTTCGCCAGATAATTTGGCGATATTCTTTTTTTTTCGCCAAGGATGACAGAAATGAAATCTATTCCGCTGCAAAATATTAGTATCTTACATCAGATATTTTATTTAGACAAATTTTATTTGAAAACAAATTTGACTTCAAACTATGATAGAATATTTATCATTTTCCTTTTAATTAGTTTATTATTAGTATATTAAAATTTGAAAGCATGGTATATAAAAAGTTTTTTTTTTTTTTTTTTTTTTTTTTATCTTATAATTATTCTTATCTTAATCCTCAATGTTTCCCATCTTTATTAACTTGAATTTACTATTAAAATTTTAACATACTCAAAAACTTCTCATCACTTCGTTAAAATACACTAAACTTTTCCAAAATCTTTTTCTATTTAAAATGATACATGTATTTACTTTAAATGTCCAATATTTCATAAGATTTCCAATTTTAAAGTTTTAAAATATTTATCAAATTTACTCATTTTTCTGGTTTAGCCTTATTGTTTTCCTTTTTATAACTACAGCTGTTGCCCTCTTTAAAATATTTAAAATGATGAGGTCATTTTATAGTAAAATTATCCATTATAGCATATATTATATTTCACTCCTCCATAAAAATTGATTTTAAAATCGTCTATTTCTTTTATACTTTTATTTTAATAGAATTTTAATAGAATTTAATTTATATATTAGTCATTTTAGCAATTTTATCCAAAGTAGCATTAGAAATAATATATATCACTTCTCCATTAAAATTTATAGGACCCTACAATAAAATTAATTTGTGCTTAATATCAACGCTACGAAAATTTTTATCAATCGCTTCCAAATTTTGACCTAAGTTTCAAATCTCAACCCTGTGGGTTTTTACATCGGCTACAACGTTTTCGTCTTTGTTCGTAAATAATAATTTGACTGTACTAAATAGTTTACAGCCGTATAATTCAACGTATCACTTAGTCACAGCAACGCGTGGCCGGGTCTGCTAGTCTATATATATATATATATATTTCTACCGAAAAATATATACATATTAGATGGTCTCGCTATTCTTGATGATGAATGAAAGGGTGTTTTACTACTTTTCCCATAATAATATAGGAATCAGTTTAATTTTTTGGGACATTAACTGTTAAAAATATTTTTATTTTATTTTTAAATATTTATAAATTTATTTATATTTCAAATTTTGATATTTTTATTCTTTGAATAGTTATGATATTAAATGGCATCAGTAGTTTTATTAAGTGTAAATAACCGCTTCTTAGATGCTTTGCGAACTATATTAATTCATACTTTGCTATACAACCCTATCTTCATGGATTATATATACCGTAAAATGCCGAAAGTAACACCCCCCCCCCTTTTGAAAAGCAAAATGGATAAATTTTAGGCGGGGTGTTATAATCAAGATTCTTTTAAAATATTATCAAAGAAAATGAAGAAAACGGAGGGAAGGTTATATTCGATGGAGGGGGTACTTTCGGGATTTTACGGTACTTACTTAAAAGGAAATATTAAAGGCTATCATTTCTTGCATTAAAGGTACAAAAAACTGCGTAATGATTCCATTGATAACGTGCATCCGACACTTTATGAAAAATTAGTTAAATTAGAAATAATATATAAATATTAAAACTTAATTCAATGCCAAACTTAACTTGCAATGCCGACGTACCGTAAGTGCGCCCGAAGATTGGATTTAGCTTTGTTGGATGGAGAGAAAAAAAAAAGGGGGGGGGGGGTACTTTCAGGATAACGGAGACATTTCACTTTCAGCGAGAAAAGGGGGGAGGGGTTATATTCGATGGGGGAGGGTGGTTACTTTCGAGATTTTACGGTATATATATATATATATATATATATATATATATATATATATATATATATTACTTTTGAAATATATTTATGACTAAATGTAAGATTTACTTTTTTATGGATGAAGAATACTGGGTATATATATGATACCTTGCTTTCTGCACATTTTAGTTAAAAGGTATAGTACTAAAGTAAATACTTTTAAAATAATATACGTATATATATTATTTTTTCTGTGACTGTGGCATCAACCGGTATATAATGCACCAGGTATGTAATAAAATTGTAAAAAAATGCAAGGGAAACATATGATGATATGCCAAAAAGATTCAATACATATATCACATTTTTGAAAAAAAATAAAAATAAAAATAATACATTTTAAGCAATCTAGCAACAATTAAAGTTTTTCTATCTCTACTATCTACATTTTTCAAATCATTCTTTTTCTAAATATCTCTTTTATCAGTTGTTTGTTTCATCTTTGAATGTATATATGAGCTCTAGGAATGATCATTATACGATATTGAGTTTATTTTATATTTTTTATTGTTGTGATAATTTCGCAAATATACTTTTGAAATAATAAATAATGAATGTAAAAAAGAAAAAAAAAGAAAGATAGAAAGAAAGAAAGAAAGAAAAAGAAAAGAATGTCACAAACCTATCTTAAATTTATGTATTAGTGGCAATTTTCGATTAAAAAAAAGAGTCAGTTGTCAACTGTAAAATTTTGATCAGTTTTAATTTTTGCCTATTTTAAGTTCAATGCATGAAAAATTTTAATTAAATGCAATTCTAAAACTTTTCATTTCCTAACTGATAAGCTTAATATTCAAAAAAGACAGTGGAAGGTCCCTTAAACCCTTTTTTTTTAACTTTTAAAATAGAAAACTTTGAAGTACTTGAATTCGTACGGTACTCGATTCTTTGAAACAATAGTATATCTTTTAAATCTATAAACGGCCTGCATCACTTACAAATAGCTTTAATTGTGGCAACAATATATGCCGGAGTTAACTATACTAATAGCGTCCTGTCGTGAGCCAAATAATTTATCAATTATTTTATGTTTAAATTTCAAAAGTTTTGTTGAATTATTTATAAACTGTAGAAATGCTCAAAATAGAGTTCATCTGCGTTCCTTTCCCTAAAAGACGTCAGTAGCTGTTTTTATATGCAAAAGAATCTGTTTTTCAGCCTAGAGAGAATTAGATTCAGCCGCACGGATAAACCACGCAGACAAAGTTATATCGATTAATATTTTTCTATTTATAAAAAAAAAAAAAAAAAAAAAGAAAGACAGAAAGACAGAAAAAAAAGAAAGAAAGACGGAAAAAAAAAGAAAGAGAGTCACTTTATATTTACCTAGAAAACTGAATAAATGTAATATATACTAAGTTATTTTTTTTTTGTGTGGAAAGTACATTATTTTGAAATTATTTTCTATTTAAAAAAAAAAAAAAAAAAATCATTTCTTTCCTTATTGAGAGAGATGCCTATTTAATAGATTTTAATTCTTGTTTTATTTGTATATTAAACTGGAAAAACCAAAATAATTTTTTAACTATTAGATTCAAATTTCTCTTTTTATTTGAAGTGTAATTTTTATATATGAATAATTTAATAGATGTAAATTGAAATTTATTTTATAGATGTAAATTGAAAAAAAAAAAAAAACTTGCTAAAGTTATCATAAATTTATAATTTTAAGTTACGTAAAATAAGTTAATGCATCCTCAAATTTATTCTTTAAAACTGAAATTGTTCATCTTTTTCCATGGATTAAAATAAAATACTTAAATTTAATAGAGATATACGTTTTCTTTTCCAACATAATGCTAAAATCTTTAATATTTAACTGTCTCTGGTAATATTGTCTAAATTAATATTTACTGTAAATCGTAGTAATAAATTTCTTGATAATAATCAGTGAAATTTCGTTTAAAAAATCCAAACATTTTTTTAATTAAAGCACTTTAAATTGATCACATCCTGATAGAGTAGCTTTTAGGACCGACTGAGCACACGAGGGTACTAAGCTTGGGTGTAGTGTCCTCCGCAAGTATCTTTGTAAGGAATCTTAACCCATATTTTTGCCAATTTTGGAGAAAACCACAAGAAACTTCAAACGCCTACGCTGACGAGAGTGACCTGTGATCAACCCAGCACCTCCCATCTACCAGCATTGAGATCAGAGTGTCTCGGCCACTGACAAAACTTTTAAGTAAAACATTTATGCAGCTTGTGTTAATATATTTCTAACGTTAGAAAAATCTGGCCTTCATTTTAGTATATATATATATATATATATATTAATATTCAGAATATATATATATATATATTCTGAAACTTGATCTACCTATAACACAGCAGAAAATATTTTATTCAAATAATAAAAATTTTGATCAGGCTAATTTAATAAGCATAAATATTAATATTAATAAAAATAATAGTAAAAATTAAATAAAAATAAAATAGTAAAGAAGCAACAATACATATTTAAAAACAACATGCTTCGTTGCTTGAACTTTTATTTTTATTTTTATTTATTTATATTTTTTTTAAGCATTAAAAAAAAAAAAAATGTTGTTTCAACAAAACTACCTTTTTTTCATTTGTTGTGGTTTATTAAGTTTTATTTCCCTTTTAAAACGCATTTTGACAGATATTAAACTTCATTTAAAGTTGTACAAAAAAAAAAAAAAAAAAAAAAAAAAAAAAAAAAAAAAACTGGCAATGCTTTTGTTGAAGGCAACCAAACTAAGCTCCTAGAACAACAACAACAACAACAAAAGAGAGAGAGAGAGAGAGAGAGAGAGAGGCAGTAGAATAGGAAGCTTTTTCATTCCTAATGTTTATTACATAAAATAATTTTAATATTTAAAACTATTTACTTTATACATAAATTGCTTATTGTTTTTCATTAGGCTTTGTTCAGTATTCCCTTCTTCTTCACAGTTCAATCTGTTTAAATTTTATGTCAACACGCTAATTAAGTAATTGTAACATTAAACTGAATAAATATTCTAGATGTGAATCAGATAGTGCAGAATATTAGCAGCTTTTCAAAGCAAAATTGAAACTGAGATAATCCCTTCATGCGTGATTTTTTTTATTTTTAGGAATAGTTTAGATTTTCTTGTATAAAGCGACAACGGAATGCAATTGGAGATGATAAATTTATTTTAGTTTTGTAGATTATTATAAGAGTAGTTTAATATTTGAGAATAAATTTAATTGCCGTAAAATAATTTAAAAGAACTTTTTCTAGATTAAATGATTTTTATGGAAATAATTTTTTTCTGACGTTTTCGTTAATTCTATTTGCCAGTTGCATTTATGAAGGTTTTTGCACAAATGTTGCACGCATTCTTTTAAATAATGGTAATGTAGTAACTCAGTGTTTAATTGTTATTATTATTTTTACTACTTTTAAGTAGCCCTCCTCCCCCCCCCCCCTAAAAAAAAAAAGAAGAAAAGAAAGGAAAAAAGGAACAAATTATAATAAAAATACTGAGAGAATTCTTATAGTTTTTTTTTTTTTTTTTTTTTTCTTATAAAGAATACAGTTTATACATCTAATATAAATTTAATTTGAAAATTTTGAACAAACAATTAAATATTTCAGAAAATTTCAGATTATTTCATATTATCTTAAACACAATTTGAAAATTGATTCAAAAGAATTTTATACAAAATAAGATTTTTTTTTTTTTTTTTTTTTATGATTTCTATATATATGTGTATAATAAAATTTTAAATTGTCTTTCAATATCGGAATGCCTTCGTATTTCCCTCATCAATTGTGTTAACATCTCTATTAAAATTTTACAAAATCTGGCTTAAAAAAATATATCTATTTAAAATTCATTTTACTTCCCGTTTTCACTTTTAACTAATTAAGTGAAAATAATTCATTTATTGAAACTAAACAAAGTCTCTAATTATTAAATGAAAAGTAATTTTTTTTTTCTTAATAGGGATTAAAAATAAATAAATAAATAAACTGTTTATAAAGTTTCGTTTATTTTTCCACAATTAATAAAACAACTGTTTTGAATTATCTATTTGATGTTTATTTATAAACACATTTTTATTATTAATATACTAAGACGGTAAAATATTCGAGGACCATTTATTTCTTCCCTATACATAGAATGAATCCTGATTACAGATAAATGCTATATGTTATTATCTTTAAGTAAGTAACGTGTAATAAATTCAACCTAAGTTTTATATTTTGATGATATTTTCTAAAGCATGAATTTTATTTTCAGGGAAATTGAAGATGATTTTTAAATATTTTTACTATGCTCAAGTGTATATGGATGCTTTGGTTTCTATGACTAAATTTGTTTCTTGCTGGCGTTAACTAAAATTAACTCTCGTACGATAGTAGTTATTGTAAAATAATAATATATTAAAAAATATAAATATTGTTGTTGAACGGTTTGACTAAAGTAAAATAACTATTAACTGATGGCAAAAATCATGTGGCCAAGAGATTCTCATAAAAAATACATAGGAGGTGCCGGGCTCGAACCCGGTAGCTCATCGGCCTAGCGTTCTGTGTTTCTCTGGTTTTAACCAATACATGCATGATTACAGGCTAGGATCTTTCAGAAAGACCTCCCCCCCCCCTTCCCATACACCAAAGCTTGGAGACCTAGTGTAGTCAATTTGCCTTAACCTCTACACGCACCCTTTTCGTATAACATTTACTTATTATATTTAAATTTCCTTTTTGTAAGAAAGTATAGAAAAGTTTAAAAATTCAATTTAATTTAATAATAATAAATTTAATTGCGTATTACTTACTGACAAAAGTAATAGAAAAATAAATGTATCGTATAATAAAAGTTACAGTGCAGTAAATCAAATCTTTTCTAAGATTAATTGCATGTATGTTATTACCATTTTCACAATTAGTATCCATATTGTGTTGTTCAAATAAAAATAAATAAAAATAAAAATAACTCTAATTTAGTCCCTTAAAATTCAATCAATAACTTTAAAACTATTACATGTAACAAAAAAATATTTTTTTTTCGTTCTGAGCGTTTTTCCCGAAACCAACTAAATTATTTAATAACTATTAATTAATTGTGTAAAATTTTAATATTTATTCTTTAGTTGTTTCGACAAAAACTCATGCACACTTACATAAATGACATGAGCATTTTATACAAAAATAAATACGAAAATTAAAGAAAGGGCAATAGAAACAAACTATATAACAAGTAAGTTTCCATCAATAAAAGAATAAATTTTCATTGCATAGGCTTATTTATAGATAAATCAAAGATATTTAAAAGCTTTTATACATTCTATAATTAATATTACATTAAAAAAAAAAAAAAAAAAAAAAAAAAAAATCCACACTTTATTCGTGATAAATTTCTCATTGATTTCATCTGAAATTCAAAAATTTCGTTAACCTTTTTTACCCAAATACATAGTTGGCAAATTTTACACATTTTAGCTACCACTATTTCAAAAATGTAATATTTGGAAAATTTAAATAAATAAGTGTAGTCTTTGAATATATAAAAATATTTAACACAAAAATATTTGTACTCAAAATGCGTAAAAGTTGGTAAATATGCAAATATTAAAAAAAAACATTTGACATACTCCAAAAAATATTTTGATAAAAAACTGTAAATAAAGTACTCGGTAAAATTATTCCTTTCCAAATAATCATCATATATTTCACAATTTCATTTTCCATGGTGATATAAAATAGTTAAATGATTGTAGTCTTTAAATAAATAAAAATATATCCTACAAAGATAATGGCAAACAAAATATGTAAAAGTTGACAAATTTGTAAATATTAAAACAAAAGAAAATAGACATACTCCAAAAAAAGTTTCGTAAAAAAGTAGTAAAGAACTTTAAATTACTCGGTAAAATTGTTCTTTTTTAAATACTTATCGCACATTTCGCAATTTAATTTTCCATGGGGATATAAAATAGATATAGAATTGTAGTCTTTAAATAAATAAAAATATATCTTACAAAAATAATGGTAAACAAAATAAGTAAAAGTTGCCAAATATGCAAATGTTAAAAAGAACCGACTAGACATACTACAAAAAATAATTGAAAAAAAAAAAAAAAATTGTGCACTACTCTGTAAAATGCTTCATTTTAGAACAATCATCGCAGATTTGTCAATTTCATTTTCCATAGTGATATCAAATAGTTTGATGCAAGTATAGTTACATGCTTTTTTTATTTTCTTTCTTTCTTTTTTTTTTTTTTTAGTTTTTTACGTCATACTGAATTATGAATGTTTTTTTTTTCCTTAAATACTAAAATGAAAAAAATTTCTGTATGGAATTTATTATTCTACCTTAAATGCGTTTTAAAACAATCAGTTTAATATATTGCTTTATACATTATTTTTTTACAATAAATTCCGTACTTTTTTAATAATTCATACTGAGTGCTTATTAAACCTAGTCCATTCATATCAATTAGTTTCATGCACTCATAACGGTATACATTTTTTTTTTCCATAAAATTTTCAAAAAATTACTTTAAATATTCTTAATTTTGAAAATTTTTTCAGCTAAAACATAAACATTGTCCCTCTGATTCTTTTTTCCTACATTACTTTTAAAAGCAACCAATTAAATACATTACTAACACTTTATAGCTTGACAGTCAAATCACAATGTATAAGACGATTATTAAATATATTACATCTCAGTTTACTGTCATCTAAACTGATTAAAATTCCCCAACTACCCTAATATACTTTATCCTTTAGGAAAAAAAAATTATTATAAGAATGGTTATTTGAACACCATTACAATTAGATTTTTTCATATATATATATCTGTGTAAATCTAATGTTTCCTTCTCTTAGAAAAAACATTATCCTTAGTCTTTATATTTTTGAAAATATATACTTGTTGATTAGATTTAATCTAATATCGCCGTTAGAATATTTTTGTGAGGAAAGGAGAAATTGATTCAAATGACTGTTTAACACTGGAAAATGCATTTTATCGTAAAAAGAATATCGTTTAACATAATTCTTTTTAAGGATAAAATGAGTGGAAATTATTTCATTTTTTTTAATATTATAACAAAAAAGTTATGGAATTCACAATATATTATTTTGTACTATTTCATTTACAATAAAACCATAAAAATGAAAATACGATTTACCTAAAGAAATTTGACTTCAAACTGTTGACATGTATTTCTTTAAATTTCACTTTTATTTGTTGATTTTTTCATTACTTTTTATTTAATATACGGCTATATTTTATTTTATTGAATTAAC
The DNA here is from genome assembly GCA_963930645.1 of Salticus scenicus. Taxonomy (NCBI): domain Eukaryota; kingdom Metazoa; phylum Arthropoda; class Arachnida; order Araneae; family Salticidae; genus Salticus; species Salticus scenicus. The sequence continues at coordinate 81,673,058 of OZ005654.1, read as the reverse complement.
ATTATGTCTTTTCCAGGGTTCCTAAGGCCTTGAACGCGTATACGAATAATTTTTTATATTAAATTTTATTATAACATAATACGATACATTTAGGAAGAAATTTTATTTTTAGATAATAGTGATGGAAGAGTTATTGAAAAAAAGCGGAGACTTCGGAACTTAGTTTTGTTTATATAACACTTAAAAATTCGGTTTTATATAATGTGATAAAAAATAGCAGTTAAAAAATAAAAATAAAAAACAAATAACTAAAATAAAATAAATTTATTATTTATTATTTTTGATAATTAAACGCTAATAAAAAGGCACTTTTAAACGTTTTGTGCGACAAATCTTCAAATGTGTGATAATTTTTTTTTGGAAATCATAACAAAAATTTGTGAAAACTTATAATTTATCCAGAAAAAAAAATATCAAAAAATTTTTGTTGTAAGTTCAGTTTCTTTCTTTCTTTCTTTTTTTTTTTTTTCTTTCTGGAGATTGCATAGAGAAATAGACTTAATTGGTGGATACATAAAAATTTTTATGCAACTTTCAGATTTCAGAAATGTTTTGTTTTTATCACAAATATTCTTTATGGGTGTTTATTCATTTTTAAAATTAATTATTAAATGTAGAATAAAATAAAAGTATTTTTTTATAATGCATGAAATTTTTATTATATTTCCCTCGTATGTTTTTTCAATCAATGCATGTTAATTTTATATTATGTTTTATTTATATATTTGTTAAAAAAAAAAAAAAAAAAAAAAAAAAAAAAAAAAAAAAGTTCCGATTATTTTTTGGACTTACCTTGCTCGCTGGACGTTGGCAGGGCAACGGCAAAAATTAAAATTGTTCCACATAGCAGTATTTTGAAAACTATATCAAAAAACGTGTTTTTCCACTTGCATCCATCATTTACAGTCACTTTGGATTTTGTCTTCATGTTAATAAAAATAATAAAAATAAAGTTATCAAACTTTAAAAAGGAAATAATCACTTTTTAAAAACTGGAAGAAGCATGAATGTCCATTTACTTTAGTGTTAATAAAAGTGTTAAAGTTTTTATTTATTTTTTTTTAAACAGTAAAAATCGAAACCCCGTTAAGCGAATGAGAATTGCTATTTTTCTCAGACGGATACTACGATGTGCGACCGATTGAGTTCGGCAGTGAAACTCCAATGACGGGATGTTGAGCTTTTCGCACGCGACAAGGTGGAGAGAGAGAGAGAGAGAAAGAACTGCCCCCTCCCCAACTCCTGATGCGCCTGCGCCTTGAAGGCTCTTCGTCATGTTTCAGTTCAGGTGAGTCTTTTTTTTTTTTTTTTTTCTTGCCGTGTTCAATTTCGTCGTCAGAAGTTTCAGTTATTTTATGTTTCCTGAGCGGACAATTCTGGATAGAGTGAGCCGTAAACTTAAAGACAGAACGTAAAGTTATTTTCTATAAACTGTCATGTAAAATCATAAAGAAAGATCATAACTGGTAAAGAAAAACTGACAGTTTAAGAGAATGTCATTGACAATAATAAATGGAGTCGGGTAGCGATTCAATTATTAAAGACGCGTCGCAGCGGTTTTAAAAATTGAATACGTACAGTCAGTCAAAATGGGATAAATTTAGGAAAAGGGTTGTTCCGAATGACATCAGAAATTGAAGGAAAAACAATCATGCATTATTTATAAATATTTCTTAGAAAAACAAATTTCTAAAATATTTTTCAAGGAATGGGATGTTATTAAAGATTTATAAATATGATATTTTAAACTTAAATTAATAAAATAATAATCATTTACGATAATAATTAATATTGTTAAGATACTTTAATTTCGAATATATTAACAACATTTTATATAAATAAAAGGTTTCTTTTGAATTAAAATTAAAAATACAGAAACCCTAAAGAAGAAAATAAGGAAAATTTGGTTATTTTTCATAAAATATTTATTTTCTAAGTTTAATTGTTTTTTCATTACTCCACTTTTAAAGTTGTGCATTCTATATTCTTCATTATTTAAAATAAAATAGTTATCACTCACCTAAATGAATTATAATTAGTGAGTAAGATATTTATTTAATACGCAGAAATAAATCAATATTCAAAATAACTTTAATAGAAAGCACATGCTTTAACATTTTATTTTATTTTATTAATTAATTTATTTATTTATTTTTAATATGGCATCGTCAAAATTACACTTAATAAAATACTAGTTTTTGATGATGATAAATAAAAACTTTGTAAGTAGGCCTATTATAAGAGTGGACGGAGCATTCCATTATTAAGGGAATATAAGTAAAAGCGGCAAAAATAAAACACGTGACTGCAAAAAAAAAAAGGGCTATCATTTCTGGCATTTATCGCGTTATTGGCGATTATTTTGTTCTGAATATAAATATTATTATTGTTAATATTATTATTAAAAGATACAGCAAGCGAAACTTGTGTAAAATACTACAGCTGCTGAAATTTATTTTTTCCTTGCTATTAACACTTTCCAACAAAATTCAAAAGTTTTTACAACTTCGATTTGTCTATACTCGCTTTAACTCTCATAAATAATCATGGACATTTTTAAAATCATATAAGGTATAATATATTTAAACTAGTTCAATTTAGAGAATTAAATATAGCAATTTTAAACATTTTATTAAAAAAAAAAAATACTTAAACAGAACGAAATAATAAAATGTTAAAAAGAATCTTACCTCTGAAATAAAATCCTTATTTTACATAACATCTAGGGCTTCCAAAATACATTTAATTACTATTTCTTGCTATACAATTATTTCTAAATTCAAAACAATCAAACTTTTTAAGTGAAATATAAATTTTAAAAAGAACGAGGAAAAATATCGTCTGCTTAACGACTTGAACTGCAGTTTATTTTCAGTCAGCACTGCTCATGTAGACAATTTAATTTTCTTAGTTTTAAGAGGAGGGATTGATATAGATACTTACGGTTTTGTTGCTCAAATAATTTGTTATTATTAAAATTAATATTTGTTTCACACATTTATATGAATGTTTATTGTTATATTTACATAGAAGAACATAATTAGTGTCGGAAATTCATGACGAGGTGGACTCGTCATTTCAGTTCAAGGGGTTAAGAAAAAGCAGAGTTTAGAGCATGGCGAGAAAATTTCAATATTGGCCAGTTTGGCTTCCTGTAGTTTAACAGTCAAGTGACGTTTTTATGCGTTATCTTTGCCACTGAAAAAGGTTGGAATTGTCCTGTCCACTTTTATAATAGGCCTATGGTAAAAACTCAAAATGCAAAAACATCCAAAGACTGATTTCAAATAAAAAATAAATAAATAAATTGGGAAAAATCAGGTATGTATGCACATCCGACAAGGGGAGGGGGGGGGATGTCATCCGACATGAGTAAGGAGTCGTAAAAAAATATTTAGTCACCAAAGAATTATTCAGCAACTAACATAATGAAGAACGAAAAAACATGCATTACTCATTGATTATTAATAATTTCTAACTGTACGTACTTGTTGTATCGTATAACTTTCAATGTTATTTGCCTGCGTTATCACATAACGGAGAGACAGAAGGGTTGAAAGGCTTACTTATAGACTAATTGGATTTATAATCGATCTTAAACATTGTTCGAAAGTATTAAAAATTCTTAACGTAAAATAAAATATAGCCTTTAAATTCTAATTGCAGTCCTTAACGTATGTTAATATTTTAGAGTGGCCCTGTAAATCTGAAAGTGAATCATATCATATTCTATATAAAATATTATTTTAGCTTATTAACATTAAATGTCAATTTCTTTATGATTTTAGAAATTTATTTAAATGCGATTTATAAAAATGTCTCTCTTAAAACGCATTATACAACAGAATGTTTTTGGATATCCCTGAACAAAGACCATTTGTAGAGGATACATTAACGCCATTTTATATAGAGAACATTCCATAGTGAATTTGAATAATATATGTAATTTTTTAAAAATTCTGAAAATATTTACGGACGCTAGGGGTAAACAGACCGACAGATAGACCGATGAACAGTCGGCCAGACGGATACACAAATTGAAATCGTATTTACTCTTATTTTTTTTTTTTTTAGAAATTGTTAAAAACGCTTAATGTGAACGAAAATGCATTTCCACAAAATTTCCAATAATACTCCTTAATGTAACTGAATATTTTTGCGCGAACTTGTAAATCTTAATGTTAATCATATTATATTCTATAGAAAACATTCTTTTGTGAATATAAGTAACATATTTCAATTTCATTATGATTTAAGTAAAGTTATTAAAATTTGGTTTATAGAAATACATCTCACAGAACGCATCGATTTTGAATACTTTCGGGGTACAAAAAACAATGGTGGTATTTACTGCAGATTCTATGGAAAACATTACATTTTCTACAGGAAACATCCGATAGTAAACATAAATGACGTATTTAAATATCATTAAGACTTGTGCAAATTAATGGTATTAAGATATGAGTTATTGAAATACCTCTCATAAAACACAATGCTTTGGAATGATATCGGTTGTCTCTGTACACAGACTAGCTCTACTTTCAATAGGGAATATTAGATAGTAAACTGCAATAAAATATATCAGTTTCAAGCCTTTCCATGAATATTTACAGAAGTTAAAGCGCAAACAGACAAACAGAAGTCATTAGCACTTTTCAAACTTGATGGAATGTGTTAAAAAAGAACAAACTATAACACATTTGGTAAAGTTAAACAAAAAAAAAAAAAAAAAAAAAAAGAAAAAAAGAAAAAATTAAAACTGTATACAGCAGTAAACTTTTTAAATTTTACTTTACAAAAAGCTTCAAACTACAACGAAAATGGTTTTTTTTTTTTCAGTATTATGATTATGATTATTATTATTAATGATACCACTATTTACGTTCGGAAAATTTACATTTTACTGTACATATACAAAACTCACATAAAATAAAAGTTTTAAACATATAGTAAGTACCAATTAAAAACAGTAATTTCATATTATACAGAAATGTAAAATAATTATTTTTATAAATACAGTATTACATTTTACAAAATAACATAAGTATACTGCTAGTTCATGTTGTTGGGTATAAAATTAATTTAAACAATTCAATACATGTATATTTGTGTGAGATTTAATTTAAAGTAAATATATAAAGTTATGTCATGCTTTTTCTGCGTAACTGAAAGTAAAATATTTAGGCGAGAGGGGGTACAATGGACGAATTTTTGAAATTTTAGGTGTTTACTCACAAAGTAATAATATCTCGCTATTGAAAATATGTGTGTATAATACCTATATTGTGTCTTATGTGTCACTCAATCAAAAACAATAATTATCTTTTCTTTTTTTAATCTATTTTCTTTAATAACAACTGACAAAATGGACCATTGTACCCCGACCGCGGGGTACAATGGTCCATGGCACGGGTACTGTGGATCACAGGTCAAATTTTAAAAAGCATACTAATGTAGTATGTTTTTAAATAGTATAAAATACAGAATATCTTATATATTTGTTTATGCCTTTGATTCATACAAATAATGTAAATTGATGAACATTAAAATTAGAAAATGGTACGCTAAACATTTTTTGTGTCACAGAAAATCTGCTGTTTTCTTGTGAAGTTGTAGGGTCTGGAAAACTCATCATTACAATAGCTAGAAAATTTGCACGAGATATAGCAAAACTCTCAGGAAAAAATATAGAGATCTTAATTAAGTTTTCGTTGCATGAATCTAGGAAAAACAGATTCCTTATCTTTTATTTCTGTGATTAAACCAACAAAATGTAAAACCGTCTTTTCTCGTCAAATTTGTTTGTATTATTGTTTTTTAATTGCATTATTTAATTTAGTTATTTTTAGTTGTATGATATTTGTAAAAATATAATAATACAAAAGTAGCTGAATTGTTATTAAAAATAAATAAAAAGAAACCACACAGTAAATTGCTTTCTTATTCATCTTTGCAGACATAATAGATCTAATTACGATTAACTCTGAAATTTTTATATATAACTTATAGCTGACATTTCAAAAATGCAGATTTCGTAAATCAGATGATTATGACAGAGAACTGAGGTAAATGGACCATGGTCCATTGTACCCCGTTTCTTAGTGGTCCATTGTACCCCGTCGGGACCTCTGACAGCAAATGATAAAAAAATAAATAAAAAATCCTCTTAAAAATATTTTAAAGAGATTAAATATAGTAATATATGACCTTAGCTCTTTATTGTACTAAATAGTCTGTTCCAGATCATTATTCCTGAAAGACGAAAAAAAAAATTGTTTACCTGAAAATATTTAATTTTGGCTACCGTAAACTAAACTTCACGAATAAAATGGCTAAATTGATAGTTAGGCATGAAGTTGCTCGCTAAATTTCATCATTGCAGTGCTGCTATCTATGTACCAAAATATAACCATAAAAATAAATAAATAAATAAATTATAGGGAGCGGTTCATTGTACCCCACTCCCCCTACCTATATTTGTCAAGAATCTACTTGAAATTTTGTATGATGGTTTGGTAAATTATACCTATTACTCCTATGCCTTATGAGAAAAAAAAAGAAAAAAAAAAAAAAACATACATGCAGTTTTTTTTGACAGTTTCTAATAATATTAATTATAATGTTGAGGGTAATAATAAAGAGACCCCATACAGAAAAAAATAGCGAGCACACTGCGTTTCGCTTTCATGTGATTAAGCTTCATTGAAATTTGATTACTGTTTATTTGTATAATTATTTATTTATGTATTAATATGTTGTAATGACCATTTCAATTTTCAAAAGATTGCAAAGTTATATACGCAAACTATACATGAATGCTTATTATTCTATTGGCCATGTTTTTACATTTATACATTTTCCTTTTTCTTTTCGTTTTCGTTTTCTTTTCTTTCTTTTCTTTCTTTTCTTTCTTTCTTTCTTTTATTTCTTTTAAACGTTCGATCTTAGAGACAATTTCCTTATACAGCCTTCAAAATTTTATTTTTAATTCATTCTTTATAAACAAACCAATGTTAAATACATGATAAACTGCATCTTAATACAAATGGAGAAATATATATATATATGTGTGTGTGTGTGTGTGCGTGTGTGTGTGTGTGTGTGTGTGTGTGTGTGTGTGTGTGTGTGTGCGTGCGTCTATGCGTGTGTGTGTGTGTGTATGTGTGTGCGTGTATGTGTGTGTGTGTGTATATATGTGTGTGTATATACATACATATATATATATATATATATATATATATATATATATATATATATATATATATATATATATATATTTACTACTGTTTACTTCTTAAAAAAGAAATAAAAAATCATAAAAAATTTAAAGCAGGATTTGCGAAAGCAAACATAAAACATAGAAATATTTCACTAAAAATATTTAACACTTACTTCAAAATAAAATATCCTCGTATTAAACGAAAATGATTTTAGAAAAAAAGACAAAATAAGTTACAGAAGTTCTGTATTTAAAAATAGTTCGGAACATTCCCGTAAATAGAATCCCAACAAAAAACGATCGGGAAAATTTAGAGGTAAAATTTTATTGATTGAAAATATATGGAAATACATATATATATATATATATATATATTTTTTTTTTTTTTTTTTTTTTTTTTTTTTTAACAGTTGTATTCATTTTTGTGCATATCCACATTTTCAAAAGTATACACTTTTAAAATTTTAATATGGAAAATTAATAAAAATAAACTGCTCCTTTCTAAGTATAAAATACTATGAATATATGTATATATATTCTTATTTAGAATATAAAAGGTTTTGACGTTTCCGCATTTTAATATTTTTCAAGATTTCTTATTGCGTGAATAGTATTTTACTATATCGAGTAAATACACACGTTTAAAAAAGCCTTGTTTAGAATTTTTTGAAGATTTATTCAATGTTGCAGTGATGGTAAAGTCATAAATAATAATGAAAGTTTGCATGTTTAGAAAAATAGGAAGAAGTAGCACATTTTGTAATATATGTTGTTATAATTAGTTTATTATGACGTGAAATGTTCATTTACCCCCTATTCTGATTTTAATTTATTTTTTAATTTTAATTATTATTATGATTTTTTTTGTCGAAGTTTGATTTGTTTATTAAAGCAATTTTAATATTTTTAATCAACAATTTCTTACAAATTTCTTTTCGTCATATTTCTGTTTTTTTTTTTTTTTTTTTTTTTTTTTTTTCAATAGAAGTACATTCCTAATAATTGTATTAAAAATTATTCGAATCTAAATAATGTATTAAAAAAAATTTCAACAGATGTATAATTAAATTAAAAGAACGAACGAGAAAATAATCCACAAAGAAAGAATAGGATATTTCCACATTGTAAAAAGTAAGTAGGTACTTAAAAAGAAGTATATATTGTCTCAAAATAGCCCTAAAACAATATATATTTAAATTAAAAAACCCATGTACACATTTTTGTGTATACTAACATGCTCAAAAATAGGGTTGACCAATAAGAATCCCAATATCCACATGTTTGTCACGCCAATGTACTCAAAAGTTATTACATAGGTTTTCAAATTTAAGTATCTATTGTTTCGGGGCTATTTTGAGGCAATATATACTTATTTTTTTAAGAACCTATTTTTTACAGTGCATATCAAACAAAGTAACGCGTATTAAAATAAATAAATTAATAAATAGATACATGAAATTTTTTATTTGGATAGGCACTGTCGGCTCTTTTGAGGTTTCCCAAAGCTAACAGAGCTTTTTCTTATTTCAGTCAATGAATGTAGAAAATTTAGCTGTATAGTGTACAAGAAATAGTCCTTAAATTGAACAAACTTAGATGTATAATTAATACATATTCAAAATCTCTGTATATCGGGTAGCAACAAAATAAGTATTTCTATTTGGAGCGAACCGTAGCTTGATTCAATATTAGAAAGGACACCAAAATTGGTAAGCTTACTATATAGAAATGCGAAAGTAAATTAGTCCAAAAAAAAAAGTGTGTATGTGCGGGGGGGGGGGGGTAAAATTGCGATAGAGGGCGTTTAAATTATATAATTTAACAAATATATAAAAATATAATAAGTGAGTAATTAAGTCGCTAATATATATACAGAGTGTGTTAAACTTTAAGGTCAGTAAAAAATATCTTGAGTTTTCGTGAATATGAAAAAATGCTTTAAAATAACATTGGTATGTTTATTGTTAATTCTACAAGACTAGTTTAATAGGCAAAATTTTAATTAGTGAGCATGATTTAAAATTAAATTGAAAATGAAAAACTACTTATTATCACGGTGCAAATACCTTAAGATCATTAGCAAGAATTTAATACTTTTTCATAGATTGATTTTATGCTCTTAAATGAGCTTTATATTTTACGATGTAAATGATGGTAGGTATTTTTAATGCAATTATGTTTCTTTCTTTCTTTTTTTGTTTTGTGTGTGTGCGTGTGTTTATAAGACATAGAGCAAAACATTTAACAGAGTTTTATTCGGAAAAAATTTTGCTCTTTTTTTTCATTAAGAATGAATAATCGGAATATACATAAAGATATTGGAAGGTTTAAAAATTTTCAAAGGATTTCTTAAATTTGAATGATAATAGTGGCAAAAGAAACACCAAATGAAGTCTAAAAGCGTTATCATCCAGAGATGAAAGAAGAATTTTGAAATTTGTTTTACACAAGAAAATAGGATTAAGTAATTGTAGAAAAGCTATTTGCAACATCATTAACAGATCTGGTAGTTTTCTGTAATAAACGAAACTTGTTAAACTCTCATTATCAACGGTGCATAAAATGCAATGTTTTTCATTCACTGAAAACGCAATGACTTGGGAAGATCAACGCGTCCAGGAAAATTTTTCTGGTAGGAAAAAAGGAACTTCGACAGCACTGATAATTGGAGATTATTATTGGAATGATTGAAGAAAAGAAAAGATTTTTTTTCCAGCCTCGGTAAGGAATCTGTTATATGCCATGGTGAAAGGGAGACTTCTTTCAATGGAGTTCGATATTTGGCTTTTACTTCAACAAACATGGACGTTTCTAAAGAGCCGTTATTGAAAATTGTAGCTGATTTGGCAGGATACAAATTGATTTTACAACAGAAATATACAGTCGGCTGCAAAATTATTCGAGCACTAGCCAGTAATTCCTATATTTAAAAAGTACACTTAAGACTGTTTTGCTAAGTAAATCCTTGTCGAATCATGTACTTAGACTGATTAAGAACATGACTCGACAAGGATTTATTTAACAAAGCTGTATTAAGTGTACTTTTTTTTGGCAAGGATTATTGCTAGTGCTCGAATAATTTTGCAGTCGACTGTACTCTGATTCATAAAAGTCGAATAGTGAAATATCGGTTCCCGTCAAAATATACTGAAGTTTTAAAATGGTTACTTAGAAGTCATGGAATTTGGCTTCATTGCATTATATAAATATTAATTTGAAATTCAGTCTGTGACTGATATCTGCTGCTAACAATTGCTGGGAAAACTTACTCTGTGAGAATAATTAAATAATGCTTCTAAATATTTTTTAACAGAAAAATTATATTTAAGGTCTAAGATTTTATCAATTGAATCTGTACCAGGACTGATTTCTTTTTATGATGGTGACTCGAATATTGCAGTGGTAATTTTTCTATTGCGCAGGCACTGGTTTACCTCCCCTCCCCCCCTCCATCCACCTTTAACAGATAAATATTCTGTGTTCTCAATTTTTTTACCATTATTCTCAGTGCACACTCACAGAACTTTTTTCCTTTACAAATTCCATTTAGATATCTAATTTTAGGTAAGGCAGTTCCAGCGATAAACACTACCGTAAAATTATTTTAAAAATAAAGTGCAATCTCATGATAATCATGTATGGCCATGTTTCTCACAGAAATCAATTTTTTTTTTTTTTTTTTTTGCTTATTTTTTCATGATGATGCTTGCAAAAAATTTTTAAGCGATGTCTTCTGAAGTGCCTTTTATCACATTTGTTTAGAGCTACATCTACTTGTACCATTGTTATTTAACCTTTTTGCATAATAAATGTACCAATTCTGAGAGCAATTTGTTTATTTAAATAAGCTACAATTAGCTCTAATTAGATATTATATTTTATAGGTTACGAGTATATAAAAGTACAAATAATATTAGAATTTCGTCTAAGAAATTCCGTTTTAATTTACAGACATTAGAAATTAAATTTTCATAGAATTGATGGAGCTTTGGGGGAATATTTATTATTTATTATTTCCTTGAATTTTAAATATCACACAGAATTTTTCCCAGCATCAAAACAAACGTTGAGCAGAACAAAAATAATAAAATGGAAGTAAAAGCACATTTTTAAGTTTAATGTTAACTCATTTTTAATTAAATAAGCTGCATAATTTAAATAGAATTCGTAATGGCTGTAGAAAATTTCGTATAATATTTAAAAATATGTAATTTTAAAAATCTCTTATAACATTTTTGAGAATGAACCTCGAAGAAATATGATTATTATTGTTCCTATTTTAATTGATATTTTTTTTTTTAATATTCTTTTTTTCTTCGCCATATAAACATTTTGTGATGCACTGAAATAAAAATGTAAAATATAAATTTCAGTTCTATTTATTAGTATATTTATTTTAAATATAAAATTAAATTTCTTACGATGTTTTACCTAATATATATTCTTTAAAAAAAAAAAAAAAAAAAAAAAAAAAAAAAAAAACGAAAATATAAATTCGTACATCACATAAAACCAGTTTGTAGAAAGCGTAAGTTATATGAACAATTTGTAGAAATATATAAATACACATAAATATTTGCGTATCTGGTTGAGGTTTTATTTATTTTTTAATTGTTATACGGCAAAAAATAATGAACCAATTTATATGCAACTGCAAACAAAAAGAATTTTGTACAGTCTTTAAATTAGAATTTATATATATATATATATATATATATGTGTGTGTGTGTGTGTGTGTGTGTTGATTCTTAACTCTTTTACTATAACATGAAAGAAAGTTCCTTTTGTTTACTTTAAAGTATGATTTTTAAGCATTTTGATTAAGAATACAGGTTATTTTTAATGTACGTTTGGAATGCTAAAGACCACATTTAAGTTTTGTTCTAGAAATTAAACTTTTTCAAATACCAAAATCAAAATGTCGATGTCTAAGCATTGTAAATAAAGAACTATTAAAGAAATATTACTAATTTAAAATTATTATTATTATTAATGTTATTGTTTTCAATGTTCGACTTCAATTTTGAAACTACTCAAAGATCATTAAAAGAAACTCATTCTTTTAAAAAGCCTTAAAATTGTTTTGTATTGTCACATCAGGAGATAAGAATTAAGTAAATAGTAAGAATTAATGTGAGTCACATATTAATTAATATAAGTCACATAAGATTTAATGAGTTTTACTCTCTGCTGTACAACATATACGCACCTACAAATAGCAAATAAAAAAAAAATATATATATAGTTTGGAAAAAAAAAAAAAAAAACATTTAATTTTCTAGCCACTGCTTTTTTTTTTTTTTTTTTTTTTTTTTTTTAACCGACTTCGAAAAAGAAGGAAGGTTCTCAATTCAAACCGTATGTTTTCTGAACGGATGCTCCGATTTTGATACTTTTTTTTTTGTTGTTTTTTTTGTTGTTGAAAAGGTCTTGGTCTGAAATAGGTCCCGTTGTAATATCTTTACGATCTAAAGAGAATACAGGGTGCCCAAAAAAATCAGTTGCAACTCTTTTAACAGCTAAACGGCTGCAGCTACAGTGATAGAAATGGTATGTAAGTATAGCAAAGTGGCCATGCAGTACAAGGTTAAACCGCTTGTAGCGCCACCTGGTGGAAAATGGCGGAGTTAATATTCCTATCTTAAAAACGGTTCTAGAGATAAAAGTATGAATTAAAAAGTTGAAAAGTATCATCGATTTAGTACAAAAAGATAGTTTAGACATTCATGCTAGCGTTCCTATCTTGGAAACGGCTCAAGACAGGGGGAAAAAGTGTATTATAAAATTGCAGAGCATCATCGATTTTGTACGAAAAGATAGTTTAGACATTGATGCTAAAAGTACAATGCTAAAAACGTGCATTTGTTTGATCGCAATTTCTTTCACTATACATACTTGAGCTACATTGCACACGTTGTATCGTAGCTGGTGAGACATACGCTATATAGTTCAAAATACGGTTACTTGATAATTTTTGTTTTGTTGTAAAGATCTTGGTCTGAAGTAGGTCCCATTGTAATATCTTTACAATCTAAAGAAAATAAAATGCCATCTGGTGAAAAACAGCGGAATTAGCGCTCCTATCTAAAAAACGGTTTAAGATGGGAGAGAAGTTAATTACGAAGTTATAGAGCATCATAGATTTTCTACAAAAAGACAGTATTTAAACATTATTGCTAAAAATAGAAAGCTTAAAACCTGCAGTGGTTTGTTCGCAATTTCCTACACTGTGCACACTTGAACTACGTTGCACACTTTGAAGCGTAGCGGAGGACACGTATACTCTGTGGTTCAAAGTACTGTTACTGTAAGCGTTCACATCGATTAGCGCAAAGTCGTTTTCAACCAACTTCAGAAAGGAGGGTGTTCTTAATTCGAACTATGTGTTGATGGTGTTTGTAAGCTTATAACTTCGTAAGAGATGCTCTAATTAACCGACTTCAAAAAGGAGGAGTTTCTCAATTCAAAGCGTATGTTTTTTTTGTTTTTGTTTGTTAGCTCATAACTTCTGAACGGATGATCCGATTTTGATAATTTTTGTTTTATTGTAAAGGTCTTGGTCTGAAATAGGTCCCATTGTAATACATTTACGATCAAAAGAAATACAGGGTGCCCAAAAAAGTCAGTCTCGACTCTTTTAACTGCTGAACAGCTGCAGCTATAGTCATAAAAGAGTTATGTAGGTATAGTAAAGTGGAGATGTGCTACGCGATTAAACCGCCAACAGAGCCAGGTGGTGAAAAACAGTGGAGTTCGCGTTCCTACCTCGGAAACGGTTCAATACAGGGAAAAAAAGTGAATTATAAAATTACAGAGCATCATCGATTTAGTACGAAAAGATAGTTTAGACATTAATGCTAAAAACAGAACGCTTAAAACATGCATTTGTTTGTTCACAATTTCCTATTTTGTGCACACTTGAACGACATTCCATATGTTGTAGCGTAGTGGGTGACATTTATGCTATGTAAAATTCAATGTATGCTTATTGTAAGCAGTCACATCGATTAACGCAAAGAAGTTTTAAACCGACTTCATAAAGGAACAGGTTCTTAATCAAACCATGTTTCTAACTTTTGTTGTTGTTGAAATTTGTTAGCTTTTAACATCATTCGAGATGATTTAATTTTAATACTTCTTTGTTGTAATGATCTTGGCCTGAAATAGGTCTTATTAGGATTTCATTAAGATATAAGCAAATTACAGGATACTCACAAAAGTCTGTTCTCCCTCTAACTGCTGAACGCATGCAGCTACACTGGTAAAAGCAGTATGTAAGTATCAATGTTAAAACTTCTGTCCGTCAGCTGCAATGCATATTTTGCTCTTTGTTTGAACTTTACGCTGCGCAATTTCCAGCGCAGCGGGTGACACGTATTCACTGTAAAGTTCAATATATATGCTTAACAGAATTTTTGGTTACGAATACAGCGTATCCGTACTTTACATTTCTAAAGACTTTTTAACTTAACGTATGTTCATTCAGTAGACAGTTTTTTGCTCATACCTGATAAAGACAAGAAAAGTGACACAACTTAAAAATGCAGCATTTGAGAAAAATCAACTGAAATATAACTTGACTAGAATAAAACTGGCACAACTGTCTCTCGAGTGGATAACTTTCTATATGGAGATGTAACTTTTTTGTTCACATTGGGTGCATTTCATGTAATTTTTTAGTGACATAAGTCATTTTTTGAGTTATGTCACTTTTCTTGGAAGTTGTGATTTGTGAAACTGCCGTCGAACGTCTTTTAATGTTCTGCTATATGAATAAGTTTTCACTGAAAAGAAAAAAAAAATCTTTTTGTAAAAAAAATAGAACCGACTCCAAAAAGCAACTACTATTCAAACAACTAAAAAAAAAAAAATGAGGTTTGAAATAAAACTGTAAATTGCGCCTAAAAGTATAAAATAATTTCCTTCGCCAAACAACCTATAACACTACAATTAATCATAACTTTTGAAGTCGGCACAAAATTGAATAAAAAGTTATAACTCTATTCAATACAAAAATCAAATCCTATTAATATACACATCTCACATTGTCACCTGCAAAACACAGCCGAAAACTACTTTGATTCAAGAAAACAAATAAGATTTCGTAAGCAGGAAAAGTTGGCGATGATGCTGGTATCTGACGTCCTTGGTGAAAGAAAAATCGCAAAATTATCTGGCAAACATATTTAATTTCTTTGTGATATCATGATTACTTTGATAAGGTATGTTAAGAGAGTAATCAAGATTATGAAAAAAGACTTCGTACAATATATATTATGAAAATATACATCTTGCGTGTATATTTTTGCATTACGTTTTGATCGCCAAATCCAAAAGCCACCATGAATGATAGTTATCAAAGTTATACCAAATTTGCAAAGGAAACTCTAACTTCATCGAAACATAAATACCGCATTGTGAAGAATGTTCACTGTATTATGTAGATGCTACTAATGGACCAATTGTATATAAGGATAAAATAATAAAGGAAACATGAAAATGGATCATTCGAGACAACAGCATTTCTTGCTACCGATATAAAAACAAACCTTTAAAAACTAATTAAATTTTATTTAACTTTGTATGTTAACTTTTAAATGTAGTGTTATAGGTTGTTTGGCGAAGGAAATTACTTTATACTTTTAGGCGCAATTTACAGTTTTATTTCATACCGCTTTTTTTTTTTTTTTTTTTAGTTGTTTGAAGTAGTTGCATTTTGGAGTCGGTTCTATTTTTTTAGAAAAAGATTTTATTACATATCACAAAAAATTCATTTATTTTTAAATTTAAAAAGAAGAACATATATATGCTTTCATATATATATAAAAAAAAAAGCTTTAGCGATACGTTTCTATGAGATTGCTTTCTTCATATATATATATATATATATATATATATATATATATATATATATATATATATTAGGGTGGATCGAAAAACGCGTTTTTTCTGCAATTCAATTCTAATAGCGCGGAAAACTTGCGAATAGGCGTCATTATAAATGAAAAAATATTTAAAAAATTTTTGTTAAAAATTTGAAATCGCGCAGAAGGCCTAAAGTTACCAAAAAAGTCAAAATACTGGTAAATTAAAAAAAAAACGCAAAAATTACAAAAAGTTATATTTTTTGTTCTAATAGTGAAAAAAGTGTTTTTAAGAGTGTCCTTAATGCATACAAAATATAATTAGACCCATTCTTGTTTTACTGAATAGCGCAAAAGGCCTAAAGTTGCGGGTTGTATCGTAAAAAAACGATATTTCATGATTTTCGACGATTTTTAAACATGTGCCAAAACCCATAAAAGTTTTATTTTTAATTTGTAATAGAGTAAAAACCATTCAAAAGAGTTTTTCCAATCCAGAAATGATACTTTCAGACCTGTTATTCCTTAACTGTATTCGCGCAAAAGGTCTAAATTATAGTATAAGTTAAGTTATAGAGTCCCGTAAAAACGCCGTTTTAAATATCTGATGAGTGTTTATTTAACACGTTAAGGTTTGTAATAAGACTCTAACAAATGATTTACAAAAAATGTATTAGCCAAACATATCATATTGCAGCTCTCAGCTCATTTCAACATTTAATCTGTGCTGAAATGACCCAGGACTCACTGCGAGGACTTGGCTGCAAGGCGAGTTCCACCTCTACCCTACCCAACCAACCAACCAGGGTGAATTTTATTTACAATATTTACAGTAACTATTTACTTTGTACAATGCATATATGTTCGTTGTAGGCAAAATGTTATTTACATAGAAGCCCCATTTGAATTCTGACTTTGAATTAAATGTGGGCATCAGCTGCCTTGATTTTCAAGTAGCTCTTATATAACTATCTCGATTTTCATGCCCGCACATTTTTTCTGCTGCTTCTGTAACCAGTTTTACACACCTCTCAACTGACTGGGTGTGGCATGGGAATTTGAGGTAGTTAAACTCTGGTAGCGCTTTGTCTTTTAAAAAAGAGGCTATGTATTCATTTGGCATCTTGGACAGTAGTGGCGGCGGTGTTAACTTGCAAATTGACCAATCAATTAGTTCGGTATAGTCGTTTGCTCTAAAATTTATTGAAGTTTTTTTGAAGTCTCTTACATAACCTTCAGCTGATGGATCATTTCTGGATTTAAGGATCCCCCTGTAGTCATATGCACCTGTTTGGTTCGATATAAAGAAAAACTACACTGTGAAAGATGGACCGAAGCATATTTTGAAGGTAGTTAAAACAACCAGGCATCTACCGGACAATATCAAGCAAATCATTGATCCAGTAATTCAAAGGAACGCATTCTTCTGCCATCCTGAAAATATGATGTTGGCTATGATAATGGATAAGATACCACTCATTAGAGAACTTGGCTACAGGAGGATCCTCAAATCCAGAAATGAGCCTTCAGCTGAAGGTTAAGTAAAAGACTTCAAAATACCTTCAATAAATTTTAGTGCAAACGACTATACCAAACTAATTGATTGGTTATATCATATGCAAGTTAACACCGCCGCCACTACTGTCCAAGATGCCAAATGAATACATTGCTTCTTTATTGAAAGACAAAGCGCTACCAGAGTTTAACTACCTCAAATTCCCCTCCACACCCAGTCAGTTGAGAGGTGTGTAAAACTGGTTACAGAAGCAGCAGAAAAAGTCTGCGGGCATGAAAATCGAGATGGTTATATTACAGCTACTTTAAAATAAAGACAGCTGATGCCCATGTGTATATCAAAGTCAGAATTCAAAGGGGCTTCTATGTAAATAACATTTTGCCTAAAACGAACATATATGCATTGTACAAAGTAAATAGTTACTGTAAATATTGTAAATAAAATTCACCCTGGTTGGTTGGTTGGGTAGTGTGGAGGTGGGACTCGCCTTGCAGCCACGTCCTCGCCGTGAGTCCTGGGTCATTTCAGAACAGATTAAATGTTGAAATGAGCTGAGAGCTGCAATATGATATGTTTGGCTAATACATTTTTTGTAAATCATTTGTTAGAGTCTTATTACAAACCTTAATGTGTTAAATAAACACTCATCAGATATGGAAAACGGCGTTTTTACGGGACTCTATAACTTAACTTATACTATAATTTAGACCTTTTGCGCGAATACAGTTAAGGAATAACAGGTCTGTAAGTATTATTTCTGGATTGGGAAAACTATTTTGAATGGTTTTTACACTATTACAAATTAAAAATAAAACTTTTATGGGTTTTGGCACATGTTTAAAAATCGTCGAAAATCAAGAAATACGGTTTTTTACGATACAACCCGCAACTTTAGGCCTTTTGCGCGAATTCAGTAAAACAAGAATGGGTCTAATTATATTTTGTATGCATTAAGGACACTCTTATAAACACTTTTTTCGCTATTAGAACAAAAAATGTAGTTTTTTGTAATTTTTACATTTTTTTTAAATTTACCGATATTTTCACTTTTTTGGTAAGTTTAGATCTTCTGCGCGATTTCAAATTTTGAACAAAAAATTTTTAAATATTTTTTCATTTATTATGACGCCTATGCGCAAGTTTTCCGCGCTATTAGAATTGAATTGCAGAAAAAAATGCGTTTTTCGATCCACCCTAATATATATACTGAAAAAAAGACCATTTTAATGCGACTTCTTGGAGCCCAAATACATAGCATTCAATGTTTTAATTTATTCAGGGGCATTTTTAACTCCACTTTTATTTCACACATTTAGTTTTCTCCAAATAATAACTATGATAAATAATTAAACATTTACTCTTTGAAAAAAGTGGTATAGAATAAAGGCGGGGCTAAAAGTGTTCCAGAATAAATTGAATTATTGGCAGCTATACATTGATGGTTAAATGATGTTACGAATAATTACAGTTATGAATGATATTATCTATAATTATAGTTAATATATTATCAAACTATATGATTCACATGATTGTATTTTCTTGTTAATATTTTGTTTGACGTATCATTGCCAATTAATAAATGCCACATGGTTATATTAAAACATGAATTGGTAAAGATTTTTAAGCTTCAGACTTTTTGTGTGTGAGTTGCTAACTCATAAGAATGATCATATATCTTTTATTATAGAATTGCTGTCAAGTAATAATAATATGTATCACATGCATGTGAACATGTTAAAAAATAATATTTACAAAGCAAATTTTAAATTTAATTAATTTAGACTGTATATATATTATTATTACTATTATTTAAATAGCCAATTAACAACAAAAGCTGATTATTTTTTACATACAAAATCTGTCAAATTAATTTCTATGAACAAAAAGCCTCTAATAATTCATTATTTTTGAAGAATGTTTTTTTTTTTAGAATTCGTACTTGGTGAAAGTCGGTTAAAAGTGAAAACTAATTTTCTCGAAGTTTATAAAAATTTCAGATTGATTTCTTGCTTTTCAAATCGATTTCTTGCCATAAAAATCTTTTAATTCTTGGTTTTCATCAAAATAATTAATTCTGTATCTGTATTGTTTTGCTGTGGCAAAGAATGGGTTATCCTTAAAAATTGATTTTTCCTTCGATGACAATCTGTCAGATCATTTTAATCTTTTCAGGTTATAGGTTAAAGAAAAAAAAAAAAAAAATTAAAACGACAATAAAATATGTGTTGTATTTAAAAAGATTTTTTTCTTTTTTTTTTTTTTTTTTTTTTTTTATAAAATTCGGTGTTTTTTACTACGATTGTGTAGAAAGGAAATAATTTTTCCGAGTATAACGTAATTCTTCCTTTTTAGGTATTAAAATTTACAATTCTAGTCTAATGAAATGATTCTCTGGAATAATACTTGTAATAATAAGAAGTAATTTAAATTTAAATTTAAAAGTTTTTTAACATAATCAGGAAATATAAAACCTTTTATAAATAGAATAAATTGTTTTTCATTCATATTATGCAATTTTAATACTTTAGTTAATATTATACAATTAATTAATAGTATGTAGTATTATAGAATTAGCTATTATTATAAGAAATACAATTCTAATACTATGTGATTTTAGAAATGTGAGTTTTGCTAAGTTAGGAATGTGAGTTAGGAAATTGAGTTTTGAAATG
Source organism: Salticus scenicus (assembly GCA_963930645.1). Taxonomy (NCBI): domain Eukaryota; kingdom Metazoa; phylum Arthropoda; class Arachnida; order Araneae; family Salticidae; genus Salticus; species Salticus scenicus. The sequence goes on along the minus strand of OZ005654.1, from coordinate 81,652,787 downwards.
TGAGTTAAATACTCAATCCTGCTCCATCATTCATCATAGGGAACTAAATTTGGACATTTTTTCACTCGATATCAGAAAGTAAATAAATTTAACTGTAAAAAATAAAAAACAAAAATAAATAAATATCAAATATTAGAATATATATATATATATATATATATACGTATATATTAATCTTTTTGACAGATTGTTAATTCAAGAAAAATTCGTTCTGCTTCATCGGTTATTCGATCTCCGAATGAAGAAATAAACATTACCTATCTAAAAATTGTTTGTTGGTTGGGTTTAACGTCTCACTGGTACTGCACTATGAATACAGTCTGCAGCAAAAATATTCGAGCACTAGCAATAGTCCCTATCTAAAAAAGTACACTAAATAATGCTTTGTTAAATAAATCTTTGTCGAGTCGTATTCTTAGTAAGTCTAAAAACATGATCGACAAGGATTTTTTTTTTTTTCACAAAACAGTAGTAAGTGTACTTTTTACTTCCATTACCCTACTACCGTAGGTAATGGAAGTATTGTATTCGGTCTGAAAATTCGATATCGGGTTTTCACCTGATTTACACGTTTTAAGGTCCCCTGAGTCCAAAAAAGTGGTTTTTGGCAATTGGTCAGTGTGCATGTATGTGTGTGTGTGTGTGTGTGTGTGTGTGTATGTATGTGGAGAATCTTCTGGCTATTATAGCTCAGAAACTAATAAAGATAGAGCTACGAAACTTTAGAATTCAAATACGTCTGGTGTACAGATGAAATTTCCAAATTTTGGTGAAAATTGAAAAACCGGAAGTGGGACATCGGAAACCGGAAGTGGGACCGTAAGTCCGTATCTCAAAAACGGCTCTAACGATTTCCTTCAAACTTGCTATATAAACACTCTATTAGATGTCCTTTCGAATGATATGGTTGGTTAGTTCAGGAAAATTGATAAGCGTCCTGTATAAATAGCTCAATTTCAGGCCCCGCAAAGGCGTTCCTTTAAAAACGGTTCTACGGATTTTTTTCAAACTCGCCATTTTAATTCACTTTTAAATATGCTTTTGTATGTAATTATTGTTTTCCTGTCAATAATTCAGTTTAACCGGAAGTGGGACATTGGAAACTGGAAGTGGGACCGTAAGTCCGTATCTCAAAAACGGCTCAAACGATTTTCTTCAAATTTGCTATATAAACACTCTATTAGATGTCCTTTCGAATGATATAGTTGGTAGTTCAGGAAAATGGATAGGCGTCCTGTAAAAATAGCTCAATTTCAGGTCTCCCAAGAGCGTTCCTTTAAAAACAGCTGTACGGATTTTTTTCAAACTCGCCATATTAACTCACTTTTAAATATCCTTTTGTATGTATTTATTGTTTTCCGGTTAATAATTGATTTTTTGTAAAAGTTGGTATCTCAAAAACGGCTCTAACGATTTTCTTTTTAGGTCACTTTTATGTTTTCTGATCACATTATCTCTCAAAATTGCATATAATACGTGCAATAGTGGGTAATGGAAGTTGTGTGGTTGTTTCACACCAGATTTGTTTTATATAGGAACTATTGGCTAGCGCTCAAATAATTTTGCTGCCGACTGTAATTGAAAAAGTTTGAAGACACTCAATAAATTTGAATATATCTTGATATTTATATGTAAAATTGGATTAACACAGAGTGTTTTCATTCAGGGGTATAAAATTTCAATGTGTTATAAAATAAGTCCAATTAAAAAATTGTATGTAGTGTGTAAAATATTATAAATAGTTTGGCGTTAAAAATCCAATTAAGCCCAAGGGTTATTGCTGTTGAATTTTTTTTTTTTTTTTTTTTTAATTTTTTTTTTTTAATTACGTTACATTAGTGACTAGCATTAATATATTATTTGCCTATTAAAATTGTTAATTGTTAATACAATTAAAATAAAGCATCAATACAAAACAGATTTTAAAGAAACTTAATGCATATGTTTATTACAATATATTATATTTTATATGTTTTAACATTTTTTTAAACGTTTCAAGCCAAGATACATTTGTCAATTTATCCAACAAAGATGATCTTCTAAATATATCCAAAGAAATCGAGCCTCTCCAAGTTCTGTTCCTGGTAAAGTTCTCAGCAAAAAACATTGTTGAAGTTCTAGGTAAATATCAGCCTGAAAAAAAAAAAAAAAAAAAAAAAAAAGAAAAAGAAAAAGCTATAAAATACTACAAATGTTTTATCTAGGTAGTAACACGAAATTATGCATTTTCATTTATTTTTTTTAAAAGACTGTTTTAAAAAGAAGTCATCATTATCTTTAAACGGTTCATTTTGCAATATTCTTCGTGAAGATGAAGACTACACACACACAAACACGCACACACGCACACACGCACACACAAAATAAATAAATAAATAAATAAATAAATAATCAAATGTAATCTTCTTTGAAAATCTCTTTTATTCAGCATTTCTTTTTTTTTTCACTTTTATGGAAAGAATTATTTATACATTTATCTTAAGAAATATTTTAACTTACAGATTATTTTTAGATGAATAAATTGTAACTTAAAATTTTTAACTGGTATTCCCTCTCTTATTTTCTGACATGCATATACAAATTACATAAATAATACAAAGAGTTATTAATATACAAGAAATAAGTAATACTAAGAAACCATTTCGTGAAATGTTACAAATGTCTGAAAAAAAAAAAAAAAAAAAAAAAAAAAAACTTGTTTTAGAAAATTAGTACAATTATTTTCCTATTGCTTCATAATAGAAGTAAGAAGCAAAATCATTATTCTTACGTAAACAGAAAAACTACTTTTCTAATTATAATTATTTAATTAAATGTGAAGTAAATTTAAATATCAAAATTACATTTTATGGCAATAAATATTTGAAGTTTGTGATTTTAGTTTTTATTCGAATATGAACGTTGGAACAAAATTTCACTTCAACAAGGAAAAGTAGAATATAATAAGTAGCACAGACGATTTTGAAAAAAAAAAAAAAAAAAAAAAAATTGAAGAAACACCGTACAAAACTTTGGATAAACTTCGAATAAATGCCGCTTTAATTGCAGCACTCGTACCTAATTTGTTCGCCTGAGGAAGGGTCATGTCTAATTTCGCCTCGAAACAATTGTTGCATGTTATAGCATTTTATTATGTTTATTCAAAGTTTTGTACTTACATTTAAACGCCAGTTTCTGTGGTACTTTTTATAACATTTTGTAAAATGTTATGCATGCCTGAAAATTAAACAAAAAATAATTTTAGAAAATTATAATAGTGGAATTGCTTCCCTATTTTCTTTAGAACATAATGTAGAACACCGAATTATTATTTTTAAATAAATATACAAGTGATTCCATTTTTAAATGTATTTAATTTTGGGACGTGTGTGACATTTTATAGAAGGGCCACAAACTTATTTTTCATTTTATTTTATTTTATTTTATTTATTTGTTTGTTTGTTTGTTTATTTTTTTACAAATTATATTTTAGATAATGCACTCTCTCTCATACGTGTTCTCACAATTAGGTGTATCTATCTATCTATCTATCTATATATATATATATATATATATATATATATATATATATATGTACCACTTTACAAATAGCGCAATCTACTAGCAAAGGAAGTGCAATGCAGTTACTGTGCACATCTAGCGGTTTCGATAATAATCTGCCATTTACTGCGTTTTATAATGACAATTAGTTGGTGAGCTACAGCCATTGAAAAATGGCTTGCACAAGCTGTTCGCCGGGTTAGGGCCAATGTGAGAATGAAAGAGTTTGATGAGCAACGTTTGTGTGGGTAATTTTGTAAAAAACATTTTGCGACAAAGAAGTCATACATTTACAGATATATTTCAGTTACTTAATCGAATATATCGAAAGTTCTATATGAGCGCGCACAGTGCTTTGAATGGTTTAAGCGTTTCGAACGAGCCAGAATGTCGTTCATTGGCGATCCGAAGAAAGGACAACCTTCCACATTTACAGATGTTTACCATGCCGAGAAAGTTCGTACTGTGATTCATGAAAATCGTTATGCTATTAAATTTTGAGTGACAACCTTGTGGTGCGGCATGTCAGTGCAAATTCGGTGCCGCATTTATTTAGAAACAATCAGAAACAAACTGGTGTTGAAACCAGCCAGGAACTGTTTGCTTCTATCGATATCAATGAAAACGTCCTTAAGATCATCATAACAGTCTCAAACACACACGTTGTCGGGGAGAAAGGAGAAGGAGAAGGTGCGCAGATAGGCACTGATTAAGAACGGCGCTGAGCAGTTTTGTTTGAGTCGTTTTTCGAATCTGGACGAGGTACGAGGTATCTCAACATTAAATAAACTCAGAACTATTAAATATTCTAATCGTACACATTATAGTTCCAGTCATTATTCTTAAATATAATAAAATTCGTAATTAATTATTCAAGTCCAATAAACGATTCTTCAAAATATGGAATATAGTCTTCTAATTGTGTGGTGTGGTTTGTCGTTAATCTTCGGAATTCTGGCAGAGGGGTAAGTAGATTTAAACTTATTCTCATTTAATTATATGCTGATTTGTCTTTAAGTAAAAGTTGAAAAATTTGAATTTTTAAATAAATGAGTTAGCAATCCTTAATCCGAGATACTAAATTTAATCAACCCTAATTCGAAATGCATAAATTGATTAGTCGAAATTCTATGTTGGCTGCAAAGCCATAGTGGTCCGTCGATTCACGGAGGTTTAATTATCTATTAATTTAATTAGATAATATAATTAATCGTAATTCGTTAAATTAAAAAAAAAAAAAAAAAAAAAAAAAAATTGAAAATTGAAAAAATTCTTTTGTTTACGTAGGATTAAATTATCTGTATAAGAACTTTAAAGTAAATTAAAATTAATGTGTTGAAATAAATCATTAATACAAGGTTAAATTGTTTTGATATAAAACGTAATTCAAAGTAGTTTCGCTTTCATGCTTACGTAGAAGTTTTGTTTTGAGAGAAAACGTAATTCAAAATAGTTTGGGTTTCAAACCGAAAGTTTCGGTTTGGAATTTCAGAAATAAACTTTCATGTTAAGTAATTGTTGAATAAATGAGTGTATGAGAATGAAAAGGGTGCATTTAATATTTTATTAGTTTATTTATTGCAGAGAAAAAAAAAAAAAAAAAAAAATGTATTCTATTATGAGTTGTTTCTTTTCATTTGTTCTTATATTTTTGTTTTGTTTTACTTCCTGATCTGCAGAATAATAATTTAATTCAATCGATTAATTCATATTTAAATTTAATTGTTTGTAATTAGTTTACTCATAAGATGGGTAGAAAGGGAAAAACAAGGGCGAATGACACCGAACAGAGTGCGTTGTTCCCAAAATCTAATGAAGTGATAAAATTTGAAAATGTAATTAAAGAAATAGAATTTATAAAATCGAAGGTCAATGATTGTGATAAAGGCGATCAAGCCAGATTAAAAATCTTAAAAGATAAGGTAGATGCACTGGAGGTTAAATTCGGGGATATAGTTACAAATTTTTCCGAAGAGGAAAACGATGAAAACTCTGAAGAGGTGTTAAAGAATAGGGACACTCTGTTAGAATTATCCGTTGTATTAGAGGGTAAATCGCAATCAAATACTCCAAATGTAAATAATGATGCACGTACCAAACCCGGGACTTCTGTTAATTCGCATATTAGTCTTCCCAAACTTGAAATTCCTTATTTTTACGGGGATAATGAATCTTGGTTGTCATATAAAAATTTATTTAAATCATCTATTCTGGATAATGACAGCCTTAGTGAGGTTGAAAAGCTACAATACCTCCAATCGTGTGTAAGAGGTAGTGCATCAAAACTTATTCGTGGATTTTCGTTACAATCGGAAAATCTTAAACACTGTTGGGAAATTCTTACTCAGCGCTACGAAAATAAACGTCAATTAGCTATAACTCAAATAAATAAAATCTTTTCAGTAAAAGTAAACAAAGCGGATGATCCTAAATCGTTTTTCAATTTAATAGATACTTGTAACGAAGCGGTGCGAAATTTATCGACCCTCGGATTGGAATCTAATCCTCTTAGCGATCTTATTCTTATAAATTTCATGATCTCAAAATTGGACTCATCCGTTAGGCATAGGTGGGAGCTCAGTCTAGAGAATACGCAAACTATTCCCGATTTAAATTCGTTTCGTACATTCATTGAAAGGGAAGCTTCGAGTCAAACAAAGCTTGAAAATAAACCAGGAATGTTTAAGAAGCCAGTAGAAGTTAGTAGTGTAAAAAAATCTTGTGTCAATAATTCAATACTAGTCAAAGAAAATAAATGCGTCGCCTGTTCTCAAGTACATCAATTGTTTAAATGTCCCAAATTCAATCGAATTAGTGTTCAAGAGCGATGGGACTTAGTTAAATCAAAATCACTGTGTGAAAATTGTTTGCGAACTAATCATCAAGTGCGTCAATGTAGAATTAATATTAAATGTAAAGTATGTGCAGGTTCACATCACACTCTTCTGCACATTTATACACAGAATTCTGCAGATCAGGGAGGCGGCCTTGTTACTACGTCGGTGGCCAATAGTTCACAATCTAATGCAAATTTTAGTAACCTAAAGGTGTTATTGGCTACTGCCCTTATAAAGGTTAGGTCACCTAACGGCAAAATTATTCAATGTCGGGCGTTAGTTGATAGTGCCTCACAAAATAGTCTCATAACAAAGGACTGCGTTGAGAAGCTAAATTTGCCTTTGTTTGGCACTTCTCATCGACTTATAGGCATAAACGGTCTTTCCGCAGAAACTGTTTTAAATTTTACGGAATTATCATTCTCGCCATATTTCGCTAACGAGTATAGGAACTTAAAAGCGCTAGTAGTAAATAGGGTTACTGCCCCTCTGCCGAATTTCCGGGTGCAAACGACGTCTTGGCCACATACAAACAATCTTCAATTAGCGGATATGAATTTCTTCAAGCAACAACCCATCGAAGTTTTATTAGGTGCAGATATTTTTGCGTCACTAATTTGTGGCACACCGATATCGGGAGGGCCAGGAGAACCATCTGCCATTCCCAGTTCACTTGGGTATTTACTCAGTGGCCCCCTCTCAAGGGATGGAATGGAACCAGAATCAACATATAGCTCATCGTTACACTGCCTTAACTTGAACGATTTTTTTGACAATCAGCCCATAATATCTTCTAAGAGTGACACCGAAGCCGATCCGGCAGAGGAACTATATAAATCTTTCACCAAGCGCAACCCCGAAGGTCGCTATGTTGTAAAATTACCCCTCCATGATGAGATAGATTTGGGGGAAAGTGCCAACTGTGCACTAAAAATGTTTAAGAAACTGGAAAATCGATTTGCGCAGAATCCCAACCTAAAAAAGGAGTATGCTCAGTTTATGTGTGAGTACTCCGATCTAGGTCATATGACTTTACTAAGGGCTGAAGAGCTTAATCGCCAACCCAATTATTATATGCCCCATCATGGAGTTATAAATGAAAATAGTAGCACTACAAAACTACGGGTAGTGTTCAATGCGTCGGCCTTAACTACAAATGGCAAATCCCTGAACTCCAATTTGCACAAAGGGCCAAAACTCCAATCCAGTATTTTTAGCAATCTAATTAGATTTCGTTTAAATAAAGTCGCCCTCTCGAGTGATATCGAGAAAATGTTTAGGCAAGTTCTAGTCGCAGAGCCTGATACAGACTTTCAAAGAATATTTTGGAGGGCCAATGTTTCAGATCCACTCAGAGTGTATAAATTGAACACTGTTACTTATGGCACAGCCTGTGCTCCATATTTAGCCACTCGTACCATATTACAGCTATTAAACGATGAAGAACCCAATTTTCCCGTAGCTGTGCAGGCTGCCCGCAACAACCTGTATATGGACGATTTCCTTGGAGGTGCTGAAACAATCGAAGCCGCTCAATCATTGGTCACAGACCATCAGGCATTATTTAATGCTGGGGGCTTCAAGCTGCGAAAATGGGCTTCAAATTATGTGGAAGCTCTAGTTCAGGTCCCAGAACCTTTAAAATCAACAAATCAGGAATTATCCTTAAACCCCGATCAATCCCAACGTATTTTAGGACTAAACTGGAATTTAACATCGGATACACTGCAGGTTGGCGTCAACACAGAAGAAAACGTTAAAACTAAACGACAATTATTGTCCGTATTTGCACGCATCTTCGACCCTTTGGGTCTGTTATCCCCTGCCACTATTCTTTTAAAATTGCTTCTACAAGATGTTTGGAAGCTAAAACTTGGTTGGGATGATCCTTTACCACCAGACATTCAAACCAGGTGGAACGAATTTTATGAAAAAATTGCTTCCTTTAAGGCCATGTCAGTACCCAGATTTTTAGACCTGAAGTCTGAACCTATTTTCCAGATTCTGGGATTTTGTGATGCGTCAACAAAGGCATATGCTGCCGTAATTTATATACGCCCAAGTCAGAACTCATCTTTAAAATTGATTGCAGCTAAAACCCGTGTAGCTCCTTTAAAACCCATTACCTTGCCTAGGTTGGAGCTATGCGCGGCTGTATTACTCTCGGAACTTTTGGCAGTCGTCCAGAGCTCGCTGGATTATCAGGTTGAGGACATTCTCCTATGGACAGACTCAACAATCGCCCGTAGTTGGATCTTAAATCCACCCTTAAAGGGCAACACATATGTCCTACACCGAGTAACCAAAATTAGGGCTCTCACAGACCCCACATCATGGCATCACTTACCAAGCAAACTTAACCCAGCAGACTGTGCAACCCGTGGGCTGTTACCCGACAAATTACACCACTTTAACTTGTGGTGGTCTGGACCTGATTGGTCAAAGATTCCGGTCTCAGATCATGAGTCCAAGGTTGCTACCTCAGTCCCATGTACAATTGTGGGAATTCCTGGACTAATAGAGTCAATTCCAAAGCAAGAATCCGTTATAGAGGATTTGGTTTCAAAATTTTCATCAAGTAATAAACTTTTTCGTGTAATTGCATTTATGAAGCGATTTATAAATAATATTAGAAATGCTACAAAATTGAAAGGACCAGTCTCAGTACAAGAAATTTCAGAAGCTAGAAAAATTGTTATTAAATTCGTCCAACAAAGGTCCTTTGCTTCAGAAATCGCCCTTTTGCAGCGCGGCCAACCCGTGGCAAACAGCAGTAAACTAAAAAATCTCAATGTGTTTCTTGATTCAGAAAATCTATTGAGAGTGGGAGGTAGAATTGATAGAAACATCACTCTGCCCTATGATACTAAACATCCAATACTCATACCTAAGAATCACCCTTTTACATCGACATTAATAAGACATTTTCACACGTATAGTCTTCATGGAGGTGTCGACCTAGTATTAAATCTCATTCGCCAGTCTTACTGGATTCCTGATGGTAGATCCACTGTGAAAAAAGAGCTTCGTAAATGTGTCACGTGTGCCAAAGTCCAACCGACCCCCATTCAACAAATGATGGGTGACCTTCCCAGTGCAAGAGTCAACCCTTGTAGACCATTTCAACATGTTGGCCTTGATTATGCAGGCCCTATTCAAACAAAGTGTGAACATAAGCGAACAAAAACAAAATTTAAGTCCTATATTTGCCTATTCATCTGCATGAGCACCAAGGCAATTCATCTCGAATTAGTCACGAGCTTATCAACTGAACATTTTTTATATGCCCTACAAAGATTCATAACGCGTCGAGGCTATCCTACTGACATTTATTCTGACAACGGACGCAATTTTGTGGGTGCCAATGCCCATTTAAAAGGGCTAGTAAAGCTTTCAAAAACCAATACTATCCAAGACTTTGCCACAACTAGACAAATTCATTGGCATTTTATGCCACCTTACGGGCCTAACTTTGGCGGCCTATGGGAATCTTCCGTTAAATTGGCCAAACGCCATTTAATTAAAGCATGTAAAGGCAGTTGCCTATCGTTTGAGGAGTGTGCTACGATTCTAACTAACATTGAAGCCTGCTTAAATTCTCGCCCCTTAGTCCCACTTTCCACCGAGCCCAATAATTTCTTAGTACTTACACCAGGACACTTCTTAATTGGGGCTCCGCTTCTCCAGCTTCCTGAACAATCTCCCAACCCAACTAATCCATTTTGTACCAGTTTTTCTTCCAGATGGAAACTCCTTCAGCAGATCAACAAGTCCTTTTGGAACACCTGGACGAAATCTTACCTTACCACTCTACATTCTAGAGCCAAATGGAAAAGCGGTGTTACCCATCTGCATCCCGGAGAACTAGTCCTGGTCTTGGAACCTTCTATTCAGCCAGCACACTGGACCCTTGCCCGAATTCTGGAAGTCCATCCTGGAGATGATGGCATCGTAAGAATCGTCACTCTGAAGACACCATCTGGAGTCATCAAAAGACCGGTGAATCGGATTGCCAGTCTGCCATGCTCAGCCCCCCCCCCCGGAGGATGTCGGGGAGAAAGGAGAAGGAGAAGGTGCGCAGATAGGCACTGATTAAGAACGGCGCTGAGCAGTTTTGTTTGAGTCGTTTTTCTAATCCGGACGAGGTACGAGGTATCTCAACATTAAATAAACTCAGAACTACTAAATATTCTAATCGTACACATTATAGTTCCAGTCATTATTCTTAAATATAATAAAATTCGTAATTAATTATTCAAGTCCAATAAACGATTCTTCAAAATATGGAATATAGTCTTCTAATTGTGTGGTGTGGTTTGTCGTTAATCTTCGGAATTCTGGCAGAGGGGTAAGTAGATTTAAACTTATTCTCATTTAATTATATGCTGATTTGTCTTTAAGTAAAAGTTGAAAAATTTGAATTTTTAAATAAATGAGTTAGCAATCCTTAATCCGAGATACTAAATTTAATCAACCCTAATTCGAAATGCATAAATTGATTAGTCGAAATTCTATGTTGGCTGCAAAGCCACACGTTGTTCTTCAAGCTCTTTCATTGACACTTTTGCACTAATCCAAGGAGCAACGTGTACACATGCTCAATTCAGCGAATGTTGCTCGCCAACTAACGGTCATAGTGAAATGTCGTAAATGACAATTTGTTGTCTAAACCTGCCGACAGGTGTGCTTACTAGCACAAGATGCTCCCTCTGACAGTAGGAGTATTTTTTTCAAAAGCCTTTTATTTATTTTGATTTTTGGAACACACCTCGTACACACACACACAAACATAGTACGTTTTCATGCAAACAGACTAAATACAGAACATTGTTTTTTATGCTTTTAAATAGTAATTCTAAATAATAATTCTATGTGTACAAGAATTATCTGTCCTTTTACAATATATAAAATGGAATATCTCTTTTTTAATGTGATATAAATATATATATATATATATATATATATTCCTACGAGTATTCACAAATTTATTTTAGGCATTTAAAAATTATTATTCAGAAATATTAACTACCTTTCAAACTAAATTATCTCATTAATACTACATAAATTAGTTTAAAAAATCAGCTTTTTTTTTTTTTTTCAACTTTTGACAGCTAAATTGTACCTGTTTAAGAAAGAAACAAAAAAAAAAAAAAAAAAAAAAAAAAAAAAGAAGAAGAAGAAGAAAAAGAGGAAGAAGATAAAACTTTTAAACGTCAAAATCATTTAACATTGCACTTCAATTTTAACTATTAAAGATTTTAAAAAGAAATAATAATAATGTTCATTTTGTTTTAAATAATAAATTATAACAGTCCAAATATAATTAATTTTTCTTTTAAACATATCCATTTTAAAAATTCATATGCATTTTTATTTAATCCATATTTGTATAGTACACTTAAATTATTTTCATAAAATTAAAAATAAATAATACGTAAAATAAATATTCACTTAGATTTTTAAATTAATTTTATTTAAATATAAAGCTTACACATTGTTTTTAAATTTGAATCAAGCTTTATTTTATTACAAACTCATGATAAATGTTTTATTTCGTTTTTTTTTTTTTTTTTTTTTTTTTTTTTTTTAAAGGCGTTCTTTTAAAATTGCATTGTTATCTGGAATTTGCAAAGAATTACGTTACTATAAAAATTTTATTAGAATTTTACATAGAAACATTTTGTATTTTCCAGTAAATTTTATTAGAAAAATTAAATAGATTAAAGAAAAATAAAAAGTTTTTAACGAAATAGAATTAAAAATATATAAAATAGAACATTTATCAGTTTAGAAAAATGTATTTAGAACAATTTTCTTTGAATATTTTTAAAAACATTTCTTCTGTTACATTTTGCATATGTAATATATAAAACAATAAATATCAGTATTCAAATTTATTTTAGAAATTTTTTCTTACATTAGAAATTTTCTATTACGATTAATTTAGACGTTGCATTTCTCTAAAAAATATGTCCATAAAAATATTGAAATATCGTGAATTACATGCATGTGTTGCATTTATCTTAGTGTAAAATCACCAGATTCCAAAAATTAAACAACATTCTTTGTTTTTATTTACATTTTTAAAAATAATCTGGTACATAACAAACACGTGACTTCCATTGATCACTTTACATATTATAAACTCTTTTTGGAGATCAGGCTAACTGTAATTTTTAAGGACACTAACAAACTTTCCTGCAGCAATGAATGAATAACTACGCTATAAGTACATTTAAAATAAAGTTTATATGGCGAGTTTGATGAAAATTGGTGGATCCAATTTATCAGAAACCCACTAAGAAATCTAAAATTTGAATATAATTATTCTGCAGTCTCATTTAAAAAATAGTAGTGGCCATCCTAAAGCAGGTTTAATTATAAATTTTTTTAGAAAATCATTAGAGGCCTTTTGAGGTACCAACTTTCGTTATAATTTTAAATTTCTATGACCTAACACCGATTTATTATTATTATTATTATTATTATTATTATTATTATTATTGCCAAAATCTGGCAAGAGCATGTATACGCCAGCCCAGCCTTAATTATAAAATTTCATTTTTGGTCATTTTTACAATGTAAGGAGATTATTGTAATCATGTCAAAAATCTGACTTTGAAATTTTTGTGTATCTACACATTTTGAGGTCCCTTGACTTCGTATTTGCTGTTGTTACGGTAATGTATGTGTGTATGTATGTGATTGAACACAATAGCGTCTAAGCGCTTTGTTCGAATGAACTGAAAGTTAGTAAGTTTGTTTTAGGTCACCATAGAGGGAACTCTATTGATTTTGGTGAATCTAGCACTTATAGTTTATTTTTTGTAAAGGGACATAAAGAAAAACTCTTTATCATTATGGCCTATTGGCCCAAATTTGAGATTAATGCGATAGCGTCTAAATGCTTTATCCGATTGAGCTGAAAATTTATAGACAGGTTAAAAGTTACCGTCGTACAAACTACGTAGATTTTGATGATTCTACCATTTAAAGTTTTTTTTTTTTTGTTGTTGTTGTTGTTCAGTGACACAAATCTTTTTTTTTTTTTTTTTTTTTTTTTTTTTTGCTTAAATTTTTAAAGTGTGATTGCATCAGAACGCCTTATTCCATTGAGATGAAAATTTATACATATATTATAGGTCGTCATAGGACAAACTGCGTAAAAAGTAGTGAATCTAACGTTTATAGTTCTTTTTACAGGAAAACAACAAAAAATTGCATATCATTATGTCCTATGAGCTCAATTTTTTTAAAGTGCGGTTCACTTTATTCGTCTGAGCTAAACATTTATGTATATGTTTTAGATCATCGTCGCACAAACTGTATGAACTTTGGAGAATCTATCACTAATAGGTTTCGCAAGGACAACAAAAAAAAATCTTTATCATTGTAGCTTATGAATTCAGATTATTTAAAGTGCTATACCGTCTAAACGCCACATCCGAATGAGCGGAAAATTTATACACATGTTATTGGTCACCGTCAAACGAACTGTATATTTTTTTGTAAGTCTAGCACTTATAGAATTGTACAGGGACAGAACGAAAATTTCTTTATGATTTATGAGCACAAATTATTTGAAGTGCAATAACGATAAATTACTATACACAGAAAAATTCCCAAACACCTTATTATAATATTCTGTTTTGTTTCTTTAACGACTTCCCTTACTTCAATTATTTTATACATCCGTTTGTTACTTAATGTTCGGAAAGTCAAGTGGGGCCACTTCAGATTTTTTTTTTTTTTTTTACGTTTTGATTATATAATAATCAAATGATTCGCCTTGTTGAGCTGCCCAGTACTACGCTGTAATACGTTGACCAGTTTTCAAAAAGAATTTATCAAAATGAGAGGAATTTAAAAGAGTAAATCAAGTGTATCGAGAGTATATATATATATATATATATATACAGAAAGAGAAAAAGAAATACATATGTACAAATTACAAATGTTCAGAAGGTTATGTATGATTTACAGAACAAATCGTTATCGCAATTGTGTGTTTTTCCTCCAAGAATATGATGACAGCATGGTTTTCTGGTTCTCTCAGATTCTCTGATATTTACTTTCAGAAAAAAAATATTTGAAAAGAAAATATTTATAAAAAATATATATTTTTTGCCATCTATATTGATACTTCTCTAACATTTGCCATACCCTGCATTGTTTACTCAGTTCAATATAAATTGATTTTTCCATTTCCAAAATATTATTTTATAATTATATTCTTGATTCTTATTAAAATTTAGATACAGTCTACATAATATACTGGTATCTTGTATTGATTCCATATTTATATTAAAAGCAATTTACGACGCTCGAAAATCTTCCATTATAATTATCAGTTAATTCTAATTACAATGTAGAATTTTATTAGGATTTAGCTGTAATATTATAAATATTTTAAGAAATACTAGCTTTGTGCCATTTGTTTTCATCCATAGATATATGAAAGCTCTGAAATTTCCCTATGTGTTAAATTCTAGTAATTCTCATTTAGATTTTTTTTTTCAATATGACTTTTAAAAATTGAATTTTTATAATTGAAAAAAAAAAAACAAAAAAAAAAAAAAAACAGAATATATATATATATTATTTGCACTCGATTTATGGTGATTTTCGAAACCTCCTTAGAATATATTATTATTTTAGATTATGCAGCAATAAAGCTCTCAAACGTAACATTTACACTTATATGTATGTATATATATATATATATATGTACAGTCGAACCTCGTTAACGTGTATCTCAAGGGGGATTAAAAATTTGTTCATGTTATTAGTAGCTCATGCTATCTGTAACTAATCTTCATATAACTAAACTAATCTTCATATTCATGGGGATTGTGGCAACAGTTCATGTTAAAAGTAGTTCAGGTTAACGCGGTTCGCCTGTATATAATACAATACAATGCTCTTCTGTAGCCCTGTAAATTGTTAAAAACAGAAAGGTTGATAAAATATAAATTGATTTTATTAAGAAGAAAGTAATAACACAAAATCCTATTTATATATTTATTTCACACACACACACACACACAAAAAAAAAAAAAAAAAAAAAAAAAAAGAAAGAAAGAAAAAGAAATAGAAAAGAACTATTGCTTTTGTGAAACCCAGAACATACCTAAGGAAATCTTCATAATATTTAAATTTTACAGTGAAAAATTTTAATTTATGTTCCATTAAGCTTCTGAAAAAAAATCATGGACCTCTGTAGATAAACAAATTAAGTTAATCGTATTCTAAAATATTTTGTACAGTATTATTCTACAGTAAAAGTGACGTTACAATAATTTAGCTATGTTCTTCGCTGTAAAAAATATTAAAAAATGCTTTTTAAAAATGCATCTCGTAGATTATATAATGGATTTGAAACCTTTTATGACTCCGAAGACACAAAGCAAGTGCGCGATTCATACAATTTTCAATAGCAATCGTGGCATAGCAAAATTTAGCAACATATATGGTATTAAAGGCATTCTAAAAATTATTTGAAAATGAGAGTTCAAAACTAGATAAGCTGACAGGCAATCATAGACGAACCGAAATTAAAAACACTTTTTTTTACTTAATTGAATAAACTTATAAACACATTATACAATTAAAAACGCATATTGTGCAATTTACATCTATGTTTTCTAACATATCTGAATATTTTATAACTTAATGCTAACTATGCAATGTTTTACAGAAACTTTGCTTTGGGATTTATGAATACATCGTGCTAATTTCGTCATGTTTTTCGCAGTAAAAGAACATTAATATTGGCCTCAAAGGAATGCCTCTCATAGACCGTAATGGTTGTTCATTTTACCATGTTTTTATTAACTACGATTCTTCTTTGTATGTTTGTTTGTTTGTCAGGAACAAATCTTGCAATCGATTTTTAACTAACTTCCCGACTAGCTAGATATTTGAAATTTTCAGAACAGCTCACAAAACCGTGACAATACATTTTTCTAATAATTTTAGTCAACTATTTCAGGTCCCGCTGCCTTCGGCAGTGCTTATATGATTCGACAGAAAATTTATTTAACTAACTTCCCGACTAGCTAGACATTTGAAACTTTCAGAATAGTTCAGAACACGGTGAAAATACATTTTTTTAATACCTTTAGTCAACTGTTTCGGTTTCCTGCTGCCTTCAGCAGCGTTATCAGTACAAAGCTTGCAATCAATTTTTCACTAACTTTCCGACTAGCTAGACATTTGAAACTTTCAGACTAGCTCATAACACGGTGAGAATACATTTTTTTAATACTTTTAGTCAACTGTTTCAGGTCCCTACTGCCTTCGGCAGCGTTTATATGATTCGACAGAAAATTTATTTAACTAACTTCCCGACTAGCTAGACATTTGAAACTTTCAGGATAGCTCAGAACACGGTGACAATACTTTTTTTAATACTTTTAGTCAACTGCTTCAGGTCCCTACTGCCTTCGGCAGCGTTTATATGATTCGACAGAAAATTAATTTAACTAACTTCCCGACTAGCTAGACATTCGAAACTTTCAGAATAGTTTAGAACACGGCAAAAATGCAATTTTAAAATATTTTTAACCAACTGCTTTGGGCTCCTGATGCCTTCGACAGCGTTACCAGTACAAAGCTTGCAATCGATTTTTCACTAACTTCCCGAATAGCTAGACATTTGAAACTTTCAGGATAGCTCAAAACACGGTGACAATACTTTTTTTAATACTTTTAGTCAACTGCTTCAGGTCTCTAGTGCCTTCGGCAGCGTTTATATGATTCAACAGAAAATTTATTTAACTAACTTCCTGACTAGCTAGATATTTGAAACTTTCACAATGGTTCAGAACACGGTGAAAATGCATTTTTTAATACTTTTAGCCAATTGTTTCGGGTTCCTGCTGCCTTCGGCAGCGTTACCAGTACAAAGCTTGCAATCGATTTTTCACTAACTTCCCGACTAGCTAGATATTTGAAACTTTTAGGATAGCTCAGATCACGGTGACAATACTTTTTTTAATACTTTTAGTCAACTGCTTCAAGTCCCTACTGCCTTCGTTAGCGTTTATATGATTCGACAGAAAATCTATTTTAACTAACTTCCCGACTAGCTAGACATTTGAAACTTTCAGAATAGTTCTGCGAAAATGCATTTTAAAAATATTTTTAACCAACTGTTTCGGGTTCCTGCTGCCTTTGGCAGCGTTACAAGTACAAAGCTTGCAATCGATTTTTCACGAAATTCCCGACTAGCTAGATTTTTGAAACTTTCAGGATAGCTCAGAACACGGTGACAATACATTTTTTTTTTATTACTTTTAGTCAACTGCTTCAGGTCCCTATTGTATTCGGAAGCGTTTATATGATTCAACAGAAAATTTATTTAACTAACTTCCCGAGTAGCTCGACATTTGAAACTTTCAGAATCGTTCAGAATACGGTGAAAATGCATTTCAAAAATATATTTAACCAATTGCTTCGGGACCCTGCTGCCTTCGGCATCGTTACCAGTACAAAGCTTGCAATCCACTTTTAACTAACTTCCCGGCTAGATATCCATTTGAAACTTTTATAATAGCTTAAAACACGATAGCAAGGGATTTTTTTAATACTTTATCCAATTTCTCCGGGTTCTCGCTGCCTTCAGTAGCGTTTATATGATTCAACAGAAAATTTAAAAAGCATGGTGTATAAAAGTTCTTTTTATCTTGTAATTATTTTCAATCAGTCTACACAAACCAGTATTTCTAAATGTTCTCTTTTCCACATATAACGTGTCATAGTGAACTTAAATAATTTTCAAGTCTTTCTAAAAGCATTAACAGAATTAAATGTGAGCAGACGAATTGATAGAAATACAGATAAAACGAATTCGCAAATACTTATTTATTATCATTTTGGAAATCTTAAAAAATATGTTGCTGTTTGCAAAAGTTTTTCTCTATTTTTGCACGCATAAAAATTCTTTCGTGTGTTAAAAAACAATTTTTGATATATACTTTTAATTCTTTACTTGAAATATGAATTAAAAAAAAAAAAAATAAACTGGAAAGAAGAAAAAAGAAGAAAAAATAAAAATAAAAAAACTAAATTGTAAAATCTTCTTTAATATTATGTGTCGCGATATCAAATGTGATGGAAAAGTTTGTTAAGTTTGTTAGAGAAAAATTTTGACTATAAAACAATGTTACAAATTCAAGGTTTCCCTAAATATTGTTATATTTAAATCAGCCATAGTTTTTAAATCTTACATGCAAATAAGCCTTCCAGAAGGTAAATAAATTTCGTACAATATTTTTCCAAATAGTTTGCTAATATTCTATAAACGTAAATTTACCTTAAACCAACTGCCACGGGCATACACTTGTTATTCATTGTTCATTTACCTTCTTCGAGTATTTTTCATCTCTTTAGTTCAGTCATACTTTTCTATTCGTATTCATTAAATTTATCCTTCAGATACTAAAGAGGGAGGAAATTTAAATAAAATGGGAAATGTTTGATAAAGAGAAATTATTTTTCCGAAACATTTAGTTTTGCTTTAAAATAATGCTCACATATCGTGAAAGTCAGAAATTATTTATTTTAGTTTCCTTAAATTTAATGGTAAAAAGAAAAATAATTTTAAATCAAAAATCTCTGGCAAATTATCATTATGATTAATGTTATCATTATACACTATGGTAAATATATCATAAACTAAATACACTGTAAAAAATAAATTGTTAAAAAAAAAAAAAAAAAAAAAAAAAAAAAAAAAAACAGAAAGCTTATGCAACTTTTTTATAGAAAATTTCTGTTTTCAACAACAACAAAAAATTACTATAAAATTAGATCTCAATCTGTCAAGAGATATATTTTTTCTATAACCGGATAAAATCTGAACAATAGATAAATTATTATTATAACTAACACTCTAAATTATTATAATTATTATTATAAATTATTACACATATCATATAAATTATTATTATAATTTATTGTTATTATTTAATGACTCTTTAACTTATTGGGTAGTATATGGTGATATTCTAAAATTAAAATAAAATAAAATAAATAAAAGGAAAAAAATAGTCTAAATAAAAATTACAGATTAATAACTCACTTTATTTCTTCTAATATATAAACTATGACATATTTTTTCAGTTAATTAGATCAGATAAAGTATATGATATAAAAGAAATATCAAAATGTGTTATATGAAATTATTATACTTTTTTTTTTTATGTATAATTTTGCAGTACTTTATATTTTCGACCTAAGTGTTATTTTGAAAGAAATCAGTTAATACATTTTCTATAATGAGTTTTACGCAACAAATATTTCACAATCATGGCAAATTTAGCTGATATTTGCCAAATAAATTGTACAGAAACTGTATTTTATTTCTGTCTGTTACGAAAGTTAGAATAGTTAACGTTAAAAAAGTAACAAAATGTTATTTGAAATATAATACAGATGATTACAAAACACATGTTGTTACGAATATGCTTAGGTAAATTCATTCAGAGAGGCTTAGTCTGGTGATAAAACGTCAATTTTCTGCATTTCTAGCTTTTTTTCGCATTAAAATAGCTAATTTTTCCTTAAAAACGCATTAAAAATCTTCAATAAAGCAGGTAATGGGTTTGATGCCAAATTTGGCGACTCATTCGCTGCTTGGCGATTTTTTATGACCTTGGCGAGAAAATCCTTCTCATCGATTTACCAATTATGGAAGCTTTAACTTGATTAGCTGACAAATTTCTGGAATTTTCCACATTTTTCTACATTTAAGAGATTGCTTTACGCCAAATGAGTCAGTCTAGTTTAGTTTCGCCAAAGCATTTGCTGGATAAAGATCTCTGAGTCTCTTTAGAATACAGTCGCATTGCTGTATGCTAATGCTCAAAGACAGTTTGGAATATGAATTTGCTGTTCACAGTTGTTATTTAAGCTGTGTTTACTGGTTAAGCTGAAGTTAATAATACATTCCCCTACCGGTATTTTTTTTTTCCGAAATCATTTGTTCCCCCAACGTGTTTAATAATCCTACAAACTTTGCTGCCATTTTTGGAATTATATCACACTACAAAGCACTATCAGTTTAATTAAGGCCACTCTGCATGTATACCGGATGACTCATAAGTCTGTAGATATTTTGAAAATTCATAACTATTGAAGTAATTGTATTATTTCAACTTGGTTTGATAAAAAATAGTTCTCATGAAGGTTTTTCTTTTTTTTTTTTTTTTTTTTTTTTGAAAGTGGAAAAAACGAAAATTAGTTAAAATTTCCAAGAAAAAGTATTTTTATTTCCATGCAGATCTCTAGAGACATATAAATCCTATACTATATGTTCGCCATCACCACAAATTACAAGATGTAAACGAGTTACAACACCGATAATTAGAGATTCAGTCGGCGGATTTTAGCTCACGAAAAAATCATCACCAATAATGCGTTATCCAACAAGTCGCGCATCGCAGTTAAAACTTCATGTATGCACAAAGAGGAAGCAAAATAGGAAATGCGATGTTTTAATCGTAAAACAGTGGTAAATACGGACTATGACCATTTAAAAAGACCTCCCATGGAGGTTAATCCCCCTCAGGCCTAAGACCCTAGTGCAGTCAATCGGCCTTAATCCCAAAACGCAAATACAAGCACGTAAATCCATGCAATTTATAGGACTGTGATTGGCGTATTTTTCATTGCTCGTCTATGCAACGCTCGCTATCCACGAACAATTTGACTATTATTTATTTATTTATTTATTTATCTTTTCTTTACAAAAAAAAAAAAAAAAAAAAAAAAAAAACCTTTACCAGAATATCCGAAATCGCGTTCAAACCTAGCGATTTCTTCCAATTTTATGAATTTTTAAAATTTCTACAGACTTACGGGACAGTACGTCATTACGTCACTAAAATTTTGTAAAAGTTGGACTACAAGAACTAATACAAAATACTCAAGAAACTATATTATAGTTGGAGCTCAGCAGAAATCGATGTTAGTCAGATTTTCATAGTTGTTCTCCAAAATATGGTACTGTTATGCTTAAACATTTTGTGAGTGCAAAGTACTTACATTTGATTCTTTATGAAACGATATACAACTTAGTTTAGCACGGAAAATTCTCATATATATATATATAGAGATTCTTTTTTTCTTTTTTTTTTTTTTTTTTTTCCATACTGAATGAACAACCAATATTCTTAATATATGCAATTATTATTATGAAAATGTGTGCTGATTGAAATTTGGTTCGGTTAAGTAAATAAAAGGCTTATACAATTCTACAGTAGCCCAAAAGGTGCAGCCCAAAAGCGAGCTCTGCAGAAAAAGCATTACAGGTTACTTTAAGAACTGAAAAAATGCCAGACTTTAAATTACAACTATAATTTGCATAGCTTACTGTACATTAATATGCTTGCTGTATAATCCTAATTTATTTTGTTTGTACCGACAAATTTTACATTTTATGAATTGCTAATAAATATTGTGATACCAAGCTTGTTCCGTCATTCACGGATGCCGAAAATTCTGCTACATAGTATATAATACTATTTTTTTTAAAATCTAATTAGTACTATTTTCTTAGAACTATTGAATAAAAGGATCTAATTTTAAATTAAATAGTCGCAATACTGAAAATGGTGCAGATGTATTACTGGTGTAAATCTAAATGGTGGTCTGTTACGTATATCTGAGTTTTCAAAATCATAATGCTATGCATACAGTTAGTTATAGCATTTAGATTTAGAATTTTCGTCTATTCAAAACACTTAATCATATTGTGCATAGATTGTACAAATTTAACGTACAGGTCCTATTTATGCATTATGAAATTGATTAGCATCGAATATTGCGTTACGAATGCTTAGCATAATATCACCACCTACTGTCCTTTCAGAAACTTCTCGTTCACCCCTACACTGAGGGGGCCTCCCTGATGAAGATCTCAGTGTTTTTTGGGGATTAATTTCATTAATTTGTTTATATATTTCTACATTTGTACATTCCTACATCTAAGTATTACATTTCTTTTCGCTGCAATTTTGCGCATTGGTTTGTAATTCTCCTTTTGGTTTTTCTAATCTGTAAAACTTATATATTCATAAATGCATGTCAATAGTTTTCTGTTTATATATATATATATATATATATATATATATAGTACAAACTTTTTTCATTATTACTTCTTCTGTATTAAATCTCTATAACAAAAATTACATATTTCCGAAAATTGTTATATTTCTCGTTGAAGTAACCAAAGAAGCATATTATTATTATTATTATTATTATTATACTCATTTAATTAAATTTACAACATAATGTTGTTCAGAGAAAGCAGTAATATTTTATAGAAGTATTTAAAGTTGTATACACATTATTTATTTGCAAGGAAATATTGGTACAACATATTCTTTTAACAAAATTTAAATATATATTTTTTATGTGCTTTGAAATATGTTTAATTTTTTTTTATTCTAAATCCAAGAACATTCTTAAAAAAAAAAAAAAAAAAAAAAAAAAAAAGAAAGAAAAAGAAAAGAAAAAAAAATCTAATTATATGATTATAAAATATATTTCAGTACACACAGTTATGAAAATGGAATTTGTAATAATATAAAAATTTTCAGAATTTTAATTTAAATGCCGTATTTTAGTATATTAAGAAAGACTTTTTTTTTTTTATTTATTTAGTAATATGCTTGTTTTGAAAAAATATTTTTTTATTTATGATATTATCTCTCCAATCTTAGGAAAATAAATACTTTGCAATTTAGATAAAATACTGTATAATGTAGACTTTCTTTTCCGTATAGTATAACTCGTACGCACATGAAACTCATATCGGTAGAAAATATTGAATGAAAATTTAAATAATTGAGATTATCCTCAACAGATGGCGTAATCTGACTTCTGAAAATTTTTGATTTCTAAGCTGAATCGTTAAATTTGAAGTTAGAATAATATTTGAATGAATGGATATAATAATTGGATAATAAGTTGATTAAATTTATGTTGATCAATATCTGATGGACTTCATATTTTACGCAATTCTGGACACGATAGATCTCTTTTACGCAATTAAGTTTAACTAGGTTATATTGAAATAATGAGCAAGCTTATTATAAGTTTACGATTTCCAGATAAGTTTAAGGGGAGGGTTACGGGTTACTGCAATAATATTCAGCGAAATAAATACATATAGATCGAGACAATCTAACATTATATATTGTAAAAATTAAAATTTTTAATTTTATGTATACTAAATAATAAGATAATAATTATTTACAGAATCTATATTAATAAAATCAGAGTTTTGTCTGTAAATTTGTCGGAATTGAAAAATTTTGTGATATCTCCACGTTTCACACCCCATGAAAGCCGAAAATGACTTCAGAAAATTTTGCCTGTGTGTGTGTGTGTGTGTGTGTGTGTGTGTGTCTGTGTGTATGTCATCGTGTCCGAATGTCGCTTTTTTTGTCCGGGCATCACTCGGGAACGGCTGGACGGAATTCAACGACGCTTGGCAGGAATTTAGGTCTTCTCCCAACTTAAAGTTATATCTATCGACTTTTTGGAAATTCCCCCCCGTTCCCCCCCTAGGGGGTAAAAGACTAAAACACGTTTGTCCGGGCATCACTTGAGAACGGCTGGACGGAATTCAACGACGCTTGGCAGGAATTTAGGTCTTCACCTAACTTAAAATTATATCTATCAACTTTTTGGGAATTCCCCCCCCCGTTCCCCCCTAGGGGGTAAAAGACTAAAATACGTTTGTCCGGGCATCACTCGAGAACTGTTGGACGGAATTCAACGGCGCTTGGCAGAAACTTAGGTCTTCACCCAACTTGAAATTATATCTATAGAAATTTTCAAAATTTTGATTAGTGTTTAAATTGTGTGTAAAAAACGCCTGCGCATGCGCCATAAATATTTTTTCACTAAAATGCTTTGAATGAAAAAATGAAATATAAAAATAAATTTTTTTTTAAAGACTTTTGTATTCGCGTGATTTTCACTACAAATTATGAAAAGATTGAAATGATGCCATCTAAGTTTCATACTTTAGTTAATTTTAAAAAATCTAATTGTCGTATCGAAAAACTGTTTACACCCCAGGATTCAGAAAAATCACCTCTTTCATTTGGTACTGAATTTGTAATGATAGGTCTGATATTTCTAATTTATTTTTCCCTTTATCCGTTTTTCCGTTGCCACTTAAATTTCATACTTTAGTTATTTTTTAAAAATCTAATTGTCGCATCGAAAAACTGTTTGAACCCCTCGATTCAGCAAAATCGCCCCTTTCATTCGGTATCAAATTTATAAATATAGGTCTGATATTTCTAATTTATTTTACCCTTTTTCCGTTTTCAACCCAGATTCGGTATGGAACAGCTTTAGTATTGGATCCCTTTGGCAAAATTTGAAATTCGGCACCGAAGTAGTTGATGTTTCTCGCCAAGATCTTTAATTTCACAATTGAGATAGCCAATTCAGTTCATCGCAAAAATGGCTTAAAATATTTAAAGTCACCAAAGGGTTCCGATACTTAAGCTGTGCTTTTTGTATTTATTAGTGCTAGAGGCCTATTTCAGTCGGTACAGTTGTCGAATTTTTATAGGTCACTCTTAATTAGTGCTAGAGGCCTATTTCAGTCGGTTTATTGAATGGGGATTTATTGAATGAAGTCCCCCCAAGGCCCAACTTTGACATGAGTCCCCCCCAGGCCCAACTTTGACATGAGTCCCCCAAGGCCCAACTTTGACATGAGTTCCCCCCAAGGTACAACTCTTTGACATGAGTCCCCCCCCAAGGCACACCTTTGACATGAGTCCCCCCCAAGGCACACCTCCCCCTCATTGGGAAAAAGAGAAAAAACGTTGTTTTGCGGCTATAAGACAGTTTGGACTTCCAACGTTATTTGTTACAATATCTGCAGCTGAAACACATTGGTTTGATTTAATGAAAACTTTATCATGGAATTTAGATCGTCACGAATGAACTAAAGAAGAATTTGTCGATATTAACAAGTTTAGCAGTAGGCCTCTGGCACTAAATTAAAATCTGTCAATGTCAGATTTTCATGTTTTAAATAATGAAATAATGTCGTGTCTGTATAATTTTTATTTATTATTATTATTATTATTATTTTATTTATAATACTGTCTATTAAAGACTTCTGTGGTCACGAAATTTGGTGCGTAAATTGTTTGTATGCATCCGGCACTTATTGTAACTGCATTTCACGAAATTCGAAATCCCCCCCCCCCACTTCTCGGAGTCGGTTGGCAATAAACATGTGTAAAAACATGTTTTTCCGTTTGATTTCGCTTTGAATTATCTTAGAATGGCGAATTTTGGTGTGTGGATATTGATTAAGTGTACGCATTATGTACATTAGTGGGATTTTGCAAAACTTCGAACTCACCCGCTGAGGGTGGGGATGTAAGAAGTGGGTAAGTTGTGCCGAAGACAGTGGGGACCCAGACTCCTAACATTGGGAGCGAGAAAACCTCTACCAATCATAGCGAGAACTTAGATTATTAAAAAAGATAAGGCATTTTGACAAATCATTTTAGTTTAAAGTCCAGCGAAGCGGGCAAAGCCTGCTAGTAAGAAATAAAATTAAAGCGGACTATTGTGTGGTAGTGGCTAAATTAGTTAATTATTTTTGTAAAAACACGAAAATGTAATTTTAGTTTTACATTTTATTTCAAAAGAATTTCCAAATTTCGCATTATTATACAACAACGCATAATAATGAATTAAATTTAAAATTAATAAATTTATTCCAATACACGTGATGACATTTTTTTTAAATTAAATTTTACGAAACAATAATAAAATAATCTGGTGTGTCACTTACACGACTTTCTTTTACCCCGCATTTTAATACTACGAGTACAAAGATCGACTGCATATTATTCCTTAAGATCAATTGCGTAAGATAATAAAGTTCAATGTACTTTTAAAATAATCTTAAATAGGTTTAGAAAAAGTTTTATTTGACATCTAATTCTGTGTGACGGAGCTACCGCCCCCATCATCACCTCGTTCAATTATAGTGCATACAATTATTTAAAAAATAAATAAAATAAAAAATAAAAAAGTTATTAATTTGCTTTCAAACTTCTGAATCTTGATCAACTTTGTAAGTGGTAACACAATACGGACTTCAAAATACCAAATTTGAATTCCCTGCAACTATTCGTTTTTAATACATGCTGATAACAGGTATACATAGAGATTTACCGCTAAAAAGTAGACTTTACTAATTAAGGAACCTCAAAGCGTGTTATTATACAAAAAAAAAAAAAAAAAAAAAAAAAAAAAAAAAACAGAGTTGAAATTTCCAAAAATGCTTTGTTTACAGTATATCTATGAAAAATTAATTTTGCTTTCTGAGCAGTTGACGTAGTAATATATAGTAAAGCACTTCCATTAATTACATTCAATAGAAACGAACGTTTAGCTTAATTTTGGGTAGCCTTGTAGATTTTTTACAATCAATATGCACTATAAACAATATTGTGTACTTAAATTTAGTCTTTCTTGAAAATAGTCTAAAACACAAAAGGAATTACAGTTCCACAAATTTCCAAGTATGGCTGCGGTATATCCAAATACTTTGGGTAGCTTTGTAAATGAATGATGAATGATTTTCGTACTATAATCTACACAAAACAGGCTTTTATGCTTATAATAAATTTTGTCCGTTCCGTTTTGTTTAAGTCAACCTATAGATGTCACACTGTACTTACCAGAAATTTCCTCTTAGACATAATGTATTTAAATTATCTTGGATGTCCCTGTACACGAACCATTTGTTTGATTTTAATGAAAAGTTTTCTGTAGCATCCTTATATAACACACATTTAAAATACTACGTTTGGATTTCTGCTATTATTATTATTATTATTAATTATTTAATTATTTATTTTATATATATATATATATATATTTTTTTTTTCTTGAGATATGCTGGTAACAGACTGACACACAGGCCAACTGCTAAAGATAAGATTTTTGGATTCAAAGGACACCAAAACATGTAACTATCACAAAAAATAATTTCGAAAATTTGACCCCCCAAAAATACTTTCTCTATACAATATATATGGATAAGAGCAAATAAATATCTACATATTATTTCTCTAACGTGAACCAATTACGATTATATTTTGTAGAAACGATACGATAGCAATATATATATATATATATATATATATATATATATATATATATATATATATATATATATATATTTGTATGTATATATGCGTGGAAAAAAACATAATAATAATAATAATAATAATACATAAGCAATATTCAAGCACGCGGACTCAGTTCAGTAATCTAATAATAAAAGGGGGGGGGGGAAAGACGACATTTGTCTGATGAGATAATTTTAGGGAAAAAAATTATTTTTTAAATTTGCATCTTTGCAAGTGTCGTTTTAAACTTAGCAATACTCTAAAGATATAAACAAAATATGAACTTTGTGTCATAAATTGACTAAAACACGCAACAATAAGAATTATAATCAAAATAGGCACTACGTTTTGTTTTTTACAAAGAAATATGTCAGCCAACACGGCGGTAAAAATTTAACCCTATAAGCATTAAGCCCATCTTTTTCTGGCATGCATAGTCAAAATAAAAATCTGTTGTTTAAATTTTGAAATATATGTTTTTTTTTTTTGTTTTTGTTTTTTTTTTCCTTCAAGAAAATAAGATTAATAAACTTATGTATTGTGCAGTATTAAATTCTCATACATATACTGTGAATAGTATTAATTTTATGAACCATTAAACAGATATACCGAAAAACGGCTAACGCTGAAATTGAAAAGTCATCATAGGAGTCCTATACTAAAAGATGTTCTGTCTTGGGAAGTATGAAAACTGGATCGCGAAACATAAAAAAAAAAAAAAAAACAGAATGATTTTGGGTTAACTACCAATAGCGTTTCACTCCCCCCCCCCTCCCACACACACACACGCACACCGGATTAAAAAAAAAAAAAAAAAAAACTAATAATAATTTGGCTTTTGATGAATTAAAATTTGTATTGGGTGGTAAAATTGGTTTAAGACTTACAAGTTTCAAATTTTAAAGGTAAATAAATAAATAAATAAAAAGAGAGACAGACAGAGATAAACTGCTGGGAAGTAATAGATACTTATTTGGAAGTAATAGATACTATAATATATAGTAATAGATATTTGGAAGTAATAGATAGTAATAGATAGGGTTTGGAAGTAATAGATACTTACAGAACAGGAAATACAATTAAACTAGATTTATTGACAGACGCTATTGCGTGATAGAGGTTAAAATAGATAAATTATTTTCCCTAAAAATGCAATAATTTAATTTAAATTTTAACTGAAAAAAATATTTAAATTTATCTGTTACCAATGTGTTGTTGATGGGTAACGCATTAATTTTCAGGCTTCTTAATAAATTTAGTATATAGAATATTTTTTCTTTTTTCATTTAATATATTACAGTCGGTTGTACTCTGATCCTTATGAATTAAAATACTAAAAGAAAAACTGTACAACAGATGAAATTGAAATTTTAAACATAAAATAATAATATATTTTTTTTTTTTTGTTTTGTTTCTTATTCTTACATAATAATAAACAAAATTAAACTAGATTGATTGTAGAAGCTATAGTATGATGGAGGTTAAACTACACTGGTCGACAAACGTTAAGGAACAACTTGTTTTCCATTTCTATTTTTTTGCACATATTTTTTAAAGAAATAAACATATGAACATAAACTTGGATGGCCTGTTCGTTATCATATTATTAACCGAATTTTATGTAACTTTAGCATAAGAATAATTTTTAAGATAATAAATATTCATTTTTCTCTCAAAGGTAAGCTTTCGAAAAAATGAAAAATTTCAATAATTTTAGGGAAGAACACTTAATGAAAAGTGATGTTAAGGATACATTAGAGATAGATAAAGACGCACATGCCTTGAAATGTTAAACTAAATTTCGATTTTTATTTTTTTTCTGTATTAACTTTCCTTTTACTTTTATAATGAACTTTAAAAAAAATATATAATTACTAATTTATAAACTATATTCAGCGCTAGAATAATAATGATGTCGATAAATAATTTTATAATGAATATCTTATCCAATTTTCATGTTTGTATGCATATTTTTAAAATGTCATTCACATGCGAATAAAAGAAGAAAAAATAAAAAACAGAAAAGCGAGTACAGGTAGAAAGATTTGGTTGTAATCTAACATACGGATGCGTATACATCTTCACCTATCTGTAAGGCATCTTTATGACCTATTTTCATTATGTGTTCGTTCCTCAAATTATTGAAAGTTTTCATTTTTTTCACAGCTTACTTTTGAGAGAAAAATGAATAGTTATTAGCTTAAAAATTATTCTAATGCTAAAGTTACATAAAATCCAGTTAATAATATGATGAAGAACAGGCCATCCAAATTTTATGTTCATATGTTTATTTGTTTAAAAATTGAAGAGCTTGTTTCCAAAAGGCGTTAAGTCAAAAATTTCAAAAATTGTCTTTTCGATGCAAAAGGTCGCAGCACACGTCTAACAATATATTTTCAATAAGTAGAAGTTCCAAACGAAGTTTAGTCATAATGAAAACAGAAAGTGAAATCCATGTTTTTTTCCAAAAAAGAATTAAGTCACAAGTAAGTTTTGTGCCAAAAGGGATTAAGTCAAGTTTAACCAATTGTAGTGTGGCTTGAGATCATGTGGTTTGTCTGGCTTTGGGTGTAAAGTCAAAAGTAAGGAAAGAATGTTGTTGTACATTGTCACATTGAGACAGTTTTTATTTATTTATTTATTTTTATTTTTTTCCCCATAGAAAAATATAAAGAAGGCTTTACTTATGCCATTATTATAATGTGTTTGTAAAAAAATTTAATCTTGGTTTTGGAACACCTAAAAAAGACATTTGTTCCTTCTGTATTAAGAAAAAAATACAAATGAATTCAGAAAAATGTACTGAAAAAAGAAAAGACCCTGTTACCGAACTTTTGATTCATAAACACCGGAGCAAAAAAATTTATTCACTTTTAGTGGAAAAGCTTATAGGAGAAGATAAAATTACAATATCTTTTGACCTGATGCAAAATCAGGAATTACCACACAAATAAAAATTATACCATGTTAGGAATGCTTTCAGCAGTGGCTGCTCAAAAGGGCTACACCTTCACATACTATTTACCAGTGCGTGGTCACTCCTACTTAGCAGATAGAACATTAGGCCGAGTAGAGACTAGTTTAAAGAAAGTGGATGCAATTTTTTATTCTCTAATGAATATTTTGAACATTTCTCTAAGGTTGGAAATTTCTTCGAGTACAAGAAACAGTGGAATATTTTAGATTTTAAAAATTTTGCACATAGTCGTCTGAAAAGAAAACAAGGTTTCTTGATTTTAGAGGCAAAAGTAGTGGAAATTACGAAGCAAGATGTGGAAATCAAGACAACGTACTGTGGTTCGTTTTGCCGTTTAAAGATCCTGAAACGAGGGAAAAACTCCCGGGCGCCCCTTCTGAAATAAAACCGAAAACAATATGGAACAAGCAAATAAAAACAGATGTTTTAAAATTACTTAACGCTTTGGGAATTAACAAATCGCACAAATGTTTTTATTTTTATGAATAATCTTGCAAAGATATTGCTAAGGCTAACATAAGTGAAAATAATGATAAAGAAGGAGAAATAGAAATTGTAAATGAAGATTTGTAGTAACTAACTACGTTCTAAAATTGTATAGCTAAAATTCATGCTGTATTTAGACGAAAAAAAAAAAAACTTGGATTACTTTCAAATGGAAGTAAGTCATTTCATTTCGTTATTTGTTTGTGTCAAAATGGTGTAAGTCATAGTTTTGTTCCAAAAGGGGTTAAGTCATTTTTTTCTTTTTTTTTATTTCTAAATAACTATACTGTCAGGATTTTTTTAAACATGTAATTTAGTGTTATTATCATCCATAGATTATTGGCGAAAATTATCTTTTATTTAAATTGAATAATAACTCTTACATAACAAAATCGCATTTTCTCAAGAACTGAAAAAAATGACTTAACGCCATTTGGAAACAAGCTTTTCAATTATGCGCAAAAGAAGAGAAAGAGGAAAAAGGTTGATCCTAAACGTTTGTCGACCATGGTATATACATATATAAATATATATATATATATATATATATATTCGAAAAATAAAATAATTAAATTCAACATTTTAACTGATAAAAATATAAAAATTTATTTGTTAGGAATATAGTGAAGAATGACACATGAATTTTAAGAATTGTTATTAAATTTAGTACAATATACACTTTTTTTTTTTTTTTTTTTAATGTAAACTATTAATAGACAGTTGTACTCTCTTAATATTTACAATAAAAATATTAAAACGAAAACTGTACAACATATAAAATTGAAAATTTTAAACATAAAATGAAAATAAATTTTATTGATAGTCTGGTATAGAATATAAGAGTTTAAAATACGTTCAGCGGTAAAGTACAAAGCGAAAAAAAGGACACAGATAGTAAGTTCAATTATTTTTAGAGTTTTTATTATTTTTATTATTATTATTATGTTTTTTTTTAAAAAATAATATAGTAATAATTCAAAGAAAAAAAAAAAAAAAAAAAAAAAAAAGAAATCTAAAACCTTTAAAAGAGTGAATATTTCTAGCGAAACAAAGTCAAAACTCCGTAGCGATTAATATTGTAAACTTAAATTCGCTTTATTATTTCATTATGAAATAAATAAATAAACTCGTGTGTAATTTTGATTTTTTTTTCAGTTCCTACTATTAGTTCACACTCTCACTATATATATCTTGTACAAATCTTGCAATCGATTTTTAACTAAAATCCGGACTAGCTAGAAATTTGAAACACGGGGACAACACAATACTTCGAAGTCCGGTTTTCGAATTTTTTATTAGTTTTCTTAGAAATAATTAAAATATGAAAATAATAAAATCCTAATAGAGTTAAAATAACCATTAAAATATTAGCTATAATTTAATTGTTGCCAAAGAAAGAAAGAAAAAATACGAGTTCTTTTTCTTTCAACATAAAAATAAATACATTTAATTAAACGTAAACATTAAAAAATTATATAAAAGTTAAATTATACATCTCACAGAAATTGACGTAATTATCACTTTAAAAATTTTATGCACAATGATAAGAGCTCTATAATTCATCAGAAAATTTAAAACATGGTATATGAAAAGTTTTTTTTTTTTTTAATCTTATAATTAATTTACTTCCTTTTGCACGCGAGCTTTTTATTTCCTAATTCAAAATTATTTAAAAAAATAAATAAATAAATAAAACTTTTTTGATAGTGTTCGTAAGTAGGAACTGACTTTAAAAAATTTTCTTATATATTACTTTTTTTTTTTTTATTATTATTATTAAATAACTTTTCTCTGTTTTCTCTTACTAGTTTTATCAGTTTAGCTAGTTGGGTATCAAAATAAAATCGCAGCTCTTTCAGCATTTTTCTTTTCACAATTACGTTTATAGGCATATTAAATGTATATGTTAAGTCTTATATTCTATATTTAATATATATTTTTAATCATATTACTTTTTACTGATAAGTATGTTTTTTGCGAACATAAGAAAACTTTTACTCTTACAAACAAATAAAGACCTATTTATTCCCAGTCTTTCTTTATGACGCAGTTTATTTTTGAGCTTCCCGATCTCGCTTTTTTTAATGCGTAACATAGTAGAAATCCCTATGAACACTTATGAGCCTTATTAAGGATATGTCGTAACTTTGTTTCCTTTTCAAACAAAATTATTTTCTGTAGATAGAAAACGAGTAGGGGAAAAAGTTCCCCATAAGAATGACGGGAGAGACTTATTGGGAACTTAATCCTACATACTCATCTAATTCTCAGAGGAATTTCGTTATTTCGTTTTAACAATCTCCCATAGGCAAGTTGGTAGGTATATATTTTTTTCCCTCCTTCCACCCATTTTTCCATGTTTCTTTCTTTTGTTTTTTCTTCATTTCGTTATTAAATAACAAATATGTATATTATATCAAAAAAGAAAAAAAATAATAAATAATATTTTCAGGCTGTATTTTTCACATATTAAAAATAAATAAATAATAGGATTAAATAAATATATAATTTTTTTTTCCTTTTCAGGTAATTCAAATTAAGTAATTAATTGTTTTTTTCAATTATATATTATCCAGGTGTGAATGTTTGTATCTGTATAAAAATTTACAAATGAAAAAAAAAGCAATTATCTGTGAAAAGTATTGAAATTTATGTTTAATATATAAGATGTATGTTTATAACGTTATTAGAAATGAATAGTATTAGCTGTGTTTAGTTGATTGCATGTATTCAGATTAAAAATGTTTGAAAGACGCATTTCTTATTTCTTTTTTTAAATTTATTATTTATACTTCCTTATTAAACATTAATTTTCTTTAAACTGATTTAAAAAAGAGATGAATGAATAATTTAAACATAAATGATACAAAATATAAAAATATATATATATTATTTGATTATATATTTATGTCTGGTGATATGTTCTACTCATGTAGGTTATAACCTTGTAAAGTATGAGATCTTACGTGGTCTCTTTGTATTGGAAGAGTGAAGGTCATCAGTAGGAGTCACAGTTAGACAGTGGTGGTTTCGGTGACAATGTCGAGTTCAGTATAAATGTGTTGAGTTGGTAAGTTTA
This sequence comes from Salticus scenicus, assembly GCA_963930645.1. Taxonomy (NCBI): domain Eukaryota; kingdom Metazoa; phylum Arthropoda; class Arachnida; order Araneae; family Salticidae; genus Salticus; species Salticus scenicus. Next base: position 81,618,677 of record OZ005654.1, on the reverse strand, counting down.
ATGTCACCAGTCGGATCCAGTGTTACATGGCGATGGTTTCGGTGTAAGTGTCAGGTCGAGCATAGAAGTGTTGGATTGAGGTAAATAAAAGTTGGTGTAAAATGTTACCAGCTATTTGGAAGAAGATGATGTTCAGTTTTTTCAGTTAGTTATTGGAGTTTTTAGTGTACAGTGCCGGCAAAAAAATCTTTACACTTGAGAGACACCCCCCCCCCCCCAAAAAAAAAAAAAAAAAAAAAAAAAAAAAAAACTTTACACGTGAATTGCCTTTTTCGACTTACAAATGTATCGAAACCCAGTGACGACACGTGGTGTTAGTCAATCACAGACGACCTTTCCCTTTTTACATCTTATTGTCATCTGCAGCCGTTTAGTTATGGATCTTTGGCTACCTCTGGCTACATCTAGAATCGTCTGCCAGATTTCTGGCTACATCAATCAGAGACTCCCATTGTCTAGCAGAGTCAAAGCAGAGTATTTCTCTTCCATTTTAAGCTTAATCTTACTCACTGTGTGGAGTGGTAATACTGATGTAAGCTCTCAAACTGTTAACAAATGAACGAAATACTGGCTGTCGGGATAAATGAGCATACAGCCTTACTCTAAAAGATTGCGGGACGAACTGAGTGATAATATTATAGGGAAAGGTCGTCTGTGATTGACTAACACCATGTGCCATCCCTGGGGTTCGACACATTTTTATGGCTTGAACGGCAACTGACACGTAAAATTCCTTTCACCGCTCAAGTGTAAATATATATATTTTTATTTTTTTTTTTATTTTTATTTTTTTTGCCGGCACTGTAAGTATTTTATGGAAAATGAAGTTAATCGTTTCACATTAGCTATTTATTTTAAGTTGACTTCTCAATTAAGGAAGTTCGTGCATTTCAATTCATGCCTTTACATGCATGTTGGAATTACGTGCTTAGACTCATGCTATACATTTATTAGGACGCTAAAGTAAACCTTCCTGACTCCACAAGCTTTACCAAGTGGTTAGATATATTTAAATATAGTCTTAGTAGTATTGTAATTTAATTTAACTGAGTATAAACCTATAATTCTTCTTAGTATCATTCTTCTTAAACATCATTCCTAATCAAATTTCGTGGACTTGGTAAAATTTTAGTAAAGCTCATTTACTAATTACATTAAGTAGAAGGGGCTCGCTTTTCCTTATCCTTGTATATAATTTATAAATTATATACACAGAACGGGGTGTCTTTAAATTTAACACAGTATGACGAACACTTAACACAACTTTAAATGCACTTCCAGCATTGAAGCCTTATATCTCGTAATAATTTACATGGTCCGGTAAACGAATTTAGAATGATTTTCATACAGATTCTATATGAAATGTGATTTTATGCACATGAAAAATACTTGTTCATTTCATTTTGTTTACTCATAAAGTTAAATCATAGTTAATGAATAAATTGCCTTTAGACGTAATGTATTTCAATTTTCTTGGGTGTCACAAATCAGGAAACCTTTGTTTAATTTTAACGAACAGTCTTAAGCACACTGTGAAAAATAACGTTTTACAGAAGATGTGCTAGCAATATGAGTGCCAGCACATTCTGCTGTTAGAAATAAGTAATTTACAGCAGAAACAACTGTAAAAGAGTCTCTCTTTACAGATGTTTCTGCTGTAAATTGCCTTATTTAACAGCAGAATGTGCTGGATATATAGATGCCAGCACATTCTGTTGTAAAAGCTACCGTTATTTTTTACAATGTAGCCCATCCGTTTTATAAAAATTTAGAATAAAGAATTTGGACTTCCTGCAAATAATTGTTTTTAAATTATTGTGATAAGGAACACACAAACAAAACAGATGTGCAGACAGATACACACAGACAGTAAACGGGTAAATCCATCAGAAAAACAAAAGTATAAAATTTTAATGATTTTTTTTTTTTTTTTTTATGTTTATAAAATAAAAGTACGCTAGAAAAGTCGCAAAATCAAGCTTATTTTTAGAAATACAGATTTAACTATACAATTACAATTTTTTCTTAAATCTTCAATAATACTATTGTAAGTTATAAATCAATCTAGTGTGCCGTCTAATATAATTACGTTCTTAAATTGCATACAAAATGAATTCCTTTCACAAAATTACACGTTATTTCATTTCTAAGGAAATGATTTCTTATATAAATACACGTAGGTTACAAAAATAACAGTTAGAATAAAATTTAAATTGTAATTCAAATTTATTTTGTTCTCGCAAAGAATATTATCTCGAATTATTCTATCCTTTGCAAAATCTATTTTATTTTCAAGGGTTTTTTTTTTTTTTTTCGTAGGGAATATATTTCTGTTAAAATAACCTTTAATGAAAAAAAGGTTAAAACGCGTTACAATTTTAATGGAATATTTAATTTAAAAAGATTTCTATCAATGATTTCAAACTTGATAAACGGGAAATCGTTTTATTTTATTTTTATTTTTATATATTTTGAAGAGAAATTTTCTTTTTTTTTTATATAATTATTTCGGCTAAGTATGATTTTGTTCAAGTATTTCAGTAAATGAAATATTTGTTTCATTACATTGTGTTGTAGTTTGTCCATTCGGAAAATTTATTGAGAGTTAACAAAATTAATTGATACTTAAAAAAAATATCATGAAAAATAAATATAAATTTTTACCTCTGCAGTGAATTTTATTTTAAATCAAAATATCAAGGTCTTATGAATTTGGTGGTAGATATAATTCTGCATTTTTGAATAGAATCGTGCGAGTTGTACGAACAAATGTTTTATCTTTATACACGTCATTATCAATGTGGAACCATTGGATAGAAGTATCGGTCTAAATTCCTTCATTAACTTCGATAATAATGAGATTTAGCAGAGTAATTAATTTATTCTATGAAAATCACAATAAGGCTTCTTTTAGGCCGGAAACAATCGGCATAGAAAGCTTGAAACGAAATCCGTTAAACGTTAACATAAAAGTAAGATTCTTTTAACAAACGGGTCGTCCTTCATGTTCTTCTGGTTTAAGTTTCACGACTAATTAAGGTTATCTATTTATAATAATTTCATTTTGTGGTAATTTTTTTTATAAATTGCAACTCGTACAGAAAGACATTGCTTGGATAGCACTCTTTGAATATTTTCAGTTTTTGACAAGGCGGATGAGTTCAATATTCAATCCATGAGTCATTTCTTTTCAGCTGTAACGCTTCTTATGTTACAGCACTGATATCTCCAATGATTACTCAACACATATTTTCACCCAGCTGTAATTTAGCAAATGTAGGCATTCGATTTATATATATATACCGTAAAAATCTTGTACATGGTTTCTTGGAACACAAAACTATCAAGGGTATGGGAATGCCCATTATACGAACTGTAACAATTTTTCTACGCTTTAATTCAGTTGGCTCCAATTGTACAGGACATTGTCTCCGTAGCGACTGAACTTAGAAACGTCCTAAAGACATTGCATAGGTAGCTTTATTGAGCAAATACAACATCGGACTTAAAAAGATTACTAGAATAAGTGTTTCAGTACAAGTAAGCATTTTGTGAGGTGTTTACATATTTTCGCCCATTCGTTTTATATATAAAAATATTACCATAATATTACCGTAAATATTAGGTACTAGATATTAGGTTCAAGCTTATGTAAAATAATATTTTGGAAATCAAGAATATTCATGAGAAATAAACCATCTTGGTAAAGCCATGTTTTCTTTTGAGAAAAACAAAATTTATGTAAAGTACTAATTTCCATACTAATAATAATCCTACATGGAACTTTTGGGAGATTTCACACTGTATAACATGAAACGCAGTTATCACCAACATTGTAAAGATATGCAAAGTATGAATACAGCAGTTACAACAAGAATAAATTTAAACAATATAAGCTCTGATAACTATTACGTACCTATATTTAGATTAGTGTAATATGGTAAGCACAGAGATATAGCCATTATTAAAAAAATAATCTGGTGTGGCATTCACACAAAAGTATCCATACATGACAGTTGTATTATCCCATAGTATCCCTATATAATACCAATATAGAATACCGAATTTGAAATCCTTGCTAATATTTGCTTTTAAGATATGGTGATGGGACCTTAAAACGTGTAAATATAATAAAAACTGTTTTTGAATATTTAGTCCCAAAAGAATACTCTCCTTAATATATTTATGTATATATATATATATATGTATATATATATATATATATATATATATATATACATGATAAAATTTAAATATAGGAGGGAGTAAAACTTGAATTATTAAATAAATGGAACTATAAGTTTTTATAAACCAATGCGCAAATGCAGCAAAAGGAAATATAAACCTATAATAAATAAGCAAAATAATCAAAGCCAGATGAAAATTTTAATCCCAAAACACATGAGGGCCTTCATCAGGGGAGCTCCCCCATGTAGGGAAAGTAATATGAGAAGTTATGAATATGACACGAATATGAGACTTCTCATATTCCTTTCCCTACATGGGGGAGCTCCCCTGATGAAGGCCCTCATGTGTTTTAGGATTAAAATTTTCATCTCGCTTTGATTATTTTGCTTATATATGGGAAAGTGAAAAAAAGGAGAAAAAAAAAGTGAAATATAATTATGCCACTTGCCATATATTTGTTTGTCGTATTTAGCATAGCAATTCAAATCGAGATCAAATTAAATATATTAATTTATAAATTTCCATCCATTAGTTTTTTTGAGCTAAATAAGCTTCTAACAGATCGTTCAATAAGTCCCGGAACTAATCCCCAGATAGCGTCGCATATGAAATATTTCTGTGTGGGTAAAGTATAAACCTAACTTTCGAAAGATACACGTTAAAGCTTCACGATATTTCGATCGTTTGTTGTCGAGATATCAACGTTTTAGTTACCTTACTTTTGATGTTTTCAAAATGAGGGACAAAGCTGAATTTCATGAGTTGATTAATCATCACTTTGTGTTAGGCAAAAATATTATTGAAATTTGTCAATGGCTTAACAGTTTCAACAGTATTTTTGGCCATCAAAAAACAATATTTAAACAACAAAGAAATTCAGCTTTATCCCTCATTTTGAAAACATCAAAAGTAGGGTCACTAAAACTTTGATATCTCGGCAACAAACGATCGAAATATCATGAAACTTTAACGTGTATCTTTTGAAAGTTAGGTTTAGTTTACCCACACAAAAATATTTCATTTGCGACGCTATCAGGGGGACTAGTCCCGGGACTTATTGGACGATGTGTTACAAGTGTTTTCATTGTGAATTTAACCAAATCCTTTTATTGGCGAAATAATGAAACTCAGTAAAGGACATTAAGAGACAAGATTTCTCAACATATATAAATTACGAAATATTATTTATTCAGTATTTGCTTCCTCAAATACGTGGAATTAAATAAAAACATTTTCTTGCAAATAATTTTTTTGTTGTTCAGAAGTAATGTACAATACACAAAATAAAAATAAATAAAGTTTTCGATATTTGCGCTTTTCTATTGTTGTATTTTACACAAAAAATATTTTTAAAAAATATTTCAAATCAGTACTTAATTATGAATATTTATTTATGTAATCAAACCTATTGCAGTCGATATCATGGAATTTATTTCATTAGTTTTTCATGTGTAGTTTCATCACAAATAGAAATAATATAACCTATCCGGTAATCAGAAGGACTAACTGGCACCTATTTTCTAAACATATATTAAAACAGGTAAGAACATTCATAATATGTAAATTGTCACTATGGAAATCCAGAAATCTAAAGGTTTCAGAAATTCTGCACCTTTTTTCTGATACTATATAACGAATGTTATTTATTATTATGTTATTACTATTAATTCTTATGTTATTAATGCAAAATTTAATTTATAAAATATTTACTTTAGTTAAAAGTAAAACGTATCCGCTAAGTGCTTACATATAAATCATGTAAACCATATAAACACGTCGATAGAGAACTTTGTGGTAAATTATTGGCTGCAAGCGAACACGGTAAACTCTCCTGGGAATTATTGTAAATGCCAATCAAATAACTCAATACGTCTTCGTTTGGCAAAGCTCGTAAATCATACAATCTATAGAATGAATTTTGATTTGCATTATTTAGATTTAGTTCTCAGCGATATGTTTAACTATGTAGAAATCTAGGTTCAATTACATGTCACATATATATAATTTCTATATATTTGTTATAATGATATAATTTAATGACTAAATTGTATTGATTTATCTTTCAATGTTTATTTATTATTAATTTGAAAACACAAATTTAGCAGAGAGTAAATGTAATATACAGTTTAATATTTTTCTCAAATTGTATACGTATTTTTCAGAACCTAGACTAATAACACCTAAATGATTTGTTTATTTTTCTTTTTAAGTTAAAAAATAAAGTTATTTAAAAATAAATATATTTAAAAATAAATATATTTAATCATGTCCACCGTTTTGCTTGTGATTTAGCGTATAATAACACAGAATTGTTGTTACGTCCGAATGCTTCTTTTAGAAATCCTTTTTAGGTTTTCATCTAAATATTTTTTTAAAGCGATGATGATCTTTTAAACACAACAACATAACTTTCAAAATTTCATGGTGCATAAGTTAATAGAAATAAGAAAAAAAATCACATGATATCACTAAATTCATATGTGTCAGGTTCTTACTAACTGCTCTCTACCCTCAGACGAATTTTTTTTTTAAATACTATTACATTGTAATACTTATTTGGGATAAAATAATATGAAAATTGCTATTCCTAAATTGTGGTAGGCATAAATATGCTTTTTTAAATTCATAGATACTTGGCGCTTACTCTCTATTAATAATTAAATGTAGTATTGCTTGCAATGCTTAGTACGTATTTTCCCGAAAACAAATGATCGTAGAAAGGTCTGACAAGTTATATATATATATATATATACCACTTATGATACTAGTAAAAGAGTTATTGATATCGAACATTCTAATTAAAAAAAAAAAAAAAGTTATTAGAAATTTAAGATTTTTTTTTTTTTTTTAATATGGAAGAATAGAGTAAATTTTCGCTCAAACGTGCATTAAAAGGAGAATTTTTATAATAAAAATGTCCAATCAGCTTTCAAATATCAGTTAGGATCACTAGGATCAGTTAGGATCATTAACTATAAAAATTCTTAAAACTTCCTAAATTATACGACGTTCACGATTTTTTAACATGCCATAATAGGGCAAAATTTCGTATTAACATCCAGTATGACGAATATTATCTTCCTAAAAATATCAGAACAATTTCGAAATATCTTTTATGGTATTAGGACGAACATCATTGATCCATAAATTTTCTAATATAAAAATTTGGTAAGTAATTCCAATTTTAACATTTTCTTAGCATGAGTGATTGGGGAAAATTTTCATATAAACATACATCATGATGAATATTTTCATAGTAGTAGATATCAGATCACTTTTTAAATTTCGTTTTAGATACTGGCTTGAACATTATTGACAACAAGTATTGTAATTACAAACTGCGCATGTTTATCGAAATTTAAGTTTTCTTAAGGTGGCAAAAAGAGCAATATTTCCCCAAAACTTGCATTTCGTTAATCATTGGAATGGAAATGAAACGGAAATCTATGAAAATTAAAATACGAACTTATCCCTAATAAAATTAAGCAGCAAATAAGTATAAAGTAAACTTATCGTAGTGAACTGTATGTACTCAATTAGGTGGAGTATTTCAGTCTGCTAGTGTGTCCAGCGAATGTTTATTTATTTATTTTTTTTTTTTAACATGAATATATTATGCTCTGCTGTAGAAATTTACACAAATACAAATATATGATGGGGATTTTAGCAGAATCCACCTATACCAACTAGTTTTATTTGCCAGCTTTTTAAAAATTTCACTTCTTTGGGGAGAAAAATGAAGTAGGCAATAAATTTAATTGTATTTAGGGAAATATTAATGTATATTTTCTATATTTTACTATATTTGGAGCAGATCTTTTTAACAAAGCAATGTTTTACAGAATACTTTATCATTTAGTCATAACTTTTTATGATAGACATTTTCTACATATTAAAATAAAATCAACATTTGCAAAATTCATCCTTTTTATATATTACATATAATAGTTATTTTTTTAGTTTTATTAAAATTCCATGATGAATATTTTACTGTGTGTGTTCGTTTTTATTTCGTAAAACAAATTCATAATTAAAATACCTACTTTTTTTTTTTTTTTATTAACCAATATTAGTTGCAAAATCTTTGAAAAATATAATGCATGACTTAATAAAATCGACTACAATGAAAACAATAATAATTTCTTAAAAGTAATTTTTAATTTATCTTTATAAATAAATATAAACTAATATAATATTTCATTAATTGACTGTCTAAAAATGATCCAGCTGCTATGAAGAAAACAAAATTGAATGTTTGTAATTATAAAATTTTAAATTTTTATTTCAAAATACATATTATAATTTGAGTAGTGTTTTAAGTTTAGTCTAAAGGAAAATCAAAAAGCACTATACATTACAATGTTTATTAATCAAACTTTCCTAACTCGAATTTTCGTGAATAAAAATATGATAATTTCTTTAGTTCTCGTTAAAATATAGATAATACAAAAAAAAAAAAAAAAAAAAAAAAACTAATTGGCATAGGTGGACTCTGCTCAGTTCCCCACCATATTTATGGTCTCATAAATTTCTAGTGCGAGACATATTATAATCATGTTAAAAAAATCAATTTGACCAAAGCTTGATACAGGGACAGAAAGAAATCCCCGCCTAATAGGCTATCCATCGTTCACTTCCATATATTTATCTTATTCTAATCGATTAATTTATTTTATCAGGGTCAATTCCGTTGTTTATGTTTCACGCCAATGTTTTAATTTCCAGTGCAATAATCCTCAAAATTCATATTTATATGAAAAAATTACAATTTCGCTATGTTGATAAAATCGTAAATTACGAATAATTTACGAAATTTTCCTATTAGAATATTTGTATTCAATCATGTTCAACAAAATATCATAAATGTAATTTTGAAGTTGTCTAATGTATTTATGATCCTCAAAATGGAAGTCTATGCTCATTTTTGCTTTATTCTGACATGTTAAGTAAATCGTAAATTCCAAATAACTTACGAATTTTTAAAATTGGAAAAATCATAGTCTATGATATTCATGCCAGTAACCTAAATAATATTTCGAAAGTGGTTTGACATCTTTACGATGAAAATATCCCTCAAAATTGACGTTTATGTTAAAATTTGCTCTATTCTGCCATGTTAAGAAATTCGTAAATTTCCAATAACTTACGAAATTTTTATATTTGAAAATTCATAGTCATTAATATTCCTGCCAGTGTCCTAAATAATATTTCAAAAGTAGTCTGACATCCTTGCGATGAAAATATCGATAAAAATTGACGTTTATGTGAAATTTTGCTTTATACTCCCATGTTAAGAAATTCGTAAATTTCCAATAACTTGCGAAATTTTCAAAGTAGCATATTTATAGTTACTGATGTTCATTCCGGCATCAAAATGGATATTTTAAAACTGGTCTGACATTTTTAGAGTAAAAAGTTTCCATTTAATGCACGTTTAAGTGAATTTTTGTCCTATTCTCCCATGTTAAGAAATTCGTAAATTTCTAATAACTTACGAAGTTTTTAGATTTAAATTCATAGTTATTTATATTCATGCCAGTGTCCTAAATAATATTTCAAAAGTAGTCTGACATCTTTACGATGAAAATATCACTAAAAATTGACGTTTATGTAAAATTTTCCCCTATACTGCCATGTTAAGAAATTCGTAAATTTCCAATAACTTGCGAAAATTTCAAAGTAGCATATTTATAGATACTGATGTTCATTTCGGCATCGAAACGGATATTTTAAAACTGGTCTGATATTTTTAGAGTAAAAAGTTTACATTTAATGCACGTTTAAGTGAATTTTTGTCCTATTCTCCCATGTTAAGAAAATCGTAAATTTCTAATAACTTACGAAGTTTTTAAAGTCGAATGTTGCAAATGAATAGGGTTCTTGCCAGTGTCGAAAGTAATATTTTAAAACTGATCTGACCTCTCTGCGACAATTTGTTCTTGAGATATCGTGTACACAGACTAACAAACTAACGAACTAACGGACTAACGGACTATCGGACTAACAGACACCATACAAATGTTGTCATTTTCGGATTCCTCACATCTGAAAACGTGTAGAAAAGTCAAAAAACCGAGGTCGAAAATTTTCACGATTGCCTAAGTTCCCCATACCTATAGTATGATGGGGAACTAACAAATTGAAGATTTGTCTGAATTACTCTTCTAAAAGTCATTAAGATATGCTGCATAGCATTGATAAATTTTCCAATTTATACAAAGGTAAAAATTGAAAGATAATGCCGTCCCTAATAATTCTCAATTTTCATTAGCAAATGTTACTCGTTATGAATCAGGAAATTATATTTATGATTAATATTTTTAAACTAAAGTATTATGGAGTCTTGGGAATAAAATTATGAACTATAAACAACTGTTGTATAAATTTTAACCCTTGGGTACGGATTTATTTGCGAAAATATTTGCATGTGGAACGGATATAATTTTTGGTTGCTTGGAGTAGTATTTAAAAGCAGTACATTTTACGTAAGAATTTATTTATTTCTAAAATATTGGTGACATATGTAGTATTAAGATGTCTTCAAGTAATTAGAATTGCAAAACAAAAATAAAAAACAAAAAAAGTGAATGACGTGTCTCAGACGTCAAATGTACCCAAGGGGTTAAAATCGCATTTTTATTTATTTATTTATTCATTAATTTTTTAAGAACGCTGAGTACTCTAGTGAAAAACCTCGAGATATCAAGTAAAAATTATTCGTAACATGCTAACATTTAAAGCGAAATTTTGTAATGTCACCATTACTCCTTTTATTATTCTTGCTCGGTTTGTGAAAAAAGGAAATACACCTGCATATTTTGAAAAACCATAAAATTGTGAGCTATATAATAAAACTATAATAAAAAGTAGACGAATAAAAGTTATCGGGATTATTTAGAGAGCAGCCATCCATTGAATATTCCAGAAAAGAAAAATACATTTTTCGAAACCGCAGACTTTATACATGGTATTTTATTAACTATCTTCCAACAAAGAAGCTGACGCGAAGGGTTTAATTATTCTGCGCTGAATAAAAAAAAAATAAAAAAAAAAAAAAAAAAAAAAAAAATCGACCTCTGATACCATTATTGCTGATTGTTATGTAAAATGACCTCCTGAATCCGAATATGACTAGTATTTTGCCCAGTCACCCATCGTTTTCACGGGACACCACCCCCTCCTCCAATTTATTTTTCATTGTACGGTAATTTTATTGCCATGAATTTGATTTGGAGAATGAAAAATAATCAATTTTACACTTAAAAACAAAAATATATATTGTTTAAAAAATAACATTAATAATACATTAAAAAAATATGAGAAATGTAATACATAATTTCGGTGGCAAATTCCCTCCAAAATTTTCCCCTTGCCGCAAATGTTGATGTTCTGTAGCCCCTCAGAAGATATTTAACAGTTAAAATAATCCTTCTTCCCTAAACATCAAATTTATAGCCATAAAATTACCAAAGAGCTATAAAAATAGGGGGTCATCCCTAAAAAAACGATGGGTGATAGGGCAAATTGACATCATATTCGGATTCAGGAGATCATTTCTGTACTGATAAGTATAAAGGATTTAAGTCCAAAAATGTCGATTTTGAGTTAAGTACATAGTCAGACTCAGAAAAAAAGTTCTCTATCGATTAGTATAAAGGATTTAAATCCATGTCATTTAGTCTTTGAGAAAATCCATTTGTAAAAAAAATATCCAAGTCAGAAATTTAGCATTAATCTTTGGTATAAAATATTTAATTCAATTTTTTCCCTTCATCAAATGAAGGTCGACAATCACTGAATGGTATAAAGGGTATAAATCAGCATAATCCCTTTTTCCTAATCGTTTCTTCTGATTAGTTTTTAGTTAGTTTAACTTTATTTTTCATCTCCTGAAAAATCAAGAATATGGACTTAAATCCTTTTTACTTATCAGTAAATATTTTACATAAGAATTTGCCAAAATGATGTTGGAGACAATTTAATGCCGATCAATGTTATCGTTTCTTAAATAATATTTCATTATCATTACCCTAACACATTCGGCTTTTTCCATTATTTCATAAATAAATAAATAAATAGATAAATAAAATAAAATAAAATATATATATGTTTTCGAAAAGTAAATGTGACAGCCAACGATGACACAGGTTTTATTCGTGTCAGCGAAATAATTTAAGAGTGACAAAATGCAAATCCTTCTCGAAGATGACATATTATTGAAGATGCGTATCATCTTGAAGAGAAACAAAAAGATTTTGTTGTCCGTTTCAATGATTACATATCCGTCACTTTGACAGCAATTTCCCACGTGGCAACGGGATCATCTTGTCAAGTCTTCTCCATGCATTATTAATATCAGAATTCCCTTAAAATGTTCCATGCGAATCTCGTACCATAAGTGATAGGTGTTATGACTCTTTACGAATGATGGAATAAGTCATTATTCTTCAAAATATCTGTGATTAAATGCTTCTATGTTCTGCCTAAAAAATTATTTAATTCTATTTTTATATGAATGCGATTTGAATGTGATTCTTTATTAGAAAATTTTTTGTGACTTTATATTAAATATTCTGGAAATATTTTTTCTCACGAATTCAAAAGAAGAAAAAACTCTCAGTTCTCGAATTTATTGAATAAAAATTGTTAAATTAAAAAGAAACACACACACACACACACACACACACACACACACACACACACATACACATATATATACATATATGTATGGATGTATGGATATGTGTGTGTGTGTTAGAAATAATATATTATGAAAATATACATTTTTTTCAGTAATCCTTTTTTATTTGCATATATTTCTTATTTATTTCTTTACAATGGTGATCCATTCTAATAATTTTAATCTCATAACCCATATTTCCATGATTATTTAGTTTATTTGTCAGCAATATTTGGAGAGTTTGCGTTATTGCCTTTGTTATAACAGTTAAATTTGAAGATATAAATTTGGCTGTAGCGTATTAAATTTTCCTTTTTCGGTCATGCAAAAAGAACAAGATTATTTATCCTGATTCTTTGATTATGGGGAAGATGTTCTTGAAAAAATTGAAATTACCTCGTCTATTTTTATTTTTATTTATTTATTTATTTATTTATTTTACTGCAGAATTAATATCAAATCACATTGCCAGTTTTTAAAACTGTAAATCACTTTTAATAAATAATGTATTGTAATGTTATGAAAGGAACACGAAGACAAATTATATTGATCATTCCACTTACACCAGAGCAACCTTATAATTAGTAATACGTTAATACTAGAATTCAAGGCCCTATTTTAAGAAAATATGTATACATAGGTTTTTAGATAAACTGACGTTTCACAGACAATGCATATAATGTACATGCAAGTTTTTTCACAAACATTGTTAGCTTAACACTAAAAGAATAATAATAAAAAATAAATAAATAAATAAAAAATACTCGTTAAATTATAATAATGTTATTAATTTTATTTTTATTTTTTATTTTATTTTATTTTTACGTCAAAAAAATAAATAAATAAATAAATAAATAAAAATAAAAATAAAAATAAAAATAAATAAATAAATAAAAATAAATAAATATTTAAAACTTAAATTAATTTTTCTTGTTTGTATTTCTTAATAATATTTTTTCTGTATAAATTAAACATGATTTTGATTATCATAGTAACAAACACTGAGTTCTAAATTTAATTCTATTTTCAATAAACTTAATATTCTATATCACAAATGTTTATATAGATAAACTAACCGCTTAAAAGAGTAAACATTAAGTAAAATCTAAACCTAATTTGATCCAATCCTGCTTTAATCGGATTCTAAATTTGTTAATCGAACTTGACATTACTTTGGGATCTGTCTAGAGGGACTCGCTATTAAAAATACATTTGGATATTAAAAAAGAGTTAAAAGTTTAAAACCTTACATGATTTCGTATTAAATCAAAATTAACAGATATCTCCAAATTTATAGAAGGATATATACAGCATCTGAAAATGCAATATTGTATATTATAATTATAAAAGTGAGATTTAAATACGATGATATATTAACTAAAAAATGATATTAACAGTTTAATTAACAGATTCCAGATAATAAACTATACACAAAAGAGTATATAAGTAAGCCAGAACAGAAATCTGCTTTTAACAAAAAACAGTATAACAGAAAAACAGTATTTAAGTTATCGAATAAAATTGTATTTTCTACATAGCCTTGTATCGTGACGGGAGATAACAGAAACGAAAAATTAAAGACGTGGTTGTTATTTTAGCGAAAAAATGAACCAGACATAACTTCCTAAAATTGCAATATAGAACAAAACTTTTATTAAAATATTGTTTGTTTTGAAATGATCTTTCGATTGATTTAACGAAAGCCTCCACTTCTATTTGAAATATTAAAGCTGTATTTAATTTAATAAAACGGTATCTCCTGAAATTGATGAGGCAATTATGCATATATATGTTGGAAAGTCCGATGTGTTTTCAAGATACAGTTAGTCAACTATCTAGGAGGCCTTGATAGGGTTTGGCTTTTTGCGGACCTGGTGTGGCATTTACACTAATCTCTCTTACTCAGCATTTATATAAATATAGGTTGTTGCAGATCAAAGTGTAAAAGGTAAACAATAAAAAAATTCTGTAAAAAAAAAAAAAAAAAAAAAAAAAGGTTGAATTCTTTCAGAAGCAGATTTTTATTTTATTTATTTTTTTTTTTTTAAGATGCACTGTAAGAATTGGAAATTTTTCATCGATTCCCTGTTTTAACATCACAGAATTAATCGTGAAATATTTAGGGTAATGTTCCCTGTTACGGGAAAACTCTGGTTATGGGCACTCCACCATATTTTTTTAACAGAAAGAAAATATTGTGAATTTGAGTAGTGCACACATCGAAAAAAAAAAAAAAAAAAAAAAAAAAAAAAAAAAAAAAGCTGCACTAAAGTAGTTTGTGAATATTTTAAATGTGCGGTAAATTGAAGTGAATTAATTAAAAAAAAATGTGAGTGTAATGTGTATTCATACAGTATATCCATTATGTTTTGTGATGTAATATCGAAAGCAGCCAAAATAAGGACCGAAAATTGTTTTGTTTGTCATTGTAAAAATGACTATTATTCCTGGTGATGGGCACCTTCATGCAACTGGTTGTGAGCATCCTTGTTTCTTTCATTAATAGCGTGTGTTCGGCTTAAAATTGTCAAATATGGTCGTTCATGTTAAGATAACATTTTATTTGCGCTTTTGTGCATGTTTAGCAATTTTTAGCCATGCCACCCTGGAAAAGTCAACCGAAACAAAAGAAATTGATTTTCAAGCTCTGTTTAAAGCCATTAAAGATTGCTTAGTGCATAATAAACCCATAAAATCTACTTCCCGGTAATATGGACTTCTTGACAGCATCTGTATCCTTCCAGAAGAAACCTGGAAAAAACCTGAAGAAACCTGGTAACATTAACTGCCAAATTGCCGGACAAGCGTGATAAAGAAGAAGAGTCTTCACTAGCTGATGATGATGTCATTTCGTTTGGAGCACCTGCGACCACACCTAACAAAAGCCAACTCAATAAAATACAACGAGTGCGATCATCTAGTGCATTTGAAGTGTGCCAATATGCAAGCAAGTTAATTTACTAGCAAGTATTGCACTTTTGGTTTGGAGGACGAAAAAGATGACGGATAAAATTGGGAAAATGCCCTTTTTTGTGTGTTATTTTGGCCAGCAAATCCTTAAAAAATAAATAAATTTTATTTTTTTCTGTTTTTAAGTTGATTTTTTTTAATTTTTTTTTTTCCATTTTTAACAGATTTTTCAAATCTTTCCACAACTGGATACACACACATATATATATATTTGACCAAAAATTACCTTTTCACAAATTGTTGATGTTTTTGTTGACGGAATCAATACAGTTACTTCATTAAACTTTAGTTAAGTGTTCTAGCTTTTCATTGGTATCCATATATTTGCTAAATAGTTATAAGCCTAAACCAAAAGTGTGCCCACAACCAGAGACATTCTCCTAGTATTGTTATTAAATTCAAAAAAATATTTTGAATTATTAAACGAAATTTTGTCCAGACCAATCGCTGAACTTTATTTTGATAATTTCGAGTATCGCTTATATTGTTTATAGATTACGTACGCATCACATAGTTTTAGAACTGTTAGAATAGACGCATAATGGAGCTAGGAACTCTTTTCCAGCTACTTACAACTATAACCTTAAAATATCCTAGTCAATTTGTGTGGAAACGTAAGTGAAAAATTAGTGCTTTTCTATTCAATATATAAAAAATATGCTTTGTACATAAATAATATTACGTTATATTTATATTTAGTTTAGTCTAAAGATTATACCTCTAGACTTCATGCATTAGGTCCATTTTTTACGTCCCTGTACCCGAGCAAATTGTCTGATCAAAATAAAATTTTAAGTGATATCCCTATATAATAAAAAGCTACAATATCAAATATGGACTTTTTGCTGAAAACTGTTTAAACTTATTCTCATAAAACACTTAAAAGAACGCACAAAATCTAATATTGATTTAGCATATAGCAAAGGTTTTACACCCATCATTCTAAATGATGGAGAAACCATTAAAAAATACCCGGAGTAATGAAACAGAAAGGAAATTAAATACAATGACTTGATTCATTTTTTAATATTTTTATTTTAGTGTTAAAAATAATTTCTAACGCAATTTATATTTATGGAATAGAAATGTAAAGCAATGACCTCATTCAGCACTTTTATTATTATTATTATTATCATTTTAAACGTTAAGAAAAATCTGGAATGTGGTTTATATTTGTAAAACAAAACATTTCATTTTCTTATATATAAAAAAAAAAGTAAAATGAAAAATACGTAAAGTAAGTAAAAGAGAAATATACAGAGACTTGAAAAATAAATTTTTGACTTTCTAATTGAAACCTTTATGTTTTCCCTTTTTGTAAATGAGAAAAATAATTAACGGCGGCGAATGTTATTTCTTTTAATTGCATATCATTCTAAGGGGGAAAAAAGTGTACAAAAAAATTATCTCGATAGAACACTGAAAGGTAAACTGTAAGTGTAGATAAAATAATAAAAATTTATCTTTTACTATTTTCATACCCAATATGTGTTGGTTATTGCAGAAGTCAATTAAGAAATTTTGTTTGTTAATCATAAAACGCGAACTTTACAAAAGAAGTGCATTTTGACATTTTTTTTTATTATTATTATTGAAAGTAAGGTAATTAAAACAAATGTATGAGCCCTTTTTTAAATATTTGTTTTTCAGATTTATTTTAATATAGAAAATAAGTGAAAATACATAACCTAAAATATATTTTTTATGCGAATAATAATTAAAAGCTTTTTGTAAAACGAAACGTTATTTAGTTTATTTATTTTGAGATAGAGATGAGTGGGACTTATTTTCCTGTGTTTAAGAAACAATTGAAAAATACATGAACTAATTTTATTTTATTTTTATGGGGTCAACTACTAGATGCTAAAAATTAAATCATGGTCTACTTGTTAAAATTTAATATACATAAATAAATATAAACAAATAAATAAATCTATTCCAACGCAGAAAAATTATCAGTTTTAGAACTTAAGGAAATAAATTATTTCTGTGTTTTACTATGAAACGTTTAACACTTTCATTGGCAGTGGTGCCACTACAGTATCATTTAAGTTTAAATCCCAACTTCAAAAAATCATCCCACAAATTATTTATTGAACTTCACTTCTATAATTTAGAAGGGATGACTTTATTTGTTTCTTGTCTTCTAATATTGTTTTTAAATTCTGGTGATTAAAATAACTATTTTTTATTTACATAATAAAAAAAAAAAAATAATAATAATAAATGCTTCTTTTTTTACATTTTGCAGGTGATTTCTAAAGCCTGATCACGACGTACCTTCTTTATTTATTAGCTATGAAAATTCACTGTGAAACCGTTCTTTTCACATATTAGATTTTTTTTTTTTTTTTTTTTTTTTTTTTTAGATTTACAAAGTCAGGATCTAATTAGATCTCAATATTTCATATTATCAGATTCAGCATTGCGCCTTCGAGACAAAGCTATGTTATTATTATTATTTTTATTATTATTTGTTATATATATATATATATATATATATATATATATATATATATATATATATATTTACTTCACTCTTTAAACACGTGGTCTTCTATATTACCGAGCTATTAAAACTTTAAATAAATTTATTTAAAAAAGAAATTAAAAATTGGAGCTCAAATATATATATATATATATATGTGTTGTAATGATTTCAGCTAAGAATATTCGTTCGCTCGCATGAGGAATAAAGGAAAAAAAAAGTTTTATTTGCAAAAACTTCCAAGTTCTAGAATAAATAAATATGGAGTAATGGATTACATATATGTGGGTAATAAATTCACAAATATTATGATTTATAAGCCTCTTGAAGAAGAAGAAGAAAAAAAAAATACAAGATCCAGCAGATGTCTGGAATCCCGTAGGAGATCGTCTCTCCCAAAAAGAAAGGTCCTGGGTCCTGGCGACCCACACAAGAGCAAGGCGTAAACTGTCTCTTTTCTAATTCTTGCTTTTTCTCTACAGTTCGGATTTCTGGAACCCGCAAGGTAATCGGAGGTTCTTTTCCTTTGACCCCTTCAGCACCTGGAGAGTTGCAACAAGTCGAGAAACGATTCTTGTGTAGAACACAGGGGTTTAACTTTTGTTACAATGATTTTGTATTTCAAAAATTTGTGACACCTCGCAGTGATTTTCCCACGCTCCAGAAAGTCTACTTCTTATAATGCGTATGTATGTTATATGTATAGATATTGTTTCCTCATTTAATCATTATTATTTTTCGAGTTCTTTATATGTGGAAACACGCTAGTACCAGGAACTGTGATATAGTGATTGTATGTAATTTATTGTGTGTAAAGTTATTTGCATGTTCACAAGTGAAAGGATTTAAAATGAATAAAATGCTGATGATTGAATATGATAAAATCAGATATATAAATTCTATGGTAAATAATAAACTATGTCATTTAAACCCAAATAAAGTGCACCTAATTTAGGATGTTTGATTTGTAAGTTCACATTTTTTACTTGTATCGTTTAGTAACAACAGTATTATTTTAATTTTATTGCAAACATTTTGCCTATGGCGAGTTTTTTTCTTTGATTTGACGTGCCAGGGTAAGTTTTCACCTGATAAATCCCGACGTAAAACCGCAATACTATCACCAGAAGGACAGACAGACAAAACGAGGTCCTTAACACTTTTGCACTTCGGTATATAGTCTAAATATTCCATCAATCATTATTTAAAACTCAATATTATTCAAAATGAAACAACATCTTCACTGTCATTAAAAACAAACAAATATGGGCTGTAATAAAAATTCTAGCTGAAAAAAGTTTTAATATGGTCAGAAATAACTGTCGATTAAGAAAAACGTTTAAAAATTTAAGTATAATGAAATCGAAATTCTCAACTTATAGACAACCCCTTAATTATTGGCAATAAACGCTCAAATTTTCGAAGAGCTACAAGTTAGGGAATTTTTCATTTAAAAAGATGATTTTTGTTTACTTCTCAATCTTTTGAAAATATTTTTTCCGCAAAATCTATTATAAATACAATCAAATCTTTTGTAAGATTAATGTTAATAATTAAACAAAATAAATTTACACGATCATGATTATTTTTAAGTTTTGTATTTTCTTTTAGTTTTGTAATTAATTATATTTAGAATATTTAATTTGTTTCGTTTTACGATACATTTATACAAGAATTTATAATTAAATATCAATTTTATATGCTTTATAAACTTAATTCTCAAAACTATATTTTTAGAATCATGTTTGTATTCTGGAGGTCAAGTGCATATAAAAATTGCTTCATAATTTATTTTAAATTAAATTAAATGTTTATGTCACGATAATGATTAAAATCCTCTATAGAATAGTTATAAAAAATAATGAAATGCCTTCCACTATTTTTATTATATTGTTACATAAAGGGGTAGGTAAATTTAACACTTGTGTTAAATGCACTTTGTTGAAGTTCAGTAATGACAAAAGAATATACATAAAGTTTCTCTCCTGTAACAGGACAGGCAACACCGGTGACGATTCTGTCAGGGTTATGTTCTCAAAAAATAATGGACCTACGATGGTTTGCGCTTGGAAACTACACCTGACAGTTAACTTTCTTGAATGCACGGGAATTCTTTGACCGCATTTGGCGATTTGTCATCCCGAATTCGGCAGTTCTGGGTATTTACAGTCCCATTCAGGTAAATGTGAGCTTCGTCTAGTGAGCCTCATAATATATTCGACGCCCAAATATCGTCCACCTCCATCCAAGCAAAAATGGTAAGAGCGAAAGTCAATTGCTTATCATGGTTGGTGTGGCACAAATCTTTTAAAAGGTTGATCTTGTACGAATAGAAGTGTCTAAACTTTTGAAAGATTTTCCCTACCATATTATGAGGCAGATCAGGATTCCGAGAAAACCCACGATCGCTGAAAGTAGCAGCTATTTTCTCTTCTGATCTGTCAGAAATCGTCAGTACAACTTCTTCGATTGTATCCTGTGGCAGAAAATCTCTAATATTAAAGGAGGGAAGGCTTTGAGAGAAAATTTCAAAAACTAAGGCGGGAGAAAATTTTCAAAATGTAAAACATTTTATAGCAAGGAGATTAACATACGGGCGAAACATTCTTTGTAGTTACCACACAGGGTTGCCTGAAATTACGCTAGTGAAAAGTAAATTAGCTAAAGAAACTACGAAAGTCGTAGTTATTGCCATCAGCCGGGAGGAAAATTTCAAAAAGTAAAACTTTGTATTGGAAGGAGATTAACTTATGGGTGAAACATTCTTTGTTGTTACCACACAGGGTTGCCTGAAATCGTTCTAGTGAAAAGTAAATTAGCTAAAGAAACTAGAGGTTTTGGCAAAAAATCTCTGATATTAAAGGAGGGAAGGCTTTGAAAGTCGTAGTTATTGCCATCAGCCAGGAGAAACATTTCAAAAAGTAAAACTTTGTATTGGAAGGATATTAACTTATGGATTCAAACATTCTTTGTAGTTACTACACAGAGTTAACCGAAATCGCTCTAGTGAAAAGAAAATTAGCTAAAGAAGCTACAAGCTTTGACTTTGTGTCTCTACCCCCTATTTTCAAAATTGACGTTTAGTTTCCACATTAAATCAGAAAGATTATTTACTGTGTTTTGTTCTAAACCAAAATTACAGTAATCTATAAATGTATCAATTACGCACTAATTTTATAATAATAGAATCTGAAAGGTTCTGTGTATAGCTGTAATGTCGTTGCGTTATCGGAACTCTTTTTATCCTCAATTTTTAAAACTCTCATTCCTCTTACATAGCGTCACATATTCCGTTATCTATGACTTTAGGAATTATTATTATTATTATTATTATTATTATTATTTCGCAGAATCCTTCGTTTCCTGTGTTATTTAATCTTCCTACAAAATTTTGCGAAATACTTGCACTAAGATCGCAGTATGCGCATTGTCAATTTAATTATGGCCACATTATACTTTTTTTTTCTTCTGCTACTATATAAAATAAAACAGAAATCTGATTACATTAAAACATGTGTGTTCGATACGACTCTTTTTCCAAGCTTTAAAGAATTGTAAATGATTTTTTATTATTAAAAAAAAAAAAAAAAAAAAAAAAAAAAAAAACTTCCAAAAAAGTTTTTTTTTTTTTTATTCATTAATTTATTTGAAACCACTTTTCAGAAAATAAAACTTCTCCTTATATGACATTGGAACTAATTATGAGTCTATTAAAATGCAATTACCTTCTCGACGACACTAAGGGATTAACTGTAATCCTTTGTAATGTCGATTGATACAAAAAAGATTTAAAATAACACTTGTCACATTAAAGACGGGTTTCTTGAATATAAAAAAATGAAACAGAAAAAAAAAAAAAAAAAATGCCAGGAAGCTAATGAGGAGCTTAATTCATTAATTAGATACAATGGAGAAAACAAAATGCGAAAGACAAAAGAAGAATGATGTTAGAATCCTTTTAGTCAGGATGGCTGCAAATAAGTCAATTTAAACTTTTTTTTTTTTTTTTTTTTTTTTCATCATTGTCTTTACATCCAACAAAAATAACTAATTTAAAATATTTAATAGAGAATTTTGTATGTTATTGTTGCATTGTTGGAATAATTTTACGTTAAGAAATTATTTTTGTAATAAAACCGATTTATCTAGATGCTCTATTCTCATACATTTTGTTACCCTAAGAGATAACAGTTTCCATTTTTAAGCTACTTTAGTTTAAAACCCATAAAATATATATTAAGGTAAATGTCTGAAATTAAAATTCCACTAAAATTTTCATCTGATTGATTTTATGAATTTAATTAAAAATTAAATATACACGGTATCTAACCAATAGTGTCCAGACTTCACACGGCTAGATTATTTACACAGTACACATAAAAAATATCCAATGAACCTTACATGTACGACATCTAATATTTGAGAAAAACTGCTGGTCATGGAATACTGAGGTCGATGTATTAGATGTGGATAGCCGTTTTTTTTAACCGCCACAATCTTGATAATTTTTACTTTGGGTTTTCTACGTATAAGGTCATCTGAAGAAATGGATGTGTTGAAACCTACTTACTACAAAAAGTATATATTTTGCTCAATTTCACGCAGTTTGTATTTCAGTTAATACCATACTGCTACAACGTATGCAGTCTCCCACTCAACAACGCACTCATGCATGTCTCAATACGCAAGATGAACATTTTGAACACCTACCTATATAAATACATGCAAGTACCGATGTTCATTATTCAAGTAAAGTTTTTGCCTTGCAGTGGATATGACGTCATACGTGTTTTGCTTCTAAATCTTGGGTCACAGAAGTACAGTTTTCGGAGCATTTTTAAAGTTCTAAAAGCGAAAAATCTGGTTGTACAGAGTTTTGGTGGGATTGGTGGGACATCAAATATATATATAAATAAATTATCAATAGTTAAAGATGACATTTTAAAATTTTCATAGAATTTTTTTGCATTTTCTAACAGAGAGAAAAAAAAAAAAAAAAATCAGTCCGAATGTCTTTAACTGGGAACGTGCACTGTCGTTAATACAAATTGTAGTTTTTATTTCAATTGAAAAAACTGAATAAATGAATGACCAAACAAAATTTCTTTTGATCCTCATATTTTCTTTTCTTTTTTTTTTTCTTTTTTTTTTTTTTTTCTTTTGTGAGAAGCTTATATGGTAAAAATGTGTTTGTCTTTCACATCAAAAAAGAAAAAAGAAAGATATAAAATCTGTTTTTAATTTATTAGTTTCATTTTCTTTCTGCTTTTCTTTTTCTTTCTTTCTTTCTTTCTTTCTTTTTTTTTTTTTTTTTAATTGTCGGCATACGTTTTGATTTCTTCAGCTTTATTTTTTAAGATTTTTTTTAATGATTTATGCATTGTTTGCAGATAACATCGTTTGTGGGATATTCACTGCTGATGACTAAAGTTGAAGAAGATGAATGACTGTGAAAGTAACTTAAGTTTAAAACCAAGTTGGCTATTTAGTTTTTTATTAGGTTACAAAACTATAAATACGTTATAATAAGTTGATTTTTTTTTTTTTTTTTTTCGTTAAAATGGAATTTTCTACAAGAAATTTAATAAAATATTTATGTTTATTACTAGAAATTGTAGCTTACAATTTATAGGTTTTTTTTTTTTTTATTATTATTATTATTTTCACAGCAGCACAAAGAAGTATACATATTATATATATCTATATCTATATATCTATTTATCTAACTATATATATATATATATATATATATATATATATATATATATATATATATATATATAATGTATGTGCGTGAGAGAGAGAGTGTATTTCTAATATTCATGCATCATCTTATGTTATAAAAGAGAATATTTCAGGGGCTTATCCAAAAGTTTAGAAACCTAAAATTAATATCGTCTTTAAAATGCAACGCGATTATTTTAATGGTCACCAGAAACATTCTAATAAAAATCTGGTATGAAACAATCACACGACTTCCATTACCCACTATTATACATTTTATATGAACCTTTTGGAGGTAATGTTATCAGAAGACATAAAATCTACCTAAGAAAGTAAACACCTGAAAATTTACGGAAAAAATAAGATAATACACGTGTAAAGACTTTAAAAAAGTGTTCACATAGCGGGTTAAAAAATTATGTAAAACAATCGGTCGAACCATTTTCTGAAACCCGAATTTCCAAGATCGAAAACTGGACTATCTAATCAGGGTTAATGTTAATTATCCTACCCTAACCCCGTTATACATGAGAAAAGATGTTTAAAATGGGTTTTGGAACTATTTTTACGTAATTTCTTGGAGCGGTTTTTCAGTTGCCGACTTTTAGCAAAATTCGCATATTCAATTTTTGACCGAAAAACAACAATTGTATACGAAAGGATATCAAAAGAAGGTTAATATGGCGAAAATGAAAAAAAAAAAAAAAAAAAAAAAAAACTTTACAGCTGTTTCCACATTTAATAATCTGGTGTGTTACGCACATGACTTTTTTCTGTTACCCTGTATTTCGATACTATAAAGAAAAATTGCAAATTAAGATGTAAGATAATAAGGTACAATCCAGTTTAAACATAATCTGAAATAGGTTTAGGAAGAGTTACATTTGAGTTATAAGGCTGTATGAATGAATTACCGCCCTAACCCCCCCCCCCTCATTCCACTGTTCAGATATAATACCTATATTTATTTAAAAAAATAAAATAAAATTCAAGGTTTTTATTAATTTGCTTTGAAACTTGATCAATTTTTCAAATGACAACCACATAAGAACTTCAAAATACCGAATTTTAATTTCTAAAAATTTGACTTTCATATTCAGGGGACATTAAAAATTTGATATTACACAAAATAACAGAATGGAGAATAAAACTTCAAAAAACACTTTGTTTACAGTGTGAATATAAAAAATTAATTTTCCTTCCTGAGTAGTGTTCGTCGACATAATAAAATGTCACAATGCACTTCTGCAAATTGCTTCCATAAAAAGAAAAACACATAATACAAGAAGAAATGCACTTTCATGTATTTCTAAGCATAGTGTCAATATATCAAAATATTTTGCGTAGACCTGATAACGAATAATGAAAAATTTCAATACCACAATCGACACATTTGCTTCCTTTTATGCATATAAAAAATTTGTTCATTCCCTTTTGTTTAGGACAGTTCATAGATGTCACACTATGCTAAACAGTTAACCAATTTTAAATTTAAATTCAAAACCAATAAACAAGTCATTAAAAAAAATTTTTTTAGATTATTAAATTAACACAATCAAACTGAAAATTAATAATTTCTTGATTAATATGCATTACAGTTTTAAGATTTTTTTTTTAACCTTGCATTTAATCTTGGTTAAATTCATGATACTATATTCACAATATTTACAAAATCTTCCAATCCAAAGCATAAAACATCCGAAGAAAAAGGAATACACAGCACACAACCAAAATATAAAAGAAACTTAAATTTAAAAATTAAATTTTAAATTTTGTTCTTAAAACCAATAAAATAACCATTGAATATCTACAATGGACAGGACGAAAAAGGTATTATCATAATTGTCAGAAGTTAATCACATGAAACACTAGATATCGATTAATTTAAGTTGTTCAGAATAAATATAGAACTTTATACAAATTTTATTTTGTAAAACGTATTAACGTATTTAATAATAATTAGTACAAAACTTTGAATAAACAGTGTAAAATGTTAGAACTCTCAACAATTGTTTCAAGTCGAAAGAAGACACAACCTTTTGTCAGGCAAATAAAGTAGGTACGAGTGAGTGGCAACGCACAAAACCGATTTAAGTGAAGAGCAAAAACAAGATTTGATTGCAGCCTTCGTGCCTACTTTATTTGCCTGACGAAGAGTCGTGTCTTCTTTCGATCCGAAAAAGTTTTTGTTATTTCTAACATTTTATGGTGTTTATTGAATGTTTTATATTTATTACTTTTGAACGCCAGTTTGGGGATTTTTTTTACAACGTATTTATTTTTATTTTTATTTATTTATTTTATTAATTTTCATTTTTAAATTTATAATATTTTTTAAATTTTACAGATTCCAGTAGATTTTTCCAGTCTGAATAAACTTTAATTTTATCTAGAAATATTTAATATTTTGTAATACATAAATAATAATCGCCAGAATACATTCTTATTTCGCAGTGCAAGAACTTAGGATCATAAAGAAGATGAAAATTGTATTGAATAAAATACCGGTATTTTCTCTTACAATGTAGAAATGATTATAAAACCTGCATACTATATATAAAAACTTTTTGTACGGTAATGTTCATAAAAATTACTTTTCTTTTTTTGTTTAACACAGTTATACATTTTTGATATTTATCGTAACTATTATTCAGTAAGAAAGGAAAAAAAAAAAAAAAAAATATATATATATATATATATATATATATATATATTAGGAAAATTTTCTATCGTCATAAATATCAGTTACGTAATTAAAAAAGCGGTTTTGTAGTCATTTAATAAATAAAGTAACTAAACTCGTGGCTGTTTACAGAAATCTTTTCAACTGATTAAAAAAGCGGTTTTGCAGTCAATCAATAAGTAAAGTAACAAACTAATGACTGTTTACACCAATCTTTTCAACTTAAGGGTGTTTAAATAAAATTCAATGTTTTAATGAAAAAAAAAATATTTTTTTGTTGCTAGTGGAATTCTTTTATTTTAGCTGATACATTACTTACAATATACACAGCGATCTTATGACGATAATATATTTTTATATATTTGTTACCTAGAACAGTAGATGTGCGATTTTTAAATTTAACTCTTACTTTTAAAACTTGGATGTTTATTTTAATTCTATTTTTGACAGTGTTGTGTACGTTTATACAGCTTTTTTAAAATGTTGCTCATCTGCTATTATTGTTTTTAATCAATTATGAGTAGTTAATTTACATTAGCCTGGATGCAATTCAAAATGGTATCCACGCAAATTGGACATTTCAGCAGGGATATAATGAATCATGTCCAATTAGAATAAAACTTGAATTTGAAGTGCACATTTTGAATTATTGTGTTAAATTTAGCTTTCAGATCTTATAATATAGTTTCTGGATTTTCTGCTACTTAAATTTATTCATTAAATCGCAATACCTTTGATTATGTTGATTTTCAGCCTTTATTTGTAAAAAACTATACTGATTATGCTCTATACTGAATTTGAAACACATGTGTTTTCCACATCATCGCTATCACTTCCCTTAAAGAACTTGGAAATATTGTATTAAAATGGGCTTTCAAACTTTAGAATGTAATTTTTATATTTTCTGCTGCTGAAATTTATTCATTTAATCGCAATACTATATTTCGTAGAAATCTATATTTCGAATATCTATATTTCGTAGAAAGCAAAGAAAATGAAAAATTCTCACAACTGAGAAGAAAGAAAACTAGAAATAGTAAAAAAAAAAAAAAAATAATAATGAATTAATCAGTCCGAAAACTAAAAAACTAAAATAAAATAAAATAAAAAATTCGTGAGACAAAAAAAGTAATAAAAATATATCTGTATGACTCCTTATAAGAGAAGAACACTATTCGAAAATAAGGTAATATTTTAACAAATATAATATTGTATTATGTTGTAGTTTGAATGAGAACAGAAATAAATATGCAATAAATTCAATAAAAATAATCTTTAAATAATATGTCGTAATAAACACCCATGGCGCAATAGACCCCCAGATCCCAGACCCGGAATCTAATAAGACAAAATTTTATATTACAACTAGAATTCTTTCTCTTTTAATAATTAAGCTACCACTAGCATTTTGCATCTAGTAATAGAAGATTTTTTAAAGAATCTTCTGTATGTTTAAAAAAAAAACTGTAGATTTTTTTATTTTTTTATTTGCCATTTTTGCGATAGGAAAACAAAAAATTCCCCCCGTTAACCCCTAGTCTGCCCTATACAGATACTACAAAGTAGCTGCTAAATTATTAACGGCACTTGGAAATTTTCAAGCAATTTTTAGTTTAAGGGATTAAACAACAACAACAACAACAATAATAATGATAATAATAATAATAAAACAATGTAGTAATTAAACATATATATAAATATATATATAATCCCAGAACCGGAATCTAATAAGACAAAATTTTATATTACAATTAGAATTCTTTCTCTTTTAATAATTAAGCTACCACTAGCATTTTGCATCTAGTAATAGAAGATTTTTTAAAGAATCTGTATGTTAAAAAAAAAAAAAAAAAAAAAAAAAAAAACTGTAGATTTTTTTTTTTTTTTTTTTTTTTTTTTTTGCCATTTTTGCGATAGAAAAACAAAAAATTCCCCCCGTTAACCCCTAGTCTGCCCTATACAGATACTACAAAGTAGCTGCTAAATTATTAACGGCACTTGGAATTTTCCAAGCAATTTTTAGTTTAAGGGCTTAAACAACAACAACAACAACAACAATATTAATAATAATAAAACAATGTAGTAATTAACCATTTATATATTTATATATTTAAAGTAAAAAATAAAATAAAATAATTATAATAATAATAAATAAGTAAATAAATTGTTTATCTATAAGCAAACAGACAAAATTTTATGTGTATAGGTTAATTATCATTTATTATGTACACTCATTATTACCCTTCGTGTGAAGCAAGCTAGAAAACGAACGTTAAACGAAATATATTTTTTAACGTTTATATTTGAGTTATCCATAGTTTTTATGTTAAGAGTACAATGTTTTAATAATTTTCAAGAATGAACCAAAATATTACCTTAATTATTTTGGTTGTTATAAACTATGTCGATAAAATAAACAGTTGTATGTTGTTCTTTGTTATACACAAAAGGAGTTTATTTGCAATCTCTATAGAAATTCTTAAACTCATTTTCCCCATATCGACGTTGCAATTTTCCATACAGAAATGCAAACATAAGTTTATAAGCAAGAGAATAATAAAAATAATAAAAATAAGTAATTTTCAAAATAAAGAAAATGTTCATAATTATTTAGTTGATGTAGTCCTGCTTACACGTAATTCTTGCATATGACTTTTCTTTAAATAAAGCCAATAAAACAAAGCTGTAATTTTGATTATTAACAAATGTTTACTCGCTTCTGTTGTGATGGATATTTCTGTAAACTATAATAATAAAATATCTTAATAAATAAATCTTGGAAACTGAAGTCTATAAATTAAATGCGTTGACATAAAATGAGTAGATTGAGGGGAAAAAAGAGGAGGGGAAAGATACATTCAGTTCTATTTTACGTGTATATTTGAATAAAAATTAGAAAAATTTACGGCGTAAGAGAGATGAAATCAGCCAGATAGCATGCCCAATAGTTAAAGCATGACATTAATAATTTTTTAAGGCATATTTTTCCTTTAAAATTGAACATACTTGAGTAATACCGGGATTAATTATCTATATAATATTTCTCTAACGTGAAACAGTTATGAATAATTTTTGACTAAACGATATGATAGTGACGTAAGGCAACCCACACCTAAAGCATAAATTCGTCTGCTTGAGACAAAGCGATTATAAGTGCTTCGGCTAGAGAATTTGGCCACAAAAATTTAATCTAATTCACTTGAAATGCATATTTCCTTAAAGAAATTGAAAATTCATTAACCTTTTACGTGGAAGCATATGCTCAAAATCTCATATGCAGAACTTATTTCGAAGAGTTTAAAGCCAGTTAGACCGATCATTTATTGCTGGCTAATCGACAGAATAGTAGTGCCAAGTATAATTTTTTTTTTTTTTTTTTTTTTTTTTTTTTTTTGCGATTTTCTATTTACTGTAAATAGAATGAACGTTATTTCTTTTTATTTGTTTATTTATTTTGTAGATATATTTATTAACTAAGTAATTTCTGTTACGTATGGCGATATGGTAATTTATTTCCGTCAAATTCTAGGGAATAATTTATTTTTAATACACGATACTGTGATTTAATTCTAAGAATTTTTAACTTAACGACTAAAGATTTAACTTAAGATTTTTTTCCATTCAAATTATAATGCATATGTCAAAGATTTAAATCTGTTTTAATAGTAATAATAATAATAATAATAATAAATAACCTGTAATTTTTCGGTGATTTTATTTAAGATATTTTTCTGAAAATTAGGCATGTAGGTGCTATATTAGGCATGTATTAATTATATTAGGCATGTAGGGTACTATCACGCAAATGTTCTATGTGGGCAAAGCTAGTTTGAAATAAAGCGAGTAATACTAATAAAAATAATAATTATATAAAAGTTATATTATATATTTAAAAAAATCTTTATTTTCCGAATAAAATGACAGATATTATTTAAAGATATCTTTTTGAAAAATAGAAAAGCTTCATGAGTGTTTTATGAAATGCAGCATCTGTTAAATAACATGTAAATGCACATTCCCTATAAAAAAATTTTCTTTCCAATTGTATATTTTGTCTCTGACTTTAAAATATTCGTTTCCAACAAATTATAAGTCATGATTAAAGCATAGAAAGCCGAATCAAAACTGGAATTCTTGTAACTTGCGTTCAACTTAGAATAAAAAATTAAATCTATACTTTAAATTTATAGCAACATATTAATAAAAGGAAAATAATGAATCAAAAAAATGAAAGAATTAATACATTAATGAATTATAGTGTTCTTCATATTAATCGACACACTACATTGATAGCATTAAAGTAGATAGAAAATAATAATATAAAGGACTATATTCATAAACTATAATATCTATTTATTAATAAGATCATTTACAAAAAAAAAAAAAAAAGTTATAGAATATAACTGTTGTCATGATAATCAAAAGAATATGAATGTAATACGTTGAAACTGTTTATATACATAACCAAGGGACTATCATCACGTTCCTGTAAAAAATACACTGATGGGGTTATTATGGCCTAAATCTGTCATTCTACTGTTGCCAGTAGTTACAGGTTATGACTCAAGCAGTGGACTGTTTATAGATTCCAGTAACAATGAAAGTCGACAGTAAAAAGAGTGGTGGTCCGGAAGGGGTATAGCAGTTGACTTACTTGACATGCAGGTTACTTCCACATGGCGAAAAGCACCATGGCTACCTTGCTTTGGTAATCCTCAGGGCATTAATTTCAGTACTTGAAGGACAATGCGGTTATGCGGATTTCACACACATCAGCTAACTTAATGCACACGACGGTCTTCGGTCGGCCCGAGTATCGAGCTCGCAGTCTTTCAATCACAAGCTCGGCGCTCTGCTATACAATCTACACCGACCATACAAATATATACAGATACATCATGAGATATAAATAGAACATCTCTAAGATGTCTTAGTCGCATTAAGATATATATATATATATATATATATATATATATATATTTTTAAGTATGCTAAAATCATTCTAATTTACATAAGCAATTTTATGACTTATACAGTACTACACAAAACAAATATCTGAGTGATATCCTGTTAAAGATATTTGTTTTCTTATATAATTATTAATATACATTAGTAAAAGTATAATGAAAATTTTTCTGTATATACCTTCTGCATAAAATAAACAAAATATATTTAAAATTAATAACAATTTGGTAAAATGCATCATTATATAAAAAATCTGGAGTGACTCCACTCGACTTTCCGAACACTGAGTAATTAACAGTTTTGCAGATAAAGTAAAGAAAGAGGATAATTACAGGAGACTTGGCGTTGAAATATTAAAACCCGAATAAACTACTACGTCAGAAACGCCAACGAAAAATATTTGAGGTTCATACAGCTGTTTCGGTAGCTTTAAGCGTACCGTCTTCAGTGCAAAAAGAATTCTGAATCTGGAGGAGTGCTCGTATATATAGGAGAGGGACCGGATTTATTTCAACCAATAGGATTACAGAAGAGGTGGGGAAAGTGGTCAATAGGAATTTAGGAAAGTTAGCAGTGTAAACAATATATTATTTTAAAATCATATTGTTTGAGAATTTTAGCTATGAATAAAATTCTCAATAGCTAAAATTCTCAAGCAATATGATTTTAAAATAATATTTTCGCCTTCCAATAAACTCACCTTTTCTCAGTTAAAAGATCCCATTGATATGCATAATTCTTGGGGCATTTATAGTATTTCCTGTCAGTGTGGTTTATCATATGTTAACCAAACTAAACGCAGTCTTAAATTTCGTCTAAAAGAACATATGAATTACGTCCGCAAACAAGGAACCAATAAATCGGCTATTTCTGAACATTGCTTTGAGGAAAATCATAATTTTAAATTTAATTCAGATAAAATAATTTGCAGACCTAAATCCATTCATGAACTCGATTTCTTTGAAGCTTTTCATATTTATAAAAAAATTAAAAACCTTGTAAATTGTGACTTCGCTGTTCCCTATTTGTCTGATTGTTGGAAATTTTACATTCAGTCAACATTTGCTTAATTTTTGTACTGTTTACACAGCTAGACATTCCTAAGTTCCTATTGGCCACACTCCCCACCTCTTCCGTAATCCTATTGGTTGAACTAAATCCGGTCCCTCTCCTGTATATACGAGAATTTCTCCAGATTCAGAATTCTTTTTGCACTGAAGACGGTACGCTTAAGGCTACCGAAACAGCTGTATGCCCCTCAAATATTTTTCTTTGGCGTTTCTAACGTAGTAGTTTATTCGGGTTTTAAAGAAAGAGGAGTTGTTAAACAAACACAAGAGAGAAAACCATAATAGTGTGTTTGAGTATTTTTCTCCATGTATTACAAGATGTTTTATTTAACGCTACTGAACTTTGAGCCCGTAAATCATAATGATAAAGAATTTTTCGTTGTATCCCTGTAAAAACCTATAAAGGCTAGATTCACCAAAATGCATATAGTTAGTGCAACAGTGATTTATAATATTCATATAAATTTTCAGCTCAATTGAATAAGGCGTTTAGATGCTATCGTACTTTTAAAAATTGGGTCCCATTGGCCATAATGATAAACACTTTTTCTTTGTGTCCCTGTAAAAACACTATAAGTGCTAGATTCTCCAAAATCTATACAGACTGAGTATTTGTGACTTATAATATGTGTATAATTTTTTTGCTCAATTGAATAAGGCGTTTAGATGCTATCGCACTTTTAAGATTTTGGTCCCATAGGCCATAATAATAAAGAATTTTTCTTTGTGTCCCTGTAAAAAAACTATGAGTGATAGATTCTTCAAAATCAATAGGGTTCGTGCTACGGTGACTTGCAATATGCGTACCAACTTACAGCTCATTTGAGCAAAGAGTTTAGATGCTAGCGTGTTCACTCACACACATACACACATACATACATACACACATACATACATACATCATCGTAAAAATAGTGAATGCGGACTCAGGGGACCTGGGAACATATAGAAACATCAAAATCTCAAATTCGGATTTCTGACATGATTACAATACTTTCCTCACTATAGTGTTCGGAAACTAAAAATTATTTTTTCTATACAGCATTTATAAAAAATCTATTAAATTCTCAACCTTTTTTTTTTTTTTTTTTTTTTTTTTATGTATTTAAATGACTAGGGTATACATATATGGATTAATTTATTGTAAAATTATATTATCTTAATAAGTATATCCTTTTATATGATGATTTTTTATCTTAAATAATAAAATTTGCAATCACTTAAAAAAAGAAATTTTGTAAAGTATAAGATGCATAAATAAGTATTTTTTATAAAGTAAATAGCAATATTAATTCAACAAAAAGAGACAATGCAATTTTATCTTCACGTTTTAAAAAAAAAATATGTTGATATTTTTACCATTTATAAGTCGGCAAATATGGAAACAAAAAATAATTTGGGATTATTCTTCTTATTTAACTGTGTTATTTTGTTAGTGGTGGATGTTAAAAGTACACACATCTGTAATTTATGTTTCTAGAATAAATCTGACTCCGTTTTTCATTATAAAAAGAAAATATGGAGAAAAAAAAAAAAAAAAAACAGAGTATTAATTAATTTTTGTAATTGTTTTTTCTGAAATATTCACCGCTTTCATTTTTGTAAATGAGGGGAATAATTAAAGATGTAGTGTATTATTTTAAGTAATAAAATTTTCTTATAATTAAAAAAATAAATAAATAAATAAATAAAAATCAAAATTAAACATTGTGAGATATGAAAAAGATAGATATGGTAATTAAACATTAGCTATTGCATTATATAATAGAGCTAAAGGTATTTTTATTAAATATATATATATATATATATATATATATATATATATATATATATATAATAACAGATAGAAAATCACAAGAAAGTACACAAAATACATAAAAAATTTTAACAAAGCAAAAGTAATTATACTATATAATCTATAATAATAAAAGGAAAGGTTTGTCTGCCTGTCTGTTTGTCTGTCTGTCCTTCTGTTCTTCTATACGTTCAGCCCCTATTGAACGCAGAAGTACAAGAATTGACATACGGATGCTCTTTAGCCTTTCCGAGGTCCTCCCGAAAACAGAATTTAAAAATCTTAATTAGTTTCGGAGATATTAATTAAAACGTCGACCTATGTCGATTGAAAAATGATTAAAAATCCACGGCTTATTGCTTAGAAAGACGCATTCTCTCAGCAGACGATTTTAACCGTTGTCTGGAATAGAAACAAAACATCTGGAAGTAATTAATGTCACATGATCTTGAACTGGGGTTAAAAATTGCAAATTTCAAAGTGCTTCAAATTTTCTTTTTCGCAGACAACATTTAATATACAACCTTGTGAGGTATAGCAAAGTGCTACAATTAAAATTCGCACTTTGCGAGTAAAGCATGAATGTGAAGAATTTAGGATTCGGCTGATCAATAGAGTTAGTTCCTATGATAAATAACAAATGAAATTGTAATCTGCGATATGTTAATTTTATAAAGTATTTTGGAAAGTGATTGATATAAAAGGAGAAGGAAGATTGCTTTTAGAGTGAGTTGGAGGGGAGTGAGTGGGAAGTTGGTTGTTAGCGGCTATAGCAGGAGATAGTAATTCGAGTAGTATCGTGGTGTCAGGGAATCCTCCCACGTACGAAAGATTACTGAGCCGCGAGGGTGAATGAAGTTAAATGTAGTAGTTAAAATTATTTTTGGTTAATTAAGTAAAGTTAAAAGTATTTAAGAAGGCTGCCCATTGAAATTTATAAAGATACTAGCAGGCTGCGCCCGCTTCGCTGGTCACTATTTTAAAATGAACCACTATAGTTAATGAATTCTCAAAATTGCATTAATATTTATCATGTAAAAAAAAAAAAAAGAGAGAGAGAGAGAGAGAGAAATTCTGATTGGAAGAAATGTCGCACATGGTCCCCACTGCCTACGGCAGTGCGGGCCACTGTGCACTAAAAAAAAAAAATCTTCTCCCATTGGTGGAATAATCGGTCCTGGCCCTCACTTCCTGCGGCATCGTATACAGGCGCACACGGCGTGCATAGTCCTTCAAATACCGTTCTCGCCCCCCCCCAAATTATTTTAGACTTTAAGAATCCTCGCAATCATTCTCTCTGGCTTTTAAACCTAATAATACTAATTTCTAACATTCTATCTGAATTACTTTGTTTTTACCCCTGCGCCCGTCCCTCTTCTTGCCCCTCGTAATAATTCTGTAAATAATTCTGTAAATAATTCTTTCGAAAATATCCGCAATATATTTATCGGGCCTCAAAACCTAACAACTCTAATTTTCAGCGCTCTAACTCTTATTTATATATTTTGCCCCTTTAACCCCTTTAGCCCTCTTCCCGTCTTTCCTAATAATTTTACAAATTCGAAAATATTCGCAATCGATTTGTAGGTATCAAAAACCTCCATGTACCAATTTTGAGAAACCTAACTCCATTTTTATTTTTTGCCCCTCCACCCAGCCCCCTTCCCGTCTATCCTAATAATTTTACAAATTCGAAAATATCCGCATTCGCTTTGTAAGTATCAAAAACCTCTATGTACCAATTTTAAACGGTCTAACTCTATTTTTATTTTTTTGCCCCTCCTCTTCCCCCCCCCCGCTCTGACCCTCCTGATAATTTTACACTTTCGAAAATATCCTCATTTGACTTGCAGGCCTGTAAAACCTATCTGTACCCAATTTTGAACGATATAACTGTATTTCTATTTTTTTTTTACCCCATAGCCCCCCTTTTCCCGCCCCACCTGGGACGAATTTCTAAATCTAAAGAAATAAGTTTTTATGTATTTATGGGAGCTATATTTTAGAGCAAAAATATCTTACACATATATTTTTTTCTGTTTGCAATATAAAGGATTATTTCAAATCACATTTTGCCCCATCTCCTCCCCTCTTGGGGGCTGAATTTCGAAAATTCCAGAAACTAGTTTTTAGGTATTTGTATTAGCTATATATTAGAGAAAAAAATCCACATATATCTGTTTTTGTGTTTGAGATATATAGGAGTATGTGGAACCACGTTTTGCGCATGTGAAATCACGTTTTGCCCCCTTTGCCCCCTTGGGTACCGAACTTCTAAAATTCCAGAAATTGGTTTTTAGATATTTGTGTTAGCTATATTTTAAAGCAAAAATTTTACGGATATCTGTTTTTTTTCTTTGAGATATGAAGGTTTTTGTGAAATCCCATTTTGCCCCCTACACCCGCTTGGGGGGCGAATTTCGAAAAATCGCTTCTTAGGGGTGCTTACACTGTATGTTCTATAATCTGACCCAGTTTCGAGTCAGTGGCTCCAGTAGATTTTACTATGCGTTGATGAGTCAGTGAGTGAGTGAGTGAGTGTAAGTACTCTTTTATAAGTATAGATTAAATATAATTATAGACCAACGCCCACCTTTTTATTTAAGCTCAAAATAAAAGCTCATTTATTTTATAAATCTGACTTTGTCATTTCTTCATTAATTAAGCAATCAAGTTCCAGCTTTACCTAAGTTAAAAGAAGGAATATGACGAAAACTAGGTCGTCACAACCTGTTCAGCACAAAACCAACCTGCAGTTAAAATTTCATCAATTTTCATTAATAAACAAAGCAGTTACATTTTAATTGCAAATTAAATTTTATTCTAACACGTAATCTATCTTTCAATAGACGATAGGAGTTTCCATAGCAACAAAATACATTTGAAAGAACTAAAAAATACTTTTTCTTTTTCTTTTTGCTTCCATTATCCGACTACCGTGGTATATATATAGGTTTTGGGGACCTAAAAAATATTTTTCTTTTTACTTCCATTAACCGACTACCGTAGATAATGGAATTAGAGATTTCACGTAATTTACATGTTTTAGAATGTCCTGATTAGGTTTTCTTTTGTATCTCAGCTACTAATTAAAATAATTTCATAAGTAGCACATTATTTGAAAGCTTTGTTGATTTGGAATTGAACAGTAGATTACAGAAATTTCTACCGCCAGATATTTTAAAATTTCAATATTTCAAATTCTAATTAAATTGTTTTTAATACATCATTCGAAAGATATTTTAAAGTACTTTTATATTATCGAAAGTGGGATTCGAGATTTCACCTGATTTACACGTTTTGAGGTCTCCTGAATCAGTTTTCTTTTGTATCTCAGCTACTAATTAAAATAATTTCATAAGTAATACATCATTTGAAATCTTTGTTCATTTGGAATTGAACGGTAGATTACAGAAATTTTTCCCGCCAGATGGTGCTGTAATATTTTAAAATTTCAACATTTCAAATTCTAATTCTAATTAAATTATATTTAATACATCATTCGAAAGATATTTTAAAGTACTTTTATATCATCGAAAGTGGAATTCGAGATTTCACCCGATTTACAGGTTTTAAGGTGTCCTGATAAGGTTTTCTTTTGTATCTCAGCTACTAATTAAAATAATTTCATAAGTAATACATCATTTAAAAGCTTTGTTGATCTAGAATGGAACAACAGATTACAGAAACTTCTACCGCCAGATGGCGTTGTAATATTTTTAAATTTCAATATTTCAAATTCTAATTATGATTAATTTATTTCTAATACATCATTCGAAAGATATTTTAAAGTTATTTTATATTTTCGAAAGTGGAATTCGAGATTTCACCTGATTTACAATTTTAATGTGTCCTGATCAGGTTTTCTTTTGCATCTCAGCTAATTGAGTTGGACCGTTCAAAATTGGTATATGTAGGTTAATTAGGAGGGGCTGGAAAGGTTGGGAAGGAATAGGTGCGCGCAGCGCGCACGAGACTGCGCTGCTGAAGGCAGTCGGGACCCGGTCCGACTTTTTACCTGATGAGAAATGATTTTTTTTATTTTCTTTTTTTAAGAATAAAAGTGTGATTTCAGAAGGAATGTGTGCGCGCACCGCACGTATATCTTAACACGTGCGCGGGCAGCGCGCATGGGACCCGGTGCGAGTTTTTACCGGATGATAAAAGATTTTTTTTTTTCTTAATAATAAAAGTTTGAGTTGAGAAAGAATATGCGTGCACAGCGCACGTATATCCTCACACGTGCGCGCACAGCACGCATGGTTCTACGCTGCTGAAGGCAGTGGGGTCCAGGTGCGTGTTTTTATCCGATGCTAAATGATATATTTTTTTTTTAATTTCTTTTCTTAATAATGAAAGTTTATGAGTAATAACATGGAATTTTGAGAAATCATAAGGATGGTGAAGGAATACGCGCGCGCAGCGCACGGGTCTACGCTGCCGAAGGCAGTGGGGAACCGTTGCGACATTTTTCCTGATCAGATTTTTTTTTTTTTTTTTATCACATGATAAAAATTAATGCAATTTTGAGAATTCATTAATTATTGTGACTCAGTTAAAAATAGTGACCAGCGAAGCGGGCGTAGCCTGCTAGTTTTATTTATAAAATTTTTAAACATTATTCTTTATTAAACTCATTTTAACAACTATTAGCAAAAAATTCTACCGTACACTTTTCTCTTTTTAGAGATACACAGACAGTTTAAGGACATTCATCTTAGTCAATATGTCGTTTTATTTATTTATTTATTTATTTATTTTAATTTAAAACTTAATTTAATATGAAGTCATTCAAGACTGTATTATAATTTTCCTGGTGAATTAAAAGCACATTTTTGAAGACTAAATTATTTAACTCATTTATTAAAACGTAAAAGTGTCACATTTTTCAAACCTGATTAGATATAATATGAAAATAGATATATAAGCTATATGTATTTATGTTCTTAGCCAATGAGTATGTATATTTAACAGAAATAATCCGGATTATTTCTCAGTTTGACATCAGTTGTCAGTTTACTCCTAAATATATCTCAAGAGTCTTAAAATAAATATTAAAAATAAATATTATCAAGGAAACTCTGTGAAGTGCTAATTGCTGACTGGCATGAAATATTCTCCAAAATTACTTTACATTATACTTTATTCACTGGTAAAACATTAGCTGCTGAGCCAAAACAAAAAGGCCTCTCACGCGCACACAAAATAAAAATATATAAATAAACAAATAAAATGATATGGTTCACATTTTTAAAATGAAAAATGAAAATGTCATACCTTAATTAAATTTAAACTGTGTAAAAAAAAATGTAAAAGAGTAAAATGTATTTCTACGTGAAATTTATGTTTTCAAAAACTACAGAAATTTAATTTCAAATTACAGATCAATCTGCAATATGAACAAATTTATCTATGACCACTGATAGAGATTTCATCGTTTGGTTGCATTTTCCTTTATTTGTTTGTTTTGCGTATTAAAAATTAAAATGAAGGCAGGACTGAGATGGGCTAACTAACAGAACAAAACGTACTTCTGAGGTTGAGATATAATATCGGCACGTATAATACGATAGGTAATACATAGGTAATAGATATAATACGACACGTATAATAATAATTCATAGCTGGTGGGACTGGAGTAATTTATTTAATGCGAAATTTTTTACGCTGTGCACTACAAAATTAATCTGTTGCTTACGAATATTCTCTGTATTATTTTGCTACGTGTAATTTTTTTCACATATGTTTTGCAAAGCATAACTGCGGCAGCACTGCGCTGCCAAAGGCAGTGGGGACCCGGTCCAAATTTGTACCCGATGAGAAATGATTTTTTAAATTTTCTTAAGAACAGAATTTTGACTTGAGAAGGAAGATGTGCGCGCAACGCACGTATACCTTCACACGTGCGCGCGCAGCGCGCATGGGTCTGCGCTGCCGGAGGCAGTGGGGACCCTATGGAAATTTTTTACCAGATCAGATTTTTTTTTTTTAGGAGGCACGAAGGGTCAGGGAAGGAATACGCGCGCGCAGCGTGTGTATCCCTTCAGTTGTGCGCGGACAGCGCGCACGGGACTGCGCTGCCAAAGGCAGTGGGGACACGGGCCTACTTTTTACCCATTCATAAATGATTTTTTTTTCAATTTCTTTTCTTTGGACTAAAAGTTACTGTTAGTGATTCATTTGGAAATACTGACCCGCTAGCGGGCGAAGCTCGCTAGTCACTACACTAACTATATTTTTTGTATAATGTTTAAGGATATATATATAATTGAATTGATATAATGTGGAAAATATGTGTTTTCAAGTAAAATCCATAACATAATCATTACTATATACGATTTCAAATTACAAAAAAAGTTAATATCTTTTGAATAGCTTCCATTTGTTGCATTCCTTATTATTTTCACAGCAATATTGCCTTCAATCGACATTTAACGTTGATAAAATTTGCTCTAGTCCCCCCTGAATAAGTTAGGATGTCCATAAACATTCTGTTTTATCAATTTATTTTTTTACTCTTTTTTTTTAATAATTTGTACAAATTGTAAAACTTTTTGCATAATTGAAAACCGTTTGCTAATTACTGCATCGGCAAGTAGTAAAATAATTAAGTTAAATAAATGTTTTCTATATCTGAGAAAAAATTCACACCATGAAAAATAAGATAAAAGACCAATACAGTCGGCAGAAAATTTATTGAAGCGCACATACACTTTTTGATAGATTTTTTCTTTTTTTAGTTTAATTACTAATGTTTATCATCAACTTACTTTTTTATAAACAGCATAAAACTAAGATCATGCATCGACAATTATTTTCTTAACAAAACAGTATTAGGTACACTTATTTTAAACAGGAATTACTGCTACCGCTTCAAAATTTTTGCTGCCGAGTGTAAAAGGTTTGAATTAAACATTTTTATTACTTAAGTCATAATTTTTACTGCTGGCGTCATTTTCATTAACTGAAGATTTTTGTAGACAATGAGATTCAAATGTTAGAGTAAACTATTTTCCACACGTTCTTACAATTACAATTAAATAAATAAATAAATCTGATTTAAATTCATTTGGTTATTTTCTATTTATATCTGGTTTCTCGAACCTATTTTTAATTTTTGAAACAAAGTCAAAAATAAATAGATAAGAGAAAAGATCATACCATTCGGATTTAACACGTAGAGCGTCATGTCAGACATCGGTGGCTGACACTGTCAAATATGATATAAAGCTGCATCAACCATCAGTGGTCGACAATGTAAAATATGATAGAAAACTAAAAAAATATTGCAATTTTTTAAGTAATTACTGAAAAATTATTTAAAATTTACTTAATTTTTATTTATTACAGGATAATATCATTAAAGATTTTTAATGGATTTTATTAAGAATTCGCGTGGTGCTCAACGTGTTAAGTGGGGTCTTTGAAATATAGCATGTCAGCATACGTTAGCATTAATTCAGGTTTTATAATATTTCATAACTAGCAAACCCGTGCGAATTTTTCGCGCATTATTTCTTTTATTATTTACCTTTACAATTTGAAACTCATAAATATTACACCAATTTCACCACCTAATTAAAATTTTAGTTTACCAGAAGCCAAATTATTATTATAATTAAATAAATATTTTGCAATAGTGAAACAGAATCATTCAAAGAAAAGTTTCAAAATAAAATTCGTGGTTCACTACCCAGTTTTCATACTTCCGCAGTCAGTGCAGTTTTATTAAAGACCCCCCCCCCCCATGACGCCTTTTAGATTTTTATCGCCAAGAGTGCGATGACATTTTATTTATTTTGACATAATTTTTTGAAAAGAAAAAAAAAATCCTATTTTGATTATACTTTTTCTGATTGCATTTTTTAGTCAATTTATGATAATCATTAATATGCTGTATATATCTTTAAAATATTGCTAGATTTAAAATGACGCTTGCAAAAGATTCCGAAGAAGCAACTGTTAAAAATACATTTTTTCCGCAAAATAATTTCATCAGACAAGTGTCGTCATTTTTTTCTTATTAGTTCATTGACCTGAGTCCGCGTGCTTAAATATTGTCGATGTATAAATATTATTTTTTATCATCGCGTATTTTACACCACTATCGTATCGTTTCGACAAAAAATAATTGAAACTGGTCCACGTTAGAGAAATATTATATAGATTATTATTGAAAATATTTATTGCATAATACATTTGAATAAATAATATTCAATGTACAATACAAAGGTCATGGTTTTATACTGAATTAGTAAGAAAAAATAATAATAATAACTGCCTATTAAACCATGATTTATTCTTATCTCTATTTTTATAGTATTGTAAAATATTTTTATCTTAATTATTTCTATAGAAGACCAGTGTTTGCCGAGCTGTAAGCAAACATTACTCTCTCAGGAGAAGCGATAATTATTCGTAATGTTTATAATGAGGATAAATGCATTAATCTTATTTGATGATGTAAATTATTATCAACTGGCAAGAGTAGGCAATTCCTAATTCATCTTTACTTTCACATCTTAATGTTTGTTTAGTGTAGTAGAATCTAGTTAATTTATTTAACCAAATAGTCTTATCAGAATCTCAAGTTAAAAGGCAGCTAAAA
This sequence comes from Salticus scenicus, assembly GCA_963930645.1. Classification (NCBI taxonomy): domain Eukaryota; kingdom Metazoa; phylum Arthropoda; class Arachnida; order Araneae; family Salticidae; genus Salticus; species Salticus scenicus. The sequence continues at coordinate 81,575,506 of OZ005654.1, read as the reverse complement.
ATTAACATATTTATGTATTCTTAAGGGAATCCCTGAAGTCTAATATTACAAAATTTCAAAAGTTATAATATAATCTATGTTAAAATAATGCTTTAGAATATAATTTTATAAAAAGAAGAAAGGGTGTATTAAGCGTTCATATGTGCATTAAGCGTTGATCTTCTAACAATCTGCGATATTTGTATTATGAAATAGATTACGGATACCTACTGAGTTAAATCTATTAATACAGAAAATAGTTACTCTTCTCTTAAACAGTCCATTTATTAAAAAAGATGTTACATGTATCACTATTAAAGGTGCAGTTGCATTAAACAGCGTTAGAAAAATTAATTTAAATAATTTAAAGAGTTTAGAATAATCATGTTTTGCTCTGATGAAGTCAAAATTAGTCGATCTGAAAGCTGGAAAAAAGTTTTGAATTGGAACGATTAGCATTTTGTTATATGTTAGAGGATAGAGGAAGAAACTGGACGTTGTAGTTTTAAAAAGTTGGAAATATTTAATAAAAAATTATATTAATCATTATTTTATTAATAAGTAAATTTACTGAAAATACAAGATATCAAAGAAACACAAATTACTAGTATTTTAAATTTCATCAAAATCATACTTAAAATCAGAAGTTTTAAAATTGAATTACTAAATAATGATAAACAGAAACTCTAAATAAAATTTCTGATAGATAGAAGCACAAACTGGAAATAACTATACATAAGCACATCACATATAACATATGCATTTTCCATCAGATACTACGATACTTACTTAGTTTATTTATATACAATTATAAAATAATACACTGACATTTACACGCCAATAGGATTAGTAAATATTTAATAAATATAAAAATAACAGGATTTATAAATATAAAGCTGAATGTAATCGAAGAATGACAAAGATATCTGGATATGTAGTAATATCTTACACTGAGAAAAATAAAATATATATATATCGCTTTCATCTAGAACGAATAGGTGGTCCTTTTCTAAATCCCTAATCTAGAAATATACATTTTCCGAGCTATGAGTAAAAGGCACGCCAATACACAGATAAAAAAAATTCTATAACTGACATCTAGAATCTCAATTGTGGCTCTAGAAAAATTAGTTCCATGTCATCCTTATAAATTTCTTATAAAAATCTTTCTTGTCCTCTTCGAAAGCGATTTATAGAGAACTCTATTAGAATTCTTGAGCGCTTGTCTATACTATCCAGGACAAACCTATTTGAAAATATCTCCAAATTAATGTGAATACAAGAGGCGGATTTCAGCAGCTATAATCTTGGTTTATGACCAAACACTTAGAAAATCAAGCGAGAATTTCTCGTAATACAAAATTCAGAATATTGTGGCTGTATATTTTTTTTCCTCAGTGTAGAAATCTGCAAAATTAACATTTCCGTCTGAATCAGTATAATGGGTGAAATGCTGATTGAATATATATATATATATATATATATATATATACACATAGATTCTTTAATGGAAATAATGTGGTTAGGAATTTTAAGAATGGTTAAGAATTTTTTGTTAAAAATCTGAGTCTGCTTACGACAAAAATTTGAAAAATAACATTTATGCCCTATTGGGCTACGTTTTGCTGACAAATATATTAATTATTAGATGACATAGCAAATATTTTATAGAAATCATATGTAATCATATTACAGTATTGTTACTTGTTTCATGTATATTATGCTTTTAAAGTAAGTAAAATTACAGTGTATTTTTTTTTTTTTTTATATATATACATAGGCAAGACTCTTTATATATAGTGAATTCATAAAATATTCCATTTGTACAGTAAAGTTAAACCTGTCATGTTTATTTTGTTGTAATTATGGATTTGTTTTTTGAGTTTAAGCAATTGCGAATAATAATGAATTAAGGAGATTTATATGCCTGAATATTTTTGAGAAGTTTGTAAAATTTTAAGTCATTTTATAGAGCGGTTATTAAATAAAAAATAAATTTATTAAAAAACTTTTTTTTTTTTTTTTTTTTTTTCGTTTTAAGTAATTTGATTTTTGGAAAATCACAAACTATATGTTCACTTGTAATCGTACGGAGTATAGCGTTGACTTAAATACGCTATTATTTACACATTCTGTGATAGATAACTGCATCATTGGAGGTGTTTATACTTTTTGATGACCTATTTTTGATGTTTTTGTTTAGAAGACCTTTAACATAATCTGTAATAATATAACTATGTCGTTCAGATTTCAACGCAAAATAGTTCAAAGCACCTAATATTTTCCTTCAAAAAGTAAAGCAAATAAAATATTTTTGGAAAGTAAAATAGCTTTCAGAGGTTTTCTTGAAAACTTTGCTCTTAATCCTTAAAGATCCCTGCAAGATCTCTTGATTTCCTAAAATAATTCTTTTTACTAACTGTTTAAAAATACCAAGATATGGTATTTAAACGAACGATTCAAAATCAAATGCTTTACTGAAATTATTTTTAAACGAAATTTAGATTGGGAAAATATTAATTGCATTTATTTTACTGTAAAATATCGTTTCGTAATTAAAGGCGTTTACAATTGTAACAATCTGTTTAACAATACGAAATATTTGCTATCTAAGCTAATAGACGAGAAGTGTCAAGTTTTAATTCAGGTCGCACTCATCTTCCTACATGAGTAGTTTTGCCTCATGGTTTATTCCGAAAACCGTTTAAATACGTGCTAGAATCACTTAAAAAGATACTTCAACGAGGATTTTTACACCAAGCTTAAGTCTAAGCATAGAAAAAAAGATAATTCGCAAAATTTTAGGTTTTCATTCCCTTTTCATTTTAATAAAATAAATCTAATATAAAATTTCTCAGCTATTGCACTGAGAAAAAAATATTTACCGCTTTTCTCTAGAAGGAATAAGTGGCCATTTTATAAATCCCGTAACTAGAAATATAGATTTCCGAGCTATGCGCTTAAGGTAACCCAATAAACTGAATAGACGAAATGATCGAGAATTTCTAGTGTACACATTTCTAGATAGTGAAACAATATTCTGAATGCTCTAAATATTCTGAATCATTTGTATTGCAAGAAATTCTATCTTAATTTTCTAGAATTTGGTAGTAAACTAAAATTATAGTTGCAGAAACCTGCCTCTTGTAGTCTCATTTATATGCAGAGATTTTTAAATAACTTCGCCCTCGAGAATATAGGAAAACGCTCTAGAATTCTAATAGGGGCTTTTAGAACTCGCTTTCCAAGGGCACTAGAATTTATAAGGATGACATGGAACTATTTTTTTTCTAGAGCCACAATTTAGATTCTAGATGTCAGTTACAGAAATTTTTCTCAGTTCGTTCCCAATTCAATATCATTTATATATAGCGAAACCTAACTTGTTTGCAATTGAAAATTAGGTAAATTATGTTTCGCTGACAACGTTACCTAATTTTAGAATTTTCGATATATGCGTATTGAGTGTTATCATAAAAGTTCAGAAAATTTCTCTTTATTTTTTTATTTTAATAACTAGCAGGCAACGCCCGCTTCGCTGTTCCCTATTTTTAAATGAATCACTATAATTACTGAATTCTCAAAATTGCATTAATTTTTATCACGCGAAAAAAAAAAAAAAAAAAAAAAAAAAAAGAGAGAGAGAGAGAAACAAAATCAGATTAGGAAAAATGTCGCACCGGGTTCTCACTGCCTTCGGAAAAAATTCCCAAAATGCTCTAACTCTTATTTCTATTATTTTCCCCCTTCGCCCCCCTCCCGTCTATCCTAATAATTTTACAAATTCAAAAATATCCGCAATCGATTTGTAAGTATCAAAAACACATATGCACCAATTTTGAATGATCTAACTCTATTTTATTTTTTTTGCGCCTCCGCCCCCCCCCTTTCCTGGCCCTCCCAATAACTTTACTCTTTCGAAAATATCCCCATTCGACTTGCAGGCCTCTAAAACCTATCTGTACCATTTTATCTACCTATCTGTACCAACTGTATTTCTATTTGTTTTTGCCCATAGCCCCAACCCCTTACTGCCCCCTTTCCCAACCCTTCTAATAATTTTACAAATTCGAAAATATCCGCAATCGATTTGTAAGTATCGAGAACTTCTATATACCAATTTTGAACGATCTAACTCTATTTTTATTCCCCCCCTCTCCCCTCCCCCCTTCCTACCCTCCTAATAATTTTACACTTTCGAAAATATCCGCATTCGACTTGCAGGCATTTAAAACCTATCTGTACCAATTTTGGACGGCCTAACTGTATTTCTATTTGTTTTTGCCCCACAGCCCCCCTTACCGCCCTCCTAATAATTTTACAAATTCAAAAATATCCGCAATCGATTTGTAAGTATCGAAAACCTCTATGTACCAATTTTGAATGATCTGACACTATTTTTATTTTTTGCCCCCCACTCCCTCCCCCCTCCTAATAACTTTACACGTTCGATAATATCTCCATTCGACTTGCAGGCTTTTAAAACCTATCTGGACCAATTTTGAACGGCCTAACTGTATTTCTATTTGTTTTTGTTCCGTAGCCCCCCCTCCCTTGCTGCCCCACCTGGGGGCTGAATTTCTAAAATTCCAGGAATTGGTTTTTAGATAGTTGCATTAGCTATATTTTAGAGCAGAAATTTCACGTTTATCTATTTTTTTGTTTGAGATATATAGGATTATGCGAAATCACGTTTTACGCATGTGAAATTACGTTTTGCCCCCTCCCGCCCCCCTTGGGGACCGAATTTTGAAAATTCCAAAAATTGATTTTTAGACATTAGTGTTAGCTATATTTTAAAGCAAAAATTTTACGGATATCTGTTTTTTTTTGTTTGAGATATGAAGGATTTTGGGAAATCAAGTTTTGCCCACCCCTCCCCTTTTGGGGGGCGAATTTTGTAAAATCGCTTCTTAGTGGATGCCTACGTCATAGAAGCAACATTGTCACAAAATTTCATGCTTCTAGGTCCAGGGGTTTGGTCTGGGTGATGATGAATCACCCCCTCAATCAGGCAGGAAGAACGATATTATATATATAGATAATAATAATATAAAAAAAAAAAACTAAGGTATTTCTTTAGTTAAAATTTCTGTATCTGCGTCTGTTTATTTGGCAACAAGCTGGATTTGAATCACGGGTTTTTAGAAGTTATTCTTATTATTTGGAAAAAAATAAAAAATAAAATATACATATATATATATATATATATATATATATATATATATATATATATGTATGTATGTATGTATGTATCAGTTTGTTCTAATCGGAAAGATAACTTTTGGTTGTGTTTATTTTGTAAACGTTACTATTTGCATCCTTTTGCTTATCTAGTTTACAAATATATTCGTTTATACAATGACACAAAGAAAAAATAAATGAACATTTTTCTCTTTTTAATGAAACAAATTCTTTTATTCTATAATAGAAGGTTTTACATGCTTCATTGGCTACTAATTAAAAAAAAAAAAAAACAAGAAAGAAAGAATGAAAGAAAGAAAGAACCACTATAATATTTATACAATCACATTAGGTATAAAAACTAAAATCCGTTTCATTGAAATCGCTCAAAACTACACTTTCTGCTACTTATTTTGATTAGAATAAACTATTTTGAAATATTCTATTTCAATATTTAGAAAACATATATAAATAGTTTTTATAACAAGAAATAAGTAGAAAAAAATTGCAATATCATGTCAATTTGCGTCATCTTGAAAACAATAGAAATTGTGTCAACTCTGATAATAGTTTTTGAAGCATTGTAAATAACATAACACACACACACAAAAAAAAAAAAAAAAAGAAAAAAAAAAAAAAAAACTCAAATCCTTACATGATAAAATACATAATATTGCACGACTAAATAAAATTGCCTCTAAAGGATAACATGTTTAGAGATTTGAAAATTCCAAAAAAGTAAACCAAACTTCAACTGTTTTAATTCAATAATTTTCATCGTATAATTTTATTTAAACTGCACATTTTCAACCATAAATATCTAATATTTAATACTGTTTTATTATCGGCATTCTCATTTGTGATAACATAATGAAAACTTTCCAATATCTCCCATAATATATTCTGTCATCTTTCCTTAATATTATGAATTCCCGCAAGGTGAAAAGATACAAATGATAGGAAATCATAATCTAATCATCCCGCAGATATGTGTCAGTAACGGTGTAACTTCTGGCATAAAGTAACCGTGTGAAAATAAAAATTACGTAAAATAAGGAAGATTAATATTGTATTTCTTAGGGAAAACGTTAATGATTGAAAATAAATATTGTAAATACTCGGATAATAATATGTTGGTCTCTATTATGGTGTATGAATATAATAGAAAATATTTATAATAAAGTAAAATGGAGAAATAAAATACACAGAAATGAAAATTTAAATGAAAATAATTCTAAAAATTAATGTCTTCAGAGATTTCAAAATTCGAAGAAAGTAAATAAACCTATCATAGTTATGCTTTATTTGTTTTTCATTATGTAATTTAATTTAAATTACACATTTAATAAAAATTATGTAAAATGAGGAAGATAAAGTGACATAGAATATTTTCGAAAGAAAATGTCTTTTACAAGAAAGGAATACAGGAAATTTTTTTTAAAGCGCTGCATCGCGTTTTTTTTTTTTTTCCTTTTCTTTTTCTTTCCCTCTTGTAGATTTTTAAAATGATTATATTTCATCTGAAAAGTTTTCACTATTTTATGATGAAGTGCTGTTTTATGTTTTTCACTCTTTTATATTACATTATTTTCTTTTCTTCATAAATATATTTATTTCAGTTAATTAATAATATAGAAATAAGTGCTGCATACCTTTCTTCGAAATTCATATCGACCGTTATTTTCTAAAATATTTCAAAAATTATTAAACTTTTTTTAGGGATTTTTTAATCATTATTATTTTATTTATCAATAAATACAATAATATTAATAATAATAATTTGGAGTTAAGAAATTCTTATTTAATTTCAAAGGAAATCGTAGCCGAGGGAAATGAGAATAAAATACATGCGAGATCACAAAGATAGCTTTCATCTACTATACAAGGGTGAGCCGAAGATGGCCAGTGTTCCTAAAGTAACCCACTCCCTTAAAATAGGTATAATTTAATTTTCAACCACAAAATGGCGCTACTGCATTGTAAATCATTTATCTTTAGTGTGTATAACTGAATTTGAAAAGATTATCTTGATCGACCGATATTGTATGCAGTGATTTAACTTTGGAGGAAAAACGTTCTAATTTCTCACAAGGAAACATTCAAAAGGTGCCGTCATAAAAAAATATTGAAAAGAAAAAATGAGATTCTACTCTTCATAAAACATCAGAAAGTGAACAAATTATCGGCTGAAATGAATTACAGCGACCACAAAAATTATCAAAATTAAGCATTTTTGGCGATTTAGCACTGTTAGGCGATACGTTCGCTAGTACCGAGACTGCCGTGTACGAAGAAAAGCGTGTTTTGCTTCTCCGCCAAGTACTCAAAATCAATCGCCTAACTGTGTGAAATCGCCAAGTATGCTTAATTTTGATAATTTATTGTGGTAGCAGTAATTCATTTCAGCCGATAATTTTTTCACTTTCTGGAGTTTTATGAAGAGTAGAATCACATATATATATTCTTTTTTTTTTTTTTTCATTTTTTTTCTTTTTTTGAAGACGACACCTTTTGAATGTCTCCTTGTAAGTAAGAAAATACTTTAATCTACATGTGTTTAAATTCTTAAAATTTTAAGTTATGATTACGTTTTCACAAAATTTATTTCTTTCTCTTTAACCGCATCAACTTCATTTCTAATACATTTATAAGATTAATAGTATAATATCGTGCAAATGGCGACCATAAGCATTTTCTCAAGGTATCCCGGATGTCGAGCCACCTTGAGTACAGCCAATACTAAACTATTTTTGTCCTTTAGGTAAGAAGGACAAAGTAACGTATATACAACATTGTAATTAGTACTTTCAATATGTGAATGAAGCGTGTCGGAGACTTACTAAAACAAAATGAAAATTTAATCTGCTCTTTTTGCATTGGAACCGATTAAAAATGTATTATTCAACAAAATTTTATTGTGATTATTTTACCCTGTAATTTCCATTCAATTGAAAACTTCTGGATGCAAAAAAAAAAAAAAAAAAAAAAAAAAAAAAAAAGTTTTCTGTTCATTTTCTTATCACATTTTGAAAGTGATTTTAATATATGGGCCACGTTTGGAAAACTGTGCACCAAAAGTGGATTACAAACTACAATGTGGATATATCACGTTTATTTTTTTTTTTCTTTGAATACCTAATCGTTTCGATTGACACTTTTGTTTTTCAGTCTGCTGATATAATCTTGCAAGCTAAGTAATCATTAGATTTTTCAAAATTAAATAAGGCGTGATATTTCAGTAAGGTAGTTGTCATTTAAATATAATTATTTTTGAGTAGCGAGAAATATTCCTTTGGAAGTTTACTTTTTTTTTTTTTTTTGAATATCGTTTAATTTACTGTTTCTATTAAAGTCAAATGATAATATAGTAGAAAAGAATAAATGCATTAAATTTCATTCTTGTTAAAATTCATAATAATCGTAACAACCTATTTGATTGAAACAGACTGAATTATGTAATGAAAGGATATTTTAAATCAGATTTAAGCTCAAAAAATCACATTCTACAAATCAAACATATTACAAGATTTTAAAAATTCCTTGACATCAAAAGTCAAAGGTTAGTAACTAAACACACGGTTCATTGTTCTCGTTCAAATGATAGAAAAATAAAATTTGGAAACGGGAAATAAGTAACTTTTTTGTAGCAAAAGTTAAAAAAAAAAAAAAAAAAAAGTAAAATATTTAAAGGGGACTAATGTGCAAGTTGTACCTGACGGGACCAAAGTGAAAGTTGTACCTCAAGGGACTAATGTGAAAGTTATACCTCACGGGACTAATGTGCAAGTTGCAACGAACGAACAAACTATTTCTTTCAACGAAAATGCCTACTAACCCTGGACGATAGGTCTAATATATCGTATCATATTATCTATCGTATTTATTGTAATATAACTCAATACTTATTTCGCTTCCTTCTTCGACTCGTTTTAATATGCATTTATTATATGCATGCGCTTTCAAATTATTGAATTATATTTTCGATAAATTTTAGATTTCGACAAATGTCCAACTATCGAAATCGACAACGCAAAAATCCCAGATTGAGATTAATAGGCCCTCAGTACTAAACAAAAAAAAAAAAATCAGTTTTTATAGATGTTTGAATCGCGTATGCTTAGGAAAAGTGCATGCTCGATACGAAATAATTTGTATTTGAATTATCAAGCTCAGTCCTTTACTTACTGATAGAAATTTAAAGTATCATTAGTTTAAAAAGCTTATAAAATCGAAGTTATGGTAGAAATGTTAAAAGTATGTACAAGAATAGAACGTATGCACTTTGCATTAATAGCACTGCATGGCACTGGACTTTACATATAGTAGTTTATATTATGAAAAGAATTTTATTAAACACTGTCCCTTACTTTGCCAGATACATTTCACGATCTCCACGTGTTTTATAATAAATTTATACATTAACTCAAAAATCTACAAACAATCTAAATTCTTAGAAAAATATAATTATAAAGAACATAAAAAGTAAATAAATTATTGCACTATTTTAAGATCCAAATATTATTCACATCTCTATTTACCAGTGATGCACTCAAATACCACCTCCATAAATCTTGATTACTATGATGAGATAATGTGCAGAATTTTCACTGCACATATCGTTAAAAATTATTGTTAAATAAAAAACAAATATCTTTTTTTTGAACACGCTTTTATTAGCTTCACCTGTATGTATGTTTGTTTGTATGTATGTTTGTATGTTTGTAACCGCTCTGGGAGAAAACAAAAAATCTATATTGTAAAATAAAAGTATTTACGTATGTGAACGCCGTGGCTGTGAGGTAAAGAGCCGCGTTTCGAACCTAAAGGTCTAGTTTTCGAGCCCAGTCAGGGGTGATTTTTTAAAAATGGTTTTTGTTTAATTTTAAATTATTTTAATTAAAGATTTAAATGTATGTAAATATTATGGTGTGTAACCCACACGATTTTCTCTTACCATGCATTTTAATACTAAGATAGATATTTTGTGCTGTTTAGTATACATTTCTATAAAAGCGTGTTCTTTATTTTTTTTTAACTATAATACTTTATTTAAATATTTTCCAGTCTGTTTCATAATTCAATAAATAAAGAGATAAAGCAAACTGGACAAGCGTAAACTTGAATGATTGATCTTGAAGACTTAAAACATGAAATGTTTTCTAGGTGGAATAAATGAGTATAGATATGACGATTTTCTCGCCTAGTCTGCTTAATTACGACTTTTATATAATGATGCTGCTGACATGAAATCAAGATTTGTATGACTTCGAAAGGCACATTAAATGGATCTGGATTTAAAACTTTCTGTAAACTCAGATAAAGGTCGAATTTTTCAAAATTTAATCACTCTGTTTAATTTTTATTAAAATCACACAATCATCAGTGGAAGAAAATCATATTTATTGAAATTTTATTTTTTCGACTGAGTGAAAATAATGACTGGCCCGGGAGTCGAACCCCGGATCTTTGACTTACAAGGTCAAGGCTCTACCAATTGAGCTATCCAGGCTGACAACCGGTCGACATTACTCACTCAGACAACCTTTAGGCAGAAACAACTGGTCTATCATTTAGATAGCTCAACAGAAATAAGCCGCAGGTAATGTAAAACACCATTAAACAACTGATTGTGTGATTTTAATAAAAATTATATTTCTTTCTCCCATTGTTTAATGGTGTTTTCCATTACCTGCGGCTTATTTCTGTTGAGCTATCTAAATGATAGACCAGATGTTTCTGCCTAAAGGTTGTCTGAGTGAGTAATGTGGACCGGTTGTCGGCCTGGATAGCTCAATTGGTAGAGCCTTGACCTTGTAAGTCAAAGATCCGAGGTTCGACTCCCGGTCCAGGCATTATTTTCACTCAGTCGGAAAAATAAAATTTCAATAAACACTTTGTTTAATTTTAATTTTCTATCAAAAACAAATTCTTTTTTTAAACGTTATTACATTTAAAATTTCGACGTCGTTCACCTGTATTGAGAGGACTTAAAAACAAACTTCAGCTCTGAACTCCTCTTTTGTTTAAAGTACATGGAAAACTACTCGTATACGGAAATAAAAATATAACTAAATATAAAATTTCAAATTTGCTTATAAATGCTTTATTTTAAATATTTCCATTTATATATATATATATATATATATATATATATATATATTTCGCATAATACATATATGTGTATTTCGAATCTATAATTAAAAAAAAAAATAATAATAACGTATAACATTGAGTTTGGTATTATGATTAGAATGAAAATATTAAAATCTAAAACATTAAAACTGAAATTTTTAAATGAATGAAACTGACTTTCAAATCCTAATGTAGTGAGGAAAATTCTGGACAATTCTTGAGGAAAAATCTGATCAAGATCAGGAATGATCGTATTTTTCTGGATGAAAGGATTTGAATCTGCCCCAATGTTTGATTGGATGTTGTAAATCCTTTGTTATACCGGAGGATACTTCAATCGGGTAATAGGCTTTATTTCGAACTGAAAAATGAAAGCCATTGTATTTATGTCTTGTAATAAGAAAGCACCACACAACTGGTGTTTTAAAGTAATTAGTATAAAACTTTGAATAATCAAAATAAAATGCAATAAGCTTACAACAAATGTTTCGGGTCGAAAGAACATATGACCCTTCGTCAGGTGAAGAAAGTAGGGACGAGTGCTGTAAAATGCGTTACTGCTTTGATTGCAACGCTCGTGCCTACATTGTTCGCCTGGCGAAGGGACGTGTGTTGTTTCAACCTGAAGCAGTTGTTGCTTTTCTGGTGCTTATTCAAAGTTTGATACTTATTTATGTATAATAGTAGGTTTCCTATAATTAGTTATTAACTGAAATGTTAACAATGTTAACTATGTTAACAATTTTTGTTGTTTATTAATTTATTTTTAAGGATATTAAAATTAATTTTACATGAACTGTTAGAGTAGTCCTTTGTAGTATTAAATATATTACCATTTAATTTTTCAAATAAAAAAAAAAACAAAGGATAATTTTATTTTTTCATAACCTTAACAAATCGTCATCTTGCCCCAGTACTGGGGCAAGATGACTTTGGCCTTGGGGCAAGATGACAACACTGAAAAAGGTTGAACATATTTTATCTTTAAATATGTTACACGGTTTAACAAATGATAACTGTGTTTTTACATCTTACAAAGTATCGAACTAAGCGTAATGCATTGTAACGTAATGTTGAAGTGTTTAGTTGTGTAGCTAAACAATAGTCACAAATGAAAATGCCATTTTCATAATTGGAACATTCCTCATGCCACCGTTCTTGGCATTTACAGCACTGGATCCATTCTTCTGTTGGAGGGTCACAATATTCCTCTTCACAAGCAGGACATCCTTTGAAGTTGATGCAACTGGACTGTTTGGCCTGGATTTTATAGACTTAGGCCTACAGGAACTTAGTTTGAGTTTTTTTACTCCCTTTTTAGCTTCACGAGCTTCTTTTCTCTGTTTTTTTAAACCTTCCTGTTCTTCCTTCTGCTTTTCCCTTTATTCTAACATTTCTTTGATGAGTGTGCTTGTAAGAATGCTTGAGCTTAGTTTTTTTTGCTTTTTTTTTTCCTCACACTGTGTTGCTTTAGGCAATGGTTTGAAATCAAAAACGTTAACAGTCTTCTTTGGTGCATCGGAATCAGCATTTGCCATAAGTTCTGGTTCTTCTCAAGGGTTTATATGTTGGTTTTCTACTACCAGGGTCTGAGAATTAGCACTATTATTCTCAGTTTCATCGCCAACAACATCATGGTCAGTAGTTTTTGCAGCATCAAAGTCATGTTCGCTAAACACAAGAGGATTATGAGGCTCGATCCCACATTCTTTAAACCCTTTAACGGCATTTCCAACTGTAGCTTCTTTGAAGTAAGCGGTGCTCAAAAGCTCACCAATATTTTTGTCTGTGATAGTTTGTCCTGGATGAGTGACCATAAAGTTGTCACATACTTGGCTATAGTAGGTTTTTAATGGGCTGAAAAATGACACATGAAGGGGCTGGAGAAGATGTGATGTATGGGGCAGCAACCCAACCATGATGATGTTTTTCTCTCTGCAATATAAGATAGCCTGCAAAGTTATGTGAGTTTTGTGATTGTCAATAATCAACAGAGCAGGAGATTCATTGGTTGGTTTCACGTGAAGATAAAAGTGCTTCAAAAAAGAGAGCCTCCAGCCGTTATTACTACAGTGGCCTACAGTTCCTGGTGGGACTCTTTCTACAAGTTCAGAAAGTATTCGTTACGGGGCAAGATGATGAGCTCGTCATCTTGCCCCGGACTGCCTGTTTAAAAATATTCGTTTTCATTGCCATGAAGAAAGGCGATTAATTGACATTCATTCATGGTAATAGGTAGTATTTAAACGAAGTTACTCATAAATATTAAAGAGAAACTATATATCTTAACAGCAGCTGTAGCAGAGCTTATTTACACATGCATAAAAGTTATAACGTGGCAGCGGTAAACAATCAAAGCTTCACAACTAACACAAAAATGGCGATTTCAGTGTTTCTATACTATTGTTTAACGAACGGCCGATAGAAGAGCCAGTAGTGCCCGATTGAGACTGCCACCTAGTGGAAAACGGAAAAATTAAGACATTCGTTATCTTGCCCCGCTCTTCATCTTGCCCCGGTCTCCCCTACACGTTTTGAAATGCTCTAAACTCGTCCAATTCAATTTAAGAAAACGCATGTTTCTGATTATGCATTTTCCAAAATATTTTAGTTGTTGCATGATAAGAAGTAATTATAGGAATTCTGTAAAGTATGTTTTTTTTTTTGCACCTTCACTTAAAGAGATCTTGATTAGGTATTGGCAAATATTTACGAAAATATGGCGCTGCTGTGCTTCAATTTTTCCCGCTTACGGTTATGTTTTATTTCAGTTTCTATGAAGTATAAAGGGAGCTAACACGACATATAAGTTTGGTACCATTAATCACTGCGTTTATTTAATTTGGGTGCATATCGGTAGACAGATGGCGTGCTATGATGCTGTCCCCCCACTATAAATAATCTCAAGATTTTCCTTAAAAATATCTGCAGAATATCTGTAGAATATCTTAAGTTATTTGGCCCATTCTTAAGAAAGTTTACAAAATTTTTCTGCAATGTCTTCAAAATTTCTAAAGATATTTTATAGAAAACTATAAATCTTCAAAATATTTTAAAATATCTGAAGAATGTCTTAAGCAAATACTGTTTTCTCAAGAATATCTTCGGATTATTTTTAGTGGGGCCGTTTATTAGAAAACTATATCTTAATTTCTATAAATTGTATCTCAGTTGGATGGTACGAAGTGACTAAAATCCGAAACGAATTAATAGGATTTGTGGGTGCAGGATATCTATGGACCACTCATATAAGTTCATTTCTGTTTCAGCATGTATTTTCCGTATTACTTGCAAGAAAATTTTTAGCTTAGTCGTATGACAATATACGGGTTTAATTTCAAAATCATATTGATCTAGATTTTGTACCCAGGGCCCCCTACGCCATTTTCCTTTAAATCTGTTTTGTCTTTAACATATGTTGTCATTAAAATTATGCATGTATAGATAATTTCAGCTCAGTCTGACAGTAGGAAGCGTGTTAAAATTCTAAATCATGTTTTATCGGCAATTGGGGCCTAGGGATCTTAGGGCCCCTCTTTAAGTCCGTTTTTGCTTGTGCATGTGTTGCCATCAGGTTCTGAAGGATGTCTAAAGTTTCACGTCTCTAGCTCATCCAGAATTTTGTTGAAATTCGATTACAATATTCCCCCCTAACAGACACCATGAAAAGAAATCAAGTTAATAAAAATATGGTAAAAAAATAAGCTATGACTTTCATATAAACTAAACGAAATTTATTATAAAACTGCAAAATCAGAATCAACGGCTTTGTTCAGAAAATATTTGGAAAAGAAATTTCATAGCTTGACTAAAAGAACATATAGAAATATTTGTTGGCAAAAACGGTATTTAAATTTAAATGGTTTGGCTTATAAATATTATTTAGTGGTTAATGTAACCATAACCTTAAGTTATATTATTCATATAAAGTAGGTGTAACTAATATGCGCAAATTTGTACATAGACAATTCAAAGGATGTACTCAAAGATTCTGTAATAAATACAGTCGGCAACAAAAGTGTCCGAGCACTAGAAAAAAATCCTACATAAAAATGTAGCGTTAACACAGTTTTGTTAAATAAATGCTTGTTGAAACCTGTTCTTAATCTGTCTAAGAACATGATTTGACAAGGATTTATTTAACAAAACTGTATTAAGTGTACTTTTTTTTATATATGATTTTTTATACTTTTGCTGCCAAATGTAAATAAATAAATAAAATTTAAAACGTCCCGATAGGGATTACTGCCAAAAGTCTTGAAATGATATGCAATAAAAAAATGTTGCCTCTTTTAACATTTTCCAAACTGACGACACTAAAAACAGTTATTCTTACACTTTGAAAAAGTTTTTGTAGTGAAATTTTGCAGATGACAGAGTGATTAGCCGTCTATTTTCCATTTCTTGCCTGCCTATTCTCCCGATCTTAATTCGTGTCATTTTTGGTTTTAGGACTAATTAAAGAGTTTGGTTTATCATGGAAACTTTGTAACTTTGGCTGATTTGAAGGACCGCATAACTTTGCGTGAGCGGCCGATTACTGTCGACCAACTGCGGCTGTTGTTGAACGCACTGTTCATCGACTGCAGATTTTACAATTTAATGATTTGGACCACATTGAACAATATGTTTTACACCGCTAAACGGTCTCTAAAAAATAACAAAAATTTCTGCAATAATAAAATAAAAAAAAAAAATTATATTAAAATTTGTAGCTTGTTTGCATTTTAATTTATGTCCCCTAGCGGAATTTGTATTTATTTATTTATTTATTTATTTATTTATTTATTTATTTTTTTTTTTGCAGAATCTTAGAGAACATCCTTCAATTGTCTATATACAAAGTTTCGACTCAATTCGTATTTTAGTTACAGCTACAGAGAGCACTGACTAGACCATGTTTAACCATTGCCATCCTATAATATTTTCTATACAATGTTTAGTATTACACATCTTAATATCATATCTGACAACTGTTTAATTGAAACTATATGCTAATTATAATTTTGAGTGAAGGAAAGAGAGACAGAACAGTTCATCAGAATTCATTATCATTTATACGAAAAATTCGACAGAAAAACGAGTGTGGTAATTATCGACAATTTGTTCATTATGGTCTTTATCAGCATACAAAATGTGATCAATATTAAATTCTGTCATTTTCTATACTTTATTTATCAATGTGTTAAGTGAAATAAATATAAACTATATATAATTACATCTGAAAGAATTTTAAACGTTTATTGATAAAAAATAAAATAAAAATAATAAATAAATATTCATAACAACTGTTTAAATACAGTTTTTTTTTTCACTTTATTCTTTTCTAAATCATTTAATTTGTGTCGACTTTTTTTTTAAAAAATGAAACATGTATCTATCATGAAACATCCGTTCTTCTTGTAGAATGGAAATAAGAACTTCATTTGAAATCTTTCAATTCCATTCTTATTAGATTTTTTTTTCTATAATTATATTAAATGATTCTTGAAATTAAAAGAAAAAAGACAGTCTCGATAAGTGCCTTTAATTACAATGCTGTCATTAAGAGTTTGGAAATTTACTATGCATGAATTGTTTAGAAATGCTAAAAAGCGTATTCATTAGGGGAGAAAAACTGCAATCTTGCACTTACAAATGTAGCACTTCATGATAAAGCAATTAATTAATTACGTTAAGAGTTTTTATTTCCGTTAGCTGAGAGATTTGACTTATTTAAAATGCTTAAAAAATGATTCGCAATTTTTTGCCACCCTACAATTATTTTCCACATTTAATTCTAAATTACTGACTTAAACATGTTTTACTATTGGGAATCAAACATTGGGAATAGAGATTAATTAATGCCTGCAAACATCGAAATAGTTTTAATTTCTTACTTAATTATATTTGTATATATTTATAAACAAATACATTTCCAATTTAATAAAGTAGCTATGAAATTTTATAAAAATGTATTAAAATAATATAAACATATAATTTATTAAATTACTTTACATCTCTTTGAAGTAAATAAAATAAAATATATACTGCAAACCGAGCGGTTATGTGCTTATTATCGTATAAATTAACAATATTCGCTAATTTTATTTTAGGAAATGAGTATCCATGAAATACCATACGCTTTGTATATCACGTCATTTTTTAGCGGTATGTAAAAGAAATGAGCTATAATCTTATTCTGAAATAAGTTTTTTTCATAGTCATTATTATTAATTTTCTATACAATGCATCTTTTTAGTCGACATTTATAATATTTTTAATATTCTAAATCTGCCATATTTTATATTTTATCCGAAACTATTCATTTTGATTTTTTAGACATCCTTTTTTACTTTAGCTACTTGAACTTTTTTTTTTTTTTTTTTTTTTTATCGTTTAACATAGAAGATGTAATTTCACACACTGCAATTACTTTTATCTTCTTTGTTTTTGTTCTTTTATTTTTCATTTTATTTACGCTTCAATGTGCACATTTTTTTTTTTTTTTTTTTTTTTTTTTCAATATTTATGCAGTAAATCTGAAAGCAGTATTTATTAGAAGAAAATTAACATTTTTGCTGTTCTTTTTACCTTTTATAATCGGAAGTCATAAAATTTTTCATTGATTGTGTTAGCAGACGTGTGAAAGGAGCATATTAGAAATATTTAATTTTTTAGCATTTTTAATGCGGTAGATTTAAAGAGACTCTACAAATGTTTAGATGACGATACCAAAAACTGAATAATTTTTATAATCTGTGAGAAATACTCATAAAGCATCGGCTCACCATGTAAATTATTCTCCTTATAAATTAGATATAAATTTGATGAACCAGAAATCGTTTTCTGGTTTAATAAATAAACCAACCATTATCAAAATATTCACAATTGGTGATGTCTCGATTGATTAATATTATTCAACAAACGATAAAAATAAACGAAAGTACATTTAAAAAAAATTCTAAATCATTTTATTATCGTTTTAAATTAAAGAAATTTTCTGTAATATAACATAATCGTTAGTGCTATGAAAATCAACAGTTTCTAATATTTATTGTTATTTGAACAATCAACACACCCGTTAAATCACAACTTCTTTAGTTGAAAAAATATCTATTTCTTTGCATTCTGCAAGGAAAGGTAATAGAACGAAAAATAAATACATCTCTCAAGAAAGTGTATTAATATCCTTCGTTAGTTTCTTCATATCTCCATCCATTACTGGTATCATGAAAAACGGCAGTTTTTTGAGTGACGCAAGCGGAGGGACAAACGGGACGCTGCGAACTCATATATACGGCCAGTTTGACATCAAAGAGATTTGTAAAAGCCGACACTTAATATCTCAGCAAATATGCCATATTTTGTTCTGATCTTTTCAGAATAGTCTTTTATCTTCGGTCTTAATCTATCCTGAAAATTTTACATTTCTACACGCAGTATGTTTTGAGATCTGAATCTCAATTTAAAGCCAAAAAGGGAAAATGGTTGGTGTAATGGACTGAAATTCTGAAAAATATCTCTAAAACGGCTCGAAGGATTTTCATATAATTAATATATGTTGTTAATAGGATTTTTCTGAATCTAGTAACGTTTTCGTTTTTTTCAGGAAAACTCTTGTTTTTTATATAAATCGCTTTAAATATGGAACTATATTACTCCGCCAATTACATGTGTTTCTTCGGGTGAAAACGCTGTTATCCGGTTCTTACTTGTGAGGTATGCGGGTTGGTTTGTTGACCGACTTAAATGCAGCCAACGAATTATTTAGAATTTTTTTTTTAACGCAAAAGTACTTTATTACATGTTTAAAATATTTATTGTATGTATACTAAGTCAAATTCACTTAAATATATTTTCTCTTCTGTTATGAAAATAATATTTTTGATTTCAAAATTTCATATTTAGTCAAAAAAATATTTAGATAATATTTTAAATAAGGAAGTATTTTGTAAATTTAGATATTCCATTTTATCATAATAATGACGAATTTGCAATTTTTTAAAGCTAAAAATTTTTTAATCATTCCTGAACATCGATTTTATAATAACTCAATGATTTGCGAATCCTATTCATGTATCCTTACGCGCCGGGAATGCAAAAAAACAGCAAATAGAGTTTTGGCGCCATCTATCGTTTTTATTTCAAACATACTATTTCGTAAATACATGTATATACATTTTTTTCTTTTTAAAAATTAAAAATCTCTTTTGAAAATACAGTTAGAGTTTATTCATTTATTTATGTTTCAGACTTTAAAATAATACATATTTTAAATATTAACATAATCAAATTTTTTTTATTATTATTCAAAGCAATAATGACTACGGGATGAAACAGTGCTTACACTGTTTATTAGAAAAAGCAGTGTTTTTAATAAACAGTGTTTAAACAGTGTTTTAGTAAAATTCATTTTTCATGAATTTTATTAAAATTCATGAAAAATGTGTCAAATAGCAATTATTAAAAAATACGTCAAAATAAGTAAATAACATCTTTACTTTGAAACCCATAATAATTTATTTCAAAAAAATTATTCTTTCTTTTCTTTTCTTTTTTTAATTAATTAATTAGTGCATGAAAAATTCTATTTCATAAATATATTTACAATTGCAATAAACAAAAAATCCTCCTTTAATTTTAAATAACTATTTCTACCTGTTTCTAAACATTTTCGGTAAAAAAAAAGTTAAATCTGTATGTATATGATTTTTAATATAAACTACTAGATGGCGCCACTACATTTAATTTATTTTTCTTAAAAAAAAGAAATAAATAAATAAATAACTTCTAATTGCTTCGAAACATGTAGAAATAATTATTTAAAATTAAAGGAGGGTTTTTTGTTTATTGTAGTTGTACATATATTTATGAAATAGTATTTTTATGCAAAAATTTCATTTTTTTTTTAAGCTTTACTTATATTTTCCATAAAAATTTTCTCCAGGTGATTTTATCTTATTTTTAAAATTATAGAAATATAAAGCTTAATTTATATTTTGTCTATTTTCCCCCCAAACGTTTTATATGAAAATATATACGAAGTAATTTTTACCTGCACTTTTGATGAAAATTTAAATTGTGAATATTGGAGCAGTATACTTAGCCTCAAAAGGGGAAAGAAAATATATAAAATTCCATTTTTAACATTTACTTGATTTTTTCTTTAACTGTTTAATTTATAATTCTCTAAAAAGAAACTCGCAAAATGTAAATTACGTAATTCTAACTTAAATTTGAAAATTTTCACTTATTTTTCTTTCTTTCTTTTTTTTTTTTTTTTTTTAAGAGTTTGAGAATCCCAGTCAATATTTTTTCCTAGTGCGAAGCTTCTCCATTTTGTTTCCAAGTGGCAGGCTACTTCAAAATTTGTCAATATGATAACGTTTGAAATACTGAATTAATTCACACTAAATTTGTAGTGTAGATTTATCTCAGAAATGTATTTGATATGTTCATTTGCCAACTTAATCCACCCTCTTGTTTCCCTGTACCAGCACACTGAAAATTTCAAATTTACATTAGAAAGGTTTTATGAACCGATTTGCTTAAAACTCCATGTACACATAGCCTTCATTTATAAATCCACTAAGTCCATTAATAAATTGTAGCTGCCATTTTGAAAAAAATAGGGGCAACTTCATAAGAAAAGATAAATTAGTTTACCCTTCCTAGGAGCGAGAAGGACTTGTTTTAATTTTTTTATCAATAACCACTAAAAAGTAATGATATCAGTACAAAAAACCCTTTACGGCTTAAAAGTTTGTGACGCCGCTACTTTATGACTATACGAATTTGAAATATGAGTCTTAAAAATAATGATATTAAATTTTAAGTGACGCTTTGCAATTAGTTAAAATATACATATATTTTCTTATTTGATCATTCACTTTTATATTTTATTTATATTTATAATGCAAACGTAATATTTTTAACTTGAAGATCAGACAGATATATAAAATATACTCACTGATGCTTTTTCATTCGCATTTCAAATTCAAAATAACAGTTTTAAAAGGAATGATATAAAAATTCCAGTGGCGCCTCGGTGTTATTTTAAAAGATTTGTTTTTAGATTCCAATAAAATTACTTTTGTTTTGTCTAATAAAGTATATTTACACATTTAAACAGTGCTTTTAATTTTCAAATATACTGTCAAATAATTATACTTTCACTGAGTTAGCATTATAAATTAAAATTATTTATTTGAATAAATTCATTTATTTTTTGCGTCACGCTATCCAAAACTGCAAGTAAAATTTGTGTAAATGTTTTCTTTATGTCACACTACCTCTTTGAGCAAATTTTCACTTAGTTGGACACTATGATACTATGTTTTGGATAGCGTGATGCAAAAGATAAATCTATTTATTGAAATAAGTAATTTTAATTTATAATGCTAACTCAGTGAAAGTATAATTATTTGACAGTATATTTGAAAATTAAAAGCACTGTTTAAATGTGTAAATATACTTTATTAGACAAAACAAAAGTAATTTTATTGGAATCTAAAAACAAATCTTTTAAAATAACACCGAGGCGCCACTGGAATTTTTATATCATTCCTTTTAAAACTGTTATTTTGAATTTGAAATGCGAATGAAAAAGCATCAGTGAGTATATTTTATATATCTGTCTGATCTTCAAGTTAAAAATATTACGTTTGCATTATAAATATAAATAAAATATAAAAGTGAATGATCAAATAAGAAAATATATGTATATTTTAACTAATTGCAAAGCGTCACTTAAAATTTAATATCATTATTTTTAAGACTCATATTTCAAATTCGTATAGTCATAAAGTAGCGGCGTCACAAACTTTTAAGCCGTAAAGGGTTTTTTGTACTGATAATGTTACTGGTGTAACGTTACAATCTCCTTCAGAGAATTTTTCTTCAATGTGTGAAATGTTATTCTACCATCAACTCTCATTATACACCGTGAAAAAGTAGAACATAATTCCAGGTCAAATTATGGATGGATAAATTTAAACAATTTAATGTGATATTCACACATTCTTTTATTCTGCTAATTATTGCAACATTTATCTGTATATATATATAAATTACGTGTCACGATGTTTGTCCGGGGTAAACTCCTAAACTAAGGAACCGATTTTAATGAAATTTTGCACACTGTGTGCAGTTTGGTCCAACTTGAGAGATAGGATAGTTTTATCTCCATTTATTGTCACAATATTGTTTTATTGTAATATTATTTGTTAATTATAGACCTTTATTAAAGTTGCTCCAAAATATCTGTGAGTCACATTAATTTAATTGTTGCCAAAAAAAAAAAAAAAAAAAAAAAAAAATACGAGTTCATTTTCTTTCGACATAAAAATGAATACATTTAATCAAACGTGAACGTTAAAAAATTATAAAAAGTTAAATTATGCATCTCACGAAAATTGACGTCATAATCAATTTAAAGATTTTATACACATTGATAAAGTGCTAATGTAGTTCTATCATAGATATAGTAATATATATAGATCTCTCATCCCCATGTTATCGTACAAAGATTTTTGATGCCGAAAAAAAAAAAAAAAAAAAAAAGCTTTAGAAACAGCCATTAAGTGGTATTGAAAAAAAAAAAAAAAAAAGAAAAAGAAAGAAAAGAAAGAAAGAAATATCAATTTGAAACTGTATCTGGAGTCTTCCATTCCCCTTTAGCAAATAAATTATTCATAAATTTTATTTGCTAAAATATTAGTATGTATTCCCGTGTGTATTCTCTCGGGGAAAGACAGCCATATTTTGGTAAAAACGTCGTCTTTTCCCAAATGAAAAGGAATAACTTTTTTCTCCCCAATGATCACTATATTCTATATATGCTATACTATATCTATGAGTTCTATACGCAAGCGAAGTGTGACTCACTGACCGTCTGTGCAGCCAAGAAAAAGATTTGATATGTTAATTGCCCACTGGAATTTTTGTAAGAAATTATTAAAAATCGAGGAAATTTATTTCCCGATTTTTATTCCTTATATTTGGGTATAGATATGTATTAGTTATCGCGGGTGTTAGATTGAATTATTTTGCTGTCAAATTGACAAAATTTTAATTTTAGATTTCAAAACTCTGTCGCCCTTGGCTTTTTTTTTTAATTATTATTATCATTTGGCGATCAAAAGCGTAACACGAAAATATACATGCCAGATGTATGCATTGTACGAAATGTAATATGTATTATTCATTGTACGTATGTATGACATGTAATATGTATTGTACGAAATATTGTTTCATATTATTCATTACTCTTTTAATATAAGTTGTTAAAATAACCATGATTTTTGAAAGGAATTAAATATTTTCGCCAGATAATTTGGAAATATTCTTTTTTTTTCGCCAAGGATGAGAGAAATGAAATCTATTCCGCTGCAAAATATTAGTATCTTACATCAGATATTTTATTTAGACATTTGAAAACAAATTTGACTTCAAACTATGAAAGAATATTTATCATTTTCCTTTTAATTAGTATATTATTAGTATATTAAAATTTAAAAGCATGGTATATAAAAAGTTTTTTTTTTTTTTTTTTTTTTTTTTTTTAATCTTATAATTATTCTTATCTTAATCCTCAATGTTTCCCATCTTTATTAACTTGAATTTACTATTAAAATTTTAACATACTCAAAAACTTCTCATCACTTTGTTAAAATACACTAAACTTTTCCAAAATCTTTTTCTATTTAAAATGATACATGTATTTACTTTAAATGTCCAATATTTCATAAGATTTCCAATTTTAAAGTTTTAAAATATTTATCAAATTTACTTATTTTTCTGGTTTAGCCTTATTATTTTCCTTTTTGTAACTACAGCTGTTGCCCTCTTTAAAATATTTAAAATGATGAGGTCATTTTATAGTAAAATTATCCATTATAGCATATATTATATTTCACTCCTCCATAAAAATTGATTTTAAAATCGTCTGTTTCTTTTATACTTTTATTTTAATAGAATTTTAATAGAATTTAATTTATATATTAGTCATTATAGCATTTTTATCCTAAGTAGCATTAGAAATAATATATATCACTTCTCCATTAAAATTTATAGGACCCTACAATAAAATTAATTTGTGCTTAATATCAACACTACGAAAGTTTTTATCAATCGTTTCCAAATTTTGACCTAAGTTTCAAATCTCAACCCTGTGGGTTTTTACATCGGCTACAACGGTTTCGTCTTTGTTCGTAAATAATAATTTGACTGTACTAAATAGTTTACAGCCGTATAATTCAACGTATAACTTAATCACAGCAACGCGTGGCCGGGTCTGCTAGTATGTATATATATATATATATATATATTTTTTTTTTCTGCATGAGGGATCTACCATACCCCTTAATTTCCTTCTGAATATTTTACCGACATTCTTATAACATTTAAGGTTGTTATTAAACTTAAAATAAATATAGATTTCAAATTATTGACAGGAATTTTACAAAAACGGTATTTTTTTGAAAATTTCTTATCATAGTCAAAATTCTGCAGTGGCATTCACGTATTATATTCAAAATATTAAATTCGAATTTCATTTATTTGCTTTTAGGTTATGTTAAAAAGAAACACGAATCCAACCGTTAAAGATTTATTAAATTTAAAACACTTAATATTCGCAAAAACGTAACGTCGAATAACTAGACACCAAAACGATTTTTTGATCATGATAAAAAATAACACAAAATAATTATTATTCCGGAATAGTTATCATAGAACTATTATAATTTGCTAAAGATCTTTATTAATTACATTTATTGGAAAAAATATATATTCGCAAAAGTTTGGGTAGCGCTTTAATATTGGATGTAAATATTATACACACAATGTATGCTAAACTTTATCACAGTAAAATAAACACGTAACACAATTTTAAGTGCGCTTCGATTGCACTCTAAAATTTTATGATATACATTGAAAGACATTTATGGCAAATCACAAACGTACGTATGACAAATCCTAAATAATTTATGTAGCTTTGCAGAGAAATGGTAAATGCACTTTATATGATAGTCTATATAAAACATGCTTACTATGTACTTATAAAAATATGTGTATTTCAAAAATGTGTGTTTTAGTGAATTCTAGAAATTATAAATGTACCAAAGAGAGATTTACGCAGTATGCTTGAAAAATTTTAAACATCTCTGGACATGAACAAGTTATCTTATTTAAAAAGGAAATAAATTGCACGTTTTATCCAAATACGATGTAAATTTAAAACACCGAGTTTCAATTAGGATGATAACAGACACACAGTCAGAAACAAAGACTCACAAATCAATGGTTACAAACCTGATTTTTCGGATTTAAAAGACCTCAAAATGTGTAAATATACTAAATTTTTGAAATTAGATATAAAAATAATGTTTTCTCTAACATACATAGGTAAGAGAAAGTTAAAATTTATAAAAGTTTGCGAGAAATATAAAAACCTCAATTCGTAAAGAACAACTATAAGTTTTCATCAATAAAGTGTAAGATATTTACACAGAATTTTAAATTACTTGCAAAAACTAATAATCGTAATAAAAATAACAACTAACAAACAAATTGAGTAAAATATCGTTAAATTGTCATAAATATTATTTAAAAAAATCATGTTAAAATATACAGCGATTTTTTTTTTTAAGATTAATTAGAGGACGCACCATCTGAGAAAAAAAAAGATAAAATATGAATATACCGTAAAAAATTAAATACTCACCTTCGATGGACTAGTTAAAAAAAATAAAATAAACAAATAAAGATAAAATAATAAAGACAAAATAGTCTAATTAAGAAAATACCAGTACCATTCACAAAGGCTATTTGAGTGACTTCATTAAACCACTTAAAATATGTCTTATTTAGAAATAAAACGTCATTGTTGCTTTAAAAGATAACGTTGGAATTTATACTTTACTGAATGCTTTAAAGAAATATATAAATGTCACGGAAATAATTAAATCTGAGTAGTCACTAGATTAAATGGACGCATGCAATTCAGCCCAAAAACAGACATTATTAAGGAACTTCAGTAATTAGTTATTTTGTCTGCGTAAATCCTTATTTTAAATCTTATGATTTTTTTTTTTTTTTTTTTTTTAATCTGGGGTATTATTTACTGAACAAATAAAGAAAAATGCATTTATATTACGTTTTGTACCCTAACAGCACATCTTCTCTAAATGGCATCCTCAGGATGTCCTATCGATAAAATAAATCTGTGGACATTTTTAGGGTGTATTACGGACAAGTGTGTTGTTAGGGTAGTAATTGAACGCTGAAAACTCACACAACGTCAGAATATCGTAATATTAATTTTGAATAAATAAAGAAAAGCTATTAAAAAAAAATCAAACTTTAATTTATGGTTATAAAATCGTGTTGCGTTGTAACGTCGTGTCCTCATGATTAGGGACAGGGTGCATCACGTTATGGAAACAAGATTTATGCACAAGTTACACTACGTGAAGACAGTTCTCATATGAGAAGCTAAATTTCGGGCATATTTTCTGACATTAGATTAAAAAAATAAAATAAAATAAAATAAAATACTTAATCAAATATGACTTTTTCCTTTTTCCTTTAAAGCAAATACTTTTGTATATATATATATATAAATTTTTTAATTGAATTTTTCCATATTTGTAGTATACATATTCCTGGACAGAAAAATAGAGTTAGGATAAAAAAATACATTCTACATATACGTATGTATTATTTTGATTGAATGACTTTTTGAAAATACTGATTTAAAATTAAAATGCTTATTTTAAAATTTTACATGTGTGAAATTCACTAAATTTCAGTGAATTTCACACATGGTAAAATATTAAAAAAATTTGAATGTTCAAATAAAATTTTTAAGAAAGTTATTCCATCAAAATAATATGTACGAATATATAGAATGTAATTCTTTAATCCTAACTCTGTTTATATGTCAAAACTTCACACTAGAAATATAAAAAAAGTTTTTTTTTTTTTTTTGACAAAAGTATTTGCTTTAAAGAAAAACGGAAACGTCATGCGATTTTATGGAAACTAGACTAGTAGGTCTAATTTTTTTACCCATGTGAAAGTAAAAACTTTTTTTTAAATCCAATGTCAGAAAGTATGCCCGAAATTGAGCTACTCAATTGAGCTCTCAATTCAGCTTCTCATAAATATTTCCCATTTATGAATAATCTAAAAAATAAAAATATGTGATTATGTAAATACTTAGTAATGAACAGTTGAAAAGTGTTAAAGACATTTTATTACATCATTTCGCCTTACAGAAAAACTTTTATAATTCAGAATTGAAAATTTACAACACATCACCTTGAGCATTAATTAAAACGAAACCAGTCGATATCTGTTCGGTTTTCCTGTTTACACAAAGTAACTGTGCTCTGGTACAATGTTTAAAATTCATCTAATAAACTGTAAGGGTAAAATGTAACGATAGTTTTCATAAGTAATATTTTAATGATATTTTTATTGTACTTCTAACTCATTGCTAGATATCAAATTTCAAATCATTACATATGAATAATTTGAAATTTAAACTATACAACTTATTATCTATTTAGTATATATGACTTTCATATATGTAATTATTTCGATTAGGCGTTATAATTTATTGGACTGAAATATCATATAAACATATTTAAAATCTCAGATAAAAATATCACATTATTTTAATTTTTATACTGTAACGATATGAAATTTGAGTTATAAATCTACTATTTGAAATAAGAAGTCTCTTATAACAAGCAAAAAACATTATTTTATTTAATTAAGAAACACATTTTTAAGATGCGCCAAAAAATGTTTGACTTTTTGATAGATTTTTTTTTTTTTCTAAATTATTTAAAGAAATATACAATAAAACCCGTATGGAATATAATTAAAAATAATACTTTTTCGATGTAAAAATCAGAAATTATATTTGTAAAACAAATGTTTGGGTATTATTTCTTAATAACTTAAATAAATAAATAAGCCAGCACTGAGAAACAAGATATACCGCATCTATTTAGAATAAATATGTAGTCATTTTCTGAGTCCTTGAACTAGAAATATAGATTTACTAGCTATAAGGTAATAAGGTAAACAAATAACATATTTAGATGAAATAATTAAGAATTTCTATTCTATGATTTTCTAGAGAGCGAAACAATAGTGTGAATATTATAAATCCATTGTATTGCGATAAATTACCCCTTCTTTTTCTAGAATAGGTTCATCAGAGACTTTTAAATAAATTTTATCGCTCGAACATAGGAAAACTCAAGAAACCCCTCTTAGATCCTAAAAGGGTTTTCTAGACTTCGCTAACAAATGAAAATAGAATTTATAAGGATAATATGGAATTATTTTTACTAGAGACACAATTTAGTTAATAGATGTCAGTCACAGAATAATTTTTCAGTAAATGTGTAATTTATAATGAAAAATTTTATAGCTTTATTGAAAGTTATAAGCACTTATAATGTCAAATTATAGGTGTAAATGTCTCTGTGTGTGACTGTGTGTTTATATATATATATATATATATATATATATATAGGGTGAATATAATTAAGGTTACGAATTCAAAACGGCATAATTTTAAAACTACCCATCAGAGTAAGTTGATATTTTACCAGACCAATCGTGAGGCAATGGAATTTTGTTTGGCAAAAGAGGAAAAAAAAAAGTTCCAAAATGTGCCGTTAATTATCTGTAAAGTATTTGTTTCATGAAGCTCCTCCTTTCTCTTTTCACTATGGCTGTTTCCGCTGTAAACACGTATTCTTGTCTTTGTGCTAAAAAAATTGTACTAAACCCTTGAAGTCTATTGTTTCCTGTTATTCCTTTGTGTTGATAACAACATTCCTGTGTTTAATGAGTCCACTTAGGCGTTTCCCCTGACATTACACTGACAGCGCCATCTATAGGAACATGTTTTAACTACATTTTTCTCCCCCAAGCAAACTTACATCGCCTCACGATTGCTCTGGTAAAATATCAAATCGTTCTGATGGGTAGTTTTAAAAATACAGCGTTTTGAAATCGTAACTTTAATTATAATCACCCTGTATATATACATACATATGCCTGTAATATTAAAGTGATATTTCTCTAATGTTTTATTATAAAGATAAATAAATAAATAAAACCGTATAAAATGTTTCTGAGTGATTATTTGTAATGATATGCATGCATTTTTTTATTTTTCTCTACATTTGCACTACGACTAAAATCTGTTTTAGATAAAGGAAAAAAAAAAAAAAGAGGAAGAAGAAGAAGAAGAAGAAGAAGAAGAAGAAGAAAAAGAAAAAGAAGAAGACAAATGTAACTTTATACCACTTCTTTTCCAAATTTTGAATAAAGTGCATAATAATTTAGTCCTAAAAAAAACTGAAAAAATGTTGTTCATTCATTTATTTGGAACCAATTTTCTAAATATAAAACTGCTACTTATAGGCTATTTTAGCTCATTACAGTCTATTAAAATGCAATTACACTCACGAGAACACCGAGGGATTAACTCTAAT
This sequence comes from Salticus scenicus, assembly GCA_963930645.1. Classification (NCBI taxonomy): domain Eukaryota; kingdom Metazoa; phylum Arthropoda; class Arachnida; order Araneae; family Salticidae; genus Salticus; species Salticus scenicus. The sequence goes on along the minus strand of OZ005654.1, from coordinate 81,545,705 downwards.
CCTTTCATAATGTCAACTTACTTAAAAAAAAAGATTTGAAATAATACCTTGTCACATTAAAAGGAAGAGGTTTGATTTAAAAAAATAAAATAATAATAAAAAAAAAAAAAAAAAATAAGCAAAAAAAAAAAAAAAAAAAAAAAAAAAAAAGCAAGAAGCTAAAAGAGAGCTTAATTAATTAGCTAGATACAACAGAAAAGAAAAAAAAATACAGAAGACAAAAGAAAAAAGGATGTTAGAATTCTTTTAGTTACGATGATTGCAAATACGTCAATTTAATTTTTTTTTTATTAAGTGCAACTAAAAATAATCAAATGAAAGAATTTATTTATGGATTCAGTGTATTGTGGTTAAATTAAATTAACATTATGATTTGCTTTTGTAATATCACCGATTTAATTAAATGCTTTACGTATTTAATTTAAATTCATTTTAATTACATGTCATAGTGTTTATATTTCGTATTAAAAATTAAATATTCAGGGTGTTCCATCAAGAGCGTCTAATCTCTATACAGATTATTTGCTTGGTGTACATAAAAATACACGACACACAGTTTTCGAGAAAAGTGGTCGGTGATGAAATAGTCAGGACGATGTATTTATAGTTCGTGACGGATAAGGTTTTATAGCAGCCACGATTATCTGAAATGAATCTATGACTTTTCACCTACGGTTCCATTTGAGGTGATCATTCTATTTATTACAGAAATTAACTTAGTTACTAATATTTTTGTTGCGTGTATTTTTCCACGCTGGTGGAACATGCGTAATCAGCAATATCATATCTTGCGCATGCATGTCTTAGGGCCTTATTCACCAACTTCTTAACACTCGGATTAAACCATGGATCAGCAAATCCGAGAATTAAAGTAGCCTGTGAACAGCGGATTTGGTTGATCCGTAGAACAGAGGTTCACTTTCTGCTTGGCGACCTTCCGTAGCGAGATTCCGTAGCCTACCCTTGTGAACATAACTTAACAATTCTATTATGACGCAGTATGGAGAGATTTGATTGGTTCATTTGTTTTTTATTGATTTGAGTGTATTTTACATTGCACTAGAGCTACATTATGGGTAATTAGGCTATATTTAATTTGTTCATTTGTTTTGAGTATATTTTACTTTGCACTAGAGCTACATTACAGGAAATTAGGCGATATTTGTTTGGTTCATTAGTTTTGAGTGTATTTTACGTTGAGCTAGAGCTACATTACAGGAAATTAGGCGATATTTGATTGGTTCATTTGTTTTCAGCGTATTTTACGTTGCACTAGAGCTACATTATGGGAAATAGGGCGATATTTGATTGGTTCATTTGTTTTCGGCGCATTTTACGTTGCACTAGAGCTACATTATGGGAAATAGGGCGATATTTGATTGGTTCATTTGTTTCGAGCGCATTGTACGTTGCACTAGAGCTACATTATGGGAAATTTTGGTCTTAACATGCGCGATAGTGATTGCCGCGGAGCCGAGTTACGTGCGTTTTCAGATTCATGCACAGCGAGGTTGGGGTGTCCAGTGATGTTTTTTTGGTTTTAGCATGCGCGACAGTGATTGCCGCGGAGCCGAGTTACGTGCGTTTTCAGATTCATAGCTTTATACAGCCATGTTCTTTGTTGGTTCATATACCTCAGTGGTATGTCCCAATTCATCCTCCGTCGTTACAGTGGCCGGATCCGGGAACTTTTAAAACAGAGAAGTTTTAAATTGCTACAATTAACTAATTATGCATGTATTTTTTTCATTTTTAATTAATAAGCACTAAAAATAAAATTTGAATATTAAATAGTTTACTTTCTGTAATTTTTTAAAAAATTATAATAATGCGAAAAAAGTAAACATTGTCTGTACAAAATGGGGATATTTGGTTGTCGTACTCATTGCCCACAACGTAGCACTAGTTCGACGTAAAACTCACTCACTCAATCACTTGTTGGTCAAGTTTATGAAAACTAGGGAATTTTCCCCTCCGCCGAAATGTAAGTGTTAATGAAAAATTCGAAACGATATGTGTCTGGAGAAATGAAAGCGTATCATTTGATAACTTGAAAATATGTTTTTTATTTTATTTGTATATTCTCATAATTTTTATACCGATGTGTTTCGATTCATTTGAATGCGGTTTTAGAATCCTCAAATGTTACGAATTAACTGAGCGCGAAGTGAAATATTTGATATGTGATTTACGTATTATGGAATCAACAGAAATTTCAAAATGGAAAAAAATAAATAAATAAATAAAATTCATGTTGCATATATTGTAAGTTTTCATGCTTTTTTAATTACTTTAAAGATATATTTTTATTCTGAATTTTCATTTATTTAATTACATTTATTGTGTTGTTGAAATTAATTTGCTCTTAAAACTTCGATGACAAAACGTGCATTTTGTTAAGTATTTGCTTATTTATTAAAATATTGTAGTTAAAAAGTTAATTAACCACCGCCATTTTATGAAATTTCTTCGATAATTTTATTTAATTACGTTAAATAGTCGTCTGCATTAATATTTCTTTCATTTCGTTTTGTAAGGTTGCCATAAGATAAATTCATTTCCTTGGTTCGTTGGCGCACGGATAATATCGCCAAAATATAAACAAACACCAGTGAACCTCTGTTCTACAGATCTGCCGCTGATTTTTGTTGGATAATACCGATTTTTGTATGATCGAGCGATTACCACTGATCCGAGGTTTAATCCGAGTGTTAAGAAGTTGGTGAATAAGGCCCTTAATGTGTGTAGTGAACATGTCAACATCTTCCTATCTTTAAGAAACGAAAAAAAAAAAAAAAAATTCCTATAAATTTTTTTTCCTAATAACGGTTATTATGTCATACATTGTTAAAAATGTTGCCCTAAGATGAAACAAAACATAGTACTACAGCAGCTGCAACCATGAAATGGGGAAACCATTTACCACGATTTGGTACTTGGATCTAGGAAAGCTTAGCACTATAGTTAATATAACCATAAAATAGGGGATCTTTTTACCATGATTTGATGCTTTCTTTCAACAAGAAGAAGCAAATGATAGTAGAAGGTTTCACCATCGCATGCTTGCAGCAACTGTTTTGGTTCAATCTAGCATGTTGCAACTAACGTAGTATCAAATTTTGGTTCAACCTTCAACTGAAATTTGAACAGCGTACACTGTAAAAAATATGTCCTATTTACTTCCACAGATTCTCTGTAATTTGAGAAAATACGTTCTCACAACGTAATTTTTTCGTAAATTACACGTATTTTCTCAAATGACAGAGAATTTCTGACAGAAAATAAGACATATTTTTTACAGTGTACTTTACTTTCACTTTTTTTTTTTTTTCGAAAATATAGGTTCTTTGAGCATATTTTATGTATTAAAGTCGGGATAAACTGACTGTGGAGAGTTTTAACGGTTTTGGTGAGATTTTGATTTTGTATAAATAATGAAATATATGTAATCAAGAGACAGCACATTAAAATTTTCGTAAAGCATTTAGGTTTCTAATTAGATCAAAAACAAATTAATCCAAATATCTTTAATTTAGGACACGTTCTCTTGTTATATATATTGTAGTTTTTACATTAATTTAAATACTTAAAATAAATGAATGACCGAGCACCTTCTTCAAAAATTTATTTCGTAGGAGGTTGATTTCCTGTACTAAAAACAGTACTTCAAGCGATTAAAAGATAATCGCAATATTTGAAAAGGAAGAAAATTTTGAGACATTGATTAGGTTTCTGATAAGCTTCTAACTCTGAAAATATTTCTGTATTGTATTGTTATCGACGTATGTCTCATGTTCAAAATTTAAGTAAAATCGGTTTGACAGAAATTTATTAAAAATGAATCATAAGAATTGAGATAAACTGATAGATCTTCGACCCAAAAGGGAAAGATCACAGACACCCGACTAAACAAATAAATAATCTTCTGAAGGCGTGAGCATGAACCGTCTTCAAAAAGATTATTGATGTATGATGAAAGCATTGTCGAGTTCTCCAATACATGATGATCTTCTGTTATAGAAATCAGCCAATAATTTATTACATTTAAATTATAATGTTCAATACAATGAAAAAAAAGCTTTCTTAAAAGTTAAAAATATACATAAATAAATATAAAACATTTTAATGTTAATATTTAAATTTTCTCGCTTTTGTTATTTGAATTTCTACCTTTATCTGATTAAATGTAACATTTCATTTTCTTCAACATTTATCAGAAGTTATTTCTAATCCTATGTCTTCAACAAAATAGCTCAGCATAATCTCTTAGGGGAAGACCTTGATTATTTATACAATCATTAATTAATTAATGTTAAGTGAAGTGTCAAGTCGAGTGGAATTACACAGTTAAAAAAATGCAATTTTGTTTCCTGAAATTCTCTGTGAAAATTACATAATGGACGACTAGAACGAGGCGGAGTTTCCTTTTGTTTGTGGGTAAAAGCTGCGCTATGATTGGCTATAGTCCTTTATTTGTGGGTTAAATGAAGACTCCTATAGGTTAAATTTCACCATGACGTCGAATGACGACAGACGTTCTAATCGTCAATTCTGTGACGGTAACAGAAAAATACTTTTTGTCAACGTAATTTTTCCGTAATTTACGACTTTTTTCTCGAATTACAGAGAATTCTGTAATTTTTCACAGAGAATTTCTGGCAACAAAATTGTATGTTTTAACAGTGTAACATACATGCATTCAAAACAAGCAAATGCCTTTTTTTTTTTTTTTTCATTTTTTTTTCTTGATATACGGCAGTAGAAACCTTATGGTTACAACTTGTATATTTATCCTCAAAATACAACATTTTGTATTAAAATAAAGTCCTTAACTGCACTGAAAGTTGTAGGTATAATTTGAAATTATTGTAAATCAAAATACCTCAAAAAACGAACATCATTGTTAAATATTCTGTGATGTGTTGAACCAAATCATTGTACTACAGTAGCTGCAACCAAAACATGGTAAATTTTTTTACCATGATTTCGCAGTTGATTAAACCAAAACTTAGTGCTACAGTATTTTCAATCACATGATAGTTTAATCATTTGCCATGATTTGTAGCATTTTTTTCACAAGAGTGACCAGATTATGATACAAGGTTTTACCATCGTATGGTTACAGCTACTGTTGTACACTGTTTTGGTTCAACCTTATATATTGCAGCTATTATAGTTCAAAATTTTGGCTCAAACTTGAACCGAAATCTTTAACAGTGATTTATCGCAATTATTATCAAATGAAAAATTCATTTTGTTCCAATTCGAAGTTAAAATGACCTATCCATTTCGATATCGTTTATAAGAGGTTTTAGTGTCTATATATTACTTTCTGCCAATTTTGTAAATCCACTTAGTAGCTGAAATAACGAATTTACCTTTATTCAGTGCTATACACTGTAAAAAAAATATGTCCTATTTGCTGCCAGAAAATTTCTGTAATTACAAAAAATATGTTCTGTCAACGCAATTTTTTCGTAAATTACGCGTAATTTCTCAAATTACAGAGAATTCCTGGCAGCAATTAGAATATGATTTTCACTCTGTAGTTAACATTAAGAAACAAATTCTACAGAATATTCAATACATTGCAGTAATATTTACCACAGTAACAATACTCAGTTTAATGTAGAGAAGTTTATTTAATTTTATTTAATTTTATTTTTCCGATTATAGATTTTTTTTTTCACATAAATTACTCTGCAGCTGCTATATCGAGATTGGTGAATATCATCTATTTTATGCGGTTTTATATTATTTACAGTGCTATATAATTGTGCATATTGTAACGTTTAGCTTATTAAAAATTTCACGTCCGGTGACACCAATGATTCAGAGTTGTATAGGAACCCATCTCTCCAAATCCCAAACCTCAATTTTACCCATTAAGAACCAGACGATTTTGTGTGGATATGGTTCTGGCTCTCCATTGTTACATTTTTTAAAAAGCGGTTCTTATATGCTAATGTTTACATAAATATATCAATTACGTTTCTATCGATGTATTCTATCACAGTGATTACAATATTATGAGCACTCTACTGTAAAATATATGTCCTATTTGCTGCCAGAAATTCTCTGTAATTTCAGAAAATACGCGTCATTTACGAAAAAATTACGTTGTCATAACGTATTTTCTAAATTACAGAGAATTTCTGGCAGGTGATATAATATATTTTTTACAGTGTGCGTACGGTTTTGCGAAAGAATGTAGCATGCAAGATTTTAAAATTTACACTGTAGGCGGTGTTAGTAGTCCACAGTAGCCCAAAACATCCAGTTCCTAAATGATTAAAAATACATTTCAGGACATAGGTCCCTGTGCAATTTTTTAATCATTGTAATGCTCTCCTTTCCTCCAAGTTTGTTCCATGACCTCGGAATCACACTGTATATCTATCTATCTATCTATATCTATCTATTTATATATATATATTCATATATATATATATATGTATATATTACAGAGAGAGGGAGGTGGAGGAGGAGAAGACTTAATATCCTTTTTACAAAATATTTTTAATGCAGTATTTTTTTTTTTTTTTTTTTTTTTTTTTTTTTTACTCCAATTATAATGTTATACTAAATAGTGAAACTTTATTGGATAAGGTATGAATTAATTATAAAAATATTTGATATACGACAAAATTATTGATGATAATTCTGATAGCATCTAGTTTAACTATGTATAAACTACTGAATAGTAAATAAGTTCTTTATATTATATTTTCAAGCCCTTAGTAATTTATACAAGGAAAAATATAGTTTTGCTCAATTTTAATGAAATATTTTTTACTATTTTTTGTTAATTTATACAGTTCTAAATTTAGAAATCTCAAAATATATATATTTTTTTATTACAACAAATAATGAGCATACCAAATTTTTATATATCCTGTAGAATTTTATTTACACAATTCCTTTAAAAAGTTAAAAAAGTTAATTATCTACTAAAATTAATCATCGGCAATTGAAATGTATACACACACACACACCTATTTATATATATATATACATATATATTTTTTAAATCGATTATTTTACACTCTTTCCATACCAGTTTAAAGTAATGTTAGATTTATAAAATTAAGAAAGCAATTTTTTCTTAAAACTCTTCTCATAAATTTTGCAGTTTCTGTTTAAATATACTTACAAATATCTTAAAAAAAAAAAAAAAAAAAAAAAAAAAAAAAAAAAAATGCGTTAAAAGTATCAGAAAATGCCCAGTAACAAAAACTTTCTAATGAAAAAAGCTTAAAATATCTCATTTTCTTCTACTAATTTAGAAAGACAAATATTTGGTTTTATTTTTTAAAAAACGGAAAAAAAGTATTTTAGAGCGGTGATTAAAAATATGTTTGTAATTAAGTTTTAGCTCTTTAGTTAATTTCAAAATTTACATAAGGCGAAAATCTACTTAATGCATGGTTCTTTTTTTTTTTTTTTTTTTTTAAGTTAAATTTAACTTGAATTATTGTTTAAGAAATTTTTGCTTAAATATTTTTTTCTAGTTGATGAAATAAAGGAAATTAGCAATACGTATTCAATTTAAAAATTTATGCAAGTGAAAAGTTATCTGGTTAAATTTGCTACACTTTATTAAATATGCCACAGAAGAAACAATTAGTAAATTAAAATGGACAATAAAAAAAGTGTTGGATTATGAAACACTTTTGATTTCAATTGCATTAAAGTAAGACATGTATAAAACCTTTTTTATGCTTGAAGGAAGCATTTAATTAAATTAATATTAATATATATATATACATACATATGAAATGCATCTGATAAAATTCATGAAAGTTGACAAACACATATATAACTGTGCGTGTTTACATGTAAAAGTAAATAAATAAACAGATACATTTAGATACATTTATAGAGATATAGGTATATTGTATAGGAATATGTATTATAGGGTTCTATTGATATAGGCATCTTTCCAGTAGTAGGAAATTTACACATAGATTTAGAAAATAAAAAGTCAAAAGCCATCATAAATGAATATGTATATTAATAAAGTTTGTAATAAGTAGATTACGTTATATAAGGTTATCTTTAACATTATTGCACGTGGTGTTATTTTACACTGAATAACAAATGAGGTTATTTTTTAAATCGAAAGAATTTAGAAAATTCAAATTCTACAAATATATTTTAACAACATACACTCATGTTTGTGAAAATTGCTACACCAAGAAGGAATGCGAATATAAAAATGATATTTATTGGGCTCACACATTATAGTAGGAAGAACAATTCATTAAATTTTAAGGAAGTTTTGTGTAATATATCCGGAGAAAACAGTACATAAAGCAGCGACATCTAGGAGCAATAACTACAGTTATCTTCCTAGGCTTTGAATTGAACAGCAATTGGATGACATATTCGGGTATAGCACTTCATGAAGCTTTATAGACAGAAGTTGCTGGTGAGTGGTGTCGGGACACTCGCTTTTCAACGATTAAACAGTCATTTTCACTGGTGCGAGATCAGGAGAAGAAGTTTGCCGGAGCCACGTTTGAACACATTCTGTATAAAGGAAGGGCCAGACAAATCAGACAACTTACGATCGTGCATTATACTGCTTAAATATTGTGCTACGGAGGCCTTAAATATAGAGCAGATGGACGGGCCTTAATGGCCGCCTATCAGAGTGCCGGGAATGCGAACAAGAAGTAATCGAGACGTGTATCCAATGGGACCCCATACCACAACTGTAGGTGATGCACAGCGTGACGATGTCGAATCCCAGCTGGCAATATGCATTATTTAAATTGCCTTTAAATCCTGATGCTGTAAGCCGGATTGTGATTTGTCTGGAAGGCGAATTTATGCCAATCCTACGTCCTGGTTTGTCGTTGATCACACATTAAAGGCGCCTATATCAGTGATGCAGTGCTGAGGCAGTCAAAATTTTGGTAGCAACATACTGGGTCACCACCTGGAGTCATGGTAGGCGATACCATTGCATACACGTATCGATCACCTCTTGTTTTGATTCCCGCCACTCTGAATACCAGCCATTACATTTCTCACGAGTTGAGGCCCGTCGCTCTGCCTTATATTCAAGGCCTCCGAAGCGCAATAATTAAACAGGATAATCCCTGACCACAAGTAGTCCGTATTGTGGGGACCTTCCTTGATGCAAAATGATTTTGACTGCTGCTCTGGCCAGCACGTTCTCCTGATCTCGCACCAATGAAAATGACTGTTTAATCGTTGAAAAGCGACTGGACCCCCAGCACTCACCAGTGACTACGTTCGATGAATTGTGGCATCGTGTTAAAGCTTCATGAAGTGCTTTACCCGTAGATGTCATCCAATCGTTGCTTGATTCAATGCATAGGCATATAAGTGCTGTCACTGTTCACAGAGGTCGCTGAATTCTGTACTGTTTTCTCAATATATATTACTCCAAATTTCCTAAAATTTTAATCAATTGCTCTTCTACTATAATATATGTTCCCAATTAATATCTTTCTGATATCCCCATCCCTTCTTGGTGTTGCAAGTTTCACGAACAGGGTGTATTATTTGAAGATCTGCAAAATCACAATGAACCACATTTTATATTTCTACTTGATACGGAAAGCTATTTGCATTCCAGATATAATTTACAAGTGTTTCCATTCTGTTGAGTACTTTTTACATGGTACCGGGAAATAAAAGGCGTTAATGACTAGTGGCGGCTCGTCAACCAAAAATAGATGAAGACTTCAAAAATAATATTTAATTGTTTTTAATGCATAATTTTTATTAAGCATGGTCGTAACTAAAATTAACTAAAAATACTTATTTAAATGTAAATTTATATTCCATAGTGTGTAAAATATAGTGTAACATATAGTGTGTGCGCTTCACCTATTTTCGGTGCACGAGCCGCCACTGTTAATGACGTACAAAAAATGACTCGTCCCTTGTTTTGTTAATTATGGAAAGTACAGTTTAAACAGACGTCACTGCAATAATAAAAAAAAGGGACATTTTTTAAATTTTCAGAAACTGTAACTTTAAAAAATGTAGTGTCGTCTCTCTGCCAAGCCTGTAAATAGGGCCAACTTCTCCTTTTGCATGTTAATAAGATGACTCTTGTTCAACGTTTTGGGGAAGTATGCCTGAAGTTTACCATAAAGGAATGATGTTTTGTTGTCTCCTTTGCTGTTTTAAGTTTACATTTGGCTATTAATTTTAGAAAAATAAATAAATAAAATAACACACACACACACACATATATATATGCAAATTATACAGGCCTGCGATGAAATTTCTTTTCTTCAGGATGATGCGTTTTTCTGGCGTATTTTTGCATGTTGATTAAGGAAAATCTATTAAAATATGCCCATTATGTACAGTTTTATAAAAAATGGGACTTTTTGAGCTTAAATCTCTACCATTTCATCTCCAATCTATGTTACTTCCCAGAAATTATGGGTAGTGTGAGTGAAGAACAAATATAGTTATTTGATCAAGACATCAAAGGAATGTAGTGGAGGTATCAGCGAGTATGGAGAGTAAACAGGTTAGCAGATTATTGTTGGATACTTCTTAGAGAATTCTCCCCCTTAAGGCTATCTAGCCGTACACAAGAGAAATAGCTTTAAATGGGATCTTCTACGTAAATAAACACATTTAAAAAACAATGACAGACTATTTTAAAGCATTTTATATATAAATAATTTCGAATTTATTCCAGTCTTTGTGGGGCGTTTACCGATCTTCTTCTTTACTTTACGTGATAGGAAGAAAATATTAGCATTTCTGAATTCAGCGCATCATAACACATTAGAAACACCTAACGCTGTGCAAAACACAAATTTTAAAGTATGATTTCGCTGGCCTGTGTTATATATATTTTTTAAATAAAATGTATGTTGTTTCATAAAAATGTGTATTTCACATTCAAATTGATATGCCCTCTTACACATAAGCAGACAGCTATCTTACCTGAAGTTTGAAGTAAGATGTAGAAACAAAAGCGTTAAGGAAAACTTTTATTTCAAAACTTGAATATTCTTGTTGTTAAATATATATTTTAATAGGTTGTCAAAAGAAAAAAAAAATTACAGGAAATCAATAAATAACATAAATAACCAACAGATTATTTTTTAGAAATATTAAACAAAAATTGTCGCACCTTCCCCTAATCTACCCTATAAAAATGTTTATATCTTGACAAATAATAGAAACACAGGCTTAAAAAAAAAAAAAAAAAAAACGAATTAAAACCCACAAAAATATTTGGACTTTTTCTGGTTTATTTCAGGTCCCTCATCGGTACAACACATTGTACTTTAAACAGATGACACGAAAATATATAAACACTTTTGATTTTGTTTTAAAATTGATGCTTTGTACTGATGAAAGAATAAAGCTAATACACATAAAGGTATGCATTTTCTTTGTGGTTTTAAAGTTATTTTAAATATTTTAAATGTTTTTTCCTGTTATGCTATATGTCACGTAATAAAAGTACACTTGACTGCATGTATAAGTTACTTGGGTATTTTTTATTTTAAAGGAAAATCGTGTCTTAAGGAATGTAATGATTGTTTTGATTTAGTAATTCACTAACTCCCTCCTAATTTTAAGTTTCTTACATCATATTATTATTATTATTATTATTATTTATTTATTTATTTATTTATTTATTTATTTAAATATACATGGAAATTAGAAAGAAATATATCTACAATAATAGAAACATTTTTTTTTTCTTTATTGACACATCTTTAAATTATTAGTTTATAAAACTACTTAAATTTTAAGTTAAAGCATCCTATTTATAACTATAAAATATCATTATTATTTTTTTTTTCGTTAGAGTTTATTTTTTAATTATTAAAGAAATGTTGTATCCGTACGTCGTACTAAAAACAAATAAACATATATTAATATTTTAAACTGCAACATTGCTTATTTTAAATATTCACTCTCTTACTACAAAAGTGCGGCCTAGTTGATAAAGATCTTTTTATTTAACGTCGATGAAATAATTTAGAAAATAATCATCCAGCTTTGTTTAAAGGAAATTCGTATCTATGATTTGCGTGTAAGATGGAATACATCAAATAAATAATTACTAGTACTTTCTCTATTTTGTAAATTATTTCTTCTTAAAGTATCCTCTTGCATATAAATTTTTGTTTACATTTCTAAATAGATAAACACTATATTAATGTAGTGACAATGGGTTTCAGATTTTTCTTAAACTTTGTAAATTACTTCTTTTGTTTTTGATAAAGAACTACATACTAGTAAAATTCCTTTTATTGACATACTATTTAACAAAGAATTAAATGAGAGCAAATATTGGTTTGGCACTGAAGCTTATTAAAACATTTTTCTTACAGAATAAAAATTATGAATAACCTAAATAACTATTAAAGAAAATATTTCGTTTAATTTTCGTAAGATTTATGCAAAGAATCATAATCAAGATGCACAGCAAGTGATAATGATCTTGACATTTCCAAGCGTAAGGATAAAGAGAAATTTTTGAAATGCTAATTTCGGGTAATATTATTTAGAGATACGTTTCAATGGTTCCCAAATTATAAATAATATTATTAAAGATTTTTTTTTTTTATTTACTTTAATTTTACCATTTATTTGTGTTTAAAATAAATAAATATTTCTTATTATGTTCTTATGCAATATCTATCAATAAGTTTTTGGACACATTCGAGTTTAGACGTTTTGTCAAATAGCAAGGAAATCAAAAATCAAAATATTTTGGATCACCCTGCAAAATTTAACGTTTAATTTCATTTTGGCTACTGCACGTGATTGTGAGAATTCCTCTAATTATCGCTATAAATTGTTATGAGGCTACCACATATATTCATAGAAATAGAAAGATTTCTTTAAAAAATTCGAAAAAGAAAAAATCACCTTTTTAATTATAACACGTAAGGTATTAGATCCTCTGTAAAGCTATTTTTAGGGAACTTGGGATACTATAATTAAACATAGCATACAGCAATTAGAATGCGAAAATGCTAAATATCTTACGAAATATATGCACTTTTATTAAATAATTTTTAACTAATCATACACAAGCTTTTAATAAATACACACTGAGAAAAAATTCTGAAACTTACATCTAGAATCTAAATTGTGGCTCTAGAAAAAATAGTTCCATGTCATCCTTATAAATTCTAGTCCCCTTGGAAATCGAGTTCTAGAAGTCCCTATTAAAATTCTAGAGCGTTTGCCTATATTCTCGAGGGCAAAGTTATTTAAAAATCTCTGCAAATAAATGAGACTACAAGAGGCGGGTTTCTGCAACTGTAATCTTGGTTTATTACCCAGTTCTAGAAAATCAAGCTATAATTTCTCGCAATATAAATGATTCAGAATATTTAGAATATTGTTTCACCATCTAGAAATGTGTACACTAGAAATTCTCGATATCTTCGTCTATTCAGTTTATTGGCGTGCCTTATGCGCATAGCTCCGAAATCTATATTTCTATTTAAAGGATTTAGAAAATGGTCACTTATTCATTCTAAAGAAAGGCGGTATATTTTTTTTCTCAGTGCATTTGCATAATTTAACAGCCAAAAGTATTGAACTACTTATATGAAAACCACAAATAAACATCATGTAAATTCAAACTGTTATAAGAGATAGAATTAATAGAATTTCAGTTTCTTTCAAAATAAAAGTTTATGTACAAGGTTTTTACTCACACCTTTATTATGATTCGATCGATACCCAATGGTAATTAGCGTCTGGCCCGCCATTTTCAAAATAGATGCTTAGTTTCCACATTAAATCAGCAAGATGTTTTTTTGCGTTTTGCTTTAATGCGAAATTATAGTAATCTATAAATGTATCAATTTCACAGTAATTTTATAAAAATCGAATCTGAAATGTTATCTATATAACTGTAATGTACGTTGCGTTATCGGTAGAAATCTGTAATCAATGGTCCTTTTCAGTCAGGCTCGATTATCTTGTTTATAAATATATATATATATATACTAGCTGACCCGACAAACGTTGTTTTGTCATATAAATTATTTCTAGAGAATATTTTGCTAGAAAAAAATAACTAACTTATTGTAAGTGTGTAAGGATGTGGTATATAAGTGGAAGATGTATGGAGCGCTGTGAACGGTGAAAGAATATAAAAATAACAAAACACCAATCATTTATTTTTTTAATTTATTAAAATTGATTCTTTAAAATTATATACATATCACTACTTATAACAATATTACTAAAAAACAATATCAATTCCTTAATGCAACAGAGTGTACAATTTTTTTTTTTGTTATCCCATCTTTCGCCAATACAAACAAACTGGATGGTTTGCCCACTCGAGAGCCACGTATAATTGTCCGTGTGAAAAACATGATGTGCTCAAATCTAAGCCACAGACATACATCGTTTGGCCCTGAGACTTATTGATAGTCATTGCAAATGCCAATCTCATTGGAAATTGAGGGCGTTTAAATTGAATTGGCACATCTGTGGGTATAATAGGGATTCGCAGTAGTAATATATTTTCACCTCGGAATTTGTCATTTAAAATGATGGCTTCGATAACATTTTTCATTAATTTTTTTATGACTAATCGCGTGCCGTTGCACAACCGTGGTGGGTTCAAATTACGAAGCAAAATAACCGGAGATCCAACCTTCAGTTGTAAAATATGCGGTGGCATGCCTGGTAAATCGAATGAGTTTAAAACTTTGTTGGATAATTTACAGCTTCTGTGGCATCGCAAACTGTATCATTAGATTTGTATGACACCAAGTCTCCTGGTAACAAATGTTGTATCTTGAGATTAAATTCGTTGACGTCCACATTTTTTGCTGCTAAAATTGCTCTTTCTGCCAGCCACTCATGATTTGTGTATCGTCTGTGTACATCGGGAAATATCTGGTCAATAAGAGCATCTTGAGAATCAATGATTGTGCAGAAATCGGTCGGTAATTTTATGCATCCAGTTTCATCTGTAGTAACTTTTCCATCGCCGATATCTAACAATTGTTTTAAGAATGTTTCAGCGGATGGATCTTGAAGCTTTTGAACGCACAAATTTACTTTCAGTTGTACTTTTTCAACATTAAGCCACAATGACGATGATTTTAAGCACGCGTTGGTCTCATCAGCGTATGTTGAACGTGGAATAACGGGAAGTGCTTGTCTGAAATCACCTGAAAAGAGTAACAGAGTGCCGACAAATAGTTTGTCGTTGTTTTTTATATCTTTCAATGTCCTGTTCGACGCCTCAATCAAATGTTTGTGTGCCATAGTGCATTCATCCCAGATAAGAATTTTACACTATTTCAGCACTGTGGCCATGGACGATTGTTTTTTTATGTTGCACACTGCGTCTGGGTTATTTTGAATATTTAGTGGCAGTTTAAATAATGAATGAGCTGTTCTGCCTCCATCCAATAAAGTTGCCGCAATGCCAGATGATGCAACAGCCAATGCGATGCCATTATTTGATCGTATTTCGGCGAGAATTAGCAAAATAAGGAATGTTTTGCCAGTTCCGCCTGGTGCACCAAAAAAAAAAAAAAAAAAAAGAATCCACCTTGTCCTGCCAAAACTGCGAGCATGATGCGGTCGTAAATGGTTCTTTGTTCTTCATTCATTAGTGGGACATTGCGAGCAACAATCGCTGCCATTTCTACAGTATTGTATTGTAGTTCACGATTCAATTCTGTGCTTATTAAATCAGATGCATTTCGATTTGTTGAATGCATACCGAAATGACTGAGTGGTAAGTTGGCAATGATAATGCAAAGATCTTCAATAGCAATCAATGCTTCATTGTACATAGCGTCACTGAATACTATCGTTAGATCGTTGCACCGTGAACGATGTTGATGCAATATATCATCAGTCATTGAATCTTTGTGATTATCCCATAATGTCTCTGCTCGGGACAGGAAACATGTAGTCAACACTATAGCGAATAGTAGACGAATTTGTTTTGCTGTACAGTTCAGTCCTACTTCAGCAAGCATACACTCCCACTGGTTGTCGTCTTCCAGCAATCCGAGTGCAAGGCATGCATCTTTATACGTTGGATACTGTTGTCCATTCACTTTACGTAAATCTTGAAATGACAAAGGGCCGATGACATTAACCAATAACAGTCGAAGATAAAAGCACTCAGTGTGCGTTGGATTGACTGTAAATACTCGTCCCAAGCTGTTTGATTTAAATAAACCGGGACATGCATCAATCGGCGTGCCTTGCTTGCGGGGAATCCACTTTTTTGTTGGAGCCTATGTGAAATAGCGTGGTACTTCTGAATAGAGTAATGTCCGTGCAAAAGCACCAAAAGCATCCGCACGATTACACAATTCAAAAAATTCAGTGAGTGTAGTTTTTGGTGGATTTATAGCACGATCAATCGCTGTCTCGCTTGTGAAATATACGCGCTGGCCATTTTCAAGATGGACGGCTAAATGAAGAACAGCTGGATCCCGTTCATGAATTGGGAAACCAAAAATACGCCAAACAGCTTCATTGGACGTACCGGCCAATTTGGTAAAGTGTTATTTCATCGTTGTTATTCACCGGAGGAGCATTCACATATTTTCAACTCGAAATACAGCCATATCACTGCCTTTATTCACATACTTGCAAATGTATTTGATGCTCTTCACTGAACTGCAGAACTGAACATTAATATGAGCATTGAATGTTTTGCTCAGCAGAGGCGAATATGGGACCACCCAACGGTTATCAATGTCAATATCTATGTTGTTGACATAGATGACTGCCATAGATGATAAGATTGTCCGCCATTATCGGAATTTCTTCGACGATATATTGGATATCCGTCAACATTTGTGATCGTGAAATTTTTCGGAAAACTTTTAGTACATTTTCCATCTGCACAAATAATAATGGTCTAAAAATTCATTTTTTCATTTTAACATAAAATAACTCCGTCGGATATTGACGAATTTTTTAAAAGAATATACCATCCCAGCTAAAAAAATCTGCAAAAAAACTTTAAAAAAAAACTGTAGAAAAACTGAAGGCAATTGGCACAAGTTTTTTTTAAGTTTTTTCAAAGATATTTTAAAGTCAAAGTTTTACTGAACAGACTTCAAAATTTCAGCGAAAAAACTTTAAAAAAACTTGTGCCAATTGCCTTCAGTTTTTCTGCAGTTTTTGAAGAACTGCAAAGTTTCCATGTAAAAACTTTAAAAAAACTTGTGCCATTTACCTTCAGTTTTTCTGTAGTTTTTGAAATTCTGCAAAATTTCAGCGAAAAAACTTTGAAAAAACTTGTTCCATTTACCTTCAGTTTTTCTGTAGTTTTTGAAATTCTGCAAAATTTCAGCGAAAAAACTTTAAAAAAACTTGTGCCATTTACCTTCAGTTTTTCTGTAGTTTTTGAAATTCTGCAAAATTTCAGCGAAAAAAATTAAAAAAAAACTTGTTCCATTTACCTTCAGTTTTTCTGTAGTTTTTGAAATTCTGCAAAATTTCCATGAAAATATTTGAAAAAACTTGTGCCACATGCCTTCGGTTTTTATACTTCTGCGAAAAACTGAAAATACTTATTCCTGTTACTTTCAGTTTCTCTGCTGTTTTTTAAATTCTACACAATTTCTGTGAAAACCTTAAAAACTATTACTGTTCCCCTGCCACACATAAAAGCCATTTTTTAAAACTAGTTTGTTGTGGCCAACACATGACTCTCTTCTGTGTTTCTATACAAATTCCCTCAGTAAAAAATAATTTATTAAAATTTATCTTCCATATGATGAATGCAGACAATTTCCATTCTAGAGAAATAATATTAGGAGCAGTCAATAAATAACGAGTCAGAGGCAAATTCATTTCAGAGATGAGAGTTGGAAATAGGCAAAAAGTTTGAAAGTATCAGCAAAACTCAAAGATAATTTAATTTTAGTAATAAAAGAAGAAACAGATACACAAAATCATACTTTCTATAAGAAAAAATGGAGAATACATGAAAATCAGTTGTTTAGAAACAATCAAAAGAAAGAAAATTGAACAAAAACAAGAATATTTAGAACAAAAAACCAGAAAATTGTTTTAAAAAACTAAGAAAAGCCTGAAATTCCTACAAAAGTCTGAAAATTCTCATCCCTGCAGTAATTATTTAATAAAACTCAAAAGTATTGTCCGTAGGTATTTAGGCATTTATTCCATTGTGACAACAGTCGCATAATGCCATGCTCGTAGAAAGCCTTTGGTTGCTGTTTGAATCAATTGTGCACACACTCATTGACTTCATCGTCTATTTGAAATTGGTGTCTCTGCAGTGCTTTTTTAAGTTCAAGATGTGGAAGTCATATGCAGACAGATCTGGACTATAGGAGGGGTGGCTCAGGACTTCCCACTTGAACTTCTGCAGACATTCCTGTGTTGTGTTAGCTAAGTGTGATGGTCTAGTGTTGTCATGCAACAGGATGACACCCCAAGAAAGTTAACTGGGACGTTTTGATTTGATTGCATTCCTGAGCTTCAACAAGGTTTTACAATACCGCTGAGCATTGACCGTAGCTCCATGCTCCAGGAAATCAACGAGGAGTGGTCTATTACGATCGAAGAAGAACGAATGCAGTATCTTGCTGGCACTAGTGTGTAAGGGAATCTGTGTGCTTCCACTAAAGACTTGGCCGTTTTGACTCGGGCTAAAAGTTGTGGTACCAAGTTTCATCACCAGTAACAATTGCTGAAAGAAATTTGTCCCCATCATTGTTGTAACGCTACAATGCTTGCAGAGACATGGCCATGCGGCAGCCCTTTTGTGCTGGTGTCAAGCGATGTGGGACCCATTGTGCGCATACTTTACGGAACTTCAACCTGTCCTTGATGATTTTGTGAACTGTACCATGACTAAGCCCCACTGATACCGAAATCTCGTCTACTGTTAGATGACGGTCTTTCTTTATGAGCTCATCTACTTTTGCAATATGTTCTTCTGTAACACACTTTGGTGCTCCAGTCCAGGGATCATCACCGATCGATCTGCATCCTTCACGAAAGTGCTTATTCCACTCCTGAACTCTTGCCCGTGACATACAGTACTCCCCATAGATAGATCCTTTCTATTCATCTATGAATTTCACGTCCTACTATACTTTCCGCTGCCAAAAAATGCACAACACCACACTGCTCAGCTTTGGATGCCTCCATTCCACGTCGCTTTCAAAAATGAAATGACTGGATGTGGCTGATGCTGGGTTATCATTTTCTCACTCCTTGCCAGACAAGTAATGGCATCTGGCGAGAGAAATGTGTATGAATCGTTAGGCTGCACTTTTCTACATACTATACTTTTTGTGAAATATTCACTGACTCGTTATTTATTGACTGCTAATATAATAGCACTAAATATGCAAAGAAAAAACAATTTTTTAGATATGACTTTTTTTTTCTTAATTTTAACCACAAAATAAAAAGCATGTTTTTTTTTTAAATACCACACATTGATGATTCAACCATTTATTTTAAAAGGTGTTGATGAGTTCATTTGGAAGATACTCATAAGGAATATTTGCCTCTCTTGGGAGGGACTTTCCTTTTGAGGGGGGGGGGGGATGCTTGCACATTTACAAAAAAAATTTCTCAGTTGACTATCACTAATATAGATACTTCCTTTTAATTTCATAATTATTAAAAAACCAATTCACTTTATGTGCATTTACATGAAATGTTTTTTCTGCAATGTAAAAAATTAAGGAAAAAAAAAGCAAAATGACAATCCCATTTGTTGGATGATTTTTACCAAAAGTTTCTAGGCATTAATTTAGGTATATCAAGTTGCAACTACATATCAAATTTTATGAAATTCTGAGTAGTATAGTTCCTAAGATACAGTTGTTACAAAATTTTGTCACACACAGATATTTTTTTTTAAATAGTCAAATCATGTTCTAGACATCTCAAAACATGTAAAACCATTGAAAACCTGAAGTCTAAGATTTTTACGAATCCAATACCTTCTTGTATTGAATATAAAAGAAAGTCGTCTTCTTCCTCTTCAAGGATTAGGCAGAAGGCCTGTTGCGGATTCATGATCAAACCACTGCTTTCTTGGCCTACCTCGGTCTCGTCTGCCTTGTGCGTTGTAATAAAACATGGCTCTAGGTATTCTTCCGCGTGGCATACGTCGAATATGGCTTAACCAATCTTGTCTGTATTCCCTAATTTTATCTTCTAGGCAAAAATATGTTTAATTCTCTATGTATATCTTTGTTTCTAATTCTATCGGGGATTGTACAGCCTTTAACAGATCTCAAGAACCTCATCTCGGCAGCTTGTATTCTGCTTAAATCCTGGGAGCCCAGAGTCCATGTCTCAGAACCATATAGGAGAGTGGGGACTGCCATGACTTTGTAAAATTTTAGTTGAGTTTCAGGTCTAGTTTTTCTTTTTAAAGTTCGGATCAGGGTTCCACTAAGATGTTGGAATTTATGTAATTTCTGTTGGATGTCATGATCATAATCATAGGTTATGTCACAACCTAGATAGTTGAAATGTTGGGTTTGCTCAATAAGTTTATTATCTATAATTAATTTTGTTCTAACTGGTTCTTTGATAAAAGAAAGTAAAAACAAGTTATTTTGTTAAAATATGCATAAAAGAAAGTAAAAACAAGTTATGCATATTTTAACAAAATAAAATAATTTAATTTAAAAATTTATTCATCAACCATGAAAGTTCATTTCAGAAAAATTTGAAGTAGAAGTGTGATTTTTTATACCAACTATGTGAAAAATACCAGAGCAGGGAATCAAACCCAGGCCTTCCGCTTTACATGTGGATGCTCAAACATTGAGCTGCCCTGGCTGATTACCAGCTAGGCATTTCTCACATAACATTCGTTGGCAAAGTAGAGCCACCGAGTCTGTAAACACAGGTATATCAATTGACATTATTAATCATGGCCAGCTCCAATAGACTACAAAATTTTAATTTAATTTAGAAATTTATTCAACAACCAAGAACGTTCATTTCAGAAAAATTTTGGAGTGGGAGGGGATATTTTGTTCTAAAAGTGACTGCTGCAAAACAAAATTTTGTGCCTTTTAAAGATTCATGCAGATTGCGAGTGAGGTATTTAGTGATTTTTCTTTTTGTGCTTAATGCGAAGCGTAGACATACATATTACTGATTGTTGCAAAACGTCGCCATAGCGCAGTGCTAGTGTGATGTTAAATCCAACCTAACTGCCTGTGTACCTCCCGGATTGTCTTTAATCGCCCACAACACAGTAGTAGTGAGACATTAAATCGAATCTGCATATTTACTTATACACTTATTCAGTTATTTATGGTATTTTTGTTTTGTAATGTTTAATATTTTTTAGTTTTTATTTTCTTTTGTTCAAGTTTTTGAAAAGCTACTTTTTACACTTTTTTTTGGTAGAGCTGTACCGAGTACTCGGTATATAACTCGGCATGTTTGTCGAGTACTCGGTCCTCGGCCAATACCGAGTAGTTGTGGGAATTTCACTATTTTTATGCATTATTGAAAGAAATGTGTTAATGAGTTACATTTATTTTATAACTAAACAAAAAAAATATGAAAATATAAATACAGTGTCATTATAATTAAAATTTTTTGCTATAACAGCTTTCTGCAATTAAAACGGGTTGTTACCAAACTTAGTATAGAGATAATTCATGATATGAGCTTTTAATTATAACTTTCTTGTATGAATTTAATATGCATTATTTTATAAAAACTTAGTACATAAAATTGTATCTATAAATCAGACAAAATTAAATATTTTAGAAAAAAAAAAAAAGAACCTTTATGTAATATTAAAACAAAATTTTCGTTATACATTTGTGCAAATAAAAGTAAGACACTTCCAAATCAGTAAGAAAAGATTGATTTTGAATTTTATACTATAAAATAACGTAAAAAAACTATCACCTATTCGGATACAGTCTACCGTTGAGCAAAAGGTGCGTTCATTTAGTATTTTAACCCTTTGATGGTTATGAACGAGTTCAGCTCGCAATCGAATCGTGCTTCATAATGTGCGCAAACGAGTTCTGCTCGGGAGCAGGATTTCGACCGAAATGGTTAGAAACGAGCACTACTCGTGTAGTGAAGTTTTTTCCCAATGTGCGCTGACGAGCTGAGCTCGTTCGCCATTATTATTCTGCGTTGGTTATGTTACAAACAAATCCTACTCACGAAATTTAGTTAGTTTTACTGTCTACAGATGGCAGTACGGGTTCCATGAATTTCTTTTCATAATGAAGGGGGAATGTTATTTTTTACTTTGTTCTTTTTATGCGTATTTCGACGCATTTTTTAGGTTGTTTGTAAAGTAAAATGGCTTAAAAGCGAAAGTTAGATAATTATGATGATGATGATTATGATTGTGATACAGAAAGCTTATCAAGTTTTGAGTCTGATGCTTCATAAAGTTCTATATTAGTTGTATTTATTTAGTCCTTTCAATTAACTATTACTTATTATTTATATAATTGATTATAATCATTTATAATTTACTATTTAATAATTATCATTTATTAATTACTTTAAAGTACGTAAAAACTGTTATTTATGTACTACAAATACTTTAAGAAGTTTTTAAAACGCGTGAGGCGAGCTATCTACGGCGTCGCCAGAGAAGGGTGACATTTTCGGAAGAACATCGGGGGAAAACACCTGCCACTTTCGAATGCTGTTTACTGGTAATACTGCGCGAATTAAATAAACGAAAACTGCTCATTTACCTAACCGTCAAAGGGTTAAGAACAAAAAAATAAAAATAATAATAATGTGAAAAGAGGAGGGGGAATTTAACCGAGTAAAGGCTTTTAAGGCATTTTATGTTATATATATATAAAAGGTAAATACACTGAAATGTTATTTAAAACGTATTTTCATAATCAAATCTGTTGTTTTGCCAATTATGGCCCAAAGCCACCTGTCATTTTACATTTCTACGATCTGAAGATTCTCTAAGAATTATCTCAGGATGATAATTTCACATCTAAAAAAGATGTTAAGAATAAAGTTATCAGTTATGGTTTTAGTAATCCACTATGCTGAAAGTATCAAAATATAGCAATGAACCTAATTATGTATACCTATTAGAGATGAGACGGGCTCAGCCCGAGCCCGATGGGGCTCAAATCTTACGCAAGTCTTCGGGCTCCGGGCGGGCTCGGATTCAAGCTAAAAGTTCCGTTTATTTTATTCTTCATTAACTGGAAAATGTAAAAAAAAAAAAAAAAAAAGAAACTTTATTCATTTTGAGAGCACCTTTAGTAATGCCATAATAGTCATGACAGGTTATAAATCACAAAATAATCTTGCAAACCTTAGTAGCTTTGACTTTCCTTTTTTTAATAGAACTTTTTTTTCAACGGGATGCATATTATGTCATAGTGTTATACAGTAATCCTTCCTCCTTCGTTATATTGGCTTTCATTATATCACTCTTTCGGATAATTTTTTTGTCCCCCGATAGGTGCGTTATAAACAATGTGCTGCACTATAAATATATATTATAGAAATATATACATGTATACAGAGACACAGACATTATAAATTGTTATAATAACATTTATAGTTATTTAAATTGAGGATTGATAATAAGAAAATTAATTTGAAAATAAAAACGGTATTTAATTTTACTATTGTGTATGCGCTGCATAGCGTACCACTTTCAATATCGGGCTCGGGCTCTGATCACACAAAATTTTTCGGGCTCGGGCGAGTTCAGTACAAAAATGTTTCGGGCCCGAGCGGGCTCGGATTGCCAAAATAGAGCCCGAACTCACCTCTAATACCTATACGCTACAAAAGTTCTGCATGAAAGCATACTGTTTACCCCCGTGGCAGAAACACGGCGACACGGCGACAATGTCGCAGAAACAGAAATGTTCTTGCAGAAAGATTTTACTTAAGTCAAATAAATTTTGCCATTGTGTTAAAAAAAAGAGAGAGAGAGAGAGAAAGGAAGAAACTCAAAGAATGGTTTATAAACTGTTCTGCAGAACAAATTTTCCTTTCTGCAGATACAATCCTCTCAATCCTGAATAAGGAGAGAAGATAAAGCGAATGTAACTCACCTGGGTTAGCTTTGATACGGCATACATTAGCGATTCGTGATGCGGTGATATGATTCGGTGTATCGACACTTTTCACTGGTAACCTCTTCACATCGGAACTTCATTTTCGTGTCTCCACATTTTGTTTTCGCGCCGCGCCTACCGCTCGTGTCGTGTGCATTTATTGTATTGCTAAAAGATGTTTTTCTAAAGAATGTGGCTTTGCGACCATTTTCCGAATTTCAGATTTCATGCATTTTCAGATTCATGCATAAAAAAATAGCTGCATCCAGTGATTTTTTTTTTTTTTTTATTTAAGTGCGTGATTGCTGCTGTACCGATTTTCATACTTTTCTGATTTACGCACGACAAATTAGTTGTATCTAGTGATTTTATTTTTCTTTAATGTATGCGAAGCGTACATACGTGCGTGGTAGTACAGTCGGTAACAAACGTATCTGAACACTAGCAAAAATTCCTGTGTAAAAAAAGTACACTTCATACGGTTTTGTTAAATAAATCCTTATCGAATCATGTTCTTACACTGACTAAGAACTGGATGCGACAAGGATTTATTTAACAAAACCGTATGAAGTGTACTTTTTTTACATAAGAATTTTTGCTAGTGTTCGGACACTTTTGTTACCAACTGTAAACACACGTAAATCTTTAAAAGCTGCAATTATTTTAATGTTTGGTTCAAACTATGCAATACATTTCACAAATATATACAGAAATAAGAATATGGGGAAATTTGTAACGTCTGTAGTTATACGCAAAATAAAAAATGAAGCTTCAAACCTTGCTTCAAAAAATAGAAAATTAAGAAATTAATCTTAAAAATACTTTATTGATTTTTAGCATTTTATATGTAGTAAAAGATCTTAGCAATAAATATTAATGGGTATCTTAAGTTATAAAATTGATAGCTTATCTAATTTTTTTCTTTACTAATCATTAATTACTTTAATTGTGATTAAAATTCTTAGCTTTAAATTTGCTGTTTAAGCATATGAAGTCGTTAAAAAAATTATTAATTTATTTTACAAAAATACTCTTATCATTATTTTCTACAGCTTGTTCATTTTATTTTTTAAATATTTGAAGTTTTTGAAAATGTTAATTTTTTTAATTGAAATATTGCAAATTAAATAGCTATTTTGAATAAAAGTCAAACCAAAGGTTTTGTTGATTTTTTTTTTTTTTTTTGTAAGCAAAAGGAATTTTTTCTAATAGTAGTTGTTTTGAATGAATACTAATTAAACAGCAAATGCTTTTATTTACTTATTTTTATTTACTTATTCGTATAGATATCAATATCAAATATTGCTTTTAATTGGTTTCTATTTTATTTAATTCATCTGTAATCATTATTTTCTATTATAGCTATTATCCATGAAATCTGTTATTAATCCCATTTCAACATTTCCTTAAAAATTAAATGTTTCACTTGCCTCAATCTCTATGAAACTATTTGGACTATGCTTTATCTATAATTGTGTTACTTAGGTCTTGTATTCTGTTTTACTTTATGTATTTAAATGATGGTATAATCATACATTAAAATTCTTTAATGTCAAATCACATTTTTTAGATTTCAAATACACATCTTTATGCTGTTTGTATATAATATAAAAATGAATCTTGTGTATTAGAATGTTATCTTGCATCTTTCTAATAATCTCAAAAACTATAAATGTTATAAATTATTTATATTTCATTATGATATTCAGTATTCTATATTAATTTTTACTTTTAATTTGTTGTAGTTTAATTTTGAGTTCTGTATTATATTTTATGTCGTTTGGTTTGCACTTTATGAAACAAGTGCATTTGTGTATTAAAATATATATATATAATATAAAAAAAAGTAATGAAATTTTAAAAGTATTTGTAGCATTTGTTTAATTTAGACATTTCATGATTTAAATGCCTTAAAAAATTTACAGATTATTTTTTATGTGTTACTGCATTTTATGGTTTGAATTCATTGAATATTTTATAAACAATATTGTATATTAATGTGAACAAAAAATCTGAAGCAATTAAGATCAATAGATTTATTTTCACCTTTCTGAAAAAAAAAAAAAAAGTCATTTCTTGCAATAGTGCAGATATGTGCATTTGTGCTTAGTTAAAATTTAAATACATTGGTTTATACTGTTTATTATTTACTATTTAAAAATAATTTATTTTGAATTCATAAATGTTAACTTCACAAACTATTCCTGCAGAAAGATTTTGGTGTTCATGATGCTTGTCGCAGAAAGCATAATAAATTTCTGCCACAGGGCTGTTTACCATTTAACTAAATTTTATATTCTTACAATTACTCAGTACTCGGCCGAGTAGTAAAAGGCCAAGTACTCGGTATTCGGCCAAAGTGCTACTCGGTGCAGCACTAATTTTTAGGCACTTGATTTAAAATACGTAAAATCGACCATTTCGAAAAAATCACGAGACAAAACTGCAAAAATGTGTCAAATTGGCGATTTTGAAAAAAGTCACCAAGCAGTGTAGTAAAGCACCAGGGCTTGAAAAAAAGTTAGAAAGTTATTTTTGTTTCAGTATGCATGCCTAGCTGGGCATGTAAGAGAAAAAAGTACATACCCACTGTAAATTTTTATACACCCCGAGCCGAGCATGTCGGGCAATATAATTTACGAGCCCTGTAAAGCACATTATGACCTCTATTTCTTTTCTGGGAAAAAAATAAAAATAATAATAATAATTGTAAATAATTTTTGGCAGGGATTCAATCAAATAGTGGGAAAAAAAAAAAAAAAAAAAAAAAAAAAAAAACATTTATATATGTATTAAACATTTTGCAAAATATGCATTTTGCGAAAAAGCAATATAGAGTTCTGCGTAGGTCGAGAAAACTTGACCCGCAGGAACACTTTTGACCCACAACCGGCACAACCTGACATGAATCTGCAGCTTCTAGCCCACAACAAAAACAAAGTATTATTCAATTTACATTATATAAGAAACTGAATTAAAATTGTATTTCAAAAAATAAAGTTATATTATTAAACATATCTTTCAGAAAATTATAACATAAATATTACAAGTACAATTAGAACCTTGATCTATCTTTTTTCACGGGGTGCAAGGGGAAAAAAAAAAAGATGAAAGCGGGAAAACAACAAATGCAGGTTAAAGTCAAAACACGAATAAAACAATGTTTATGAATTAATACACAGAATGTATACAGTATACTACTAATAAAAACTAATTTCCAAGTGGTCAAAGAAATACATCAATGTTGTAGAATATTAAGTAAAATTTATTTTTAAAAATCATTAATTTTATGTAGTGCTAGACAATTTGACAGGGTGCTCCACCCTGCTGCCCTTTCAAACCCATTTTAGCACCCTGCTGCCCTTTTAAAAACATTTTAGCACCAAGTAGCTTTTTCTAACATTTTAAATGAACAGAGGCCTTTAGATACTTTTCTTTCTGATTTTTCAACTTTCTAGAAATAGTTCTACAGCATTCCTGGAAGAAAAAATGCACGCAGCCAGGGTTTGCGCTAGAGCGCGGGATCGCACAATAAAAAAAAAAAAAAAAAAAATCCCACTTTGTAAATAAATACAATTATTAAATATTTCTTGCTCATGTAATTATTTTTTGCCCCCCCCCCCCTTTATTTATCTCCATCTAGCAATCAGCAACCAAATGTTCTGCAGAAGTCTTGTTTCCCAATTTTTACCCATCTGAAACATAAATTATATTTATAATATTCATTTTAAACTTGCTTTATTAGATTCTAGAAGTAGAATTGAAAGAGTTTAATATTTTTTACTCTGTAATTATTTTTAACCCCCCCCCCCCCTCTTTCCCTTCTCCGGAATACGGATTGTGGTCAATGATCAATTCTAGAAACAATAGAGCAATAGAAACAATAAACAATAAAGCAATTTTTTGTTAGAGTGGGAGAATCTCACTAATTTTTTTTCCTTGGTGCGAACCCTGATATAGTCTATATATATATACACGTAAAATTAGTATTTTACTTTTGTTATGTACAAAAATCACAACATAGAAGACCGCAATTATGCAAATAATGCCCTTTTTGAAAATAGGTTGTCCTTTTTACTGAATTCCCCCTGGCAGCCCTTTTATTCAAGAGTCAGCATTATTATGTTGGGTTTTTCCTTCATTTTATAAATTAAACAAGAAATTTTTCAGATTTAAAACATTTTTTTTTGGTCCATTTATGTAATTTCATACGCATGTATAACAGTTTGTGCACTTTAAAACCCCATAATTATGTCATCAGCGTGACAATTATCCTCAGTTTTTTTCGCCATTATGTACATTTTTTGAAATCACACATTTCTTCTATACTTTAGGATACCGCATGTTGCAATATCTTGATTTATGCAAATATTATCACTAAATTTTGTACACATTCTCTGCTACACGCAACAATGCTTCATCTGCATAATAAGCATCATTTTCTTGCCTTTCTGTTTAGTATTGTTCCTCATTTTTCTGCACTTAACTGCACTTGCTAAAATAAAGAGATTATTTCGTGGTATGCTGAAATTATAGTAATGAATAAAGAAACACAGACATGGCATCACAATTTTGATCCTTCATGGAAATGGAGAAGAGAGTTATTTTACGATGCACAAAGTATCCAATTTGTACAGAACCGCTTGACTTTCATGAGAAAATTTTTGAGTCAGAAGAAAAACTTTACAACAATGAATGCAAGAAAACGACTTTTTGAAGCACGATACATGTGGGTTTAATTAACGTTATATAAATATAATTTGTGCAGGGACCATAGAAATAAAATTATCAATGCGGGAATGATAGACCAGGTTTTCACTGCATACATAATTAAATTAAAACTAGAATATTAGTGCTGCACCGAGTAGCCGAATATCGAGTACTCGGCCGAGTACCGAGTAGCCGACTAGTTGTAAGAAAGAATAATTGATGCATATATATAAAGAAATGTGCACATCTTGAAATTAAAAAAAAAAGGCTTTTGTAGTTAAATGGTAAACAGCATGCTTTCATGCAGAACTTGGAACCAGCTTTACTATACGGCACCCATTGCTTATTGCTGTTGCCGATGTTTTGATCACATGGTATGATGTTGTTTTGATTCGGTTTGTTAGTCGGTACTGCGAATTGTTTCACAACGTCGTGAATCGAATCAAAATGTCATGAAACAATACTTTTCATTATTATGAAACATTTAAAACTAAATTTTAGAAAATAAATGATTATTTTACTTACCCAGTAAGAAAAAATTTCAAGAATAGAAAAATGTAGCAGGCTGATAAAGTCTTAACATGATGCAGCTATAAAAAATAATTTTTGTGAACTGTATTGATAGCAGGCGTTGTAAATTTAGTTTTTCAGCCTTTTTTTTTTTAATGTTTCACTATGGTTTCTGCTGTTTGCTCGCTTTGCAAGCATTAAGACAAAAAAAACATCACTGGACGCCCTTAATTCGTGGAGCATGAATCAGTAAAAGCATGAAAATTCATGGAACCACGGTCACTATGTTTTCTGCTGTTTGCTCGCTTTGCGAGCATTAAAACAAAAAATAAAAAACATCACTAAATACCCCTAATTAGCAATGCATGAAAATTTGTATAAGCCGCGATCAGTACACTAGCTGCTGTATGCTTGCTTCGCAAGCATTAAAATCAAAAACAAACATCACTGGACACCCCTATTTCGAGGAGCATGAATCAGAAAATGCATGAAATATGTACTGTAACGGTGAGTATTCCGATGGTAGATCGATACGCAAGCATTATAAATAAATAAATAATCATTGAATGCACCTGATTAAATCACGATGCATGAAAAAAATCTGTACTGAAGCAATGACTATTATGCCCTACCCTTTTTTTTCTTCATAAATTTATTAAACAATATATAAAAATACACTGAAAAAATTTTGTTTTAAACTTTGTAAAATCATTTAAAAACAGTAAAATCTAGAATTAATCTTACTTACATATACCGCGGTGGCTTTAAAAAAGGTAGAAGAGAAGATATAAACGATCTTTAACAATTGAAGATCCTTTTGTTCTGTTTAGATACAACAGAAAAAAAGTATCGATACTCTGATTCGGGTCTCGAATCACCATCATATCACGTGATCCAAACATCGGCCACGGCAATAAGCAATGGGTGCCATATAGTAAAGCTTAGCCCAGAACTTTAGTAGTGTATATACATAATTAGGTTCATTGCTATAAATATTTTGATACTTTCAGCATAGTGGATTACTAAAAACATAACTGATAACTTTAATCTTAACATCTTTTTTAGATGCGAAATTATCATCCTCAGATAATTCTTAGTGAATATAAAACTTACTAGTCACTAAGGCTTAATTTAAGATACATGAAATCCACATATGAAAGGGGAACATTAAAATATTTTATAATTTCATTCAAACATGATAGGCTTCATCAGGGGTGCAGCTGCAGAATATGTCCGAACGCCCAAACAAGGTTCGGGGTAAATTTAAACTGACTGGGGAAATTTTGATTATTTTTTTAAGAGAAAATAAAAATGTAAATCAAAAATAACAATTTGCTACTTTGAAGTGCATATACACTAACAGCGATATTTTTATGTTACACTGTATACTTATTCTCTTAAAGATTTATTACATAGAACAAATGACTTTGTATAGCAAAGTAGATTTTTCATTATTGAGGGAAATTTATACTGTGTTTGGGGGAAATTTCCGAGGTTTGAACATTTTCTGCACCCCTGGGCTTCATTAATCTTTAGATCGTAGAAATGCAAAATGACAGGTGGTTTTGGGCCATAATTGGCAAAACAACAGATTTGATTAGGAAAATATGTTTCAATTAGTGTTTTAGTGTATTTACTTTTTATATATATAACGTAAAAAGTCATAAAAGCCTTTACTCAGTTAAATGCCCCCTCCTCTTTTTACATTTTTGTTGTTGTTGTTGTTAAAATACTAAATAAACACACCTTTTGCTCAACAGTAGAAAATATCCGAATACGTGATAGTTTTTTTTATGTTATTTTATAGTATAAAATTCAAAATCAATCTTTTCTTACCGATTTGGAATTGTCTTACTTTTATTTGCACACATGTATAACGAAAATTTTAATGTTAATATTACATAGAGGTTCTTTTTTCTTTCTAAATTATTTTATTTTTGTCTGACTTATAGATACAATTTTATGTACTAAGTTTTTATAAAATAATGCACATTCATACAAGATAATTATAATTGAAAGCTCATATGATGAATCATCTCTATACTAAGTTTGGTAACAGCCCGTCTTAACTGCAGAAAGCTGTTATAGCAAAAATTTTAATTATAATGACTCTGTAATTATATATTCATATTTTTTTAGTTATAAAATAAATATCTCTCTAACACATTTTTTTCAATAATGCATAAAAATAGTGAAATTCCCACAACTACTTGGTATTGGCCGAATACATAGCCTAAATTTGCGAGTACCGAGTACTCGGCAAATAGGCCGAGTATATACCGAGTACTCGGTACAGCTGTATAGAATATGATTATAATTATATTTAAAATATCTTGTCTAAATATAAAATTCAATGTCCTAATAAAATTCAAATTCTAATAGTTCTCCATCCTAACAAAAAGTTTCGTTAATATTTTTGAATAACAAAGCCTCATTATGCATTTTTATATACAATTTTGCCCTATGACTGGCCATGCTAAGAAAACTGAAATGTTCGAATTAAATTCGAAGATTTGATTGAACTTTTAAAATATTCCTTTTTTTATTAACTTTTAATATAAATGATTTTAAAAAATGATCAAATATTTAAAATGTATTTAACTGAAATATAACATACTCACGTACACAGAAAAAAAAAAAAAAAAGAACTCATTTCCGACTCTGTTTTTTTTATCATCCAACTTATTTATAGAAAAAAAAAGGTACCAAATTTTCTAAACAAATGTGGGGACAAATTGACGAGATTGAGATGACTAAAATTTCAAAATAAGAAATGGCAACAAAAGCAATACTAAAAAAATGTGCAGCACAATCTTCAATTTTAAATCATAAATTGCAACAAAAGCTTTACTTAGAAACGTGTTGTTATGTCTGGTATAGTGAAATACATAATAAAAGTTATTACGAGATAAATAATTCTAAGTAAAATTCCATTTAAAAGAATATAAAAATTTAATAAATGAAAATTAATGCGCTGGGAAGTTAGTGTGGACTGATCAGGTATTTGTTAAAGAATTCAACAGAGGTAAGTGTGTGAATAGAAATCTTTTTCTTCTTTTTTTAATTTCAATTGTGTTTAAAATAAATAATAATATTAAATTCCCTGTAATACATTTAAAAATAAGCCTCTATTCTATTTCCAGTAGTAGTAAAAGCATAGTATGGCAGTAAGCGCTGCAAATTGTTTAATAAAGTTCTGCATATCAATTTAACAGCTAAAGAAAGAAATGTTTAGGGTTAACAATATACATATAATTTGCATTATCTCTATAGATTACTGTACTTGTTGCATAGTCTTAATTTATTTTTATTATAATTACATGCAGTTGCAAATTTTACTGTTGTTTTTAGAGACACCAGGCTTAGTTCGGCATATGATTTTCAGATATTTATATTATTTTGCTGTAGTTAGATTCAGAAAATTCTGCTACTGGGCTGTATTTGATTTTTCATGAATTTTAATTAAATGAAAATTTGACTTTTTATTCAGTAAGATAATTTTAAGGTTGAATAGAGCAATGAGCTCTTAAGTATTATTATTTTTAGAAATTATCGGCACAAAAAGAGAAACAACGTTCCAAGACAGTTAAGCAAAGTTTCAATACAAAAAGGTTACTATTAAAAATTGTCGATACACTGAATCGCCAATGGGAGCCCAATAGTAAAGCTTAGCCTTTAGTTTTTGTTTTAATAAATTATTGCATGCGTCACTAACTTATCTATATACTTACAAGATGGTTTCAATTAAATTTCAACTCTAAACAGTCCCTATAAGCTAAAATGGGCAAGTGCATCTCAAGAATCGCAATCATCTGTATAGCTAATTTGGTGGCACATCCACTTGCCCGTTTTAACTGCAGAAAGTTGTTTAAAGCAAAAGTTTAATTACAATGACACTTTTGGGGCCAATTTATTAAATGTTTTGGTTCAAAAACAGATTATTCATAAAAATCAATAATCTTGAAATGAAAAACCTTTCACATAAAAATGGGAAACACAGGAGGTGAGTTTTATCATAATTTCATATATTTTTAGGGAATTTAAAAAAGGAAATAAAAAGAAACAAAAAAACAGAACACTTAGTTTAGAAACTCACAAACCACAATACAGAAAAGAACTAAACAAATAAATACACTACATGCATGCAAGCAGAAATGAAAAACATATTAAAAAGGGGCAAAGTTACCTGTATCTATAATTTCTAAAAATAATAATACTTAAGAGCTCATTGCTCTATTCAAATTTTTTGAAATATTAATTTACTGAATAAAAAGTTAAATACAGCCCAGTAGCACAATTTTCTGAATCTAACTACAGCAAAATAATATAAATATCTGAAAATCATCTGCCGAACTAAGCCTGGCCTCTCAAAAAACAACAGTAAAATTTGCAACTGCATGTAAATAGAAAAAAAAAATTAAGACTAACAAACACAGTACTAATCCGGAGAGATAAAACAAATTATATGTATATTTTTAACACTAAACATTTCTTTCTTTAGCTGTTAAATTGATCTGCAGAACTTTAAACAATTTGCAGCGTTCGCTGACATAC
Source organism: Salticus scenicus (assembly GCA_963930645.1). Classification (NCBI taxonomy): domain Eukaryota; kingdom Metazoa; phylum Arthropoda; class Arachnida; order Araneae; family Salticidae; genus Salticus; species Salticus scenicus. The sequence continues at coordinate 81,511,866 of OZ005654.1, read as the reverse complement.
TACACTTTCTTACTACTGGGAAATAGAATAGACCTTTTTTTTTAAAATGTATTACAGGAAATTTAATATTATTATTTATTTAAAACACAATTGAAATTAAAAAAAGAAGAAAAAGATTTCGATTCAGAAACTTATCTTCGCTAAATTCTTTAGCGAGAAGGGAGTAAATAACAAATACCTGATAAGTCCGCACCATGAAGGTAGAAAGAGGATTGTACTACCATGGTCAGCACTAACTTCCAGGCGCATCAGATTCCATTTATTAAATTTTTATATTCTTTAAAATGCAATTTTACTTAAATTATTTATCTCGTAATAACTTTAATAATGTATTACACTATACCTGACATAACAACACGTTCGAAAAAGCACGCGATCGTTTCGTAGAATTTCGTAGTAGTAAACAAATGTTTGTTTCTGTAAGTTGAGTTGTTCAACATCTCCTGCGTTTGTTAAATAAAAAATTGAAAGGATTATTTAAAAATATACCTTACACAGTCGGTACTGTGTAATTAAAACAAAAATTAAAATGTTTATTCAAAAAGATAATTGGATCATGAAACAAACTTATTTGCCACTATCAATTCTAGGATAAGGGCACCAAACGTCATCGTATTGTGGGGACAGTCCTCACTTTTGTTATTATTATTTTCTGCATAATCATTTTTTTTTTTTTTTTTTTAGTAAAACTTTTGTGGCAATTCATGATTTAAAATTGATAGTTGTTTAATTTTTTTTTAGTATTGCTTTTGTCGCCATGTCTTATTACTTTCTTCTATAGTATAATACAATCAGCAGCAAAAGTATCCGAGCACTAGCAAAGATTCCTATGTAAAAAAAGTACACTTATACAGTTTTGTTAAATAAACCCTTCTCGAATTCTGTTCTTAGTCAGTCCAAGCCATAGACCTATTATAAGAGTGGACGGGACAATGGCAACCTTTTTGAGTGCAAAGATAACTCATAAAAAAATCACGTGATTGTTGATCTACAGAAGCGAAGCTATTCAATATTGAAATTTTCTCGCCATGCTCTAAACTCTGCATTTTATTAAGCAGACGATATTCTTCTTTCGTTGAAAAATCTTTTTAAATTCTTTATTTTACTTTAAAAGTTAAATGGATTGTTTCGATTCTGAAAGAAATTTCATATCAAGAAATGGTTATTAAATGTCATGTAAAAACATGCAAAGAACATTTTATTAAAGGAGGAAATGTTAACATTTCACATGTAAGATATTTTATGGCTTTTTATTTCATCTTTTTAAGTAATTATATTTGAAAAATGTTTAAATCTGCTTTATCTATTTCTTTAAATAATAATAATAAAAATAATTGTATGTACTATTTGAAAATAAATGCAATATTGTTTTAATAATAATAAAAACAATTGTATACACTATTTGAAAATAAATGCAATATTGTTTTAATAATAATAATAACAATTCATGAGATTTATATTTATCTCTGAATGACAGTATAAATGAAAAAAAAAAAGCGTAAAAGCTAAAAATCAAAGCGAGTACTATTGTACGTGCTTTGCTAAAAATCAAGTATACATAGCATTATAGGCAATTTTAAGCAAGATACTAAAACTTTATAAATTCATTATCTTAGCCATTGATGAAAATAAAAAATGTATATAATAAATTTTATTTCCATGATTACATATATAGTATATTCTTTGTATCCTGTACTAAAGCGTCCTTTTTAGCATTTCCAAACAAAATTTTAAAAAGTTTATAACCGTTTCGTTAGTCTCTCTGGCCAGGCCGAAATTGATAGATATTATTAAAATTCACTATGGTATGTTCGCAACGTAAAATTATATTACTAGCACAACTGGTTTCTGTACAGGAACTCACGATAGATTTTTGATGCAAGTATGATTCATAAGGGTTTTCCTTTCTTTTTTTTTTTTTTTGTTTCTTCTTTTTTTATGCATTTACTATAAATATCTTTATACAAAGCACAACATAGGAAAAATAATCTATATTTTTAAAATACGCAAAACCCTTTTCCTCCTCAAAAATGTAGAATTGCGATATCGGCTGGTTTACAGGGCTACACAAAGTTATTCAGATGCAATAGAGTATATAATTGGAAATTGCTCACTACAAATTTATAGTGCTATGAGACCATTTTTAGTGCTGTGTCTGATGAGTATGTAAGTTTTAGTACATATACAGGGCTAAACAAAAGCAAAAATTATAATGTTTTTTCCTTAGAAATAATGTTATAAAGATACTATTATGAGAATTATTCACATCAAAGTTAAAAGTAAAATATATTTTTGTAGGTATGGGAATTTGGCCGATATACAAGGTTACACAAAAACAATCTGTTACATGGCATTCTTTAAAAGCAATAATATAAATATATTTCAGTTTTCTTCTTTTATAATGAAAATAAAAATGTATTTCAGGATGCCATTAAGGAGGTAAAATACCTTTGCAGATTAAATGGGTAACGGGTGATGTATGGAAAGTTTATAATCTAAGTGAACCCCATTACTTTAATTTTTTTCCTCCCAAGTATTTAGGATTTTATTTTGCTTAATAACTTCATCGATAAATTTTATTATAAGTACATATTTTCTACGTCTTTATAAAACATACATATATTTACCTGTATAATTGAAATATTTACTGGTACGAAATATCAATTCAAATAATAAATTTGCAAACACCAGTAGAGTGTTTATTTGAGCATACGACAGTCCTATTGACGCATTTAATGTTTTAAGTGTTTTTGTCTGTAGAAATTAAATAAACCAGTATTTGCTGTAGTAATGAAGCTTTGTGTAGTTATTGTATGAACAATATTATTCTGTTTAGCTATTTTTGTTTTTTTTAATGATTTCAAGGAAATTATTTTGTACCTACATCAAGAGATTTTTACATTCTTTTTACCCAAATATGTCAGAGAAAGTATTGTTTTGGGTCTAGTTTTAGATATTGAAATTTTGATAAATTTTTACCTTAATCCTCTAGGTCTTCAAAATCTGGAAGACATATTTAAAAAAAAAACTGTGTGAGAGACTGTGATCAATTAAAAAAAAAAGAAAGAAAGAAACAGTAAATCTGATTTATGTATTCTAAATGTGTATATGTTCATTTTACTTTAAAAAAAAATTATTGCGATCGGACAATTTATGTACACTAAGCGACAAAAAAAAAAAAAAAAAAACCCGCACTTGGATATTTTCCTTTTTGCCTTCTATAACCGCCAATTTTATCGTTTAAAAAGCAAATTTTCGAACAGATTTTATTATGTTGTCTTCTACATACACTTTAGCTTTGAGTCCAGTGTTAAAAACAAAATGTAATTGTCAATAAAATTGTAATTTTAGAAATTATTTCAAAAATGGTAAGAATAAGACAGTTAACGATGCCACAAAAACTATAAATTTTTGAATGAAAATAAAAAAATATTTTAATACATGAGATGGCAAAATAATTAAATGTTAACGAAATATTGGTAAAAGGGTTTTTAGCAAGATATAAAATTTTATGGCCGTTTAAACTGGAAATTTCATTTTAGGCTTCCATGTTGCTCATACAAGCGCGATGACGGTAAGTTAAAAAGCCATTGCTTATAAAATCGGTTTGTATCGCATTTAGAACATAAAAGAGATTCAGAAAAAGTGTTTAACAGCATAATTTCTTTAACTACAGTACAGCAACTATTAAACAAAGCAGGCTTAAATGACAGAAAATTTGAAAAAGTCCATTCTTAGTGAAGAGAAATGGGAAAGCAAGACCTCAGTAGGCTAAAAAAATTAAAAAATGATTAGTTAATTATTGGGCTGAACTGGTTCTTTTTGATGAGTCAAGTTTAACTTATTTCGAGCTATAGAAAACAAGCAGATCTTACAACGAAAATATGACCGACTTAATGAAAATTGCACTTTTAAAACAGTGACACATACGGAGGTGCATAACTTCTCAAACAGTCGGGCAAATTTTTATGCTCAAGGGATCAATTAATTCGAAATAAAACACAATCTTCATAAAGGTGGTGCCTGACAGACTTTTTTGGTGGTATCTTAGACATTTCCGCAAACAGCATTTCAAGATGATAATGCACCTTACAACATGGCATCTGTGGTAAGTTTATTCGCTTCAAATTGTCAAATTTTCCTGTACATTCCCATGAGAACCTATAATTCGGTAAATAATCATAACTGTTTTCACTTTAAGTTAAATCCCACAAAGGATATAGTAGAACTTCTTCTTTACCAGACATGGAAATAGTCCTAATCGCGAACCGCTCGAAAATATTTCGTCTTTAAAAAGGCTGGGGAGAGGGGAGAGGATTCGAAATTTGCAGCCTATAACTCTGCCAGAACTAGAAAAAAATATTTGTGATATTTGGGACATTGAAATTTTTGAGATTTATATTAAAACACTGTATTAAAACACTGTATACCATTGCGCATTAAAACAGTAATTCCATATAAAGATGGAATTAACCCAATGCAAAATACATATTTTTAATAAAAAAATAGCTTAGATCTAACAAATAAATAGTTTTATTTCATATATTAAAATATAGCTTGTTTATTTCATATAATAAATCATAATAAAATACAAAGTGTATGGTTATTGCATTTTGTTCAAAAAGAAAGTTTTTGCAGATTTTTAAAAAGTACTTCGTAGAGTGCAATAAAGCGAATTATTAAATCAAAAATGTACATAGGTATCATTTCATCCCTTTGGTATTATGTAAACAAGACAGTTTTATTTGTTTCAAACATTAAATTTAAAGTTATTACAAATAAAAAAGGTATAAGTCATTTTTTCTGCAGTGCGGCTTTTTTTTTTTTTTTTTTTTTTTTTTTTTGTCGCTTAGTGTATATGGACATGCAGAAATATTGAAATACGTCACATGTGTAAGTGTAATTTCTCTTAGGCAAAAAAGAAAAAAAAAAAAAAAAAAAAAAAAAAAAAAAACCGCAGAACTGGCGTTTCGAAATATTAAGTAACTAACTTTGGATAAATAGCATAAAATGAAAGAAACTTGCAACAATTGTTTCGGGTCGAAATAAAACACGACCCTTCGTCAGGTGAACGAAGTAGGCACAAGTGCTGCAATGAAAGCTCCAACACTTGTTCGCCTGAAGACAGGTCATGTTTTCTTTCGACCCGAAACAGTTGCAGCGATTTTCCAGAATTTTACCGTATTTATCCAAAGTTTGGTACTTGTTAGGCATAGTTTAACAACTGTAGACTGCACTAAAAAAAAAAAAAAATACATATTTATTTATTTATTTATTTACTTACAGTTCCACACAAAAGACCTCTAGTATAATAGTTTTGTGTTTGAAAATAGCCTGTACAGTACAATTCAAGTTGTGTCATGAATTTTTCATTCTATGTTTATATGAAAGTATTAGATCGAGAAAAAAAAAATCGAATTCTGCTTCCCAGTGGATTTACATATTTTCAGATAACCTGAACACGATTTGACCAATTTTAGAAAATATTGTCAATGTGTTTTCTGTGCTTGTGTAACAAAACTTTAGTGGCAACTCTAAAATAAGAAGTAATGTATATTTTCATTGAAAGTTTTTATCTAGTTGCACAGTGATATAAATTGGTATCTTATCAACATTTACTGCAAATAGACCGGTAACTGGCACTGTTACGCTGAAATGTTCTCTGTTTATGGGAAGACTATATATCAACTTCTGTAATGTGCACAGGGCCAGATTATGGCACAGGCACACGGGGCACTGGCACAGGGCCTCCAAAAATCGTCGACTAGAACCAGTTTATGTACTTTCTACACACAAAAATGTTAACAATTTTCATGACAATATCATTACGCGCTCTATCTACGCGTTGAATATTCATTAAATGAAGTGCATTCGTCGACTAGAACCTGCTTATGTACTTTCTACACGCAAAAATATCGACAGTTGTCAAACAGTATCATTACGGACATTGTCATTACGGGCTTTGTATCATTACGGGATTTGCAGTTGAATGTTTATTAAATAAGTGAATTCGTCGACTAGAACCTGCTTATGTAAATTCTACATGCAAAAATGTCAACAACTTCTATAACAGTATTATTATGGGCTCTATATGCAGGCTGACACATGCATTAAATAAAGTGCATACGTCTACTAGAACCTGCTTATGTCTTTAATAATTACTTTCTACTCGCAAAAATGTAGATAATTTTAATAACTTTATCATAACGGACAAACATCATTAGCGTGATGGTAGGTTGTAAAAAATGCCGAAATTCTCAGTATCTTTGGTCATTAAAAATATAATTTTCGTAAATATACGGAAAGTCACAGATAGAGCAAGCGGAAAGTCATAGATAGAGCAAAAAGAGAGGGCGCCCAATTAGATGTTATAACGAACCTATATATTGAATTTCAACGTCCTACGACCTGTCTTTTGTGAGTTATGTGAGATACAGGCATAGCCACATACATACATACATATAGCCGTTCAGAAAAGTCATGTAAAACCGTAAATATCTCTAAAATGTAAACTCTTGTCCAAAGGCTTCAAGAATATTTATTAATTATTGACTTTTGTGGTGGAAAAAAAGAGTTTCATTCAACTTTTTCCTGAATATTCATTAGATAAAGTGCATTCATCGACTAGAATTTGCTTATATCTTTTAAGAATTACTTTCTACATGGGAAAATATCGACTTCTTTCATGACAGTATCATTACGGGTTCATTGAATAAAGTGCATTCGTCGACTAGAACCTGCTTATGTCTTTAAAAACTACTTTCTACATACAACAATGTCAACTACTTTCATGGCAATATCATTACGAGCTCTATCTGTGGGTTGAATATTCATTAAATAACGTATATATTCGGCGACTAGAACCTGTTTATGTACTTTCTACACACAAAAATAATAACAATTTTCATGACAATATCATTACGTACTCTATCTACGAGTTAAACATTCATTAAATAGAGTTCATTCGTCGACTAGAACCTGCTTATGTAAATTCTACACGCAAAAATGTCACCAACTTTTATAACAATACCATTATGGGTTCTATATACAGGCTGAACATTCATTAAATAAAGTGCATTCGTCTACTAGAACCTGCTTACGTCTTTAAGAATTACTTTCTACACGCAGAAATATCGATTACTTTCATGACAGTAACAATATGGACTCATTCAATAAAGAGCATTTGTCAACTTAGAACCTATTTATGCATTTAAGATTATTTTCTACACGCAAAAATGTGAACAATTTTTATAACAATATCATTATGGGCTCTATATACAGGCTGAACCTGCATTAAATAAAGTGCGTTCGTCTACCAGAACCTGCTTATATCTTTAATAATTACTTTCTACCCGGAAAAATGTAGATAACTTTCATAATTTTATCATAATGGACTACATCTTCATAGCCTGATGGTAGGTCTTAAATTCTTCGTATACTTGGTCATTAAAAATATAATTTTCATAAATATCTCCTAAACGGAAAGTCACAGAAAGAGCAAAAAGGGAGGTGCACAACTAGGTGTTATAACGAACCTATATACTAAATTTCAACGTCCTACGACCAGTCGTTTTTGAGTTAATGTGAGATACAGGCATAGCCACATACATACATACATACATATAGCCGTTCAGAAAAATCATGTAAAACCATAAATATCTCTAAAATATAAGCTCTTGTCAAGAGATTTCAAGAATATTAATTAATTATTGACTTTTGTGGGGGGAAGAAAAAAGAGTTTTATTCTACTGTTTCCTGAATATTCATTACATTAAGTACATTCATCGACAGGCATTCGCTTATGTCTTAAGAATTACTTTCTACACGGAAAAATATCGACTTCTTTCATGACTGTATCATTACGGGCTCATTGAATAAAGTGCATTTGTCAACTAGAACTTGTTTATGTATTTAAGAATTACTTTCTACAAAATGTCAACTACTTTCTTGACAGTATCATTACAGGCTCTGTCTGCGGGCTGAATATTCATTAAATAAAGAGCATTCGTCGAGTGGAACCTGCTTATGTCCTTAAGAATTACTTTCTACCCACAAAAATGCTGACAACTTTCATAAAATTATCATTAGAGGCTCATTGAATAAAGTGCATTCGTCTACTGGAACCTGCTTATGTTTTAAAGAACTACTTTCTACATGCAATAATCGACTACTTTCATGACAGTATCATTACTATCTGCGGGCTGAATATTCATTAAATAAAGTATACATTCGTCGACTAGAACCTGTTTATATACTTTCTACACACAAAAATAATAACAATTTTCATGACAATATCATTACGGGCTCTATCTACGAGTTGAACATTAATTAAATAAAATTCATTCGTCGACTAGAACCTGCTTATGTACTTTCTACACGCAAAAATATCGACAGTTTTCCAACTATATCAATACGGGCTTTGTCTTGCAATTGAATGTTTATTAAATAAAGGGAATTCGTCGACTAGAGCCTGCTTATGTAAATTCTATAAGCAAAAATGTCAACTTTTATAACAATATCATTATGGGGTCTATATACAGGCTGAACATGCATTAAATAAAGTGCATTCGTATACCAGAACCTGCTTATATCTTTAATAATTAATTTCTACCCGCAAAAATGTAGATAACATTCATAACATTATCATAACGGACTACATTATAGCTTGATGGTAGGTCGTAAATAATGCCAAAATTCTTCGTATATTTGGTCGTTATAAATATAATTTTCGTAAATATCTCCCAAACAGGAAGTTACAGAAAGACCAAAAAGGGAGGTGCACAACTAGATATCTTAATTTTACATTACTTTGTTTACTGTATTTGTGTTTTGGGAGAGAGGTGCATGGTTCTGTAAACATGAATGCTGATCTCGCACCATATTCTACAGAAAGAATGCTTTTGTGCATATAAATAATAAAAGCGAATTTCGTTATGTTTTCTGCAATATAAATATATTAAATAATGATTTGTATAAATATTTCGCACAGAAAACAATACTTTAGAATATATTTTTGGATGTACCTGTACACAAACTTGTAGTAGTATTTACTGTACTCTAAACAGAGAGTATGCTATAGTGAACTTGAATAACATATATTAGTTTCTAGGATTTTTATAAATATTTCCGCGAGTCAGAGGGCGGACAGACAGGCAAATCAAAGTCGTAAACACTTTTGAACTTTGTAAGAAAGTGTTAATAACAAGGTTAAAATAAAATAGTGTTTTACACAAGTTTTGTTTGCCGTATCTTTCCATAATAATAAAAAATGTATATTTATATTCAAAACAAAAAATCGCCAATAACGCTATAAATGTAGAAAAAGGTAACCTTTTTCAACATTCACGTGGTTTTATCTTTGCACCTTTTTTTATATTCCCTCAATAATGGAATGCTCCGTCCACTCTTATAATAAGTCTATGGTCCAAGCACATGATTCGACAAGGATTTATTTAACAAAACAGCATTAAGTGTACTTTTTTTTTACATAGGAATTTTCGCTAGTGCTCGGATAATTTTGCGACCGACTGCATATAGAGAAAGTATTGGATTCGTGAAAATTTTCGAACTCCAATTTTCGATGGATTTGTATATTTTGGGATTTCCTGAACACGATTTGTCTGATTTTAAAAAATATCTGTCTGCCTGTGTGTATCACAAATATTTCGGGCGCTGTATCTCACGAGCCAACGAACGAAATTTAACCAAACTTGGTATTTAGTTGGACCCTAACATAAACTAGTGCTGATTGGATTTGGGGATCAATCGCTCAGCAGGTGGCATTGTATTTTCCTTAAATTTTTAACGTGGCAGTATAGGACAAAATTTCGTGTAAATGTACATAATGGGAGTTATTTTTAACGTGTGATCGTAAAACTATTCTGAATTATTGATAACAGTAGTAGTAAACTAGGGAAAACAATTGTGCATGTGGAAACATCCCTTCCTTCCTTGTGGGGGGGGGGGAGGAAAATTTAAATATGTGGGTACCTTTCGAAAGATCTCGTCAATACCTTTATAACGAATGGTGTAACTATAGATCTGTGATAATTTAAAACTAAGTTATCGATTTTTTCATTTTTTAACGAAAGAAAAAAAAAAAAACCCTAGAAAAAAAAGGATTTCTTTTGATATTGGCAAAAAATTGACTTTCTTTCGGCATTTAGTGGTATACTTCCGTCAGATAAAAATCATCTGCATTCATAATGGAAAATAATTCAATAATTTAATAAATAATTTGTCTAGCAAGAATTTTGTGTAAAATCACACAGAAGAAAGTCTTGTCATCCCCCTCAACCCCCCATTTCATTATTGCACTTACATTTATATAGAATTTAATTCGGTAGTTAAAAAATAATTCGGTAGTTAAAAAATAATTCTGTTTTTAAAAAATAGTAGTAGTATCACACCAATTTATCCAAAAAAAAAAGTCCATTTTATTCTAAATAAAAAAAAAAAATAAAAAAAAAACCTTTTTTTTTCGTTAAAAGTAAAAAAAAAAATCGATAACTTTGTTTTAAATTATCGCAGATCGATGGTTCAACCATTCGTTTTAAAGGTATTGGCGAGCTCTTTTGAAAGATACCCATCATGAAAATTTACTCCCCTCGAGGGGGGGGAGGCGAGGCTCCTACATACACATTTTTTTCCCTGTTGACTATCTCTATTACAAAAAATATATATTAGTTTCATTTGGTTTAGTGCAGTCTATAGATGTTAAACTCTACTTACCTGCAATTTCCCCCATAGAAGTAATGTATTTGAATACTTCTGAGTGTCCCTGTACACGAACCATTTGCTTCATCTCAACGAAAAGCTTAGTGTAACATCCCTATATGATACACGTTTAGAAAACCGAGTTTGGAATTTCTGCTACTATTTGTTCTTGAGATATGCTGATAACAGACAGACACACGCACCATTCGCTAAAAACATGATTTTCGTATTCAGATGACCTCAGAACATGTAAATATAACAAAAACTCCCGTTCGAAAATTTGACCCTAAAACAATACTTTCTCGACCCTACGGGTAAGAGAAAGTAAAAAAGGGGAATATTTTAAAATTCTATCAAAACATCGAATTTTATTCGAACATTTTAAACGGCAAAATTGTATATAAAAATGCATAATGAGGCTTAGTTATTCAAAAATCTTAACGAAACTGTTTGGGGAGGACTGTTAAGTTTCAATCTATTTTTTGTAGACCAGTTTTATATAAATCCGAAAACACATTAGAAATATCATTTCTATTGTTACAAATTCAGTACCAAACGAAAGGGGCGATTTTTCTGAACCCATGTGTGCAAACAGTTTTTCGACACGACAATTAGTTTTTTTTTTAGAATTAACTAAAGTATGAAATTTAGGTGGAAACACTTCATTTTTAATTCATTTCAGTCATTTATAATTCAGTCATTTTTTCGGTGTGTCACTCACACGACTTTCTCTCACCCTGAAATTTAATACTATAAATACAGGTTGCAGATTAACGAGTACTGTTATGTAAACCTGTGTTAAACAATTCAAATTAGGCTTCGGAAGAGTTTTATATCATAATTAGTTTAATGTGAGGGGGGCTACCGCCCCACACACCCCCCCCCCCTTTCATTAATGCACCTACATTTATATAGAAATTAATTGTTCTATTAAAAAATAATTCTGTTTTTAAAAAATAATTTATTAAAATTATTATTTAAAAAATTACCTTTTATGATAATGCAGACGATTTCCATATTAGAGAAGTAGTATAACACTAAATATCAAAAAAAAAAAAAAGTCCATTTTATTCTCAATAAATAAAAAAAAAAAATATTTCGTAAGTTTTTTTCGTTAAAAGTAAAAAAAAATAGATAACTTTGTTTTAAATTATCGCAGGTTGATGGTTCAACCATTCGTTTTAAAGGTGTTGGCGAGCTCTTTTGAAAGATACCCATCATGAAAATTTACTACCCTCGAGGGGGACTTCCCCCCCCCAGGGAGGGGGGGGAGGCGAGGCTCCTACACACATAATTTTTTTTTCCCAGCTGACTATCGCTATTACAAAAAATATATATTCGTTTCATTTGGTTTAGTGCAGTCTATAGACGTAATCCATCTAAAATTAACATCACCCAATGTCGCGAGGTGGCTTTCAGCCAGGCGATGACCATGTACTCATTCTATGTTGTTTTCCATCGCCCCTTGTCGCGGTAAGGCTTCATTGCCTGGCGATGCCTATGTAAAACCGTCTTGCTTTTTAAATAAACGTCAGGCAGGTCTGTAGGGGGTTCTTCTCGGGACAGCCCATGTGAACTTCGGTTCTAGAAGCGCTCAACACCGCTCTTCGAGCGGTGAGCGTGGGCTGCTCCCCTGTTCAGTCTATAGACGTAAACTCTACTTACCTGCAATTTCCCCCATACGTAATGTATTAGAATTCTCTTGATTGTCCCTGTACACGAACCATTTGCTTGATCTTAACGAAAAGCTTACTGTAGCATCCCTATATGATACACATTTAGAATACCAAATTTGGAATATCTGCTACTATTTGTTCCTGAGATATGCTGAAAACAGACAGACACACACACAGACATACACACAGACCAACCACTAAAAACATGATTTTCGTATTCAGTCGATCTCAAAACGTGTAAATATAACAAAATCTTACATTAGAAAATTTGACCCAAAAACAATACTTTCTCTACCTTATGGGTAAGAGAAAGTAAAAAGTACGTGGCTCAGTTTTACGGTCAAAAAATTAGATAAAAAATAAATTAAAAATAAAAATTTTACAGATTGAAATTATCAGTCTTTCGTACTAAACTAAATTCTGCCTTTGACATAATTTAGAAATTTCGGAGTCTATAACCCACCCTTACAAAAATGCAGCTTTTTTTTTTATATATTATTATTATTAATATTTAATACTATTCTTCGCAAATTTTTATAAAAATGCAGTTGTTTTATAGTTACCATTTCTCATCAAGTTAACTGTGAAAAGTCTGCGATATTTTTGAAGTCACATCACTTCTTTAAGAATTCTGCAGTTTTTATTAAGTCGTGACCTTTACTTTAAAATCGCTGCAGTTTTTATTAAGTCATAAACATTACTTTAAAATCGCTGCAGTTTTTATTAAGTCGTGAACTTCACTTTAAAAACTCTGCAGTTTTTATTAAGTCGTGAACTTTACTTCATAAATTCTGCAGTTTTTTTAAAGTTAAAAGCACATTATTTGAAATACTGCAGAAGTTCTACAGTTTTGGGGTTTTGCTGCGGAAAAACTGCAGAATTTTTTAGCTGGGATTTTAACTAATTTTAACATTTTAACAATATTAACGTTGAAAAAATATTTCAAACACTTACGGTTAAAAATTCATTTTTCATTTCAACATTAAATAAATTCTGACATCGTGTTTACGATTCTAAAATATTAACTTTGAAAAAATATTTTAACCACTTCGTAAGATACGGTTACGATTCTAAAAATATTAATTTTGAAAAAATATTTTAAACACTTCGTAAGATACGGTTAAAAATTCATTTTTCATTTCAACATTAAATAAATTCTGACATCGTGTTTACGACAACTCACGCCATCTAGGTGGAAAAGTTGTTGAAAGAGTTGGTTAAAAATTAATTAAGAAAGAACTAATTAAGTTACAACTTTCATTTGTAAATCTAAACCATTCTCGAATCCACCTGAAGACACACAAAAAATTTCATTAAACTCAGTCCAGCCGTTTAGGAGGAGTTCAGTGACATACACACGCACAAAAGAAATATATATATAAAGATATATATATATATATAATAAAGTCATGAATCAGCTTCTTCAACATTCTTTGAATTTAAGATGCTTTCGTTTGGCTGATTACAAATGCAATCAATTCTGAGTATATGATATTTCTTTATTCTACGTATACGAAATTCTACAATTTTTTGTAGGTGTTTGTTATTTAGCGTATGTTATTTTCAAAGAGTAGTGGTTATTTTCTGTATTTTTATAAAATTGTTATTTTCAACAGATGATTAATTCTTTTGTTTTATTTTTAACTTGTTAAAATAAAACTTTTTTGTCCTCAATTTTTAAAACTCTCTTTTCTCATACATAGCGTCACGTATTCCTTATCGGTGACTTTATGAATTATTATTATTATTATTATTCTCTATATATTAATAGGCAAGCATAAAATTTGTTGTCCCTTTTTAACATATTAATTATGGGAATAGAGGGTTGAAAATGGTATCATTCGAAAGGTATGGTTAGCCGGAAGGTGCGAATATAAATATTAGTTTCTTACGATGTCAAGAAGGTATTTAAAAATACATTTATTTTTTATACATTTTCCCCCATTTTTCCCTTTCATACACATATTCCTTTACATTAAAAAATACATAAAAGTAGAAAGTTGTTAAATCTGGCAATTTCATAAAGCTCAAATAAAACCATAGACACAGTAATTTGTAGCATCACTATACGCAAGCGAAGTGATGACGTCACTGTCTGTCCATGGAGCCATGAAAAAGATTTTCTACGTTAATCGTCTATTGGATTTTTTGTAAAAAATTATTGAAAAATAACGGAAATTATCTGCCGAATTTAATTCCGATATTTGGGTTATATATAAGTTACTGTCTGCTGTCTACATGTGTTCGATTGAGTTATTTTTTCTGTAAAATTGATAAAATTTTAATTTAAAATCACAAAACTCCAGAAAAAAATGGCAAACTTCCAGTTTCGAATGTAAACATAAACATTTCATTTGAATGGGTGATATTTAAACAATAAATATTCAACTAATATACTAAATAAAAGGAAAATGGTAAATATTCTATCATAATTTGAAGTTAAATTTGTTTTTAAATGTCTAAATAAAGTATCTGATATAAGATACTAATATGTTGCAACGGAAGAGGTTTTTTGCTGAATTTACATGTTTTGAGCTTTCTTTGCGTTTCAATTAACTGAAATTGGCTACTTATTTTTTTAAAAAGTGTCTTTATTGCTAGCTTTTGTGGGTATAAGAAACAAGTAGAAAATACCTAAAAACTTTTGATTTCCGGTTTTCGATGAATTTACACGCTTTGAGATTTCCTTGCATTTTAATTAAGTTAAATTGACTACTTATTTTTATTTTTTAAGAAGCGGAGTTATTATTCTTTCCTCTGCATATATAAGTAGAAAATATAAGATTCAGAAAAGTTTTAGATTTTCGGTTTTCGATAAAGTTACACGTTTTGAAATTTCCCAAACTCAATTCGACCATTTTTGAAAAATACTTTTTTTTTTTTTTTTTTTTTTGTTCAAACACTGTACATTATGAACCAATCGAATTTATTTAACAGAATTTGGCACTTGGTTGGACCTTGGTTTGACATGGTACCGATTAGCTTTTGGCCTGTATCACCCAACGAGGGGCGTTTTCACGTTGCGATTTTCTCTCCTTTCAGGAATGGCTAACATGTACAGAGAGAAATAGTTATATTAAGTAAAACTCTGCTGATTCAGTTAGAGTGAATATCGGCAAACAATTGCCGCAGCTGTGTTGCATTTGCATTCCGTTTAGGACAAGGCAATAACTTTGCTTTGCCTCGCTTTGCAAAAAAAATGGTCGAGTTTCGACCACTGGGCGATACTAGTTATTATTATTTCGCAGAATCCTTCGTTTCCCGTGTTATTTAGTTTTCTTACAAAATTTGGCGCCATACTTGCACTTAGATCGCAGTACTAGCATTACCTATTTAATTATGGACACAATGTATTCTTTTTTCTGCTACTATAAAAAATAAAACAGAAATCTCATTACATTAAAACATGTCTGTTCTATACTATTCCTTTTCCAAGTTTGAAAGAATTGTGAATGATTATTTATTATTAAAAAAAAAAGTTTTTTTTTTTTTTTTTTTTTTTTTTTTTAATTCATTAATTTATTTGAAACCACTTTTCAGAAAATAAAACCTCTCCTTATATGACATTGGAACTAATTATGAGTCTATTAAAATGCAATTACTTTCTCGACGACACTAAGGGATTAAACTGTAATCCTTTGTAATGTCGATTGCTACAAAAAAGATTTAAAATAACACTTGTCACATTAAAGACGGGTTTCTTGAATATAAAAAAAAAATGAAACAGAAAAAAAGAACAAATGCCAGGAAACTAATGAGGAGCTTAATTCATTAATTAGATACAATGGAGAAAACAAAATGCGGAAGACAAAAGAAGAATGATATTAGAATCCTTTTAGTCAGGATGGCTGCAAATAAGTCAATTTTAACTTTTTTTTTTAATCATTGTATTTACATCAAACAAAAAATAACTAATTTAAATTATTTAATAGAGAGTTTTGTATGTTATTGTTGCATTGTTGCAATAATTTTACGTTAAGAAATTATTTTTGTAATAGAACCGATTTATCTAGATGCTCTATTCTCATACATTTTGTTACCCTAAGAGATAATAGTTTCCATTTCTATACTACTTTAATTTAAAACTTATAAAACATATATTAAGGTAAATGTCTGAAATTAAAATTCCTTTAAAATTTTCATCTGATTGATTTTATGAATTGAATTAAAAATTAAATATACACGGTGTCTAATCAATAGTGTCCAGACATCGCACAGCTAGATTCTTTACACACGCATAAAGAATATCCAATGAACCTCACACGTACGACATGTAATTTTTGAGAAAAACTGCTGGTCATGGAATACTGAGGTCGATGTATTAGATGTGGATAGCCGGTTTTTTTAACCGCCACAATCTTGAGATTTTTTTACTTTGGGTTTTCTACGTATAAGGTCATCTGAAGAAATGGATGTGTTGAAACCTACTTACTACAAAATGTATATACAGTCGGCTGCAAAATTATTCGAGCACTAGCAATAATCCTTGCCCAAAAAAAGTTACACTTAATACAGCTTTGTTAAATAAATCCTTGAAGAGTCATGTTCTTAATCAGTCTAAGAACATGATTCGACAAGGATTTACTTAGCAAAACAGTCTTAAGTGTACTTTTTAAACATAGGAATTATTGGCTAGTGCTCGAATAATTTTGCAGCCGACTGTATTTTACTCGATTTCACGCAGATTGTATTTGGGTTAATACTATACTGCTGCAACGTATGCAGTCTGCTATTCCACAACGCGCTCATACATACCTCAATAAGCAAGATGAACATCTTGAACACATACCTATCTAAGTACATGCAAGTACCGATGTTGAATATTCCAGTAAAGTTTTTTTCTTGCAGTGGCTATGACGTCATACGTGTTTTGCTTCTAAATCTTGGGTCACAGAAGTACAGTTTTTGGGGCTTTTTTTAAGTTCTAAAAGTGAAAAATCAGGTTGTGCAGAGTTCTGGTGGTATTGATGGGACATCATATATATACATAAATAAATAATCACCAGTTAAAGATGACATTTTAAAATTTTCATGGAACATTTTGTGTTTTCTAATCGAGAAAAAAATCAGTTCGAATGTATATAACTGCGAACGTGATCTGTCACTAAAAAATGTAATATGGTGTGTCACTCACACTACTTTCTCTTACCCTGAAATTTAATACTATAATTACAGGTAGAAGATTATGAAGTAAGATAACGAGTACTGTTATGTAAACCTATGTTAATCAATTCAAATCAGGCTTAGGAAGAGTTTTATATGATAATTAGTTCTGTGTGAAGGGAGCGACCGCCCATTCCCCTCAACCCCCCCGTTTCATTAATGTGCAAAAAACAAGCGATGCATAAATAGCTTAAAACATACATTATTTACTATATCTCTATGAGGAATTTATTTCAGTTCCCAAACAGCTTTCCTGGAAATGGTAAAATATTATTAGTAAAGTGCATCCACTAACAACAAATAAATAGAGGGTTGTGGCCACCACACGACTTTCTTCTATATTTTCCTATACAAATTCACTCAGTAAAAATAATTTATTAAAATTATTATTTAAAAAATATATGTATATTCCATGATAATTCACACGGTTCCCATATTAGAGAAACACTAAATAACCAAAAAAAATTTAATATTTCAGTATTTCATTTAAAAAATATATATATATATTTTTTGGTTAAAAATGAAAAAAAAAAAAAAAAAAAAAATCCATAACTTTATTTTAAATTATCACAGGTCGAGTGGGGACTTCCCCCCCCCCCAAGGGAGGAAAACGAGGATCCTACATACACAATTTTTTTTTTCCCATTTGGCTATATCTATTACACAAAATATATATTCGTTTTATTTGGTTTAGTGCAGTCTATAGATGTTAAACTCTATTTACCTCTAATTTCCCCCATAGACGCAATGTATTTGAATACTTTTGAGTGTCCCTGTACACGAACCATTTGCTTCATCTCAACGAAAAGCTTACTGTAGTATCCCTATATGATACACATTTAGAATACCGTGTTTGGAATTTCTGCTACTATTTTTCTTGAGATACGCTGAAAACAGACACACAAACAGACATATAGACACACAGACACACACACAGACCATTCGCTAAAAACATGGTTTTCGTATTCAGGGGACCTCAGAACATTTAAATATAACAAAAATTCACGTTCTCATAAAATGTTTTTGTGAGAAGCTTATATTGTAAAAATGTGTTCGCCTTTCACGTCAATACAAAAAACAAACGAAATAAAACCTATTTTAATTTATTAGTTTCATTTTCTTTCTGCTTTTCCTTTTTTTTTTTTTTTTCCTTGTCGGCATATGTTTTGATTTTTTTCAGCTTTATTTTTAAAGATTTCTTTTAATGATATATGCATTGTTTGCTCATTACATCGTTTGTCGGATACTCACTGCTGATTACTAAATTTGAAAAAGATGAATGACTACGAAAGTAAGTTGATTTTAAAAATCAAGATGGCTATTCAGTTTTTTATTAGGTTAAAAAATTATCAATACGTTATAATAAATTGAATATTTATTTTTTAAACTAGAAACTCCTACAAAAAATTTAATGAAACGTTTATTTCATAAATAGAATGCATAAAAAAGCGATATCTGATACTAATTATGTAGGCATATATTTGTAATATACATTAATCCATTTTCTGTTTCCTAAATACTAAAGAAAGATACAAAATTAGTTACAACGATAGGATATTTATATCAACAATTTCCAAAACATCATTAAAACAAACTGATATATGTTATAGAATTTCACTTCTGTATGGTTATTACTAGAAATTCATGCAATTTATAGTTTTTTTTTTTTTTTTTTTACTTGGCATGATGTAACTATTAATGTATGTAACGGAATCTTGCAATTCTCTTTTCTGCCACTTCTGTTCGTTCGACTGACCTAAAATTTTGCACACGACTTCATCATTCATGAAAAAACTACATACAAGTGTTTCCAGGCTCCTATCCTTTCAGGGGCAGGTTCTAAGCGCAAACAAAAAAATCTATATCTATCTATATATATATATATATATAACTCTGTCGAAAGTGGCACAGGATTCGGCCATATCTGTATAACATCGAGTGGCAGTAATTAATCAATTATTATATATATATATATATATTATTAAAGATTTAAAAGTATGTAAATATTATGGTTTGTAACTCACACGACTTCGACGAATCCTCCTGTGAGATATTCGAAGGAAAATGTGATGAGTCAATTCACTGGTCCAACTGTTTATGCCAAAACATTCGTAAAAGCTAAAAGTGTTTTGAGCACTTGTGTCATTATTTATAGACAGAAAAATTTTGCAACAAAGGAAAGAATGCACTGAAACAGAGGCAAAACGTGTTCTTCAATCTGATAATTGGACAGTTACGATTGATGAACTCCAAGCATTAATTAGAATTTTATATGCTTGAGGTGTAAGTGGTGCAAAAAGCACTGATGGCATTCCTTATGGTCTAATTGATGGGGCTTGAATGTTTGCATTGAAACTATGGTTAGAAATAGGTTTTCGGAAATTCTACGAAATCTCAGATTTGATGTGAAAGTTGCCAGATCTACTCGATTGAAAAAAGATAAATTTGGAATGATATCCGAAATTTAGAACAGATTTGTTGAAATCTGTATTGCATGCTTCAATCCTGGGGAAAATATAACAATAGAACAGTTATTTCCAAGAACAAATCGTTGTCCTTTTACGAAATTTATACCTTTCAAACCAGATAAATATGGAAAGAAATTTTGGCTAGCTGTAGATCTTAAAATATTTGCTGAATGCTTCCCTTATTTGGGCAAAAGTGAAGAACGGCCCTCGTACCAAAGTTTATCAGGATATGTAGTGATGCGAATGATACAACCCTTTCTAAACAAAGGAATAAATGTGACAACTGATAATTTTTTCACATCTCTGCATTTGGCTAAAACACTGTAGAAGAAAAGAACAAGCTTAGTAGGGACTGTAAGTAGAGCCAAGAGGATATTCTAAAATCAATGAAAAATTTACAGGATAAGTTATATGAAACAAAAATTCTAAAGCATGAAGAAATGGATACTGCTCTTACAGTGTACTAAGGCAAGAGAAAGAAAAACATTATTATTCTAATCACTCTCCACCCTTCCGTTGATGCAGAAAAGAATAAATAGAAGACACCTGAAACCATTAGATATTCATATTGCCATGAAACAAAATGTGGTGTGGACATTATTGATCAGATGGTCAGGAAATACTGCGTAAAAACTTCCTCAAGATGATGGCCTGTGCATACCTTTTATAATATATTTGATTTAGCTGCAATAAATGCTTGTGCATACCTTTTATAATATCTTAGATTTAGATGAAACAAATGCTTGGATCATTTACAAAGAGATTACTGGAGAAGCAAAGCTATGTTGGCAAGCGTTTATTCAATTAATAGCAGACGAGTCACGTAAAAATTACCTATCTGCTAAAAATGAAAAAAAAAAAAAAAAAAAAGAAAGCCTTTCATGGCGCAGTCGTTAGAAAACAAGAGCCCGCAAGTGACGGAGATGAGAAATAAAACTTTGTAAAGGAAATATAACTTTCAAAGCTTGTACAAAATGGTTTGTGGAAAATGTTTAGGCAAGACTGAATATACTTGCACAGCCTGTATTTCAGAAAACTATATGTAAAATTATTTTGTAAGTATTTGATTTTATTGGATAATACTTCTAATCGAAATTCTTAAAATTGTACATTTAAATATTTTTCCCTTATTTGTAAAATGTTGTTAAATATATGCTGAAATATTCTAGTTTAACTATTTACTTATATCTGTTTGTTTGTATATTATCAATCCTTCTAAAATTGGTAGGAGTAGAAACGACTCCAGCAGGTGTTTTAAGTGTGTGTGGGGGGGGGGGAGGGATGTAGTGTTAAATAATGTTCTTGTGTCGTCAAATAATTGGTCAAATACATTTTTTTTTTTTTTTTTTATAGTAAATAAAAATTTTCTAATGGTGAGTCAATCATAATTTGACTGCAATACAAGGACATTCTTAATATTACGATTTTTTTTTTTTTTTTTTTTTTTTTTTTTTTTTTTTGTATTAAACATTCATTAGATCTTTGACCACGTTTTAAACGATACGTTTTCTGGTTGACACTATGATCAAGAACAGAGTAAACAGGGAAATAATCATGGAGGGATTTATGTCAGTATAAACCTCGACAACCCTATTAAAATATTCATGATTCAGACTACAGGGATAAATTGTATTAAAATAACTTTTTTTTTTTTTTTATCCGAATAATTTCAGTGATACATGAGCAGAAATTGTGTACATTAAAATGTTTCAACTGATTAGTTGATTTACTAGTAGGGACAGTTGAAGATATTTTTTTAGTGTCTGAGCGATGTTGATTGATTCTAATATGTAATGAGGTAGAAGTTTCACCAATATATTGCATTTTCAATATACCGCAGCTTAGTTTGTATGTGACATTATAGACCTGACAAATTTAATTCATCATAAATTTGGGACTGTAATGCATTAGTGACCGTTTTGCAAAGAGGTGATTCACACTTTCTAAATTTAAGATTGGAAGGAGGAGAATATAGATAACAGGATTTCGATCCAGGAATGTCCCTATAAATATTCCTGTACCGGGCACAATACTGTGGGAAACCAAAGCATTTCTTGCTAGGCACTACAAACTTACTTGGAACATTCATAATAAAAGAGTGATTTTATACAACATATGTTAATCAATTTTAAATTAAATTAAAAACAACAAAACAGTTTTTTTTTTTTTTTTTTTTTTTAGATTATTACATTAACACAATCAAACTGAAAATTAATAATTTCTTGATTAATATGCATTACATTTTTAAGATTTGTTTAACTTTGCATTTAATCTTGGTTAAATTGATAATAATCTATTTACAATATTTACAAAATCTTCCAATCCAAAGCATAAAACATCCCGAAGCAAAAGGAATACAAAGCATACAACCAAAAAATAAAAGAAACTTAAATTTAAAAATAAAATTTTAAATTTTGTTTCTAAAACCAATAAAATAACCATTGAAAATCTATAATGCACAGGACAGAAAAAGTAATTACCATTAATTGTCAGAATTTAACCACATGAAACACTGGATATTCCTTAATTTAAGTTGTTCAGAATAAATATATAACTTTATACACACTTTATTTTTTAAATAATATCAATGTATTTAATAATAATATGTACAAAACTTTGAATAAACAGTGTAAAATGTTAGAACTCGCGACAATTGTTTCAGGTCAAAAGAAGACACAACCCTTTGTCAGGCGAATAAAGTAGCTGCAATCAAAGTGACAACGCACAAAACTGATTTAAGTGAAGAACAAAAACAAGCTTTTATTCCAGCATTCGTGCCTACTTTATTTGCCTGATGAAGGGTCGTGTCTTCTTTCTTCCCAAAACAATTTTTGTTAGTTCTAACATTTTATGGTGTTTATTCAAAGTTTTGTACATATTACTTTTAAACGCGAGTTTGGTGAAGTTTTTTACAACGTATTTAATTTTATTAGTATTACTTTTTTTTAATATATATGTAAATTTATTATATATTGTTTTTTACAACGTATTTAATTTTATTAATATTACTATTTTTTTTTTAAAATAAATTTATTATACATTATTTAATTTTACAGATTCCAGTAGATATTTCCAGTCTGAATAAACTTTAATTTTATCTACAAATATTTAATATTTTGTAATACATAAATAATCATCGCAAGAACATATTCTTATTTCGCAGTGCAAGAACTTAGGATTATAAACAAGATGAAAATTGTATTGAATAAAATATCGGTATTTTCTCTTACAATATAGAAATGATTATAAAACCTGCATATTATATATATAAAAACATTTTGTACGGTAATGTTCATGAAAATTACTTTTCTTTTTTTGTTTAACACAGTTATACATTTTTGCAATTTCTCGTAACTATTATTCAGTAAGAAAGGAATATATATATATATACATATATATATTAGGAAAATTTTCTATCGTCATAAATATCAGTGACCTAATTAAAAAAGCGGTTTTGCAGTCATTCAATAAATAAAGTAACTAAACTAATGACTGTTTGCACCAATCTTTTCAACTTAAGAGTGTTTAAATAAAGTTCATTGTTTTAATGGGGAAAAAAAGTACTTTTTTATTGCTAGCGGAATTCTTTTATTTTAGCTGATACGTTACTTACAATATATACATCGATCTTGTAACGATAATATATTTTTATATATTTGTTATATAGACCAGTAGGTGTGCTGTTTTTAAATTAAACTCTTATTTTTGAAACTTGGGTGTTTATTTTATATTTAAAAAATTCATTTAAGAGTTAAGCGATATTATTTAATTTTCAGTCTCCGTCAATTTAAAATAATAACTAATATTATTATTATCCCCATAAAGGTAAAAAAGTGCATAAAATAATCTTTTAATTTTTACCTTGTTCTTGAAATTTAACTTTTATTAAAATTTACTCAATTTGCATGCAGTAATAGAAGAACAGAAGAAAAAAGGTCCTTAAAATAACAACAGGGAGAGATAATTATTGAAATTTTAAAATTGAAGAAAACCTTCGGACTTGGAATCCCAAAACTATATCCATGGAAAAGAAACTGTATAGATATTTTTCCCCATAGGATCCTTATTATGCTTTTAGTTTTTTTTTTTTTTTTTTTTTTTTCTGGAAATTCCACCCGATGTTTCAAAAACATAATTTATTAAACTCAATAAATCAGCAAGCAAATAGTAAACTGAGAAAGAAAAGGTGCAACATAAAAATAATACGAAAAAATTATTGCTGTATCACATGGTACAATTTTCACATAACAAACGCATATTATGCAACAAATAGTACTTTAATCACTAGATCTTTCGACTATGAGATTTTGGTGTATCTATACGGTTTTATGTTCCGTGAGAGGTTTTTTTTTTTTTTTTTGTCCTTTGATGTATGTATGTATCGGCCAGAACTTCAAGTCGTGAATAAAAGACCAATATTAATATAAGAGCAAGTATGGGTGTTAAAACGAATATCGTAACAAAAGTAGACAAGAAGAGGCTGCAATGGTAAGGACATGTACAACGGATGCATGTGAATGGAATACCACAGCTTGTACTGAACTGGAAACCTGAAGGGAAAAACAGGAGGGGAAGACCGTGAAAAAGGTGGAAAGACAAGCTTATGAGGGACATGACAGCGAATGGAATGGACGAGGAAGAGGAAGATGCTCAGGACAGAGAAAGATGGAGACAAAACATAAAGGCTGTTTTTGGTTGAAAGGAAACCTTAACATTGAGGAAATTCCTCAAAAAAAAAAAAAAAAAAAAAAAAAAAAAAAGTATGTGTGTGCGTGTGTGTGAATCTTTGTGAAACAATAGGAGTATGTCCAACCGACTAAGCTGAAAGTTAGTAGGTATGTTATAAATCATCCTTGTCTGAACTATATAGATTTTCATAAGTGAAACAATTACGGCCTATAGCCTCAAATTATTTACAGCACGATAGCGTCAAAACGCCTTATTCGATTATTCTAAAAGTTCGTAGGTATGTTATAAGTCAACTTCAAACATTTTTTCGAGATGTGTATAAGTCTAGAATTTTTAATTATTTTCTAGGGACATATTTTAAACTTTTTTAATTTTATGGCCAATTGACTAAGTTTATTTTATGTATGATAACATCATTCCATGCCACCTTCCATTAATCAGTTAAACATTGCTAAGTATGTTATAGGTCACCATCCCACGATTTGTAGATTTTGCTGAGTGTAGGAATTTAGTTATTTTACAAGGAAACAGAAAACATTCTTTATCATTACGAACTATAGACTTAAATTCTACACACAATTAAGATATAAAATGGTAGCATGTTATAGGATATATATCTGTATCTATATCTATATCTATATCTATATATTAAGGTGTTTATGGCTGGTGTGAGGCTCATTGGTATTATTTATATAATACATTATTTTAATATATATATATATTAGGTCGTTGCAAAAGTTCTTGCGGACGTGGATCATTTTATTGCCTCCAAAGACGAGAGCTTCTATCGCCGTGGTATACATTTGTTACCCGAAAAATGGGCAAAGGTTGTAGAAAGTAATGGAGAGTATTTTGATTAAAAATTGTCATTTGATTTGATGTATTTTTAGGAAATGAAGCAATAAAAAACCGCACGAATTTATGCAAAGACTTAATATATACTTTTTCTCAGTTTTAGTTCTGTTAAGTCTTCCCAAATATTTTTTCTTATTAACTGTATTCTCAATAAACAAACTGTTTTTCATCATAAACGTTTTTCATTAAATGATTATATTAATGGTTGTATTAAATGTATATATTTCATTAAATCAAAATTTAAAATAAAATAAAGCTTAAATTTTTAAAAAATTAGATTGAGGGCTGATGGGACACGTAAATTATCCAATAAAGTAAATGAACTAAAGGTTCAGAATTTTGTCAATAAATGAAAGCATCTGATATTCAGGCGCATGTATTGGGATTTTTTTTTTAAATAGTTTACTTTGCAACAGCTATGAGGGTCTATTACGACATATTATTTAAACAACTTTTAAATTGAATTTCTTGCTATCATTATTCAAAATGCAACATAATACACTATTCTATTTTTTAAAATGCAATATTATCTTATTTTCGAATAAGGTTTCTGTTCCTATGATGAGAGTCATGCAGGGATATACTACGATTAGTGTACTGCAACAAGAATCAAATCATTCCTTTAAGTGGAAGGGATTTTTTTTTTTTTTTTTTTTTTTTTTATAAATATTTGTTTAAGCTAACACCTAATTCTATATTTCACGATGTTGTGTGCGTTTATGCAGCCTTTTTAAAATGTTGTTCATCTGCTACCATTATTTTGAATCGATTATGAGTAGTTAATTTACATTAGCCTAAATGCAATTCAAAATGGTATCCACGGAAATGGGGCCTTTAACATGGAGACAGTGATTCATGTCCAATTAGAGTAAAACTTAAATTTGAAGTGACAATTGTGAAATATTGCGTTAAAATGAGCTTTCAAATCTTAGGATATAGCTTCTGGATTTATTGCTACTGAGATTTATTCATTAAATCGCAATACATTTGATGGTGTTGATTTTCAGCCTTTATTTGCAAAAAAATCTCTCTATACTGAATTATGTTTTCCACATCATCACTATCACTTCCGTTAGGGAACTTTGAACAATTATAATAAAATGAACTTTGAAACCTTAGAATATAATTTCTGGATTTTATGCTGCTGAAATTTAATCATTAAATCGCAATACCTTTGTTGATGTTGTTTTTCTTCTTTTAACTGTTAAAGATTCTTCCTATACTCAATTTGAAATAAAAGTGTCTTCTACATCATTGCTAATACCTGCCTCAAGCAACTTGTAACCAAAAACGGCCAAGGTTTCGACAGTATTGATAAAACGAATTATACCTCAAACAGCTCGACCACATCCAAAAGAACAAAAAGAAATTCTATAATTCGTAGAAAGCAAAGAAAATGAAGAATTCTCACAAATATGCCTGAGAAAAAGGTAGAAACAAACAGTTCGTGAGACAGAAAATGTAATAGTAAAGTGTTTCTGTATGACTCCTCATAAGAAGAGAAAACCTATTCGAAAATAAGATAATATTGCATTTTAACATATTCTATTATGTTGTATTTTGAATAAGAACAGCAATAAATGTGCACTAAATTCAATAGAAAAAAAATATATATATTTAAATAATATGTCCCAATAGACCCCCAAACCCCACACCCGGGAACCAATAGGACGACATTTTGTATAACAATTGGGATTCTTTCTCTTTTAATAATTAAGCTATCACTAACATTTTGTATCTACACCTAGTAATAGAAATTTTTTTTTTAAATCATGTAGTTTTTCAAAAAGTTTAGAATTTTTGAAATTTGCTTTTTTTGCAATAGAAAAACAAAAAATCCCCCCCCCCCGTTAGCCCCCAGTCTGCCCCATAGATATACTACAAAGTAGTTGCTAAATTATTAACGGTACTTGAACCTTTTCAAGTAATTTTGAGTTTAAGGGCTTATAAAAAAAATAATCAAAAAAAAAAAATAAAAAATAAATAAATAAATAAAATAAAAATAAAACAATGTAGTAACGAACCATTTATATATTATTTATATATAATTATTATTATTATCAATTTGTTTTTCTTTTTTTTTACTTTTTTACATGCAATAATGTCTATTTTAAAAACTAAAAAAAAAAAAAAAGTAAATTGTGTCTATAAACAAAGAAACAAAAAATTATGTGTATAGGTTAATTAACATTTATTATGTACACTCATTATTACCCTTCGTGCGAAGCATGCTCGAAAACGAACGTTAAACGAAATGTATTCTTTAACGTTTATTTGAGTGATCCATAATTTTTATGTTGAGAGTAAGTACAATGTTTTAATAATTTTCAAGAATGAACAAAAATATTACCTTAATTATTTTGCTTGTTATAATCTATCTCGATAAAATAAACAGTTGTATGTTGTTCTTACACAAAAGGGGTTTATTTGCAAACTCTATAGAAATTCTTAAACTCATTTTCCCCATACCGATGTTGCAATTTACGGCACAGAAATGCAAACAGAAATTTACAAGCAAGAGAATAAAAGAAAAAAAAATGTAATTTTCAAAATAAAGAAAATGATCATAATTATTTAGTTGATGTAGTCCTGCTTACACGTAATTCTTGCACATGACTTTTCTTTAAATAAAGCCAATAAAACAAAGCTGTAATTTTGATTATTAACAAATGTTTACTCTCTTCTATTGAGATGAATATTTCTGTAATATCTTAATAAATAAACCTTGAAAACTGAAGTCTATAGATAAAATGCGTTGACATAAAATTTAACAGATTCAGAAAAAAAAAAAAAAAAAAAAAAAAAAAAAACATATTTCAATAAATATATATATATATATATATATATATATATATATATTTAATTATATTTATTTATTGTAGATATATTTGGTTCTACTTTACGTATAAATTTGAATAAAAATTATAAAAATTTACGACGTGAGAGAGGTGAAATCAGCGAAACAGCATGGCCAATAGTTAAAGCATGACATAAATAATCTTTTTTAAGCATATTTTCCCTTTAAAATTGGTATACTTGAGTAACACCGCGATAAATTATCTATATAACATTTCTTTATTTCTTTAAAAATGTTATGAATAAATTTTGACGAAACGATGTGATAGTGATGTAGGGTGTTATCCGATTGGGCAACCCACACCCAAAGCATAAATTCGACTGCTAGAGACAAAGCGATTATAAGTGCTTCGGCTAGAGATTTTGGCCACAAAAATTTAACCTAATACATTTGAAATGCTCATTTCTTTAAAGAAATTGAAAATTTATTAACATTTTGTGCGGAAGCATATGCTCAAAATCTCATATGTAGAACTTATTTTGAAGAGTATAAAGACAGTTAGGCCGAGCATTTAATGGTGGCGTGATTTAATTCTAAGAATTTTTAACTTAACGACGAAAAAAAAAAATATTAATAATTTCTAAAATTGAAATTATAATGCAAATGTCAAAGATTTAAATCTCTTTTAATAATAATAATAATAACAACAAAAAGTAAGAAAAAAACTGTAATTTTTCGGTGATTTTATTTAAGAGATTTTTCTGAAAATTATATTAGGCATGTAGGTGCTATCATGCAAATGTTCTGGGTGTGAAAACCTACTTTAAAATAAAGCAAGTAATACTAATAAATATAATAATTATATTAAATATAATTAATATGTATAATAATATAATTAATAAATATAATAATTATATTAAATATAATTAATAAATATAATAAAATAATTAATAAATATAATAATTATATTATAATATATTTCAAAAAATCTTTATTTTCGAAATAAAATGACAGATATTATTTAATGACATACCTTTTGAAAAATAGAAATGTTTTATGAAATACAACAGCTGTTAAATAACATCTAAATGCACATTGCTTATAAAATATACATAGTTTTTTTTTTTTTTTTCAGTTTTATATTTTGTCTGACTCTAAAATGTTCATTTCCAGCAAATTATAAATCATGATTAATGCACAGAAAGCCGAATCAAAACTGGAATTCATGTAACTTACGATGAACTTAGAATGAAAAATTGGATCTATATTTTAAATTGGTAGCAATATATTAATGAAAGGAAAATAATAAATGGAAAAATCAATACATTACTGAATTATAGTGTTCTTCATGTTAATCGACACACTACATAATGATAGCATTAAAATTGATAGAAAAGAATAATGGAAATACTATATTCATAAACTATAATATCTACTTATTGATAAAAGCATTTACCAAAAAAAAAAAAAAAAAATTAGTAATAGAATATAACTGTTTTCATAATAATCAAAGAAATATGAATTCAATACATTAAAACTGTTTATATAAATAACAAAGGGGCATCACGTTCTTGCAAAAAATATACGGTGGGCTTATTATGGCCTAAATCTGGCATTCTGCTGTTGCCAGTAGTTGCAGGCTGCAGCATATGATTCAAGCAGTGGACTGTTTACAGCTTCTAGTAACGATGGAAGTCGACAGTATGAAGAGTGGTGGCCAAGAAGGGGTACAGCAGTTCACTTACTTGACATGCAGGTTACTTCCACATGGCCAAAAGCACCATGGCTACCTTGCTTTGGTAATCCTCAGGGCATTAATTTCAGAACTTGAAGGACACTGCGGTTACTGCGTATTTCACACACATCAACTAACTTAATGCACACTACGGTTTTCGGTTGGCCCGAGTATCGAGTCCGCAGTCTTTCAATCACAAGCTCAACCCTCTGCCATACAGTCTACACCGACCATACAAAAATATACAGATGCATCATGAGATATAAATAGAAGATCTCTAAAATGTCTTAGACGCATTAGTTTTTTTTTTTTTTTTTTTTTTTTTTTTGTATGCAAAAATCATTCTAATTTACATAAGCAATTTTATGACTTATACAGTACTACACAAAACAAATATCTCAGCGATAACATGTTAAAGATATTTGTTTTCTTATATAATAATTAATATACATTAGCAAAAGTGTAATGAAAATTTTTTTGTATATACTTTCTGCATAAAATAAACAAAATATATTTAAAATTTATAATAATTTGGTAAAATACATAGTTATATAAAAAATTGCTGTTTCTATACAGAATTTATGAAAAATCAATTAAATTCCAAAAATTTTTTTTTTTTTTTTTTTTTTAATAACTAGGGTATACATATATGGATTAATTTTTTGTAAAATTATATTATCTTGATAAGTATATCCTTTTATATGATAATTTTTTCTCTTAAATAATAAAATTTGCAAGCACTTAAAAAAAGAAATTTTGTAAAGTATAAGATGCATAAATAAGTAATTTTTACAAAGTAAATAGCAATATTAATTCAACAAAAAGAGACAAAGCAATTTTATCTTCACGTCTTTAAAAAAATGTGTTGATATTTTTACCATTTATAAGTCGGCAAATATGGAAACAAAAAAATAATTTGGGATTATTCTTCTTATTTAACAGTGTTATTTTTTTAGCGGTGGTTCTTAAAAATACACACATATGTAATTTATGTTTCTAGAATAAATCTGACTCCGCTTTTTGCTTATAAAAGGAAAATATGGAGAAAATAAAAAAACAGAGTATAAACAATTTTTATCATTGTCTTTTCTGAAAAATTTAGCGCTTTCATTTTTGTAAATGAGGGAAATAATTAAAGATGCAATGTATTATTTTTAGTATTAAAATTTTCTTCTTATTAAAAACAAAAACAAAAACAAACAAAAAAAAAAAAAATCAAAATTAAACACTGTGAGATATGAAAAAGCTAGATATGGTAATTAAACATAATTTAGTACATTATATAATAGATCTGAAGTTATTTTTATTAAAAAAAAAAAACAATTAACAGTTTGAAAAGCACAAGAACATACACAAAATGCATAAAAATTTTTAACAAAGCAAAAGTAATTATGCTGTATAGTTTTATTTATAAAATTTTTAAACATTATTTTTTTAAGTCATTTTAACAAATAAAAAAAAAAAAAAATCCTATGCACACTTTTCTCTTTTTAGAGATACGCAGACAGTTTAAGGACATTCATCTTTGTCAATATGTCGTTTTAATTTTTTTTTTTTTTTTTTTTTTTTTTTTTTTAACTTAATTTAATATGAAGTCATTCGAGACTGTATTATAATTTTCCTGATGAATTAAAAACACCTTTTTGATGACTAAATTATTTAACTCATATATTAAAACATAAAAGTGTCACATTTTTCAAACCTGATTAGATATAATATGAAAAGGGATATGTAATCTATATGTATTTATGTTCTGAGCCAATGAGTATGTATATTTAACAGAAATAATCCGGATTATTTCTCAGTTTGACATCAGTTGTCAGTTTACTCCTAAATATAACTCAAAAGTCTTAAAATAAATATTAAAAATAAATATTAACAAGGAAACTCTGTGAAGTGCTATTTGCGGACTGGCATGAAATATTCTCCAAAATTAGTTTACATTACACTTCATTCACTGGTAAAACGTTAGCTGCTGAAGGCCACACACACACACAAATATATATATATATATATATATATATATATATATATAAATAAATAAAATTATATATTTAAAAATTTTTTAAATGAAAATGTCATAACTTAACTAAACTGTAAAAAAAAAAAAAAAAGAAAAAAAAAAAGAAAAAGAAAAAGAAAAAAGAAAGAAAGAAAGAAGAAAAAAAAATCTGTAAAAGACTAAAAAGTAAAATTCTACGTGAAAATGTTTTCAAAAACTACAGGAAGTTAGTTTCAAATTACACCTCAATCTGCCATATGAAAATATATATATATATCTATAACCACTGGCACAGATTTCATCGGTTGGTTGCATTTTTCTTTATTTGTCTGTTTTGCATATGAAAAGTTAAAATCAAAGCAGGACTGATATAGGCTAACTAGCAGTACAAAACGTACTTCTGTGGTTGAGATGTAATATCGGCACCTATAAAGCGGTAGGCTCTGATTAATTATATCGGCACCTATAATGCGGTAGGCTCTGATTAATTCTTGGCTGGTAGAACTTATTAGAGTAATTTATTTAATGCAAATATTTTTACGGTGTGCACTACAAAATTAATCTTTGCGTACGAATATTCTCTGTATTGTTTTGGTACATATAATTTTCCTTCACAAATGTTTCGTATAGCATACAGATATTTTCCGGAAAAAACATATATATATATATATTTTTTTTTTTTTTCAGTATAAAACTCATTAATTAGTGTGAAGAATCTTCAAAATATCGCGCAGCTTTGTTTAAGTGTGACGTTATTATGTTTTTTTTTTTTTTTTTTTTAGGTGTGTGAATATAACTCCGCGCCCTTTTTGCTCGTATCATTAGTAGTACTGCTTACAAATACTATAAATTGGCGATGCTTATAATTTATAGTTTTTGAAGTCAGATGTAAAATTTCAGCATAAAAATGTCGAAATTTATTTCAAAAAAACACAATTTCAGGGTTAAACACATGTATTTAAAAAAAAAGAGCCA
Organism: Salticus scenicus; assembly: GCA_963930645.1. NCBI lineage: Eukaryota > Metazoa > Arthropoda > Arachnida > Araneae > Salticidae > Salticus > Salticus scenicus. The sequence goes on along the minus strand of OZ005654.1, from coordinate 81,478,790 downwards.
TGAAACTCCAAAAAACAATTTGCGAAATGCTGCTTCAAAGGCAAAAAAGAAAAATTTTCTTGCATAAAATAGTTACTTAAAATAAAAAATTGATTTATTATGAGAATCTCAAATCTGAAAAAGCTTGAGTGAAGCCCGGTGAAACTAGTTCGTCACAACCAAAACGAGATGTCCATTGCAATAAGATCATACTCTGTATCTGGTGGAATCAGAAAGATGTGGTATCTTATGAACTGCTGGAATCAGGTAAAACTATGAATGGCGAAGTACACTTACAGAAACTAATACGTCTGTAACAAGTTACTGGATAAAAACAAACAGAAGAGTGAATAGGCACTGAAAAATATTTTTTCATTATGACAATGCAAAACCACAAGTTGCAAACATTGTTTGCTGCGTGTTAAAAATATTGTTCAAAATGACAGGATTAGGAAGTTCTATACTAGTTGATATTTTCACCATACATAGTACTTCTGGATTACTACTTGTTCTGTTCAATGCTGTCGTCCCTTTCTAGATAGCAGTTCAGTTCTCGCGCAGAAATAGAAAATTGACTGAATGATTGATTTACAAAAACCAGGAGGGAATCCGTCAATTGCCTGATAGATGGGCGAATGTTGGTTGCAGACAGAGCATACATTCCATAAATATTTCTTTCGTTTTCTAAATTACAAAATGTGTTTTATTTTACCAAAAAATCTGTAGTGACTCCGTTCGACATTCCGAACATTGAGTAAATAACGGATTCGTAGATAAAGTAAAGTAAGAGGAGTTGTTAAATATACAAAAGGCAGGATTATAATAGGGTGTTTGAGTATTTTTCTTTATAAAGCACAAAATGTTTAATTTAACGCTATTTTACCGAACACGTAGATCATAATGATAAAGAATGTTTCGTTGTGTACCTGTAAAAACCTACAAATACTATATTCACCAAAATGCTTATAGTTAGTGCAACAGTGACTTATAATATTTATATAAATTTTCAGCTTCATCGGATAAGGCATTTAGACGCCATAGCACGTTAAAGTTTGAGACTATATATGTCACAGTGATAAAGAAATTTGGATTCTGGCATTGTAAAAAGAACCATAAGTGTTAGATTATCTAAAATTCATAATGTTCGCGTAACGGTGACGTATAACATGTATATAAATTTTCAGTTCATTTGAATACGGTGTTTAGTCGCTGTCGCACTTTAAATAATTTGAGTCTTTAGGTCTTAATGACGAACAATTTTTATTTGTGTCCCTGTAAAACTAGTTATGTGCTAGAGTCACCAAAATCTATACAGTTTGTGTGATGGTGACCTATAACTCGTATATAAATTTTCCACTTAAATGGATAAGGTATTTAGATACTATCGCACTTTAAATAATTTCACCCCATAGGTCGTAATGATACAGAATTATTTGTTGTGTCCCAGTAAAAAAAACTGGATGTGTTAGATTCACCAAAATCTGTGCATTGCATGCAACTATTACCTATAATATGTGCATAAATTGATTGTCCAGTTTAATAAGGCGTTTTTTTTACCTGCTAGCATAATAATTATCATTACTTCTGATGAGTTCTCGTCTATTGGCTGAAGTCTATTTATCGTCTATTTATTTAAACAAGATTTTTCAAGTAATGAAGTGAGTGTTTCTTTTTTTCTTCTTTAATTTTATGTTTCAATTCCTGTCTTAAATTTTCAGGGGTCCGTCTAACTTTAAATATTATACTCTTTTTTAAAACTGTACTTTTGTAAAATTTCACTTTTTTCATATTTACTGAAAAAATATATCTATATATAATGTAACACTATTATTGTTTTATTGAACGAGGTATGTGCAGTAAATTTATATTATTAAAAACAGGTCTTATGTATACAAAAGTTATACTTTTGTAAAGCTTGTTTTCTACAAATTTAAATTTTGTGAAGGGAGCAAAACTGAAATTCACAATTTCGGCTTAGATTTATTTTATTTTATTATTATTAATAAAATTATTACATTTTTGATTTTCTTTTAATTGCAGATTTTAATTTTTGTTTACATTAATTAACACTGTCAATTTCCGCTTAGATTTATTTATTTTATTATTATAATCACTAATTATAATCATTTTGATTATCCTTTAATTTCAAATAAATACTCTTAGCTAATAAATAGGCAATCACAGGGATCTAAACGTTGGTTTATGAAAATTTTAAATAGTCGATTTTTCTATCTTTATTATTATTAAATTGTATGAATTAAAACTAACTAAAATTTACATAAAATATTTTAATACAATTTTAAAACATATATAATTAGTATAGTGTTTTTTTTTTTTTTTTTTTTTTTTTTTGAAATCTATGAATGTTATGTATGAACTGTTTTCCACATGGATACATCTTAGCATCTGTTGATTAAAATTACACCAAACTCCATAAACAATTGATTAAGAAAAATAGTATGTTCTATCTAAAAGCGCTACTTGCAGTTATTTAACATGCACTAAAGTGTTATACAGCTTCTCCGAATAAAGGTTTTATTTACAGAATTTGCAGCAATTTTAATTAACAGATGTTGAGGTGTCATGTAAAAATATCTGAAAGTGAGTAATGAGAGCATCGCCTGTCGGCTGATACACACTCTTAACTAATTCAGCATTCGTGTTTATATTGGATTTCTCACATATTAAATTTAGTGCAGTTGTATGTGCTATGAAATTTAGCTTTCCTCGAAAAACTGAAGTTGAAAATTTTTACGAATCTAATATTTTCGTATATTGAGTATTAAAAAAGTAATAAAATTAGTAATAAAAAAAGTCTAAAAATTAAGTAAAAAAGGATATTCCTTTTTTTTTTTCTTTTTTTTTTAACAAGGGAATTTTTTCTTTTTTAAATTATTAGCAATATTTCAGAAACAAAAATTCAATGGAGATAGCTTTTTTTCTTGAATTTCAACGTTTATAAGACATAAGAAAAGCCGTTGAAAACTGGTATAAAAAGCACGACAGTATTGCGATTCTGAACAATCATTTTACAACTGTTTTTTTTAGGTTATAAAAAAACGACAGAATTGCGATTTCGTACAACCCTTTTACAACGGTTTTTTTTTACGTTGTAAAATGTATTAAAACAACCGTTGAAAGATGAGGAAATCAACGAGACATATTTTCAGATTATTAACGTTACGGAAAAACTATAATTCAACGGAATGCATTGCCGTTTGTTCAACGTTGAAAATACCATACTGTGCTACCTGGGTATTGCAGACCAAAACCCGGTTGCACGTCACAGTTGAGAGGACCACATTTCTGATCCTTAGAAAGAAAGGAAAATGCGTAGATCTCGATTGGTAAGATTAATCAGTATATATCGTATATATTAATAGCGAAGAGCAAAAAAATATTACACTTCACTTTAAGCGGATTTGTGCGCTACCACTTTGACTGCAGCATTCGTGCCTAATTTTTTCGCCTGACGAAATGTCGTGTGCTCTTTCGACCCGAAACAATTGTTGCAAGATTATTAGATTTTATGGTGTTTTTACAAAGTTTGTTACAAAGTTCTTTTTATATTTATTGAAAATCAAATGGTAATGCAATAGAAAAAAAATAAATAAGTATATTAAATTTAAATTTAAAAACATATTTATAGCAGTTATGTTTATGTATAATTTTTATAGAATGCAACTTTTTACTTTTCATTTTTCTTTTTTTTTAATTAATTCCTGTTAAAAAATTATTATTATTATTATTATTTATAGCATTTACTAAAAAATAAAAATAAATAAATAAATAAATAAAAAATAGGGTAGTATATAGTAGAAGGGATGAGACTGATTAAAGCTTAATTAAAATTTATTTGTTTTCTATTTATTTAATTCCTTTTAAAAGAAAATACACTTTTTATTTTATTTATTTTATTGCGCGGAATCAAATCGTAATATGGTGTAAAGAGAGGGGACTATAAAGTACATGATTTAAAAGCTAAAATGTTTATTAGATGTTGAAATACAGTCGTCTTTAAAATCGTAGTTCTTAAATAATAGCAGATCCACTTGTCATTGATAAATACCCAAATTGAAGTGCCCGAAAAGACCTTTCTGCATTCAGCGGGAACCTGGACCAAATGAAATGCGGGTAGAAAAAGGGCTGTCGTAGGCAGCGGCTAAGGTTAGAACAATTTCAGTGTAGTTATTTTTATTTTTATTTTTTATTTATAAGGGAATATAAAAAATAAACAGTGATTGATTTCTTCTGAAAATGCATTTAAATATATTGACCAGCCGAAGCGCGCCAATAAACACATGAAAATAACTTCAGGAGTTGCAATTCCAGTAAAGCATATAAAAAATATAAAAAAAGAAATAAACTATGGATTTTCCTTCGCGGTCAAGTCTATAAACCGTCAAATTATCGTCAAAACATGTAGCTAAGTTATATATATATATATATAAATGATAGATATCGTAATAAAATATAACCTTAAAATTCAACAATTAATAGATACAAAAAAATACCAACACAACAATATATGTAAGCGTTAAAAAAAAAAAAAAAAAAAGTTAAAGTAGTTATAATAAATAGAAAAAATATTAAGAATTATATAAATAATAATATATTCAAACCGAAAAAAAAGTTTAAAAAAAAAAAAAAAAAAAAAAAAAATGATACTTTTCTGTTTTCGGAATCAAATTCATGGAGATTCCAAAAAAAAAAAAAAAAAAAAAAAAAAATCAAACGCATCAATTGCGTCCAAAGCATATTTCCTCCCAAAAAGCATAAAAATAGCAATTGCGTTCGTAGGTTTTAGTCCCTCCTAAACCCTAAGTACAGAGAACGATAGAACAATCTTCAGGTACGATGACGGCATAATGTAAAATTCGGTACAAAAGCGAACTTTTTAAGACGCAAACATATTGTCGAGTGCCAGCTGATGTCACAACTAAAAAGTATTTTTTTTAATTTATGCATAATGCATACGCATATTTTAGGTAACAAAAGATTTATTAGCGAATCAGCTTAAATTTCCTTTATTAGGTGACGCTTTAATTTTAAAAGTTATTTCTTATTGTGACGCAATACATTTAACAAAGTAACTAGACTGTAAATGTTCAATGTAACGGTCGTCAATCATTAGTATGATTGTCAGTCGTTCAACATTAGAAATTCTCCTTAATAAAACTTCAGTATTCGCAATATGGCGCCATTTGATCAGGCGGATCTGTTTAAAATGTAAGAGGATACGATACTGTGAATACTGCGCGATATATTGGTGCAAAGTATAACTAAGTTTTTCTTGTATATGTAAAAAAAAAAAAAATTCCATGCTGTTCTATACTTTTCAGTGAAAACCGCATAGAGTTAGAGTCAATACTTTTTTAATAATGTTTTTTTTTTTTTTTTTTTTTTTTTTTTTTTTAATGTGACTTTTGGATTACATCATTTTACTCGTATGAATTATTTTGCTTATTATATTTGTTAACCCATTAAACGCCGCTATATGAATTCCACTGAAAATTTATAAATGGATTTCAATGTGCATTTCTAATCATATATACTTAAAAAAAATATATATATATATTTTGTTAGAAGATATGACATGTTTCCAAATGGGTGATTTGACATCTAATTGGGGTAGAACAAATGTAGAAAAAAAGGCAAAATCCTCTTTAATTAGTTTTCTTGATCCCTGTTAGTTATAATTTAAGAAAAGAATTGTTTTATTTCATATCCAATGTTTTAAACCCCTGTACTCGAATTAGTTATTTTTCTTGATTTTTTTTTTTTTTTTTTTTTTTTTTTTTTTCGTCGCTGATGTTTTGCAGAAAAACAAACATCTTTGTTTGAATAATTGAAAAAAAAAAAAAAAAAAAAAACGAAGCTGGGAATTTTAATATTTATTGTAAAAAAGAAAAAATAATATATTTATCTTAATTACTTGCAGGGGAAAAAAATCTTAAAAAATTGTTCCCACAGCGGGAGCTTTGACGCCTAATGGGTTAAATGAAAATAAAAAATTAATATTTGTGTTAATAATACAGAATACTAAATGAAACATCTTGATAAGTAAACATATTCTGTACTTCCACGTGAGATTAATAGTTTAATATCTGTATAATGTGTCTCTAACGTGGACCAGTTAGGATTATATTTTGTAGAAACGATATGATAGTGACAATAAAGTAAGCAAAGAATTCTTTCCTTTCTAGAAATTATCATTTTTTACCTTCCGGTATACAAGGGGGAGGGGAGGGTGACAATGAACGTTTTTAGTAATTTTTCTCGCGAGCGCAATTGATGCATTTTTAACAATAGGGGGGATTAACGTAAGCGCAATTGATGTGTTCCTGAAGAATTACCCAACAAAAAATATCAAGTTAAAGCTTTGAAAACATCGAGATCTACTTGAATAACATTTCGTTTCGTTTTTAAGAACTCCTATAATGTGGCTTGTAAATATCTCAACATTACCACACGCGACGCGGAATTTTCTTACGAATGAAAGATTGCTTTGAAATGAAGGAGCGGTTTGTCCAAACGACGCTTCTTTTGTGAAGTAGTTAACGCTATCTCCCAACAGCTGCTATGGATTTAGAAGTTCAGCTGGACGGGTCAACTTTTGAAAGAAGAGCCAGCCAGCTAAGCAATACAAAATACAAAATTGCATTTTTTTTTTTTTTTTTTTTTTTTTTTTTTTTTATAATTATTATTATTAATTATAGAGTTTCATTCATTTTTAGAGTTTTATCATAAAATGATTCAAATTGCGCGTTCCAATAGCACAATTCTTAGCAGCCGATTTTAGGTTGTCAGTACGGGGGTGAGATTTATTGCTTATAACCGGTTGAAAGCGAGGGGTGGGGGGAGAGTAGGGAGCCTATATATTCATAATATGATAATAAAGGCTTCCTACCTCATACTAGTTTTAAATGGTAAATTATGTTCACGTCATCTCAAACTGTGTAAATCCGTTCGAAACCGGAAGTAGAAAATTTTTACGAATCCAATACTTCCTTATATGAAAATAGAAAACAATTATTATTAGATTTCTTTGTTTGTTTATTTGTTTATTTATTATTATTATTATTATTATTATTATTATTATTTTTTTTTTTTTTTTTTTTTTTTTGTGGTAAATGTTCATAAATTTAATACAAAGAGAGTAATCAATGCAAAAGAAACTGTAACGGGAAAATGCACAACACTTCTCGTAAGAAAGTAAACAGTATTATTATTATTTCATTTGAAGGGTGGAAAGGGAATGTAAATGAAAGACCGAAAATTGGTCTAAGGATTTTTCTCTACTGATATATATACGAAAAGGCATATATACAAAAATGATATTTATTACTATATTTACAGGAAGTTTCCGATGTTCAAGGGTACCATTCTTTCCGTTACCGTTTTTTCCGTTAACTATATAGTCTTTAATTAAATTTTATTCTTTTACAGAAGGAAAATCACTATTTTAAGAAATCCATGTCAATATAATTGTACCTTAGCCCCGTACGTTTAAGGGGACCTAACACCTTTTCAACATCATTTTTAATTAATTAATTAATTAATTTTATTATTATTTATTTATTTATTTAAGAATTTTATTTATTTATTTTTTCTACAGTTTTCTATGTTTTGTCACCAATTTTTTTGTTTTATCTTTTAGAATATATATATATATATATATAACTAAGAGATAAAAACGCGATTTAAACATTTAAAGGCGATGAATTTTCCAATTAAAAAAATCGTAAGTTATTTGGACTTTACGATTTACTTAACACGGCAGAATAGGGCAAAATTGAGCATAAAAGTCCATTTTGAGGATCATAAATATATCAGACAAATTCAAAAAACATTTATGATACTTGTTTGAACATGATTGACTACAAATATTCTAACAGAAAAATTTCGTAAATTATTCGTAATTTAAGATTTTATCAACATAGCAAAATTAAAATTCTTTCATATAAATAGGAATTTTGTGGATTCTTGCATTGGAAATAGTAGCATGAAAACTAAACTACGAAACTGACCCTAATAAAATAAATTAATAGATTAGAATAAGATAAACAAATTGAAGTGAACGGTGGATAGCCTATTAGGCGGGGATTTTATTCTGTCACTTTGTCAAGCGTTTGATCAAATTCATTTCTCTTTATTAAGACTTTATTTCTATTCATTTATGAGAACATATATATGGTGGGTAACTCAGCGGAGTCCATCTATGCCAACTACTTTTAAATTGAGATGTACCGTTGAAATTACTATTACCTGGTTTTAATGCCCGATAATTCGATTTCGATTATGAATATTTTTGAAAGTTTAAAATTATTAGGAGTGTCTTGAAGGAAGGGGGGGGGGGGCGGGAGGAGCAGGCGAAAGGGCAAAAATGTAGAACAACAGTTACAGCGATTAAAATTGATATAATTAGCTTTTAAGGCCCGATTAATCGATTGCGAATATTTTTGAAAGTGTAAAATTATTAGGAGGGACAGAAAGGGGAGGGGTGAAGGGACAAAAATGTAGAAATGGAGTTAGAGAGTTGACAATTGGCATTATTAGATTTTAAGACCCGAGAAACCGATTGCAGATATTTTCAAAAGTGTAAAATTATTAGGCGAGACGGGAAAGGAATGCGAAGGGGCTGCTGTAGAAATAGTGTTAGAGCGTTTAAAATTGGTATTATTAAGTTTTAAGATCCGACAAATTGAACGGTGTTCAAATTTCGTACGGGTGTTTCGGGTCCGGGGAAAACTACGAACAAACTACGGAACGTCTTTATTCTTTTGAATTTTACAGACTTTCGAATTCCGATACTCAGTTCATATTTTCCATTAAGAATTTTTAACGCTATTCAGATTGGATTTTTGCAAGTTTCCCCAAAAACCACAGGAAAATCAGATAAATCTTATTATAGGAATGCTTATATTATTTTTGTAGCTTCTATTTAACATAGTTTCAAAAATAATATATTACTTTAAAACTTATTTGAATTGAAATTGAAGAGCAGATCTCGCAAATTTGTCACCAGATAGCGCTTTAATATAATAAAATTTCACAATCTCCAATACTAATTATGATTAAATTGCTTATAATATATCATTCCAAAAATATTTTAAAGTACTTTTTATTGCGGACTTTTAAACTGATATAAGCCGTTCAAATTCTGTAACTACGGAAAACCCAAAACGCCTTTATACTTTTAAATTTTGCAGAGTTACAAGTTCCGATACTTGGTTAATATTTCGCACAAAGGATTTTTAACGGTATTTAGTTCGGAATTACACAAGTTTCGAAGAAAACTACGGAAAAACTTAAACGCATTTATTCTTTTATATTTTGCAGAGTTTCGAATTCGGATACTGTTATATGCCTTATTTTTATAATCTTACGCTAAGCACCATGAATAATCAATAAATTATTACATACTGAAGGGAAGTTCTATACAGAGCAAAATATATTCAAAAAGTTAAGTTTAAAATTTTCCATAGAACGACTATATCAACAGGAATTATAGTAGCAAGATAATAAAAAATGAGTCATTTCTGAGACACTGATATATGGCATCATACATAAGAAATCTGAACATAATATAACAGAAAATAATAAGATAATAATATTTAGAAGAAGGAGCAGATGCCATCGTGATTTAATAGGTTTTAGTTGGTCGATAATGGCAGGCGTTCGACTTTCCCAAAATCATCCGAGAGATCAAAGGTCAAATAAAGATAATTACAGAAAAAATTAAGAAAGCAAAAAATTAGTGAAATTTATCAATAAATCATTGAAAAATTAAATAAATAAATAAATAAAACAAAATAACGGAGTAAATATATGACAAAAATGTAGATTTTTATTTTTTATTTTTTTTTAAGATCATTGTGCCCAAATCCCAAATGCGACCTGATTTTTGGTAAGTTTATCGTATTTAGGAAATTTATGATATGTTAGTAAATAAATAAATATGAAAAGAAAGAAAAAAGAGTTGAAAATTATACGCTTAAATCTGAACTTGTGTTTGGGTCATTTTTTTTCAAGAAATTAAAAAATTGTCTTTAATTTATGAAAAAATATACCCGCGTCGCATTTAGGATTTCTTTTTTTTTCGAATTTTAGGTACTATATCCTAAATGCGATGTTCAAACTCTCTAACTGCGATAATGAATTTAACGCACTGGAATTACTTGATGAATGTTATTAACAGTTTACAAAGAAGGTTAAAAACTCAGGAGTCAAAGCAATCAAACAGGAAAATATAGGAATATTTTTCACACAAAAGTAGGAACATAATTTCAAGAGAAGATTGAGAGGTTGAGTAAAAACAAACTTTCTCTAACATTATTTTGTAATCTCGGAATGATTAAATGACTTCGTAAACAAAACACCCTAATTTAATCTCATCTAATTTAACAGATAAAATGAATGTACTGATATATTACTGTTTACTTTTTATATTATTTAGAAAAGAACATATTTCCAAATTTACCATCTCTTGCTTGTCTAACTTTCATACCAGTTTATATCATTTAACATGAATCCACATATTATATTCAAAATAATGACACCTCTTTTACATCATAATGCTCAAAAAATCAAAAAGAAAGAAAAATCATGAACCTTCAATTTAACTACATGTTAGTTAACTACATGTAGTGCCTATTTAATGAATTGTGCCCCCCCCCCCCCCAACTTTCCCATACTTCCACAATAATAATAATAATAATAATAATAATAATAAGTGAAAATTAATATTGAAATGGTAATGGAATTATGAATTCTTTTAATGCCTAGCAGGGAAAGCAGAAAATAAGTAAGAAGAACTTAAACTGAAGTACCAGAATATAGGAAATGTAGGAAAATTTTTGTGAAATATAGGGAAAATGTAAAGAATTATAAACTATAGGAAAATATAGGGCATTTTTCATGATTTTTTGAAATATATAAGAAAAATAGGAAATATAGGAATACTTTCAGCCCTGAAAACTGTTATTGACTTCGGTTTGGGTCTGTCTGTTCGTCTGTTGATCCGTCTGTCTGTCCGTGCACCAACTCCCATAAATATTCATGGAAATTCTTGAAACTGATATATGTTATTCAAGTTCACTATAGCATGTTCCTTATTGAAAATGGAGTGCATACTTCTACTTATTTGTACATAGGGGCACCCAAAAGTATTCCATAGCATTGTGTTCTATGCAAATATTTATACTCCTTACACATAGTAGAATATTGAATTTTTCATTTTTTCCTGCGATATGTTAAAAATAATTCATATATACATAAATGAAACAGAAAAAGAATTATTTAAAAAGAAAAAAACAATTTTAAAAATAGAAGAAACATAATGCCACTAAAAGTTATTAAAATGCTGTATTTCATTTATAAAGACCACCAAAATTCATTTCCGGTGACTTTTTTTTTCGATTTTAAAATCTACATACCGGAGAGAAAGGGTAGGGGATAGAATAAAGATATACATAAAGAAACATTTTCTTGGTATTCTAACTATTACTATCAAATATATATTTTTACTTTGAACAGAGAAAATCAATTTTGGTATATAAATTATTTTTTTCCTATACTGTGATTTTAAAAGTTATGAAAAAAAAAAAAAAAAACTAACATAAAATAGACGATGACAGCGTCAACTGTTAGGCGACTGATTATCAAACGTAATCAGCTTTAGTTTAAATCAAAATTCAGTTAAATTCGTCCATTGGTTCTGGATACAACCGACCAAATACAGAATTTTTTATACACACAGAGAGAGAAACACACAGATATTTTCTAAAAATAGTCATATCGATAATCATATCGTGTTCAAAACGTCTTAAGACGTGTAACTATATCAACGGTCGAAATTTTCCACAAATTGAATACGTTCTTCTTATATATAGATAGACACACATACACAAAAAAAAGTGGGGGGGGGGGGGCACAAATTAATCATACATTTTATTACGTCTTTATTTTCAAAACATAAAAGTTTTACTCTTAAAGTACATTTTATGTTGTTAAAGCTGAAAATTTTCTTTATTTCTTTTTTTTTTTTTTTTTCAAGATAATTTTCAAAGGATTTTTTTCAGAACATTCTTTAGAACTTTCCAAAACAGGACTCTTTGTGCCGTGTCCTTTTATTTCATTTATAAAGAGATTTCTTATTAAAATTTCTTTAAAAATGCCGATACTGTTATTTACATCGAAAATATATAAGAACAGAGAATCGATAACTGAAATTGTTTACATAGATAATTACATGTAAACAATTTAATATACGTATTAAGAGTATTTCAGTAAACTTAGATATTAAAGATTTTTATTACTTTTTCCAATATATTTATTAATTTCATAAATTGACAATCTAAATCATCTTGTAGAAATGACCGTATTTACTTGTTTGCTGAAGTAATATTAATAATGATAGATCTGGGCTTCTAAAACAGCAGTTTTTAACCTATTAATTATCATTTTTGACAACTCCTTCCCCTTCTCGGCCTCATCAGTGGTCAAGCAGTTCTGAGAACAAAGCTAGTAGACGAGAAGCACCGCGTTTCCCAGGTCGCACTCGTCGACCTGGCCGTTCGGAGTTTTCTGTGGCTTTCTCCGAAACTAGTGTAAATACGGGTTAGGACTCCTTAGGAAGATTCTCATGGAGCGCGTTCCACCTATAGGCCTAGAACCAAGTGTAGTCAATTGACCTTAACTCCTTCAACGAACAAACAAATTCCTCTTCTCTTTTCGTGTGTAAAATTGAATACTGATATTAATCGGACTCAAACAGTGGGTAATAAATAAATAAATAAATAATGGACAAACATATACAGAAAAATTTAAATTAAAGAGAAATATTTAATTAAATGTCTGTATTTTTAATAGCATTAAAAGTTTGCTTCTTTTTAAATATTAGTATATTTCGCCTTACTAACCCATTTAAAAGAAACTTTCAGCATGAAATTTTTGTGCTATGGGCTGAACTGAATGAACAAAAGCTTTTCTGTCGGTATCACTTTTCTTGAGAATAGAATTCCCGAAAGTTGCACCCATACTCCAAACCGCCTTGACCGTGAACAATAGCTTTTCTGCCTCAACCTATCTTTATAGTCTATAAAGGACAGGTCGTTTAGCTTTTCTCTTGCCAAATGGGAATTGTATGAAGTACAGTAGATCCTGCTGGTAGTGGTAACCCATCAGTAAAGAAAGAGAGAGAAGAAAAAATAAATAAATAAAATAAATAAAAAACGATGTACTGTAAAATTCAAATATATGATCAAACTAATTTTCGCGTTTGAAATTTCGACCTGTTGGAAGTTTGAAGCATCCAGGCAAACATATATTTTCGCCCCCGTGAAAAAATAAAAATAAAATAAAATAAAGAAAAAATAAAGAAAAAGCTATGGTGACCGCCCCCGCTGACCCAGTTAAGCAGACACCTATGCCAGAATTAAATCAAAAGACGTGATTTTAATATTTTGTGCAAGTTTTGCTTAAAACTTTAAACTCATTTTTCTTCGAATTCTTTTTTATAAGTTCTAATTTTAATTCCTAAAATTTTTCATTTTTATCTAAGATTGTTTTGAAAGAAATTTAAGGAAATATAATTATCATTAAGAAAATTAAGCATAACATAAAACAGCATATTATTAACTTAAAAATATTTATTTATTCATTTATTTATTTAAGATATATTAATTTTTAAGCATGGCTATATTTCTATTAAATTTTAAAATAAATGATTTTGTCATATTGAGTGAAATGTATGAAATATTACGCCGCACGTGAAAATAATAATAATAGAAAATTGAACAATAAATGGAAAAAATAAATTTTCGTCTTCTGGGCCATCTTATTCATAAAATTCTGCAATTAAGTAAGTAAAATTACTATTTTGATTTTTGTTTCGAGTGTCAGTATTATAAAGTCGAGTAGAATAACACAATTCTTTTGCAATCAAAGATGGAGAATTTTCGGAAAATTTACTTTTTAAGAACTTTTTTCTTTTCTTTTCTTTTTTTTTTTTTTTTTTTTTTTTTTTTTGTTTATATTGTAGTTAATGCAACACACACGGTTATTACAATGACATAGCTGCAAAGTTTACTGGAAATAATTTCTATTGCAGTATTTTGCATCAAATATACAGAAATACTTGAAAAATTATATCAATAATTACACTTTTAATCAATTATCGATATCTACACTAATAAAAATTTCAAAAGAAAAACTACTGATAATCATTTGTCTTTAGTTATTTATCGAAAATTACAGAGAAAGTAAATGGAGATATTAAAAAATCTATTTTATATAAATTTTAATGACTATAATTAATTATTGAGGAGAATATGTTTGTAACTAAGAATGCTTTTTTTTTTTTTTTTGGAGAAGTTAAATAAACAAAATAAATAAAAATACATAATAATTTCGATTACTTACTTTTAACTAAGAATTATTGTAAATTTACAGAGAACATGGATAAATATTTTAGTGAATTTAAATAAAACTTTATTACAGTATACACATTAAGTAACCCCAGCAAGATAAGTATCACAACTCAAAAATGTAGTATAAAAAAAAAAAAAAAAAAAAAAAAAAAAAGAAAGGAAAAGAAATCATCTTAAAGGTAACAATAAAAACATTGACTAATCTACAACAAAACGGATATAACAGCTTCTCAGGTAGATAAATTGCGAAAAAGAGTAGAGAGGTGATGCTTTACGTGCACGTAGGGGTACTTCATATACATTTTTCAATACTGGAGTAATTTTTACTTAAATTTAACCAGCTCCGGATATGTTGTCAGGACAATAAAAATCTCGGTCGAGTTCGTAGATGAGGCATCCAGCTCAAAGGGGGTGGAAATGGTGGGGGATAGGAATTTTCATTTGCCCATAATTTCTTTAATATTGAAAATGGGAAAATACTTCAAATCAGGCGAATTACCGCCTTATCGTAAAGAACAACTTTTGTATTTAAACTTTTTCAATAACTTCAATTGCTTAAAAGTTACAAGTTAAAAAGTGATTTTTCGACAATTGTGATGAAGCCGACTTTTTCTATAGCTTTAATTTCTTAAATTTATAACCTGATGCTTATGTCACGTGCAAACGATAATACGAGTAAAAAAGATCACTGCAAATATAAAAACCATGGTAACAGCTTTAATTAATTATTTAAAAATATAAAATTGAAATAATACGTTAGTCTTGGTAAAAATATCGTTTGTGGGGAATAGTTTAGAACGCCGGTTTACGCAAGAATTTAAAATTTACGATTGAAATTGAGAGTAATACGTTACAGCTTCCTTTGATTTTTTATCTTGTGGAAACAAGATATTGGTCTGTGAACAGATATGAGGTTTTTGCGTGGGAAGAAAATATAATGACGTCAAAACTACCATTTTTCATCGCCGAGCTCGCGAAATTTTGTCATCAAATAACGAATTTCGTCACCAAGTCAAAAATTTCGTCAACAACTATCAAATTTTCACAAATTTCAATCCTAAGTCGCAAGTTTTGTCACCAAATTGTATATCTTTATGTCTTCTATTTGTTGAATGATTATGAACATGGATTTTTAAAAAACTGAATCATTTACTGATCAATAAATCTAGACTGAAATTTTTAGTAGAATGAATAGTACTAGTTGATAATTACATTTCTTAAAAACAGAATACCGACGTAAATAATGCAATGTGTGGGAACAAAGCCGTTGGCAGTTGGCTAAGTATGTATTAATGCATATGAAATATTTCTTTACTTTTGAAACATTAACGTAAAGGAATCTACCTTTGCCTTTAAGCTTGCCGAAAAGGGATTTTTTTTTTTTTTTTTTTTTCTTTTTAGATCACAGACAGAGGAACTATAACCAAAATAAAGAAAATTAAGGCTTTTATTATATTATGACTTTTTTAAGCTGAGATCAGTTAAAAACTGACTAATTTTCTTGCATATTTTTTCATTAATTTTCACTTGCATGTGAAGTTTTTCATGAATTGTTATTCCCGAACAAGAAAATTGAAGAGTAGTTTTCGCCGTTCTATAAAGTTCGATTTTTTTTTCTATGAATGTTTTTAACTGGTTTTCTGGAAGTGCTTTATTATAGAAAAGTTGTCTTATTTTCCCAAAATGACAATGCAATTACATTTAAAATTCAATAAATGAAAAGATATTTTATACGAATAGATATTTAAAAAATACTTACGAGTATTATAAAGTTAATATCTGTGACAATGTTTATATATTCTTTATTTCAGCGACTTTATTTCTTGAAAATTTGATGAAATTACTTTTGAAGAATGAGGCAAAGCCAAAGAAAATTTAAGGCTTATTATTCAAATTTTAAACCTAAGATCAATTGATATTGTCTAATTTCTAAGACATTCTTGCATTCATTTTCAATCTTAAGTAAATTAAAATTTTCAAGTACTGTCTCCGATCAAGAAAATCGAATAGTATTTTTTGCTTTTCTATAAATTGCGGATATTTAATTTTTATTCACTAGACGTTTTGATTGTTTCTTTTTTTTTTTTTTAAGGTGGGGGGGGGGGTAGCCCAGTCAGTAGAGCGCCGGGCTCCTGATTGGATGATTGCGGGCTTGATTCTCGAGTAGACCAAAGACTGTTGTGAACACTAATGGTGACTAGTGCATGTAAAATCTGTCATGTCAATGTCCTCCATGTTCCCATCAAAATTATACCTCTGTGAGTCATCGAAGCGGGAGAGCCATCCCTTCCGTGGAGGATCAAAATTATGATGGCATGTCTCCGGACCACCTCTCGAGGCGAGTCCCAGACCATCACCAATTGCCCATTGCGCAACCCTAGGGCGACGTAAAACCCAACGAACAATCGACAAATTAAAAGAGATTTTATAAAAATAATTGTTTAAAAAATTAAATACACCTATAAAGTTGCATACCCACATTCATTTTCGCTTGTAAGTGTATGAAACTCTCAATTTGTTCTTATTCCCCAACAAGAAAATCCAACGGTGTTTTTTTTTTTTTTTTTTTTTTTTAATAAAGTACGGAATGATTATAATTTTTTAAGTGGATGTTTTTTAACCGGTTTTCTGGTAGTGATAGTCAGATAGTGCTTTCTTATGGAAAAGTTGTAATATTAACCCAAATTACTATAAAGTATTCATTCCCTTTCAACACTTCCTTTCCTGCGCGTGTACACTTTTTTGTTGTAATATATAATTTGTAAAATGTTTTTCAAAGATTAGTTGGAATTATTATGTACGAAGGCTCAAGTCTCAAATCCTTTAAATTACAAATTCACAAAACATGATATGTATGATGATCGCTTATAGCTGCTCTGTTTCAATTGTTGTATTATTGTGAACAGACCAGTAATTCAGCAATTAATGGAAATTTCTTAAAGTTTTATCATTGTCTAATATAATCATTGATAAAATTTTTGAATATTTAACAACTGGAAATAAATTCTTTGTTATTTTCTCTACAATTATGTTATATAGAACAATAGTTTTAAAGTGGGATTAGATTGGATTTTGGGAATAAGGCCGATTGACTGCTGTAGGTCCTAGGCCTGAGGGGGAGTGCCCTTCGTGACGGTCTTCCTAAGGGGTCCTAGACTAGCCCATATTTAAAAGTTTTGGAGAAAACCACGGAAACACCGAACAGCTAGGTCGACGAGCGCGACCTGGGATCGAACCCGGCACTTCAGTTCTACCAGCTTTGAGCGCAGAATCACTCGGCCACCGGTGGGCCGTTTCAAAATGCGATTTTCCTCCCCATTACCTCCCCCCTCCCCTGAAATGTGCAAATTTGTTTAAAATTTTCAATCTATACCATATTCTAAAGAATTAACATTGTGCACTATAATTTGAACCTCCTCCCAAAAATTAACTACCAACAGCCTTAGATAGGAGGCGGAGTATATCAAGTGCTTGTTTTTGTAGCAATTAGTCAAATTTGTAAATTTTAATTGGAGGGGGATTTAATTTAATAAATTCTAATAATTCAACTTTTAACACATCTGAAAAATTAGCATTGTATTTTGTTGCGAAATAATTTAGTTTTTATTTCTTCGGCTGATCGCATCAGGGATTTTGTATGGTTGTAGTATTATAGGAGGTGTTTTATCAATGAGGATGATCACTGTACTTCCCGGTAAGTTAAGTTTTTTTATGCCTATTTATTAAAGATATTTGAATTCATTTGTCTATCATAATCGCCTTGTGTTTTATTGATTTTTGAAATTATTATTATTATTATTATTATTTGTAAAAATTCGATTTCTTCCTTTCCTCCTTAAACACAACACGATAATTCAACATGAAGTATTTCTCAACAGAGGAACCAATTTATTCGTCTAATATCGCTATAGTCAAATTCATCGTTAGGTGTTCCTTCATAAACATGCTTTTTTTTTTTTTTTTTTTTTTTTTGTCTTTTCTTTTGGATCAAATTTAGGATTAAGGCTCTTTGGATTAATTAGGGTAAATTAGGACTAAGGTTTAGTTAAAGTCAAAGTCATTGAAAGCTCATGTTAACTTACGGAGAAATTTGTCCCATTATTATTCATTACATATTGTACATTTTTAGTTCCCCATCATACTAGGTACGGTAATCGTGAAAATTTTCGACCTCCGTTTTTTGACTTTTTTACACGTTTTCAGGTGAGGATTCCGAAAATGACAAAACTTGTATGGTGTCCGTCTGTAGGGTGTCTGTTAGTTTGTTAGTATGTTAGTCTGTGTACACTACACAGTATCTCAAAAAAAAAAAAAAAAAAAAAAAAAAAAAAAAATGACGCATAGAAGTCAGATCAGTTTTAAAATATTATTTATAATATTTTCGTCGTAATGATGTCACACTACTTTTGAAATATTATTTAAGATACTCGCATGAATATCATTGGCTATGAATTTCCCAATATAAAAATTTCGTAAGTTATTGGAAATTTTCGAATTTCTTAACATGGCAGAACAGGGTAAAATTTCACGTAAACGTCAATCTTGAGTGATATTTTCATCGTAAAGATCTCAGACCACTTTTTAAATATTATTTAGGACACTGGCATAAATAATAATGCTTATGAATTTTCCAATATAAACATTTCGTAAGTTATTGGAAATTTACGAATTTCTTAACAAGTCAGAATAGGGCAAAATTTCACATAAACGTCAATCTTGAGTGATATTTTCATCGCAAAGATATCAGACCCCTTTTTAAATATTATTTAGGATACTGGTATAAATATCATAGATTACGATTTTCCCAATTTAAAAAAATCGTAAGTTATTTGGAATTTACGATTTGCATAAATGGCAGAATAGGGCAGAATTGAGCATAAACGTCCATTTTGAGGATCATAAATATATCAGACAACTTCAGAATAACATTTAAGATAATTGTTTGAACATGATTGACTACAAATATTATAATAGGAAAGTTTCGTATGTTATTCATAATTTAAGATTTTATCAACATAGCAAAATTGAAAAATTTCCATATAAATATGCATTTTGAGGAGTGTTGCATTGGAAATAGTAGCATGAATATAAAATATGAAACTGACTTTCATGGTGTTTGAATGACCTTGATAAAACCTTTCAGAAGTTTTAGTAGAAACACCGGAAATTTTCGTAGCCTGTTTTCTAAGAAGAGTTATCTGAATCATTATCTCGCCGTTTTCCGCTAATTTCTCTCAGAATTTTAAGAAACTTTATTCAAAATCATCTTAGTACAATACCTACAAACTTTATTTCCTCTTGAACAAGTCACATGAAAAATGTGTACTGATATTTTGAATCAAATTTTATATACTGATATTCAATTCAAATTTAAGGTGAAAATTAAAGACCGAAAATAAAAGTGAAATCAATAAACAAAAATGCACCAGAGATAAAAGTTTGCGAAATACTCCTCTCAGACGTAGCGATCACCCCTCTTGAAAATAGACTCAACTTCTTTTTCTTTCTTTCTTTTTTTTTTTTTTTTTTTTTTTTTGGGGGGGGGGGGTCTCAAATTGAAGAACGAATAGTATAAGAGTTTATAGTTCATTTCTTAATTTACTTTTTAAATTTACTTATTTCTGTACTTTGTTAAAATTTTTATTTTTATTTTCCCCCCCTAAATTAAATAAAATTAGTATCGCCCAGTAATCGAATCTCGACCACCTTTTTTGAGTAAGCACAGCGCCGTGTTAATTCACCCACACTTTCACCGGCCCCGACATGATCGTAAGTTTCAGGCTTTATCAATACACAGCAGAATGAAGGCCTCGCCTAGGTGAATCTGACCTGTTTCTACAATTCTTCTCCATTCTGTTTTTCCAAACTTCACAATTTGATCGCTCCAACGACACAGTGGTACCTTCCTCGGTCTTTTCTTATCTTTCAGAATGCAAAATACGACTTTGGTGTCTGCCTATCATTATTTCTTCTCGCAAGGTGACTCCATTTTAAATTCTTAACTCCAGAAATAACATCCTTAACTTTGGTTTGCTTAATTATCCAAGTGTTTGGCTTTCTGTCTCTTCAGGTGAATCCTAAAATGTTTCACTACATGCATCTCTGAGTTGTTTGATGTTTTTGTATTGTTTTATATGTTAATGTCCAAGTTTCTGAAAGCATAAGTTAAAACAGGCGAAATGCACTGATCAAAAACTTTTCTTTTCAAAGAAATTGGGAGATCGCTTTTGAATATAGCGCTATTTCTTCAGAATGCTCTCCACGCAAGTTTAACTCGGCTGTTAATTTCTTTCATGGTGCCCTCTATTCATCGGAAGGACTTGTCTCAGATATGTAGAACAGCATACCGTTTTTAACTTATCCATATCAATAGTGATTCATATTAATCCATACCTTCAGTGAAGAAACAAAGGAATTTGCCATAATTTTTATCTTACTGAGGCACTGTGGGTCATTTTCAATCCACCGAGTTTGCTTTCTTTGTTTAATTCCTGAAGCATTTCTTACAAATCCTCAGATGACGAGGTAAGCAGTATACTTCTCGTAAACTCTCGTCTTCTCGTAAACTAAGGTCGAGTGAATCTACTCTCAAAAGCTGATAGACGTGAGGTGCCGGGTTCGATCTTAGGTTGCACTCGTTGGTCTAACCGCTCGGCATTTTCTGTGCTCTTCTCCAAACCTGGCGCAAATGCGGGTGAGGATCATTTAAAAAAAAAAGCTGGAGGGCATTTACATCCTTAGGCCCAGACACCTATGCCTATAATATTCAACTGGCCTTAATCCCTAACGCCAACAACTCATAAACGAAATTTTGCTAACACACCATACCCACGATCAGAGAAGTAGTCATTTTCCAAAAATGGGTGTAATATGTTTAGAATATCTCAAAAAGTATAAATTCATCGAAACTCGGAATTCATTGAAAACTTTCAGGAAGCAATATTTTCTTCTACAACATATTATTTAGCTTATTCAATAACGACTTATTGGAGTTTAGTGTATGAGCCAAAACCACAAGTAACTGTTCTAAATGAAATGCGGGTTTTATGAAATTTGGGGACAAGAACTAAATACAGAAAATCTTGACTGTTTTGTTTTAATTTTAATTTCTTCTAAAATGCCTTTAATTTATTACTGATTTCTTGTTTTTTTTTTTTTTTTTTTTTTTTTTGTTTAAGGAGAATAAAATTCTCCTTAACATAGCTATCATACAGTCTTTGAGCATAATGTGTTTTACATATGATTGCAAAATTTCTGTTAGATTTGTCGATATATAAAATTATAAATTTAGCTTGTCATTTTTAATTGAAGTTTTTAAATCTGCATAAATATTATTTTTGAAATCCCATCATAATTTTTTATATAAATATCTTTCAAATCTCTCTGTATATGATACCTCCACTAGTTGAATACTCAATAGGTAATCTGTATCTAAAAGCCATTTTCGATATGAAAAAATCGATATTTTTTGTAAATTCTTTCATGAAGTATCTTTCTAGACAAGATTCCTTTTAATCTGTACTTTGTACCGTATTTTATTTATTTCTGCAGAAAAGTATTCGGAACTATATCCAAATCTCTATTAAGAAGATATCCATAATCTTCATAAACGTATCTGAGATATTTAGTTTCTTGACAATAGCATACGCTTTTTTCTGTGCCCCCTCTGAAATTCTTTGCGAAATTATTGTAATTATATGTCGTTTTACTTATGTATTTATCATATTTAAAAGCCTTAACTATATATATATATATATATATATATATATATATATATATATATATATATATGGCAATATTGTTGTATTTATTTATTATAGTGTTAAAGTTAACTTTTTCATAATGTTGACCAACATAATCCAACACTAAGTAAATTATATTGTTTGATTTTATTTCTCTCTTTTTTTTTTTTTCCTTTTTTTTTAATAGTTCATTAAAAATTGTTTTCTCATTCTATATTTTAATAAATTTAAACTCATGTCAACTGCTATAGTTCCGATATTTTTACTAGAATTCAACCCATGATATAAATCTATCAATTGTGTTTTTCTTACATAGAAAATTATGTTCTTAATTAAAATTTTATCGCTATATTTATCTTTATCGATTAAATTAATGATCTTTTAGAAATTCTTTACTTATTTCTAACTTTAAAATGTTGAACGTTAGATATAGATTCACAGTTCTTCCAGTGGTTTAACTTATCATAAATTGAATCGCAGATGTCCATCCTTCTAGATTCATTTAAATCATCCCCCCCCCCCCCCCGTTTTGCAAAATGTCCAATTTCCAGATGTTGGTCTTCCTTATTTAGTTTATTAAATCTAATATTAATTCCGTAGGAAATCTCACCTATATATACTATATTAATATGATTTCTTTCACGGTAAAAATATTTTGAAATATAATAATCAGCAGGCGTAAATATTGAACTAAAATAAAAAAAAAATAATTACAAGATAAAAAGAACTTTTTATAAACCATGTTTTTAAATTTTCTGTTGAATCATATAAACGTTAACGAAGTCAGCGGGGATCCGAAATAATTGACTAAAAGTATTAAAAAAATGCATTGTCACCATGTTCTGAGCTATTCTGAAAATTTCAAATGTCTTGCTAATCGGGAAGTTATATGATTGTTGAATCATAAAAACGCTACCGAAGGCAGTGCGGACCCGAAACAATTGACTAAAAGTATTATGAAATATGCCTTGTCACCGTGTCCTGAGCTATTCTGAAAGTTCCAAATGTCTAGTTAGTCGTAAAGTTATATGATTGTTAAATCATATAAACGCTACCGAAGGCAACAGGGACCCGAAACAACTGGCTAAAAATATTTAAAACGTGCATTGTCATCGTGTTCTAATTTATTCTAAAAGTTTCAAATGTCTAGCTAGTCGTGAAGTTATATGATTGTTGAATCATATAAACGCTACCGAAGGCAGCGGGGTTGTCGTTGTAGGATTCTTGAAGGCCGATTGACTCCTTATGTGGCCTAGGCCTATGGGGGGGAATGCCTTCCGTGGAAGGTCTTTCTAAGAGGTCCTAGCCCGTAGGACCCCTTAGATCCTACGGGCTAGGACCCCTAAGAAAGATCCCCACGGTGGAAGGCAACGGGGACCCAAAAACATTGGCTAAAAGTATTAAAAAATATGCATTGTCTTCTTTTACTGAGCTTTTTTAAAAGTTTCAAATTTCTAGCTAGTCGGGAAGTTATGTGATTGTTGAATCATATAAACTCTACTGAAGGTAGCGGGGACCCAAAACAATTGTCTAAAACTATTAAAAAAAAAAAAAAATGCATTGCCACGATGTTCTCAGCTATTCTGAAAGTTTCAAATGTCTAGCTAATCGGGAAGTTAATTAAAACTCGATTGCAAGATTTTTACTGGACTAACAAATAAGAATCGATGTTAATAAAAACGTAATAATTGTATATTTATCAAATAGTAATTGTATAACGAAGAATAAAATCAAAAGCAAATGTCACGAATAATAATAATAATTTTAAATTGTAACAAATATTTTGCTTTGAAAGACCATATGATTCTTCAACAAGTGATAAAAAAGAAGGTCTGCTATCACACTGTAATTATGCTTTATTTTATTATTATTATTATTATTATTGGGTGAAAAACGGCGCCTAATTATTTTGACTGAAAAGTATTTTTATTATTAATAAGAGTAGGTTTCTAATTTATATTGTTGTTGTATAAAGTTCGTATCATTTAATAGAAAATATTATATTTCAGTCCAGTGTACCTGCATTAAAAATTACAATTTACATAAAAGATAAAACAGTTATGTTTAGTTTAACTCGATGTTTTAAACTCCAATCCATTAATCAAATGAAAATTTTGCAATGCAATGATTTCAGTGTGTTTACGCATTATACTATAACCAACAAAAGGTCTTACTTAAAAATATAACAATATATATATATATATACATACAAAAAAAAAAAAAAAAAAAAAAAAAAGCGAATAGGATTTGTTGGATTAAAAAATTATTATTATTATTATTTCAATTTAAAACATTTTTCACTGCACTTTTATCCAGCAGAAATAATTCTTTCGATTTGAATAAAAGTTTTAATTTAAATTCTGGAATATTTTTAAAAGAGAGAGAGAGGAACTCTTCAATTAAGATATATTCTGTTTATTAAATAAGTTTCTCTGTTGAAAAAAATATAACGATAATTTATGAAGTTAGTGATTTACAAAAATATTTGTAATATTAGAAGTAATTTGTAAGAATTACAAGAATTACTCAAATCGGAAACATAATCTATAGCAATTTTATGAAAGACACACATTTTCAAAAAAAATCACAGCAAGAGACTTAGCAGCTTTGAAGATATCCACAAAAATTCCTAACCCTCTTCTACATACAAAGGGGTGTGTCATTTGACAGTTTACAAATTACATACGACACATGTTTTCAGCTTCTACAATACGAATACACAGGGGAATTTCTCACTTCTCTATAGACTCTTATTAGCGCCTGAAGCTTTCTTACCAAACGAAATCCCTACATCTATATCCCTACATACCATAAATCCGTGTGAAGAAAAGAGGATAATAGATAATTGCGTTTTAGAAACAGCAGCGCCATCTATGTCACACACTTCACACACACATCCATACATTATAAACAAACCGAGGACCACCAAAAAAATATATGAGGATCTTTGTATGGCATAGTAGATTACGAATATGGGTCGATTTCGTTCCGAGGTCCGGCAAAACGGTCCTCGCAACGAAATTGGTCCTCGCAGTGTTGGTGTGTAAACGGACAGTGGTCCTCGCATGGTAGGGTAAACGAACGCACACATACACACATACACACACACACACACACACACATACATACATACATCATCGTAAAAATTGTGAAAACGGACTCAGGGCACCTCCAATCGTATAAACACCAAAATCTCGAATTCGGATTTTTGACATGATTACAATATTTTCCTTACATATGTATGTTCGCATAGGAAGGGAAGATTCCTATTCACCTATCCATTATGAATGTTTAGTTTCCTTTATGAAAATTAAATATAGCATAAATTTATAATAAATTGAAAATTATAAATCAGATTTATACTACATTATCTTACATTTATGTTATAATTGCTTTATTCGTACGTAGATTAAGATTAGTTTGCAGACGATAAAAAATATAATGAAATAACACTAGAATATTTGAATAATTGGAATTAACATTGAAATAATCTGGTCTGACTCTCTCATCACTTCTCATACACTTTAGATATATTATTAGTACGTAATTGACTCAAATGTACCTTAAAAAATGTCGAGAGGTTTATTTTAGAAATTATTCGCTTTTTAAATACAGAAAAAATAACACGATACAGAGATAATTAGACAATAATAATTTTTTAGTTTAAAAACTTTTATATTACTGTAACTGTTATATAACTTATAAAAATTATTTAAAACTCGCATGAAGATGTGTCACATCAACGTGCACTAGGGAAATCGCTCTAATATTAAAAATTAATTTTTTTATTTATTGGAATATTTGTTTGCAATTACAAGAATCAAAACGGATTACTTTATAACGTTTTTATATTTTTTCCTTAACTTACAGATATATGAATAAATGAGAAAATATAAGTCTTTATGTAATTTTTTTGAATACTCAGTTGGTAAAAAGTCAAAACATATCTCTCTCTCTCTCTCTCTCTCTCTCTTTTTTTTTCTTTACTCATTCTTTTGTTATATATTATAAAAAATTCAATATACGTATATGAATATATATATATATATATATATATATACATTTCATGACTTTTGATAATAATTCTTATACACAATCTCATATTTTTAAGTAATTACTAAC
The DNA here is from genome assembly GCA_963930645.1 of Salticus scenicus. NCBI lineage: Eukaryota > Metazoa > Arthropoda > Arachnida > Araneae > Salticidae > Salticus > Salticus scenicus. Next base: position 81,452,515 of record OZ005654.1, on the reverse strand, counting down.
TATATTTTTCGTATAATGTTTAAGGAAATATATGTAATTGAAATGATATGATGTGGAAAATATGTGTTATCAAGTAAAATCCATAAATAATCATTACTATATGCAATCTCAAATTACAAAAAAAGTTAATATTTTTGGAAAGAAACCATGTATTGGTTAAATGTTTAGATTCCTTTTGTTGCATTCCTTATAATTTTGACAAGAATATTGCTTTCAATCGACATTTCACGTTGGTATAATTTGCTCTAGTCCCCCTTGAATAAGTTAGGATGTCCATAAAAATTATCTTTTATCGATTTATTTCTTTACTCTTTTTTTTTTTTCATTTTTTATAATTTGTACAAATTGTAAAAACCTTTTTGCATAATTGAAAACCGTTTGCTAATTACTGCATCGTTAAGTAGTAAAATAATTAAGTTAAATAAAAGTGTTCTATATCTGAGAAAAAATTCATACCATTAAAAAATAAGATAAAAAGTAAATACAGTCGGGAGAAAAGTTATTGAAGTGCATATCCACATTTTTGATAGATTTTTTCCTTATTTTAGTTTAATCACTAATGTTTATCATCAACTAAGGTCATGCATCGACAAATATTTTCTTAACAAAACAGTATTAGGTACACATTTTTTTAAGCAGGAATTACTGCTAACGCTTCAATATTTTTGCTGCCGAGTGTAAAAGGTTTGAATTAAACATGTTTACTATTTAAGTCATAATTTTTACTTCTGGCGTCATTTGCATTAACTGAAGATTTTTGCAGACAATCAGATTCAAATCTTAGAGTAAACTATTTTCATCACGTTCTTACAATTACAATTAAATAAATAAATAAACAAATAAATCTGATTTAAATTCATTTGGTTATTTTCTATTTATATCTGGTTTCTCGAACCTATTTTTAATTTTTGAAACAAAGTCAAAAATAAATAGATAAGAGAAAAGATCATACCGTTCGGATTTAACACGTAGAGCGCCCTGTCAGACATCGGTGGCTGACAGTGTCAAATATGATATAAAGCCGCATCAACCATTAGTGGTTGACAGTGTAAAATATGATAGAAAACTAAAAAATATTACAATTTTTTAAGTAATTACTGAAAATATATTTAAAATTTACTTTTTTTTTTTTTTTTTTTTTTTTTTTTTTTTTTTTTTATTACAGGATAATATAATAAATGATTTTTAATGGATTCGCGATTTTTAAAAATTCGCGATTTTTTAAGAATTGTGTTAAGTGGGGTCTTTGAAATATAGCATGTCAGCATACGTTAGCATTAATTCAGTTTTTATAATATTTCATAACTAGCAAACCCGTGCGAATTGTTCGCGCATTATTTCTTTTATAATTTACCTTTACAATTTGAAACTCATAAATATTACACCAATTTCACCTCCTAATTAAAATTTTAGTTTACCAGAAGCCAAATTATTATTATAACTAAATAAATATTTTGCAATAGTGAAACAGAATCATTCAATGAAAAGTTTCAAAATAAAATAAGTGGTTCACTACCCAGTTTTCATACTTCCGCAGTCAGTGCAGTTTCATTAAAGACCCCCCCCCCCCCCATGACGCCTTTTAGATTTTTATCAACAAGAGTGCGATTACATTTTATTTATTTTGACATAATTTTTTAAAAAGAAAAAAAATTCCTATTTTGATTATACTTTTTCTGATTGCATTTTTTAGTCAATTTATGATAATCATTAATATGCTGTATATATCTTTAAAATATTGCTAGATTAAAAATGACGCTTGCAAAAGATTCCGAAAAAGCAACTGTTAAAAATACATTTTTCCGCAAAATAATTTCATCAGACAAGTGTCGTCATTTTTTCTTATTAGTTCATTGACCTGAGTCCGCGTGCTTAAATATTGTCGATGTATAAATATTATTTTTTATCATCGCGTATTTTACACCACTATCGTATCGTTTCGACAAAAAATAATTGAAACTGGTCCACGTTAGAGAACTATTATATAGATTATTATTGAAAATATTTATTGCATAATACATTTGAATAAATAATATTCAATGTACAATACAAAGGTCATGGTTTTATACTGAATTAGTAAGAAAAAATAATAATAATAACTGCCTATTAATCCATGATTTATTCTTATCTCTATTTTTATTGTATTGTAAAATATTTTTATCTTAATTATTTCTATAGAAGACCAGTGTTTGCTGAGCTGTAAGCAAACATTACTCTCTCAGGAGAAGCGATAATTATTCGTGATGTTTATAATGAGGATAAATGCATTAATATTATTTGATGATGTAAATTATTATCAACTGGCAAGAGTATTCAATTCCTAATTCATCTTTACTTTCACATCTTAATGTTTGTTTAGTGTAGTAGAATCTAGTTAATTTATTTAACCAAATAGTCTTATCAGAATCTCAAGTTAAAAGGCAGCTAAAAATTAACATATTTATGTATTCTTAAGGAAATCCCTGAAGTCTAATATTACAAAATTTCAAAAGTTATAATATAATCTATGTTAAAATAATGCTTTAGAATATATTTTTATAAAAAGAAGAAAGGGTGTATTAAGCGTTCATATGTGCATTAAGCGTTGATCTTCTAACAATCTGCGATATTTGTATTATGAAATAGATTACGGATACCTACTGAGTTAAATCTATTAATACAGAAAATAGTTACTCTTCTCTTAAACAGTCCATTTATTAAAAAAAGATGTTACATGTATCACTATTAAAGATGCAGTTGCATTAAACAGCGTTAGAAAAATAAATTTAAATATTTTAAAGAGTTTAGAATAATCATGTTTTGCTCTGATGAAGTCAAAATTAGTCGATCTGAAAGGTGGAAAAAAGATTTGAATTCGAACGATTAGCATTTTGTTATATGTTAGGGGATAGGGGAAGAAACTTGACGTTGTAGTTTTAAAAAGTTGGAAATATTTAATAAAAAATTATATTAATCATTATTTTATTAGTAAGTAAATTTACTGAAAATACAAGATATCAAAGAAACACAAATTACTAGTATTTTAAATTTCATCAAAATGATACTTAAAATCACAAGTTTTAAAATTGAATTACTAAATAATGATAAACAGAAACTCTAAATAAAATTTCTGATAGATAGAAGCACAAACTGGAAATAACTATACATAAGCACATCACATATAACATATGCATTTTCCATCAGATACTACGATACTTACTTAGTTTATTTATATACAATTATAAAATAATGCACTGACATTTATACGCCAATAGGATAATTAAATATTTAATAAATATAAAAATAACAGGATTTATAAATATAAAGCTGAATATAATCGAAGAATGACAAAGATATCTGGATATGTAATAATATCTTACACTGAGAAAAAAAAAATATATATATCGCTTTCATCTAGAACGAATAGGTGGTCCTTTTCTAAATCCCTAATCTAGAAATATAGATTTTCCGAGCTATGAGTATAAGGCACGCCAATACACAGATAAAAAAATTCTATAACTGACATCTAGAATCTAAATTGTGGCTCTAGAAAAATTAGTTCCATGTCATCCTTATAAATTTCTTATAAAAATTTTTCTTGTCCCCTTCGAAAGCGATTTATAGAGACCTCTATTAGAATTCTTGAGCGTTTGCCTATACTGTCGAGGGCAGACCTATTTGAAAATATCTCCAAATAAATGTGAATACAAGAGGCGGGTTTCAGCATCTATAATCTTGGTTTATGACCCAACTCTTAGAAAATCAAGCGAGAATGTCTCGTAATAAAAGATTCAGAATATTCAGAATATTGTTTCCCGATCTTGAAATGTGTAGATTAGAAATACTCGACCATTTCGTCTATTCAGTTTATTGGCGTGCCTTATGCGCATGGCTCGGAAATCTATATTTCTAGTTTAAGAATTTAGAAAATGATCATTTATTCATTTTAGATGAAGGCTGTATATATATTTTTTTTCCTCAGTGTAGAAATCTGGAAAATTGGCATTTCCGTCTGAAACAATATAATGGGTGAAATGTTGATTGAATATATATATATATATATATATATCTGTACTAATAAGTATAAAGGATTTAAGTCCATAATCTTGATTTTTCAGGAGACGAAAAATAAAGTTAAACTAACTAAAAACAAATCAGAAGAATCGATTAGGAAAAACGGATTTCGTTGACTTATACCCTTTATACCATTCAGTGATTGTCAACCTTCATTTAATAACGGAAAAAAATGAATTAAATATTTTATACTATACATAAATGGTAAATTTCTAACTTGAACCTTTTTTTACCAATGGATTTTCTCAAAGACTCAATGGCATAGACTTAAATCCTTTATATCAATCGACCGAGAATTTTTTTCTGAGTCTGACTATGCACCTAACTCAAAATCGACATTTTTGGACTTAAATCCCTTATACTTATCAGTACAGATATATACATACAGATTCTTCATTGGAAATAATGTGGTTAGGAATTTTAAGAATGGTTAAGAATTTTTTGTTAAAAATCTGAGTCTGCTTACGACAAAAATTAAAAAAATAACATTTATGCCCTATTGTGCTACGTTTTGCTGACAAATATATTAATTATTAGATGACATAGCAAATATTTTATATAAATCATATGTAATCCTATTATAGTATTGTTACTTTTTTCATGTATTTTATGCTTTTAAAATAAGTAAAATGACTGTCTATTTGTTTATAATATACATAGGCAACACTCTTTATATATAGTGAATTCATAAAATAGTCCATTTGTACATTAAAGTTAAACCTGTTATGTTTATTTTGTTTTATTTATGGATTTATTTTTTTGAGTTTAAACACTTGCGAATAAAAATGAATTAAGGAGATTTATTAGCTTGAATATTTTTGATAAATTTGTAAAATTTTAAGTCATTTTAAGGAGCAGTTATTAAATGAAAAATAAATTTATTAAAAAAGTTCTTTTTTTTTTTTTTTTCATTTTAAGTAATTTGATTTTTGGAAAATCACAAACTATATGTTTACTTGTAATCGTACGGAGTATAGCGTTCAATTAAATACTCTATTATTTACACATTCTGTGATAGATAACTGCATCATTGGAGGTTTTTATACTTTTTGCTGGCCTATTTTTGATGTTTTTGTTTAGAAGACCTTTAACATAATCTGTAATAATATAACTATGTCGTTCAGATTTCAACATATAATAGTTCAAAGCACTTAATATTTTTCTTCAAAAAGTAAAGCAAATAAAATATTTTTGGAACATAAAGGAAAGTGAAATAGCTTTCAGAGACTTTCTCGAAAACTCTGCTCTTAATTCTGAAAAATCCCTGCAATAACTCTTGATTTTCTAAAATAATTCTTTTTACTAACTGTGTAAAAATACAAAGATATGGTATTTAAACGAACGATTGAAAACCAAATGCTTTACTGAAATTATTTTTAAACAAAATTTAGATTGAAAAAATGTTAATTGCATTTATTTTACTGTAAAATATTGTTTCATAATTAAAGGCGTTTAGAATTGTAACAATCTGTTCAACAATACGAACAATTTTGGTATCTAAGCTAATAGACGAGAAGTGACACGTTTTAATTCAGGTCGCACTCATCTTCCTAAACGCGTAGTTTTGCCTCGTGGTTTATTCCGAATACCGTTTAAATATGTGCTAGGATCACTTAAAAAGATACTTCTACGAGGATTTTTACACCAAGTTTAAGTCCAAGCATAGAAAAAAAAATTAATTCGTAAAATTTTAGGTTTTCATTCCCTTTTCATTTTAATAAAGATAATCTAATATAAAATTTCTCAGCTATCGCACTGAAAAAAAAATATATATACCGCCTTTCTCTAGAATGAATAAGTAGCCATTTTCTAAATACCTTAAGTAGAAATATAGATTTCCGAGCTATGCGCATGAGGCACACCAATAAACTGAATAGACGAAATTATCGAGAATTTCTAGTGTACACATTTTAGATGGTGGATTAATATTCTGAATACTCTAAATATTCTGAATCATTTGTAATGCGAGAAATTCTCGCTTGATTTTCTAGAATTTGGTAATGAACCAAGATTATAGTTGCAGAAACCCACCTCTTGTAGTCTTATTTATTTCCAGAAATTTTTAAATAACTTTGCCTTCGAGAATATAGGCAAACGCTCTAGAATTCTAATAGGGGCTTCTAGAAATAGCTTTCCAAGGGGACACTAGAATTTATAAGGATGATATGGAACTATTTATTCTAGAGCCACAATTTAGATTCTAGATGTCAGTTACAGAATTTTTTCTCAGTGCGTTGCCAATTCATTATAATTTATATGTAGGGAAACCCATTTTGTTTCCAATTAAAAATTAGGTAAAATATGTTTCTCTGACAGTATTACCTAATTTTGGAATTTTCTATATATTTATCTTAATGCGTATTGAGTATTGCCATAAACGTTCAGAAAATTTCCTTTTATTTTTTATTTTAATTTTTTTAAATTAAAAAATAATCTGAGTTATTTCTTTTGTTGAAATTTCTGTGTTTACGTCTGTTTATTTGGCAACAAGTTGGATTTGAATCGCAGATTGTTAGAATTTATTCGTATTATTCGGAATATATATATGTATTAGTTTGTGCTAATCGGAAAGATAACTTTTGATTGTGTTTATTTTGTAAACGTTACTTTTTGCATTCTTTTACTTATCTAGTTTACAAATATATTCGTTTTTACAATGACACAAAGACAAAAATAAGTGAATATTTTTCTCTTTTTAACGAAAACAAATTCTTTTATTCTATAACAGAAGGATTTACCTGTTTCATTGGCTACTAATTAAAAAAAAAAAGAAAGAAAGAAAGAACCACTATAATATTTATACTATCACATTTGGTATTAAAACTAAAATCAATTCGATTGAAATCGCTCAAAACCACACTTTCTGCTACTTAATTTGATTAGAATAAACTATTTTGAAATATTCTATTTTAATATTTAGAAAATATATATTAAATTTTTTTTATAACAAGAAATAAGTAGAAAAAAATTGCAATATCATGTGCAATTTGCGTCATCTTGACACCAATATAAATTCTGTCAACTCTGACAATAATAACAGGAGACTTGGCGTTGGAATATTAAAACCCGAATAAACTATTACGTCAGAAATGCCAAAGAAAAATATTGGAAATGCATACAGCTGTTTCGGTAGCCTATAGCGTACCGTCTTCAGTGCAAAAAGGAATTTGCACAGAAGATTTTGCACTGAAGATTTTTGCCACATTTTTGCACTGAAGACGGCACGATATAGGCTGCCGAAACAGCTGAATGCATTTCCAATATTTTTCTTTGGCATTTCTGGCGTAGTAGTTTATTCGGGTTTTAACTCTGATAATAGTTTTTGAAGCATTGTAAATGACACACACACACACAAAGAAAGAAAAAAAAAAAAACTCAAATCCTTACATGATAAAATACATAACATTGCACGACTAAATAAAATTGCCTCTAAAGGATAACATGTTTAGAGATTTGAAAATTCCAAAAAAGTAAACCAAACTTCAACTGTTTTATTTCAATTATTTTCATCGTATAATTTTATTTAAACTGCACATTTTCAACCATAAATATCTAATATTTAATACTGTTTTATTATCGATATTCTCATTTGTGATAACATAATGAAAACTTTCCAATATCTCTCATAATATATTCGGTCATCTTTCCTTAATATTATGAATTCCCGCAAGGTGAAAAGATACAAATGATAGGAAATCATAATCTAATCATCCCGCAGATATGTGTCAGTAACGGTGTAACTTCTGGCATAAAGTAACCGTGTGAAAATAAAAATTACGTAAAATAAGGAAGATTAATATTGTATTTCTTAGGGAAAAAGTAAATGATAGAAAATAAATATTGTAAATACTCGGATAATAATATTTTGGTCTATATTATGGTGTATGAATATAATAGAAAATATTCATAATAAAGTAAATGGAGAAATATAATACAAAGAAATGAAAATTTAAATGAAAATGATTCTAAAAATTAATATCTTCAGAGATTTCAAAATTCAAAGAAAGTAAATAAACCTATCATTGTTTTACTTTACTTGTTTTTCATTATCTAATTTAATTTATATTACACATTTAACTAAAAAATATGTAACATGTGGAAGATAAAGTGACATACAATATTTTCGAAAGAAAATGTCTTTTAAAAGAAAGGAATACAGACAAATTTCTAAAAAGTGTCATATCGCATTTTTTTTTTCTTTTTCTTTCCCTCTTGTAGATTTTTAAAATGATTATATTTTATCTAAGAAGTTTTCACTATTTTATGATGAAGTGCTGTTTTATGTTTTTCACTGTCTTATATTACATTATTTTCTGTTCTTCATAAATATATTTATTTCAGTTAATTAATAATGCAGAAATAAGTGCTGCATACCATTCTTCGAAATTCATATCGGCCGTTCTTTTCTAAAATATTGCAAAAATTATTAAACATTTTTAGGGATTTTTTTATTGTTATTATTATTTATTTATCAATAAATAAAATAATAATAATAATAATAATTTGGAGTTAAGAACTGCTTATTTAATCGTAGCCGAGGTAAATGAGCATAAAATATATGCGAGATAGGTTTCATCTACTTTACAAGGTTGGTGAGCCGAAGATGGCCAGTGTTCACAAGGTAGCCCACCCCCCTAAAATAGGTATAATTTAATTTTCAATCACAAAATGGCGCTACTGCATTGTAAATCATGTGTTTCCAGTTTGTACGACTGAATTTTAAAAGGTTATCTTGATCGGCCGCTATTATATGCAGTGATTTAACTTTGGATGAGTAAACGTTCTAATTTCTAAGTAATAAGGTACTTTAATCTGCTTTCTTAGAATTTTAAGTTATGATACGTTTTCTAAAAACTTATTTCTTTTTCTTTAACCACATTAAATTCATTTCTAATAAATTTATAAGATTAATAGCATAATATCGTGCAAATGGCGACCATATGCATGTTTTCAATGTGTCCCGGATGTCGAGCCACCTTGAGTATAGCCAACACGAAACTAGTTTTGTACTTTAGGTAAGAATTACAACATAATTGATATTGTAATTAATGCTTGCGATGTGTGCATGAAGAATGTCGGGACTTATTAAAACAAATTGAAAATTTAATCTGCACTTTTTGCATTGAAACCGATTAAAAATGTATTATTCGACAAATTTTTATTGTGATTATTTTCCCTTGCAATTTCCTTTCAATTAAAAACTTCTGGATGCAAAACTTCTGGTTTGCAAAACTTCAATTGAAAACTTCTGGTTTGCTGTGCATTTTCTTATCACATTTTAAAAGTGATTTTTTAACATATGAGCCACGTTTGGAAAACTGTGCACTAAAAGTGGCTTAAAATTAACAATTTTGAAATTGTATTATAAAAATAACTTAATTTCATTTTACAAAAAAAAAAAATTGTAGTTGATATTTGTAGAATTTTACAAAATAAAATTCAGCCACTTACCCTCAACCAGAGAATCATACAGAAAAAAAAAAAAAAAAAATCACAAAGCTTATTTATGGTCACATTTGGCTAACCTACCTTATATACATATAAGAAACTCTTTACTAATTATATGAATAACTGACTGGCTCATCAACACTTAGAGACTGTATTACGGGCATTGAGTTAAAACTCTTAAATCCACTAGTGCAAATGGGTACTAAGACGTGGTTTTCAGAAATATAATTTCCTTAAGGCGGAGTCAGAAAGGAATTTCGAAATCGCTAGTCGCATAGCACTGGCTAAAAAAGAAACTCAAATATGAAAAAAAAAAAAATCCATTGATGCTTTCAGCAGTTGTGTCAAAAGAGTAGTTTTCTCATTTTTTGAAATTCAAATTTCAGAATACAAAAACTAAAAAAAAAAAAAATATATATATATATGACGTCGTACACTTACTCCAACTTTAATCAGAATTCGGATGCACGAAATATTTTATTTTATCAGATAAAATTACATTTTGTTCTTATAAGAACGTGATTAAATACAGTATTGTATGTAAGCACGATTTTAATATGGATATATCACATCGTTTTTTTTTTTTCAAAAACTATTCGTTTCGATTGATAATTTTGTTTCTCAATCTGCTGATATAATCTCCCACGCTAAGCAATCGTTAGATTTTCCAAAATTAAATAAGACGTGATATTTCAATTAAGTAGTTGCCATTTTTAAATAATTGTTTATGTGGAGCGAGAAATATTCCTTTGAAAGGAAATTTGTTTATTTATTTTATTATTATTATTTTTTTTAAATTGTTTACTGTTTCTATTGAAATCAAATGATAATATAGTAGAAAAGAAAAAATGTGTAAATTTTATTATTGTTACAATTCATAAAAATCTTAACTACACTTTTGGTTGAAACAGACTGAATTATGTACTGAAAGTATATTTTAAATCAGATTTAAGCTCAAATAATCTCATTCTAGAAATCAAACATATTACAAGCTTAAAACATCCTTGACATGAAAAATCAAAGGTTGGTAGTTAAGCATGCGGTTCATAGTTCTCGTTCAAAGGATAAAAAAATAAAATTTGGAAACTGGAAATAACTTTTGTAACTTTTCGTAGCAAAAGTTTAAAACAAAATCATTTTTAATTCAAAAACTAGTTTTGCAGATGTTTGAATCACGTATACTTAGGAACAGTGCATGCTCGATACGAAAAAATTTGTATTTGAATTATCAAGCTTAATCCTTTATTTATTCATGGAAATTTAAAGTATCATTAGTTTAAAAAGCGTATTAAAATTGATATGTTATGTACAAGAATAGAACGTATGTACTTTACATTGATAGCACTACATGGCACTAGACGCTATATATAGTAGTTTATATTATGAGAAGAATTTTTTTAAATACTGTCCCTTACTTTGTATGACATTTTCACAATCTCCACTTGTTTTATAATTAATTTATAAATTAACTAAAAAATGTACAATCTTAGAAATGTATAAAGAACATAAAAAGTAAATAAATTACCATGTTTTTATTAACTTCTATTCTTGTTGGTCAGGTACAAATCTTGCAATCGATTTTAAACTAAATTCCCTACTACATAGACATTTGAAACTTTCAGAATAGCTAGGAACCCGATGACAACACAATACTTCGAAGCCCGATTTTCGAATTTTTTGATTAAATTTCTTTTAATTAATTAAAATATGAAATTCATAACCTCATAATAGCTTTAAAAATAGCCATTAAAATATTAGCTACAATTTAATTGTTGCCAAAAAAGAAAGAAAATTTTGCTCACTGTTTGCAGTTTGGTCCAACTTGAGAGATAGGGTAGTTTTTATCTCAATTTACAGTCACAATATTTTTTTTTTGCAAATTATTTGTTATATGACAATCTCTTATATTATTAAAATCTCCTTATATTATTAAAATCTGTACGCGTGTGTCTGTGTGTGTGTGTGTGTCTGTGTGTCTGTGAGAAACGGCTTGAAGCAGCAAAAGCTCGGCCGCTAACGGTCGCACGGACTTCGAACAGGTATCGTCGGACAGAGAATTTATCGCAAATCTAGGTTATCTAATTTGCTAAACGATGCGACCTTAATTAGCGGAGATATTAATTAATATGTCGACCATTGTCTAACGAAAAATCGATTCGAAATCGGAGGCGACCGCCGTTTTCGACCGGGACCGCTTACCTGAAAAGAAAAAGCAAAGAGAGGAAATTTCGTGGGTTTTTGTAAAGCGATCGTGCTCGAACGGTTCGAGATATCGAAATACACCTCAAACAGCAGAAAGAGCATTTATTACCGATTCTTACAGTACATTTTTTTTTTTTTAAATACGGATTTTTTATATTTAAAAAAAAGTTTTAAAAAGGGTAGAAAATTTCTCTTTTTCGCCATCGTCTTTTTTGAAACGCCCTGTACGACCGAATAACTCTTCCATTTCTTAACAACTGGTATATAAAGAAAGGCCATTTAATCCTCTTTCGAACCATATAAACATTTTTACAAAATACGGCTTAGCGATCCATATTTTTAGATTTTACGAAACATCGATTTTTTCACAAAATATTTTATAACTCAAAAGCGTTTAGAGATAAATCTTTTTTTTTTTTTTTTTTTTTTTTTAGATTTCGCTTTCATAATTTAATTCCCAAAAGATTGAGAGAAAATTTCAAAAACTGAATGAGTTATAAATTTTTTAATTTTTGCCATTGAAGCATTCATTTGAATAAGACAAACTTCATTCTACTTCACGGAAGAACGATGTCTGATGGAAAGGAAAAAAAAAAAAAAAAAAAAGACTTGAACGAAAAGAGAAACATGTATTTAATGAGGTCACGTGTATTTAATGAGGTACTGCGATTAAAAATTGCAATTTTGAAATCGACGGAAGCGAAAAAAAAAAAAAAAAACAGTGATAAACATCTGGTATTTAACGAGGTCACGTGTTTTTGGTACTGCGATTAAAAATTGCAATATTCTAATACGCGTATTTCAATTTCTAATTACGATTAATTTATTTTTTATACATCATTCGAAAGATATTTTAAAGTTCTTTTATATTATTCAAAGTTTTCAACAGATTTACACGTTTTGAGGTGTCCTGAATTCGTTTTCTTTTGTATCTCAGCTACTAATTAAAATAATTTCATAAGTAATACATCATTGGAAAGCTCTTTTGAATTGGAATCGAACAGTGGAATACAAAAATTTGTACCGCCAGATGGCGCTGTAATATTTTCAAATTTCAATATTTTAACAGATGGCGCTGTAATATTTTCAAATTTCAATATTTCAATTTCTAATTATGATTAAATTATTTTTAATAATCATTCGAAAGATATTTTAAAGTTCTTTTAAATAATCGAAAGTTTTCACCAGATTTACACGTTTTGAGGTGTCCTGATTACGTTTTCTTTTGAATCTCAGCCAAATGAGTTAGATCGTTCAAAATTGGTATACGTAGGTTAATTAAGAAGGCCTGAAAGGGTGGAGAAGAAATAGGCGTGCACCGCGCGCGTATCCCTTAAGCCTTGGTTTTTAAGAACTCAAAACGCGAACGCCAACGTATTCGGCGTCGAGATTTTCAATTTGCGCATGCGTCACGACGCTCTGACCAGCGGTTTCAACGCCAGCGCTGATATCAAGGAGACTCTGATTGGAGCGTCGCGGCGTCGAAAACGTTGACGTTTGCTTCTGAGTTCTTAAAAACCAGGGCTTTAACCTGTGCGTGCGCAGAGCGCACGGGACTGCGCTGCCGGTTCGATCCCAGGTCGCGCTCATCGCCCTAACCGTTCGGAATTTTCCGTGGTTTCTTCCGAAACTCACGTAAATACGGACTGGGTTTTTTTTTCTTTCTAAAATATCAGATTTAAATAAAAGTTTCGATTTTATCAGAATAAGAACCGTTCGAAGTTTTCCGTGGTTTCTTACGAAACTCACGTAAATACTCTGATATAAGTTTCGATTTTATCAGAATAAAATTGATAAATCGCTCAAAATGTGGCGCTGTGATCGGATTTTTTCTAAATTTTTAATATGGCAGTCGCTTAATTGCAATTTTTAAGCTCAACCCAGTACGCAAATAAGTCATTGGGTTAAAAAAAAAAAGTAAACAGATATAAGTAAAAATAACTAACAGGGAAAAGTAATCTTTTTTTCAGCTATTAAAACTCATCACATCTTTCTTTTTATTAATTAAATTGAGTTTTAAATTTTTATTTACTTAACAAGAAAAACTATTTTTGCCGTAGATAACAACAGACTGATAGCTAATCTTCTCTAATCCAATAGTGGGAGGTTCCGGGTTCGATCCCAGGTCGCGCTCATCGCCCTAAACTTTCGGAGTTTTCCGTGGTTTCTTCCGAAACACACGTAAATACGGGCTAGGACTCTCATCGCCCTAACCGTTCGGAGTTTTTCGTGGTTTCTTCCGACTCACGTAAATACGGGATGTTTTATCTCAGCTACTAATTAAAATAATTTCATAAGTAATACATCATTAGAAAGCTTTTTTGAATTGGAATCGAACAGTGGAATACAGAAATTTCTAACGCCAGATGGCGATATAATATTTTCAAATTTCAAAATTTCATTTTCTAATTATAATTACATTACTTTTAATACATCATTCGAAAGATATTTTAAAGTTCTTTTAAATTATCGAAGGTTTTCACCAGATTTACACGTTTTGAGGTCTCCTGAATCAGTTTTCTTTTATGGCGCTGTAATATTTTCAAATTTCAATATTTCAATTTGTAATTATGATTAAATTTTTTTAATACATAATTCGAAAGATATTTTAAAGTTGTTTTATATTATCGAAAGTTTTCATAAGATTTACACGTTTTGAGGTGTCCTGAATCAGTTTTCTTTTATGGCGCTGTAATATTTTCAACATTCAATATTTCATTTTCTAATTATAATTAAATTACTTTTAATACATCATTCGAAAGATATTTTAAAGTACTTTTATATTATCGAAAATTTTCACCAGATTTACACGTTTTGAGGTGTCCTGATTATGTTTTCTTTTGCATCTCAGCCAATTGAGTTAGATCGTTCAAAATTGGTATACGTAGGTTAATTAAGAGGGCATGAAAGGGTGGGGGAAGAAATAGGCGTGCACCGCGCGCGTATCCCCTAATTTGTGCGCGCGCAGAACGCACGGGACTGCGCTGCCGAAGGCAGTGGGGACCCGGTCCGAATTTTTATCCGTTGAGAAATGATTTTTTAAATTTTCTTAAGAATAAAATTTTGATTTGAGAAGGAATATGTGCGCGAAGCTCACGTATACCTCCACACGTGCGCGCGCAGCGCGCATGGGTCTGCGATGCCGGAGGCAGTGGGGACCCGATGGGAGTTTTACCTGTTCAGATTTTTTTTTTTTTTTTTTTTTTTTTTTTTAGGAGCCACGAAGGGTGAGGGAAGGAATACGCGCGCGCAGCGCGTGTATCCCTTAAATTGTGCGGACTGCGCTGACGAAGACCGTGGGGCCCTGGGCCGACTTTTTACCCAACATAAATGATTTTTTTTTTTTTTTCAATTTCTTTTCTTAAGACTAAAAGTTACTGTAATGATTCATTTGAAAATACTGACCCGCTAGCGGGCTATGCTCGCTAGTTGTTATAATTATCTGTGTGTTTCATAAGTTTAATCGTTGCCAAAGAAAAAATACGAGTTAATTTTCTTTCGACATAAAAATAAATACATGTCATTGAACGTGAACGTTAAAAATTGTAAAAAGTTAAATAATGCATCTCACAAAAATTTACGCCTTTATCAGTTTAAAAATTTTATGCGCATTGATAAAGTGCTAATTTAGTTCTATAGATTCAACAGAAAAATTTAAAACATGGTATTTTTATCTTATATTTATTTTTACACTATTTTGAGATCTAAATATTATTTACATCTCCCTGTACCAGTGATGAACTCAAATACCACCTATCTAAATACTGATAAATAACTATGATGAGATGATAGGTAAATTTTTTATTGTAAATATCTATAAAAGTTCTTGTTAAGTAACAAACAATTTTTTTTTTTAAATACTTTTTAGTTGATTTAATGGTTCAATAAATAAAAGGTTAAAGCGAACTCGACAAGCGTAAACTTAAATGATTAATCTTGAACATTTAAAATATGAAATCAGTTGCTTTTTGGGTAGAATGAATGAGTATAGATATGATGCTGCTCTCGTCTAGTCTGCTTAATTCCGACTTTAATAATTTTATGTAATTATTCTATTTACATGAAATCAAGACTTCGAAAAGAAATTCTTTTTTCAAACTTTATTACCTTTAAAATTTCGGCGCCATTGCCTGTGTTTAGAGGACTTGAAATCGAACTTGCTGCTGTGAACTCCTTTTTTGTTTAGAATTAATGTAAAACTATCCGCATAGTAAAATAAAAATATAACTAAACTAGTATGCTGTGGACACCACATGACTTTCTTCTATATTTTCTAATACAAATTCCCTCAGTAAAAATATTTCATTAAAATTATTATTTAAAATGTTAAATTCCATGATAATGCAAACGCTTTCCATATTAGAGAAGTAGTATGACACTAAATATCCAAAAAAAGTCAATTTTATTCTAAATAATACATAAAAAAAAAAAAATTAAAATGAAACAAAAAATCGATAACTTTATTTTAAATTATCACAGATTGATGGTTCAACCATTCGTTTTTAATGTATTGGCGAGCTCTTTTGAAAGATACCCATCATAAAAATTTACTCCCTTCGAGGGGGGACTTCCCCACAGTAGGGGGAAACGAGGCTCCTACATACACGATTTTTTTTCCCAGTTGAATATCTCTATTACAAATAATTCTTCTAAATTTCATAATGATCATTAAAAAGTAACTCTCTTTATGCACATTTATACAAAATTATGTCCTATACCAGCATGTTAAAATTTTAGAAATTGCGGGATGGCAATGCAAGCTGTTGGAAAATTTTACCAAAAGTTGATAGGCACTAATTTATGTCAATATGTAACTACATACCCATTTGTATTAAATTCTGTGCAGTAGAGCTGAGATATAGTCGCCATAAATTTTTCACACACACACACAAAGAGATATTTTCTAAAAATTGTCAAAACGTGTTCTACAGCTCTCAAAACGTGTAAATACATCAAAAACCCGAGGTCGTAAACTTTTACGAATTCAATACTTTCTTCTATTGAATGTAGAAGAAAGTAATATTAAGTTTCAAATTTACTTATAAATGCTTTATTTTAAATATTATTTCCACATAGACTATATTTTTTCTTATAATACATATATGTATATTTAGATTATATGAATAAAAATATTTAAGGTATAACATTGAGTTTAGTATTGTAAATAGAAGGACAGTATTAAAATCTAAAATATTTAAATTGAAATGTTTAAATGAATGTAACTGACTTTCAAATCTTAATGATGTGAGGAAAATCCTGGACAATTCTTGAGGAAAAATCTGGTCAAGATCAGAAATGATCGTATTCTTCTGGATGGAAGGATTTGAATCTGCCCCAATGTTTGATCGGATCTTGTAAATCCTTTGTTATACCGGAGGATACTTCATTCAGGTAATAAGCTTTATTTCGAACTGAAAAATGAAAGCCATTGTATTTCTGTCTAATAATAAGAAGCACCAAACAACTGGTGTTTTAAAGAAATCACTATAAAACTTTGAATAAACACCATAAACTGCAATAAACTCATAACAAATGTTTCGGGTCGAAAGAACACATGACCCTTCGTCAGGTGAACAAAGTAGTGCTGTGAGGTGCATTGCTGCTTTGATTGCAGCACTCGTGCCTACATTGTTCCCCTGGCGAAGGAACGTATGTGCTTTCGACCCGAAACAATTTTTGTGAGTGCATTGCATTTTATGGCGTTTATTCAAAGTTTTGTATTTATTTATGTCTAAAAGTAGATTTCCGATAATTAGTTGTTAAATGAAACATTTTCATTTACTAAAAATGTATTTCCTTTTTCGGTTAACCTATATAAATATGAAGACAGTATTAGGTTCTCGAAACTTGTTGATTTATTGGTGTCGAGGTATTTACACGTTTTGAACTGTCCTAAAATCGTTCAATTCATTTTAATAAAACGCATGTTTCTCATTGTACGTTTTTCAAAAATATTTTGGTTGTTGTATGTTAAAAAGTAATTATGAGAATTCTGTAAATCAATATATATTTTTGCGCCTTGACTTAAAGAGGTCTTGATTAGGTATTGGCAAATGTTGATGAAAAATTTGACGCTGCTCTGCTTCAATATTTACTGCTTCCGGTTATGTTTAACTTTAGCTTCTATGAAGAATAAATGAAACTAACGTAACATAATGAGTTTGATATCATTAATCACTATGTATATTTCAATTGGGTGCATTTCGGGGGACAGGTGTCATGCTATGATGCTGTCCGTTTATTATAAAACTATATCTTAATTTCTATAAATTGTATCTCTGTTGGATGGCAGGAAGTGATTGAAATTCGAAATGAATTAATAGGATTTTTGGGCGCAGGACACCTATGGCCCACTCATATAAATTCATTTCTGTTTCAGCATGTATTGTCATTGGAGTATTAATTGCAAGAAAAATTTTAGCTTATTCGTATGACGATATACGGTTTTAGTTTTGAAATCATATTGATCTACATTTTGTGCCCAGGGCCCCCTACGTCATCTTCCTTTAAATATGTTTTGCCTTTAACATATGTTGTTATTAAAATTATGCATGTATAGATAATTTCAGCTCTGTCAGCTAGTAAGTGTGCTAAAATTCTAAATCGTGCTTTATCGGCCATTGGGGCCCAGGGATCTTAGGGCCCCTCTTTGAGTCCGTTATTGCTTGATCGTGTGTTGACATGAGGTTCTGAAGGATGTCTAAAGTTTCACGTCTCTAGTTCATCCAGAATTTTGTTAAAAATTGATTAAATATTCCTCCGAACAGACACCACGAAAAGAAAGCAAGTTAATAAAAACATGGTAAAAAATAAGTTATGAATTTCATATAAACTAAACGAAATTTTATTATAAAACAGCAAAATCAGAATCAACGGTTTAGTTCTGAAAATACTCAGAAAAGAAATTTCACGACTTGACGTAAAGAACATATAGAAATATTTCTTGGCGAAAACGGTATTTAAATTTAAATTGTTTAGCTTATAAATATTATTAATTGGTTAATGTAATCATAACCTTAAGTTATATTATTCATATAAAGTACTCGCCGTAGGCGTTACTAATATGCGCTAAGAGTCGAAAATTTGTATATAGACAATTCAAAGGATGCAGTCAAATATTTTGCAATAAATACAATCGGCAATAAAAGTATCCGAGCACTAGCAAAAATTCCTATATGAAAAAAGTGCACTTAATACTGTTTTGTTAAATAAATCCTTGTCGAACCCTGTTCTTAGTCAGTCTAAGAACAGGATTCGAGAAGGATTTATTTAACAAAACTGTATTAAGTGTACTTTTTTTATATACGATTTTTTATACATTTGCTTCCAACTGTAAATAAATAAATAAAATTTAAAACGTCCCGATAGGAGGCGCATTACTGTAAAAAGTCTTGAAATGATATGCAATAAATAAATGTTGCCAATTTTAACATTTTCCAAACTTACGACTCTAAAAATAGTTATTTTTACACTTTGAAAAATTTTTTGTAGTAAAAGTTTGCAGATGACAGAGTCGTCTATTTTCCATTTCTAGCCAGCCTGTTCTCCCGATCTTAATTCGTGTCATTTTTGGTTTTAGGACCATTTAAAGAGTTTGATTTATCATGGAAACGTTGTAACTTTGGCTGATTTGAAGGACCGCATAACTTTGCGTGAGCGGCAGATTACTGGCGACCAGCTGCGGTTTTTGTTGAACACACTGTTCATCGGCTGCAGATTTTACAATTTAATGATTTGGACCACATTGAACAATATGCTTTACACCGCTAAACGGTCTCTGAAAAGAAACAAAAAATGTCTGCAATAATAAATAAATTTGTTTATACTAAAATTTGTAACTTGTTTGTATTTTAATGTATGACTCCTAGCGGAATTTGTATTTTATTGTATTTATTGTATTTAATTTTTTTGCAGAATCTTAGAGAACATCCTTGAATTGTCTATATACAAATTTTCAACTCAATTCGTATTTTAGTTACAGCTACAGAGAGCACTGAACAGACCATGTTTAACCATTGCCATCCTATAACATTTTCTATACAATATACATTTCTATAGTATTACGCATCTTAATACAATATCTGACAATTGTTTAATTGAAACTACACTGCTCAAAACAATTAAAGGATATTGTAAGTCTTATATAAAATAACGGTATAAACGAAATTTTTTTTGCAGAAAATGCAAGAAGAGGGTCACAAATACAAATTTTTCTCGTTTCCAAATTTCGGAGTACGCAAATGTTGAGTTTGACTTCAAAAATGACGTTTTAGCGGCAGCGAATGAAATTTGGCTTTACACTAAATTAAAGACAAAAATGAAAAAGAATGGTCAGTCTTCAGTACGTGCATTGTTTTGATGATTGCGGTGTCTTAACGAAGTTATTTAACCAATTCAAAAGCTTGGGGAGTTGTTGGTAGGTTAGAAGGGGTCTAAACACAAACCGAAGTAGCCGAAGTAACTGGAGTTTCGCAAAGTGAGATTTCCAGTATCTGAAACCCGTTTCTGGAGATTGAAAATGTAAGTTGAAGGCCAGGGTAAGATCGTAGATATGCAGCAACACTCAATGGAAATCGATATTTAACGCTAACGCCTCGGAGACTTCGAAATATGAATGCCACTCTTCTACAAAAACAACTTCGCTCAGCTACTGGCACAACAGTTTTGACTCAAACTGTCCGAAATCGGCTCCACGCTGTAGGTCTGTATGCTCACAGACCAATAATGTGTGTTACGTTAACAGTAAGAAATCGTCGTACTCGTAGGGAGTGGGCAACAGAGCATGTAAAGTGGGGAGAAATGAATGGCGCAATATTTTTTTCTCTGGCAAGTCCCGGTTTTCTGTTCATCACGATAATAGGCATATTTTCATTTGTAGGGAAAGTCGCATTAGAAACAAACCTGCGTTCGTACACAGAAGTATCAGATTTGGCTGTTGGAAGGGGGGAGTGATCCATTGATGGATGCACTGATCCCCACATCATTAGAAATGGAGCTCTGACAGGTAGTCGATATAGGGATGAGATCATTAGACCTATTGCTATAGCGTGGAGCCAGTTTTGGACAGTTTAGGTCAAAAATTTGGCGCCAGTAACCTAGAGAAGGCAATTATTGAAGAAGAGAGATATTCATATTTCGGTATCTCGGAGCCGTTAACGTTAAATATCGATGTTCATTGGACGTTGTTGCATTCTATGACCTTGCCCTGATCTTCAGCCTGCATTTCCATTCTCCAAATGTCGGTTTCCAATCCTGGATATCACAATTTGCGAAACTCCAGGAGTTTCGGCTACTTCGGTTTGTGTTTGGACCCTCTCCATCCGACCAACAACTCTCTAAGCTATTGAATCTGTTAAATCACTTCGTTAGGACATCGCAATCATCGAAACAACGCAATTACTGAATATTGACCATTCTTTTCCGCTTTATCTTTCATTTAGTGTAAAGCCAAACCGAAGTTTGAAAACGAGAAAAATTTGTACTTGTGTGCTTTTGCTTCCGTTTATTGCAAAAACAAAAATTCGCTTATACCGTAATTTTATATAAGACTTACAATATCCTTTAATTGTTTTGAGCAGTGTATATGCTAATTATAATTTTGAGTGAAGGAAAGAGAGACAGAACAGTTAATCAGAATTCATTATAATTTATATGAAAAATTCGATGAAAAAGGAGTGTCGTAATTATCGACAATTTGTTCATTATGGTCTTTATCAGCATATAAAATTAGATCAATCTTAAATTCTGTCATTTTCTGTATTTTATTTTTCAATGTGTTAAGTGAAATAAATATAAACTATGTATAATTACATCTGAAAGAATTTTAAAAGTGTATTGATAATAATAATAATAATAATAATAAATAAATAAATATCCATAACAACTTTTTAAATACAGGTTTTTTTTCACTTTATCCTTTTCTAAATCATTTAATTTCTGTCGAATTTTTTTGAAACATGTATCTATCATGAAACACCCGTTCTTCTTGTAGAATGGAAATAAGAACTTCATTTGAAATCTTTCAATTCCCTTCTTATTAGATATTTTTTTTTAATAATTATATTAAATGATTCTTGGAATTAAAAGAAAAAGACAGTCTCGATAAGTGCTTTTAATTACAATGCTGTCATTAAGAGTTTGGAAATTTACTATGCATGAATTGTTTAGAAATGCTAAAAAGCGTATTCATTAGGGGAGAAAAACTGCAATCTTGCACTTACAAATGTAGCACTTCATGATAAAACAATTAATTAATTACGTTAAGAGTTTTTATTTCCGTTAGCTGAGAGATTTGACTTATTTAAAATGCTTAAAAAATTATTCGCAGTTTTTTGCCACCCTACAATTATTTTCCAGATTTAATTCTAAATTACTGCCTTAAACATGTTTTACTATTGGGAATCAAACATTGGGAATAGGGATTAATTAATGCCTGCAAACATCGGAATAGTTTTAATTTCTTACTTAATTATGTTTGTATATATTTATAAATAAATACATTTCCAATTTAATAATGTAGCTATGACATTTTATAAAAATGTATTAAAAAAATATAAACGTATATTTTATTAAACAGCTTTACATCTCTTTGAAGTAAAAAAATAACTGTACATAAAAAAAAAAAAAAAAAAAAAAAAAAAAAAAGTACTTATAATATAAATTAACAATATTCGCTAATTTTGTGTTAGGAAATGCGTATACATGAAATACCATACGATTTATATATCACGTCATTTTTTAAGAGGTATGAAAAAGAAATGAGCTATAATCTTGTTCTTAAATAAGTTTTTTAACAGTCATTATTATTAACTCTCTATTCAATGCATCTTGTTAGTTGACACTTATAATATTTTTAATATTCTAAAACTGCCATATATAATATTTTTTCCGAAACTTTTCATTTTGATTTTTTAGACATTATTTTTACTTTTTTTTTTTTTTTTTCTTTTTTTGTCGTTTTTGACACAGAAGATGTGATTTCTCACATTGCAATTGTTTTTATTTTGTTTTTATTTTGCTCTTTTGTTTTTCCTTTTATTTATGCTTCAGTATGCACAAAATTTTTCAATATTTATGCAGTAAATCTGAAAGCAGTATGTATTAGAAGAAAATTAACATTTTTGCTGTTCTTTTTCCTTTTTATTATCGGAAGCTACAAAATATTTCATTGTTTGTAATAGCAGACGTGTGAAAGGAGAATATCAGAAACATTTAAATTTTTAGCATTCTTAATGGGCGTGTTAGTTTACAGAGACGCTACAAATGTTTAGTTGACGATGCCAAAAACTGAATATTTTTTACAATCCATAAGAAATACTCATAAATAATCGGCTCACTATGTAAATTATTCTCCGTATAAATTAGATATAAATTTGATGAACCAGAAACCGTTTTCTGGTTTAATAAATAAACCAATCTTCATCAAAATATTAACAACTGGTGACGTCACCGCTCACAAACATTATTCAACAAACAATAAAAATAAACGACAGTATTTTTTTTTTTTTAATTCTAAATCATTTTATTATCGTTTTAAATTAAAGCAATTCTCTGTAATATAACATAATCGTTAGTGCTATGAAAATCAACAGTTTTTTATATTTATTATTATTTGAACAATCAACACACCCGTTTAAATCACAACTTCTTTAGTTGAAAAAATATCTATTTCTTTGCATTCTGCAAGAAAAGGCAATAGAACGAAAAATGGATACATCTCTCAAGAAAGTGTATTAATATAATTCGTTAGTTTCTTCATATCTCCATCCATTACTGGTGTAATGTTACTGGTTATTACTGTCTCCTTCAGATAATTTTTCGTCAATGTGTGAAATGTTATTCTAGCATCAATTCTCATTATACACCTTGAAAAAGTAGAACAAAATTCTTGGTCAAATTATGGATGGATAAATTTAAGCAATTTAATGTGGTATTCACACATTCTTTTATTCTGCTAGTTATTGCAACATTTTTTTTCTGATATATTTCTGCATGAGGGATTTACCACACCCCTCAATTTCATTTCTTAATATTCTATCGACATCCTTATAACATTTAAGGTTGTTATTAAATTTAAAATAAATAAATATTTAAAATTATTGACAGAATTTTACAAAAACGACTTTTTTTTTTTTTTTTTTTTTTTTTTTTTTTTATCATAGTCAAAATTCTGGAGTGGAATTCAAATAATATATTCAAAATATTAAATCCGAATTTCTTTGACTTACTTTTACGTTATGTCAAAAACAATCACGAATTCAACCGTTAAAGATTGATTGACTTTAAAACACTTAATATTAACAAAAACTCAACGCTGAAAAACTGGACACCAAAACGATGTTTTGACCATGATATGAAATAACACAAATTAATTATTATTCCAAAATAGTTTTCATAAAACTATTATAATTTGTTAAAGATCTTTATCAATTACATTTATTGAAAAGAAGTATATTCAATAAGTTTGGGTAGCGCTTTACTATTGCATATAAATGTATACACACCACAATGTATGCTAAACTTTATTACAGTAAAATAAACGCATAACACATCTTTAAGTGCACTTTGATTGCACTCTAAAATTTTATGATATACATTGAAATGCATTTTTCGCAAATTACAAAAGTAGGTATGGCTAATCCAAAATAATTTATGTAGCGCTATATGGAAATGGTAAATGAGCTTTATATCATATTCTATGAAAAACATGATTACTCTGTACTTATAAAAATATGTGTGTTTCAAAAATGTGTGTTTTAGCGAAATCTAGAAATTTTAAACGTACCAACGAGAAATTTACGCAGTACGTTTCAAAAATTTTAAATATATCTCTACATGAACAATTTGTCTTATTTAAAAAGGAAATATATTTCACGTTGTATCCAAATACGACGTAAATTTAAAATACTGAGTTTGATTTATGCTGACAACAGACACACAGTTAGAAATAAAAACTCACAAATCAACGGCTAAAAATCTTATTTGTCGGATTTAAAAGATCTCAAAACATGTAAATATACTAAATTTTGAAAATCAGATATAAAAATAATGTTTTCTCTACCATACATAGGTAAGAGAAAGTCAAAATTTACAAAGGTGTGTAAGAAATATAAAAACCTCCATTCGTAAAGAACAACTATAAATTTTCATCAGTAAAACATAATAAAAAAAATTAAAAATAATTTTATACGCGTCAGCAAATTTTAAAGATATTTACACATAATTTTAAATTACTTGCAGAAACTAATAATAGTAGTAAAAATAAATAAACAAATTGAGTAAAATATCGTTAAATAATCATAAATGTTATTAAATAATCATGTTAAAATACACAACTTTTTATTTTATTTATTTATTTATTTTTTATGATTAATTAGAGGTCGTAAGATATTCTTAAATGTATCATGCAGAAGAGATGAAATAATAATATATTGTAAAAAAAAAATAAATACTCACGTTCGATGAACTAGTTAAAAAATAAAGAAAATAGAAAAAATAAAGACAAAATAATAATTAAAAGAAAAAAAAAATAAATAGTAGAATTAAGAAAATACCAGGACCTTTTATAAAGGTTATTTGAGTAACTTCATTAAACCGCTTAAAACATGTCTTATTTAGAAATTCAACGTCATTGTTATTTTAAAAGATAACGTTGGAATTTATATTTTACTGAATGTTTTAAAGTATAAATGTCACGGAAATAATTAAATCTGAGTAGTCATTAAATTAAGTGGACGCATGCAATTTAGCCCAAAAACAGACATTGTTAAAGAACTTCAGTAATTAGTTATTTTGTCTGCGTAAATCCTTATTTTAAATCTTATGATTTTTTTTTTAATCTGGGGTATTATTTACTGAACAATCAATGAAAAATGTTATTAAGTAGAATTCTGGGATTCTACTGTTGAAAGTTCCAATTTATTGTCCAGGTCCATACAGCTGAAAAAGATGGCGTTAAAGTTAAGAGAACTAATAGTTCGCTGTAAAATATATTTATTTTATTTTGTAGGGATTTCATAGGAAAATCAACAGTACCTTAAGAGTGGAATTACAGCTTGACCGTAAGTTACGAGAATGCAAAAGGTAGAGGTGAGAGAGAGAGCTACGGGGGTCACATGCTATCCTATCAACACTTGTAGAGCGAATTCTGCAGTCGTCTCTCTCGCAATCCAGATCATACTGCTGAATTACGCCAAGATTTTGGAAATAGTGCCAAATTTTACAGCCAAAGATAATCCATTGTTTCTAGATCAAATTAATATAAATATTTTGAATTTAGCAAGTCCGTTAAAGAATTAACGCCAATCCTCTATGCTAAATTTTATCGCCAGAAAACCGTTGAGTAAGAGAGACATAAAGTATGCGATTTATTGCACATCCTGTCATTAAAAAAATATAAATTATCCTTTAATGATATTAGAACGGAAATTATAGCCTAATTTATTTATAACAAAGTGGACTTGCGCAATTTTAAAAGAATGAAAATGTAATTATGTATACAACGGTTTATAAATGAAAATAATATTTTTTTTTTTATATTTTATTTATTAAATGATTTAGGAGAGATTATAATTCTGAGAGATGTCATATAAACATATGACTAGCCGAAATAAATATTAATTTTAAAGAATATGTTTTTGTTCTCAGAAGATTTATTTAATAGCTTAACAGATAAAATATTATTAGAATTAAGATATTTATATAGAGAGACAAATGGGAATAAATATAAAAAGTAATTTAGAAATTCGTTAGATATTTTTATTAGCCATTTAATTTATTGAAAATATAGTAATTAATTAATGCATTTATTTAAAGCTGTAATTAAAATCATATATGTGAAGGAACGACTTCACAAATATATTTAGATTATGTTTTGTACCCTAACAGCAGATCCTTTCTAAATGAAATCCTCAGGATGTCCTATGGATAAAAATACATCCTGTGGACATTTTTAGGATGTATTACGGACAAGTATGTTGTTAGGGTAGTAACTGAACGCTGAAAACTCACACAACGTCAGAATATCATACTATTAATTTCGAAAAATAAAGAAAGCTATATATATATAAAAAATAACAAACTTTAATTTATGGATAGAAAATCACGTTGCGTTGTAACGTCGCGTCGTCATGATTAGGGACAGGGAGCTGCTTCCGATATTTATTATAGTGTTTCTGATTTATCGAAACAGTGCATCACGTTATGGAAACAAGATTTATGCACAAGCATTAGTTACACCACATGAAGACTGTTCTCATATGAGATGCTGAATTTCGGGCATATTTTCTGACATTAGATTTAAAAAAAAAAAAAAAAAAAAAAAAAAAAAATAGACCTATTTGTCCAGTTTTAAGAAAATCAAATATGACTTTTTCTTTTTCCTTTAAAACAAATACTTTTGTCTTTCTTTTTTTTTTTTTTTTTTTTTTTTTTTTTCTATTGACTTTTTCCATATTTGTAGTGTGAAGTTCTGACGTATTCCTGGACAGAAAAAATAGAGTTTGGATTAAAAAAATGTATTCTAATTATACGTATGTATTATTTTAATGGAATGATTTTTTGAAAATTCTGATTTAAACTTTTATTTATTTATCTATTTATTTTTTATCATGTGTTAAATTCACAAAATATCAGTTTTTTGACTAACATTTAGTGAATTTCACACATTATAAAATATTTTAAAATATTTTAAAGTTTAAATAAAATTTTACAAAAGTTATTCGATCAAAATAATACTTGCGAATATGTAGAATGTATTTCTTTAATCCTAACTCTGTTTATATGTCAAAACTTCACACTACAAATTCAAAAAAAGTCTTTTTTTTTTTTTTTTTTTTTTTTGACAAAAGTATTTGCTTTAAAGGAAAATGGAAACGTCATGCGATTTTATGGAAACTAGACTAGTAGGTCTATTTTTTTTACCCATGTGAAAGTAAAAACTTTTTTTTAATCCAATGTCAGAAAGTATGCCCGAAATTGAGCTACTCAATTGAGCTCTAAATTAAACTTCTCATAAATATTTCACATTTATGAATAATCTAAAAAATAAATATATGTGTTTATATAAATACTTAGTAGCGAATAGTTGAAAACGTGTTACATTTAACAGAAAACATGTATACTTAAAGCTAAGTGTTGATGGCATTTTATTACATGCATTTTGTCTTACAGAAAAACTGTTATAAATCAGAATTGAAAATTTATAACACATCACCTTGAGCATTAATTAAAACAAAACCAGTCGATATCTGTTCGGTTTTCCTGTTTACACAAAGTAACTGTGCTCTGGTACAATGTTTAAAAATCATCTAATAATCTGTAAAGGTAGAATGTAACGATAGTTTTCATAAGTAATATTTTAATGATATTTTTATTGTACGTCTAACTCATTGCTAGATATCAAATTTCAAATCATTACATATGAATAATTTGAAATTTAAACTATACAACTTATTATCTATTTAGTACATATGACTTTCATATATGTATTTATTTCGATAAGGCGTTATAATTTATTGGACTGAAATATCATATAAATATATTTAAAATCTCAGATAAAACTATCACATTATTTTAATTTTTATAGTGTACCGATATGAAATTTGAGTTATAAATCTACTATTGGAAATAAGAGGTTTCTTATAACAAGCAAAAAAAACATTATTTTATTTAATTAAGAAATACATTTTTAAGATGCGCCAAAAATTGTTTGACTTTTACATATAGATTTTTTTTCTAAATTATTTAAAGAAATATACAATAAAACCCGTATGGAATATAATTAAAAATAATACTTTTTCGATGTAAAAATCAGAAGATATATTTGTAAAACAAATGTTTGGGTATTATTTCTTAATAACTTCAGAAAAAATAAATAAATAAATAAATAAATAAGCCAGCACTGAGAAACAAGATATGCCGCATCTATTTAGAATAAATATGTAGTCATTTTCTGAATCCTTGAATTAGAAAAATAGATTTACTAGCTATAAGGTAATAAGGTAAACAAATAACATATTTAGATGAAATAATTAAGAATTTCTGTTCTATGATTTTCTAGAGAGTGAAACAATAGTATGAATATTATAAATCCATTGTATTGCGATAAATTACCCCTTCCTTTTCTAGAATAGGTTCATCAGAGACTTTTAAATAAATTTTATCGCTAGAACATAGGAAAACTCAAGAAACCCCTCTTAGATCATAAAAGGGGTTTCTAGACTTCGCTAACAAAGGAAAATAGAATTTATAAGGATAATATGGAATTATTTTTACTAGAGACACAATTTAGTTAATAGATGTCAGTCACAGAATAATTTTTCAGTAAATGTGTAATTTATAATGAAAAATTTTATAGCTTTATTGAAAGTTATAAGCACTTATAATGTCAAATTATAGGTGTAAATGTCTCTGTGTGTGACTGTGTGTTTGTATATATATATATATATATAGGGTGAATATAATTAAGGTTACGAATTCAAAACGGCATAATTTTAAAACTACCCATCAGAGTAATTTGATATTTTACCAGACCAATCGTGAGGCAATGGAATTTTGTTTGCAAAAGAGGAAAAAAAAAAGTTCCAAAATGTGCCGTTAATTATCTGTAAAGTATTTGTTTCATGAAGCTCCTCCTTTCTCTTTTCACTATGGCTGTTTCCGCTGTAAACACGTATTCTTGTCTTTGTGCTAAAAAAATTGTACTAAACCCTTGAAGTCTATTGTTTCCTGTTATTCCTTTGTGTTGATAACAACATTCCTGTGTTTAATGAGTCCACTTAGGCGTTTCCCCTGACATTACACTGACAGCGCCATCTATAGGAACATGTTTTAACTACATTTTTCTCCCCCAAGCAAACTTTCATCGCCTCACGATTGCTCTGGTAAAATATCAAATCGTTCTGATGGGTAGTTTTAAAAATACAGCGTTTTGAAATCGTAACTTTAATTATAATCACCCTGTATATATACATACATATGCCTGTAATATTAAAGTGATATTTCTCTAATGTTTTATTATAAAGATAAATAAATAAATAAAACCGTATAAAATGTTTCTGAGTGATTATTTGTAATGATATGCATGCATTTTTTTATTTTTCTCTACATTTGCACTACGACTAAAATCTGTTTTAGATAAAGGAAAAAAAAAAAAAAAGAGGAAGAAGAAGAAGAAGAAGAAGAAGAAGAAAAAGAAAAAGAAGAAGACAAATGTAACTTTATACCACTTCTTTTCCAAATTTTGAATAAAGTGCATAATAATTTAGTCCTAAAAAAAACTGAAAAAATGTTGTTCATTCATTTATTTGGAACCAATTTTCTAAATATAAAACTGCTACTTATAGGCTATTTTAGCTCATTACAGTCTATTAAAATGCAATTACACTCACGAGAACACCGAGGGATTAACTCTAATCCTTTCATAATGTCAACTTACTTAAAAAAAAAAGATTTGAAATAATACCTTGTCACATTAAAAGGAAGAGGTTTGATTTAAAAAAATAAAATAATAATAAAAAAAAAAAAAAAAAGCAAAAAAAAAAAAAAAAAAAAGCAAGAAGCTAAAAGAGAGCTTAATTCATTAGCTAGATACAACAGAAAAGAAAAAAAAAATACAGAAGACAAAAGAAAAAAGGATGTTAGAATTCTTTTAGTTACGATGATTGCAAATACGTCAATTAAATTTTTTTTTTAATTAAGTGCAACTAAAAATAATCAAATGAAAGAATTTATTTATGGATTCAGTGTATTGTGGTTAAATTAAATTAACATTATGATTTGCTTTTGTAATATCACCGATTTAATTAAATGCTTTACGTATTTAATTTAAATTCAATTTAATTACATGTCATAGTGTTTATATTTCGTATTAAAAATTAAATATTCAGGATGTTCCATCAAGACAGTCTAATCTCTGTACAGATTATTTGCTTGGTGTACATAAAAATATGATACATGTGTTAATGTATACGACACACAGTTTTCGAGAAAAGTGGTCGGTGATGAAATAGTCAGGACGATGTATTTATAGTTCGTGACGGATCCGGATTTATAGCAGCCACGATTATCTGAAATGAATCTATGACTTTTCACCTACTGTTCCATTTGAGGTGATCATTCTATTTATTACAAAAATTAACTTAGTTACTAATATTTTTGTTGCGTGTATTTTTCAACGCTGCTGGAACATGCGTAATCAGCAATATCATATCTTGCGCTTGCATGTCTTAGGGCCTTATTCACCAACTTCTTAACACTCGGATTAAACCATGGATCAGCAAATCCGAGAATTAAAGTAGCCGGTGAACAGCGGATTTGGTTGATCCGTAGAACAGAGGTTCACTTTCTGCTTGGCGAACTTCCGTAGCGAGATTCCGTAGCCTATCCTTGTAAACATAACTTAACAATTCTATTATGACGCAGTATGGAGAGATTTGATTGGTTCATTTGTTTTTTATTAATTTGAGTGTATTTTACATTGCACTAGAGCTACATTATGGGTAATTAGGCTATATTTAATTGGTTCATTTGTTTTGAGTATATTTTACTTTGCACTAGAGCTACATTACAGGAAATTAGACGATATTTGATTGGTTCATGAGTTTTGAATGTATTTTACGTTGAGCTAGAGCTACATTATGGGTAATTAGGCTATATTTAATTGGTTCATTTGTTTTGAGTATATTTTACTTTGCACTAGAGCTACATTACAGGAAATTAGGCGATATTTGATTGGTTCATTAGTTTTGAGTGTATTTTACGTTGAGCTAGAGCAACATTATGGGAAATTAGGCGATATTTGATTGGTTCATTTGTTTTCAGCGCATTTTACGTTGCACTAGAGCTACATTATGGGAAATAAGGCGATATTTGATTGGTTCATTTGTTTCGAGCGCATTTTACGTTGCACTAGAGCTACATTATGGGAAATTTTGGTCTTAACATGCGCGATAGTGATTGCCGCGGAACCGAGTTACGTGCGTTTTCAGATTCATGCACAGCGAGGTAGGGGTGTCCAGTGATGTTTTTTAGGTTTTAACATGCGCGGCAGTGATTGACGCGGAGCCGAGTTACGTGCGTTTTCAGATTCATAGCTTTATACAGCCATGTTCTTTGTTGGTTCATATACCTCAGGGGTATGGCCCGATTCATCCTCCGTCGTTACAGTGGCCGGATCCGTGAACTTTTAAAACAGAGAAGCTTTAAATTGCTACAATTAACTAATTATGCATGTATTTTTTATTTATTTTTTTATTTTTTTTCATTTTTAATTAATAAGCACTAAAACTAAAATTTGAATATTAAATAGTTTACTTTCTATATTTTTTTTTTAAATTATAATAATGCGAATAAAGTAAACGTTGTCTGTAGAAAATGGGGATATTTGGTGTTCGTACTCATTTCCCACAACGTAGCACTAGTTCGACGTAAAACTCACTCACTCAATCACTTGTTGGTCAAGTTTATGAAAACTAGGGAATTTTCCCCTCCGCTGAAATGTAAGTGTTAATGAAAAATTCGAAACGATATGTGTTTGGAGAAATGAAAGCGTATCATTTGATAACTTGAAAATATGTTTTTTATTTTATTTGTATATTCTCATTATTTTTATACCGATGAGTTTCGAATTATTTGAATGCGGTTTTAGATTTAGAATCCTCGAATGTTACGAATTAACTAAGCGCGAAGTGAAATATTTGATATGTGATTTACGTATTATGGAATCAACAGAAATTTCAAAATGGAAAAAAAAAAAATAAAAATAAATAAATAAATAAAATTCATGTTGCATATATTGTAAGTTTTCATGCTTTTTTAATTACTTTAAAGTTATATTTTTATTCTGAATTTTCATTTATTTAATTACATTTATTGTGTTGTTGAAATTAATTTGCTCTTAAAACTTCGATGACAAAACGTGCATTTTGTTAAGTATTTGCTTATTTATTAAATTATTGTAGTTAAAAAGTTAATTAACCACCGCCATTTTATGAAATTTCTTCGATGATTTTATTTAATTACGTTAAATAGTCGTCTGCATTAATATTTCTTTCATTTCGAACGTAAACAAACGTTTTGTAAGGATGCCATAAGATAAATTCATTTCCTTGGTTCGTTGGCGCACGGATAATATCGCCAAAATGTAAACAAACACCAGTGAACCTCTGTTCTACAGATCTGCCGCGGATTTTTCTTGGAGAATACCGATTTTTGTATGATCGAGCGATTACCACTGATCCGAGGTTTAATTCGAGTGTTAAGAAGTTGGTGAATAAGGCCCTTAGTGTGTGTAGTGAACATATCAACATCATCCCATCTTTAAGAAACGAAAAAAATAAATGTTCCTATTTGCTGTAAATTATTTTCCTAATAACGATTATTATGTCATACATTGTTAAAAATGTTGCCCTAAGATGAAGCAAAACATGGTACTACAGCAGCTGCAACCATGAAATGGGGAAACCTTTTACCACGATTTGGTACTTGGATCTAGGAAAGCTTA
Organism: Salticus scenicus; assembly: GCA_963930645.1. Lineage (NCBI taxonomy): Eukaryota > Metazoa > Arthropoda > Arachnida > Araneae > Salticidae > Salticus > Salticus scenicus. The sequence goes on along the minus strand of OZ005654.1, from coordinate 81,419,310 downwards.
GCACTATAGTTAATATAACCATAAAATAGGGGATCTTTTTACCATGATTTGATGCTTTCTTTCAACAAGAAGAAGCAAATGATGGTAGAAGGTTTCACCATCGCATGCTTGCAGCAACTGTTTCGGTTCAATCTAGCATGTTGCAGCTAACGTAGTATCAAATTTTGGTTCAACCTTCAATTGAAGTTTTTAACAGCGTACACTGTAAAAAATATGTCCTATTTACTTCCACAGATTCTCTGTAATTTGAGAAAATACGTTCTGAAAAAGTAATTTTTTCGTAAATTACACGTATTTTCTCAAATGACAGAGAATTTCTGACAGAAAATAAGACATATTTTTTACAGTGTACTTTACTTTCACTTTTTTTTTTTTCGAAAATATAGGTCACATAAAGTACAGTTCTTTGAGCATATTTTATGTATTAAAGTCGGTATAAACTGACTGTGGAGAGTTTTAACGGTTTTGGTAAGATTTTGATTTTGTATAAATAATGAAATATATGTAATCAAGAGACAGCACATTAAAATTTTCGTAAAACATTTAGGTTTCTAATTAGATCAAAAACAAATTAATCCAAATATCTTTAATTTAGGACACGTTCTCTTGTTATATATATTGTAGTTTTTACATTAATTTAAATACTTAAAATAAATGAATGACCGAGCACCTTCTTCAAAAATTCATTTCGTAGGAGGTTGATTTCCTGTACTAAAAACAGTACTTCAAGCGATTAAAAGATAATCGCAATATTTGTAAAGGAAGAAAATTTTGAGACATTGATTAGGTTTCTGATAAGCTTGTAACTCTGAAAATATTTCTGTATTGTATTGTTATCGACGTATGTCTCATGTACAAAATTTGAGTAAAATCGGTTTGACAGAAATTTATTAAAAATGAATCATAAGAATTGAGATAAACTGATAGATCTTCGACCCAAAAGGGAAAGTTCACAGACACCCGACTAAACAAATAAATAATCTTCTGAAGGCGTGAGCATGAACCGCCTTCAAAAAGATTATTGATGTATGATGAAAGCATTGTCGAGTTCTCCAATACATGATGATCTTCTGTTATAGAAATCAGCCAATAATTTATTACATTTAAATTATAATGTTCAATACAATGAAAAAAAAAGCTTTCTTAAAAGTTAAAAATATACATAAGTAAATATAAAACATTTTAATATTAATATTTAAATTTTCTCGTTTTTGTTATTTGAATTTCTACCGTTATCTGATTAAATGTAACATTTCATTTTCTTCAACATTTATCAGAAGTTATTTGTAAACCTATGTTTTCAACAAAATAGCTCAGCATAATCTCTTAAGGGAAGACCTTGATTATTCATACAATCATTAATTAATTAATGTTAAGTGAAGTGTCAAGTCGAGTGGAATTACACAGTTAAAAAAATGCAATTTTGTTTCCTGAAATTCTCTCTGAAAATTACATAATTCTGTGAAGGTAACAGAAAAATACGTTTTGTCAACGTAATTTTTCCGTAATTTACGACTTTTGTCTCGAATTACAGAGAATTCTGTAATTTTCACAGAGAATTTCTGGCAACAAAATTGTATGTTTTAACAGTGTAACATACATGCATTCAAAACAAGCAAATGCCTTTTTTTTTTCTTTTTTTTTTCTCGATATACGGCAGTAGAAACCTTATGGTTACAACTTGTATATTTATCTTCAAAATACAACATTTTGTATTAAAATAAAGTCCTTAACCGCACTGAAAGTTGTAGTTATAATTTGAAATTATTGTAAATCAAAATACCTCAAAAAACGAACATCATTGTTAAATATTTTGTGATGTGTTGAACCAAATCATTGTACTACAGTAGCTGCAACCAAAACATGGTAAATTTTTTTACCATGATTTCGCAGTTGATTAAACCAAAACTTAGTGCTACAGTATTTTCAATCACATGATAGTTTAATCATTTGCCATGATTTGTAGCATTTTTTTTCACAAGAGTGACCAGATTATGATACAAGGTTTTACCATCGTATGGTTACAGCTACTGTTGTACACTGTTTTGGTTCAACCTTATATATTGCAGCTATTATAGTACAAAATTTTGGCTCAAACTTGAACCGAAAATTTTAACAGTGATTTATCTCAATTATTATCAAATGAAAAATTCATTTTGTTCCAATTCGAAGTTAAAATGACATATCCATTTCGATATCGTTTATAAGAGGTTTTAGTGTCTATATATTACTTTCTGCCAATTTTGTAAATCCACTTAGTAGCTGAAATAACGAATTTACCTTTATTCAGTGCTATACACTGTAAAAAAAAAATATGTCCTATTTGCTGCCAGAAATTTTCTGTAATTACAAAAAATATGTTCTGTCAACGCAATTTTTTCGTAAATTACGCGTAATTTCTCAAATTACAGAGAATTCCTGGCAGCAATTAGAATATGATTTTCACTCTGTAGTTAACATTAAGAAACAAATTCTACAGAATATTCAATACATTGCAGTAATATTTACCACAGTAACAATACTCAGTTTAATGTAGAGAAGTTTATTTAATTTTATTTAATTTTATTTTTCCGATTATAGATTTTTTTTTCACATAAATTGCTCTGCAGCTGCTATATCGAGATTGGTGAATATCATCTATTTTATGCGGTTTTATATTATTTACAGTGCTATATAATTGTGCATATTGATAACCGTTTAGCTTATTAATAATTTCACGTCCAGTGACACCAACGATTCAGAGTTGTATAGGAACCCATCTCTCCAAATCCCAAACCTCAATTTTACCCATTAAGAACCAGACGATTTTGTGTGGATATGGGTCTCTCCAGTGTTGCATTTTTTAAAAAGCGGTTCTCATATGCTAATGTTTACATAAATATATCAATTACGTTTCTATCGATGTATTCTACCACAGTGATTACAATATTATGAGCACTCTACTGTAAAATATATGTCCTATTTGCTGCCAGAAATTCTCTGTAATTTGAGAAAATACGCGTCATTTACGAAAAAATTACGTTGTCATAACGTATTTTCTAAATTAGAGAGAATTTCTGGCAGGTGACATAATATATTTTTTACAGTGTGCGTACGGTTTTGCGAAAGAATGTAGCATGCAAGATTTTAAAATTTACACTGTAGGCGGTGTTAGTAGTCCACAGTAGCCCAAAACATCCCGTTCCTAAATGATTAAAAATATATTTCAGGACATAGGTCCCTGTACAATTTTTTAATCATTGTAATGCTCTCCTTTCCTCCAAGTTTGTTCCATGATCTCGGAATCACACTGTATATCTATCTATCTATCTATATCTATCTATTTATACACACATATATATATATGTGTGTATGTGTATATATTACAGAGAGAGGGAGGTGGAGGAGGAGAAGAATTAATATCATTTTTACGAAATATTTTTAATGCAGTATTTTTTTTTTTTTTTTTTTAACTCAAATTATAATATTATACTAAATAGTGAAACTTTATTGGATCAGGTATGAATTAATTATAAAAATGTTTGATATAAGACAAAATTATTGATGATAATTCTGATAGCATCTAGTTTAACTATGTATAAACTACTGAATAGTAAATAAGTTCTTTATATTATATTTTCAAGCCCTTAGTGATTTATACAAGGAAAAATATAGTTTTGCTCAATTTTAATGAAATATTTGTTTACTATTTTTTGTTAATTTATACAGTTCTAAATTTAGAAATCTCAAAATATATTTATTTTTTATTACAACAAATAATGAGCATATCAAATTTTTATATATCCTGTAGAATTTTATTTACACAATTCCTTCAAAGAGTTAAAAATGTTAATTATCTACTAAAATTAATCATCGGCAATTGAAATGTATACACACACGCACACACACACACCTATTTATATATATATATATACATATATATTTTTTTAATCGATTATTTTACACTCTTTCCATACCAGTTTAAAGTAATGTTAGATTTATAAAATTAAGAGAGCAATTTTTTCTTAAAAATCTTCTCATAAATTTTGCAGTTTCTGTTTAAATAAACTTACAAAAATCTTAAAAAAAAAAAAAAAAAAAAAAAAAAAAGCGTTAAAAGTATCAGAAAATGCCCAGTAACAAAAACTTTCTAATGAAAAAAGCTTAAAATATCTCATTTTCTTCTACTAATTTAGAAAGACAAATATTTGGTTTTATTTTTTAAAAAACGAAAAAAAGTATTTTAGAGCGGTGATTAAAAATATGTTTGTAATTAAGTTTTAGCTCTTTAGTTAATTTCAAAATTTACATAAGGCGAAAATCTACTTAATGCATGGTTCTTTTTTTTTTTTTTTTAAGTTAAATTTAACTTGAATTATTGTTTAAGAAATGTTTGCTTAAATATTTTTTTCTAGTTCATGAAATAAAGGAAATTAGCAATACGTATTCAATTTAAAAATTTATGCATTTGAAAAGTTATCTGGTTAAATTTGCTACACTTTATTAAATATGCCACAGAAGAAACAATTAGTAAATTAAAATGGACAATAAAAAAAGTGTTGGATTATGAAACACTTTTGAGTTCAATTGCTTTAAAGTAAGACATGTATAAAACCTTTTTTATGCTTGAAGGAAGCATTTAATTAAATTAATATTAATATATATATATTAAGATTTTAATTAATATTTATTTATTCTTTGTTTTAATTTAATTTTTCACTTTTTTCTCATTCTTTATGGTTCTTTGCTGCATTGATCGGGGCGTGAGATGATTTAAATTGCTATGATTAGCAATATCGTTTTACGAAATCGTTGCAGCTTTCTCTGCTTTATGAAGTATGCGCCCCTTGAAAGTATGCTTCTAATTTTAAGCATTTATATCCAATTGATTATGAGGTTTATTATCTTTTTTCTCTTTCAAAAGTTTAATGGTCCTTTTTTATTATCCTTCAGGTCGGCGTAAGTATTTTAAGTTACTATGGTAACTCATTGGTTCCTTATCTATATCGCAACTTTTTGTGTCATTCTTTCCTCTATGTTAAATTCAGTTCTATATTTTAGTGTGCTGTTATTGTTTTAGTTCTATTAATTGCTAAATTTTAAGATTAAATTTTATTACGTTATCTATTATTTATATTTGCATTTAAATTCTATCTGCTGCTTATGCGCATTAAATTTAAATGTATTTTGTTTAATATAAACAGTTTTTTCATTTATTTAAAATCTTGTTTATATATTAATGTATATATTATTATATATATATACATATGTTTGCCAATTTGGCTTACCATCAATATTCTAAAAGTTTACATGCACTTTGATTACAGCTGCAATGGCGCTTTTTCTGATGTGTATTATTTCAATTGTATATCATATACAATGTTTGGCTGTTTGTGGATCTATGCATTTAATGGCTCTTTGATGTAGAACTGTTTTATCTAAGTTCAAAATTGGGATATTCCTTTAGTAGTTTGTATGTGCATAAATGAGTTTTGACAATTAAATTTAAAAGTATTTATGCATAATTTTCTAAAGTTTCATGTGGTTAAAATTTGACATCATGAGCATTTATTATTCACTTATTCCATTATAGTTTTTCAATGGTTAACTTATGCATAATTTTCTAAAGTTTCATGTGGTTAAATTTTGACATCATGAGCATTTATTATTCACTTATTCCATTATAGTTTTTCAATGGTTAATTTATTCAATTTTAGTCATTTAATTTTGATTGTTTGGTTTATAATCATATTCCTTCGGGTTGAATTTTACTTTGGATTGGAACATTTTGTAAATATTTTGTATAGTTTATTATGTAATTATCCCAGATTAAATCATTAATTTTTATTTATGTATGCCTACTTTAATCAAGAATGTTTAATATTAAATTTGTGATTTTCAATATGTTGGTGGATATGTATGGGTTGATGTCTATGTTTCAAGCTTTATTATTCATGAATTTTCAATTTTATTATCTCTCTACTTATTCAAGAATTTTATTTATTTATTTTCTCAATGATAGTTTTAATATATAATACTTGCAAATTAAAATTGATTTACTTATTTTATATAAAATCACTCTTTTATTATGAATGTTCTCAGTAAATTAGTAATGCCTGGCAAGAAATGCTTTGGTTTCCCTCAGTATTGTGCCCGGTACAGGAATATTTATAGGGATATTCCTGGATCGACATCAAGCTACCTATACTCTCCTCCTTCCAATCTTAAATTTAGAAAGTGTGATTCTTCTCGTTGCAAAACATGCCCTAATGCTTTACAGTCCCAAATTTATAATGATTCAAAATTGATTCCTTTCTGTCAGGTTTATAATGTTATATACAGATTAAGTTGTGGTATGTGTAAAATGCAGTATATTGGTGAAACTTCCACCCCTTTACATATTAGAATTAATCAACATCGCTCAGACTCAAAAAAGTTATCATCACCTGTCCTTAACAGTAAATCAACTATTGAGTTAAGACATTTTAATTTACACAATTTCTGCTCATGTACTATTGAAATTCTTAGGATTCAAAAAAAAAAAAAAGTGAGCGCCTTTTCTTTGAATCTAACTACATGAAATATTTTAATACAATTTATCCATATGGCTTGAATCATGAATATTTTAATAGGGTTGTTAAGGTTTATACTAACATTAATCCCCTTCATGATTACTCCCCTGTTTACTCTGTACTAAATCATAGTGTCGACCAGAGAACTTCTCGTTCAAAAAGAGTTAAAAAATCCAATAAATCTACTAATGGTATAATATCAAAAAATCTCATTATCAAGAATATTCTTGCCTTACAGTCAAATTATCTTAACCATTATGATTGGATTTACATTAGAAAGTTTATATTTGCTATCAAAAAAAAATATTTGTCCACTTACTTAAGTGTATTTAAAAACCAATCCTATAATCAACATTTTTCTGATATTTTCTATGATTTAATATTATACAGACTAAAACTCTTCAATTTAAATATCTCTAAAAAACCTCACAAAATCCAATCAAATTCACAGCTTATTCTAAATTATTCTAATCAAATATTTAATAGCATTAATATTTCATCCATTCTTAATGATAAATCGTGCATGTTTCCTATTAAAGACATTCATATTTCTCGTACCTTTAAATATCCTATTACACTTGGTCGCCTGCTTTTTAACTATAATTCAGTCTCTAAGTCTAATTTATCTTCTCATGTGACTTGTAGTTGTGCTCATCCCTCAAATGTAAAATATGTTGACAGAGATCATGCACATATTATCACTGGTGATCTTAATATTATTAATGACTCTAATTTAAAGAAATTTATGGAATATGGTACTAAATATCGACTCCCTTCAAAAACTAATATTTCAAAGATTATACAACAGTTTTCTTATGATATTGATTTGTTTATTTATAAACTCTCCATCTCTTATAATAAACCTATTGAATATTTCAATCAATGGAAATTTTTAGTAATTTCAAAACTGAAAGCTGAATTAGTTCAACATAGATCAAATCTCACACATTACAATAAATCAAATCTCTTTAAATCTATCAAAGAATTGCAACAAAACTTTGTTATTACTTATGTCGATAAATCTCCTAATAATTATGCAATAATCTGTAAACATTATTATCTTTCTTTACTCAGTTCATCTATATCTAATAGTACTAACTTTCATACTACCAATAATGATCTTAAAATCAATAACAGCAAAATTCACTGCTTTTATAAATTGCTAAAGCTTCCATTTAATAATTTTAAATATCCTTATATTGTACTTATCCCTAAATTTCACAAAAATCCTATTAAATTTAAAACTGTCACTGTAGGGTGTAATACTTAGAACAATGATGCTAACAAAATTCTCCTTGATATTCTCAAACAAATCTATGACTTAATTAGTAAATCAAAAAATTTCTTTTGCCTTAAAAATAGTTATCAACTTAAAGCCAATGTCTTATCTATGAATAATGTGACTGATATCATGACTTATGATTTTGCTGACCTATTTAATAATATTAATTTAACAGATCTTCATCGTATCATTTTTAACATTTTTGAAAAATTTAAAAGTCAAATCTCTTTACCAAAATGCTTTTCGGCAACTTAATTTAAGACACTTTTAAATTTTATTATTCATAACAATTACATTCTACACTGTAATAAGATCTATATTCAAAAGGTCGGTATTCCACCAGGAGGATGTAGCTCGAGTATGTTAGCTGACTTATACCTTTACCATTATGAACAGGGATTATGTATTGAAAATGTCTATTTTTACCGATACATTGATGACATTATAATATTTTATGTCAATAATTTTTCGCCTAATTTATTTAAATTTGAATATCCTTCTCACCTTACCTTAATTTATAATCATCTCAACAATAACTGTATTAGTTTCTTAGATTTAAAACTTAAACTTGATGGTAATAAAATTTATACCGATCTGTATGACAAAAGACAAGATTTTAGTTTCAAAGTAAATTTATTTACACAATTTACCTCTTGTCTTCATATCTCTGTCTACAGAAATATTATTCTCAATCACCTCTTTCGTATACATAATCTTTGTTCAGATAGGTTTAAAAACAAAAATATCTCTCACATAATTAATGTTGCTACAAAAATGGGTTATTCCAAAAAATTTATTTATCCACTTGTTTATCATAATGTGTCTCTGTCTAACACACACACACACACAAAAAAAAAAAACTACTAAGGTTTAATTAAAAAAAAAATCAGGTGGATGGGTGGCCAGATGTTTGATTAAGGAGGAAGGGTGGTGTTGTTTGGCTGGTTGGCTGGGAGGGTTTGATGCTGAATAAAATTTATATAAAAAAAAAAAAAAAAAAAAAAAAAAGTGGGGGGATTGCTGTAAGTTACATTCATATTTTTTCTGGTTGATACTATGAATTTTGAATTCTTTTATCATTAAATTTTACTATGTGCTTCTGGCTACTTGAGGCTTCCCTTGTTAAGTTTGAACAATCCATCTATTTGCATAACAAAAATAAAATCTTATATATATTAATTTAAAAAAAAAAAAATCTTTTAAATTTAAATTTTTAATTTTAATTTATGATGACTGCATTATAATGCTTATCCTCATATGTGTGCTCTTTGGCATTATTGCTTGTAATTGACTCTTCTTAAAACAACATTTAATACTTCGACTTCAAAATAAAAATATTTTTATTTTAATTTTTAATTTTAATTATTATTGATGACCGCATTATGATGCTTATCCTTATATGTGTGCTCTTTGGCATTATTGCTTGTAATTATGTCTTCTTAAAACTTAACACTTAATAATTTGACTTCAAAATAAAAATCTTAAAAATTATCTTAATCTTGCTGTTAATACTTCTAAATTATCTTAATCTTTCAGTCAATACATCTTATTTAACTGATTTAATGTTTTTATAGCTAACCGAAAGATGGCGCTTGTACTCCGTTGTCTTATACCTTCATTCTTCAGTCCTTATCTTAAACGATTTAATTATTAATATTTTTGGTACGATTTAATTTAACTCTACTAGTATTAATTTTAACATTATCATTTAATATTTACTCTGTGTATTTTATCTTTAATGTAATTGTTCTGAAGTATTTTCGATTAATCGATATCTGTCGAGCTTTTATTTTAACTTCAATTTAGGTTTTGGCATCAACCATTTTTCCAGTTTGTGTTAACTGTTTTCCATGTGGTTACTCTGATTATTTCAAGTTATCACTTTGGTTTCCTTTAAGATTTTAATTAATATTTATTTATTCTTTGTTTTAATTTAATTTTTCACTTTTTTCTCATTCTTTATGGTTTTTTGCTGCATTGATCGGGGCGTGAGATGATATAAATTGCTATGATTAGCAATATCGTTTTACGAAATCGTTTCAGCTTTCTCTGCTGTATGAAGTATGCGCCCCTTGAAAAGTATGCTTCTAATTTTAAGCATTTATATCCAATTGATTATGAGGTTTATTATCTTTTTTCTCTTTCACAAGTTTAATGGTCCTTTTTTATTATCCTTCAGGTCGGCGTAAGTATTTTAAGTTACTATGGTAACTCATTGGTTCCTTAAATATATCGCAACTTTTTGTGTCATTCTTTCCTCTATGTTAAATTCAGTTCTATATTTTAGTGTGCTGTTATTGTTTTAGTTCTATTAATTGCTAAATTTTAAGATTAAATTTTATTACGTTATCTATTATTTATATATATATATATACATATATATGACATGCATCTGATAAAATTCATGAAAGTTGACAAATACATATATAACTGTGCGTATTTACATGTAAAAGTAGATAAATAAACAGACACATTTAGATACATTTATAGAGATATAGGTATATTGTATAGGGATATGTATTATAGGGATCTATTGATATAGGCATCTTTCCAGTAGTAGGAAATTTACACATAGATTTAGAAAATAAAAAGTCAAAAGCCATCATAAATGAATATGGATATTAATAAAGTTTGTAATAAGTAGATTACGTTATATAAGGTTATCTTTAACATTATTGCACGTGGTGTTATTTTACACTGAATAACAAATGAGGTTATTTTTTAAATCGAAAGAATTTAGAAAATTCAAATTCTACAAATATATTTTAACAACATACACTCATGTTTGTGTAAATTGCTATACCAAGAAGGAATGCGAATGTAAAAGTGATATTTATTGGGCTCACACATTATAGTAGGAAGAACAATTGATTAAATTTTCTGGAAGAATTTAGTAATATATCTGTAGGGATTTTGAATAGAATTGTGGACTGTATGGTTTTAAAAATCGATGGTTTAAATTATATTAAATCATAAATCAGTTTAAAATGAATTTGAAGGACTCACCTTCCTTTCAATTGAATTAATAACATCATATTTTTGAAACAATGAATAAAAGCTTGAATACATACACAAAATAGAATATAAACGTGAATTATTGACTTTATTTCAGCTCATACGTTAGAATAGAATTTTTCCCAGCTTACCGCTAGAAATCACAACAAACGAACAAACTAGAATAGGTCTGCAGAAACATAACTGCTTCACAGCAAATTGAAAAAGAAATTATTTAAAGTATAACTAACAACTAATTAAAAACATGAATAAAATAAATAATAATAAAAGAAAAAAGAATTAATTTAGCGTTTAAAACACATTAAAATATCAATAAAAAGAATGAATTTAAATCAAAGTTTTTTACTAAAGTTCTTTCAAAATTGCATAGTGCTGCCATCTATTGTCAAAATTCAGAGTTATTAGAATTCTGAACATTCTCCCCCACCGGGAGAAGGAGTGTCACTTTAGCAATAGGGCGTTGAATTTCACCACTCTGAGTCCAAATGCTGACTACACGAACTCTATTATCAGGTCCTGGATAGGTACGAATAATTCTACCCAGCTTCCACTGAAGAGGAATAGATTGTGAATCATGAATAGCAACCAAGTCCCCAATTTGAAGATCAGTTCGTGAAGTGAACCATTTAGGTCGATTCTGCAGGTGATGTAGATAGTCTCTAGCCCATCTCTTCCAGAAGTCTTGCTTCATTCGCTGGATTAGAGTCCAACGAGAAGATAAAGTGAGATTTGGTGAATTCCCACTTTCAGGAATCTCAAGGAGTGGAACTCCTATCAGGAAATGTCCGGGAGTGAGGGCTCTAACATCGGATGGATCTGAAGAAAGTGGCGTTAATGGTCTGGAATTTAAGCAGGCTTCTATTTGACATAAAAGAGTAGTAAGCTCTTCAAAATTTAGAATGGTAGCTTTACAAGCTTTAATTAGATGACTTTTCGTCAATTTAATAGCAGATTCCCATAGTCCACCGAAATGGGGGGAATATGGTGGGATAAAATGCCAATTGATGAAGTTGCTGGTAGCAAAATTTTGAACATTTTCAGAACTAATGATTCGAATTAGTTGCTTAAGATAGCAACTCCTCTGAAATTTTTTCCGTTGTCACTGAATATGTCTGATGGCAGTCCTCTTCTAGAAACAAATCGTTTTAGGGATGCTAAGAAAGCTAATGAAGATAAATCTGAAACAGCTTCTAGGTGCACCGCTTTTGTGCACATGCAGACAAAAACACAAATATATGACTTCAATTTAACTTTAGATCTAGGCACATTTGGTTTAGTGATGAGTGGGCCAGCAAAATCTAGTCCCACCCTTGAAAAAGGTCGAGTTGGAGTTATACGTTCGACTGGCAACTCACCCATAATTTGTTGGCAAGTTTGTTTCTTCAAACGTTTGCACAAAATACATTCATTTAGAATTCGACGAATGTAAGAGCGACCATTTAGTATCCAATACTTTTGTCTAATTAGGGAAAGAATCAGTTGTGCACCAGCATGAAAATGTTTTTTATGATATTGCTCAACAATTAATTTTGTAATAAAATGATTTCTCGATAAAAGCACTGGATATTTCTGATCTTCATTAAGTGACTGATGTCTGGACAACCGTCCGCCCACTCTGATTAAACCTTGATCATCTAGAAATATATTTAAGGATAAATATTTGTTGTTGGTTGGTAAAGGTTGATTTTTCCTGAGCAAATTCAGTTCTACCGAAAACTCTTGTTCCTGAATCAATTTAAGAATATGTGTAATAGCACTTGAAACTTCAGGCGTACTGACAAGTCCAATGCGTCTAGAATTACGATTACAACTACGAATGTTATAAATGAATCTCAAACACAATGCAAGGATTCTGCAAAGTTTTGAAAAACAAGAGAATTTGAGTAGAAAATCAGGAAAGGTTTTATGACTAGATGTTGCAACATGACTTAAATTTTCTTCAGAATTTTTTGACTTAATCTTTGAAGATTTGACTAGGAATAATGGTAACTTGACACTAGCACTAAGCCATTCAGGCCCAAGCCACCACAATTTGTGATGCAAAAGACTCTTCGGTTGAATGCCTCTTGAGGCACAGTCTGCCGAATTCGATGAACTCTCAACATAAGTCCACACTGCTTGTGGGGCAAGTGATTTGATTTTGTTTGCTCGATTTGTTACGAACTGATTTCCTTTGGTTGGAGGAGATTCAATCCAATTTAAAGTAATTTGTGAATCGGACCACAAATAAATTTTATTTACATTAAAGGTTAAAGATTCTAATATTATGGAACTTAATTATGCAAGCAAGAGTGCAGCACATAACTCAATTCTGGGAAGCGTGACATGTTTTAAAGGATTAAGTCTAGTTTTTGCAGCGACAAAGTTAACTGAAATCTCACCTAGAGAAGATAGTGTCCGAAGGTACACCACTGCAGCGTAGGCCTTGCCAGATCCATCACAAAACCCATGGATCTCTATGTGGTTCTCTGGAGATGTTTCACAGTTCAGATATCTTGGTATGCCAATGGACTTTAAGAGTTCAATTTGAGAATTAAATTCTTGCCAAGTTTTCAAAATGGAATGTGGGATTTGATCATCCCAAGCATACTTATCTTTCCAAAGCTCTTGCATCATGATTTTTAACATGATCGTGGTTGGAGCTAGAATCCCAAAAGGATCAAAGATTTGAGCTATCATCGATAGCAATTCTTGCTTGGTACGCACCGATTTGACGGCATTTAAATGAATTTTCAATAAGTCTTCTGCCGAATTCCAAACTAAGCCTAAGATTTTTTGGGAGGAATCTTCGGAAAATTTTACATTTTGCCTAGTGGATTTAAGATCTTGTGGTAGATTTTCAATGACTGCGGGTACATTGGAAGCCCATTTTCTAAGTGTAAAGCCTCCTTGATTTAAAACGTGATTTAGGTCTTTGACCAATTGTTTTGCTGTATCAATTGAATGCGACCCACCAAGATAATCATCCACATAAAAGTTCTCGAAAATTGACTGCGCAACAATAGGAAATTCTGAACTATAATCTTTGGCTAGTTCGTGCAATGTCCTTATAGCCAGGAATGGGGCACAGGCTGTGCAATATGTTACAGTCAATAATCTGAAACTCGCAATAGATTCATGTGGCTGGAATCGCCAAAAGATTCGCTGAAAGTCAACATGTTTGGGGTTTACCAATATCTGTCTGTACATTTTGGCGATGTCTCCGGTTAAGGCTATTGAATATGTTCTAAACTTAAGAAGAAGTTTAAACAAATCTGGTTGCAACTTTGGACCTATTTCAAGAAAGTCGTTTAAAGAGTGGCCTGATGTTCCTTTAGCCGAGGCATCAAATACCACCCTCAATTTAGTAGTTGTACTATCTTCTTTCAAAATCCCATGATGAGGCATGTAAAAATAATCTTTAGAATCAATTTCAGAATTTGGGACTGGTTCCATATGATGTAAGTCAATATATTCTTGCATAAAGCCATGGTATTGCTCCTTAAGCTCATGATTTTTATTAAGTTTGGATTCTAACAAATAAAACCGTTTTAAAGCATTTGATTGTGAGTCACCTAAATTTGGAACTTCTTTAAAGGGAAGATCCACCATGTACCTTCCAGACTGAATTCGTCTAACAGTTTTAGTGTATTTTTCTTCAGAACTGTGAATTGGTGTTGCATCAGGAAGGGACTCAATTTCCCAAAATTTCTGAAGATGTTAACTGAGCTGTAGCATGGCAACTAAGGACAGTTTTAGAATGCTGAAAATTGTTTGCATGTATGACACCCGAGAGTAACCATCCCAATTTGGAATTTAAAGCACATGGAGTACCTTTAGGACCCAGAATAGATTGCCCTAAAATTATTAAGGGAAATAAATCTGCACCAAGCAAGATTTCAACTGGACTCGAAACATAAAATTTAGGATCTGCTAAAGATAGACCTTCCAAATGAGGCCATGAAGATTTTCGAACAACAAAATTAGGAAGATTTACCGTAACATTATTTACTATTAAAGCATTCACATCAAAGGTTTCATTACTATAATAAGACTTTAAAATAATATTAACTTCAAAAAGAGCAGTTTCTGCAACAATATTATTTACACCCGAGATTCTATGATTTGTGGTTTTCATAGGTAAACCTAATTTTTTAGCACAAGAGCTGGAAATTAATGATTTTTGACTTCCTGAATCCACCATGACTCTACATGGCACAAACCTTCCAGTATTTGATTTTACAAGAACCATAGCTGTCGATAACAAAGTTTGACAACTCTCTTGGGTACTGGTTAAACAACTAGAGTTGACAAAGGATGGACTTTCAATGTTGAGATTAGTATTTTCAATAACAGGTGGAGAATTAACTTTATTTTTCTCGAAATGGAGAAGTGTATGGTGCTTAGCATTACACTGTCGACATTTTGTCGAAATCAAACATTTATTAACGAAATGATTACCACGTAAACAATTTATGCATAGTTTTTTACCCTTCACAATATTCCATCTATCTTCAACAGATTTTTTAAGAAAGTGTGGGCACTTGAAAAGTGCATGAGATTCCGAACATTCTGAACAGATAGAATTATTGGATTTTATATCTGAATTAGATATTACAGCATTAGACACAGATTTTTTAAATACTACTTTTTGTTTACTTTCAGATTTAGAATAAGTACTATCAGCAATATCTTGCAAGCTTCTCGCTTGTTTTTCAAGAAACAAAATAAATTGATCATAGGTGGGAAAAGAATCACTATCTAAAGATAATTCCCATTGCTTCTTTAAATTATCATCCAATTTTGTTTGCAAATTATAAACAAGAATTAAATCCACAAATAAATTAAATTCAAATCCTAAACATTTCAAGTTACGTGTTGCTTCATTACAGTTATCTAATAAATCTAGCATAGATTTCCGACAATTTGGTTTCAAAGATTTCGAATTAAAGAATTTGTTTAACTGGGCATAAGCTAGATTTTATTTTATTATCGAATCTAGAAATTAGTGTTGCCCAAGCTTCCTTATAACTTGCTTCTGTTATTGGAAAGCCTTTTATTAACTTATTGGCCGATCCAATAACAGACGCTTTTAAATATTGCAATTTTTGCAAATTGGAAAGCTGAGTGTTCTCATGAATAGTGGTTACGAATATTTGCTTGAAGCTTAACCAGTCTTCCAAATTACCAGAGAAATGAGGCAAATCAAATTTTGGAAGGTGAATAAATTGCTTCGAAACAGAACAAGAATTTTCATTAACCTGTGTTACAATTTTAGTGTTCTGAAAACAAGAAAGTTCTAATCTTGATTCTATCTGATATTTTATACGAGTAAGTTTCTCTGTCCGTTTTTCATTATCTTCAATTTCCTTTTTTAATTCATCTAAATCAGAAATAACTTCCTCAACTTCATTACTAATTTGTTCTAATTGAGTTTGCCTTTCAAGCAAATGACCTTTCAAAATTTTTATTTCTTGAATGTCTAAAGGATCCGCTTCCAAAGCTTTTATCGCTTTGTTTTCAAATTTAGTCACTGACGACCGAATAATAGTTCTTTTTACTTTTAGTTTTTCAATTTTCGAAGCCATTAGAACATTTTTTTTTTTTTTCAAATTTGTAAAATATTAATTTTTACTAAAAGATTTCGTAATTTAAAATATCTACGGCTCTCGACGGACCAAAAATATGTAGGGATTTTGAATAGAATTGTGGACTGTATGGTTTTAAAAATCGATGGTTTAAATTATATTAAATCATAAATCAGTTTAAAATGAATTTGAAGGACTCACCTTCCTTTCAATTGAATTAATAACATCATATTTTTGAAACAATGAATAAAAGCTTGAATACATACACAAAATAGAATATAAACGTGAATTATTGACTTTATTTCAGCTCATACGTTAGAATAGAATTTTTCCCAGCTTACCGCTAGAAATCACAACAAAAGAACAAACTAGAATAGGTCTGCAGAAACATAACTGCTTCACAGCAAATTGAAAAAGAAATTATTTAAAGAATAACTAACAACTAATTAAAAACATGAATAAAATAAATAATAATAAAAGAAAAAAGAATTAATTTAGCGTTTAAAACACATTAAAATATCAATAAAAAGAATGAATTTAAATCAAAGTTTTTTACTAAAGTTCTTTCAAAATTGCATAGTGCTGCCATCTATTGTCAAAATTCAGAGTTATTAGAATTCTGAACAATATCCTTAGAAAACATTACATAAAGCAGTGACATCTAGGATCAATAACTACAGCTATCTGCCTAGGCATTGAATTGAACAGCAATTGGATGACATATTCGGGTACAGCACTTCATGAAGCTTTATAGACCGTAGTTGCTGGTGAGTGGTGGCGGGACACTCGCTCTTCAACGATTAAATAGTCATTTTCACTGGTGCGAGATCAGGAGAACACGTTTGCCAGAGCCACGTTTGAACACATTCTGTATAAAGGAAGGGCCAGACAATTCAGACAACTTACGATCGTGCATTATCCTGTTTAAATATTGCGCTACGGAGACCTAAATATAGAGCAGATGGACGGGCCTTAACTCACCAGAAAGTTAATGGTCGCCTATCAGAGTGCCGGGAATGCGAACAAGAAGTAATCGAGACGTGTATCCAATGGGACCCCATACCATAACTGTAGGTGATGCACAGCGTGACGATGTCGAATCCCAGCTGTCAATATGCATTATTTAAATTGCCTTTAAATCCTGATGCTGTAAGCCGGATTGTGATTTGTCTGAAAGGCGAATTTATGCCAATCCTACGTCCTGGTTTGTCGTTGATCACACATTAAAGGCGCCTATATCAGTGATGCAGTTCTGAGGCAGTCAAAATTTTGGTAGCAACATACTGGGTCACCACCTGGAGTCATGGTAGGCGATACCATTGAGTACACGTATCGATCACCTCTTGTTTTGATTCCCGACACTCTGAATACCAGCCATTACATTTCTCACGAGTTGAGGCCCGTTGCTCTGCCTTATATTCAAGGCCTCCGAAGCGCAATAATTAAACAGGATAATCCATGACCACAAGTAGTCTGTATTGTCTGGAGCTTCCTTGATGCAAAATGATTTTGACTGCTGCTCTGGCCAGCACGTTCTCCTGATCTCGCACCAATGAATATGACTGTTTAATCGTTGAAAAGCGACTGGACCCCCAGCACTCACCAGTGACAACCATCGATGAATTGTGTCATCGTGTTAAAGCTTCATGAAGTGCTTTACCCGTATATGTCATCCAATCGCTGTTTGATTCATTCCCTAGGCATATAAGTGCTGTCACTGTTCACAGAGGTCGCTGAATTTTGTACTGTTTTCTAAATATATATTACTCCAAATTTCCTAAAATTTTAATCAATTGTTCTTCTACTATAGTATATGTTCCCAATTAATATCCTTCTGATATCCCCATCCCTTCTTGGTGTTGCAATTTTCACGAACAGGGTGTGTTATTTGAAGATCTGCAAAATCACAATGAACCACATTTTATATTTCTACTTGATACGGAAAGCTATTTGCATTCCAGATATAATTTACAAGTGTTTCCATTCTATTGAGTACTTTTTACATGGTACCGGGAAATAAAAGGCGTTAATCACTAGTGGCGGCTCGTGAACCAAAAATAGATGAAGAGCTCAAAAATAATATTTAAGTATTTTTAATGCATAATTTTTATTAAGCATGGTCGTAACTAAAATTAACTAAAAATACTTATTTAAATGTAAATTTATATTCCATAAATGAATATAGTGTAAAGTACAGTGTGCGCTTCACCTATTTTCGGTGCACGAGCCGCCACTGTTAATGACGTACAAAAAATGACTTGTCCCTTGTTTTGTCAATTATGGAAAGTACAGTTTAAACAGGCGTCACTGCAATAATAAAGAAAAAAGTGACATTTTTAAAATTTTCAGAAACTGTAACTTTAAAAAATATAGTGTCGTCTCTCTGCCAAGCCTGTAAATAGGGCCAACTTCTCCTTTTGGATGTTAATAAAATGACTTACCTCTTGTTCAACGTTTTGGTGTAGGATGCCTGAAGTTTTACATAAAGGAATGATGTTTTGTTGTCTCCTTTGCTGTTTTATGTTTACATTTGGCTATTAATTTTTGAAAAAAAAAAATAACACACATATATATATGCAAATTACACAGGCCTGCGATGAACCTTTTTTCTTCAAGATGATGCTTTTTTCTGGCGTATTTTTGCATGTTGGTTAAGGAAAATCTATTAAAATATGCCCATTATGTACAGTTTTACAAAAAAATGGGACTTTTTGAGCTTAAATCTCTACCATTTCATCTCCAATCTATGTGAAGAACCAAGATAGTTATTTGATCAAACATCAAAGGAATGTAGTGGAGGGATCAGCGAGTATGGAGAGTAAACAGGTTAGCAGATTATTGTTGGATATTTCTTAGAGAATTCTCCCCCTTAAGGCTATCAAGCCGTACACAAGAGAAATAGCTTTAATGGGATCTTCTACGTAAAGAAACATATTTAAAAAACAATGACAGACTATTTTAATGCATTTTATATATACATAATTTCGAATTTATTCCAATCTCTGTGGGGCGTTTACCGATGTTCTTCTTTACTTTGTGATAAATCCTTACGTGATATTAAGGAAATATTAGCATTTCTGAATTCAGAGCATCAAAACACATTAGAGACACCCAACGCTGCGCAAAACAAAATTTTTAAAGTATGATTTCGCTGGCCTGTGTTATATATATATTTTTAAATAAAATATGTATTGTTTCATAAAAATGTGTATTTCACATTCAAATTGATATGCCCTCTTACACGTAAGCAGACAGTTATCTTACCCGAAGTTTGAAGTAAGACTTAGAAACAAAAGCGTTAAGGAAAACTTTTATTTCAAAACTTGAATATTCTTATTGTTAAATATATATTTTAATAGGTTGTCAAAAGAAAAAAAAATTACATGAAATCAATAAATAACATAAATAACCAACAGATTATTTTTTAGAAATATTAAACAAAAATTGTCGCACCTTCCCCTAATCTACCCTATAAAAATGTTTATATCTTGACAAATAATAGAAACACAGACTTAAAAAAAAAAAAAAAATTAAAAAAAAAAAAATTAAAACCCACAAAAATAACTAGACATTTTCTGGTTTATTTCAGGTCCCTCATCGGTACAACACATTGTACTTTAAACAGATGACACGAGACTATTTAAACACTTTTGATTTTGTTTTAAAATTGATGCTTTGTACTGATGAAAGAATAAAGCTAATACACATAAAGGTATGCATTTTCTTTGTGGTTTTAAAGTTACTTTAAATATTTTAAATATTTTTGCCTGTTATGCTATATGTCGCGTAATAAAAGTACACTTGAATGCATGTATATGTTACCTGGGTATTTTTTATTTTAAACGAAAATCGTGTCTTAAGGAATGTAATGATGGTATTGAATTAGTAATTCACTAACTCCCTCCTAATTTTAACTTTCTTACATCATATTATTATTATTATTATTATTATTATTTATTTATTTATTTATTTTTTTATTTAAATATACATGGAAATTAGAAAGAAATATATCTACAATAATATAAAACATTTTTTTTCTTTATTAAAACATCTTTAAATTATTATTTTATAAAACTACTTAAATTTTAAGTTAAAACATCTTATTTATAACTATAAAATATCATTATTTTTTTTTCGTTAGAGTTTATTTTTTAATTATTAAAGAAAGGCTGTATCAGTACGTCGTACTAAAAACAAATAAACATATATTAATATTTTAAACTGCAACATTGCTTATTTTAAATAATCAATCTCTTACTACAAAAGTGCGGCCTAGTTGATAAAGCTCTTTTTATTTATTGTCGATGACATAATTTAGAAAATAATCATCCAGCTTTGTTTAAAGGAAAGTCGTATCTATGATTTGCGTTTAAGATGGAATACATCAAATAAATAATTACTAGTACTTTCTCTATTTTGTAAATTATTTCTTCTTAAAGCATCCTCTTGCATATAAATTTTTGTTTACATTTCTAAATAGATAAACACCATATCAATGAAGTGACAATGGGTTTCAGATTTTTCGTAAACTTTGTAAATTGCTTCTTTTATTTTTGATAAAGAACTGCATACTAGTAAAATTCCTTTTATTGACATATTATTTAACAAAGAATTAAATGAGAGCAAATATTGGTTTGGCGCTGAAGCTTATTAAAACATTTTTCTTACAGAATAAAAATTATGAATCACCTAAATAACTATTAAAGAAAATATTTCGTTTAACTTTCGCAAGATTTATGCAAAGCATCATAATCAAGATGCACAGCAAGTGATAATGATCTTGACATTTCCAAGCGCAAGTATAAAGAGAAATTTTTGAAATGCTAATTTCGGGTAATATTACTTAGAGATACGTTTCAATGGTTCCCAAATTATAAATAGTATTATTAAAGATTTTTTTTTTATTATTTACTTTCATTTTACCATTTATTTGGGTTTAAAATAAATAAATATTTCTTATTATGTTCTTATACACTATCTATCAATAAGTTTTTGGACGCATTCCAGTTTAGACCTTTTCTCAAATAGCAACAAAATCGAAAATCAAAATATTTTGAATCACCCTGTAAAAAGTAACGCTTTAATTTCATTTTGGCTACTGCACGTGATTTTGAGAATTCTTCTAATTATCGCTATAAATTGTTATGAGGCTACCACATATATTCATAGAAATTGAATGATTTCTTTAAAAAGTTCGAAAAAAAAAATCATTTTTTTAATTATAACACGTAAGGTATTAGACCCAGTGTAAAGCTATTTTTAGGGAACTTGGCGTACTATATTAAACACATTGTACAACAATTAGAATGCAAAAATGTTAAATATATTACGAGATATGGGCACATTTATTGATTTTTTTTTTTTTTTTTTAAATTAAGAATGCACAAGCTTTTAACGAAATTCATTTGCACAATTTAATAGCCAAAAGTATTGAGCTACTTATATGTAAACCCCAAATAAATATTGTGTAAATTCAAAATGTTATGAGATATAGAATGAATTGAATTTCAGTTCCTTTCAAAATAAAAGCTTATGTATAAGGGATTTTACTCACACTTTTATTTTGATTCGATCAATACCCAATGGAGATGCATTGTTTGCTGATTGTAAATAAATATTAATAAAACCCCCGATCAGCTCAGTATTTTTGACGGCTAAATTATGCAAATGAAACTTTAAATGATCACTGATGCGCAGTTAAAAATTATTAATTTAAAGTGCTCATATTTTGTAAGATATTTAACATCTTTGCATTCTGATTTCAGCGTGCTATGTCTAATGCAGTCTTCTAAAAGTGGCTTTGAATTGAATCTAATACCCTACATCAGGCCTGTCCAACACAAAACACTTGGTGGGCCGCATTAGAAATATATTTTATTCATTCGGGCCACACTGTATGTACAGTCATAAAAAAAATCCCCCCCCCCTTCCTGCTTTACCGACTAATTCCGCCGTAAATTAATGTTGAGACTTGCGACTGATGCTAATCGATTAATAATAAGGCCTAGTGTAGACGGTTTAGTTAGATTTTGCTTAAGGGATGTATACATATTAAAACTGGCATCAACTTCATTTTTTTTTTTTTAAAGGCAACCCGCAATTTCGACAAGCTTTTTGGATTAAAAATTAGATGTCATTACCAATCGTTAAGCATCAGCTGCAAGTTTCTACGATGATTTATGGCGAAATTAGTCGGGGAGGAAATTATTACTATTATTATTATTTTTTTTTATGACTGTGCATATGCATATGTGTATATATGCTTGTGAGTATATGATTCATGTATGTATATACTTTCTTCGGAGAAGGGCAGGGTGAAAATTCGGAGAAGAATACATTAATTTAAATTATTTTTATTCGTAAATTAACAATAGAATTGTAAAAAAAAATTACGACTATATATTAAAACTATAATAAAAAGAATGAATAATGGATCTAATAACATTCCATTACAACAGTTCCTTATCTACCATAATCGTTGAAAGGTATTTTCACTTAGAAAAGTCAGAACGTATTTATTAATTTTTGATTCGTTAACCAAAGTTGTCAAACTTTAAATATCGTTAGTCTCCTCGCGGGCCGCAAGAAACTACGCGGTGGGCCGCATGCGGCCCGCGGGCCGCGGGTTGGCCACCCCTGCCCTACATGATGTAATTAAAAGTGTAGCATTTTTGTTTTCACTTTTTTAAAGAAATCTTTATATTTTCATGAATATATGTGGTACTTTCATAAAACTTTATGCGGATAATTAGAAGAATTCTCATAATCACATACTAAGCAAAAACGCATTTCAAGGAGTGATGTTTACAGGGTGACCCAAAACATTTTGACTTTTGCTTATTTTTTTTCTGGTTCCCTTTTCCTTTTCAGGACAAATTTTTTTCCTGAAATATACGAGGTTACATTTTCTTTATATTCCCAAAATTTCAAGCTAATTCCTAAAGTGTGTTTCTAAATATTGGACAAAGCGTCTAATTTCAAAATTGAAAGTATCCAAATACTTATTAGTGTATATACCTATATTTGTAAATGTTTGTAAATGTATGTATCTAATTAAATTAAAAGTAATTTCCTCTATTGTAATTTCCTCTATTTCTTTTGTTCTACATAACAGTGACTATTTCAACAAGACAAACTCTGCCTATATAAATAATATTTCATTGTTCAGTATTGTTCTTTAAATGGATTGTTTGTCCGATCTCAGTGAAATTTCTGATGAAAACATCAAATAATATAGATTCGTATTACAGAATTTGGAGATTTCTCTTAATATCTATTTTTGAACTTATTGATAGCCGAGATACAGACCAACCATTAAAAACCATATTTTTGAATTTAGGACATCTCAAAATATGTATTTATATTTAAATTCAGTTGAATATTCCACCTCATAATAATGCATTTTTCTTTATATGGGTGGAGAGAAAAAAAAAAAAAATATATATATACATATATATATATATATATATATATATATATATATATATATATACACACACATATATATATATATATACATATATATATATATATATATATATATATATACATATATATATATATATATTTAAATATTGATGTTGATATCCTTTAAAACAGCTTTTAAATACATAGTTTTCCAACCATGAAGTCATTAAATGTTTAGGCTTAAGTTACCCGCTTCTCTTTTATACCATTTTTCTTCAAGGTTTTTTTTTCTTATTTAATCGTAATTACATACGAAATATCGTAATTACATATGCATATGTTTTATATGCAATACAATCACGTTTTTGAGCTATATCCTTCATTTCCAGCGTTCTATTCTTCATTTCTGGCATTCTATCCCTTATTTCAAGCCTTTTTGCGGTTTATTTTTCATCTTCATTATCCGCGGAACAAATGCCACTATATTCCGCAGAAAATCGGAAGTATAGTGAACGTTTACTTAAATATATATATATTTTTTTTTTTTTGAAAAAGGCAATATTTAAGCGAGTAAATGTGTCTGGCAGAGGTTGTCCAGGTTTGTTCAGTTGTAGAGCACTGATATGCATTATACCAAAGACCGACCTTAGATTCCTGTAGTGAAATTTTTTCGCTCACGTTTGTTTTTAGGCAAAGAGAGAAGGGAAATTTTTTTTAGATTTCTGCAGTTAACAGTAAAAAAGATTTAAAATCATTG
The DNA here is from genome assembly GCA_963930645.1 of Salticus scenicus. Classification (NCBI taxonomy): domain Eukaryota; kingdom Metazoa; phylum Arthropoda; class Arachnida; order Araneae; family Salticidae; genus Salticus; species Salticus scenicus. Next base: position 81,394,731 of record OZ005654.1, on the reverse strand, counting down.
TTATCTTAAATTTTGGAAACCTTCTTGAAATTCAAAGAATGTATTAGAGATTCTAACTGGATAATTCCGTATCAAGTAACATTACTTCTGAAATGTATATTTCTGGAAATTAATATTTGTTTCACCTCATCTGTTTAATAGTTTATTCTATTTCATTTTATGTATTATCCTAAAATTTTGTGAATAATTCTTTAAATCCTAAAAGAAATAGCAAAAGTTCTTATCGTCTGGTTGAAAGACAATTACTTTCATTTATTTTTCAAAAAGTAAAAATTAAGTCTTTCTTTTTTGAAAGGAATTTGCATATGATTTTTCTCTCCAGGAAACTTAACCATTATACTTCAAATAAAAATAAATAAATAAATAAATAAATACGTAAAACAGATTCTATTTTTAATATTATTTAAAAATCATAATATTTTGATGAATTAGAGTAATTCTGTCGGAATTAGATCTAATTCTGTAATTTATTGTCAACTGATGACTGAAGGTAAATATTATAAGTTTTAAAAATGTTTTGAAATTATTTATTTATTTTTTAATGGATGCAGAAAGTACAACAAGTATTAATACATTTATTATATTTTAGTACGATAGGTAATTATCAAAACTAATTATAAATTAAACAACATATTACGATAAAACATTTTTAATTTTATTTATATTTTATTCTTTTATTTTATTTGATAAATTAAAGGAATACTAACAGAAAGAAAAATTATAATTTTCTCAAATTTTAATTGTGACAGTTAAACTTAACGTTTAGATAAAGTTATATTGTACTAAAAGTTTGAAAACATATTTCAAAAAATTTTAAGATATCTTGATTTATAGTGATATTAAAAAATAAATTACAGATATATATATATATTTCAAATTATTTTCAGAATATATAAGTAGTATATTTTTTGAAGTTATCTTTTAATTAATTTTTACTCACAATTATAAAATTTTATTATGGCGAAATGGGTTAAGTGTGACCATGTTTCGGCATTACTCGACTTCGACCACGTTTGCCTCAGTTGCTATTATAGTTGCAATTCTGACATTTTTAATTATAAACTACAACTTTCCTCAAAAAAAGAAAAAATAATAATAATAATAAGAGCTCCTTATAATTTATGAATGGGCCACTTATACAAAAATATAATGATGCAATTTTTATGTTTTGAGGTTCCACGTTCCCCTTGGTTTGAGAAGGGTAACTTCACTATGAAAAATTTATGTACTGAGAAACACACACACACACACACACACACACACACATATATATATATATATATATATACCGCCTTCGTCTAGAATGAATAAGTGGCCATTTTCTAAATCCCTTAACTAGAGATATAGATTTTCGAGCTATGCGCATAAGGTACGCATATAAACTGAAAAGACGAAATTATCGAAAATTTCTAGTTTACACATTTCTAGATGTAAAACAATATTCTGAATACTCCGAATAAACTGAATCTTTTGTATTGCGAGAAATTCTCACGTGAATTTCTAGAATTGGGTCATAAATCAAGATTATAGCTTCTGAAACCAGCCTCTCGTATTATCATTTATTTACAGATATTTTCAAATAACTTTGTCCTCGATAATGTAGGCAAGCGCTCTAGAATTCTGATAGGGGATTCTAGAACTCGTTTTCCAAGGGGACTATAATTTATAATGATGACATGGAACTAATTTTTCTAGTGCCACAATCTGGATTCTGGATGTCAGTTACAGAATTTTTTCTCAGTATGTAGTGAAAATGTTCAGAAAGTTAACACTTTAACAAATTTGAGACTTTTTGATTTTTTTTTTTTTTTTTTTTTAATATCTTATCTCATTACAGATTATAATCGTTTTATACACAGATGTGAGAACTTCATAAAATTTTCCAAAAAATACAAATACAATATGCTTAAAAAAAATCTGGAAATTTTTTACTTTAAAATCTATAATACCGTGTATATAATTTATAAATGAATAATGTATTTACACTGAGCTTTTGGTTGGTACTCTTCTTTGTATTCTTATACTTAATCACAATTTGTTTTTTATCGTGTTTTTATTAACTTCGATACTTGTTTGTTTGTTTGTCCAGTACGAATCTTGCAATCGATTTTTAACTAACTTCCCGACTAACTAGACATTTGAAACTTTCAGATTAGCTCAGAACACGGTGACAGTGCATTTTTAAAAATACTTTTAGCCAACTGTTTCGGGTCCCCGCTGCTTTCGGTAGCGCTTATATGATTCAACAATCTTACAACTTCTCGACTAGATTTACATTTGAAACTTTCAGATTAGCCAACTTTTAAATTAGCCAAAGTTTTGAAGCGTTTCAATTTTCAGGTTATTTTTAAACCTGTCAATAAATTCCCTTCAACCAAATTCCCTGTTCCTGAGCTTCATAAGTTGGGTATCTATAATGTCCCTTGTAATAATTGTGATTTATCTTATATTGATCAAACAAAAAGAAATATTGAATGCCGTGTGAACATTTTCGGTATGTTGTTAATCAAAAAATTTCTAAATCTTCTATTGCGAAGCACAGTCGGGAATTTGATCATAGTTTTAATTTTAAGAGTGCCAAAATTATCTTTCATGCCAAATGCGTTTCCGAACTGGATTTTTTGGAAAATGTAGCTATTTACCTTAATCGTGATAAAATTGTCAATGAAAAATCTTATTCCACTTTGCTGTCTACAGCTTTGAATTTTTTTTTTTTTAATTCAATTAAATAATTTCCTTCATTATGTTTATAACATAATAATAGTTATAATAAAATAATTCTAATTAAAAAAATAATTAATTTTATTAAATTTACTTATTAGTATAGTATTAATTAAATAAAACAAAAAAAAAAAATCTAATAGATCTTGAAAATGATTGAAATTAATAAATCTTGATTCATATTAATAATTCAGTGATAGGGCAAGGATACATTAATCTTGATGTTATATTTACTTCCACTTCCCCTTATAATATATTAATTATTAAAATATTTTTAATTTAAAATCTGCATTCTACATTATTTTTTTTATTAAAATTCTGCGCTATAAGTTTTAATACACTCACGCATATTAAGGTATTGATTATAATGCTTTGGTAAAAAGGTATGAAAATAAAATTTTTGCTTTTTAATTCGAAAAATATTGCATTGAATATATAGTGATACACAGAAAAATGTATTACATTGATGACTAAAATATTAAATACTATGAAATTTCAAATGTATAATAGGCAGTTTTTATTAAATCTTGACGTTATATTTCATTGGTAAATTATAAAACAAAATCTATTAAATTCAGAAATAATACCGAAAACAGTAAAACGAGATATTTTATTACTTCGTGAATTATTCTTTTGTCTAGAAAATTTTCATTTACATTTATAGACAGTTAATTTGCACAATGATATGAGGACGATTCTTCTTTCAGTTTTCAAATTAGTACGTTTATTTCAAATAAAGCACGGTTACAGAAATATTTCTTTTATTTGTGTTTTTATTCGAAAACATCTAAACTAGAACAAACATAGGTTCATTTTTAAAAGTAAAATGCATGTTTTCATTATATATATATCAAAATGAATGTCGAAAAAGATACTTATATAACATTTATTTAATTTTGTGGTTGTTTCATTTTCTGCTTTATACTAAAAGATACAGTGAAAAATAAATTATAAGCGATGTCAGAAAATATATTTAAGACATAATTTTTAAAAATTTAACATATGATTTGTAACGATTTATTTATCATAATTGTACATTTATTAATAACCGTAAGTTGGTAGTAAATGATCAGCACAATTTAGATAACGTTATTTTATGGGGAAAAAAAAAAAAAAAAAAACTTTGTTCCTATATTTTTGTCGTGGAGTGTAGTCTTAAATTAGAAAAACTTTAGTCTTAAAACTTTTCTAAATTAGTCTGAAAAAAAAAATTAGTCCGAGAATAGTGTTATTTTATGATAATAATAAATGATACGCACAATTTAGATAATGTTATTTTATGAAATATCAAAGAAAAAACCCTTTGTACCTATCTTTTTGTCGTGGGGTGTATGTGATGGAAATTTCTGAATAGCTGTTCCTTAATCAACATTCAAAAATACTCCAGAAAATCACATCTTCTTGAAGAAAATAATTTTACTTGATTACTATAACATACAAGGTATTTAACTCAATGTAATGTCTGTTTTACGAATCTTGATATGCTACAATGAACAGAATACACTTCAATCGGATGTTAAAAGTATTAAGTATCACATAAAATATCTGAAATATTTTAACTCCGCATACGCAAAAGTTAACAGAATTTGTTTTATACAATTTATTAGACAAGTATATTAAGCTACTTATATAAAGTTTCCAAGTAAAAATGATAGAATTCAAAAAAATATTTCCAATGGAATAACGTAAATTCCATTTCCTTAAAAAAAAAAAAAAAAAAAAAAAAAAATGTATGTTTTATACAATTATTTTTTATACAATTATTTTCTCCTTAAAAATTTGTTTCTTCCAGAAAAGAAAAACATTATTTTTTTTGTGACAATGATTTTATTTATTTATATTTTATTTTATTTATTTATTTATTTATTTATTTATAACGACATTTTCTTCCGAATTTCATAAAAGTCGATCAATACGATTCGCAAAAGTAATCTTTTTCTTTTAACGCCGCTTAATTAAGGCATGAACATTTAATGGATTTTCGTTTAATTCAAATAAAAATGAATCTTCTGCAACAAGATGAAAAATCTAAAAGATATTTTGTAAATGTATTTACATTTCTTATTGCTTTTTTGAACTGAACACTAAATATTAAAATGATATCATTTAATTTTTTTTTAATGCTAAAATATGCAGTTAAGTTTTTAAAATAAACGTAAAATTTAAAAAGCTATCCACATTCTTTGTTCTAGAAAATAAATTTTAAAAACAGTTTTTATCGTCGTAACATCGTAGTATTTTTCGTAAGTAATGTGTCACCTAAAATAAAAGAATTCTACAGACACTATTTTTTATCTCTCTCATTAAAACAATGAACGTTATTTAAACACTATTAAGTAGAAACGATTTCTGTAAACAGTCATTAGTTTGGATACTTTATTTGTTGAATGAATGCAAAAAACCGCATACATAATTAGTTCTATGATATTTATGTCGATGGAAAATTACAATTTTTTTTTTTCGTGAAAAAGCTTAAATAAACTGTAAAAATGCATACTTGTAAAATAACAATAATAATAAATAATTTTCGTGAACGCTACTATGATTATATTTTTAAATATAATGTGAAGATTTTCTTTTCTTTTTTTTTTTTTTTTTTTTTTTTAACCATTTCTACATTTTTAAGTGAAAATAGAAGTATATTATTCAATAGACTTTTTTCTTCATTTTTGAAAATAAGCACTCGTGCATAAAACGATATAATAATTTACTCTCTGGACTCTTTTAAAAAATATATTAAATATTGAATACCATTAGATGAAAGTAAAACTTAAAATACTTGCAGAACTCCATTAGAAAATATATAGGTAAGTATGCAGGACGAAGTATGTGTGACAACGTTTCAGCTTAGTTCAAATTTTACCTCATTTTATATAGTGTCTATTATACTTCCAGTTCTAAAAGTTTTTAGGCATAGACTGTTACTAATTGTCTTTGGAAAAATTTGAGAGTTTTATAATATAACAACGTGGTTCTTAAAGAAATAAAAATACGGAAATTGGGAGTTTCCTGCTTCCACTACTCTGTAGTTTGAGGCAAGTGCAACCTCGGCCTACTATACTCATATAAATTGCATTACGAGGTAGTTTATTAAGTTACGAGATAGCGGAAATGTTCACAAATCTGAGTTTATATATGAATTTTTAAAATAACTCAATTCGTTACAAAATTATAAACCTTTCCGTACACCCCCAATTAATACTTAAAAACATAAACTTTTTAACAGTTCAACAAAATCTTTACACATGTTCAGGATAGCAGGTTTCATTAGAAGTTAAAAATGAAAAATGAAAATCAAAGTAAACAATACGTTAGTGATACAGTTGAATTGCTTATGACATGTATAAATACACTGGTTACGTTTCGTCTACATGCAAAATTCATCGGTGCCAAATTGTACGGTTTTTTAACACCATTCGAATTTTGTAAAAAGAAAATCATCAAGTTTAATCGCAGAAATTTTTTTTAAAAATTTCTATTAAATAATTTCTCTAGAAAAAAAAAAAAAAAACTAACACTGAGAAAAAATTCTGTAACTGACATCTAGAATCTAAATTGTGGCTCTAGAAAAAAATAGTTCCATGCCATCCTTATGAATTCTACTCCCCTTTGAAAGTGAGTTTTAGAAACCCCTATTAGAATTCTAGAGCGTTTGCCTATGTTATCGAGGGCAATGTTATTTAAGAATCTCTGCAAATAAATGCGAATACAAGAAGCGGGTTTCACCAACTACACTCTTAAAACTGTAGCTCTTAAATATAAGGCACAAGTAAATTATGCCTTCTATCAAGAGGCTCACTGTGAAAGTGCCTCTGATACTGGAAGAAATATAAAAGGCACAACAAAATGAAAAGCACAGACTGAACTTCGATCTCGGCGAGAGTCACAAACTCACATTTGTGCCTTTAAAAACGCTCTTCAGATTTCTAAGCGCTGTATATAACGGAACTGAGCATGCGTAACAACCGAACCCAGCATGCATCAGTGTTTTAAATGGCGGATGTTTACGTTCGAAGAAGATTGCTACAAGATATTGTATGTGCACCTGTTTCTGTGAATTTCTTTAAAAATATGGATCAGTCGAGTGAAAAGTCCTTGTAACTATAAGTCTCAAAGCTTTGAAATAATGTCAAATTGAAAATGGGGAATAAATGTCAAACAAATCTGAATTGAAGTTTGAACGATAATAGGTATGAAATAATTTCTTGGAATGGAAATAGAGTAGCCATTATGAAGAGTGGATAGAAAATTACTTAAGGATAAAGTGAGTAAGTACCTTTTGCTAAATAATAGTTTCATTCGTTTGAATTTTATGTTAAAATTTAAATGTAGCTCGTACGTTGCGTGCCACAAGTATATACAGTAACCGCCGCTTCATAAAATCACTGGTTAATAAAATCAGCCGCTGAATCTGATCAAATTGCCAGGACCGGAATCAAATCAATACAAACTACTTTTAAAGCCGCCGCTTAATAAAATCAACATCGCCGGTTAATAAACTCAAAAAATTCTTCTCAGCAGCCAAAAATATCATTACTGCACACTAAAAATATTTTTTATTAGCATTGTGATTTTTTCTTTTTTTTTTTTAAATAGAAAAAGAAATCAAACCACTACAAACCCTCCGTTATCGCTGATTGTCGAAGATTTCACACATGCAGCACAGTTACAAATTAAACAAGCCCAATAACTTATCTCCGTAACAATTTCAAGAAGCTATTCTTCAAAGCGCAGTAACAAGTTACAAATTTGATTTGAAATGATTTTTTTTTTTCTAATTATTAAAAGTCAATTTCTAGTTCTTATTTTGAAATTACTATAATTCATGAGGTTTAAATGGAAAGATTTTAAATTTGTAAGAACAGCGTGAACTTTTGGTAAATTAATGATGATTTTCCTCTAAAGCAGAGCGCATGGGAACTTGGAATGCGTTTAATTTACTTATATCACTATTTTACTTATATAACAATTAATTATCTATCAAAAATTAATTAATATTGTTTACTAATTCCATTATTCGTTACCATTTGAAGTTTCTTTCCAAATTCAGGGAAGTAATACCTTTTCCTTAAGTGCAGGAACGTTCGCCGGATATAAAAATCAGCCGCTTAATAAAATCACTTTGGCTCAGAACGAATGTGATTTTAATAAGCGGCGAAACTGTATATATATATATATATATATATATATTTCTTCTTTAAATATGGTAAAAAATATTTTAATTTTAAATTCAAAGATAAAGTTTATTAGGTTTATAATAAGTTATTTTTATTTTTCCTGTAATGATGTGACACATTGTAAATTTTGTGCTTTGTAAATAGAAGTTTTTTTTTTTAATGTTTATTTTTATTACATTATCTTATTAAATGAGATTTTACATGTTGATACTAGTGAAAACATTGCCGTATTTTATATGTTAAAGTAATTTATTTCTCCAGTGTGCTTTTACCATCTGGTGTTCGGCTTAAGGCCAGTTTTCTACATTAGTGGCCTGAGCCTAAGTGGTTGCTCTCCGTTGGGGCCTTTATAAGGAGACCTATCCTGTATATTTATGCAAGTTTCAGAGAAAACTATAGAAAACTTTAAATGGATAAGTTGACAAGGGCAGTTTTGAGCACAACCGCATGGCTACTGATGGAGCACTTATTTTCTTAATTTATTTTCTTTGTAGGTGTGAATTTTACATACTTTATGAATTGCTTACTCTCCTTGATGCTAAACTTAATCCGGTATTCCGGAATTCCTGATAAATTTTGTTTTGCTGCAGGTAGAACTCTGCTTCTGGGCGCATAATAACAGTTTTTTGCATTTTAAGTTGTTTCATATGTGCATATTATTTAAAATATTAACTAAAATATTTTAATCGGATATTTAAATTTATTATAAATAAGTGTAAAATCGTGAGCATTTTTTTTTTTTTTTTTTTTTTTTTTTTTTTTTTTTTTTAATCTTTATAGGTGAATGTTTTCAGAAGAAGAGGGAAGAAGAGGCCAGTGCCCAGTATTTTTTTATAGCGAAAAAAAAAAAAAAAAAAAAAAAAAAAAGAAAGAAAGAAAGCTCTACAGAGAACAAGTAGCAGTTTTACATGTCAAAATACATTTTATTCTGAACTTTCCCTGGAACAACAGTCAGTTTTTTAGATTGGTTCAAAATGTTACTGTTTAAGAAGTTTTACAAACCATGTCTATCAAATCATTTTATTAAAATATTAAAAATGTTGATGTGAAAGTTAATAAAATATAATTATTTAACTCGCTTGTATTTTATATTTATTACATATTCTAACTACTCAGCAGCAAAAATTTACAAATTTTAATTTTATTCATTTATTTATTAGGTAATCAGTGATAATTAAACATAATTAAAATTAATGTTATAATGATTATAGTAAGGAAATCGAAAGTAAATGTTAACATTTCATGTTTATCGCCTTTGAGGGATTAGCAGTTCTGAAATTTAAGATATTGAATGCAGGAGTCGCAATGTTTCTATATTTTTATATGCATTTTAATATGTTGTTACCACTATTAAAAATAAAATAATTCTTGAGGTTTCAATGTTATAATATTTTTTTAAATTATTGTTCTGAAATAATAGTGACAAAAGAGTAAAATAACACATAAAAATAGAGCAACACTGTGATCCCTGTAAATATTCTAAATAGAAGAAACGATGGATTGACAAACAGCCAAATAATTAGTTTAAAAGAGTTTTCTTTTCTTCAACATTTTCAATCAAATAATCTTTATTATTTATTTTATTTATTTTTGCAAAATTTGAGTACTTTTGTATTTAACAAATTATTCTGCAATTTAGATTAAGCTACTTTCTCAAAAAGAAAGTAAGGAAGAAAGGGGTTTGCAGGTGTGTGTGTGGTTGGGGGGGGGGGGATAGAATGTAAAATATTTTTAAAGTGTATTGCTTAATTAACAGTAATTGACAAACATTTTTAAATTTATGATTATCAATTTCATAAAGGTAATGTTAATATGTGAAGTTATGAAACAAATTGGAAATTATGAGATTTTAGACTTAAATTTTATTTATTTGTATATATTTTAAATTTAATATGTCAATATTATTTGAACTGAATACAAGATAATTGTAAAGTGAATGCACACGCACACACAACAACAACACTTTAAAGATTTAAAAAAAAAAAAAAAAAAATGCCATAAATGGGAAAAATCAAATAACGGTTATTTTGGGTGAAAAATGTTAAGTTTGATGCACCATCAGGAAAAATAAATTTTGGCTAATTCTTTTCAAAAAAAAGAAATTTTGCATCAAAAACAGCACGACAGCTGCAACAAATGCTGTGGCTTTCATGCTGCATCTTCTTTTTTTCTTTTCCTCCAGATGAATGATTGCGCTTAATTCAGAAGCGTAGTTAATGAACTATATCCATGTGCATTCCTATAAATATATTTTTTGGTCACTTCTTAAGAATATCTTATATATATATATATTTTTATCTGATTTATGCAAACTAACATTTATATAAGCTTAACCCCATAAATTGGGGAAATATACAATTTTTTTATGTCCAAATAAGCATAAAACTTTTAGTAGATGGGAAAAAAAAAAGGCACAAGTGCAATTTTCATGAAATCTCTGAAACATGCCTTTAATAAAAGGCAGAAAAAGAAATTTAAAATAAGAAACTTCTATTCAAAAGCCCATTGTGCCTAGAGAGGATGGTACACATTAAAAATCATTCTTTGAAATTACTGTCTTAGAGTTATGAAAATTTTGCGTACATGCGCATTGAAATGTATCACCATTAAATATATTAAAATTTCTCAAAGTATTAACATTTTATTTTATTCTGAAAATTTTTTTAAATGTTTCATGAGAAAGCCTTTTTAAATTTCCCCTTCTATTTTACATTATTATGATTTATCAATATATTTTAACCATATTTCTGCATGAATTTAACCACTGATTGTTAAATTAAATGAAAAACATATATATATATGTTTGAATGCTGAAATTACATGTAAATTTTTAACAAACACAAAAATATTTAAAAGAAATAAACTGATCAATATATAATTTAATACACAAATATGTTTAGATTATATTGATAAATTATAATATTGTGAAATCGAGAGGAAAATTTAGAAACTGAGTCTAATGGAGCATTTTAATACTTAAAAAAAAATGGTTTAAAATTTTAATAATTTCTGAGAATTTTTAATATATTTAACATTCAGCCATTTCAATGCACGTGTATGTAAATTTTCATACATCTAAGACAATAATTTCAAAGATCGATTCTCAATGTGCACCATCCTCTCATATGTGCTTTTCAGAGGCACAAAAAAGTAAGGCACAAAAATTAAAAATATGCCTCTTAATTTCAAAGGCACCATTTGTGCCTCTTACCTTTCAAAGGCACAAAAGTGAAAAATGTACCTCTGAAATAAGAGGCACAGTTTTAAGAGTGTATAATCTTGGTTTATTACCCTATTCTAGAAAATCAAGCGAGAATTTCTCGCAATACAAAAGATTCAGAATATTAAGAATATTGTTTCACCATCTAGAAACGTGTACAGTAGAAATTCTCGATCATTTCATGTATTCAGTTTATTGACGTGCCTTATGTGCATTGCTCAGAAATCTATATTTCTAGTTAAGGGATTTAGAAAATGGCCACTTTTACATTCTAGTGAAAGGCGATATATATTTTTTTTTCCACAGTGTAAAAATAGGCATTAATGAAATATTCTGGAGTAAGTGTAACGAAGTGTAAAAAACGAAAAATCCTAACAATTAAACAAATCTCAAGTTACACTCAGAAACAGCATAAAAGCATTGCCTCTTTACCAAAAACTGTAAATATTATTTCACAGATATAGTAACTAAAAACCTCCAAATTATAAAAGAGTTATTTTATCGGAAAAAGAAATGTGATAAAATTTTCAAACTTCCTATTGCCAGTTAATATAAAGTTAAAATTTAGCGTTTATGACTACATTTTATTATATGTGGGAACTTCGCACCTTTCACTAGGCATCACTTATATTTTCAAAAATATATTTATTTAATATTTTTCGAAATATATATATTTTTTAATTAAAATATATTTATTTAATATTTATAAACTGAACTATCTTAGATTTCTTTTAATAAAATATATGTTCCGGAAACATATCTTATGATTTTTATGTACATTTTTACGGATTTGGACTGAAAACACTGAGAAAACTCAATTTAAACTGAGAAAATTCAATTTAAGCGTTCCAAATCTGTAATATATATATATATATATATATATATCAATAACCATAAGATTTTATGAGTATATATTTAACTGAACAAACCTAATATAGTTTAATTTATAAATATTAAATATAAATATAAATTTTATATGAAATCTTCAGTGGTACCAAGTCAAATGTGCGAAATTCCCGTAAATGAAAAATGATCGACATTATGCATAGTTATACAGGAACAACTTGATTTTTTTTATTAATGCAAAACTATACAGATATATTTTATACAAGTTTTTTCCAAATAATTGAAAACTAAATGTATTTAAAATTTATGTAATTTTGCTATAACATTTTGCTTTTCTCTGAAAAAAAAAAAAAAAAAAAAAAATCATGGAAAATTAATTACGTTTTACACCATCTTTTATTTTTTTTTTCTTTTAAGTAACTAGGATTGCGAATGTATTAATGTTTTAAGATTTTTTTTCAACAAAATCTACTAACATTATATATATATATATATTTTTTTTTTCCTGCTAAAAACAAAATTAAAAAAGTCTTAAGAAAACGTTTTTAAATTTTATGGGGCATAAATAAATATTTTATTTAAAGCAAATAAAAACGTTTATTTAATAAAAAGAGAAAAATCAATTTTAGCTGCAATTCCATAAAAAAAAGCATTTTTTTGTTTTACCATTCATAAAATAGCGGAAAAAAATAGCAGTTACTTTAATTTAACAATGTGTTTTTTAGAGATGGTTTTGAAATGTATACATATATGTAATTTATATCTCCAAAATAAACAAGAATTGTGCTTCTTGCTTATAAAGGAAAAGTGTGAAAAGTAAATGCAGAGGAAATATAAAAAAGGAAAATAAATTAATTTTTGGCTTTATATATATATATATATATATATATATATAGTTTTCATTTTTATAAATGAGAGAAATTCTTAAAACTACAGTATATTATTTTAGCAATTCTATCATCGAAATATATATATACATATAATGCGTTTAATTCTTTTTTTTTTTTCTAAATTAAACATTGTGAGACATGCAAAATATAAGGTAATTAAAATTTAGCTATTCCAACTTAAACTGGAGTTGGAGATATTTTCACTAAAAGTTTGATTTTTTTTTTAAAACAATTTATTAAAAGCTGAATTTAATTTAGGATCGTTAGAAATATTCTTTCCGCTTGTATAATGAAAGTAATTTTTTTTTTTTTTTTTTTTTTTTTTTTTTTTTTTAAGAATATATTAATCAACTGATTTATTAAAACTTTATTGAAAGTGTGAAATGTTTTTAAAACCTCTTAGATACAACATGAAAAGTAATATCTGAGATATATATAATAATTATATTTTAGGAAATAATATGCATGTAAAAAAAAATATTTTTTTTCTTTTTTCGTGCGCATGTGTGTGTGTTCCACTAGCCTTTGCGGTCGGTTTTGCATGTTGTTGGTCAGTTTGGTCAATCTATCGTCCTTAAAGCTAGGTGCTAGAAAAACGTGGTTACACTAATGGCGCTGGAAACGTTGTTGCACTAAAACAAGAATTAGACCTTTTGGTATCCGTTGACAGAAATTCTCCGACGAGATTAAGCCAACTGGGGTACCGTGGCCTTCGCTGTTTTTAAAAACGCGAAAATGTAAAGAAATGGTTCACTTTTAATAATAAGCGAAGGAGCAAACGCGTAAATTTACAAAACGAAGTTTTATGTATAATTAAATGTTTTTTTATCAATATATGCCTAGAACCACATCACATTTTTTTTATGCATTTCACAAATAAATTATGGTAAATTACTTATTTTTTCATATTCAAATAATATTTAAATTTTCTCATGGAGTTAAAAAATATTTAAAGCGTAGTATAAAAAATGAAATTTCGAAATGTTAAATTATTTTTATTAGTTTTTTTTTCTTTATTGAGAATAGTTTAGTTTGGTAATTAAATTGAGATATAATTCTAAATTGATAACGAAAAAGAAAAAATGGAATTTTCATTAGATTGATTAAGTAAAGTAATCATAAAAAGAACTTGATTTAGTTACGTGTTCTTCTTTACACAGATCACGGATTATTACTTAGAAAGTCTGGATGCAAATTTGTTTTTTACTAAAATTCATAAATCCCTATATTTTTACTCATAATCAATTATTCCCTGTATATCTGTAGTGCAACGTAAAAACTAAAGAATCTCAATCAAACTTAACTCACAATCATTCGCTTCAATTTTCTGGGATTATTATTTATGTAACTTTTTTTAATGCAAACATAAGCCATACATTAAATGTATGTGGTGTTAATCATATTTGCAATTTAAACAGTATATTTAAATTTGGAAAAGCTTGTGAAGAAAAATTGTATGGTCCTGCAAGAGAAAAGTTGGTAACTGCCTTGGAAGATTGAAAAATTAGTTGGTCAAATTGGAAAGATGCATTAAGAAGTTATAGATTCTGGTTAGTTTCTGACGTAGGGGAAGCCGGGTAACGATATTAAAAAGCCAGTCGTTAGGTTTATTAGGTGGGTTAAGGATACGCCAATCAAGAGTTAGTGGGCATGAGAAAAAGTAATGATTTGCATTACCCTCAGCGCCGCACTCACATTGTGGAGTGCGCGAGCAACGAAACTTGAAGAGATGTGATTTGAACGGGCCATGGCCCGTTAAGAAGGCTGTTATGGCTGGGGAAAGGTCAAAGTTATAATTTGACACTTTTGGGAGGAGGTTAAACGTAAATCTACCTTTAGGAGATGTATCCCAGTATAGCTGCCATTCTTTCTTTAGTCGTGCTTTAAGACATCTTTTGATGTAAGAGGGGGGGGAGGGCCAGAACGAAATCCACTGCTTCTTTTTCAGTGGCAGTTTTTGCTAAGAAATCTGCCATTTCATTGCCCGCGACACCCCTGTGAGCGGAGACATGAGCTAAAGAGAAAGTCTCGGGCTTAGACAGGAGATCTAATTTGATTTTCTGAATAATAGGATGGTTACTCCTGTGGCGAGCCAGAGCCTGAAGACCTGAGAGACTGTCACTGTAGATATAAATTTTCGAATTGGAAAAATAAGAAATTGACCAAGAAATTGCTTGGCTGATAGAGAAAATCTCAGCCTGGAAAACAGTGTTACAGTCCCCAAGCCTACAGGACCACTGATGAACCAAGACCCCGTCAACAAAGGCGCAAAATGCGGCACCCACACCATGGTCTGTCTTAGATCCATCTGTATATATCGCCACAGGGGCTGTAGGAGAGAAGGAGTTAATATTAGTATTAATTAATGCATGCGTAAAGTCCTCTGCTGGGTGTATGAACCAGCTGCCCATTTTGAGTTGAATTTCTTCATTTGGAAATAGAATTTTCTGTAGGTCTTTGTTTCTTAGTTGTAGTACGTTTATTCTGTTGTATTCGTAATTCAGAGTGAGGTGTAAAGGAGGAACACCGGTGATGACGTGGAGGGCATCAGTGGAGATGGTCTTATAACCCCGTGACAGTTGCAAGAGGAACATCCTTTGCAATGAATTTAATTTTCCTATAGCTGTTTTTGAAAGATTACCTCCCCAGATTCCCGCCCCATAAGTAACGATTTTTTCCACTATTGTTAGATACCATGTTTTTAACATTTTGGTGCTTATACCCCATTGTTTACCCATTAATTTGCACGAGTTATGATAATGTATAAGAAGTTTAATTTTAAGTGAGTTTAAATGTTCAATCCAGTTAAGGTTTTTGTCTATTGTTAGTCCTAAAATTTTCAAGTGATCGACATGTTTTACACTTTTGCCCTCATACCTCATCGTCGGCTTTCTCTTCAGTATACGTGGTTTGGAGAAAGTTAAAGATTGAGTTTTATTGGGTGAAAGTTCAAGGTTTAGGTCTTTGAGCAGCTGGGAAAAAGCAGTGAAGGCATCCTGAGCTAAGGTCTCCAGATCTTTTCTGCGTTTGCCCGAGAGAATTAAAGTGAAGTCAACCGCAAATGCAAATAATTCAAAGCCTTGTGAGCTCATAGAATTCAGTATGTTATTAGCAATGAGTGTCCACAGGACCGGGCCGAGACACGAGCCCTGTGGACAACCTTTCTGTTGACTGTGCACTCTAGAGACTGAACCCCAGTCGATTAAGATGGAACGCTCAGATAAGTACGATCGGATGACTCCCGCCAAGTTTCTCGGACATTCAATTTTTGATAGGGAGTTAAGAATGTGGGGCCATTCGACAATATCGAATGCCCCTTGGATATCCAGGGAAACTAAAGTTGTATATTGATCAGTATTGTAACTGAGGGCACTAGAAGACAAAATTTTTTCTAAGGCCTGTTCGCAAGATCTGCCCTCTCTGAACCCAAATTGCCGTTCATTTAAGAGCTGGTTAGATTCCAAAAAGTAATTAAGTCGGACAACAATTAATTTTTCCAACAATTTTCCTAGGGTTGGAAGAAGGCAGATCGGGCGATATGATTTTGACTCAGAAGGTGACTTCCCTTGTTTCAGGAAAAATACAACTTGGCCCTGGCGAAGAACTTTAGGAAAGTGATTATAGTCTAGACAGAGATTTATCCAGATGTGTAAGATATTAGGGATGCATTTGTTAACTTGTTTTAAAATTTTAAAATCTGTGCCGTCTGGACCTGGTGCTTTTTTGTCATTAAAATTTTTAAGCGCGGTGTGGATTTCCGCCTTCGTAAAGGCTTTGTCCTCCTGCGCGGAGAAAACAATGGGAACGCATGAATCACATTCAACAGAAAACTTAAAAAAAAAAAATCTGCACTAAATTTTGCATTAAGATTAAAATATTTAACATGTCGCCCATGAAGTCGTGGCATTTTACTTCATAAGGACTTTTAAACTGGCTGTGTTTTATTTGGTGATAATAGTAAAACTGACTCATATTAAAACAATAACATAATTTATTAACAAAACATATAACTAAAATTACGTTGCATCTTGCAACTTAAATAAATTTAATTATAACAAAATTGATAATCTATTTGAAGCCGCTGCTCGAGCTTTCATCTTCCTATTTATAGCTCAGCTGTTCTGACGAGTTAAAGGAAGGTTGATGCCATTCAGTGAAACTCTGGAAATTGAAGCTGTTGCCAAACGCCACAACCAAAATATGTCTGTATGAATGTATGTGTATACAGTCGGTAACAAAAGTATCCGAACGCTAGCAAAAATTTCTATATTAAAAAAGTAGAGTTAATACTATTTTGTTAAATAAATCCTTGTCGAGTTATGTTCTTAGACTGACTAAGAACATGATTCGAAAAGGATTTATTTAACAAAACAGTAGTAACTCTACTTTTTTTATATAGGAATTTTTGCTAGTGTTCGGATACTTTTGTTACCGACTGTATATACATACACATGTCTTCATCAATATCTATACACATATATATGTATTTATTTCTCTATATATATTGAACATTTTCCAATGAAAAACGAACAACTGCATTTTATGTATACTCATATGATTGGTGAATTTATTTACTTTTATACCTTTTCCTTCTTAATTTTATAAAATTTATTTTATTCTGTAGGACGATGCAAAATGATATAACATGCCTCCAAATTCCTATGTAATTTCTTTCATTAATTATTTTTCATATAATACTTTTACAATTATTTCTTAATATTTTTACTGAAACTCTAATTTTAACATTTTTCTGACATTAGAGTGATTGTAGTATCAGGGGAAATGAAACACACTAAGCATTTTTCAAATGATTGTCACACGAAGAATTTATAGATGGGGATTCCAGTTATTAAAAATAACAGTCAAAATTATATTCAACTTTAACAAATAATAATAATTTAAACTTCTAAAATAACCATTGTGAGTACCAGTCTTCTTACACCTAAACAAAGTAATCCGTTCCCTGCCTCTGACATTTATCTCGTCAGTCGTCTTCTTACTATAACTCGCCACTGACGAGATAACTCGTTTCTAGTGTTTGATTAATTTGCACTCATGATGTCACCAGCTGTGTGACAACTAAGCCACACCCTTAGCTAGTGATTAGTTATAAAAACAGGCAACAGATGGCTGGCAATGTTGACAATTAGGGGGCAGTGAAAGGGTTAATAATATGGATGCCAGGATAGTTACTTCTGTAAACGGATAAAAATTAAAAACCAAATTTTACGTTGAGTACATTTATTTTTGGTTTTTCATTCAGAAAAATTGGTACCAAAGATAAAAATGGTAAACTATAGCCTAAATGTCGTATGGTGGCTAAAATGATATATCATCTTTTCGTAGATTGTGGTTCGAACGTGCTTGTTTTAACTGAAGAATTTTATTTAATGTGAGTTTTTCTTAGAGTAAGTCCAACAGAAAATTCGGAAGTGTATGCATTTTATGTGTTTCTGTGTTACCGAAAATGTAATTTTTCCATAGAATATGGATATATTTTTTTTTTTTTTTTGGAAAATTTCCTATCAAAACTTTTTCGTAATACACGAAGGAAATATATATATATATATATATATATATATATGCCGTATTCATTTATACTGTGAAAAAAAATATTGTGACTGACATCTAGATACCAAATTTGTGCCACGTGTAAAAACAGTTCCATTCCCTCCTTTTAAATCATAGTTTCCTTCACTAGCCAAAAGTAGAAACTCCTATTAAAGTTCTAAAGCTTTTTTTCTAAAGTTCTAGAATATGGATACATGTCTAGAAATATATATATATATATATATATATATATATATATATATATATATATTTATATATTGTAGTACACTGATGAAAAATATACATGTGCCACCTTCATCTATACTGAAAAACATATCTGTGATTGAGATATCGAAAATAGTTGCAAATCACATTTTATTTCACTAGTGAGTTCTAGAAACCCCTGTTAGATTTCTACAGCTTTATTTTGTTTTATTTTATTATTATTATAAATTTTATCCAGGTCAAACATATCTAAAAATCCCTGCACATAAATGCTAACTTAAGAAACGAGCTTTAGTAATTAAAATTCGAATTTATGACCCAATTCTAGGAAATAAAGCGAGAATTTCTACTAATAAAATAGATTCATAATATCGTTTCCCCATCTAGAAACGTATAGACTAGAAGTCCTCAAACATTTTGTTTATTCAGTGTATTTTTTTAGCTTATACGCATAGTCGCATAGGCTCAGAAATGTATATTTCTAGTTTAGGGATTCTGAAAATGTCTATTTATTCATTCTAGATGAAGGTTTTATGTATTTTTACTTTCTTCTATATGTAATATAGAGAAAGTATTGTATTCATGAAAATTTTCGAACTCCGGTTTTCGATGGATTTACACGTTTTGGGAGGTCCTGAACACGATTTGAAATTTTTTTACAAAATGTCTGTCTGTGTGTATCACGATTTTTGTGGACACTGTATCTCACGAAACAATGAACGAAATTTAACCAAACTTGCTATGTAGTTGGATCCTGACATAAACTGGTGCTGATTAGATTTGAGGATCAATAGCTCTACAGGTGGCGCTGTGATCGCATTTTTTCTAAACTTTTAACATGACAGTATAGGACAAAATTTCGTTTAAATGTACATAATGAGAGTTATTTTAAACTTGAAATTTTAAAATTAATATGAATTATTTATAATGGTAGTAGTTAACTAGGAAAAAAAATCTGTGCATGTGGGGACATCACTTACCCCCCCCCCTGGGAGGGAAGAACCCCAGGGGGGGGGGGTAAATTTTCAAGACGGGTACCTTTCGAAAGGTCTCTTCAAAAATCGTATATATATATATATATACGATTATACACACACACACACACACAGTCTCGTATTAGGTGGAAAGCGAGGACTGTATGTATTGCCTATCAAACCGAGGACTTCTCAAAAAATATTAATACAAATAAAAAATTAGTGTCGAATGTATTCAATCTGTTAGCATAATAATATTTTGAAATAAAATTTCAAAATATCCTATTACTTTTTAATGCACCTGCAAACGAGGACTTGTTATACACACTGTGTGTAATCCGAATGTCATTACATACAATCAACCGAGGACTTTGTATACGGACAGTCAATCGAGGACTTAGTAAAACGACAATCAACCGAGGACTTTGAAAGCATACAGTCAACCGTGGACTTGAACACACACACAGTCAACCGAGGACTTAGTAAAAGGACAATCAACCGAGGACTTTGCAAACATACAGTCAACCGAGGACTTGAACACACACAAAATTTCAACCGAGGACTTTACATGCTGCCCCCCCCCGAGGTGGAGGAATCGTTTGCAGATACTTTCGAAAAAATAAAATTATTTAGGGGGGGGGGGCAGAGGGCCAAATAAAAAAATAGAGATAAAACTTTGAAAATTGGCAATAATATATGTATATACATATATAATTTTTTTTTTTTTTTTTTTTTTTTGGGGGGGGGGAGGGCGTGAAGATTAGTTTGCCAATACTTTCGAAAGTCTAAAGTTATTAGGTTTAGGGGGAGATAAGGGGAGGATTTTTTAAGATTAGGTTACAGTCTTTATTTATTTATTTATTTATTTATTTTTTTTTTTTTTTAAAGGGTAAAAGTGTTTTAAAGGGTAAAGATTTTATTGTGGTTACTTTGAAAAGTGTAAAATTATTAGGGGACAGATAAGGGGGGAGGGAATTTTTTTAGAGAGATGCAGCTTTAAAAAATTGTATTTGTAAGTTTTCAGAGGTTAGGAGTCGATTGCGAATAATTTCGAAAGTACAAAATTATTAGGGGAGCAGAAGAGGTGGAGTAAATTTTTAAAAATAGAGATACAGGCTTTGAAATTTCGTATCATCGAGTTTTGTGTATAACAAATAGATTGTGAATCTTTGGAAAGTGTAAATTTAGAAGGGGGGCAGATGGGGTTGAGGGATCAAAAATTTTAAAGTAGAGATAAAATCTTGAAAATTTATATTATTATGTTTTTGTGGGTAACAGATAGATTGCGGATACTTTGGAAAGTGTAAAATTATTGGGAAGGCAGATGGAGAGCAAATATTTTTTTATGGGGATGCAGCTTTAAAAATTTGTATTTTTGGGTTTTGAAAAGTTAGGAGTCGTTTGTAGATAATTTCGAAAGTGCAAAATTATTAGGGGGGCAGATGAAGAAGGGACAGGTGGAGGAGACCAATTTTTTAAAATTAGGGATACAACTTTGAAACTTTGTATCATCGAGTTTTTGGAATGTTTCAGAAAATATCAATACAAATAAAAAATTAGTATCGAATGTATTCAATCTATTAGTAAATGTTTTTAATACACCTGCAAACGAGGACTTGTTATACACACTGTGTAATCCGAATGTCGTTACATACAATCAACCGAGGACTTTGTATACGGACAGTCAACCGAGGACTTAGTAAAATGACAATCAACCAAGGACTTTGCAAACATACAGTCAACAGTCAACCGAGGACTTGAACACACACATAGTCAACCGAGGACTTTGCAAACATACAGTCAACCGAGGACTTGAACACACACACAGTCAACCGAGGACTTTGCAAACATACAGTCAACCGAGGACTTGAACACACACACAGTCAACCGAGGACTTTGCAAACATACAGTCAACCGAGGACTTGAGCACACACACAGTCAACCGAGGACTTTAAATACACGGGATGGGGGGAAGGGGAGTTGGAATCATTTGCAGATACTTTCGAAAAAGTAAAATTATTTAGGGGAGGGGCAGAGGGCAAAATAAGAAATAGAGATAAAGGTTTCAAAATTGGCATTAAGATGTTTTTGGGGATGAGTAATAGTTTGCCGATACTTTCGAAAGTGTAAAGTTATTAGGCTTAGGGGGAGGTAAGGGGAGGATTTTTTAAGACTAGCTTACAGTCTTTATTTATTTATTTTATTTTATTTTATTTTATTTTATTTTATTTAGGTTTTAAAGGGTAAAGATTTTATTGTGGATACTTTGGAAAGTGTAAAATTATTAGGGTAAATTGTATTTATAAGTTTTGGGGTCTTAGGAGTCGATTGCGGATGACTTCCGCGCAAATTTAAAAAAATAGAGATACTCACTTGGTATCATCGAGTGTTTGGGGATAACAAATATATTGCGAATACTTTGGAAAGTGTAAAGTTATAAGAGGGCAGATGAGGGGGAGGAGTTTTAACATAGAGATAAAGCCATGAAAGTTGTTATTAGGATTTTAGGGTAACAAATACATTGCGGATACTTTGGAAAGTTTAAAATTATTAGGGGGCAAATGGTGGGGGGGGGGAGACTTTTTTAAATAGAGTTGAAGCTTTAAAAATTGGTAATTATAGTTTTTGGGAGTTTAGGAGTCGATTGCGGATAATTTCGAAAGAGCAAAATTATTACAGGGACAGATTAGATGGAGGAGACAAATTTTTAAAAAGAGAGATACAGTCTTGAAACATGATATCGTCAGGTTTTTCAGGGTAATAAATAAATTGTGAATACTTTGGAAAGTGTAAAATTATAAGGGGACAGATTGGGGGAGGGGGGGGGCAAAAATTTTACATAGAGATAAAAGTCTTGAAAATTGTTATTATTAGGTTTTGGGGGGTAAGAGAAAGATTGCGAATAGTACTTTCTAAAGTGTAAAGTAATTAGGAGGAGGGGGAGCAGATGGAGGGCAAAATGTTTTAATGGAAATTCAGATTTTTAAATTAGCACTTTTAGGTTCTGGGATGGTAGGAGTCGATTGTCGAAAGCTCAAAATTATTAGGGGACAAGTATTTTTTTTTTTTATTGTATATATATATATATATATATATATATAAAGGTCATTACTTTTTTCTTTATTCTAACAGATAGCGCTCATTCCTCTAAAACTTGTTCTTTTGAATCCATGAAACACTTCTTTTTTTACATGATACTTTTTAATTGCGAATTTACATAACTCAAATTAATCTCTGTAATAAAATAAAGTTTAATTTTAGTTTTAAATTTAACTTTTAACTTTCAGGTTTATTAGTTAAAAATTAGAAGAAACTATATAAGCTAAAATTTAAACTAAAGAAAAGTTTAAAAAAAGAAAAAAAAAAGCATAAAGCATTTTAACAAATTTTTTATTTTTATTTAGATTGCAATGGGAGGCGGAAAAAATCGCACCGGAAAAAATCGCACGGAAGAAATCGCACCGGAAAAAATCGCACTTGGAAAAAATCGCACTTGGAAAATATCGCACTCGGAAACAATCGCACTCGGAAAAAATTGCACTGGAAAAAATTGCACAGAAAATAAAACTATATCACAGAACTTATTTCTAAATAGCTGTGTAACATATATATACATATAAAGCAGTGTTGGGCATAATTGATTAAAAAGTAATTGAATTACAATTCAATTACAATTAAATTATAATTATTTTACTGTCAATCGATTATTAAGTAACTGATTACAAATAAATTGGATAAGTAAGTCA
Source organism: Salticus scenicus (assembly GCA_963930645.1). Lineage (NCBI taxonomy): Eukaryota > Metazoa > Arthropoda > Arachnida > Araneae > Salticidae > Salticus > Salticus scenicus. The sequence continues at coordinate 81,371,382 of OZ005654.1, read as the reverse complement.
AGTTATTGAATAAGTAATTCAATTTATTTGTAATCAAGTGCTTTTTAATTGATTGACAGTAAAATAATTGTAATTTAATTCTAATTCAATTGTAATTCAATTACTTTTTAATCAATTATGCCCAACACTGATATAAAGAGAGAGGGTATTTTATGAAGCAGTTATTTTGTTTCTTTTATTTGAGGTCTGCAATCTTGCAAATTCTCATTTTGTCTGTGCGCAGTAACAATGGCTGCAGTTAGAATAGTAATCGGGAGGAGGGGGGGGGGGGGAGAAATGATACCAGAAAGAATGGCTACGGTAAAAATAGAATTTAGTTAAAATGTAAACGGTAAAAATGGCAACCGGAAAGTATGGCAACAAGAAAAAATGGCAACGATAAATATATAAAAAAAAAGGGTAACAAAATAAAGTAAAACGAAAAAGGATAATTTGAGAATTCTTACTAGCGAATTTTATGCTAAAATATCTCAAGAGTAAAATATATTTCACCTTTGGTACTGATAACATTTTTCGCCGTCAGATATAAATGTGTATATATATATATATATTTTTTTTTCCCAAGGGGCTTTGAATATTAGAATCATTCATTTTCCAACATTTTTCAGTCTTAAAGAAGGAATTTTAGCCTTTATTAATATATTTATTCACGTGTTCAATATTTGTGTGATTTTATATCAATGTTAGTTATTTAAAAAAAAAAAAAAAAAAAAAAGAATAAATTAAAATAAGTAAATAAAAATTAAAAAATTAATGGTTAAATAAAAAAATAAATAAATAAAGAGTTGAGGATGGGAGGAGATTGGATGCTAATTTTATTTTTTGAGCATGGATAAACAGAAATCCTTCTTTGTGTAGACAATGAGGGAATTAGGAAGGAAATGTTTTTCCTAGAAGCGTTCTCCAGTTTTTTCTTTCATCAGGTAATGTCATTGAGTTACCCTCTCCTATTCCAACCCAGGACTATAGAATACAAGGGCTAGGTCATCCCTTTGAAGATGTGCTTGCCGCCTTGTGACTGACTTTTTCCCCAACCGGATATCTTGTGACGTCACTAGAAACACGCTTCCCGAAAGCGAAATGTTTTGGACACTGGGCAGTTGTTTTGTTCTTTGTCTCATTGTGGAAAAACCATGAAGACAGAGAGAAAACACACACTTATTGAATTTATCATGCTTCGATTCTCAACTGTTTTATTTTACAATTTATGTTTTTAAGTGCCTAATGTTTTTAAATGCTACCTTCTGCAGTTGCTACGTTTAGTAATACGCATCGTAACACAAAAGAGAAAACGTATGATTCTTCATATATTTCCACAAAAGAATGAAAATTTATGTAAAGAATGGATGCGAATATGCCAGAGGAAGGATTCAGTAAATATTAAAAAAAAAAAAAAAAAAAAAAAATGCAAGTGTCTGTAATGACCATTTTTCACAAAAGGATTATATTGACCTGGTAGCATTTTGAACACACAGGCATTAACACATACACACAATAGGAAACCTTAAACTTAATTTCGGCCAATTTTTTATAAATTTTATTTACATTATTTATTGTAAGTAAATAATTTTACTTAAAATTTCAATTTCTCGTACTTTATGTCATAGTAAGAATTTACGATATTTGTTACGAAAATATTTAAATTCCTCTGATTCCTCCAATCGTACAGTAGGTAACAAAAGTGTACGAACGCTAGCAAAAATTCACATTTAAAAAAAGTCCACTTCATACGGTTTTGTTAAATAAATCCTTGTCGAATCCTCTTCTTAGTCAGTCTAAGAACATGATTCGATAAGCATTTATTTAACAGAACCGTATGAGGTGTACTTTTTTATACATAGGAATTTTTGCTAGCGTTCGGACACTTTTGTTACCGACTGTACATTTGATAAAATTTCATATTAATTTTACGTAAATTAAAATATCCTTTTTCATTCAATTAAACAAACATTTAATGAAAATAAAATAAAAATTATAGTAGAAGGCACCTGTGACTGTCCATATAATTTTTAAAAAATATATATCATAGCCACGGAAGTAATTAAAGTAAAAAAAGGTTTAAAATTAACGTAGTAACTGTTGCTAAGAAACACAACTTCATATTTTGATGATGAGAATCAGTTTCTTTTAAACATTTTTGCATAAAAGAAAATTTTATATTTTTGCATAAATTTTGCATTAAAGGAAAAAAAATACACTATCGGGTGTTGATGTTTATGTTAAGGCCTATAATCTGCACTAGGGGCCTGAGCCCAAGGAAGGAGATGCCCTAGATGGAAGCCTTACAAAGGGGTTCTAGCACGTAATTTTTCGAGTTTCGGAGAAAACCACGAAAAACTCTGAATGGCTAAGTCGACGAGTGCAATCTGGGATTGAACACAGTACTTCCCGTCTTGCAGCTTCGAGGGCAGAATTTCTCAGCCACTAGTGGGAGGCTATAATTTTAGAAACAACAGGACAATTTTTTTCAGACAGACAAAAAGGTGGATTTTTTTTTTTTTTTTTTTAAAGACCTCCTTGAATAAAGCTGAATGTCGGGCAAGGCAATATCTGGTATTAAACAAGATAAAATAATATAAATAAAGCTTTCTTGTCTAAAACTAAATTGTATTTAGCACAGACTCTTTTCTTTTTTTAATGGAAAAAAAAAAGATAAATAATAACAAAAAATAAATAAATAAAATCGTTGGGAAAGTTATTATTTGTAGCAACTACTGTTGCAATCTAAAAAGTCAGTTGTTATACTTAATTTACAAAATAAATAAAATTAAAAATAAATAAAAAAGTTATTTCTGTTTTTTTTTTTTTTTTTTAACTTAAAATCCTTTATTAATTGTTATGTATGTATGTACTTTTTTTATGTTTATACAATAGGTCTAAAAAATGTGTTTTCCCATGGCATATCTATACATTTTCCCGAAATTTGATCGGACTGGTCCATTTATTTATATGAATGCCGTAAAATTATGCCACTTTTACCGAAATTTTGATTTAATGAATGATGATTGTAAATTTATTAAACCATAAATGATTACACCAGATTTCACATTTTCAAAAATCTTATGTTAATTATGCTGGTGTTAAAACTTTACTTAAAAAAAAAAATTATAATTATAGAAAGTAACCTAACGCATAATTGCTTCATTTGAATTTCAGTAGCATTCATCTCCATGAATTTTCTATTTAAAATAACCAAATAAGCCTGGGCAAAAAAAAAAAAATCAAAATTATTTTTAAATAATACCTGCATTTTCATTATATATTTGAAATTCATGTTTTATTTAAAAAAATTTTTTTGCTTTTTGATGCATATGGTATTTTTTAATCTTGAAATGCATAAAAAAAGCCAACATTTCATACAAATCTAATTTCAACTTCTGTCTATAAAACATTTAAAATATGCTTGCTTTTCAGTACCGCATCGTTTTAGCAAAATTTTATTAAAATTTGTTCCCGTTAGTGAAATTTTGATAATCAAAAAATATTTTTTCTTTTGCATTTAATGATTTCAATATTAACTATGAAAAACCATGGCTTGCTAATATTTTTAACAGCGCTCCCTATTCCAACCAATTTGATTCAATCAATAAAATAAAAAATATATTTAAAAGGAATTAAATACATGAAAACAAATAAATTTTAATCGGATTAGTCCTTTCTACTATATACTACCATCCCCCCCCCCCCCGATAAATAATGTAAATTAAAAGGGGGGGGGAGGGAGGAAGGAAAAGATTTTTCTTTTAAAGAGATTAAAAAAGAAAATATATATATATATATATATATATATATAAAACGAAAAATAAAAAGTTGTTATACTATAAAAATTATAGATAAACATAACTGTTATAAGTTTTTTAATTTAATATACTTAACTTTTTCTGCTACATTATCATTTTATTTTCAATAAATATAATAAATTAAAAAGATAAAAAAAATTTCGCTTTCAAATGAATGTATTAATTAAAAAATAAATAGCGTAATAGCAATTGCTAAGGTACTCAGACGATTACAATGGTAAAATAAATTTATGAAAAATGAAACGTTGAAGCCAATATTTAAAATTGAAAATTAATAATAATAATAATAATTAAAAAATTCAAATTCGAAAAAAGGTGGATGAGGTGCACACTTACAGGTTCCCAAGTATCGATATGCAAGTTTTGTAGCTGTGCAGTTGGCAGTGTGAGCAGTAGAGAGCAGACAGTCACGCACACACATACACTTCTCTTTATTTATATAAATAATTTTTTATATGTTTTTTTTTTTTTTTTTTTTTTTTTTTAACTTATAAATATTATACCAATTTCACCACCTAACTAAAATTTTAATTTACCAGCAGCCAAATTATTATTATAACCGAATAAATATTGTACAATAATGAAACCAGAATCATTCAAAGAAAATTTTCAAAATAAAATTCATGGTAGACGACACAGTTTTCATACATCCACAGGCAGTACAGTTTTAGTAAAGGACCCCCATGACGCCTTTTAACTTTTTATCGCCAGGAGTGCAATGCCATTTTATTTACTTTGGCGTAATTTTGTGTTTAAAAAAAAAAAAAAAAAAAAATCCTAATTTGATTATACGTTTTATGATTGCGTCAATTTATGATGATGATTTATATTCTGTATATATCTTTAAAATAAGAAACAATGCAAAGATTCTGAAGAAATAACTTTTAAAAATACATTTTACATAAAATAATGTCATCATACAAATGTCGTCATGTTTTCTTATTAGAACATTGAGCTGAATCCGCGTGCTTAAATATTGTTAATTTTTAAATATTTTTTATCCTCGCGTATTTTATTAATTTCACCGCTATCGTATCGTTTCGACAAAAATTAATTGAAATTGGTCCACGTTAGAGAAATATTATATAGATTATTATTATTATGTGCTGCTTTGTGTAATTATTGTGCACTGCTATTTTTCTCCTTATCTAAAATAAACGCTAATTTTATGCATTATTAAAATTAATTTCTTTTGAAGCTTCATAACTTTATAATTTTTACATGTATAGGTGAAAAATTAATCAGTGGAAAAGAAGTAAATCGCATACATATTTTTTTTTTAACTTTATAAATTTTAAATTGAAAGAGGAAAAAAAAAAGAAGAAGAAGAAAAGGAACAAGATTTATTTATTGACATTTTATAATGAATAAATTCGTCTGTTTTTATATGAATCATATGTGTTGTTATTTTCATTTTAACATTTTAATTATTTCATAATTAATAACTGAGTAGTTGGCATTATTTTTTTAACAGAAAAAAGAGAAATCTAAAAGCTTCCTGACTTTGAATTCAAATCTTCTTCACATATGGTGTTAGAAAGGTTTGCAAAGTTACACAATAAGAGAAAGACCGAAAAAACTCCCTAAGGCCCTAAGTAATAGCCTCGATAATTAGAGCTAATGGTTTTCTAGCACATATGAAAGAAGAGGAGCGCCATTTTCTCTCGGAATCCCGAACAAGAAATATCTTTTTACAGATCTTTAACAGATGTCCAGCCTATACTTATTTGCCTGCGTCTTTGCAGAGATAAGAATTCTAAAATTTGTCCCAGTACCTTTTTCGATTATATAAAATCCATCTACATTCTTTACATTACAGGTGGTAAGAAGCTGAGTACTTACTTCTTCATTCAACTCGTCACATGAATGTTCGAATGCATATCAAAAGTCGGAATTTAAAAAATGAAGAGAAATAAAGTATAAGAATAGCACGAATAATTTCTTTAGTATGATAAGGTATGCCTTTTTCAAAAGATAGTCATGGACGATATTTGAATGAGAAGAGGAATAAGCAAAATTTAATAAACAATGTTGATTCTTACAAGAGCAGAATTATACAAATGAAATTTTATGTAAATATATACATATATATATACATGCACTCTTAATTATTATTTATTTCATAAAATAAAAATTAAGAATACGCATAATATTATTAATTAAAACATTACATAGATTGAATAATTTTATTTTTTAAATAGTAGTATTTAATGAATTATTACGCATTTATTGAAAATAACAAATAAATTTTATAATAAAACATCGACAGAAAAATTAGAATAATCACAATTTGGCTGCATATCTTTAGTATCATTTACCTTTGCTTAACTTAGATAGGAATACAAATATAATCCTTACTGATTCTATAACATACACAGGAGTTAGGGATTAATTACAAAATATATTTAATAATCATATCAAGTTCAATTTGTCTGTGAGCATTAAATGTAGCATAATGAATTAAATTAAGTTTATATATGTAAATACATATAATTAGGATGAAAATAAAAATAAAAATATTTTTTTAATGAAATTTAAAATAATTAAAAATTGAACAACAAATAAATAAGGACTGAAGTAAAAAGTTCGTTAATTTTAGAAAACTGCAAAATAATTTATAACAAATTTTTACATCGTATATCCATGCATCTTTATATTAAATTGAATAGAAAAAAATTTCGACTATACTTGTACAAAATGGATATAAAAACTTAAAAGAGAATAAATGAACGGCTTAAAACAATTATTTACTGTGTGTTCATGTAAATATACAACTATATAATGCCCCATGCCGATACTTCTCTTTATATCAAGCTTGTTGTTTTCTGATATTTACTGTTTTAAATTAATTTATAAATAAAAATAATTTCTCTCTCTCGCTGAAGGAAAAAAAAAAGTGCATTGTCGTTACCACAAAACTTTCTTCTATATTTTCCCATAAAAATTGGCCCAGAGCAAATTATTTATTAAAATTCCATGATGAATGGGGTCGATTTTCATCTCAGAGAAGTATAACATGAAATGTTCAGTAGGAATCAACTATGTGCCGATATCAGAATTTTTTTTTTTTTTTTTTTTTTTTTTACTGAACAAAATCAATAAAGGATCATTTTAAGTTTCAATATTATTATATATATATATATATTATTCCAGTATTTGTTCGTTCCTAAGGGCCCAAAGATTCACAATTTTGCATTTTTGGCCAAAATTACCCCATTTTCAGAGACTTGACCTACTTTTTTTTATGTGAGCGCAAAGGGGCAATGCTTTCTTATCGAAATATATTATGAAGTATACTATGATGTAAATTATATATAAAGATAAAAGTGTTGTTCCAATTCGTTCATGTAAAAAAAAAAAAAAAAAAAAAAAAAGATAAAATTTGAAAGAAAAACACAACACTAATTACAGCATATACATTGCGTAAGCTACCACTTCACAGTGGTTTAAAAGAGATGAAACTGATGAAATCAAATTTATTAAATCAAATTCCGTTTAAAACTCACTTTCTTAAACTTTTTTTTTTTTTTTTTTTTTTAATATTTAAGTGTTTTATCAGTTGATAGTGTGATTTTAATAAATTGTACTTCTTCCTCCCATTGTTTAATGGTGTTTTCCAATGCCTGCGGCTTATTCTGTCGAGGTATCTACATGATAGATCAGATATTTCTGCCTAAAGGTTGTCTGAGTGAGTAATGGCCAATGATTGTCGGCCGAGATAGCTCAGTTGGTAGAGCGTTGACCTTATAAATCAAAGATCCGTGGTTCGACTCCCGGTCCAGGCATTATTTTCACTCAGTTGGAAAAATGAATTAAAAAAATATGATTTTCTTCCCAATCAGTTGATTGTGTGATTTTAATAAATTGTATTTATTCCTCTCATTGTTTAATGGTGTTTTCCATTACCTGCAGCTTATTCTGTCGAGCTATCCATATGATAGACCAGCTGTTTCTTCCTAAAGGTTGTCTGAGTGAGTAGTGCCCATCGGTTGTCGGCTGGATAGCTCAGTTGGTAGATCGTTGACCTTGTAAGTCAAAAATCCGTGGTTCGACTACCGGTCCAGGCATTATTTTCACTCAGTTGGAAAAATGAATTAAAAAAATATGATTTTCTTCCCAATCAGTTGATTGTGTGATTTTAATAAATTGTATTTATTCCTCTCATTGTTTAATGGTGTTTTCCATTACCTGCAGCTTATTCTGTCGAGCTATTCATATGATAGACCAGCTGTTTCTGCCTAAAGGTTGTCTGAGTGAGTAGTGCCCATCGGTTGTCGGCTGGATAGCTCAGTTGGTAGAGCGTTGACCTTGTAAGTCAAAGATCCGTGGTTCGACTACCGGTCCAGGCATTATTTTCACTCAGTTGGAAAAATGAATTAAAAAAATATGATTTTCTTCCCAATCAGTTGATTGTGTGATTTTAATAAATTGTATTTATTCCTCTCATTGTTTAATGGTGTTTTCCATTACCTGCAGCTTATTCTGTCGAGCTATCCATATGATAGACAAGCTGTTTCTGCCTAAAGGTTGTCTGAGTGAGTAGTGCCCATCGGTTGTCGGCTGGATAGCTCAGTTGGTAGGGCGTTGACCTTGTAAGTCAAAGATCCGTGGTTCGACTACCGGTCCAGGCATTATTTTCACTCAGTTGGAAAAATGAATTAAAAAAATATGATTTTCTTCCCAATCAGTTGATTGTGTGATTTTAATAAATTGTATTTATTCCTCTCATTGTTTAATGGTGTTTTCCATTACCTGCAGCTTATTCTGACGAGCTATTCATATGATAGATCAGCTGTTTCTGTCTAAAGGTTGTCTGAGTGAGTAGTGCCCATCGGTTGTCGGCTGGATAGCTCAGTTGGTAGAGCGTTGACCTTGTAAGTCAAAGATCCGAGGTTCGACTACCGGTCCAGGCATTATTTTCACCCAGTTGGAAAAATGAATTAAAAAAATATGATTTTCTTCCCAATCAGTTAATTGTGTGATTTTAATAAATTGAGACAGTATTAATCGTAGCACAACTCCACAGACCACGAAATTTCAATTTAGAAATTTTTTGTTCAAAAATCCATCAACCGTGAATATTTATTTAAAATTGGTTGGAGTGTAAAGGTTGTTTAAATTTTTCGTAAACCATTTTTGTGAAAAATGCGAGAGCCGGGAATCGAACCCGGGCCCTTCCGCTTAACGCGCGAATTCTCTTCCACGGAGCCACTGTTAACCAACCTAGCATTTCTCACATAACAACCGTTGGCAAGATCACCGTCTCTGCAAAAGCAGGTGTAACAGGTAAGACAATTAGTCGTTGTACAACTCCATAGACCACGAAATTTCAATTCAGAAATTTTTTGTTCACGAATTTATCAACCGTGAACATTAATTTAAAATAGCTTGTTGTGTAAACGTTGCTTAAATTTTCATAAATCAACTATGTGAAAAAATGCCTAGTCAGTCAGTGTGTCTCAGTGAAAGAGCATCCGCGCGTTAAGCAGAAGGGCCCGGGTTCGATTCCCGGCTCTGGCATTTTTCTCATAGTTGGTTTATGAAAAATTTAATCAACCTTTACACTCCAACCTATTTTAAAACTCCAACCACTTTTCACAATAGCTGCTTGTAAAAGATATGTTTTCAAAATTATTTAAGGGGTTCTAAGGGGGAGAGAAAAGAAGAATGATGTTATGATATGAAAAACATTATTTCGTTTTTCTCTGCACCTTTATCGCTAAATATTTTCGAAGCATACGTGTATTTTGCAAGTAGCAATTGTAAAAAATGCAAAAAAAAGGCACTTTTATTAATTTCTACTTGTAAAACACATGTCATGCTAAACATCAACAACAGCGTTAGTTTTTTATTTCTACATGGGCGAAGGAAGGAGGCAAAATGGACATATTAAAGAAGAATTTCTTTTTTGAATCACTTTCATACAGATTTACATTGAATTTTTGGGTACAAACTTAGGAAAAGAAAGAGACTGATATACTTTTTATAAAACATTACAGTAAGAATTACGTAAGCAATATTTCTGCAAAGTTTCATTAGATCGACAACAGGGTAGTAAAAATATATATTCTTTCTATGTGTCCCCTAGCCCTCACCAGATAGTGTAACCCTCTCTGCAATTTTTGATAAACAATAAGAGATATTTATATACAATTTAATATAAATATAAAGCATAGTGATATTAAAACAATCATTTTCCCTCATCATCTTCCCCCTTCTAGGTATATGTAATACTCTTTGAAATTTTTCATTAAAAGTAGGTGATAGTTGCTGAAATTTTAGTTAAAATTGGCAACATTGAGATATTTTTGCAATCATTCCCCCTTCCCCCCCCCCCCAGCCCTTCAAGATATATATGACAATCAATGTAAATTTTCCTAAACATTCAACGATATTTATAAAAAAAAAATTATTAAAACGCAAAATAAAGGGATATTAACCCATTTTCGGCCAAGAACAGAAATTTTGTAAAATGTGGTATTATTTTCATTGAAATATGTTTAAATCACATTCATTAAGACACAAAAAATATTTCATGCATGAAAAAAATTATTTTATTTAAGAAATAAAATGGTGCATATTAAATGAAATAAATTTAAACAAAATTTTAAGTTTTTTCCATGGCATTTGTTTTATTCTTATTTTATTTACAGAACTTACAAATTTAATTCATTATAAAAACATACATGATTAATCTTAAATCGAATAATTATAGATTTTCAAAATGCTGAATTTGTCAATAATCGTTTAAAGTTAGAAAACTAGCGTATATTGAAAATTTCTCAACAGAAAGTGTTTAATCCAATTCAATTACTAATATTTTGTAGATGTTTTCAGAACCTTTAAAAATAACAATAAAATAAAATTTATACGTGACAGTGATAACAGAAAAATATTTATTGAAGTGGTGCGTTTACGCATCTATGGCAGAAATTGGATTAAACATTCATTTTCTCTCCTTCAGTACTCCTGCCCCCCCCTCCCCAAGAAATATTTAACCCCATTATAAATTTTCATGAACCGTAAGTGATATTTGCTGAAAATGACCATGAAAAATTGGTTATAAGTGTTGTTTAAAAGGATTCTTTCCTTTTTTATCCCCCCCCCACACACACATTTTCCCCCTTTTTCTAGAATATATAACTTTCACTATTATTTTAGTAAAAAGTATGTGATAAGCCTTGCAAAATTTCGTATAAATAGGTAGCATGATGATATAAAAAACACATTTTTTAACTTCCCCATTACCAACTACCCCACTCCCAAAATATATGTAACACTCACTGTTTTTTTTTTTTTTTTTTTTAAATCGATATTAAGGTAGTTTAAAGAAGAATATATTTTATTTCCATCTGAACCCCCCTTACCTCCCACAAATGTATAATACATTCACTGTGATCTTCATTAAAAGTAAGTGATAGTTATAGAATCTCCTTATATTATTAAGATTTGTGCGCATCTGTTTATGTGTGTCTCTGTGAAAAACGCGTTGTAATGGGTTTGTCTCCGGCTCTAATGATCGCAGCGTCATGATACCGGTGCCATTAGACGCAGAAATTCTTCATCTCGACGTATTCACTAATTGTTAATTGATGCGACCCCCTGATGCGAGTTTTTATCGGATCAGAAATGATTTTTTTTTTCTTTTCTTAAGACTAAAAGTTACTGTTAGTGATTCATTAATTATAGTAATTCATTTAAAAATACTGACCCGCTAGCGGGCGAAGCTCGCTAGTATATCATTAAAATCTGTAAAATAGTGACATAAAAAAATAATTTTTATTTTACTCTGCCTCCCACTCCCCCAAAAGTACGTCTGACACTTGCTGTAATTTTTTCACAAATTGTATGTGATTATACAAAGTTTCATAAAAATCGGTAAGAAGGTGATATAAAAACAATTATTTTCTTTCGATCTTGTTCTAGCTCCCCACCCCTTTCCCCAGGTATATACTAAATTAAATGTTGTACCAAATCAATTTAAATCCCTAAAAATGTAATTTGAAAGTCCTTCTGTAAATGCATTATTTGATATTTATTGTTTTACAATATGCGGATTGTAAAAGTGCCCTTTTTCCGGTGCCCTTTTTTCCAGTGCCCTTTCTTTCGGTGTCCTTTTTCCGGGATACAGGGAAAAGAGCGTCTGTGTTAACTTGTAACAAAAGAATATAAAATGGTAAATTGTTGTATTTTCGGCTAAAAAATACTTTATTCTTGATAAATCAAATGGCTTTAACAGTTATTGGTACGATATGAGAAAAATGAAAAACAGAGCTGAGGTCTTTTAAAAGCAGATATGGATCAGACATTTTAAAGGCAAATATACGATGATCTGGAGAGAGTAGTTTTACGTAAAAAGTAGGATTAATTTAGTACGTTTTGCAGATTACTATAAACACCAAGAGAATACCCACAAATTTGGAATTTGGAATTCTAATGACTTTTGTTAGATTTTAGAGAGAGAAGGGGTAATATTGTTTCAACATGACCGAAACTTTTGTTCTACATCTAAACCAGTAAAAAATGGTTTCAAGAAATAAGTTTCCGCATTTTTACCTTTACCTTGACCTAAAAAGATGACGAACTTATATATATATATATATATATATATATAAGAAGAAAAAGAACAGAAGTCCCCTTATAACTGTGAACTGAAAATAATAATAAAAATAATACTATTAATAATAAAGGAAAAATAAATAAAGACCTTATTTTCGATTTTTTTCAGATCAAAAAATAAAATAAAAATTAAATTAAATAAATAAATAAAAATAAAATAAATAAATAAAATTATAAAATTATAAAATTAAATAAATAAATAAAACTTTATGAATGTCTTCTAATAATGTAATTGAAATTAATACAAAATGTAATAAAGAAGCACCACAAAACTGGCGTTGTAAAAATTATTGTGAGGGAGTTCCTCACATATCCTTTTATTTTACCAAATTTATTCAATTATAATTAAAGATCTATTTATTCACAATTAAAAAGTATAAACTTTTATAATCTTTTGTATTTAGGTCAAGCTTATTCCAATTTTAGTAAATTATGTTTTCAAAATTAAAATACTTATCATTTTCTAATTTTGAGAACAAATTCAGTATTAAATACATTGATCTCTTTTTAGCTTAATGCAATATATATATGTAGGGATCTAAACACAATTTAATTTTATTATCCCTTAAAGTAATTATATTTTTATTTCCATTTCACTATGTTTCCCAATAAATCTAATTTATATTTATAGCTGTAAATGTACGTTGGAAACTTTCCGTTATATCTTTTTATTATTTTATTTTATTTTATATACAGATAATCTATTTAACTGCAGCTATTAATGATCCATTATGTAGACATTATGTCGCAAGAATTTTCGCAATATTTCTTAATTACTTGCACCTGTCTTTTCCAACGGTATTCGTTGGCGAATGTATTTCATGCCAAAAAGGGTTGCCATATTTTTAACCGTCATTTCTTTTTAAAAAATTTTCCATTGAATTAACATTAACAACAAAGAAAGATGTATTGGCGCCCTTGGCTTCAAAATGTGGAGATATTTCCATAACCCGGAGTTTTACAAGGATGCTGCGGAATTTGATTCCGGGACAGTTTGATAATAATCGCCGTCTCTTAAAGATGTAATTTTTCTCAATTAAAATTCTCTCTCTCCTCCACCATCGTTCTATAACGAATTATTTCATGGATGTGAACCTGGATGTGTCCTCTTATGTCATTTTATATTTTTGAATAAATCCTCACGGCTAATTACAAATGGACTGGAATTGACATTTATTTTAAAATGACTATTTTTATTGACTTAGTTTTTAGAGGACAGTGGCTTTTATGCTACATAAATTTGGTGCTCATCGACCATAGAATTCGTTACGGTGGAGGAGAGGAATGTATAGATTTTTTTTTTCTCTCAACAAGCGAATTTCTTATTTTCGAAAATATATAAAATACATTTTTCTGCGGCAAGTACGTGTGAAAACTTTTTGACTATTGATATGACAAGAGTGTGTTTAAAGGAACTTTTCTATTTTTCGACTTTGGAGCAATCAGCCGTATTCGACAGATATATCTAAAGAACAGTGCTGCCATGACTCCTAAGATGATGTGAATTAACCTAATTTTTCCATGCCGCCGTCCTGCACGAGAACATACCGGCGGAGTTTAAGAATGTCATCGTATATCCTCGATGCTTATCTTCCAAGAGTGTGCGAATAGAATTTTTCACTTTCTTCCGTTCTCGATGATCATGTGCGGAGAAAAGAGCGTCTTATTTCTCGGTAATAGCATGTGGCCTTGACTAATATAGAGGTGGGTTCCTTATTATTGTTACCCTCTCGATATTTGGATGGATTAAACTTTGTTTTTATATTCTCGACAGTCTGGAGTTCGTTGACTTTCTCGCCTATGTTTATCTCTTGAATGAGAGGATTTTAGAGGAAGGAATATTTTTCAAAAAGCCAAATTTTTTTTAATTTTTTCGAAAATATATAAAATGTTTTATTTATGCGACAGATACATCTCAAGACTTTTTTTTTGCTAGATTGAAATAACTATTTTTAGTAAACAAGGTTATGAAAGATGGACTCTCTTATCATCGTGTTAAATACAAATATATCATTTATGAACTAATAATCTCTGATGAATCATCGGCTGTTTTTCTGTGATTCAATATGACAGCTGATCTCCAAAATAACCGACTTTTCAAGTGGTTCTCCCGTTCCAGTTGTCTGAGTCAGTTTTTTTTTTCATGTCAATCTTGTGCGTTGCGCCCCTCATAGTGGAAATTTCTTTTCTGAGAATTAAGGAAGAAATTCCCTGCTTTACTATACCAAGTTTTTGAACAGCTGTTTGAAGTGGAACTATGCGTGGAAGAAGAAGCATAGTAAAAATGTTTTCGGTGGTGATTCGTAGAACAGGTCTATGTTTAATTTGGAAGGATTTGCAGGTTATGGACATAGCGGAAACAGATAAGACATTTTTATTTTATATTTTTATAATTATTTTGCATTCATTTTATAATTTTAAATATTTTTTTCTCTAATTAAGGGAATGCACACATAGTTGCAAGTATTTAAAAGTGAGATATTTTCTTATAATAATTTTTAATTTTTGGGGGATATAATTTTTCAAAATAAATATATATATATAAGCAATATCTGTGCATTCCTCCTTTGAAACTGTATATATAAAAGTGTTTATGGTCATATTTTACTATATATATTTTTCTTTTTGGATATTTTTTTATTTCAATTTAAAAAAAAATTTATCCTTTACAATTTTTAATTTGTCTAGGGATATGCATGTATTTAATTTTAAAATTTTTGATTATATAGTATTTGGTATTTTTCATATACTCACATTTTTCTCACCTATCATTTTTCTTTTCAATATGTAAAAAAAAAAAAAAAAAAAAAAAAAAAAGAAGAAGAATTTCGAATTTGAAAATGTTTAATTTTTAATCTTTGATTATCTACTATTTCATATTTGTCAGTCCGAATTTTTATAAAATAAATTTCATGTGTTTAAAGACTCATTATAATAGAGTCATAATTACTAAGTTTTTGCCAGTGTTTACATATAGTAATTTTTGAATTTTAAAGATAACAATTATATTTTAAAAGAAAAAAAAAGAGAAATTTTTATTGTCTTTATGTATAATATATATACAAATTTACATATTATAATGATTTATCACATTTCAGTGTATTTTTTATTTTCATATATTTTGGGTTCAGATTCTTTTTCTTGTTGAGTTTATAAATCAGTACAAGATAATAAAAAAAAAAAAAGGAACGAAAATATCTTCTTAATAATTTTGAATAATGAGTGGTGCAGTAATATTAAGTATTTTGTGTATGCACAGTCAGTTATATTATATAAGAAATTTTATTTTCATTTTTGAGTTTGGAAAATTTCATAATTGCATATTACGATTTTTTTTAATTTTTAAAATTATTCTAATAAATAAAAAATATATTTTTTTAAAGAGAGGAGATTCTGGATTAATTTTTAAAATATAAAAGGGAAATGAAGTTCATATATTATTTTGATTTTTTCACAATTATTGTTTTGCTAAACTTTTTGTTAAATGTTCTTCATGGAAGTACAATGGGCTTTGTGCACAAGAATTTGATGTTTAATATTTTTGCGTTACTTACAATTACTATCACAAAATACAAACAAAATAAATACATATTTTTAATTTTTTTTAATTAATCTGCTGAAAATATGCTTGTTATCATTGATTAAGGTATTCATTCTCCTTATAAATTCTTAATTTTTAATACATGCACTTCGTTTTTTTTGTTTGTCAAAATTTAATATACAAATTTATATATATATATATGTATTTGTATTGTATAATTGTATGATGTTTTACGAAAGAATTTGTGCACTCTCTCAGGGTCCTTGGGTGCATGAGATTTTTTTTAGTGTTTTGCTGTTAATTATCTAAACAAATTACTTCGGCTGGACCGATATATTTTTTTAAAGTTGAGGATGATGAGTAGCGAGACATTATTTTGTGAAACATTATATAGTTTATTTTGACAAATGTTTACAATCATTTAGTTCAGGATTTCCTTTTGATACATAAATTCGTTTTCATCAAACTTCTTTAAATGTAATAATAACTGTAGATTAATTGGGATAGCATTAAGACAGGGGTCAATAAATAATATTGAGAACCTTGTCACATTTTTCTATTGAAATTATGCAGAATATTGATTAAAAATTTTTTTTGAGTTTTGATTTTTATATAATTTTTTATTTCCCAATGCATAAAAAAAAAAAAAAAAAAAGGAAAAGAAAGATTTAAAACTCATTTTTACATGATTGTTGACAAAAATTTTTTCTTGAAATTATATAATTATAATACATTTACAACAAATGCATAAATTTGTGTTTTCACATTTAATTTCCTATTTATACACAACTTCGTAAAAATATACACACATATTCATTAAATGTTTTGTTACATACAGTGCCAGTTTGAAAATTTACTGATGTTTGTTAAAAAAAAATTATTTAACACAATTTTTAATACACTATGTTTTTTTTTTTTGAAGGTGATGGCATGTAAATCTGACAATCTCAGCCTTGCCATATGGTCACTTTCAGTTATGCACGTAGGTGTACTTCACACACACATTTTCAACAAATAAATTTTTAATTCAAATGCAGTATTATTTTAAAATTTGCAACATTGATAACCAATTGCGAAGAGATATTATTACATGACACTTAATTTTTCTTGATTATGTAATTGTATGGAGTATATAATTCCATGGTGACATAATTTTCTCACACATACATTTTTCTTATTACACAACTTTTACGCTTACATACTATTGTTTTACATTTTATTTTATTGCCAATTCTCACTTCTACATGTTATACAATATTTATTTTTCTAGTTTTTTTTATTTTCAAAATTTATGAGATGTACACAAACATAAAATAGGAATTTTATATTCTCTATTATAACCATATCATGGAATTGATGCATCTTTTCACAAAATACAGTGTTTTCAATTATTTTTTTTTCTATAAGTATCTACACATATTTACAATTTTATTTATTTATTTTTTTTTTTTTTTTTTTTTTTTTGAAATATTGCATGTAAAACTAGCTTATATGCTAGCCATGCATTTTGAAATATTTCTCAATTCATAAAATAACACACACACACACACACAATATTTTGGTCAAACATATTAATTTTTATTTTTATTTTTATTTTTTGAAATATGTGCATGTAAACCTAGCTTATGTGCTAGCCGTGCGTTTGGAAATATTTCTTCTATTTACAAGAATTACACACACATATATTTTTCTTATACACATATACTGGTGTTTATTAGTTTGTATATAATAAACCTTAACTTTTGAATTAAAGGGAAGTATATATATATACACAATTTTTTTAATACAAATTCATACCTTTTAAACTTACGTAATTTGTGTACATGATGATTTCAAATATTGGAATTATTTTATTGAATATAAAAACATTGAATTTGTCTCACTTACTCAGTGTGAATTTCATTACACATGCATACCTTTCAAATATTTCAAATATTGGAATTTTTGTTACATATAAGGCATTAACATTTTATTTTTCTCACTTGCTCATTGTAATTTGCCTACACATACAATTTGTAAACAAATATGAATGGACACATGGGCCATATTGTGTTTTTCAAATTTTTCTCGCTATTGTGCATATGTATATAGATTTTTTTTTTTTTGTATTACAATACATTGTATATATTTTCTTATCACATAATTTTACTGATACATATATATAAGCAATATATATGTGTATAACACATGCTGTGTTATTTTTTTTTGATTGCTATAGCTTGCATTTAAAAAATATATATAAAGTTTTTTCTGATCAGAATATCTATGGCACTAGCTCATGGCTTTATAATTGCCCATTTTTATAATTGAGCTGAATTTTCGAAAGATCTTGTTTGAGCATTATGCATGTGATTGCATTTATATATATATAAAAAAAAATGTTTTTTAACTATTGCTCAATTATATATGAAGAAAAAGGCCTGTCTACACACTGATGTAGAAATTTATTATTATGTCGACATTCATTTTTATTTTTCATTAATAAGTGCACTTTAAAAAAAATATAAAAAAAATTAAGACAAAAAAAAAAAACCTAGGTACCTTACAAAAATTAATATAAGAATAAATGACAAAGGGCAAAGACATTTCATTATGGTTCAACTTTGTAGGGTTAAGTTTGTGATGCTGGTTTGCATATATTGCATGGAGTGTATATGTTCTTCACTAATATACCTTTATTTTCAGATTAATTACATGAAATGAAACAAAATAAAAGGATAGTGAATAAAATTTTGGGACCAAATGACTGGAAGACTAAGTATAATTCTAATTTATTGTTTATCTACTAAGCAGATAATAAAGTTTTACAATTATAATGATTCATGGTTAAAGAAAAATATTTTGTAACCTATTATAACACCCTTTGTATTCGATGTTAACTAAGAATACTCAGGTGTTTTTTTTTTTTTTTTTTTTTTTCTTGTGAAATGATGGATTCTTATTTTCCAATGGCTGGCCACCAGAGGTGAATGGATATTTGTCATTTCATAAACATTATAAGTTTTGATTTTTTTTATGTAAATATTATTCTTAAATTTTGTTTTGACAAGATATAGATAGCTAAAATTTTCTATTGATCTAATAAAAAAATCTTTCTTTTATTTTAATAAAAGAAAAAGAAAAGAAGAAGGATATAATTTAATGAAATAAAAAGTATTAGTCACAATGCTAATATTATGGATATTTTTTTTTTCCTTTCCAATTATATATTTCAGACAATTAAATTTTGATCAATCTTATATTATTAATATTAACTAATAATAATGGATTTTTTTTAGGTTTTGTTAATCCAGGATAACGTTTTATTTTTTTTTAGATAATAATGATAATAATTTTACACACTTTAACTATTTTCATGTTGTATATTGGGAACACTCAGTCAGTTTTTTTTTCTTTCATCAAGTTAGGAAATTTATTGCAGGAGTGTGATGTCACGGTCATACTCCTTGCAAATTTTTCAATACTCACCCTTTTTCTTCTTTTACACGAACACATATTTTCTCAGAATGCTTGTGTGGCATAGTCATGCACACATAAAATCAAGCCTCTTTTGAGTCACACATTTTGCTCGGTATGCTATATTTGGCAGTGGCCTCACAAACCACTTGCTATTTTGGCTGTTTGCTGGGTTCACATTTTTCTTCCCCTATCTTGGTGAAATGGCATGAGTGGTGCTCAATTTTAATTACACTTTTTCTAAACTTATTTTTTTAATTACATAAGATTCTATTGTTGACAACACATTTTTTTTTCCTTTTCAAGAAGAAAATCATTTTTAATTTTTTTCTATATCACAAATTTTTTAATACTTCAAATTATTTCAATGGGTATATTTAATATATTGTTTGACGAGAAAATAGAAATTGTTTGATTTAAACATGATTGACAATAAAAGATTATTTCATTGAAATGCATTTTATGAAACTAATTAATTTACTTTTCAGAAGAATTGTATTACAATATATCAGCTGTAACAAGATCAAGAAATTATTTGTCAAGACATTCATTTTAAAATTTTTGTGTGAAGAATATATGTACACGCATGTATTTCATGACAGTATTTTGCATGTGATTGACAGTATTTGTATACTTTACACACATGATAATGGTTGTTTTGTATTGTGGTGGAGAGAGCTAATTTTTCATGGCAACCGGGAGAGATATGTGAGGGAGTTCCTCACATATCCTTTTATTTTACCAAATTTATTCAATTATAATTAAAGATCTATTTATTCACAATTAAAAAGTATTAACTTTTATAATCTTTTGTATTTAGGTCAAGCTTATTCCAATTTTAGTAAATTATGTTTTCAAAATTAAAATACTTATCATTTTCTAATTTTGAGAACAAATTCAGTATTAAATACATTGATCTCTTTTTAGCTTAATGCAATATATATATGTAGGGATCTAAACACAATTTAATTTTATTATCCCTTAAAGTAATTATATTTTTATTTCCATTTCACTATGTTTCCCAATAAATCTAATTTATATTTATAGCTGTAAATGTACGTTGGAAACTTTCCGTTATATCTTTTTATTATTTTATTTTATTTTATATACAGATAATCTATTTAACTGCAGCTATTAATGATCCATTATGTAGACATTATGTCGCAAGAATTTTCGCAATATTTCTTAATTACTTGCACCTGTCTTTTGCAACGGTATTCGTTGGCGAATGTATTTCATGCCAAAAAGGGTTGCCATATTTTTAACCGTCATTTCTTTTTAAAAAAATTTCCATTGAATTAACATTAACAACAAAGAAAGATGTATTGGCGCCCTTGGCTTCAAAATGTGGAGATATTTCCATAACCCGGAGTTTTACAAGGATGCTGCGGAATTTGATTCCGGGACAGTTTGATAATAATCGCCGTCTCTTAAAGATGTAATTTTTCTCAATTAAAATTCTCTCTCTCCTCCACCATCGTTCTATAACGAATTATTTCATGGATGTGAACCTGGATGTGTCCTCTTATGTCATTTTATATTTTTGAATAAATCCTCACGGCTAATTACAAATGGACTGGAATTGACATTTATTTTAAAATGACTATTTTTATTGACTTAGTTTTTAGAGGACAGTGGCTTTTATGCTACATAAATTACTTACAAACTTTGAATAAACACCATAAAACGCAATAAACTCGCAACAATTGTTTCGGGTCGAAAAAACACACGACCCTTCATCAGGCGAATAAAGTAAGCACGAGTGCTGCAGTCAAAGCTATTGCATTTTATGGTGTTTATTCAAAGTTTGTAAGTAATAATACAAAATGTATTTAACTCAATAATAGTTATTATCAGTATCCAGTTAAAGTAGAAAAACTGATGGTCTGAAAATTATGAGAACCAATGGAGTAATGCGTTACTTCAAGTATGCAAAAATATGCTTCAGGTTTAGTGCAGTGTTGTGCCCGAATGCGTTCTTTTGAACGCGTTCATGAGTTTAGCTCAAAATTTTTGAGTTTTGAGTTGAACTTCGCTCGTTTTTTAAATTATAAACTTGAGTTGAGCAAAGTTCGTTTTTTCTTTTTTTTTTTTTTTTTTTTTTCGCGAATTTGAGCGAAAAAAATATTTCAAGCTCAAACTCATAATAACTCAATTTTTTGTGAATTTTTTTTTTTTCGATCTTAGTAATTACATAACGTGGCCGGAATAGGAGACGTTTGCCCTTCCTCCCCCTCCAAGCATTTTAAACATTAAATTTATAAAAAAATTCTATTGAATATAGATATTTTTGTTTCCAGTTCTGATTTCCTTATCATTTACGATTCTTTTTTTTTTTTTTTTTTTTCCGTTAAATAAATAGTATGTATGCTTCCTACAAAATAAGGAATTGGTATTTTAATTTGCTAATTCCAATTTGTGCAACCTGTTTAAAGTATTTACGTAACATAACGTGTTTAATGTTTACATTGCACAGTAAAATAAATAAATTTTCGTTAGAAAGCCCATGCTTAAATCTTGTAGCCTTTCAAAATATAAAACTTTCCGAAAAAGTTTCCCTGAGATCCTGCTCTCAAATCTGTTAGACGCGAAGTGCGGGGTTCGATTCCAAATTGTGCCTATCCTCTTAGCCATTCGGAACTTTTCTCCTAAACTTGCTTAAATACAGGCTAAGCTCCTTTGAAAGGCTTCCCCGGAAGCTATTGCACTCCACCAAGGCCTGCATTGTCAATCGTCCTCCAACTTAAGGCACACAATGGAGCACGCACACACTTAAAAATATAACTTAAATATGTATTTTGTTTTACGAGTCTGTCCCCTTAGTAACGGATTTAGACGAAAGCGCACTTTCAATATAATTTTATTTAACATTAAATGCTGACTTATATATATGTAACGAAAATTCAGAGTTTAAATAATGGCATGGCTATTATTCGTAACTAATTAGAGCTTTAAATATATATATATATTTACATAATATTTATCTACATCTATACTTATTTAAATGGAAAACTTTTGTCTTAAATGAACAAACAATAAATTTGTAGTGATTGTGGTGTGTGTGTGCCCCAACCAAAATTAGTTGTTGGCTCTCTTCTGTTTTTCCTTTTTATTATTAATCATGAAAAATTAGTCTTGTATTATCCTTTGGTTTTTATTTTATTTTCTTTTTTATTTATTTATTTATTTATTTATTTTTTAATGTAATTTTTATGATGTTTCTTTCTTTCTTTCTTTCTTTTTTTTTTTAAGTTGTAAACTTCTTGTAGTATTGCATCTTTAAATGTACCTAAAAGTTAATTTCAAGTACACTGAAGAATGTAAATAAGATGAAGATAACTTTAAAAATTATGGTTAAAATTATCCCCCGCAAAACGGCGGATAAATTTAACATATATTACTGATTCATAGCAGTTGGAAATAATTGATTAGATATTACTGTTAGTAACAAAAATAAAAAACGAATTGTCTTCTACCCGAAATTTCATTCAAGATTTATTTTCATATATTTTCTTTTTATGAACACAGAATGATAGATATCAGAACTGTGTAAATTTGTTTTTTTGCTCTCGTGTAACTTTTAATGATTCTACTTCTAGATATGAGATTTTCCAAGAAAATTACTCTGTATGTTTCCTGGACATTAGACAAGCTCTTTTGCCCAGCTATATTTCCCGGGGGCCACACAACACAACACAATATCAGTTCTATTTGTTCTCTCGCGCGGCCCTGATATTCTCCATTTTTCTTTCAAAAAAGGCGGGAATTCGGTCATTCTCTATGGTCCTACCTGCAGCATGGGAGGTAGTGAGTGACTTGTTATGTTGTTATTCTAAACCTTGACTCCAGCAGTGACAGTAACAAAGACATACAATCATTTAGTTTAGTATTAATTGTTTTTAAAACTGAAAGCTACGAGAGAGAGAAATGTTAAAGCAGAAACAGTTTTATTTTACTTTTTAGAAGAGCATTTAAAATTTTAAGTTTACAATTTATAAGTGCAGTTAATGATAATATGACAAATTAATAAAATTTAAAATTAATTGAACATTACAATATTTTTACAGATTATTACAATTTATTTTAATGAATAATTATTATATATGAATTCATATATTTTTTAATTACAGTATTTATCTAAATGTAATTAACTATACGATATAAATGAACATGAAAGGTAATTTTTATACAAAATCTTACCTAACCCTGCACTTTTCAATGTGCAATCTTTTAATTACAATTTATACTTCTTTTAAAGTGCAATAATTACCTCACCATTTCAAAAATATTGCTTTCATTTGAATTTTTCAAGTGACCATATATACTATTCAAGTCTAAAGATTTTTAATTTTGAGACGCAACTTTTAATTTCTAATATTTTAAAAGCAGATTTGCTACATTTGAGAGACAAAAATAATATGTTAAAGTTTTTTGCTGACAGATTAATTAAAATTTTATCCCTGTACTTCTAAACGATGTGATATTGAAGACAAAGTTTCAATTAAATGGTGTTGTTAAAGATGTATGTAAAGGTAAAATTTTAGAAAAATTTCTTTTCCACTTTTTCCTATATTACAAGAAAAAACGAATTGAATTAGAAAAAAGTTTCAGCAACCATATTTTTATTAAATTTAGACATATTTGGAACATGCAAAACACAATTTTACTTTTTCTACGAAAGCTTCGTCTTTCTGTGTATGGTATAAATAAAATGGTCTCTTTAATTAGAAATAATTTACTAATTTCACGGAAGTTCTTGTAGAGCTGAAACATAAATATTAAATGATATTGATTAGATTTTGATGTATATCACTTGATAGACAACGCTTATGTGCCATGTTTTTTTTTTTTTTTTTTTTTTTACCTATTATTTTTGCGGTTTTCTTTTGGTACTTAAAAAATAAAAGCACACGAAATTTGATATACACAGAATGTTATAATAAAGAAATGAATATTAATATTTTTGAAGTAGATCTTCTCATAGGTGAGCTGCCGAAGCGTTTTACTAATGGATATCTTTGACTACTTTATATTAAATTTTAAGAGATGGAATTGTAAAAACTTCAGATGAGATTTAATGGTGTTGCTATTATATATATATATATATATATATATATATATATATATGACAAAAGAAGTAATGCAGTTTTGTAAATAAAATATGAATTTATAACATCGATTTGTTGACTTAACGTTGCACTGTATCTGAGCATTTGGATATGCATAGCTAGCTACTCAAGGTCAAGAAAAGGGTTGCATATTTTGAATCGCCCCAGTCGCTTCGCTTCAAACATATGCTATGCCACTGGCTCTTGATAACGGAATTTGTCTCCTGGTCAATTCTTTTCAATCAGTTTTTGAAGAGTAAAAACTAGAAAACAAATAAGAAGTTTGACATTGTAAAACTATTCTCAAAATTGAGGTGTCCTCTATTCGGAGGTGTCCACTATATAAAGTTTTACTGTAATTTTCTTAATTTATCAAATTAAATTAACAAAAATCTTTCTGTTAATTAAGAAACATTTAACAAAAATATAAGTTATTTAAGAAAGTGTTCGTAGAGAGGGGGAAAATCTTTAGAAAAAATATATAAAAATTGACATAAAAATGATTCTTTAAAGAATTTCGTTTTTTTTGAAAAGGAATTTTAATCGAGCAGATTTTTTTTTTTTTTTTTTCTTTTTTCAAATATGAATTTAAGCTCAAACTTAAACTAACTCCTTCTTTAGACATTGAACTTCACTTTAAATTAGTTCTTTTTTTTTTTTTTTTTTTCCCGTGAGTTTACACAACACTGACTGGTTATCTCACGTATCAAGCTTTGTACAGTTTTATGCCCCAGAAATTGAGGTATAGCCTTCCATTTTTCTGGAAAGTTTTCTGTATAATAGGTTACTTTTTGGTTGATATGAATCCAAACTAAATCCGCATAATGTCTCATAATAGCCGTCTCATATATCAGCATCTGTTTAATTATACGTAATGTAACCTTAGATATAACCGTCCCTTAAATTACAGAAATCACTCGATAGCAGCGACATCAGTTACACGGATGAGACCGAAAGTTTATAAGCATTAATTTAAGTTGAAGTTCATTTACATATAAATTTATATGCAATTCTCTGCAGTAGTTCCTGATATATAGCCATCTCAAAAAATGCATAAATTGCTATAAAACAGCGAAACCTATTAAACTATTGGAACAAAATATTGATAAAAACTAATGTCAAGATGCAATTACATATTATATGCAATTCTGAGCAGCAGTTAACGAAAAATGGCTTTTCCTCAAATTGTAAAAATCGCTCTAAAGCAGTGCCACCTATTGAGCGATGGACACCAAAAGTCGCTAGGCACTAATTTAGATCGAAGTGCATATACTAATAAATTTATATTCAATTTTGTTCAGTTAGTTCTTGAGATACAGTTACCACGATATTTTTTTTTTATCTCAGGAGGTCATTTTACATAAGAATATGCTGAAATGGTGTCAGAGGCAATTTTCATGCCGAGCAGTGTAATTTCTGATGTTTTCAAAGTAGCGTGTTTATAGTTAATGGTGTTTATCCCCGCATCAAAACTGATATTTAAAAGCTGTACTTACATCTTTTCTATAAAAATACTTGTTTTCATGCATGTTTAAGTGAAATTTAGCCCTATTTTCCCATGTTAAGAAAATCGTAAATTTCGAATAAATTCAGAAGTTTTTTAATTAGGATGTTGCAAAGGAATAGGGTTCTGACCATTGTCATAAATAATATTTTAAAACTGGTCTGACCTTTCTGCGATCATTTGTTCCTGAGATATCGTGTACACAGTCTAACATACTAACACACTATACCGAACTAACAAACTAACAGACATCCTACAGACGGACACCATACACATTTTGATATTTTCGAATTCCTCATATCTGAAAATGTGTTTAAAAAAAAGGGGGGGGGGGTCAAAAAATTTCACGATTAACCAAGTTTCACATACTATGGGGAACTTAAAAATAATGAAAGCAATATTTTATTATACATAAAGGGGGAATCGATTAAAGTTTGAAATGAATTAATTCTGGTTCTTTAAACAAGTAGTCGGCTGATTGATTGCATTTTTAATTAGTTTTGACATTTTATATGATTTTATTTGAAGAATAAATGAATTTCTCTATATGTTTTATTATTATTGCTACTTAGTTCAATTTAAAGACATATATATAAATACTACATTGAATGAATATTCAGCTTGTAGGTAGTTCCCGTTATGATATTATTATGAAACTTGTGAAAATTTTTGCGTGTAGAAAGTAGATAAGCAGGTTCTAGTCGAGAATTGCACTTTATTTAATGAATATTAAGTTCGTAGACAGAGCCCGTAAATTTATTGCATGAACTTGTCGACGTTTTTGCATGTAGAAATGTAATTTTTAAAGACATAATGAGGCTCTAGTCAACGAATTCACTTTAATGAATACTCAGTCCATAGATAGAGTCCGTGATGATATTGTTGAAAAAGCTGTCGATATTTTTGCATGTAGAATGTAATACTTAAAGATATTAAGCCGGTTCTAGTCCATAAATGCACTTTATTTAACAAATATTCAGTAAACACTTGAATAAAGTTCTTTTTTATGACACAAACTCAATTATCATTGATTATTCTCAAGATAGTGCAATGAAATAGTTTTTTCTTTTTTTTTTTTTTACTACAGACTTAAAGTAAATATTGTTAAATAAATACTCTACAGCGTCGACATTTTCTAATCCAACCAAAAACTTCGAAGTCTAAATAGAATTTGAATTCATGGAGATTATTTTCAGTGGTTTATTTAATGAAAATTTGAAACTGCTTGCTCTTAGGAATGCTTCCTATAATATCAAATATAAATGATTTATTTATTTATTTTAATGCGGAGCTTCGATCCTACACATATTGTAAAGTAAAGAATAAAAGTATAAGTAAAAAGCTATAACGTTCTGAATATTGAAATTTTGCTTCACTCGATCTCTCAGAATTTTATAAAATATTTATGTGTTCTGATATCAATACACTTTTAATGAAATCATCCGTTGCTTTACCCCCCCCCCCCCCATTCCACACACACACATAATAAACATATATCTGCAAAAACATGGCTATACCAGTATAGTGCATTGCATCTTCCTTAAAGTTTTATTAAAGATACTACAAATAGCATAAAAATACCAAACACAGATTTTTTTTTTTTTTTATTCCGTACTCTCCCCCCCCCTCTCCAACCCTCCGAATTAAAGAAAAATCCCACAGGAAAAAAAAAAAAAAAAAAAACGCA
Source organism: Salticus scenicus (assembly GCA_963930645.1). Taxonomy (NCBI): domain Eukaryota; kingdom Metazoa; phylum Arthropoda; class Arachnida; order Araneae; family Salticidae; genus Salticus; species Salticus scenicus. The sequence goes on along the minus strand of OZ005654.1, from coordinate 81,343,667 downwards.
CGGAAATAATCGTACAGGAAAAAAATCGCATTATATATATTGCGTACACTGCACACACGCCTCTTCCCCTAGGAACAAAATGTATCTCAAGATTTATATGGGCCTTAGGTAATGAATTTTAATTCTGTTTTACCTTACAAACGAAAAACAGAGAGGTATAGGGTAGGTGACTAATCCTTATTTCTCGTGAAACGGAAAGGGTGATATGTTTGATAATTTAACAATTTCTTAAGGATGAAGTTTAACAGAATGGCAAAAGTTAGAAATACCAATGGGAGATATGCAACCCTTTGGGCTATAAGAAACACAAGACTCAATTGCAGATTATGAATCTTAGAACGTTATGAGGTAAAAAAATACGCACTCTACAAAATGCTTCTAACATAGAATATCGGCTCGGTAAAAATGGCCAAAAAATTTAGAGAATTAATAACTTTTCATAACAGGCAGTATTCGAGAGATGTACGGCAAACAAAAAAAAAAAAAAAAAAAAGAAAGAAAGAAAGAAAGAAAGAAAGATAGGGGGAGAGAGAGAGAGAGAGAGACAGAGAGATTGGGGGGGGGGGGGGTGTAACGATAAAAATAACATTGTTAAAAAGTGCGATGTTAAAATTGTAGCATACTATCATAGAGTAAAAGCCTCAACGTTAATTATGACATTACAGTCACAATTTTAAACAATATCAAAAGTAAACCATAAAAAAAAAAAAAAAAAAAAAAAGCGAAAATTAATGACAAACTTTGTAACCTGGCTTTCTTGTATAATATTTCTCATACCCTACATTTTAATTCAAAGAAAGAATGCATTCGTCCCATTTTGAAACCCATATATAATGTTTAGAAATTATATAAAGACATGATAGTTTATTAATATTTATCCTAATTCAAATGTGCATATCAAAATCCGATATCCACTTCCAGGAAATTCCAACCATAATCCGTAATATATCCGAATTCAATAGTGTGGCTTGTAAACAGTTGGTGGATACTATTCATACCATGTTCTGTAAAAAGACATGCTTTTGTGCATAAAAATATTATCATTTTGTTTCTGTTTTTACTATTATTTAAAGATGTCCAAACGTAATAGTTCGGTCCTTAGCCATATGTGTGTGATAAGTACAAAACTTTGAATAAACACTGTAAAATGTAAGAACACGCAACAGATATTTAGGGCTGAAAGAAAACATGATCTTTCGTCAGGCGGACAAAGTAGGCACGAGTGCTGCAAATAAAACGTTGCCGCTTTGTTTTCAGAATTAAATATTTAGATTTAGAGTCCTAGAGTTAGGAAATTTCGCATACATGTGCATTAAAATATATCAATATTAAATATATTAAAATTTATCGAAAACTATTAAAACTCAAACTACTAAAACTCGAAATTTTAATTTGAAAAAAATAATTAAATGCTCCATGTGAATGAGTTTTTAATTTTTTCACTTGATTTCACATTGCTTTAGTTTATCAATGTATTCTAATGATTTTTGCGCATTAATAGGTTTGATTGATAAGTTAATTGTTTAAATATATTTGTAAGTCCAAATTCTGAAATTTCTAGTTATTAAAACCTAGTTATTATTATTTATTATTATTATTATTCCTGTCACAGTTTATTCATAATTGTTAGAAATTATCTCCTATATTAATCTCTCCCAAACAACGTATTTTCAAAATTTTTTGTTTTTGTAAGGCTTCACTTCCATATGTAGAAATATAATAGAAATATAATGATGAATAAAAATAATTTTTATTTTTAGTTAAATAGGATAGACAGTTAAATGCAGATCATATATCATCGTTCAAAATTGAATTTTATATTGTCAGCTTTCATTTTCTGCAAATTAGAGTACATCTTAATGGAAAATTATAAAATTTTATTGCTATTATTATTTATTGCACGGATATTTTTTTTTTTAGTAGCAATGGCAATAGAGGCTCTAGCATAATGCGTAAAGGCCCGACACTCAGGTCGACCATGCTATTTTTGTCAGAGTCAAAAGCTTACAAATACGTACAAAAAAAAAGAAAGCATAGGCGCCGCCTTTTGATTTTCACTACGGGGACGAAATTTATTACATACAACCGACTGAATTCTAAGGGGGGGGGGGGAGAAGAAAAAATACATTAAAAAAATTATTAAATATAATATCACATTACTAGAAATCAATTAATTAATAAGGATAGTGAAATTGTTAATTATATAGTCATTAATTAATTTTTTTCTTTTACAACTGCTTTAATAGTTTGAAAGAAAATCACTAATTTAAAAAAATCAGGTGAATATAATTAAACTTTAGCAGCATCTTTTCAACGTTATTTTTTTTTTTTTTTTTTTTTTTATCTTTCTTTGTTATTAATAAGCACAGTAATTTTTACAGAAAAAAACAGGAATTCCTCAAGAATTTTTTTTTTTTCAAGAATTTTAAATTTTTTTCTACAGTTTTCTACATTTTGTTCCTAAATTTTTGTTGTAACCATAAGAATGTGCGTTATAAATTCAAGGACACTGAGAAAAAAATATACCGCCTTTTTCTAGAATGGATAAGTGGCCATTTTCTAAATCCCTAAACTGGAAATATAGATTTCTGAACTATGCGCATAAGGCACACCAATAAACTGAATAGACGAAATGATCGAGAATTTGTAGTTTACACATTTCTAAATGATGAAATAATATTCTGAATCTTTTGTATTGCGAGAAATTCTCGCTTGATTTTTCAGAATTGGGTCATAAACCAAGATTATAGTTGTTGAAACCCGCCTCTTGTAGTCTCATTTATTTGCAGAGATTTTTAAATAACTTTGCGCTCGGTAATATAGGCAAACGCTCTAGAATACTGATAGAGGTTTCTAGAACTCGCTTTCCAAGGGGACTAGAATTTGTAAGGATGATACGGAACTATTTTTTCTACAACCACAATTTAGATTCTAGATGTAAGTTACAGAATTTTTTCTCAGTGGATGAAAACGGACTTAAATTTACTAAACCTATAACGATCAAATAAATTTTAAATTAAAATTTTTTTCTCATTTATACTGGAAATGTCAAAGCACTTTGTTAGTGAGAAAAATGTTAAATCGATATCTTCACTCATTTTTGTTTTTCTTCTGAAAGATCCCAGGGACAAATGCATACTAGAGCAGTAAAATGCACTGATATGTTGTTCAAAAATAAAATGAATAAAATCTTTGCGATCACCATAAAGTTTCAAGAAGTCGTAACAATCATTTCGAATCGAAATAATTGTACAAGACCATTTATCAAACGAAAAGGTATAAAAGCAAGGCAGAGTGCAAGCAGAAACGCATTACAAAGACAGACAGAGAGAGAGAGAGAGTGAGAGAGAGAGAAAACATACCGACAATATACTTGTATTTACTGATAAATAGATAAATGGACGAATTTCATAAATAAAAATATTAAAAATGTGAAAACCAGCAATAGTTATTTCGGGTCGAAATAATTTAGTATGATCTTTCACCAGCAGATGAAAAGTTAGACATTAGCAAAGCTTCTGCTTTCTTTGATGTTTTAAGAACGTTGAATAAGAATCAAGCCTAATTATTTCGATTCGAAACAATCATTGTTTGGTTTTGGAATTCATGATATTTGCGTACAAAATTTTCTTCATTGTTTTAATGTAATGTTATTTCTAAAATTTACTCTTTGAAGTCTGAGTAATTAAAAAGAATATTTACATTATATTATTTGTTTAAATAAATATTTATATTACACGAATAAAACTTGTCTAATAAATAAAAGCAAATAAATACTCAGATAAAAGCAAGTCTTGCTTTTGCCTCCAAGGCAGTAGCACGTGTTTTTTAAACCTAATGAAGAAAGGCGACGTCCTTTCGAAACCGGTTGTACCGGTAAATTATTTGATTAATATATTAAAATTAGAGAAGAAAATGTTTATTTATCAATATTGTGAATTGTGATGTGTATTTAATAAGAATATTCAACCTGTATAAATGCCAAAGTTGTAACATTTCTTTTACAATTTTTTTCTTAGATTAGCATAGTCTGTACTTAAGCTACGGATTTTATTGAAAAATAAAAAACTGTGTTACATAAATTATCTAGTAAATATTTTCTAAAGCTAAAGTTTGCATTATGGTTAATTTAGAATGTTGCTTATCAAAAATGAAATACTCATATATTTTATTCTAGAATTTAGAAATATATATACTTATTAATACATTTTCTTTTTTGATTCAACTAGATTTACATCTGTGTTTACATTTTCGCGGCGGATTGGCAATTATTGATAATAAATTCAGTTAAAATGTGTGAATAACTTTAGTATAAATGCCGTAAATAAAAATTAGCACATTTGTATTATTATTATTTATTTAATTTTCAGTGTATGTACAATTCAATATCTTCGAAATTGAACTCAGTTTTATTTAGATAAATTAAAATAGATATTTTTTTGGTTTGTTACCAATATTTTATTTCATTTGTAACTTGGTTAACTGCAGTGCGGATTTTTTTTTTTTTTTTTTTTTTTTTTTTTGTCGCTTAGAGTATTTATTAATGTTATAGATTGGTAACCTAAGACGTCTTGTAGAAATGTGTCGTATGCACTTGTCCGTTAAAATTATATTAATTATGAGATCTGGTCCTCTAAAACAACGGTTTTTTACCTATTAAATATAATTTTTAACAACTTGTTCCTTTTCGACGGCCCCACCAGTGGTCAATCGGTTCTGTGCTCACACACAAGAAGTGCGGGGTTCGATTGGAGGTCTCGCTCTTAGACCTGTTCGGAGTTTTCCGTGTTTTTCCGAATCTTGTGTATATGCGGGCTAACACCCCTTTGAAAGACCTTCCATGGAGGCTATTCTATCTATAGGCCTATAGTCCATAGTGTAGTCAATTGACCTTAATCCTTACTGCTAACGGTCAACGTCGTGCAAGATTGAATTTACTGTTGTGACAGTAATAAACAAGGATTTAAAAGAAATAGACAGACTAATACAAATATAAATACATTTAAATTAAATAGAAATATAAAAATAAGTCTGTATTTTTAACATCATTTTTAGCTTGTTTCCTTTTAAATATTAGTACTTTTCTCCTCAGTAAACGATTAAAAAAATCATTGAACATGAATTCTTTTGTGCTATGGATAACAAATGCCATCCTATCTTTTCTCTATAGAGACAGGGACTGACCTTGACAAGGGGTTCACTTAATCGCGTTTGTTTAGCTTTACTGGCACATATAGATGTTTCGGAAGTAAAAAATCAAGTTTACACAGGACAACTGACCATCTTTGCGGTTGCGGAAACAGGCGCCCTTTTGTTAATTAATCCCCATCCAGTTTTCGTTTATTCCCCCATTCACTCCGGGGAAAAGGGTAGGCTAAAGCTAAAAAATACACCAGTTTTCTGAGAAAAATATATCAATATTAATTTGTAATTGATCATAATGACGTTATTTTTAATTCAAGTATACTTTAATTTCATTTTTTTCCGTGCTTCTAATAGAAATTTTTTATTAATAATTATGTTGTACTTTATTGTTATTATACTTTTTTTTCGCGCTATATGCGTCAACTATAAAACTCACATATAATGAAGAGATGTGCAGCTATGTGCAGCACTCTATGTGCAGCTCAAAAGAAAAAGAATTAGAAAAAGCACCCCACTGTTAAAAATATCAACAGAAAACTCTATGTAATCTAGTATCTTAAGTCTTACGTAAAACTACAGAGAAAAATTAACGGAGACGCTAAAAAACGTATTAATATTAATATTAGCTATTAATATTAGCTATTAATATTAGCTATTAAAATGATTAATTAAAATGATTAATTAATATTAGCTATTAAAATGAATGTGTAAACATTTTAATAGCTAATATTAATTTAATTAATTATTGGTGAAAATATATTTCGGACTTGGAATGCTTTTTCTAAAGTAGAAACAGTCATTTTTAATTTTAATTAAAAAATTAAATATTAAAATTACGTAAAAATACAGACTAATGATTGAGAATCTCGATTATTCACTTTAACTAAGAATTACTATAAATTTATAGTAACTCTGGATAAATATTTACGTTAAATTTACAGAAATTTTTAACAGTGTGTTCGAAACATAAAAGCTGCTAAAATGGCATAATTTGGTGAGTGGGGGAGTGAGGGACCGATTACGTGTGCATTTGATAATGTAAAATTATTAAATAAGGAGATCTAGAAAAGAATTTAAAAATTTTTAATTGCCCTTTGCAAAGCTCTAAAATAATAAATATTGAAATTTTTTGTTCTTTTCGTTTTGTAAATTATTAAATTTAATCTAACTAAAGCAAGAACGAAAAATCATACGGTACCCATTGACTATTAACATTTTTAAATGTACGTCCTTGTTGTATCATATAATTTTCAATGTTCTTTATCTACGCTATCGCCCAATGCGCTTTTTTCCGGAGGTCTTTTTTCCGGGATCCGATAAACAATTAAATAATATTTTTAAACAACACTTATTATCGATTTTTTTATTGACATTTCGTGCAAATATTACTTACTATTAATGAAAAATTATAGTACGGTTACGTATGTCGGGGGGGGGGGGGGCAGCACAGAAGGAAAGAAAATAAATGTTTATTCCACTATATTTTGCATTTTAATAAAATTTATTATACATATCACTGAATAGTTAGGAAAATTTACGCTGATATCTTGGGGGCAAAAAAAAAAAAAATAAAATAAAATAAAACTGTGATTGGGAAAAATGTCGCACCGGGTCCCACTGCCTTCGGCAGCGTAGCCCCGTGCGCGATGCGCACGCGCGAATGCATATATATGAGCGCCCTAATAATTTTACAAATTCGAAAATATCCGCAATCGATTTGTAAGTATCAAAAGCCTCTATGCACCAGTTTTGAACGATCTATCTCTATTTTTATTTTTTTGCCCCTCCGCTCCCTCCCCCCTTCCCGCCCCTCCCAATAATTTTAAAAATTCAAAAATATCCGCAATCGATTTGTAGGTATCGAAAACCTCGATGTACCAATTTTGAATGATCTAACTCTTTTTTTTTTTTTTGCCCCTCTGCCCCCCCCTTCCCGGCCCTTCTAATAACTTTACACTCGAAAATATCCCCATTCGATTTGCAGGCCTTTTGAATGGCCTAACTGTATTTCTATTTGTTTTTGCCCATAGCCCCCCCCCCCTTAACGCCCCTCCTAATAATTTTACAAATTCGAAAACATCCGCAATCGATTTGTAAGTATCGAGAACCTCTATATACCAATTTTGAACGATCTAACTGTATTTTTATTTTTTTGTCCCCCTCTCTCTCCTCCCCCCTTCTCGCCCCTCCTAATAACTTTACACTTTCGAAAATATCCCCATTCGACTTGAAGGCCTTTAAAACCTGTCTGTACCAATTTTGAACGGCCTAACTGTATTTCTATTTGTTTTTGCCCCATAGCGAATTTTGTAAAATTGCTTGCGGCGTTGTCTTTCTCGGGTCGTAAACCTTAACCGTGCCAAATTTGGTCCCGCTCGGTGAAACGGCCTAGGATTCTATAGCGGACAGACCGACAGACAGACACACAGACTCTGCTCTTATATATATATATATAGACAATACCTATTGAAATATAATATAGGACCGTGTAATTTGATGCAAAAGAAAAGAAGGAATATTACGATAGTATTATAAGGGGAAATAATAGAGCTTTCGTTAATGAAAAGAAACTTTTTATTTTGAGAAGAGCAAAAACCTCAAAATGTTATAAGACGTTTTTAAATGCTATCCTCATATCATTGAGTAAAGAATTGCAGGTTTTCTGTATTTGGTAAGCATTTCAGCAAAATAGCACATATATATATATATATATATTATATACCATTATTATTATTACTTTAAAACGAAAATATATATATATATATATATATATATATATATATATATATATATATATTGTTTTAAGATTCTGAATACGTAATAGCTACAAAAGTTAATTTTAATATTAAGTATTACGCCTAAATTATTTTTTGCAATCAATAGTCGCTATTTACCAATAGCGCAGTACAAATGCAACATGCAACACAACCAACCTACCAGCAATCAATAATTATATTTGTTCTTGTGTGATATCAATTAAACCAAGCCAAAATATTGAAAAAAAATAAAGGTATTAAAATAACAGAAAACGCAGATAGTTTATTACTTTAAACTAAACTTTCTTGGAATAGTGAGAAAATGTTGCCTTTTATAATAACAATAGACGGAAAAAATGATAAGCGGTAAAAATGGTAACAGGTGTAATAATAAGATATTTAGCATGTCTGAAACGTACTTAATATTTAAAACAATCGTAACAATTTGTTCTCAAACATAAATGAACTTTTGACTGACAGAGAAAAAGAATTCATGTTAACATTCACAGTTAAATTATCGCTTTTCTTATTCGATTTTCAAGAAATGCGAAAGTCTTTAAAAGCATGTATTTTCCATACAAGTAAAACAATATGAAAAAAATAATATTTATTTTAAAATAAATTATTTTAGAAGGCAAAACTTTCATATTTGTCTTTTAATATTTTTTTATTAATTTATTTACATAAAAAAAAAACCTTTTATTATTATTATTGTTGTTGTTGTTGATGTTGTTGTTTTTCTTTATTTGTGTTAAAATACTATTTTAGAGAGGAAAAAAAAATAGCAAACATTATTTTAAACTATATTTTTTTCAACTGCATTTGCTGTCATAGTTTCTTTCCTTATCATACAATGCACACTACGGATTTGTTTAAATGTTTGAGTTTGATATGATTAATCCCTAAATATTGAAAGATACAAGTATTTCCCAGATTTCAATATCGCTTCCCGATTTCTGAAAAACTCTCTTAAATTATTTCAAACTAATAAAAGAGTAAAGTATCAGTTTTATATACCTAGATTTCGAGAGGGCATACAGGTAAAAAAAAAAAGGGGGGGGGGTTCACTTTTATAGGATTTACTACTGGTTTAAATATACATATATATATGTGTGTCTGTTATATAATTATTACTTGACAGAAAGCACAGTAGAATTATAATGTACTTGAAGTATGAAGGGGGATGGGGTGCGCAAAGAAAATTTAATCTTTTTCTTTTTAAATTTCAATAAAATTTTGTATGATTTTTACATAGTAACTTATATTGTGACGACTAAATTTATATGCAATGGTTTTGGGGAGAGGTAGATAGCAAATAAAAAGTCTTTTTATTTTTTACTTTTTTATTTTCTGAGTTCCATGTAACTGTTCGTACAATTATTATTTACTGATTCAGAAAGAAAAAGTACACTATTTGTAAATGTATGTCGGGGGATAGGGCTAGAGGGACGTGGGGGGGGGGGATAATGATTTTTATTTTATATTAAGTTTTACTGGTTAAAGAAATAAGAAAAATCGCTGCAAAGTGAGGTTTTAAGAGGTGGGGCTGACAAGGAAAATAAAAAATACATTTTGCCATATGTATATATATATTTATTTAAATCCTGCTTAAATGAAATATTGTGAAATAAATAAATATATAAAATAAGAGGTTGTTCGATATATAAAGAGGGGTTGGCGCTTCGGGAAAAAGAAAGGAGCTTTATATAATTTGTTGACTGAATTAGATAGAGTTTTATATAATTATCATCTAGTTATGTGGAGAAACACCCGAAGCTTAGACATAACAGAGGTACAGAAGGAAGGGATGTAAAAACAATCTCTTTTTCTTCAACTCCCTATGTCCGAGCGGTTCTGCGATCAAAGCTGGTAGATGGGAAGTGGCAGGTTTGATCCCAGGACACGGTCATCGACCTACTGTTAGGAGTTTTCCTGAGTTTTCTCCGAAACTGACGTAAATGGGGCTGGGACACATTAGAGAGAATCTTACAGAGGGAATTCCCCTTATTGGCCTAGAACCTTAGAGCAGCCAGTCGTCATTGAGCCATACAGCCATATCCATATATGTGTGAGTGTCTATATGTATATATGCACCAAAGCTATAATATCCAATTGCCCTATAAGAGCCAATACTATAATATCCAACAGGGCAATTGGCAGTTTGGAGCCCCTAGGAGAGGGCTTCATCCTGCAGTGGATTGATAAAAGCTGAAATTGATTATGTATATATATATATATATGATTAAGCTCATGTGGTTAAATGACATTATAATTCTTCATATACTTTGATTCGAGCAGAAACAGTTTGGTTTCGGGTGTTACGAATGGTAATTTTTTATACACAATCAAATAGAGTACGTTCTTTGCATTTTTTTCAAATGTTAAAAGTAATTTTATTAAAATCTTGTTACTTTCTTTCATATTCAATAGAAGAAAATATGGGCTTCGCAAAAAATTTTAGACTTTTGGTTTTTGAAGGATTTAGCCATTTTGAAATCTTGAAAATTAATACGTTTATGAAGGAGAACAGTAATTCGAAAAATATACTTCATTTTTCATATGTTACATTTTAAAGAGGAATAACTTTAAAATCTTTATGAAAAGAAATATTTTTTTAACTAGTTACATGTTGTCGATTTTAAATTTATCAGCGTAGGAATAAATTCAGTATAGAAGACAAAAATATATAGTAACTTTTTAAAAAAGAAAAAAAAAAAAAGAAAAAAAAAAGAAAAGAAAAGAAAAAAAAAAAAAACTATCATAGTAACTGGATTTTGATCTAAAAAGACACCCGTAAGTCTGTATGTACCGAACGCAAGAGTTTGTTTTTCTTATGACTACTCAGCCAGTATATTTTTAATTTGTCCTTTTATTATTTTTCTCATTGCATTTTTTTTACTTTTTATCTTGGTTCACTTCATTTACACACTATATATATCATAATAATTAAAAGAAAATAAAAGAGGAATGAAGTTGCGTTAAGTTTATTATGAATTAATTTAACATAGCTTAATTAATAAAATTATTTGCTTTAATTATTATTATTCAAGGAGCTGTTATTATTAGTATAGTATTCATAGGATATTCAATTAAGCATATTAATTCTTTTTGGTTATTTTGGCTTTCGATTGTATTTATATGTATATATAAATATGTATATATAAATTCACACAAGAATCATTATATCCCTTTATATTAATTACCAGCAGGCTACGCTCGCTTTGCTGGTGACTATTTTTAAATGAATTTTAAAAATAATTGAATCTGTATTTATTTTTTATATCACATTATAAATAAAACTTTAAAAACTTAACATTGAAGTTGCTCTAATCCTCGTTTCAGAGCATCTTCTTTCCCCTCAGCACTACTTCAAGAGGTTGTCACGGCTTACAGAAAGGTCTTTCCCTTCCCGGGCACTTCAACCTGGGTATCGATGACAGGTGGATCTGCTATTATTTTAGAACTACAATTTTCAAGATGACTGTATCTCATCATCTATTAAATATTTTAGATTAAAATCATGTATTTTATAGCCCTCGTTCCTTATGCCATATTAACGTATTATTCCGAACAGTATAATAAATCAGTAAAATATCATCACTTCGGTTACACTTCGGTCCCTACAGCCCTTTGCCGCCCGCACTACATCGGATCCAAGTTCCCACTACTTAAAGGAAGATTTTTCCAGGGCACTTGAATTTGTGTATTTATCGATGACAGGTGGGTCTACTATTATTTAAGAACTAAGATTTTAAAGATGACTGTATCTCAGCATCTATTAAACATTTTAGTTCTGAAGCATGTATTTTATAAATCTCGCGCTTTACACTGTATTATCAAATGATTCCTACAGAATAATAAATAAAAGTTTACATTAAAAAAAGGAATTAAATAATGATAATAATTAGTTTAATCTTTTCTGCTATGTTCTATCATTTTTTTCAATAAGTACTATAGATAATAACAATAATAATAATAATAACAATAATAAATCCCTTTCAAAGGAATTAAAAAATTAAAAAATAAAAAGTTGTTATACTATAAAAATTACATATTATGCATAACCATAACTGTTTTAAATGAGTTTTTTTATTTAAAGTTTAATATACTTATTTTTTCTACCGCATTACTATTTGATTTTAATAAATATAATAAAATAAAATAAAAAAAGAATTTGGTTGCCAAATAATTAATCAAATAAATAAAAATTAAACATCGTAACAGCAGTTGCTAAGAGGCGCAGACGTTTGAAATTTTTTTTTTTTTTTTTTTTTTTTTTAATATAAAAATAAAACAGAGAAACCAACGTTTTAAGTTAAAAAATTAATTAATTAATTAATTAATTATTAAGATTAAAATTTGAAAAAAATCTCAATAAGGTGCACACCAGTAGGGTCGCACCTACCAATCTGCCAAGTTTTATTGTTCTGGGATCAATAGTGTGAGCACCAGAGTACAGACACACAGATATACCAACACGCATATTCAGAGAGATACATACACAGATATTTCTCTAGCTGCAGCTAAATTGCATTGCACACGCAAAGTAAATAAAATTCTTTAAAAAAGGACAATATTTATTTTAAAATTGCAAATAAAAGCAAAAAAAAAAAAAAAAAAAAGTTCAAACACCTAAAAAAAGAAAGACATTAATTTGTTAAATGTGATGTAACTTTATTGTAAATACACATAAAAAAAAGATACTGTGGCCATCACAAAACCATTTTCTAAACCGAAAAAAAAAAAAAATAAATAAAAAAAATCTTTTTTGCGATAAATTTTTACCGTATTCAGTTTGATGTAAGTTTAATAACATGCAAAATCTGAGAAAGCAAGTAAAACCAGCGCCACCTGTCGATTGAGACACACAAATTGAATCTATATATATTTATATTAGGGTGGTCGTTAAAAATTAACATTTAAATTTATGTATGAGGCACCCACTTATTTTGTTCTATGCATAAAATAACGACTTCCACAAAAATTTCAAAATTTTAAAACAAGTTTTAAGGGAGGCTAAAATTGACAAATTTGACATATTTTGTAATTTCATTATAAATTATTCTATTTTAATTACATTAAAATAAAGACAATATACATTAAAATATTCAATTTAAAATGTTAAAATACACGTAATAAAAATTTTAACGTTTCGAGCCTTATTTTAGACTCTTCATCAGTAAAATGCATCAAAAGTAAACACTGAGAAGAGCAATAGATTTCCTTAACGAAAGTACAGCGTATTCAGCAGGGCTTGTGCATGCCTCATTAAGCAGTGAAAAATTCTGTTTCATATACCAGTCTTCCTGGAAAATTCTTGAATGATAATTTGGACAGTTAGATATACCAACGATTATTTTAGCATTGTTAAAAACATGTAGATAATCGGTTTCTATAGCATACTGCACTATTTTAGGATGAATATCGCGGTTTTTGAAATTTATTTATGTTCGAGAATTCGAGTATGAAGGGCACGACCAGTTTCATCAATATAAACAGAACTGCAATATTTACAAGTAATATTATAAATAACCCCTGTAAGTGAAAAGGGGGGGGGGATAACAGATTTAAAATTAGAAAGGAAATTAAGAATCATAAATTGAGGTTTATAGAATGTAGCTATAAATTCAGAATTTTTTCTATAGTATGCAATAGTAACGAAAGATTTAGATGATTTGGAGGAATTAATATCATAATTACCAATGTTAAGTCTTATTTATTCAATTTTCTTTTAAGCCAGTGAAGGGGATAATTATTACGTGTAATTCCGTGAACCCCTCTTAGCATAAGTCTGCTGTTTTTCATACTTTACTTCCCCGTGCTAAATCATATTGCTGTACTAAAGATCTTTTCCAGTTAGAATTAAAAAGAATTTTTTTGGACTTAAAACGCGATAGTTATTCTTCTCGCTGGCTTAAAAGAAAGGTAAATGAATACGATTTTAACATTGATAATAACGATATCAATTCCTCCAAATTACCTACATCTTTCATTACTATTCCGTACTATTGAAAAATCTTTGAATATATAGCTACAGTTTTACGCACTGTTAATATATCTGCATCATATAAACCTCAATTTCTGATTCGTAATTTCTTTTCTAATTTTAAAACTTTTATACCCCCACCTTTTCCCGTACAGGAGTTATTTATAATATCCCTTGTAAATATTGCTGCTCTATATTAGTGAAAGTGGCCGTTCCCTTCATACTTGAATTCTCGAACGTAAAATAAATTTCAAAAACCGCGATATTCATTCTAAAATAGTGCAGCATGCCATGGAAACCGACTATCTACTTGATTTTAATAATACTAAAGTAATCATATCTAACTGTACAAATTATCACTCAAGAATTTTCAGAAACAGCATTTTTCACCGCTTAATGAGGCATGGGCAGTCCCTGCTGAATATGCTGTACTTTCGTAAAGGAAATCTATTGTTCTTCTCAGCGTTTACTTTTACTTTTGGTGTGTTTTACTGATGTGGAGCATAAAATAAGGCTCGAAACATTAAAATTTATGTTATGTGTATTTTAATATTTTAAATTGAATATTTTAATGCACACTGTCTCGATTTTAATGTAATTAAAATATAATAATTTATAATAAGATTACAAAATCTGTCAAATTTGTCAATTTTTTAATTTTTAAACCTCGGTATCCACCCTTAAAACTTGTTTTAAAATTCTGAAATTTTTGTGGAAGTCATTATTTTATACATAGAACAAAATAAGGGGTGCCCCATACAAAAATTTAAATGTTAATTTTTAAGGATCACCCTAATATATATATATATATATATATATATATATATATATATATATATATATATGTATAATGACTATTTTACATATCAAGATTAGGAATTTATACTCTATAGGACCTGATAAATAACTTTCCCGTAAACGGAGTTACAGTACAATATCGATATCATTCGGGCGATATATGCACACAGATTGAATCAGTATAATGATATATAATCATCTGTTGACGTATCAGGTTTCGGCTAATTATAAACAATGTATGTAACATGAGAGATATACCCTTCTAAAAAATATTACAGTTTTAAAAAGAACACGCTTTTATGGAAATGTGAACTAAGAAGCACAAAATATCTATCTTAGTATTAAAATGCAGGGTAAGAGAAAATCGTGTGTGTGACACAACGTAATATTTACATACATTTAAATCTTTAATTAAAATAATTTAGAATTAAACGAAAATCATTTTTAAAAATCTCCCCTGACTGTGCTCGAACGCTAGACCTTCAGCTTCGTAGCGCGGCACTTTACCTCACAGCCACGGTGTTCACATAAGGAAAGCCTTTTTGTTACAATATAGATTTTTTGTTTGCTCCCAGCGCGGTTACAAACATACATACAAACATACATATAGGTGAAGCTAATATAATATTATAGTTTAAAAAAATTAAAGAACACGCCTTTATAGAAATGTGAACTAAAAAACACAAAATATCTATCTTAGTATTAAAATGCAGGGTAAGAGAAAATCGTGTGAGTGACACACCATAATATTTACATTCATTTAAATCTTTAATTAAAATAATTTAGAATTAAACAAAAACCATTTTTAAAAAATCTACCCTGACTGGGATCGAACGCTAGACCTTTAGGTTCGTAGCGCGGAACTATACCTCAACGCCACGGTGTCCACGTAGGGAAAGTCTTTTTTTTACAATGAATATAGATTTTTTGTTTGCTCCTACAGCGGTTACAAACATGCAAACATACATACAAACAAACATACAAACATACATACAAACTTACATAACAGGTGAAGCTAATAAATGCGTGTTAAAAATATGATAGGCTCTAATTTTAGTCAAGATATATTCAAATATAAATTTAAAGAAACTATGTGTATTAGTTTTTGAGATAGAACTGACACAAAATTTTTGTCACAAACAAATGAATATTTTTATTTATTTTTAATTTTTTCAATACACATAAAAAAAAATATAGGACTCGTAAAAATATTCGATAAACAAAACAAAATTCATACAAAATTTCATATAAATAGGTAGCGTGGGGAGGAAAAAACAACCACTTTTTTTATCCCCCTCCCTTAGCAACTACCCTCCCCCCCCCCGCCCCCAGATATGTGTAACACTCACAGTAATTTTTTTTAGACAGTAAGTGGTATAATATACAAAGTTTTTTAAAATAGATATTAGGTTAGTTTAAAGAAGAATATATTTTATTTCCATCTGCGCCCCCCTCGCTTCCCCACCCCCCAGGTATATAATACATTATTTGTGATTTTCATAAAAAGTAAGTGATAGTTATACAATATATCAGTAAAATAGTGATATAAAAAAATCATGTTATTTTACCCTGCCCCACCCCTATTACATCTACCCAAATATATCTGACACTTGTTGTAATGTTTTCACAAATTGTACGTGATTATACAAAGTTTCATTAAAATCGGTAAGTGAGTGATACAAAAACAATTATTTTCTTTCGATCTGGTCCTCCCCCTTCCTTTTAGCCCGAGTATATACTAAGTGAATGATGTACCAAATCAATTGAAATGTCTAAAAATATAATTTGAAAGTCTTTCTTTAAATTCCTTATTTGATATTTATTATTTTGCTATTTGCGAATTGGAAAAGTGCCCTTTTTTTCCGGTGCCCTTTTCTCAACGTGCCCTTTTTTCCGGCGCCCTTTTAACCGGGATCCCTTTACATGTTTACAGGTTATTATTATTATTATTATTATTATTATAAATATAATATTAATTTGAATACGCATAAATGTTGATTTCAAGCCATTCCATCAAAATTACGTGCAAATTCAACAGCAGGTATTTTTGGTAGAGTAGTAAGATAGATTATGATTCTTCGATCTTATCAAATAACTGAGATTTGGCACCAGATCTCTATTCTACGCTTCTATCGAGCCAGCAGTTACATGTGTGATTGCATTTGCTTTAGCAGTATTAGATATTCAAATTCCATTAGCTATAGGGCAAACTGAAATTAAAAAATAAATTTATCACATTTCACTACATGAACATTCTTTTTCTCGAAGAATTGACAGTATTGTGTGTTCGAGGGAAAAAAAAAAAAAAAAGCTTATATATGAATCAAACTAGTCCAGTAGCTAACAAATCCGTATATCAACTGTAATTTATTCATTCGTAAGTTAAATTATATATATATATATATATATTGTCCGTATAACTATGAATGTCTAAAAACGTCGGGAAAATATATCTTGCATTATTTTTTATTAATTTTATTTTATATTGCAAATCATTGAAAATGAATTTGCAAATACTTTTATTCTTTTAAATAGCATTAAACATTTGTAAATTATTATTCTTTTTTAAATCGATTTTTTTTTTTTTTTTTTTTCATATATATGTATATATAGAGATATGTATGTATGTATGTATATTGAATATAAATATAAATTTTTTTTTAATTTTTTTTTCAGATTTTACAAATTAAAAGTTGCAAATAGTATCATTTAGTTTATGATTAAACTTATTGTGATATAATGTTTGCGTGGTACATTGACTAAAATTTCTTATTCTCTTTAGAACCGAAGTAATAATAATTACGTAAAATTTATTCTATGGTATTTAAATAAGAACGTTGGCATAATAGACTACAAAAAGGTTTGGTTTTTGCAGGTGATAATTTCGAAAGCTAGTAATGTAAAGGCATACGTATGTAGAACTCAGGGCTCAACATAGTAAAACATAGAAAAATTAAAAAAAGAAATTTAAAATTTAAAAAGATTTCAGTGTTTCTCACTTTTATTTTTATCTTTTTATTTTATTTTAATTTTAATTTAATTTAATTTTTTTACTTATTTATTTATTTTGTTAAATAGCTTTTTGCTTTTGCTTCAAGGAATCTTCAGCAAGTAAATAAATAAATAAAATCTATAATAATAATAATTACAATAATTAGGGGAAAATATTTTCTAATTCATTAATTATGTGCATTTCGCTAAAGTGTTACAGAAACTTCTCTTGGTATAGATACTTTTTCAATCACTGTACATGCTATGTTAGTAACACAAATGCAATTTCCTTTCACTTTACTTTTAACTATTTTTGGATTCCTGTAGAATTTTGGTAAGGTGATTAACTGATAGGTTTGCTTAGAAGATGAAAGAAGGAAAACCTGATATGTCAAATCACTTATCGGAACGCTAATCACTTTTCGGAAAGAACAAGAATCCTCTCAATTTTAATTGTCTTTCTGTATATAATAGAAATGTGTTGACCACATGTTTTGAAGAATTTGGGTGGCCTGAGGGTGAGGACTGAAAATTCTGATGCAAGTGGCAGGACATCAACAAAAGCATTTTATTATTATTATCATTATTATTATTATTATTAATTGTGTTCCAACTTATGTCTTATATTGAAAAAAAAAAGGAACAAAGGGAGAGTTCAAATTCTATCAACAGACAAAACCCGTGTTATTTATTCTATGGGGGAATTAGTTTCCAGAATTTACTCAATTAATTCAAGACAACTATTTTTTCTTTCTCGTGATAATAATAGCCATGCAGTAGATAATCCAGGTCCTTTATCCCTTTCTTATAAAGAAGTGCACATGTTTATTGTTAGCAGACAGTTTACTGAGGAGAAGAATGAATAACTTGTTTTCATCGATAACAAACAAGCTGTGGTACAAAATTTAAAATATTTGAAATTCGAAGCATACAATACACATAGTGAAAAATATATTACATTATTTTATAAACTTCTTTATTTAAACTATGCATATCACTTTAAACTAAAAATAAATATAATAAAATTGATTTTAATGATTAAATTTTGAATTTTAATCTCGGACAAAGACACACACCTCACATCGCAAAATATTTTACAGTTTCAAAATTTCGCTCTTTACAAAGTAGTAAGAACTGACATAGTTTTATGATATTATGGTATTTTAAAGCTTTTGCATTAAAGTATGATTTTAGATCTGATACAAACAGCCTATGATATCGATGCGTAAACCTAGTTTTTACAAGGTCACACCACATCTTTTACTATCACTGTTTAATGGCAATTTTTTTTTTTTTTTTTCCACTGAACATGTACTGTATAGGAATATTCGTAATGCATTATTCACAATACAATGGGACGATATTAAAAGTTGCTCACAGTTCTGTACATTTTAACTACACAATATCCTTCATTATTATTACTATTATTATTTTAAGCATGGCATAAAATATTGTGTCGGAAAATTCAAGATTCTAGGCGTCTCCTGCGGGAAAAATTTCAAAAAAGAAAGTCTGCAATAAAATAAATAAATAAATAATAATAATAATAAATAATCGAGGAGTATGAATAATTATTAAAATTGCACTTATTAGAATATCATATTTTAGTGCAATTATTTTTTATTTTAAATATTATGCTTGCAAAAAAGCTTAATATTAATATCGTTTTTAAATAATTTCTGAAGTTTAAATTTAAAATAAAATTTAAATCTTTATGTGGGATAGAATAGGTATTTCCAAAAAGAAACATGAAAGGAAAAAAGTTTTAGAAATATACAATAGAAGAAGAGAAGGACGCAAAATAAAATTTCATTTATTTATTATTATTATTATTTTTTAATTGTAGTCAAATGCAAATTAATTCATTCCTAACACATTCCTGCATTCATTTTCGCTCATAAGTATATGGAAATTGTAATGAAAGAAAAATTGTTTAAAATATGTTTTTTAAAGATTCAATTTCTTTTTAAAATAAATTTAAATATTTTATGTAAAAACCTAATACTCTGAAAAAATAAATAAATAAAACTGATTCTCACTACAATTGATTTTTTTTTTCCTATAAATGCTGAAATATGTTTTAAAATCTATTTAGATTACATAACGTCTCAGATTTCTTTAAAATATTTTTATCAAACTAATTTAAGTATCTCCAGCACATCTAAATCTGTGTGATAATTTCAAGAAACAGGTTTTACTTCTGAATTACATTTCATATAAATTTCGATCTATCTCTATCTTTATTTTTTTTACCTTCCGCTCCCTCCCCCCTTCCCGCCCCTCCCAATAATTTTAAAAATTCAAAATATCCGCAATCGATTTGTAGGTATCGAAAACCTCGATGTACCAATTTTGAATGATCTAACTCAATTTTTTTTCGCCCCTCTGTCCCCCCTCTTCCCGGCCCTTCTAATAACTTTACACTTTTGAAAATATCCCCATTCGATTTGCAGGCCTCTAAAACCTATCTGTACCAATTTTGGACGTCCTAACTGTATTTCTATTTGTTTTTGCCCATAGCCCCCCTTACCGCCCCACCTCCTTACCGCCCCTCCTAATAATTTTACAAATTCGAAAATATCCGCAATCGATTTGTAAGCATCGAAAACCTCTATATACCAATTTTGAACGATCTAACTGTATATTTATTTTTTTGCCCCCCCTCTCCCCTCCCCCTTCTCGCCCCTCCTAATAACTTTACACTTTTGAAAATATCTCCATTCGACTTGCAGGCCTTTAAAACCTGTCTGTACGAATTTTGAACGGCCTAACTGTATTTCTATTTGTTTTTGCCCATAGCCCCCCTTCCCGCCCCACCCCCCTTCTCGCCCCTCCCAATAATTTTACAAATTCGAAAATATCCGCAATCGATTTGTAAGTATCGAAAACCGCTATGTACCAATTTTGAACGATCTGACACTATTTTTATTCTTCCCCCCCCCTCCCCCTCCCCCTTCTCGCCCCTCCTAATAACTTTACACAATCGAAAATATCCCCATTCGACTTGCAGGCCTCATAAACCTATCTGCACCAATTTTGAACGGCCTAACTGTATTTCTATTTATTTTTGCCCCATAGCCCCCCTTACCACCCCACCCCCCTACCCGCGCCTCCTAATAATTTTACAAATTCAAAAATATCCGCAATCTATTTGTAAGTATCGAAAACCTCTATGTACCAATTTTGAACGATCTGACACTATTTTTATTTTTTGCCCCCCCTCCCCCCCTTCTTGCCCCTCCTAATAACTTTACACAATCGAAAAATCCCCATTCGACTTGCAGGCCTTTAAAACCTATCTGTACCAATTTTGAACGGCCTAACTGTATTTCTATTTGTTTTTGCTCCATAGCCCCCCCCCCTTGCTGCCCCACCTGGGGGCTGAATTTCTAAAATTCCAGAAATTGGTTTTTTGATAGTTGCATTAGCTATATTTTAGAGCAAAAATTTCACGTATATCTATTTTTTTTTGTTTGAGATATGTGGGATTATGCGAAATCACGTTTTACGCATGTGAAATCACGTTTTGCCCCCCCCCCCGCCCCCCTTGGGGAGCAAATTTCAAAAATTCCAGAAACCGATTTTTAGACATTTGTATTAGCTATATTTTAAAGCAAAAATTTTACGGATACCTGTTTTTTTGTTTGAGATATGAAGGATTTTGTGAAATTACGTTTTGCCCCCCTCCCCCCCCTTGGGGGCGAATTTTGTAAAATCGCTTGTGGCGTTGTCTTTCACGGGTCGTAAACATTAACCGAGCCAAATTTGGTCCCGCTCGGTGAAACGGCCTAGGATTCTATAGCGGACACACAGGCACACAGACTCTGCTCTTTTATATATATACACGTATCTAATTATGCCTTCAAAAATAACTTTCATTCACAACTTTTCATTCCTGTATTCATTCAACAATAATAATAATATTCTTATAATACCTAAATTCTAAACGATAATGCATAAATTCGTTATTTCATGAATTTACATATGTACGTGAATAATACAAATCAACTTCCTTTCCAATTGTTGAATGATTATCCTTCGATTTAAATTACATCGCAACGCAAGTTAGTTATCCTATGATAATACTACACTACTATTTTTCAACTTCAACCAATCGTAAACTTGTAGTAAACCTTTGACCTTGTAGTAATTTTGCCCCGCCTCTCGTAGTAAATTCGCCCCTCCTATCGTAGTAAAATAATGGATACTGTTTTTCACCGCACAACCGAGGACCTGGGTGTGTAAGCCCTTTCAAAATGTTTACACACTTCACACACAAAAATGTGCTCCTTTTATGGAAACTGAGGACTCGAAAAAAAATCACCTGAGAAGTCGTCAATGTACTAAATAATACTTATATATCACAGTACAATACGAATTTCTCATGTCTGGGAACCGAGGACGTCCTCGGTTCCTGAGCGTCCGCGCTTAGAAGGTGTGTATAGGCATTCAAGTCCACGGTTTCCACCTTACGGGAACACACACACACACACACATATATATATATATATATATATATATATATATATTTAATATTGATAATAATATTGACTTTTTTTGGATATTAATGTTGTGCTACTTTTCTAATATGGAAATCGTCTGCATTATCATGGAAGATATATATATATATATATATATATTAAATAATAATTTTAATAAATTATTTTTACTCAGTGAATTTGTATAGGAAAATATAGAAGAAAGTCTTGTGGGGGCCACAACAGACTAGTATTATTTAGTGTAGCAAATAAGTAGTTATATTCTGAATCCATAAACTAGAAATGCAGATTTCCGAGTTATGTAGAAGATAAAAATATATACTAAAATAAATAAATAAATAAATAAATATATATATATATATATATATAAGCTTTTCTAGATGATAAAATGCTATATTATATTTAACTATATTTTATAATGCTAGACATTCTCACTTTTATTTTTACAGTTAATTTATGAAGAAAAATATTGTTATTAAACTTCCGCATGTGTTCGAACTTATTTGAGATGTATTTAAATAAACTCGAACGCGACAATATAAAAAAAGATCTAGAATTTCAATTGGGGCGTCTAGAACTCATTTTCAATGGGAACTAGAATTTATAAGAATGTCAGGGAGCTATTTTTACTAGGCCCACAAGTTATTTTCCGGATATCAGCCGCGGAATTATTTTTTCAGTGTATAACATAAAATTTCCATACAGTACGCATAGGCATAGCCTCCTTAACTAGATGCTTGCCACGTAGCTCGGAAACTAAAGAACAGTTGAAGCGGTAGATAGCGCCCCTGGTACAGATTGCGCTACTTTTTTTATTCAGCTGCCACCAAAAAGTTTTAATGTGGGATATGATATACAAAAAAGGCGAATAGAATCGAAGAAACGTCGATTTTATATACCATGTTATCACTTCTTTAAATTATTGGTGAGAGTTGAATAACAAAGTCCTATAATCTGTACTAGGTGGCGCTGTCTACCGCTTCAACTGTTGCCTAGTTTCCAAGCTACACGACAGGCATCAAGTTAAGGAGGCTATGTTGTAGCATATTTTTTTAGCAAAGTATAAGGACAAAGTACTTTTTAATAAATAAATAAATGTTTATTTAAAATATATATATTTTTTATTTAAAGTTTATTATTTAAAACTCGAAAATGTTGATTTTGTGAGTAGAATAAGTAAATACAAGCAGATTAAAAAGTGTGAAATGAATTTAAAAATAATTTCTTTGATTATTATGTATCTATTATTAAAGAATCCACATGAATTTGAGATTATTTATTAATTATAATCATAAAAGAAAGAAAAATCTAAAATTTAAAATATTCAACTGAGAAATTTATTATTGCAAAATTTAACTACTTAGCTCTTTATTATAAACTAGCAGGCTTTGCCCGCTTCGCTGGACATTAAACTTAAATGAGTTGTCAAAATCCCATATCTTTCTTAATAACCTAAGTTCTCTCTGTGACTGGTAGAGGTTTTCTCGCTCGCAACGTGAAGTGTCTGGGTCCCCACTGACTTCGGCAGCAACTTACCCACTTCTTACTTCCCCTTCCTCAGCGGGTGAGTTTGAAGTTTTCCAAAATCCCACTAATGTACATAACGCATACACTTAATCAATATCCACACACGAAACGGAAAAACGTGTTTTTACACATGTTTATTGCCCTCCGACTCCGAGAAGGTGGGGGGGGGGGGGTCGAATTTCGTGAAATCCAGTTACAATAAGTTCCGGATGCATACAAACAATTTGCGCACCAAATTTCGGGACCACAGAAGTCTTTGCTAGAAAATATTATAAATAAATAAATACAAAATGCACAGCTTTAGTATGGGACCCCTTTGGTGACTTTAAATATTTTAAGCCATTTTTGCGATGAACAGAATTGGCTATCTCAATTGTGCAATTAAAGATCTTGGTGAGAAACGTCCGAGCTACTTCGGTGCCGAATTTCAAATTTTGCCAAAGGGATCCAATACTAAAGCTGTTCCATACAATAAATAAATAAATAAATAAAATAAAATAATAAAATAAAATATAAACTCTTTTTTCGATATTTACAAAATAAAAATAAAAAATATTAATAAAATCCAAATTATAATCATTTACAATTAAGTGGAGAACATAAAATAATCTCATAAGGTACATAATAACAACAAAAAATTTTGTTTTACTGCAGGAATGAAAAGTACTGCTTAATTAAATAAAAAAATTAAACTAATGCCAAATATCTCTTTGAAAATATTTATCCACATACAAACTCCTGATTTAAAAAAAAAAAAAAAATCGCCAACTTTTGTAGGTCAACTATTTACTTTTCTCTCTAATTTTTATTATTATTCACGTGAAATTAAAAATATTTCATTTTATTTCTGGAAAATAAAAAAAATATATATATAAATGTGCATATATAAATATAAAACCTTCTACCGAATCTGAGTTGAAAACGGAAAAAGGGTAAAATAAATTAGAAATATCAGACCTATATTTATAAATTTGATACCAAATGAAAGGGGCGATTTTTCTGAATCCAGGGGTGCAAACAGTTTTTCGATGCGACAATTAAATTTTTAAAAAATAACTAAAGTATGAATTCTAAGTGGCAACGGAAAAACGGAAAAAGGGAAGAATAAATTAGAAATATCAGACCTATCGTTAAAAATTCAGTACTAAATGAAAGGGGTGATGTTTCTGAATCCTGGGGTGTAAACAGTTTTTCGATACGACAAATAGATTTTTCAAAATTAACTAAAGTATGGAATTTAGATAGCAACACTCCATTTCAATCTTTTTATAATTTGTTGTGCGAATCACGCGAATAAAAAAGTCTTTAACTTAAAAATTTATTTTTATATTTTATTTTTCCGTTCAAAACGTTTTAATAAAAAAATATTTATGGCGCATGCGCAAGCGTTTTTTCCCACAATTTAAACACTAATCGTAATTTTGAAAATTTCTACAGATATAATTTTAAGTTGGGTGAAGATCTAATTTTCTGCCAAGCGCCGTTGAATTTCGTCCAGCCGTTCTCGAGTGATGACTGGACAAACGTCTTTTAGTCTTTTACCCCCCCCAAGGGGGAATTTCTGAAAAGTTGATAGATATAATTTTAAGTTGGGTGAAGATCTAAATTCCTGCCAAGCGCCGTTGAATTCCGTCCAGTCGTTCTCAAGTGATGCCCGGACAAAAAAAGAGACATACAGACACGATGACACACACATATGCACACACACACACACACACACACAGGCAAAATTTTCTGAAGTCATTTTCGGCTTTCATGGTGTGTGATACGTGAAGATATCGCAAAATTTTTCGATTCTGACAAATTTACAGACAAAAGTCTGATTTTATTAATATAGATATTACATCGACTGAAAATTCTATCATTTATAAAGTACAGTTTTTGTTTCAAAATAAAAAATAAAAATTAATAAATAAAAATAAATAAATGAAATTTAATTAATTTAGCAGAATGTAAAGTTATTTTTTAATACAAGACACTGAAAAAAAAATCTCTGAAATAATACGCAAAATTTTTCAAATGAGGTTTTCGCAGATATATTTTCTATTAATTGATTAGGTAAAATAAATTGTACAAAACTGAATAACCTTTATCCAAAAGAAAAAAGCTTAAATTAATATTTAAACAAGAATTTATATTTTCTGGGAAAAAAAATGTCCACTCTTAATTCATCTGATAACTACAAAAATAAAAATAATAATTCAAAATAAAAAAATGAAATATTAATACTTCTGTTTTCTTTTCTAGTACTTTCTCTTAATGATTTTGTTTTATTTTACCTTCATCCACTTACTTATTTGTTTATTTGTGTCTTTGCGTAAACTTAAAACAAAATTTACCTTAATAAATTACATTTTTCGTTTATGTAAATCAAGGTGTCATAAAAATATTCCGAGAAATTTTAAGTTTCAAGTGCTGAAGAAAAAAAAAATATTTTTCTTTCAACGAATGAAAAATATTTTTAATTACAGTTAGATGAAATTTCCTGAAATTTAATGAACAGACAGTTAAAGTTTTATATGTATATATAAAAATATATTTTTTTTTCTAACACTATGTTACTGCACTGATGTCATTTGCACTTTTTTTTTTTTTTTTTTTTTTTTTTTTTTTTTTTTTTTTTTTATGTTTTGAATATATTTTTTTTTATTTATCAGCATTGATATTCTTTCTTCCAAAAATTTATAATGAAATGAAAACATAGTAAAAATATATTATTTATTTATTTGTCATTGAAGCTCTTTTCCTTCACGTGAAACTCAGTAAAAGAAATCATTATTGCTTTCTTCAATATACTGTATAGTTTTCAAACCTATAAAAAACCTGAAGTATGTCGAAGGGAAAATAATTTCTCTGAAAACTTTAATTTTGTAATTTTCGTCGCATAAAGTAATCTATCAGATGTAAATCGAAGGTGCAAGGAAGTTCCTAGGGATCCCCTCCTCAAAGTACAAAATGAAATTTTTCAAATAAAAAAGGCATGGGGAATGGGGGGGAACTCTCTTATGAACTCACAAGTCTTAGTAAATAAATAAAAATATTCTAGTGTTACAAACCTTTAGGAGGTTTTCATAAAAAGCAACTTTGCAACGTTGCTGAAATAATTGAATCTTCAAATTCAAAACGTGAAATGTGGAAAATCCCTTATGAAATTTCAACTCTGGAATATACCTAAAATCTAGCTCGTATTTTTGCAGACAATTTGCTTAATTTTTACTTTATTCAAATGAACTTTTTACAGAAGTCGCACAATACATTTGGCTTTTAACCTATGTAATATACTTTTTTCCTATCTTTCTAGCATGCGCAGTAAAAAAAAAAAATAAATAAATAAATAAAATAAAAAATGAAATACTACAAATGCTCATATTTCACCGAATATTAAACATATTATTTTACATTTCAGAATAATGTTTCTCTAATGTTTTATCAATTTTTCTGCAAGTTTGTAGAATTTTAGGGAAATCCATTCTAGCTAAAAGCAAAAATCTTGCGAAAAAGAAATAATTATATATATATATATATATATACATTTATATATATCTGCCAACATGTTTGCACAATTTCCACAGCAAAACGTATAAATATTGTACATAGCAGGTGCAACAATGTATTTGCGCACTGCTTCAATTTCTGGTTGGCTCCTAACTGCATTCTGGACTATATCGATAGTTTAGAATGTGAGTTTTTAAGTTTTCTTTGCGTGTCTGACGTTCCAAGACATTTTGTCCAGTAATATTTTAGAAACTCGAAAATATGTCAAAGTAACAAAAACATTTAAAAATTTGATCACTCACTACAAAAGTGGGATAAAATATGGAAAAAGTCAATGCATCACTGCATTGACTAAAACACACCAAGAAAAACATATCGAATATACGTTTAAAAAAACTACAAAAATTGCCAATTGCAATAATTTCGATTATGCATTTTTTTCGATCGAGAGACAGTGAACAATAGTGAACAATGGTAATTCTTGGAATGGCAACGAATCAAACGCTAGTTGGACACAATGTGGTGCTACCTACTGGAAGAGCGATCAGAAAGTAGTGGAGAACATCACTTACTAGCAGCGTCAGCGACCAACAAGGACTGTGCTGACAATGAAGGTGATCACCTCGCTAAAGCGGCTATACCAAGTCTCCTAATGAAGCTATAAATTAAGATTTATAACTTAAATTTAGTTAAATTTTACTTCAATTAAATAAATTCTTCAAAGTGAAAAAATCATACTTAAATGAAGGTGAAGTTTATTTTTCAATTTGGCTTTCTGCATTTCGTCGCGCGATAAGCTGGGAAATTGTTAATATAAAGAAATATTGTCAAAATAAATAGCGTCGTTGAATCGACACATCGTGGAACATTTTTGCGTATCCCTGCCCATAAGCCATTAATACTATCTTAACACAATAAAAATTATGCAGTTGTTTCTGTGAAACATATAAATGTTAAAATCGAATTTCAAGTATTTCAGATAGTTCTCACGACTACTATGGACAGACAATTAGACTCCAAAAACTTTTGCAGTCCAAATAGGAAGCCTTTCTGATGTTTTAGCAATTATGATTAACTTTCTAATGATATAGGAGAATAACATTAGAAAGTGAAGAATTTGTTGTAATAAAAATTTTGATTTATCAATTACCAAGTTCTATCCCACTCAAAGAAATTGTAACAGTTTTTTTTTTTAAATTACATTGTATGCAAATAGTTGTTTACTACACTTGGTTTATTTAACAGCAGCTTCGAAATTTTCTACAAATAAATAACACTTCAAGAAAATGGTCGAGAAGTCAATGAGAAAAAAAGAGCGTAAATTAGATTTTTTTTTTTTTTTTTTTTTTTTTCATTAGAACTGCAAAATAAAATGAGAGGAACTTTCTAGCATAAGTTTGTCTCAATATTACTTAATTATAACTTAGAATAACTCTTAATGTCAGAGTGCATGAGAACTAATTAACTCCCCTGTAGGCTCTAAACTTAACGTTAATGAAAAATGTTTAATGTAGTTTGGCTATGGCATTTTCGTACTTGAACCATTAAATTACGCATTTTTACTTCCATTACCCGACTACCGTAAGTAATGGAAGTATTGTATTCTGTCTAAAAATTCGAAATCGAGATTTCACCTGATTTACATGTTTTAAGTATACTTCTGAGTCCAAAAAAGTGGCTTTTTGCAATTGGTCAGTGTGTGTATGTTTGTGTATGTGTGTATGGGGGAAATCTTCTGGCTATCATATCTCCGAAACTAATAAAGATAGAACTACGAGACTTCAGAATTGTGACAGGTCTGGTGTACAGATAACTTTTCCAAATTTTGACGAAAATTGCAAAACTGGAAAAGGGATATCCGAAACCTGAAGTGAGTCTGTAAATCCGTATCTGAAAAACGTCTGTAACAGTTTTCTTCAAAATTGCTGTATAAACACTCTATTAGATGCCCTTTGGAATGATACAGTTGGTTAGTTCAGAAAAATTGATAGGCGTCCTGTATATATAGCTGAATTTCAGGTCCTGCAAGAGCGTTCCTTTCAAAACGTGTGTATGGTATTTTTTTTTTTAACTTACCATATTAACCCTCTTTTAAATATCCTTTTGTATGTAATTATTGTTTTCCGGTCATCAATTGATTATGTCAAGTTTTGGTAAAAGTCGGTATCTCAAAAACGGTTTTAACGATTTTCTGGAAATTTGTTGCACAAGCCTAATTCAGATATCCGTTCTCATGCTTTACGTGGTTATTACAAGAAAATTAAGGTCACTTCCTATATCACATTTAGATTTCAGAAATTGGTGGGGGAAAAAAATCTACCGTTTATTTATTTTTATTTTTTAATTCCTTACGTAAACTCTGTTTTATATGTTTTTACTCGTGTATTAACTTTCTCTTACCGGAAAGATTTTAGGTGCCCATTTCATTCGGTCAATTCAATGTTTTTTTACCACATTATCTCCAAAAAGTACATATAATACGTGTAATAGTGAGTAATGGAAGTCGTGTGGTTGTTTCACACCAGACTTTTTGCATTATTTTTGTTCTAACTGGTGCGGTTGAAATTTTACCTAAAAATCATGTGAAGTAATTTCTGTAATTTTCTTCACATATACACACAATTCAATGCGGAATTACCACTGCAAAGAATGTCTTATCTTCTTCTTACAAATGAAAACCTAAGTTTTGCAGTCATAACATAAGAAACTAACGAAGTGCGTTAAAAAAAAAAAAAAAAAGCAGAAAATAAGGTATATCCTTGGTTTAGAGGAGTGAATGAAATAACGGAAGAAAAATGACTTAGTATTAATATATATATGAAATTTGCAACAATGTATTGAGGAAAAATGAACTTTCCTGTGATTTGAAATTAAGAAAAAGAAAAGAAAAGAAATTCAAAAGAGAAGACGTATATCTATGTAAGCATAGCCAATTGGCGATTATGTGATTTTTTTTTTCCCTCGGACACAGCTATAAACTGACAAATTATGGTCAAAACATTTATCTAAATCAGAAGAAAACTCAAAAAAAGAACTCTGAAAAAAAAAAAAAAAAAATCCGGCACTTTCCTGGAAAATTTTGGGCAACTAATACGCCCAATATTTACCAGTTATGGTCTTTGAAAATATCAGTAACCATCAAATGTACGTACATTCAAAACAATACTACATTCCTGAAATCAGGAACGTTTCATGGAAGAAAACCTATTATTCTCAGGAACCTGCCTTAAACTTATTAAAACCAGGAACGTATCCGATGTATAAGAGTAACGTTTCTGATTTTTTTTACAGTGAAAGAATCATAATAAAAAATAAATAATTCAATAACATTAAAAATATTTAAAAATAAATAATAAATGAAAATAAATTCAAAGCGAAAAGACAGTACTTTTCTGTTATTGGGATCGGATTCATGGAAGGTCACAATAAATAATATATTTCTTGTATTTAGGTATAATTCCTTCAACAAATAAACTTGCGACGATTTTGATGAATCTACGTAAAGTTCATTTTTTCTAAATATTTAAATTTAAATTACTTTTCATTATTCGAATTTCATTAATTTGATAAAAAGCACAGTTAAATTTTAAATTGTCTTTTTTTGTTTTTTATTTATTGCCTATTTATTACGACATTTGAACACTGTTTCTGATTAAACGGTGTTGTTGTTGTTGTTGTGTGGCTTAGGGCCGGCTAATCTACTCTACGTATCCTAGAGTAGTCAATCAGCGTAAACCTATAGGTAGAGTGCCCTCTTGTGGAGTCCTAGGACGTATTTACGCGAGTTTTGAGGAAACCACGGAAAACTCCAAAAAGCTAGGTCAATGAGTGCGACCTGGGATCGAACCCGGCACTCCTCGTCTACCAGCTTTCAGGGTAGAAAGGCTCGGCCACTGGTGGGGCTAGATTTGACGAATATGGTATTTTTTAAGGATTTTAGCGAGTATTATTTTTTTTTATTACGGAAAAGGACTTCATTTATTAAAAAATAATATGTTAAAATTTCAAAAAAATGTACATATGTACATATATTTTATCGTGTTGCTTTATTACATACAAAAATATACTTTGAGCAACTTTTGACGTTTTTCCAACCATAAATTAGCCTTTTATTAAACATTATCTGAATATCCCCGTTTAAACAGAAATTTAATTACAGTATCTATATTTTTTTATTATTTACGATGTTTAATTTTCAAAAATTTTAAAGCATTTTTTATACGTATTTTGATGAAGGAAATGCTATTACAAGAAATATTATATATTGCAGTTCAAATTACTTCCCTCATTTACAAAAAATAAATAAATAAATAAATGAAACAGCAAAGATTTCAAGAAACAAAGGGCAAAAAATAATTTAGATTCCTTCTTTATAATTCTCATTCATTTATTATTATTTTTTTTTTTCCTTTTTTTATGAGCAAGAAACAGAGTCAGGTGGTTTATTCTAGAAATATAAATTACATATGTGCATACTTTTAGCAACCACCTGAAAAAACTACCACTGTTAAAGTAAAGTAATTGCTACTTTTTTTTCATTTCCACATAAATTATCTTAAGAATGGTAAAAATTTCAACATTTTTTAAAGACTTGAAGCTAAAATTGATTTTTCTTCTCTTGTTGAATTAACACTTATATTAAGATTTAAAAAAATTATTTATTTATACACTATAATACTTTAAAAAAAAAAAAAAAAACTATTTTTAGGCGTTTTATTTTTTTAACAGAAAAATATTATCATGCAAGGAAATTTTGTTAAAGGTAATATAATTTTATAAAAAATAATCCATGCTAGTATAGTTACTGAAATGTAAAAGAAAGTGAAAAAAGTAAATAATTTTCCATGAATTTGGTGAAGGAACAGCATTTGTTAAGCAAATTATTGTATTTTACGAATGATAATTTTAAGTGTATTTTATTTAGAAACGTGGGAAAAGAATTTATGTAAATTAATTTTTGCAGTTTTAATTTAAGAAATACAAAGTAAATTATTTTTTTTACAGTACTATATAATGTCATAAAATTTCTTATACACAGGGTGCTACAAATGATATGACGAAAATGTAAATGCAGTTACGAGGAACATAAAAAAAAAAACAGATTTAATATAGTAATGTGGTATCGGAAATGTAATGCTAGCACATAAAACTGTATTTACAAAAGATCAATATAAAAACAATGAAAAGCAAAGGAAGGCAATAATTTATTACAGTTTATTATAGCTACTCCAAAGAGTGACCAATAAAAGCGATACAAGACAAACACCGGCAGCTCATGAATTAGCGTATATTAATAAAATCATCAGGCATATCACAAACAACTGAAGCAGCAACAGCCAATCGGTGAACCATATCTTCTTCAGATGTTATGAAAATATCGTAAACCAAGCTCTTAAGAATCACCAAAACAGGAAATCCAAACACCTCAAATGGATTAACCAAACCCCTTAGCCCCTTCGATGGCTAAGGGGCAGATCTGCTTTGTTCTGCTGAGTTCTAACCCTAACAGCACAGTTAGGCTTAACTTATCCACAGTACATCTTAAGGACGTTTCTGGGATGTCTTTTCATCCAGAAGACATCTTGAAGATATCCTGGGGAGGCGATGTGCTGTCTGGGAACTTCATGTGAAATTTCAAATGGCTGCAGGGCTCATAACGAATGCACATTCAACTCCTCTCGAACTTATCAAAGGAATAGTCTCCAATGTGCGTAATATTAATTCTTCCATTACAAGAACTGTTGTCTTTGCTGGAAGACATTCCAGTACTGGGATATCTTCCAGTTCCCATATCAAGACCGGAAGTATAAAATGATCCGCTCTCGAACAATTCAAGGTAAAGGTTTTCAAATTTTAATCTATCCGGAAGATTTTTTCCTGTAAATAGCAAAATGCGCGTTCTTTTAGTAGTCCCCATATATGAAATGTATGTCGGAAAGCTCCACAATGGTGTAATGATGCACGTTGATCGGAATCCGTGTTGAGAATGACAGTAACGATTCAAGCCAGCGAAGCGCTTTCATTCACCGAACTCAACCTCTTCTTGGCATTTCTGCACCCCAAATCTGATATAAAATATGCTTATTTAGTTCCATTTTACCTCCCATTACATTTCTGATATACAATTTCGGAATACCTATTTGGTTAGAGTTTTCTAACCCTTTAGTACACGAAATAAAATCTCTCATAATACAAATAAATTGACAATTCTTCTATTTAAATCTGTATTTATACAGTTCTAAGTGGTCCTTTAAATCATTCATAAATTTTAAATATACAATATTTTAGAAGAAATTTGATTTTTGGCACCTTACTAATATATTCAAATTTCATCACATTTTGTATTTTATGTATGTTTTACAAGATGCTTTACAAATGCATATTTAAACAAATTTATATTTATTTAGAAAGTATCATAAAAAGAATTTTATGTGATTCTTTTTTCCACGCTAACTTCCTTTCCCCCTCTCTCTGTATTATACACACACATATGTATATATATATTACAATGGGTACCTAATATTTCGACTGACACACTTTAACACAGCATCCGCTATCTTAATTTTGAGTGGGTCATCTGATAACTAAACGGCTTAAGCACTTGTTTTAAATGGCAGGTGGCGGAATACAATTCGGTATCATGTATGGATGCCTACAGTGTTTCGGAGTTATTTTTGAGTCATAAGTCTGGATTTAATTCACCTCAGTGTGAAAAAAGAAAAAAAAGAAAAACAGGGAGTTTTCCGCAACCTAACGGAATCCTTTTAATGTACCAATAGCCATAGTACACTCAAAACAGATGCTGCGTCTAGTGTAGCAGCCGAAATATTTGCTAGTACGTGACGAGAAATATATCACTGCCTTGACATATTTCGAAATACTAGTATCGCTCAGACTGATATTTAGTGGCGTAATTGGTTCTTTTAAAAAGCTTATAAGATTCTTTATAAGACATTGATATAACCTTATAATAAGTGTATTTGCTTCTCGCACAATATATTTTTGAATATGAGTGAAGGGAACACTATGTAGCCATCTTATACTTATCATTTTTCTAAGCATTTAACGTTTTTGTAAGAAATATTTCTTTCTTCTCTACAAACAAACAAAAAAAAAAAAAAAAAAAGAAAGAAAAAAGAAAGAAAGAAAAGAAAAAAGAAAGAAAGAAAAGAAAAGAAAAGTAATATGAGAAATACTTTGATAAAAAAGTGATGGAAGAAAGGTTAAACATACAATAAACATATAATAAATAAAAGAGGTTTTTGAAATTGCATCTGTTTACCTCAATAAAATAAAATAAAATAAAATACATATGAGAAAATTTCTTTTATTGATACTGAATTTGACTTCATTTATTAAAACAATGCATGTAATAATAATAGTAATAATAATAATAATAATTTGAGAAATTAAATAAAATAAGAAAAGGGCATTTTATAAACACTTTTGCTTCATAAAAAATAAATAAATAAATAAAATAAATAAATAAATAAAATTAAATAAATAAATAAATATACTTTGTGTAAGTTTTGTTGTTGATCTAATCTTAAATTATATTTTAATAAACATATCTGGATATACACGTTAAAATAGAATGACTAAATTTTAATTACGATACCTACATTTTCCAAGTCTCACAGTGTTTAAAATTTTGGGAATTTTTTAACACATTTTTTATACATATTTCGAGAAGGGGATGTATTTAGTAGAAATAAAGTTCTAACTATTTCCCCCATTTACAAAAAGGAAAAGTTAAAGATTAAATAAAAATAAATAAACAAACAAATAAATAAATAAATAAATTGATTTATTCACCCTTTTTAGATTTCCCCTTCATTTAGTGCTTTTTTACTTTTTTCAATAAGCAAGGAATTTAGTCAGGATCATTTTAAAAATATAAATTATGTATGTGTATACTTTTAACAACTACCACTACAAATTATACAATTGAATTTAAGTAAAAGCTAATTTTTATTTTTATTCAGATATTTATTTATTTCAACATTAGCCTTCTTATAAATGGTAAAAATGTCAACATTTTTTAAAAATTTAGATCTGAAATTGTTTTAATTCTATTATTATGTCACATTTTATTTTTGTTGTTTTGTGTGATTAACATTGGAATTTATTTTATAAAAATTAATTATTTACACATCGTAATGCTAAAAAAAAATCTGGAGTTACTCCACTCGACTTTCCGAACATTGAGTAATTAACAGTTTTGTAGATAAAGTAAAGAAAGAGGAGTTGTTAAACAAACAAAAGAGAGAAAACCATAATAGAGTGTTTGAGTATTTTTCTCCATCTATTACACGATGTTTTATTGAACGCTACTGAACTTTGAGCCCATAGATCATAACGATAAAGAATTTTTCGTTGTGTCCCTGTAAAAACCTATAAATGCAAAATTCACCAAAATGCTTATAGTTAGTGCAACAGTGATTTATAATACTCATATAAATTTTCAGCTCAATTCAATAAGGCGTTTAGATGCTATCGTACTTTTAAAAATTTAGTCCCTTAGGCCATAATGATAAAGAATTTTTCTTTGTGTCCCTGTAAAAAAACTGTAAGTGCTAGATTCACCAAAGTCTATACAGTTAGTTCAAATGTGATCTATAACATGTGTACAAATTTTTTGCTCAGATGAATAAGGCGTTTAGACGCTATCACACTTTTAAAAATTTGGCCCCATAGGCATAATGATAAAGAATTTTTCTTTGTGTCCCTGTAAAAAAACTGTAAGTGCTAGATTCTCCAAAATCTATACAGATTGAGTATTTGTGACCTATAATATGGGTATAAAATTTTTGCTCAATTGAATAAGGCGTTTAGATGCTATCGCACTTTTAAGATTTTGCTCCCGTAGGCCATAATGATAAAGAATTTTTCTTTGTGTCCCTGTAAAAAAACTATAAGTGCTAGATTCACCAAAATCTATAGGGTTCGTACTATGGTGACTTACAATATGCGTACCAACTTTCAGGTTAATTGAACAAAGCGTTTAGACGCTAGCGTGTTCACTCACAGACATACACACATACACACACACACATACATACATCATCGTAAAAATAGTGAAAACGGACTCAGGGGACCTCAAAACGCATAGAAATATCAAAATCTCGAATTCGGATTTTTGACATGATTACAATACTTTCCTCACTATAGTGTTCGGAAAGTAAAAATTTTAAGTGTTTAAAATAAATTTTATTATTAAAAGAGAAAAGAAAAGTATTATGTTGGTAAATTTTGTTAAATATAATTTTATAAAATGTAGATCCATACTCTTATCCTAATTATTAATTTATTTATTTTTAAACACGAAAAAAAAAATGTAATTAACACTTCGTGAAGTTTGTACAGAAGGAGCAGTTTTTAAATATAACGCATTTTCAGAAAGTGACACTAATTTTAAATACATCTTATTTTAAAATATTGGGAAATATTTTATGTGAAAAATGTTTTTATAATTTTGCTTAAAAAAAAAAAAAAAAAAAAAAAAAAAAAAAAAAAACTTTTTTCTTTTATAGTATACTGTATAAAAATAAAATTGTTTTATTACAATAAAGTGCGCGCTTATAAATTGTAAAACTGGAACGTTATATTAATCTGCAGTAACTCTCTTACAAAAAATAAATTCATGTATTTATTCAATTTTCCTTTTTTTTTTTTTTTTTTTTTTAATCTATTTATTTTTGTAAATTGCAATATAGTGTCTCAAATCTTCATTCAGTTTATTTACATTTTTTTTCTTTTCTTATAATCGAGAGAATATGTCACTACATCGTTCCATGCGGAAGAACATACTTTTGCAAAATTTGCATTGAATAAAATAACACATTTTTTCTATAGGATTAAATTTAAAAAAAAAAAAAAAAAAAAAAATAGTTTTTTTTCTTTTTTTAAGTACTTATTTTTGCAGTTTATTCAAACTTTCCTTGCGGAAATATATATATATATCATCATCATCATCAATTACGCAAGTGTCCAGGATTAATGGCGATGTTTTGGTTGTAATATCTGGTTAAACGTAGAAGTGTCGAGTTGAGTTCAAAGAGAGTTGGTGTAAAGTGTTACAAGCTGCTTGGAATTAGTTTGTCAAGTTGAGAAAAGATTTAAGGGAAGTTGCGAAATTGGATGTCGGTCGGATATATAAGTCATATTGGACTGTGTGTTGGAGGAAAAATGAGGTGAATCGATTCAGTATTTTTTTTTACTTTTAATTTACTTCCGAAGGCAGTCAGTTTAGACTAAAATTTTTCTTGGATGACCCTGTACACAACATTTGAAGGATCTGAAAGAAAATATTTGCATTATCACTATAGGATGAAGATTTAGAATAATTATTTTGGACTTATTGCTGCTTTTTATTCTTGAGATATGCTGATAACAATCACACAGACACACATGCAGACCAACTGTTAAAACAATGAATTTCAAATTCACAGAACCTCAAAATATCTAACTTTAGCACAATCTTATTTTCGAAATTTACAAGCAAAAAAATTATTTATTTGTTATTGTATGAGGAATTAATAACCCTTCCTTTAACATTTTTTTTTTTTAAATTTATTTAAATAAATATGTAATCTGCTTTCATACTTTTATTATAACACCTCTTACTCTAAAAAACTAAATTTGTCTGTAACATAAAAAAAAGAACTTTGTTTTTTCCTTTATTTTATTTTCAGATTTTACAAAAACCATCAACCTTCATTTATTTTATCTTATAACACAATAATAAGAATGCAGGTTTTACCTTTACTATTCTAGTTCATTTAAAATTAATTGTACTAATTAACTATAAAACTAAAACAGTTTCCAAGTATTAATATTTATTTTTTAAGTCCTCTTTCAGATTTTTAAGCTATTTTAAAATAAACTTTAATATCTTTGATGTTTTTCTTTCGCAGATGACAAGAAATTACACGAAATACCTCTAAAGTGTAATTTATTCAAAAATATTAATTTTTTTAAATCATATTACACTTGGCATTCGCTCTACGTAAATTTACTTATAAAAAAAGTATGCTTTTTAAATTCTTTTCAAAAAAGTTTTATTATGGTTAAATTTTTACTTTTACTTTGTGAAAATATATCCAAATATTTGTCTTCTTATAAGAAGGTAAGAATTTTTCTCAAATGCTGTAAAAATATTTTTTATGCTTAAATTGTCTGGGTTAGTTTGTTTGTTGAACTCGCAAAATGTAAATTTAATTTTGGATTTAATAAATTCTTAATAATATATATACATATATATATATATATATATATACAAAGGTAAGAAAGAAAAAAAGTATATTGAACCATTAGATTAATAAGGCGAAGAAAATGTAAAATTTCATAAGTATATATTTCAGAAA
The DNA here is from genome assembly GCA_963930645.1 of Salticus scenicus. Classification (NCBI taxonomy): domain Eukaryota; kingdom Metazoa; phylum Arthropoda; class Arachnida; order Araneae; family Salticidae; genus Salticus; species Salticus scenicus. The sequence continues at coordinate 81,305,104 of OZ005654.1, read as the reverse complement.
TAATTCAGCTTAAAATAGAATTAGTCAAAATTATTTAAAATACTTTGTTGCCACAAATAATTTTTTTATCGTTTATTTTAGGCAGAAATAGAGAATATATTTTTATTTACATTTTAGTTTTTAGTATGAGGCTTCGCCTGCTTCAATAATCTATATTTAAACGAATTTGTAAAAAAACATTAATCACTATGTTTTGATCACTTTATAAATAAAAACTAAAAACAATTTCACTGAAATAATTTAATACCTCTCTTACAAGGAAACATTTAAAAGATGTCGTCTTCAAAAAATATTGATAAAAATATATGTGATTCTACTCTTCCTAAAACACCAGAAAGTGAAAACATTATCGGCCGATATGAATTACAGTGACCACAAAATAATTATGGCGATTTCACATTGTTAGGCGATTGATTTTGAGTACTTGGCGGAGAAACAAAGCACGGTTCTGTTCATACACGGCAATCTCGGTGCTAGCGAACTGAACGCCTAACAGCACTAAATCGCCAAATATGCTTATTTTTTATAATTTTTTGTGGTCGCTGTAATTCATTTCTGCCGATAGTTTTTTTCACTTCCTGGTATTTTACGAAGAGTAGAATCAAATATATTTTTTTTCAATATTTTTTGAAGACACCTTTTAAATGTTTCTTTGTTAGGGTCCTCGCTGCCTTCAGAAGCTTCTTCTTCACCTATGCTATATCTGTTCTAGATCCCCACTGCTTGTATTTTCGCCTTAACTAGACGTTACAATTTAGACGCTAACTGGACGATAAGTGGCGCTGCTATCCCTAAAGAAACACGTTATTCGGACAAATATTTTTCGAACAGATAATCATCTTCACTCTATCTATGTCAGAAAATTTACAGAAAGAGAGAATAATAATAATAATAATAATAATTAATTAAAAAATAATTTTCAAAAATTCAAAATTCGGGCTCTATGTGCATCAGAAGAGTTCTGAAAGGAATACCATGTAAAATTTTGTAGGTCTGCGATCAGCCGTTTGCTTAAAAAGACATTACCACCCCTCTAATTTTTTTTTTCACTTCCTTGTCATTTTTGTGATTTACGATACTGTGAAGACACTCAGTGATTTTATTTTATCAACTGGTATCTTTTCCATAATTTATCAGCAAAAGTAACACATTAAGCCGTGGAAGACCAAACCCATAACCTTCTTGTTATTAACCTGACGCTCTGACCAACTGAGCTACACATCCACGGCAACCCCATTTACTTTTTAAATCATTTATGATTTATCTTTACACACACAAATATGTATGCACATTTATACCAATTGATTTTAAATAATCACTGAAGCAACTATGCATTTAATCGAGAAAAATAAAGGTGCACTTTCAGTTTCAAAATTAGTTCGTAGCTTTCCAAAACGGCATACTTTACAAGTAATTCGTAAAAAAAATTTGAATGAAAACCATAAAATATAAGAACTCGCAACAATTGTTTCTGCTCTGGAAAAAAAAAAAAAAAAAAAAAAAAAAAAAAAAAAAAAAAAACTAAAAGATTACAGTAGTTAATCATAAGATTAAATGCCTTATAGATATGAAATGTCAATTGCATTTCAAAAGTATATTGTAAGAATGCTCCATTTCATAAAGCTGTTTTTACATGATACCCGAAAAATAAAAGACGATCCAGACATACAAACACAACTGCACACATACTCACAGACACACGCACATAGATAGTGGAAAATTATCTGAAGGTTTGTTTGTCTTTCATTTGCAAAGATAGGGTAAAACATTTTGATTTTGTGCAATTTGTTGCATAGTCTTTTTGAGTATAATTAGACAGTTTTTGCCTATTTCTAGTGGAATGGAAGACACAACATTATCAGCTTTAATCTATGAAAACTTTCAGTTAATTCTTGGAGAAAACTAAAAACATGATTTTTGTTGAATTATTAGACAAACAAAGGGAATATTAATAAAATTGTGATAAGAGATTTCATGCATAACTTATATTTTAGTCCAAGATGATAGTCCATTATTCCTTTATATAATTAGGTTTATTCAATTACTTCATAATCTTCTTAATTATTGCAAAAAGCAGTTGTTTTTTGCCTCATAATGCTTCATTTTTTGTAATTTGATTTTATTCATAAATATATATTGCATTCTATTATGATAGTCCTTTAATTACTTTTTGTAATCATCTATTACTTGTAATGTTTAATTATTATAAAGAACAGCTACTTTCTACAACTCACATTGATATTTTCATTACCATATTTATAACAGTTTGTGATATAAATCCACATTTTCGTTTAAAATTGAACGTTAGTTAAACATTTTCTAGATTTCTATCGTGTTTCTACTCTCCAATACAGATTTGCATTTGACTGAATAGAAACATTTGTAGTTGGACAGTGCTAAAATTTTTCAAAGGACGGAATACATTTTAAATGGGCGTTCTATTAACAGTCCGTTGTATTTTACAAAATATTTATAAAAAATTTGGATTTTTCAAAAAAAAAAAAAAAAAAAAAAAAAAAATGTCATGTAATTTAATGTGTCATTTTATTAGAAAAAAAAAAAGTTTAATAAATTTATATATATATATATATATATTATATATGAAGCATTTATAATGAAGCATTACTTATTTTATTTGAAATAATGGGTCTCTAATAACAGTTGGATGTATTCTTGAATGGAAAAATATGCATGTTAAAGAAATATTAATACAGTAGAGCCTTGCTTATCCGAGTCCGATTAACCGAGTTCTGGGTTATCCATGGTAATCCCAAAAAGACCATGTTCCGGTCCCGGTGGAAGCAAGGTCTTTGCAAATGCCTTGAAAACTCTGACAAATCTGACTATACAGCACTGTATTTTTATGTTTTATGTATGCATGTATTGTATTGCATTTTTAACTGATTACATTTAAATGTATAATAAATGTATTCTTTTACTTGATTGGTTACATTTTCATTCGTTTTAAACTTTACCGTAATTTTCCCCTAGATTTACAACAGAGTCCGTTTTATCCGAGTTTTCGATTATTCGAGGTACCCGCGGTCCACATAACCTCGGATAAGCGAGGCTGTACTGTATACTGATTTAACGATTGGCTATGTTTGATTGCATAATTTTATATTCTTTACGTTAGAATGTTTTTTTTTTTTTTAGAGTTTCTTTTTTTTTTTAGAGTTTCTTTTTTTTTTTCTTTTCAAATATTATTCATGAAATAAAACCAAATCTATCGATAATTTTGAAACTAATTTAATTGCCCTTTTTTTTTACCCTAAACGCCTATTGAGACATCACACTTTTAAATTTCGGGATTTTACTTTTGTAAATTAACAACTTCGCTTACAAAGAGTTTTTTGCAAGTAAGTCATTAATTATAATAATAATGCTCTATCCATTCGTCATGGTAAAAACAAGTAAACATTACACGTTAATAATCTAAATTGGAACGTTATTCATTTCAAATAATAACTTGTGAAAATAAAATTGCCTCCTTTATGCTAAAACTCTTTTAGTTAACTTCGATAACACAGCTTAGAAATGAACCATCTAGTTTTGTTTAAAGGAAAATGTTATATAAGGTTTAAGTGTAAACATGAATACATCGGTTCAACAATTATTAGCATTTTCTCTATTTTGTAAATTACTTCTTTTTTAGCATTCTCTTGCATATAAATGTCTGTTTACATTTCTATGTAGATAATTGCCGCACCGATGTGATGACAATGAGTTTCAACATTTCCGTAGAGATTGCAAATTAACTCCTTTTATACATGACAAAGCACATCGGACTGCTATTTCTTTTATTGAAGTATTTCTTGACAAGCAACTAAAAAAGAACAAATATCAGTTCGTTTATGAAGATTATTTTAAGACATTTTATTCATAGCGTAAAAATTATAAGATACCCAAATAATTGTTGAAGAAGATATTTCGAATAACGGTTGCTTTTGTGGAAGCTTCTTAAGGAGCATAATAATGAATATATGCACAATAAATAATAATGAACCTGATATTTGTAAGAGTAATCACAAAGGACAATTTTTGAAATCTTAATTTTGGATTAGGTTGTTAGAAATATTTCCCTATCTCTTATTATAAAAGTTTCTTTTTATTTTCTTTTAAAATTAGTTTCTTTTTTGCATTTACTTAAGTTAGTGCAGTACTAGTGCAAAAATCATTTAAAATGTATTTAAAATTTCCCAAATATTTTTTTTAGGTGTCTTTTTTTTTTTTTTTTTTTTTTTTTTTTAATTTCTATTTCATAATTCGTGGAAGTACCTCGTACTTATTTTGCCGTTGAATGGAGAATTTATAAAAAGTGATGTCATTAACCGTGTTAAATACGATTGAAAATTGATAGGAAAAAAATTCGACGTGGTCTCGTGGTGAAGAAGTAAGATCGTATCCTACTGTGTGGTGGACTCTGGATCTATCCTAGTTCGATATACTTTTATTTATATACAAATACAAGTTTTGTTGATTGTTGTAATTTTATAATTTTTTCAGCGTGCCCTGCAAACAAATCAGTTATATACGTATATTTTCTGTATAGTTTTGTTAAAAATTTTTCTTTTGTCTACGTCCTTTTTCTTTAACTTACGAATACTTTGTGGAGCAGAGTATTTCTGGCAGCAAAAAAATATACATATATTTTAATAGTGTACACACCCACACACCCATACAACCACACACACACGCACTTATATATATATATATATATATATATCCGTATTAAGCCGTGGTGGACTTTACTCCTTCTTATTGTTATTTCAGTTTCATTTGTTTGGATATTACCCTTGTTTCATATAGTTTGCAGTTCTTATATTAAATATATCTATTCATTGCTTATATCATATATATATATATACTATTACTGCTATTATGAAACTAACTTATTTTGATCTAATTTTAAATTCAATGGGTATATTGATGTTATCATTGATTAATTTTATATAATCATATTAAATAAACTGCTGTTAATTATCCTAATAATATTTAGATTAGTAAAACTGCTATAAAATAAAATTAAATCATTTGTTTCGATGTAAAAAATAATTCTTAATAATAAGCTAAATATATAAATTAGTTTATTTCTCCTTAAAAGTCAATTTCTTTACAAATCTCAAAACTTGCTTAGATATATCTGTATTTGTTAACATTCTTATAAAATTTAATTCACGCGTTAAAAATCTAGTTTCTGATAAAATTAAGAAAAATCAATATTACTATCTAAAAACATTTACTTTAGACAATGGTTATTCAATTATATATATATATATATATATATATATATATATATATAGTTAATAAATAATTATAAATCTTCTGCTACAATATGTAATGAGAATTTTTCTTCCTTTATTAATAACATATATTCCTAATGTGTATATTCTCAATGAACCAATTAAGCAATTCAGCTCTTCATTTTAATTGAATCACGAGATTGAAAAAGGGAAGATATAGGAAATCGAGATATGAGAAAAACAAAATGAGAAAAACATTATTTAGTAAAATTAAAAAAGGAAATTTGCTTCGTGCAGAATCCTAAAATTTAAGTTTTAATCATTTGTATGTGTTGTTGCGGTGTATAAATTCGGTCGCATTTCCCTATTTTACGATTTGGGATTCCATAATTGTGATCACATTGGAGAAATCAAGCTCATGAATATTTCCGATACAGGATTTTAGGTTAAATGAACGGTTTTCATTTCCTTCATTTGACTGGCATGTATATGAACACAAAACGAATTAAATAATAATAATATTAATTTATTAATTTATTAAAATAAATCTCGATTTTCGATATTTGACGCTTTTTCTTTCTTCAAACAGGTGATTTAAATATTATTCTTCTTTTAAATTGCCATTTTCAACATATACGTATTTTATATTTATTGCTTTACTATTATTATTATTATTATTATTACAAGGCAGTAACCTTAGAAAGACAAAGGTTTTATTCAGTTTTGGTGAAAAAAATGAAGAATGATTTTATACAAAATAGTCATTAAAATTACATACACATGTTAACCCGTTAATGCCCGAATTAATTTTGCAAAATATTATTATCTGATTATTTCACTTCTAAATTAATAAAGACAACTGACAGTAAAATATATTAAGTTAAAGAATTCTTCTGATAGTTTTAAATTTAAAGCCTATCCTCATTTACACACGTTTAGTGTTCTAGAGAGAAAACTTTGAGGTAACAGATTAATTTCCTATTATATGTTGACAAAGATCTCGAAAGTAAAGTGTTATAATATATATTATTATTCAACTTGATTTAAGTTAGTATACCTGCGAAAAAAAGGAAATATATGTGCGACGAATGAAAAATCATAAAATGATCGAAATTATGAAATAATAATTAATAGTAGGCGCATAAAACTTTCATGGATCATTTAGAGTGACGCTATAAACTGTCACTAAAAAGCAGAAATCATTCCAAGAAACCACAAAAAATATATGTGTCATTTATTAGCTGTCCTCAAATGAGGACACTGGGAGCTAACGGGTTAAAAGAGATACATTTTTTAAGCATAATCTATGTATGGTAAAATATTATTTTTTTAAAATATATTATAATACTTGTAACACTAAGTTAAACTATTTCTTAATAAATAATAAAAATAGCATATGTATGATTCTATTTATGTCCACCAAGTTTATATTATCTAGCATTATACTGTTAGAAGCTTAACTGTTTTTAACTGTATTAGCCTATTATATGAAATTATTTGGAAAGTAAGTATAATTTCTTTTTCTTTCTTTTTTTCTTTTTTTTTTTCTTTTTCTTTTTTTTTTCTTTTTTTTTTAGTTCTTTTTTTTTTTCTCTTTCTTTCATTTTTTCTTTCTTTTCTTTCTTTCTTTCTTTTTGTTTGTTTCAGTTTTAATAAATTTTCTTATCGTGATTTCAGCAATTTGCACTTAACGTTCCAGAAAATTAAATTTGCATACGCTACCTAAATATAACGATATCAAAATAGTCATTCTTTACATTCTCCTACACATAATTGAAGAAAGAAGGGAATGAAAAAATAAATTTGACTTTCTGTTTTCGATAGATTTACATGTTTTGCGACGTCCTGAATAGGATGTAAAAACTTTTAGCAGATGCCCATTAGACTTTCGGTCGGTGTGTGTGTGTGTGAACATTTGCCACCACTTTCACCTCGAGAACTATTAAGTACAATCTCATAAATTTATATTTAGTTGAATCTAGGCATAAATTGGAGCTGAAAATAAATAAATAAATAAATAAAATAAAATGAATAAATAAAATAAAATAAATAAATAAATAAAACGTTATCAGCATTATAATTCACAAGACTTTATATATCTGTATGAATATCTTAAAGAATCGACACTAGAGGTAAGAAGTAAAATTAAAGGGACTTTCCATGGAACTAAAACTCAGTTGGTTAGAGTGTCAGGTTAATAACAGGAAGGTTGTGGGTTCGGTCTTCCACGGGCTAATATGTTACTTTTGCGGATAAATTATAGAAACTATGCAAGTTGATAAAACGAATGACAAGGAAGTAAAAAAAAAAAAAAAAAAAAAAAAAAAAGGGAAAAATAAAATGTTAAACTTAGAGGGGTGGGAATCGCTTTTCATGCAAACGGCTGGTCGCCGAGCTAAAAATTTTAACATGGAGTTCCGTTTTAAACTCTTCTGATGCATCTCAAGCCTGATTTTGAAATTTTTAATTATTATTATTAATTAATTAATTAGTTAATTTTTAGCTGAAAAGATTATTTGGTGCTGACACGAATTATCATAGAGTGAAGATGATATCACGTTCGATACGTGTCATTATGAAAAACGTATTTATTTAATAAAAGCAGCATCACTTACCGTCCAGTTAGCGCCTAAATTGTAACATAAAGTTACGGTGAGAATACAAGCAATGGGGCCCTGAACTGACATTATGCAGGCGGAGAAGAAACTGTCGAAGGCAGCAAAGAACCAAAACGAGTTTTTAAGTGATGCCAATGAAATTGTGTTTATTTTTTATTTATAAAGAGATTTACAATATAGTAATAAATGTTTCCTGAAAATTCCTTTAAATATAGTGAATAGCAAAGCAGGCAAAGCCTGCTAATATGAAATAAAATGTAAATAAAATGTATTCAATTTGCTGCCATAAGATAAATGATTAAAAAAAAAATGTGACCTCAAACTATTTTAATTAATTTTGACTAATTCCATTTCAAGTTACATTATTTCTGTAATATGTACTGTTCTAATTTTAAATTTGTTTCAACTTATTAAGCTAATACTTTAGTATAGTTTTTTGCTTTTTTTAATATTAAGAATTTTCCAAATCCTAAACTAAATTTATATTTTGTGAGTAGAACAAACAAACTAACCGAGATAATTTCAGTATAAAAAAATATTTTTACAGCATTTTGGAAAAATCTTTACCTTCTTGTAGGAAGACAAATATTTGGATATATTTTTCCCAAAGTAAAAGAAAAATTTAGCCATAATGAAATTTATTTTTTCAGAAAAAATTAAAAAACGTACTTAATATTAAAAAGTTTACGTAGAACGAATTCTAAGCATAATATAATTTAAAAAAAATAATATTTTTGAATAAATTACACTTTAGAGCTATTTTGTTTAATTTCTGGTCTCGTCTGATTGCAAAAGATAAACATCAAAGATATTAAATCTCACTGCAAGGTAACTTGAAAAACTGAAAGAAGACTTAAAAAATATGTATTAATATTTTTGAAATATTTTAGTTTTAGAGTTAATTAGTACAATTAATTTTAAATAAACGAGCAAGATAAGGTAAAACGTTTGCTATTACTATTAATTTATAAGGTAAAATAAAAGAAGATTGATATTTTTTTATAAATCTAAAAGAAAAAAAAAATTGCAGGACGGAGAATTTTTTATTCAGCAGTCAAATTTAATTTTTAGAATAACTTATTCGTGTGTTGTTATGTCTTTTTCTATACTGATCTACCTGTACGCACAAATAAGCAAAAAGTACTTCTTGATTATCTGGGGCAACTGTCCCTTGAAAGAATTAATAATATTTCAATGGATGGTATGTACAGGTGTACACAAACGGTAGTAAGGATGATAGTGATATTACAAGTAGTGGAATTTGCATAAAGACGCAAAATAAAGAAGTAAGAATTCAGAGAAGGAATCCTGACTACTGATTTGTCTTTTGCACTATGAATTAACCTATCCGTAGATGAAAGCCTTGATTCACTTGAACCATTCACTGATGGTAAGGAAATCTGGATTCTTTCAGACAGCAAAAGCTCTATCCAACACCCTTACAGTATTCACCTGCAGTCGATTCCTTCCGATATTTGTATCAGAGGCAACAGGATTGATAACACACTACCCAATGCCGGTGTTGGGGAAGACTCCATGTCTTCTTTGCCTTTCCCCTATATAGAGCATTTTTCAATAGTCAAGAAATGTAAATACTCTTGGCGTGTTCGACCAGTGCTCCATTGATATCTGAGTAACCATCCAGGTGGCTTTTCTGGCACTTGATAATAACAGGCATGATCAAAACACCCTCACTTGTTTCCTCAATGCTCTTTTTAGATCGTTGACATTTTTAGGTAGTTACAAGTGTTTTGAAGTCTGTGCCAAATGTTTTATTGAACAGGCTTCTCCTGATCATATTCTTGCGTACCTCGGGCTTCCTAGTCAGGATCTTACTGACAATCCTCTATTGGTTGTTGATTTATTTATGGTGCACAATTCCAAGTACCTCATTATTTAGCACTGCTACACTTTGGGGATGAGCAACAACAACAACAACAACACCAGTTTTTAGAATAAGAAATGTTATAATAAAAGCTTAAAAACAGATTATATATTTATTTAAATATCATTGGAGGAGGCGTAAAAAGAAGGTTATTAATTTATCATTCTCATATAATACCAGAGAAAGTAGTTTTTTGAGGTTTTTTTTTTTTTTTTTTTTTTTTTTATAAGGTTCTACTATGATTAACTGTTTTGAGGTTCTGTAAATTCGAAAATCAGGGTTTTATTAGTTGGTATTTACTCGTGTCTGTATAATTGTTATCGGCATATCTCAAGAAAAAAGAACAGCAGAAAGTCCAAAATAGTCATTTTAAATCTGTGTCACATAGCGATACAATACAATACTCTTCTTTGAGATCAAGTTAACGGTTAGAGTACAAGGAACTTGATTATCCAAGAAAATTCAAATACATTACAACTAAAGTCAAAATTTCTCTTAGGTACAATTTAACATATTTATACTGCACTAAAAAAATTACATGAACATATATATTTTTATATTCATCAAAACATGCTTAGTATATGATATGGTGTGAAAACTATTTATCATTCGTTTACAGCGCTACACTAAAGAATTTATTTATTTCAAGGCTATAATTCGGAACTGCTGGAATTACATTTGAAGTTGTGATGTGTATTTTAAAATAATTCTTTATGAAATATAGCACTGCAAACATAATAGAGAAGTTGCTACAGGTTGTCAAACTCACAATTTGACAATCTGTAAATACTCTGATAATAACACTTCTTCTATAGTTTGATAACTCCGAGCTCTGAGGTTTCGTACAATTTATAAATTTGAACATTTTTTTTGGACACTACTATATATTTTTCAATATTTCTTTTTCTATGTCGCTTATTTGTGGCATAAGAATTTAGTAGATTTTGATTTGTTTAAGATAAAAATGAAATTTCGAAAACAGGATGAAAATACAAAAATTATTATGTACTACATTTATTAACATTTATTATTAATTTTAAATTGATAAAAACTGAAAATTTAAACAACACCATTAATAATTTAAATGTTTGTTTTAGCGAAAGTTACAGTTAATATTTTAAAATAAATGTAAATTAGAAAAAATATGCACTACATTTACTATTCTTTATATAGATAATAAGTATGTACAATAATTTATCATCATAATATCGTAGTATTTTTTGTATGTTATATATCGTTTAAAAAAGGAGTTCTATACACACTCTAAAAATATATTCTCTCTCATTAAAACAATGAAAGTTATTTAACCACCATTAAATTGAAAAGATTTCTGTAAACAATCATTAATTTGGATACTTTGTTCATTGAATGACTGCAAAAACCACATGTATAATTAGCTCTCTGATATTTCAGTCGAAAAAATGAGTTTTTTTTTTTTTTTTTTTCCGCAAATAAAGTTAAAGAGAGAAAGGAGAAAAAAAAGAGAGAGAGAGAGAGAAAAAAAAAAAAGTTTTCATGAACACATGATTGGGATGAATATAATGTAAAGACTTTTTAATAATTTCAATAACTTCAAAGAAAAAATAGAGATACTTTGTTTAATGCAAATTTTACAAAAGTATGTTCTTGCCCATGAACGATATAGTATTACATTCTCTCTATTCTTTAAAAAATATAAAATAATAAATACTACTAAGTATAAGTATACTTAATGAAGATATGAAGAACTGCATTGCAATATATAAAAATAAATAAATGTAAAAATGAAAAAAAAAAAAAAAAAAAAAAAAAAAAAAAAAAAGAAGAAGGAAGATAGAATAAATACATGAGTTATCCCCCATAATTGAGCTACTACAAATTTTTATAAAGTTACAGTTTTCAGTTTGTAAGAGTGCACCTTATTGTAATGAAACAATTTTACTATTTACAAACTACTATAATAGAAAAGAAAAATCAAATTGTTCTTTGTTTTATATTATTAAAGCAAAATTACACTTTTTTTTTCATAAAACCTTTTCCAATATTTTAAAATAATATGTATTTAAAATTAGTGTCATTTTGTTAAAAGGCGTTATATTTGAAACAGCTGCTACTGTACAAATTTCATGAAATATTAAATACATTTTTTATCGTTTTTAAAAATAAATAAATAAACAATTAGGATATGAGTATGGATTAAAAATTTAGAAAACTATATTATCTTTAACAAAATTTACTAACATAATATTTTTTTTTCCTTGTTAAATAACATTTATTTTAAACATTTAAAAAGCATTTTCTAAGCATTATGATATATATAAATAAGTATTTTTTATAAAATAAATAAACTACTAAAAATGGTTTCTTAAAAATGAGCTAAATTGTCTCAAAATATCTCCGAAACAATATATACTTAAATTTTAAAACCCATGTACTCATTTTTAAGTATATTGACATGTGAAACATAGGAATATTTGGATTCTTATTCGTCAACCCCATTTTTGAGCATGTCAGTATACTCAAAAATGAGTACATGGTTTATTAAATTTAAGTATATATTGTTTCGGAGCTATTTTGAGACAATTTAGCTCATTTTTAAGAAACCATTTTTAACAATGTACCAACGATAATTACTCAAAAAAAAAAAAAAAAAAAAAAAAAAAAAATCAATTTCAGATAAAAAAATTTAAAAAATATTGACATTTTTATCATTTAACAAAAACTAATCTGGAAACAAATAAATAAACAACTGAATAAAAATTAAAATAGCTATTATTTTATTTTTCTTAGTGGTGATTGTAAAATGCATGCATATATGCAATTTATGTTTCTAGAATAAGCCTGACTCATTATTTGGCTTACTAAAAAAAAAGTAAAAAGGTAATAAATGAAGGAGAATTCTAAACAGGGTGAATAAATTAATTTTTGACGTATTCTTCCGGAATCTTTACCTCTTCTTTTTTGTGGATGAGGGAAAGAATTAGAGCTTTATTTCTACTAATTACATTCCTTTCATCGAAAAATGTATAAAAAAATAATTTAAAATATTCCCAAAATTAAATACTGTGAGATATGAAAAATATAGATACCGTAATTAAATTTTAGCTATTCTAATTTAACGTGGCTATCAATATATATATTCATTAAAAGGTAATTAAACATTGGAATAACAGCAAAAGATACACAAAGTATATTTTTATTTTTTATGAAGCAAAAGTGTTTAAAAAATATGCTTTATCATTTTTTTTTTCCTTTTATTTATTTATTTATTTTTCTTCTTATTTATTTTTTCACATATATTGTTTCAGTAAATGAAGTAATTTTCAGCTTCGACAAAAGAAATTTTCTATTGTACACTTTGTTTTATGTTATTTTATTTATGCAAACAGATACTATTTCAAAAAGCTCTTTTGTTTATTACACGATTGACCTTTGTTTTATTAATTATTTATCAAATTGTTTCTCATGTTAAATTTCTTTTTCTGAAGAAAGAAAAAGGTTTTCCTTATTAAAACATAAAAGTTTTAGACAAATCTATTTCAGAAAAATAAAAAGTATTGGGTGGCCACAAAGTGTTTTCCTCACGCATATTTAAAAATATGTTGTGCAAAGTAATAATAATAATAATAATAATAATAATAATAAATAAAAATAAACATTTTTATAGGGCTATATCAATATATTATAAAGACTAAGTTTTTTAAAGTACCACTTACGTCGCTATATTTCAGTGTGAGCGACATTGGTATTTCGAAATATGTCATGGTAGTATTCTATTTCTCACCATGTATTAGAAAATATATCGTCTGTCATACTAGGCTCAGAATCTGCTTTGAGTGTATAACTATTGATACAATAAGGCTGCATGCAATTGGGGCTACCACACTACGGTCTTTATTTATTTATTTATTTATTGTACACTGAGGCTTATTAGATCGGGACCTATCTTTTCAAAATAATTTCGAAATACTGTAGGCATCCATACCTGATACAGAATTGGATGCCGGCACCTGCCATCTGAAAGTGAGTGCGTCAACCGCTTAGCTACTAGATAACCCTCTCAAAATTAAGATAGCGGTTTCTGTGTTAAAGTGTATCATTCGAAATATTAGATACCCTGTAATAGTAATATATATACAGAGAGACAGAGGGGATAGCGTGAAAGGTAAGCACATAAAAGTAATTTTATAATACTCTCCAAAAAATGCAAATTTGTTTAAACATGCAATTTCAAAGCATCATTTGAAACATTTATAAAACATGATTTTGTATAAGAATGGGGATGTAGAAATGCCAAGAGATAGTTGAGTTCGGTGAATAAAAGCGCTTCGCCGACTTGAATCGTTAACGTCATTCTCTACGCGGATTCTGATTTTTTTTCTTTTTTAATTATATTATCTTTAACACAACTTCCTAACATGATAATATTTAATTAAAAAAAAATAAAGCACGTATTTTTTTTTTTTTTTTTTTTTTTTTTTTTAAGTATTATAATATACAAATAAATAATTTTTTAAATCTAAATACGAGTGTTGATTCATCAAGAAGAGAAAAATCAATTTTACTTCAAATCTTTAAAAAATGCAGAAAATTTTACCATTCTTAAGGTTATTAATGTGAAAACAAGAAAAATAACAATTACTTTAATTGAACAGTGCTAGTTTTTTGAGGTGGTTATCTATATAAACAAAGAGAAGTCCCTCTCTCTCTCTCTCTCTCTCTCTCTCTCTCTTACTCTCTCTCTCTCTGTGTGTGTGTGTGTGTGTGTCTGTATTCGTTCTGGTGTTTATAGTACCAATCACAGAGCTACAAAACTTGGCATATGTTTAGATAGTATTAATGGCTTATGTACAGGAATAAGTAAAAGTTTTCCATGACGGGTCCAATATAACGTTTCCAATTTAACGACGCTATTTCTTTTAAAACTATTACTTTATATTAACCGCATAAAAAGGAGCTACTAAGACTCTTTTTGTAGTAATAAGATCTCGATAAACTAACTACTACCAATGGACTCCTAAGCAGAAAACCAAAGTTTATATCTAGGAATCGTGATGGCCTAAGAATAGCTTCACCTTGTTCAATTCAGCAAGTTAGGTATTAAGTAAATAATGAGCCCATATCCAGCAATTTTTTATTTAAAAGTACGCGCCTTATAAATAAAGTTCTTTTTTTTTCTTTTTATGTATATCAAACAAGATATCTGGCTGTGTAGAATTCGAGTGATATTGATGGAACACTCAGTATATTTAATTTTTAAATCGATTGATAACATAATTAAGATACAATTTTAATGTAATTTTCATTTTTAATTTTCATTGAAATAAGTGCTGCATGGGGAATACAATAAAATAGCATCTATTCTCTCTTACGATATCTATACATAAGTGCATGTAACATTAAGATAAATTGGTACTATAAATAACCTTGTTAGGTAAACTTAATAAATGTATTGATACACAGAATTCTCAAATAAATGTTTTGAATTAAATATTTTCAGTTGGACACAAAGATTTTAATAAGTCAGTTTTATCTGATTTGCTTGCAGTTGTCCTGACAAAAAGATATCTAGGATCATTTTTCTTTTGTCTTCCTTATTTTGTTCTCTTCGTTGTATCTAATTAATGCATTAAGCTCCTTGTTAAGATCCTGACATTTGTTCTTTTTTGTTTTTGTTTTTTTTTCTTTCTTTCTTTCTTTCTTTTTTTTTTCTTTTTTCTTTTTTCTTTTTTTTTTTTTTTTTTTTCTTTTTTTACCAAACTTCTTGCTTTTAATGTGACAAGGTATTATTTTAAATCTTTTTTGCATAAGTCGACATTACGAAAGGATTAGTGATAATCCATCGTTATTATCAAGAGGGTAATTGCATTTTAATTAACTCATAATGATTTTCAATGGCATATAAGCGACAGTTTTATTTTCAGAAATGTATATTCACATAAATTAATGAACATTTTTTTCAGACTTTTTTCTTTTTAGCTATGTTAATAATTCACCTGTTTTAATACTGGAGAAACTAGTCTTATGATATATACATATGTAAAAAATATTTTTGTGTCAGTACAATTAATTCAGTGAGAATAGGCATTAAAATCACAAATCTTTGTATTGTACTGTTACATTCGATATATTGTTAGTAACACTTAAGGTAGCGTGAATACAAATTCACAGCTTCAAAAAACTTTGTTTACTGTGTAATACGTAAAAACCACACAATTATCGGATATTTTCAATAGTTATCTTATGATTTGGAAAACTTTTGCGTTTTTCCAATCATTTTTTCTCGAAAAGTAAGAATCGTATAAGTCAAATTCTTTGAGCTTTTTTTTTTTTTTTTTTTTTTTTTTTTTTTTTTTTTTAAATGTATGTATAGATACTGACAACTTCTGCGGTTTTTTAACACCACTGTTTCTTTGTAAAAATATTCATCAAGTTTAGTCTCAGAAAATTGCTAAAAAATGTTTTAAAAATTGCTGGCAGCAAAAATATAAATAAATAAAAAAATAAATATAAAATAAAATAAAATAAATTAAAATAAAATAAATAAAATAAAAAATAAAATAAAGTACAAGTTGCAGTTATGTGTTTACAAAACAAGGAAAATGGCTGTTCAGAATTCGTACGGTCTTGACCGAACGCTCTGTATATTTAAATTTTTAATTGATTCATCAAATAAATAAAATACGATTTTAATGCAATTTTAATTTAAGATTTTCACTGTAATATGTGACGTGTGGCATTTAAGTTAAAATAGCATATAACTGAACACAATTTTCTGTTATAATATCTGTACGTACATATATAAAACATCTACACAGATCTCTCTAGATAAATCAGTACAATTATAATAATAATCTCTTTATGTAAAATTAATACATCTGTATGACATAAAATTCGCAAATACATGCTTTGAATTAATTGCTTTTAGTCAGACTCAAAGACTTTCAATAAACCAGTTTAAATTTAAATTGACTTTTTTGTAGCCGGCGACCTTGACTAAAATAATTTTAAGATCATGCTTTTCTTTTCTGTCTTTTTTTTTTTTTTTTTTTCATTGAATCTATTTAATGAACTAATCTCCTCATTAGATTTCTGATATATGTTCATTTTTATAGTTATTATTATTATTATTTTTTTCTTTTTTTCTTTTTTTCTTTTTTCTTTCTTTTTTTTTTTCTTTCTTTCTCCTTTTCTTTCTTTTTTTTTTTTTTTTTTTTTTTTTGTATAAGCCGACATTACGAGAAGATTGGAGTTAATCCCTCGGTGTCTTCAAGAAGGGTAATTGCATTTTAATAGACTTGTAATGATTTCCATTCACTTTCTAATAAACGATTTTATTTTCAGAAAAGTGATTTTAAACAAATGTACACATATTTTCAGACATATTTAATAATTATTATTAGAATTATACATTATTTTAAACTAGGAAAAATAGTTATATGGAACATACGTACATATTCAATGTAATACAATATCTGTTATTTTGTACAGTAGCCCCCCCCCCAAAAAAAAGAAAGAAAATAAAAAAGAAAGAAAAGAAATATATACGCGCCATTTATATAATTTTTTTCTAACGTGGACGCGTTACGATTAAATTTTGTCCAAACGATACGGCAGTAACCTAGAGTGCTGTCTAATTCGTCAAGCCTGATCGGATTCATAAAATCATAAATTCGGCAGCTATGGATTTTAGCTACAAAAATTTAATATACAGGTTGATTCAAAATAAGTGTGACCAATTTTAATAGCACGTAACTATTTATGGTAAACTTTAATAGTTTTACAGCCGGTTTTATTTTAAAAGTGAGACGTTTAAATTACCAGTCTAGCTATTTTTATTAGTGGGAGTAAATTATGGATTCGAAATTAGATCCTCAAACCCGAAACGAAATTTTAAAGCTTTTGAAGGATGTTTGCTCAAACTCTGTTATAAATAAAGCATTTAAAAATCAAAAAAGATATTTTTCTAATGAATTACTATCTAAACTTTGAAAAGAAATAAAATTTGACTGGCAATAAAAAGCTCCAGGGAAAAAATGTCGACAAAAGCAAGTGCTTGGTGAAAAAAAAAAAAAAAAAAGAAGCAGAAAAGACTTATTGCTGTAGAAAATTCACTGCCTCAGAGAACTTTAGCAAAGAAACTACGGGTATCGCAATCGACAATTTGTCGTCAGATAAAGAAAATTGACTATAAAAAAGTGAATAAACCAGTCTGTCATCAAATGTCTGCAAAGACCGTAAAAAAACTAAGAAAATGTTCTTGACCTCCGTATTTAATTTTACGCAAAGGTAGATACAAAAAATGGATAGCATCAGTTGAAGAACTGTTTTATCTGTCATCCACAACTGGCAAAACGAAGATACAATATATTTCACCCGAAAAGCGTCGCAAAGACGCAACTGTTTTGCAAAAGGCAAGTTGAACGTCAGGTTTTATGGTATGGATGGAAATGTCCTCCCAAGGATTAACAAAACCATTTTTTTGTAGAACCAAAGGCTAAAATTGATGCTAAATACTATCAGAATAAAGTTTTGAAGCACATGATCAAAGAAAGTAAACCTCTTTAACCCCAAGGAAACTTTGTTTTTCACCAAGATTCTGTACCAAGTCATACTGCAAAATCAACTATAAAAGGGCTAAAAAATAAAAATAAAAAATAAATATTTTTTTTCCTCCTGAGAAATGGACACCATCATTACCTAACTGTGCTCTTTGCGATTATTTTTTATGCGGATACTTAAAAAAAACCAATTAAGTAGACGTAAAGTAAGAACACTTCAAGGGCTTCAAAAAGCAATCGAAGAGGATGTTGGAAAAATGCCCCTAAAAATGGTCAAAAAAGCTCTTTTGGCTTGGCCTAAAGATTTACGTAAAATGTACTATGCTAAAGGAAACTACACTGAAAATTTCATGTAAATAACTTAATTCAATAAAAATTTCTGATGCTTTCAAATTGGTCACACTTATTTTGAATGAACCTGTAATATCATTGAAATGTATATTTTCTTAAAGAAATTGAAAAAAAAGATATTAATTTTTTTGTGCAGAAACATATGCTCAAGATTTTGTATTTACTAGTATAATTCTAAGCATCTAAAGCTAGTTAAGCCTCGAATTTCATATATGGCTATTCGTTAGAATGGTGGTGGCGCCCTCTATTGATTGAAATAAAGTTCAATATTTTAATATATAATTTTATTATAACAATAATTTAATTTAATTTTTAGGATTTTTAATTTAGCAGCAGAAAAAAAAAAAAAAAAAAAAAAAAAAAAAAAATCAATCTAAAATTGGAATCATAATGCAAATAGAGGTTTAAATCTCTTTTATTAAAAATAAATAAATAAATAAATAAAAGGAAAAATGTTGAAATTTTCCAGTGAGTGATTTAATTTATGAGATTTTATTTAAATCACATTAGGTATGTAGAAACTATCTACAAATAATATTAGAAAAAATTCTGAAATAAACACACTTAAAAATTTTCGTTTTCCGATTTGGAAGATTGAAGACTTAATATATTTTTATTAGAAAAGCAAAAATAAATAAATAAATAAATAAATAAATAAATAAAGTTAAAAAATAAAGCGATTGATAGAATTGAACGCAGATTTTCATGTTATTCATGAATTTTTAAGCTATTTTTATGTTATAGAATTTATTCTTGTGAAGGGCTATTATTAATATATTTTCCCTTTGGTAAAAAAAAAAGTTTTATTTTTTGTCTATAGAGGGCTCTTGTATATTACAAGAGCAAACTGCACATTTCCAGGGTAAAATGATAGTTATTTGGATGAGGATAAATGTTTAAAAGAGTATCACTGTTATTCTTTGTGTCCGCTGTCATCACAAATTATAAATTACAAGCAATCTACAACAACACTAAATGCTGCAAGAAACATATCCGATTGGATGCAGATTTCATGCGTAATGGCAAAATTTAACTATATCAAAAGAGGTGGGACAAAGTAAAATTTTATGTACTAGTGAGTAAAATAAAATATTAGAAATAAGCTTTTTATCGTAAATTCGAAAACTCTACAGAACGATGATTTGCATATATTCCTTTACTGTATCTGGAAATCGTCCTCCAACGGCGATAATTTATATATTTTTTCTTTACAAAAAAGTTCACGGGAATATTTTTTTTTTCTTTTTTTTTTTTTTTTTTTTTTTTGCAAATTGCATTCAAATCTACCAATTTCTTTAAATTTTATGATTTTTTTTTTTTTTTTTTTAAATACTTCATACTTATGGAACACTCGGTAAATATTAATTATATACATACATATTAGTGTGTGTGTATGTTTAAACTTATCTTTAATAAAGATATATAAATTTTCGTGGTGTTCAATTCAGGGATTTTAATATTTTATATTAGAATATACATGTTGAGAGAAATTATCTTTTATATTTAATATCTGGAAGTTACATCGAATAAAGAATATTTTTATTATTTTCTTCCAAATTTGTATTGTGATTAATGAGACTATATTATTTATGATAACACTGTGTTACAATATAATAACCCAATTATGGAAGTATGTTTTTTCCTATGTAAATGAGGACAGAAATTTGTAATAATTATAATAAATAATATCATTGATATAATTTTATAAACTTCTAAAAACGAATTCAAAATATTGCGTGTCCTCCAATTTTTAGGATATATACAGGGTGTTTATAAAGTCCCGGACCCATTTTTATGTTTAATAACTCATAAAGTAATAAAGATAAATTAAAATTAATAACGTAAATGGTTAGATAGACTCAAAAAGTTTCATGACCCTTGTCAATGAACTTCCACGTGTGCCCCCTCCGTCGCACAGAGAATATCAAGTCGATAGTCAATTTCATGCCAGGTAGTGGCAAGTATGTCGGCATCCACAGAGGCTATTGCAGTTGAAATTCTGACTTTTAGGTCATCAATGTTCGACAATCTCCTCCTGTAAACATTGTCCTTTACAGATCCCCATAGGAAAAAGTCCAGCGGCGTTATATCAGGTGATCTGGATGGCCAAGGTATTGGACCTCCTCGCCCAATTCATTTCCTGGAAAATGGTCATTCAAAGAGCTACGAACGATGGTACCCCAATGAGGTGGTGCACCATTTTGTTGGAAAAAGACATGTGGCTGAAGCACTTCTATTTCTGTAAATACGAGGTTTTCCAACATGTCTAAGTATGCGACTGATGAGACCGTCTTTTCTGTAAAAAAGAAAAGCCCAATGACTCGGTCGTGCATTATTCCACACCACACATTAACCTTTGAGGAATCCCTTTGTTCCTCACGGTATTCATGGGGGTTTTCAGATCCCCATATGCGCACATTATGGCGATTAACAATGCCAGATACATGAAAGGATGCTTCGTCGGAGAACATTATGCGCTTCAGAAAATCAGCATCATCTTCTATCCTCCTTATCATATCTGTTTCAAAGTCCATCCTCCTAGGCCTATCGTACGGTTCCAAAGCTTGAACAATTTGAACTTTGTATGCATGCAGTCTTAATTTTTTCTTAATATCCTTGTACACCGTCGAAATTGGCATATCCAATTCTCTTGCCGCTGATCTCACAGATCATCTAGGATTGTGTAAAAATGTCTCTCTGACACGGTGAACATCAAAATCACTTGTGCAGGGACGTACGGAACGTATCTTATCTGCGATACTTCCAGTTTCTAGAAAATTATTTTTCCACCGCAAGATGCTGCTTTTGGATGGAGGATCTTTTTGGTAAATTCTTCTGCAATTTCTCTGTGCTTGCACTATCGATTTCGTTTCTATGTACCACCATAAAATCTATGCTTTCTCTTGTGGTGTATGCATTCTCCTTAATATCCGCTCGAATAAAACATCACATACAAATGTACTACATAGAACAATCACATCAAAAGTAAACATAACATTGCAATAGTTGCCGAAAACAAAAGAGAGAAAAATACAATTAATAAGCAGACGATATTTAGAAAAGTACAGATATTTAGACTGAAAAATGAGATTATCTGAAATTCACCACACGCGCAGACGATATTTACAAAAGTAAAGATATTCAAACCTGAAAAGAAAATATAGGAGTTATTCCATCAATAAATGCCATAAGTTTCTTTATATCTTCATTATTTTATGAGTTATTAAACATCAAAATGGGTCCGTGACTTTATAAACACCCTGTATATAGTCACCCATCTAAATATGATACACTTTTAAGAGTAACTAAAAAGAAACTACCCATGAAAATATAACATCTTTATGCTCATTCTAAGCGTTTTTAAAATAAATAACATTTTTTATAGGTCATTTCAAACATTTTTTCTGTTTTTTTCAATATTAACTTTATAAATGAAATTCGATATATTTTCTTTTATATATGAAATATTACATTACAATATTCATGTTACAGTAGAACTCTATAATGGAAGACAAAGCGAGAATTGATATCTACATTAATGCTTCATTGAGATTCTAACAATTAACATTTCTGTATGTAAAGGACTTCGTAATCTACTGCTGCTCAATTCGAAGCTTACATTGAAACTTCATTAAAAATTGCCTCAGCTAGAATAGCTATTCAAAAAATGTATATCGCAATAAATGCCTCATAATGTTTCTAATCTCTCATTAAAATTACGAGTAACTAAATTAAAAAAAAAAAAAAAATTCTAAGTGTTGCTGAGAATGAATGAATGAATTGAGTGGAATTTTATATTTTTGAGTTGAATTTTACACACATGTTTAAAAATTTCTTTTTTCAGCCCCAGAAATTTCATTTTCTTCAGCGATATCGCATTTCAATTTTAAACAGCACACGCTTTTTAGAATACTTCTACATTGTTTATAAAATACAAAATCTTAGTCAAAACTGTTAAAACTTTCTTGTGACGAATTCATTTCACAGAAAGCAGTTGGTGCTTAATAAAACTACTCTTTTAGATTCTGAATTTAATTCCTATTTTTGTTTAAAGTCTATTAAAAAAAAGCACTTTTTTTTTTTTTTTTTATCTTTTTGTATATTTGCTTTTCCTTTCTCACACTGTTACATGTTTTCTGAAAAAATAAACAAATAACAAACTTAATTTGGAAAAAAATACAAAAGTGTAAAAATTTCCCCTTTACGTGACAATATAATCAAAATAGAAAAATGCTTCCAGTACGTTTATTACAATTATTCAAAAAAGAATTTTATATTTATCGAGATATAAACAATAATTTAAACTTATTTTAAAATAAATTATGGAACACTTTTATTTGCGTTTGAAATACAGAACACAAACACGCAAATAAACGCTATTAATTTAATTTTTATTTTAATAATTAAGTTTACAAACTATATAAAATTAACATTATTTTATATATATATATATATATATATATATATATATATATATATATATATATATATATATATGCATACTAAAATTAAATCATCTTAACTATTTCAAGTACATTCACTACAAAATTAAAAGCGAGTATAAAATTATAAAGGATTATGAACGAGAATTGTTTTTTTTTTTTTTTTTTTTTTTTTTTCTTAATTATAATTTAATTTGATTGCATGAATTATTTGATTTTATTCTTAATAGATTTCATGACAAAAATAATTAAAAATAATTGTTTGAAATTTTATTATTTTTTAAAATGTTAAAGGAAATGCTCATAAATTTTCTTTCTTTCTTTACGCAGTGTACTGGGGGGAACAGTTCTTGTTACCATAATTGAAAACCTGATGACTTGTCAACTATCAAGAGTAGACTATGAATTCATGCTGTTTGAGATTTTCTGAAAACCGAAGATAAAACAAAGTTAAAGAAATATATTAAAAAGAAAGAAAGAAAACTGTAAATGAATAAGCAAATAACCACAAGAAGTTTAACCATTTTCTAATACATATTCCTTTTTTAATTACTGAAACATAAAATTAGAATAATTTTTGCACTAGCCTCTCCCACGTAAAACATCTGCATGGTAGAAATTACATACCTAATATGATTTTCGGAAAACTGTTAATAAAAAAAATAAAATCACACACTGGAAATTTTAATTTTTTTCAATAGAAGAGATTAAAATCTTCGATATTTGCATTAAAATTTCAGTTTAAAAAATTATTTATTTTTTATTTTTTTTTCGCTGCTAAGTTAAAAATGTTTAAAATTAAATTAAAATATTGTTATATTAAAGTTGTATCTTAATATGATCATTTTGATTTCAATCAAAATGATCATATTAAGATGTATCATATCATATCATGTCGCTAACACCATCCTGTCGAGTAACCGAAAATGAAATGTGATTCTTAACTGGATTTAAATTTTTTCAACTACACTTTATATGCGAGATTTTGAGCATATGTTTCAGCACTGAAAGTTAATATTTATGTGCATTTCAAGTGTATTAAATTAAACTTATTTTTAGCCGATATTCTAGCATCGAATTTATTATTTCATGTACCCTATTTATGTTGACCAACCAGATAACACCTTATTAAAAAAAAGAAAAAAAAAATGTACCTCACTATCGTAGCATTTAACATTAATTAATCCATGTTACAAAAATATTACATAAATTCTAAAATAAAATAAAATAAATAAAAAAAAAAAAAAAAAAAAAAAAAACTAGAATTGAATAATAATAATAATAATAATAATAATAATAAAAGTGTACATGATATTGCATCTTCTTTGTCAAATAAAAAAAAATTAAGAAAGAGAATTTAAGAAGAGCTTTATGCAACAAATAAGAAGCATTCTTCTACTATTGTAAATGTCCGTCGTAGAATTTCCCAAAAGATATACGATGCCGATTAAAATAGAGTATGAATAATAATAATAATAGCATAAATATTAATGTATCATCTGCATGTGATGTAGAAAATATTTCAATGTGTGTTTATAGATATTTATATTTGTTTACTGGAGAATGAAGATTGGAGCTGATTTCCTTTACACACGACGGTTTAAAAATACGATGCCTAATATATATCACGGTGTATATCATGGATTTATATGTCATAACAGAAATGCACGGAATAATGCTAATTTACACACACAAAAAGAAAAAAAAAAAAAAGAAAGAATTCTGGAGAGACTCCACTCGACTTTCTGAACATTAAGTAATTAACTAGTAACTAACGGTTGTATAAATAAATTAAAGAAAAACAAGATGTTAAATATATAAGAGTGGAAATTATAATAGGGTGTTCCTCTTTAAAAAACTTGGGCCAGTGGCCCATAATAACAACTAAATTTCCCTTGTGTCCCTGTAAAAAAATATTATAAGCACTAGATTCACCAAAATCTGTACAGATCGTACGACAGTGACTTATAACATGTGTATAAATTTTCAGCTCAAACGAATGAGGTATTTTGACGTTATCGCACTTTAAGAAGTTTGAGCCCATAGGCCATAATGATAAAGAATTTTTCTTTGTGTCCCTGAAAAAAAAAAAAAAAAAAAAAAAAAAAACTATAAGTCCTAGATTCACCAAAATCAATAGGTTTCGTGCTATGGTTACTTATAACATACGTACCAACTTTCAACTTTTCCGAACAAAGCGTTTAGGCGGTATAATGTTCACTCCCTCACAAACGCACGTACATACATCATTGTAAAAATAGTAAAAATGAACTCGGGGGACTTCAAAACGTTTAGAAACACCAAAAACTGAAAGTCAGATTTTTGACATGATTACAATACTTTCCTTGCATAAGTATGTTCGAAAAATAGATAGGCAAAGAGAAGCGCTGGGTTTCCAATAATTTATTGATCTATAATTTATAAAATTTTTTCCTTAATTCAATAAAACAAATGTAGTTTAAAAAAGAAGTAACATGTTTATCTTCTTTTTTTCGTTTCATTTCATTTATTTATTTATTTATTTATTTCAAAATTACATAGCTACATTATTGATTGTAAAGTTATATAAATATATACACTAATACAAACAAGTCAAAAAATAAAACTGCTCTTTTTTTTTTCTGCAGGCATTAGTTAATCCATGTTCCCTATAGTAAAACACGATTAAGTCAGTAATTTAGAATTAAATATGGAAAATAATTGTAGGGTGACAAAAAGTTGCGAATCATTTTTTAAGCATTTTAAATAAGTCAAATCTCTCAGCTAAGGAAAATAAAAACTCTTAACATAATTAAATAATTGCTTTATCATGAAGTACTTACATTTGTAAGTGCAAGATTGCAGTTTTTCTCCCCTAATGAATACGCTTTTTAGCATTTCTAAACAATTCATGCATAGTAAATTTCCAAACTCTTAATGACAGCATTGTAATTAAAGGCACTTATCGCAACTGTTTTTTATTTATTTATTTCAAAAATCATTTAATATAATTAATAAAAAATAAATAAAATTACTCTAACAAGAAGGAAATTGTCAGATTTGAAATGAAGCTCGTATTTCCGTTCAAAAATACAAACACTGTTTCGTGATAGATATAATTTAAAAAAATAATTCGAATCAAATTAAATAATTTTATTTAAAAAAGAAACAAGGCTGCATTTAAACTGTCCTTATGACTAATTTTATTACAATACGCATTTTAATTTATTTTTGTTCTAATTACATCGTAATTACACCACTGTATTTAATTCCCTTAAAACAAATAAGTAAAATAGAACATGGAAATAACAGATTTTAAGGATGATGATATTTCTTATGCTAATAAAATAAATAATAGAAGAAATTTTAGATAATAACGAAAATTGCCTTTCTTATTTTCAAAATGAATGATCGGGAATTAATATATTGTTTTGTCTCTCGCCCATCTCTAAATAATGTAATATACAGGGTGATCAATTTAAAAGAGTACCCGTGGGTTTTTCTTATAACCCTTAAATTTGACAAATGTGGCTACTATTCTAACATTGAGCTATGATTGTTTGAACCTTGTTTAAGTTTGTGAGACAATTTCTAACACTGTTAGACTGTTACAACTTTATTTTTGAGGTAAAACAGAAATGGAGACGAACAATTTTTTTAATCCCATAATAGTTTTATTTTTGAAAACCATAATTTAATTCATTTTTTTTTTTTGCATTATCATTCCACACAGAAAATGTTGAAAATGTTCGCCACCATTTCGAATGAAAACATGAACACGTCGAACCAAGTTTTTTATCACTGTTGGTTTTATTCACGAGATTTCTTCAGTTATGATCTGTTTTAACTCATCGATGTTTGCAGGTCTTCTCTGGAAAACCCTATGAAATGATAATGTAAGAACGATAATGATAATGTAAATATAATGTGGGAACGATAATGTAAAATAATAATAATAATAATAATAATTAATTTTTGTTTTTCATAAATAAAGTTATTACAGGATTTAAAAGAAATTGTACGTCTCTATTTCTGTTTTACCTCACAAATAAAGTTGTAACAGTTCAACAGTTTTGGAAATTGCCTCCCACACTTAAACAAGGTTCAAACAATTACAGTTCAGTGTTAGAATAGTTGCCACATCCGTCATGTTTAAGGGTAATAAGAAAAAACAACGGTTACGCTTTTAAATTGATCACCCTATACATATGCTTTGAAGAAAACAATATTACAAATTGTATTAAGGGTATAATGCTAGAAATTCTATAAAAGATTCATAGTTTCGATTACTCAAACTTGAGTCTTCAGTCGGGAAACTTCTGTCAAACTTCAGATACGTCTTCCTGTAACCAAAACTGATTTCCATAAATTTGATATATACACATTTAGAATATGCATTCAAGTAATAAAAAAATATTCTATAGTGTTCACTAGGTAAAGCTTCATGGAAAAAAGAATAAAATAAAGTAAATGACTCAGGTTGATTGTTTAAACATTGTACACATTTATTTAATAGTTTTTAACTAAAATATAACATTTCATTTATTAAATTTGCTATTTTTACATTATCTAATGGCCATTTATTTACATTTTTCAAACACATTTTTTATATATTTTTATTTTTTGTTAATTTGAACGCTTCTCAGGAGTCGTCCTCATATTAAATTTGGAAGCAATCGGCTCGCCTGTTTTAACTGCATAAAGATGTTAAGTTAGTTCCATTTGTCATTAGATTGTATAAGGGCAGGTCTGAATATATTAGAATGATTGAAAACGAATAACATTCGTCCATATTCTAAAATTCGGTACTTCAGGTATATTTAGAAAAAAATTTGGTTGCAATACGTTAATTGTTGTCTGTTTTATACATCTTTGAATATGGAAGCAAATAAAGGACATTATAGGCATTTATTGCTTTTTTTTACAGGAAATACAAAAATACCACACATGCAGCAAACAAAATATGTGCTGTTTATGGAGAAGTTGCATTAGCTGAAAACACTGAGCGGAAGTGGTTTGCTAAGTTTAAAACTGGTGATTTCAACCCTGAAGATCAAGAACGCGCAGTTAGGTCCTCCACCGCAGATGATCAGATTAAAACACTCATCGAAAATAATCCACACTATACGACACGTGAATTAGCAGAAATGTTAAAAATATCAAAATCCAATATCCACGAGCATTCAAATGTGTTGTGTTTCAATTTTCCTTCAATATCGGCACGAACTGTTCCGACAATCGATAAAACTTCATAATAACAAACTTCATTAATGAAAAAAATTATGGAAATAAGTCAATTTGTGTTTTTTTTTTTTTTTTTTTTTTTTTTTCCCGAAGAAATACATTTTGTTGATTTAACACATTTCAAACGTTCGAGAAACAAAACAGACTCTTTAATGTTACTAACCTTTTCAAGGGTGCCGTTCATACAATGCATACGCAAATTTTAATTCCCAGTTGCAAAAGTTGGCCCCTGAATTATTTATGAATTTTTTCTTTTATAACTTAGAAAAATAACTTCATTTATTTATTCTCTTATAATATTGCTGATAAATTTTGGTAGCTCTTGATTTTGAACAAGAAAATTTGCTTGCCCCTCAAAAGTTTAAAAAGGTTAAAAAAAAAAGTCTTTTTTATTTACTATTAATATCACTATATTATTTTAAAATAAAATAGGAATATATATCTAAAAAATACTAATTTTCCGAAAGCACACTTTTTTTAAAAAAGAAAGTAATGCATTTGTCGTAAAAAGCAACTATCCAAAACATAATAATGTTGACAGGAGCAAAAACCTCCGCATATATATATATACACACACATATATATATATATATATATATATATATATATTGCTTTTTTCAGTTCAAAATGAAGCCTATTACCTAAATAAAGAACGGAATAACAAAAGGTTTACAAAATCCGATCTAATATTTGGGAAGACACAAATCCTTTCAACAAGAAGGATATGATCGTTCCAGATCTTGGCCAAATTTTCGTCAAGAAATGTCCGGGATACTTCTTATAGAATTGGGATTGGAAAGAAAACTACAGTGTTTTTAATATTTCCATTTAAATACTATGATAGTATTTTTAATACTATTTTGATATTCCGAAAAAGTTCTTTCTAATAATAATTTTTATACTTCGGATTCGACTATTTCCATATTATTTATAATACCACATCCCAAATTGCATTTTAATATTTCTGAGTTGAATATTTCCTTACTGTTTAAAAAACCAAATCTCATAAATTATATACACGTTAATGTGAAAAAAAAAAAAAAAAAAAATATATATATATATATATACATATACCTACGTTATCAAAAAAAAAAAAAAAAAGAGTATTTTAGTAAAGTATTATAAATTTACAATAATAATAACAATAATAATAATAATAATAATAACAGTTTAGGCTAATTTAATGTTATGTTACATTTTTTATTTCGATACGTCAATATTCTTAAATGAATTTCAAAGAAAAAAAAATGACAGTACCAGATTTATATTTAAATCTCTAAGTTAAGTCCGATGCTAGCGAAATTTAAAGGCTTGAAAACTTTTTAAACACTATTTCATTTAGAATGCGAATCAAAATTTAAAAATCAGCAAAAATTTGAAAGAGATCAAACTTGTCATTGTTTGTACAATTAAATAAATAAATAATAATAATGCTTGATCTACATGATGTCCCTGTCAAAGTCAAAGAAGTTTCAATTTCATAAGTATTTTTATTTGTTAAAATGTTTAAGTATATAGTTAATCATAAATAAATAGTCTAGCAGAGTGGCGCATTCTTTTCAGTAGCAAAGAAACTGGCTGGCAATATAAAACTTGTCAAAAATTAATTTTTCACGTCTGCAAGTTTTTAATGCAAGCCATAATCAAGCATACAAGTTTTGACCTGTTGAGCTTTTTTCAGTTTGGTAATTGAAATGCAAGTCGAAAGTTTTGTCACATCCGTACGATTGATCCTATTCAGGGCTACTTAACTTTACGTGTTCTCGTGGGAACCGATATTAAGCAATTAACTGACGGCGCGGCAACACACAGATAAATGAAAGTTGCACCATTACTCCCTTATTCTTTTTTCCGACTACTAAAGATATATAATAATTTGAAATAAGAGTCGCAGTCATTGCTGCTTACTTTTCGATGTTTTAATAATAAATAGGCTTTACCAACTCATCCATTGCTATACCCAGATCCTCAAAAAATATTCAGTAATTGTTGCTGTTGCCTAGTTAAGTAAAACCATGGGTAAGTCCGCTTCTTTAAAAATCATCTGCGAACGTTGGAGTTCCAGGTGATACCTAGGTGTTATTCTGTGTAGGTATCATAAAAGTAAACTAATTGGCTGAGTTCATTTACTGTTAGAAAAATTAAATTAAGCAGTACTGACTGCATTCAATATTTGGGAGCATTATTGATTTCTTGACTTGTATGTCACGGTGTCTAATTATCATCAATTTCTGCCAATTCGTCAAGGAACCGAATTCATGCAGTGGTCGTCAATTTATCAAAGAAGAATCTATTTTTTAGAAGAAGGATCAACATTTTGAGGATATGCCTCTTAATAAACTTATGGATGACTCCGAGAAAATTGCCAAAAGCTCTCTTTGAAGCTGTTATTTCACTCAACCTTAATTCGCTCAAACTTATCCACAAATTTTTAGTAAAAATTTAAGTTGCCATTCATTATTAACAAAAGCTTTCATTCATTCCTTGCATATATATTTTAAAGTCATCTTATATTACAAGACAACGATTTTATTTATAGATAAATAGGCAGCTCTTATTTAGAAAAATTTACAATATTTTGGCAGTGATAATGAAATAGTTAATTGTTAAATAATTATGAATTAAACAAAACAGTTATCTCTGAATGCGCTTAATGTTTTTGCAATATTTTAGAATTTACCCTGCAAAGTGAACTTCACAGAATGAGATGCAGAATCATACAACATATTAATGTTGAACAATTAAAAAAGAAAAAAAGGATTATATTCGAAATAGTATATAAAAAAAAAATGCCATGAAATGTTGTATTAACTTTTCCCTGTGCTCTCGTCGTTTAAAAATATTTTCATTCAAAAATATTGTAAATTACACATCAAATATAATAGCAGTTTAATTATGGTTTTTTCCTTAATATATTCATATACCATATTGTAGATGAAATATATATTATAACCCTAAAATTTACAATATCTATTTTCAATCGTTTATATTTTCCTCTGGAAATTCAGTATTTCTGGTCTTTATTAAACATAATATATATATTTTTTTTTCACGCGATTACTTTACGCCAGGAGTTACATCGTTACTGACACATATCGGTGAGATGATTAGATTATGATTCCCTATCATTTGTATCTCTTCACCTTGCGGGAATTCATGATATTAAGGAAAGATGACAGAATATATTTTGACAGATATTGGAAAGCTTCTATTATGTTGTCTCAAGAGAGAATATCGGTAATAAAAGATTGCTAAACGAATATTTATGGCTGAAAATGTGTGCATTAAATTAAATTAGACTATGAAAAGGAATAAAAGTACAACAATGAAAATTTCGTTTTATATCTTGAAATTTTGATATCACAGAAGATATTATTTTTTGCAGGAGCAGTTTGTTTTAGTTTTGATTATCTTAATAAAGCTTTGTTATATATTTTATTTACATCTACTGATTTAAGAAGAAAAATCTTTTTTTTTTTCTATGCCATTTACAATGCTTTAATAATAATTGTCGAAGTTGGTATAATTACTATGGTTGTCAAATTGACTCAAATTACGCATGTTATTGCATTTTATTTTTAGTTATCTTGTATTGTGAAAAAAATATGTGTATGTTTTGAAAATATTCAAAAAAAAACCTTAAAATTTTCAAAATAGTTCATTCAAATGTATCTAAACACCAGGAGGCGATGATTTGAGAGATTTCAATGGAATTTATAACATTTTTTTCATATTTTCCAAAAAGGTTTAAATATGTCTATGATTACGGTTTATCTGTATGTTCGTTCAATCTAGCTGTCTGCCTGTCCGTCCGTCTGTCTGTCTTCCTGTCTGTGCTCTAACTGCTGTAAAAGTTTATGGAACTTCTAGAAACTAATATATGTTATATAAATTCATTATCACGTGTTCCATATTGAAAATGGAGTAAATACCACAACTCGTTTAAAAACAAGGACGTCAAAAAATATTGCAATGTATTGCGTTCTATGAGAAGTATTTCTATAAACCATATTTTAATAACTATATTTTACACAAATCCTAATGAAATTGAAATATGTTATTCAAGTTCACTATCGGAACTGTTGAAAATGGAGTAAATACCACAACTTGCTTGTGTTCAGGGACTATCGAAAATATTACAAAGCATTGAGTTCTACGAAATATATTTCTATAAACCATATTTTAATAAGTTTACTTTGCACAAATCTTAATAAAATGAAAATATATTATTTAAGTGCACAAAAGAAGGCTTTCCATAGAACGCAGTATGATTAGCATTGCAATTACAGGCCACACACAAAAAAAAATTCAATTGCATTAATGTGTATTATCGGAAATTTACTGGAATTGCACTGGAATTGAATATTGAAATGTGTTATTTAAATGTAAAAATGAATACCTTCAATTGTATATATTACAATTAGCATTAAGATTCACAGGGTCGCATACAAATATTCAGGTATATTAAAGTCTATAAAAGGAATGAGCTAATATTGCGTTTTAAGCTTTTTTTTTTCCTAACAAAGTTTAGGAGTAAATGTGATTTTAATTAGTCTATCCGTCTATCTGACTGTCCACCTGTCTATCTGTCTGTCTTCTCGCCTCCAGCTCCGTAAATAACATCAGAATTTCTTCAAAATGATATTTACGTTCATTATGCTACTCATATTTACTATATTGAATGTTCCCTATTCAAAATGGCATTAATAGACACTTTACAACTGGTGATTTATAAAGACAACCAAAAAAACTCCAATACGTTGCGTTTTATGAGACACATTTTTATAAATCACATTTAAATAACTTTCTACTGTAAAAATTACAACGAAATTCAGACTTATTTGTTAATATACTAAAATAATATTTTTTTTTAAATATAATATGATATGTTTAGTCTTCAGATTTACAGGTCTATAATAAATTATTTAGATACATTAAAGTCAACAGTTGAAAATCGGTGGAATATCGTTTCCTTTTGTATTATTCATTTTTAACACTTTATAACAATGTTTAAGAGTGATTATGAATTTAATTAGAAAAATGTCTATGTTTCTGTCTGTCCGTTTCGTGATAAAGTAGCCAATGGACATTGGATGTTAAACGGTACGACGAGTATATAGTTTTGGGGAACGTTAGTAAGTGCGAACCCCATGATTTTCCGTTCTTATTGATTAGAAAAGAATAGTAAAAAAAAAAATCTCCTTTTCTTATTTTATTTTATTTACTTATATATACATATTAATGCATTTAAAAATATTGACTAGCGAATATATATATATATATACAGTCAACAGCAAAATTATTCGAGCGCTGGCAAAAATGCCTATATATAAAAAGCACACTTGATAATGTTTTGTCAAATAAATTCTTGTTGGGTCATGTTCTTAGATTGACTAAGAATATGATTCGACAAGGATTTATTTAAGAGAAATAAAGAAAAATTTCTTATTAACGATTGTGTTGGCAATATAAAAACAAAGTAGACATAAAAAATAAATGAGTCATTTTTCAATAAATTGTAATGTATTATAATTCGGTATAATAAAATGTGGATAATATATTACGAATGCTGCGAGGCCTATATTTATCTATCTATTTATCTATCTATCTATATCTATCTATGTGTATATATACATATATATATATATATACAGTCGGTAACAAAAGGGTCCGAACACTAGCAAAAATTCCTATGTAAAAAAAATGCACTTCATACGATTTTGTTAAATAAATCCTTCCTGAATCCTGTTCTTAGTCAGTGTAAGAACAAGACCGTAACAAAACTGTATGAAGAATACTTTTTTTACATAGGAATTTTTGCTAGTGTTCGGACACTTTTGTTACCGACTGTATATAATTATCGTAGTAGCTAAATGGAACTACATATTTTGTTATGTTCTATATTTATATATCATCGTTATCAGATTCTGTGTGCATGTGTTGGCAATTTAATTTATGTTATATTGTTATATTGTTTTATTTTTGATTATGTTGTAATATGATTCTAAAATTTTTGATTTTCAGTATAATATTAATAAAATAGAAAAAATCAGTAACAGGTAAGGGAAAAAAAAAGAGTAATCGAACTTGAGTATTTTAAATATGTTTTTAAAACACTTTAAAGACCAAAGTTAAATTTTTCAGCGACACTTATGAATATATTAACATTGCACTGTTAAACTTTTCCAGCAGTAAGAGCCCTCCTTCCGAATTGTCTGATTTTGGTACCAGCAGAAAAATATATGATTTTTATAAGTTTTTTGAAATGAATATTTTATTTTATTTTTTATTATTATTATCGTTTAACTCAATTTCATCTTTAACAGTGACGTTTTATCTGTGTAGTTGACGCTTTTTAAGTAATTTTTACCTATATGAGTAATTATTTTCTGTGGTAATACAGTTAATAAAAAAGTATTATTCAATATTTTTAAATGAAACTCATAAATTGTAAAAAATACCACATGATGTAATCAATCATTCATGTATTTATTTTATTTATTTATTTTTATATAAAATTATAATTAACATTAGTTTTAAGAAGCTGATGTTATAACGTTTTAAATTATGGAATATATTTTATCCGTGATTTGCTTAAGAATAAATAAATATATTAAAGTTTATCTTCTCGAGAAGTCTGGAATCTGACAAGGCTGTTTAGTTATACAAGTTAACATTATTGTACCACACTAAGCACACATTAAGATGTGAAAGTAAAGATGAATTAATAATTGTCTGCTACTACCTATTGATCATAATTTACATCATCAAATAAGATTAATGCATTCGCCTCATTATAAACATTACGAATAATTATCAGTTCTCCCGGGAGAGTAATGTTTGCTTGTAGCTTGACAAACAGTATTTCTCGGTAGAAATGATAGAGATAAATATATTTTACATTCCTTTAAAAACGGAGATCAGAATAGCATTAATAGAGAGTTTTTCATATTATTCTCATTACTAAATCAGTATTACAACCATGATATTTGGATTGTATGTTGAATATTAGTTTTTCAAATGTTTTCAAATTGTTCAACCAATATTCATTTTAAATTATTATTACAGTCATTTGCAAAAGTTTAAGACCACCAATATTAAAATAAAATTTAATGGAATTCCGCAAAATAACATACATATTTTACGTATAAAAGAACAAAATAGACTGTATTTAGTTATTTAATGTAATTAAAGTCAGTATTTTGTAGGACCTCTTATGTCTTTTTTAACTTGTACAATCCTTTTAGGCATGCTATAAATAAGGGACTTGTAGTAAGTTTTAGATATGTCTGCTCACCAGATACGATTTATTGTTTTAACAAATGCTGTATCAGTGAATGGTTGCTTTTCGGCGACCTTATTTTTCACAATACACCACAGATTGTCTACTGGATTTAAATCTAGGCTGTTACCTGGCCAGTAAAGCACTATGATTTTCTGTGCTCTCAGATATTTCTTGACAGTCTTCGCTGCGTGACATGGAGCTCCATCATGCATGAAAACTGAGCTTATTTGAACACGCATGTGAAACTACAAGTTCTGAATCAACAAATTAAGGTACCGCTTTCCTTCCATAGTGGTTTTAGGTCAAAATACAGTCGTACCGGACACAGACATAGCATTCCATATCATTTGGCTTGGAGGATGTTTCACAGTCTGAAATCGTATATCTCTTATCATATCTTATTCCCCTTGGGCGGCGAATAATTGTAGCATATTTAGAAAATTGCTGCGCACTTGACTGATCCGCAAAGAAGAACCTACTGTACTACTTTACTGTCCAATTCTGATATGATCTGGTGAAAGTCAGTCGTTTCTTTTTCATACTTGGAGTAATTCGAGGATTACTTGCAGTTTATGGGAGGATAAACCAAAATCTTTGGCCATACGTCTTGAAATAATACTCAAACTGACGTTGATGCCTTTTTAAGCCACAGAATGTCTAATGATACTGCAGGAGGTTCTCGGATCTCATACGGCCATCCTTCTTATCACATGATCATCACGTGGACTCGTTTTTCTAGGGTGACCGCTTCTCTTAAGGTCTACGAACTTTCCTGAAATTTTAAATTTACTCATAGCTTGGTGCACAGATGTCTTGCTCACATTTACCCTCGAACTTATTTGACGTTCAGAAAATCTTATTTTATACAGGGTCATTATTTCTGACCTTTTTGTAACAGTAAGCGAAGGTTTTTTACCCAGTAAAATAATTACACAACAGCACAATCTACGACAAAATCTAGTAAACGTGCGAAACGTTTTTATTTATAGCAGTAGAATGCATCGTATTCAACCAGCACATAAGATGACGCAATAATCTGCGCAAAGGATGCAATGTGTTAAAATACTGAAAATCGGTTACTGGTTTTAAACTTTTGCAAATGGCTTTTGATTTTGTAAAACAATAAATAATGTTTATTTTTTACAAGCAAACACCTAGCATTTTAGTTTTTCCTGTTTATTCTGAAACGAATGTTTGGATTATAGTCCCTTTTGGATTTCAAAAATTAAATATTAAACGCTTATATAGTACGCTATTCGCAAAATACATAAACTTTTATTATTTTTATTGTTTGAATTACTTTTTGCATTCAGCTGTCTTATATAATCGACTCGTGCAAGATGTAAAATAAAGGAAACGCAAGTTAGTTACACTTTTAACCAGTGCATCACTTTTTTATGCGGAAATAAGTAATATTTTTGACATTGCATATAAAATATTTAGATACATACGTTTTACTTTACATTACATATCCTTTTACATTACACTACTTCAACAGTATCATTCTATTACACATGAATCAAAATAAGTAATAAAATAAAGGGATTTTTTTTTTTTCGTTTCAGAATGCAAAATTGTGGATAAGATTTATAAGGAGAAAGGTTTAAAAAAAATTTTTGTCAATATATATATATATATATATATATATATATATTTACATATATATCGTTTGATTTTTTGTAAATTGAATTTCAAAATTATTGTACAAATTACATATAATGTGGCATTCAATAATTCATGTAAGAAAATATTGCTGTTATATTTGTAAAAAGAAATAATTTAAAATCAATGCAGATCTGAAGTTATGTTTTACTTTTTATTATTTCGAACTAATATTTTAATAAATGCACATTATCCACCTTCAAATGTAAAAGTATATATCGTTGTAAATTTTATTATAATGAATCATTATTAAGATTTCTAAACGTCTATTATACAGAGTACCCCTTTTTTCACCCTTTTTTATGTAACGTTTGTAAGTTAGCAAAATTCAGTAACATAACAGTATTTACATTTAAAAATATTAAAAATATTTAAAAATTTATATTTATTATCAGTTATCATTGTATCTGCATTTTCCATATGAAAATAACTCGTAAAAATATATCTTGATACCCTTACAGGAAAATCAGAATCAGTTCCATACTAAATGCATAAACTAACTAGTATCGATTTTTGAATGAACTAACTATAAAAATAATTCTTAAACATATTTACCCTATTTTACTTATTCTTCAATACATGACATCGGACCTACCTGTTCAACTAATTCATAAAACATTAGTGCAATACTTGATAAAAAATTAAATTGACCAGTTAATGCACGAGTAATTAGGCATTCTGAAATAGTAATAATCATTTCTGTTTTTTTTTTTTTAATGAAACTTGATAACCTTAATGCTCAAAATGGAAAATTTTAATCTCCCCCCCCCCCCCCCAGATTGCTTTTTAACAATTTTCTGATGACCAATGGTTCATATCTTCTCTGAAAAATATTACATAAAATTTCTGGAATCCAAATTATCTTTCTGAGAACCCTGTTGTAATTTCAAGGAAATGTTAATTAAAACTAGTATGTCGTGGCCACCACATGACTTTCTTCTATATTTTCCTATACAAATTCACTCAGTAAAATTATTTTATTAAAATTATTATTTAGAAAAATTATCATGATAACGCAGACATAATTAAAAAAAAAAAAAAAAATGAAAAAAAATCGATAAATTTATTTTAAATTATTGCAGGTCGATGGTTGAACCATTTGTTTTAAAGGTATTGGCGAGCTCTTTTGAAAGATACACATAATGAAATTTTACTCTCCTCGAGGGGGATCTTTCACCCCTGGGGGGGAGGGGGGGGAGGCTCCTACATACACATTTTTTTTTCCCCTCAGTTGACTATCTCTATTACAAATAATTCTTTTAAATTTCATAATGATTATTGAAAAATAATTCTCTTTATGCACATTTATAAAAAAAAATTGTCCTATACCACCATGCTAAAAATTTAGAAAAAGCCGGATGACAACGCTAGCTATTGGACAATTTTTACCAAAAGTTGATAGGCGTAATTTATGTCAATGTGTAACTACATACCAATTTGTAAGAACTACTGCGCACTAGTACCTGATATACAGTCGCCACAAAATTTTGTCTCTCACACACACACAGACAGACAAACATTTTCTAAAAATGCTGAAATCATGTTCTACATCTCTCAAAACGTGTACATCCATCAAAAGCCCAAGGTCGAAATTTTTTACGAATCCAAAAACTTTCTGGGCCGCGGTAGTCCAGTCGGTAGAGCGCCGGCCTCGTAATTGGAAGATTGCGGGTTCGGTACTCGAGCCGGCCAAAGACCGTTGTGTGCACTAATGGTGGCTGGTTCACGTAAAATCTGTTGTGACCGAAATGTCCTCCATGTTCCCATCAAAAATTATACCTCTGGGGATCACCGAAGCGGGAGAGCCATCCCTTCCGTGGAGGATCAAAATTGTGATGGCATGTCTCCGGACCACCTCAAAGGGTGCGTTCCAGACCGTCGCCAATTGCCCATCTGCGCAGCACTAGTGCGACGTAAAATCCAACCATCAAAAAACTTTCTTCTATTGAATATAGAAGAAAGTAAAAATGAGATAGTTATCTTTGAAATTTACCTTGATATGAAAGTTTAATTTTTATTTAGTTTAATGCAACGAATTTTTATTATACTTATTCTTGATAATTTCGTAATAGTTTTAAGGAAATAAAAAATAATTTTAATGTCTGTTTTTAAAACTCCTAGATAACCTATAGATACAAAATCGATGAGTTCTCTCAATGGAAGAGTTTAATCAAGCGTTTCTCATACTTCCATGCACAAAACTAGTATATTTTAGCCCTCATAAATCTTACTTCTATGCTTTCCGACACAAATTCACGCAGTACAAAATATCTTTATTTTTATTTTTTATCCATTATGAATGTAGACGATATTCATCTCCGAGATGTATTACACCAAATGTTCAACGAAAGTGAATTTTCACCATGCAAATGGCATCCTTCCCGTTTTAAGAAAAAATTGAAAAAAAGAAAAAATACTGTCAACAATCGACGGATATACACCCAATTTAATCAGCAGAATGTCTTATAACGGTCTTTTCATATTTCACGTTTTGTTCGCTTATACGTAATGCAACCAGAGATATAACCTTCTCTGAAATTGCGGAAATCGATGAATAAATGCACTACGCGTTGGCCGATCAACACTAAACGTTGAGAAGCATTAACTTATGTTAAGGTGCACGTTCGTATAAATTTATAAGTGATTTCGTGCAGTAACGTGCAGTTTCGTGCAGTTTACGAAAAAATTACGTTGTCAGAACGTATTTCTTCAAATTACAGTGAATTTCTGGCAGCAAATAGGACATTTTTTACAGTGCAGTTAAACGAACGAGAAAGATAATGCGAAATTCATTTTTTATATAAAATAGTACATTTTACTTCTTTTGATTCAATGATTCTTAAAAAAATGTGTCCGTGGTATTTTAGTAATAGTTTTTAGGAAATACACGCTAAAACCAAATCCACGCCAAATAACCTTTAAATGCTATTAATGTATGAGATTTGCCTTCTTGCAATTCCAAACAGAGCACTGTAACTATTTTAGTTTTTGAAACGAATTTTGCCGATTTAGCTGTGCATAAATTTGATACTGTAAATAAGGAACAGAAAATTTGATGCTGATTTTGTAATGCTGTTTAATGTTCACGTACTTATTTCTAATTGGCTTTAAGTTCATTTTAACACATTTTAAGTAATTTTAAATAGTTTTTTTTTTTTTTTTTTTTTTTTTTTTTTTTTAAACAATGTTTAGAAATTCCCCTTAAAATGATAGATAAATTCGCATCATATGCTAAGTTTTCGTTTTATCCTATGAACAATTCAAATATATATATTTTTAATTATGTTTCCAGTTTCTCACTCGTACTTCGATACATAAGATTAGATTTATCTGTTCGACAGTTCATTAAACAATTGTAGAACAAAGTACAACAGATTAAATTGATTTAGTTTGCTATACGAGTAATTAAGCTTCCTGCAATAAGATTTTCCTGCATTATTTTTTTCCTAAAACTTACTGTTTCCAAAATAATGCTAGTGAACAAAAGAGATAAGATAAATCAGGATTTTACATTGATATTGAAGTGTACATTTTAATTAATTTGATCCAACGACTCTTTAATACACATATTAAATGACTTTTATTAATAGTTTTAACATTATTCAATATTAGCGAAACAGTTGACAAACACTGAGAAAAAATTCTGCAACTGACATCTAGAATCTAAATTGTGACTCTAGAAAAAAGATAGTTCCATATCATCCTTATAAATTCTAGTCCCCTTTGAAGACGATTTCTAGAAACCCTTATTAGAATTCTAGAGAGTTTGTCTATATTATCGAGGTCAAACCTTTTTGAAAATATCTCCAAATAAATGCAAATACAAGAGGCAGGCTTTAGCAACTATAATCTTGGTTTATAACTCGATTCTAGATAATCAAGCGAGAATTTCGCGCCATACAAAAGATTCGGAATATCAAGAATATTGTTTCATCATCTAAAAATGTGTAGACTAAGAATTGTCGATCATTTCGTCTATTCAGTTTATTGGCATGTCTTACGCGCATAGCTCGGAAATCTATATTTCATGTTAAGGGATTTAGAAAATGTCCACTTATTCGTTCTAGATGAAGGCGGTATATTTACTTTTTCATTGAAGGATCTATTACTTAACATCATGTAGACATTTATTATTATTATTTTTTTAAATATTATATATATATAATTGGTAACACAGTTATGGAAAAAAAAAGAATACACAAAATTTATTTTATTAAAGTAAACATACTCTTTTTCATAATTAAACAACCAATTTCTTCATGAGATATTTAACATTTTGTGTTCACTATTTTTGCCTGTGAAACTTTTCCTGTTTTTCACGATTACCTCCATCCTCCATACATGTAGTATATATATATGTACATTAGCACGCTTTCATAATCAATTATGATTTGCAAAAACTCCATAGTTTTGCGCAGAATTCAACTAAAAATGTGAGTTTTGCAAAAGACATAGGCGCAATGGATCTTTTTTTACTGTATTTATAGGTTTCAGATATTAAAAATCTATAAGGAACAGTTGAAATATCTTATGAAATTTTTTGGTTGCAGACCAGTATTAACGAAACAAAGTGGAGTCCGACATTTATTTAATTATTAAAAACAACTATATAATCTGAATTTGTAGCATTTCATGTTCGTAATCTTTAAAAATTTCACCAAAACGGTTTTAATTGAATCACCATCTTCAAGAAAGGAACAAGCTATAAAAATAAAAAAGTGATTTGTTATTATTATTACTGTTATTATTTTCATTTTCATTGCACTGATGCCTATGATAGGTAAGCGAAACTTATTAACTTATCTATTGATAGCTTTGTATTATTATTATTATTATTATTATTATTATTTTAACAGATGGTTTAATATATCAGTTTTTATAAGTACCAAATTTTTAAAATATTTTTAAATTCTGCAAAATATTATAATTTATCTTCAAAATACTGGCATTAAAACGAAAAAAAAAAAAAAAAAAGAAAGAAAAGAAAGAAAGAAAGAAAGAAATTTATTGATGTAATAAGATTTCTTATGTACTATATGTCATTGAAATTTCTACTTTCTTTATAAAAGATATATTTCCCTTATTAAGTATTTTATTTCTGTAAAAATTGAAAATGTCTCTGAAATAAAATTATCAATATATCTTAAATATAAAAAACATTTTTTAATTATTTATTAAAATTTCTATTTATTGTCTTTAAGGTAAAGCTAGGAGAGTTTGCGCACAATTCAACGAAACGATATTAAAAAAGTACAAATAATAATTTTTTGCTAAACTTTTGGTGCATAACTTTGAATTGATCCTTCTTCTATGCATTTCCACTGCTATTTCGTTGCTCTGTTGTAATTTAAAACAACAGTAGTAGTAAAACAAAGAAAGCTACTTTAGGCAATCTCTCCTTATAGGGTAGGAATGATTGCGCACATGGGTAGGAGAGATTGCGCTTAATTTTAACTACAATTACATTATCAATAATGATAATTCACTTAAATGACATTGTTGTAATGTATTTGTAAACAAATATTTTTGCATTGGAAGTGGATATTTCAATTCAATAATATATATATATATATATATATATATATATATATATATATATATATTACTGAATATTGAATATTAAATTATTGATATATATATATATAATTTAAACATCCCATTGAAAAGCAAAACCAACTACAAAATCATATTTAAACATAAAATTCAAGAATAAAACAAGTCAATGAAAACTTAACGAAATTAATAAACAAACTAAAACCAAATAGAGTACGAAAAACATCTTTAACATAGTCCAGAACTAAAAATGAAACAGAGCGAAATTAAAAATAATATGGAGACAGGCGGCATGGCTTACAACATGCACTGCAGGGTTAAACTAGTTCTACGCATGCAACGTTCCCCTCACCTGTTAAGACCAAATGAAAACAACTCATGAAACCAATTCTCTAAACCATCCTTTCTTTCCGACAACATTTTCATATCAGTACTCCTTTTAAACTGATTCACGAATTGGTGCGTCATACTTTTTACAAAACCTCTATGGAAACCCTGCGCTATGCTCTGACGACCACCATATCTTGAAACATCTCTTCCAAGTCTGAATTTAATCTAGCTATACGTACTAAACCATTTCTAAATATGTTCTTTTTAACTGAAATATGTACGTTAGAGGTAAAATGCATTAGCTTTATTGT
Source organism: Salticus scenicus (assembly GCA_963930645.1). Taxonomy (NCBI): domain Eukaryota; kingdom Metazoa; phylum Arthropoda; class Arachnida; order Araneae; family Salticidae; genus Salticus; species Salticus scenicus. The sequence goes on along the minus strand of OZ005654.1, from coordinate 81,261,661 downwards.
TTTAAAATGAAAGCCTTTTCTTTTGTCATAAATTCTAGTTACCAAATTATCATTCTCTATTTTTATGTTTACGTCCAAATAATTTATATTTTTACAATTCGTGGAAGAGGGTTCTAGTTTTAAATTCTTAGGGTAGTACTGAAAATCAATATATGTATATATATATATATATATATATATATGTGTGTGTGTGTGTGTGTGTGTGTGTGTGTGTGCGTGTGTATATACATATATAAAATCAGAAATTTAAAAGAAATTTAAAAAGAACTACAAAAATTTATTTTAAGAAAAAATATTAAAGAAACAGAAAAAAAAAAAAAAAGGTAAAGAACAAGGAAATAATATTATGTTACTAGTTCCACGTTTGACCAAAAACTTAGTGCATTACATTTTCAGCTAGGATGGTTTATTGTTTGCTGATCAGATCCCTTGTTGTCAGCAATCATTGCACATATTACTGTACATTTGAAGTTATTGTGTAACCGCTTGCCACAACTGAACTTGTTCGATACGGAGTATCCGTCTCGAACAGGCATTTCTGAGCAAAAAACAAGTTAGCACACCGTGCGTGCAATGATATGTCGCTAGTCCCGCCCATTTTTAAGCGCAGAATACGCCCACCATTTACTATTATTTATTTTTTTTTTCCCTCAAAAGCTTCCACCAAACAATCCTTTACGCTTTCAATCCTTTACGTTTATTTTATTTATTTTATTTTATTGAATTTTAGACGATTACATTCCTTAAAAAGAAGTTTGAGTAGGCTGATATTTTTTGATTACGTTTAGTTTTATCTCTTTTATTTAAACAGCCGACAGCTTCACAAAACTTGAGCATTATACTTGAAAGTATTGCAAAACTATACATATATACAATTACAGCATAATTCTTTGCGATAAATTTCTCATAGGCTAACAGCATCCCATAAAGGTGTGGCATTTGTTGATTGCGTCACTTCTGAATAATGTTCAATTTCAAATTCTGTGGATATTTTCCATACAAGTGGTGCGCCATCTAGAATGGTTTGAACTAGGTTTGAGCCGTCTTGAACGGTTTGGCTTATGGAAGTTAAGTTTTAGTACAGTCCCAGGCATTGAACAAACTCATCATCATTGTCTCATTACCACTAATAAGCTGTTAAATATCTGTTAGTATAGAATGTTAAACGTGCAGTCTCTCCTAAACAGCAAAAGCGCAAACTCTCGCATTTTGGTAGGAGAGATTGCGCAGTGTTTCATTAAATAATTACTCACCTTTAGAGAAAATCGTGGTGCTTGTACCGTTAGTCTAGCTCAGTAGGTTATGAGATATTGTTTAATTTGAAAATATTTTGTACTATTACCATTGTATTGAAATTCTTAGGAAGAGTTATGAAAATTCAAGCATTTATTTTTGAGACGAAACAAATTAACCACGTTTTATCTTAAACACTTGAAGTAATCAATATGCAAATTCAAGTCGGCACATCACTATCCGCATTTGTAATGATCGATAGATGGCGCTTTCTCAACTGCAGATGTTAATAAATATAATGGCCACGTGTATTTATTTATTGTTCTTTCTTGTAGTTTTATCATTGTTTCAGCGTGAAAGCTAACAGTAGTATGATAATTTCACCTTAGCCCACCAGAGGGCGAGCATTTCATTACAATCGCGGATTGGTGTTGTACAACCACCTAAATTTTCAATTCGCCCACTCTACTCTTTCCCTCTAATCCCCTATGTGCACAATCTCTCCTAGCTTTATCTTATATAAATATATTTATAAACCATGGTTATCAAATTCATAATTTCAACGAAATGGTGATTTAAAATATTCGGACACCGTGAATGGAAAGTCATTAAATTCTTATATAAATAGAAAAAAAGGACTGTTCGATCACGGATGACTGACGTAAACAAATATAGGTACTTTTAACGTATAAGAGGATGAGAGACGGGGCTAGCGCTGACAGATTGCAGCTGATAAACCTAAATAATCCTTCTTTCCTGACACATCTGCATTTATAAAAGCACAGGACTACCGACACATGTGCAAAAGCGCGGATCTGATTCCGATAAAGGAACAAACTGTACAATAAAACTTTACACCAATTTCTTAACTACCACTTTTTATGTGTTAAAATAAATAAATAAATGAATAAATAAATAAAATAAAATATTTTTTTTTTTTGACAATGTATAAGCGGCGTGTCACCAAATACTACTAGTATAACAAATTTTGTAATATTTTTCTTTTACAAGTGAGAGAAAAAAGCATAAAAACGCATTTAAAACTAATTAAATTGTATAAATAAGTCAATGGAATTATTTATTATTTTCTTGTCAAATAGTTTTCTATTTTTTTGAGGCCTATGCTATAGTATATTCAAGCATTTGAAATACGTAACCAACAATAAATAAATAATAATAATAATAAAAAAAAAAAAAATAGCTTTCTTAGGAAAAATGAAATAATATAATGAAATATATATCCATTTGAATTAGATTTATAAATTCAATATTTAAAGTCAGCAATTTTCTCTGACTCTCAAAAAAAGACAAAAAATCGAATCAATCTGATAACGTAAGATGAATATGCTGCCCCTAGTCATAAGATTAGAAAGAGGGGAGGTGGAAAGCCCTTTAAACTCATCTTTTCCTCGTCATTCATTTTTCTTCTTTGACGGCACTCTATCCTATTAATAAATCAAACCCTTAATTAATTTCTTAACATATGTTTCATTTTTTTTTTAATTTAATTTTTTTTCAGGGTAATTTCTTTTATCGGAAGAGAGATTTTATTTCTAATTTAATACTTATTAGCTGACTTTTCGAAAAAAAAACTAAAATATATATTTTTTTTTCCTTATTTTCAAAGATTTGCTATGATTTAATGGACTAATGAGGATTTTAAATTGATTGTGAAGGTAAGGATGGGAAAGCTTATATTTTTCTATTTAATACGTTAGTATAAATGACGATTAACTGGTTTATACTTTATAAATGCTAACTATTGTATACTTTTAATTTTTAATTTCTTATTTTAAAATCCAAAAGTTTTTAATACAAGAAACTTCTATATTTTTAAGAGCGATAAAAAATATAATAGTTATGATTTAACATTTTTTTTGACGAACGGTTGAGAAAAAAAAATACCATATTGCATAAATTCATTGAATGTAAATGTAAATATATATATATATATATACCCGTGTGCATTATTTTTCTATTGCATATTTAGAAATTTTCAAATTCTCTCATTTATATAAATTTTATTTTAAACTTTATTTCAAAAACACAATTTAAATGCTTTTATATAATCAACATTTTAAAAATCGTTTACATTATGTTGTTATTTTAGAAAAGTTAAAAATTACTTTTGAAATGTTTGTATTTTAGAAAGAATAAGTGGATTTTTAATAGCATAAGTAACAAATCGAAAGCTGTTATTTACCATAAATTTAAATGTACCAAATTTTTCACACAAATATAATTTTTATGGACCTAATAAATTTTTGACATATGTGTATAAAAGTGGATTTTGAAGGATGGAACTGGATGTTTGGAAACCTACCTATTGACTGTATATTTAAATTTTTACCGATGTGAAAAAAAAAAAAAAAAAAAAAAAATCACTGAAAATAAAAAAAATAATAATAGTAATAAAAATAATGTCGTAATTTTAAAGTTTAAAATTATGGCAATTTGCGTCCAGCACTTTTTGGTGTAAAATTACAGTACCGTCGTAAAAGGTTTGGGCTGTAGGCACTGATGTAATTTTTTTTGCGGTATTCATATATATAACCATAGGATTTTTCCCTGTTGTATTCAAACTTACGTTTCCTGGGTAGGAGCTCGGAATGTTGTTATTGCGCTGTGAAATTCTGTTGGGTTAATGGTTACATGAATACAGACTAATTGATAGTTCAAATTATTTGATTATTTTCAAACGCAGAAAATAAAAATTAAAAAAACTTTTTATTTACCAGTTTTTAAATTACTTATGTACAAAACACAGGAGTCTAGTGAAACTTATTAAAATATATTTTACATATGTTTTATTTTGTAAGGAATTACCGTGTATATTTAATGACAAGGAATTTTAAATCAGAAAAAAACTTTTTATGGTTTGAAAAATGTTTCACACATTCCTGTTATCTCTCTCTATATAAAATCGTTTGTCTGAGCGAGTGAGAGCGTGATTGATTGATTGAGTGAGTGAGTGATTCGTCATCGCCCAGTCCAAAACTCCTAGACCTAGAGCGCATGGAATTTTGTGACATTGTTCCTTTTATTACGTAGACATTCCCTAAAAAGCGATCTTACAAAATTCGCCTCCAAGGGGGGAGGGGGGAGAAAGGAGGGCAAAACGTGATTTCACAGAACCCTTCATATCTAAAAAAAATATGTATATGTGTATATATGTATCAGTACAAAAACCCTTAACGGGTTAAAAGTTTGTGACGCAGCTACTTTATCGCTATAAGAATTTGAAATATGGGTCTTAAAAATAATGATATCAAATTTTAAGTGACGCTTTGCTATTGGTTAAAATATACATAGATTTTTCTTATTTGATCATTTGCTTTTTTCTTTTATTTATATTTACAATGCAAACATATTTTTAACTTCAAGATAAGACAAATATATAAAATATACTCACTGATGCTTTTTCATTTTGCATTTCCATTTCAAAATAACAGTTTTAAAAGGAATGATATCAAAATTCCAGTGACGCCTCAATGTCACTTTAAAAGATTTGTTTTTAGATTCCACTAAAATTACCTTTGTTTTGTCTAATAAAGTATATTTACACATTGAAACAGTGCTTTTAATTTTCAAGTATACTGTCAAATAATCACACTTTCACTGAGTTTGCATTATAAATTGAAATTATTTATTTCAATAAATTGATTTGTCTTTTGCGTCACGCTATCCAAAACTGCAAGTAAAATTTGTGCAAATGTTTTCTTTGCATCACACTATCTCTTTGCACAAACAAATTTTGACTTAGTTGGATACTATGATACAAAGTAACATTTACATAAATTTTACTCACAGTTTTGGATAGCGTGACGCAAAAGACAAATCAATTTATTGAAATAAATAATTTCAATTTATAATGCAAACTCAGTGAAAGTGTGATTATTTGACAGTATACTTGAAAATTAAAAGCACTGTTTCAATGTGTAAATATACTTTATTAGACAAAACAAAGGTAATTTTAGTGGAATCTAAAAACAAATCTTTTAAAGTGACATTGAGGCGTCACTGGAATTTTGATATCATTCCTTTTAAAACTGTTATTTTGAAATGGAAATGCAAAATGAAAAAGCATCAGTGAGTATATTTTATATATTTGTCTTATCTTGAAGTTAAAAATATGTTTGCATTGTAAATATAAATAAAAGAAAAAAGCAAATGATCAAATAAGAAAAATCTATGTATATTTTAACCAATAGCAAAGCGTCACTTAAAATTTGATATCATTATTTTTAAGACCCATATTTCAAATTCTTATAGCGATAAAGTAGCTGCGTCACAAACTTTTAACCCGTTAAGGGTTTTTGTACTGATATCATTACTTTTTAAGGGTTATTGATTAATTAATCAAAAGATTAAAACAAGTCTTTCTGGCTTGGGTACATGACACTTTGGTCCCACTAATTTTTTGCTATCTTTTAAATATATGAGGTTTTTTTTTTAGTATGATATCATATTTATTGATTGATATTACCTCATATTCAACCTTTGTTGAAAATGATGTAACAATAGGACACATGGAACAGAAAATTTATTATTTCAGATCGAATTTTGAATGATAAAGTGTATGAGTTAACACCGAAGATCTAAGCATTGTTAATTTATCAAAGTCCCCAAAATTTCAGTTTAAATAAAATACAAGGTTTTTAATATAAAACACTAATGCGACTCTTAATTATCACATTCAAATTCAGATAGCTCGAATACAAAATTTGTAGGAAATTGATGCTTTATCCAAGCATTTCCTAAATGTTAGTTTAATAATAAAAGAAGATACGAAGAACCTAAATAATGATCTCTGGATTTAATTTGTACAGATCTGCTAAACTTGAGTCATTTTCTTCTCTGTCAATCCGGATATATTTGTCAAACACAGGCAATAGTTATAATCACACAGAATTGGAAAAGCATTTTTCTTCCATCTTAATCCCTTACAATATTGTTAATTTTTTTTTTTTTTTTTTTATTAAAAGTGTCCCCCCCCCGTTTTTTTTTCAAATGCACTGAAACAAAACAGTGAAATTCTTTTTTACTGTCTGTGGAAGAGAAAATGTGTGAAACAAATTGCAAGGTGCTACTGAGATTTCAATGTGGGCAAGGGCGTTGTTTTTAGTCATAGGGAATAGGGACATAACATATTTTTTTGAAAAAACATAAGTTAAACATGAACTAAAAAGATAAGAAATTGTGCATCAACATTTTCTAAACCTTGACACATGCAATGTGCATATTTGATTAAATATTGGACTACTTACATTTTTTTCATTTTAAAAATAAAATCATTATAATTGAAAGAAAATTAATTTATGTACATGGTTAGCAATTTACGTACATGATTAACATAATTAAATATCCCGGACAAACAAACATACATTTTATTATTATTATAAATATAACACAGATTTTGAAATAAATTCCTCTTAGATTAATGATAAAAATTAAATCACAATCAAATCGAATGAAACATCTCTCTTTCTCTCCCACACACATACATATATATATATATATATTATATATAAATTAATTAATACAGTAGAGAGTCAAAAATCCGGACAGCTCGGGACCAGAGGTTGTGCTGATTTCAGGATTTCGGAGTCCATAAAAAATGATTTTCACTTTGAATAATAAAAACAGAATATTAATCAAACTAAACACATACTAGTGAATAATAACACTGAATATTAAATTACTAGGTACATAAGAATAATAATGAACATTAACAAAAATATATAATGAAAACAATAAGTAAAAATGAAAAAAAAAAAAAAAAAAAATTGTCAAACTTAGATAAAATCTGTTCACACGTAGCTAATTTTAAACCGAACTTGAACCTGCACAATTTATTTATTTTTTTATTTATTGTAAATAGTAGTAACACAAATTTATTTTTCTACAATCTTTATTGAGTTCTTCCTTAAAAATTATGCCTTCATCAAAAAGCATTTTAAAAAATTAGTTTGTTATTATTTACCTGATTGATATCATCATATCACAATAATCATTATTTTCTTTTGATGAATTTAATATACTGTCAATAATTTCATTAGCAGCAACTTGGACCTTGCAGTCTTACATATTATTATTTGGTTTTTCTTTTTTGTAATCATAAAATGCAAACATAAAATTATTATTTAAGATCTTTTTCAAAAATTCGGATTTGCAGTTTTGTAATTTATTAATAGTGAATTTCATTGTTTGTATCTGACAAGTTGTTGCGGATTTCAGACTTCGGCAGATTTCTGGCTCTTTACTGTTTATAAATTTAAAAACTTCATAAATGATCACACGCTTATGCGTATGAAAAAATAGTCTATGATAGTTGCAAGTTAATAATTAGTTCATTGAAAGAAATAGCATTCTGTCACTAAAAGCAAATTACATTTAATATCCTAAGGTTTTCTTTCTTTCTTTTTCCTTTTTTAAAAGAAAATTATCTGTATTTTATTATTTTTAAATTAATTGAGACTTTTTAAAAATCAAATTACATCGATTAAAGTAAGTTAAATCTAAATTATATATTAAAAAAAAAAAAAAAAAAAAAAAAAAAAAAAGGGCAATAGCAATAGCAATAAAAAAATAAAAAATAATAATTAAATATATTAAATTTTCATTTAAAAAATCAGAACAAAATTCCCTGAATCTCAATGGCTAGGGAGCAATCATAATGTTGAAAATTTATATATTTACCTATAAGATATTTCTTATTAAAGATATTCTAAGAGCATTTCAATTTGTCTGTATCAACAAATATGCTATCATACTAAAAAACTCATATATTTAAAAGATAGCAAAAAATTAGTGGGACCAAAACGACAAAACCGAAGTGTCCTCCTTCGTTCTGGCTTGTAGGAAGGGTGGGTTCATTTTAAGGTTGAGTATAAGGAAGTATTGTAGTAATCCCGATTTGTGAAATGGATTTTGTATCTTGCACAGCTCAAAAACGAATGATCGTAAAATGTTGCAAATTTATATTTGTGACGGTCCTGATGTCTAGTTATACATATGCAACAATGGTCTTAAAATGAGTTTCCATTTCAGAAATATCATTGACTTAACATGAATTTTCATAGCATCTGTATGTACGTATGTGTGTATCTTGAATAACTCAAAAACAGTTGGTCGTAGAATATTGCAAATTGGTATATGGGTTTGTTATAACAAAGGTTTGTGCACCTCCCTTTTTCATCTTTCAAAGACCCCGTAATGATATTATTATGAAAGTTGTCATCATGTTTGCATGTAGAAGGTAAATCTTAAAGACAAACCGCAACAATTAGCTTGTTCCCCTAACTTATTGTGCATCTTAAATTACTTAAAGTGATTTTACGTATTTCAAAGATACTGTAGCATTTTATAGATATAGATTACGTATTTTATAGAATTATTAAATACAGGCTTACGGACTATTATATTTTTTGTCTGTAAACAAGCATTGTCAAGCACGTAGAAACGATCCATTTTTAAGTTTTACTTACAATATTTGTATATTATTTGTGTCAAGTTTACAGATTGAGAGTCTCTGTACTCCTTAAAAAATTTATTTTATACATCTGGAATATTTTAAGAAATGAAAAAAAAAAAAATCTTAGTTATGCATTTAAACGTTTAAGAAAGAAAGGGGTGAATAATGTTTCATGAACTTGGCCATTGAGTTTTATATTGTCTGATATGTATAAAATCCTGTTAAACAATTTAAACTTTCTATAATACAGTTTCATTCAAATTATTTCAAATGAATAAAAAAAGTCTCAAAAGCAGGGATAATACTTATCCTGATTTTCCTGAATTCTTAAAAAATTTCCTGAAATATCTTTAAATATCATTAGTTATCCTAAAATTCTTGAATTTTTCGGCTATTATACTACATATTGACATTTAAACCACCCAAATTATGCAATCAAAAGACATACTGTCACACTTTTCTGTGATCATTAGATAAATAATAAATTTAAAATTTTGTAAGCAACTTTGATGCTGCATCACTGTAGTCATGCATTTCTTTCTTTTTTTCTTTTTTCCAGGGTTGTGTTTCTTCCAGGACAGTGGTAGAAACTGGAAAAAACTGGAAGAAATTGAAGAAACCAACCAGAAGACAAAACAGATGTTTAAAATTAAAATTTATGAACTATATAAACTCAAAGCATAAATATAATGTCAAATCTAAACTATAATCCAATTAATATTAAAAATATTTTTAGAAAAATAAGTTGTTTGAAAACAAACACTAAATATATACAGGTGATGGGTTTTTACTTTTTAATGCTAATATTTTTAGAAGTTTTTGCATAGATACTATCTCATATTATTATACGTTCAAACAGTGCAAGTGATAATAATTATGGAATTTTTAGCCATAATATTTGCATATAATAGGTACCTGTATAATGTAAATAAACATATTTAAAAAATACAAAAAAAAAAAAAATACTTTTGAAAGTTCAGAAATAATATTCATCACTGATTAATTTTGTTAAACATTGATGTAATAGTGGTTTGTTCTAAGTGCTAGTCTGCATGAATTGCAGCAGGGTTGGCCAATTTTTGCCGAAGTGGAAAAAACCATGGTAAAAACCGTGGAAAAAACCACCCCGGAAAAAATAGTTTTTGCCACAATTTTTGCCAGTGGCAAAAATTACCAGTATTTCAAGCAGGGTTTTAAGGATTTTAATATTTAAATCATAATTTTAACAAATTAAAACCAGAGATCATGAATCCATCATTAAAATAATGCATTCTAAAATTTCTTTAAACTGAAATTTTTAACCTCAACAATTAACAATTTTTTTCATTTTTAAAAATATTTAAATTACCTATCTAAAAAATATTCTTCAATAATTAATTACTAGAATATTTGTGTTTTTCAGTGTATTACATATTTTTGTTTACAGTGGGGAAAAGTCAAATATTGAGTCAATTATTGACTCAGCTGTTCTAAAATTTGCCAGTCAGTCACTGATCATGCATTTTTTGGAATTGAAATGTAAATTGCAAGTAAACTCTCTCTCTCTCTCTCTGAATATGTCTTACTTAAGATTTTTTTTACTTCAATAAAATAAAAATATAATTTTGTAGTTTTGTTTTTATGGTTATGTTCAGGGACTGACAAAGTTTCAATATCTTAGGAGCCAGAAATAGTGAATTATTTCTATGACAATACCCACAGCAAAAATTAATAATATTTCATAATTGTATAATTAATGCAGGTCATTCACATATTATTTTACATTGAATAAATGAACTATTCAGTTAAAAATTTGAACTAAGGAAATTAAAAAAAAAAACTATTTTTTATTTATAAAGATAAAAACAAACTATTGGGGGGAAAAATCCACAGAAATAAATATTATTTTTACCTTTAATATAATCAAATATATTGAGAGTGTTTAAGTTTTGGCTTTAAAATACTATTTGTCTATTAATTTTTCAGGACAGAATTCCTTTAAAGAGAATCCATTTGATAAATATCATACTATTTAAGTTTTCTCGTTGTAAATTCGAACATAGTTTGCTTTAGATAGTGTTTATTTTATTGAATCTTGTTTAACAAAGATGTTGACATGGAAAGTACTAGTATAGCAGTAAGAAGATTTATCAAATATGGGAATTTATCTTTCATGGAAAAACATCTTTCAAAAACAGAAATAATTGTTAAATTTTTCAGAAAACATTAAACTCATACTATTCATTCAATACATCAGCAATGTCATCTTTTATACCAAGACAAGAAGGTGGGAGGAAAAACAAAAATATACATAAAAAATATTGTAAATGCACAAAAATTTTTTTGTCAGTCTGCCGTAACTGGTCACCAATGGATATTTATAGTCACCCTGGCACCCGGAATTTGTCGGACACTGGTTATATATATTATATTAATTAATTAATTATAATTACTTTTTAAATTAAAAAATCTTCAAACATTTTTTTCATTGAGGTGCCAAAGTGTAAAGGGTGAAAATTCAAAGGGATTGTGTTGTTTTCCACTTTTCCTAATTTTTTTCCATTTTTGCCAATTTTTTCCACTTTTTGCCGCTGTCCTGGCAAAAACCCAACCCTGAATTGCAGGATAATAAATACAAGAATGTTACCCCCCCCCCCCCCCTTTTCCAACTGTGTTTCAAAGCAAGGATTAAGATAAAAATTTGGTTTAAAAAAAAAGTAAAAATGTTAGAAAGGTGAATTTTTTTGAAATATGAGATGTAAATTTCTTTTACATTAAAAAATCAATTATGGATTAGAAGGATTTGCAGATTATAAATCTGTGGATTACAGGGAGTTGACTATACCGTATATGACTATAAAGAAAAAGTTTTTGATGACATTTTGTAATACAGTATTGACTACTGGTTCTTTTAATTAACTGGATGTTTGTTAAAAACTGCTTTATCAGAAAATATAAGAAAGTGATCCAAATCCAAACTATTATTTATTATCAGTTAAAGAAATAAAATTGTCTAAATTATAAAACTTTACACTGTTTAAATTGAAATTGATTTTTTTTTTTTTTTTTTTTTTTTTAACTGGATTTTGAGTATTTTAGAACGTAATCATCAGATAATGAAGATCACTATGGTAAAAATATCCATAATTATTAATTAAATATGTTACTAAATTTTTATAGGTATAATTTTAAAGTTACTTAAAGTTGTTTATAAGACAAATGCATCCATTGTATCTTACATATCTGCAATTTATAACATAAATTTTTAAGAAAAACAGTTTCTTCCATTCTTCCACTTGGAAGAAACTTGCCAACCCTGCTTTTTTCTGATGAGGATATAAGTTTTTTTTTTTTTTTTTTTTTTTTTTTTTTGAGTACAAAAAACAATTACTAATTTATTAATTATTATTTTTTTAATTTATGATGCTTGCTTTACAAAATTTATCATTTTTTAGCACTCATTTTTAGGTGCATTGGACTGTGATTGCATTGATGGGGTGATATACACAAATTAAGAAATTTGATGTTTTTCTCTCTTTAAATAAACTAACTCTTTTTGCCCATGCACAGTAGATTCCTGATTCCAGGATATCTATTCTCTGAATCGATGGATATATACACCATTCTCAAATAATGACAATCGTTAAGTTCCACTTTTATCGACTCCTTTTATTAATGAAATAAAATAAACCTTCCATGAATTTAAAGTGCCCAAATCATCTTTCATTAAAATGCATATACCATGAATTATATAAAAATTCATGAAAAAAATAATAATAAACATAAAAATCCCAATAGCAGTATTTTCTGAACCTATCTGCAGCAAAATAAAATTTATCTTCAAACCATGAAGGCAGATAAGAAATCATAGCAATTCATAAAATATTTAATTCAAATCCTCATCAAATTCCTTTTCACTGTCCTCAATTTCATCTTTATTATGCGTTAATAATCGAGACTTCCGAAACAAAAACGAGACTGATGTTGATTTTCTCGTTGTTCGCGATAGATACCCCGCAGGATATACAAAGTCAAGGGTTTTTTTTATAGATTACCTGCAGGTTATATTATACACAAAATTACGGTAATTAAAATAATTTCATGAGTAAGACATCATTTGAAAGCTTTGTTGATTTGAAATTGAACAATAGATTACAGAAATTTCTACCACCAGATGGCGCTGCAATATTTTAAAATTTCAATATTTCAAATTCTAATTATGATTAAATTATTTTTAATACATTATTCGAATGATATTTTAAAGTACTTCCATATTATCGAAAGTGGAATTCAAGATTTCACCTGATTTACACATTTAAAGATTTCCTGATTAGGTTTTCTTTGGTATCTAAGTTACTAATTAAAATAATTTCATAAGTAATACATCATTTGAAAGCTTTGTTGATTTAGAATTGAACAATAAATTACAGAAATTTCTACCACCAGATGGTGCTGTAATATTTTAAAATTTCAATATTTAAAATTCTAATGAGCAAGGAAGGTGTTGTAAGTTATAAAACGGGGATAAGGCGCCATCGAGCAGAAATTTGCTCAAAGTCATAAATTTGAAGGATCATAACATGGTGAGCGAACAGGCTGTTTCATGTAGTGAAATGGGGCTTTATGAAACCCCCACCGAGCGGGAGTTTCATAAAGTCGGATTTTTCAAGGATCGCGAGCCAGCTGGTCGCCGAAAGCGGCTAGTATAAAATAAATATCACTCATTAACACATTTCTTTCAATAATGCATAAGATTAATGAAATTCTCACAACTACTCTGTATTGGCCGAATACTTAGCACAAAGTACAGCTCTAGTTTTAGCCCCCCCCTCTCTTTTTATCATCTGATTTATTAATTAGAGCTGCATCAAGTACTTGATATGTACTTTGCACTCAGCTAATCTGCTGAGTACTCTATATGCAGTCAAATTTTGACCAAGTACTTGGCCAATACTAAGTAGCTGTAAGAATTTCATTATTTTTATGCACTAAATTGAAAAGAAAAAAATTAGTAATAGTGTTTATCGATAATATAAAACTAAAAATTTATAAAAATATGTAATTAAACTTTAAACAGGAAACAGGTGAATAGATTGCCACTAAATGTAAATATTAAATATTTTAAACTAAATACATGAAAAAACCTTTACTGACTTCGTTGCCTGCCGTTAAACTTTTCCACCGGGTTCCCGGTTCTCGTCAGACGGCCTCCTCTGTGCGTGACTTGGACTGTTGTGATGGTTTTTACTTTTCTAAACATGGCGCCACATTCTGTCCGGAGCTACTGAGCCGCTGTCATTGCAAGTGTTCCTATTGGTTGCTATCTCAATGGATTCGCAGTACATTGCATAGTTATAATCCTCATAATTGGCTATTTTAGCTGTTTGTTCAAAATTTATATTAATATCTTCTTTGTAAAATGTTTTGGCCAAGGCTGTATTCTGACTTCCTGTTTTGATATCTTTTATGTGTTCTTTTATTCTTGTTTTAATTTTTCTCTTGGTTACACCGATGTACGAACCTGATTGGTTGTTTTGGTTGGTGTAAGGTATTTTGTAGACTCCCGCGGTTTCAAGAGGGAAAAGGTTTTTTCATGTATTTAGTTTAGTAATTCAACACTTCGTTTTAAATTAATAAAGTTTAAAATTAAATACCTTACACCGATTGTGTGGAACGGTAATTTTAAAGGTTTTAAATGCTTTTAATGTAAAATTAAATATTTTATTTATTTTTAATTAAGTGTTTATCAGAATGATAAATCACCAACATCCCTTTACACGCCTGCTATTAGATGGAAATAATAATCACTTCAACTTTTCCCTTCAAAACAGGTGAAAGGTGTACACTGTAAAGTGAACATTTTTCTTGGATTTTAGTGTAACGTAAAACGCATCCATCAATCAATCGAACCGTTCTCGGCTATTGGCTAATTTTTCACTTTTCATCTCAATGTATTAATACGCCAGAGAACAAATCGTAAAAAAAAAAAAAAAAAAAAACTATAGCACATTAAGGGCCGTATTCACCAACTTCTTAACACTCTGATTAAATCTCGCATCAGCGGTAATCACTCGATCATACGAAAATCGGTATTCTCCAACGAAAATTCGCAGTTCACCGGCTACTTTAACACTTCTTTTTTGATCCTCGAATATGGGAGAATTAACAGAGATAATTCTCGGATCTTTTCGTAACACATGCGTACTACGCAGCTTAGCTTCGTAAATATTGAACATGAAAGAAATATAAATTTTGTTTTATTAGCAGCAAATTGCTTTTAAAATCCTTTTGATGATTTTTTTTATATTTTAATCTTGAAACACAGTCTTTAAATACCTGATTTTGAACAAGAGTTTGATTAAAAAATATGCTATAATTATTTAATGATACACATTTATCATTGTGTTTTTACTTAATTAAAATTGAATTAAGTTAATATTATTTCTGACGACATTATACTCTGTTCTGTCATGTCAAATAAAATTTTGCTGATTAAGCGATTTTTGCTATCAATAAAGATATATATCTTCTCCTTCATTTCCATGAGCTTAATCGTTAAAGATTAATTCACAAATTGATTTATTTTAATGGGTAGCATAGCAGAAATTTTAAACTTTTCAATTTTAACCAAATATTTTTCATATGATGATATAACTATAATGTATGAAAAATGCACCAAATTATTTTTTGTTGAATGAAGTTTGTAAAGTAGCACCTTAAATTACAAATGTGTGCAATAATAATATAGTGTCGAATTATCGTGCTTTTTTTTTCTGCCTGATGAAAGGTTGTACTTCGACGGAAACAATTGTTGCGTGTTTCATAATTTATGGTTTTAGCTTATAAAGTTTTCATTAATTTATATATTTTTCCCAATTTCTCATAAAATTATTTAATAAACTTGTATATTTTTTAACCTTTTTATTAATTACTACTTAGAAATGTACCCGAAATAACTACTGAAAACTGGTAAATAAATGAAACAAGGGAAAAGCTATCTTCATTTGATTGTTTTAGTTTAAAACTTATTCCAAGCCAAATTTTTAAGTAATCTAATGAGCTAACTAAAATAAAGAAAAATTAATTAAAGTTATTTAAAAATATTTTCAATTAAAAAAAATCACTAATTTTTGAAGACTGCTTGATATAGCGTATGTAATTGGTCTACAGTCAGGGGCATTGCTTGTGTGTGTGTTGGGGGGGGGGAGCGTAGTTCGGAGAAATTTTTTCTTTTATTCATAACAATCAAAATTTTAAATCGTAGCGTAAACAGTTGGCGTCTGCGTGATTATTCTTTAAAAAAATGTTCTACAGTAAAATTGATTCTTAATCCGTGCGTAAACAAGAGCAAATCGTGTTTTTCGCTGTGCCAATTTGCTTTTTACCCTTTCTAATCTTCAAATCCGATTGATTAGTTAATCAGAGATGTGAGTTGGAAATAGACGAAAAGTCTGAAAGTATCAGCAAAACTCAAAAATAATTTAATTTTAGTAGTAAAAGAAGAAACAGATACACAAAATCATACTTTCTATAAGCCAAAACTGGAAAAATATATGAAAATAAATTATTTAGAAACAGTCAAAAGAAAGAAAATTGAACAAAAATAAGAATATTTAGAAGCAAAAACCTGAAAATTGTTTTTAAAAATTAAGAAAAGTCTGAAAGTCCTCATCCCTGGTTAATTGAAGCCGAACGGTGAATCCGAACATCTATCTTCGTTTTTGGCCAATCAAAACGAAGCTTTTCTTTCTCTCCCAGTTAATCCATGGATCACGCAATCGGCTGATGGTGAATACCGTAGGAATTTAATCCAGTGTTAGCTTTGATTCTCGGATTTTCTGATCCATTGTTTAATCCTCGATCAATGAAGTTTGGTGAATACGACCCTAAGTGTTTATATTGTAGATATTAAATAAAGGATTTTATATTATATTTCAGGTAAGAAATATTATTTTAATAGTTTTATTATATTTTTTTTCTGTGTTGTAAATATACGATCCAATTTCAATTTTTGTTTACAATATTTGTGTCCAGTTGTAGATTAAAAGTTGCCGTAATCTTTGAAAAAATTATTTATTTTATACATCTGAAATATTTTAAGAAAAAATTAGTTTAGCATGCATTTAAACGTCCATGAAAGAAAGGGGCGAGTTATGTTTCATGAACTTGGCCATAGAGTATTATATTCTGATTTGTATAAAATCCTGTTAAGCAATTTAAACTTTCTATTACAGTTTAATTCAGATTATTTTAAATGAATTAAAAAAGTCTCACAATCAGAGATATCCTGATTTTTCTGAATTCTTAAAAAATTTCCTGAAATATCTTTAAATATCATTAGTTATCCTAAAATTCTTAAAATTTTCCTGCTATTATGCTACGTATTGACATTTAAACCACCCAAATTACACAATCAAAAGCCAAACTGGCTCCATACTGTCACACTTTTCTGTGATCATTAGATAAATAATACTAATTAGATAATAACTCCTTTTGCCCAAGTACAGTAGAATCCTGATTTTAGGGCATCTCTGAATCGATGGAGATATCCACCAACCGCAAATAATGACAGTCGTTAATTTCAACTTTTACCGACTCCTTTTGCTTATGGGTGATTGCCAATCTAAAGGGTAGAAAACGAAGACTAATTTGAAAAAATAAAAATTTTACCAAAAAAATTTGAAAAAATTCCTTAATTCCTTTTTGACAAATATGAATCTAAATTACTTGATGAGCTATCTCGTTAGCTATTTTTTGGTTTTTAATTAATTAATTTCAAAATTAATGTGTCAACGGAGCGGACATCACTGACCACGGAGTGGACACTTATAAATATCCAAACCTGGAAGTTATTTTGCAGCTGTATCTTTTCATCCTTATTGTTTTACTTGTGTTTTAGAAAATAATCAACAAATATTTTTACTTTAATTCTTTTGAAAAATGAAAATAACAGGAAAATAATTGTTGGTTCCGCATATTCTTTCTTTCTTTTTTTTTTTTTTTTTTTATGTGATTGATCTAATATGTTGAAGACACTTGTATTTTCTTGCTATTTTTCCTGTTAAAACTTCGAAGATTTCTTTAAGTTTCTTCTTTGATTTTGCGCCTTTAAAACTTTCTTTTATTGGCTTTTTTATTACCTCGCCAAAAATAATACATTTCTCAATTTCTTTTGAATTTGCTTCTGTGATAATTTTTTTCACTTTTCTCTTGGGTTTTTCAGAATCAGTAGTATTATTTTTTGACTTCACATCCTTAGATCTTTGCACATGCTTTTTGTGTTTTTCAAGCTTCCTAACCAATTTTTTGTTTTCTTCACAAAGCCTTTCACTGTTCTTTTTCGACCTTTTTCTTCCACTTTCTAGTCTGCTAGATGATGATACAGATGGTTTTGTTTTCAGAGATGGATTAATTTGAGGTAGTGTGATGTTTATGGCTGCTGAACGAGGTGTCTCAGGAGGTGTAACATCTCTGAGATGTTCTTCAAAGATTATTCTGTTTCTTCAATCTCTCCCTTTGATTTGTGTTTTGGTTCTTCCATTTTTTCCTAACACTTCATTTCATTTGTTCAAACATTTTAACTACAGTATTCTTCCTTCTGTGATATATTTATCTTTCTTTAGCTTTTCCTTCTTCATGTCTTGCGGGATCATTTCTTATGCTCTTATTATACACAAAGATGTTTCACGCGACTTTTATTTCATCCAATTTTTGCTCCAATTTTCGAAAGCTGTAAACCGAAAGAAGGTTACAATAGTTGAATCAAAAATTGTTCGAAAAACTGGTTTACACAGTGTACAGTACATGTCAAGGCACACCTATTTATTTCTGTTTTAACGGGGACGACATGGGAGAGCGAAGAGAAAAACGGTGAATGAATTCCCGTCGGCGCTGTCATTTCTCGGTACATAAAGAGCTTTCTTCTCACTGGTTTATCACAGTCTGACTTGCCAGAAAAAATTGATCGTATTCCCAATTCCTATTACACTGGGCATTGACGTGATTTGACCCAAATTTACAATTATCTCAAAAGTTGTGTGAAAACGTGTTGTGTGTAATAGGAGCATTAGTCTGTCTCCTGCTCTCTGCATACTTTTTCTTTTTTGTTCTTTACGTTTTTCTGTAGTTTGGCTGGGAAGTTTCCTTTTCTTGTTATTTTTCTTATCTTTTTGATTTTCAACTCCACCTAATTTTCTTTTTGACTGAGTTTGAGCGAAGGTTTGTGCACATTTGTTTGTCCTGCATTGGGTTACATGCGAATTTCCATTTTTCTTGAACAGCATAATAAATTTCTGCAAAGAAAATAAATATATATTTTAAGTATTGTTTATATATATATATATATATATATATAAAGTTATTCAATTAATAAAAATACAAAACAATTTTAGTTTTGCTGTAAAACAAAAATATTTTTATTTATTTTTTCTTCTGAAACTAAATTTAATTATATTTTTGCAATTATTTTTCTAAAGTGTTATGTCACCTTTTCTACATTTTACCTTTAAAATTAAAAAGAAAAAATAAATAAAAATAAATAAATAAAGGACATATAGTATACATCATTCTTTTGCATTACTCTGTAAACAACTCTCATAAAACTGTTCTTAAAATTATATTAATACGAATTCTGTTGTTACATTTAAACCATGAAGAGAAATGCTTAAGAGTTCAGTAAAAAATAGCAAATACTGTTTTAAAGACGTTGAAATGACATTTCTAGAAAATCACGAATAAAAATATTAAAGTTAGGGGGAAAATATATTTCCATTGCACCTTAAGCAATCAGTAGGCTAACAAAAAAAAAAAAAATAAATAAATAAATAAATAAATAAAGGGATAAAATTTATTTATCAAATTTATTTAGATTATTTTTCAAATGTATCTATTTTTAAGATTAATTTTGAAAGTATCCACTCCGTGGAAAGAAGTGTCCACTTCGTGATCAAATGATGTCCACGGAGTGGAAGTCCACGGAGTGGACAGAATGTCTGATTTTGAATTTTAAGGAACAAAGCAACAACGTCAGGAACAATTTAACTTTAGTGTTGAATTAAGTCTTATAATCATTAATTGTAATAATAATTAGATAATAAATAATCCTTATAATTATTTGTATACTTCTGACCACGGAGTGGACTGATGAGATAGCCAAACAGAGGTATCACAGATGAAATCTATTTTAACAGAACGAAATAAAGCATTGAGTTCAGCACATGTAGGTAAAAACAAAGATGGCTTCCCCCTCTTTCTTCTCAGTTACACACTGGTGACAGGCAGTGCCATCTACTGAACTTTATGGGAAATTAAATAGTTGTCCACGGAGTGGACGCATTTTATTAGGGACATTTGTTATAAATTAATTAAAAAAACAAGATTCATTTTATAACTCTAAAATTTAATAAATATATTTTTAAGGATAATTATGTCCTGCTTAAATCAAAATGTAACTAAAAAACATTAATATTAAGCTTGAAAATAATGCTATATTCTGCAGACTTCCCTTGGGGACAGTACACGGAGTGGACATTCCAGGTTTTATCGATCGAGTTCTAAGAAAAATAAATAACATTAAAAACTTTTATAATAATATTCAACTAGAGAAAATCGTAAGAAATAGCCTAGTTGTAAATTTTTTTCTGATTGAAAATATTTTCTATTTTTGAGGGCTAAGGGACATGGTTTCTACCCCTTATGTTGGCAATGACCCTTATAAAATAAGCCTTCCCTCATGAAATTAAAATGCCTAAACCATCTTTCATTAAAATATGTATACTTGTATACCATGAATCATAAAATAATTCGTGATAAAAATAATAATCAACTTAAAAATTCCAACAACAATTTTCTGAACCTATCTGCAGCAAAATAAAATTTATCTTCAAACCATGAAGGCTGAACCAAGTCTCGTATCTCTAGAAATAATATCAATTCATAAAATATTTAATTTGTAGATGCAAATTTTACATAAATTAAGACTATACAACCAATGTAGTAATCTAGAGATATAATGCAAGTGTATTTTTAAGCCTAAACATTTCTTTTTGTTAAATTCATCTACAGAGCTTTAAACAATCTGCTGCACCCGATGCCATGCTACACCGTTACTAAAAAGCTTTAAGTAACTTTAAGATCATTTTTAGTGTTGCACCGAGTAGCCATGTATCAAATACCGAGTAGTTGTAAGAAAGAATAATTGACGTACATATGAAGAATTTAGCACATCTTGAAATTAAAAAAAGACCTTTTGGACATAAAATTAAGTTAAATGGCAAACATCATGTTTTCATGAAATGTTTCAGAACTTTTGTAGTGCATATACACAATTAGGTTCATCGTTATATTTGATACTTCCAGCTTAGTGGATACAATGGATGCATTTATCTTATAAACAACTTTAAGTAACTTCAAAATTATACCTATAAAAATTTAATAACATATTTAATTAATAATTATGGATATTTTTATCATAGTGATCTTCGTTATCTGATGATTACGTTCTAAAATACTCAAAATCCAGTTAAAAAAAAAAAAAAATCAATTTCCATTTAAACAGTGTAAAGTTTTATAATTTAGACAATTTTATTTCTTTAACTGATAATAAATAATAGTTTGGATTTGGATCACTTTCTTATATTTTCTGATAAAGCAGTTTTTAACAAACATCCAGTTAATTAAAAGAACCAGTAGTCAATACTGTATTACAAAATGTCATCAAAAACTTTTTCTTTATAGTCATATACGGTATAGTCAACTCCCTGTAATCCACAGATCTATAATCTGCAAATCCTTCTAATCCATAATTGATTTTTTAATGTAAAAGAAATTTACATCTCATATTTAAAAAAAATTCACCTTTCTCACCTTTTTACTTTTTTTTTTTTTTAAACCAAATTTTTATCTTAATCCTTGCTTTGAAACAAAATTGGATAGGGGGGGGGAAGGGGGGTAACATTCTTGTATTTATTATCCTGCAATTCATGCAGACTAGCACTTAAAACAAACCACTATTACATCAATGTTTAACAAAATTAATCAGTGATGAATATTATTTCTGAACTTTCAAAAGTATTTTGTAAATATGTTTTGTAAATATGTTTTGTAAATATGTATTTTTTAAATATGTTTATTTATATTATACAGGTACCTATTATTTGAATATGCTTGAATTATTTATCATCATATATGAATGAGATAGATTAGTTTTATTAATATTGAAGAAATATTTTATTCTAAAATTTATTAGAAATCGTCTTTCCATTTTTATGTCTATTTATGAATTAATAATAACTGACTTTGTATCTGCAAAAGAAAACTGTAAACAAAGGCAATGATCTCTAATCTGCAAATTCCTATAATCCGCATAACCTGTGGACAAAACTTTTGAGAGTTAGAGGGAGTTGACCGTAAAATAAATGAAAAGTTTTTTAGTAGTTCAATACTGCACTTTATTTTTCAACTTAAAGTAAATACAAACTACGGATTTTTTTTTTTTTTTTTTTTTTTTAAACCCTAGATAACTTGCAGGAAAGTTTAAAAGTAGGTATATTACTTATTGATGCAGTTCATTGGATACCAGCTTTGAGTTTATGCAAAAAATTGTATCCTTAAAAAAAAAAAAAAAAAAAAAATGCAAATATTATGGCTAAAAATTCCATAATTATTATCACTTGCACAGTTTGAACGTATAATAATCAGTTCAAAAAACCCTTAACGGCTTAAAAGTTTGTGACGCCGCTACTGTATGGCTATAAGAATTTGAAATATGAGTCTTAAAAATAATGATATAAAATTTTAAGTGACGCTTTGCAATTAGTTAAAGTATACATAGATTTTCATATTTCATCATTTACTTTTATCTTTTATTTATATTTATAATGCAAACGTAATATTTTTAACTTCAAGATCAGACAGATATATAAAATACACTCACTGATGCTTTTTCATTCGCATTTCAAATTCAAAATAACAGTTTTAAAAGGAATTATATAAAAATTCCAGTGGCGCCTCGGTGTTATTTTAAAAGATATGTTTTTAGATTCCATTAAAATTACTTTTGTTTTGTCTAATAAAGTATATTTACACATTTGAACAGTGCTTTTAATTTTCAAATATACTGTCAAATAATTATACTTTCACTGAGTTTGCATTATAAAGTAAAATTATTTATTTCAATAAATTGATTTATCTTTTGCATCACGCTATCCAAAACATAGTATCATAGTATCCAACTAAGTGAAAATTTGCTCAAATAGGTAGTGTGACGTAAAGAAAACATTTAAACAAATTTTACTTGCAGTTTTGGATAGCGTGACGCAAAAGATAAATCAATTTATTGAAATAAATAATTTTACTTTATAATGCAAACTCAGTGAAAGTATAATTATTTGACAGTATATTTGAAAATTAAAAGCACTGTTCAAATGTGTAAATATACTTTATTAGACAAAACAAAAGTAATTTTAATGGAATCTAAAAACATATCTTTTAAAATAACACCGAGGCGCCACTGGAATTTTTATATAATTCCTTTTAAAACTGTTATTTTGAATTTGAAATGCGAATGAAAAAGCATCAGTGAGTGTATTTTATATATCTGTCTGATCTTGAAGTTAAAAATATTACGTTTGCATTATAAATATAAATAAAAGATAAAAGTAAATGATGAAATATGAAAATCTATGTATACTTTAACTAATTGCAAAGCGTCACTTAAAATTTTATATCATTATTTTTAAGACTCATATTTCAAATTCTTATAGCCATACAGTAGCGGCGTCACAAACTTTTAAGCCGTTAAGGGTTTTTTGAACTGATATCATTACTTTTTAGTGGTTATTGATCAAAAAATTAAAATAAGTCCTTCTGGCTCCTAGGAAGGGTAAACTAATTTATCTTTTCTTATGAAGTTGCCACCATTTTTTTTTTCAAAATGGCAGCTACAATTTATTAATGGACTTAGTGGATTTATTAATGAAGGCTTGTATATGTGGAGTTTTAAGCAAATCGGTTCATAAAACCTTTCTAATGTAAATTTGAAATTTTCAGTGTGCTAGCACAGGGAAACAAGAGGGTAGATTAAGTTGGCAAATTAACATATCAAATACATTTCTAAGATAAATCTACATTACAAATTTAGTGTGAATTAATTCAGTATTTCAAACGTTATCATACTGACAAATTTTCAAGTAGCCTGCCACTTGGAAACAAAATGGAGAAGCTTCCCACTAGAAAAATTTATTTACTGGGATTCTCAAACTCTTTAAAAATAAATAAATAAAAAATAAATAAATAAAATAAGAAAGAAAGAAAGAAAAATAAGTGGATAATTTCAAATTTAAGTTAGAATTACGTAATTTACAGTTTGCAAGTTTCTTTTTAGAGGATTACAAATTAAACAATTACAAAAAAAAAAAAAAAAAGTAAATGTTAAAAATGGAAATTTGTATACTTTGTTTCTCCTTTTGAGGCTAAGTATGCTCCAATATTCACAATTTAAATTTTCATCAAAATTGCAGGTAAAAATTACTTCATATATATTTTCATATAAAACGTTTGGGTTAAAAATAGACAAAATATAAATTAAGCTTTACATTTCTATAATTTTAAAAATAAGATAAAATCACCTAGAAAATTTTTTTATGGAAAATATAAGTTAAGCTTTAAAAAAAAATGAAATTTCTGCGTAAAAATTCTATTTCGTAAATGTATTTAAAACTACAATAAACAAAAAACCCTCCTTTGATTTTAAATAATTACTTTTACATGTTTCGAAGCAATTAAAAGTTTTTTCTTTCTTTCTTTTTTTTTAAGAAAAATAAATAAATGTAGTGGCGCCATCTAGTAGTTTATATTAATATCATATACATATATATTTAACTTTTTTTATTATTATTTTTTTCCCTTAAAAGAAAAAGAAAAAAAAAACTTGTTTGGAAACAGATGGGTTTCAAAGTAAAGATGTTAATTATTTATTTTGACGTGTTTTTTAATAATTGCTATTTGACATATTTTTCATGAATTTTAATAAAATTCATGAAATAGTGTTATTTCTAATAAACACTGTTTTATCCCCTAGTCATTATTGCTTTAAATAATAATAATAAAAATTTGATTATGTTAATATTTAAAATATGTATCATTTTAAAGTCTGAAAAATAAATAAATGAATAAACTCTAACTGTATTTTCAAAAGAGATTTTTAATTTTTTAAAAAAAAAATATATATATATGTATTTACGGAAGTGTATATTTTAAATAAATAACGATAGATGGCGCCAAAACTCTATTTGCTGTTTTTTTCCATTCCGGACGCGGAATGATACATGGATTTGAATCGCAAATCATTGAGCTATTATAAAATCGATGTTCATGAATGATTAAAAATTTTTTCGCTTTAAATAATTGTAAATTCATCATCATTATGATAAAATGGAATATCTAAAATTACAAAATACTTCCTTATTTAAAATATTATCTAAATATTTTTTTGACTAAATATGAAATTTTGAAATCAAAAATATTTTTTTCATAACAGAAGAGAAAATATATTTAAGTGAATTTAACTTAGTATATATACAATAAATATTTTAAACATGTAATAAAGTACTTTTGCGTTAAAAAAAAAATCTAAATAATTCATTGGCTGCATTGAAGTCGGTCAATCAACCAGCCCACATACCTCAGAAGAAAGAACCTCATAACAGCGTTTTCACCCGGAGAAACACATGTAATTGGCGGAGTAATATAGTTCCATATTTAAAGCGATTTATATAAAAAACAAGAGTTTTCCTGAAAAAAACGAAAACGTTACTAGATTCAGAAAGATCTTATTAACAACATATATTAATTATATGAAAATCCTTCGAGCCGTTTTAGAGATATTTTTTCATGAATTTAGTTCATTACATCCTTACACCTCACATTTTTCCTTTTTGGCTTTAAATTGAGATTCAGATCTCAAAACATATTGCACGTAGAAATGTAAAATTTTCAGGATAGATTAAGACCGAAGATAAAAGACCATTTTGAAAAGATCAAAACAAAATATGGCATATTTGCTGAGATATTAAGTGTCGGCTTTTACAAATCTCTCTGATGTCAAACTAGCCGTATATATGAGTTCGCAGCGTTCTGTTCGTTTGTCCTTCCGCTTGCGTCACTCGAAAAACTGCCGTTTTTCATGATATGAGATAATATCTATGCAAAAACTTCTAAAAATATTAGCATTAAAAAGTAAAAACCCGTCACCTGTATGAAAATATAAAGTCATTAAACTTTTTGCTGCAAACAGCTTTTTGCAGTTAAAACAGGTGAATAGATTGCCACCAAACTCTGTATAGAGACGAATCATGATATGAGCTTATCCATTTTAGTTACAAGAATTTGAGTATAACCATCTTGTATGCATGTAATATGCAATTCTTTTTTTTTTTTTTTTTTAATAAAAACTTATTGTATCTATAAAACAGACAAAAATAAAATATTTTAGAAAAAAGAACCCTTATTATACTAATTATTATACTAATATTACACTAATTATTATACTAATATTGTAAAAAAAACTTTAGTTACATATTTGTTCAAATAAAAGTAAGACACTTTTAAAAGTTTAAGAAAAGATTAATTTTTAATTTAAAAAATAATAATTATGAAAAAAGTAAATACACTAAAATGTTATTAAAAATATATTTTAATAATCAAAAATGTTGTTTTTTAAATTATGGCCGCCCAAAACCACCTATCTTTTTTACTCTTCTAGAATTTGAAGATTAATGAAATATATTACGTTTGAAATGATAAAATATTTATTTTAATGTTCTCATTTCATATAATAACTTCATGCATCTTAAATTAAGCCCAAGTGTATAGGAACTTTTATATTCTCTAAGAATTATCTGAGAATGATTCACATATGAGAAAGAAGACTAATAATAAAGAATGAAGTTATCAGTTATTACGGATTTAATAATCCACTAAGCTGGAAGTATCAAATATAACGATGAACCTAATTGTGTATATGCACTACAAAAGTTCTGAAACATTTCATGAAAACATGCTGTTTGCCGTTTAACTTAATTTTCTGTCCAAAAGGTCTTTTTTTAATTTCAAGATGTGCTAAATTCTTCATATGTACGTCAATTATTCTTTCTTACAACTACTCGGTATTTGATACATGGCTACTCGGTGCAACACTAAAAATGATCTTAAAGTTACTTAAAGCTTTTTATCCCAGCAGCAGTAACGGAGCATGGCATCGGGTGCAGCAGATTGTTTAAAGCTCTGTAGATGAATTTAACAACTAAAGAAATGTTTAGGCTTAAAAATACACTTGCATTATATCTCTAGATTACTACATTGGTTGTATAGTCTTAATTTATGAAAAATTTTCATCTACAAATTAAATATTTTATGAATTGATATTATTTCTAGAGATACGAGACTTGGTTCAGAATTCATGGTTTGAAAATAAATTTTATTTTGCTGCAGATAGGTTCAGAAAATTGTTGTTGGAATTTTTAAGTTGATTATTATTTTTATCACGAATTATTTTATGATTCATGGTATACAAGTATACATATTTTAATAAAAGATGGTTTAGGCATTTTAATTTCATGAGGGAAGGCTTATTTTATAAGCAAAAGGAGTCAGTGAAAGTTGAAATTAACGACTGTCATTATTTGCAGTTGGTGGATATCTCCATCGATTCAGAGAAGAGATGCCTTAGAATCAGGATTCTACTGTACTTGGGCAAAAGGAGTTATTATCTAATTAGTATTATTTATCTAATGATCACAGAAAAGTGTGACAGTATGGAGCCAGTTTGGCTTTTGATTGTGTAATTTGGGTGGTTTAAATGTCAATAAGACTTTTTTTATTCATTTTCAAAGATTACGGCAACTTTTAATCTACAACTGGACACGAATATTGTAAACAAAAATTAAAAATGGATATTATATTTATAACACAGAAAAAAATATAATAAAACTATTAAAATAATATTTCTTACCTGAAATATAGTATGAAATACTTGATTTCATATAAATACATAATTCTTCTTTATACGATTTGTTGTTGCCCGGCGTATTAATACAAGATGAAAAGTGAAAAATTAGCCAATAGCCGAGAATGGATGGATTGATTGATGGATGCGTTTTACGCGTTTTACGTCACACTAAAAGCCAAGAAAAATGTGAAATATTTTCTCTTTAAAAAACTGTAAATTTATCATTAATAACTATGAAGTAAAATACTTATAATTACAAAATACTTCCTGATTTAAAATATTATCGAAATAGTTTTTTGACGAAATGCGAAATTTTAAAATCTTAAATATTTACTTTATAACAAAAAAAAAAAAAATATATTTAGGTGAAATTTCATTTCGTATCTATACAATAAATATTTAAAAGAAACAATAAAGTTTCTTTCTTGCATTAAAAAACAAAATCTGAATTTTTTATTGACTGCATTCAGATTGAACGAACCAACCAATTCCAAGACCAAACCGAATAACACCTGTTCAGAATTCTGAGAATTATCAATAGAAATCTTTACATCGCGTAGTAAAAATAGTTCGATTTTTAAACTGAGTTATAAAAAAAACAAGAGTTTTCCTAGGGAAAAGGGAGATGTCAGGCACATCAGATAAAAGCGATTAATATCATATATAAATTAAACTAAATTCGCTCGAGCCATATTCGAGAAAAAATTCTTACACATTAGGCCGTCCATTTATAGCTTAAATGAGCCAATTCATATCTCGAAATATATTGCACACAAAAATGTAACGATTTCAGGGTAGGATCATACAGAAGGTGTAAGACTATTTTGAAATTATCAGAACATAACCTCCCATATTTCCTGAGATATTAAATGTCGGCTTTCAGCGGTTTCTTTGATCTTTAAATTCGTGTATATATAAGTGTCGCAGTTTCGTTCGTTTTTCCGTTTCCGCTGAGTGTCGTGGCGTTCGTTTGTTTTTGCGCTTGCGTCACTTGAGACTCTGCCGAGTCTCTTGATATATCCGTACAATGTTTGCTTTAAAATATAGCAAACACAAATACCTGAAAACTAATTTCTGGAAGTTTATAAATTCAGTCCCAAAGGGGGGGGGGGGGGTACGTAATAACGCAAAACGTAAAAACGCAAAACAGTGGGGACCTAGTGCGACATTTTTCCCGGTCAGAATGGATTTTCAGATGATAAAAATTAATGCAATTTTGAGAATTCATTAATTATAATGAACCATTTAAAAATAGTGACCAGCGAAATGGGCGTAGACAATAAATAACGCATAAGAATATAAACAAAATACAAGATTCAATATATTTCTGAAATTTATTATGTGTTACTATATTTGTTTATCATTCATTACGCTTAATAAATTTACCTTCACATATTAAGTACGTATTTTTCATTTCTACACATTAAAAGCTTAAAATGTTGTTTTTCTTTTTTTTCTTTTAATACTTTCACTTTTGCACTGTTAATACGTAAAAGTTTATTTGATTTTTTGAGGCTTAATTGAAATGGTTATCGATAAATAATTTGGTTGAGCAATATCATAAAAAAAAATAAATAAAATAAATAAATAAAACCAATTTTAAAAATGAAAACAAGTAATATAAATATTTGAAATGATATCGATTTTGAATAAGATTCATTACATCAAAATAAATCTTGTTTTAAGGGATGAACAAAATTACAGGATTTTCTGACAAATTTGAAATAATTTATTTCTGTATTATTTCATCAGTCTTTTGTTTGAAATATCGTACAAGTATTTTCACTTAGGCGGTTGAAAATCTTTTATTTGTTTTCAATGTATAATGAAACCTAGCAGAATTAAAAATATGCAACTAAATCAATTACGTTTTTGATTTAATTAAGGTTTGATTTGTGAGAAATTTTATATTTAGTTTCTTTTTTTCTAATTTCATTTATTCATTACTTATGATCATTATATTGTAAACATCTCTTAGTAAATATAATAAAAATACTACACGACGTAAATAATCTGCTCAGTCTGTAAAACAAAATGTGTACAATAATGTTATAGAACTCTTTTTCTACAAAGAGATAAATAGATAGTTCTTTCTGGCAGGTTTAAGACGCTTTGTTTAGGAATACATACATCTGTCTGTTACTGAAAAAAAAAAAAAAAAAATCAAACATGTGTTTACATTTAAGAGATTCTATTTATTTATTTTTCTCATTGTTTTCGAGAACATTAAAAGTACGAATATCTATTTTCAAAATAAAATTGACTTTTTTTTATTTATTAAAGTTAAAGTTTACGACAAAGTGTAATATTAAAGTTCAATATTTTTAAATTAAAATAAAAGCTATTTCTTTATTGTTTAACATAATATTATACAATATTTTAATATTCATATATACTAAAGAAATTTCGAATAAATAAATAAAAGAGGAAATACTATAGAAGGGTATAAAAAAGGAAATAATAGATTTATTACCCTTCTCCACATTATGAAATTTTATCTTGACCAGCTCAACTACCATTTCTTTCTAAATATTCAGATAATTTGCCTTACATATTCTTATTTCCCCTCGTTGCACCCCGCCATTACTTCTGACTTTATTTGTCTTCTGTCAAGATTGCATGTCTAATATACGATGAAAGCACTCTTTATAGATGGGAATTATACCCCTGAATTACACCCCTAATATTATTATAATGTTTGAAAATGAGTCACCAGAATCATTGAGTCACTTTATGGAAGAACTGAGCAATAAATAAATGTCTCAAACATCAATAGGATTTAAATAGTAAATATGCAGCTTGCAAATGGTTGTAAACAATCTGAGACTGATACAAAAAATCATAAAATTGACTAATTGTTTATTCCCATTTCGTAAAATTTTGACAGTAACAGGATATAATTTAAAGAAATTTTCACTGTATGTTATTTATAGAAGTTTTACTAATAAATTGTTTTTTTTTTTTTTTTTTTTTTTTTTTTTTGTGTGTGTGTGTGTGTTTATTTCTCTATATAGTCATCGTTGTCAACTTTTACGCTTTTCGCCTACGATCAATATATATATATATATATATATATATATATAATTTTCCGGTAACCGAAAAGCGTAGGAGTTAGACGCTGTCTATAGCGATGATTATTGCAAGTTAAAAAAAAAAAAAAAATGTTTACTGCTTTTTTAAATAAAAATTATGGGAAAGATTAAATATTTTAGGTACATGTAAACACTTTCAAATGAATGATACACTTTGTAAAGTATAATGTATATGTTTTTCTTTAAATATAAACTTCGTAATTAATGTATTCTATTACAAAGGTATGGAGATGACACGGTATATATTTATGTTTCGTCTTTATATTTTACTTTCATAAAACGAATAATATAAATAAAATCATTATAATGGGAATAATTAATAAATGGATATAATAAAGCCATTTTAGTCATGGGGATCAAAAGTTAGAGGCGTCATACAAGACATTCAATTTTCATAATTTGAAATTTTTATTTAAGTCTAAATGCAAATACGGATTAACAATATTTATTTAAAACATAATGCTGAATTTAAAATATTTAAATTAGTTTCAATTACTATAAACAGATGTCTATTTAATAGCAAAAGGTGTATTATTTCTGTGACAGAATTGTACATTTGGTAGAATTTATGTTTCAAGAATTTATGAGTGATTATTTTTTAATGACTTTATAAAATATTTAAAAATTTTATATGGTAGTTTATCATTAAAATTTTAAAATTAACTGTGTAAAGTAAATTTAAAAACAAATTATACGTTTTGATCATTATGTTGCTATAATTATTTACAGTGTATTCTAATCAATAGATGAAAGACAACGAAATGATACTTTAGATAACAAAAATATTATCATAGCTTCAGGCAGCGGGTATTTATTTTTTTTTAATACAAAGGTTTTTGTTTATATGATTTTTTTTTTTCAAATTTAATGTATATTTTTCACGTATAAGTTGATCTTTATTGAAATGAAATATGAATTTAACTCAAAGATTTATGCTTCAGCTTACATTTAACGAAATAATTTGTTAAATAATCAATCGTTTCTCTTATAAATATGTTTTAGAGGGAGGACACTGTTTTATTTTATTTATTTATTTATTTATTTTTTAGTTATCCGGTCCGGTAAATTGTTAAAATGCATGTATGTATATGCATATAATAAAATGCATGCGGCTGTATGTCCAACTGCCAAAATTTCTAATTTATTTAGTAGCATTGTTAGTACCCGCTTGTTTTTCCCACCCCTTTTATTGAAGTGTAATTTTCTTGTTATATAATCGTAATTACAGATTTAAGAAAATTACTCTATTACGAAAGTGGTTTTATAAGAAGCGGATAATATCAATTCTACTGAATAAATTAGAAATGTTGGAAACTTCGATTTTTATATATTACAAAGTGCGTTTTCTATTAAATTACGTACATCGGCTTGTTGTTTGACGTGTGATGCAATATTACAGATGTACCGATTTTTTATTATATAATTCAGTTTTTTATTTACTTGCTAGATTGTCTTATTAAAATTCTTTTTTTTTTTTTTTGTGTGTGTGTGTGTGTGTGTGTGTGTGCGTGACATCTCTTTCTTTGAGGGAAACAGATATACTGCCTTTATTTAGAACCATTAAATAGTCATTTTCTGAATCCCTAACTAAGAATATAGATTTCAGAGTGATGCATAAAATGGGAACAAACTGAATAAACGAAATGATCGATAATTTCTTAGCTATACTTTTCTAGATGGTGAAATGATGCATTATATTTTAAGTACTTTGTATTGCTAGAAATTTTCACTTTGATTACTAGAATTGATTCATAAACTAGAATTATAGTTACTAAAACTAGCCTCTTGTGTTCATACTCATTTGAAAAGATTTTCAAATAGGATTTGAGCACAATAATATAGGAAAACTCTCTAGAATTTTAATAGCGTGGCTAGAACTCGATGGCTAAGGGGAACAAAATTGATAAGGATAGGATAAATAAATTTTTATTAGAGCCACAATTTATTTTTTAGATATCAGTCGTATATATATATATATTCGGTGCATAATTTTTAATGCTATTTTATTTTAATTTTGTACGTGGTATTCTGTTAAACTGACAACAGTCTTAAAACTTATATAAACGATTTTGTTGGAATATAATTGAATCGATTAAGATATTTTTAATTTTTCAAATAGTTTTGTTCTTAAAAACATTACGTTGTTATGATTTAAAAGAAATCATTATTTTTATTATTATTTTAAATATTATGTAAACATATGTTAAATTATTTAAACAAGCATGAAAGCTAACCGAGAAAGAAGTGGTGAAAGATTTTAAATAAGTTAATAAGTTCAATTTAAAATATCGGCCACTAGTCGGGCAAGGGCCGATTAATCATTAAAATGGTGATCCGGGAATTTCGCCACATTTCGCCCCCAGACATTTCGCATTCGGCTTTGTCTTTTCAAATGAAGTAGAATTAAATTAAACAGTTAATTTTATAAATGTTTCATGCGTTTTCCTTTTAACTTTCGATATAAAACGAGTGAATGTAAAATTTTTTTTTACATTTAAAATGAAATATCCGGAGGCAAAATGACCGGAATGAAGCTTTCATGGGCGAAATATTGTTGGCGATTTTTTTCCGTAAATCTTTAAATTGTATCTGTCACATCTTTAAATATCATATAAACAAACGTCAAATGGTTTAAATTGGTATGAGAGATAAACGAGAAATAAGTAACAAATATGTAAAAAACTTTAACTTAAAATATTAATCGCTAGGTCGGCTAAGGCTTACTAGTTATTAAATAGAAATCTATCATATTTATATTTTACGATTCAGTAAATTGATATTTTTTATTTTCCAATAAAATGTTTCCCGTGAGAGTAAGTATCCATGCTTCTGTATATCTAATTGTTTTGTGTGTGTATGTGTGATTTTAGACATTTAATATAAAATATAATTAAATAGTTTACTCCAGTTTCCTTTATCGACTTGCAAATCTCATATAAATATTTTAGTACCATTGTTTTAATTTTTCATGTATTTTTTTACAGAATATAAATTTAATTTTATTTACCGCTTGAATAATAATAATAATAATAATAATAATAATAATAACTATGTTTTTCTGCATATATCGATTTCTACATTTTTATTCCGTGATATTTCCAACGTAATCTTGACTTAACAATAATCGATATTTAATGCATTAATGGCGTGTCCATTGATAGATATGAAAGATTTGTCTGTCAATAACATAATGTCCATAGCTTACCCTGACCATTGCTTTAGTTCTACTAAAGGAAAAGAAGATTACTGTTACAAGGGAATAATAGATCGATTATTTGAATAGGACCTATTACAGTAAAAGTTATCGAAACAAATCCGTAGAAATCAGCCTTATTTTATTCGAATTTCATAAGTACATTTTATTTATCTAACTTTCAACAGATATCTACAGCTTAACGGAATAATATTTATTTTAAAACTAAGGTAAATGAAGATATTGGGTCGAGTAAAAATAGATCGTAAAGAACAGATCGAATTATAAATCGAGTTTATAAAGTACAATTTAAAGGAAAAGTATTTCAAGCAGTGTTGGGCATAATTGATTAAAAGATAATTGAATTACAATTAAATTGCAATTATAATTATTTTACTGTCAATCGATTAAAAAGTAACTGATTACAAATAAATTGAATTATTACAAATAAATAGAATAAGTAATTCAATTTATTTGTTATCAGTTACTTTTTAATTGATTGAAGTAAAATAATTATAATTGTAATTCAATTGTAATTCAAATACTTTTTAATCAATTATGCCCAACACTGATTTCAAGATAGGAAGACTAAATCAGATTTCTTTTATCACTTTGAATATTTAATTATGATTTTTTTTTTTTTTTGTTGTTGTTGTTTTAACTTAAAAATGCATGGCTGTGAATTCGTTTAATGTTTCCAACATCACTGATACTAATTTCATCCTGATATTTTACAAATAAAGGGTAAATATTGCATCGTTTAATTTAACAGAAAACACTAGTTTTGTCCATGAAAGTCTTAAAAACAAAAGTGTTATTTTAGAATACTAAAATGTTTATTTTTCAATCTGTCACACAAAATTTGAAACAGTTTTGAGAATATTTAACAAATTTGGCGGCATGATGAAGTGGAGGTATGAAGTTTACATATGGCCTATCGCCATGCAGGGCAAATGAATATAACTGAGTGCCTACTTGTAACTAGAATGTAACTGAATGCCTACTCAAGATGGCTGTTACCGCAGAAGCTATAATAAGTCTACCAAAACATTGGCTACAATTATGTCATTTTATTTATTTAACAATTATTTGTCATCTTAGAAAACTTTAGTTACAATGACTTTCGTCTAGGAGGATCCATATTACACAATTTCATAGTAATAATTCCAATTTACTTATATAACAGTGTTACTTAATTGCTTTCGTAGTTACGACTTTGGCTTCATGTTTTTCCAGACATGCGTCTCCCCTTATATCTTGCCACCGAGTTCTCAAAAAATGGAAAGACATACCATTTTTAATAATCGCAACGTCGTTGTAATCTAAAAAATATGGAGTGACTCAACTCAACTTTCCGAACATTAAGTGATTAACGATTGTATATATAAATAAATGTAAGAGAAGTCGTTATATAAACAGAAGAGAAAGTTGTAATAAGGGTTTTGAGCATTTACTTTCACAAATGTTATGTTGTTTAATTTAATAATATTGCTCCTCAATTATTTTGAGCCGATATGTCATAATTATAATGAGTTTTTACGTGTACCCCTGTAAAAATCGATAAGTGCTAGATTCATTAAAATCCATACAGTTCGACGACAGTGACCTATAACTTGTATGCAAATTTAAAGCTCAATCGAATGAAGAATTTAGACGCAGTCACATTTTAAATAATTTCAGCCCATATGTCATAATCACGTCATATGTCAGCCCATATGTCATAATTTTTCGTTTCATCCCTGTAAAAATAATGTAAGCGATAGACTCACCAAAATCCATGCAGTTCGTGCGGTTATGACCTATAACATGTGTATATTGTTGCGCACTTGGGGGTTCGTGAGTTGTCCGAGAATGAAAGGCAAAACTTATAAAAATTGAGTAATTTATTCACAGAAAGTTCCAGAGAAATACAGGTCTATAACCCAAGTATCAGCTTCAATTCAACCAATAAACACAGCTTAAACAACAGCTGTCAATAGCAAATCCACAGTACAAACTGTATAGCAATAACACTTAAAGCAAGTCTCTTTCAAAGAGGCTCAATGCAACATTGACAGAAGCTGATCTTAGACTGAACTGAACTGACTCTGACTGCCTTGGCGGGAAAGCGGCCTTTATATACCTCTGTAGAAAAGTGTGGAACGTTCCAGAAATCTCCATATCTCATCAACCAATGGGATTAGAGCTTCCATATTTGGTATATCCCTTATAAGGATTTTCTCGACAAAGTCGCCAAAAAATCGCCGAGATGGGAAAAAGGTGCCAAATTTGGAGCCAAATCCATTACCTGCCTTATTGAAGCATTTTAATGCGTTTTTAAGGGAAAATAAGGCTATTTCTACGCTAAAACGACTAGAAATGCACAAAATTAGCACTTTATCAACTTAATAAGCCTCTTTAAAAGAATTTATACAAAAATAAACACAATTATTTACAATTTTGTAACACTGCCCCCCTCCCAAGGACTGCACGTCCCGGGCAGTGCAACCCTTGGTCAAGAGGTGAAACTAAACAAATTTACACAAGCTAAAATACAAAAACTAAGTTGCACATAACGATAAAATAGAAATATGAATTAAGTGAGAAATATTTACAAAATTCACAAATATCTACAAATATTTATATACAAATATTTACAGTGCGCATGCGCAAATTTTACCAGTATTTACATTTTAAATTTTGATATTACCGTTAAGTGTGGTATTTGGCCAGCCTGTTATAGTGCACCACCTTCGGTTTTGACGAAGATGTTTTAGTGATCCGCACCACTACATCATTCAGCCTTTTTAAGACTGTGTACGGTCCGTCCCAGTTGCACTGTAACTTGGGAGAGAGTCCTTTGCGCCGAACAGGATTCCACAACCAGACCTTCTCTCCTTCCTGGAACTCATGTTGCGTAGCCTTTAGATCGTACCTTGTCTTCATTTTCTCCGTTGCAATGTGAATCCGCTCCCGAGCAAAGTTGTGTACGTCCTCAAATCGTGCCTGGAGATCTTGGATGTATTCCTCGGGCAATGAAGGCGCATCGGGTGGACAACCAAACAGGAGATCACAAGGGAGACGAAGTTCACGTCCAAAGAGCATCTGGGCTGGAGTATAGCCGGTGGTTTCATGGACAGCACTTCGATAAGCCAGCAGGAACAATGGCAACTTCAAGTCCCAGTCTTGCTGGTTCCTTGATACTAGAAGAGAGAGGTTATTCAGGATGGTACGATTGAACCTCTCGACCATGCCGTCCGACTGGGGATGTAAGGGTGTTGTCCGGGTTTTGTCTATGCTGAGTAGTTGACACAGTCCCTTGAAAACAGCAGAGGTAAAGTTCCTACCTTGGTCGGTATGAAGTTGTAGGAGCGTGCCGTATCTTGACACCCATTGTTGCACTAGGACCTCTGCGACTGTGCATGCCTCTTGATCGGGAATGGGATACGCCTCAGGCCACTTGGTGAAATAGTCCATCAAGACGAGGATGTATTTATTTCCACTGGAGGTCCGGGGCAAAGGACCCAAGATGCCGAGTGCAATCCGTTCAAATGGTGCTCCCACGTTATACCGTTGCAGTCTTCCTCGACTTCGTTTCTGCGGGCCTTTACGTGCCGCACAGGCATCACAGGATTTACACCATTTCTCCACATCCTCCTTTGCCTTGCACCAGTAGAAGCGTTCCCGAACTTTCTGCAGAGTCTTCATTACCCCAAAATGGCCTCCGGTAGAGCTACTATGCAGTTGTTCTAAAAAATCTGGAATTTTTGATCTTGGTAACACAATCTGCCATCTGAAGCTTTTCCCATCATCAGATTCCCACTTTCTGTATAATACGCCGTTTCTGATATGAAGAGAGTCCCAAAGTGCCCAATAACTTTTCGTAACGGGACTAAATCTGGAAATGTCCTGCCAGATAGGTCTGTTGCTGGTCGTCTCCTCCAGCTGTAATATTGGCCTTATGTGAGGATCTTCCAACTGGGCTTGTCTAAGTTCTTCGTCACTCCATGGATCGGGATCTTGTTCTGATGGTGTTGAGACAGTAACTTGGCAGGCTGCCGGATTTATCGGTAGGTATTTGTGTTCGGCTCTAGAGCAGTACTTTCAGCTTTCCGAGCAGGGCTTCCGTGACAAGGCATCTGCATTACCATGTAGAGTCCCTTTACGATGACGTATCTCAAAGTCATATTCCTGGAGGCGTTGTATCCACCTGGCAATCTGTCCTTCCGGGTTCTTGAACTGGAGCAACCACGTTAAAGATGCATGGTCAGTCCGGAGCAGGAATCTTCTGCCATAGAGATAATGATGAAAATTTTCTATGGCTTTTACGATGGCGAGTAGCTCTTTCCTGGTGGTACAGTAATTTCGCTCTGGTTTAGACAGGCATTTACTCCAATAGGCAATGACATGTTCTTGACCATCAATTTCCTGCGACAAAACAGCACCGACACTCTCATGGCTGACATCTGTATCAAGTATGAACTGTCTGTCGGGCTGTGGATACGTCAGGATAGGCGATGATGTTAGGACCGCTTTAAGTCGCTTGAACGCTTTTTCACATTCATCTGTCCACAGGAACTTCTGTTTGGCTTCCGTCAGCTTGTGGCGTAATCTAGCAATATTTGAGAAACCCTTGACAAACTTCCTGTAATAAGTGCATAACCCCAGGAAACTTCGTAGTTGGTGTACATTTTCAGGGCGACTCCAGTTCTCGACTGCAGAGATCTTCTCAGGATCAGTTCTCACACCTTCGGCAGAGATGATATGGCCGAGGTAGCTCACTTCACGACGGAACAAGTTACACTTGCCTGGATTCAATTTGAGGTTAGCCATTCTGAGTTTCTCCATTACCTTTCGGATGTTTCGTAGATGGTCTTCAAAGGTGCGCCCCACAATGATAATATCATCCAAATACACCAGACAGGCTTCATAGGAAAGTCCTTTTAGCACTGTCTCCATCAGGCGTTCGAAGGTGGCAGGTGCATTACATAATCCGAACGGCATAACTTTAAATTGCCACAGTCCTTGTCCCGTGGTGAAATCAGTCTTCTCACGATCATCAGGATGTAATTCTACTTGCCAGTAACCGCTCTACAGATCCAAATTCGAGAACCATTTATTGCCAGCAAGTGTGTCTAATGTGTCGTCAATTCTGGGAAGAGGGTAACTGTCTTTCTTCGTGATGTCATTCAAACGACGATAATCCACGCAAAATCTTGTTGAACCATCCTTTTTCCGTACCAGTACTATGGGAGAGGACCAAGGACTCGTTGATGGCTCGATGACATCATTGTACTGCATTTCACTTAGAAGTTCAGTGACCTCTTCGTGTTTAGCAAATGGAAGTCTTCTTGGATGTTGTTTGATTGGAAGATGATTTCCTGTATGAATTCCGTTCTGGGTGATGTTCTTTCTCCCGACGTCTTCAGGTGTTCGAGAAAAAAGGTCTTTAAATTCTTGGAGTAGCTTCTCCGCAGCACATCTCTGTTCCTTTCCTAAGTCTGCGTTCTTGAGTAATTCCGTTATTAATTGTTCAGAAGACTTGGCTTCGGTTGATTGCGCGGGGCGGTTGATGCATATAACAGGAGTGCAGGTTGCTAACACCTCATCCTTCTTCACTGTCCGGACCTTATCGCTGATGTTTGCGACTCTCACAGGAGTAGTACTCTTTGAGAGATCAACTAGAGATGAAGCTACCAGAACTCCTCTTGGGCTATTGTCTGTATTCGGGTATTCAATCAGTCCATAGGGGAAGTATTGCTTGGTAGGAGGTGTTCCTGAATCTATTTTCTCTGTATGTGGAGGGATGGAAATTTCAGACTTGGCTGTTATCTGGCATATTGGCTGAATGTCTTGATTTCCATTGTTGAACACAACTACGTCTTCCGAACTCGAATGCAGTTCATTATTCTTGAAGTCCAATTTGAAGTTAAATTTTCTTAGGAAATCAATTCCAATGATTAAAGGATCTTTTATATCAGCCACATATGCCATATGATGGTAACTGGCATTCCCAAAAGTGATAGTCAAGTTCATTTTTCCATATATTTTGATTTCGTCTCCGGTCACAGCCTGGAGTTTAACACAGGGCGGCGTCCAGATGATCTTCTCTTTTAGTTCTTGAGCCAAATCCGCTCTAATGATGGTCACGTTGGCTCCCGTGTCCAGAATCATCCGGCAGGCGGTGTTGTTAACTTGGCCATAGACGTGAAGTCCATTATCGCCGCCACTCATTGATCAAACATGAAATACTGTAAATTGGTGCTCTTTAATCTCAGGCAACTTCCGCCCCGCGAGATGGCCTCCTCTTAGTTTCCCTGCAGTGATGTTGAAGCCGGGTGATTTCCTATAGTTGGTCGTAGAGGGCAGTTCCTCTTCACATGACCATCCCCTCCACAGGCCCAGCACTTTATCTGCCGATCCTTTATTTCCTTATTATTCTCCAGGCTGCGCAATCTCTTTACGATCTCTGCTATACTTCTCTTCATTTCATTTTCATAAGCAGGCGTATCATTTAATGAGACTGCTTTTATCGTATGGCGGTCTTTGCGGGAGGCTTGTTGGGCTGCCTGTATCCTAAGTGCATAGCTTAAAGCTGATTCTACGACTCTGATGTCGGAGAGTCTCAGCGCTTTCTGAATTTCTGGATCCCGAACAGCATCGATAAAGTACTGAAGGGCTAAGTCGTTTCGAGTGTCAGCATGACAGTCTGAGAATGCTAGGTGTGACAATCTCTGAATGTCCGCTGCCAGCTCTTGCAAACTTTCGCCCGTTTTCTGGTAACGGGATTTTAGCTGGAGGCGACTATAGTCCTTAGAACACTTCTCTCCGAACCGTAGCTCCAGTGCTCTAGTTAGGGCCTCGAAGTCGTTCCTTTCTTCTTTAGAAACATTTCGCAGTATCTCGGCTGCATCTACCCTTAATGCTGCTTCTAAGTGGACTGACTTGGCGGTAGAGTCCCAGCCGTTAGCTTCAGCTACGATGGAAAACTGCGTCTTATATACATGCCAGGAGGAACCGCCGTCGTAGGTAGATAGCCTAATAAATTCGTGATTCTGGCTTCTTCTCTCTTTCTTTTCAGTTTCCTGGGGCATGGATTCTAACTTTTCTTCCACTTTTCTCTCCAGATCTTCTTCTATTCTCTTCAATTTACCTTCCATCTCAGAAAACCTTCCTTTCAGTTCCTGATCAACATTTTCTTTAACTTTCTCCTCGAAATTCTCTTCCATCTTCATAACTCTCTCTTCAAAATTCCTTTGTACTTCCGTAACATTTTCTTCTATCTTTATAGCTTTCTCTTCAAAACTCTCTTCTATTTTCAAAACTTTCTCTTCAAAATTTTCTTCTATCTTTATAACTTTCTCTTCTATTCCATCCATTCTATTTTTCATCACAGTTAATTTACCCTCTATTGATTCTTTCATAGTTGAAAGCTCTCTCTTCATCTCATCTTGATTAGATTTAATCTCTTCGGTCAAACTTGCTTCCAATTCTTTTTGTCCTTCCTTCATTTCTTTACTGAGGCTATTTGCGTTTGTAATGATCGATAGATGGCGCTCTCTGAACTGCAGTTGTTAGTAAATATAATAGCCACGTGTATTCCTTATTGTTCTTTCTCCGCCATTATATCATGGAAAATCGATTGCATAATATGATAATATGCAGTGGTGTGATAATTTCACCTTAGCCCACCAGAGGGCGAGCATTTCATTACAATCGCGTATCTTTCATCTCTCTTTGCGATGCTTCCATAGTTTCTTTCATCTCTTTGTCCTTCCTTCATTCTTTCGATCAATCCGGTTTCCATCTTTTCCTGTCCTGTTTCCATTTTCTCTATCAATCCAGATCTTAACTCATTCATCTGAGTAGTGAGACCTTCTAGAAATTTCTTCATTTCTTGCTCCATAGCTCTCGTTATCACCATTCACAGACAACCCCGCTTCTGACACCAGAAATTTTGCGTACTTGGGGGTTCGTGAGTTGCCCGAGAATGAAAGGCAAAACTTATAAAAATTCAGTAATTTATTCACGGAAAGTTCCAGAGAAATACAGGTCTATTACCCAAGTATCAGCTTCAATTCAAACAATAAACACAGCTTAAACAACAGCTGTCAATAGCAAATTCACAGTACAAACTGTATAGCAATAACACTTAAAGCAAGTCTCTTTCAAAGAGGCTCAATGCAACATTGACAGAAGCTGATCTTAGACTGAACTGAACTGACTCTGACTGCCTTGGCGGGAAAGCGGCCTTTATATACCTCTGTAGAAAAGTGTGGAACGTTCCAGAAATCTCCATATCTCATCAGCCAATGGGATTAGAGCTTCCATATTTGGTATATCCCTTATAATGATTTTCTCGCCAAGGTCGCCAAAAAAATCGCCAAGGTGGGAAAAAGGCGCCAAATTTGGCGCCAAATCCATTACCTGCCTTATTGAAGCTTTTTAATGCGTTTTTAAGGGAAAATAAGGCTATTTCAACGCTAAAACGACTAGAAATGCACAAAATTAGCACTTTATCAACTTACTAAGCCTCTTTAAAAGAATTTGTACAAAAATAAACACAATTATTTACAATTTTGTAACAATATTTTTTACCTCAATCGAATAAAGCATTGAGATCCTACTGCACTTTAAAAATTTGAGCCCTTATGCAATAATGATAATGAATTATTCTGTATGTCTCAGTAAAAACACTACAAGGGCTA
The DNA here is from genome assembly GCA_963930645.1 of Salticus scenicus. Taxonomy (NCBI): domain Eukaryota; kingdom Metazoa; phylum Arthropoda; class Arachnida; order Araneae; family Salticidae; genus Salticus; species Salticus scenicus. The sequence continues at coordinate 81,218,997 of OZ005654.1, read as the reverse complement.
GATTCACAAAAATCTATACAATTTGTGCGACAGGGATTTATATCACATGTATAAATTTTTAACTCAATAAAATGAAACGTTTAGACGCTATCGAACTTATAATTTTTTAACCCATAGGACAAATATCCTTTATGTCTCTGTGAAAAAACTATGAATGCTAGATTCACCAAAATCAATAAGGTTCGTTCTACGGTGGCATTTTAATATACCCACCAACTTTCAGATCATTCGAAAGAGATTATCGTATTCATTCAAATACATACAAACACACACACACCTACACATATATGTATATATATTACCGTAATAATAGCGAAAGTTAACTCAGGGGATCGCAAAATGTGTAGAATCACCAAAATCTCAATGTCAGATTTTTGTCATGATTACAATACTTTCGTTATATAATATGTTCGGAAAGAAAAACATGTACAACTATGTAGTTTTATTAATTTTCAAAAGTGTATACGTGATCTTGTTCGTTCATTCTCTATTTTTATTACAATAAATCACTCATTTTTCACCAGAAACAAAGATATTGAGATAGGGAGAAAAGGATGTTAATATCCAAGAAAGATATTTAAACCATTCACAGATCTATTTAAATATTCTGCTGTACTTCTTATTCATGACAAAATCCATAGTTGTCACAAAAATAATACGAAACGCTATTATATTTATTTAGTTATTGCATCTTAAATAGATTTTTTTTTTTTTTTTTTTTTTTAAATGAGCATTTGTATTTATGAAGCTACAATTTTAATAATTATGAATTCAGGATTTCAAGATTAACTTGAAAATATATATTAATTAAATTAATTTTTGGAACTACATTACGACACTACATTACAATTTATAAAAGAATTACATAAATTAACAATACTATATTTTAAAAGAACAATTTTATTAATATTTTTAACAAATACTTTGAAGTTTGAAATGAATTATTCAATTTTTTTTCTTATTATTATTCGATTAATTTAGTATTTTCATAGGGCCTTTTATTACGTTAATTTAATATCGAAATCCTGCAAAATTCCCGAGCAAAATTATAATAAGATTAATAATATTATTGTTTTAAAAAATTAAAGAATACGCTTTTATAGAAATGTGATCTAAAAAGCACAAAATATCTATCTTAGTATTAAAATTCAGGGTAAGAGACAATCGTGTGAGTGACACACCATAATATTTACATACATTTAAATCTTTAATTAAAATAATTTAGAATTAAACAAAAACCATTTTTTTAAAAATCTCCCCTGACTGGGCTCGAACGCTAGACCTTTAGGTTCGTAGCGCGGCTCTTTACCTCGCAGCCACGCCGTTCACGTACGAAAAGTCTTTTTTTTACAATATAGATCTTTTGTTTGCTCCCAGAGTGGTTACAAACATACAAACATACATACAAACAAACATACATACATACAGGTGAAGCTAATAAAAGCGCGTTAAAAAGAGATAAAAGATAATATTTCCCAATAAGTAATAAAAGTAAAAATCTCCTGAAAAAAATCCGCGATGTTTTGCAACGTTACCAGACATGGAGATTTTTCTCTATTTAGGGGAGTTTTGAAGCTTTAGAGAAAGTATTTGGGGACAGAGATTTAGTGGGGAGCAGTTTCGGGGAAAAAAAAAAAAAAAAGGAGGACATCTAGGGTTTTTTTTAAAATTAGCAAAATATCATTTTTTCCTAAAATTGCGCAGAAACATATATTGGGCAGGTGCTCCAGTAATTGGCATGCTCCAGTAATTGACATCTATCCCGAAATAATTAATAAATAATAAAAAAAATAAAATCATATATTTTACATATAAGAATTTTAACATTTTATGTCAAACACTGGAGCATAGGATACTAATAACTGGTAAAATGAATAACTAGCAGTGTCAAACACTGAATATAGGGTACCAATTACTGATAAAAGGAAAAATGGCAGTGTCAATTACTGGAACATTGAGTGGGTGTCTAATAAAAAATCATTTTTTAAAAAATAATAATTTGTATTAAATTGTATATATTTTAACATATATGTGGTTCTGAATGTCTTTCAGTCCATATGTACTAATTTAAGATTTCTAAAAATATTTTCTGATGACTAGAACATTAAAAACGTCAGAGATTGCTCTGAAAGTGTCAACCACTGGTGCATTTATCCTATATCAAAATTTTCAATTAATTGCACGTTGGTTCTGGATGCTATTTCAGAAATAGAAACGCAACATTTTCAAGTTTCTTATCTATCTATCTATCTGTGGCGAGAACAGTGAATGCTTAATGCGTTTTGATTGCCGCTTCACTTGAAAAATCAAGTAAGGTTGACCAGTCAAAGTTTGATGCAGGCTTTTTAAGTTGTTAGATACTTTGTTTATTTTGCTTTTTATAGTTTACAGAAAAACTGTTTTTATAGACATATGTGTTCAGTACATATTATTTGAGGTGGGAAAACTAGGTTCAGAAAGTTACGCAGAGGTAAAATTTTCCCAATGACTAGTGTGTTGAAAGATATTTTTGCAAATAGGTTCTTTAAAGCGCTTCATTTGGGGAAATGTGTGAACTTAAATTTATTAAATATATTTTTCTAAAAAAAAAAAAAAAAAAAAAAATGTATTACCATAAATTGAGTTGGGATTATTTATTTATTTATTTACTAGCAGGCTACGCCCGCTTCGCTGGTCACTATATTTAAATGAATTTTCAAAATAATTGGATGAGTATTTATTTTTTACATCACATTACAAATAAAAACTTAAAAAATAATAATAATAATAACAAATCAAATAATCACTGAAATCGCTTTAGATCTCGCTTCTTCGGGTACCCGTTGCCCCGTACTGCATCGGGTCCCGTTTCCCACTGTCTATAGAAAGGTCTTTCCCGGGCACTTTAATATGGGTATTTATCGACGACTTGTGGATTTTCTGTCATTTAAGAACTACGATTTTAAAGATGGCTGTATCTCAGCATCTATTATATATTTTAGTTTTTGAACCATGTGTTTTCTAGCCCCCGTTATTTACACTATATTACGATTTGATTCCGATTAGTGCAATAAAATATAATAAAAAAGTAGATTTTCTCTTAAAAGGAATTAAATACAGGGAAAACGAATTTTAATCAGTTTATCTTTTCTACTATAAACTACCATTTTTTTCACCCAATGAATATTATAAATAATAATAATAAAAAAAAACAATGACTTTTCTTTTGGAGGAATTAATTAAAAAAAAAATGAAAAATAAAAAGTTGCTATTGTATAAAATTTATACATAAACGTAACAATTTATTTCTGTTGCATTACCATTTGATTTTCAATAAATATAATAATAATAAAAAAAAAGAAAAAAAGAAAATAAAATCGCCTTCAAATGAATGTATTAAATAAAAAATGAATTGCATAACAGCCGTTGCTAAGATACGCAGACGATTACAATCGAAGAATAAATTCATGAAAAATGAAAATTAAAGCCAATATTAAAAATCGAAAAAACATTAATTTAAAAAATTCAAATTCGAAATTCGGAAAAATCTCGATGAGGTGCACACTTGGAGCGTCCCAGGTACCTAGATCCCAAATTTGGAGGCTCTGCGATTAGTAGTGGAAGCACCAGAGCGCAGACAGATACACACACACACGCAGACACTTCTCTTTATTTATATAGATTTTTAATACCCCAGGCTAGCGAAATTTTAAAACTGTTTAGGGAAATTGACTTTTGACCATCTGGTAACACTGTCATGCCGTTGGGAATTGAAATTAGATGGAAATATTATGGATGGAAATATTATTAGATGTAAATAAAATATCCCACCGAACCTTGGAAGGGCTAAGAAACATATATACATATATTGTATTTTCTATATGAGTATTTTTTATATCACTATACCAAAGATTTTACTTGTTAAATAGTAATAACTTTTCAATCTTAATTGTTTTAGAATCCTTATGCATATATTTTTTAAATTTTCTTATTCATTTCTGCACATTCACATTATCAAGAAAGTAGAAATATAACATGAGAAAAAAAAATATCTCGGTTATTGTAAGAAAATAATTTAAAGAATTATTCAGAAAATTTTAACTTATAAAAAAGTAATAAAATATACAGAAATATTCGATTAACCCCTTAACGGCCCTGGGTGTATATATACGTTTTTCCGGTATATGGTATTTTACATTGCACTGCTACTAGTGAAACTATTTGCATGGCTTGACAATGCAAAAAAATAATCATGAAAGTTATCTTGGCTGTGTTTTCGAACGATTTACTCATTTCAGATTTGAGGGAGTACGGTGACACTGGGAAGCGCATTTCGTACCTTTTTCTTGGCAGGTAAAGGATTAATTTAGCTTTTTCATGTGAATTTAATAACGTTCATTTAATATTGAAATCCACAGGAATTTACTAGTTAAGATTAGAAGAAATGATATTAATGAATTTTTCCCAATAAGTAATAGAAGTAAAATTGTATTGTAAAGTTCCGTGCAGTTGGAAATTAAAATTAGATGGGAATAATATATTACACAGCTCCAGAAGGATTAATAAATATATACACGGATATCGTATTTTCTATGTCAGTATATTATATATCATTTTACCAAAATATTATATTTGTTAAATAGCTGGAACTTTTAATTCTCAATTGTTTTACGGATCCTTATACATTTATTTACATAATTTGCTTCTGCGCATTTACAGACCAAGAAAGGAAAAATATAATGCTTGAAAGAAAATAATCTCGGTTCAAGTTAGAAAATAATTCAACAAATTTTTCAGAAAATTTTAGCGCATGAAAAGGTAATTAAAGATACAGAAATGAAATGTAATAATACTATTATTTCATTTTATGTCTTTTACAATAGCATTAGTTAACTTTTTATGTATTTTATATTGGATTCATTTTTTTCTTTAAATTGTGTTATTATTTCTCCTTTAACACACGCCCACATGAATATATATATATGGAAACTGAGTATGTTTCCTCTTGTTTCTATGAAAGATAAATGCTCGTACTGAAATAAACCACGAATAAGAAATATATTCTGTCACAACAAAAACTGATTTCGAGGAAAAGCTAAATCGAGAATTTTTCCAGTCTACTTCGAAATGATTTATTTCCATATTCTTTCTTCAACCTTTTCTACGAAATACCATTCATGTATTTGCTCTAAGTTGTACGCACTTTCTTTTTGCGAGTTAATGAATTAGTTTATGACTCACTTAGTTAAATTTAGGCTTATTAAAAACGAGTAAATAACCTACTTTATATAAAATTAAATGCATGTTTTACTATTTAAGTTTTAATTAATGTTAAAAAAAAAAAACAAGTTTGAAATTTGGTAAAATGAGGATTTTTATTCTGTAACATGAGAGAGACTATCATAAAACTACACTGCTGTTTGTAAAAAATGCAACACCTAGAAGGAATGAGAATATCATAATTGTATTTAGTGTGCACATACATTATAGTAAGAAGAACAATTGATTAAAATTTCAGGAAATTTGGAGTAATATGTACTGAGAAAACAGTACATAAAGTAGCGACCTCTGTGAGTAATAACAGCACTTATCTGTCTAGGTATTGAATCAAAGAGCGATTGGATGACATGTACGGGTAAAGCACTTCATGACGCTTCAACACGATGATACAATTCCTCGATCGTAGCTACTGGTGAGTGGTAGGGGTGCCATTCGCTTTTCAACGATTAAACAGTCATTTTCATTGGTGCGAGATCATTAGAATGCGCTGATCAGAGCAACGGTTGAACACATTATGTATTAAGGAAGGTCCGGACAATACTGAAAACATGCGGCCGTGCATTATCCTGCTTAAACGTGGCGCTGCGGAGGCCTTGAATATAGAGAGGAGGTGTGGGTGTTAACTCACCAGAAATTTAATGACCGCATTTCAGAGTGCCGGGAATGCGAACAAGAAGTAATCGAGACGTGTATCCAATGGGACCCCATATCATCACTTCATGTGGTGGATATGTGACGATGTCGAATCCCCGCTGGCATTGTGCATTATTGACAATGCCGTTAAATACGGATAAGGCAATCTTGATGCTGTAAACAGGATTGTGATTTGTCTGAAAGGCGACTTCACGCCATCCCTGCGTCCAGGTTCGTCATTAATCACACATTAAAGGCGCCCGTATCAGTGATGCAGATTTGAGGGTAATCAAAATTTTTGTAGCTGCATACTGGGTCACCACATGGAGTGATGATATGTGGTACCATTGGATACACGTCTCGATCACCTCTTCTTTTGATTCCCGCCACTCTGAATACCAACCATTACATTTCTGACGAGTTAAGGCCTTTCGCTGTGCCCTAAATTCAAGGCCTATGAAACGCAATACTTAAGCAGGACAATGCACGACCGCAAGTTGTAAATATTGTCCGGATCATCCTTGATGCAGGATATGTTCGACTGTTGCTCTGGCCAGTGCGTTCTCTTGATCTTGCACCAATGAAAATGACTGTTTAATCGTTGAAAAGCGACTGACCCCCACCATTCACCAGTAACTACGATCGATGAATTATGGCATCGTGGTGAAGATCATGAAGTGCTCTACCCGTACATGTCATCCAATCGCTGTTTGTTTCAATGTCTAGGCAGATAAGTGGCGTTATTTCTCACAGAGGTCGCTGCTTTATGTACTGTTTTCTCAGTACATATTACTCCAAATTTCCTGCAATTTTAATCAATTGTTCTTCTTACTATAATTTAAGAGCCCAATAAATATCATTATGATATTCGCATTCCGTCATGGTGTTGCATTTTTTACAAACAGCGGATTATTTGATAATATGGGAAGTACTGTACTAGGAAAATAGTTCTAAAATGAAATCTTTTAGTAAATGTTATTGTGTCACATTATGTATCTTTTCCATTTAGAAACAAATGGATATTTTATGGAGCAAGTTTAAAATGACTTATTTCCGATTTGTTTCCTTTGTCTTTCATACAAAATCCGAAACATGTATATGCACTTAAGCCGTTGCATCATTCTTTTTGTTTGTTTACATACCCTTTTTTCAATTCTTATTTCCTGAGTTAAAATAACGGTATAAATAGATATATTTAGTGCAAATAAAAATAACGTTTACTCAGTTACTTACCTGTTAAAAATTTAAAATTGTACAAAATTAAGCTTAAATATTTTTAAGTAAATTAATGTTAACACTTAATTTTAACTTCATCAGACCAATAACATTGATAAATATTGAAACAGTAAAAGGGAAAAAAATAGTTATGAATATCACTAAAGCAACATGTGGTAAAAAGTGCAGGAATAAGTTTTAACTGGCATAAATACATACATATATATATATATATTTATTTAATCATGAAATATTTTAAACCAAATGTAAAATGAGAAAATTATAAGTTCAGATTTTTGATAAGGACGAGAGTATTTTTACCTGTTGACTTAATATATAATGATGTAACTGAAGCTTGTACTATTTGACAAACTCATGAGATTCAAAGTAGAAGGTTTCCGAGATATTTATTATTATTATTCATATAAGAGGAAACTACAAGATATTTGAAATTTTTGACTATTCTGTTTTTCATGTATTTTATAATTAATGAAGTTTTTGTGCATTATTATATAAAATTTAATGTTTTTTTTTTTAATTAAAAAAAAGAAAAAAAAAAAAAAGAAAAAAATAGAAAAAAAGAAAAAGAAAAATACGGTAGTTAAATTTGATGTAATCGCTCAACAAATCCAACTTTAATGATTCATTTTATAGAATTTTAAAAATGGCTATATAAAGAGACATGTGAAATTGTCTAAAATTTAATATATTAGGTGTTCTTACATATAAAAATTTTTTGTATTGCTGTTAGAATTTCCACTATTACTAAACACATTTACTTCTTATTACACATTACACATTACCGTCTTTCTCTATAAGTGGCCATTTTCAAAATCCCTTAACTAGAAATATAGATTTCCGAGCTATGCTTTTAAGGCACGCCAATAAACTGAATAGACGAAATTATCCAGAATTTCTAGTGTACACATTTCTAGATGTGAAACAGTATTCTCAATAAAATAGTATGAATAATTTATATTGCGAGAAATTCTCGCTTAATTTTCTAGAATTTGGTAATAAACCAAGATTATAGTTGCAGAAATCCACCTCTTGTAGTCTCATTTATTTGCAGAGATTTTTAAATAACTTTGCCCTCAAAATTATAGGCAAACGCTCTAGAATTCTAATAGGAGCTTCTAGAACTCGCTTTCCAAGTGGACGAGAATTTATAAGGATGACATGGAACTATTTTTTCTAGAGCCACAATTTAGATTCTAGATGTCAGTTACAGATTTTTTTCTCAGTTTTCTCAGTTTGTTTCTCCGACATTTGTTGTATATTCAACATTCTTTGCTAGACAAGCATGTCGAAAACGTTTCCTGTTCGCAGAATCCATAACAAACCGCCAAGAATTTTCGAGCATTATAAGTGAATCAAGAAGAAAAACATCACATTTTACATTTTTATCGTATCCCTCTAAAATTCGTAAAATGAGCTATTTCCTTTAATGACATTTAAGGCTTCTGATGACGTCCTGGTCCTAAGCTGTACTACAGGAGTTACATTGGGGGAAAGTGTAAAATTCTAATCGACTGAAACTGTTTATCGTTGTTGCGTGAACTACAATTCTCAAGCAGAAGTAGAATCTTCCGCTTTTTAGCTTACAGTTCACGATCCCACTTTCGAAGTTCTTATCTAAAGAAATTCATTAATCAGCCATGCCTTACAGAAGGCTTCATAAGAAATAGGAATTAATTTGATGTTTTTCTAGCATCTGGGGTGTTTAGATTTCCCAATCCCTAAAAGCTTACTAGTTTAATTCCTCTCATATTGACAGCATATAAGAAATGTCATTTCGTCTTTCAACAATTTTCCACCATTGCATTTTTCTACATTAAATTTAATTTCTACCTTTGTGTCAACTTATAAAGGAGTGTAGCTTCATCAAATATAAATATGACATTCTCGTCATATTCAATAAAAATTGCATTTCAAAACTTTTCTTTCCAATTATCGATGTTGGATGTTGAATCAACTCCCGATTCTCCGACGATTTTTCAGGAAGATATGTTATTCCGCTTTTCGAATCTATCTAATCACGCATTCGAACACGAAAATGGAATTCCAAATTTACCGGCAAATTCGTCAGCATTTGGCTGAAACATTTTCCCAGACATTGGTAGATTTCAGCTTCACTGAATGCTGAACCATTTTAATAAAGCGTCTTCCACTTCTGATTTTCAGGTTTTTTTCAATTTTTGGGAGGAGTTTGGGGGAAATTGAAATCTACAGTTGTTCCAGCTGTAGATTTTGATAAACCTTTTTTTCGGAAAATGTTAGCTTGCTCCTTCCACTTTGTATTTCTCTTATGTTTGCATTTTCTTCTTTACAAAATGCTTTAGGCTTGCTCGAGATGATGGATCTAATGATTTCTTAAAAGCAAATTTTTAACATGGAAGTCTGGGATTAGAGATTATGAAGATTTTGTACATTTACTGAGGCAATCTAGTGATAAATACTGAAATGGGTGAAAAAGATTAAATTACATACAATATGCATATGTGTGTAACAATTGAATAATCACTTCTCTTCTCCTATATCCACATTTTGTTTCGTGCAATTCCAACTGTGCGTTTTATAAATAGATTCTCCCCCTTCCCTTTGTCTACAATGATTTTCATGTTATTTTAGCACTTTTTTATATATTTTTTATTGTATATTTCCCTGTTTTCATTAAAACTGGGCTGGTTCATGAATGTTTATGTCAAAGGTCAGAGCTTTTATAGGGTTATTCCATGGACTCTGAAAAAAATATTCATACAAGCAAAAATCAAATATTTAATAAACCGAATTATTACTGATTTACAATATACTTCACTGGTCGGCATACATCTTATGAAATTAGAGTCAAAGTCCTGATTTCACGTCTGGGGAAAAAAAACGGGAGGGGAACCGACTACAAAATGTTTCGTTATAGCCGTTTCTTAAGATTTCGATTTTCGCTATAAAAGGATAAACATTAAATACAATAGGAAAATGATGGGACCAAAACTTTCGTTCGTTATATCCATGAGTTCGGTATATCCCGGGTTCGCTATAACGGGGTGCGACAGTAATAATAAATTTATCTTGTAAATCTTTAATAACCTAATATATTTATGGAAAATAAATAAGTAACTTTCAGCATATCAATCTTATAAACTTTAATAAATTTTAAATCCAACGTTTCGCTTTAATTTAGTTCTGGCAACCCCGCAATTTTGATATTTTTAACCTTTGCTTTAGTAGCTCTTTATCCTTGTCTTGTAGTGATCATGTTTCATGTTCCTTTGAGTGTTTTAGCATATTTTTAAAAATGTATATAGTATATTTTTACAATTTGTGTAATCATCTGTTAAATGTTTTGAAGTTGTAATTGTGGTATCATGTACTTAAATTTTCTACGTTTATGTGTTTTTTAACATCATTCTTCCCTGAGGAAGGCTAATGAAGGAATTTAGCCGAAATGTTGGATTTAAAATTTATTAAAGTTTATAAGATTGATATGCTGAAAGTTACTTATTTATTTTTCATAATTATAAAAGCAGCATATATAAAAAAGTGGAATAAATATATCTGAAACCTAATATATTTCATTAAATATGATTTTTAAATTGTGAATTATGCATTTTTAATATTCAATCTATTTTAAGCTTATTCTGTGAAATATATTTCGAGTCATTAAAAATTTCAGTAGGTTTTTATAAAATATGACAATTTTATAAATAAATAAATTTAAACCTAAATTAAGCTGTGTAAGACTGTATTTCTTGTTGGGTCTGAAAGGAAGTTGGAATCCAGTACAATGTTGCCTATGACGAAATTTAGTACCAATTTTTAAAGTAAGATGTTCAACAATATTAATAACACCAGTAATAACATGTCCATATGTATGAGTTAAATAAGGATTGCATATTGTATCAGAACTAGCAAGATGGATTATCCACATTCAACACCTGTTTAGCAAAATTATTGCAATTAAAAGTTCTACAAACAAAAACAATTTTATGTTTCAAGGTTCTGTGTCTAACAAAATTATAAATAGGAAGTTTATTATAGTACCATTTATAAATTAATTTTACTTAAAATATAATTGGTGAAATTAATAAATAAATTATTAAAAATTTATTTATGAAATTAATAATTAATTGTGAAATATTAGTTTTATAACCACCCATAAAAATTAATTAAAAATAAATTCACAAATTAACACCCAAATATGTATAGAATATATTGTTTAACTATTCTAGAATTATTTTAGAGTATATTGTTCAATGTACTTGCATAAAAAAGCAATAGTAAGCTAGAGTAATAGTAAGAAGAAAAAAAAATAAGCTAGTAATGATAAAAATACTAAATACTCAATAACATTAAGTAATTATTCTAATTGCACAATTTTAGTAGAAAATCTATATAAATACTGAGAATTTGAAACCTTCATTTTTTTTTTTTAAACATATTCTTTTAACCTTAATTGGCGAATCGTCGCTGTTGGCGACGTTTTCAATTCGGCCGCAGTTAACGTAAGGAATTTAAAAATGCGGGCCGCAATTGGTATATAGGTGGGGATGGGGAAAAAGAAAACAGCTGATATGTCGGGACGCACTTGGACGCTACCGAATGTTACTGACTCATAAACTCCAACAAATGCACTCCGAATATACGCATTCGTAGAATAAAGAATTTCATTCAAGTGAAGAGCCCGAACTCGAAAGGAAGATTCGCCAATGGAAAACAGGTTGTATTTCAAAGCAGATGACTCTATGGTGATCAATTTGACCGCTTTAGTCATTCTAGCTAGAGCATTAATTTATAGGCTTCATTTAAAATATTGAATATATATACCGGGTGATTCAAAATAGATGTTAAAGCAATTATCTCGTAAACTAAGAAAGATAGAAACATATATCCAACTACAAAATTAGAGCAAATTAAGAGTAGATTTCAGATATGGCATTTTTTTGTCAAAGGGGCTGTATACATATTAAATACGAAATTTAATTTTTATACGGCCCCTCCTATCATGTGACTTATATTTATAAAAATATTCCCCTCGCTCTAACAAGCAAAATAAAAAAAAAAAATCATTTATCTAAGTCAAAATCTCGCCGAGTTATTGCAATTTGAAAATGATGACTTACACCACTTTTTCTTCAATTTTGGCATCTATTTTTCGACGCCAAGTTGCTCACTTTAGGGGGTTATCTATGAGATGAGAAAAATTTAAAAAAGATCCTTTATTTTAAAATAGCAATTAAAATCGTTCAAACACATGAAATCAACAGTTTTAAGAATTTAATGCAAATTTACATAATTTCGTATTGTTAAAAAATTTAATAGTTAAATTTCTTAGGGGTCACCTGCAAATTAAAACACGTTAAGAGAGGGAAAAAACTAAAAGACTAGCAAAACAGTGTGAAATTTTCGCGCTTTATTTTTACCACTTTCCATCATGGTTGATAAATTTAATGACCTCGGCTCTTTAACAATTCCACCAAGATTGAAAAGTGTTAATGACTTCGATCTGTCTGTCTGTCCATCCGTCTTTCTGTGTGTCTGCGCTCTAACTCCCGTGAATATTCATAGAATTTTCTGAAACTGATATATGTTATTTGAGTTCACTATCGGATGTTCTTTATTGAAAATGGAGTGAATACCTCTGCTAGGTTGTGCACAGGGACACCCGAAAGTATTCCAAAGCATTGTGTTCTACGAGAGGTATTTTTATAAACCATATTTTAATACCTTTAATTTATGCATATATTAATAAAATTGAAATACATTATTATAGTTTTATATCGGATATTTTGTATAGTAAATGGAGTAAACACCATCAATGGTTTGTATACAGGGACACCCGAAAATATTCCTAAGCATTGCGTTCTATGTGAAGATATTTCTATAAACCAAAATTTAATTACTTTCCATAAATCTTAATGAAATTGAAATATGTTATCCATATGCACAAAAGAATGCTTTCTATACTGTACAGTACGATTAGCATTAGATTTACAGGGCACACAAAAATATTCAGTTACGTTAAGGGTTATTATTGGACATTTGCTGGAATTGCATTTTCGTTTACATTAAACATTTTCTAACAATTTTTAACTGTGAATAAGATTTCAATTTGCATTTTTTTTTTTTTTTGTCCATCTGTCCGTCTGCCCGCCCCCAGCGTCTGTATTTCAGAAATTTTCAGAAATGATATATGTTATTCAGGTTTATTATATGATATTCCCTATTTAAAATGGCATTAATTAATTCTCTACAATTGGTTTATGTACATGAATGCACAAAAAATGCCAATGTATTGCGTTTTGGGACAGATATTCTTATAAATTACATTTAAATAACTTTATACTGTAAAAGTCATAAGGATATTCATATTTATTGTTAATATTCTAAAATAATGTTTTGTATAGAATATGATATGGTATAGACGTATAATTCTATGTCATGGGGGGTTACCGCCCTTCTCAACCCCCGTTTAATTATAGTGCCTATACTTATCAAAACAAAAATCAAGTCTGTTATCAATTTCCTTGAAACTTGCAAACATTCATCAACTTTTCAAGTGGCAACTACATATGAAATCCAAAATACCAAATTCGCATTTCCTGTATTTATTACTTACTCATACCCATAAGGTAGAGAAAGTGTTGTTTTTGGGCCAAATTTTCGAAAGTGAGTTTTTGTTACATTTAGACGTTTTGAGGTCCCCTGAATATGAAAATCGTGTTTTTAGCGGTTGGTCTGTGTGTGTGTGTGTGTGTGTGTGTGTGTGTGTGTGTGTGTGTGTGTGTGTGTCTTTTATCAGTTTATCTCAAGAACAAATAGCAGCAGATATTCCAAACTTGGTTTTCTAAATATGTATCATATAGGAATGCTACACTAAGCTTTTCATTGAGATGAAGCAAATGGTTCGTGTACAGGGACACTCAAGAAAAATCAAATACATTACGTCTATGGGGAAAATTGCAGGTAAGTAGAGTTGAACACCTATAGACTGCACTAACCAAATAAAATGAATACATATTTTTTATATGCATAAAAACATGCCTCATGTAGAATATAGCAGGGAAATCATTCACTGTTCATTTACAGGGCTACACAAAATAACTAGATTATAATGCGACAATAGCTGAAAATTGATGGAAGTGCATTTTAGGTTGTGCCGTATATTATTACTATAGGTTTAAATTTAGGTGCACTTTGTGGTTTGTACATATTCTTCAAAAGATATACAGGATTGCAAATATTTAAGCTATAATATTCTTTTTTATTGTTAGTGAAAGTGCTTTACTATAATATTTTACCGTGTCCAGGAAAGCTGCTCAGGAATGGAAATGAATTCCTCATAGACATATGATAAATAATGTATGTTTTTAAGCTAAATATGCATCGCTTCTGTTTTGTGTATTTACACGTTTTAAGGCTTCCTTATTACCAAAGCCAAGTTTTTTAAAGTTTGATTATTGCCTACGTCGAATAATTTCAGGAGATTCCCCCTCACACAGAACTAATTATCATATAAAACTCTTCCGAAGCCTAATTTGAATTATTTTAACATAGGTTTACATATAACAGTACACTTTATGTTACCTCTTAATTTCCAATCTGTATTTATGGTATTAAATTTCAGGATAAGAGAAAGTCGTGTGAGTGGAACACCAGGTTATTTGTTGTTAAATTATGCTGATAATTCATATATATACAGAGCAACGAATAAAAATTTACCTTTCATATTCAGGAGGCCTCAAAATGTGATATTATACAGAAAAAAAATCGCTCTCCAAAAGCTACTTTGTTTACAGTATGGGTATGAGAAATTAATTTTGCGTTCTGTGTCAGCAGTGTTCTTCGAAAAAAAAAATGGAGCAAACACTTACATCAATTACATTTAATAATAATAATAATAATAATAAAGTTACTTTAATTTTGGGTAGCCCTGTATATTGTCTATAAACTATATACACATGACTTTGTGTACGTAAATTTAGTGTTATATGTAAAACAAGTAACACAAAATGAAATGCACTTCCAGCATTTCCCAACTATATCTCCAATATATCGAAATACTCTGGGTAACCCTGTAAATGAATGATGAATGGTTGCTACACTAGAATCTACATAAAACATGCTTTTATGCGTATAAAAAATTTGTTCTTTTCATTTTGTTTAAGGCAGTCTATACATGTTACACTGTACATATGAGAAATTTCGCTCACAGACGTAATATGTTTGAATTATTTTGGATGACCCTGTAAACAATTGTCTGATCGTAACGAATACTTTAGTGTAGCACCGCAATATGATACGGATTTAGAATATCGAATTAAAATTTTCTGATACTATTTGTTCTTGAGATATTCTAATAACATACAGACACACACACAGAGAGAGAGAGAGAGTGAGACCAACCGCTAAAAACATGATTTTTGAATTCAGAGGATCTGAAAACGTTCAAATATAACAGAAGCTAATTTTCGGAAATTTGACTCAAAAACAATTCTTTCTCTACACCGTGTATATGAGTAACAGAATGTATAAAGAAAGAAAAATGAATTTGAAAATTCCCTTTTAGTACATAAATTATTCATAAATTTTATTTGTTAAATTATCAATGAGTATTCTCTTGTGTATTCACTAGGGGAAAGAGAGACATAACAGGTTAAAATAGCCATCTTTCCCTGAATGATTTCTTTTTCTTTTTTTCTCCCCCAAACGCTGATCAACATGTGCCTTATTACAAAAGCAATAGTAATTACAATTTCTCACCTTTCGTACAACCCCTTAAGACTTGACAAAAAATGCTAGAATTTTCAAATTGCAATAACTCAGCAAGATTTTGACTTAGAAAGATGATTTTTTTTTTATTTTGATTGTTAGAGCGAGGAGAATATTTTTCTAAATATAAGTCATATGATAGGAGGGGCCGTATAAAAATTAAGTTTCGTATTTAATATGTATACAGCCCCTTGTACAAAAAAATGCCATATCTGAAATCTACTCTTAATTTGCATTAATTTTGTAATTGGTAGTATGTTTCTGTCTTTCTTAGTTTACGAGATAATCGCTGTAACATCTATTTTGAATCACCCGGTATATATATATATATATGCATTTAAAAAACTCGAAAATATGGTGAATGTCGTGAAATCTGAGTCTGCTGGCAGAACCGGATAAAGAGTAATTGTTTTTTCGAATTAGGCTTGCGGCTGAAATGACCATTCCGGGTGTTCTAGTGATAAGTCAAAAATTAAATAAAAAAATTATATTTTAAAAATTCTACAACTTCATTCACTTTATAAAAATTTCGAGTTTCATAAGCGTATATATATATCTAATATATATATATGTATCTAATTTAATAAGAAAAAACTTTCTTTTCAAGTAAAAATATTTTTTCGCTACAAATAATCTGAGAATCCTTTATCCATCGGAAGGAAATGTATTACATGAAAAAACAGTAACAGTTAAATTTGTAAAAATACTGAAATTCTGTACCAGATGGTGTGGTTTAAAAATAAGAAGAATATTTTGTTTTCCTCCAGAACGACTTTGTAATTGAAACACTGCATCGAAATTGAATTTCAAAAATTGAACAACATCTGTCTGCTGTTAGATTCCACTTTTAAAAGAACTGAAAAACGTGTTATTAGCTTGTCAAAATATATCCTTTTTCCATGTGTAAATGTTTCTCATTTTTTTTTCTTTTTGTTCACTTCAATAGACTATAAATGACTGAAAGACACACACACACAAAAATCATCTTTATTTATTTTAATACATACTATGCCCACTTTTATAATTATAAAAAGCGAGGCTCAATTACAAGAAAATCGAAAGTAGATACTTGCCCCATACTTGCAGATATTTTTGGTGTTAAGCACAAATTACTTTTTTCCAAATGAGAAAATTGACCAGGAAAGATTCTAACCTCGAACACATGGTACGATGGATTAGTACTATATTAACTGAATCACTCAGTGTACATTTCGCTGTTTGCATGATAAAGAGACGTAATTAAAAAAATAGCGACTTGTTGCTGCTTATTGTGATTTTATTGTGAATGTCGTTAATTGTGATTTGGCTGTAGTCGCTCTTTCTGATTAATGGAAATATTACATAAAATGCATATATTTTTAGTACTCACCTACTATTTACATAGCTTTCTGTATCACAGTTTCCAGTTGGCTAACGCCCCCAGTTTCTTAATATCCTATTGTATGCTATTCCGACTCTAGAATTTCTTTCCTTATCTACATATAACATCAGCAATCCACCTTGTCCTACTTTGATGACGTACGCTTTATGCTACCGAAGCAGGTTGCTTACTTAATATTTTTTACATTGTTGTGTAAATAAAGATTTTATATTTCAATACTAAATGTATTATTCAGATGCAGATGTCGCCATCAACCAATGTTTTAAAAAGCTTCTAACCTATGTTCTGTTTGTTTGATCGATTATTTCAACAGCTGTAAACCTTCCAGGAATTCACGGATCATTTTGTGAATAACCAGGAGTAAATAGGTCCAGTAATTTTTGTGTCTTTAATTAACACACATACTAACTTTACGTTGTATGTATTATATATGTGTGTATGTGTAGGTATAGATAGATAGATTGATTGATCATAGCCTCCTAAACTAGATGCCTGTCGCGTGGTTCAGAGAAATCGCAACAGTTCAATCGGTAGACAGCGCCTCCTCGTATAGATTGCGCGACTTTTTTATTCAACATCCACCAAAATTTTTTTAAAGTGGGATATGATATACATAAAAGACGAATATAATCGAAGGAACGTCGATTTTATAAATCATATATCACTTCTTAAATTTATTGGTGAAAGATAATAAAAAAAGTCACGCAATCAGTACCAGGTGGCGCTGTCTACTGATTGAACTGTTGTCAAGTTTCCGAGCAACGCGACAGGCATCTAGTTTAGGCGGTTATGGATTGATAGTTTGATAAATTTTAATTCATTTAATATTATTTTACTGCTATCCCTAATAACACACTTGTCCATAATACATCCGGAATATATCCATAGGATGTCCACAGGTGTCCTTTTCATCCATAGGATATCCTGAGGATGTCATTTCGAGAAGGTGTGCTGTTAGGATGTATGTTTTTCCAAAATGTATGAGTCTGAGTTAAAAATATACACATGAAAAATAACAATATAATTATAAAAAAATAACAAAAATGTGTATTTTAAAATTAAAAATAATGTATTAAAATTAAATTAAATTAAAATAATTATTTAATTATAATTCTTTGAATACTGTTTAAATGTCCCGAGTTAATTAATATTTTTTCTCTCTATTTCCCATTAACATAGTGTAAAATATATTTGTTTGTTACTTCGATTTAGTCTTGTTACTTCGTTTAGTTTTGTTACTCCTTTATCTTGTTACTTCTTATCTTGTTACTTCGTTTAGTTTGTTACTTTGTTTAGTCATATTTGTTTGTTACTTCGTAAATTATTATTTTTTAAATATTATTATGTTTGAACCTCGAAATTTCATGCAAGATTTTGACATTCAGTGACAAAAATGTTGCAAAATTAAACAATTAATTCTTTCACGCACAAGTGTTTTTAGAACGTATTATTTAACCATAATAATGTAAATTAGACGAAATATTTCGAAAATATTTTAGCATGAAGCATTTTTAAAAATTTTCAAAAAACTAATAATAAAATAAAATAAAATAAGATATAATTTCGAATTATAAATTTTCATAGTTTAAATAATTTAGGGAAATTTTAATAAACATAATATTTATATATTTTAATACACATCTATACAAATTTTCACAATTAGAATTCTGACTTCAGTCGAATTATCTTAATCACATATTATATACGCAGTTTGACATTTATCGGTAACCTTTGATGGATACATCGAATAACCTTGCTCTGATCTGATGAAGTTAAGCATCAGCTTCGCTGCAGCAGAAATGGCCGGACCAATTATTTAAGGCTTAATGCTTTATGATATAGATAATAGTGACCTGGAGTAACTCATTAAAATGGGTGGACGTAAGTTGAATAATATAAAGCGATGAATTGTCGCTGTAGACTAGAGAAGGAAAAATGGTTTCTAATTAATCTCATTTTATTAATGCATGTTCCTTGATAATATATTTTTCTTAGCTAAAATAAATTGCTGTACAAAATTAATTCATATATTACAATGAAAGCAAAATATCCAGTTTTACTTACTGTATTAAATCCTAATTTAATACGTAGATAAGCTGGGTCAAAGTATTAGATTCTGAATAATTTCCATGTGTTTGTTATGCTTTAGAGTTTTTTTTTTTTTTTTTTCTAAATACAGAAATAGATTTAAAAGAATTATTTAGAGAATATGTTATTTTTTATGGATGGTTATTGGTTAAACTATTACACACATAAAATATTTACAAAGGGGCAAAGATTATTATTTTTTCCGGTGTACGTGAAAGAAATGTGTTTAACTTCTCAAATTTATATAAAAGAAACTTCAATTCGTAACTTTATATAAATATATCACCAGAAAAGTGTTTATTTATTTATTTATTTTATTTATTTTTTCTTCTACAGTGTATTAATTATGTCATATGACTAATAAAATGATAAAAGGAATTTTTTAATTGAATCTAATTACACTCATGTTCATAAATTAAGGATAATGCTAGCTGAGGCAAATAAAGGTTCAGAAGCAAAACAAACATGACTTATTCATAAAGTCCATCTATTAAACAAAAGATCAAGAACAAAAAAAGGTGGTTTATGTAGGTTGCTATTTATAAAAACAACGATTTTTGCTCCCTGAAGCAATTACAAAAAATATCTCCCTTACAAAAACTTAACATTACATGGTTGGTATGATGGTTAATACATTGTATGTCTCTCAGATGATGAAATATAGTCCTTACAACGCTTAGGAATGCTGAGTTTTAAATTATTGATATGATCTTAGGGAAGATTACTCAACTCAGTAAGCAATGCTCTCTGAAGTTCCAGTACACATGTAGGAGGTGGCATGTCCTACACATGCTCAATCGGATTCTAGTCAGGTGAGAATGCTGGCCATTCCTCGTGCGTGATACGTTCAGATTGTAGGCATCTGTGTACAACGTCTGCACGGTGAGGACGTGCATTATCATCCATAAACACAAATTCTGGGCTCATGGCACCCCTAAACAAATGTGCATGTTGTTCCCGAATGATGCCCCGATAAATTAGGCCTATAATTCTTCCGATTTGAACATGCAAATTTATTCTGGTGCCCAATATGACCCCCCCCCCCAAACGAGCACTCCTGCCCGTAACGGTGTCGTTCAACAATGTTGTTTTGGTGGTAACGGATACCTGACGTTCTACATATAAAAGTCTGGCGTGAATCGCACTGAAAGCGAAACCTGGACTCATCGGAAAACATCACACAACCTCACTGTGCCGCTGTTCACATTGCATGTTCTCTACTCCAAGTTAACCGCTGACACAGTGATCGCCGTGTGTGGAACACATCTAACATGCCTTCGAGCATATAGAGCAATATCTCCCAAACGTCTATACACGGTTTGTCTTGAAACTGTGGCACTCGTGGCTGCAGGCAGCTCACAAGGCAGGTCTGATTCTGAGCTTTATCTGCTTATTTTGGCAGTTACTGCCAAATACCGGTGCCCATTCACCATTGTAACTCGGGGCCGACCAGTACTGTAACATCGACTAGCATTTCCATCGTTTTGGAATCGTTGCCAAAGCCTAGATATGACACTTTGGGCGATTCTAAGTTCCCCCGATACTTCTATCTGAGTACGCCCTCATTCTAGTCGGCCGATAATTCTACCACGTAAAAAATTATCTGCATGCGTCCTCTGTGTCATAACCATTCGGTTGTGGCACTGAGCGGCACACAGAACGCTTGTGAAGAATTTCCCTTCTTTGCTCCCATTCCTTATCTACCCCCTTCTTACACTTTGGTCTCTGTAACATCATATCGGTGTCATCTGATGGCTTCCTATAATTTGCATATTATTCTTAAAGATGTGCGTGGTATTTCCACAGGTGAAATTTTTGCATTAAAGTTTGATTTCAGTGTGAATCTGAATTATCCTTAATTTATGGACATGAGTGTAATTGATATAAATTTTGTATTTAAGTGCTTTATCAATACAAAAATTAACAATAAATCTCAAATGGGAGCAGTTTTCCTATATATGTATATATATATATATAAAATAATCTGGTGTATCACTAACACGGCATTCTGTTACTCGGCATTTCAGTACTATAAAGTTAGTTTTCATATAAAGTTTTAAAATCAATAAAGTAAGATAAAAAAAATTTTAGTTCCCTTTAAAATAATTCTTATATAGGTTTAAAAACACTTTTATTTGGTAGATAATTTCATCCACCTCCTCGTACAATTATAGTGTCTATAATTATTTTTAAAAAAGTCTAAAATAGGTTCAAGATCACTTTTATATGACATATGAGGAGTGTTCAAAGACTATCGAACCTTATTTTTTCTCGCGTAAACAAATAGAGTGAGAGAGACTTTCTTCAGTGTAGATGTAGATTAGACACTCATGTTCAGTCATGAATATTTTTCTGCCCGCTGAAAGCATCAGTAGTTGGCAGACAGCCAATAAGTGAAGACGTGTAGTGAGCAATCGTTGGATTTTAGTTTTTGTAAAATGAGAGAAAAACTTATTGATATTGCAAATTTCATAAAAAGCTTGGCGACACCCTAGCGGAAACCCTTCGTAACATTAAACAAGCTTTAGGGACAATGACACATCACGCAGAGTGATACAAACGCTTCAAAGATGGCCGCGCACTAGTGGGCAGATTTTCTTGATTCTCGCGGTGTGGTACATCATGAGTTCGCACCAAAAGGCCAAACTATCATAAAAGAGTATTACCAGGAGGACTTCCGTCGCCTTCATGATGCTGTGCAAAGCAAACGACCGGATCTATGGGCAGCGAAAACTCGGAAGCGTCATCATGATAAATCGTCTGTCCATTCTGCGCATTTAATTCAGATTTTTTTTCGCCAAACACAACATTCCTGTGTTTCGTCAGGTTTTCTACTCACCCGACATGGCTCCCTGTGACTTTTGGCTGTTTCGCAATCTGAAAATTTCATTAAAAGGGTTACGATTTAAGTCAAGATATTACACCATTCGGAATGCAATGGCACGAGTTCTCACCATTCCAAAAACTGCGCTTCCCAGGTGTTTCCAACGATGACAGGAACGTTTGGCGAAGTGTGTATTACCGAAGTGACTTACCTTGAAGGTGATTAGTGTTTTGGATTTTCAAATCAATAAATGTATTTTTGCCAACTAAAGGTTCGATATTTTTATTTTAACACACCACGTAAAATTCCATTCACCCTCGTTTAAATGCAGTGCCTACAATTAAAAAAAAAAATCAAGGCTGCTATTAATTTGGCTTTAAATTTGCCAACTTTAGTCAAATATTTCAAGTGGCAACCTAATACAAACTTCAAAATACTAAATTTGAATTTCCAGCAATTACTTGATTTCAAGTTTTAAATGATATACACACAGATCAATGACTAAAAATAGAACTATTCAGAAAATCTCAAATGTGACATCATACGCAAACCAAATTTGAAAGAAGATCTTCAAAAATTACTTTATCCGCAGGATGGGTATGATTTTTTTTTTCTGAGTAGTGTTTGTCGGCATAATACAATGAAGCAAAGCACTTTCATCAATTACATTTAATAGGAAAGAACATTCCGCTTAATTTTGGGTAGCCCTGTATATTGCTTTAAACTACACTGATGGAAAAAAAAATCCCAACACCAAGAAAAAATTATTGTACAGTAATGAAATTTCAGCAATACATTTGTCTAGGTAACATATTTAATTGATTAAAGTTTCAAGATCACAGGTAGAGCCATTGGCGAGAAGAGCCATTTCAAATGTGAAATGTTGGTACATTAGTAACCGGTGTAACCGCCAGAATTTTGAATGCAAGCATGCAAACGTGCATGCATTGTGTTGTACAGGAGTCGGATATCAGTTTGTGGGATGGAGTTCCATGCCTGTTGCACTTGGGCGGTCAATGCAGGGACGGTTAATGCTGGTTGTGGATGACGCTGGAGTTGTCGTCCAATAATTCCCATACGTGCTCGATTGGAGAAAGATCTGGTGATCTAGCAGGCCAAGGCAACATGCCGACACTCTGTAGAGCACGTTGGGTTACAACAGCGATATAAGGGCGAGCGTTATCCTGTTGGAAAACACCCCCTTGAATGCTGTTCATGAATGGCAGCACAACAGGTTGTATCACTGGACTGACGTATAAATTTGCAGTCACGGTGCGTGGGATAACCACGAGAGTGCTCCTGCTATCATACGAAATTGCTCCCCAAACCATAACTCCAGGAGTAGGCCCTGTGTGTCTAGGCCGCAGACAGGTCGCTAGCAAGCGTTCACCTGGCCTCCTTCTAACCAACACACGGCTATCACTGCGACCAAGGCAGAACCGGCTTTCATCAGAAAACACAACAGATCTCCACTCCGTCCTCCAATGAGCTCTAGCTTGACACCACTCACGTCGCAAACGGCAGTGGTTTGGAGTCAGTGGAATGCACGCTACAGGGCGTCTGGCTCGGAGATGTCCTTGAAGTAACTGATTTGTAACAGTTCGTTGTGTCACTGTGGTGGGGGGTCCCTGGCCCCCGGGCTGCCACTCAGGTAGCTGGGGAGCTAGTTGCGGCGGCTGACCTCACCTCCGAGCGGTGCCCCTGGATAGCCAGCATGACTGGTGAACTAACGAGGCAGCGCGGCCGAGAAGCATGTCGGGTGGACAGGTGGTCACCCGCGTTGAACTGTGCTCTATGCCTTTTTGGCCTGGGGGGACACAACCACTCGTCGCTCGTAAAGTAAAAGGTTGTTTGTTTGATGGGGATCAGACCCGATGGCACGAGGCATCTGGGTGCGTCCCTCGACCACTGCAGCCTTCTCTTCACCGCCAGGCCTTGTTTTCTCTATAGACTCAAGTGTTTACCTGGCACCGGCCTAGCAAACCCGCCGGAGAGCATTCTAGTTCAGGTGGGCGAGGGGAGTTCTTCCTTCCCCGCGGGCGGTTCTTTGCCCGTGCCACTGCCCATGGTCCCGCTGGTTAAGAGATTGGAGCCTTTTTAGGTTTCTTCCGGCCTGGGCGCTATACCTCTAAACCGTAAGGTGAGGCATGCCCTGGCTGGTAATTCTCTTCTCTTCTCTTCTCTTCTTCTGTCACTGTGGTGCCAACTGCAGCTCGAATTTCAGCTGCAGACGCAGTACGATTAGCCACAGCCATACACCGAACACGGCGGTCTCCCCTCTCAGTAGTGCCACGTGGCCGCCCGGAACCCGGTCTTCTTGAGGCAGTACCTTCCCTTGACCACTGCTGCCAACACTCATGCACAGTGGATACATTCCTGCCAAGCCTTTCTGCAATATCGCGGAAAGAAAACCCACCTTCTCGTAGCCCTACTACACGACCTCGTTCAAACTCAGTGAGCTGTTGATAATGGCTTCTTCGTCTTCTTAGAGGCATCCTTGACTAACATTAACCCACTACGTCAAATCTCAACTGTAAATAACGATCACGAACCTTACAGCGTTTATTTAAAGCAAACCTCATTTGCATGTTCATAGTGTCGCAACAATCGCCACACTTATGCGCGTAGCTCGAAATTTGAATCGACGTCATCTTTCAGATGTATAAATACGCCTACCAAATTTCGTTTATCTAGCACAGCTCCTTCCTGGTGTTGGGATTTTTTTTTTCCATCTGTATATGCACATCGAAATGAATACTTAATATTGTATACTGCAGATAGTATACTTGTTTTAGACTTATATCAAAAAATAATCGACACAAAATGAAATACACTTTCAATACCAGGAATTTCCCCCAATATGTTCAAATACTTTGGGTACCCTTGTAAACAAATGGTGAATGGTTTCTATACCTAAATTTATACAAAACATGGTTTTATGCATATAAAAAATGCATTCATTCCATTTTGCTTGGGTCAACCTAAAGATGCTAATCTGTACTTACCTGAAATTTTCCACATAGACGTAATGTATTTGAATTTTCCTGAAAGCCCCTGTACACAAGCCATTCTCAACGAAAGGTTTAGTGTAGTGTAGCATCACTGTATTATATAGATTCAGAATAACGAGTTTGGATTTCCTGTTACTATTTGTTTTGGAGATATGTTGATAAAAATTACCGAGACAGACAGACACACACATACACTATCCGCTAAAAACATGATTTTTCATTCAGGGGTTCTCAAACTTGTAAATATAACAAAAATCCAATTTTGAAAAAAATTTGACCCAAAAAGAATATTCAACAAAATTGTTTGTAATATTGATCATAACCTATTGAATAAAAGACTATCACAAAGAAAATGTCGGTATATATGTTCGTGCCTTTGCAGTTATAGGCTCAGTGGACAAGCTCCAGAAAGTTAGAAAACCTAGCAGATGGATGCATAAAGAAATAACTCATCAAAAAAAAAAAAAAAAAAATAAATAAATAAATAAAAATAAACAAAAAATAAAAAAATAATAAGAAGATAGAAAATAAAAAAAATTACACAGGTCTATAACGAAAATTTTGTTTTAATAATTTTGGTTTGTCTTTATTATTTTTATTATTATTATTATTATTATTATTATTGGTACGCTGAAACCGAAAATGAAGCCAGTCTTTCTCTATCACGAACGATATATGGTGTCTACCGATACATTTTTTTTTCGTGATTCTTCCCTCAGTATAGTTATATGGTAACTTTTAAAGTGTGTTTCCATGATTAATTATAATTTATAATGTAAACATGTTTTTCTTTTCTTTGCATTGTTATCCTACTTGAATATGTGATAAATATTAGAATTATTTATTAAAATTGTATAAATCAGAACTCATAATAAAAAGTGGATAGAAAATTTATGTTTTCTTCTCAAAAATGTCTTTCTTAATAGTAATATTTTTTTCACAATTGTATAGTACTATTTCGTTTATAATGCGAATGTTACATTTTATAATAATACCATATATTTGTTGAAACAAAACTTTTATTCATAAAAATATTTATAGTTAACAATAATATTAAATACATCATAATACATTTTAACACTATTTTATTTTTGTGGTTGGTAAAGGAATAGTGTATTCAACCGCATTACAATTTTATTACAGTAGCCTGATATATACAGGTTGATCAATTTAAAAGAGTCCCCGTTGGTTTTTCTTATTATCCTTAAGTATGACGGATGTGACAACTATTTTTCACTGAAGTATAATTGTTTGAACCTTATTTAAGTGTCGGAGACAATTTCCAACACTGTTGGACTGTTACAACTTTATTTATTAGGTAAAACAGAAATGGAGACGCCAATATTTTTAATGCTGTAATAATTTTATTTATGAAAAACTAAATTTAATAAAACTTTTTTGCATTATTTTTCTTACATTACATTTACATTATCATTATCATTTTACATTATCATTTCATATTCTTTTCCAGAGACGTCCTGCAAGCATCGATGTATTAAAAGAGATAATAACTGAAGGAATCTCGTCAATAACACCAACAATGCTGCGAAGTGTATCAAAAACCTGCTTCAACGTGCTCATGTTTGCATACAAAATGGTGGCAAACATTTTCAACATTTTCTGTGAGGAATGATAATGTAAACAAATTGAATCAAGTTATGTTTTTCAAAAATAAAATTATTGCAGGTTTAAAAAAAAAAAATTGTGCGTCTCCGTTTCTGTTTTACCTCACAAATAAAGTTGTAACAGTTGTAATTATCTTACAATCTTAAACAAGGTTCAAACAATCATACTTCAATGTTAGAATAGTTGCCACATCTGTCAGATTTAAGGGCTATAAGAAAAACCCACGGGTACTCTTTTAAACTGATCACCTTGTATATATATATACAGAGTAACCATGTTTCCCAGTGAGAACGAGTCCAGATTCTTGGAGGGGTGCCAGACTGACCGAAAGGCTGGGTTTTGGAAAATATCCGGTCATTCGGCGCACTCTTATAGCTTATTTCCTCGATGTCACCCGATCCCTTTCGTGGAGGATCAAAATTGTGATGGCATGTCTCCGTACCACCTCTGGGCCCACCAGCGGCCGAGCGGTTCTGCTCTCAAAGCTGGTAGATGGAAGGTGCCGGGTTCGATCCCAGGTCGCGCTCATCGACCTAGCCGTTCGGAGTTTTCTGTGGTTTCCTCCGAAACTCGCGTAAATACGGGCTGGGACCCATTAGAAAGACCCCCACGGAGGGCATTCCCCATATAGGCCTAGGACACATAAGGAGTCAATCGGCCTTAATCCTCCAACCAACCAACCAACCGTACCACCTCTAGGGATGTGTCCCAGACCGTCGCCAATTGCCCATATACGCAGCACTAGTGCAACCTAAAACCCAACTATCCATCCTCTCTGTCACCCCTATTTGAATACTGGACTCGTTGTGTTATCACCTACGCAGAGGCTTCGATGGTTTCAATAAATGTGGTTGAAGAATACATATATTGCATGAAAGTGCAAGGAATTTTTTTCTGCAGATATGACATGAGATGATGTTGTTTAAGAAATTTTGAACTGTATAATGAAATGAGATAGAATTGTGAGAAATATATTTTATCAGAATGGTGATAAAAGTAAATCTCTAAAATGTGTTGAAACTTTAGAAAAGGATATTTTAAAAACGTTTTATTAAATTTAATTATTATAAAATGTAGAAGAGAAAGAAAATATACATATAAAGATTAGAGAAGTATTATCAAAATAGCACAAGTTTATTTTAATATTATATCCAATACAAAATTCTATCAAATGCCTAAAAATTACAGAATAGCATTACAAAGATCTCGTACAAAATTGTGATGAAAATTAGACAATATATCAACATTTTTAATATCACATAAACGTATTTAACATCTCGTACCAACAATATTTTGAAGACAAAATTTGAAAAAAAAAAATCAGAAATATTTCAAATTGAAAAAAAAAAAAAAATAAATAAATAAATAGTCAATGTATGTTATTTGTTTCTTAATAATAAAAAAAAAAAAAGCTAGATTAGTTGATACCAGACTTTTAAATTTCAATGTTAATGGTTCATATTTTTTTCCCCTAAATTTACCCTTTCGATAATTTAGAAAGAAAAAAAGGACATCTGTTTTACATCGCTTTAAAAGCCCAACCTATAAAACGTGTTATAAGCAGCTTTATATATTTGTTAATATACATAGAATTAACAGTTAGCCTAAAATGCTACACAAAACATTTCCGTTATGTTTATGTAGCATATCAGGGTATTTTTTGAATGTTTATTATTGGTAGTATTATACCCATATTTAAGAAAGTAGCAGAGTATTCAGCGAAGTAAATCTTACTATTGTACTTATTATTATTATTATTTTTATTTTGTTTATTTATTTTGTTTATTATTTATTATTTTTCATTTATAAGTATATCTATCTATCTATTTATCTATCTATCTATCTATCTATCTATATATATATATATATATATATATATATATATATATATATACACCTCTCATAATGGCAATCGTAATTTTTTGTAATTTTTTATCAAATTGTGTGATGTGATTTTGAAAAAATGTATTATATTTTAGTACTGTCAGCAAAATAAAAAAACGCCCCATCTCCGCTAATTTCGCAGTAAATTTTCGTAAAAACTGGTACCGATCGATTAGTAATATTTCGTATTGCTGCATATTTTGAATTTTAGCAAAATAAATATTGCATTAGCGGGAAAGTTCTGTCATTCCGAATTAAGCAATTAACACTGGAAATTTATTTTGGATAGCATCACATAACTTTTAAGAAGCTATTTAGTGAATACCTTCTTAAAATTAGAAATTTCTGGTGTCAGTTTTTTAATTCAGTACTACATAACTTTCACGATAACAAAACATATAAATCCAGCATATATTTGAAGTTTTTTACTTAATATACACCAGAGAACTCAGATTTATATATGCATTACATAGATATTTTTATTTTCTTGAGCAATTAAATGTTTATATTTGTAATGTTTATAGATATATAGATGCATATATTTCTTTTAAATTTATCTCACTTTAAATAGTAATAATTCAAATATTTAACCGTTAGACTGCAAATAAAAAAAATACTTTCTACTAATTCTTTTTAAGTATATATATTATTAAGCTATTTAATACAAATCTTAAAGTGTCATCTATCAAAGATGTACAGTTAGATTAGAAGGCTCGAAATATCTCATTCCAGTATCAAGAATTGTGTTTAAATGTGGATCATCAATCAGCTAATCTAGAGATATCTGCTTTTATATGGCACCAGAGATTTTGTGAGAGCGTTTGTGGGATAAATTAACAGATTTAATCGAGACAGTCTTTCTTTCTTTCTTTCTATTTTTTAATAAAGTGCTCTGTTTGAGATTTATTACGTAAAATTTTCAATTAAAAAAACAATGAAAATAATCTAATGTATTAATACAAAAGTGATATAATTTTTTTCTGTATCCATAATAATTTCCACTCTTTTTATTTTTTTTTTAATAAAGTGCTCTGTTTGAGATTTATTACGTAAAATTTTCAATTAAGAAAACAATGAAAATAATCTAATGTATTAATACAAAAGTGATATAATTTTTTTCTGTATCCATAATAATTTCCACTCTTTTTATTTTTTTTAATAAAGTGCTCTGTTTGAGATTTATTACGTAAAATTTTCAATTAAAAAACCAATGAAAATAATCTAATGTATTAATACAAAAGTGATATAAATTTTACTGTATCCTTAATAATTTATTTTATAACTTAGAGATTTTTTAAACTTAGAGAAGAATTCACTGGCTATATGCTGTTTCTATTGAGTCACATTTAATTACATTCATAAATTTAAAAATATATATATTAATATTATATTTTTTAGAATTTACCGTTTTTTATTGAATTTTATAACAAGTAAACAAATGTATAGTAATTGGTAAAATTGAATTAATAATAACTATTTTCTTCTATTCCAAATTTTTTAATTTTTTTAGGTAAAAATTTTTTTAGGTAAACCTTTTTTTTTTTATTCTTTTTTTTTTTTTTTTTTTTTTTTTTGTAGAATTTATGAAAATTTAAAAATGTGTTCAATGGAATTATGGAATTTATATTTAATGTGAATTGTCAGGAAAATAAATACTTATAATAAAAAGAACAGCCTCTGATTATTAAATTTTTTACACTGGTCTTCTAAAATTAAAACAAAAAATAAACATATTGTTTCGTGAGTTAAAATAGTAATTAAGTATTTGTAAAAATTTCATAGTAGCTTTATTAATTTGAAAGTTTTAATTATGTATATATATATATATATATATATATATATATATATATATTAAATAATCTTTTAAAACCCTCTATATAAATTTAAACGGCAACAATTATATTTTTCCATTATTGGTAAAAGGAGAAAAAAAAAATAGAGTAATAGCTAATCACAAAAAGAAAACAATCACTATTATTAATAATATTATTTCGCCGTATTTTGATGAAGTTTAAGTGTGCATAAAAACTATAAGTTTATGTGTTTATAAAAACTAAATATTCCAAATTAATGATTGTTTTTAAAAATTTTAAAGCGAAATGTCTCTAAAAATTATTATTATTATTATTATTATTATTTTTTTTTTTTTTAAGAAAGGTTTGTCATCAGTTTTAATACTAAAAATTATCTTTTTTTTAAATTCTTTTTTACATAAAATAACATAATTTCTGATTACTTTAAAGCAAGAGAAATTATATCCTCTGATTTCCTTTCTCTCTCTCTCTCTTTCTTTTCCTCATAAAAATGATTGGGGATAGAGAATTAACTTTAACTCATTATCTAACCAAATAACTGGTAGCGTTCACTTATCTTAATCATGAATTTTTCTGTTTATTTCCACGTAATTTAGTCTCAAAACTACTTTTTATAATGAACCTCTTAAAAATGCATTAAAAAAATTATCTGTTAAAATTAAAATGCTTTCGATGATATTATTTCTAATAATCACAGATACAGAATACAGCTATTTGTTTTTAAAATACTGACGAGTTTTTTGTTAAAATACTCCTGCTGAAAATTTCAATCCCTCACTTTTCTAGCTTACTTCCAGGACATGAATGAGGTTTATATTTAAGTATAAAACTTTCGATCTAATTTTTTAATACTGTTAAAAATAAAATTGTTAATTTTCACAATGTCTGGTTTAAAAAAAAAATATATATATATATGCATATATCAAAGTGTGTATGTATACAAAAAAAGTTTTTTCAGTGCTGCCGTATTAAATATTCATGAAATGTGTCGCAGAAATCACACTCACAAAAAAGTTTCAGAATATCCAATAATTGGTGATTCAAGGGAAATATATATATATATATATATATATATATATATATCAAGGGAAATATTTTTAGGGAATGCACAGATACTTTTAACATTTATTAATTAGTATTTTACCTCCAGTGACTCATTCTATTTGTTGACATTTTAATTTCTCCCCGCAAAGCACCACCTTGTGGATATTTTTAAAACTAGTATATATATTTAATTTATTGAAGACACATCGCGAATATCAATTTTGATGGACGTCAGGATGCTGTTAATGATACAATATTAATTGCATCCACTCTGTATTCAAAAATCTATATTCGTTATTCAAAAAGATCTAAATTATTTATAAAAATCCCCCATTTCACTGAAATGTATCAGCAAAACGAATCTTTAAATTGGCAATTAGACACTTTTTTTTTTTTTTTTTTTCTTTTTTTTTTAAATCGGAAATTTAAAATGAGTAGGCATATTTTTATTCAAAATATGTACATAAAAATTAAATATACAGATTCTTACTGTTTTCTTTAATACCAAAAATAAATAAATAAATAAATAAATAAACTTTTATTTTCACGAATTTCTGTCTTTACTTCCTTAGGTTTCTAAAAACATTGATAAAAGTTATATGCCGCTTTAAAATTCAATATACATGCCGATCATATTGAGTTATACCCCCGTTCACATCCTGATTATGTAATGGGAAAAACTCAACTTTAAGTATTTCATCGTTCTTTGTATGCTTCAGTTTTGCTGAGGTCGGCTTTATTTTAGCAAAAATATACTACATTTTATATTTTGCAGAGATACTATTTTCTGAGAATTATTAATTTTTTTACTTTAAACATTCGCTAGAAAAAATTACACTTTACAGGAAAAATCGTTTTATATTTAAATGCTGAATGTTCAACATTTTCTGATGTCGAGTTCATGATATTAATTTATGTTGAAGCATTCGACGCATCAATTCAGATACCATTCCTTCAAGGCGATATCTAAAAACTTAAATTAACTAAATATAAATTTACTTTAGTTAATTTAAGTAAATTTATGTTTAGTGAATTTATGTAAATTTATTTAATAAAGAAGCATCACAAAACTGGCGTTGTAAAAATTATTACTTACAAACTTTGAATAAACACCATAAAATACAATAAACTCGCTTAACAATTGTTTCGGGTCGAAAAAACACACGACCCTTCATCAGGCGAACAAAGTAAGCACGAGTGCTGCAGTCAAAGCAGCAACGCACAAAATCGTTTAAAATGAAAAGAAAAAGTTTATAAAGTAGAAACTAATATAGCTACTGGTGTGAGTAGAATTGTACAAAAAAAAAAAAAAAAAAAAAAAACAAGAAAATAAATAAATGAGTGAGATTAAACATATAACAATCTAAGGATAACAAAAATAAAACTAAAATCTAAGTTACGTGAGTAATTTCCAAGCATCAGAGAAGAAAGGAGTGGAAGAAATATCATTAACAAGATTTTTCGAATTTTTAAATATGTAAAATGCTTCATGAATATCCAAATGGGAGGAGCAGACAGGAGATAAAATTATGTTAGTTTTGGAAAAATCAAAACGATGACCTTGAGACCAGCAGTGGGAAGCAATAGAAGATTTGGTAATCTCTTCATTACGAACATTCCGACGGTGCTCATTTATTCTGTATTTCAAACGCCTCCTAGTTTGACCAATATAACCTAAGTTGCAGGACGAACACGGAATTAAATAAATTCCAGAACGGTTTTTGGTGGGAATGGGATCCTTAAGAGAAGATAATTTTATTTTATTGACGGGTTTGTAAATAACTTTGAAACCAAACGGTGAAAGAATTTTAGAGATTTTAAAAGAGAGTGAAGAATAAAAAGGTAAAACAACTGGGATGAGACTGTGATCGTTTAATTTGGGAGCAGAACGTTTAGGATTCTTAAATTTATATAGAGCTTTATCGATGATAGATGGGTTATAGCCACGAGAGAGGGCAAGAGATTTTAAATAATTAATTTCTTTCGAAATATTAGACGGATCAGAACAAATGTGTAAGGCACGGTAAACATAAGTGTAAAAAGCAGACATTTTTTGTTGAGGGGCGTGGTTAGAGAGAGCATGCGGCGGCAAAGAGACTGAGAATGGTTTTCTAAAAACAGTAGTTGAGAAACAATCCTTTTCTTTATTCACAAGAACGTCAAGGAAGGGCAAAGAGCAATCCTGTTCAACCTCAAAAGTGAATTGAATGCATGGGTCAATCGAATTGACCAAAGAAAGTAAATTGGACAAATCGACGTCAGGGGAGACAAGAACGAAAGTGTCATCCACATATATCTAAACCAGTGAGGAAATTTATATACACCGAAGAATTTTTCTTCAAAATAGTGCATATAGATGTCGCAAAGTAAAGGAGAGAGAGGACTACCCATGGCCATACCATCATTTTGGGAATAATAAGTACCATTAAAAATGAAGGCAGTTTGCCTGATACACAAATGAACTAAATTTACAAGCTCCTCAATTTCAATAGAAGAATAATGGAATTCACGTAGTCTTCTCTCTAAACAAACCAGAGCACCTTGAACCGGAACATTTGTAAAAAGTGACTTTACATCTAAAGAAATCATAGTATAATTAGACGGGGAGATGCATTTAATTTTGTCCACAAAATCATACGAGTTTTTTACAGTATGAAGATTAGTAGAAGTTAGATGAGAAAGAGAGTTTGAAAGAAATCGAGCAAGATTATAAGAAGCCATACCAATATTAGATACAATAGGTCGAAAGCAGAGAGTGGGTTTATGAATTTTCGGAAGTGCATAGAAACGAGCACAATTAGCAGCAGAAGGAATTACCATGCGTTTGGTATAATCATTAAGAATAACGGAATTTTTAACGTGGTGTTTGACTTGATCAAGATGATCATTAGAAGGATCTTTTTTAAGTTTCGAATATGGACCTGAGGTAAGCAAGGACTCAACATGGGAAATATAATCCGATTTGTTGAGTAGAACAGTTTGTCCCCCTTTATCAGATCTTGTGACAATTAAATCGGGGGCGGAGTTTAATTCAGAGAGGGCGGATTTTTGAGAAGGAGTAAGGTTAGACTTTTGTGGATGATTATTGGAGGAAATAATGTTAGATAAAATGAAACGAAGAGATTCTAACTGGCCGGGAGAAATTTTACTATTTTTAAAGGAATTTTCAATCGGAGCGATCAAATCCGGAATGGAGGGTCTCGAAGTACGCGCAAAATTCAAACCCAAACTGAGCACGTCGCGTTGAGTATTAGTCAGAACGTGCGAAGAGAGATTAACAACAGTATTCTGAGCAAGAGGAGAAACGGGAGAAGTAAAGGAATTTCTTTTAATAAGATAATTAAATTTCTTATTTAAGTTAGTTTGATGCATAGAAGACTGAAACGCAACGTATGCGAAATTTCTTTTTTCAAAAGAAGAGAAATCATGAACAGAATTGCTAAGAGACAGGTGTAAAGTATATAATTCAGACTCAATAGACGAGAGAGACTGTCGTGTATCCTGAATAATAGCCCTAAGAATGGCAAATTTACTCCTATTTAAAGCATTTTTAATGCGAAGAGAAGCAGGAAGATTGTACTTAATGTCTATGAACTTAGGAATTATCCGAGCACGCTTACATCTAAGAAGAAAATTTAAATGATTGAGATAGCGAGAACGCTTCAAACGAAGATGTTTGAAACGATTAATCTCTGAAGAACTCATGCTAAAAACATATACAGAAACAAGAGTCAAAACTTAAAGAAGGCGGAGTTTAAACAAAATGAAAGGGGGGGGGGAGGGCGTTAAAATACAAAAATGTAATTAGTCAAATAGAAAAATCGATAAAATAAGAAATATAAAATGACAGTATCTAAAAATTAGAAAAAATTAGCAAAAATTAACAAATAAAACAAGTCAAAACTTAAAGAAGGCAAAGTTTAAACGAAAAAAAGGGGGGGGGGGGAGGGGTTTAAAGATGCAAAACAGTAAATACAAAATACAAAAAAGTAACTAAACAATTAGAAAAGCCTCGACAAAAATATGAAATTAGAGGCTCAAAAATGAGAAGAAATTAGCAAAAATTAACAATTAAACAAGTAAAAACTTAAAGAAGGCGGAGTTTAAAAAACAAAAATTAAAAGGGGGGGGGGGGGAGTTTTAAAAACAAAAATGTTAGAATTATTAATTAATTAGAAAATTAATAATTAATTAATAATTAATTAGAAAACAATCGATAAAATAAAAATATGTAATGAAAGGCTCAAAAATGGGAAGAAATGAGCATAAATTAACAATTAAACAACTCGAAACTTAAAGAAGGCGGAGTTAAAACGAATAAAAGGGGGAGGAGTAAAAGGAGATAAAGAAATAATTAAACAAGTGGAACACAAACGGTAAAATGAAAATATGAAATGAGAGGCTCAAAATCGAGAAGAAAATAGCATAAATTAACAAATAACAACAATAAAAAGAAATAGGAGACACTCGCAAAATTACTTACTCGATGCTAAAAGCCCAAAATAGCAACAAATTTAATAAAGAAGCATCACAAAACTGGCGTTGTAAAAATTATTACTTACAAACTTTGAATAAACACCATAAAATGCAATAAACTCGCTATTAACAATTGTTTCGGGTCGAAAAAACACACGACCCTTCATCAGGCGAACAAAGTAAGCACGAGTGCTGCAGTCAAAGCGGCAACGCACAAAATCGTTTAAAATGAAAAGAAAAAGTTTATAAAGTAGAAACTAAATATAGCTACTGGTGTGAGTAGAATTGTACAAAAAAAAACAAGAAAATAAATAAATGAGTGAGATTAAACATATAACAATCTAAGGATAACAAAAATAAAACTAAAATCTAAGTTACGTGAGTAATTTCCAAGCATCAGAGAAGAAAGGAGTGGAAGAAATATCAATAACAAGCTTTTTCGAATTTTTAAATATGTAAAATGCTTCATGAATATCCAAATGGGAGGAGCAGACAGGAGATGAAATTATGTTAGTTTTGGAAAAATCAAAACGATGACCATGAGACCAGCAGTGGGAAGCAATAGAAGATTTGGTAATCTCTTCATTACGAACATTCCGACGGTGCTCATTTATTCTGTATTTATTACATTTTATGGTGTTTATTGTATTTGTTACATTTTATGGTCGAGTTTATTGCATTTTATGGTGTTTATTCAAAGTTTGTAAGTAATAATTATGTAAATTTATGTTTAGTGAATTTATGTAAATTTATGTTTAGTATGTTTTACTCCAATAGTCTTGGAGTTATGCCACGTTCAAATGTGTCACTTGATATAGCTGCTTTAATGCAGACTCGGTGACCTTGCCAACGTAAATTATGTGAGAAGTGCCGAGCTAGTTATCAGCCAGGGTAGCTCAGTGGTTAGAGCATCCGCGCGTTAAGCGGAAGGCC
Organism: Salticus scenicus; assembly: GCA_963930645.1. Lineage (NCBI taxonomy): Eukaryota > Metazoa > Arthropoda > Arachnida > Araneae > Salticidae > Salticus > Salticus scenicus. The sequence continues at coordinate 81,182,040 of OZ005654.1, read as the reverse complement.
AGGGGTTCGATTCCCAGGATTGGTATTTTTCACATAGTTGGTAAAAATCAGCCTTCTACTCCATTCTATCAGATATTGATTTCCAGGTTGATTTATTAAATTTCTGAAGGATTCACAAAATGTTTAAATTTGACAGTGTCCAAATATTTATTGGTAGATAGTGTATATAAAGTTTTATTTCATTAGTTTAATAACCCAAATGTTGTAAACAGAAAATGTCAGAAAAACTTTCGTTGATATATATATATATATATAAAGCAAAGATTTGTAAAGATTCCAAACTCGTTACACTAAATTTGAAGAGATATTAGTGGGCTAGTACACTCAATTTGGGATAATACCCTTCGACAGTTCCGATTTTCCCTATGTTAATGAGTCACGTAAATGTTTAATTTAAATACCAACAATAATTTTAAATAAAAATCTGGTTATTAACACTTTCGCGACCGCATGTTTTCGTCTTTTTGTAAGTAAGTTCCGCCTGTGGGCGTTATTCCCCCAAGTTACAATATTTCAGGACAAAACTTTCGATATTTAAATTCATATTACAAATGGATATACATTATAATTATACTCTTTCTAATCAAAGTATATATATCCATAGTATATTGGTTGTACAAATATGAATATTGTGTATATTTTTAAGAAATAGATGACATGCAGATTGCGAAAGGAATGCCCATTGGTGGAGTTACAGATTTTCAAATGAAGTGAATCTACGTCAGCGGTTGCGAAAGTTTTAATAAAACAGATACGAAAGACATGTTAAAAAACATAATAAATAAATAAATAAATAAATAGTGAAAAGCTTTTACTTATGATTCTATAAGTTAAATATCCTACATATTAAAAGGTAGCTGTAAAATATTTAAATTTCAAAGTCATTATGCCGTAACATATTTCCCAAAAATAAATGTGATTAAATTTATCAAGATTTCTATAAAAGCACGATATGAAATATCGTGCTTTAACAATAAGGGGGTCGGTATATTTCCCTTTATGTTTATTCCTCTACATTAGTACATTAAATTTATTAAAACATATCTAACGCACTGCTTAATGAAGTATGCTTTCTGAAATTACTTCAAAGTGGATATTTGCTAAGCAATAACAAAGATTAACCGCCATTTATCTTAAGATTCATTCAGACCCCTTAATACCAAGTATGAACGGGTTTATGTCTGTTATTTCAACTAAAAGGCGAAAAGTAATGGATAATGTAGAACAGCGATCTTCTCTCAAAATTAACCCTAACTTGCGTTAATATACTGCCTGTAAATTTAAATTACTCGTTATGACCATAAAGACTTATTACTATTTTGTCGGCAAGCATTTGCGAAAATTCACAAGTCTGTAAATGGTATTATACTAGTGAAGGGGTTAAACTAATATTATTATGCTAGTAAATAAAACACCGATTTGAAGAGTTTATTCATCTGACATATAGTAGTACCTTTTTTTTTCTGTTTTAATAAATAAGCTTCTTTTTGTATTTCATATATACTAAAATATTAAACTACTTAACAGTAGTAATGAACAGTGGCAAGAATAATTTTCCAATTAACATCATTCTATGCTAAGTTTTAAGTTTTTATATTTGTAAATAAATATTGAATCTGTTGTAAAATAAAAATAAAAAATAAATAAATAAGCATTATTTTCTCGAAACTAATTTTGACGAAGTTGTGTCAAGATTAAAATCTCTCTTGGGTCTTATTTTTTATTGAATCTTCAGAAAATTTCATTTAACGTCATATATATGTATACATACATATATACTAGAAAAAGATAAAACATCAAACGATTAATAAAAACCAAAAAATTAATAAAATAAGCAAAATTAAACCAGAATTAATAAACAGAGCAAAGTAAATCAGAAATTACATATTAAATGTCTGATAAAATGCAGCAATTAAAAAATATTTAAACATAATAAAAAATTAAATAAATATATAGATAGATAGATAAACAGAAAAAAATAACAATAAAAGCAGAAAAATAATCCAAAAAGCATAATGATAACTTATTACAAATTATGATAACTTATTTAATTTCAAATTCTAAGTTAAGTAAAAGTCACCTTGTATATAGCACGTTTGCGCAAAAATGCTTTTAATATTTTTATACCTCCACTACGATCCCTATTTGAACACTACAGTTAATTACGGCAGGTCCTACTACATAAACGTATATTGGATTCTGGTCCGCTATAAACATCCATATCTAAAACGAGACTCGAGTATTGTAATTGTCAACTGAAAGTAGGATCGCTAATAATTCAGCAACCAGATGAACTCTTTCAGTTTCTAAATGACACCTTATAAATTGATGGACCTGTTGAAAACGTATTTTACTCGTTATATTAAAACCGAAATTAGTAATAATTATAATAATAATAAAACTTCTGTCTTTGACAAAATTTAATTTGGTAAGACAGGAGTAATTTGTATATTACATACCTATAATAATAAAATTAACTGTTAGTTATTTTGAATATTTGTCGGCTATATCTAGAAAATATAGCCGACAAACATTTAGAAGCCATAGTAAATATATTTCTTGAAAATATCCCGAACAAATATTCAGAAACCATATTCAATACTTATCCTGAAAGTATATCGCCAAGAAATATTCAAAAGCTATCATCAATACATTTTCAGAAAGTATCACCAACAAATATTAAGAAGCTATCATCAATACATATTTAAAAGGTGTCGTCAACACATATTAAGACACCATCATCCCACTTGATTCAGAAGATATTGCTCAAAAATATTCAGAAGCCGTGCTATTTATGAAGGGTGATATTCTCCAATACTGAAATAGGCAATTGGTTTTTACATACAACGAAGGATAAATTTCTCACTTATCAGTAGGTTTTAAAAATGAAAAAAGGTTTTACAGATTTGACAGGTTATTTTAAGATAGTTAAAGAAATTAAATTGTAAAATTGGATATTGGCGGGCATCTTAAGCATTTCAAGGTGTAATACCATAATTGTGGACAACGCAAAATCGATACCTAAAAGAAATAGTCCTGTGATAAAGATTCCATCCTTTGATATTTTCCTTGTTTTATTTGAGTTAAAACATGAAATAAAAACTATATTCAATAATTATTTCTCACATTAAAACTACATTTATTAAAGTAAATCTGATATATGTATATATATATATATATTAGGAAGCAGCAGAAAAAGTGACAGCTAAAGCGTTGTAAGGGATGTAAAAAAAAAAAAAAAAAAAAAAAAAAAAAGAAAAAAAAAAATAGGTTTCACAACAAATATAATGAACACTGAAAGTTACATATATCAGGAAGGAATTGTTTGAGAGAAAAAATATGAAAAATATGTTCAGTTCAATGTAATAAAATGTATTAAATTTTATTATAAATCCTTGTTATTTAAAAAAAAAAAAAAAAAAATGCGTAATCACCGAAAACGGAGATTTTATTTTCTTTTATTTCAGCATCCTTGTAAACATAAAGTTTACAAAAAAAAAAAAAAAAAAGTGTGCAGTTGACTCTTTTTTTTTTTTTTTTTTTTTTTTTTCTGACCTATGTTTTTGTTATTAAACATGTTTTGTAGATGTATGCAGCTTTATATCATTACTATTTTTCTATTCATAATTCATTTCTATATTTATTTATTTTAAACCCAGAATGATTTTATGTTTGACCATTTTTATTCCCTCAGAATCTAAAAATGATCTACAAAGGGCATTTCATAAAAACTGAGAGTAAAATCATAAAAAATCAAGAAATATATTTACAGCAAAAAATACATCATTCTTTTTCAAAATACCTTCCGTCAGATGATATGCAACGGTCCCATCGTTCAACCCACTTTTCAAAACAAGTAGAGAAACCCTTTTCTGGAAGCTGCTTCAAAGAACCCTCCACTGCTGAAATAACTTCAAAATCTGTATAAAATTTTCTGCCATGGAGCTTCTCCTTCAACGTCGGAAACAGCTAGAAATCTGGTGGGGCGAGATCTGGACTGTAAGTGGGATGTAGAATGATTTTAATATTGCATTTACTAAGATATTGCTGAACAGAAGTAGCGACATGCGGGCGAGCATTATCGTGATGTAATGTCCATTTCCCTACCAGTTCATGACGCTTTCTCCATATGTGTTGTCGCAAAATTTTCAAAACTGAAACGGAATATTCACCATTCACAGTAGTTTTTGGAGGATGCTGATAGATTACACCTTTATGATCAAAGAAAATAATCATCATGACCTTTCCAGCAGATTTGGTTTGTCGGATTTTTTACGGAGGCGGAGAATCAGTATGCTTCCATACACTTGTTGCGAACTTGGTATGGGGATCATAATGATTCACCCAAGTTTCATCACCTGTTATTACAGTCTTTAGGAGATTTGGATCATTTTAAAGCATCTGTTTCCATTCACAACATTGGTGAATTCTTGTTTTCATTTGTTCTTTAGTAAGGTGATGAGGGACCCATCTGGAACAAACATAGCGAAGCTGTAAATTGTTGCGTAGAATGCGAAATATCGACGTTTTCGAAATGTTTGTTGATGCCGCTGTCTCCTCACATGTCATTCGCCAATTTTCTTGAAGGATTACCCACACAGTGTTAACATTTCGATCATTCACAACACTTTTTGGTCGCCCAGGCCTAGATGCCAGTTCTGCAGACAAACGGCCTTTCTTGAAATCACCATGCCATCTAAAAATCGTAGACTCACCAAAACATTTGTCTTTGTAAGCTTTATTCATTAACTTAACTGTTTCTGAAGTTGTTTTGCCCAAACGGTAACAAAATTTTATGGCACAACGCATTTCGTTTTTTAACTCTGAATCACTCATCTCCATTTCCGTAGGGTAAATAAATCAGTTCTTTAAACAAGCACGGAAATAGGAAAATAAAATCGTCTACTTCGTTCAAAATTTTGTATAAACGTACAGTTAACATTTGAAAAAATCGCCTGCACTTCTGTTTTTTAATTTCGCGGTGTTGCCACTACGTAAAAAAATAACTCTCAGGTTTTATGGAATGCCCTTTGTATATACAATAAACTTACAAACATAGTGTCTTAATTTTCTATAAATTTTTCACGCATGTTATCTACACACGTGCAGAATACTAAGCAAATAGAGAGTTGAATTGTGACCAGACATAAAAGCCATGAGGCTCAAGTTAAATTACATCAGTTTGTCAGCACACTTACAGCATGAATTTTAAGTAGGTGTATCGTATTACATGCAACCATAAATGATGATTTAAGTAGTTTACTTGTTTCAAGATGGCGTAAATACTCAACAGTGAAATATAAATGTTTAGCATTTATTTAATGTAATGTTGCATATTTTCATCGGTATGATTATTTGTAATGTAGATGGCCAAGAAAGTCTAACAAAGTGTATGAAGATATGATGAATAATAATTTATTACTTTAACAAGTGTAAAGCTTGTTTTATGAAACTTCTCAACCTTGACTTTAATTAAATATTAACTATTAACTGTAGTTAAATACTGTAATTAATAGTTAACATAATAAATGTAATTAACTGTTGTTAAATATTAACTGTAAATTCCTCATCAGGAATAATGGAAAATTACTAATATCCCTTAAAATCGATCTGAAACTGCAGAAATTATAACAGTGTTTTTTTTTTTTTTTTTTTTTTTTTTTTTTAAGTGAAAACTTCTTTAGGCGCGTTGAGCACTTTTGGGTGAACAAAAATCATTGAACTTGCGTCATCGTCAGCTGACGCTTTCCATTTGAAGTGGAAACTTTTGGGTGAAAAAAAATCATTGAACTCACGTCATCGTCAGCTGACGCTTTCCATCCTTGTATGATACAAATAATGTATTATACAATTAACTTGCTAAAGTAAAGTGTTAATAATTATATACTGTATATTTTTTTAAAATCTCGTGCGGCTCTACACGACTTCTCTCCTCTCCGGGCACTGTCTCTATTGCAGTTAGACCTCACAAAACCGTGAGAAAGCCCAAAGCTGCCATTTTTCTCACCTGTTTACAATCTGGTGCGGCTCTACACGACTTCTCTCATCTCCGGACACTGTCTCTATTGCAGTTAGACCTCACAAAACCGTGAGAAAGGCCAAAGCCGCCATTTTTCTCACGTTTTTACAATCTGGTGCGGCTCAACACTACTTCTGTCATCTCCGGACACTGTCTCTTAAAGATTGCAGCCGGAAACGTTGCAGTTAGACCTCACAAAACCGTGAGAAAGGCGAAAGCAGCCATTTCCTCATGTTTTTACAATCTGGTGCGGCTCCGCACGACTTCTCTCATCTCCAGACACTGTTACTATTCCAGTTAGACCTCGTAAAACCGTGAGAAAGGCCAAAGCCGCCATTTTTCTCACGTTTTTACAATCTGGTGCGGTTCTTCACGACTTCTCTCATCTCCGGACACTGTCTCTTAAAGATTGCAACCGGAATAGTTGCAGTTAGACTTCACAGAACCCTGATAAAGGCCAAAGCCGCCATTTTTCTCTTGTTTTTACATCTGGTGCGGCTCTACACGATTTCTCTCATCTGCGAACACTTTCTCTTAAAAATTGCAGCCGGAAACGTTGCAGTTAGACCTCACAAAACAGTGAGAAAGGCCAAAGCCGCCATTTTTCTCACGTTTTTACAATCTGGTGCGGCTCTACACGACTTTTCTCATCTCCGGACACTGTCTCTTAAATATTGCAGCCGGAAACGTTGCAGTTAGACCTCACAAAAGAGTAAGAAAGCCAAAGCCGCCCTTTTTCTCATGTTTTTACAATCTGGTGCTTCTCTACACGACTTCTCTCATCTCCGGACACTGTCTCTATTGCCGTTAGCGCATTAAATGAAATTGTAATATAATTTTTGTAATAGTAGTTTATATTAATGAATACAAAAACACTTCATTTAAAAGTATTTCCTGCACAATAAAATATTTCCAGACGATTCAAGAAATACACACGTAATTGTTCACGTTTTCACTTCTGTTGGCACTCCCGGAGTGCAAATGTTTTTTTTTTTTTTTTTTTTTTTTTGTACTACACATAAAACGTGATGTATACAATATTCCTCCAAAACAGGAAACTAACACTGTTCGGCATGTAAATTGCCGCCAATACCATTTTGTCAAATTCTTATGTAAAATGACCTCCTGAATCCGAATATGACGTCCGTTTTGCCCTATCACCCACAGTTTTTTCAGGGACATAGCCCCTATTTTTAATGTTTTTCAGTAATTTTATGACTATAAATCTGATTTTTAGGGGGGGGGGAGGACTATTTTAACTGTTAAATATCTTCTGAGGGACTACAGAGTTGGAAAATTCTACAACATCAACATTTGTGGCAAGGGGAAAATTTAAGGGGTAATTTGCCACTTAAATTATGTATTACATTTTTTTTAATCAATTATTAATGTTATTTATTAAATAATTTGTATATGTACATTTTTTTAAGTGTTAAATTAATTTTTTTTCACTCTCCAAATCAAATTCATGGCCATAAAATTACTAAACAGGGATAAAAATTGGGAAGGATTGTGTCCGAGAAAACGCTGGGTGACTGGGCAAAATGGTAGTCATATTCGGATTCAGGAGGTCATTTTACGTAAAATTAGCAAGAATGGTATCAGGGGTATTTTTTTTTTCAGCGTAGTGTGATTACCGAAGGGGGGGGGGGTGTCCATCTGTGGAAATCTTGGAGAAGCATATGTTTGACAAACACTATTTATTCGAATTGTAAAGATAAGGCTTTCAAAATTAACAGTTTAATTTATATATCAAATTTTTACAAGTAATTGCTCAATCTTCGAAACTCGAACTTTTTTTTTTTAAGATAAGCATTTCATTAAGAAATTTAGAATTCCAATGCAAACAAAGTTCTTAATAAATACTCTATCCTTAAAAAAATAAAGGAAAATAAAATTAAAATTAAAATCACCGTCAGCATTTTTATTTACATGGCAACGAATATATACATGAATCGCTCACTACGCACTCGCCTTTTCATCAAATCGATGAATGTGTTGCTTTACGGTATTAGAAAAGCAAACACTTCCTGTTCTAAAAAAAAAAAAATATGTCAACAGTTTTTAAAAAAAAGTTAAAATTACATACTTACTTCTGCTGCCAAAGAAATTAAAAATAAATTTTAAAAATAAACTAAATCACGAGTCGTTTTATTACATTTTTAAAAATAGCACATGCAGATTTAACAATTTTCTTTGTTAGGAAATTATAAATACAAAAGGTTACGTGAATAAAAATAGCGTATTTTTGTATGCCTCATATTAGAATATTTTTGTTTTTGCAACGAATATTAACTATACTTTTAACTACTATTTTAAAACTACTTCTAAGCCTCTTCTTTTATTAAAAATAAACTAAAAAATTACGAAAATTTCATGTTTGCATTTTAATATATAGATTTTTATTTTTTCACTAACCTCTTTGGTAGATTTTTATGCATTTGCCAACTTACGTACTTGTCGGCTTAGGGAGTGCTGAAAGTTTAGATGAACAGACAGACAGACACCTTCTTTTATTATTATAGATATAGTTTTCTTTTAAAGCCAATCATTCTTTTCCTTTTGTATATGTCACAAATCAAGCAATTAATAATTTTTCAGAATTTTGTATATCAAATTTCATTAAATATTTAAATTATAATACTACATTTTTAATTTAAATTAAATTCATGTTCTATTATATTAAGCAATGCAAAACGTCTGTAAATGCAAAATTTCCTTTTTCTTACAGTAGCAGATATACGTGCTTGTTTAGAAGCTAGGTATATTTCATCAGATATTTTTAAAAATGTAAACAAATAAACGAACTTTACATTATTTTTATCAATTGTTCTCTGGCATTTAATAATTTATGTTTCACTACCTTTTTGATTTATAAACTTTTTCTTTTAGAAGAGGAACTGATAAGTAGCACATTATTAGATATCGTAAGTGCAGTAACGAAAGATATAAATTAAAAATGCTCTCGATACCATTTTAAAATTTCTATGCGTGGATGATTTACTCAGGTATAAAAAATTTTCAGCCATAAGATTTTTCCAGATCGTATAGAACAAAAGTATCCAATAAATTACTTTCGCTTTCACAATCTTATTCACTTCACTAACTAAAAAAAAAGGAGACGTTTCAATAAATTTACTTTAGTTCGGAAAATAAAAGTTTTTGAGTTGCATAGAATGTTGTTATAATGAACAATGAGATATGAAAGTATGCCCAAGAATATATTTATTTTTATTTTAAAATTTCGAGTAAGTATCTTATGCATCGTAATTTAATTTTTTTTTTTTTTGAAAATGAATTTTACCTAAACAATAATATATAAAGAAAAAGGGGGGGAAAATGTCGGTGTATTTTAAGATACATTTTAGAAAATGCACCTTAAGGGGTTAGATGAATTTTGAAGGCTAAAAAGAGCATATATGGTGATTCGCTACCGGTGCGACAAACTTACTAGATATGTAAAGGGCACAAAGACTATTCTGAATTACATAGCGAAGAAACGTCGGAAGTACGAGATGGGGGGTGAGAATTAGGCTATGTAAATATTAAGAAACTCATAATTTATTTTGTGCTTTTGGTCTTTAAATATCATTTCGCAATCACCAAGTTTTCATCGTAACACTTCTGTGAGTGGTTGTTAAAAGCTTTCCTGTGATAGCCCTTAACCTGTTAACTCTCATATACGCATGCCTGTTAACATTTATAATTTATTTTGGAGTACTGTTAGCCCCTCTTTTTTTTTTTTTCTTTACTGCCAGTATATTTTAAGATTAATTTTCTTCTTATTTCGTCATAATTACAGATTGGAGAAAATTTCTCTAAAATCAAACTGGTGTGAAAAATTGCGGTGCTAACAGCACTCTGGCTAAAATTGTAAATGTTACCAGGTTGGTATGTGTAAATTCCCCCCCCCCCCAAAAAAAAAAAAATGTCGGTGTATTTTAAGATACATTTTAGAAAGCGTACCTTAAGGGGTTAGATTGATTTTGAAGGCTAAAAAGAGAATAAATGGTGGTTAGCTACCGGTGCGACAAACTTACTAGAGATGTAAAGGGCACAAAGACGATTCGGAATCACATAGCGAAATACGTCGGAAATACGAGATGGGGGGGGGGATAGGCTATGTAATTATTAAGAAACTCATCACTTATTTTGTGCTTTTGCCCTTTAAATATCATTTCGCAATCACCAAGTTTTCATCGTAACTCTTCTGCGAGTAGCTGTTAAAAGTTTTCCTGTGATAGCCCTTAACTTCTTAACTCTCGTATACGCATACCTGCTAACATTTATAATTTATTTCGGAGTACTGTTGGCCTCGCCTTTTTTATCCTGCCAGGATATTTTCAGATCACTTTTCTTCTTATTTCGTCATAATTACATAGTGGAGAAAATTTCTCTAAAATCATAATGGTGTGGAAAAAGGGCGGGGCTAACAGCACTCCGGAAATAATTGTAAATGTTACCAGGTTGGTATATGTAAATTCCAAGTTATTTGACCAAGTCCCCTGTTTTTTGTATTCTTTATATTTTAGGGAAGTAGAAAACAATATCTTACTATTTAAAATTTATTTAAAATATATCAGATAAAGGAAAATGTCCATCATTCATATTCTTCTTTCATCACAAATGTCTTGAATTCAATAAAAATTGAAACCATTTGAGAGTGTCATCAAATAATTATATATACTAGTATCGCCCAGTGGTCGAAACTCGACCATTTTTTTTTTTGCAAAGCGAGGCAAAGCAAAGTTATTGCCTTGTCCTAAACGGAATGCAATTGCAACACAGCTGCGGCAATTGTTTGCCAATATTCACTCTAACTGAACCAGCAGAGTTTTACTTAATATAACTATTTCTCTCTGTAGATGTTAGCCTTTCCTGAAATGAGAGAAAATCGCAACGTGAAAACGCCCCTTGTTGCGTGATACAGCCCAGAAGCTAATAGGTACCATGTCAGACCAAGGTCCAACCAACTATCAAATTCTGTTCATAAAGTACAGTGTTTGAACAAAAAAAAAAAAAAAAAAAAAAGATATTTTTCAAAAATGGTCGAATTGAGTTCGGGAAATTTCAAAACGTGTAACTTTATCGAAAACCGAAAATCTAAAACATTTCTGAATCTTATATTTTCTACTTATATATGCAGAGGAGAGGAAAGAAAAATAAAGCCACTTTTTAAAAAATAAAAATAAGTAGTCAATTTCACTTAATTAAAATGCAAGGAAATCTCAAAACGTGTAAATTCATCGAAAACCGGAAATCAAAAGTTTTTATATATCTTCTACTTGCTTCTTCTACCCAGAAAAGCTAGCAATAAAGACACTTTTTAAAAAAATAAGTAGCCAATTTCAGTTAATTGAAACGTAAAGAAAGCTCAAAACATGTAAATTCAGCAAAAAACGGAAATCGGAATTTTTTCCGTATCGTCTACTTATACATGCAGCAGTTAGTAACAAATCCATTTTCCTTTTATTTAGTATATTAGTTCAATATTTATTGTTTAAATATCACCCTTTGAAATGAAATGTTTATGTTTACATTCGAAACTGGAAGTTTGCCATTTTTTTTTCTGGAGTTTTGTGATTTTAAATTAAAATTTTATCAATTTTACAGAAAAAATAACTCAATCAAACACATGTTGACAGTAACTTATATATAACTATACCCAAATATCGGAATTAAAATCGGCAGATAATTTCCGTTATTTTTAAATATTTTTTTACAAAAAATCCAATGGACGATTAACATAGAAAATCTTTTTCATGGCTCCGTGGACAGACAGTGACGTCATCACTTCGCTTGCGTATAGTGATGCTACATTATACAAATTACTGTGTCTATGGTTTTATTTGAGCTTTATGAAATTGCCAGATTTAACAACTTTCTACTTTTAGGTATTTTTTAATGTGAAGGAATACGTGTATAAAAGGGAAAAATGGGGGAAAATGCATAAAAAATAAATGTATTTTCAAATACCTTCTTGACATCGTAAGAAAATAATATTTGTATTCGCACCTTCCGGCTAACCATACCTTTCGAATGATACCATTTTCAACTCTCTACTCCCATAATTAATATGTTAAAAAGGGACAACAAATTTTATGCTTGCCTATTAATATATAGATATATATAAAAAAAAAAAAAAAAATAGCATTTCTGACTCTGCATCGCTATGAAATTCCGAATCGTCTCTGTGTCCTCTACATTTCTAGTAAATTTTTTGTACATGTAGCAAATCTCTCTGTGTCTATTCTTCATTTTTCTATTCAAAATTTAATAAATAGAATTGTAAATTCTGAAAATTTAAGCAAATAAAACAGCAAAATTTGAGCAATATTTTATAAAAAGGACATTTAAAATTTTGAAAATATGAGCCACTGTGCACCGGTTTTAGAAGATCATACTTACCAACATCCTAATTATTATTCCATAATGTTGTTATTCCCGCCCTTTTTTTCCCAACAGTAAATTTTTAGAGTTATATTCTCCAAGTTCGATTATTATGAAATAAGAAGAAAAATACTTTAAAAAGATACCGGTGGAAAAAGAAGGCGGGGCTAAGAATACTATGGAATATTAATTAGTATGTTGGAAAGTATGTAGAAGATCCTTCAGAAAATAAGTAGACGCGATTTCTCATAAACTAATGAGCTGAAATTTTGCACACATCTTCAAAATAGGATTGACAAGTGCTTGAACGAAGGATTTTTGAAAAATGTTGGTGAGTTGCATGCAATAATACTACGATTTTCTGTACATTTAACCTTATGTATAGCCTTTTAAAATCAGTTGTAGTACAAAAAAGAAAAAAAAATGTCTTTCAAGCAACAATCAATTCTATTTTGAAGAAAAGGTGCAAAATTTCATTAATATTGTTCTTTAGTTTTTGAGAAAACCAGGATGCACCGGCTGAATTTTTCAAAATTTTAATGAAACTTTTTTTTTTTTTTTTTAATATTGCTTTTATTTTGTTCTTTCATATTCTTGAAATTTTGAATAAAAAAATATATAGAAAAGAAATAATTGTAATAATAAAAAATAAATGAAACTAGCAACAAGCTCTCGCTAATACTACTATATACAATAAATAATAATTGTTCTGAAAACCAAATGTTCCTATCTTGATCATAAATACGGATCTACACAAATAACATTATATTCAACTAGTGTTGGATGAAATAACATTTCAACTATACAACACATGTTTCATTTAGGAATCGAAGATACTTTTTCCTGAGTTTTCATGACTCACTCTTCTGAAGATATATACGATATTAAAAGACTCTATTCGTTTACTGAATAGGCCGTCATTTCACATTAGTCACCGAAGCTAACAAGGGACACATAATGTCTCCTTCGATATGAAATTAACGGCGACGGGAACTCAGGAAAGGAAAGTAAGAGAGGAAGGAAATCATTTCCAGGAGTTAGTAATATGATTGTTTTATTTTAGCTTAGTGATCAAATACAAAAATAAAATGACGAGGAAAACGTTATTGTTATTTCCTTTCTTGTGTGTGTGTGCGTCTGAACTGTTTTTATGACTGAATTAATCGCCTTTATAAAAATTAGACGAAAATTAATTATTTAAAACATCCGATAGATATATTTAATAATACTAAAATTTCACTGACTGATTATCAATATATAGTATATATATATATATATATATAGAAAACTATTGACATGAATTTTTAAATATATAAGTTTTACAGATTAGAAAAACCAAAAGGAGAATTACAAACCAATGCGCAAAATTGCAGCGAAAGGAAATGTAAAACTTAGATGTAGGAATATATAAATGTAGAAATATATAAACAAATGAATGAAATTAAAGCCCAATAAACACTGAGATCTTCATCAGGGAGGCCTCTCAGTGTAGGGGTGAAAGAGAAGTTTCTGAAATGACAGTAGCTAAAAGCTAATAACTATCCTTAGCCCCCAACTTCTCACCACACAGAAAACCACCAATAACTGAAGCGAAATCAAACATACATATAATATATAAAACTACTAAAAAACATCATAAAATTATCAAATTGTAAAAGTTACAAAATTACATCAATTCATTTAAAAAAATATATACAATTCAATAAAGAATTACTGAATGTAAACAAGAAAGTATAAAATGAAATAAGAATACAACCCTTCATCTGGAAAAACAAATTAACTTCGGCTGACGGGGCTACTCGTCGGTACTTCATGAACTACCGACAGAGCTGTCAACTTAATCCGGAAAATTGTTAGTACCGCCTCTTTTTCTACACCACTTAATTTTTAGAGTATTTGTTTTCTTCATTCATCGTAAATATATTTGAAGAGAATTACCCTAAAAATTAAGTATTGTAGGAAAAGGGGCGGTACTATCAATTTGCCGGATTTGGTTATCAGCTCCGTATATATAAATATATATATTAGTTTTATGTCATTATATTCTAATTCGAAACTACTGACGTATATAGTAGCAATTTTTGAAATATCTCCACAATTTTATTTTTATTTATTTATTTATTTATTTATTTATTTTGCTTTGTTTACTTTAAACATGAAAAAAATTAAGTAACAGATTTATGAATTTCAGTAATTGTAAAAATCCTTAAAAAATCGTTTCATCTATCGTATATAAATGGAAATGTACTTTTTCGTAAAATTCAGTTCCTCTACATTTAAGTAGACATATAAAAAATACAAAACAAATTCTTTCAATTTTAAAATATTTTGTTATATAAGATAATTCACTGTATAAGGTAATTTAAGTTATTATTTTAAGTTATTAATTTGATATTCCAGAGTTAGTTGACAGATGTTTATAGGGGATTTTAGTTCTTCAATAGTTATTTTCCCTTTTATGTAGAATGACCAGATTCCTTTACGTGATATTGTATTGATTTGGGTAATAATAAGAATTTTTAGAATTTCATTTCATCTGTTATATAAAAATGAAGTTTCATTATTATTTGCTAATAAATCACTTTTCTGAAATAACAAATTGATATTTTAATATACTAAACTGTACATCCTTTGGGTAAAGATATGATTCTTATACTAGTTTTCAATGAATATATCTGAATGCTTATTATGAAAATTAAATACTAAGCCTTCAATGAAGTAAGAGATAAAAATTGTTAATAAAAATTTTAAAGGGACTTGAGTAATTTAATTTGTACTTTGTTTTCAAAATAATCTCCTTAACATAATAAAATTTCGTTTAATATAAATCATATTATTCAACACTCTTAAAATAATTTTAGTTCCATAAATAATTAGTTTCCTTGAACGAAATCAACGCTTTTTTCCTTCCTTTATTTATTTATTTATTTATTTATTATTATTATTATTATTATTATTATTATTATTATTTGTAAAGCATCGACTTTAATTTTCAACAGTGAAAATATAAAAGAAAAAATAAATATCCTTATTTTATTTATTTATTTTTGGATGTACATATATATGTGAATATATATATTCTTTACAAACATATTTCAAGATGGGGGTCTATAGCGTTGAACAATTTAAAGGAAAAGTACTTACAACATACAAAATTCACCTTTTCAGCAAAATAATGGGGCCTATTTTGTTAAAATTAGCTGCAAACGAAATTTTTAGTTATTTTATGCCAAGTTCCATAATTTAGTAGTACTTATTACTAAAACGGCACTACTAAATGGTATAAATTATCATCAAAGTTCTGGATAAAATAAATTGCTTAAATTGACAGGTAAATTCAGCGGTGGACTCTCGATGCCGGGACCATAGTTTCACTAGGGTCTTCTAATTAGAAGTTTCCATCCCCCTTTCAGGAGTCCCCCTTATACTTCTTCATTTAAATTTATTACCATAAAAATGCCTTGATGTCAATCATGAAATTGATTCGGAAATCCTACCCATTATAAGCCTTGGGCTCAGGCTATGCTTGTCCTGCCTTAATGAAATGGCTGTCATAAATTTGTCTTTTTGGTTTTGGGGTTAGTCGCTGTACGGTCATATTTTGTACATATTAGCCTGTTATGCCCTAACTTAAAGTGAAATTGCCGCGAATGTTTCAAGTCAAAATAATGTCTAAGCAAATTCACCAAATACATATACACTAAGCGACAAAAGAAAAAAAAATGCCGCACTGCAGAAAAAAAGACTTATAATATTTATTTGTAATAAATTTAAAATTAATGTTTGAAACAAATAATTTGCATAATACCAAAGGGAAGAAATGATACCTATGTACATTTTCGATTTAATAATTCGCTTTATTGCACTCTATGAAGTACCTTTTAAAAATCTGCATAAAACTTTCTTTTTGAACATAATGCAATAACCATACACTGTGTATTCTAGTATGATTTATTATACGAAATAAACAAGTTATATTTTAATATATGAAATAAAACTGTTTATTTGTTAGATCTATGCTATTTTTTATTAAAAATATGTATTCCGCATTGGTTTAACCTTTATATGGATTTACTGTTTTGATGCGCGATGGCATAGTTTTGTACAGTGTTTTAATATAAATCTCAGAAATTTCAAAGTTCCAAATATCACAAATAACTTTTTCTAGTTCTGGCAAAGTTATAGGCTGCAAATTCCGAATACTTTCCCCTTTCTCCGCCTTTTTATAGATGAAACATTTTCGAGCGGATCGTGATTAGGACTATTTCTATGTCTGATAAAGAAGAAATTCTACTAGATCTTTTGTGGGATTTAATTTAAAGTGAAAAAAAGATATGATTATTTACAGATTTATAGGTTCTCATGGGAATGGGTAGGAAATTTTGACAATTTGAAGTGAATAAACTTGCCACAGATGCCGTATAATAATGTGCATTTTCATCTTTAAATGCTGATTGCGGAAATGTCCAAGATACCTCCAAAATTGTCGGTCAGGCATCACTTTTATAAAGACTGCGTTTTATTTCGAGTTAATTGATCCCTTGAGCATAAAAACTTGCCCGACTGTTTGAAAAGTTACGAACCACCGTACCATAATATACGGAGAATATGTCACTGTTTTAAAAGTGCGATTTTCATTAAGTCGGTCGTATTTTCGTTGTCAGATCTGCTTGTTTTCTTTAGCTCGAAATAAGTTAAACCTGACTCATCAAAGAGAACCAGTTCAGCCCAATAATAAACTAATAATTTTTTTTTTTTTTTTTTTTTTTAGCCATCTGAGGTCTTGCTTTCCTATTTCTCTTCACTAAGAATGGAATTTTTTTCATATTTCCTGTCATTTAAACCTGCTTTGTTTAATATTTCTGTACTGTAGTTAAAGAAATTAGGCTGCTAAACACTTTTTCTGAATCTCTTTTATGTTCTAAATGTAATACAAACCGATTTTATAAACAATGGCGTTTTAACTTACGGTCATCTCTCTTAGATGAGCAACATGGCCGTCTAAAACCAAATTTCCAGTTTAAACGGCCAAAATTTTTATATTTGGCTAAAAACCCTTTTACCAATATTTCGTTAACATTTAATTATTTTTCCATCTCATGTATTAAAATATTTTTTGATTTTCATTCAAAAATTTATACTTTTTGGGGCATCGTTAACTGCCTTATTCTTACCATTTTTGAAATAATTCCTAAAATTACAACTTTCCTGACAATTGCTTTTTGTTTTTAACACTGAACTCAAAGCTAAAGTGTATGTGGAGGGCAACATAATAAAATCTGTTCGAAAATTTGCTTTTTAAACGATAAAATTTGCGGTTGTAGAAGGCAAAAAAGAAAATATCCAAGTGCGGCTTTTTTTTTTTTTTTTTCCTGTCGCTTAGTGCACTTAAAACTTAACTTTCTTCGTAGGTTCTTTCAGGCCCAGAGGCCGGGGTCCCCCCCCCCATCCGCTATCGTCGGACCGTCACTGGGTAAATTGCTTTAAATTTTTGTGTTAAAACGCTGAAAATTCTTTTAAACAATGTAATATTATAAACCGCCTTTTTTCAAGTGAGTAATATTTCAATCTGATTAAGTATCGCTGATTGATAATTAGTTTTTAAACTATGTGCCCTGTTAACCCTTTCTCTTTTTTTTTTTTTTTTGAGAAAATGAGATTAATAAATATCTGTAACATATAGTAACAAGTGTTCTTATACTGTGCATAGTACTAATTCTATGAAACACTAAACGTACATTTAAATAAACAGTTAATTCTGAAATGTACACGCATTAAAATTTTAATGTAATATTTAAGGTGCTAGTTCAATTTTTATAAAAGTATTCTATAATATAAATCGATAAAACTGCGCAGCAAAAAAAAAAAAAAAAAAAAAAAAAATCGAGCACTGATACTACTCCTGCTGATTCTTGTGTAAAATGACCTCCTGAATCCGAATATGACCTCCATTTTGCCCAATCACCCGCCGTTTTATCGGGACTCCACCCCCTCCCCAACTTTTATCACTGTTCGGCAATTTTAAGGCCATTAATTTGACTTGGAAAATGAAAAAAAATACTATTTTAACACTTAAAAACAGAAAAAAATAAAATGTATAATAAATTATAATATTAATTGATAAACAAAATATAATAAATGTAATTTATAACTTCAGTGGCAAATTCCTCCTTAAATTTTCCTATTGCTGCAAATGTTCATATTTTAGTATTTTTCAAAGCTGTTGCTCCTCATAAGGTATTTTCTGTTAAAATAATCCGTTCCTCCCCTACAAATCAAATTTATAGCCATAAAATTACCGAAATGTGATGAAGATAAGGGGTGGGAGTCCCTGAAAAACTGTGAGTGATAGGGCAAAATGGGCGTCATATTTGGGTTCAGGAAGTCTTTTTACATAAGTATTTGCAAAAAAGGTGTTGTGGCGGATTTCCATGCGGACTATTGTGATTATACTGCAGAATGATATCGAACTTTATTACGATAATGGTAATTTAAAGTATTGAATATTACAGAGATAAGTATAATTTAAACAATTCGTAATGTGTATAGTTGGACCCTACGGTAATCAGTTGTTATTAATACTAATAATATAACAATGTATGTAGAATAATAAAACAATATTTATTATTGTACGTCAAAGTTTACCAAAAGGGAGATTGCTATAAAAATTTTCATTTAAAAAGCTCTTAGATTTAATATTTATTTAATATATCATGTTTACTTAATAATGTTTTGAACTGAAATATGTATTAAAAAATTTTTGTTCGTATTTTAATACACAGTAAAACTTAGTTTCTGATTGATCATGGAAATTTCCATGTGTTTCGAAGAACATTATTCTACTGTTTTAATTATAAATCACTTTGAATAAATAAATAAATAAATAAATATATATATTGTGTTATGAAAATATTTAATGGTGAATAATATTAACATTGAAGATACAAAGTGCAAAGTATTATAAAAAATTTCCAATATTTAATAAGGCATGCCTTTATATTATCAATTTTTTTTTATCTGTTAAGAATCCATCATATCTGAAACTATTATTAACAAATAATTGTAAATTTTCGTCATAATTTAACTAATATTAATTACTCTTTTCATATGCAGTCTTTATCTATTTCTTACAAAGAAAAATTTAATGGGACAAATTAGATTATAAAATGTAATAGTAAATAGTAAATTTTGTTTAATACATAACATTTATTTAATATTAAGTGAAAAATAATATGTATGAATGGAAAAAGGCACAAAAAATAAAATTTCGAAAAGTGTGATTTCCTTTAATTAGACAATTAAAATCATTGTACTAATATTTTTGAGCGTGATTTTTTACATGCAAGAACTAAATTTTATAGAAAAGAAAAAGAAAAGAAAGAAAGAAAGAAAAAGTGTGATATGACTAAAATATTAAGCAATTGCTTAAGAAAATTGATGTTTTAGAAAATACAGAAACTGAAATCTAATAACAAATATAATAGTAATAGAAATAGTAACAGTAATAATGATGTTAATCAAAAACCTTCTTTTTTTTTTTTTGCTTCAATTGTGCTAATGTACTAAATTTAAAGGTAAATATTTTTAAATTAAGGTAAATAAATCGTTTTGGTAACTTTACAAAACGTCTAAATTCACAAGTCCCAAAGGTTCGCTTAAGAATATTTGTTGGTTGAGTTAAAGAACACTCCAGAGGTTTGGATTCATCTATCTCTTTTACAAAAAGTGACAATAAAAGAGGTTTAGATGACTACAACTCCAATTCTTTGTTTTATTTATTAATCTTTTTAATGAAAATAAAAATAGTGATGTATGATAATTATCTCCATTCTTAAAAAGGCCAGCATTAAAAAAAAAGAATGAAATAATGCATTTAAAAAATTACTGAAATTTAAAGTAGCAATGCATTAAAGTGGAAATACAAATGTTCTGTCAATTTATTAACAGGTCTTCAATCAATTTTAGCGTTCCTAAAGTAAAAGAAAAAAAAAATGGGCTACTCTTTATTATTTTTATGAGATACAAACTAAAATGAGAGCAAATATTTACGAAGAACATAATATTGAGCTATGATAATTTCGGAATAAAAGCAGCATATATATAATCAAGTACGTGAAAAAAAAAAAAATCTTCATTTTGTTTATACTTTCATTTTATGTAATATATATATATATATATATATATATATATATATATATATATTACAAGCACATTAAGTGTAATGTCGAGTTTATGGCAATATATATATATAGATATAACCCGAATATTTATTTATATATAGATATAGTTGTATATGTATATATATATATATATATATATATATATATATATATATATATATACATATATATATATATATATATATATAACAGCATTTCTATTATTAATGTAATACATAATGCTTGTTACTTTTTAGCATAAAAACGTTTCTACGAACATTTTTAATAAAATTTTTCCGACTGAGTGAAAATAATGCCTGGACCGGGAGTCGAATCCCGGAACTTTGACTTACAAGGTCAAGGCTCTACCAGTTGAGCTATTCAGGCCGACAAACTGGTCAGCATTATTCACTCAGACAACCTTTAGGCAGAAACATCTCTGGTCTATCATGTAGATAGCTCGACAGAAATAAGCCGCAGGAAATTGAAAACACCATTAAACAATGGGAGAAAGAAATACAATTTTTATTAAAATCACACAATCAACTGTGGAAGAAAATCATATTTATTGAAATATTTCAATAAATATGATTTTCTTCCACAGTTGATTGAGTGATTTTAATAAAAATTGTATTTTTAATACATTTTTCTTAAAAGAATTATAGTATTCAATAATTAGCCGAGAAACAATGTTTTATGCGAAATATTAAGTAAAATTTTGAATCATAATGTAAAAAAATGAAGTTTCTGCTTCAATAAGGAAATGGTCTTCTGAACTCTCTTTATTCATATAAAATTACAGTAGACTGGCTATTTTTTTTAACCTCTCCTGATTTCTTTTCTCTCTTTTTTATGGTGATATTGAAAGGTAAGACACATTTTTTTTTTCTCTTTTGGCTATTAACTGAAGATAATTACGAAATATCCAAACATGTTTTTTTCACATACTACATAGTAAATTATTTATTTTCAATTAAAAATTGGCCATACCTAACTTGCATTCAAAAAAATATTTTGGAAGTTAGCTGATTTATAAAATCCTTATTAATATTACTATTATTATTAGTAGTAGTAGTATTTTGATGAAAATATTTTGAACTTCATTAAAGATATATAGTAGTTGTGGTCACCAAAACATTTTTTTTTCTGTATTTTCCTATACAAATTCACTCAGTACAAATAATTTATTAAGACTATTATTTATTAAAATTATTTATCTTAATGAATGTAGATGATTTCCCTCCTAGAGAAAACTAACAAGAAATATCCAAGAAAAACAATTTTATTCTTTAAAATTAACATCTTAAAAATAAATGCTTTTTCATAATGTTTATAAGATATATTAAGTTTCGTAGCCATAGAAGTTGAGATATAGCCTTCCCGCTCTGAGGAGAAATTGCAGTCTATAGACGCAAGCTATATGCCAATAGGCATCAAAATTGAATCAGAATAATAAGACATATTGGCCTTCTCACATATCAAGTTTTGTTTGATTATACGAAATAGAACCTGACGTACAGTGTGACCATAATTAAATTTGGCCAAGTTAGAGCACTCTGTAGCTCTAACTAAAATGAATATTGAGTCGAAAATTTGTATATAGACATTTCAAAGGATGCGCTATAGGGATTTGCAATAATAATAATAATGATAATAAATAAATAAATAAATAAATAAAAATTTAAAAATTTACTCTCCGAATAGACATGCACAAAATTATGAACAAGCTATAAATTTTAACACAAACTACTTTATTTATAACTAATTTTATTTTTATTTGTTACAAGTTGCAGATTGTTTATCGATGGAGATCATATTGTTCAATGTGGACCCCATCATTTAACTGTAAAATCTGCAGCCGATGAACAGCGTGTTTAACATCTGATCGCATCTGGTCGCCAGTGATCCTCCGCACATGCTTCGTTATACGATCCTTCAAGTCAGCCAAAATTCAAAATTTCTTTTAAAAACCAAACTCTTTAAATGACCCCATAACCAAAAATCCCGCATATTAAGATCGGGGAAATTGGCCGATCAAGGAGTGCAAAATGAACTGATAAATTCTATGACATCTGTAAAATTTTATCGCATTTGTTATATCGCATATATCGCATTTGTTTATTACAAAACTTTTCAAGCATTTTCACTGTAATTCTTGTTTGATCTTTTTTTTTTTTTAATGTATGTCCCCTCGGAGGGGAAATTTTAAAATTAATTCCTTTATTTTTATTTTATTTTTATTTATTTTTTTAAGATCCCCAGAGCGTATCCTTTGAAATGTTTATATACAAATATTTGACTCAATATTCATTTTATCTAGAGCTACAGAGTGTCTGAATAGACTAAAATTTAATTATGGTCACCATGTACAACCTTCCTTTAAATTACCGAAATCGCTGTATAGCAATGCCAATTGTTCAGTGGTTGGTACAAAAAGTTGATAGGCAGTAATTTATGTTAAGCTGCATCTACATATAATTTTATATACAATTATGTGCAATTGTTCCTGAGTATAGCTCTCCCTTAAATTGTGAAAATTGCTGTATAGCAGCACCACCTGATGACACCAAAAGTCGATAGGCACTAAATTAGGTCAAGGTACATCTACATATAAATTTATATGCAATTCTGTGTAGTAATGCTTACAGTGTACTGGTGCAGTCACCACAAAATTTTATCACTCTCAGAGACAGACAGACATTTTCTAAAAGTGATCAAATCTCGTTCTGCACCCTTCAGAACGTGTAAATCTGTGGAAAACCGGAAGTTTTTTTTTTTTTTTTTTTTTACGATTACGATCATCTATTGAATATAGAATAAAGTAAAAAGAACAATTGAATATAGTGAAAGAATAATATTGAATATAGTACAGTAAAATTCACTGAAATAAAAATATAAACAAGATGTGCAACCGAAGTTTGTGGTAAAAAATTCAGTCTGGGTATTATTATTTATGCTTTTACACATTTACTTCTAAAATTTAACGTTTTCTGTTCTAAAATAATATGTGTTAAACATAGATGTATGAAAAATGTGAAATACTTTTCCTATCAATTTATGTACTAAATATTCTGTAGGGAATTAAAATTTCAAAATAAAAAAATATAACTATCAAATATAAAATATGTTTCTCTATACATTTGTGCATAAATGTGTTGATTCATTTTAACTCCGATTAACTGATATAATGTTAATGGACATTTGCTAATGGCGAATTTAACATTTTAGCTTTTTTCAATTATAAAAATTGTAAATTACAGTTTTTTTTTTTGTTTTTTTTTTTTACATGGATTCTAACTATAAAGAACTTGAAGTGCCATCGAATAACAATTATTTGTAAAATTCACTGAAATAAAAATATAAACAAGATGTGCAACCGAAGTTTGTGGTAAAAAATTCAGTCTGGGTATTATTACTTATGCTTTTACACATCTACTGCTTATATTTAATGCCTATATAAAGTTACAAAAAATATTTTGTAAAGAGATTTTTTTCACACATATGACATTGTTATGTTTGAATAATTTCATACGTAACATGGCACTCAATGTTACATAATATCATTATTATTATTGTTTCACTGCGCATGAGTTTGTAGCTAAATTGTATTTACGATATTCAGAATTTGTGGCTCTATATACTTTAGCAACATACCAAAAGATAATATTGGATGTTGTGTAGAACAAAATCTTTGACAGCGCTGTTTGAAAGTAATATTCTGCATGTTACAGAAACTTCCGCATTTGTTGAACTTCAATTTTCATTTCCAAGATTATACACTCGTCTAAATTATCTATTGACAATTTTTTTGTACAGTTTTCTAACATTTGTTCTTTCATTCTTTAAATTATTTTTACTTTTATGTTTTAATTATATATTACAAAACTATGTTTTATATTCTTTGCATTACCAGAGATTCTTCAATGAAAAAAAAAAATAAATAAATATTTTTATAACCTTATTTAAATCTAGCTATACTATATAATGATTTTATAATTAATCATAAAAACTATGATTGTATGAGACTATTATTTCAGAATTTCTCATTTATTTCTAAGATTAATTCCTCAAATTTTTATACGTAAACATACATTTTTATGATTAAAAGTTCACTCATTTACACACACACACACATATATATATATATATATATATATATATATATACATACATATATATATATATAATTAACTCTGTTATATCAGATAGAAATTTGAAGCATCTAGATAATAATAAGGAATTAATGTATAATTATGTTAACAACTAACTTAAACCGTATCATTATGTACAGATAAATGATCATAAATCACCTTATTTTCTATATTAGTTTGTTCCGGAAAATATAATGAGATCAATAACGGTTATAACTTTCTGACCTATAATAGTAACAATTCATTATTTTGACTAGAATCTTCTAGATACACGTTTGGTATTAATTACAAATCGTAAATGATTAGAAATCGTTGTCCCATTGCAAACAATCCGTTAACAATCTCGCTTCTTAATTATAAGTTATGAAAGGATGGGGGGCGGCATAGTCTGCTGATCTATGATAAATGTCTACTAAATGCTAGTTTTGTCCAGCGTATAGAGATTTCGCTACAATTAAGGAAGCCAAATATCATATGCGTATAACGATTAACGTTCTAAAGCAATAAAGCTAATGCTTTCTGCTGAATATCCCAGATAGATAATACAACAAAGATAATAATAAAAGTGATAATTATTAACATAAATCTTTTTCACAAAATTAGCAAATGGCAAGTTCGAAGAATGACAAGAAAAGAGAATGCATGAATAAATATGATAAAATTTTTAAGTAGCAATATGGGTATGTTCTTCGTAAAGCCCATTTCTATTTTTTCTTGTTGTAATAGTTAGAAACAGCCTTAGACCCTACCCTGCATTTTATAATAAAAAATTGCTTTTTATCAGTTTTTTAAGAAACCTTTATATTTCCATAAATATATATATATATCAGTCTCATATAAATGAATATTTATAAAAAGAAAAAGCCTCGTAACTATATGCTACAGTTAGAACGAATTTCAATCATTACTTTTTACAGGGTATTTCAAAATATTTGCTTTTTTCTTTATTTTTTTACTAGTCTTCTTTTTGCTTTCGGGTCAGATTTTTCCTGAAATAAGTGAGGTACAGCATGTTCTTTACACACCCAAAGATTAAATAAAATTTGTCAAGAATTTTTCTAGATATCTAGTAAACATGTCTGAAATCGTAAGCGTCCAATCATTTATAGAAAGGTAGTGCATTTATTCATAAACATAAAATTCTAACTCTAATCCTATAGCAACTTATTTCATCAAAAAGCCTTGTAAAACACTTAAATAATCATATCAATATTCCCTTACGAAAACATGCGCCAAATCATGGATAAGAAAATATTTCTAGAATTTTCTCTTTCACAAAATAAAAGTATTATTTTAATTAATGTTTCTTTTCATATGATAAAAATTTTGATGGAATTTGGAATACTAATTTAGACTTTAAATATTTTGTTTATTTAACGCATTGATTCAAAGAATTGTAGGAGATAAAATATACCTCTGATTATTATTATTATTTTTTTTTATTTTATTTTTTTTTTTAATGTGGAAAGATAATAAATATATTTTTTATTGTTTTTTAAACTACTCAGATATTTTTTCTGCTCATGTTTCAACTACCAAATTCTTTTGAAAGTGGTGTTAAAAATAAAATTGCACATGTAGGTATTTGTCCTAATCTTTACTAAATGTAAGACAATTCGCAAAGCACTATTTCTTTATCTACGTTTTATTGAGAAAGGAGAATACGATTTTGAATAACTATAACCATTCCAAAAATTTACTTTGTCTCAAAAATATAAAATTTATTTCGAACAGTTTAACATGATATTTAAAGAATAAATAAATAAATAAATGAAAATAAAAAGAGAGAGAGAGAGAAAAACATAATTTTTTTTACCTGTTTCTTGCTCTTTAGATACATTTCACATATACTTTTATGATTTTTTTTTGTTATTATTAATGTTATCATTGCTGAGCGTCGCAATTACCTTTTGCAAACTATATAAAAATCATGTTTTTTTTTTTTTTTTTTTTTTTTTTTTTAGTTTAGTTAATTTTATGACTTTTTAAAGAGTTCAGTTGAGTTCAGTTTTTATTTATTTTTTTTTCAAAATTACATCACATCGAAATAAAATGTTAATTATGGAAATTATGGAAATGTTCAAGCCTGCAAAAGACGATTTTTACTACTTTTTCATTCAAATACACTCATGTCCATAAATTAAGGATAATTCAGAATCACACGGAAATCGAACTTTATTGCAAAAATTTCACCTGTAGAAATACCACACACATCTTTAAGAATAATATGCAAATCATAGGAAGCCATCAGATGACGCCGATATGATGTTACATTGACGAAAGTGTAACAAGGGGGTAAATAAGGAATGGGAGCAAAGAAGGAACATTGTTCGCAAGCGTTCCGTATGCCGCTCAGTGCCATAACCGAATAGATATGACACAGAGGGCACATGCAGATAATGTTTTACGTGGTAGAATTATCGGCCGACTAGAATGTGGGGGTACTAAGATAGAAGTATCGGGGGAACTTGGAATCGCTCAATGTGTCATCTCTAGGCTTTGGCAACGATTCCAATATGATGGAAATGCCAGTCGACGTTACAGTACTAGTCTTCCCCGAGTTACAATGCTGAATGACGACCGGTATTTGACAGTAACTGCCAAAATAAGCATATAAAGAACAACATAAGACCTGTCTCGTCAGTTGTCTGCAGCCACGGGTACCACAATTTCAAGGCAAACCGTGTATAGACGTTTGGGAGATATTGGTCTATACGCTCGCAAGCCTGTTAGATGTGTTCCGCTCGCGGTAATTCACTGTTGCCAGCAGTTAACTTGGATCAGAGAACATGCAATGTGGATAGCGGCACACTGGGCTTGTGTGGTGTTTTCCAACGAGCCCAGGTTTAGCTTGCAGTGTGATTCACGCCAGACTTCATCTGTAGAGCGTCAGGCACACATTACTACCAAAACAACATCATTGAACGACACCGTTACTGTGGGACAGCAGTGCTCGTTTGGGGGAAGGGATCATATTGGGCACCAGAACAGATCTTCATGTTTAAATCGGAACCATGACAGGCCAAATTTATCCGGACATCATTCAGGAACAACATGTACGTTTGTTTAAAGGTGCCATGGGGCCAGAATTTGTGTTTATGGATGACAATGCGTGTCCTCACCGTGCAAACATTGTACACGAATGCCTACAATCTGAAGCTATCACCCGCATGGAATGGCCAGCATTCTCACCTGACTGGAATCCGATAGAGCATGTGTAGGACATGCTTTTCAGACAAGTTGTAGCCCATCAACCACCTCCTACATGTGTACCGGAACTTCGGAGGGCATTGCTTACTGAGTGGAGTAATCTTCTCCAAGATCAGATCGATAATTTAATACTCAGCATTCCTAGACTGTATTTCATCATCTGAGAGCCATAGAATGTATTAACCATCATACCAACCATGTAATGTTAAGTTTTTGTGAGGGAGATATTTTTTGTAATTGCTTCAGGGAGCAAAAATCGTAGTTTTTATAAATAATATTCTACATGAATCACCTTTTTTTGTTCTTGATCTTTTGTTTAATAATTGGGCTTTATGAATAAGTCATATTTGTTTTGTTTCTGAACCTTTATTTGCCGCAGCTAGGATAATCCTTAATTCATGGACATGAGTGTAATTCTTAAATTGGCAAAATTTTACTGAAGTAAGTGTAAATGCTTCTGATACTCATTCAATAGATTTTTTAGGTGCATTTTAAAAAAATAGTTTACACTATATAATTTCCTTTTCGTTTAGGCTTTCAAATAAAAATAAACGCCGAGTTTACAGCTTATTAACATTTATACAATCTAAAATTTATTTTCTTGAAATGCAAACCTCAATTGCCCTATTTGTCGGCATCGACGTCGGAGTTTTCTCTTGGTTTCTCCAAAACTAGTATATGTATGGACTATGAACATTTAGAAAGACCCATCCTCCCCCCCCCCAAAAAAAAAAAAAAAAAAAAGAAATGAAGGAAGAAAAAAGAACTGCACTCCATTCAGTTCTAGATAATTCAAGAGAATAGTCTTCATTTACACGCCACCATCCCACCATTAAAAAATAAAGAAAGAATTAAAAGAGTTCATTTAATAACAGTATATATATATATATATATATATATATATATATAAATTATTTACTATATAAATTTTTGTCTACTCTTTAATTGCAGTTGGTTACTAGCATCGTATTTTATTTTAATTATTTAATCTGGTGAAGTGTTTTTGTGAATTAAAAATAAGTATTTCAACAAAGAGAATTTTATTATCATTTAAAAAATCTTCGTAAATTTTAATAAATTATTTTTCTTTTGTTTAATAAATAGCTTATTTTATTGCTTATTTTATTGTTTTTTTTTTTTTTTTTTTTTTTTACTATAATTCAGAATATTTTTGAAAGACTTTATTGTAATTTATTTCAGGCTAAGAGCTTAAGAGATTGGTACCCTGTTTTTTTTTTTTTTTTTTTTTACAGAATAACTTATTTGTATACATAAGAAAAAAATCGATTATAAATTTCAAACTCCAATCTCGATTAATATGTAACTCTCAAGTTTTATAAGAAAAAATTATTCGACGGAAATCGAAAAATATATAAACTTCGCAGATAAATAGAAAAATAGTAAAAGTTGTGTTTACATAATCTGTGCTTAGGAAGTAATTTTCTAAAAGGGTATTACAAGTTTCCCTTTTTATTTTTGTATATAAGAAGAGTTGCCGTACGATATTATATAAAACAGGATTTTAGAAGGAAATGGTAGTTGGAAAGTGAAACATGTTTAATATATTATGTACACAAAGATGTTTTTACCGAACGTAATAGGAAAAGTAGCATTTCATAATTTCGATTAATGGTTTTAGTTTTGTATTTTTAGAGATATATTTTAGCCTTAATAATGAAAGTTTATATAATAAGAATAATTAAATGATTAAAATCAAGTTAAAGAATAAAAGAATAAAATATTCCATCATGTTTAATCAGTCGATAAAATTGTATAATAAAGATTTTAAGTAAAAGGTAAAATTTTAAATTTTAAATTTTTTCATGTTTGTCGTGTATTTAAGTGTGTGTATTTAACATATGAATTTTAAAATTTTATTTGTATTTATTTTTTTTTTAAATAAATTTGTCTAATTGAATATTTCTAGAATATTTACCAAAAGTTTCAAGGTAATCGGAGTAAAATCTAGGCGTGAAAGCTTTTGGAAATTTCTCACATTAGGTTTTTTTTTTTTTTTTTTTTTTCCTGAAAATAATATTTTTAAATTCAGTTAGCACGATTTCTCAAAAACTAATGCACCGATCTTACTGGAAATTTGCACACTGCTTCACAATACAAGTAACTAGTGCTTAAACGAAGGATTTTTTTTTTTTTTTTTTTTTTTTTTTAAATTAAAACTAAATGTACAATGTTATATGGGAGGCGGAGGGGTAAAAAAAAAAATGAAAATTGTACTATTTTTCCATAAAATTCTGCAAAAAAATCAACTTTCATTTTTTTAACCTTCATTCCAGCACAAACTACATTTACCTACTGACCAATTTTCTTTCTTTTCTTTTTCAGATAAGACTATTATAAGTTATCATGCCCACCGCTTTTTTTATGAGTCTTTGGAAAGTCATACACACCTGCTGAATTTTCTATACTTTTCAATGAATATTTTATAAAATGCTGTATATATTTTGCTCTTTTATATGCTTAAAATATTTAATAAAGGATTTTACTTATTATATTTAAAATAAATAGAGGGAAATATGTTTTTTTTCAGCCTTAGAAACGCATTTAACCATTTAAATTTGAGAATCAATAACTTTAAGCTACATCAACAATCCAACGACATCTTACGAAGAAATTCACGGAAAACTTATTTCACGAAGGAAAAATTTTTTAAGGATTTTTTAAGACAGATTTTATGAAACAATAATTTTATGAAACTTCCCTTAAAATGCAAATGCATTACGAACAGTGTTGCCAGGTTCGGGATTTTTATTGTAACTGTTGCCTAATCACTTCGAAGATTAGTTGTCTATTATTTATATTAATCATCACTTCTCAAAAATATTGGTGAGAGATGAATAAAAAAGATCCCCAATCTGGCAGCACTGATTAGTAACTTAAACAATATATGTATAGTAAAAAAGTAAAAAAAAAAAGTAGAGTTAATACTGTTTTGTTAAATAAATCCTTGTCGAATCATGTTCATAGTCAGTCTAAGAACATGATTCGACAAGGATTTATTTAACAAAACAGTATTAACTCTACTTTTTTTATATAGGAATTTTTGCTAGTGTTCGGATAATTTTTTTACCCACTGTATATATATATATATATATATATATATATATATATATATATATATATATATATATATATATATATATATATATATATATTATATTATAAACTGATCAGAACATACTTTAAGTTTCTTTCAAACATCCTTATTAGTCAGTTACGAAAAACATATATCTAAAGAACATAACGCTCTACTTGAATATACATAATATAATGTTATTAAATTTCTGAATACGCGAAATGAATTCTTTTTTATAACTTAAAACTTAAATTATCTTTTACACTTGAAAGGTAACTAAATTTTCGAATGATTTCAGACTAATAATCTTAACTTTAAGACTACAACATGTGATTCAACTGTAGTAATATACACAAAAAATGAACAACTAAGTTCATGTTTTTGAGAAATATATATTATGAAAAAATTTATTTGGTAGCATGCAGACATATTGTGAATTATATATATACTTCATGACTAACGCTGGAAATTTACCTTAATTTGTTTTTTAATTAAAAGCTAGCTTAAATAGAAGCGTTGTCGAAGAAATATTTTCAATTCACCTAAATTTTGTTTTGTAATCAAAGGCTAACTTAAGCTTTAAAATATCTAAAACAAAATAATAATAATGATAATAACATAATATAAACCCAGAAATTTCATAAAAATTAATATAATTTCTCACATACAATCATCGATATAAGTGAAGACACACTTTTAAAACTTAGACGTTTTTGTCGAATATCTGAAGAAACACTTTATTCATTCATGTGGAAGTTTAGGGTTTAAAAGTACGTGTTACATTTCATATACGTATACGAAAGTTTACTTTCAAAGACAAAGAGTAGAGCATTTATTAACTAACCAAAAGATACAACATTTTCAACCATCCTCTAAAAAAAACTCCATGAAACGAGTTGTGGTTATAGTATATGATTATGAACTTTTTTTTTTTTTTTTAATTATAGATATAAATTTATATGTGAATTGTTCGTATATTAACGGATGTATAAAGATTTCATTAATAATGTCGACAAGTTTCCGTACGCTTTTCGTTTATGATCGATTGGAATATAAAAATACATAATATCTGATAAAAAGGAAGCATTTTTATTAAATAATTTTTAACTGCACATGCACAAGAATTAATAAATTTTCATTTTACTACACAACTAGGAAAGTTTATTTTATTTAATTCATTAGACAAATGTATTTACTTACTCTTAAAAAAAATCTCTAAACATATATCGTTAAATCTCAAAAATATACCGTGAATATAATAATTGAATTTCATATACATTCAAAAGGATGCAAAACATTAACAGGCTCTTACTCATTTTTAATTAATGTACGGTCATAGACATAAAGAAAACACACTCTTTTATTTTCTCAAAAAAGTTAGGATAAGATTAGAAATATCAATATTTTTGCTAAAACATATATTGTTTATATATTCTTCAGACAAATAGAAATATAGCTACAAAATAACATTGAGTTAATACTCAGTTTCTTTAACCCGGCATTCCACGAACGAGGAAAATGAACGAGATTACATGGACTGTGTGTGTCATACCCATGGTGGATTTTTCCTATTGTTTAGCATAAAATTGACACAAAATATGAAAGAACGAAAAAGAAGAAGACAAATTACATTACTAAACATGTAGCAAAATTCTTATATTTATTTTACATTTCCTGCAGATTTGTTCCATATGTATAAATTATCCGCACTTTTTCTCAAACATTTCTTTTAATCCACATTCAGCGCATCATTAACATATATTGCAATATTTAATATGCATGTACAATTATTAGATTGCATTAACTTCATTATTATAGAAATAAAAAGATTCCAAGCATTCAAAGAATAATCAACATAGCTCATAACGCGTTATTTCCACAAGTTTCGATGCAATGTTTTCAGTACAAAATCTAACATTAGCACGGAATTCCTTTTCAGTACATTTTGCTGTACTATTTTCTCCCTGAAACAATTATTTTCATTTGGAGAGAATAAATATCTTTCAAAATCAATTTCAATTTCCGTTAAAAATTCGCGATTATTGTAATATTTTACGACATCTCACTCTTTTATATCTAGTTCTTCTTTATGTAGAGCTTCAGAATCATATACTATTTTATTCATCCGAAAAAAATAATAATAAATTTCTTAAAAATTGCATTTCATCATCATAAATAATTCTAAAACGTTCTAACCGACAGAACGATTTAAATACATGTAGTAAAATTCAATCCGGGTGTAACATAGCCTCGTGTGTCAGTTTTAAGATATATATTTTTTTTGGATTCTCCCACCACTTCTTCCCTACCAAAGTAATAGTATTTTGAATGAATCATCCTATATCGGAAAATGTGTAAAAAGACACAGTGCGAAAAAAGAGACTAGATATGGCTATCCAGCGTAATCAATCTCGGATGAATCATAATTATTTAAAACATTTTATTCCATGTCGTCTTGTTAAAATTATCCTCTAAAACAACATCTTTTAAAAATATTTGGAGCAATATGTTTTATATATATATTACCTTTCCATAAGGGACCGGACATTTTCGATTATAGGTTTTTTTTTTTTTTTCAAATATCTCAAAAGTACTAAAAGAATCAACTTGAAACTACAGAAGCATAAAAGAGATCATATATAATATTTATAGCTCATATATTTATAGCTCATATATTTACAGCTCATATATTACAGCTTATATGGTTCAGTAAAGGTTTTTCTGTGAAGTAAAAGGGGAAGCAGTAAAGAAAAGTAGGAAAATGTTTGGGATCACCCTGGAAAAGGTAAAGCTTCAAATGCGATCTGGCAGTTGCATGTGATTATGAGGCTTCTTATTATAATTTTTTTCAAGTTTTTGAGGCTATTCTGTATATACATGGCGATATAATGGTGGTTTCTTTAAAAAAATTCTAAAGAAATTGTCACTTTTTTAGCTATAACTCGCATTTTATTAAATCCAATGCAAAACTATATTCAGGACAGTTGACATTCAATATTAGACACAATATACTGCAATTAGAATGCAGAAATATTAAATTTCTAATGAAATATGAGACTTTTTACTAAATAATATTTAACTACGCATGTGCAAGCATTAACGAAAATTTATTTGCATAATTTTATATCCAAATGTATTGAGCTACTTGCATGAAAACCCTCAAACAAATATCGTGTAAATTAAAAAAGTTGTACGCAACGGAATGAATTGAATTTCAGTTATTCTCAAAAATACGGAAAATGATAAGGGGTTTTATTAATATTTCAATGAACAAACTCTGTATTAACATTGTTAGAATTAAAATAATAATGTGAGTAATACCCCTTGTAGATTTTTTTTTGAGAGTACCTAAATAGCCGTTCATTCTATCGCATATTACTTTTTTAATTTAGACAATTACATGTTTGGAGTTTTCATATAACCAATTCAATACATTTAATTATTAAATTATTCGAATAAAATTTCGCTAAAGCTTACGCATGCGCAGTTGAAAATCATTTAGTTAAGATATTCATACTTCATGTATATTTACCATTTTAGCATTTTGATTGCAGTATGGTGTATCTAATAGTGCATGTCAAGATTCCTGAAAATTTATTAGCATTGGGTTTAATACCTTCTGTGTTACAGCAGAAGTAGTGACAAATATTTTTGTGAATTTTTAAAGAAACCGTTATATTTTCATAAATATATGTGGTAGCTTCATAAAAATTTATGCGGTTAATACGAAATAGCTTCATATTCACATGCTACATCTAGATCACATTCCAAGCATTACTTTTTACAGGATTATCCCAAAAATTTTTACTTTTATTTGACTTCTTACAGCTCCCCCTTTTGTTTTCGGGATAAACATGTTATTAAATGTATGACATATAACATGCTTTTCACATTCCTGAAGCTTCAAGATGATTCGTTTCGTGCTTTTTGAGATATTTCAAAAAAAGTCTGCAATCGAAAACATCCGGTCATTTATGGAAAGCTAGTTTATATAGTAAAATTTTTAAATTTAGAAAATCACCGTTAATATCACTGTTATCCCGGATAATGCCTATTTCTTTTCTATCACTTTCTTTTAATTTATTTAGTTATTTTGATATTATAGAAGGTATGATCTGGTTTGAATAACGTAGTGGAAATGACCTATATGTGCATAATGAAAATAAACTTAGCGAAACATCTTAAAAATTATAATATATTAAGCACTTAAAATAATTTTAACTTAAATCATATGTAGATTTGAATAAATGCAAATTGTGTACAGAAGTATAGAATTATAGAATTATATACAGCTGATTGAAATTTAAATTTTACAGTGAAGATCATTTTTGTTACTCTACACTGTAAAAAATAGGTTCTTAAAAATAAGTATATATTGTCTCAAAATAGCCCCGAAACAATATATACTTAAATTATAAAACCCGTGTACTCATTTTTGAGTACATTGACATGTCAAACATGGGGATATTGGGATTCTTATTGGTCAAACCCATTTTTGAGCATGTCAGTATACTCAAAAATGTGCACAAGGATTTTCAAATTTAAGTATATATTGTTTCGGGGCTATTTTGAGACAATATATACTTATTTTTAAGAGCCTATTTTTTACGTTGTACAGATAATCATTGTTTTTTTTTCTAAATATTATAAACCCATATATATATATATATATATATATATATTTTTTTTTTTAATTTACTTCTAACTATATATATTTTAAACCAGTACTATAATAAAAAGTAATCTGCAAAGTTACAGAACATAAAAATGAATCATAAATGATTGAAAGGAAAATTCAAAATCAAGAATCAGCATTATTAAAAAATTATGAGCAGCGTAAAAGAAAAAAAATTTAGTCTTTTCCATAAAAACTTAATAAGCATTACAGGTTTGAAATAAAGTCTCTCATTTTATGAAATATACGCTATTTAAAGAAAAAGATAAAAAAAAAAAAAAAACAACTTTCAATTCAAAGAAAACTTATAAATGTAAGATATTAATAAGGACCTTATTTTATTAATAGGAAGAGACTGTTGCCTGAGGGTAGGATATATATGAGACAAAGAAAAGATGATACTTAGTTTTTTTTTTTTTTTTTCTTAAATAAAATGATTAAAAGCATGTATATATATATATATATATATATACATATATATATATACATATATAAAGATTCCTCTCAAGATTTCAGATAAGTAGCCACTTTGAAAATTAAATGATTGATTACATTAAATGGATTACATTATTAATTTTATTAAGATTTCAGGTTACTTGTTATGCAAATACAGTAACCGCCGCTTATTAAAATCACATTCGTTCTAAGGCAAAGGTTCTTGCACTGAAGAAAAAGGTATTATTTCCTTGAATTTAAAAAGAAATTTCAAAAGTTAAAGATTGATGAGAGTAATGAACAGTATTAATTAATTTTCGACCGATAATTAATTAATTGTTCATTCAAAATAAGTAAATTAAACACATACTCCATATAAAATTAATAAACATATAGTGCATACAAAATTTGTCAATATTTATACATTAATTAAATATTGGACATTTTCAAAAGTTATTTTGCTTCTTAGTTATTTCAGAAGGAGAACTAAGAATTGCCTTTTAATAATAAAAATGAAAAAAAAAAATCACTAGTGAATCAATCTAGTAATTTATTATTTCGATTTTTAGAATACATTCCTGGAATTTATTACTAAGACAAGTGATGAAGTGGGTTTATTTTGTTATTATGCTGCAGGTGTAAAATTTTCGACAAAGAAAGAGAACGAGGGAGATTGTTGTGCTTTATTCCATTTATATATATTAAAAAAAAAAAAAAAAAAAACTGTAAATAAGAATTTTTTTAAAGTGCATAAATTTTTTGCTGATGAAGAGATTTTTTTTTTTTTGAGTTTATTAACCGGCGATGCTGATTTTATTAAGCGGCGGTTTTATAAGTAGTTTGTATTGATTTGATCCCGTTCCTGGCAATTTTATCAGATTAAGTGGCTGATTTTATTAACCAGTAAATTTATTTAGCGTCCGTTACTGTATTGCATAAAAAGGAAATAACCAAAATAGACATTATTTCGACATGAACTATTTTACTTCTGCTCATACTATTAAGAACAATATACATTCGATATTTATCGTTATTATTATTCTCTTACTTTTTAATAGTAAAATGTAGATTTCTTGCTTCGTTTTATAACTAGCAACCAGTTCGTGTACCATGACACAAACGCGATTTTTATGCAATATTGCAGTATATGTCAAACAATATTCGGTTTAAAGTTTCTCAATATACCCAATAGCACAATAATTAACAAAATATCATTTAATTTCAATTTTCGCCTTTAATAAACTATAAAAATGTCACAGGTACCTGATATAAATTTCAAATATTCATTCTAAGTACGAAAATAAATTTACTATTGCATATTTACTGTTTGTTTTTAATAAATTTAGATTGGTTATTTATATTGCAGTGATATGGAAGTAAATAAAACAATATTAATGTACTTATTAGAAAATAAAAGTTTCCAAAACCTTAAAATCTGTTGACACTACTCTGGAATATTGCAACTAATCCAAATGATGAACATAATTTGCAAAAAGTATTGTACTAAATATTCTGTATGTGTTGGTTATGTATTGTTTTTGTATTATGTATGTTATGTATTGATTTAGTATTGTACTAAACAGTAGAAATTTCAATATTATAAAACTATTTTCGATACCGTTGATAGTTCCTTCTATAATTTTGCTTTTAAATATTTATCTATTTTCGGAAATTATATATTTACACCATCTTAAACTAAGGTATAGATAAAAAAAGGTACAAAGAAGCAAAATTGTTAAATACACCAAGTAATATAATGATTTTTTTTTTTTTTTTTTTTTTTTTGCGTGCGTGTATGTTTTTATTGATTAAGTTGTACGACCATAAATAAATAAAGTATGATACAGCAGCAAAACATACAGAAAATATATATTCTTCATGCTGATGCGTACGTAACCGCTATGAAAAGCAATTTATTAATGATGATCGGTAAAAATATTCTATTTATTTGATTCTTTTTAAGTCAATTTTTTTTCAAAAAGATTCAGTAACTTCTTAGACAATGCTGAAATTATATAGAAAATCTAAACTAACCTAATATAATCTAATAATATATACATATATTTTTTACTGTAGGATCTTCTTTAACTTTAAAAAGGTTTTTGCGTCTACCCGTATAGAGTACTTCTTTATTTTTGAAAAGGATTAATTGAATTACAAATAAGAAATAAAGAGAAATCATTTTACGATGCGAAAGATGTGAATAAACAGTGAATGAAAATAAAGTAAAGCTCAAAAAAAAAAAAAAAAAAAAAAAAAAAAAAAAATTCTTATATATAAAGCTTTTTTGTGGATAAATAAAAATGAGTTTCTTAATTAAAAAATTATTTCTACAATGTTTCTTACTTTAAAATAAATATATATTTTTTTTAAATGAGAGGAATGTATTACAACTTAATAAGTGTTTCTAGTCACAGTTTCATATTAGAAACTTTGTTCCTAATGACATATCCAAGTGAATTTCGGCTGGAATTTGGAAATTTAAGAGGAACATTTAAATGGAAAAAATAAAACAATAATTTGTTTAAGTGAAATTAGCACTTTCTTTTATTTCTCAATTTGGCTAGTATAAAAAACAATTTTGAAATTTATCTAAAGCCTAACTCAATGTTTTTTTTTTAGAATGTCGTTTAGATTGTAGTAATTTGAACAAAACCAAATATATACATAAAACAAAAGATACACAATTCAATTCAAGATTTCCATACTTCTCAGATTTGAATTTTTTTTTTTTTTTTTTAGTTTTTTTTTTTTTTATTATTGTGAATAAACCTCACAATAATTACTATATTTTTTATTCAGTAACGTTGTATGATAGAAAAAAAAAATCAAGTTTAATAATTATAATTAATATAAATAATTTATAAGTTTTAATATCCAAAAATATGTATAGTTTTATTTGTATAGTATTATGTAGTTTAAACATCTGAAATTATTCAAACATGTTTGAAAGTGTTATAAAAGGTTAACACAAACGGAAATCCAGCCCTTAATGTATCTGAATGTTTTAATGTAGCCCTGTAAATTTGAACGCTAAACATACCATATTCTATACAAAACATTACTTTACCATATTAAAAACAAATGTCAATTTCATTAGGGTTTTTTCAGCAAAGAGTTATTTAAATGTGTATTACAGAAACGTCTGTCCTAAAACGCAATGCTTTGGCAATTTTTCTGCATCTCCTTGTTTACAAAACAGTTGAAATAAACCTATTAATGGTATTTTAAATATGAAACATTCCATAGTATACCTGAATAACGTATATAATTTTTTTTTTTTAATTCTGAAAATATCTACGGGCGCTGGGTACGGGCAAATGTAGACAGATGGACAATCGGACCGACAGATACACAAATTGAAATCATACTCACACTTAAAAATTGATAGAAAATTTTAAAAACGCTTAATGTAAAATAAAACACAATTCCAACAAATTTTCATTAATAGCCTTTAATGTAACTTGAATATTTTCATGTGGACGTGTAAATCTGATTATAATTATACTATATTCTATAGAATGTATCCTTTTTGTCCATTTGAATAACATATTTCAATTACATTAAGATTTGTGCATAATAAAGTTATTAAAATTTAGTTTATTTTAGCTGCCAACATCATAATTAATATTCCACAGTTTTGTTAGTATCTGCCATTTTTTCTACACAACTTAATTTTTAGAATAATTCTCTCCAAATGTAATTACGAATAAATAAAAAGAAAAATACTCTAAAATAGATTGGTGTAGAAAAAAAACGGGTGCTAAAAATACTACGTAATATTAATTAATATGTTGGAAGCTGTAGGTTTATAGTAATACCTTTCATAGAACGCAAATTTTTGAATACTTTCGGCTGTCCCTGTACACAAACCAGTGGTGGTGTTTGCTCCATTTTCACTAGGTAACATCTGATTGTAAATTTGAACAACATAATAGTTTCAAGAAATTACATTAATATTTATGGGAGTTAAAACGCGGACAGATAGACAGAAGGACAGACAGAGAGGTAGATGGTTCAACAAACAGAAGTCATAAACACCTTTCAAATTTATTGGAATATGTTAAAAAGTACTTTATTTTAATAATTTTCAGGCGTGCTTTGCTAAATAAATAAAAAGTTTTTTTTTTTTTTTTTTTTTCCTAATTTTTTAAACGTTTCTTTTTTTCTTTCTTAAAAAAAGAAAAAAAAAAGTTTTAAATAAGTTTTTCAATAGATATTTTCTTTTCTTTGTGGTAAGTAAATTTAAATCATTTTAGTTCCCCATCATACTATAGGTATGGGAAACTTATGTCATCCTGAAATTTTTCCACCTGGATTTTTAATAATTTTTACACGTTTTGAGGCTTAGGAAATCCAAAAATCACAAAATCGTCATTATGTCCTCAGAAGGGTCTCTGTTAGTGTGTTAATATATTAGTTTGTTAGTAGATCAGTTTTTTAGTATGTGTACACGATATCTCAAGAAAAAATTGTATAAAGATGGGGCCAGTTTTAAAATATCAGTTATGACAACGGTAAAAACTCCATTGATTTTTAATATTCTAATTAAAAGTTTCATAAGTTAATCAAAATTTATGATTTTTCTTAACATGGGAGAAAGGGGCAAATTTGCCATTACACATGCATTAAAAGAATTATTTTTATGGTAAATATTACAAAAACGCTTTAAAATATCAGTTAGGATGCTGACATGAACGTTATTAACTATGAAATTTCAACTTTGAAAATTTTGTAGGTTGTTTGAAATTTACGAATTTTTCGACGTAGAGAAATAGAGCAAGATTTCGCATAAAAATCCATTTTTAGATATATTTTCATCGTAAAAAGGTCTGATACCGGATTAAAATACCGAACGAACATCATTGACTATGAACTTTCTAATTTAACAAATTCATAAGTTATTCGAAAGTTACGGTTTTCATAACACGATAGAATAGATCAAAGCTTCGCTTCAACGTCTATTTTAAGGAGCATTTTCATCGTAAAGATGTCAGACTCGTTTTAAAATAGCATTTATGTTATACTAGTTTAAATATCATTCAGCACGATTATTCAATTTGTAAAAACTAGTAGGTTATTTCAAATTTAATATTTTCTTAACATAGCAGAATAGCGCAATATTTCTCATAAACTAGCATTGTAGTGATCATTCCATTAAAATAGTAAGAAAATGTATACACTGAGAAAAAATTCTGTAACTGACATCTACAATCTAAATTGTGGCTCTAGAAAAAGTAGTTCCATGTTATCCTTATAAACTCTAGTCCCGTTGGAAAGTGAGTTCTTGAATCCCCTATTAGAATTCTAGATCGTTTGCCTATATT
Organism: Salticus scenicus; assembly: GCA_963930645.1. Lineage (NCBI taxonomy): Eukaryota > Metazoa > Arthropoda > Arachnida > Araneae > Salticidae > Salticus > Salticus scenicus. The sequence goes on along the minus strand of OZ005654.1, from coordinate 81,140,580 downwards.
ACCGATGGCAAAGTCATTTAAAAATCTCTGCAAATAAATGAGACTATAAGAGGTGGGTTTCAGCAAATATAATCTTGGATTATTACCCAGTTCTAGAAAATCAAGCAAGAATTTCTCTCATTACAAAAGATTCAGAATATTTGGAATATGTAGAATATTGTTTCACCATCTAGAAATGTGTAAACTAGAAATTCTCGATCATTTCGTCTATTCGGTTTATTGGCGTGCCTTATGCGCATAGCTCGGAAATCTATATTTCTAGTTAAGGGATTTAGAAAATGGCCTCTTAATCATTCTAGAGGAAGGCGGTATATTTTCTCAGTGGGAAAACTAGCTTAAAAACTGACCTAAATAAAGTTAATTAACAAATTATAATAAGGTAAATGTATCAAACTTAATGCTACCTAGCATATTAAGTAGGGGCATTTAATCTGTGTCTTTGCCGAGCAAAGTTATTTCTCTTAGTATCAGTAGTAGAAATTTATGAGAACAAATATATGATGGGGAATTCAGCAGAGTTCATCAATACCAACAAGTTTGAAAAATGCTTTTTTTTCTTTTTTTTTCCATTTTTTTTTTTTATTATTATTATTATTATCTTCCTATGTCAGTATGTTCGTTGTCTTCATTTTAAATTAAATAAAAATGTGAAATTGTTTTTTAATTCAAATAATTGATGAAACCTTCTTCATTTTGCTTTACTTATTTGTCTTACAACTTACTTGCTTTGACGTAGATTTATGCATTTACGTAAAAAAAAGAAGTACAATAAATTAGAAATTAATTCCTTAAATAAGAAAAATTATATATATATTTTTAAATAAAACTGTTTCTTTTTTTTGTTCGAGATTTTATTTTCAATATCGAAAGAATACAATATACTGCCATAATGGCTATCAAATTGTACAAACAATTATCGCTCTCGTTTGTAATTTGAGAAATTGTAAAACCATTATAAAAAGTGAAACGTTAAGTTAAATCACTTTCTGGCTTAAATTCAAATTTCTACGGTTTAAAAAAAAAGTTTCTTTGAATTTTAACGTCATTATAAAAACATTAAGGGCGTCAAATTTTATTTATTTATTCTTCTGTTAAACGTATGCCATATTATTGTTGAAGCGTGAAAGAGCAATATTTTTGAGCGCATTTGTGGTAACAGCTTACAGGGTAAACAAATCTGATAGCTGTTTAATACTTTTTCAACGGAAAAAAAATATTAGCCATAAAGTAAAACTTCATTACTATTTATTTTTTTTAACTAAAAGCAATTTGTGAAAGAGAAGAGTTGTAGGAATTACAGTATGTTAAAATGAAAAAAATATTCCAAACATTAAATCATAATGTTAAAATCATACAAATAACATAAAAGTCATACAAACAATGTGTGATATAATAGCGCTGTTCAAAAATTTATGCAAAATTTGTTTCTGCTACATTTTATCATGAAACTGAGAGATTATTTTATAGTATTTATACAATTATTTCAAAAAGTTATGATATATATATATATATATATATATCTATATTAAAAAATAATTTATACATAAATTTTTTCATGTGTGTGATGTTTTACGAAAAGCATCCCTATTTAATATATACACATATATATATATATATATTCAGTTAAATTTTTTAAAACTTAAGACAAGACAAAAACAGAATTTTTTTAATTATTGATTCAATTTACTATATTACAATGAAAATTGAATAGTCAGAAATAAATGAAAATAAATGCTGATCAAAGTATTACCACAGAAAATGTTATTAATCTATCTATTTAAAAGGTACCGAAAAAATACTACACGCAAGTGAATAATAACAGTTTGGGATTTTAGATATCTCTAATAGACGGTACTGTATTAGTGGTGTTTGGTATCTATGTTGCTGTTGTTGTTGTTTCTCATCCCCACCGGTCTGGCGGAGCTAGACCAGGTCCATGAGTCCATTCACCCTCAGGAAATCGAAGAACAAGACCGGATCGCGCAGGAAATCCTCCCTTAAAAAATCCACACAACTGAGCAGGTGGGATGGACCAGCTGCACTGGAGGAACATTTATTGCAAGTAGGATAGACTTTTCGATGCTGCTCAAATTGCATGCACTTAAGGTGGACACTGATAAATCTGGTGAAGGCAGTCTGATCACCTCCAACACACCTGCAGGACAGAGCGCGACCCGGTTCATCTCCAGAGTACCAGTTATGAACTGGGGAGGGGGGGGGGGTTCTAGACCCGCCGCGCACTTCTCTTTCTAATGGAATGAATTTCCGAGAATGTAAGTGCCAAATTTTGCAGTAAGGGCCCAGCTGTGCCGAGCTTTGCGAGGGAGTCAGCGACCTTATTTCCATATATGGCCACATGGGACGATATCTATTGCAAGTAAATGTCTCGCTTCTCAGAAAGTATACAAAGATGCTGCAAGATTGTCGTACCAACTCTATTGCCCACTCTTGGCCATGCACTCAAATACTGAATAGAGCTCCAGCTATGAGTTAGGATCCAAATGGGGCTAAGCCTCGAAAACCCCGAGTCCTTATCAATTGCGTTCAGTCATGCCTCAATAGCCAGATTCTCCGACCGGAAAACAGAACAAGAATCTGGGTTTCTCAGCTTAATATTGATGACATTATCAGGGCTCTTGATGAAAACTCTGTTTCCAGCACACTCCCGATCGTCCATAATACCATCCTTATATACTTGAAGGCCATCATCTGGGAATGTGTTAATAATTTTAAGAGCCAAATGACGTAGCAATTCAGGAGTGTCTGAAGATTTATTTGTGCTTGATAACAAATCCGGTTGGAAGTATACTCTCGGCATCCCTCGCAAGGGGTCAACACAAGACTTAAGGAAGAGTGGCTCGACATCTTGATAGACTGCTTTTAGAGAGATAACACATGAAAATGGGCTATCTCATTTTAGTCTCTGATTATAAGTCCAATGTAAAAGATAATTAGCAGTTCTGTGTTGATCCCCCATAACAAAGTAATTTACTAAAATATTCCACAAGATTAAACTCTCTTCTCGTATTTAATGGCAAAAAGTCAGCCTCAAACAACGCTGTTTCGATAGGGCAGGAGTGACGTTAACCAGTAATAAGGCGTCCTGCACACTGCTTAACACGATCAAGTTTTTAATGAATAGAAGCTGATGCACTCGAATAAATCTGTAGATCATACACTAAAACAGGTCTCACCAAAGAGATGTACGTTGTCCTGACGTGATCTCATCAGCTCCCCAGTCACGGCCAGAAATACATTTGAGGATATTGAGTCGCTTTCTACGTTTGCTCACCAAGGCCTCAATATATTTTTTCAGACAGAAGGACAACTCACAGAATTAACTGGAAGTGGTAGTTATATAAATGTTTATTCGTGGTGAAAAAGCTTGTTACTGATTTGGAAGCATTAAAAGTTAGTTTATGTTCTGCAGAAAAGTCCTGGACCCTTGAAAGTGCCAGTTTAAGATTTTATTCATTCAATTTAACATCTGAGTTTGAATCCCACAGAACGATATCATCAGCAAATTGGTATATATATATAATCACATGATGGCTTCGGTCAGAGTTATAACATGTCCTGTCTAACATTATTTTAGAACAACAAGGTGCACCACCATATCGATTTATTGAAATGGATGAACATCTTTATACTAAATTACGGGAACAATGGTTTGTCTACAGATATGCATCAGACAAATCACTGCTATATTGGCCATCACGATCTCATCTCCGACGACTTATTTAGTATTTATTTGGTACTTATTATTTGATATCTTTGAGACCTATATTTACATTAGCTTATGTCTCGATTGATCCATATTACAATAATTCACAGAAGCAAATGCACAGTATCTTGTAGACATAGGACATCCAAACATCCATGCCCACACCAGGATTCGAAACCAGGACCTGGGGATCAGAGACCTGGGGCACCCTACTGACCAAACCACCATACCGGCCTCCTACGACTCGTTTTCGGAAGTTCTTAAATGAACACTTGTTAAATATTTACACAAATTGAAAACGCCAATATAAAAATATATTAAACGCAGACTGCAGTTTCAGTTGTGTAAAGCACAACGTCATCAGTGCAGAGTGAAGATGTAGACTGTTGCTCTTACATATAGATAGGGAAGCGAATTTTAGAGTCGAAATAGGAGCCGATAAGAATTTAAGAAACTTTGGGATGTAGAAAGATATGCAAAAATCGATAATATTGCGTATTTTATATGACATTTTGTATATATATTTTTTTCAAAGAAAGAATTATCGAAACAATGCATGTAAATTTCATCGAGAACTGGTAAGCCCATGGCTAAACCTTCAGAATGTTCAGCCGTGAGCTCTCCTCTCTCACCATTTTTCGCTAATTTTTACATGCATTATTTCGAAAATTTCCTCTTTGAAAAAATATCTTTTGAACCTGCTAAGTGGATAATATTTTCACTTTGATTGACACTTCTCCGTCCAATATTGATGACAGATTACAGATCATAATTCACTTAATAATAACATCCAATTTACAGACCTCGCACTGAAAAAAAGCTTCTGCACTACCGTTTATCCTAAAAAATTTGCAATTTCATTATTACCCAACGCTCATTCCTGACATCCACCTACCCAGAAAATAGGCCCTTTTTTACTTTTGTCATTTGTGTCCTTAACATTATTTGTTCTGATTCTTAATTCATCCACTCTGAAATCAAATGTGTAAAAGCGGTTACTGTTGGCAGAGGATAAACCATTCCATTATTAACAAAGCTCTTTTTAAATTACAATATTACCATACTTTACGTTCTCTTACATCTAATTCCTCTTCCAATATCCTTTTTTCCCCCCTAAATTTCGTTATTCCGTTGCTAAAGCTTTCAAACAATATGACTTTAAAATAATTTTCTCACACACAAACAAATTAGCCCTTTCGATGTTAAAAGAACCTATTGATATGCAAAACTCATATATAGTATTCTTGTCAATGTGGACAATCGCATGGGTCGTTCATTGTAAAAGTGAATTATCTCCTCGGAAATTGATTTTGAAATAACGAGCTTTTTTCAAATTTATGCGTAGGAAAAAAAGTCAAGATTTAGTAAGTGTTACCGATTTTTGTGTTTAATACAAATCATGGTGATAAAATTTCATAAATTATATTGAAAATAATTTGAAATAACTCAAAAACTTCATTTTTATAATGAATATTTAGAAGTTTAAGTTTTCGGAGAAAAACATGTAATGTCATTTATGGGATTGTAATACAATTATTGTTTTTTTTTTTCTTTTTTTTTTTTAAATAACGAAAGATGTGACAAAATGTGATACAATTAAACCAAAAAATATGAAGTTACACCACTTTTACAATGAGCCGTCCATGTATTAGTCAAACAAAACACAAACTCATGTTTCATCTTAAAGAACACATGAGTTATATTCAAAAAGAAAAGAATAAACAAATCGGCCTGAGCATTGTTGGAAGAATACTCTGCTTCCAACTTCAATTCAGCTAAAATAATCTGTCAGCCTAAACACTTACATGAACTTCTTACATGATTTCATATCTATAAAAAACATAAAAATATAATTAATTGTGATTTTGTTGTACCCATTCTCTCGGATTGTTAGAAATATTACATAAAATCCATACATTTTTTATATTTTTCTTTAGCTTACTACTTCCCAAATTCGTATTGGCTAACAATTTCAGTTTCTTGAATTCTTATTGGCTGCTATTCCGACTCTAAAATTCGCTTCCTTATCTATACCATATAAAATCAAAAATCCACCTCGTCATTCTGCACTGATGACGGTACAGTTTACGCTACTGAATTTTTTTACATTAGCGTTTTCAGCGTTGTATAAATATTTATATTTCTGTTCAACGTCAAGTCTGCTTCTATAAACACGGGCATAGCTTGAATTTTTTTTTTTTTTTTTTTTTTTTTTTATTGTATTGAAACTTGCTATTAATTTTACAACAAACTATTTCATAAACCATAAAAAATTACAATGTAACGTGTTTTAAAATTAAAATATGATAAATACCACTTTCACACACGTTAGGTTAAAAATATTTTTAAATAAGAAAATATAAAAATACAAATATTTTCTCCTGTAAACACAAATATCATCTGGTAGAAACAGCAGCATGTATACAATATACAAAAATAACAGCATACATGCACATACACTCACATATGCATATTAGTGTGACCGTAGTAAAATATCTATAGTTAAAAAGAAAAAACTGGTTCTTCTCAAAACGACTTGTTTCAAAAATTCTTATATTCTCAAGAGTGAACATATTTGCGATTTGGTGATTACCAGTGAACGATCAATACCCAGGTAAAAGAATAAAAGTACATATTTTAAGGAAACCTCTAGTGTCCTCCTCCTCATAATTGATCATTTTAAATTATAGTCTTCAGAAGTCATCAAGTTTAGAGACATTAGAGATTTCAATAAAACATGGACTTTTATCTTTTCACTTTGATGCAGTAATGTTAAACTCTTCTCCTGTTCACTGTTGAAGTTCGGTAAATTTCTTAACATAGTCGCTGTAAAAAGAATATATTTCCTAAAATATGCATTTTTTTCCTTTAATATGTTTCCTGATCGTTAAATTGTATTCATTCACCTGTATACACCTGTTCGTATGTATGCTCAATGTGAAATATCTATAAAGTAGTGAGCATAGTAGTTTTGAAAAGAATTATTATTTCTTTTAATTTCTTGTATATTTTTTCTATAGACATATACACTGGTTCTCATAATTATAAGGACACTCGTTTTCTATATTAACTAAACACTGAACTCTATTATTTAAACAAATATATTTTTTATTAATTTGAATTTCATTAATAGACTATACTTAAAAAGGTTTATCGTTTTTCTATCTTAAAAAACTTTAAATACAGTCAAAAAGATGATTTTTCAGGTGTTCACAATTATAAGGACAGCTCGAATCTTAGTAATTTTTTTTAGTTATTTTTTAAATTAATATTTCATGGGGTCTCTTTTTCGGGTGAAACAGTCAGACATCCTCTCTGGTATATATATATATATATATATATATATATATATACATTTTTTTTTCTTTTAATATTCAGTTTCAATACTATTTTATACAGCACAGATGATATTCTGAATACATTTAAACTATTTAAAATTGTTTTCCACTTTGTTTTGCACTTTCCTAATATGATCAGTTACGGTTTTTTCAACTTTTAGGCCATGGGAAAGGCAATAATAGAGAAGTTCCTTTCTTCAAACTATTTTCTATTGCTCAAGAAGTAAAGCAAACATGTAAGTCTTGTTGAAAAAAATATCATTACCCCCGAAATCTAACAAAAATCTGAGAATTCCTCGTTTAAAATTTGCGGATATTCTCTTGATGTTCATAATAATAGAAAAAATTACTAAATTCATTCTGCCGTCAGTAGAAACAGCTCTCCATAGTACTATATATCCACCTTTAAAACGCCCGATTCATACCTGCCTTTAAAAAATCTCCTCTGTCTTTTGCTATCTTCAGATCGGGCCAGTAATTGTTAAAACCATTTGGTTAATCAAGAATAAAATGTTTTTCATCCGAAAATGCAACATTTTACCATTTAATATTGTCTTTATTCAACTTTAACACAGACGTTCTTTCCCCCATTAAATGCTTATTGATTATTACAGGTTTTTTATTCATTTTAACATATTATTAATTATTTTAAACATGCATAAATGTGGACCCCAAACTTTTGTTAAAAATTACGCGCTAATTCAGCAGCAGTCGTTATAATTAGAACAGTAAGAGGAATTATGAGTCTTCGATCTCTGTAAAACAACTCTGATTTTGCATCAGACCTCTCTCCTATCGAACCAGCAGTTCAAAGTTTGATCACATTTCCTTCAGCAATTTTTGATCTTCGAATTTCATTAGAAATTCGGCGGACTGAAATTACCCTTCCACTTAAAAAACACATTTATCATACTTTACTACATGAACGTTCTTTTTTTGGAGGAATTATCAGTAATGTCCGTCCAAGAAAAATCGAAGGCTTATATATGAATTAATCTAGCCCAATAGTTAACAAATTCGCATGTCAACTGTAATTTATCGGCCAGTAAGTTAAATAAAACGAAAAAATCTTGATTGTCCCTATAATTATGAACATCTAAAATCGTGGAGAAAAAAATATTTTGCATAATGTTTTATTAATTTTGTTTTATATTAAAAAAATATAGCAATTTTGGTTTTTAGAATACTAGATATATTAAGTGCACTTAGTATAATCTTGTTCACAATTATTTTTACATTAGTTATTTCAAAACATAAAGTGTCCTTATAAATATGAGAAGGGGTGTATATACAGGTTACCTATTAAAATCTATTTCAAACCTTTTAACATCTGAACAGTTGGAGATATATTTAGAAAATGACGTGTACGTATGCTACAGGGACTATGTGCTACAAGATGCGACCACTTATAGCACCACCTAGTGGAAAACATCTTAGATATTGTTTTTTTCTAAATTAAAAAAGGTACAGCATAAAAGAGAACTATGAAGTCGTACAGAATCTTATATTTAGTACGAAAAATCGCTTTGTAGACATGAATGCTAAAAACAAAAATCTTCTTAAAATGTGCAAACTTTTTTTTTTTTTTTTTTTTCGAATTTTTTACACTATGACGTCAGAAAAAGCCATTAGAAAGAAAATGCAAATAGTTTTAAGAAGATACTTTTATTTTCAATGTTCAAATTTCCGTCAATCCGCTACAAAGCATATTTGGACCCTTGTCTGAACATCAAGATGCATATATTGCAACGTTTTGTGAGACATGTATGCTATTGGAAATCGATGGTCTCGTTGACAAGCATATCCTGTTCTTACTTGAAAATGTCAAAACTTTCGCAAAAGTATGAGTAGTTCTGCAGAATTACAATGAAGTCATAAGTTGTACACACCAATCATTTTGATTGTGGGGAAAAACAGAACAAAGATAAAAAATAAATTAACAGAATTTTAAATAGTGAAACAGCAATCTATTTATTTATTTATTTACTTTTGTAATTTACAAATGGACTTACAGTTAAGTTTTGTTTTGTTTTGTTTTCTTTATGCCTATTTACAAATAAAGTAATTGAAAAATTTTAATTAAATTGGAGTGTAAAGGTTGTTATTTTTTATATACCAACTATGTGAAAAATACCAATTCCGCGAATCGAATCCGGGCACCAATCGAACCAAAGTCATTGCGTACGCAGACTCGGTGACTTTGCCAACGAATATCATGTGTGAAATGCCTAGCTGGTTATCAGCCAGATTGGCACAGTTGTAGAGCATCCGTGCGTTAAGCGAAGGTGCCCGGGTTCAATTCCCGACTCTGGTATTTTTCACATAGTTGGTATATAAAAGATATCAACTTTTACACTCCAAATTACTTAAAATGAATATTCACGGTTGATGAATTCATGAATAAATAATTGAAAAATATTTCACAATTCCCTTTTTAAAACATTGACCCTCATTTAAAATATCATTAAAAATAGTGATTAACTTTTAAGTAAAAGTATTTTTTTAATATTTTTATTTATCATCAAGTATCTGATTATAAACTAAAAGTAAGGTTACATCATATACACAAATAATATAGAACATATTCTATTTTCTTCTGAACCATCTAAATGAAACCAACAGGAAATTTAAAGCCTGTAATATCAAAATTGCGTCAGATATATTTCTTCGTGATGGGGAAAAAACACTTAATTTCAAAAACATTTATAGAACTATGATTAATCTACATGAAATACTTTACAAGAGCAGGTGTAAGAGGAGTAATTTACATAAATTTTATTCACACTCCCTTCGATTTTAAGCTCTATAACGCTACGTTAACTTTGAGGTAATAAATATTTCAGTTTGGATAGGATATTAATAATACATCGAGATAACTTGACAAGATGATCGCCTGCCTTTTTGGGGACATCCATCTTTTAGCAGACGATAAAATCTTATCATTTATATTCGGAATGACTTTAATCTCGGATGAATGTCATTTTTCAAAAAGACATACTTTAAAAATATTTTCATGCAATCAAATAGTATAATTCTTATAACGGCCATCAAATTTTAATTTCCTCTTTTTTTTTTTCCTTTACAGCTCGTTATATACATGATGAAAATATATACGTTGCCTTTTAGATTACTCAAAACCACATTTCATATTAAATTACGAAAAGTTTAAAATAAATAGATGTTAGTTCGAAGAGCTATTATCTTTTCCCTTCCCATCCGCCAATTATACATATATGTGTGTGTGTGCGTGTACTGTGCGTGTGTGTGCATGTTAAATGTTAAATGTTCTAAGATAAAAAAAAAAAAAAAAAAAATTCAAAAAAAAAAATATATATATATTCTTTCATCAAAAAATTAGTTTTTTTTTTTTTTTTTTTTTTTTTTTTTTTATAATATAAATATAAACTTTTGATTAATTATAATTGTTATATAAATGTATATTCTACCAATATATTTTTTCACTAGCTTTTATTGTTAAATATTTCAATAAATCAAAGAAAAAAAATTTGTTACATCTTTATTATTTGAGAAAACTTGTTTGACTTTATCTCTAACAAATCAATAAAAGGAAAGGAAAATAAAAATAAAAATAAAAATTTAATTTAATTAAAAAAAAACTAATTGTGAAAATCCATGTATGTGATTTTTAAGGATTTTTCGGTATATTACAAACAAAAAACTGTTAAAATTCTTTCTAAAGTATTATTTAGAGTCACCTAACAGTTTTAATTTTCTATTTTAAAATTATAAATAACTTTTAAATTTAGAAGATATGTGATTTTACAAAACAATGTATAATAATTTTAAGCATTTAATTCAAGCTGTTAACTAAAGGTTTCTAATAACATGAAATATTGGTTATTCGGAGCATTATTCAAACGATAATAAACAGATAATGAGACATGTAGACTAGAATAAACTGACAATAGCGAAATCAATTGCTTTCTCCGGAAATTTGGTCGTCAACGTGATTAATGTGATTATTTTACGGGCAAAATGTATAGCCGAATAAACAACTGTTACAAACTAAGTGAAAGCTTTAAACAGCTAAAAATTATGTGGGAGGTAAAAATGAATACTATCTTGAAGAAGCTGTTCGATTTGTTGTAATCTGAATCAAAAAGAGGTTCAATCAAAGTTTTAAAATTTGGCATTTTCCCTTAAACAATTTAAGAGCAAGGATAAAAAATAATCAAAAAAAAAAAAAACGTGTAAATAATTATATTTTCTTCTTTAACGAGAATGGCATTACTAAAGGTTTTATATAAAAGCTTATATTTTCATTTATTGTTAAGAAATTAAACTACATAAGATTTTTTTCGACAAATTGTATATTTAGAAAACTGCTCATAAGAATTTTGATACATTTTTTACAGATTTGAAATAATTAAATTACATTGTCTCAGTTTAAATTTTTCATGAATTCGTGATTAAATGAATTAGTGGTGGATTTTGTAATTTCTTTAAAAGAAAAAATATTGAAAATAAAAACATAACATCAATTATGTTTCTTTTGCAAACTTTTACATAGACATGCAATTTTTATTCTTTTTATGAAAAATTATTAAACAAATTTTAAAATCCATCCTTAGTTGTTTAAAGCAAGTTTTATTAAACACCCAATATACATCCCGCGACAAAAAGATAGATACAAAGGGTTTTTTCCTTGATTTTTCATAAAATAACATTATCTAAATTGTGCTTATCATTTATTATTTTTATAAAATAACATTATTCTCGGACAAATTTTTGTTTTAAGACTAATTTAGAAAAGTTTTAAGATTAAAATGTTTCTAATTTAAGACTACACTACGCGACAAAAAGATAAGAACAAAGATTTTTTTTTTTTTTTTTTAATTTTTCATAAAGTAACATTAATAAATAACATAAAGTAACAGTAATCTAAATTGTGCTGATCATTTATATTATCATATCAAAAACATTTTAAATATTTGAATTATATTAAAAATATTCATATTCAAAATAATCATATTCAAAAAAAAAAAAAAAAAAAAAAAAAAAAAACCTTTGTTCCTATCTTTTTGTTATCTTAAATTAGAAAACTTTTAGTCTTAAAATTTTTCTAAATTAAGTCTTAAAACAAAAATTAGTCCGGGAATAGTGTTATTTTACGATAATAATAAATGATAAGCACAATTTAGATAATGTTATTTTATGAAAAATTAAAGAAAAAACCCTTCGTACCAATCTTTTTGTCGCGAAATATATATATATATATATTATTTTTTTCTTAAATACCTGTAGAAGTTTTAGCATTTTGAAGATAATGAATTCATGAAAAAATGCCAATTGAGAAAAACCAATTTAAAGATTTCAGATCTGCAAAAATAATATCAAAAACCTTAAGAAATATTGCTTGAATATATATTTTAATGAACAAAACTAATATAGTTCAATTTTTAAATATTAAATGGAAATATTAGCTTCTATATGAAACCTTCAGTAATTCCAAATCAAATATTCTAAGTCCCCTTAAATGAATATATATATATATAACAAAATAATTATATTGAATTGCGTGCGTTATTATTAATAATTTTTGTTCATGTTATATAAGAAATATATACACTTTACAACTTTACTATAAAACTGTTATAATCTTATTGAAAGTTGTTAAACTTAAATAAAATTTTAAAACTCGCTTTATGTGAAATTAATATGTGTTTAATTGCTAGAAGTTAAATAAACTCAATTAATTAGAAAAAAAAACTTTACAAAAGTTATTACAGAGTATACCAATCGAGAAGCTTAATGGACGCATATTTTATGTAGAAATTTAATAAATTTAATGAAATCAACAGTTTAATTGTAATGCAGTTGCTCAAAATCATGCGAATTTCACTTAAAATAGAAAATAATTTAAAACTAGCTTTATGGAGTATTAATATATTTTTTTTATTACTAGAAGTAAAAAATTCTCAATGAATTAGTGTAATTATTTACACGTTATTAATAATTTAATTAATTATTTCATTGTTATACAAAATAATGCACTTTATCAATTGAAAGTGCACGAACACGTTACGTGACAATTTTAAAAAAAAGAGAGAGAAAATCAACAATAATAAACGTAATAATTCATTTTCTGAAATTTGTCCACATAGTAATTTTATGTATCGATAACAGCGTTGATTAAATACATTAAATTATCAATAAAAATCTAAAAAAGAAAAAAAAAAGTGTAAAACCACATTTAAAAGACGTAAGATCAAAAGGTAACACGCAGGTGCATATATTGTAATGTTACTTGTAAAAATATAAATACACATTTTAAATTCACCAAGCTTCACAGATGAAAGTAGACAATCACTTATGTAGATAAAATCGATGTAATAAAATTCTTTAAACATTCTTTATAAATAGCTGTCTATGTCGAAAAGAATTGACATCAAAGTGTATAATATTGTTGAAATTAAAAACTACTGAAAGTGTAAAATTTGTAATGACTTCACGTGTAAACATATTAAAAAAAGGTATAAAACCACTTTTAAAACACGTAAAGATCAAAAGGTAACATGCAAGTGCATAAATTATAATGTTACTTGTAAAAATATAAATATACATTTTAAATTCACCAAGCTTCAAAGATGAAAGTAACCAATAACTTATGTAGATAAAATCGATGTGATAAAATTCTTGAAACATTCTTTATGTATAGCAATATGTCGAGAAAGCTTGACACCAAAGTGTATACAATAGTTAAAATTAAAAAATACTGAAAGTTTAAAATTTGTAATGACTTCACGTGTAAACATAAAAGAAAAAAAAAAAAAAAAAAAAAGTATAAAACCACTTTTAAAACACGCACCTGTTTTAAAAGTGGTTTTATACCACTTTTTTAATATGTTTACACGTGAAGCCATTACAAATTTTAAACTTTCAGTAGTTTCTAATTTTAACTAAATATTTGATATTTAGAATATACCATAATAAATTCTTCCACCCAGAAATCTCTTTTTTTTTCATTTTCTTTCAGTTCATCAATTACAAGAATTAATTTGAGTTAATAAAATGTCATATTTTCATTCCAATTAAACTGGAATAAGAAAGTGCAATCTGATGCATTGCAATTTCAAATACCATTGCAGATTTTACAATAGAATGAATGAAAAAAATTAGTTTTTAAATGCTTTCTTAGTATCAATTATAAAAATATTTTTATACTTTATTGTTATTATTGTCGTTGTCTATTATTAAATGTTTTCTATTATTTTAAATGAATGAAATAAATAATTATATAATAAAATTTAAAAGAACGAAAGAAAGAAATCTGGTATTGTAATCGCATTATTTTATTACTACAGACTATGTTATTGCAGTTCAAAAGTGAAGAGATGAGTTACTATATTTAAACATTACTACTTTTAAACATTACTTTTTAAAAAGCAATTCGAAATAGTTTAAAAAGTAGTTTTAATTAACATGCGTTTCTGTGTCAGAAGTTATCACATGACATTGTTCTACATCCTCGCTTACGTTTAATCCTTACAGGGGAAAGCAAATTTTCTCCATTTAAAACCAACAGCCACCGGAAATCACCAACAATAACAAATTACAAGAAATAAATGAAGTGATTCGTCTAAGTTATAAAAGAACACTTTTATTTAAAAAAAAAAAAAAAAAAAAAAAATTGGAGACAGTTTTAGCCATTTTGAACTAAAATTTGTGGTTTCACTAAGCAACCACCGCCTCTGAAAGGGTTAGACATTGTGGCTAGATTCATAAAATAACATTAGACCTGCTATTAAATATAAAAAAAATTTTCGAATTATTGACAAATTTTTCACCCACAAAACTCTTTGAAACTTATACGAAGAATTCGAAACAGTCCTCCGTTTTGACTATAAGTTTTAAACGGACTACATATTGTTGGCCCAACAAAAAAACTCATGACATAACTTGAAATGCACTTAAAGCTATTCGGAAAGATAACCTTAATGTATCCGAATTCTTTTGGGACCTGACACCAATGTTCTTCATGTTCATCAAAATAATGACTCTATAGTGATTATCGAAGCGGAGAAAATCCGTCATTCTGCAGAGGATCAAAATGTTATGGCATGTTTCCGGACCAAAATTAAGTGTTAATCCCGGAACACCACAAGTCGCCAGAGGCGTAGTTT
This sequence comes from Salticus scenicus, assembly GCA_963930645.1. Classification (NCBI taxonomy): domain Eukaryota; kingdom Metazoa; phylum Arthropoda; class Arachnida; order Araneae; family Salticidae; genus Salticus; species Salticus scenicus. The sequence continues at coordinate 81,125,374 of OZ005654.1, read as the reverse complement.
GAAAACTCAATCAATTTCTTTATTTTATTCGGTTTTATAAATCATATTCTACGAAACATGTTTTGGGGTAGATTAAAACGTGTTACATTCATTCTTTTATAGATAATAATTTGCCCCGATGAGAATTTTTCCTGTAGATATAATGTATTTGAACAAAGATGGACGTCATCTTTTTATATAAATTTGGTTTATTAACATAACACGTTAAACCAAACACACAGGCCAACCAGTAAATCTTAATATTAGGACACAAGAGATTTTTAAAACGTTCTAAATATGCGATAACATAAAATCTAAAATCTTTTAAATCATTTCGCAATTGGAAGTATATGTCTGCGACCATTGGTTGCGGAGATAAAGGCTTCATTACATAATGATAGCATTGTTCTAAACATCTGCGCAGAAAAAATACTTATATTTGAACTAATTGACTATAGTCTTCAAAATTAACAGATATAAAAAGATATTATTTTCATACTGTGTCATTTTAAAATTAATGATCACTTTAAATAAAAACTGATAATCTAGAATGATTTTTTTTTTTTCAAAATCGCTTAAAAAAACTCTATAAATATTAAGACGTTATATAAATTTAAAAACATTAAAAAAGTTACATATTGTCAAATTATTTGACAACGTCCACATATGCTGAGTTAATTAAGAATAAAAATCTATATTTGTTTCCTTAGTTAAAAGAATTAAATTTTTTTATGTATTTTTTTAATTAATGAAAAAAAGTGACATTATTGAAACATTTAATAATTTCTCTCTGGGATATTAATTAACGCTTTCTAGTTTTTATAAATTCTAAAATAAAGTTCATATCGACAAGATAAATGCAAATATTATCTTTTATATATCTATTTTACTTTTTGCAAATTCTTAGTGTAAGTGCATGGCAAAAATTTAATTAAGCTTTCTCACGTGTGATATGGTTTATAATGAATATTTTTTATGTTTCGAATGAGCCTTTATTTCTGTAATTTTCGTCATTACGTAGTTTTTATATCAAAATATTTCTTTTTCTTTCTTCAAGTTAGTACGTTTTTCTTTTTCTTTTTAAAAAAGAATATATAAAGACACCTATACTTCATTATTTTCTTTTAGCATACTTTAGTATAAATGAAGATACTGGCTTGCTATGTCTGATAAAAAAATTAAATAAAATCAGCTTGAGAAATAAATTAGCAATTGAAACTATTATACTGAAAAAATATCAAGAATATTTTTAATTTAAATTTATTACTGAAAAATTATAAATTATAAAGATAATACAAAGAAAAATTCTTGACAATATACTGAAAAAAAAAAGTCTGGTGCGTAACAGCCACACGACATTCATTACCAACTATTACAGTTATTATATACACTTTTTGAAGATAATGTGGTCAGAAAACATAAAATTGATCTAACAAATTAGACACCTAATAATTCTCCCGTAAGAGAAAACTGATACAAGTGTAAAGAAAGAAAAAACTGAGTTTACGCAGCGTGTTTAAATAAATAATAAATAAATAAAAATCTGTAGAGTGTTTCTTGAAACATTCATTTCTGAAATCAATAACCGACCTACATAATAAATAAAACTATCAATTTTCTTGTAAAAATCAAGTAATACATGCGAAAGGATATTTAAAAGAGGTTTATTTAGCGATTTGTGTGTTATGAAGCAGTTTTCGTACAAAGCTCGCACAATGAGGATGGATAGATAGTTGGGTTTTACGTCGCACTAGTGCTGCGCAGATGGGCAATTGGCGACGGTTTGGGACACATCCCTAAATGTGGTCCGGAGACATTCCATCACAGTTTTGATCCTCCACGGAAGGGATGGCTCTCCCGCTTCGGTGACCCCCAGAGGTATAATTTTTGTTGGGGCTCGCAAGGTAAGAGTTGCGAGGTTGTCGAGTCGGATCATTTGTTTTTACTCTGCTTACTAAAGCACTCTACGAACGATAGATAATAGTTGCGAATTTAAATGGAAAGCTCCGTATTTTGCGAGAACTAACAAATAAATTGGTTTCTGTGTAAGTTTGTTGAAAACGGGGTTGAAGGACAAATGTAAATGAGTTAACGAAAAAAAGGAATGTTCAAATACTGCTGGGTGTGGTTTTAGTGGTGTAGGTTGCTAAAGAGGATCTGCATTAAGCCATCTTTATAGTGGCTATTCCGTTCCGCTGTCCCTAAGCCTTGAGCTATAATGTAAGTAGTGATGACTTCCTATTCAATTTAATTCAATACAATTTCTTATTCAATAGAAAGTTATCGCTAAAGAAAAAACTGAGTTTACGCAGCGTGTTTAAATAAATAATAAATAAATAAAAATCTGTAGAGTGTTTCTTGAAACATTCATTTCTGAAATCAATAACCGACCTACATAATAAATAAAACTATCAATTTTCTTGTAAAAATCAAGTAATACATGCGAAAGGATATTTAAAAGAGGTTTATTTAGCGATTTGTGTGTTATGAAGCAGTTTTCGTACAAAGCTCGCACAATGAGGATGGATAGATAGTTGGGTTTTACGTCGCACTAGTGCTGCGCAGATGGGCAATTGGCGACGGTTTGGGACACATCCCTAAATGTGGTCCGGAGACATTCCATCACAGTTTTGATCCTCCACGGAAGGGATGGCTCTCCCGCTTCGGTGACCCCCAGAGGTATAATTTTTGTTGGGGCTCGCAAGGTAAGAGTTGCGAGGTTGTCGAGTCGGATCATTTGTTTTTACTCTGCTTACTAAAGCACTCTACGAACGATAGATAATAGTTGCGAATTTAAATGGAAAGCTCCGTATTTTGCGAGAACTAACAAATAAATTGGTTTCTGTGTAAGTTTGTTGAAAACGGGGTTGAAGGACAAATGTAAATGAGTTAACGAAAAAAAGGAATGTTCAAATACTGCTGGGTGTGGTTTTAGTGGTGTAGGTTGCTAAAGAGGATCTGCATTAAGCCATCTTTATAGTGGCTATTCCGTTCCGCTGTCCCTAAGCCTTGAGCTATAATGTAAGTAGTGATGACTTCCTATTCAATTTAATTCAATACAATTTCTTATTCAATAGAAAGTTATCGCTAATTGCATTCAAGCTCAGTGCTTGCGGACTTCGGAACGGAACGGCCACTATAAAGCCCGCATTAGTGCTGATTGTATCCGGCTGCAGCAGTGTGATACAGCGGCAGAAGTTTGGAGGGTGTTTTTGACCACGAAAGTTTAGGAATTAAAGACATATACGAATATTTAAAAGACCAACAAGTTTGTCGCCGGTTACGTCATATGGGAAATATAGTTTAAATTATTTTTTTATAGTAAGATGAACATCCCACTAATTTTATTAAGCTATTGAAAGTATCTAGCATTTACATTTAAATGAGGAGGGCCGAATATTTGTTTCACAAGTCATCTATAAGAGTAGTCCCATTTCTATACTAAATTGAGTTTCAATTAAAGTGTATTGTTAAGTTTAATAATTGACTCTGACATTTATTTATCTCACTACACATTAAAAATGAAGAAATCAGGGCTTCCAACTTTACAGTGGAAACCCTTCTTTAGAAATTTTCAAAGGAATCGTTAGAGTCTTTTTTGAGATACCGACTTTCGGTCCTAATTCCGATGTTCACTAAAACAGACTGATATGTTAACTGGAGAACAACAGTTACGTACAAAAGAATATCTAAAAAGAATCTAATATGCCGAGTTAAAAAAAAAAAAAAAAAAAAATGTGTAGCTGTTTTTAAAGGAACACACTAGCTCGGGACCTCAACCTGACCTACTTATATAGGACGTCTATCGATTTTACTGAACTAACCAACAAATACATACTAGAAAGACATCAAATAAGGTGTTTATACAGAAACATTGAAGAAAATCGTTAAAACCGTATTTTAGATAGGGACGTACGATTCCATTTCCGGTTTCCAGTGTCCTCTTTCCAGTTTTCCAAGTTTCACCAAAAGGTGGAACATTCTTCTGTACACCAGACCTTTCTCCATGCTGAAGTTTCATCGTTCTATCTTTATAAGATTAGGAGATATAGTAATCAGAAGATTCCACACACACATACATTTATGCTGGCTAATTGCCAATAATCACGTTATTCTCAAGACACCTTAAAGCATGTAAATTAGGTGAAAACTCCATAGGAAAAGTTTTCACCGAAAACAATACTCCCATTACCTATGGTAGTCGGATAAAGGAAGTAAAATTTCTTACTATTACTACTACTATAATTATCATAGATATAGTAATAATACATAGATTAATCATTGGGGAGAAAAGAGTGATTTACTTAGGAAAAGACGGCGATTTTACCAAAATATGGCCGTCTTTCCCCGGGTGAATACACACGGGAATACACACGAATATTTTAACAAATAAAACTTTTGAATAATTTATTTACTAAAGGTGAATTTAAAACTCCAGATACAGTTCCAATTTTTTTTTTTTTTCAATACCAATAAATTGCGGATTTAAAAGCTTTCTTTTCAGTATCAAAAATCTTTGCACGATAACATGGGGATGATAGATCTATATATATTACTATATCTATGATTAACATTATTTTGGAAAACAGAAATACCATACGATTTCATGCTGACATTGGATAATATCCATAAATGGATATTATCCACAAATTCCATTTATGGAATTTCTCCATAAATGGAAAATTTCTTGTTTTCAAAAGTTAAAATTTAATTCGATTATGATACTTTTAATCGTAGAAATCGCAAAGGTAAACTAAATTAGCAGTTTTAATGTTTTCAATTTATGTATAAATACATATACTATAGAAAAAAAATAGATGTTATTTTTTTTTAATGACAGATTCTCTCTTTTTTTAAAAAACAAGAAAGAAAAATCATGCAGTACGCATTGATTAGTAACACTTTCCAACTATACGCAATTGTATCGAATAAATTTTAATATTCTTTGCCTACTTTATCACACAACAGACAGAACAACTGAAAAACATGCAGATAGACTAATTGATTTTAAAATTACTCTTAGGCATTTTGGAAAGTGTTAAAAAGGCTTAACGCAAAAGAAAACGCAGCCGTCAGATTATAAGTACAGCTTTTAATCTCTCTGAATATTTTAGTGTAGCCCTGTAAATCTGAAAGTTAATCATATCATGTTCTATACACAACTTCATTTTAGAATATCAATAATGCATGTCAATGTTTCTATGATTTTTATAGCAGAAAGATTTTTAAATATAACTTTTAAAAAATTCTGTCCTAAAACATAATACATAGTTTTTTTTATTGTTGTTGTTGTCCCTGTAAACAAACAAGTTGTACAGAACCAATTAATGGCATTTTAAATAGGGAACATTCCATAGGGAACTTAGATGTATCATTTTTAAAAAATTCTCAGAATATTCACGGATGATAGGAGCCGGAGACAAACAGATGGAAAAGTAGACAATCGGACAGACAGACGCACAAATTGAAATCATATTCCCACTAAAATTATAAGAAAGTTTTAAAACGCTCATGTAAACAAAAGTGCAATTCCAGCAAATTTTTATTTATACCTCTTAATGAAAATGATTATTTTTGTGTGGCCCTGTAAATCTAATGCTAACCATACTATATTACATAGAAAGCACTCTTTTGTGCATACGAATAATATATTTCAATTGCATTAAGCTTTGTAGAGAATAAAATTATTAAAATTAGGTTTATAAAAATAACTCTCATACAACACAATGCTTTGGAATACTTTCAAGTGCCCTTGTACACAAAGCAGTTAGAAATGTACTCTACTTTACATAGGAAACATTGAATAACATGTTAAAATTTCATTGAAGTTTCTATACATTAAAGGTATTAAAATATGGTTTATAGAAACTCCTCCCATAGAACACAATGCTTTTGAATACTTTTGGGTGTCCCTGTACATAAACCAGAATAGGTATTCACTCCATTTTCAATAGGGAACATCCGATAGTCAACTTGAATAACATGTATCGGTTTAAAGAAATTCCATGAATATTTACGGGAATTAGAGCGCAGTAAAACAGACAGAGAAACAGACAGACGGTGTGTTGGTGTTGGTGTTTGGGATTAAGGCCGATTGACTGCTGTAAGTCCTGGGCCTGAGGGGGAGTGCCTTCCGTGGAGGTCTTTCTAAAGGGTCCTAGCCCACAGACAGACGGAAAGAAGAACAGTTAGACAGATACAGAGATTTAAATTATATTCACACTAAAAAAATGATAGAAAGTTTCAAAAACGCGTAAAGTAAACGATAGTACAATTCTAGCAATTTTTTATTAATAGCTCTTAATATAACTGAATATTTTTGTGTCACCCTGTAAATCTAATGATAACCATGCTATATTCTGTGCAAAACATTCTTTTGTGCATATAAATAACATACTTCAATTTCCAAAAACTTCGTGGAAAGTAAAGTTAATAAAATTTGATTTATAGAAATATCTCTTATAGAACACAATGCTTTGGAATAATTTTGAGTATCCCTGTACATAAACCGATGATGGTAATTCCTCCATTTTAAACAGGAAACATCCAATAGTGAACTTGAATAACATATTTCAATTTCATTAAGATATGTCTACACTAAAGGTATAAAAAAATATGGTTTAAAGAAATACCTCTCATAGAACACAATGCTTTGAAATACTTTCAGGTGTCCCTGTACACAAACTAGTACAGGCATAAACTCCATTTTTAATAGGGAACGTCCAATAGTGAACTTGAATAACATATAGCAGTTTCAAGAAATTCCATAAATATTTACGGGAGTTAGAGCGTGTACAGGCAGACGGACAGACAGACAGAGCGACAGACAAACCGAAGTCATAAACACTTTTCAACCTTGTTGGAAAGTGTTAAAATATTAGAAAGTGTTAAAAACGCTTAACGGAAACGAAAGTACATATATAGCAATTTTTTAAATAATAGCTCTTAATTTACCTGGATATTTTTGTGCCACCCTGTAAATATAATGCTAAACATGCTATATTGTATACAAAGCATTATTTTGTGCATATAAATAACATATTTCAATTCCTTAAAATTTGTGGAAACAAAAGTTATTAAAATTTAATTTATAGAAATATCTCTCATAGAACGCAATGCTTTGGAATACTTTTGAGTGTCCCTGTGTATAACCCGATGGTTGTATTCCCTCCATTTTATACCGGAAACATCCAATAGTGAACTTGAATAACATATTTCAATTTCATTAAGATATGTCTACAGTGAAGGCATTAAAATATGATTTATAGAAATACCTCTCATAGAACACAATGCTTTGAAATACTTTCGGATATCCCTGTACACAAAGCAGTAGATGTACAATCTCCATTTTCGATAGGGAACGTGCGATAGTGAACTTGAATAACATATTTCAATTTCATTAAGATATGTCTAGAGTAAAGGTATGAAAATATGGTTTATAGAAATACCTCACATAGAACACAATGCTTTGAAATACTTTCGGGTGTCCCTGTCCACAAACCAGTAGAGGTACAAACTCCATTTTCAATAGGGAACGTCCGATAGTGAACTTGAATAACATATTTCAATTTCACCAAGATATGTCTAGAGTAAAGGTATGAAAATATGGTTTAAAGAAATACCTCTCATAGAACACAATGCTTTGAAATACTTTCAGGTGTCCATGTACACAAACCAGTAGAGGTATAAACTCCATTTTCAATAGGGAGCGTCCGATAGTGAACTTGAATAACATATATCAGTTTTAAGAAATTCCATAAATATTTACGGGAGTTAGAGCGCGGACAGACAGACAGACAGACAGACGGACAGACAGACAGACAAACCGAAGTCATAAACACTTTTCAACCTTGTTGGAAAGGGTTAAAAAGGGCAAAATACGTTAAATTGGAGTATACCAATTTTTCAACGGAGACTTCTCTTTAAATTTACGTGAAATTCTCTTTTCACGAGAGAACAAAAGCACTTCTAGTGGTGCGTAATTTAAGGAATAAATATACATACATAGGTACGCAAATTATACCAAAATAAATGTATGTTGTTTCATTAATTCCTTCAACTCATACAATACTTTTCCTGTGTTTATTTATCTAACGCAAAATCTCATTTTAATTTAAATAGGAATTTTTTAAAATCTTCTTTGAGTTGAAATAATTATCTTATTCATAATAATAATATAGCGTAGATTTCTACGTAAGAATCATAATCTATAAGAAAACTCCTGAAATCAGTTTTACAATTACTTTTTAAAACTTTCCAACAGAGTTGAAAAGTGTTAATGACTTCGGTTTGTTTGTCTGTCTGTCCGTTTGTCTGTCTGTCTGTCCGCACTCTAACTGCCGTAAATATTTATGGAATTTCTTGAAACTGATATATATTATTCAAGATCACTATCGGACGTTCCCTATTGAACATGGAGTTTATACCTCTAATGGTTTGTGTACAGGGACACCCGAAAGTATTTCAAAGCATTGTGTTCTATGAGAGGTATTTCCATAAACCATATTTTCACACCTTTACTGTAGACATATCTTAATGAAATTGAAATATGTTATTCAAGTTCACTATCGGACGTTCCCAATTGAAAATGGAGTTTATACCTCTACTGGTTAGTGTACAGGGACACACGAAAGTATTTCAAAGCATTGTGTTCTATGAGAGGTATTTCTATAAACCATATTTTCATACATTTACTGTATACATATCTTAATAAAAATTGAAATATGTTATTCAAGTTCACTATCGGACGTTCCCTATTGAAATTGGAGTTTATACCTCTACTGTTTTGGGTACAGGGACACCCGAAAATATTAGATTTACAGGGTGGCACAAAAATATCCAGTTATATTAACAGGTATTAATAAAAAATTGCTAGAATTGTACTTTCGTTTACGTTAGGGTTTTTAACACTTCCTAGAATTTTTTTAAGTGTGAATATGATTTCAGTTTTGAATATCTGCCTGTCTGTCTGCCTGTCTGTCTGAGCTCTAATTAACGTAAATATTTATGGAATTTCTTGAAACTGATACATGTTATTCAAGTTCACTATCGGATAGTTCCTATTGAAAATGGAGTTTATACCTCTACTGGTTTGTGTACAGGGACACCCGAAAGTATTTCAAACCATTGTGTTCTATGAGAGGTATTTCTATAAACCATATTTTCATACCTTTACTGTAGACATATATTAATGAAATTGAAATATGTTATTCAAATTCCCTATTGGAGGTTTCCTGTATAAAATGGATAAAATACCACCACCGATTTATATAAAGGGACACTCAAAAGCATTCCAAAGCATTTCGTTCAATGAGAGATATTTCTATAAATCAAATTTTTATAACTTTACTTTCCACGAAGTTTTAGGAAATTAAAAAACGTTATTTATATGCACAAAAGAATGCTTTGCATAGAATACAGCATGGTTACCATGAGATTTACTGGGGGACACAAAAATATTCAGTTATATTCAGAGCTATTAATAAAAAATTGCTAGAATTGTACTATCGTTTACATTAAGCGTTTTTGACACATTCTATCATTTTTTTAGTGTGAATATAATTTCAATTTGTGTATATGTCTGACTGTTTATCTGTCCGTCTGTCTGTCTCTCTGTCTTTTTTTCAGCGCTCTAATTCCCGTAAATATTTATGGAATTTCTTGGAACTGATATATGTTATTCAAGTTCACTATCAGACGTTCCCTATTGAAAATGGAGTTTATATCTCTACTGGTTTGTGTACAGGGACACCCGAAAGTATTTCAAAGCATTGTGTTCCATGAGAGGTATTTCTATAAACCATATTTTCATACCTTTACTGTAGACATATCTTAATGAAATTGAAATATGTTATTCAAGTTCACTATCGGACGTTCCCAATTGAAAATGGAGTATATACCTCTACTGGTTAGTGTACAGGGACACCCAAAAGTATTTCAAAGCATTGTGTTCTATGAGAGGTATTTCTATAAACCATATTTTCATACATTTACTGTATACATATCTTAACAAGAATTGAAATATGTTATTCAAGTTCACTATCGGACGTTCCCTATTGAAATTGGAGTTTATACCTCTACTGTTTGCGTACAGGGACACCCGAAAATATTAGATTTACAGGGTGTCACAAAAATATCCAGTTATATTAACAGGGATTAATAAAAAATTGCTAGAATTGTACTTTCGTTTACGTTAAGGGTTTTTAACACTTTCTAGCATTTTTTACTTTCTTCTATATGTAATATAGAGAAAGTATTGGATTCGCGAAAATTTTCGACCTCCGTTTTTTGACGGATCTACACGTTTTAGGATGTCCTGAACACGAATTGATAGTTTTTAAAAAATGTCTGTCTGTCTGTCTGTCTGTCTGTCTGTGTGTCTGTATCATTTTTTTGTGGACGCTGTATCTCACGAACCAATTAATGAAATTTAACCAAACTTGGTATTTAGTTGCACCCTGACATGAACTGGTGCCCATTAGATTTGGGGATCAATAGCTCAACAGGTGGCGCTGTGATCGCATTTTATGCAAATTTTTAATATGGCAGCATAGGACAAAATTCCGTATAAATGGGCATAATGAGAGTTATTTTAAACTTGTGATTGTAAAATTAATATGAATTATTGATAATAATAGTAGTTAACTAGGAAAAAAAATTGTGCATGGGGGGCATCGGTTCCCCCCCTGGGGGAGAATTACCCTCCCGGGGGGGGTTAAATTTTGAAGAGGGGTATAATTCGAAAGATCTTGTCAATACCTTTAAAACGAATGGTTGAACCATAAATCTGTGATAATTTAAAACAAAGTTATCGATTTTTTTTTACTTTTAACAAAAAAAAAAAAAAAATCTGGAGTGACTCCACTCGACTTTCCGAACAATGAGTAACTAACAGTTTTGTAGATAAAATAAAGAAAGAGGAATTGCTAAACAAACAAAAGAGAGAAAACCATAATAGAGTGTTTTTTTCTCCATATATCACACGAGGTTTTATTTAACGCTACTGAACTTTGAGCCCTTAGATCATAATGATAAAGAATTTTTCGTTTTGTCCCTGTAAAAATCTATAGATGCTAGATTCACCAAAATGCTTATAGTTAGTGCAACAGTGATTTATAATATTCATACAAATTTTCAGCTCAATTGAATAAGGCGTTTAGATGCTATCGCACTTTTAAAAATTTGGTCTCATAGGCCAGAATGATAAAGAATTTTTCTTTGTGTCCCTGTAAAAAAACTGTAGTGCTAGATTCACCAAAATCTATACAGTTGGTGCAAATGCGACCTATAACATGTGTACAATTTTTTTGCTCAGATTAATAAGGCGTTTAGACGCTATCACACTTTTAAAAATTTGGCCCCATTGGCCTTAATGATAAAGAATTTTTCTTTGTGTCCCTGTAAAAAAACTATAAGTGCTAGATTCTCCAAAATCTATACAGATTGAGTATCTGTGACCTATAATATGGGTATAAAATTTTTGCTCAATTGAATAAGGCGTTTAGATGCTATCGCACTTTTAAGATTTTGGTCCCATAGGCCATAATGATAAAGAATTTTTCTTTGTGTCCCTGTAAAAAAACTATAAGTGCTAGATTCACCAAAATCTATAGGGTTCGTACTATGGTGACTTACAATATACGTACCAACTTTCAGGTTAATCGAACAAAGCCTTTAGACGCTAGCGTATTCACAAACATACACACATACACACATACACACATACACACACACATACATACATCATCGTAAAAATAGTGAAAACGGACTCAGGGGACCTCAAAACGTATAGAAACATCAAAATCTCGAATTCGGATTTTTGACATGATTACAATACTTTCCTCACTATAGTGTTCGGAAAGTAAAAAAAAACTTAGAAAAAAATTCGCATTTTCTTTTTTTTTTTTTTTTTAAATTGTTAGTGATTGAATATGTATTAATTTTTACAAAAAAAAAACTTAGAAAAAAGAATCGTTTTTTTTTTTTTTTTTTTTTTTTTTTTTTAATATTGTTACTGATTGAATATGTATAGGAAAATATAGAAGAAAGTCTTGTGGTGGCCACAACATACTAGTTTTAAGTGTGAATATGATTTCAGTTTTGTATATCTGCCTGTCTGTCAGTCTGTCTGCCTGTCTGTCTGTCCGAGCTCTAATTCCCGTAAATATTTATGGAATTTCTTGAAACTGATACATGTTATTCAAGTTCACTATCGGATAGTTCCTATTGAAAATGGAGTTTATACCTCTACTGGTTTGTGTACAGGGACACCCGAAAGTATTTCAAACCATTGTGTTCTATGAGAGTTATTTCTATAAACCATATTTTCATACCTTTACTGTAGACATATATTAATGAAATTGAAATATGTTATTCAAATTCCCTATTGGAGGTTTCCTGTATAAAATGGATAAAATACCACCACCGATTTATATAAAGGGACACTCAAAAGTATTCCAAAGTATTGCGTTCAATGAGAGATATTTCTATAAATCAAATTTTAATAACTTTACTTTCCACGAAGTTTTAGGAAATTGAAATATCTTATTTATATGCACAAAAAAATGCATTGCATAGAATATAGCATAATTAGCATTAGATTTACAGGGTGACACAAAAATATCCATTTATATTAAGAGCTATTAATAAAAAATTGCAAGAATTGTACTTACGTTAAGCGTTTTAACACTTTCTAACATTTTTAAGTGTGAATATGATTTCAGTTTGTGTATCTCTCCATCTGTCTGCCTGTCTGTCTGCCCGCGCTCTAACTTCTGTAAATAATTATGGAAGTTCTTGAAACTGATATATTTTATTGAAGTTCACTATCGGATAATCCATATTGAAAATTGTGTGAATATCTCTTCTGGTTTGTGTACAGGGACACCCAAAAGCATTCGAAAGCATTGTGTTCTATGAATGTTCTTTTTATAAATATTTTCCCTATAGAATGTTCCCCATTTAAAATGACATTAATAGGTCCTCTATAACTAGTTTGTTTGCAGAGACAAAAAAAAAAAAAAAAATGCCACTGCATTACGTTTTAGGACAGATATTTTTGAAAGTTATGTTTAAAAATCTTTCTACTGTAAAAATCATAAAAATATTGAAACGTATTGTCAATATTCTAAAATAATGGTTTGTATAGAATATGATATCATTAACTTTCTGATTTACAGTGATACACTAAAATATTCAGAGAGATCAAAAGCTGCAATTATAATGTAATGGCTGCATTTTTTTTTTTTTTTTTTTTTTTTTTGCGTTAAGCCTTTTTAACACTCTCCAAAGTGCCTAAGAGTAATTTCAAAATCAATTAGTCTATTTGTTTGTTTTTCAATCTTTCTGTCTGTTTTGTGATAACATAGGCAAAGAATATAAAAAGTTATTCGATACAACAATTGCGCACAGTTGGAAAGTGTTACTAATCAATGCGTACTGCGTGATTTTTCTTTCTTGTTTAAACTGAAACAGAGAGAAAGAAAAAACAAAAAATACAGTGTAAAATATTCTATCCTAAATTATGTATTTATCTATAAATTTTTAAGTTGTTTGACAGAAGTTGGAATGTGGGTTATTTTGTAAGTTGTCAGTTACAAAAAAAAAAAAAAAAAAAAAAAAAAAAAACAGTAATCAAAGAAAAGAATAGGGGAAAAAAAAGTAAGGAATTTGTGAGAACATGTCTTTACAAATATTCATTTAGAAAAGATATTAGTATTATATGATATTTTATTTATTAGTTTGAGAAATTTAAAAGCATTAAAATGTGACACAAATATCAAATTATTTGAAAACGCCCTGAAATGTAAAGTAGAGTTTCGAAAAAAAAAAAAGAAAAACCCTATTAATATTTTTATTTCAAATTATTATTTACTTTATCTACATTTTAAAAAATGAGAAAAAAAAATCATATATTAAATCAATTGATGATTTTTTCTGAGAAATTAATTAACGGTTCCTGTTGTATACATATATGTATATATATGCATACGAACGTGAGAAATGCAAATCTTTCTTTTTTCTTTTATAAATTTGTTAATTTAAGTGGTTGTAATTAAAATTAATTAAGATTCCTCACTGTTGTAGATCATATGGAATTTTATATGCTGCGGCTGAAATTTTTTATATGTAATCTCCGTTAATGAGTACATTTTTAATTTAAAATATCTCCAATTCCCTCTTATACATTCTATGATTTTTTTAATGTTGCTTTTATAAAGTCAAAATTACCTAATTAGGCTTTTTTAGAAAACTTGAACATTTAAGTAGATTTTAGGTTCTTTTGATAGACGAGGATATTAAATTGAATAACATCAAAATATTAATTTCGTAAGAAATAAGTTAACAAATCTTTTTTTTACTTTCTCTTACCCATATATAAGGTAGAGAAAGTTGTATTGTTTTGGGGTCAAATTTTCGAAATTGATTTTTCATCATACTTACACGTTTTGAGGTCCCCTGAATCCAAAAATCATGTTTTTAGCGATTGGTCTGTGTGTCTGTCTTTTATAAGTGTATATCAAGAACAAATAATAACAGAAAGTGCAAACTTGGTATTCTAAATGTGTGTCATATAGGGATGATACATAAACTTTTCGTTGAAATCAAGCAAATGGTTCGTGTACAGGGACATCCAAGGAAATTCAAATGCATTACGTCTGTGGAGAAATTTCTGGAAACTACAGTGCAACATTTACCGGCTGAATTAAATGAAATGGAATGAATATAATTTCTTATATTCATAAAGGCATGTTTTGTGTAGATTGTGGTATGGAAATCATTCATCATTTGTCTACAAGGCTACCCAAAGTATTTGGATATATTGGGGCTATACTTGAAAATTGCAGGAACTGTAAATCTTCTGTGTTAGATTTTTTCAAGTAAGACTAATTTTAAATTTTAAAAATAGATGAATATAACAATTGTCAAAAAAAAAAAAAAAAAAAAAAAAAAAGAATGGAATTCGAACGCAAGATAAACTTGTAAAATCGTTTCTTAACTACCGACATAGTTAAAAGCTTAATCATTTAGTTCATATATTGCTTCTTTTTTTTTCTGGGGAGGGGGGGGGTTATTGTTTTAAGAATACTTTAGTCTTTAAATTTATATAAATATATTTTAACTATATATTTCTTTAAAAATATTTTTTAACATTTATAAATATATTTTAACACTTTTGCGGTTGCAGGATTTTGTCTTTTTGACAGTCAGGTCCGCCCGCGAGCGTTATTCTCCCAAGATAAAATATTTCAGAACAAATTTTTTGTACTCACAAATATATTACAAATGGCTATACATTCTTTCTAATCAATATATTTCTATCCATAGTATGTTTTATTGCAAAAATATGAACACTGGGTACATATTTAAGAAATAAGAAACACACAAATTGCGACAGAAACGCTCACTCACAGAGTTACGCATTTTCAAATGATGTGAATCTACGTCAGCAGACGCAAAAGCGTTAATTAAGAAATTATTTTTTCATAGAAATTATAAAACAAATCGTACAGTTCCAAAGAGTTAAAATGACCCAAATCTGCGTAAGTGCGATTAAAATTGTTTAATGTTTACTACATGAAACTTTACAGTAATTTTTCAGAAAAGATTTAGTTTAAAAGCTATTGCTTAGAAAGCGATATTATTTCAGTTCGTATATTATGTCACACCTACAAAATAAAGTTTAAGCTTTATTGGTGATCAGTATAGCCATGATAGACACATTTTAATTGTAAAATATCGCACTTTTTTCAAAAGGCATTTTCTGACCAATCATAGGTGTAATGTATTTAAATATACCTAAAATTATCTAAAAAAAGTATTAAACTATATAAGTATCTAAAAATTGAATTCAGTATAATTAAAGTACTGTAAAGGTGTTAACGTTATAATTAAATTTTGTATTTTTTTTTTTTTTTTCTTGAAACATTTCTGGTGTGAAATAGCAAAATTTTGTCTAATTCTTGTAGGACATTAATTTCATTTTTCTACGTTTACAGATAACCCCTAACACATTTTTGATTATAACTCTATGAATTCTAAAGATAAACTATACAAACTGCATACTTTTCCGCACTGCCAGACTCTCAGAAATTTTAATATGAAGTCAAAATTGGGTGATGCTATTGAAAAAAGTTGGCGCTGCCAAAGATTTAAAAATCGCTCAAGAAGATCGACAAATAAAGCTGATAAAATAAAAATCATGATCATTGGAGTTTAGGGTAGTTAAAAAATGCTATGCTGTCGAATGTGATGTCATTAACTTTTTTTTGATCGACTTTTTTTTTTTTTTTTTTTTTAATTAAAATTCAATTCTTTTACAACAGCGTATACAGGCTGTTCGCACATTTTTTAGACGATTTTATTTCGCAGTAAGAAAAAATCGTTTGCATGGAGAATTTTATTTTCACAACAGTTATATTTTTGGAAGTTTTATTTATCTTCTGATATTTATAATTTTTGTTTAGATGCAAAAATGCGCTTTTAAAATGGCAGTGGATGGAAGGATAGGTTTCCACTCTTTCCAAAGATAGTTTTTAGTGAAATCGTTATGAAAAGCATTTATCAGGAGAAAAATGGAAAAATGTTGCAACAACAGATGAATCTTGGGTCTATTTAAGTGGTTGCAATAAAAAAAGGTCAATTTATTATCACAAAAGTGGAGAAAAAAAAATTGCTAAATGGCTCAAAGCATCAAAAGAGAGTTTTTCTAAAGGATTTATGATTGCCACTGGTGTTTTCATACACGCGCAAGATAAAAGCAAAAAAAATGTGACAAAAATGTCAAAATCAACTCTAAATACTCTCAAGAACATATTTTAATTCCAATTTTTAAAAATTAAAATCCAGATCTTTATCCACAATGCTATCAATCCATTGAACTGTATCAAGAAAAAACAAGCAGCCACACATCGCAATCCGCAATTGCTTTTCTATAAAAAAAAATGGAATAAAAAACGGGAATTAAAACCATACCCTTCACTGACATTCCTGCTAAATCTTCTGATGTATCACTGTTGGATTTTTGTGTTTTTCGACTCTTAAAATCAACATTATCCAAACACCGACCTACAACGCTTTGTGGACTCTGGAAAGCCGTTCAAGAGGAGTAGAAAAATATACCGATATTATAAAAAGTATTGTTATCATAGAAATTATGATGTAGAATGTTAGTTAAGAAAAAGGGCTATCAAACTGAACAAATAAAACACGAAATATGAAAGAAATTGCTTCAGTACACTCCATCAAAATCGTCTAAAAAATGTGCGAACAGCCTCTGTATTAGCATCATGAACTACATTAGTACTTTATAATTATGTATAAAAATTTTTAAAGTTATAATGATGTTATTTTGCGAAATGCTAGTTTATATTTTATAATTTTTTTCACGGTTAATTAAATATATTTCTTTTCATGTAAAACAAAAAGAAAATAATAATAATAATAATAATAATAATAATAATAATTTTGTTGGCAAAGAATCAATATGCTTTAAAGCAAATTTTAAAGGTAATATGAGTATATTATTTTCATATTTTAAAGTAGCAGGCAACGCCCGCTTCGCAGGTCCATTTTTTTAAATGAATCACTATAATGACTGAATTCTCAAAATTGCATTAATTTTTATCACGTGAAAAAAAAAAAAAAAAAAGAAATAAAATCTGATTAGGAAAAATGTCGCATCGCGTTCCATCTGCCTTCGGAAAAAATTCCCAAAATGCTCTAACTCTTATTTCTATTATTTTCCCCCTTCGCCCCCTCCCCTCCCGTCTATTCTAATAATTTAACAAATTCGAAAATATCCGCAATCGATTTGTAAGTATCAAAAACCTCTATGCATCAGTTTTGAACGATCTATCTCTATTTTTATTTTTTTTGCCCCTCCGCTCCCCCCCCCTTCCCGCACCTCCCAATAATTTTAAAAATTCGAAAATATCCGGAATCGATTTGTAGGTATTGAAAACCTCTATGTACCATAATTTAAATGATCTAACTCTATTTTTTTTATTTGCCCCTCCGCCTCTCCGCCCCCCCTTCCCGGCCCTCCTAATAACTTTACACTTTCGAAAATATCCCCATTCGACTTGCAGGCCTCTAAAACCTATCTATACCAATTTTGAACGGCCTAACTGTATTTCTATTTGTTTTTCCCATAGCCTCCCCTTACCACCTCATTCCCCTTCCCGCCCCTCCTAATAATTTTACAAATTCGAAAATATCCGCAATCGATTTGTAAGTATCGAAAACCTCTATATACCAATTTTGAACGATCTATTTTTATTTTTTTGTCCCCCCTCTCCCCTCCCCCTTCTTGCCCCTCCTAATAACTTTACACTTTCGAAAATATCCCCATTCGACTTGCAGATCTCTAAAACCTATCTGTACCAATTTTGAACGGCCTAACTGTATTTCTATTTGTTTTCTCCCATAGCCCCCCTTACCACCCCACCCCCTTCCTGCCCCTCCTAATAATTTTACAAATTCGAAAATATCCGCAATCGATTTGTAAGTATCGAAAAACCTCTATGTACCAATTTTTAACGATCTAACTCTATTTTTATTTTTTTGCCCCTCCTAATAACTTTACACTTTCGAAAATATCCCCATTCGACTTGTAGGCCTTTAAAACCTATCTGTGCCAATTTTCAACGGCCTAACTGTATTTCTATGTGTTTTTGCCCCATAGCCCCCCCCCTTCCTGCCCCTCCTAATAATTTTACAAATTCGAAAATATCCGCAATCGATTTGTAAGTATCGAAAACCTTTATGTACCAATTTTGAACGATCTAACTCGATTTTTATTTTTTTGCCCCCCCTCTCCCCTCCCCCCTTCTCGCCCCTCCTAATAACTTTACACTTTCGAAAATATCCCCATTCGACTCGTAGGCCTACAAAACCTATTTGTACCAGTTTTGAACGGCCTAACTGTATTTCTATTTGTTTTTGCCCCATAGCCCCACCTTACTGCCCCACCTGGGGGCTGAATTTCTAAAATTCCAGAAATTGGTTTTTAGATATTTGCATTAGCTATATTTTAGAGTAAAAATTTCACGTATATCTACTTTTTTTTTTTTTTTTTTTTTTTTTTTAGATATATAGGATTATTCGAAATCACGTTTTACGCATGAGAAATCACGTTTTGCCCCCCGCCCCCCTTGGGGACCGAATTTCGAAAATTTCAGAAATTGATTTTTAGACGTTTGTATTAGCTATATTTTAAAGCAAATATTTTACGGATATCTGTTTTTTTGTTTGAGGTATGAAGAATTTTGTGAAATCACGTTTTGCCCCCCTCCCCCCCCTTGGGGGGCGAATTTTGTAAAATCGCTTCTTAGTGGATGCCTACGTCATAGAAAGAATATTGTCACAAAATTTCATGCTTCTAGGTCCATGTGTTTGGTCTGGGCGATGATGAATCACCCCCTCACTCACTCACTCAGTCAGTCAGTCAGGAAGAACGATTTTATATGTATATAGATAATTAAAAAATATTAAATAAAATTCTAAAATCGGTTTTCGATATGCTCTCAGGTACCTTCGTGTCCAATCACGTGACTGTCCGAACTACCGCGTCTATGTGCTGTTTTGTCCACACCTACACACGTAGACATTATCTTTATAAAAGTAAATAATTAACAGAGTTAGATAAGTTTTTCTTGCTAAAGTTTAGCGTGAGGATTATTTGTTAGTTGACAGTTATATAGAAAACTAATATATTGATGCCGTCAAAGAACTTTCTTCTCAATCTTCCTACAGAAATTTCTGCTCTACAAATTATTTACTGAAGTTATTATTTATCAATTTATTTTTCCCGCCGAGTGCAAATGATTTTCATCTTAAATAGGCATAGTGGTAAATGTCAAAATAAATTGAATTTTGTGCCCTATAGGCAATATCTTATAAAATGAATATTTTCGTTTTTTTTTTTTTTTAAGTAAAAACAACTTTGTTTAACCCTCTGGCTACTCATCCTGCGATTTCCAAGGACAACTCAAATGTCGCGAAATTTGCTCATCCCGCGATTTTCACGGGAATGTATTTTTCTTAGTTCATTGAGGAGCACATCCCGCCTTTTCACCGTTTAACCAGTGAAATAAATTATATACCGTATTAGACTTTTAATTTAGGTTTTGACCAACATATGTCGTTAATCGTCCACTAAATTGCAGCATTTGGAGGTACTTCGTATTTACCGCTCTAACATCGTTATGTTTGCTGCCTTTTTCTAATCAGAAACGGCTGCTAGGAAACGTTTAGTGATTCACAGAGTAATATTCCTGATGATTTTTCAGTTTCTGAAAGTTATTTTATTTTTGATAGTGGTAGTGATATTTTTCGGAACGCTCTTCAGACAGCGTTGAAACTGATCATGATTCAATAAACTTGGAAAGCGTTAGGCAGTGATGCAAAATTGATATGAAGAATATTCCTAATATTATAAAAAATAGAAATTAACTGTAATTCAATTAAAATTTATTATTTTATTATATTTATTTATTTATTTATTTTTATTTATTTTATTTTATTTATTTTATTTTATCTTATTTTATTTTATATTTTTATTTATTTATTTATTTTATTTTATTTTATTTTATTTTTATTTTATTTTTTATTTTTTATTTTTATTTTATTTTTTTTTGGGGGGGGGGGTAACATTTGAAATTGGTTTTTCTGACAGCTTAGTTTCTCATGATAAAATCTAGAAAAATAATATTTTCTAGAAAAATAATAATAATAATAATAATAATAAAATAAAAATGCATATTTCAATTTTCCAATATATATATATATATATATAGATAGATAGATAGATAGATATAGATAGATAGGTAGATTTAAAATATGCAAAAACAAAAATACATAACTTTTGAAGCGATTTCGGTCCACAAATTGAGCAGTCAGACGCAGGGGCGTAGGAACTCAAAAATCATGGGAGGGGCTCAAAAAATTTCATTTTAAAAATGACTTCATATTATTATCAAGAGAGTCAATTAATAATTAAATATCATTTGATATTCACTAATTATCAGTATTAATTACAAAATATCGTTAATTATGAACATTTATAAGATTTTAATTTAGCTTTTAAATGGCTGATTCTTTCATTTGCTATTAAAAGGAAATTTTGTAATAACCAATGGAGTGGGGGGGGGGGCTTGAGCTCCCTGAGCCCCTCCCTTTCGTACGCCCATGAGTCAGAGGGTTAAAGTTATCACAGATCTATGTCTAAACGATTTGTTTAAAGAGTACTGATGAGTTGTTTTAAAAAAATACTCACATTAAAAACATACTTCACCTTCAGGGAAGAAAGCGTTGCTCCAACACATACAAAAATTCTATCCTTAGTGATAATTACCATCATAAATTGTGATTGAATTTTACAAAGAATTCTTAAAAATAATCATAATTTATTTGAATTTTGTAGTATATTATCACATTAAAAATTGGGATGAAACCGAACGACAGTGCCATATGTTGAACGATATACTCCAAGAGCTAATCAGGACCAACTGAAGTCATGCTGAATATATCTTAATATAAATCTTAATATATCTTAATATAAATCTTAATATATCTTAATAAAATCTTAATATAAATCTTAATAATAAATCTTAATATATATATATATATATTATATATATATATATATATATATATATATATATATATTAGCTTTTCTACTTCAAATTATTAAACATTTTTGTGTATTTTTTCAGAAATAAAAAAGTTGATATTATTTAATAAAATGTTCTGAGAAATTAATTAACGTTTCCTTAAATTTTACAAATTTCTAAAAAGAAATTCATATGGACAAGATAAAATCAAACATTTTAATTTTTCTCAAATTTTTAAAGGACGTAAATTTAGTTAAGCTTTCTTACAAATTAATGCCGATTACATTGAATTTTACATGCTGCAAAAATAAGTTTTTATTTCTGTAATCTTCGTCATTAAGTATTTTTTTAATTCAGAATATTTTTAATTCCTTCTTGTGTGAATTATTAATTTTTTCAATGATGCACACATAAAGGCACAGTTACCTAATTAAATTTTCTTGGAAAGTTTGAATATGATAGAAGGCGGTTTGCTTTTTTTTTTCTGTTTTTACTTTTTTCGTTTTTTTATCACAGACGAATTGATTTTTCGAAATCAATTAAAAACAATAATTTTGTAAGAAACAAAATAACAATTTTATCTATTAGATAAAACAGGATTATAGAAAATATTTATGTATATATTACTACTTAGTTGTAGGGCGACTAAGGCGCCCGTTGAAAAATGATCATTTCAATTTATTTATTTCCCACTTCAAATAATTCAGTTGCTAGCAAGCCCGTGTGAAATTTTCGCACTTTATTTACCGCTCCGTTACCTTTAAAATTTAAAATTATTATTATTTTATAGACGCCATCTTTTTCATATGCATGAGCAAATTTAATATTATATATATACATGTATATATACATACAAATCTTCCCGCTTGCCTTCTTCCTTCCTTTCTTGGGTTTCTTGTTTTTTTTTTTTTTTTTTTTTTTCGCGGATTTCGATTTAGTTTGTGTTTTTTCTGTTGGGATTTGGTTGAGTTGGTTTTTTGTATCGTTTGTTTTGCGGGCTGTTAAATTTGGTTTCTTTAAATATGTGTATTTTATTCCCTGATGATTTTTTTTTCACCTTTCTGAGCTTCTCCTACATAGAAAAATTGTTCATTCTTATTGGTCTTTGGTTTTGGTGATCTGATGTCTGTTGCTTGGCTTCTACTGCGCTTAATGGGTCATTATTGTTCATTACAGGGTTCTCTTTTTTCACCTTGAAATATTGTCCTAGAGTCAACCTTCTTCTCATTAGAGTCTAATTATGCGGTCCTATTTCAATTTTCATTAGGTATCGTTGTACAGTGGATTGGCGTCAGTGCTTTTGTTGAACTTGATAATTGAAACAATTTGGGAAATCTTGTTGCTATATTTGGCGTGTGCATGTCTCTTTGGTGAATTGTTTGACTAACTATTCTTCGTTCTCATTCATTGTTTCTACTATCAAAAGGATTATATATATATATATATATATATATATATATTACGATATCTATTATTTATATATATATATATATATATATATATATATATTCATATGAAAGCATATTTCATTTTATGCTGAAAATAAAATATAAAATAAAATAAAAATCACAACAATTAAAAATTTAAATGTGTATTTTAAAGCTGTTATTTTCATATTTTAATTAATTAAAAAAAAACTAATCAAAAATTCTTTACAAATAAGGTACCAAATGAAAGAGGCTGTTTTTCCGTCGAATTAAACAGCTTATCGATCTGACATTAGAAAACTTACACACAAACGTTTACATACAAACAGAATCCAAGGAAATCTCTTAAGCTTATCTCTTAAGCCTAAAGCGTGACGGAGTCAGACACTGATAAGCGTAACTATATATGCTGATTTTTTTTTTTTTTTTTTTTTTTTTTTTTTTTTTATAAATTACAGAGTTAATAAAAAAGTACTATGCTATGCTGTGTCCACCACGAGACTTTCTTCTATTTATTATATTATATAATTAAAATTGCTTTTCGTGATGAATGCCGACAATTTTTATCTTAGTGTAGTGCAACACTAAATGAGAAAGAAAATTAATTTAATATCGATTAAAAATCAAATAAATAATAAAGAAAAAAGAAAAAAAAAAAGAAATATCGATAACTTTGTTTTAAATTATCACAAATCTATAGTTCAACCGTTCGTTTTAATGATATTGACGAGTCCTTTTGACTGATACCCATACTGAAAATTTCTTC
This sequence comes from Salticus scenicus, assembly GCA_963930645.1. Taxonomy (NCBI): domain Eukaryota; kingdom Metazoa; phylum Arthropoda; class Arachnida; order Araneae; family Salticidae; genus Salticus; species Salticus scenicus. Next base: position 81,101,588 of record OZ005654.1, on the reverse strand, counting down.
TGGTGAAGTGCTCAGCCCAACTACATTTTAACTTCTTAAGTGGACTCTCTAAATATTGTCTCGAAAAGCCGAAGCCATTGTTATTCTATGGAAAATCTTGCCCAGTTATAACTTATTAACTAATGTATATTTTTAAATTCCGTTTTCACTTTAAGAAAATTCACAACTGCTAGAAAGTTTATCGATTTCTAAAAATTTATTTTTTTAATGTTTAAGATTTCATTTTTAAGCTCAAAAATGAAAATTCTCACATGGTTGAATATTCGCACTTTATAACCTCAAAATAAAATATTCAAAAATAAAATAAAATAATTTTTATTAAACGATAAATTATTTAATTGTTGTGAATTTTCTGAATGACAAAACGGAATTTAAAAATGTACATTAGTTAATAAGTAAAAATAATGGAGCGAAATTCTCCATAGAATAACATTGGCTCTGGCTTTGAGGGATGATAAGTGGAGAGGCCTCATAACTCTACAAATAACATCCAGTAAGCTTCTTTCTTTCTTTTTTTTTTTATTTTTGCTCCTTAATTTGTTTGAAAAGAAAAGTTTTTGATCAATGTATTTTGCCTGTATTAACTTATGCTTCAGAAGCTTGGACATTAACGAGTAAAACTACATACATATATGCAGTCGAATCCCGTTAATGTGAACACGCTTAGTGTGAATTAGTTTTAACATGAACTGTTTCAACAATCCCCGTCAAAAGAAGATCACTTCAGTTATATGAAGATTAGTTACTGATGGCATAAACTACTGATAACATGAATTTTTTTTTTTTTTTTTTTTTAATTAAGATTCACGTTAACGAGGTTTGACTGTATACGTATATATTATTATATTACAAAAACCCTTAACGGGTTAAAAGTTTGTGACGCAGCTACTTTATCACTATAAAAATTTGAAATATGGGTCTTGAAAATAATGATATCAAGTTTTAAGTGACGCTTTTCTATTAGTTAAAATATACATAGATTTTCTTATTTGATTATTTGCCTTTTTCTTTTATTTATATTAGGGGGACCGGAAAGTAATGTCGTTTTCTTAAGTTAAATTCACACGACTACATTTTTAACAAGTTTTTATTTCTAATCAACAATATATTCACCTTGGTTATCAACAACCTTTTGCCATCTAGTATACAAATTTTCAATGCCGGAGCGGTAAAAATCAATCGGTTTTTCTGTAAAATATGTCGAGATAGCATTTTGGACATCATCAAAATTTTCTAATTTTTTGCCACTAAGACAATGTTGCAGTGATCGGAATAAATGGTAATCCGAGGGTGCAATATCGGGCGAGTATGGTGGGTGAGGCAGTACCTTCCACCTCAATTCGTTAATTTTTTCTAAGGTCCGTTTTGCACAGTGCGGTCTTGCATTGTCATGTTTCAGAATAACTCCTTTTCTGTTGACAATTGCCGGATACTTTTCAATCAAAGACTGGTTTACTCGTTCCAATTGTTCACAATACACATCTGCATTAACAGTTTGTCCATGTTTTAACACTTCAAAGTGAACAACTCCGCGTGTATTCCACCAAACACACAGAAGTGCCTTTTTGGGTGTAAACCCGGCTTTGCAGTAGTTCGCGGTAATTCATTTCGGCTGAGCCACTGCCTACAGGACCCATTTTTTGTCTCCAGTGATCAAGCGATCAAAAAACGGATCTGTACGGTGCCGTTGAAGCAATACGTTGCATGTGATGGACCGGTTGGCTTTATTCTGTTCGGACAGATTATGGGGGACCCAAACACCAGTTCTGCTTATTTTTCCAATCTGCGGCTAATGTTCTTGGATGGTTGACCAAGGTTGGTTAAGGCTGTTTGAGAGTTCCTCAATTGTTTGACATGGATTTGCTTTCACTTCTGCCCTTAGCACGTCGTTGTCTAATGTTGTTGGTCTTCCTGATCGATGGGCGTCCGAGAGATCAAAATTGCCTGATCTGAACTTGAAGAACCATCTTTGGAATTTTCGAACGTCGAATGCGCTTGGATAAACATCGCAAATGTTTTTGGTCGCAGCAGTTGCGGTATTACCCTTGCGAAACTCAAAAAGCATACAGTGCCGGATATGCTCTTCTGGTATTTGTCTGGCCATTTCACCCCAAATTTAAAAAAAAGTCTAATACATAATTATTCAGAAGCAAATATGATACAATAACCTCAAAATCTCTTTGACACGCCTTCCAAGTACGTAATGAGCTACCAAATGACAATCAAATATCGACATGCACAGAAACGACATTACTTTCCGGTCCCCCTAATATTTACAATGCAAACATAATGTTTTTAACTTCAAGATAAGACAAATATATAAAATATACTCACTGATGCTTTTTCATTTGCATTTTAATTTCGAAATAACAGTTTTAAAAGGAATGATATAAAAATTCCAGTCACGCCTTGATGTCATTTTAAAAGATTTGTTTTTAGATTCCATTAAAATTACCTTTGTTTTGTCTAATAAAGTATATTTACACATTGAAACAGTGCTTTTAATTTTTAAATATACTGCCAAATAATCACACTTTCACTGAGTTTGCATTATAAATTGAAATTATTTATTTCAATAAATCAATTTGTCTTTTGCATCACGTTATCAAAAACTGTGAGAAAAATATATTTAAATGTTGCTTTGTATCATAGTATCCAACTAAGTGAGAATTAGTGCTAAGAGATAGTGTGATGCAAAGAAAACATTTGCACAAATTTTACTTTCAGTTTTGGATAGCGTGACGCAAAAGACAAATCGATTTATTGAAATAAATAATTTCAATTTATAATGCAAACTCACTGAAAGTGTAATTATTTGACAGTATATTTGAAAATTAAAAGCACTGTTTCAATGTGTAAATATAATTTATTAGACTACACAAAGGCAAATTTAACGGATTCTAAAAACAAATCTTTTCCGAGTCAAATCCCACCAAGCGGGAGTTCCGTAAAGTCGGATTTTTCAAGGATCGCGAACCAGCTGGTCACCGAAGGCGGCTAGTTTTAAATATGAATTTTTATGAGTATGTGAACTTTGATATAAATATCATGACTTTTGAGTTATTCACAATCTATTAACTAATTAAAAACAAATATTCTTATGCTAATTTAAGCGATAATGATGCAGAATGTGAAGAAGTTATTCTTAAGAGCGGACAATACCTAATCTTTGCAACAGCTATGGCCTATATTTTATGAGAAGCTTTATTTTCATAATTACTCATTACCAAATGTATTTTTTAAATTCCGTTTTTCCTTTCAGAAAATTCACAACCATTAAATTAGTACTCATTTTACTCTAATATATTAGAAACAAATCCTGATAGATAAAGCGATAACAAATTTTAAAAGTAAAATCGATTAATTTTAATTAAGTTTGAGAAGAAAATTCATAATTTTGTTCTTCTATATTAGAACAAATATCTTTAGACATAAAGTAGGATAAAGTAGATGTAAAATCTGAAGAATAAACTTTACTTTTTGCAAAATGTTTAAGTGCAATATTGCTTTATCTTGTTAAGCATAAAAAAGGAAATATTTGTTGAAATAAACAAGCGTATGTTTAAGAGGTTGTTTGCCATTTCTAAAATTTATTTTATATAAAAATTAAGAATCTAAATGGCATTAAAAACTGAACTAAGGAACATTAAATGATAAATTTTGTAATCAGATGAAGCATATTAAATAAAAAGATTAAGTGCTACAAAACCTAACTATGGTAAAATTGCTTAAAAAAATAAAATAAATATACTCTCTAAATTGGAATCTAATCAGAAATTATTTTATTCTGCTAGCTTAACATGATTCTGATAAGAAATGTAGAAAAAAAAAAAAAAAAAAAAAAAAAAAAAAAAAAAAAAAAACTATCCTCGGTTTAATATGATCAAAAGAAAGACAGCGTTATCTAACATAGCAGAACTAATTATACTATTCTGCATTAGAATCTAATACCACAGTAATATATTACTTGAAAGATCCCATAAATTAAATAGCGTTGCCAAGTTCTTCATGCATTTTCAGCCACCTGCTGATCTAGATAAAGCAATGAAAAATGTAACGCAATGAAACATGTATCTATGGCATTACTCCAACACAGCACAGATACTATATCAGTTATTTATTTATTTATTTTTACAAAAAAAATCAAATGATTTTTTCTTCAGTAAAACAACTTTATCATGTTCATTAAACAGCTTAAAACGATAACAACTTCCATTTGTACAGCTTTCCAATTGTTTCTTCGATGATGTACTAGGCATTCTAGTAGGCATGGGAATCGTAACATGAAAGACGCTTGTAGTTAAGAATAGCGCTTTTAGTTAAAAGATGGATATTCCCAGTGCTTTCACTCTGCTCCATCCCGCCGAACCGCTATGTGCGATATCTCACCTAGCTTTACTTTATTAAGATAGCCATTGTAAAAAAAAAAAAAAAAAAACTTGAAGCTGCGTCCTATATGAAGCCTTTATTCCTCCTTGAAATGCGAGATAAATATGCATAAAAAAATATTTTACATTTTAAATTTAAGTAAATTTAAGTAAATTTTAATTTCTTCATAGTCTGAGTCCGAAATAATTCTCATAATTTTGAGAAAAAATTTTGATCTCTTTATTAATTAAAGAAATTTTAATAAAAGTTAACATTTTGTGGCGTATAATGAGATATATATATATATATATATATATATATATATATATATATATATATATATTCGGTTATTGTATTAATGTTACACATTTTTATCTCTTAAATTTATAATAGTTTATGGAAGCATATATATTTTAATCATATTTTCTGAAAATAGTAGCAGTGCTATATGCAAGGAACAATGTTTTGTAATGTAATGTTTTTGTGCCGCCCACAGGGTGTGATGGTTAGCATCCGTGATTCCCACACGATAAGGCCCAGACAAGGCATGGATGGGTTGTCTCTATCAGGCGTAGTGATTGTTGGCCATTGAGTGCTCCATCACAAATGCCCATCAGTTCGTCTACCTCTCGACCAATGGTTAGTCGCAAGTTTTGTACCATTGGAAAAGGGAAAGAAAAGTGTTATATTTGTCACAAACTTATGTGATCAATATTCTAACATTGTTTGGACTAGTTCCCGCTTACAAAACGTTATAAAATGTTATCTAGCAAGTATATGGTGTTAATAAAGGTAACAATAATATATATATGGCATTAATAAGTTTATATGGTGTTTAATTTTAGAGTTTTTCAATATATATAAACTAATGTGAGATTACTGGAAAACTACTTCACTAACAATGTACGTGATTTTAAATACTTACTATAAATTAAAATAATAATAATAGAATTTGAAAAAATTCGACAGTTTTCATTAGTATAAATTACACAATCTTTTTTTAAATGTACAGGCAATCAGAAAAACCTCAGATAAATAAATAATTGAATAAGTATATGTGGAAACAATAGAAAGCAAATATGTGACTATGCAACTGGAAAATGTGCGGCATACTAAACCATTCTATGAAATGACCTGGATGAAATAAAATACTACATCGATATGGTTAAAAAAAAAAAAAAAAAAAAAAAAAAAAAAATCTCAATTATATCTTACTTAAAAGTGAATCGTTTTATTTGAAAAACCTCACTTTTTATAATGGCTAAAATCCTTTTATAAAACGACAGTAATGCCAGTGAGTTATAAGTACAAAGATTTATAAGTCGACTTCGGTGGATTTAAAGCAGTATTATTTCAATCCCTTTCAATACAAACTTAGTTCAATATAATATATCAGACGATTTATCTGATATTCTTTCTTTTCTATGATTTATCATGTTTTAAACATCGCTTTAGCTTTAAACACTGAGAGTTGAAATATATATTTTTTTGTGATATTTATTTGTATTATGCCTTTTTATCATTTTAACGTTTAGAAATATGGTAAAAATGTTCTAGCAAAACTTAAAATGCTTATTTATTTATTTATTTTAATAAAATGCGTATATACTGATACTTTTATTAATAATGTTTGTGTTTTTATTTATCAAATAATGTCATTTTTATGAAACTGATACAAGGAAAAACATTAAGAAAAGTTTATTTATTTTTATTTTTATTATTTTTACTTTTTGTAACAATAATAATTTAAATAGTATATCTAGATATGTAAAAAATTATTAAATATAGAATTGATAATTAATATTGGTAAAAAGTTTAATATTTCTAGTGTTAACTTGATATAAGTCATATAAAAATATGATTGATGTGTTTGGAACATCGGCCTTTTTCATATTGAAAAAAATCACCCAATGTTAAATACTATAAATAAAAGAAAATAGCCACCTCTAGTTTTTTAACATATAATGGTTGCCATAATGAATATGCTTAATTGTATCTAAATTTAAAAATAATCTCACACCATAATTATGAGAGAAATAGCCAGTCCTGCTTTGTATATCTAATTATCGGATATATTTGTGGACTTATGGAGTATCACAGTGAAATAGAAATCACTAAAAAAATTTTATTATTTTAATAATATACATTTTAATTAATAATTCGATATATATATATATATTTCAATATGCGAAAAATAACGCTGAATTAGATGAAATATTTCTATGATTTTATTAATAAACAAAAAATCCCCTTCAAGTTTCGAATCCGTTTGTTGATACAAAGTTATACATTTATCATTATTTGACATCAGATATTTTTATTCATATTAATTTAATTTTAATTTTTATTGTTATTTCTCTTCTTTCTTTCATCCTTTCTTTTTCTTAATTTACATGAAATTGTTTTTCTTTTTTTTTTCTTATGAAAGTTGAGTGTGCCTTTAAGTCACACACTTTGTAAGATTTTGAAAGGTACCATATCTAACATTAAGGTTAATTGGAAAGTATTTTTTTTCTTTGCTCGACATGTATATATATATATATATATATATATATATTGCTATTAGTTTGTTCTAAAACTTAGTTTTTTTTTGTTTTTTTTTTCGGGGGTGGGGTAGTAATAATATCAAAGATAATGAAATAAAAAAGGTTTGTTGTGGTCCTCTTACCGTATTACTACATTATGATAAATTAAGGAGTAAGATAGAAGGTACTGTATTTGAACATTTTGAGTGTGCATTAATCATTATGATTTTTGAATCAATATGATTTTTGAATTAATTCTCCCGGTCGGTAGAGTGCTGAGCTCGTAACTGGTTGATTGGTTGGTTGAGTTTTACGTCGCACTTGTGCTGCGCAATGGGCAATGGTTTTGGACTTATCCTTAGAGGTGGTCGAGAGACATGCCATCACAATTTTGATCTTTCACGGAAGTAATGTCTCTCCCGCTTCGGTGAAATCTAGAGGTAAAATTTTGATGGGAACATGGAGGAGAATGCGGCCACGACAGATTTTACCTGCACTATCCACCATTACTGTATACGGTGCTCTTTGACCGGCTCGTATCTGAAAGATTGCAGGTCCAATATTTCAGCCGGCCAAAGACCGTCGCGCGTGGTTGTGATATGTGACTATGCACAATAACGATATAAGTCATGAATGGTATCTGGTGCATTCAAAATCTGTCGTGTCCGCAATGTCCTCCATGTTCCCATCCAAATTAAACATCTGGGCTTCACTGAAGCGGGGAAGCCATCTTCAGTGGACAATTAAAATTGTGATAGAATATCTCCGGACCATACTTATGGGTGCGTCCCAGACAGGCTCCAATTACCCATTGCGCAGTACTAGGGCTACGTTAAACCGAACCAAACAACCAGCCTTAGAAAGATTTTTATTTAACATACACTTCAGTGTAAGGGACAAATATTGTATTTACATTTATAAAAAACATTTACAGTAGCTATTAAATTCTTAATTTAATTTCAAAATTTTGTGAAAACTGCTGTCTAAACCACAGACCTGTTAGAAGAGTGGACGGAGCATTCCATTATTAAGGGAATATAAAAAAAGGTGCAAAGATGAAACCATGTGAATGTTGAAAAAGGTTACCTTTTTTGGCATTTATCGCGTTATTGGCAATTTTTTGTTTTGAATAGATAAATATACATTATTATTATTATTAAAAGATACAACAAGCAAAACTGGTGTAAAATATTACAGCTACTGAAATTTATTTTTACCTTGTTATTAACATCTAAAAAATTTCAAAAGTTTTTAAAACTTTGGTTTGTCTATACTCGTTTTAACTCTCATAAATAATTAAGGACATTTTTGAAATAATATAAGATATAATACAGTTAAACTAATTCAATTTAGAGAAATAAGTATAGCAATTATAAGCATTTTATAAAAATAATTACTTAAAAAGAACGAGATAATAAAATATCAAAAAGAATCTTACATGTGATATAAAATCTTTATTTTACATAACTTCTAGGGTTTTTAAAGTACATCTAATTACTATTTCTTGCTATAAAATTATTTTTAAATTCAAAACAATCTAACTTTTAAAGTTAAAAAAAAAAAAAAAAAAAAAACTTTCAAAGAAAAAGGGAAAATATCGTATGCTTACTAAAAAGAAGAGTTTAGAGCATGGCGAGTAAATTTAAACATTGGCCAGTTCGGCTTCCTGTATATCAACATTCACACGACCTTTCTATGAGTTATCTTTGCCACTAAAAAAGGTTGCCATTGTCCCGTCCACTCTTATAATAGGTCTATGGTATACACATTACTGTCTGTAATTTATTCGACTAATTTGAGGTAACTGTGTTGCTATCACTAAATTATATACGCGCTAAAATGTATGATAATTAATTATGCACCAAAAAACAAAATATAGTCTGGTATGACACCCACACGACTTTCTCTTAAACTCCATTGCAATATTATATAGATCAGAGGATAAGATTATTGCAGATTAGACGGTAAGATAGCATGTATTGTAAATAAACCTATGTTTAAAAAATTCAAAATACGTTTCAGAATTTTTATTCGAAAAATACTTATGGGGGAAGAAAGAAACCTTCCCTTTACACTGTATAAGATATATATATACAGGAGCTATATGGTGATATAAGTTAGCGATATAAGATATGCTAATTAATATTAGTTTAATTGGAAAATAAACTAAAAAATTATTATTTTTGCTCGACAAAAATTGCATTATTTACTTCATCAATAAAAGTTTTACGAGATTATATATATATACAAGGGGTGTTCAAATGAAAAGGTACGAAACGACACTGTGGGTATAAATGAAGACTTTATTCAAAGTATGCACCATAGGCCTGAGCACAACTATCCCATTGATTAACGAGCCGAAGGATTCCATGCTCCCAGAATTCCTGTGGCCGTGACGAGACCCAGTTCTTCACAGCGTCCTTGAGTTCGTCGTCCGAGTTGAAGCGCTGCCCTTTCAGATGTTTCTTCAGGGGACCAAACACATGGAAATCGCAGGACGACATGTCCGGGCTGTAGGGTGGATGGTCAAGCTGCTCCCACTTAAACTTGGCCAGTTCCGCGTGTGTCACCCTGGACACGTGTGGACGCGCGTTATCATGGAGCAGAACCACACCCTCCGTGAGCAGCCCAGGTCTTTTCTTCTTTATGGACCTGCGTAGGCTTCGGAGTGTCTCACAGTACACATCGGAGTTGATGGTTCTTCTGTGCTGAAGGAATTCAACAAGTAGTGGATCTTGGACATCGAAAAAGACGGTGAGCAGTACCTTGCCTGCTGACGCCACAGCTTTGAACTTTTTAGGGGGAGGGAACGACGCATGCTTCCACTCATGCTGTCCCGCTTTGTCTCTGGCTCGTAGTGATGGCACCAGCTCTCATCACCTGTGACGATCCGCTCCAAGAAAGCGGGGTCTTTATGATACCGAAACAGATTTTGAAGTGCTATCCCCATACGCAGTTCCTTTTGCTGGTCAGTGAGTTGCTTCGGAACCCAATGCGCGCACACCTTCCGATAATGCAACTTGTCGTGGACTATTGTCCACACTGTTCCAACGCTGACATCCACCTTCACCGCCAACATTCGTAATGTGACACGGCGATCACGTCTCACTAGGTCGTCCACCTTGTCAATGAGATCGGCCGTGATGACTGTGTTTGCCTGGCCTGGTCTCGGGTCATCAACCAAACTCTCACGGCCTGCACGAAAACGGGCACTCCATTTTCGCACTGACTTGTCGGACACACAGTCTTGCCCGTATACGGTCACCATCCGGTGATGAATAGCGGCCGGTTTAACACCTTCCGCTGTCAGAAATCGGATAACGCCTCGCTGCTCCTCAATCGTCGAATTTTGCAACATGAACGCCATCCTGTCTTCTCACGCACAACCGCGTCAATTGGACGGCGCTCTTTATCAGAGCCTCTGCTCTCTCCTGCGCATGCGGGTGCCCGCGCATGCTCCGATCCACAACGGAGACTCCAATCACATCCTTACATGTCTGGCTACGTTCCTCCCATAGTGACATAGGCAAATATGCTAACGATTACGTTGTTTCGACGTTTTGTACCTTTTCATTTGAACACCCCTTGTATATATATATATATATATACATTCACACATAATAATAATAATAATAATAATAATAATATGCATTTATCGGTACACAATTGCCGAATAAATTAAAAGATGGAAGTTCTACATTCCCTCCATACAGGATCAACACTTTCATCACATTTCTCCAAACCACACTTAAGGTTTATTTTCAGGTTTCAATATCTCTCCAGTAGCCAATATCGTAAATGTACAGTGGCCATAATCCACTCAAACTCTGCCTGTAAAAAGTCGATATGTTACACATACAAGGAACAAAAAATGCTTTTAAAAGTAATACGAACCTGTTATATTTAACCATTTTCTTAAAGAGTTAATTTTATATGACTTTAAGATTAGTGAAATATATTTTCCCTCTTACAATATGTGTATATATGTATCCAATATATATGTTATAATAGTAAGACATTTCATGAAAATGTTGCACTATTGCACTTTATATAAGAAGAAATAACATTTGAAGGAAATTAATCTACAAAAACTTCAACCATTATTTGCTATTGTACAAATCTCAAACATTTAAAAAAGATAATAAGAAGATGACTGTTTATAAAGTTTTAAGATTCTCATTCTTCTTTCAAATCCTATCCATTTTGTGCTTTTTAGTAAAATTAATATATACATATATATTCGGAAATTTCAAGAAATGAAAAAGCCATGCTATATTGTTGCATGCAGTGAAATGTTAAAACTATAATAAAATAATAAAAAGGAAAAATAATTTAATTTTCTAAAATGAGGCAAATAAATAAGAACAATAAGAAAAATAATATTTGAACAAATATTTATATATATTGAAATTGATGAGGTATGTTATTCAAAGTTCGTTTCGCTTCCATTAACTCTATAAGGTAATTTTAGTGCATGATTTGTTTTACACTTTTAAAAACATTGAATTTTAATATAATGTTGAAAAAAATCTAGCAGATAAATGTTATTTTCGCAACCTACACCATACCTTTAACTTATTTTGTGCAATATGTACAAATCTTAATATTATTCATTTCACGTTATTTTTATGGATTATAAGATATTTTATAATTTCGTAAAATATAGCTTTCAGAAAATTACATTAAATAACCTTTCACGCTTTTAAATAGTTTTTTTTTTTTTTTTTTTTTTTTTAATTAATAATATTCATAAGATGATTTTTTTTTTTTTTTTTTTAGAAATGGGTTTCCTTTTTCCATTCGGTTTTACCTTGTTGGTTCTTTTTCCTTTCCGTTAATACCTTTCATAAAAATAAGAATTTTAATTGTTATTCTTCATTAATTGTTTAAACAGAATTATCTTAAAAGCTAATTAAACACTCGACTGCAAGTTTAATTTTTATAATGTGATATCTAATCTTCATCATGTTTACCTACGTTATTAATTACTTTTTGTGTAAATTTCAGATTTTCCTTTAAGTTTTATTTTTTATTTATTTTTCTTTTTCTTTATTTTTTATTACTTCCTACTTAAACTAGTTTCTTAATATATATTTAAGCTTCTTTTATTGTTAGCTCAAAAATTATACATTAAAATAATCTTTAAACATAATTCTATGACATTCAGCCTGTGCAATATATATTTTTTTATTATTTATGTATTTTATTTTTTTTTATGTTTTATGTTTTATTTTTTAGGATAGTAAAATATAACATAGCAGAAAATATAATAATACCATTTAATAATAAATAATATCCAATACTAAAATGTCCATGCAATTTTTTGACGCCCGTTGATAAATCGAATATGTGGCTGAACTGTTAGATTTTTACAGAAAAAACACCGCTATTTAAAAATGGGAGAGTAGAGTTTCGATAGTTTTAATAAATTTAATTATTTTTTATTAACTTATTTAAATTTTTTTCATTTATCTATATAATTATTTATAGCTACTATTACAAGTACATGGTGGTAATTTTTAAAATAAAAATATTACTGTAATTATTTTTATTTTTGTCATATATAGTGAATAAATATATATATAATCTAATATGTATAATTTAAAATTTCACTGTACAAATTAAACAATTTTAAATTATTAACTCTTACATTATGATATATTCTATTACAACTATCTTTATGTATTTGACATTACATTTTTTTTCTTTTTCCTTAAAAAAATGCATATTTTTACTTAAAGTAGTTCAGATTCTATTTTCCATTTGTAGAAGGTTTTCTGCAAAGCATTGTAACAGATGAAAAAGATGTACTACCTGAAAAGGAAAAAAAAAATATATTAATAAAAATTTTAATAAAAGTTTCCTCTTGGAATAAATCCATTAAAACTGCATGCAGTTACTGCACGCAGGAAAGTATCTGCAGAAAAGCAAAAGCTGACGCAAATTAAAACTGCACTGTAAAAGAAGTTTTCTTTCACTTTCGATATAGAAGAGAATGAGAATGATTTTACTTATGAGAATTTTGTTCGTCTACAGGCCATTCAAGAGAATTCAAACACATTACGTCTATTGCGAAGTTTCTGCTGAGCACACTGTAATAACTCTAAGATTTCATCTCTAAGTTTCAAGACAAATTAATATAAGCATATTTTTAAAACATATGTAGGCACCATAATTGAAAAGGTGGTTGAGGTGATCTGCCGCCAGCCGTTATCCAGCCGTTAAATTAGTTTATAAATGTGAAGCGTGATAATTGATTTTTTTTTTACAACCAAGAGAGTTCATTAAAACAGACATTTGCCTTTAAAAGGAAACAAACATTTCTAAATTAAATATGTATACTTTTAGAAAAAGTTGCTTATTGGACGTTTTATTAATTGTTTGCTTTGCTATTGACTTTAAGTAACCTGTTTCATCATACTTTTCAGAAACGGCTTAATTCGTAGGAAATAAAAAAGGAATGAAGGACATGATGTGGAAATGAAAATTATTCAGGCCACCTGCTCGATTAAATTTTTCACAGGGAAACGTGGAAACATACTGCAAAACGAGATTCCTCAGAAATCACATTTAGCCATTAAAAATAAAATACCAAACAAAACCACATGAATAAGCTAAACTTTTGCACAAAAGTTCTAGTACGTTGAATCAAACCAAAATGTGCTTGGAAAATCAAAAGTTGAAGCTCGTAAAAAAATTAAATCTTCGACCATATTTAATCTCTCCGGTTTTCACTTATTCGGACGTAAAAAAAAAAAAAAAAAAAAAATGGCGGAGAAAATCTCCTTGAATCAGAAGGCTTTCTAACCTATCATCTTACAAAAACTATTCAAGCATCTTGGCAAACAGCTGTACTATGAAGTGATGTTTAAATTAGTGTCATGACGCGATCATATCTCAGCGCTTACAGAGATCATGTCGAGAAACAAAACAAAATATTGTAAATTTTACGAAATTTATTATTATTATTATTATTATTTTTTAATTGTTATTATAATTTATGTCTTGTACCTTTATTATCCAATCATCTTCGCAATTCATACTTGCCTTTTTCATTTTTCACCCACTAAAATATTAGGCCCACCAGCGGCCGAGCGGTTCTGCGCTCAAAGCTGGTAGATGGGAGGTGCCGGGTTCGATCCCAGGTCGCGCTCATCGACCTAGCCGTTCGGAGTTTTCCATGGTTTCCTCCGAAACTCGCGTAAATACGGGCTAGGACCCCTTAGAAAGACCCCCATGGAGGGCATTCCCCCTATAGGCCTTGGACACGTACGGAGTCAATCGGCCTTAAACCCAACAACCAACCAACCAACCAACCCACTAAAATATTTAAATTTATTTCGTTTTATTGTAAGATTTAATTTTAATTTTATATACTTATACATCTATACACCCTCTCCCCCCCCCCACAAAAAAAAAAAAATAATAATAATAAAATAAAAATAAAAATAAATAAATAAATAAATAAAATAAAAATAAAAATAAAAAATAAAATAAAATAAAATAAATAAAAACAATTTTTCCGATCCAAAACTTTTCTCAAAAAGAATATATATATATATATACTGTTATGATGAATTATAACTGTTTGTTCATTTTTAATATTTCATAATTAAAATTTCTATTCTGTAAAAAAAAAAAAAAAAAAAAAGATAGGTTTTCTTAACTATATTTGTATTAGTTTCAAAGCGCTTTGTAATCGCATGTATTGCACGTTAGGAAGATAATCATTTCTGAAAAGTATTTTTGGTCAAGAGTTCCTTTGTATATATCCTCTTGAGATTTTTAAGCAAACTAAAGGGAGGCTTTGACCCAGGCATTTTTTCTTTCACAAAAGGTGTTTCTCTCTCTCTCTCTTTTTTTCATTCCTTACTGCCCGTGAGAAGAACATCTGCGTTGCTCGTTTCTAAGTGTGAGGAATGTTTCTTTCTTCCGTATCTGAAGGTCAGCGTGGGGGTGTGGCTTCCTCGATGGGAAAACAGCTGTATCCCTCAGCTGTTTTGTACTCGGTTACAGCGAAGATGTGAAATCGAGAAGTTCCCTTGGAGATCAAAATATTTGGTTACCTGGGGGGGGGGGTGAAATTGAGGTCTTGCAAGGTTTGCTGACAGTATGGGCGTGTGTATTTTGTTGGAGAAATATTTTTATATGAGGGCGTATTAATTTTTAGTGGGAGTGACCAAGGGGGATAGTTTGGGGTAGTTATAGCGAATGAGACTCTCCTTTTTTTAGCTGAGGGGAATGGCAACGAATCAGAGGTTGGTTTTTGTTCAGAGGATTGCGTAGTTTGTATCGTATTGCTTTTCGAGAGGTAGTAAGAATTTTTTTTTTGTTCTGTGTTTTGTTTTAAGGGAGAGGGGCTTTGCCCTTCTCCCAGAAACGACTTGAGAATTTTAGCAGATGTTACCTGGCGTCTCGCTGTGCTTTTTTTTGTGAGTCTTCTTCTCTGGGGTTGCTCGTGTGATGTTGTACCTCTCTTCGAAAGCTGACCGGTATCCCCCATTATCGTTCCTGTGGCCTGAGGTGTTGTGAGCTAAGTCGTATTCGAATGATGAAAAATCACGATACGCTGCATCCTCCAGTGAGTGCTCGTCGAGATGAATTGACTTAGTACAGGAGGTTCTTCGCTATATTTTCTTTAATGCTGATAATCGAGATGCTGAAAAACCTAGATAAAAAGGTTGAAAAGGTAATGCTGGCCGCAATGCCTTTAGCAGATAGCTACCTCTGATTTTGGCTTTTCTTCTTAGGAAGTGATTTCTACTGGTAATTGGAAATGATGGGACTCCTCCTGGCAGCCTCTTAAGTAGTTTTTGCTCAATTTTTTTACTTTGCTCCTTTTTCTTCATAACATTTTATGTATATGTTAAAATAGTAACATTAATATACTTTAGCTATGCTCTGTGGTAATCGATAGTAAAAATCTTGACTTATGTTATTAGAAGAAACAAAAATATTGTCACTTCCTTTTCCTAGTTACCGTTTGGTGACTGTAAGAAGTAGTTATATCTTGTAAAGAAAAGAAAAATATTTAGATGTTAAGCAAAGAAAATAATTCTGTATTTTATATGTGATCTGTTTTTAGTTAATGACTAAAAATTTATGATGTGTATAATAAGTTGAGAAAATCAAAATTCTACTTTAAAAATAAACCTTTTTCAGTTTTAAAAATTAATTTTATTTGTATGTGTTATTTAAATACACCTGTCTTTTTACTGTGTGATTTAAAATCAATTTTACCTATATGAGGGAATTTGATTCGAATCATTTAAGTTTTAATTTTTGGCTTGGAAAACTAAAAGAAATGAAGGGAAAATTCCGCTTATGTGAAAGTTTTTTTTTCACCTCGAAAATTGGGTTACTAATTTTATAGTACTCATTAGAGCTTAACAAACAAAAAAAAAGTGATTAAAGTTTTGGAGTTAATTAATCTGCAGAATGTTATTTCATATGTTTTATTTTTATTTCCTTTTGTGTGTGGTGAATATACTTACTGTATAATCTGGAATTCTATTGTTTTAAGATAAAAAAATTAAAAGTCAAGTCTATTTCCTTAGTGAATTACTTGGAAAGATAAAGTTAGGTTTTTTAGGCAAGGAATGAATCGTTTGTCCTGTGATGAAATTCCAGATTATACAATGTTGTTGCTTAATTAACTATTAATTTTAGAGGTAATATTTTGTAACATAAAAATTTAAATCTGTTTTTAATTTCTTTTGGGTCTTGTGTTGTTCTGTATATTCACCAACTGTTTTTTTTTTTTTTTTTTTTTTTTTTATTTGAGGGATGTTGTAATTAGTTCTGGAATTTTTCATGTAACTGTGTTTAAATGCTAAGTAAATTACTACTGGTTATCTAATGAGTACTGGTAAACGTTTTGTACTAGAGAAAATTAAAGCCACTATACGGTCCTTAAATTTTTAAAAGATGGTAGTTCAAAATAGAATTTACTTCAAGAGTTAACAAATGTTAAATGTTTGTAATGAAAAAAGAAATCATAACAATGGTGCCTCTGGGAAAATGTAAGGGAATTTTTTTCGGTTTCTTTTAGTTGGGGTGCCTTTAAAAATTTTGTTTAAGTCATTTTTTTTAATTAGCTCTCTTATTTGTGGTATATCTGATTATTTGTATTCTTATATGTGTTTTTTTTTTTTTTTTTTTTTTTTTTTTTTCAATTTCTATGTGTCATGCTGTCCCTGGGGAGAGAAATGTTTTCAAAATCTATAACTAAGTTACCCTAGAGTCTAATGTTGATGCAAATTCTTTGTGGGAAGGTCTGCTTTATGAAGTCAGCGGTGGTGAGTTACCACTTTTTGCACCAGCAATAATCAGTAAAATTTCTTCTTCTTTTTTGAATATAACTGTCTCATATGCTTTCAAAATTTTTTTTGATTTTACAACTTGCATGTATGTAATTAGATTTTAAGGAGGAATTTTGTATTTAAGTAGATGCTATTAATTTTCTCTGTAAAAAAACATTTTCAGGTTGTTTGATACTTTGAAAATAGAGTATGAGTAAGGTATGTGGAAAATTTTCAAATTTTGTGCAAAAAAATTGGCACTGAAGTAAGATAAAAATCCCTCCTTTTAATTTTTTTTTTTTTTTTTTTGGTTTTGTTTGACAATTGTGATATATGCATATAGTATTTTGGTATTTGTCTACACATATACACACACATATTTCTTTTGTGACCTTTAAAATTTCTGTGATGAAAATTGTGTACATCTGATACTTAGTTAAAATCAATAATTGAAAAAATTGATATATATATACATTATTTTTCACCTTTTTGATATATACACATTATTTTCACCTTTTTGATATATGTACTTTATTTTCACCTTATGAATTACATTTTACCAAATTAGTTGATTTCTATAATCTATGAGTGGTAATTTCAAAACAAATTGTAGGTGAGGTTTCTTCCTCTTTTTTGGAAATTAGGGATCTTTCTTTTCAGAAAAAGAAAATTAAAAAATTTTTTTTGGAAAATTTGTGTGAAATTTGAATTTTTTTTGTGTGAGACAACAAATTAAACGAAAAAAAAAAAAAAGAGGGAAAGGAGTTATGATTAAAATTTTTGTCTCCTTTGGTAGAAGTTAATTTCTCTCAGGCTGTTTTAGAGTTAAATTGAAGGTGGTTTTTTAGTGTAAATCTTATTTTGCAATTTTTTGTCAGTATTTTGAAATTGCCGCTATATATATATATATACACATATACATATTCTTATTAATTTATATACAAATAATGTTGTTTACACATTTTACAACTAAGTAGTCTGTATTTAACACAAAATTTATGAAAGAAAAGAAAAAATTGTTTTTCAAGTTTCAAAGGATCTTACATAGTAAAATTTTTTTGTTATTGTGCAATCTTCATAGGCTAGGCAAACTTGTGTGAAAAATACAGTTATTAGGACTTTTTTTTTACAAACCTAAGCTACAGTTAAATATTACAGACATTTAATGACAGCTAACAATTGTGTTTTTGTAAATTTTATGGTATTAGTTTTTGTGTTTGTAAGAAGCTTCCATCCCTGTTCATATTTTTTTGTTTGTCCGTGTGTCAAAAAAATGGTTGTAGAGGAAAATGCAGATCAAAGTGGGGCAGGTGGGCTGACTAACACAAATGGTCCAAAAAGTTTGGTCGGTGCAATTATTGCACAGGACCCCGAGGTAGTGACGTCCCAGAGAAGGGGAATTCTCTTAGATAAATTGTCGTTTATACCAATTTTCACGGGAGGTGACCCTAATTTTAGTGTAAATGACTTTTTGGCAAAAGTTAAGGAGATTGCCAATTTTTTGCTTTGGAAGCCGGAAGACTATGTCTTCGCCGCATCTCAGAGATTGGCTGGTTCAGCCATGCGGGTGTTTAAGACACACCAGGACAAAATCAAAACTTTTGCTGAATTCGAAAAATTTTTGAAGGACAGGTTCGGTGAGAAAAAGGATATTGGTGAAATTTTCAAGTCTTTTTGGAATGTCATGCAGGATGACAAAACGCCGGTCGCCGATTTTATCGCGAGTGCGCGGTGTAAAGCGCGTCAAATTGTCAAGGCTCAAAAAATTCCTGAGACGAGTTGGACTGATACCGAAAATGAGTGGCTAATGGCTATGCTGATGAATAATTTGAGACCTGAAATTAGGCGCGGAGTTGTTGCCAGGGCGCCATTAACCATCGAGGAACTTGAGGCGGTCGCATTGGCGGAGGAAAAGGCATTTAAGGCGGTGCAGACTCAGCATTCCCCCCAAGAATTTGAGCTGGCTTGTGCAGCTCAGTCCTGTGCGCAGCAAACTGCGTCGGAGGCACAAGCGCAGCAGCTAAGCAGCCTCACAAGCATTATCGCTGATCTCACCGACCAAATTTCGAAACTTAGCACTAAAGTGCAAAACTTAGAGTCAAAAAATCAGTCCAGGCCTTCGCAAGAAAATATATGACACCAACCCAGCGAAGTAAAAGCGATGTGACCTGTTACAATTGCGGCTACAAAGGGCATTATAGCAGGGAGTGCCAACTTCCCAGGCGTCCGCGAAATACCAGAGAGGATAGGAGGCCAAGTGGTAGGGGTGGATACAGTGGTAGAGTGCAGGAAAATATGGGGCAGCAAAATGGCAGTAATGGGTATTTAAACTAATAGGGGTCTCGCCGAGCAGGGCAGAGGTGAGAGACCCTCTTGATGAAAATTTACTGCCCAATACTAAGGAAGTGTCTAAAGGGGTTCAGGGAAAACTTCCTATAATTGAATTTAACTTTAACCAGCATAACTACTTCGCTTTGGTCGACTCGGGTTCATCTTGTAATTTGATCTCAGAACATACTTTAGAGGTTATTAGTGTAAATAAACAACCATGTTCTGTTGGATTGAGATCCTTGTTAGGTGGCGAGGTAGCCTTGAGGAACAAGTGCAATATTAAATTTAATTTGGGTGAAAAAGCATTCGAGGATTCTTTCATTATTCGTGACGGCGCTTTGTCGCCAAATATTCAAATCATCTTGGGTGTCCCATGGCTCATCAAAAATGGTATTAAAATTGATTTTAAAAGTAAAATATTGGGAAATGGGGAATTTGAAGTAAATTTTATGGCAAATCAGTTGGAATCTGTAAATTTTTGTGAAACTCTATTTAAACCGGTAAATATTTATGCTAAAAGCAAGTATGTTGTACCGGCTAGGTATGAAATGTTTGTAAATGTAAAATCTCAGGGTATTTATAATTTTTCTTCAGATTTAGTGTTTTTGTATCCAAGCAGGTTGATAGTAGATGCTGCTTTAATTGGAAATGCGGTTTGCCCAAATAATATGAATGAGTTAGTGGTTAAAATAATTAATGTTAGTGACTCCCCTGTACATATCAACAAAAATACGCATGTAGGCTTTATGGAACCAATTTTCGAGAGTCTAGAGGAGACCTCTCATTGTGCGGAAATTACCGAAGTTGGGGATGTTGACCAAATTAACTTAGAATGAAGCACAAAATTTAATCTTGAACATTTGGATGAAAATTTAAAAGCGCGAGTTAAAACCTTTTTAGACAAAAATAGAGATGTTTTTGCAGCGTCGGTGCTTGATCTTCCCGGATGCGATACGGTGATGCACAACATCAGAGTAGCTGATAATGTGCCGGTTAAGTGTAGTCCGTATCGTGTACCATACAACCTTCGTGCTGAAATGGATCAGCAAATCAATACCTTAATGAAGGCAAATATTTTGGTCCCGTCAAATTCTAATTATGCATCCCCCGTTATTTTGGTAAAGAAAGCTGACGGCTCTTTTCGGCTCGCGTGCGATTTTCGCCGCCTCAACAAAAAAATCTTAAGTGACAACTATCCGTTGCCAAATATAAGTGAAACTATAGACTCACTGGCTGGCGCCAAGTATTTTACAACATTAGATTTAACAAGCGGGTCCTTTCAGCAGAAAATCCCGGAGGAGCAGCAGCATTTAACAGCCATCGTCACTCACGACAAATTACTTCAGTGGACCAGGAGCCCTTTTGGATTAAAATCTTCTCCTGCGGCATTTCAACGCTTGATGAATGTCGTTTTGAGTGACTTAAAAAGTTTCAATATACTTATATATATTGACGATATCTGTGTAGCTTCCTCCGATGTAGAGTCCCACTTGCACAAATTAAATTTAGTTTTTAATCGTCTCAGAGAAAATAATCTAAAATTAAAGCCATCAAAATGTAATTTTTTTCAATCAGAGATAACATTTTTAGGTTTCCGAGTCTCAGACGGAAAAATTTCCCCGGCAAAGAAAAATGTCGAGGTTATTGACAAATTTAAGCCACCTACAAATCGTAAACAAGTGAGGTCTTTTCTGGGCTCAATTGGCTTCTATAGGCGTCACATCAGTGACTATTCGAAAAGGACCATTAACCTTACCAACTTGACTAAAGAAAAAAATAAATTTGTCTGGAATGAGGAGGCTGAGGCAGAGTTTAGAGACCTTAAGGAAGCACTTGCTGAGATTCCTTCCCTTCATTTGCCCGACATGTCAAAGGAGTTTATTATTTATACAGATAGTTCTGCGGTTGCAATGGGGTCTGTTTTGTGCCAGGAGGATGAAACTGGTTTTCCACACCCTGTAGCTTTTGCTAGCCGAAAACTTAATGAGGTTGAGAGTAGGTACTCAGCTACTGAAAGGGAGTTGTTGGCGGTAGTTTGGGCAGTACAATACTTCAAGTGCTATGTTTTCCACCGAAAGTTTATTGTGTATACAGACCATGCCGCACTTACGCATGCTCTAAAGTTAAGGGATCCCACGTCTAGGATTGCCAGATGGTTGTGCGCACTCAGTGAATTTAACTTTGAGCCGAGATACATAAAGGGAAAATGCAATTCAGTGGCGGATTTTTTGTCTAGGTATGTTGACCACACTTTGGAATTTAGCAGGAATGAGGATGTTGCTGAGTGTAATTTTGTCGAGAATTCTGGGCAGGAGATACATATTTTGAACAACAGTTCATTGTTGAGTGAAATTCAGTTAGCTCAGGAAAAAGATCATTTTTGTAAATATGTTAGCGCTCGTCTTTGTAAAGATTTAACTGTTAAACCTGTTACATATAAATTTTTTGTTAAAAATGAAATTATAATGTGTCAAAAATTGTCGCCAAAATCAAAACCTGAAGCTGGTGAAAAAATTGTTCTGCCGAAGGCTTTGGTTCCTAAAATTTTCAGTTTGACGCATGATTCTGCCCTTGCATGCCATGCCCGTTTTTATAAAATTTTCAATCGTATCCGTGCAAACTAATTTTGGCAAGGCATGTATACAAATATTAAAAGACTTTTGGCCTCTTGCCAGTCTTGTTTGGAGTTCAGAGCTCATAAACCCCAACGGTTAGCCGAACTCCAAAGGTTAGAAATCCCCGACGCCCCTTTTTCGACCATAAACTCAGATATTTGTGGGCCTTATCCCACTACTGAGAGGGGAAATAAATTTGTAATTGTGTACATCGATAGTTTCTCTAAATGGCCTGAAGCATTCGCAATCCCTAACATAACTTCTGATACCATCGCCGATACTTTGGCTGAATTTATTTGTAGGCACGGTACTCCAGCTAAATTTGTCACTGACAAAGGTAAAAATTATATGAGTCAAGCCATCGCTCAGGTCTATAAACAGTTAGGTTTAACTCATGTACACACGTCCAGTTTCCACCCAGCTTCAAATTCGCAGGTCGAGCGGTAACACTCAACAATGAACCGTGCCCTTGCTCACCTTGTAAAGGATCACCATGACGATTTGGATATAAAGTTAAAGTTTGCTTTATTAGCTTTGAGGTCGAGCATTCATTCCACAATTGATGAGTCTCTTTTCTTTGTAACTTATGGTCGTGATATTAGGTTGCCTTACAACACTCTGATAGAAAATAATGTTATAAATTATAATGACCAGCCATCTTATTGCGAGAATTTGATCCCTACTCTAAGACAGGTGTATGCACGAACTCGAAATTTGTTAGAACAGGCAGCTACTAAACAGGAAAAATCGCGCAGTAAAATAGCCTGTGATAAGAAACTTAAAGTTGGTGACCTGGTAATGCTATTTACCAACTATAAAACCTGGTCTGTGCAAAAAGTTTGTTAAATACAATAGTGGTCCTTTCCGTGTTCTTAGAAAATTAAGCTCAGTTAATTTTGAGATACAACTCAGTTACTTAAAAAATGTTCAGATAGTTCATCTCGATAGACTGTCAAAAATCGTAAACAAACCAGTTTTCCCTGTTTTAGAGAGTTTGGATCAAATTGCTGCAAATCCCAGTAATAATCAGAATCACAGCAAGTCAATTTAGGTCAACCTGAGGTTGGTATGGATAATTTACTGGAAAGTAATCAGTTTCAGGGTAGAAATTATGGTGGGTTTGGTTCAGCAAATTTTTATAACGTTTTTTTACCCACAGATCAGGTGCAGGGTAGTGAAATTTTTGTTCAGGATAGTCAACCGGTTCCTTTTTCTTTTGATACTAACTTAGTAAGCCCCGAGGTCTCTCACCCTGTGCCCTGTCCTGCTCACACTGATCAAAGTGTATCTCCGACAATAAGCGAAGCCGAGCGCGAGAATTTTAATATTGAGGAAACTACTCCAAAAAGTCTTAGGACAACAAAAAATGAACTGAGTGTAGAAACGGTTTCCAGGCCAACACATGATTACAATCTTCGCCCACGTAATAACCTTCGATTTTGAGATACATTTTGGGGTCAAAATTTGTAAATAGTAATAATTTTTTTTTCTCTTTTATTCTAGTTGTTCGCATGTATATGTTTAGTTTTGTATTCTTTTTGTTGCAGCACCGTGTAATTGTTAGCATTCGTATCAGTATTTTTTTTGTAAATATTTATTAGTAATGCACATATGTATATATATTTGCCGGCATTGTACTGTGTTATCATTTTAGTGTCAGAAATTTTTCTTTTATGCGCATGCGTAGTACCTTAAGGCTTAATGGAATTTTTTTTTTTGTTCGGGATATCAATATTGTAAGGGGATTTGTCTCAGTCAGAATGTGGTAGGCTAGAAATTCTTTAAAATAAATTTGGGGTGGCAGGTCATGTTTACAATAAAATTGCAGTTAGATTTTTTTTTGCTTTATCTCTCCGATACCTTGTCCTTCAGAAAAACTGGTGGGGGTTTTCATGTAAATAATTTAAGTTAGGAGAATAATGTTGCTGTGTTTGTGCCTGTCTCTCTGTGATCTGTGTTTTCTGGCTTGCCTACAAAATGTGATATAATTTTTGTTTATGTGTGAAAAATATGCTTTTATGTGTGAACATACCTCTGTTTTTTAGTATAAAGTGTATTTTTATTTCTGTTTATTCTGCATTTGAGACAGTGTATATTCTCTTTCATGATTATTGATGTTTCTTCGCAGTGATAAGTACAAATTTACGAAATTTTTGTTTAGAAAAATTAGAACTCTCGAAGAAATTTAAAAAACAAAATTTCGCTCTAATCTCTTTTTTATATCACAGTCCTTAATGATTGATGCTTGTAGAGAAAATTGTCTCTTCTCCGTCGATAGGCGCGAATCTTGTAATATTGTTTTCTCTCTCCCTAAAGGTTTAGTTCTGGTGTATATGGCTCTCATGGGTCGTATAAATTTTTATGTATAAAGATGAAGAAAAAAAAAAGAAGCCTTGTACTTGTTAAAAAAGTTTTCAAATGCTGTGTTGTAAAAATTTATCATGTAATGGTTTTGTTTATTTGTATGTATATTTTCTGTATTTATGTATATATATTGTTTTTCTAAAATTGCATTTGGGTTGCCAGGAGTGTTCATGTTGTCCCTGTTTTGGTAGTGGTTTATTAAGAGAAAAAAAAATGTCTAATCATTGCCCACCCCTGTCGTTAAGTTAGTTGGTCCAGGGGAGTTGTGTCAATTCTGTCTGATAGTTAAATGCTGTATAGATGACAAATGTTAAGGGTGCATGTCAAGGCTGGTTTGGTAGAATCTAGTTGTGGTCCGACTGGTGCGGTATTGTGAATGCCTTCGTGGTTAAAAGTTTTTGTGCCGTGCTATGTCATCTGTGAATTGCTAGATTTTTTTTTTTTTTTTAGTTTAAAAGTGTCGGTTAGGCTGGTGCACGTTTCCTTATGCTCTGCCATGTGGTTTTGGTTCAGGTTGGAGTTGGAAGTTGTGCCTGTGTGGGTGTGTGAGTTTACGGAGGTCTTGAGGCTGTGTTAATACTTTTCAGGGAGCGTTTCTGGGTTCAGGCAATAGCTATTTTCTGGTTTATAATAAAAATATCTTAGAGATTGGCAAGTTTGATTTGCAGATATGACGTCTGTTTGCGGATCGAGGAAGGTTTGGGGCCTTAGCTGTTTTCTGTCTTAGGGTCGATGTTTGACTTTTTGATGGTTGGTCGTCACTTTGCCTTTGGATTTTTAGCGGCTTTTCAAAAAAAAATTTTTGCAAATTTTTTTTTCATTGGGGTAACGGGGTGTTGTTATGATGAATTATAACTGTTTGTTCATTTTTAATATTTCATAATTAAAATTTCTATTCTGTAAAAGAAAAAAAAAAGAAAAGATAGGTTTTCTTAACTATCTTTGTTTTAGTTTCAAAACGCTTTGTAATCGCATGTATTGCACGTTAGGAAGATAATCATTTCTGAAAAGTATTTCTGGTCAAGAGTTCCTTTGTATATATTCTCTTGAGATTTTTAAGCAAACTAAAGGGAGGCTTTGACCCATGCATTTTTTCTTTCACAAAAGGTATTTCTCTCTCTCTTTTTTTTCATTCCTTGCTGCCCGTGAGAAGAACATCTGCGTTGCTCGTTTCTAAGTGTGAGGAATGTTTCTTTCTTCCGTATCTGAGAAATATTTTTATATGAGGGCGTATTAATTTTTAGTGGGAGTGACCAAGGGGGATAGTTTGGGGTAGTTATAGCGAATGAGACTCTCCTTTTTTTAGCTGAGGGGAATGGCAACGAATCAGAGGTTGGTTTTTGTTCAGAGGATTGCGTAGTTTGTATCGTATTGCTTTTCGAGAGGTAGTAAGAATTTTTTTTTTGTTCTGTGTTTTGTTTTAAGGGAGAGGGGCTTTGCCCTTCTCCCAGAAACGACTTGAGAATTTTAGCAGATGTTACCTGGCGTCTCGCTGTGCTTTTTTTTGTGAGTCTTCTTCTCTGGGGTTGCTCGTGTGATGTTGTACCTCTCTTCGAAAGCTGACCGGTATCCCCCATTATCGTTCCTGTGGCCTGAGGTGTTGTGAGCTAAGTCGTATTCGAATGATGAAAAATCACGATACGCTGCATCCTCCAGTGAGTGCTCGTCGAGATGTTTGAATTGACTTAGTACAGGAGGTTCTTCGCTATATTTTCTTTAATGCTGATAATCGAGATGCTGAAAACCTAAATAAAAAGGTTGAAAAGGTAATGCTGGCCGCAATGCCTTTAGCAGATAGCTACCTCTGATTTTGGCTTTTCTTCTTAGGAAGTGATTTCTACTGGTAATTGGAAATGATGGGACTCCTCCTGGCAGCCTCTTAAGTAGATTTTGCTCAATTTTTTTACTTTGCTCCTTTTTCTTCATAACATTTTATGTATATGTTAAAATAGTAACATTAATATACTTTAGCTATGCTCTGTGGTAATCGATAGTAAAAATCTTGACTTATGTTATTAGAAGAAACAAAAATACTGTCACTTCCTTTCCCTAGTTACCGTTTGGTGATTGTAAGAAGTAGTTATATCTTGTAAAGAAAAGAAAAATATTTAGATGTTAAGCAAAGAAAATAATTCTGTATTTTATATGTGATCTGTTTTTAGTTAATGACTAAAAATTTATGATGTGTATAATAAGTTGAGAAAATCAAAATTCTACTTTAAAAATAAACCTTTTTCAGTTTTAAAAATTTATTTTATTTGTATGTTTTATTTAAATACACCTGTCTTTTTACTGTGTGATTTAAAATCAATTTTACCTATATGAGGGAATTTGATTCGAATCATTTAAGATTAAATTTTTGGCTTGGAAAACTAAAAGAAATGAAGGGAAAATTCCGCTTATGTGAAAGTTTTTTTTCACCTCGAAAATTGGGTTATTAATTTTATAATACTCATTAGAGCTTAACAAACAAAAAAAAAATGATTAAAGTTTTGGCGTTAATTAATCTGCAGAATGTTATTTCATATGTTTTATTTTTATTTCCTTTTGTGTGTGGTGAATATACTTACTGTATAATCTGGAATACTATTGTTTTAAGATAAAAAATCTAAAAGTCAAGTCTATTTCCTTAGTGAATTACTTGGAAAGATAAAGTTAGGTTTTTTAGGCAAGGAATGAATCGTTTGTCCTGTGATGAAATTCCAGATTATACAATGTTGTTGCTTAATTAACTATTAATTTTAGAGGTAATATTTTGTAACATAAAAAGTTTAAATCTGTATTTAATTTCTTTTGGGTTAGGATTTGGGTCTTGTGTTGTTCTGTATATTCACCAACCGTTTATTTTTTTTTTATTTGAGGGAGGTTGTAATTAGTTCTGGAATTTTTCATGTAACTGTGTTTAAAAGCTAAGTAAATTACTACTGGTTATCTAATGAGTACTGGTAAACGTTTTGTACTAGAGAAAATTAAAGCCACTATACGGTCCTTAAATTTTTAAAAGATGGTAGTTCAAAATAGAATTTACTTCAAGAGTTAACAAATGTTAAATGTTTGTAATGAAAAAAGAAATCATAATAATACAATTAACTCAATACGCAAATCTTTTTTTTCTTTTTTTAAACCCTAAACACTTATTAAAAAAATATCAGTGCCCTGAGATAATGTTAACCCGTGTCAAATCGACGAAAAATTCTTTATATCATTTGTTTCAACGCGTTGTGTGAAACTAATACAGAACTATTTTTGTTTAGTTTCAGAAAAACTAGCCAAAATGTATTTGAATAATGATTTTATAAGTAATTTACACTAAGCAAAGTACTTATATAGGTTATATACATTTCAAAGTTTTTTTTTTTTTTTTTTTTTTTTTTTTTTCATCGGTTTATTTTTCTCTATTTTCATATACACAACGCAATAAATATTGCCTTTGTTTTTCCTTTATTATAAAACTATGGAAGCCGTGAATGAATTTTACAGCTCTTTCTCCTTTATATTTCATTCATTCAATCCAGGATTAAGTATGTTTGGCTTCCAAATTTGTTCCGTTTGTTTCTCTTAAAGATGGATGCTCTTGGAGAAAACTATCGTTAATTCTGAGTATAAATTTGTACTCTTGATCGACATAAAGTCATCAAAATTCTTTCCTGAAATTGAAAAAAAAAAGGCAATAGTAATCTTATAAATTGTGAGAATATATTAATTCCTTCTAATGTTACAAGATACTACCATACAATGAACTGATAAGTTCTTTGTTTGATGGAAATTATCTTTTATCGAAAATCTGAAAATTTTCTTTGTTCATATTCTTCATTATATAAAAAAATATAATAAAACCGTATAGTATAAATTTTAGGCAATATTAACTATTATATTCCATTTTGCTTCGAATAACTCTTTTTTTATTTTTTTATTTTCCAGCATTTCTGCTTTTCCATTTTCATTTAGATATTAAAACATTTATGAAATTTTTTAATTACTATTTATTAACTTTTCGAATCCTAAATATGTCTACAAATCTAATATTCTGGAATAATATTTCATAATGGTTTATACCTTTCTTAGAGATAGATTTAATAAAATCTTGAATTTTGAACCATATTCAATGTGAAACCTCTTTAAAATCACCTTTAAAATTATCACTATATCATTATTTTATCTCTCATATTAAATTGGAAATTAAAAATCTTTTTCGCTTTTTTTTTTCACTTGTCTAATGCCATTTTAATAATTCAGCTTGTTTCATAAGTAAAATATTTTAATATCTGACGTGAAAATTTTAATTAAAATTCTCATATCTTAAGCGAAGCTAAATGTTTAAAATATTTATATATTAATTGTAATCGAGAGTATATTTCAAGACCTTATCTCTTACGCTATGATTTAAAAACTTTTTAACACAATCGATTTTCTTCAGGCTGTAAATTCTTTTAAATATTTATATTTTTTCTATTACAGGTTTCTTATATATATATATATATATATATATGTATATATATAAGATTGTTTAGTTTACAAAATGTAATTTTTGATAAAATAAAGATTTCTGTGTTTATCTAAATCAGATTTACGAATAGCAGTTGTGGGAGGTCGAGACTATAGACCGTCACCAAAGTTGGGAAGGTTAATTCACTTCGTCGCCAGTGACTCGGCGAAAGTCTTGATCGGATGAGTTTTATGTCGACAATGTGCTGCAATGAAAGAATTAGATGCTGAGAGTTAGATGAATGAGAAGTGATTTTAAAAAGTTTGATTGAAATGAAGAGAAATGAAGTTGTAGAATTTAGTATAAGATGGAGATTGTTTTAGTAGATAAGGATAGTGAATTGATAGTGAATTGGTAGTGATAGAGTGTGGTAGTTGATTAGTGTGTGAGGAGGTGAAGTAAAGAGTAATGTTGGTGGTGATAGCTCTTATGCGAGAATAAAGTAAGAGAAGAATCTGTCGCGCCTCGGGAATCCGACCGATAATTCTGGTGTGAGAATAGCTAGTGTAACAGAGAGCAGCCGTCGACAAGATCGGTATTGGTGAGATAGCTTTTATTGTAGGCTTTATTAAAGTTATTTCCTGGTGTTTATTGAGAGTTAAGATTGAGTTAGCTCAACACCCTCCTTGATATTGAACGTTAAATAAACTCTTATTTATTTGTTTAACTTTGTCTCGAGCTCGTATTACTATCTAATTAAGTAATTAAGTTAATCTTTAAGATCTACGATTGAGGTATGGCGACCATTTATTCCTCACAATTGTTACATAAATATTTTTATTTTAACATAAATATTTTTATTATTAACATACGTTCGTTTTCACTATTTTTGCGATGATGTATGTATGTGTGTGTATGTGTATGTATGTATGTGTGTGAACACGCTTGCGTCTAAACGTTTTGTTCGAATGAGCTGTAAGTTGGTACGCATGTTGCAAGTCACCATAGCACGAATCCTATTGATTTTGGTGAATTTCGCACTTATAGTTTTTTTACAGGGACACACAGAAAAATTCTTTATCATTATGGTCTAATGAACCAAACCCTTAATAGTGTGATAGCATATAAACGTCTTATTCAATTGAGCAAAAAGTTTATACACATATTATAGGTCACAGTTACTAAATCTGTATAGATTTAGGAGAATCTAGCATTTATAGATTTTTTACTGAGACACAAAGAAATATTCTTTATCATTATGGCCTATTGGACCAAATTTTAAAAAGTGCGATAGCGTCTAAACGCCTGATTCAATTGAACAAAAAAATTGCAGACATATTATAGGTCACAGTTTCACGATCTATATAGGTTGTGGTGAATCTAGCACTTCTAGTTTTTTTTACAGGGACACAACAAATAATTCTGTATCATTACGGCCTATGTAGTGAAATTATTTAAAGTGCGATAGCATCTAAATGCCTTATCCGTTTGAGTGGAAAATTTATATACGAGTTATAGGTCACCATCACACAAATTGTATGGATTTTGGTGACTCTAGCATGTAACGAGTTTTACAGGGACACAATTAAAAATTGTTCATCATTAAGACCTATAGGCTTAAATTATTTAAAGTGCGACAACGACTAAACTCCTTATTCAAATTAACAAAAAATTATATGCATGTTATACGTCACCGTCACACAAAATTTATGAACTTTAGAGAATCTAGCTCTTGTGGTTCTTTTTAAAGGGACAAAATGCAAATTTCTTTATAATTGTGGCTTATGGTGTCAAAATTTAAAGTGCGATAGCGTCTAAATGCCTTATCCGATGGAGCAAAAAATTTATATAAATGTTATAAGTCACTGTTGGACTAACTATGAGTATTTTTGTGAATTTAGTATTTGTAGGTTTTTACAGGGACACAATGAAATATTCTTTATCATTATGATCTACATGTTTGGTAAAATAGCGTTAAATTAAACATCGTGTACTATATAAAGAAAAATACCCAAACACCCTATTATAATTTTCTCTTTTGTTTATTTAACAACTCCTCTTACTTTGCTTTATCTATAAAACCGTTAATTACTTAATGTTCGGAAAGTCGAGTGGAGTCACTCCAGATTATTTTAATAGAAATGAATATATTACATTGATTTTATATTTATTTTTTTAATAATAATAATTCCCAACTTTGAATTCTCCGCATATCGACTTATGTTTTTCAAATATAGCATATCAAGGAGAAAAGCAAGTATATTGTGCCACCACAGGACTTTCCTCTACATTTTCTTCATTTTCTTACATAAATTGACGCAGGGATTTATTTATTTAAATTATTATCTAATAAAATTATTCTCCCTGATGTATGCTGACGATTTTCCTCTCAGAGAATCGTGACACGTAACATTCAAAGATACGTGTCGTCATATAAGAAAATAATGTTTTTCTTCATTAAAAATAAGTAAATAAATAAATAAATTTGTTTTAAATTATCACAGATCTATTGCTCAACCATTCATTTTAAAGGTATTGACAAGTTCTTTTGAAAGATAAACAATATCTAAATTTATAATTTCCAAGGGTTACTTCCCCCAAGGCGGGAATTATACTCCTACAAGCGTAATTCTTCTCCTTCCAAACTGCTACTAGTATTACTTAATAATTCTTATTAAATTCACAATCATTTGTTACAAAATTTCTAACTATGTGCATTTATAGGAATTTCTTCATATATATCGTATTAAAAATTAAATAAAAATGGGATGTCAGTGCTACCTGTTGAGCTATTGATCCCAAAATGTAACCAAAATCAATTTAACTCAAGTTCCAACTAAATACGAAGTTTCATTAAATTTATTTAATTGATTCTTTAGATTTAGTATAATTACACTAAGCGACAAAAAAAAAAAAAAAAA
Organism: Salticus scenicus; assembly: GCA_963930645.1. Lineage (NCBI taxonomy): Eukaryota > Metazoa > Arthropoda > Arachnida > Araneae > Salticidae > Salticus > Salticus scenicus. The sequence goes on along the minus strand of OZ005654.1, from coordinate 81,069,737 downwards.
AGCCGCACTTGGATATTTTTCTTTTCCTTTTTTGCAACCACCAATTTTATCATTTTAAAAGCAAACATTTGAACAGATTTTATTACGTTGCCCTCCACGTACGCTTTAGGATTGAGCCCAGTGTTAAAAATAAAATGCAACTGTCAGGAAAATTATAATTTTAGAAAGTACTTCAAAAATGGCATGTATAAGGCATTTAACGATGCCACAAAAAGTATTAATTTTAGAATGAAAGTCAAAAAATAATTTAATACGTGAGATGGCAAAGTAATTAAATGTTAACGAAATATTCCTGAGATTATTTTTAAGAAGATATAAAAATTTTTGGCTGTTTAAACGGAAAATGTGTCTTTAGGCGGTCATGTTGCCCTCCCAAGCGAGATGATGGCAAGTTAAGAAATAAAAATTAAAACAAATCATCTTGTACATGCTCATAACTTAGAAAAGATTTTAAAAAAGTACATAGAAAAATAATTTCTTCAAAAACAGTGCGGTAACAATTAAACAACATATGTTTAAAAAGAAGTAGATCTGAAAAAAAAAAAAGTCATTACTAAGTAAAAGAATTAAAAAAAAAAAAAAAAAATGACTTCAATTGACTAAAAATTTAAACAAATTATCAGTTAATTATTAGGCCGAACTGGTTTTCTTTGATGAGTCAAGTTTATTTTATTTCGGGCTGATTAAAAAAAAAAAAAAAAAAAAAAAAAAAAAACTAGTAAGATAATAAAAATGTGACCGAATTCTTGAAAATTGCATTCATAAAACAGTGACACATTCTCCGTGCATTATGGTACGGAGGTGCATAAATTTTAAATGAGTCGTACAAATTTTTAAGCTCGGGGATCAATTAACTCGAAATAAAACGCGACAATTATAAAAACGGCACCTGATCGGCTATTTTGAAGGTATCTGAGACTTTCCCACAAACAGAAATTCAAGATGATATTGCACCATACTAAAGGGCGTCTGTGGTGCGTTTATTCGATTCAAATTCTTAAAACTACCTATCCTATCCCATGACCACCTATAATTCTGTAAGCATTCGTATCTTTTTTAACTTTAAGTTAAATCCCACAAAAAATTATTTTTCATCAGACTTGGAAGTAGACCTAAAATCTCAATCCACTCGAAAATGTTTAGTTTATAAAAATGCGCGGAAAAGGGGTGATGATTAAAAAATTGCAGCCTACAACTCTGCAAGGACTAGAAAAAAGTATTTATGATATTTGCCACAGAGAAATTTCTGATATTTATATTAAAACACTGCATAATACTATGCCATTGCGCACTGAAGAAGTAATTTCATATAAAGGTGGAAAAACTCAATGCAGAATACACATTTTTATTAAAAAAATTGCTTAGATCTAACAAATAAATAGTTTTATTTCATGTATTAAAATATAATTTGTTTATATCATATAATAAATCATAATACAGTACAAAGTATATGTTTATTATATTACGTTTAAAAGGTATGTTTTATGTAGATTTTTAATAATTACTTCGTAGAATGTAATAAAGTGAATTATTAAATCAAAAATGTCCATAGGTATCATTTCATCTCTTTGATATTATGCAAACATGACAGTTTTATTTGTTTCAACCATTAGTTTTGAAGTTATTAAAAATGAAAAAGGTATAAGTCAATTTTTCTGCAGTGCGGTTTTTTTTTTTTTTTTTTTTTTTTTTTTTTTTTTGTCGCTTAAAGTATTTTCTAATTATTTATTTAAATTGTTCCTGTGATACATTCTATGATTAATATATATTCTGAAATAATTATATAAGCAGGGTCAAATTCGGTGCATTAGCGACATCTTACAAAACAACAATCAGTTACGAAACGATTATTATTTTATACAAAAAGTGCAGTGTTATTAAAAAAAAAAAAAAGCATAGATTAAAGTAAATACGCAATTGCAAAGACATTTTTTTTTAATCTAAACGAAATTCTATACGGTCAGTAAAGTTGGCAACAAGATACTTATCTTCACTTACAAGGGAAGTATGGATCAGTAAAATTCCTATTGAACCCAAACCAAGCTTAAATTAAAGAGCATGGTCTGAAACATAGGGCAGCGTGCAAATTATCTGCAACAAACCCCCATGGAGCGAGAAAACGACCCTAAAAGTTTTAGCTGTTTTCATCAAAACCAACCAAAAAGTAACCATTAAATAGACGACGTGGCATTGTGGTCAGAGCGCTCAGCTTGAGTAACGAAGGTCCTAGAATCAAATACCGGTGACTGCTCGCAGTTATATATATATAAATGCAGAAATAAATAAATAAATGAATGAAATTATACCCCAAAAAACACTGAGATCTTCATCAGGGAGGCCCCTCAGTGTAGGGGTGAACGAGAAGTTTCTGAAAGGACAGTAGCTATAAGCTAATAACTATCCTTAGCCCCCAACTTCTCACCAAACAGAAAACCACCAATAACTGAAGAGAAATCAAACATACATATAATGTATAAAACTACTAAAAATATTTTATAAAATTATCAAAATGTAAAAGTTACAAAATTACATCAATTCATTTAAAAAATATGCAATACAAAAGCATCATTTTTAGCGTCTTAAGGCCATCAGTCAGCTACACTTCTTCTTTCTTCCCATATTATCCAATGGAATTTTCGCAGCTTCGTTTTAAAAGAATATTTCACTCAAAACTAAAGTTTTTGTAATTATTATTTTTCTTTTTCTTTTTCTTTTCTTTTTTTTTTTTTTTTTTTGTATTACGCTTTGAATATGTCGTTTTTAAGCTCAGTGCGCAACTTTTTGAAAAAAAATAAATAAATAAAATAAATATTTCATTTAGAGATCGAAATTTAGACTCCTAAATGTACTTAACCCGTTTGCGCCCAGTATCCTCACTTGAGGACAGCTAATAAAATGGCACGTATATAGTTTTTGTGGTTTCTTTGAATAATTTCTGCTTTTTTGGGACAGTTTATAGTGTCACTTTAAATGATCCCTGAAAGTTTTATGTGCCTAAATTAATTATTATTTCATAATTTGGATAGTCATTTTATGATTTTTTATTCGTTGCACATATATTTGCTTTTTGCGCACTTATACTAACTTAAATCAAGTTGAATAATAATATATATTATAATACTTTACTTTCGAGATCTTTGTCAACGTATAATAAGAAATTAATCTCTTATCTCTCAAAGTTTTTCTATCTCGAAGTTTTTTCGCTAGAGCACTAAACGTCAATAAATGGGGATAGGCTTTACATTTAAAACTACAGAAGAATTGTTTAAGTTAATATATTTAGCTGTCAGTTGCCTATAATAATATAGAAGTGAAATAATCAGCTAATAATATTTTGCAAAATTAATTCGAGCGTTAACGGGTTAATGGAATAAAATATTAAAGATAATGTTTATTTTTTATTTATTTATTTTTTTTATTGCTCACTAAGTTCAAAGAGTAATATTCAAAAATCAGACTCTGACAAAGTTTATTTTTGAATGAGATATAAAATAAAACAACAAAATTTCCATAGAATGACATGGGAGGAAAAAATGGGAAAATCTGACTGATGCTTTAAGTAACGTTAGATTTAGATCTATGGCTTAAATTCAATTCCAAACCACTACGAACATCCACAAAGAAACCTGAAATCGAACCCGCCGCTGGCAGCAGAATCACAGACCGATAACCATTCTTCCATAGGAAGGGCACCTTCGGATACGGGTTGACACCATTTAAAAAATGTTCCGTAACGAACATTCCCTCCAGGCACAACTTCTTCATGTAGTCAATAACGTCTTGAGAATTCAGCAAGTATTCGGAATAGGTTTTTGTCGGAAGTAAAGCAAAATCCAAAGCTGTCTCTGGAATAACACTTGAGCTTTTTCCATTCATTACACACACACACAGACATATATGTAATTGTGAAACTTATTTGGAAAATGTTTATTAGACACATAGCTGATCTTAAATATGCAAAAAGACAATATATATATATATAAATAATAGATATCGTAATAAAATTTAATCTTAAAATTTAGCAATTAATAGAACTAAAACAATAACAGCACACTAAAATATAGAACTGAATTTAACATAGAGGAAAGAATTACACAAAAAGTTGCGATATAGATTAAGATATATTATTTATTTATTTATTTATTTATTATTTTTTTTTTTTTTCAAAAAATTTTTGGTTTGAAACATCTATATGTTATGATAAAAAAATCACCACCGAACTAGAGTTTTCAAGTAATATGTACAAATTTTTGAATAAACACCATAAAATGCAATAAACTCGCATGTTTCGGGTGACTTGTCGCTTTTACTGCAGCACTCGTGCCAGCTTTTTTCGCCAACCGAAGGGTCGTGTGTTCTTTCGACCCGAAACAATTGTTGCGAGTTTATCGCATTTTATGGTGTTTATTAAAAGTTTTGTTCTTATTATCTATATGTTAACCTGGTTACATTTTAATATATTTTACTCAATAAATAAGAAGGTATATAAGCGAATTCTATGAATTTCAAATCTGGCAAAAGCTGTTTCAGGTCAAAATTATAACACGGAACTTCATGAAGTGACAAAAACTAGACATGAGGGCATCATCAAAGCAGAAATGGATTTTTTCACAGTACTTTCTCTGAAACATTGGTTTTATTTTTAAATAGTAAATATATCTACCAAAAAAAAAAAAAAAAAAAAAAAAAAAAAGGGAAAACAAGTTTTAAAATGTTGCATTAAAATTTTTTAAATTATGTGATATGTTTCATTTTAATGCGAAAGGAGTGCACTTTAAAGGGTTAACGTGTTCAATCAACAAGTATTCAAAATAAAGTTTGATTTCTCTGCTTATATACTCCTATGTTCTACATAAATTCATATCTAGAAAAAAAGCTATGCAATTTCGATAATGGAATATAGAAACGAATTAAATAAATACCATGAAAGTTAAATGTTCTTTTATATACATAAAGAAAAAATTAAAAAGTACATGTTAGTATTTTTTTTTTAGTTTTTTTTTTTTTTTTAGTATTTGTGTATTTAAATAACTTTAGAAAACAGAAAAATAATCCTATTTAATTAGGATCTGTAATTAAATACGCAATTTTAGAAAATTGAAGAAATTATCTCAAAAGAAGAAAAAAAAAGTTACTATTGAGCAAAAAATTACTAAGTATATAATTATGAAAAAAAAAAAAAAAAAAAATAGTTGCAGTTTTCTTGGGCAGAATTAATTTAAACAAAATATATTATTGTCATTTTTCTTTCTTTATTTATTCTTTAAACCCATCAAAGATTTTTTTGTTTGTTTTAGTATAATTACTTAGAGTTTACATTTTTTTTGAACTATTTATTTATAATTATATATATATATATATTTTTTTTATAAGTCTTAAGGTAATCTTATTGGATACATGTAATTGTTGCACAACTTTAAAGAGATCGTTTATTATTATTATTATTATTTTTAACTGCGAGTACTTTAATAATATTTATAAAAATAATATAGTAATAATAATAATAATATATTTTATATATTAAATAAATATATATAAATATATATTTTATAAGTCTTAAGGTATTCTTATTGGATACATGTAATTGTTACACAACTTTAAAGAGATCTTCTTCTTTTTTTTTTTTTTTTTTAACTGCGTTTACTTTAATAATATTTATAAAAATAATATAGTAATAATAATAACAATAATAATCTTGAATTATTTATTCAGATAATTCTTGAATCTATGATTCACAAAATGTAAGTATGCATCCTTTCAGAGTACATATACATTAAACAGCGTGGTAATAGTAAAACTTCCATTGCAAACAGTATCCAGGAAACTGGGCGAGCGAGTTACGAACAAAGTTTTAATGTGGATGACTCATAATATATGCAAAAAGCGTACACAAACTGTTTTTATACAATGTTTACTATACGACGCTTTGTACAAAGGGGAATAATGGAAAATTTAGCAAACGAAATGAGTCACAAAAGAGGGCCCTCTGTAGCCGAGTAATTTCATCGTATTCCCGATTATCGTTTGGGCCACGGTAGCCCAGTCGGCAGAGCGCCGGCCTCGTAATTGAAAGATTGCGGGTTCGGTACTCGAGCCCGCCAAAGACCGTTGTGTACACTAATGGTGTCTGGTGCACGTAAAATCTGTCGTGGCCGCAATGTCATCCATGTTCCCATCAAATATTATACCTCTGGGGGTCACCGAAGCGGGAGAGCCATCCCTTCCGTGGAGGATCAAAATTCTGATGGCATGTCTCCGGACCACCTCTAGAGGTGTGTCCCAGACCGTCACCAATTGCCCATGTGCGCAGAACTAGTGCGACATAAAACCCAACCATCTATCCATCCATCCGCTTATCGTTTATGGGCGTAGGAGAGTGGGTTCGATTTCTGGATAGGTGTTTTTCCAATTATTCGTGTTGTAATGAAATCAAATAGTATCTGCCCCCCTCTCGATGGAAATTACAAGTTGACTTTGAGTCAAACATACGTCTTATTTATATGTTAATAATAAATAAACAAACAAACAAACATACAAACCACAAAGGAATAAAATATAGTTTTTAAAGATTGAAATTGTCACTGAATTTCGTATGAATTGTTTCCTTTATTATATATCATATTTTCCCCTCCGAAGCACCACATAGTGAACATATCTGAACTTTTTTTTAATGTTTTTGAGGGTATGTTCTAATGTGTTTTGGTACAATATTGTTGGCAATTCATTAAACCTTTTTGATAGCAGAAGCATATTTATAGTGGAAGTTTAATGATAACTAGTCTGTATATAAGGTTGTTTCCATTTTAATTTCTCTGGAGTTCAATTTGCTATGCTGAAATAAATTCCGATATATTTTCAGCATATTCATATTTACATTTGCATAAGATTGAAACTTCTAAATTCACATTACATTTTAAATAAAATTCAAAACTTGTAGAAGACGCGAAAATATTCATAGATTATAAGCAAAAGTTTAACTTCAGATAATTTTTGGTCGAATTATGAAAAATTTCTAAAGATTAGAATGGAAGTTTAATGTTATATATTGAAATTACTTCATATAAGCTTGTAGCATTTTCCTTTTCCTTTTCGATTTTGAATTTGTAAAAGACCGATAATTCTAAATCCATATCATTTTTAAATTAAACCATCGATGTAAATACTTCATAAATTCAGGAGAACGAATTTGACAGATTTTATACAAAGAACAGGAGTTTGGTTCAATACCTATTTTTAAAATATTTATTATAATGCTTTTTCCTATCGACGAAGGTTTACATTCAGCCTACTATTCTAGTAATCTGTGTTTTGTATTTAAAAATAATCTCACTTAACAGAATATGCGAATGAACCTGTTCAATTAATTCGATAGCATTTGTAGGAAGATAGAAGAAAAACACCTTGGGCTGAATATACAATTTTCAGATCATAGTTTATTAAATTTTTATACCGAATTTCATATCCATTTTAAGATATAAAGGTAGTTAGGTACTGTATTAAAATTAGCAGATCTCTTTATAGAACGTAACATAATTTTTACATTATAGAAGATCTTGTTTTAGAAATTAAAAGAAATAGGCATAAAATATTTTAAAACTTAGTCATACTGATTTTAATAGTAAATTAAGACTTCTTCTTACCTACCAATATATAAAATTTTCCAGATATTTTACTTTTTTCTTATTAAAGTAATTAATTAATAAATTTTAATTTCATTTTTTTTTTCATTTCTTAAATGTAACTTGAACAAGATTATGTCTAACAAGCGAAAGTCAACTCATTAATGCCATAAACAATCAAATGCATGCAAACAACTAAATAAACAACAATCAAAACATAATTTAAAGTTTTATTAAGTTTTCAACACTAGTCTAATTCTTTCTTTCTTTCTTTTTTTTTTTTTTTCTTCTTATCAAAAGGAAATTCCATTTATTTTACAATCACTAAAATTCTTCTTTTACCGACTCAAAAAATATATTTTTGAACTTTTTTCTGTTATAAATATAATACGAAATGAAGTTTATCACAATAAATACTGAAAAAACAAGAGCATTTTATCGGTTAACTCTTCTTCTATGAGTAGGAAGGGTAGTAAAGTATTTTAAATCCTCCCCCCCCCCCTCCTTTTTTTTCTTTTCATTCCAGACACGAGCGATGTAGTGTAACAATAAATCAAGGCGCATTCTAACAATAAATATATCTTTATCGTACTGGCAAGAATGGATATATAACAAAAATGAACGCAATGTTAGTTTTTCTTTGTCAATGCTACACTTTTTCTTAAATCGAGAAAAAGGAAAAAATGAAAAATCAATAAGTTACATATAAGATTGTATAAAATTATGCATTTCTCCTTTTTTTCTGTTTTTTTTTTTTTTTTTTTTAACAGTTATTAAATTTCTTTCCAGTCTAACGTATTAAAATGAAACTTTTGAGCTACTTTTATAACTTAGTACAAATTTCACGATGAAAGTAATTTATTTTTGTTCTGTTAAAAGAAAAAAATATATATAAATTACTAAATTACAAGATACATTTATTGAAAAAAAAATAATACTTTTTTGTAAAACTAAAAGTGACAGTTAGATTTTCCTTGAAAATTTAATATTTCTTGTTTTATAAGTAATATTTAATCGTTGATAAAAAGCATATATCCCTCTCAAAAAATTAAAAATAAAAAATAAAAATAAAACCCTTTAAGCTTAAACTACAAAAAAAAGGCGTCATAAATGAAATTTTTCAAATAACAATAAAAATTCCCGTTAAATTTGACTAAAACATTAAATACGGTATATTGAGTTTTCCATGAAATAGATTAAATGCAAGTAAATAAGGTAAGTATAGGTTATTAAAAGAAAAAAAAAAAGTCGCCCAAGCGGTGTAGTGGTTAAACTGCCTTGAAACTCTGGCAACTTAGCAAGAAATTAAAACTTCTTCACACACCATAAATTTTAAATCAGCACAACCGGTTTCGAAAGGACGTAGCCTTTCTTCATCAGGTGCAAACACGTGCAACTGCCTTGGAGGCAAAAGCAAGACTGATTTCTCTGTTTCTAACCCTCCCCATGCTCTCTCTAATCATCCGGCTAAACAAAAAATAGGCACCTTTTACACTTACGTGTATCGTGCCCTTAAAATTTTTTCTGATACTTCTTCTCTTAAAGAAGAATTCAATTATTTAAAGTCTGTTGCTATTAAAAGAGGTTTTAGACCCTCTATAATTGATAAAGCTCTCAAAAAGTTCAGTAGGCCAACTTATAATTCTACTCTTTCCATTGATGATAAAATTATACCTGATAATCTTGTTGTCTTACCTTTTAATCCCCCCTTATGCTTTAAATTAGCCAAAGTTTTGAAGCGTTTCAATTTTCACGTTATTTTTAAACCTGTCAATAAATTCCAATTCCCTTCAACCAAATCCCCTGTTCCTGAGTTTCAAAAATGGGGTATCTATAATGTCCCTTGTAATAACTGTGATTTATCTTATATTGGTCAAACTAAAAGAAATCTTGAATGTCGTTTACGTGAACATTTTCGGTATGTTGTTAATCAAGAAATTTCTAAATCTTCTATTGCGAAGCTCAGTTGGGAATTTGATCATAGTTTTAATTTTAAGAGTGCCAAAATTATCTTTCATGCCAAACGCGTTTCCGAACTGGATTATTTGGAAAATTTAGCGATTTACCTTAATCGTGATAAAATTGTCAATGAAAAATCTGATTCCACTTTGCTGTCTACAGCCTGGAAAAATTTGTTTAATTCAATTAAATAATTTCCTTCATTATGTTTATAACATCATATTAGTTATAAAAAAATAATTCTAATAAAAATAAAAATTATAATAATTAATGGATAAATTTTATTAAATTTACTTATTAGTTTAATATTATTGAAAAAAAAAAATTGTTTACTCCTTTCCTCCCTCCTCTTTTTGTGGTGTGTGTGTACGTGTGTTCCTCTCTGATTGGTCCTGCCCTGCATGTTGCTTCCTATTGGTTGTTTGTGTTGCTCCTGCCCCTCTAGATTTTGTCCTGCTTTCAATCTTGCTTTTGCCTCCAAGGCAGTTGCACGTGTTTGCACCTGATGAAGAAAGTCTACGTCCTTTCGAAACCGGTTGTGCAGATTTAAAATTTATGGTGTGTGAAGAAGTTTTAATTTCTTGCTATTGTCTGTACGCCGGTTTTTGAATTAATTTCCGGCAACTTAGAAAGCTGCAAGTGCGACGCTATTGATATTTCTTTGATGTGGTTTAGGAGAGTCGACGCTCACTGGAATCGAAGCTCACAAACCTCCAAAAGAGCAACAAAAAGTAATGTCATTCGTTGTAAATGTGTGCAAAATTTCAAGGGTTACTTTCGGACAATGTACAATTTATGACTTTTGAAGCTCTGTATCGTTGCCAGAGTTTGAAGGCAGCTTTAGCGTCCCTGACTCCTACATGACTAGACCTGGGCTCGAATCTCTGAAAAACCATGGTCCCTGTTACGGGTAGTGAAGACCGCCCATTGTGTGGCCCTCAGCAAATGGTCATCAATTCCGCGATCCTCTGTCCAATATTTAATCGCAAGAGTCGCGTCATTAGGAAAAATGATTACGAAATAAATAAATAAAATAAAAACATCGTATCTCGTGTATTTTGAGCTATGCATATTCATCAATACTATACTTTTACGTCTTTTAATAAAAAGTCATTACACAAATAATATTTTTTAGCTCTTAAATTAATTTAAAATAACTTAAAGATAATGTAATGTATAGTTTGACAAACAGTATGCATTATATATATTTCTTAATAAATGAAAATGACAATATGAAAATGGACAGAACCATATTGCACAGCAAATTTTAAGAAGTAATTGCAAGCACTTCACTAAATTATATTCAAACAAAGTGACGAATTTTGTAGCAAATTTCTTTCATTTAGCATTTAATATATATTTTTTAATATTTCTTTATATAATTTTGTGTTCTGATTTATTTGTTTTACAAAAAATAATTAAATATTAAATTCTCCCTATTATATTGCATTCATGCAGCTTTTCTGTTTAAATTATTGTTGTAGTGTACAAATAAATAATAATAATAATAATAATAATTTTATCACAATATTTCAAAGTATTTTTTGTGTATAAACCTACGATAAAATAAATTGAAACTAGATTTAAGAGCAATTTACTAGACAAATAATTTTGGGCGAGAAAGGCTGCTGCCTCCTTCAAACACCATTTAAATATAATATCTACATTTATACATAACTGAAGTATGTTATAAAATTTTAAAGCTTATTCCAATTATTCAAATAGCTTTCATCCGCATCATTCCTTGAAAGTTATCAATCTTGATCAATCTTTTCAATGAGCAAACTCATATATACTTCAATTACAACCTATGAACTGTCAGTAACTATTTGTTTTTAAGTTAAGCTGATAAAAGACCAACACAAAGAACAATAATTAAAAACTTGACTTTAGCATTCAAAAAAAACCTGAAAAAATGCGTAATTATACAAAAAAAAAAAAAAAAAAAAAAAAAAAATGCTTAAAATTTAATATAAAAGATACTTTATTTATTGGAATTAATTTTAGTTTCGGAGAAGTGTTTCTGAACATCGTAAAATATAGTAAAGTACTTCCACAAATTATATTCCGTAGAAAAGAATGTTATGATTAATTATTTGTAGCGCGTTTTGTCTTCTACAAATTATGTACACATCACATTGTGTAACTGAATATAGTCCTATATTAATAACGAACAACATAACCTCAAATGCTCTTCTAGAAAATTTTTAAGTATAGCCCAACTATATTCCAGGTTTTATAGATAGCCCTGTAAATGAATGGTGAATTGTTTTCATTCCATGTTCTACATGAAACATATTTTTATGCATGTAAAAGTTCTATGTTCATTCCTTTTTGTTTAGTACAACTTATAGATGTTTACCTTCCAGAATTTTCGTCCATAGAGCTAAAATATTTGAATTCTTTTAGATGACCCCGTAAATGACCCATTTCCTTGATCTCGTCGAATAATTTAGTGCATCAGCTCTATGTGATACAGATTTATAATGCCAATATTAGTTTTTGAGGTGTACTGATTTAAAAAAAAAACAAAAAAAAACAAAAAAAAAAAAAAAAACAGAGACACGCCGACCAATCGTTATAAAATTGGTTTTAGATTTCTGGAGATCTCAAATGTATAAATAAAACAAAGTTCGATTTCGAAAATTTGATGAAAAATTTTCCTTTACGATATATATATATATGGGTAAAAGAAAATAATAACATAAGACATTTTTTTTTTTTTTTATTATTATTTACAGAATATTTATCTTCAAGCTTATTCACTCAATGTATACTTATGAGAATGTTATGTAATTTGTTCGTAAGCTGCGTTTATATTGAAATAATAATTAGTTGCACATTGCATTTTCAAAAATACAGTAAAAAACGGCGATACAAAATCACTTACGCCTTCTATCTGAATAACAGTAAAGAAAACCAGTAAAAACTAGTTTTAAGATAAAAAATAATAATTACTTAATTACTTAATTAATTTTTTTCACCTCAAGTGGCATCTCGTGTTATCAAATTGGATACCCCTGGTTCATTCGGCATTTTCAAAGGTGACACCTCTCCCGCAAGAACTTTCAATAGTTTGGTAATTTAAATTCCTCTATTAGACTATCTATTACTACAAATTAAAATCAAACTTTCTGTTCGCCATTAATTTTTTTTAAGCTTAATCTGTATATTACTAAATAATCATCCTGGAGCATTCTTTGCGCTCTCCAGTTTCTGTGCAACTCTGGATGTGCCGTTGCACGATCGAACATTTATATTCAAGAAGGTCATCGAAGATCATGAACTAAGCAATTTCTTTATATTAAAGATTGCGTGGTCAAAAAGTTCTTTACACTGTCATACTAGTTGTTACACTTACTAGGTGGTTATAGAAATGTGTGTTCACCATGCAATGATCTGGTAATTATTCGCTCCTATACATCGCGACAAACCCACACACGTGCCTTCGTCACGCAAGTAGGGGATGTGCTGATATTTTTAATTACAAGTCTATTTGGGACATGGTTATGGTGTAGTTGTGTTTTAAATGTTTAAATTCGGTTCAGTTTTCTTTCTTTTCTTTTTCTTTCTTTTTGATTGTGGAACTGTTTAAGGGGTCCTAATCCATATTTACGCAAGATAAAAAAAATAATAATCAAATATACGGAAATGGCTTTTAAATACATGCCAGCTGGAAGCATCTCATGAAATTCCCTGTTTATCTAATAGCTAGAAACATACATCATAATTTAATTTTAACTTGCAAACAGTTAGGAGTTGTACATTTTTGTAACAGAAATAATAGAAGTTTTGGGTAATCTTAGTTGGGTATGTGATTAACAAGAAAGAGATTTATGTTCTAGTGCGCTTAATGATACATAATATTGTTTATGAAAAATATAGGTCAATGTATGCAACACAAAACTTGGTTCAAGAAACATATTTATTTTTATCTACATCCACATATATAGTTGTCCAGGCTCTATTGATCTATACCTGATAAATTTCAAGTGTCATCAATTAAAATGTGAATAATAACACTAATAATGAAACGATTTAACTCACAGAAAATAATAATAATAATAATAATAATAATAATATAATAAATTGTTTATGCATAATTTAATAAATTATTCCTTTAATTTAATCAATTGCTTTTTATATATCATTTTATTAAAAAAGCAAGCAAAAAATAAAAATAGATAAAATAAATAAGTGTATTATTTTAAATAAACATAGGCACTATTTTAATTTTTAAACAACCTTAGCAAATTTTGGATCTTCATAAAAACGTATTTATTATTATTTTCAAAAATGTAACTGCTAAAATTTTTAAGATCGACTAAATGTAAATTCATTTATTTATTTTTTTTCTTTTCTTTCAAAGCAATTAGTTCTATTCGACTAAGAAACAAATAAAGCTTTAACGCATATACATCGTATTATCTTTGATTTATTCTGAGTAGTGAATTACAAATTTTTCAAATAAAAATAATTCACAATTAAATATACAAAGAAAAATTAAAATAAAATTTTGTAAAATTATTACCAAAAAATCCAGTTTTCAATACACATTGCAGCTAAAAATTGCATTTGTCTCTTATCGTCATGTATGAGAAATTGGAGAAAAATTATTAGTGAAACAATACTAAATTTTTTAAATGAAATTATTATTTTTGTAAAACTAACATAACAAAATCATTATTTTCTCGAACGTAAATTTTAAATGAATACTACAGTTCTTTTTTCAGATGTTATGAATTTTTAGTTTAACTCGCGCCGAGAATAACTCTTAAAAATTAGTATCGATTAGCTTATTTAAAAATATCTCATTGTTAGAAACTGCTAAGCAATTTTTATTCTCGAAACTGATTAATTATAAGATAATTATATTTTTTTACTTTAAAAGTCTGTATATATATTGGTTAAAATTCTGCGTTGTTCTGTGTTTCAATGATACAGGTTGTTTTCAGTTGTATACAACTATTATATTTTGTTATATAGTTTTATGCATCTTAAAATAAATTGCTTGATTTGAGATATAATTTTAGAAATTTTTTAAAATATCTTGTTATCATAATTACAAAATACATTTGAAGTTCAAAAGAAACGAAAAAATTGCTCGTTGCATTTTTTAAATAATTTATTGGTTTAAAAGCAAATTAATATAGATATTTTTTTATCATACAGAAAAGGATATTTAAATCAAAATCTTTCTTAATTCTGCGTAAATTAAACAGTTTATGAAGTGAATATTTTGAACATAAAATACGAAATAGAAAAGAAAAAAAAAAAGAAAAAAGAAACACTTGAATGAAAATAAAAAAAATTTAGCCAATATACTAAAATATTAAATAATAATAATAATAATAATAATAATAATAATAATAATTAATGGTGCGGAGGAGTGTGTTTGGTTTTGGGTATAACACCGTTTGAAAACACAAGACTCCTTAGACTTGGTGTAGAGTCATAAGTGTGGTGGACTTTTAAAAAGTTCCTAGTCCATATTTACATAGGTGTATAAAAAGAATCATGAAAAACTCAAGCCTGCTATACCAGCGAGTTTAACCTGGAATCAAACCGAAAACTTCTCTTGCCCCAGCTTCTAGAGCAGAACTTCTCGGCCACTTGTGGAGCATTGCAAAGGAGTTTTTTTTTTTTTTTTTTTAGTAAACTATTTCATTAAATTAACATTATAACTTGAAAATTACTATATGAGTGGGAGTTATATCAATGGGGAAAAAAAAAAGGGAATGCAGTAAAATGGTATAAATTAACCTCTAAATAAATCCAGAATAGGACTAATACTGTTACTTACTGCTTCTTTAGCTAAATGAACAATGCAAACAAGAAAAATGCTCAAAAAGATTTATAATTTTTGTACTTTTAACAATGATTTTCTTAATTCCAATTTGATTAATCGTAGTTCGTATGAGTACAAATGAATCAGGTATGCACTTAGTCCCTCTTGCAAAAATTTTAAATAATTGACTAAAAGAAACAAAAATCAAATTTTTCTCACCAAATAAACCAGTTAGCGCCCAGTGTCCTCATTTGAGGACAGCTAATAGAATGTCGCGTATATTTTTTGTGGTTTCTTGGAATGATTTCTGCTTTTTAGTGAAAATTTATCGCGTCACTCTAAATGATCCCTAAAAGTTTTTTGTGCTTACTATTGATTATTATTTCATAATTTGGATAGTCATTTTATGATTTTTCATTCGTCCCACATATATTTACTTTTTGCGCAGGTATACTAACTTAAATCAAGTTGAATAATAATATATATTATAATACTTTACTTTCGAGATCTTTGTCAACATGTAATAGGAAATTAATCTGTTATCTCAAAGTTTTTCTATCTCGAAGATTACTCGCTAGAACACTAAACGTCAATAAATGTGGATAGGCTTTAAATTAAATCTATCAGAAAAACCGTTTAAGTTAATATATTTTACTGTCAGTTGTCTATATTAATTTAGAAGTGAAATAATCAGCTAATAATATTTTGCAAAATTAATTTGGGCGTTAGCGAGTTAATGGGTGATGCTGGCATATTATATTGAAGACCATTCTACAGGTCTTCTTCACATTTTTCTTTAGGCACAGTTAAATAAAACGAATGCCTCCGATTTATTTACTACACACTTTTTTTTTTTTTTTTATGTCTCGTTATGGCCAAGGCTGGACCCTTTTATTAATATATACTCATAAGTGAAAGAGCTATTAATTTTTTTAATAAACTGTAAAATACATATTTTTCAAGTCTGAAATATGACTGAAGTTGTAACATTATTTTTTAGATATATTCACGGGATGAAATCTCCATCATCTCTGACTAAGAATATTTTATCTATTTTTTCCTCGACCCTTCTTATTATAAATTTCGTAGGATGTTTCAGCTTATAATTATTTCATTGAGCCATCTCTTTTATTGGACCACTTCTGCTCCAATCGGCTTACTTTCGGATTCCCCTGTACGGTCCCTCGAACAGTGGCGGTAACCTGGATGTTCTGCTTGTGTGGCCTCTGTACTTTATTGCTTTTAAAGTGTTGGCCATAAATTTGCATCACCAATTCTGGCAGATATCATTTCCGTAAATCATTTCATGGCCTTATATACACACAATATATATATCTATATATTAAAAGGCAAGCATAAAATTTGTAGTCCCTTTTTAACATATTAATTATGGGAGTAGAGGATTGAAAATGGTATCATTCGAAAGGTATGGTTAGCCGGAAGGTGCGAATACAAATATTATTTTCTTACGATGTCAAGAAAGTATTTAAAAATACATTTATTTTTTATGCATTTTCCCCCACTTTTCCCTTTTATACACGTATTCCTTTACATTAAAAAATACCTAAAAGTAGAAAGTTGTTAAATCTGGCAATTTCATAAAGCTCGAATAAAACCATAGACACAGTAATTTGTATAATGTAGCATCACCATACGCAAGCGAAGTGATGACGTCACTGTCTATCCATGGAGCCACGAAAAAGATTTTCTGTGTTAATCGCGTTAATCGTCCATTGGATTTTTTGTAAAAAAATTATTAGAAAATAACGGAAATTATCTGCCGATTTTAATTCCGATATTTGGGTATAGTTATATATAAGTTACTGTCGACATGTGTTTGATTGAGTTATTCTTTCTGTAAAATTGATAAAATTTTAATTTAAAATCACAAAACTCCAGAAAAAAAAAATGGCAAACTTCCAGTTTCGAATGTAAACATAAACATTTCACTTCAAAGGGTGATATTTAAACAATAAATATTCAACTAATATACTAAATAAAAGGAAAATGGATTTGTTACTCACTGCTGCATGTATAAGTAGACGATACGGAAAAAATTCCGATTTCCGTTTTTTGCTGAATTTACATGTTTTGAGCTTTCTTTACGTTTCAATTAACTGAAATTGGCTACTTATTTTTTTTTTATTATTATTATTTTTTTTTTTTAAGTGTCTTTATTGCTAGCTTTTGTGGGTAGAAAAAGCTAGTAGAAGATACATAAAAACTTTTGATTTCCGGTTTTCGATGAATTTACACGTTTTGAGATTTCCTTGCATTTTAATTAAGTGAAATTGACTACTTATTTTTATTTTTTAAAAAGTGGATTTATTATTCTTTCCTCTGCATATATAAGTAGAAAATATAAGATTCAGAAAAGTTTTAGATTTTCGGTTTTCGATAAAGTTACACGTTTTGAAATTTCCCGAACTCAATTCGACCATTTTTGAAAAATATCTTTTTTTTTTTTTTTTGGTTCAAACACTGTATTTTATGAACCAATCGAATTAATTTAACAGAATTTGATACTTGGTTGGGCCTTGGTTTGACATGGTACCTATTAGCTTCTGGGCCGTATCACACAACAAGGGCGCGTTTTCACGTTGCGATTTTCTCTAATTTCAGGAAAGGCTAACATCTGCATAGAGAAATAGTTATAGTAAGTAAAACTCAGCTGATTCAGTTAGAGTGAATATCGGCAAACAATTACCGCAGCTGTGTTGCAATTGCATTCCGTTTAGGACAAGGCAATAACTTTGCTTTGCCTCGCTTTGCAAAAAAAAAAAAAAAAAAAAAAAAAAAAAAATGGTCGAGTGTCGATCACTGGGCGATACTAGTATATATATATTATAATACTTTTTTGTGATTTTCTACTCTTTTTGTTGTTTTTAAACAACGACTGCGCTTTTGCCCAGAAAATATCGGAAAAGTTTTCCGCAAATTTGTGACTCGGGATAAATGTTATATAGACAAATATTTCAAAATTTAAGCATGTATCAATCATAACATAACATTTATACAATTTCGTATAGTCGTCAGATTTCTGAACCTTTCTTCCATGATATTTTAAACTGTCTTTTACTTTTTACGGTAAATCCTCTTAAATAAAGTTTACGAACATTTTGATCTTACAAAATGAACTTACTATGCAAAAAATGGATTTACAAGATCCGATTTCGTTTTAATCCAAGAAAGTCTACTAAAATCTTTTTAACTGAAATGCAGCAATCCTTTGTGCAATGCATAAAATCTGGTAGATCCTCGTAGGATTTATATGTTATGCGAATTCGAGTGAAGCATATTGTATAAATTCGTTCAACTTTACGAAAAAAAAAAAAAAAAAAGGATGGGGGGGGGGGGGATTCATTTAGTATTTATAATGGTGTTCTTTTTTTTTTTTTTTTTTTTTTTTTTTCTAGTTGAACGTATCTATTTTCTTCCGTTTTCTTTATCCAATACAAAAAAATAAATAAACATTTCCTTTTTTCTAACATCACGCAGTAAAAATATTACCATAGTGCTCTATTTCCGGTCTATCGAGGGCATAACACATTTCTTTTCTATCGTTATTAATGGTTATATAAGTTAACTTCTTTCCAAAAAAAAAAAAAAAAGTTTATTATTGACTCGTATTAAATTGGTATATCTAAATTTCTTATATTCACTATTTTTATTATTTTCGATAACATCTTCATATTTAAAAATGCAAACTATCTCTTATAGAATATTCTGATTATTTCAGAAAAGTTAAATTAATTTTTCATATAAATTATTTCTTTAAGAAAAAAAAGAATCATACAAATCAATAACTAAAATCGTTTAAAGTTGAATAACATTTAGTAAGTAATCAATCTCTCAAAAGAGGATTTTCCAAGCATTGCAGACAATAAATAAATAGAAAAGATCTTTTGCTTAAGCCATCTTGTTCAATGATTAATTTTATTCCAAAATTATTTTTAATCTTTATGAACAACAGTTCGAAATTAATTCAATGTTTTTAATAGCAATCTTATTTTATACAGAGGCTGTTCGCACATTTTTTAGACGATTTTGATGGAGTGTACTGAAGCAATTTCACTCATATTTCGAGTTTTATTTGTTCAGTTTGATAGCCCTTGTTCTTAAATAACATTCTACATCATAATTTCTGTGATGATAATGCTTTTTATAATATCGGAAGAGGTATATTTTTCTATTCCTCTTGAACGGCGTTCCAGAGTCCACAAAGCGTTGTAGGTCGGTGTTTGGATAATGTTGATTTTAAGAGTCGAAAAACACAAAAATCCAATAGTGATACATCAGAAGATTTAGCACGAATGTCAGTGAAGGGTTTGGTTTTAATTCCCGTTTTTTGTTCCATTTTTTTTCTAGAAAAGGAATTGCGGATTATGATGTGTGGCTGCTTGTTTTGTCTTGATACAGTTCAACGGATTGATAGCATTGTGGATAAACATTAAACATCTGGACTTTCATTTTAAAAAATTTGAATTAAACTATGTTCTTGAAAGTATTTAGAGTTGATTTTGACATTTTTGTCACTTTTTTTTTTTGCTTTTATCTTGCGCTTGTATGAAAAACCAGTGGCAATCATAAATCCTTTAGAAAAACTTTCTTTTGATGCTTTGAGCCATGTAGCAATTTTTTTTTCTCCACTTTTGTGATAATAAATTGACCTTTTTTTATTGCAACCACTTAAATAGACCCAAGATTCATCTGTTGTTGCAACATTTTTCCATTTTTCTCCTGATAAATGCTTTTCATAAAGATTTCACTAAAAACTATCTTTGGAAAGAGCGGAAACCTATCCTTCCATCCACTGCCATTTTAAAAGCACATTTTTGCATCCAAACAAAAATTCTAAATATCAGAAGATAAATAAAACTTCCAAAAATATAACTGTTGTGAAAATAAAATTCTCCATGCAAACGAGTTTTTCTTACTGCGAAATAAAATCGTCTAAAAAATGTGCGAACAGCCTCTGTATACATGCGGATACTGAACAAAAGAATTAATTTATAGAAACTTCTTTTAAAATTTAGGTCTTCTTGATGAATTGTTATATTTATAATTTATTACCAAAATAACGTTTTAATTGACGGGAATTTATAGATATGTAAAAAAGTGAAATTTGCAGATGTGAAATTTATGATATGTGAATGCTTTTAGTTCTTCCCCAGGTTACAACTAATTTCTAAATTTTGACGTTATGTAAGTTTTTTTTTATTATTATTATTTGATTGTATATAAATAAACTCCATCATCGCATTTCACTAAAAATCTGCGTTAATTTTCTGTCTACAAAAGGTAAGGCAAAAGGTTTACTACATTTTGATGTATTTACCTAGTATTCAAGCCAAAATATAATAAAATTTGTACCATCAATTTGACACCTTTTTTCAGAGTAAATTTACCCAGAATTTTCTTACAGTGAATACAATTTCAAATTTGAAATATTACACATTTAAACACATTTTCAATCCTTCGCTTAAAAATATATTCAGTCGGGATAACAATATTATATTAGTAAAAATATTTTGTTAATCTTAAGAATTTGGTGAGGTGTTTTAAAATTAATAAGCAAATGTTTTTAGCACGTAAAACAGATCATTTAATTTATAAAGCATTACAAAATAAATAAATAAATAAATAAAATAAAATAAATGCATTTAAGTTTAAAATTTTGGTAAATATTCTTGTGGCTCTCTTATAAATATTTTCTAATTAATAACATTACTGGAAAATGTCTTACTTGTAACATATCTTCTAATTTTTATATTTATATTATTTATATTTCTTTATTTACTTATTTATGTATTTTTTTTTGTTTTTGACAAAAAATCAGTGTATGGCTGGTTCTAAGAAATGAAATTTTTACTTCAGAAATTCATTCTTAATAATAATAACAACAAAGCAAATAAGTTATTCTTTCTTTATATTTAACTTTTTATTGCAATTCAATTTTAAATATGATATGCTATATCTCTCAAAATGAGTTTATATTTAGAAATTTGAGAACCAACTTCGAAAGACTTTATTTGTATTGATCAAAATAATTTAAGATTTATTCAAAGCAAACTTTCCTTGAAAATGACACGTTATCAAAATTCTTGCGAGCGTCAAGAGGAATGATAGGATTGTACCTTCGGTTTTGATGGTAAAGAGATGGATGCCCCTAAAGGCAAGGGATCATCTTATCAAGTTTTCTGGATGCGTTATTAATATTCATTCTCGCTTCAAATATTTATATTAGCATTATTTTAGCAATTCACAACAAGAAAGTTTCAACACCGATGCTACGGGGTACTTAACGAATGCAAATACCCCTGAACTTACTCCTAAACTTACTAAAGTTCATTCTTTAGAGCAAATTTTTCATCTAGTAATTATCTGAAGATAAAGTCAATCAAAATTATAAGAAATGCTATTTAAATTTTCACTACATTCTTATATATATGTATATGTACAAGTGTAAGTAAAAAAAAAAAAAAATATATGCAATTTTGAGATCTTTTCTTACATTGCTCATACTGACACCTGTTCTCGTTTATTTATTTATTTATTTATTTATTTATTTTTATTTATTTATTTATTTATTTATTTATTTTTGTTATGCTGTTGTGGTCATAATATGAAAATTTGATCCCAGTTTCTTCATTTGTCTTCCTTTTGTAACAAATAGGTCATGGCCGCTTCATTAGAAGTTTGCACCAAAGAGGAAAAATGAAAAGGATTTATAAACCTTTTTAACTGTTACAAACTTTAAGAAAAAAAGGGTGGGGGAAGGTAGTTTTTTTTTTTTTTTTTTTTTTTTTTTTTTCCGCTGAAGAAATTTTTATACTGTTATCATTTGCCAGAAAGTTTTATATTTACAATGACAATAACTGCCATTCATTTATTTATTTTATTTATGATTAATTTTTTAGAGTGTTCTTTAGTACCCTGTGAACTTTCAAGGTTGTTATTTAAATTGGTTATAATATATATAAAAATAAATTCGAAAATATTTTTTTTATGGACACAACAATCTTGGTTAAATAAATACTCGAAAAAAGTTTTTTTTTTTTTTTTTTTTTTTTTTTTTTTTTACTGAAGAAATGTTTATACTGTTATCATTTACCAGAAATTTTTATATTTGCAATGAAAAATATTGGCATTTATTTATTTATTTTATTTATTATTAATTTCTTTTAGAATGTTCTTCAGTACACCATGAATTTTCTCGTTTGTTATTTAAATTGGTTATAATATATATTAAAATAAATTCAAAGATAATTTTTTATGGACACAACAATCTTGATTAAATAAAAACTCGACTTTTTGAAATAAAAATGTCTTTGAAGTTTTTGATGATAAATGTTTCTTAATTCTAAAAACTCTTTTTAGCGAAGTTCAATACAAATATGAAGTTTGGACTCGTACGTCGTACTTGCTATAATAAAACTGACATGAACTTTTATTTAATAGCCAGAAAATTGTTAGCAAACATTAACACAACCAAAATTGTAAATCTCATAATCAAAAATCACTGTATTTAAAAGTCATAATTTACTTTGTGGCTCATATTATTTTTCAACTTAAAAATTCCTTTAAAATGAATATTTGATGAAAGAAATTAGAAATTACATTTATTTAAAAATGTAATTTAGGAAAAAAAAGTTTTTAATTCTACAAAAATAATTTACACTGAAAAAAAAAAAAAAAAAAAAAAAAAAACTTCCGTAACTTTTCTACAGTAAATGTCTGTTTTTTAAACTCAGTCTTTCAAAAGACACTAATTTTCTGTTACCAGATAAAATTTGTACCAATGGTTACAGATTTTATCTGTTGGGTACATAACTTTTCTGTTTTCATACATAGTGTCAAAGCAGTATTGAAAAGTGATAAGCAACAGTTCTGTGGCTGTGAAGTGAAATAATTGCTTACTGCGTACACTGTACACTTTGTACACTGCGTACCCTGGTTGACAAACTTAGCAAATTTCATTTCATAAAAAAAAAAGCCACAATATGTAAATATTTTCTATCAACTTTGCTGCCAGATATTTTCTGTAATATGTTTTTTTTTTCTTTCTTTCTTCACAGTGTGCATTTGGAATCAATTCCCGATTAAAAATTATTATTTTTATTATTATTATTATTATTATTATTATTTTTTTTTTTTTTTTTTACTTTTCACAGAAAACAAAATTAATAAGGAAAAACAACCTCAGATAGTATCTGTACTTGTGTTTTATTAAACAAATAAAATTAAAAAATATATACATCTAACAACAACCAAAAAGGAGTTTTAAAGCCCTCAAAAATACATTAAAACAATTCATATATGTTTTATGTAAATTTATGTAATGCTTCTCTAGATTCAAAGAAGCTTATTTTAATTATTGCTCTGAATAAAATTTTAAATGGCAATTTCTGTATTAAACAAAATCTTTTTTTTTTTTTTTTAAGACTGTATTATTAGTAAATATTTAATTTAACTGTGAATATCTATCGTTAAATTATGAATTAAAAAAAAAATATGTATAAAACAGTTGACTTTAGTATATAAAATTCGTTAATAAGGCAGAAGAAATAGTACGATGTAATTTTATAGATCCAAATAACTATATTTATACTGCATTTCACATAAAACACATTCTTCCTACTCAAACATTGCCATCCTTATTCATATTTACGTGTCCCTGAAACAAACAAAATCAGACTTAAAATGAAAATAGAATTTAGACAATAAATGCAATCATTCATAGCAATGTGTATGGGAATATGTTTTCTAAATTTAAATAATAAGCAGATATTTGTTTTAGTGTAAATATATTAATAATAGTGTAGCTAATTTCTCGTTTCTGTTTACTCACAAAATAGAATTGATCAGCAAATGGAATTCGAGAAACTTTGAAGTTAAATATGTTTTGTTATTAATGCAATAATTAACGAATAAATAGTGTAAACATAAATTTACTATTCAGGAAAATAACATATATTTAGACTTTATTATTATTTTTTTTAATAAAAGACAATTCTTATAATCATATGGTTAATATTTTTCATTAATTTAGAATGTGTATAAGACGTTCGATTTAATGAATGATGATTGTTTTAGTTTTTCATGCTGTGAATTAGAGATCTTAAATTAGACTCACCTGACTGAAAATAAATTAGTTATATATAATTGTAAAAGTATCTAGTTTTTATTGTGAGTCACTGTAGGCATTTTGGCAATTAATTGACTGCATAATGAAGTTACAACTGTATTTTCAAAGAAAAGATTTTGATATTTTCTTATTTACTTTTATCTGTATTTATAGAAGAAAACATTAGATTCATAATTTTTTTTACTTTCAGTATTTAAACTTTCTGAGATGTCTGGCACTGGATTAGAATATTTTTAAAAAATGTACAACTATATGTTTGTGTGTGTGTGTGACAAAACTTTTCTGGATGCTATATTTCAAGGACAAATGCACAGAATTTAACACAAATTTATATTTAGTTGCACACCATAATTTAGTCACAAAAATCTGTGTTTTTCAACTTTCGTGCAAACTTTGCAATATATGTTGCTGCTATGCAATGATTTCTTCCATTTACGGTAGGGTTATATCTCAATTCCTATTTTGTATAATTTCACAAACACTGATATGCGAGAGGGCCATCGTTAAAAAGTAAGTTGATATATTTAATTGTAGATAGGCTAATAAATGGCGATGCTTTCCACCAATTTTCCTTTTCTACGAGAAGATTATATCCGTGCTTCTATAGCGTATAAATGCGCTAATCTTCATATATGAGATGATCATTATGAATACGAATGTTGACCTAATTTGGTTGCATATCGGCCGATAGGCGACTCTGATGTTAATCATTTACTGCACTTTTTCCACGTGAATACATCTGAACGTCTGTTGGATAAAATTGCACCAAGCTACATAGGTGAAATCTGTATAGTAAGAAGAAAATTATATTTATGTTGATAGGTTAGCGCCGTTATATAGAATGATATAGAAAATGTTTTTTGATGGGCACAACAAAACAAGATATATTAAAGAAGCATTTCTTTTATTCTATTGGGTAAGTGTGAAAGTTCTACACGTTTTTGGATACGCAAATTTGCAATGGAATTGACGTCCCACATGACATTGTAATGGTGCAAGTCGTCAGTCAATCAAACTTGTGGATACCTCACATATAAATGCATCGTGTTTCACAAAGTAAATCATCTAAAAAAATATATATCAGAGGGTGTAACATGGAAAGCGAGAAGGAGCATATAAGACATTATTTGTTATACGAGTTCTATAAAAAAAATACAGCGGCCGCATCATGTCGCAATGTTTGTCAAGTTTATGGGGAGGTTGCAATAGACGAAAGCACATGTCGTCGATGGTTTCGTAAATTTAGGGAAGGAGACAGAAGCTGCCAATATCAGGCTACTAGACGACGGCCATCATACGTTGGAGACGACGATATTGACCAAAAGAAACAACCCGAAACCAATCGTGCAAGAATTAGAGGAGACAATCAACGTACACCGGATAACGGTCGTGAGACGGCTGGTTAAGTTGGGTTTTACGAGAAAGTTAGAACGTTGAGTTCCAAATAACCTGACAGCTAATCAACGGGATGACCAAATCGCCACCTGTGTTTCCTTGATTTCTCGGTATAAAAATGACTCATTCTTGACACGAATTGTGACAGATGAGAAATGGGTTATGTACCGTAACGTAAAGCGTCGTAAGACTGTGTGTCGTCCTTCTGATCCACCTGCATCGACTTCGAAAGCTGAACTTCAGCCCAAGAAGGTGTTATTGAATGTGTGATGGGACGTGCAAGGAATAGTTGACTGGGAAGTCCTGCTACTCAACTAAACCATCAATGCTGCCTTCTACTGTCTACAGTTAGACAGGTTGCATTCAAATTTGGTAGCAAAGTGACCAGGTCTCTTAAATCGTCGTGGGGTTATAATTCATCACAATAACGCCATACAACATGCTGCTGTTATCACTCGCCAAGTGTTGCTAGGCTTTGTTTGGGTGGTTTTACCTCACCCTCCCTATTGTCCTGACTTGGAACCATCTGACTATCACCTATTTCATGCGTTGAACAATTCCTGGAGTCAGAAAATCTTTGATGATCTTGATGCTGTGGAAACTACCATCCAAGATATTTTGTCTCGAAACCGCCGGAATTTTACCGCCGTGGGATTCATCTCCTACCAGAAAGATGGCAAGAGGTCATAGGTTGCAATGTTGACTATGCAGAATAATAGATACAGTTCATTTTGCGTTTATTTGCTCTTCTTTATGGGTAACAAAAACGGGTAGAAATTTTGCACTCACCCATTATCTAATAGCCTACATTGTGTCTCTAATTCTAGTTTAAATAGAAATTATTTTTCTTGATATTAATTCTTTGCTGTTTTCAATGACTAAATTAAATTACCAAAAATAAGTATAAAAAAGGGAATCTTTTTTCTACGCTTATTTTCTAAAGACCTCTCTCAGTGTTACAGATTACCGTCTTTGTTCTATCAAAGGCCGGAATATTCTGCGTCACAGCTGGTAGACTAGAGGTACCGAGTAGTGCTTGTCAGTTGTTAAATCATGTACATAAAATTTAATAAACCAATTTAAATAATTATTCTCTTAGAGAAAATATGAGTTATGGTACTTTGTTGAATTCATAGCTTGAGTGCTCAGGTAAATAATATATATTTAAAGAATACTTAAAAATGTGAATTTTAATAAATGTTTAGAAATTATAAAGTACGGGTAAAAGAGTTAAATTTAAAAAACAAATGCTATAAGAAAAATTTGTGTAGCTTCAGAGCACATACTAAAGCTTCCACTAAAACTTAATGATAATCAATTGAAAAATAATATAATCAAGACCACATTGTTTTATACTATATAATCATATTTAAAATTCAATATGATTATATTTTTGAACTTTTCATGTTATTCTAATTGCTATATTTATTTTTCTTTTTGGAAATTTATCACTTATTTTACTTACAAACAAAAACAGAGAAATATCCTAAGGATAAATTTAAATATTTAAATATTCAGTTGGATTACAATATTGTACTTTTATTTTTTTCTATTTATATTTTTTTCTTTTATTTATTTGCTTATTGTAAATTTTGAAAACGCTTATATAATTTTGTCTTAATTGCAGGAAAAGCGAGAGAATTATCTGAATACTATATTTAAGCCCAAATATAAATTCATTTTTAAAAAGTAGTCTATACCTCAGAAAATAATAATAATAATAATAATAATAATAATAATTATAAAAGTATAGAGAAATAAAATAAATAAATATAAATATAAATAAATATAAATAAATACAAGTATATAAAGTAATATACGTATAAAAAATATTTACTTTCTAGCTTCCATAGCATGTAAAGAAATCCGTAGACTATTTTACGACATAAACAAATTAAAAAGCTTAAGATCAACAGTATTTAACTATTTATAGAATTTATTTTTTTCGCAGTATA
Organism: Salticus scenicus; assembly: GCA_963930645.1. NCBI lineage: Eukaryota > Metazoa > Arthropoda > Arachnida > Araneae > Salticidae > Salticus > Salticus scenicus. The sequence continues at coordinate 81,041,873 of OZ005654.1, read as the reverse complement.
ATAATTAAACGGAAAACCTATTTTTTTTTTTTTTTTTTTTTTTTATTATTACTATTATTATTTGTAATTCTAATTCTATAATTTAGTATGGATTTGTCAATAAAATGCAAAAACTAAGCAATCTCCCACATAATACATATTATTTATATCTGAAATTCAAAAGTTATGATGAAATTTGTATAATTTTATGCAAATTTGTTTATACCATTTATAATTCAGAAAGTGGTGCAACTTGAATTACTGTTAACCGTTTAAATAATCAGACTACGAAGGGATTTGACTTGCAAAAAAGCCACCGTGATAAGAAAAAGATAACTTCTTTTAAAATACATTTTTTTTTTTTTTTATCTGTCCATAAATTATGCGAAATATTTATACTTAAGGGAATTTTTAAAGAGGCTTATTATTTGGATGAGATACATATTTAACGGAAAAATTCTCCTGATATCGATTTAATGAATCTCGCAGATGACAAAATTATACACGGAAAACGCGATGATAAAATAAAGAGAATATTTATTTAAATCACTTCTATTTCTCGTGAAATGGTTTAAGGAATTTATCTTTGTCAGAAACTTTGCCAGGAACTACGCGGGATATTTAACTGAAAAATAAATAAATAAATAAAGCAACGTACGATAAAATTTTATTAAGCAACACAAATCAAATGTTAACTGCAAAATACTGCAGAATATCGCAAATAAAAATTGCCAACTCACGAAATTCCTTTATAACAGCAAAATATACATTAAAATATATTTTTTGCTTATGTTTGAGCCATTGTAATTATAATATACATGCTAATTAAGTTTCGTTTAGTGCTTTTTTCTACATGTTCACAATTGTGTGTATGAAGCACAAAGAACATCACCAGATATTTAAAGGTGCAAGTGACATATTATTAAAAGCTATGACGCACTTTTAAAAACTTTCCCTCCTCTCCTTAATAAATCTTTGTTTATGAAATTAAAATAATGTAAAGAGGAATAAAATGCATGTTATGACATGCATCATGCAAAAAGGAAAAGAAAATGGAATTATCTCTGGAAAACACATATTAAGAACAAACAGGAGAAAATAAATAAAAATTATATTAGCATTTAAATTATATTCATATCTCTTTAGTTCCAAAATAATATTTTATTTCTTATTTAAGTATAATGTATGAATTTAAGATATGAAAATTAAGCATTTTTGTTTAATAATTGAAAATGTGTTAATTTACTTATTATTATACTTAAAATATATTTACAAAAGATTATGCATTGTTCATGTACGTAAATAGTTTTATTTATCACAAAAAATTACTTACAAGGATTTAAAGATAATAAATAATTAAAAACGTAAAATTTAATATTTCAAATAGCTTAATATTTAATTAAATTAATACTAATTTAAATGTTATCATAAAAATGTTATATTCTTCACGATTTCGTTTCAAGCCATTAAAATGGGTAGAGAAGTTCTGATCTTGAAGCTGATAGGAAAGAAGTGCCGGGTTCGAACTCAAGTTACACCTATTTTTTATACCTGTTTAGAGATCTAGGTGTCAGAAACCGGTGATTTTCCGGGAAACACCCGGGCTCCGAATACTTAGAAAGATCCCAGTGGAGGTCACCCCACCCAAAACGTTGTCCATCGTACAGACACTAGGCATTATTATTACACCATCTTTATTTTTTTTTTCTTTCGTTTATTTTTTCTCATTTTTTAAAACTATCTTTTTACTAGAGAGTTTTTAGCTACTTAGCAGCAAATGAGCTTATATTTTTAATTATTTCTTTTTATTTTTCTACCTTTACTAATAGAAGAAAGAAAAATGTTTAATACTGTAAAGCTATGACTGATTTAAATTATGAAGATGCAGAAAAATTTAAATTGTTACTTAGTTTTTGACAGTTGAATGATTTATACAAAAATGCATGTACAAATATTTTTTTGAGTGTTACATTTTACTATTCACTATTTCAAAATTAAATATCTTAGAAATAATAATCCTGAAGATAAAATTCATTATTTGAACTTTTAAACTCTGCTTTACTTTTCTTTGTTTTTCTTTATTTTATTTTTTCTTTATTTCTTTATTTTTTTCTTTCTTTCTTTCTTTTTTTTTTTTTTTTTTTTTTTTTTTACTTTTATTAGTGCGTGTGTGTGAGTATGTATGTGTGGAATCTTCAGGCTAACATATCTCAGAAACTAATAAAGATAGAACTAGAAAACTTCAGAATTGAGACAGGTCTGGTGTACAGATGAACTTTCCAAATTTTAGTGTAAACGGAAAAACTGGAAGTGGGACCGTAAGTCTGTATCTCCAAAACGTCCGAAACTATTTTCTTTAAATTTGCTATATAAACACTCTATTAGACGTCCTTTCGAATGATATAGTCGGTTAGTTCCTGTATAAATAGTTCAATGTCAGGTCTTGCAAGCGCGTTCCTTTAAAAACGGCTGTACGGATTTTTTTCAAACTCGCCCTATTAACGCACTTTAAATATCTTTTTGTATATAATTATTAGTTTCTGGTCAAAAATTGATTTTTCGTAAAAATTGGTGTCTCATAAACGACTCTAACGATTTTCTTGAAAATTGTTATATAAATTCATTTCTTTCTCGTGTATTACGTGGTTATTAGAGGAAAATTAATAGTCTTCCTGCTTAGATAGGTCATCTTCAAATTTCAGAAATTTGTGTGTCAAAAAATAACTCTACCATTTTTTCTCTTATTTTTTACCTCGTTATATGTAAGCTTCGTTTTATATGTCTTCATAAGTTTCTCTTACCGAAAAATTTTAGGATGTCTGTTTCGTTAGGTCACTTTTACGTTTTCTGATCACATTATGTCTCTAAAATGCATATAATACGTGTAATAGTGGATAATGGAAGTCGTGTGGTTGTTTCACACCAGATTTCTTTTATGTACATTCAAAACTTTAATTGACCTACTCAGTGCCAAATAAGCATTACAGATGAATATTGAAATATTCCAGATTTAATGTATTTTTAAGAGATTTTAACTTTTTCATGTACGGGATAAGAAATGTTGTGAAGCTACTTTCGGTTTGGTAGCTTACCTGCCAGATTATTTTTTATTTTTTTTATTTTTATTTTTTTTTCTCAAATTAAGACGGTTTTAACAGCGATCTATTAACTGCATAAATTAGATACCAATCAGCAATGAACAGATATGACTTCAGCGAAATTCAAACAGGGCCCCTGATGGGAAATGTTGTTTTCGGAAAAAATTGCTATTAAAATAACTGACTACCAATTTATCTGAAATTATGAAGTTTATAATAATATATTATATATGTAATCATTTTGTAATAAACTTAAACATTAACTTTTAAAGTTCTTTTATATTACTTATAAAGAAAATTCACTGAGGTTTTATAAATTCAACAAAGTTGAATATTACAACTAGTTACGAAAGCAAACAATCAAAATAAATTTTCCACATTTTTCTTGATCAAATTTTAATTATTAGAGTAAATGTTGTTGTATTGAAATTAATTTAACAAAACATTATTCATTAAAAAAAAAAAAAAAAAAAGTATATATGTATATATATATATATATATTATTATTATTATTATTATTATTATTTACCCATGAAAAATTTCAGAAAAATGTTTTTGCTTGAGTGAATGTTTGCTTAAAGTTTAATAATGCGAGAATCTATTGGTTCACTGCATTCATATTTTTATTCATGTCCAACAACCCTATCCCATATTGCTGAATATCCGTGTTTTTAATTTAGTTTTGTAAATGTTTTCTGTATGCAAAATACCCTTTTTACATTCTTTCTTCTTCTTCGTCTTCTTCTTCTTCTTTTTTTTTTTCTGATTATAAAAATAAATAATTTTTGACATTACGGAAAATTTTACCATGTTTTATTTTGAATTTAGTTTATTACTATAGTTAATTACTAAAGCAAATATCATGTCAACAGCAGATTAGTATTTTGCACCTAAATCCTATTGCTTAAAATTTAAAAATTTTCTATGAAATCACCATTACCATTTCAGAGGGTCAGCTCATTAAAGCAGAAATAAACAGTTTTCTATTTTACAGAACACATTTATATTTGCTACACGAAGGAAGTAGAAGGGAAAAATTTGATTTATTTAGTACATATTTATATACAAGATATGTTATGCACAAGGTTGATGTACAAGACAGATTTATGTTACAGTTAAAAAAAAATTAGAATTATGCATCAGTCATAAATTAGAAAATATTTTCCCATATTACGAGATATAGTTTAAAAAAGAGAGAGAGAGAGAGAGATTTAATCAGTTAATATTCATTTAATTGTATAATTTTTTTTATTTTTTTTAAGGGATAAAAAAAGAAAAGAAAAAACAAAAATGTATAATCATACACCACATATAAAGTATAAACCACTGTCACACATTAGGGAATAAAATTAAAGCTGTAATCCATGAGAATTGGAAGTTAAAGTTTTAATTACCCATACTGACACGAACATAAGATATATTCAGTGGCAGCCTCATAGAATTTTATACAGATTCTGAGAAAAGTTCTCATAATCACATGCTACAGCCAAATTGCATTACCTTTTACAGGGTGATCCAAAACATTTTAATTTTTGTTTAATTTTTTACTGGTCACCTTTTCCTTTTCATGACACAAATTTTACTGAAAAATATGAGGTATAACATGTTCTTTACACTACCAAAGTTTCAAGATTATTCTTAAAGAACTTTTCAAGATATTTGGCAGAACGTAAAAAAGCGAAAGTGTTCACATTATTTTGTCAGCCATCTGTACATACAATGACTTTTATTTATAATAATATGTTTATTACCAGTATAGTTTTATTTTAATAAAATTTGTTTGTATATGTAAATGCAACAAATATTTTTAACAAAAACCTCTTAAGATAAATCACTTCTAAAGGTTAGATATTATATTAAATATAAAATAATATAGACGTTCCAATATAGATCGCGTTTTATATAATTCTTGTATATTTTCATCTTGTCTAAGAGACCGATCCAAATATTAAACTATAGCTTCGATTTCAAGAGCGCCATTCAGCTCGTACATGAAAATGCCATTTATATATTTCTTCAGTCATTTATTTGAATAATACTTACTCAATATAGCAGTTTAATGAAACGTAAAGATTTAATAACGATGCTCATTTTATCAAAAATAGAAGGATGACGGCAACGGAAATGACTTTCAGAATAGTCAGATTGCGTGTAAGGTAAAAAATAATGACTAAAAAAGAATTTTACATGATTGTTCAAATAGGGAGTAAGTTTACGCAATTTATTTTCTTAAGTTGGAAGTAAAATTATGTCCTTTATATTAACTGAAATTATGTGGATTTCTTTTTTAAAATATATTTTTTAAAATTAATTTTAACTAATTATATAGTTTGCAGTCAATAAATTTAATATCTATATACATTATCTATACAGTGTGTCTCATAAATATTAGGACACACTTTAAGGGGAAATAGGGACTAAAGATCATCTAAAGGGCTAAGATTTAACAAGCAACCCATGACAGAAACATCATGGAAAAGTAATATCTTAGGTTCAATAAATAAAAAGAAATAAATTAAAAGCAATAAATATTTATTGTTCAAAAATGTTGGAGATGGGTAGCATATCTAATGAGAAGTTGTTCAAAGTTTCCACCATTGCAAGTGAAGAATTCGTTGCACGGACGCGACGGACTATGGATCATGAGACTCTGTTCAACGCATATGTATTTACTTGAATAGCCACAGCAGCACAGTCGATTCTTATAACTAGATGAATTCAACATACAACAGGTGTTTTATACACAGCAGTTTTAAGAGTTTCCCAAAGAAATAAATTTAAGCTGCTTAAAACAGGAGAGTGTGGGATCCAAGTAATCTCTCAACCACGCCCTATTCATTATTGATTAAACGGTGCACTTAGATGTGTCCGAACCCGTCTTCCATAATGGAAAGACACCCCATCATGTTTAAACCACATGTTGCATCTCACATTTTGTGGCACAGTGTACAATAAGCCTGGTTGTACCTATTGCAAAAAGACAAAGTGCTTTACAGGTGTCAGAGGTGATGAGAACAGGAAATACATAATTAGAAAGTCACCGACCAAACCAGCCCAAACATTCAGTAAGAAACGATGTTTGGCCTCATGAGGTCTCATTTTACAAGGGTTTTCGGTAGCCCATAAATGCGTACTGTGTTGGTTGAACACTCATGAAGTCTCATCAGTAAACGAAACATAAGATGAGAAATTGGCATTTTGTGCATAATGGTTGAGATAGCATAGTGCAAAACACACACACGCGTGCATGATAATCTATGGGAGCAGAGACAGAAGTGATATGGGTGTAATACTTTGACTTACAAAGCATGGTGTACACTGTTCCAAAATCTTCCTGTACTTCAGTAACGACGGCAAGTACACTGGTATTTGGATTAATCTCTACTACATGCAAAATGGTCTATTTTATTATGATCTTACGAGTCACATGTTCCCTCCCTCACTCTGACTACTACCTCTTAAGGACCCGTATTTACATAATTTCTTATGCACATCCAAAAACGTCCGGTGATACGGTACATCTCTCTGTGAAATCCGTTATCGATACATTTCTTGAACGGCTCATGCATTGCCATTAACCAATCCGTAAACAAAATGAATGTTTTCCAGTTCCCTGTCTGTAAAATTTTGCATGTTCTTCTGAAGGCGACTACTAATTGAAAGACTGTGATGAAGCAGATACTTCTCTTCTTGTCACCACACAGTTGCTTTTGCGTTTCTGGTCACAGGTTTTTATTTAAATATCAAACCTTTTGATGTGCTCTACCACCCCTTAAAATTTGCCAAAATATATATGAGACACCTTTCATAAGTAAAGTTTAACAAGTATTTCGGGAAAAAATCTTTTGAATAAGTCATTTAAATCATGCTTGAGAGAGTACGAACACTAGATTCTAAATTAATGTTTTTTTTTTTTTTTTTTTTTTTTAACATTTGAAAAATAAAAATAAGGAGTGATTTCTTAAAATTATAATATATTTATTAAAAATCAAGACCAATTAAATATAAAGGAATTACGGAAATTGTGCCAGTATGCTTTTAATTCGGCCGAAGAAGAAATTTTCCATAATATCTCAGATTAAGGGAGATTAACAAAAATGAGCAAGATTAGAAGAATCTCAAATTTGAGATTTTTCTTATATAACATTAGGGTAACTGTAGGATAGATGGCCATGGAGAGAGAAGGCCAATCTAAATATTTACAAAACTTGACCATCGATGGTAACATAAATTTTCCTCGCAGGAAATAGCAATACTGTTCTGCTTACATTATGAAGTGTAAAACCTTATTTCATAAACACTTCACTTTACCAAACCATAGAAAATTGTCTTTTTAGTTTTTAACTCCCAAATTCATTGAAAACCCAATAAAAGTCAGAAATATTTATTGTACTATTGGCAGTGTTAATAAGTGTTTGTACATTTAACTTCAGTTTTATGTAAAACTTATTTATGACTTTTTAAAAAATAAGTATAAAAATTCAAATTATTTTTGGCGTATAGACAATAGTTATGAGGTTATTGAAAAATTAAGTAATAGGGACACGTCTACTTCTGTACAAACATTTGATTATGAAAATTTATTTTGCAATATCCCTGTTGATTTATTATTTAGCACTTTAGTTAAATTATTTGATTTTTTTCTGATATTGTAAATGAGTAAAAAATAGACAGAGATTTATTTTTAAATCTTTGCCAATTTTGTTTTAACAATAATTTCATAAAATTTCCTAATAAAATTTAAAAACAATTACATGGTTTCGGAATGAGTGCTAATTATTCCAGTACCGCTGCAAATTTATTTCTATCTTTTTTTTTTTTTTTTTTTTTTACGAATATACTTACGTTATTTATTTCAACAACAATATCAACAAAATAAAATAAATAATAATGATAATAATGATAATGATAATAATAATAATAATAATAATAATAGCATTTTTCGATATATAGATGATATTTTAATTTTAAATTCTGATTTTACAAATGTTTTAAAAAATATATATACTTCCTGTTTCATATAAATAAAGCCAATGATAAAGATGATTATGTTAATTTCTTAGATATTTCTCTTGCTGTTCAACATAAACATTAAGTCTTGATATACATGATAAAAGGGAATTTTTTCGTTTATTAGTTACTACCAGGCTACGCCCGCTTCGCAGATCACTGTATTTAACGCCTTAACGGTCGCATATTTTTCAAAGACACGCCCATAAAGTCCACATTTTTGTCTAATTAAAAAAAAAAAAAAAAAACTTTGAAAATAAATATATTAATAATATATAGATTTATTCTACGCATATTTTCAAATACATTATATATAGTTTGGTACTGGCTGGGGCTTTCATGTACCTTAACATGTTAAAGTAAAATACACCTGGGGCGTGGTCAATGCCCTTGAATATCACGGTAGCGAGAAGGAAGGGATTAAATGAATTTTTAAAGGAATTGAAATTTTTTTATCACATTATAAATAAAAAACTTTAAAAAAAAACTTAAAAAAAAACCTACATTGAAATCGCTCTAAACCTCACTTCTGGTACTCTTTGCCTATGGCCCCCACTCTTCATACTAAATCTTCATTAAATAAAATATATTTTATCAAATAAAATATTTCTACCGTTTTGCATACGTTTTGCTTCCGCTAAGGATTCAAATTGTGATGGCATGTCTTCGGACCACCTCTAGGGGTGAATCCCAGACAGTCGTCGCCAATTGTCTGTTAAGCAGCACTGGTGTGACGTAAAACCCAACCAACCAACCATTCACTTGTTTTGAAACAATGCTCTACGGTCTTATGTGAATGATTTCCAAGAATGAATCAACAATTGTTTACAAATTTAATAGATTATGTATGGGGAATAAGTACGCTGTAATTTAAAAATTGCAGCTCTTAGAATTTCAAAACTGATAATTTTTAAAAAGTTAATCATTATTCTTTAATAATTCTGTTTTATGTTTAATATTAGACTCTTATTTTAAGATAAAAGCAATTGAATGATATCGCGTTGTGAAACTGTGCAACGTAATATATTTAAATCTAAAAACTCGATTTATATAGTGTCCTCACAAAAAATGAGCAGTTTTTAGAGCTCTTTTAAAAAGGTATAACTTCTATGCAGTATCTTTAAAAAAAAAAAAAAAAAAAAAAAAAAAAAAATCAGTTTTTAGTAAAAAAAAATGGCTGAATTTTATTTTATCACCAAAGTAGTTAAATCTAGAACAATCAAAAATAGGAATGGTCCACCCAGATCTGTTCTGCCGACAAACTGTTTGTTTGTTTTTGTTTTTTTGTTTGTAATATTAGGGGGACCGGAAAATAATGTCGTTTTGAATTAATAAAATGAAACCGGAAATTTTTGTTTAACAGTGTTTACTTGGTACTTTAGAAATAACCATCTTCTAAGTTACCTAAGAATATCTTAAATTTTATCCAGGATAAATTTCCGATGTCAGTATTTTAATTCAAAACGACATTATTTTCCGGTCCCCCTAACATATATTTATGTAGACAGCATGCGTCATTGATATAGCAATTTGCGCAAAAAATCTACATTAATATTTTATTTGGTCAACTAAATTGATTTTATAAAATATGTCATAGTCATTTAAATTATAATAAACAAGTTTTTAAATTTACTACTAATCTTTTTTATAACAATAATTATTCATTGAATTTTATAAAGTTTTACACCAATAACTTTTTAATAAATTTTGTGATTAAGGTAATAGTATTGATAATTTTTTCTCTCTATTTTCTATTTATAATATAATATAATATATATATGTATGTATATATACATATCTTTAAAAAATTTTTAAAAAATCCAAAAATATATTTTGTTGTAATTGTTCCTTTCTCATGTGTAATACTATACTTAAACTCTCTTATAGATTTTTTTTTTGTTGTTGTTGTTACCTTTTTCTGTTTGAGCTCTAAACTTCTCCAGTCATTGTTATTTCTCTCACCCTTTGTCCTTTTTCATACTTTTTTTTTTAATCCATCACTTAGCCCAACTAATCATCTGTTCCATTACATCTGGTAACCGAAGTTGCAGGAGATTTGCTCCTAGTTACTTCGGATTCCACTCCTCGATTCATTTTCTTCACTTCATGGTGCTTGGTCTCTTGTGGAGTTTGCTGATAAAGATTGGATCAGCGTTCCCAACATTTATAATTTATTCACGAGCATTTTAGCCCCGTCTCTTTTTCATACCGGAAATTTTGAAAAATGATTTTTTTTCTTATTTAATCGTTGACACGTATTAAAGAGAAATAATCTACAAAATTTCTGGTGCGAAAAGAAGGCGTGACTATAAATGCTCGTGAATAAATTATAAAAGCGGGAACTCGGGATTGGATGCATATCCGCCTCTTACAGGATATACCTTTCTACACCACTTATTTTTAAAGTATTTTTCTTCAAACGTATTTGCGATGAATTAAGAAGGAAAAACTCTAAGAAATGACTGGTGTAAAAAAAGGGGCGGTACTAACAATTTGCTGGATTAGGTTGGCAGCTCTGAACTACGTGAAATCAAGCAATTCGGAGAGGTTGGACTATGAGCATTGAACGCCGGAAAAAACAATTATAGGCCGCTGATTGTGTCTTCACCTTAAGCGCCCCGAAGGTCTGCTTTAATTTTCTACGATTCACCTTTGCAGTGTCTAACTTAATAAATTGTCTTTTTGCTTTTGAGGTCTGGGTGGGAACATGGCGAGCTAGCATGCCCTTTATTAATTTACTTTTGTCATGTATATTTTCTATATTTTTCTATATTTGATTATTAATTTAACTGAGTTTCTTTTATCAAGTATACTTGCTGCATTTTTATTTATTTCACTATTAATTTAATTTCCATTTTTATGAGTATGCTGGTTTCGCCATGTTCCCAAAACCTGTTAGGCCTTTCTCATTTTCTTAAAAATTATCTTTTCTGCTGCTCCCACCCTCTGAAGAGGAAGCAATCAAGTGTTTGCCCATAAAGTTTTATTTTGTAAAAAAAATTTCGTTGCTTTAATTCGTTGTTTTCGTATTTATGAACATTTTTAATATCCTTTTGTTAACCACGCCCACTAACTTTTACACCTATATATATTTATTACTTTCTATTTAAAACTATATACATTTATATATATAAACCAGTATTAACAGAAAAGGATAGGCATAATGTCTTTAAATGTTATAAAAATTTTACTGGTCATTCTGAAACGAAGTTGTCACATATCTTTAAGCCAGAAGCTATTTATACATTTAAGAAAAAAAGGGATCAACGATGCAAAAACGATGTTTAAACGATAAATCTCATTTAAAATATTCAAGAAACTTTTTATGTCTGCAAAATGTACTAGATATATTTAAAATTTATTATTATAGATAACTAAAAACTGTAGGTAAAGAAAAATTAATTTTTGGTGAAAAAGAGTTATGTAAATTTCAAATTTTAATTGAGTGTCTTTTATTTCTTATTTTTTGTATCTATGTTTAAAACTTCATGGAAATAACAAGACAAGATTTTCAGAAAAATCATCATATTTTTTTTTTACTTTTTGAAAAGCTTCTTAAAAATATTGTTATGTAACCTTAGCAGGAAAAATGAATTCTCTCTAATATTTTTCATTAACACATATTAGTTTTGTTTTTAATAATGTTATTTTGCATTCTTTTTCACAAAGAAATTTCTGAAAACTTTTAGAAAAATATTAAATATCCATTTTTTTTTTTTTTTTTTAATTACTTTCGTGGAAGAAAATACTGCAATAAATGAACTAAATGTTAATCATTTATTTGCTTTCATTAAAGTCCATAGATTAAAAGACTAATTTTCTTTTTTTTTTTTCTTTTTTTTTTTTTTTTATGCGTATAAAATTCTAGAATAATGAAAATTTATTCAACTACTCAGTTAGAAAGTTACTTTTATTTCTTTATTTTATGATTAAAATTTTCAGATATAGTATATAAAATAAAAGCAAATATTTTTCCAATATTGAAAGAGCATTTTTCGAGCAAATAAACAAAGGTTAACTTAAAGGATGTAAGAAATTTTTAAGAACTTCATTGGAAATTGCTTAGAAAAAGAAAGACAAAAAAAAAAAAAAAAAAAAAAAAAAAAAAAAATCTAAATAATAATAATATTAATGTTAAAAATTTTACTTATTTTTTATTTATTTATTTATTTATTATTGTTATTGTTATTGTTATTATTTTTTTTTTTTTCACGTATATTTAGCTAAAACAGTATGCAAATAAATCATGCATATAATAATAGAAAAAACTACATAATATAAGAATAGGATATTTAAACCACTACACAATATAATTACTTAATTAAATCATAAAATCTATGGATCTTAAACTACAATTTTGTTACATATTTTATGATTATTTTTAAAATTCACTGAAATGAGCTTGGAGATGACAAATTAATCTACAAATAAATAAATAAATAAAATAAAATAAATCCATTAGACTTAAAATGTGGGCATTCGTGCGTTTTTTTTTCACCTCATGAAGAGGATTAATGTTATTTCGGTCTGAAGCAATTGGTGCGATCATTATTATTTTATTTTATTTTATTTTTTATTTGTGATTTTTACGTAAAATACTATTTTTTTTTTTACATTCATCATATTCTTATTGGTTATTTCGGTCATTATTTCGCTTTATTTTACTTTTACTCTAGTTTTCGTCCTTAATTTCTAATACTAAAGTTTAACATTCAAATCTTTCCGTAACTGCTTTTGTACACTGTAAAAAAAAAAAAAAAAAAAAAAAAAAAAAAAATGGTACAATATTACACAGCAATATTGAGGTAGCTTACCATGCAGAGAAACACCACAACCACGAAGAGAAATGTTACCAGCTGTAGCTGTGTAATAGTAGCACAACGTATAAGGTCACACAATTACAGCTGGTAACATTTCTCTACATAGTTGCGGCAAGTAGGCAGTTTCATTATTGTGTAATATAGCAAAAAAAAAAAAAAAAAAAAAAAAAAAAAACAGTTTATATTTGATTATGGTTTTAAATGAAACGTTTATTTACATACCAAAATAAGTGTATGCTCATAACATATTGAAATAACAATGTAGTTAAAACACACAAATTCTGATTTCCATATAGGATGTATCCAGTTTCAATGTACTAATTACACTAAATACATTTACAACAAATGATCGGGCAATGTCAATTTGAGACGTTTTATCAAATATCTCAAAAAGTATTGAACGAATCCTTTTGAAACTCTAAGAGCGTAAAGAATGTATTATACCTCATATATTTCAATGAAAGTTTTTCTCGGAAAGCGAAAAGTTGACCAGTAGAACTTTGGTCCCAGTTGGCAAACAGGGGGTACTTTGCCAAACAGCAATATTGTGCGTGGTACAGACAAATATATAAGGACATTCCTGGCCCGTCATTCTGCTTCTTATACTAGTAAAAATGAACTACTTAAAAATGGTAAGATGAAAAATCCCCATAACTTTCTGAGAAGATTTACTCAAGAAATGCGGGAACCGCTGCTTTCTGAAAAGTGGGAATATTAGTAAATAAAAGTGTAATTACTAATAATTTAATTACACGGAAGGCGTTACTTTTAATTTGTTTTATAAATCCTTTGAATAATGTACATTGTTAAAACACACTTCTTAACAAAAAAAAAAAAAAAAAAAAACAGAATTTCACAAAAATAAGCAGGATCATTCCATTTTTGAGAAGCTCCACTTTTTATAATAGCTCCGAGTAGAACTTCTCATTTTTTTTTTCCTTATTTAACTATTCATTTCATATTCACTCTTGTAATATTATAACGAAAAGAAACGCCCTGGCTCCGAGGTATATCATCTGTCTACGGAACCAGGGAGTGTGGGTTCGATCCCCGTGCAAAGAAATTATTTAAAAAAAAATTATTTAAATTGTTTACTTTTCATTTATTCATTAAGACATTATGTTAATTATTCAGTTAATGTCATGCAATTTTTGGCTTTTTCGAATTCTAGAATATTCTGTTCTAAAAAATTCATCAATTGTACATAAAGTGATGTAAAATTTGCGATGAATATATAAATGAAAAAAAGAATTCTGCTTGGAGCTATTGTAAGAACTTCTTATGCTTCTTATTAGAACTTCTTATGCTTCTGATTAAACTTCTCAGAAATGAGAAGATTCTGCTTATTTTTGAGAAGTGTGTTTTAACAATGTTTATTCAAATCTTAAATTTAGAAATTTGTTAATGTTCATCTTATTTATTAAAGGTTTCTGATTTATAAAAAAGTGAGATTAGTGAATAAAATAACTGTTTTTAAATAATTATAGACCTGTAATAAGCTTCTTGTGTATATTTCTAATTATATAATTTATGCTTATTTAAAGTACACTTTTTTATTTTGTTATACGAGATCATCCAAATAATTTATTTTATGAAATCTGAGTATTAACATAATTTATTTAATAGCAAAGCGGTTTATAATTTAAGCATGAAAATACAAAGAATAAAGAAGACGACAAAAACTTTTTTGCTAAATCTGTTTTAATATATGCATATTATAGTTTCAGTAGAATTATTAAGATGTTTTTTCTTATGATACTTAATGAGTTTCCCATAAAAAATTAGTCTTTGTAAAATTTTATTCACAATTCCCTTGATAGTTTATATGATTTTTATGCAGTTAAATATAAATTACCATAAGAGTAAATTATTTTAAAACAACGGTATTATATTTAATTTATAATTAATCTCTAAACCAAATATGTAGTAATCTAATAAAGAAATTTCCCTATTACCTATCGGCAAGAAAAACATAAAAAATAAAACATTTATTTGCATTTAAGAATACAATTATCGTAATACTTATTGCAAAAATTTATTTTACATGGAATTTATAAAAAACACAAGTCGAATATAGTAGACTGATGTAATAGATTGTTACGAGAAAAGGAATTTTTAATTGATTTTAACGTAGAGAATTACCTTGATTTTAAGGGCTTTTCAAACGTTTTTAACATTAAACATAAAAGCCTAGTAACTAATTGCTACCTTCCCTCTAAAGCAGAGCAAATTAAAATTAGAAAAGTTTTACATAATAACAATATTAAATATGGAATTTTTTTTATGAATTCCCAAACATACATTTACTTCACGAACTTTCATTTTGTTGGAATTTAAAGATTCCACTGACATAAAATGCTGTTAAAAAATAAATACATTTCTGCAAGAAATACACACATTATATGTAAAATCAAAGTTAATGTTTTAGGCAAATAAATATTTTTACAATAATAATAATAATAATAATAATAATAATAATTAAAAAAAAAAAATCGAACGGTTTTTTTTTTTTTTTTTTTTTTTTTTTTTTTTATATAAACTTGCATTATTTTTGCAACAATAAATATGCAATAATTACTATTAATAAGAATTACTAATTTAATTACTACATTTGAAATTTTGCTATTGAGTTCTTAAGACTTTTACTTTAATAAAACTTAAATTCTACTTTCAAATAATTTTTAACAAGTGTTTAATGTAAACAGAATTGGATGTTGTCTGACATTAAAATTTAATGGGTACTTTATATGAAGTAACTCAATTAAGTAAATTAAAACAAAAATTTACTTTTACTAATAAAAATTAATTAAAATAGCATTAACAGCTTCAAAAAGTAAACATCAAAATTCTTAGTTAAGTTTAAATTAACCATAGCCTCCTAAACTAAATGCCTGTCGCGTGGCTCGGCAACATTTCAAGCGGTAGACAGCGCCAACTAGTACAGATTGCACGACACTTTCATTGAACTGTCACCAATAATTTTAAGAAGTGATATATGATCTATATAATCGACGTTTATTCGACTCTATTTGCCTTTTATATCACATCAAATTCCACATTTAAAAAAGTCATACAATCTGTACCAGGTGGCGCTTTCTACCGCATGAACTGTTGCCAAATTTCCGAGCAACGCGACAGGCATCTAGTTTAGGAGGCTATGAATTAACTTAATTTTCAAGACTTTCAACTAATAATAATCATCAGTTTATTCTTTATTTATTTAAATTCAACTCACTAAAGCTAAATTCACATATAGTGTCAATTTTATTTTCTATATTTCAATGAGAATGTTGACAATGAGTTAAACTCCAATAAAAATTAAACTGAATGGGAGAGAAAATTTATTCACAAGTTGATGATGGGTTTCTATTCAAATAAAATAAAACTTTTTTATTAATTCACTTGCAGACTCTGCTTGCTTCGCTAATCACTATGTTTAAAGGAATTAAAAAAAAAAAAAAAAAAAAAAACCTTATCACTACATTTTTAGTTACTTTATAAATTTAAAAAAATCATTAAAATCCTTTAAAACTTTGCTTCAGATACCCGATGCCTTTGGCAACATCTTTCTAGCCAACGCTATATCGATTTCGGATCCCCACTGCCAGCATTTTCGCCTTAACTGGGCATTTTAAATTAGGTGCTAACTAGCTGATTAGTGGAGCTGTTGTTATTCAATAGTTACGTATTTTGTACTGAATATCACTTTCACTGTATTACAACAGATGGAAGTACTAGATAATCTTTCTATCTGAACAATTAATTTAAAAATCTAATCAAAAATTCCAAAATTGGGCATAAGATACTTCGAAGACACTAAAAGATATTATTTTATCAATAGGCATATTTTTTATTAATTACACTAAGCTGAAAGAAAAAAAAAACTTCGAACACTGATAACATTCCTGCCGATTCTTATGTAAAATGACTGACTCCGAATATGACCCCAATTTTGCCCTATCACGTCACCGCCCCCTCCAATTTTTATCACTCTTTGGTAATTTTATGGCCATGTTTTTGATTTGGAGATTGAAAAATAATTATTTTAACTCTTGAATATATATATATATATATATATATATATAATGTATAATAAGTAATAATAATAATTGATTAATAAAATATAATAAATATAACTTATAATTTCAGTGGTAAATCCCCCCTAAATCTTCACTTTGCTGCAAATGTTCATGTTATACAAATTTCACTTCTTTAGGCCCTCAGAAGATGTTTAACAGTTAAAATATTGTTTTTTTCTCCACTGTAAATCAAATTTATAGCCATAAAATTACCAAAAAGTGGTAAAAATAAGGGGGGGGGGTCCTCCAAAAAACGGTGGGTGATAGGGCAAAATGGCCGTTATATTCGGATTAAGGAGGTCATTTTACATAAGAATTTTCAAAAATCGTGTTGGGAGCAATTATCATGACGAGCAGTGTTCTCTGCAAAATGTGACATATTGCCCATTGGATGATCGAACCCACGACCTTCATGTTATTAGACTGACACTCTAACCAATTGAATTAACGAGCCAAGGAAAACCTTTTTTGCTTTTACGTTTCTATCTCTATAGACGATCATTTTAGAAAATTGTAAATTTTAAATAATTGAAAAACAAAAACATCAAAATTTAAAAAATAGGGATTTGAGGTGTATCATGGGAAGTGAATAAGGACCTACATGTAAAATCTTGTAGCTCTGTGATCAGTCATTTTCATACAATGCGACGAACACACACATACATCTTCTTTTATTAAGTGTAGAGATTAAAATAATAATAATAAATAATCTATAAATGAACCTATATATAGATTCTTTTTTTTTTTTTTTTTTTTTTTTTTTTTTTCGATATTTTCAAAAATATAAAGAAGAATTTAAAAGAGTTTATACACAAATAATTCCTTTAAATTACATGTTTCTCAAAGATAATTCTTATAGCAATAATTTTATTTCATAATTTTAAAATTAGTACCTTGTGTACTACATTCTATATCGTGTATAATCTTCCTTTATCAGTGACATTTTATTTTTTGCATGATATCACTCTAATATAATTTATGTTTTTTAGCTTATACATTCCTTATACATATCCGATTCTATTATTTAAATACGCTTTCTTAAGAAAATCGTCAAAATACAGGATATTTTCGCGATTGTTTATTGAGAAAGCAATTAGCTGGATTCCTATCTTTTGGGAATAAACAATTCGCTTAAAAGTATGTTGAAATATAAGTTACATATGGATTTATAAATCTTAAGAGTATAACATTCCTATAGAATAATGTTATAAACCCTTAACTGAAAACTAACTTACTTTAACTAAGTACTATTTTACAAATTACTTATGAAAATTAAATATTTTATATGCATTCTGAAATTAGTGAACTATCATTATAATAATATTAAATCAGCAAACGTTTATTTACATCATTATATTTTGAAAAAAAATGATAAAATACATTCAGAAACTTCTGAAGCAATGGGATTTTAAAACAAATATATTCATTAAAAAATAGTTGATAATGATCAAAATAATTAAGTTTAAATTTATGAGGAATTCCTGCTTCTTAGAGCTTTTTTATCGAATACCTAGAAAATACAATTTTACTTAAACGCATCCGCTTTCAAATAATCTATAAATTAACTTCTGCGTTTGAAAAACTTCACTGGATGTGAACTTCTCACGTATTTTGAAAAAGGAAATAAAATTTTCACAAAATAAGTTCTTGTTAAACTAAAAAAAAAAAAAAAAAAAAAAAAAAAATCTTGTGATATACAATCTTTTTATATTTTTTTATATTTATTTATTTATGCAAAATTATGAAGAAGCGTGAGTTTCATAAAGTAAACAGAGGAAAGTTTCAAAATATTGCTAGTAATTGGATTTTTACGTATTTTCTCGTTGAAATAAGATTAATTTAAATAATAAGTTTTGCGAAAAAAGTCTTTACTTTCTTTTATGTACTTATACATGAAGAAAGTACTGGATTCCTGAAAATTGTCGTTCTCCAGTTTTTAATGGTTTTAACATGTTTTTGGGGTGTACTAAACCTGATTTAAACATTTTTAGAAAATGTCAGTCTGCCTGAGTGTTCATGTGTCTGTGTATATCTAAAATTTTGTGGATGCTGTGTCCTACGAACCAGTGAATGAAATTCAACCAAATCCGGTATTTTTTTTTTTTTTTTTTATGTTGACTTAAAATAGTGCTGAATACATTTTGAGATTAATCGCTTAACAAATGGCGCTGTCACCCCGATTTTTTTTTTTTTTTTTTTCATGATCATTAATATGGCAGAATAGGGCAAAATTTCGTATAGCTGTTCATGATAAGAGTTATTTATAAAAAATGTAAAATTAATAACTATTAATAATAGTAGTGGTAAACAGAATAAAAATTATGTTCATTTAGTACCATTGCTCTTCCCCATGTGGAGGAAATACCCCCCGGAGAGTATAAATTTTCAGTATAGGTATCTTTCAGAAGAACTTGTCAATATCTTTAAAACAAATGATTGAACCATAGATATGTGATAATTCAAAACAAAGACTTTTTTTTTTTCATTTTTAACTCAAAAAAAAAAAAAAAAAAAAAAAAAAAAAAAAAATGTCGACAAAAAAATCGGTTTAGATGTCGGCATAAAATTAACTTTCATTCAGTACTCAGTGTTATACTTTTCTAAAATGAAAATAACCGGCATTCATCACGGAAAATAATTTTAGCAAATAATGAATTGATACATAATTTACACTGCGTGAATAGGATATAGAATGCATAGGAAAATTTAGAAGAGAGTTTTGTGATGGGCACAATATACTAGTTTTAAATTAATAAGGAGCTTAAAGAATAAGGAGATTAATTTAAAGAATGGTTGATTGTCTTATAATGACTTTTAAATATACATATATTCTTCTAAATTCGAATAGAAAATGTATGATTTGGAAATAAAAACTACTAAAACGCATTTCAAAATTTAAAAGTACGTATTTTACATGTTTTACCTAGACAATGAATTATATATATGTATATGTGTGTATGCGTACATTCATTATTATTATTATTATTATTTTTTTTTTTTTTATGAATGTTTTTCTTGTTTAGCAGAAACATTTTACCATATTCTTAAGCTGCAGTTAAATTCATTAGGTACCGTCCGCAGCAAAAGTATCCGAGCACTAGCCAATAATTCCGATATCAAAAAAGTACACTTAAAACTGTTTTATTAAATAAATCCTTGTCAAATCTTCTTCTTACACTGACTAAGAACACGACTCGATAAGTATTTAGTTAACAAAGCAGTATTAAGTGTACTTTTTTTAGAGAGGGATTATTCCTAGTGCTCGAATACTTTTGCTGTCGAATGTATTATAATCATGTTTTTCAATAATTACTTTAAAAACCTAATTAATTATCTGAAATTATCATTTAAATCGAAAAAGAAATGTTTGTATTTTTAGCTTACAAAAACAATTTGCTAATTTGATATAGATGAATGATTTCATATGGTAAAATGTATGCAGCTAAGTCTACAGTCGACAGAAAGTATACGAGCACTAGCAAAAATTCCTGTGTAAAAAAAGTACTCTTAATACTGTTTTGTTAAATAAATCCTTGTCGAATTATGTTCTTAGTCAGTCTAAGAACATTGTTCGACAAGGATTTATTTAATTGTGGATTCGACAAGAATTTATTTATTTTTCTAATGCTCGGAGAGTTTTGCTGCATACTGTAGCATAGTGTCAATTCCAATACACTTCAACTGTGTAAAATATAAACTCCAAAGAAAATTATGCATTAAAAAAAAATAATGGCTAAAATATTAATGGCTATAAACACAAAATAATTTAAAATAATCCGAATCTAAATGATCGGATGCAATCTTTTAGGAAATTTCTTCCTTAAAGTTCTGGTTTTCAAATTTCATGGCAAATTAATAAGATAATGTAGGTCACTAATATATATATATATATATATATATATATGTTAACTTCAATAAATTTAAGAATTTTCATTTTGTTTCAGATTATTCTATACATGGAAATATAAAACCTAAAAGGGAATTTAGTCATGTAGTGTTCTGAATGATTACAAAGTAAACGATATTTTTATCATCATAATAAAAATATTTCTTTCTAATAAACATTGCTTAGACAAAAAATTAATAATTATAATAATAATAATAAAGATATTTTAACAGCAGAATCTAAGATGTAAAATGTTCGTTTTTAAATTCTGAATCCTGAATCAAGAACATTTTTTTTTTTTTAATTTTTTACTTTATTTTATTTTATTTTATTTTATTTATTTATTTATATTTATTTATCTTTTTTTTTTACTTATTTATTTTTTTTTTTACTTATTTTTTTTTTTTTTTTTTTTTTTTTTTACTTACTTATTTATTTTTATTTATTTACAAAAATGTATATTTTTAAAGAAAACGTGTTTTACTCTCTTTAATGTACTACGTTTGACATATAATAATTTTATTCAATTTACTTAACACTAAGAAACGTCATTCTTAAAAGTCATCAGTGCTCTGTATGACTCACTATTAAATAATAATGCTGCTATTCTGCCACACTATCATTTAATAATTTGTGAAATTGAATTAACGCAGTTTTTATTTAATTTTTACGCGTGGTTCTCTCTTTAATATTGTGATATACAGTAAATCCTAAGTTATTGTCAAAAGATATTTAAATGACTAAAGTTCAAATCTTTATAAAGTTTCTTACATTACGTTTCGTTTTAAAATACTCTAAAGATTTTTGTAATTCATAGACATGCAGAATAATTTTATATAGTATGTATACATATATAAATAGTAAATCGAAATCAGAATGCACAAAAAAAAGCATACAAATGTATCAAAAATTTAACGACAGATCATTAATAAATCGAATGCTTTCGTGTGACATGTACAGTATAAAAGGAAAGGAAAGAATTAAAACTAATAAAAGTTTCGAAGTATTACATTTTTATTAAAAAAAAAAAAAAAAAATTCTTTTAAATAAGAAAAAGCTTTCTGATTACATTGTAAAGTTAATAACATCACAATGGTATTCGGAAGAATAAACGCTTTCGTCTTTAGAGGAAAATGAAAATACAGTTATTCTGCCAATAGAATAAGTAGAAAATGAAAAGCGAAACGCAGGGGGGAACTAAATATTCAAAGAGCCAGTGAATGAAGAACAACAGACAATAGCCAATAAAGAAGCAAAAGGTTTCCGAGAGAAAAAAAAAAAAAGTATATATATATCTGTATATATATATAAATTACGTGTCACGATGTTTGTCCGGGGTAAACTCCTAAACTAAGGAACCGATTTTAATGAAATTTTACACACTGTATGCAGTTTGGTCCAACTTGAGAGATAGGATAGTTTTTATCTCAATTTATTGTCACAATATTGTTTTATTGCAATTATTTGTTAATTATAGACCTTTATTAAAGTTGCTCCAAAACATCTGTGAGTTCCATAAGTTTAATTGCTGCCAAAAAGAAAAAATACGAGTCATTTTCTTTCGACATAAAAATAAATACATTTAATCAAACGTAAACTTTAAAAAATTATAAAAAGTTAAATTATGCATCTCACTAAAATTGACGTCATAATCAATTTAAAGATTTCATACACATTGATAAAGTGCTAATGTAGTTCTATTATAGATATAGTAATATATATAGATCTCTCATCCCCATGTTATCGTACAAAGATTTTTGATGCCGAAAAAAAAAAAAAAATAAATAAAAGCTTTGGAAACAGCCATTAAGTGGTATTGAAAAAAAAAAAAAAAGAAAAGAAAAGAAAGAAAGAAATATGAATTTGAAATTGTATCTGGAGTCTTCCATTCCCCTTTAGCAAATAAATTATTCATAAATTTTATTTGCTAAAATATTAGTATGTATTCCCGTGTGTATTCACTCGGGGAAAGACGGCCATATTTTGGCAAAAACGTCGTCTTTTCCCAAATGAAAAGGAATAACATTTTTCTCCCCAATGATCACTCTATTCTATATATGCTATACTATATCTATGAGTTCTATACGCAGGCGAAGTGTGACTCACTGACCGTCTGTGCAGCCAAGAAAAAGATTTCCTATGCTAATTGCCCACTGGATTTTTTGTAAGAAATTATTAAAAATCGAGGAAATTTATTTCCCGATTTTAATCCTTATATTTGGGTATAGATATGTATTAGTTATCGCGGATGTTAGATTGAATTATTTTGCTGTCAAATTGACAAAATTTTAATTTTAAATTTCAAAACTCTGTCGCCCTTGGCTTTTTATTATTATTATTATTATTATTTGGCGATCAAAAGCGTAACACGAAAATATACATGCCAGATGTATGCATTGTACGAAATGTAATATGTATTATTCATTGTACGTATGTATGACATGTAATATGTATTGTATAAATATTGTTTCATATTATTCATTACTCTTTTAATATAAGTTGTTAAAATGACCATGATTTTTGAAAGGAATTAAATATTTTCGCCAGATAATTTGGCGATATTCATTTTTTTTCGCCAAGGATGACAGAAATGAAATCTATTCCGCTGCAAAATATTAGTATCTTACATCAGATATTTTATTTAGACATTTGAAAACAAATTTGACTTCAAACTATGATAAAATATTTATCATTTTCCTTTTAATTAGTATATTATTAGTATATTAAAATTTAAAAGCATGGTATATAAAAGGTTTTTTTTTTTATTTTTTTTTTATCTTATAATTATTCTTATCTTAATCCTCAATGTTTCCCATCGTTATTAACTTGAATTTACTATTAAAATTTTAACGTACTCAAAAACTTCTCATCACTTCGTTAAAATACACTAAACTTTTCCAAAATCTTTTTCTATTTAAAATGATACATGTATTTACTTTAAATGTCCAATATTTCATAAGATTTCCAATTTTAAAGTTTTAAAATATTTATCAAATTTACTTATTTATCTGGTTTAGCCTTATTGTTTTCCTTTTTATAACTACAGCTGTTGCCCTCTTTAAAATATTTAAAATGATGAGGTCATTTTATAGTAAAATTATCCATTATAGCATATATTATATTTCACTCCTCCATAAAAATTGATTCTAAAATCGTCTGTTTCTTTTATACTTTTATTTTAATAGAATTTTAATAGAATTTAATTTATATATTAGTCATTTTAGCAATTTTATCCAAAGTAGCATTAGAAATAATATATATCACTTCTCCATTAAAATTTATAGGACCCTACAATAAAATTAATTTGTGCTTAATATCAACACTACGAAAATTTTTATCAATCGCTTCCAAATTTTGACCTAAGTTTCAAATCTCAACCCTGTCGGTTTTTACATCGGCTACAACGTTTTCGTCTTTGTTCGTAAATAATAATTTGACTGTACTAAATAGTTTACAGCCGTATAATTCAACGTATAACTTAGTCACAGCAACGCGTGGCCGGGTCTGCTAGTATATATATATATATAATTTTGTTCATTATTTCTCGTTTCCTTTTTACAAGCATAAAAAATCTTCCAAATAATATATATATATATATTTTAAACATTATAGAAATAAAGAAAAACTCTAATTCTACAGTAAATTTAATCTTTTCCCGGTACTATTTCATTTAACTCCTTTGTCGTTGTTCTCAAATTAATACTCTGTTTCTTTAAGATATTCCGGTCAAGGTCATAAATCTCTCCCACTATAAGAAAAGAGAATCAGAGATTGTCTAGTTTCTCCCTTTTTTTTAATCACACTGCACTTAGGAAGTGATGTGCAGAAAAAGAGAGGGAAGTTTTGTATATCTTCTAACGAAGAAAACTAGAGGGGGAGGGGAGGAGTAAGTGAACCTTGAACCGCCTAACTTGAGGAAAAATTCTATAGTGACATTTTTATGCAATAGCCATCATTAAATTTTCACAGTAACGGTTGCTAACCGCTTGGAAAAATCATTCGTCCATTATATAGTATCACTCCAAAAAAATTATTGGTGGTATTTGAATAAAAGAGTCCTAAAATTAGACAAAACCGTTTAGAGCGCTTTTAGAAGGTTAGGCCGGAAAAAGATTAAAAATGCTGCATATGGAAAGTAATTAAAACATCTCGCGTTTTAACAGCTCTTCTCAATAATACAAAATGTATTCAGGTTAATTTCATATCTCGTTCAATAAAAAGCCTTGATTTTTAGTGAAGAAAATATTCCACTAAAAAGTTTCAGTGTATTATGTTTAGACTATCACATTTGTTTAAAAACTAAATTATTTCAGCTTTTCAAATCTATAAAATATAAATTCCAATAATCTACATACATTTTAACTTTTACGTAATCATTTTTTAATGTATTTTATGCACTAATAAGATACCAGTCTAAATAATTTTATAAATAAATTATTTTATACGATTTTTTTTTTTTTTTTTTTTTTACTATATTCTGAAAGTAAACTAGAAACATAACTCTCGTTTTTTTTTTTTTTTTTTTTTTCTCTTTTGTTACATTTTATATTTATAAAGCTTTTACCTTTTTTTTTTTAATCTTTATATAGCTAATATTTTCTGTTACGCTTAAAAAAACCGATGAAATGTGTTAGAATTTATTAGATTATCACTTTTCCCAAGATACTTGATGTAAGTTGAAAATGAAAATCAATTTACTCAATAATATCTTCTCAGTGATGTAGACATAATTTACGCCAGACGAGTTTTATATTTGGTTAAATAACTTAATCTCAATATTTAAAAAACACTATTATAACATTTATTTACGCAGAAACTCCTTTTATCATCACATTTTCAAATACAATTTTTTCCTCGGAGGTTTTAATGCTGTAATGTTATTTTAAGTATGACTGCTCAGAAATAGTGGCGTGAATTTAATGAAGCGAAAGTAAAAATTTAGGGACGCTGCGAGCCGTGTAAAATGATAATTTCTAAAACTATACTTTAATCTGAAATTCTAAATATACTGAGTGTCATGAATTGAGTAAAATTATAATTTATAATTTTTCTTATTTTTTATGCATTAAAAAGAGATTTTTTGTAGCATTTTTCTGTAGGCGTTACATTTTGTGAATTTTTTACTTTTTCTATATACAGGGAAATTATAATTAAAGTTACGATTTCAAAGCGCTATAATTTTAAAACTACCTATCAGAAAGATTTGATATTTTACCAGAGCAATGAAATTTTGTTTGGAGGAGGAAAAAAGTAGTTTCAATATGTCCCTATAGATGGTGCAGTCAGAGTATTGTCAGGGGAAACGCCTAAATGGACTCATTAAACACAGGAATGATGTTAGCAACAAAATGGAATAGCAGGAAACAATAGACTTCAAGAGTTTACTACATTTTTTATAGCAAAAAGACAAGAATTCGTGTTTACAGCGGAAACAGTCATAGTGAAAAGAGAAAAATAGGAGCTTCATGAAACAAATACTTTACGGATAATTAACGGCACATTTTGGAACTATTTTTTCTTTTTTTTTTTTTTTTTTTTTTTGCCAAACAAAATTTCATTGCCTTACGATTGCTCTGGTAAAATATCAAATTGTTCAAACGGGTATTTTTTCAAATTATAGCGTTTAAAGTTGTAACTTTAATTATAATCACCCTGTATATATACCGTAATTTCTGGCGTATAACGCTCAGGTCACATAAATGTGATACACACCAAAAAATTTAATTTACAAATTAGGCTATAGTTGTAAGAAACAAAAGCTTGTTAAAAAATAACTTTTAGTGTAAATTAAAATTTCCAGTGTAAAACTGATTTTACAAACCTGCGAGTTATACGCCGGAAAATACTGTATATGAGAAGAAAGTATTGGATGCGTAAAAATTTCCGAATTTGGGTTTTCCATGGATGTATACGTTTTGAGATGTTCTTAACACGATTTGATAATTTTAATAAAATGTCTGTCTGCTTGTCTGTGTGTGTGTATGAAAAAATTTCTAGACGCTGTACCTCACGAAATCATGAACAAAATTGAAACAAACTTAGTTGGTCTTTCACCAAAACTTGTGCTGATTATGTTTCGGAAACAATCGCTCAACAGGAGGCTGTTATCCCCCGTCCCTTTTTTCATGTATATATTATATGGGTAGTACACAAAAGTAGCAATAGAAAACAGAATTTCGTATAAATGAACATAATGAGAATTATTTTATCTTTCCAAAGTAAAATTTAAAAATGTATGTATTTATAATGCTAATACACGTCTTGATTTTTTTTTTTTTTCTGTATATGTAGGTGTAGTCCTCCTCCACTGGCAATGGGTAAAGTACCACTCAGAGGGGAGAAATTTTTCAGTATGAGCATTAAAAAAAAAAGAAAAAAAAAAAAAATCGCTGATATCTTTAAAACGAATGGTTGAACCATAGATCATTGAGTCATAAAAAAATTGATTTTTTTCATTTAAAAAAAAGTAAGTTTTAAGTGTATTGTACTTCTTAAGGCCGATTGACTACTCTTCGGTCATAGGCTTATAGGTGAAGCGTCCTTCGTATGGGCCTTTATAAGGGGTCCTAGTCCATATTTACGTGAATTGTGGAAAAAACATAAAAAAATCTGGACGACTAGGTCGATGAACCCGACCTGGGATCGAACCCGTCACTTCCTATCTACCAGCTTTGAGCTCAGAACCGTTCGGCAGCTGAATGGCAGCAGTCTTTAAGAGATGTTCTGAATAGTATGAAATTGATTTTCTTTGGATATTTAATGTTATACTTCTGTATGAAGAAATCTGCCTGCATTAACGATAAAAAAATTAATTGATAAGTAACAATTTTAATAAACAATATGTACTTCGTGAATTTACATATTAATATATAAAAAAAGTCTTGTGGCAACCACAGCATACCTAATCAAAACTTCTCTCTCTTTCTCTTTCTTGAACATACACGCATAAAAATGAACCTTACAGTTAATGCATATTTATATAAGTTATTTTTTAAATACACGATGCATCCATATTGATATTATTAGAAAAGCAGCAACGACGCTATTAGCACACTTTTCATGAAAAGAGTTATTATAAATAATTCAATATTAATATACGTCATATTTATAATAATTTATAATATGCTGTTTAAAATATATTCTAACTCTTTTACAATAAAAATAATTTATTTTTATAATAACACAAAATCTAATAATACAAATCGATGGAGATATTGCTATTTTTTGTCTTTTTTTTTTTTTTTAAGTTAGTTTCAAATATATATATATTACTTTGAAATTCATACTATTTTTAAATGCTTTATTTATTTTTATTTTTAATTCACGTATAAAACAATTCATTTTATACATTTCAATATAATTTGCAATCATTAAATTCAGTATAAGAAATAATTTCGTAGGAGTAAGCAGTTTTTTTTTTTTTTTTTTTTTACTTTACTTTATTTTACTTTTATCTGAATTTATATTCTAACGAACATATTTTTAGTTTTACACTCAAAAGTGGTTTGTTGCTTGTCACGCAAAGAAAAAACATTATCATGACTTCCTTCCTCCTGTAACTGTATCACATGTTTATAAAGATTATTACTAAAAACCACAATCTTCTCTCATTTTTATAATATGGAAAACTCTTACAGAATAAATAATTAGAAGAAATAAAAACTTAAGAGAGCAACGACACAAATTATAGAATATATTTTTTAAGAAGTTCAAAGATATATTAACTTTTCCGTAACAATAACCGACTTATTTTTAGAAACGGTTCGTGAGATCGACTGTAAATAGTCTGCGGTAATTTATTATGAAATGATTATAGTGATTGCAAAAAGATTTTTGAACACACGTGTTTTAGATTGTTACTAATGATGAGACAGTTGTTTTTAATATAACCCATAACGAATGTACGAAATAAATGAAAACCTTACTAATATAAGAATAAAAAATCCTACAATTCGAAAGATTATAAACAATTTGCAACTGTATTTACTTTTGCGTAAACTTGTACCAGTTATATAATTCAAACTTCAATCACTTCACCTGTGTGATGACACATTGAAATATTACTTGCATTTTATTTACTTTTATGCGAAAAAAAAAAAAAAAAAAAACCTTAAAAACTTTGTTTTTAAAGAAAAGTCATAAAACAGATTGCTTTTGTTCAGACAGCGTATCATGTAAAAGCAGCAATGCTACAATACACACACACGCACACACACTGCCCGCTTCGATGGTCACTATATTTAAAGAGATTAAAAACAGGATCAATCTTTATATATATATATATATATATATATATATATATATATATATATATATATATATATCGCTCTATAAACAACAACAACAAAAAATCTATTGAAATTTCTCAAAAGTTCGCTTCGAGTTCCCGCTGCCTTCATCAGGTTTTTCTCATCCACTAAATCTTGGGTATACGCCCCTACTGCATGTGACAATTACCCGTGGGCTTCAGTTTGGGTGTTTATCGAATGAATTTTTCGAAACGGACAATATTGAAAAAACTAAAAAAGATTTTTTTTTTTTTTTAATTAAAATCCGAATTACATAAGAACTGTTCTATACGTACTATACATAATATTTATTTTCACGCTATTTCTTATGTTTTTCTTAATTTATCTGGTCGACCATAAAACGAGAGCAATTTCGAGATAAATGTAATATTACAATATGTTATGAGCTTTACGCCTAATGAGACAACAATTTTTTTGTTTTTATATATAACTTTGATTTTAAATATTTTACGGTTAGTTAAAAGTGATAGGTGTATCGAAAAATAAATATGTAAACGTGATCATAGTAGCTTTATTATAGCTCTTCATGGCAACTTTTGAATTATTGTCGCCGATTTGGCTCTTTCTATAAAATGTTATTGTGAGGAAAAAAAAAAAAAAGGTAATTTATGCGATTTTTGTTTCTGTTTCTTTCTTTCTTTTTCAATATTTTATTATTTATTTATATTTTTGATGCCCTAATTTGCTTAAAATGGCTGTTACGAAAGTAGAGACATTGGCGAAAAATGTCTGGTTTACTTCAGCGTCAAAATTTTAAAAACTGTCCACGATTTTTATAAGTCTATAATTATAATTTAATTTTTATTAATATTTAATTTTAAAATCATATTGATGTCAGTTTCTCATGCGCATAAGCAAATTTAATATTTAATATTATTATTATTATTATTATTATATTATTATTATTCTCGTGAAAATTAATTTAATTTAATATAAAAAAGGAACTTGAAAACACTTTCTGGAAACAATTAAAATTAAAACTAATATTTAAATGGCTAATTTTAAAACAATTATAAGAAAGATATTTTCATATTTTAATTAATTTTTAAAAAACTAGTAAAACATTCGGAAAGCAGGTTTCGGGAAGCCTCAGGAGAGTTCAATACGAGCCTCCATGCAAATTTTTGTAGCTCTGCGATCAGACGTTTTTCTAAAATGCTCCTAATACACATACACATAACTTATTTTATTATATAGATATCGATATATGCTATGGAGGAAGAAATTTTTTAAAAGGACGTTTATAGTTTTAATTTTATAGAGAAAGAACTAAGAAAATAACCCGGTATAGCTGCCTAAAATTTTTATACAAAGTGTCAGTTAATGAATAATGTGCTTTGTAAAACCTCAATCTCTTAATCAGCAATTTTTTTTTCTTTAATATCCCATAATGTATTTTAACAACATTTTGTTCCCTGTGAACTAATCGGTTATGGTAAATATATATTATTCTACAGGATAAACTAAAGTTCTTTTATCTAGCTTAATGATGTATATTACAGTGCGTTAAGAAATTATAAGACTGCAAGCGTATTGGTGCATTTCTGAAGAAGACAGCATAATATGCAAATTTTTAGCTGCGTATTTAAAATTGATAGGAAAACGCATCCTATACTAATTCCAACTTTTAAAATTAAATTAAATTTCATTAAAACTTATTCATTTTTCTAAAAATTAAAGACTGTGACTGTTAAGAAATTATAAGACCACCTAAGAAAATTAGCATATTATACATGACGTCAAACTCAATATAAAGTGCATACGTCAGTATTTCGTAAAAGCATTACCTAAGAAGCAAAGGCTTAGGTTTTGAATGTGTTATCTACGATTAATTTGACGATGCCTTGAGGTAAAGAAATATCGGAGTGCGAAGTGAGAAAAATTTTACTTTATAAAGGTTCTGGTAAATCTGAGAGATATTGCGAGGTTAATAAACCGTTCTAAAACTGCCATTCATAATGCCATAATTAGAAAAGCTTATTCAAACAAAATAAATTGATCTGGTAGAAAAAATATTTTGACAGCACTCGATAATACACAATTTTTTCGACTGTCAACTAAAAAAGGTCTTTCAACTCGTGAAATTTCGAAACGTTTCAGCAAGAAAACTTCACATGTAACAGTCTGGAAGAGCCCTAAATTAAACATTAATACGAAATTTATGAAATTGAAGAAAAAACCAAAGTTATTGAAATGCCATCGAGAAGAAAGATTAAAATGGGCTAAAAATGTCATGTCATGGAATGATGAGTGGAAACAAATTATATTTTCTGATAAAAAGAAATTTAACTTTGATGGTCCCGATGGTTACAAACACTATTGGTATGACTTGAGGAAGGAACCAAAAGAATGCTTCAGTCGACAAATGGGTGGAGGATCAGTAATGATTTGTGGAGCTTTCAGTTATGAGGGGTTGTGTTATTTACAGTGGATTTCGAGTCATATGAACTCTACACAATATCAGTCTATGCTAAATGATCACATGATACCGTTTGGACCTTTATTAGTTGGTGCTAACTGGATGTTTCAACAAAACAATGCAGCTTGTCATACATCTAAATCCACACAGGAGTGGTTTAAAAAAGAAAAAAATAATAATGTTTTGCTATGGCTAAGCCGAAGTCCAGACTTGAACCCCATGAGAAACCTATGGGGTATATTATCTCGCAAAGTTTATGTTAATAATAAACACTTTTCATCTGCCAATTAACTGGAAGTAGCTATTGTAAAATAATGGTACAATATTTCTATAACTGAACTTAATCACCTGGTTACTTCAATGAAAAACAGAGTGTTTGAAGTCATCAGGAAAAATGGAGGACCAATATCATATTAATATTTTATACAATTTTGTTTTTTGGCAAGTGGTCTTATATTTTCTTAACAGGTTATTTTTCACTTATTTCTAATATATATTTTAATTGAACATTTATTGTATTATACCAAGTTATTGCAAAATAATTATAAACAAATATAGAGCAATATGTTATTTTATGTATTTAAATTATGAATAGAATCTTTATTTTTCTTATAATTTACAAAATTAAAATGGTCTTATAATTTCTTAACGGACTGTAATTATATATATATATATATATATATATATATATATATATATATTGCAGTGTTGAAATATGCGTATGGTGTCATCGACTATAAAGTATGAATCTATCGTAATATGTCCTTTTGTGATCCCTTAATTAAAAACTAGTTGCGCTATTTATACCATTTTCAATATAGAACATGCTATACAATCAAAGTATTAAATTTATATCATTTCCAATGCATTCAAAATATATTTAAGGATATGTGAGTGACGACACATAGACGCATAGACGAATCAAATACATAATCTCAATTAATCCTTTATAGTCCAGTCAAAATAGGAAAAATAGAAGAAAAAAATCGTGTAGTTTTGAAATTTTGCATACTCATAGCCGAGGGGGTCCTGAACAACATACTAAAAGTCCCCGCCCGTGGGGGGTGAGCGGTGGTCAGGGGGGCATTTAAGGGGGGCAATATTCAGTTTTTATTAAATATCTTAAAAACTATCGCATTTACAGAAAAAATGTCAATTACAAAATTAATCTACGTAAAATTTCATACAAAAATGTATATCACATTTTGTTTGTACGATCATTAGTTTAGAAGATATAGGGAGATGAAATAACACATTTTCTTGAAAAATTCTTTTTTGCAATAGTAAAATCAACTAAAGTGTGCAATTAAAAGGGTTCTTGTCAAATATTTTCTAATGTAAAAAACAAATATATACATAAGGAATATGCAAGGATAATACAGCATGTTTTGTAAGTTTTAAATAATTTTAAGGCTAGTAGGCGCAAGTGGCGGTTTGAGTAAAAATCTGGATAAGTCCAGTCAAAATAGGAAAAATAGAAAAAAAAAAATATCGTGTAGTTTTGAAATTTTGCACACTCATAGCCGAGAGGGTCCTGAACAACATACTTAAAGTCCCCGCCCGTGGGGGGTAAGCGGGGGGGCAGGGGGGCATTTAAGGGGGGCAATTTTCAGTTTTTATTATATATCTTAAAAATTATCGCATTTAGAGGAAAAAATGTCAATTACAAAATTAATCTACGCAAAATTTCCTTCAAAAATGTATATTACATTTTGTTTGTACGATCATTAGTTTAGAAGATATAGGGAGATGAAATAACACATTTTCTTGAAAAATTCTTTTTTGCAATAGTAAAATCAACTAAAGTGTGCAATTAAAAGGGTTCTTGTCAAATATTTTCTAATGTAAAAAATAAATATATACATAGGGAATATGCAAGGATAATACAGCATGTTTTGTAAGTTTTAAATAATTTTAAGGCTAGTAGGCGCAAGTGGCGATTTGAGTAAAAATCTAGATAACGAAGACCCAAAACCGATCAACATAAAAAAAAAAAAAAAAAAAAAAAAAATCGTGTAGCTTAGAAATTGAGCACAGTTATAAAGTTAAGTGCCCTGAATAACATACTAAAAGTCCCTAACCATGGGGGTGGGGCATTTAAAGGGGGCACATTTCAGTTTTTATTAAATATCTTGAAAACTATCGCATTTAGTGGGAAAAAATCGCAATTGCAAAATTAATCTACGTGAAATTTCCTAAAAAAAATTGTATATTCTATTTTGTTTGTATAATCAATAGTTTAGAAGATATAGGGGAACGAAATAACACATTTTTTTTTTTTTTTTTGCAATAGTAAAATCAACTAAATTGTGGAATTAAAAGGGTTCTGATAAAATATTTTCTAATGTACAAAATAAATATATGCATAGTGAATATGTAAGGATAATACAGCATGTTTTGTGCGTTTTAAATAATTTTAAGGTTAGTAGGCGCAAGTGGTGTTTAGGTAAAAATCCAGATAACGAAGACCCAAAACCGATCAACATTAAAAAAAATTTTATAGCTTTGATACTGAGCACAGTTATAAGGTTAAGTGTCTTGAACAACATACTAAAAGTTGCATTTTCTTTAAATCCTCTGTAAGTGATAGTAGATACAAAATACATAAAATGTGAATGTTATGATACATTAAAATACTTTAAAATTACTTATAGCAAGCATGCATTAAAAAAATTAACAATATTTTAGTATAAATATTTAGATTACTCTCTATTTATTTTAAAGTATAAAAAATTTACATTTATCTGTAATATGCATATAATAATTCCCGCTAAACATATACATACTTTTTAATTCACTATATCATTTTCACATTTAGTTACATCTTCCACATATTTTTTCAGTCTTTAACGATAAAAATTCGGAGAATTTGCTCCGTTCTATTGCAGTACTAGCGAAAACCCTTTGTTTCGCTTCCCCATGCAATCCTTTGTGATAGCTGTTGCTTTGTATTTTACGGATACCTTACAGAAAAGTGGAATTTTTCGATTTGTATATTTTGACATCCACTCTTTAAACTTGGTGCATTGCGCGCACACACACACACAAATATTTATATACAAATATTTATTTGTATGAGTAAAACAAATTTAACCTGAACCTTTTTAATTACGAAATATAGTTTTTATTACTATTGCAAATAACATAAAATATTAAATAAAAAACGCAGAATAGGGTTGGGGACTTTTAGTATGTTGTTCAGTAAACGTAACCTTATAACTGTGCTCAATTTCAAAGCTACACGATATTTTTTAATGTTGATCGATTTTGGGTCTTCGTTATCTGGATTTTTACTCAAACCAACATTTACGCCTACTAGCCTTAAAATTATTTAAAACGTACAAAACATGCTGTATTATCCTTGCATATTCCCTATGTATATATTTGTTTTTTACATTAGAAAATATTTGACAAGAACCCTTTTAATTGCACACTTTAGTTGATTTTACTATTGCAAAAAAGAATTTTTCAAGAAAATGTGTTATTTCATCTCCCTATATCTTCTAAACTAATGATCGTACAAGCAAAATGTACAGTACATTTTTGTAGGAAATTTTACGTAGATTAATTTTGTAATTGACATGTTTTCTTTAAATGCGATAGTTTTTAAGATATTTAATAAAAACTGAAAAGTGCCCCCCTTAAATGCCCCCCTGCCCCCCGCTCACCCCCCACGGGCGGGGACTTTTAGTATGTTGTTCAGGATCCTCTCGTCTATGAGTATGCAAAATTTCAAAACTACACGATTTTTTTCCTCTATTCGTCAAATTTTGGCCTTCGTTGCCTGGACTATTACTTGCGTAGTGCCCTATTATCATTTCCCAACTATGAATATTCATGCCGGAATTATATTACATAATTTTTCTTTTGCAACTTAACGAGAAGTCGTTATTTGTTTGTTTTCTTTTAAATCTCTTCATAAATTCCGTCGCGGTTTTCCATATTAAATGAGCGTAATTATCTTGTCTTCAAAAGAGTTAAACATTTTTGGAAGTATCCAAAAAGTTGCTGACGATCGGAGCACGTTCCTGGTAAGCAACTAGGGCAGATGTCATTAATCTTCTTTGCGTAGAAACCGCAGACTAGACTAACTGGAAAATATAAGAGGAAGAAAATTGGTTTGAATTTGTGCGAGAGCTGCGGAGTGGACTATTAATGTCCGTCTCGGAGTTTTCCGTAAGAGTTGTCCGGAGATGTGCTATCACAATTTTGATTCTCTACGATAGTGATAGTTTGCTCGCGTTGATTGTCCGACGACTGACATGCAAAGCCTAATTTGAAAACAAGGATAATTTTAAGTGTAGTAAAATTTAGTCTTGAGAAGTTTCGATTACACTCATTAAAAGGATAAACAAAAAAGTTAACGCTGG
The DNA here is from genome assembly GCA_963930645.1 of Salticus scenicus. Taxonomy (NCBI): domain Eukaryota; kingdom Metazoa; phylum Arthropoda; class Arachnida; order Araneae; family Salticidae; genus Salticus; species Salticus scenicus. Next base: position 81,005,903 of record OZ005654.1, on the reverse strand, counting down.
AACATTTTTCAAAGGTAGTTTTCTTTTATAATTTTGTGTTTCATTAGACAACATATACTTCAAAAAATACATTCAAGTAGAAATTATTAAAAGCTTTGCCCCCACTTCACTGGACCACAGTTATTATCTAATATTTCTTAGAATATACATTGCTTTCTTTGATAAATTATTACGCAAAGATTTATAAAATATAATTTCTATTGGAAGATATCATTATTATAGGTATAAACATAAAATAACTTCAAAATAAATACTTAAAGTAACATATTTAGGAAAAGCAAAATTTGCTTATTTTTTTCCTCTTTGACAGAGTGCCCTCTTTTAAAATTTGTATTACTGCAGTACTTGTGAAGTAAACTCAGTAATTTCGCATAAGGAAACTAAGTTTTGTATGTACATTTTGAATATCTTTCGATTTACACCATTTCTTAAGTTTTGTAGTTCGTTACCTGTAACCACACTTTCCAAGGGAATTTTATATGCCGGGCAAGTGTAAGCAGGACTTTTAGACTTGTGTCCTAAGCTTCACAACTTCATAATTTATATCTATCTATTATTTTCACTATCTTTTTTTTTTTTTTTTTTTTTTTTTTTTTTAATAATGAAAACTAATATACTGATTTAGAGTGTTAAAAAGTTTGAGATGCGAAATGCTAATTTACACTGAGAAAAAAATATATACCGCTTTCATCTAGAAAGAATAAATGGTCATTTTCTGAATCCTTAAACTAGAAATATAGATTTCCGAGCTATGCGCATAAGGCACGCCAATAAACTGAATAGACGAAATGGTCGAGAATTTCCAATCTACACATTTCTAGATGGTGAAACAGTATTCTGAATATTCTGAATCTTTTGTATTACAAGAAATTCTCGCTTGCTTTTCTAGAATTGGGTCATAAACCAAGATTACAGCTTATGAATCCCGCCTCTTGTATTCACATTTATTTGGAGATATTTTCAAATAGGTTTGTCCTCGATAGTATAAGCAAACGCTCAAGAATTCTAATAGAGATCTCTAGAATTCGCTTTCGAAGGGAACTAGAAAGAATTGTATAAGAAATTTATAAGGATGACATGGAATTATTTTTTCTAGAGCCACAATTTAGATTCTAGATGTCAGTTATAAAAATTGTTCTCAGTGTATTGGCGTGCCTTATACTTATAGCTGAGAAATCTATATTTCTATAGTTTAGGGATTTAGAAAAGGACCACCTATCCGTTCTAGATGAAAGCGGTATATTTTTTTCCTCAGTGTAAGACGTAAGGTAAAGTTCGCAACTCTGTATAGAGCGTTTTTTTTTCCCTCCTAATTCAAAAAATCTCGCAATTTATGAAAGTTTTCACTATCTGTAAACTCGACTTACATATCTCTTAATGTACTGTATATGAATAGAATAAGTCTGGATTGCAATGACCTTAACCATGAGGTAAATGGAACTTTAAAATTATTATAATTTTTTTTTTCTTTAAGAGGACATTCTTAAATTAAAAAAAAATAATAAAAATTTGTATTAAAAAATAAATAAATAAATAAATAAATAAATAAAAATCAATGTATGTGTAACAGTAACACAGCAAAATGAAGTCATAGTCGAAGTATGTCAAAATGAAGTTACACATAACTCATTTCACCCTACACATAATTTGATTGGGAACGTTTATAAAATAAATTTTAAATAGTTAAAAAAAAAATCTCCTTTCATATAAAAATCCTATGACATCAATTATGTTTTTAAGGATTTACTAAGGATTATATTAGGTGTTTTCTCTTTATAGATAGGAATATATAAAGCCAAATATTACTCGAAACTACATATTATTTGCTAAAGTAATGTATTTCGATTAATTTCTGAAATTCTTTTAAAACAGTATGCCTATAACAGATTTATATTTTTAAGTTTTGTAAGTTGAAATATTTTTTTAATAAGAAATGTATTAATTTTTAGACACTATTAAAAGAAAATGAAATTATTGAAAGAAATTTTGTCATAAAAGTCACAAATTGCAGATATTATCACTGGCAGGATATTATTTATTCTAAACTACATCAGTAGTGAAAATAATGTATTCGGATTATTTTTAGAAATTATTTTAATTAAATAGGCTTTTAAATTTTATCATATTAAGAGTTTTAATTAAATTACTTTTTGAAAAAGAAAGATAGATATAACTCAAACTTCTTAGATATAACTAAAAGAAAACGAAAATATTAAATGAAATTTTGGCATAAAAATCACAAACTGAACGTAATTAGGCTTTCTAAAATTTTTTTTCGAGTAAATTCTTATTAAAAAATGAGTGAAATTATTTTGTGCGAAGAAAATGTAAAAGCATTTTTTCCTAACGTTAATCAAATGGCTTCCATAAAATGATTTTACTTGCTTCGTGCTCTTTTATTCAGCACTTTTATACCATTTATTACTTAAAACTCCAATATAGAATTTAATATCTAGCTTTTTAATTGCCCAAAGCATTAGAGGAATGAACAAAATTTACGAACTTAAACAAGTATAACTATTCTTAAACTAACAATCGTCAAAATAAATTAAGAAAATCTTAAATTGTTAAGCAGGGTAATGCAATTACTCTATTCTCTGTTCTTAAATTTTTAATATTAATTTAAGTAATATTTTCCTTAAAAATACGAGAAAAATTTATGTGAAATTTACTATAGAATAATACAGTTAATGTTTATATTCTTTAAGAATTTTACTTATACATTAATAAATTTTATGAAAAAATACACATATTAAAATTTTATAAAAATTTCATCATAAAAGTATTTGTTACAAAACAATACTTTAAGCATCTTTTTAAATATGCATGTTTATAATTAAAATTCTACAAATATAAAAAAAAAATATGCAACTGTTTAATTAATAAAATTTAAACTAAATTTATGGAATAATAATATAGAACCACAAAACAAATTGCTTTTATACATTTCGTTTTACAACTTTAATTTCTTGCGGAATTCTTTAATTACTATAATAATGTTCCTTAATTTAAAAGACAAAATCAAAAAATGGCGTTACCTTAGTCTACCGTATAAATATTTTGTACAATAAATAATAATTCAGTTAAATAAAGTTATTATTAAACGATAAAAATTATAAATATATATATATATATAAGCTCAACTGCATAACTACGTATATCTTCATCCATGTACTTACGTATCAATTTGAATTTTGAGTCTCTAAGTTATTATATCACTACCTAAAATTGGATGTTACTTAGAAAAAATGCAATACAAGATCCGGCCAGTTATTGACGAATGCAATTATGGCAATACAAGAGAACAATGAAGAGTTTTAATAATATTTAATGTAATCACACTCCTTTATATTGAATTTATCATGGAAATTTATTATTGCTTTTTTAATTTAAGTACTAAAAATATATTTTTTTTTCTTTTTATTGAAGGAAATAAAATATAATTTAAACTTTTAAAATGTCACGTTCATTAAAATTTTACAAATATTACAATATTAAATACACAATGTCTTCTGGATTTTAAATCTTGATAACAAATTCATTTTTCTTGACTATTAGGCTATAATGAACAAACGAATTCATATGAGATCAGTTTTTATATCAAAAAGATTAAGCGCAGAAAAATAGAATTGTGTAGACATTCAATCAGAAAATATTTAAATTTTGATTAATTTCCCGGTTCTAGATTATACTTTTATAATAAAGTAAAATAATATAAAGATTTTAATGAATAATCGGGTGTGTACTGTAAATATTTAAAGCCATATTATTATTCGAAACTGCATTATTAGCTAAAGTAAAGCATTTTGATTAATTTCGGAAATTCGTTTAAATCCGTATGCGTATAATATGTATATATATATATATATATATATTAAGTTTTGTAAATTGAAATACATTTTTGGAAAAAAAATATATCTTAATTCTTTGATTAAAAGAAAACGAAAACATTAAAAGAACTTTTGGCATAAAAATCACAGATTGAATGAAATTAGGTTTTCTAAAATTTGTTTTCGAGGAAATTCTCCATTCAGAAATGAACGAAATTATTTTGTACAAAATAAAGTAAAGGGTCGTTTCTCCTAACGTTATTCAAATGGCTTCCATAAAATGATTTTGCTGCTTCATGCTCTTTTATGCGGCACTTTTATATCGTTCCTTATTTAAAATACATATAGAGAGAGTTTAATATCTAACTGCTTAATGGCTGAAATAATTTCAAAATAAACAAAAGTTACGAATTTAATTAAATAAGAGTACCATTAGTAACAATCTTACAAACAAATTAATAAAATCTGAAATTCTTTAAGAGAGTGATGAAATTAGTCATTTTCATTTTCTAAAGTATTTCTTTCATATTGAAAGAAATTTTTAATATTAATTTAGAATTTATTTTATTTAGAAACATGCGAAATTTAATGTGATATTTTATAAAATGATACGTTTTATATTTTTAGTCAGTGATTGTTTTAATTATTTAAAATTTACAAGAAGAATAAAGATTAAGTTATGGACTCCAGTACAGTGTCATAATACAAATTTCTTTTAGATATTTCGTTTTCCAACTTTATTAACTTTGTGTAATCCGTCACATAAACATTTCTGATCAATAAAAATTAATCATATTGAATATAAACTGTTCCGTGGATACCATGCCTTAGATAACAAAATATTTTTCTTATATACTGGACAGTTTGAGCGGATGTATTTTTATATCATTAATACTTTATATCAAGAAGAGTGAATACAATATGACAAATTTGTACAATATTTAAACTTTGCTTGAATGTCAATTGCTATCTCTAACATTCATAATAATAAAATTTTTGTTAGTGACTCATAAGAACTCAGATAATAATAAACTTTATTTTCCTTTTAGTGGAAAAGTGCATATCAATGATGCCTATTATCTTTAAAAAAAAAAAAAAAAAAAAAAGTATCGTTTAAAAGCAGAAAAAAAATGTTGCTTAAAAACAGAAATTTAGGAAAACTATATTTATTTAAAATTATAAATCATAGCTGTTCAGCGATGTATCTCTTAAATTTTAACTAAGAAAAGTTCCATAAATTATAGAAAATATATCCTTTTCAAGTTAGAAAAAAGGTATCCTTAAATTTTCAAATGCATTCTTTCAAAAGTAAATTATTGAAAAAATACTGAAGAAGAAAAATTTAGTGTTTAATATAAATTCATATGTGTTCCAAGTTTCATACATCAGAGAAGCTAAAAGTACCTTCACACTGTTTTCTCTGTACGTATGTGTGGTTCTGTGTAACTATGGCTTTGTCCGACTATAACATGTAGAAGAAATTCACTCATACTTCTCATACTTTAGACTTGTACCAACATTAAATTATATCCATCGAGCGATCAAAATTATTGTTAGATTCAGACATATCGATCATAATAAATATTTTGGTAATAAAATGCGTAGAATAAAAAAGAATTTTCAGTATGTTTCAGATACGAAGAAAGCCAAAAATGCCATCAGAATATTTTCTGCGTATGTGTCGCAGGGAAGAAGGGCCTTTAGAACTTTTATTATTATTATTATTATCATTATTATTATTATGCGGAAAAGGTTGGATGATATTCAATAACACCTGACAGGAGTTAAGTTCTATACCCAACTTAAAATTCCGTGTACTGCGAATATTTTAAAATTTTAATTAGATTTGTATATATCACTGTAAATAGAAGCGTCTTAAATTCAGACAGACATGTGTCTGAAATGTCAATTCAGACACATAAATGTCTGAAACACTTACGCATGCAAAATTTCAGACGCATATGCTGTCTTAAATTAAGACACGTAAGTAATAGCAGGAGACTTGGCGTTGGAATATTAAAACAGGAATAAACTACTACGTCAGAAACGCCAAAGAAAAATTATTGAGGTGCATACAGCTGTTTCGGTAGCCTAAAGCGTACCGTCATCAGTGCAAAAAAATAATTCTGAATCTGGAGAAGTACTCGTATATATAGGAGAGGGACCGGATTTAGTTCAACCAATAGGATTACGGAAGAGGTGGGGAGTGTGGCCAATAGGAATTAAGGAATGTGTAGCTGTGTAAATAGTAGAAAAATTAAGGAAATGTGGACTGAATGTAAAATTTCCAACAATCAGACAAATAGGGAACAGCGAAATCACAATTTACAAGGTTTTTAAAATTTTTATAAATATGAAAAGCTTCAAAGAAATCGAGTTCATGAATGGATTTAGGTCTGCAAATTATTTTAGCTGAATTAAATTTAAAATTATGATTTTCCTCCCAGTAATGTTTAGAAATAGCCGATTTATTGGTTTCTTGTTTGCGGACGTAATTCATATGTTCTTTTAGACGAAATTTAAGACTGCGTTTAGTTTGGCCAATATATGATAAACCACACTGACAGGATATACTATAAATGCCCCAAGAATTATGCATATCAATAGGATCTTTTAACTGAGAAAAGGTGAGTTTATTGGAAGGCGAAAATATTATTTTAAAATCATATTGTTTGAGAATTTTAGCTATGGTTTGACTGGTTTTAGAAAAATAGGGTAAAACAATACTGATATTAGAAGTGACTGATTTAGTAGACGAAATACGAGGGAGTTGTAATTTTTGGATAGCTTTGTCTATAATGGAAGGGTCATAACCTCTGTCAATTGCGATGGCTTTCAGGTATTTAATTTCAGATTTAAATAAAATAGGATTTGAACAAATATTAAGGGCACGGTTTACAAAAGTATAGAAAGCAGCCATTTTTTGGTTAGGTGGGTGACATGAACGCGCATGGGGAGGAAGGGAGACTGCAAAATTTTTACGATAGACAGTGGTTGAAAATCCATTTACAGTGCGAGAGACGAGGGTGTCAAGAAATGGAAGGGAGCCATTATTTTCTATTTCATATGTAAACTGGATATTACTGTCAATTGAATTTAAGGTTTCTAAGACATGGTCAATATTGTGAAGAGATGTGTCAATAAGCGTGAAGGTGTCGTCAACATAACGGGTCCAAAAAGGAAAAGATATTTTCTTAAAAAGCTTGCTTTCGAAATAGTGCATGTAAATGTCTGCGAGAATTGGGGAGAGAGGGGAACCCATGGCTAAACCTTCAGACTGACGATAGAATTTATTTTGGAAAGAAAAAGTGGTTTGTGATAAACAAATGCGGGTGAGAGAAATTAATTCTTGTATTTCAAAAGAGGTGAAATGAAACTCTTTTAATCTATTTTCGAGACAACAGAGGGCGCCACTTATTGGAACATTAGTGAAAAGAGATTTTACATCAAAAGAAACCATAGTGAGATTAGTGTGAGGGTAATTTTGAATATTTTTTGCAAAATTTATGGAATTCTTAACAGTATAACTATTAGCAGCAAGAAGTGGAGCAAAAATTGTGGTGAGAAATTTAGCTAGATTATAGGAAGCAGTACCGATATTAGAGACTATTGGACGAAATGGAATATTGGGTTTGTGAACTTTTGGTAAAGCATAAAATCTGGCACAATTAGCAATAGAAGGGATAAGATGGGATTTAGTCGAGTTCAATAATAAGGGGCAAGATTTTATAGCAGATTTAATTTTATTTAATTCTTGGGGAGAGGGGTCACGGGGCAGAGGAATGTATGGGCCATCATTAATTAGTTCGGTAACACTTTCGATGTATTGTTTTTTATCCAATATAACAATCTGACCACCTTTATCAGCTTTAGTAATGATGATATTTTCATTAGATTTTAATTCCTTCAAGGCGTTTTTTTCTGCAGGGCTGAGATTTGATTTAAAATTTTTAGAGTTGAAATTGGCATTATTAAGGATTAAATGACGAAGATTTTCTTTCTGTTGGTCAGTCAGTCGAGAATTTTTGAAAGCTTTTTCAACCGGTGCAATTAACTGAGGAAAAGAAGGAGGTTTAGAAATGGCAAAATTTGAATTGAGTTTGAGAACAGAATATTGACTATTGGAAATATCAGTACTGGAAAGATTAACGATTGCATTTTTATTGACAACAGGTAAGTCGTTCGAATGAATAGCACTCTGTGAATTACGAAGCCGGGTGAATTTATCATGTAATCTAATTGAGTGTTTACGAGAACGGTTGTCACAATGAATCCAGGAATTGTGATCAATCAACATAAAATTAGGACATTCAAAAGCTAACTTTAAATGGAGAAACAATAAATCTTTTTCAATTTTGGCGATGTTGGTACGAGTTTCCTTAATAACTGCACGGAGAATATTAAAATGAGACCTGAGTACTGCTTTGTTTACAAAACTGGAACCAGAAATATTGCATTTCAGTTGAATGAATTTAGGGATAATGCGGTGTCTCTTGCATTGTAAAAGAAATTTCAGACGGTTGAGGGCACGAAACTTTTTAGTACGTAGACGGTAGAAACGATTAACTAATTTGCACATTTTGAAAACAAGAAAATGGCTCAAAATATTACTGACCTAATCTCCCCCTCATATGAGGCTTCTCAGACCAGGTTGCTCAGTAACGTAAAAGAAATTTCAGACGGTTGAGGGCACGAAACTTTTTAGTACGTAGACGGTAGAAACGATTAACTAATTTGCACATTTTGAAAACAAGAAAATGGCTCAAAATATTACTGACCTAATCTCCCCCTGTTACTGAGCAACCTGGTCTGAGAAGCCTCATATGAGGGGGAGATTAGGTCAGTAATATTTTGAGCCATTTTCTTGTTTTCAAAATGTGCAAATTAGTTAATCGTTTCTACCGTCTACGTACTAAAAAGTTTCGTGCCCTCAACCGTCTGAAATTTCTTTTACAATGCAAGAGACACCGCATTATCCCTAAATTCATTCAACTGAAATGCAATATTTCTGGTTCCAGTTTTGTAAACAAAGCAGTACTCAGGTCTCATTTTAATATTCTCCGTGCAGTTATTAAGGAAACTCGTACCAACATCGCCAAAATTGAAAAAGATTTATTGTTTCTCCATTTAAAGTTAGCTTTTGAATGTCCTAATTTTATGTTGATTGATCACAATTCCTGGATTCATTGTGACAACCGTTCTCGTAAACACTCAATTAGATTACATGATAAATTCACCCGGCTTCGTAATTCACAGAGTGCTATTCATTCGAACGACTTACCTGTTGTCAATAAAAATGCAATCGTTAATCTTTCCAGTACTGATATTTCCAATAGTCAATATTCTGTTCTCAAACTCAATTCAAATTTTGCCATTTCTAAACCTCCTTCTTTTCCTCAGTTAATTGCACCGGTTGAAAAAGCTTTCAAAAATTCTCGACTGACTGACCAACAGAAAGAAAATCTTCGTCATTTAATCCTTAATAATGCCAATTTCAACTCTAAAAATTTTAAATCAAATCTCAGCCCTGCAGAAAAAAACGCCTTGAAGGAATTAAAATCTAATGAAAATATCATCATTACTAAAGCTGATAAAGGTGGTCAGATTGTTATATTGGATAAAAAACAATACATCGAAAGTGTTACCGAACTAATTAATGATGGCCCATACATTCCTCTGCCCCGTGACCCCTCTCCCCAAGAATTAAATAAAATTAAATCTGCTATAAAATCTTGCCCCTTATTATTGAACTCGACTAAATCCCATCTTATCCCTTCTATTGCTAATTGTGCCAGATTTTATGCTTTACCAAAAGTTCACAAACCCAATATTCCATTTCGTCCAATAGTCTCTAATATCGGTACTGCTTCCTATAATCTAGCTAAATTTCTCACCACAATTTTTGCTCCACTTCTTGCTGCTAATAGTTATACTGTTAAGAATTCCATAAATTTTGCAAAAAATATTCAAAATTACCCTCACACTAATCTCACTATGGTTTCTTTTGATGTAAAATCTCTTTTCACTAATGTTCCAATAAGTGGCGCCCTCTGTTGTCTCGAAAATAGATTAAAAGAGTTTCATTTCACCTCTTTTGAAATACAAGAATTAATTTCTCTCACCCGCATTTGTTTATCACAAACCACTTTTTCTTTCCAAAATAAATTCTATCGTCAGTCTGAAGGTTTAGCCATGGGTTCCCCTCTCTCCCCAATTCTCGCAGACATTTACATGCACTATTTCGAAAGCAAGCTTTTTAAGAAAATATCTTTTCCTTTTTGGACCTGTTATGTTGACGACACCTTCACGCTTATTGACACATCTCTTCACAATATTGACCATGTCTTAGAAACCTTAAATTCAATTGACAGTAATATCCAGTTTACATATGAAATAGAAAATAATGGCTCCCTTCCATTTCTTGACACCCTCGTCTCTCGCACTGTAAATGGATTTTCAACCACTGTCTATCGTAAAAATTTTGCAGTCTCCCTTCCTCCCCATGCGCGTTCATGTCACCCACCTAACCAAAAAATGGCTGCTTTCTATACTTTTGTAAACCGTGCCCTTAATATTTGTTCAAATCCTATTTTATTTAAATCTGAAATTAAATACCTGAAAGCCATCGCAATTGACAGAGGTTATGACCCTTCCATTATAGACAAAGCTATCCAAAAATTACAACTCCCTCGTATTTCGTCTACTAAATCAGTCACTTCTAATATCAGTATTGTTTTACCCTATTTTTCTAAAACCAGTCAAACCATAGCTAAAATTCTCAAACAATATGATTTTAAAATAATATTTTCGCCTTCCAATAAACTCACCTTTTCTCAGTTAAAAGATCCTATTGATATGCATAATTCTTGGGGCATTTATAGTATATCCTGTCAGTGTGGTTTATCATATATTGGCCAAACTAAACGCAGTCTTAAATTTCGTCTAAAAGAACATATGAATTACGTCCGCAAACAAGAAACCAATAAATCGGCTATTTCTAAACATTGCTGGGAGGAAAATCATAATTTTAAATTTAATTCAGCTAAAATAATTTGCAGACCTAAATCCATTCATGAACTCGATTTCTTTGAAGCTTTTCATATTTATAAAAATTTTAAAAACCTTGTAAATTGTGATTTCGCTGTTCCCTATTTGTCTGATTGTTGGAAATTTTACATTCAGTCCACATTTCCTTAATTTTTCTACTATTTACACAGCTACACATTCCTTAATTCCTATTGGCCACACTCCCCACCTCTTCCGTAATCCTATTGGTTGAACTAAATCCGGTCCCTCTCCTATATATACGAGTACTTCTCCAGATTCAGAATTATTTTTTTGCACTGATGACGGTACGCTTTAGGCTACCGAAACAGCTGTATGCACCTCAATAATTTTTCTTTGGCGTTTCTGACGTAGTAGTTTATTCCTGTTTTAAGACACGTAAGTGTCTTTTTTATAATTGAGCTCAGATAAGTGTCTGAATAAGATTGATATGTCTGAAATTAAGACATATTACAGTTTAGACACATAAAATTTCACACATTTTACAATTCAGGCACTTAAAAATTCTGACATTAAAATTTCAGACACTTAGAAATTCAGACAGTTGTATTACTTAACAAATTTTCCATATGGAATCTACTTTAAGCAGCATGCATATCCTGTTTTAATATTTCTTTAACAAATAAATTTGATATTATTTTATATAATATAAGTAGTTGACTTATTTAAAATACTTAGACGCGGAACTTATTCTCTTAAAAATAAAAAAACAAAGTTATTTTTTATTTAAAATTCTCACGTGTAATAAAACAAAAATATATTAAGATAAACCATGTAACTTGTAGCTAACAAAGCGAATTCGTAACTAAACAATCTTAAACAATTTCTGCATAATTGATTCTTTTCCGCATTTTAAAAATTATTTTATGTTTCCCTATACTTCAAAATGTAAAAGAGCAATTCTTTTGGTTTCATGTATATAGTTTGTTTTCTTGCAAATACCAGTTAAAAAAAAAAAAAAATCGTTTAAAATCCATAGTCTACTATTTTTTTCATATTTATTACGCATTTTATTAAAAAAAAAAAACTGTAAACCTCTACACATGAAATTTAAGATAATAATATGTATTAAGCTTTACTTCTTATGGACGGTTTTATTGCAAAGATATAAAACTTCGATTTGTGTTACGGATACTAGAATATTTCATTATACAAGCAGCGTACAAAGCGAGTACCGATGGTTTGATTGGGATGACGCTCGACTCTGAATCCATTGATTATCAGTTCGATTCCCGGCGTGGGCAACGGAAAATGTTTTTGTAAAAATTATTAATGCTTTTTTTTTATACTCTAGGAGATTCTAAAATCTATTTTTCACAGGTTAAAAGTATAAAATGCATCTTTTTATTTATTTATTTATTTATGAAAAATATTCTTTGTAGACAGGATCAAAGATGGCGGAATTTCAGACACTTCGAGTGTGAAAAGATGTGCCTTTTAAGATACTTTAAGTGTCTGAAATAAATAAGACACTTTTTAGCATCTTAAAATTGAACACCCATTTTAGACACAATTGTGTCTGAATTTCAGACACTTGTATTTACAATGTGGGCTTGAATTAAAGCTTTTATGAGTAAAGCTCATAAAATAGAAAATCCTTTTGCAATATCTTTACGTCTCAGACATGAAAGAAGTAAAAAAGTCTTCAGAATAATTTTTGTGGTTAGAGGGTGACGTTTTTGTTTTTATTGTTGTTTGGGTATCATACAAAAATGGCTGGACGGAATGTTGATTCATGGGAAGCGGTAAAGGCGACAGCCGATCAGAAGTAGACAGTCATGTGACCAGAAAGAGAAACAAAACTCATTCTTTTTCTTTTTTTATTATTGATTCTGTTTTTCTCTGGGAACTATTCGAAAAAACTGAAGTAACTTTATTCTTGAATTGACATTCTAATATTCAGGCTGAATTCGTACAGCCAAGTAATCCATTAATTGTTATATTATTAAAACAATAAGTATTATTCTGTTTATTCTTTATAATTCATTCAAGGCATAAAAAAATGCCTTTATACGTATTCTGAATGTTTAAACCTGTGCTAAAATTTGTGAAAGATTCTGTTTTTGTTCATAAAATTCTGAAAGAAAATCTCTGATTAAAATCAACTATAGTAAGCAATCGGATTTCATATTTTGTTACTTGTATGGCCTAAAATGTTTCTTCAAGCGACCACAGGAAATGCAGGAGAGAGGTGAGTTAGCTTTTCTTAATATTGTGCATGCTAAAACTTAGTTTCGTTTTAATAAAATGTTTTTGATGCAGGTCAATTCTTTATGCATGAGTCTAGTTATAATTAATCAACATGTTTTTGGTCCGTCTTAGAGCCATGAGGCTATCGATGATTTATATATATATATAAGAAAAAAAAACTATATATATTTAATATGTATTTGATATTCTTATTCTTATTCTTATTCGTAATCATTTATTCTTAAAATGATTTATTTTTGTTCTTGAATGTTTGTTCTGTAATTCGAAGGCCTATAGTTATGTGTATTTAAACTTATATATTCTAAAATGCCGAAATTATCTAAGCAAGTTTTATTATTTGAAAATTTATGTAAGGAAATCGATAGTTTTAGAGATAGAGTAAAGGGGTGTAGTAAAGATGAACAATCTAAGGTTAAATTATTAAAAACCAAAGTTCAATCGTATGATCATGAAATCGCGGAAATATTTAAAAATTTATCCGCTAAAGAGAATGAGGATTATATGGATATGTATTTGAGATATAAGGGAGTGGTTTTTGATTTACTGGTGGAGTTAGAGGACAAAACAGAAGTAAACGCGTGCGATTCAGATACTCACGCGGAAAATAAAGATGAGAAAAATAGTAAATCGTCTCTTATTAAATTACCTAAATTTGGTCTTCCAAAATTTTTTGGTGAAACCGAAAATTGGATTTCTTGTAAAGAAATTTTTAATTCGACAATTCTACAAAATAATCAATTATCCAAAATTGAAAAATTGCAATATTTACATTCTTCAGTGCGCGGAAACGCAGCTAAATTAATTCGAGGATTCGCTCTAAAAGAGGAAAATTTAGATCAATGTTGGGAAATATTAAATGAAAGATATGAAAATAAGAGACAATTAGCATTGAGTCAAATTAACAAAATATTTTCTATGAAAATTGTAAAAGCAAACAATGCTAAAACTTTACTTGAGTTATTAGATACTTGTGACGAAGCCGTCAGAAACTTAAAAACTTTGGGTTTAGATTCTAATGCGTTAAGCGACTTAATTATAATAAAATTCATGATGGGGAAATTGGATGAATCGTTAAAACAGAGATGGGAATTAATGTTGGATAGTGATAAATTGCGTGATCTTGATCTTTTTAGAAAATTCGTTGAGCGCGAAGCGCGCGGTGTTGAAGAGATAAAATGTAAACAAGAAGTAAAATTCACTAATTCGAAGAAATCAAACGTATTGAGTACAATTGTGAAAAAGGAAAATACGTGCATTCTTTGTAATGAGCGTCACGCGCTATTTAAATGTCCGACATTTAATTCAAAACCGGTTAAAGAAAGATGGAAATTTGTTGAATTAAATAAGTTATGTCAAAATTGCTTACGCCAAAATCATAGGCTGGAGAATTGTAGGATAAACATTAATTGTAAAAATTGTGCATAAAAACATCATACATTGCTACATGTTTATGGTAGAAATTCAAATTCTGAAAGGGCGAATCATGTATCGCCAGATATATCAGTTTCTAATAGTGCTCAGTTTTATTCTAGTAATGTTTTGTTATCTACAGCACTAATTAAGGTTAAATCGAATAAAGGCAAAATTATGCATTGTAAAGCTTTGATAGATAATGCTAGTCAAAATTCATTAATTACTAAGGAATGTGCTAAGCGACTAAATTTGCCCTTACGGAGCACGTCGCATAGTATAATAGGGATTAATTGCGTTTTAGCAGAAACTGCTCTCAACGAAACAGAATTTAACTTCACTCCGCATTTTTCGTCGGAGTCATTTTCAGTCAGCGCTTTTATAGTTGATAGGGTTACCTCACCTCTCCCTAATTTCCAACTACCGCAACATGATTGGCCACACATAAAGGGATTACAACTAGCTGATCCCAATTATTATGCTAGTGGTCCCATCGATATTCTTCTTGGGGCTTAAATAGTCGCCTCAATTTGCAATGGCAGTCCAATTCAAGGGCCAGCTGGAACTCCTACAGCATTCCCCACAAAGCTGGGTTACCTCCTTTCAGGACGAATAAACAGTTTTCAATGTACAAATATCAGTTTAACTTGTCATATAACTATTGATGATGATATCAACAACACTTTAAAACAATTTTTTGATACAGAATCAATTCCAAATGTAGAATCAAAAAAGATAGAAAATGATCCTGTGGAAAATATTTATTTAACCACAACTAAAAGAAATAGTCAGGGAAGATATGTCGTTCATCTACCCTTTAAGCCAGATAAGGCACTAGGTGACAGTAAGTCAGGTGCTATTTCAAGATTTCTTTCCATTGAAAATAAAATTAAAAAGAACCCACAATTAAAAATGGAGTATTCGAATTTCATGAATGAATATATAAATTTGGGTCATATGACAAAATTAAATCTAGCTGAAATTAATGAAACGCCACATTATTATTTACCGCATCATGCGGTGGTAAATGAAAACTCTGAAACAACAAAATTACGTGTAGTATTTGACGCCTCGTTTAAAACAACAAATAACAAATCTTTAAATGACATTCTATATATTGGTCCTAAACTACAGTCAAATATTTTTGACAATTTAGTAAAATTTCGAGCCAACCCTGTAGCGTTCAGTGCAGACATTGCTAAAATGTATCGTCAAATTTTAATTGATAGAAAAGATAGAATATACCAGAGAATTGTTTGGAGAGAATCTCCCAATGACCAATTATCCTTTTACGAATTGAATACTGTCACCTATGGAACAGCTTGTGCACCCTATTTAGCGTTACGCACCCTTAAGCAATTATGTGAGGATGAGGGACAAAATTTTCCATTGGCAGCAGAAATTGCCAAGGAAAATTTTTACATCGACGACTTATTGTCAGGGGCACAATCCCTTCAATTAGCAAAAGATAGAATAATGGAGCTGCAGGCTCTAATGCAAGCTGGAGGGTTTAAACTTAGGAAATGGGCTTGTAGCCATCCAGAAGCGCTCTCTGATATTCCAGAGGAAGAGAAGGCTAATTCGGTCATTCATTTTTTTGAGGATAAAGAAAAAATAAATCAAAGAGTACTAGGAATGTTCTGGGATTTAAGCGAAGATACTCTTCAAGTTAGAACCTTAGCTGATCAACAAATTAATACAAAAGACAGTTGCTGTCCGTAATTGCGCAAATTTATGATCCCCTCGGAATTATTTCGCCATCTACTATTATCTTAAAAATCATTCTACAAAAATTGTGGAAGTTGCAATCAACATGGGATGAGCCTATACCTCCAGATATTTTGCAAGAATGGAAAACTTTTTATAATGAAATTAATGAGTTTAAATCTATGTCCATTCCACGCTATGTAGGTTCAAATACTAAAGATTGTACAGTTGAACTGCATGGCTTTTGTGATGCCTCTCCGAGGGCGTATGCGGCAGTCGCATATTTAAAGATCATAACGAACACGATTCAGGTATATTTAATTGCTGCTAAAACTAGAGTCGCACCCATAAAAGAACTCACTTTACCGAAATTAGAATTGTGTGGGGCTGTACTCGTAGCTGAGTTAATTTGCAACATTCAAAAATCCCTTAAATTTACTCATTCGACATACTGGTACACTGACTCTTCTATTGTATTAAACTGGATAAATAACCCTTCAAACAAAGGAAATAGTTTCGTGGCCCATAGAGCTACCAAAATCAGAGCTCTTACTCAACTAAAATCCTGGAGACATATCCCAGGAAAAGAAAACCCGACCGATTGTGCCACACGCGGATTGTCCCCGGCTAAGTTGAAAGCTAGAACTGAGTGGTGGGAAGGGCCAAAATGGCTCCATAGTTTTGAGCTACCACCAATGTGCACATTACATTCAGTTTCCGTTCAGAAACAAACTCATCAACATTCGACAGATTCAAGTTCTAAGCCTACACTTTCTAATAACACTTTCATATCACATATCACGAAATACTCTAACTATCTAAAATTTTTAAGAATTCTAGCTTATGTTTTGAGATTTATCAATAAAATTAAAACCAAATCAAAGGAAAGTGGTCCTTTAAAAGCCATAGAGCTAAATCAAGCGGAAATGTGGCTTGTAAAAATTATTCAAAATGCAGAATTTAGTGATGAAATTGCCTTACTAAGGAAAGGCAAATTTTTAAAACCTTCACACCATCTATTCTGTCTTGATCCTTTTCTGGATGAAGCAGGCATTCTTCGTGTTGGAGGACGCCTGCAGAACCACCCATCCTTACGATTTCAAGAAAAACACCCCATATTACTTCCCAAAGCAAATCACGTTACTTCCTTGATAATAACATATTATCATAACTTAAGCTCCCATGCTGGTCCCAATTTAGTACTTTCACTCCTTAGAAACAAATTTTGGATTCCCCACGGACGCTCCACCGTAAAATCAGTATTAAGACAGTGTATACTCTGTTTTCGACTGTCAGCTAAGCCAATAATTCCAAAGATGGGGGATCTACCCTCAGAAAGAATCACACCCATTCGGCCCTTTTCGAAGGTTGGTGTCGATTTCGCGGGACCAGTAATGACAAAATGTCAACATAAACGAAAAGCGACAACCTTTAAATCATATATTGCCCTTTTCATCTGTATGGCGACAAAGGCAGTGCATCTCGAATGTGTTTCAAATCTTTCTACAGAAGCCTTTCTCGCAGCCTTGAAACGCTTCATAGGTAGGCGTGGATACCCCTCTGACATATTTTCGGACAATGGCAGAAATTTTGTCGGAGCCCATTCTTACCTAAAACAGCTATTTTCTTTATTCAAAGAAGAAAAATTACAAAATTTTGCTTCCCAACACCAAATAACCTGGCACTTTATTCCCCCGTATGCTCCAAATTTTGGGGGACTCTGGGAAGCGTCGATAAAATTAGCCAAACATCATTTGGTAAAAATCACACAAGGAGCAATATTAACGTTCGAGGAACTTTCCACCCTTCTATGTCAAATAGAGGTTGTTATAAATTCGCGGCCTCTAACACCATTGTCCAATGCTCCTAATGATTGCGCAGCTTTAACACCAGGACATTTCTTGATTGGAACTGCATTATTAGAATTGCCAGAACTATCGTTAATAAATAATTCTCTTAGTCTTTCTTCTAGGTATAAGCTCTTATTGCAGATGAAGGAAACGTTTTGGAAGAGGTGGAAAGCACAATACCTGCCAACATTGCTGCATAGATCCAAAAGAACCAACAACCACCGTCACAACTTTTCTCCAGGGGAACTCGTCATCCTGAAAAATAAAGCATCACCTCCACTCCATTGGGATCTAGGAAGAGTCATCAAGTTGATTCCCGGACCTAACGGAATCGCCAGGGTCCTCCAACTTAAGACCTCTTCTGCTGGAACTCTTATTCGACCGGTGTCGCAGGTGATCCCTTTTCCAAGTATTTCGACTCCTGCTCCGGTGCCTTCCCGCCCCGACCAGCCTGTTGATTCATGGGAAGCGGTAAAGGCGACAGCCGATCAGAAGTAGACAGTCATGTGACCAGAAAGAGAAACAAAACTCATTCTTTTTCTTTTTTTATTATTGATTCTGTTTTTCTCTCGGAACTATTCGAAAAAACTGAAGTAACTTTATTCTTGAATTGACATTCTAATATTCAGGCTGAATTCGTACAGCCAAGTAATCCATTAATTGTTATATTATTAAAACAATAAGTATTATTCTGTTTATTCTTTATAATTCATTCAAGGCATAATAAAATGCCTTTATACGTATTCTGAATGTTTAAACCTGTGCTAAAATTTGTGAAAGATTCTGTTTTTGTTCATAAAATTCTGAAAGAAAATCTCTGATTAAAATCAACTATAGTAAGCAATCGGATTTCATATTTTGTTACTTGTATGGCTTAAAATGTTTCTTCAAGCGACCACAGGAAATGCAGGAGAGAGGTGAGTTAGCTTTTCTTAATATTGTGCATGCTAAAACTTAGTTTCGTTTTAATAAAATGTTTTTGATGCAGGTCAATTCTTTATGCATGAGTCTAGTTATAATTAATCAACACGGAATAAAATGACAAGGCAAGGGCATTATGCATGTACTCAACCTAAAATACTACATATAGACGTTTTAAATTTTTTGATTAGTTTTAGAGATATGAGCAAAAAAGATTTGTGCATACACAATACTACTTTTGTAAGTAAATTGCACATTTTTTTTTTCT
This sequence comes from Salticus scenicus, assembly GCA_963930645.1. Taxonomy (NCBI): domain Eukaryota; kingdom Metazoa; phylum Arthropoda; class Arachnida; order Araneae; family Salticidae; genus Salticus; species Salticus scenicus. The sequence goes on along the minus strand of OZ005654.1, from coordinate 80,986,641 downwards.
TACGCAATTATATTTGGCTTAGTGTCCCCATGTGTCTGGATGAAATCTTGCAGTTAGTAATCTAAAACACTTCAACTGAACATATTTTCATAAAAGTTTTCAGTGTAGTATTTAGTTGATGACAGTAAATATTCAATCATTTAAAGACATTACTTCATTAGGTTTAAGCTCCAGGGTCCAAAATGCGTCTTCCTAATTTAAACATTACGAGGAATTTTTAATCCTTTCTACTGAACCGATTTTTGCCCAAATATTTGATGCAATATTCTATAATCGATGACAATACCATACGACAATACTTTTAGGAATATATTGGATTAAAGGCAGGTTCCAAGGAAAAACAAACTTCCAACCAGTGTAGAATCTTGTATTTCATTCTTGATGCCTTTCCGTTGATTTTGCTCACATTTAAGACTTAACTTGATAGGAATATAATTTGTAAACATTTTCGGAGATCTGTGTCATTTGGAGCAGATTCGAGTTGAAATCCGTCTGAATGTGTAAAATCATCGCTTTCATTTTTAATGACCTTTTACCGAGTCGATTTTACGTAAACTTTAGACATGATTCTATTGCTGATGGCAATACAATATTGAAATATTTTCCAATCTCTTCAGGAGAATTCTCTCTCTGTTAATTATTGATATTACATTTTAATCGACTTCCGCTGAGTCAGTTTTTTAAGTACATTATGGAGTGAAAATGTCTATTACTGCCTATATATATATATATATATATATATTGTATGTGTGTGTGTGTGTGTGTGGAAGTGGGTATGTTATTATTTTTCATTAAATTTGCATGATATGTTGGGATTACTGATGATTAATTTCCAAAGAATTGCTTTAATAATATTGCAATTCAGTATTCTGAATTATCTGCATTTATATTTTACAAACATTTTTGTTTTCTTTGTTAGCACCCCATGTTCATATAATATTTAATTCATTTTCAGATTTATTTTATATATAGTTGACGGTTTAATTGAACTCATTGATTTAAGTACTACAAGTTTGCTTAACTGTTGATTGAAAAATTAAATTTTAGTTTTTAAATAACTTTATGTTGAAAAAAGTACTGATGATTTTAAATTCTAACTATATTAGAATAGAATATTCTATAATATTTGCAGCTTATTATGCAGATAAATACAAACAACGAATAATAAATTTTTTAATACATTTAATTAATCATATTTCATATATACATATAAATATATATACTATATATATACACTGTAAACGTAAATGTCTTAAATTCAGTTTAAAAAGTGTCTTAAAAGGATGGTAATTTTTTAAGTGAAAAAGAAATGTCTTACTTTTTAAGACACCTTTTTGCATCAGAAATTAAGATATTGCAAGTGTCTTAAAACGCCGCCATGTTTTAGGCTTTAAAACACCGCCATGTTAGGCTTAAAAATACTACCGTTTTAAGACTTTTTAATAAATAAATAAATAAATAAATATGGCGAGCGATTATTTTTTTCTGTTAAAAATATATTTTAGAATTGTTTAGAGCATTATTGAAATATTTATATAAAAAAAGAAAAAAAAAAGTCTTATTTTCCGGCGTTGGAATTCGAACTCACACAGTTTAGGGAAACCGAAACCTCGAGCCAAACATCGTCGGGGTGATGCATGTACCAATCAAGCTAACGTCGAATACAGCAATACGTGTTTTTATTATATAATATACTGCAGTATTCGTGAAACTATTGATAGTATGGTATCTTAAGTTTAATAAATATTATTATCTTAAATTTCATATTTAGAAGAACAGATTTTTTTAATAATGCATAACAAGTATGTGGAGGTTGCATCTCTCGATGATAACGATTTCTTTCCTTAAAGTGATATTTAAATTAAAATGAACTGTAATCATGAATACAAGAAAAATTGTAGTTTTACATTTAGATGTAGGAGGTGAATCTGTGAAAGAAAAAAGTTTTTAAATGAATAATAATAAGAAAGAAAGAAAAAAAATATGCACAAATTATTCATGATTGTTCACTTATAAATTCGCTTTCTTTTGTACAAACTACTTGCTATATCTGTCTTCACACTTTTTCTTTTAATATAAGAAAGCTTTAAAGACAAAGATTTTTTTTTTTTTTTTTTTTTTTTTTTTTCGGAACAAATTACGCTTTGTGTCTAAATATGTTGTTTATATGAATTGTGTTAAAGATAATAGCATGCAAATATCATTCACATCCCTAGAGTATTATTCCATAAAAATATAATTTCATAAAGCTACCATAATTTAAGTAGTTTAACTGCTTATTATATAAAATAATAATATATTTATCGAATGTGGAAAGAAGTAGGATAAGCATATTTTCTTAAAGTAGATTCCATATGAAAAATTTTCTAAGTAATGCAAGTGTCTGAATTTCTAAAGTGTCAGAAAATTCAAATGTTTTGCTGTCTGAAAACTCGCGTATTTACGTGTTTCAGTCATTTCTGTGTCTGAATTGATATTTCAGTCTTAAATTAAAATATCTATAACGTCTAAGGTACATTTTAAGGCATTTACGTGTCTTAAATGCCGTTTAAGTTGTTTTTATGTCTTACTTTAAGACCCTTTTATTTGCAGTGTGTGTATATATATATATATATATATATATATATATATATAATTTTTCAACCATTTAACAGAAATAAAAATGAAATATCCCATGAAGAAAGGATACTTGTTTGCATGTACTGATTTTAAACCAAATACACCTTCCAATTCTATTCCATTTTCCTGTGCATATTTGTCAACATACTAATTAATATTCTGTAGCTTTGTTAGCCCCATCTTTTATTTCACACGAGAATCTTTTTAGAGTATTTTTCTTCTTATTTAATCGTAATTGCATTTGTAGAACATTACTCTAAAAATTTACTTGTGTGAAAAAAGGGGCGCAACTATCGATACTACGGAATATTAATTGGATACTGACAAGTATGCTAAAAGTTAAAGAACAACTAGTTGTTAACTATTTTAAAATTTTAGATTTTAAGTGAATGCCGTTATGTAAGGAAGTGGTGACTTAAAAAATAAAGGCACACACAGAGAAACGCAAATGAAAAGAAACAAAACTATAAGTTACAAAATATGTACATATTTTACAACAAATTCATGTGACGTAACATTATTTTGTTATGACAAAATTTATGGTTTTAGATAAAAATTTGTAGGATTAATGGTGCTACAAATACTTTCTTCGTTTTTTACTGCTTTATTGTATGTAAATAATAAGAAAAGGCATCCAGAATAGTTGTTATTTTAGTTGGCAAGCGGAGGTATTAGTGACAGAAACAACAATAGTGCGATTGGGATTTTTAACAGCATATTTTGTAAGGAAGTGCAAAATGCAGGATATACAAATTATGTTTCCAATTAGAAATAACCGAAATAATCGAATAATCGAAATAATATCGAAAAAATCGATAGAAATAATCGATCGCGCTCTTTATCGCAGTAAAGAACACAAAATTTAGAACAACAGGTTAGTAAAGTTTAGAAGAGTAAGGTACGTTGCTATTGGAAAATTCGAAGTTTATTTCAAAAGACGATATCACCAATCTTTTGTTAGTAGTATCGTTTAATTCATCACTGTTAATACACTTCCACAATTGCAATGCGAAAGGAAGCCAAATAAACAAAAATAAATAAATAAATAAAAAATGTTAGCACTTTCATATTCCATTTTGCGTACATGCCATTGTACTGTTGATTCGTATAATTGTTAAAAAGTAGATAGGTGCATTTTCTGATTAAATAAGTAATGTAATTTTATGGTTCTCCGTGACCGATTGGGCAGTAAGTTCTAACTCTCTGGTGTTAAAGTACTCTATCTTCCCGATTTTTCGTGAAATTAATTATTCCTGTACTGTACCCATCAATTTCGTTTTCCGGGGATGAACTTGAGATCCTCACTTTGTGAAGTAAAAGAGGTTGAGTCAAAAGAATGTCGTTGCTGGAAAGTAAGATTGTGGCGTCGGGTTAGGTTAAAAGGATGTAGCCAGTTGTGAAGGAATGTTGATCGGAGATGGAAAACAAACAGCACAGTCGATGTCGCAAAAGGGTAGAGTTGGGATGAGTTTACACAGGCGGGAGACACTAAAAGGGAAGTAGAACTTACGCAGTTTGCGTATGGTATGTGAATATGATTAGCGTGGAAGTTAGTGAATTGAAGTGATGAAGGTTATCGGTTTTCAAAATAGTTAAATAGTGAAGTGTGGTGAGAGTTCAGGTGGTGTTGGTGGCGTAGATATTACGAGATAGTGTTGTTATTGGTGGCGTATAGAGGAGTAGTGATTACAATATAGTGTACTGAGCGAATCTAGTGAAGCGTTATTATTGTGAAGTGGATTAAGTAGTCTAGCGGATGTGAGCTTCTTATTATTAAGGGAGGCTTAGAATCAATTATCTTCTGAGAGCTAGAAATCATGGTTTTTACAAGTTAATCACAAGTGCTGAGCTGTATTTTTCTATTACTTTAATTTGTTTATCTGATTAAATACTGAGTCTTTCCTCCCAATATTTCAAGTCGAAATAAATTATTCATTTTATTTTAACCTAAAGAGTCTCTTAAATTCATTTATTAAATTAAGTTCAAGTTTAAAATGGGGTCTGAGATAGCCGAGGCAAGCGCTCAGACCTTACAACTTTCACTAGAAGCACAACAACGGAATGACAATTTGAAGCCCGATTGATCATGATACTAATTTGATGAAGTATTTATATGCACTGATAGGAATTTCTTACATGCATCATAACACGAACTTCTTTTAAATAAACAATGCTTGAATGTGCTTCCTGGGTACAATTTTTCTTTTTCTAAAAGTCCCATCGTGCAAGTGCTTGTAAAGGGTTTCTTCTGTAATACTATAATTTTCCGAAATTAATTGTTTTTTTTTTTTTTTTTTTTTTTTTTTTTTTTTTATTTATTTATTTATTTATTTTTAATTAATTTTTTTTTTTTTATTATTATTAATTTTTTTTAATCGCATTATGAAATTTCTTTGCTCAGATCTTGAACTTTAATATTTCATATTTTTGCCTCTTTATCTAAACATTAGATTTTAACCATGTCATAACACGTCAAAAATTCCTTACATTAAAGAAAAGGAAAAAAAAAAAAAAAAAACTCTACAATCGGAAAAAATAGATTCAGAAATTCATAAAAATTATTAAAAAGAAAGGTAAGAGAAGAAATATTATTTTTTCTCGTAGATGTAAGACTAAGAAACATTCATTTTTAGTGACAATTCATTTGTTTAGCTTGAAAACACAGGAATATATTTTTTCCGTAAAAAAAAAAAAAAAAAAAAAACTATGTCATTTCTTAAGTACGTATTTCTTTTACATTGTATGCCTAAATACTTATGTGTATGCTAGTACTTATGCTGATCATGATTCATTAAAAAAGTCTTATGGCATATTAAAAATGTCTGCAACTGTTCTTAAGTATGCACTCAAATTTGAGGTAATGAGTCATATATTATGTGGTAGGGGAAAAAAAACTTCTTAATTTATTTCTCTCATATTTTAAATTGTACAAAAACGCTTTTATTCGTCACTTAATTATTATCCTTATTAAGTTCTAAATGTATATCAGAAACATTTTGTTTACAGGTAAGTTAAAAAAAATAGTAAATGTATAACTGTTGCTGAGCAGAAAAAAAATATAAATTAACCTACATAACCATGAAATTTGTTTAATTTCTTTCTGATATATAAAGTAATAAGTATCAGCCTGCCTAGGTATTATATTTTCGTTAACAAAATGTATAGATTATAAATATACATATATATATATACATATATTAATTTATTTGCCAGTGAAATTGCCAACAGTCTGCAACATTAGTAACTTCTTAATTATTTATGCATTAATCTTACGCATTATGTTTCAACTTATTACTTTTATTCTTTATATGTTTTCCAGCTAACTAAACATGAAAATCTAAAAAATAATTAAAGAAAATATTATTTTATTACATGTTTATTTACAATTTCATTACATGTCCCAAACATGTTCAATTGACGATAAGTATGGAGACCTGCCAGGCCATTCAAGGATATTGACACCTTGGAGACATAGTTGTGACAGTCGTGTAGTATGTGGCCGGACGTTGTCTGGCTGTTAAACAGCAACTTGGACGACGTGATAGCAGTGGAAGTACCACGGGCTGCAAAATGCCGTCAACGTATCTACTGCGGTGAGAGTATCTGGAAGCGCGACTAAAGGTGAACGTCTGTCCCAGCTAATCGCCCACTAGATTCTCAAATCATGCATTATGGTTGGGTGTCGCTTGGTAACCATTGCTGAATTGAACCTATGACCTCCCCCCCCCCACCGTCCCCACACACGTATTTGGCGATCTGCAACACTGAGAGAAAAGCGAGCTAAAGATGACATTTCTCCAATCGGACACTGACACCAGCCTCTCCGAGAGTGGCATCATTCCAGAGGGCACTACCTAGATGAGGTCGCAGTGGCAAGTGTCTTAACGGACGTCCAAACCTGAGCCTTACGCTGCAGAGTCGTCTCTGAATGGTATCTCTTGATATTATTAGATCCCTGAGAGTGGACAGCTGACGTTAAATCGCTGATAAGCGTCACTGTAGGTGCGGACGTGGCTGCTTTTCTGATTGAGCTATCTTTTCGCGTATTAGTGGTCCTGGGGACGTCCGGAACAACTGCAACGGCTAACTCGGCCTTCCCTAAGCCCCTGATTCCAACATCTGGCAACTACCATATCGCTCCGACAAATATGTCGGCCCATTCGTCTGTTCGACTAACCTTGTCTGAAGCCTACGATGCGACCTCTCTCAAAGTCAGACAAATGTTCTAGCTGGCAGCGAGTACGTCTATAAAAGTCATCTTTAGTTACCGTGCCTTGTATCTAAGCGATCAGTCCAGTTCTAATTTCACGTCAGTGGACGCACCGGTCCTTTTAAATGCTACTTACTGCACAGTTCATACGCGTGTTGCATGCTTCCACATTCCTCACTGGTGCTGCAAATTAGATCATTTGCGTAACACTGCGAACTACATATGAATCGCCGAGTTTCGTTGTCGAGACTCATTTTTTTCTGGGTGCATATATAATTTTACAACAGAGTGTATATTGCGTTAATCTTAACATATCTTTATAATAGTATCAAATATAACTATTGTAAAAACTACAGACATTTTTATCATATTATTCTTTACTTCATTACGGCGCTCAGTTCCCTGCTCGCTCCGTCAACCAATCCCCGAAGGAGGCTTCACCTCCCCCTTACTCGCTTCACTTATTAAGACCTGCAGGGCTCTGTCCACTTACTTGCTACTTTGTTTTCACTGGATAGGATTATTAATAGTGCATAACAAATTGCAAAATCTGCATAATGTTTTAGAAATATCCATATTCAATGTCAAATTGAAATACATAGTATATAATACCACATTCTTCTACTCCTTCTTCTTCCTTTTTTTTTTTTTTTTTTTTTTTTTTTTTCAGAATAGTAAAAAAATTCATAATATCTTGACCATTTTTTGTTACAGCTGTAGTATATAACCCCCTTGGCTACTTCAAAATTTTTCTCACTACTGGGGGATAAATTTTTTCGTATATTTGCATGTTGAAAAAAAAATAAATAAAATGGAATAAAACTGGTATCTATTTTTTCTAATGCCTATACTTTTTACTATTGAAATTTTACTCTATATATATTTCTAATGTACAGCTAAGTAATACTTTTACACATTCGACAATATCTGAAATGAAAAAAGATTTGTATTATTATTTTAATTTAGAAAATTCTCCTACAGTTTCAATTTTTAATTCCCTGCTACTTACTATTTGTTAAAATAACGAAGGACAAAATGCACTCGATTCTCTATAAGAGAATCTTTTTCTTGCGATAATTAGAAATATGAAATGCATCACAGAAACTTATAATTCTGCAACGTTAAAAATTTATCAGTGCGAAATTGAGTTTGAATTTGACTATGAATATTTTTTATGCCAAAATATATCCATTGTATGTTAAAATATCTTTTCAATCAAAAACGATAAATACGCTTTAAAGACAAAAGGAAATGCAGTTAGTTCTATAGATACAGCATTATTTCATTGTTTACTAACACACACACACACATAAAAAGAAAAAAAGAAAAGAAAAGAAAAAATAACATATAAAAAAATTATAAACAACACAAAAAATTATCAGTAAGACAGTTAATTTTCTAAAAGGGGAAAAAAAAAAAAAAAAAAAAAAAAAGGTATCTGCAGACGACAAATCACAAACCTAAATTAATTTTTTGATTGAAAATATCTAAAAGAGCGCTTTTTATTTATTTGTAGACAACAAATTTCTTTGTTACCAATAGCAACATTAACTTTTTCTTTTTTTTTTTTACCATTTGTATCCTTTGTGATTATGGTGTGACGTCATAAGACTAAAAGAACAAAGGTTTGAAGAAACTATTTGTATGATGGCAAATAAAATTACTTTATTAACCCGATATTTTTAATTATTATCTTCGTTAATTAAGATGATAGAAATTTCTAATTAATTGAAATGTGTTTCTTGGAGTATTCATCAGTTAATTATATTTTTCATTACGCGGAGGACACTGGCTTTCGCGAGGAGATGCTGTCGCACAGGCAAAACAAAAAATGAAGCCATCGACAATAACCTTTTTTAAATATAAAAACATAGAGATTTAATAAAATAAACAAAATAAAACATGCCTAGCATATTTCGCAATTCTCTAAAAGCATGCTATACATGCAATATTTATTTCAATCATGTTGACTTTTTTAGAATGATTAACGTGTTTCTTTTTAGAAACTAAAAACAAACTTTTAAAAAGAAAAGAAGAATGAATTCCTTGTGCAGTCTTACTTTGTTAATATATTAAAAATTAATTAATGAAAAGATTTGACGTTATGAAAACTTTTCCATTAATTAAATAAAGTAATGTTTTAATTTTAAATTGTGTGTTTGATAAAACAAAGTGATATTCTGATGTATCAGGAAATAACGTATTTGATTAATAATCTAATTATAAAAAAGAAGCAAAAAATCTAAGGAAATCTATCATTTCATTAAATGGCGCATGCTTCGCCTTAATGAAAAAAGAAAAAAAGAAAATTGCAACTACCTAGTTTTTTCCTTCATTCCATGATCTAGAATGGCATCATTTTAAATGTATCTGATTTTTTACGAGCGATTTTCCTAAAATAACTTCATTAATTTCTTGCACGATCGTATCTGCCTTTTACGTGAAAATCTAGAAATTCTTATGTTACATTAGAAGCTTCATTTGGGAACTAAATTTGCTGTAATGAACATCTTTGGATATTTTTTATTTGTTTGTTTATTTACTTTTTATGTTGTTTGACTTTTGTGATTGAAAAAGGTAGAAGAATTGATTCATGTTACTGATTAAGTTTGGGTAGGATTTCTTTTTCATTCTATGTTTTTTATGTTATTTTTCCAACGTTCAATATTTTACTTTAGTTAAGAATTGATTATTTATTTAAAATTATGACTAACATATAAATATTTGTCTTTTGCTTCAGGGAAAAATATACCTGAATAAAGTATTTATTTAAAATTTAATTTATCCATTATTAAATTAGTGTATGAGAAATATAACGTTTTACAGAGAAAGTTCGCACACACCTGGATATATGATAAACAAATCCTCTAGAATGAAAGAACCATATATAATTTCTTGAGTTTTTCGGTCTCTAAAATAGATATATTAGGGTATTTTAATCACAGAATTCAATGCATTTGTTTATATGTCAATTCTATATGAATTCCATATGTTTATGTAAAAATTTGTCATTATTCAAGTTTTAAAAGGTTTTTTTAAAGCGAAAACCATGTTGTAATGAGGAACAATAAAAGTTAAATTATAAATGTTATTTAAGAACCAAAAATGTATCAATAAACAGTCAATTGAATCTCTAAAAAATCTTTCTGTATTTGGTTCAAACAAGGATTCAACTATCCTCCCTATTCGCTATGTTACTATACTACGATATATTTTAAAAGTACTAATATTCTTGTTACTTTTTCGGCTGTCACTTTCTTATTTTTTCCTTTCTCTGATTTTCTTCTTTACTGAGTGGTTTTAAATACACTGATGTATACAAAATTAAAGCAATCACTTTTTCTCTCGTTTTCTTCTTTTGAGAGTAATTTTTAACCCTCGAAGTGCTATCTTCTCGCAGTGAGACTATATAACAACTCGTAAAACCAAGATATCAATAGATATCAATCGATTTCACGAGCAGTCTCACTCGAAATGAAATTCTCTACCTGGTAAGCAGTGCTACTTGGTCTTTGATTGCACTTAAGAGTGAAACGATCAGCACTTGGAGGGTTAAAAAATAAACACAGAAACGTAAAATTTGGATGGCTAGTCTGTTATCATATCATCAATCGAATTTCATATAACTTTAGCATAAGTAATAATTTTTAAACTAATAATTATTCATATTTTCTGAAAAGTAAACTTTGTAAAAAATGGATGAATGCTTGGGTTTTACGTCGCACTAGTGCTGCGCAGATGGGCAATTGGCGACGGTCTGGGACACACCCCTAGAGGTGGTCCGGAGATATGCCATCACAATTTTGATTTTCCACGGAAGGGATGGCTCTCCCACTTCGGTGACCCCCAGAGGTATAATTATTGATGGGAACATGGAAGACATTGCGGCCACGCCAGATTTGACGTGCACCAGTTACCATTAGTGTACATGACGGTCTTAGGCAGGCTCGAGTACCGAACCCGCAATCTTCCAATTACGGGGCCGGCGCTCTACCGACTGGGATACCGCGGCCCTGTAAAAAATGGAAAATTTAAACAATTTTAGAAAAGAAAACTTAATGAAAAATGGTCATAAGGATGCATTACAGACATGTAAAGATTCACATGTATGCATGTGTTAGAATAAAACCAGATTTTGCTTAGTGCATTCACTTTTCTGTTTCTTCTTTATCCTTCTTTTATTTTCGCATGTGAATAAGGTTTAAAAAAGATACATATAAACATGAAAAATGGATAAGACATTCATTAATAAATTATTTATCGACATTTTTATTATCATGGTGAAGCTCATAGTTTAAAAATTAGTAATTATATTTTTCAAAAAGTCTCTTGTAAAAGTACATAAATAAATAGAAAAATAAATAAATACCGAAAGAAAAATCGGTATTTAGTTTCACATTTGAACTTTGAAGGTATGTGCGTCTTCAACTGCCTGTAATGCATACTTATCAACATTTTTCTTCAAGTTTTCTTTTCTAAAATTGTGGGAAATTTTCACTTTTTCCATAGTTTACTTCTAAGAAAAAATAAATAATTATTTGCTTAAAAATTGTTACTTATGTTAAAGTTATATAAAATTTGATTAATGGTATAACAAACATGACCTACAAATTTTATATTCATATGTTTATTTGTTTTAAAGTTATGTACAGTCGGGGAAAAAAAAAAAAAAACGCAACACTCGCTGTGATTTCGTTATTAATTGACGCAGAATATCTGATAGACATAATTCAACAGGAAATTAAAAGCACTTTCTGAATATGTCGTCAAATTTTGAATTAGGGGTCATCTTCATATTGAAATGAGTGCCAACTTTGATTTTTTTTCCAATAGCAACACCCAATTTTTATTTCATTTTCGAATTTCTGAGAGTCTGGCAGTGCGGAAAAGTATACTGTTTGTATACTTTATCTTTAGTATGTATAGAGTTATAATCAATAATGTGTCAGGGGGGTATCTGTAAATGTAGAAAAATAAAATTAAGATCCTATAAGAAATAGACAAAATTTTAAAGTTTCACACCGGAAATCTTTCAGGAAAAAAATAATTATAAAAATTAATAAAACGTTTCGTCTTTTCCAGTTCCTTGATTATCCTGAATTTAATATTTTAGATTTGTAGATACTTCAGTACATTTTTAGATAATTTTAGGTCTATTTAAATACATTATACTTGCGATTAGTCCATACAGTACTTTTTGAAAAAAGTGCAATATTTTTCAAGTAAAAGTGTGTATTATAGCTGTACTGATCACCAATAAAGCCTAAATTTTCTTTCGTAGGTAACATAATAGACGAAATGAAATAATATATAGATATATATATAGATATACAACAACGCCAAACTAAACCTTTTCGGATAAATTACTGTAAGGGTTCATGAAGTAAATATTTACAATTTTAATCGCACTTACCAGTCTTTGGTCCGTCGAACTCTTTGGAACTGTACGATTCGTTTTATAATTTCTATGAAAATATATTTTCTTAATTAACCCTTTCGCGACTGCTGACGTAGATTCACGCCATTTGAAAATCTGTAACTCTGTCAGTGGGCGTTTCTTTCGTAATTTGTGTGTTACATATTTCTTAAGTGTGTACCCAGTGTTCATATTTTTGCAATAAAATATACCTCGGATAGAAATATACTGATTAGAAAGAATATAATTATAATGTATATCCATTTGTAATATAATCGTGAATACAGAAATTTTGTTCTAAAATATTATATTTTGAGAGTATAATGCCGGTAGGCGGGTCTTACTGTCAAAAAGACAAAATCCTGCGGTCGCAAAAAGTGTTAAAAAATATTTATAAAAGTTAAAGTATGTTTTTAAAAATGTATAAAGTTAAAATATATTAATAAAATTTTAAAGACTAAAGTGTCCTTAAAATAATATTCCTCCCCCCTATAAAATAAATAAATAAATAAATAAATAAAATAAAATAAAGCAATATATGAAGCAAATGATTAAGCTTTTTTTAATTATGATGGTAGTTAAGAAACGAGTTTACAAGTCTGTCTTGCATTGCAATTCCATTCGTTATTTATATTTGACAATTTCACATTAAACCTATTTTTCTATTTAAAACAGTAAACCCCGCCTATTTAGTTATTTTTTTTTTCTTCTAGTGTTCGTTTAAAAGATTCAAAATTTATCACCAATTAATCGATGAAGTAAATAATACCACTTGTGCGTATTTTTCTCAATATAAAATAAGGTGTTTAACACGAATACTCTATGTCACATTTACTTTTTTTTTTCTGTATTGTTTTGTTTTGAAGAACGATGAAGGCGGGGCTGGTCTTCTTTAGAAAACAGGGATTCTTGATGTTAACACTAATGTCTAAAAATCATCATTTTTGTTTCATTTCTTTGCGTTTGACTTTGTTGTTATATGATTTGACCCAAAAATAAAAGTATTTTGTTTAATTTTCTTTGTTATTTTTAAAGATTTGATTCGTTATCTCATGCAAAACTTTATAAGAGATGGCCGCCTACACCACTCCAAAAGAAAGATTTATTAATATCTCGAAAACTAATAACTAGAATGAGCTGCAAATTTGCACACCCATATTTTTCAGCATTAGGCTTCATTTTATGTAAAAATTAATATAGGTCATAATTCATAATTTTTATGAATATGAATTTATTAATATTTTTCAGAGTTAAAAATATTTTTCAGAATCAAAAGTAATGATGGATTATGTTTGGGTTTCTTCACTGTATCTCGTAAAAAAAAATTATATCGATCAAGTTACTTTTTGTGAAGATATTAATAAAAGTTTCAAATATGAATTTAACATTAGCACCTTCAAACTTTGAACGCTTATAACTCTGTGAAAAAATAAGTAAAATATACAACCAATATACTTTTTCGCGTTGTCGCGATCCCAGGAATTCAAATATAAAATGAAAATGAGGCATTACCATTGAAAAAACCATTGACTGTACAAAAGAAGAAAATGGGAAAAGAAGTTGTTCCTTTATTTTTGTACGCCAGTGTATCTTTATTTATGAACAAGATCAAAACTTCCAATTCATACGCTTTGTTCCTTTTGATTATGTCCAGAAGTATGTACAGTCGGGAAAAAAAAAACGCAACACTCAACGTAACTTCGTTGCTAATCGATGTAAAAAAATGTAATAGGTATCATTCGACGGGGAATTGTGAGTAGTTTCAGAAAATGAACTGAAATTTTGAATTGGGGGCCGTCTACATATTAAAACGCGCACCAACTTTGATTTTTTTTCTATAGTAATGCCCCATTTTTCTTTTATATTTGAATTCCTGGGATTGCGACAACGCGAAAAAGTATATTGGTTGTATATTTTACTTATTTTTTCACAGAGTTATAAGCGTTCAAAGTTTGAAGGTGGTAATGTTAAATTCATATTTCAAACTTTTATTAATATCTTCACAAAAAATAACTTGATCGACATATTTTTTTTTTATTTATTTATTTATTTTTTTTTTTTTTACGAGACATAGTGAAGAAACCCAAACATAATCCATTATTACTTTTGATTCTAAAAAATATTTTTAATTCTGAAAAATATTAATAAATTCATATTCATAAAAATTATGAATTATGACCTATATTAATTTTTACATAAAATGAATCTTAATGCTGATAAATATGGGTGTGGAAATTGCAGCTCATTCCAGTTATTAGTTTTCGAGATATAAATAAATCTTTCTTTTAGAGTGGTTTAAGGGGCCGTCTCTTATAAAGTTTTGCATGAGATAACGAATCAAATCTTAAAAAATAACAAAGAAAATTAAACAAAATATTTTTTTTTTTTTATTTACGGGTCAATTTATATAACAACAACGTCAAACGCAAAGAAATGAAAAAAAAAATGATGACTTTTTGACAGTAGTGTCGGCATCAAGAATTCCTGCTTTCTAAAGAAGACAAGACCCGCCTTCATCGTTCTTCAAAACAAAACAATACATAAAAGAAAAGTAAATGTGACATTGAGTGGTGAATTCGTGTTAAGCCCCTTATTTTATGTTGACAAAAATATGCACAAGTGGTATTTACTTTATCGATTACTGGTGATAAATTTTGAATCCTTTAAACGAACACTAGAAGAAAAAATTAGCTAAATAGGCAGGGTTTACTGTTTTAAATGGAAAAATAGGTTTAATGTAAAAATTGTCTATTAGAGAAAGAAAAAAAAAAAAAAAACGAATGGAATTGGAATGCAAGACAGACTTGTAAAATCGTTTCTTAACTACCGTCATAGTTAAAGTCATTTGCTTCATATATTGCTTTATTTTTATTTATTTATTTTGTAGGTGGGAGGATTATTATTTTAAAGATACTTTAGATTTTAAAATTTGATTAATATATTTTAACTTTGTATATTTTTAAAAATATACTTTAACTTTTAAAAATATATTTTAACACTTTTTGCGACAGCAGGATTTTGTATTTTTGACTGTAAGATCCGCCCACAGGCGTTATTCTCTCAAAATAAAATATTTCAAAACAACTTTTCTGTATTTACAATTACAGGACTGCCAACCATCTCATTAATAAGCGTAGACTTTTTAACGCCCCTTGAAAATACGCCCCTTTTCCCACACCACTTTATATTTAGAGCAATTTTCTCCAAATAGTGTTACGATTAAATAAGAATGAAATTACTCTAAAAAATGACTGGTGTACAAAAAAAGGCGGTGACTAAAAGTACTACGCTTCATAATGAGATGGTTGGCAAGCATGCAATTATATTACAAATGGATATACATTATAATTATATTATATCTAATGAATATATTTCTATCCGTAGTATATTTTATTGCACAAATATGAACATTGAGTACACATCTAAGAACTCAGGCGGAAAGAAATTTATCTGGTTATCATAATAGGTATTCTTATGATAATAATAGGCCTAAATTTAATAACAAAAGAAATACGTATTCATTTTCTCAAAATACAGGAGTTCAGGGCTGTTTGTTTTATTCCTCGGCGCATATGAATCATGATTGGCTTTGAAGCCAACAAAGAATTTTCGTCTAAGTATCAATTTATGAATTTCGAATTAGGGTTGATTAAATTTAGAAACTCGGATTAAGAATTTTAACGAATTTATTTTAAATTCAAATTCTGCAACTTTTACTTAATTACAAATCAGAATAACATGCATATTAATTAAATGAGAATAAGTTTAAATCTACTTACCCATCTGCCAGTATTTCGAAGATTAACGACACAACCACTAAATCACTAGAATATAATTCGACATTTGAAGAATAGTTTTATTTGACTTGAATAATTAATTACGAATTTTTATTCATATTTAAGAATGATTACTGGAAATATAATGAATACGATTAGAAGATTTTAATAGTTCTGATTTGATTTTAAAGTCCAGAGATACCTTGTACCTCGTCCGGATTCGAAAGGCGACTGAACCAAAACTGCTCAGCGCCGTTCCTAATCAGTTCAGATGTGCGCATCACCTTCTCCACTCCCCTCCTCCCCGACATCCTCCGGGGGGGGGGGGCTGAGCATGGCAGACTGGCGATTCTATTTACAGGTCTCTTGATTATTCCCGATGGCGTCTTCAGAGTAACCACTCTAATAATTCCATCCTCACCCGGATGGACTTCCAGAAGGCGTGCTAACCTCCACTGAGCTGGCTGAATAGAAGGTTCCAACACCAGGACTAGCTGACCAGGTTGCAGATGTGTATTACCACTCTTCCAGAGCTGCCAACCTAATCCGGCAAATTCTTAGTACCGCCCCTTTTTCTACACCACTTAATTTTTAGAGTATTTTTCTACTTAATTCATCATAGATATATTTGAAGAGAATTGCTCTAAAAATTAAGTGGTGTAGGAAAAGGGGCGTTTTTCAATAGGCGTTAACAATTTGCCGGATTAGGTTGGCAGCTCTGCTCTTCCATTTTTCTCTTGACTGGAGTGAAGTCAAATAAGACTTTGCCCAGGTGCTCCAAAATTGCCTCTTGATCCGCTGGAGGAGTTTCCATCTGGAAGAAAAACTGGTACAAAATGGATTAGTTTGGTTAAGAGATTGTTCAGGAAGCTGAAGAAGCGGAGCCCCAATTAGGAAGTGTCCTGGTGTAAGTAATAAGAAATTATTGGGCTCGGTGGAAAGTGGGACTAAGGGTCGTGAATTTAAGCAAGACTCAATAGTTGTGAGAATCGTAGCACACTCCTCAAACGATAGGCAACTGCCTTTACACGCTTTAGTTAAATGGCGTTTAGCCAATTTAACGGAAGATTTCCATAGGCCGCCAAAGTTAGGCCCGTAAGGTGGCATAAAATGCCAATGAATTTGTCTATTTGCGACAAAGTCTTGAATAGTGTTGCTTGTTGAAAGCTTTACTAGCCCTTTTTAATGGGCATTGGCACCCACAAAATTGCGCCCGTTATCAGAGTATATGTCCGAAGGATAGCCGCGACGCCCGATGAATCGTTGTAGGGCATATAAAAAATTTTCTGTCGATAAACTAGTGACCAATTCGAGATGAATTGCTTTGGTACACATGCAAATAAAAAGACATATATAATATTTAAATTTTGTACCCTTCCGTTTATGGTCACACTTAGTTTCTATAGGACCTGCATAATCAATTCCGACATGTTGAAATGGTCTACAAGGGTTGACTCTTGCACTGGGTAAGTCACCCATAAGTTGTCGAATTGGGGTCGGTTGGACTTTGGCACAAGTGACACATTTACGAAGCTCCTTTTTCACAGTGGATCTACCATCAGGAATCCAGTAAGACTGGCGAATGAGATTTAATACTAGGTCGACACCTCCATGAAGACTATACGTGTGAAAATGTCTTATTAATGTCGATGTAAAAGGGTGATTTTTAGGTATGAGTATTGGATGTTTAGTATCATAGGGCAGAGTGATGTTTTTGTCAATTCTACCTCCCACTCTCAATAGATTTTCTGAATCAAGAAACACATTGAGAGATTTTAATTTACTGCTGTTTGCCACGGGTTGGCCGCGCTGCAAAAGGGCGTTTTCTGAACCAAAGGACCTTTGTTGGACGAATTTAATAACAATTTTTCTAGCTTCTGAAATTTCTTGTACTGAGACTGGTCCTTTCAATTTTGTAGCATTTGTACTATTATTAATAAACCTCTTCATAAATGCAATTACACGAAAAGTTTATTACTTGATGAAAATTTTGAAACCAAATCCTCTATAACGGATTCATGCATTGGAGTTGACTCTATTAGTCCAGGAATTCCCACAATTGTACATGGGACTGAGGTAGCAATCTTGGACTCGTGATCTAAGACCGGGATCTTTGACCAATCAGGTCCAGACCACCACAAGTTAAAGTGGTTTAATTTGTCGGGTAACAGCCCACGGGTTGCACAGTCTGCTGGGTTATGTTTGCTTGGTAAGTGAGACCATGATGTTGGGTCTGTGAGAGCTCTAATTTTGTTTACTCGGTGTAGGACATATGTGTTGCCCTTTAAGGGTGGATTTAAGATCCAACTACGGGCGATTGTTGAGTCTGTCCATAGGAGAATTTCCTCAACCTGATAATCCAGCGAGCTCTGGACGACTGACAAAAGTTCCGATAGTAATACAGCCACGCATAGCTCCAACCTAGGCAAGGTAATGGGTTTTAAAGGAGCTACACGGGTTTTAGCTGCAATCAATTTTAAAGATGAGTTCTGACTTGGGCGTATATAAATTACGGCAGCATATGCCTTTGTTGACGCATCACAAAATCCCAGAATCTGGTAAATAGGTTCGGATTTCAGGTCTAAAAATCTGGGTACTGACATGGACTTAAAGGAAGCATTTTTTTCATAAAATTCGTTCCACCTGTTTTGAATGTCTGCTGGTAAAGGATCATCCCAACCAAGTTTTTGCTTCCAAACATCTTGTAGTAGCAATTTTAAAAGAATAGTGGCAGGGGATAACTGACCCAAAGGGTCGAAGATGCGTGCAATTACGGACAATAATTGTCTTTTGGTTTTTACGCTTTCTTCGGTGTTAACTCCAACCTGTAGGGTATCCGATATTAAATTCCAGTTTAGTCCTAAAATACGTTGGGAATGATCGGTGTTTAAGAATAATTCCTGATTTGTTGATTTTAAAGCTTCTGGGACCTGAACTAGAGCTTCCACACAATTTGAAGCCCATTTTCGCAGCTTGAAGCCCCCAGCATTAAATAATGCCTGAAGGTCTGTGACCAAAGATTGAGCGGCTTCGATTGTTTCAGCCCCTCCAAGGAAATCGTCCATATACAGGTTGTTGCGGGCCGCCTGCACACCTACGAGAAAATTGGGTTCTTCATCGTTTAATAGCTGTAATATGGTACGCAGGGCTAAAAATGGAGCACAGGCTGTGCCATAAGTAATTGTATTCAATTTATACTCTCTGAGTGGATCTGAAACATTGGCCCTCCAAAATATTCTTTGAAAGTCTGTATCAGGCTCTGCGACTAGAATTTGTCGAAACATTTTTTCGATATCACTCGAGAGGGCGACTTTATTTAAACGAAATCTAATTCGATTGCTAAAAATGCTGGATTGCAGTTTGGGCCCTTTATGCAAGTTATGCCCTTTATCTCCACTCCCCTCCTCCCCGACAATGATTGTTCTTTAAATGTTTATGATAAGAAAAAGGCTCTAATGGCCATGGGATTGTGTTTCATATGTTTTCAAAATCATTTGAGTAAATTTTGTTCGCGTAAAGATCAGAAGTGCAAGTATTGCGCGTCTCCCTGGCATAACTCATTAATATGTAATACAGAAAGAAAGGAATCCCGCTCAGTTGATGATAAAAAACAAATACAGTCAGAAAGTTCTTTAAATTTAGTTTGTAATATGAATAAAGAGCTTGAGGACACGCCGAATGATTCGGAGTTGTTGCAGACTGTAACGGCAAGTATATTTAATATTCAAGCTAAATGCCATTTATTGAGGTGTCTTATTGACAATGGAAGTTCTAGGACATTTGTATTGCGCGAAGTGTGCAATTTATTGGGATTAAAACCAATCGTGAAGGAAACCCTTACATTTAAGGAAATTAGAATTCCTTCACAATGGGTGCGTAACATCGCACTAGAAAAGGGCATTGAATTGGCAGATAAGGGTAATTTAAGTAAAATTCATGTACTTATTGGATCGGATTACATTGGAGAAATTATTGGAGAAAGGAACGTGAGAATTTCTAAACGATTAATGGCAACAGATACCTTATTTGTATTTGTGATACAAGGAAAAGAAAGGGACCCTAAAGCACTTAAGAATTGTCAGAAAGTGCGCGTTAATCATTTACATGTTGTTAAGGAGGAATTGGACCCTCAAAGGGTTAAAAAATTATGGGAATTAGAGGGAATTGGAATTAATCCGGACAAGGAACATTCTAAATCAGATGATGAAATTTTAGAGTTATTTAGGCAAACCACTACTTATAGAAATAAAAGATAGGAAATGCGATTGTTGTGGAAAAATAATGTTAAGGAATTGGACAGTAATTATGAGAAAGCAAGACGACGCTTGTCCCATTTGAACACTGTTTTTGGTAGGAATCCGGACTTATATTTTAAATATAAGGAAATTATTGAGGAACATTTAAGGGAAGGCATCATAGAGGAAGTAGCGTCGAATTTAAATGAAAATACGGGTACAGGCTATTACATGATGCATCATGCAGTTGTGCGTGAACAAAAGAAAAGTTCTGAGGTTAGGATAGTTTTTGACGGTTCATGTAAGGGCAGGGATGAATTATCTCTTAACGATTGTTTAGAGAACGGTCCTAATTTAAATCCAGATTTACTCAGGATAATTTTGAGGTTTAGGTTACACCCTGTTGCGTTTTGCGCAGACATACAAAGAGCTTTTCTAGAAGTAGGAATCGCGGATGAGGATAGGAAATTTTTGAATTTTTTATGGAATGATGGGGAGGGGTCCGATCTCCATTCCGATGCTGCTAAACGAATTAGGACATTACATTTCTGCAGAGTTCCCTTTGGGGTGAAATGTTCCCCTTTTCTATTATCGGCAACAACCAGGCTTCATTTGAAAAAATTCGAGAATGACTACCCGGAAGCAACAGAAATGTTAAGATCTCTCTACGTGGATGATCTCATCTCTGGCACTGAGGATATAAACAAGGCATTACAATTGTCTAGAGAAATGATGCATATTTTAGGTGAAGCTAGCATGAATCTCAGGGCTAGGATTTCTAATTGTTCTAAGCTTAATCAGTTATGGAAGACAGACAATTTCGAGTGTCGAGAAGATCCAGAGGAATCTAATGTTGAACTGAAAATATTAGGGATTATTTGGGACAATACGAATGACGTATTACTGATTGACACTTCACAATTTAACAAATTACCGGAGGACAGATTTATAACAAAGCGATATATTTTGGCCTTTTGCGGAATGTTATTTGATCCATTAGGGATCATGAATCTATTTTTGATTCGCATAAATATTATATTACAATCAGTATGGGAAAATGGTAACCAGTGGGATGAACCTGTTCCACATGAAACTGAAATGTTGTTTTTAGAATGGCTAAATGAAGCTAAAAATTTGAAGTTCACGGGAATTATCTAGACTGTACTGTAACGAACTCTGCTGGTACACAGTAGAGGTACACATATTTTCCGATGCTAGCCTAAAATGTTATGGTTCAGTGGCTTATTTTCGAGTTACGAATTCTGAAGAATGCAAAACAAGTTTTATAATTTCTAAGTCTCGACTAGCCCCTTTGAGGAAGATTACATTACCGAGACTTGAATTACTTGGCCCTTTAGTCTCAGCAAGATTGGGATCATATCTTAAATCTGTTTTTCCTATGCTCGACCCCAAAAGTATTTTTTATTGGACTGGCTCTCAGATTTGCCTTCATTGGATAAAAAATTCAGCTAACGATTATAAGCAGTTTGTGAAAAACCGAGTGATGGAAATCAGGGAAAAAACTGATCCTGAAAAATGGCACTTTTGCAAAGGCAAGATCAATCCGGCGGATAAATTGACAAGAGGTGTGAAAGCAAATTCCTTAATGAGTGACAAGGTATGGATTTAAGAACCAGCTTGGTTGTCAGAATTAAGTACACCGTATGACCCTCTAGTGGATTTTTCCTGTGACATGGACAGTGTAGTTGAAGAAAGACATGGCATTATAACGCTTCAGGTTAACATAGAAGTTCCAATGCCATTATTAAATCTGGAGAATTACAGCAGTTTGAATAGAGTTTTGAGAACAACCGCCTATGTTTTTAGATTTCTAAATAACATCAAATCTAGGTCTGAAAAACGTTCAGGAGCACTGACAGAAAGTGAAATATCTGCAGCAGACAATTATTGGCTTCTATTTGTGCAGCAAAGTGAATTTAACAAAGAATATACTACATTGAAGGCAAAAAACTCAGTTTCTCCTAAGTTATATAATTTGAATCCCATTTTGACAACAGAAGGTCTAATAGTATTAAAGGGAAGAATTCAAGGTTCTAATTTTTCTGATGAATCTAAGCATCCAATTATTTTGCCGAACAAGGCTCGATTTACTAATCTTTTGATCATGAAAGAACACGAAATTTTAGGTCATTCTGGTATATCTGACACACTCACTCAAATAAGAGAACGTTTTTGGATCATTAAGGGCAGGCAAGCTGTGAAATCCTGCTTGAACAAATGTTTTCTATGCAGACGGTTTAAGGCCAAACAAGGACAGCAAGTAACAGCTCCGCTTCCCATATCACGAATTAGTGAAGCTCAACCTTTTGAAGTCGTCGGGATCGATTTTGCTGGACCCTTATTCACGAGAGACAACAACAAATCTTACATTGCATTATTCACGCGTGCAGTCACTCGAGCAGTGCACTTGGAAATAGTCTCCAGTCTCAGTTCTGAACATTTTCTACTTGCATTCAGACGTTTCATCTCCATAAGAGGTGTGTGCAAGGTTGTGAATTCCGATAACGCTCTGACTTTTAAAAGTAGTGAAAAGGAACTAAAGAAACTTTATATGAACATTAAGAACTTTGAAATACAGAACTATTTTGGTAATAAGTGTATCAAATGGAAATATATAGTAGAAAGAGCCTCATGGTTGGGGGAATTATTGGGAGCGAATGGTTCGTATGACAAAGGTCATTTTAAGGAAAATTCTTGGTAGGATATTGGTTACATTTGAAGAACTGCAAACTATACTTGCAGAAATTGAATCTATTATTAACTCTAGACCTTTAACTTATGTATATAATGACCCTGTAGAGCCATTCCCTCTCACCCCAGCCCATTTCTTAATAGGAAAAAGATCAACTGCATTGCCACCACAAAATGGCCGTTTAGTGATTGTAAGTCAATCCACTTCTAAAAAACTGTTAATTAAACGATACTTATATCGTGAGAGACTTCTTAACCAATTCTGGAACAGGTGGAAATTTGAATATATTTTGCAGTTGAGAAATGCTAATGTTGTAAAACCTGTTAATCCAATTTCTAATTTTAATATAGGTGATATAGTCCTAATAGGTGATGACAAAGCCCCAAGATAAATTTGGAGGATAGGAAAAGTAATCGAGACAATAAGGTAAGAGCTGTCACTTTAAAAACTTCAACAGGAATATTAAAGAGACCCATTCAACTTCTTTGTAACTTGGAAGTTCAAGGGAACTTACCTTAGTTAAACCAACTGTTCACCTATAAGATAATATTAATATTGTTTTCATTTTTCAATTGTATCCATGTAACATTGATTTTTTTGTATTTGATATAATTCCTATTTTCAGTATTATTTGGTTGTGAAACTTATTTTATTATGTACTATGATTTTTTATTGGTTGTATTTTTTGAATTATATTTCATTTGGATTTGTTTAAAATTTGTATTAAACTTAACTTACCTTTCGGGGCGGGAGGATGTTACAAATCGAATTGTCTCTTATCCTTCTAGACGGCGCTTGTAGTCGTCTTTTTCGACGCTCCGATATATGATTACTGAGTAATTGAAAATGTGATCTGAAAGGAGTCGGTCGTGCTTGACCGCTTAAAATATAATCGTTTAATTAAATGTTTATTTATGTTTTTATTGTGAATCAGTGTTATATGTTTTTTTGTGATCTGTCATGTGAAAATAAAGTAATTAATATATATAAGGAATAATAATCTCATCAAGGAACAACACCTTCATAGTATTCCAAAATGTTTTTTGTGAATGCTTGTGACGGAACTTTATGGAACACCTTCTGTGTTTCATAAACCAGTCAACTATTTTAAATATGTTTCATACTGAATTTGTACTGCATATATATCTGCTTAAAACAACAACAACATCAATGGAAATAATAATAATAATAATGACAACGATTTTCTATGAGAGATTTCAATTTAGCGTCATGGGCTTATAGCAATAATCTTAAAAGGGTGGTTTTTTTTTACAAAGATTGGAAGTAGAATCCAACAGAATTTCATAGAAATGGTTAATATAATTTTTTTCTGCAATAATTGTAATTCCCGTCTCTCCAGTCGAAGAGTGTGTTACAAATGAAAATGGATTTCCCTGATGATGATAACTGGTTTATATGAAATATATTTCTATGGAGACTACTTCTTAAAATCTTATTTAGTTTAGAAATACGTAAATTATTATAAAAATAAAAATTCAAAAATCGACATTTACCTCAAATTCAGAATATTTGAAATATTGAGACCCTTTAATGCAGTTATATTCGCTTAAAAGTATTAATTTATATTCATAAAAATTTCATAATTTCATAAAAATTTCTAATAAATTGATTAGAAAAAGAATTGGATTTTATCAGAAAAAAAAAAGAAAGAAAAAAAAAAAAAAAAAAAAAAAAAAAATGGCAAATTTCTTTATAGCAAAATTTGTTGAGGCATGAAAGTGTCACAAGAATTACACTATTTCATTTTTCAAATTCCTGTCTCCAAATTTTTTCTCAACAAATTTGGAACAAAAAGATAAGTGCTTCGTTTTATTTTTATTCCTTTCATTTTCAAGGCCAGTAAAGAAAGGAAAAAAAACGTTTAATGTATATTTTGCTTTTTAAGAAATAACTGAAGAGAAAATGAAAAACGTAGTAGAATAAGTGTCACTTATAGCTATATTTTTTGGAAAATCTGCTAAAACATTTTTTTTTTTTTTTTTCTTTTTAAGAAAAAAATGGGATTAATTATTTGACTTATTGCTTGATATTTATTACAACATAAAAAAAAATATTAATAAAAGTTAATTTTATATGCATATTTTTAAAAAGAATTTCTGTGAAGAGACAAAAATACATATCCCAGCTTTATTACTGTGTAAATTCGAAAATAATAATTATAATAAAATATGCAGAAAAATAGAAAAAAAATTATAAGACTTTTGCACATTCATAAGATTGGGTGATTTTACTAGGCTTAATTATATGCATAATATTTAAGTGAAATAAAGTTAAAAATGACGATATAGTTCATAAATCTTGCACAAATTACTTATTTTTATCAACCCAGTTTTCAAGTACCCTCAAAAGAAAGACTGATGTTGCTTTTACTAAACCTTCCTTATAACGTAAATGTTTTCATTAATTCATAAATTATTCAAAACGTTCATCTGCATTGACGCAAACAACATTTATATTTGTGATGATCACGCATTTTCTCTGAAAATTGTTATAAAAGGCAATATTAAGAATTAAATCGTTTTAATTAAAATGTTTGATAAAATTTTCAGTTAAAAGTTGAATAATTTTATTTACTGAAACGCAAATTGTCCAGAGCAGGAATCGAACCAGCGATACACAGCTTAATTTACCGATGCGCTACTACTGAATTATTCAGGGAACTTATTCACTAACTTATTTCTCTTCCTTTTCAAAATGTTTACAAAACTATTTTCCATTTTTTCCCGTGAAATAAATTTAAATATGATACCACTAATACTAAAAATATCGTAATTTATATATATATACACACATATATATATATATAAATTCATATGAAAATAACAGAAAATCGATTATGATTAAATTCATGGAGATGACAATGATTAAAATAGCCCGTTGTGGTCATAACAGCATATATTTTCGACATTTTCTAAATTTTTATATACAAGTTAAAACAGTATAAATTTTTTGTTCAATTTATTTATTCATTTATTCATTTCCGAGAAGAGAGGAGATGCTCGGGAAAATCTGTAAAAAATTAACACTCTTCTCCTGAAATTCCCAAGCATGTCTGGATTCGTGTATAATAAATGTCTGACAGGGATAGTAGAGAACTGCGCCCAAAGTCGCAGTTTCTTTAGTAGTGGCCTTGTCGGACTCTCCATCGAAACATGATAAGGCGCAGGTAAGAAGATGCCGGAATCTCAAATGTTCTCAACGTTTGCAAATATATATATATATATATATATATATATATATATATATATTAAGTATTTTCCTTGATGAATGCAACTTTATTTTCAACTCTTATATTCTGCATTTTGCTTTTTTTCGACAAAAATGAAAAGGAAAATAAAGTTAATTTGTTTAAATTATCAGAGGTTCAATCATTAATTTTAAATCTATTGACGAATTCATTTGAAAAAAAAAAAAAAAAAAAAAAAAACTTATATTGAAAATGTACAAACCTTGGTGAAAGTTAAGGAAGCTTATATAAAAAAAATTTCCTTGATAAATATTTTATAAAAGTGATACATTTTAATTTCATAATGGTTCGTTAAAAATAATTTCCTTTGTGCATATTTGTACGAAATTTTAACCTATGCTCTCATATGAAGGTTCGTTAAAAATAATTTCCTTTGTGAATATTTGTACGAAATTTTAACCTATGCTACCATATGAAATATTATTAAAAAAAAAAAAAAAAAAAAGGTGGGGGGGGTGGCAACGAAAACTGTTGAACCAAAAGTTTTAAGGTACTACTTTACATTAAAATGCATTTACATATATATTTATATGAAATTATGTGCATTCGTTATTAAGACAGATCTACACAAAATTTTTGTCAGACACGCACAGAGTCAGAAATTTACTAAAAGTGGTTAAATTATTTCTTTACCCCACAAAACATTTAAATTCATCTAAAACTAGAAACCTTTACGAAACAAACAGTTTATTACATTTTATGTAGATGAAAGTAATAATAAAGTTTATTAATATTTAGTGCAATCAAGATTTTAGCCCACAATACCTATTTCAATCAATTTTGTAGGTAATGGGAAAATTGCCTCCAATGGTAGCTTAATGACGAGAATGGATTTACTTTCAAATAAAAAGCAAGAAAAAAAAATAATAATTCTACATGAATAATAAATATTAAAATGAAATATGAAAGAAAAATACGCATCAAACATTAATTTTGGAAATAGCTTCTAATATTCTAGAGTTATAATTAGATTGAAATCATCATTTCCAGTAAATGTCTCAGCCACTTAAACTTTTATTTTATTTTATTTTTTATAGTATGTACAGATAAAATTCACATTAAAAATTAGTCCCCAGTTTATTTTCCTCTCATTATAGATGAATATTAAATTGTATTTTAATGACAAAAAGAAAGAAAGAAAGAAAAGATAAAAACGCTTAGGATTTTTTAGGATACTGACTAATTATAGTTTTTATTTTTATTTTTCTATTTCTACTTATTTTTCATTTGTTTGTGAAGTTCACTAATTTAGAATTAACTTACAACTTCGGAGAATGTAAAAAAATGTATATGGGATTTTTTTCCCCATAGCAACGAAATGTATATATATATATATATATATATATATATATATATGCAATATGAAATATTTATTTCTGTATTTTTGTTTTATAAAAAAATGAAAATTAGTAATTTATATATATATATATATGTATATCAGAAACATCTCAAATTATATTGTCAAGAGACAATAATCTCCGCATGATAATCGGATCTTGCGCTTTAATAAGTATTTTTGTGTTTATAAAGAAATCCTGAAAAATATGTTTATTAATCGTATTAAGAGTTTTTTTTTTTTTAATAGTTTTCTTTTTATGCCTTCATATTAATCATGTTAAGATTAATATGTTATTCAATTTCGATAGTTTGCATTTTTTTTATGTAACCATAAATTTCCGTTACTGTATTATTATTTTTCTTTTTACATATATTGAACAATTTACTGAATGTTTCATATCACATGCTTTTTAAAAAACGGGGAGAAAAAAACCCTATTTTTATGAAAACTGACATTACATAAGAATAACTTCAAATTATTATTATTATTATTATTATTATTATTATTACTCGTAAAAGCTTGCTATTATTATTTTATTATTATACAGTTTGATTTATCATAACAGATTTTAATGTCATATGTTTAACAGTTTTGTTATTATTATTATTATTATTATTATTATTTTTTTTTTTTTGGTTGTATAATTGAATTAAATATTCTGTCTATAACTTTTTTTATACTTGCATAATCATATGTTTTCTATATATTTTCATTATATTAGCAACAACAAGATTTTAAATATTCTTTCAACTTATAATTCTTTTTTAAAGCTTTTAGCAATTTTTATAAGCTTTTAGCAATTTTTTCTGTGCAAAAAGCTTGTGTCTGAAAAAAAAAATCCCTGTTAGTGATTGTTAAGGATATTTTGTGCATTAAAATTCATCTGATAGGTAATCATTATCAGAAAATTAGCTTTCATTCATAATCAGCTTTCTGACGTAACAAAAATTTTAAAAGAAATAAAAGTCTTCGAAAATTTTGAATAAAAACAAAAATGAATTATTTGGTTTTAAATTGTTCGAAATTGATGTACACTTTGTAATCTTCAATACAATTAGTTTTTACTGCTAAGCAACAAGGAAAAATACATTGAATAATGTAAACAGCTTTAAATATATTATTGAAAAGAAAAGATTCACAATATAAAAGAATTAATATAAATTTTTAAGATACACGAAAACCAATTATTTTTATAAAAATAAATGCATAATTATATGCTAAACAAAATATACTTTTGTAGGATTGGTGTTTTCATATAACATAAAATGTAATACCTGTGGGAGGGCTACAGAAAAGTAATCTATTATATGGTTTTTCTTTAAAATAATGAAAAGATTTAAAATAATTTTTGGGAGGATTTTTTTTTTCCAATTTTAATTAAAAACAACTTTCTTTTTTTGTCATTATATTGTCAAATGTACAACGAATGTTAAACGATACAACGTGTATGTAGAGTAAGAAGCCTAACAGCACATCTTTTCCAAAATGACATCCTCTGGATGTCTTATGGATGAAAAGGACGTTCTGTGGACATCTACAGGATGTATTGTGGACAAGTGTATTGTTAGAGAAAGTATTTATAATCTATGCGAACCACACGACTTTTCGTTCTTGTTTCTTTTGAAATAATATAATCGTTTCTAGACATCACTAAGATGTTCAAAATAAATAAATAAATAAATATAACTGAATACTTAAAAATTCCACATAATTTATTTACACAAACATAGAAGAAAAAAAACTGTAAATAAAAAAATGGAAAGATAAATAAATTTTGCTACTTGTTTTTTACATAGTGGCTTTTTGATTTACGCACCTTGAACGCGGTATCAGATTTATAAATTAGTAATAATAATAATAATAATAACTAGGCGAAATTCGTGAAAATTAGAAATATCTAACAGTTATAATTTTTATGTCTAATTATTAAATACCTAAAAGGGATTTTTTCTAACGGAGGGGTGGGAAACATTAAAGTTAAAATACAAGGAATATGTGAGGAGATTTTTTTTTTATCATATCTCATGAAAATTCAAAAATATTATTCACAAGAAGATGGATGTAGTGATATAATTATTTCAGCCGTATTTTTCAAAAACTTCTAGAATCCACTGCCACTCACTTGTTTTAAGTATAAAATTAATGAAAAGCAATTAATGAAAAATTAATGAAAATCGCTTTAAAAAAGTCCATGTAACGTTATTATTCTTAATAATACAATTATGCAAGTAAGGAAAACCGCTTAAATGACAAGAAATTTAATGTTATTACGGATTATATTATTTATTTTTTAAACATGGGGACAAATATTTAAAACAAGAAAAATTAAGAGAAAATATTTCAATGCTCATTTTTCGAAAATCATGCAGGAAAAAAAATAATCTAGTAAAAACTTTTTTTTTTTTTTTAATGGTTTTGGGTGAGGTTAATAGGGTGTATCTGTGCACTAGAATTACGCAAATGGCTATTGACGATTGTAGGGGATATATTCTAGATGTAGTTCAAAACCATGCCATTACAAATTTAATTAGCTGCTGAGAAAAGATTTTTGAAAGGAAATGCATTGCAAAACTTTCAAAAGACAGAGTGTTATATGAAATCAGAAAAAAGAAGAAACTATAAGCTAATGTCACTAAGGAGTACAAAATAATTTAAAAGAAAATAATAATGAAAAAAACTTTATTAAAGTATAATTTAGCCACAATGATCTTCCTAATAATAAATAATGAGAAAAGCTAAGAAAGTGTATAATATCAATCATTTATAGATTATATATAATAAAAATAATCATCGAACCGATAAAAACCTAAATCATACAAATGTCCTCTTTTTTTTTTTTTCTTTTTTTTTAATAGAAGAGTCATTTTCAAAGGCTTTATACCATAGAAAAAAAAATCCTTTGCGTTCTGAGTATTTCATCCATCACCCAAGAGATCGATGTACCTGACGGAAGATTCAGTCTGTCAAACTACCGGAATACATTGCTTAATATCTGTTTCTGTGTATGAAAGAGTTCAAACGATGTGATGCTCGGAGAAATTTCCAAAGAAAAAAAAAATGTGGTTTTTCTGTATAAGGCTAATATTGATACACAATTATATATGTAAGTCTGTTGTTAATCTCTTTATATTTAAACTCATTTATAATGCTTATCTCCTTAATTTACAAAATTTAAAAATAGAACCTGAAATAAGGCTTTCATCCTTTTTTACTAGATGATTTGTTTTTTAATATAAATTTAATCAGCAATGCTTCGATAGATCATAAAATACCACCATAAAATGTGTTATAAGCATTCACCCAATAAAGCATTTTACACACACACACACACACACACACACACACACATATATATAGTTAAATTATTGCAGAATTTAAGAAAGCAGGTGTATCTAATTTTTTTAAAAAAATTACTTGAAAGATTAAAATGCCATAAAAGACTGAAAATAACATAATTATATTCTCTATAAAAACTTGAAACTTCTTATACTTTCGATTCTGCGTTAGAGGACCCCCTGATGACGGTCTCAGAAATATTTAGTTTTAGTATAAGTTCTTTCGTGATCTTTTGCCGGTTTTCCCTTTTAATTTTTGCATTATATATAAATATTACACACAAACACACACACACACACACACATATATATATATATATATATATATATGTATACAGTTTTTTATAATGTTGTAAAGTTTTTACTATTGATATTCATCATTCAATAGAACCTGTAACAAAAAACATAAGCTAAATTCTAATTATACTTTCCTTACAACTTTTTTTATTATTATTGGTTCGTTATTTTGTTTGTTTTTAAATTGGAATGATGCAGTGACGTGACAACTAGTGATCTACGTTGACTTTCAATATCAAACTATTTTTATTTTGATTCACCGGTCATTATTACTAGCTTTTATGTTTTTTTTACTTACAATTAGAAATTATTTTATGTAGAGTATCAGAAAAAAAAAGTGATAAAAATAATGTTGATTCGTATTCATCATTTATGATTTCCAAGCCTATATTTTCACATTTTTTTATTTAAATATTTCAATTTCTTTCATTCTTTTTTTTTTTCGCGATACAGATTCTGTATTTATCAATTGATTCGTGGGCATCTTAACATACGTACAAGGCATTTAAATTCTACACTAAATTAGCAAGACAACTTTATCTTCCATATTTATTTATATATATATATATTTAATTGTAACGTAGAAGCACAGATTGAAAGAAGAAATACTGATATTAAATTAAACATTCATTTTAATTTTAGGTATTATTATAACAATTCCGGAACAGTATCTTCACCTTGCAAAATCTAAATTATTCTTATAAAGGCAATGATATACTTTAACCTTTCAGCTTTAGCTATTTATCAACACAGAAATTCAATAATTCATAAAGTTAATGCTATTTACAGCATAAGTATAGAAATCATATAGTGTATACTTCAGTTATTTAACCCGCTAACACCCGAATTAATTTTGTGAAATGTATTTTGATGAATATTTCACTTCTAAATTAATGTAGACAACTGGCAGTAAAATATATTAAACTAAACAAGTCTTCTGATAGTTTTAAGTTTAAGGACTATTATCATTTGATGTTGTTTAGATTTCTAGCAAAAAACCTTCGAGATAGAAATACTTGTACAAAAACGATGTAACAGATTATTTTCCTATTATACGCTGACAAAGACCTCGAAAGTAAAGTTATTTAAATGTGATTTATAGAAATATCTGTTCTAAAATGCAACGCATTGGCCTATTTTTGTAGTCCATGTACAAAAATCAGTTGGACATGACATATTATTGCCATTTTAAGTAGGAAACATTCTATAGTGAACTTGAATAACATATATCTTTTTTTTTTTTTTTTTTTTTTTTTTATTCAGAAAATAATTACGGACGTTGGATTCGGGCAGACGGACATATAAACAAATGGACAGTAAAACAGATAGACACACATTGTAATCATATTCACACTTCAAAATTGTTTAGAATGTGTTTAAAACGCTTAATTTAAACGAAAATGCGACGCAAGCAAATTTCCAACAATAACATTTAGCGTAACTGAATACTTTTTTGGAGCCCTGTAAATCATTGCTAACCATGCTAAATTATATAGAAAGCATCTGTATATGAATAACCTATATCAATTTCATTAACACTTATGTTATTAAAATTTGGTTCATGGAGATATATCTCATAGAACGCAGTGCTTTGGAATACTTTCAGGTGTCCCTGTATACACAAACCAGTGGTGATATTTGCTCCATTATATACGGAAACAATAACTTATTTCAATTTCATTAAGATATGTGTAAAGGCATAAAAATGTGGTTTCTAGAAATAACTCTAATAGAACATAGTGCTTTGAAATACTTTCAGGTGCCCCTGCATAAAAAAAAAAAAAAAAAAAAAAAAAAAAAAAAAAAAAATAGAGCTATTCATTCCATTTTCAATAGAAAATACCTAATAGTGAACTTGAATAAAGTATATCAGTTTAGAGAAATTCCATGAATATTTACGAGAGTTAGAGCGCAGACGGACAAACAGACATACCGAAGTCATTAACACTTTTCAGCATTGTTATGAAGTGTTACCATTTGAAGTTAAAATAGCAAAAAAATAAGACATTTCATGTGATTAATCATGGAAAACATATAGCAATTTGTAAAGTTGCCGTTATATCACGGAAAATGAGTAAGTAAAATTGAATAAACACAATTTAAAGTATGAATTCAATCCTTCGCTCCTCGTAAAATGTTACCACATTTTTTAAATGCCTTCTTCAAAGTTTGCACACATTTCATGTAACCTTTTTATAGAGTCAATCATTTTAGTTGTGGTCTTGTGGTCTTCTCTACAACCAACTGTGCAATCCTCATCAAATTCTATTTCTTCGGAATTATTTGTAGAGTCTGATAATTTCAAATGTATTTGATCTTTTTCGTTACTGAAAGTTTTTTTTTTCTACTTTTTTACGGTTTTGAGGTTTTTTATCAAATTTATCTATTTCTGGGATGAAAGTTTCCGACGTTTTCAATATTTTCTGGAGATTTCAAAATCACAGCTACTTATTTGCCATTAAACATGCCATAAATACCATGGGTACTTTTTTAAACTGTTTTTGACGTGGATGCATCAGGAACTGGTTAAATATCGTAAAGTACTTTTGTTGGTCATGGTACATCTTGAGTTTTCCTTGTTTTAAAAGTAGTCACCTCTCCTCGATTTGATGTGGCTATCTCTCCTCGATTTGATGCAGCCATCTTTCCTAAAATTGAAGGACAGATATCCACCCAAATTGTAGTGTCACTCCGCTATTAAACATATTTGTTTTAGGCTTAGAAGCAAAGATTGGATTAAATACGCACCTTTAAAGTCCGTACATAAAAAATAATAATAATAATAATAAATAAATAACGTACGTATTGTAAAACATTCATATTCCTAACTCAACAAATATATTCAACAACTAAGTTAAATAAATATTAAAATTGCTCTTACTTTTCATAATCCAAAGACATAAATCGACTTCGCAATGAATGATCTCATTGAACTAGTTCTCACGAATAAAATTTATGTTTCTATCTATGATCAAATTTAATAAATATTTAGACTGGCCATCTCTCCTCTAGGCCGTCTATTCAAGAGTCACCTTAATTATTAGAATCATTAAAAAATTTTGAATGCAATGTTTTTAAGGAGGAAGGGTAAGAAAAGTTTCTGACGATTTTCATTGAAAAATCTTGATTACATACTAGATTATTTTTATATGTAGATAGAAAAGATATGTCACTAATTTAAACGTCACTAATTTAAACGAATTATACTTATTAATACACATATTTTAATATGGATTCATAACATATATACTTTAAGACATTTTAATAAAATTTAGAGAGTTGATCATCAAATCAATGTTACCTTTGCTAGTCATCTTTTTCGAGGAAAAATGTTTAGTTCCATTATTTGTAATAAATTACTTTGACCGATTATAAAAGGTCACTTCTCTTTTTTACAGAAAATGGCGTGACACATATTTAATACATTTTATTTTTAAAATCCGTGACTTTTTGCAGTAGCTGACGGAATCCAGTGTGTAAAATGTTTAAAATGTACATACATTAAAAATTCAATTTTTTTTTTTTTATTATAATACATAAACTGACTACTAAGTCATCTCAACTATAAATTACAGGATAAAATGGCTTATTTATCGGATTATGTCAAACGACTAGTGGTTAATAGATTAACACAAATGCAATTACAATATTTCATGTGTTAATAATAATTTATAGGAGAAACCATATGAATTATTATAAATAGATTTTTATTTTATGAGTAT
The DNA here is from genome assembly GCA_963930645.1 of Salticus scenicus. NCBI lineage: Eukaryota > Metazoa > Arthropoda > Arachnida > Araneae > Salticidae > Salticus > Salticus scenicus. The sequence continues at coordinate 80,951,711 of OZ005654.1, read as the reverse complement.
ATAAAATAGAGTTATATATCTGAATGTATATGAATAAAAGTAAAATAAATAAATTATAATTAAGAAACCATAATCAATTACTTTTTATTCTCTTTTGTGACATAATATATTGAAATTTCTAATTGTTGATTAATATTTAAATAATAACAATAAATTCCATAGAAGTACTACCGCGCTTGCTAAAACCGCGCAAAACGAGGGTATTGATAACCACTTCGATAAAGTTACGAAGATCGCAAATTACGAAAGCCCAACTTACACGTACTACCGGGAAACGGTCGAAATACTTAGTAACTTAGATTCTTGCAATGGCAACGAGCTCTGTGCTGACTTCGATCGTGTTTGGAGCCACCTGTTGAAGAGTCGGCCAACTAATCTTAGGAGACACCAGGATGTTACTACCAGAAGCGCTACCGCTGAAGTTGCACCTTTGATAATGCCGGGGGACTCCGGTGAGAGTAACTAAGGATGGAGCCTAAAGTAAGGCTATTGCCATTTATTAAATAGTTAGAAGGCTTCATATTTAAAAAAAAAAAATTAAAAATATTCAGTAAAAAGTACATCGTAATAAAATATAATACAGAAATATTATGTATTTTATTTAAGAATTTAAATTTGCATTTGATTCTGAAGTAAACTAGCTATCAAAAACCGTTTATCGTTTTATTTAATTTTACTGTAAAATAAATTCTAAAAACAAGTTTTTAATAGAAGACACAAACATAAATTTTAAAATTAAGATTGTTTAAAAAGAAAAAAAAAATCAGTAGCAATATAAGTAAAAGTTCAATTGTTCAAATAATAATAACAGAGAACTTTTACGTAAATTTTAAATATGAAGATATTTAAATAGTTCAGTATAGGGAATTATTTTCAACTAAGTGCAAATACTTGTTCGAATCGGATGTTCGAAAGAAGAGACCAATGAGTTTGGAGACAATTTATTTTAAAACTCCGGAGAAAAATTTTCCTTTTATTTCATCATTCTAAGAAAAGTTAAGCAAATAAAAAGAAACGTCTATCTGCTATTTTTCAAAATGTTTAAATTCTCTTTTCATGTAACCTTGTTAAAAGGTCGGATAAAATTTTGACGGCAAAAGGAAAAAGGAAGAATAGAATCACGGCACAAAAATTCGAAAAATAGTAAAAGGAAAATTACATTTGATGAATAGAAAGTTTTATATTCTTTCTTAATATTTTTTTTTCTACATATGTATAAATATTCTCCTGAATAAGATAACCCTATAGTTACTGTGCTCTATATAGAAAAAAAAAAAGACACTGAAAATAAAAGGGAAAATTAGTCCCTATTTTTTACGGGAAATTTACAATATTCGTGCATATGGTATTCGAGTATTTACCGCTCTACCTGACAACTTTCAAGTGCTGCCATCGAATCTCGGTACCGGCGTGGACATTATTTATTTAAATTAAAAAAATACTTCACATACCATAAAATTATTGTAAGCACTTCCGGTTTTGAAACAATGCGTTGACTTTCTTTATGATATAAATTACTGTCGCATTTATCTGTAGAGACTATTAAGACAGTAGGTTTAATAATTCGTGTACGGAGACGCAAAGAATTCTGTTTTAATATGGTATATGGACTAAAATTATTTACGCTAGCGTCTAAACTATCCGAATAAAATAAAATTAAATAAACGTATTAAAAACATGTCGCTTAACATTATAGTAAAACATTATAGCTTAAATGTATTTAAAAGTTATAATTTATAATTTTAATTTATAAGTTGTAATTTGTGTAAAAATATAATTACATACATAAATTATATTTTTGTACATAATTGTATTTTTTAAGTGCATGACTAATAGTTCTTTTTTTTTTTCTTTTTTACAAGATACAAAGTTATAATTCTTGTACATTTGAGTCCATGTATCTATTAGAGTTCTAAGGACGTGATTTCTAATAAGGTTAATTAAATTAATATCGTTTTATTAATGTTAAATCTTTTAATCCTTTCCTCCACTGCAAATAAAGGCGGTCTTAAAATAAGACATAAAAAAACTGAAAAGGTATTTAAGACATTTTATCTTAATCTATGTCAGTTTTCTGTCTTAATGAATTCCCTGTAAACAGAAGTGTCTTAAATTGGGACAGAAAATGTTTCTGAAATAACAAATTAGACACAAAAATATCTCAAACAAGTAAATATGCGAAATTTAAGACTTCAAACGCTTGTGAATTTTCAGGTATTTTACAAATTCAGACACTTGCATTACTTAGTAAATTTTTCATATGGAATCTACTTTAAGCAACATGCTCATGCTGTTTAAACGTCTTTCTGCATTCGATAATATAATATTATTTTAGATAATATGTTGCTAAGCTTATTATCTAAAATATATAAACAATGTTAGCTTTATGAAATTAAATTTTCAAGGAGTAATACTCTAGAGATGTGTATGATATTTTCATGGAAGTATGTAAAATATATTTATTTGGTTCTTTGTATTTAAAACGTTCTCGTATTAAAAGAAAAAGTATTAAGATAAACGTAGCGAGTAACTTGTAAGGAAGAAAGTGAACTTATAACTGAATAAGCTTGAATAATTTGTGCATAATTGCTTTGCGTTTATTATTATTATTATTATTATTTCATTTTTTCAACATACTTACCTGCACCTAAATGTAAAACTAAAAATTTTTTGGTATTCTTGTTTATACTTTGTTTGCTTTTAAGTATATGTTTAAAGAAAAAAATTGTTATCCAAAAATTGACGACTGTAATTTTTACAAATTTGTTATGCATTTTTTAAAATACATGAAATTTAAGATAATAATTTATTTTAATTTTAAAATACCATATTATTAATAGTTTTATGGAAAAAAGTACAGATTAAAGCATAAAACTTTGAATTCCACGGTCAGTATGGATTCGATTCCAGCGCCTGTAATAGAAATTTATCTTTTAAATATAAATGATATTTTATTTATGCTTTAGAAAATTGCAAAACATATTTTTAACAGAAAAACAGAATCACAGGCCACCATTATTTACTTACTTATTTTATACAAATCCTTAAAAATTACGTTGTTTTTCAACCTAAAATATAGCTCTGTCTTTAAGCCTTAAAAATAACAGTGATTTAAGACACTTACAATGTCTTAATTTCAGACGCAAAAAAGTTTCTTAATAAGCAAGACCGTTTTTCTTTCTTTTTTTTTTTCTTTTTTTTTTTTTTTTTTTTTTTTTTGTCGCTTATAATGTGACCATTCGTCGTATAAGACACATTTTAAGCTAGATTTAAAACGTTTAAGTTTACAGTATTGTATATTTTGTGTTATTTGTTTTATATTTTAAGAATTGTTTTATGTTTCAATATATAAATTTTTAATTTAGAAGAGGTTATTTCTTTAAAGCTTTTACAAACACTCGAATGAACAAACTTCTATAATAATTGTAAATAAGAAATATTAAATAAGAAATAAAAAGCAGTTGTAATTTCATACACACAAGTTACGCTATTGTATTCAAGCTTCATCTAGTTTTAATTAGAATGTCGGATTTTCTTCAGTTATTGATATTTAGCTTTAAAATTCGTATTTAAAAAATCTTATTTAGTTATTTCCTTTACATTTTATTTAAAAAAAAGTAATTGTAACACTTTTTTCTTTTTTTATGAAAAATATAATGTCTCTGAAAAAAAAAAAAAAATTAAAATATGTTAAAAATATAATAAAAATTACTTATTGATGTTAAACAATAATATCGTGATTTCATGGTGCAATCCGTGTATAGTTTACCATTGTACTTAAAAAAAAGAAGTTTCATTCGTTAGGATTGGCATAAGGTTACAATTACTTTTCCAATATAATTAAAATTTATTAACCAAACAACAATTTTTTTTTTATTTATAAAATGATTTATATATGTATATATAGATGATATCGTTTTTATCTCTTTATTAATAGGTACTTCATACATATAATTCATAATAGTATTTTATAGTGTTTATAGAAATATCTGAATAATTAACCTTTTTTTTTTTTTTTTTTTTTTTTTTTCTTGTAGTCGAGTAAGGCATTTTTAAAGGTAGAAGTTGAGTTAACAAAAATATAATTCATCTTAATTAAACTTAATTCTCTGTAATGTGTTAAAAACTAAACTTCTTCTATTTTTCAACTACATTCAATTTATTTATCTTTTTTAAAATATGTAACTGATTTCTCTGAAAAAACTAATAAGATTTATGTAATGCAATAAAAAATACATTCAGGGAAATTAGATTCCATTTTTTAAAGTCAGCAGTTTTCTCTTGCCCGAATAAGTGAAGGAGATCGGGGTCCAAATCAATCCTATAACCTGAGTTCAATATGCTGTTCCAATCATTTTTTTTTTTTTTTCTTGTTACTAATATTAACCTTAAAAAAGATTTAAATCCCGTCTTTTTCTCATCATTTATTCTTAGCTTTAGGCAGCAGTTTTATACTGTTAATAAGGTAAGCCCCTAATTAATATCGCAACATTTGACTCATTCCTTTTAATTTGATGAGGATTTTTTTTTCTAACTTAAGTGTCAATGTACATTATCAGACAAGAGATTTTATTTTAAATCGAATTATCTTATTTTTGGAAAAAAAAAAAAAAAAAAAATTAGAAATAAATCTCTTTTCCCGATAAACAAAATTTAATAAGCTAATGGTGACTTTTTATTGCATATGCAAAAGTTTTTTTTTTTTTTTTTTTTTTTTATATAATTATTTTATTTAATCTCCTCTGAATAATTACAAAATTTGTTTTGTACATTTTTGTTGAACAACTTATAGCAGAGTGTTTAAAAGAATTTAACTATATTAGATTTATTAATTATTAGATTATACAAACATTAATTTATAAAAGTATTATGTTGTTGTTAACATTAGATTATAAAAAAGTTTAAATTAAAAATTGTTCATTTTCTATGGAGCAATAGTAAGTCGTTCATTTTTTATTTAAAATGTGTGTATTTTACAGGCAATTATAAAATTGTCTTAGAAAATTAAATAAAAGAAGTGCTGAAAAACACGCAGGTCAATATACTTATATATATATATATATATATATATATATATATATATATATATATATATATATATATATATATATATATTTAATCTGACAAAAAATAAAATAAAATAAAAACATAATCAAACTGTCGTGTTCCTATAATTGTCTTACGTATTATATGAGATAATTTTTATTTTTTAAATGATTTTTCGTGACTATGTGCTTCTCTGTGTACTTTTTAGCTATTAAAGGAGCCCCAGAGTAACTAAATTTACTTTTAATATTAAATGAAAATTAAATAAATATCAAAATTTGTTTTATGTGAATATTTTTTAACTTTTACATTTAAATATATGTAATATTAATATAATTAATAAATATATTTAATAAATATATTTATTAAATATAATATTTAATTTAAATAATAATTAATATTATTTAATAAATATATTTAATATTTTCAATTTATTATTAAATAGACTCCTGGTGTCAGAATTAAACTGAAATTATAAATATTAATTTAATTTAGAAATTTATTCATCAGACCTGAAAGCTCATTTCAGATAATTTTGGAGTGGAAGGCTGCTTTTTTTTTTTTTTTTTTTTTTTTTTTTTAATCTACCAACTATGTGAAAAATACCAGAGCCGGTAATCGAAACCGGGCCTTCCGGGTTCCAAAGAAAAAAAAATCAGCCTTCTACTACAAAATTATCTGATTATAAATATTATTTCATACATTTAACATCTAGTTTTGACCGTATTTAATTACAAGCTACTTGTACCATATTTACCCCTGTAAAGTGTCCTATCGTTTTGATTGTTATTTAGAGAAGAAGAAAGTTAATGTATTTTATCGGCAAAAACTTTTGGAGTTGCAAGATATTTCCTTGAAGGTTTCACATATTTGGATAAATATAATTGGATGTTAAATTATACAAATGGATTTTTTTTTAAACGCTTGATCATGCGCAGTTAAAAAATATTTTGTGTAAGTTATCATATTTTATCATAATTTCATTTTATTCTGATTCGTGTAATGTTGTAGCATATCAAAATTTCAAAAAAATGGCATTACATGGGTGGAATACCCTATATATTATAATATAAAAGGGACTATAAAAAGAGTACCATTAATATCTCGATGAATGTGTGTGCTGTTCTAGTACAATTGGACATAAATAATGAAAAGAAATATTAATACCCTCATAATCACATGCTTCAGTTAACAAAGCATTTTAAGCATTATTTTTAATAAGGTTTTTCCAAATACTATTTATTTCTGTAATTTGTATCTGGTTCCTGTTGTTTTACCTTCGGAACTAAAACTTTCTTGAAATGTATGTGGTTTAATATAATCTTTAAATTCCTGATTTTCAAGAGAGTATTTCATAAAATATTTGCAAAACTTCAAAATTCAAAAGTGTCCAATTACTTTTGTTTGCTGAGAGTACACTGTAAATAGAAGCGTCTTAAATTCAGACTGAAATGTGTCTGAAATGTGAATTCAGACACATAAATGTCTGAAACACTTACGCATGCAAAATTTCAGACGCATGTGCTGTCTTAAATTAAGACACGCAAGTGTCTTTTTTATAAATGACCTGAGATAAGTGTCTAAATAAGGTTGATCTGTCTGAAAATAAGACATATAACATTTTAAGACACATAAAATTTCAGACATTTTATAATTTAAGCTCTTAAAAATTCAGACATTACAAATTTCAGACACTTAGAAATTCAGACATTTGTATTACTTAACAAGTTTTCCATAAGGAATCTACTTTAAGCAGATGCATATCCTGTTTTAACATTTTTTAAACAAATAAATTTGGCATTATTTTATGTAATATAAGTAGTTAACTTATTTAAAATACTTAGACACGGATCTTATTCTGTTAAAAATTAAAAAACAAAGTTAATTTTTATTTAAAATTCTCACATGTAATGAATCAAAAAAATATTAAGATAAACGAAACATGTAACTTGTAGCTAAAGCGAATTCGTAGCGAAACAAACTTAAACAACTTGTACATAATTGATTTTTTTTTCGCGTTTTAAAAATTATTTTATGTTTCCCTACACTTCAAAATGTAAAGTGCATTTTTTTTTTTGGTTTCAAGCATATAGTTTGTTTTCTTGCAAATACCAGTTTAAAAAAAAAAAAAAAAAAAAAAAAAGAAAATCGTTTAAAACTCACAGGCTACTATTTTTTTCATATTTATTACGCATTTTACAAAAAAAAAAAAAAAAAAAAAAAAAAAAAAACTCTAAACATCTGCACATGAAGTTTAAGATAATATGAATTAAGCTTTACTTCTTACGGCAGTTTTATTGCTTTTGCCGATAGTTCAGTGGTAGAAATAAATATGTCAGGTGCTTGCAAAATAACATTCCGTCTTTCTTAACTAAGATGATTTAATGACTTATTTACATATATTTACAACTATATACAAAAACTAAAAGTTAACATATTTAGGATCTCCTATTTAGATCCTTCCTTTACCATTGCCTGCCACACACTTACTGAAAACAGTACATGTATCGCCGTGTCTTGGCACACAGCGACCCCTGGTGGAGAGATTTTCGTAACCCTCCCCACCGCACTCACATGAGTTCACCATTAATTTCCAAAAAAAAAAAAATTACAATCATAACATAATCAATTATTAAATCCACATATTGAAAAATAATTTGAATATCTAAATTACTATCAGTTAAAAATAAGAAAAATATAATGTTAAGCATTAACAGAAATTTACAAATAATATTCAAACAATCTAAAGAAAAGTCTTCAGTAATCAAATAGCAATATATACATAAATAACAATCAACATTATACAAGATAACAATTTTTACTTATTCAGTTTATTATTAAGGATTAATTTCTAAATTATATACAAGTTGAACTGAGCGCTTAATGTTACCTTTAGGGGTTTTGATAAGAAGAGAACGAATTTTACCATCTCGTCCTGGATATACATTTAATATTCTACCCATCATCCATATGTTTCTAGGATAGCGCTCATCATTAATTAAAACCACATCATTTACCTTGAATGATGAAATCTTACCTGGTTGTGCAGATATATAAGCAGATCTAAGATTAAGCAAATACTCTTTTCTCCACCTGTTCCAAAAATGAGTTAAAAGAGTTTGCTGATATTTATATCTTTTTACCAAAGAATTTCTGCTTACAATTAATTCGTCTTTTTTAACCTTAGTTACAGGTAAAGAAATTAATCTTTTTCCAACTAGATAGTGAGAAGGAGTGAGTGGGGAAGGTTCTGATGGCTCACTATACAGATACGTAATAGGTCTAGAATTAATCATTGCCTCAATTTCTAGAAAAACTGTTATTAATTCTCTAAGAGAAAGAGAAGATTTACCAATAATTTTCTTCAAGCAAGTTTTAATTGTACGTATCTGCCTTTCCCAGAAGCCTCCCCACCAAGGACTCCTTTCAACGATAAATTTCCATTCTATACCTTTAGAGGCAAACACGTTTTTTACCTCAGGTTTATCAATTTGACTCCACAAATTCTTTAGTTCACCTTTTGCCCTTTTAAAGGCTTTAGCATTATCAGAATATATAACTGAACATAAACCTCTACGAGAAATAAAACGTCTTAAACCTAATAAAAATGAATCCGTACTCATATCAACAACTAATTCCAAATGTACAGCTCTTGTAACTGCACAGGTAAAAATAAGTAAAAAACATTTTTTACAGTCAATAGTAAAAAGGGTCCAGCAAAGTCTATACCAGAAACATCAAAAGGGGGATGTTCCTGAATTCTGTCAGGAGGTAGAAGAGCTACCACGTGATTACCAGCTTTCACTGAAAAACGTCTACAGATGAAACAGTTTTTTAGGACTCTTTTTACGAACTGTCTACATTTAAGAATCCAGAATAGTTCTCTTAGGTGAGTTAAAGTAGCATCTACACCCAAATGGCCCATTTTTATATGAGCATCAAATATGAGTAATTCAACGAATTTAATATTGTTAGGAAGCAGCAGGGGGTGTTTGGCCTGCTCATCATTACTTGAAAATTGCAAGCGTCCTTTCAAACACAAAAAGTTATTTTGGTTAAGTTCGCAATTCAAATTGTAAATTCGTGAGTTTTTATTTACAGTACCCTGGGAGAGAAGTTGCTGAATCTCACTCCCAAAATGCTCCTGTTGAATTGTCTTGACCCAAGAGTCAAAGGCTTCCTTAAGTTCTGAAGCACATATAGGTCCTCGGCATTTGGTACCGTGACCAGGATTGGCATTGTGGGCAAACCTTTTTACCCAAGCTGTCACGCGCAAAAGTCGAGAAAGGTTACTGTATTTATTTACTTCAATGATCTTTAAGAGAGAATAATGATTAGTAGAACAGACAGTATTAACTGCTACACCTCGTAGCTCTTCAGAAATTAATTGTTCAACATTACTTTCATCTGGTTGGCGGATGTAAATTGGATCAGGCCATAAGTGAACGGGTTGAGACAACCAAGGAGGGCCCGTCCACCACAAAGAATTCGAAATAATATTTTTCGCTGATTCTCCCCTAGTAGTGAGATCTGCAGGATTTTCTGATCCACTACAAAAATTCCAGCATTCAGGAAGGGAAAGTGATTGCACTTGAGCCACTCTGTTGGCGACAAATGGTTTCCAAACCTTGGATGAATTTTTCACCCAATGAAGAACAATTTTGGAGTCACTCTAGAAATGTGTTTTTTGAGTAATGGCTGGAAAAATGCTCTGAATGTAATTTCCTAAACGAGCACCTACAAGTGCTGCCATTAATTCTAATCTGGCTAAAGTTAAACTTTTTAGAGGAGCAACTTTACTTTTTGAAATCACAAAACTTATGTTAATTTTTCCTTCACTTCTTAAATATCGAAAATACGCTACAGCGCCATACGCTTTAGGACTGGCATCAACAAAAACATGAAGCGATATTTCATTAACATTTTCCATTGAAAAAAGTTTACGTTCGATGCTAAAATTTTCTAATTCAGAAAGTTCAGAACACCATGATCTCCACTTCATGTGGTAAGTTGTCATCCCATAGTAGACCTCTTTCCCACAATTCTTGAATAAGAATTTTAACTCTTATTATAAATGGACTAATTAGTCCACAAGGATCGAATATCTTAGAAATTATTCTCAATACATGTCGTTTAGTGATTTCAAATTCCAAGGAATCCCGAACATCCCTTAAATCTAATTTAATTTTGTCCTTACTTGGATCCCACTTTAATCCCAAAAATCCATCTCCTTGCCCGAAATCCATATTTTTTTCATACCCGTTTTCACACCAAAGTTGTTTCAACTCATCACAATTAGTTTTTAATTTCCTGAGTTTAAATCCGGCAGCGCGTAAAATTTCTATTGCCAAAGAGGTTAACTCATAAGCATCCTGCGCAGTTTTAGCTCGACTGTACAAGTCGTCAACATATAAAGAATTTAACATTTCATAACAATTAGGATAATCCTCTTTATATTTCCCTATGTGAAATTTCAAAACGCAAGCTAGCGCAAATGGAGACGTCGTTAACCCAAAGGGTAAACGATTAAGTTGAAGTGTTTGTACCGGATTATCGGGCTCGTCCGGAAACCACAAAAATTTTAGATATTCTCTATCCTCTTCCGCAATTTCAATCATAAGAAAAGCTTTCTCTAGATCTCCGCAAAATGCAACTCGATTTTCCCGAAATTTAAGTATAAAATCCAATAAATTTGGATATAGATTAACTCCCGATTCAAGAGAATCATTTAAAGAATTTTTACTTTCATTTGCTTTAGAGCTGCAATCATATACCATCCGAACGCAAGTAGTTTCTTTGTCATCCCTTATTACTGCTCTGTGGGGCATATAATAACCTGAATTCATATCCTCGTCAGTACATTTTCCTACAATATTACATTTCAATTGATCCGATACAATTTCCTTATACTGATCAAAAATTTCAGGATTTTTATTCAATTTAAATTTTAATGAATTGAAACGTTTGCTCGCGACCTCATAATTAGAGTCCAATTTTAGCGGTGGTCCTGTATTATCTTTCCACATTAATCTACACACATACCGTTCCCCATTAAATTTTAAAGAATCCTCAAAATCCTTAATTAACTGATTATCCTTTTCCGATAGATTTTTGGTTTCATTCGGAAATTCCTCAATTTCCCAAAACAATCTTAAATCATTTAAAATAGCATTATTTACAATAATCATGTTTTCAGAACAACTACTTTCAATATCGTCTGATCCAGTAATCAGCCATCCAAATGCACTATTCAAAGCTGACAAATGTTTATTTATAGGTACCCGTTCCCCATAAATTAATTCCCAACAAACATCGGCCCCTAAGAGGATGTTAATATTGTTATCCGAGCTATCTGAATCAGCCAACTTCAAATTCCGTCTCTGCATTAAATCTTTTATTTTTGAATCAGGATATTTCACAGTAGCGCCCGTTATAGTGCGAGAAACAAATAATTCCTGTGTTTTTTGAAAAGAAGAATTTGTACTTTCCAGTGTTACTTCAACAACTCGATAAATTTTATCCGTTGGGCACTTCATTCCAAAAGAATAAACTGATAAAGTTTCATTACGAATGGTTTTTAATTTTAAATCATTAGCTAATTTTTCACTAATAAATGATCTCGAACTTCCACAATCAAACATTAATCTAGATAAGCAAGATTTATTTTCCGATTTAGCAATAACAGTGCAAGTTTGCAAATAAACATTTTTAGAACAGTTTGTATTTAAATTACATTGAGAAATAGAAGAAATAACTTCAGAAACATTAGATTTATCCCGTTCATTTTCGTTTTCATTATAATTTAAAATACGTGAATTTTTACAATTTTCTCTATTGCGCTCTACCGATAAATTCGAGGATTTATAATTTTTTCTACAAACTGACTCGTGATGAAATCTAGAAAAACATATTTTACAAACAATACCTGACCTACATACTTTGCTTATGTGTTTCGGTTTAAAACATAACCAACACCGAGCTTCAGTTCTAAGTTTGTTTATTTTTTGTTCTATATCTAATTTTCTACAATTTACAGAATCATGAGAAGTTAAGTCGCAAAAAATACATGAATTTTTTATTTGTGTGAGTAATGTTGCTGCGGTTGGTATATTTTTATGTTTAGAGAAGTTTTTTTGATATATTGTCCTGTTTGATAACCCTGAAAAGCGGAACGCTTATTTTCATTTTCCTTAAAAGAATTTGTTACGGTTTCACAAATTTCACGTGATTCCACTTCATTTCTTAAAAACGTCATTATTTCCGAAACTTCACAATTAATTTCCTTATTTCTTTTTCTATGAAAATCTAAAACCAAATCTTGGGGTAGTAATTTAAGAAGTAAGGGGTTTAATGACCGTATGATCCTTCAGTAACATTTAACGAGCGTAAATTCCTTATATTTATCTCTATCTCATCATATAATTTACGCAAGCCTTTAATGTTTGATGAATTCCTCACTGGTTCTAAATTAAGTAATTTAGACATGTATGAATTAATAATAAAGTCAGTACGCCCATAACGTTGTTTTAAAAGTTCTAAACAAGAATCATAATTCTTTTCATTTAACTCGAATCCCGCAACGACATTATAAGCAGGGGGAGTAAGCAAACTTTTTAAATATTGAAACTTCTCAATTTTACTCAGGGATTCGTTCGACCCTATCGCGTTATCAAAACAATTTAGGAATTCCATGAAATTTGAAATACCAGAACCAGAAAATTGTGGAACCTGTAACTGTGGCAATTTCAGTGCCGAAAAATTATGTTCTGTACAGCTTGATGTACTTACATTAGTACTTTGATTTTGCTGTTTATTGTTTATTTCTTTAATTTTAGATTTAAGTTTAATTTTAATAGCAATAATTTTGTCTTCATATTCCTCAGCTTGAGCTATTTCACTTTTAAATTTAACAGGATCATTAATAAGATCCTCTATTTCATCATCATACTCTTTCAATAATTTAGATTTGATATCTAAAGTTTCTAATAACTCATTTAAAGAATCGAAAGTTTCGTTTTCATAATCTAACGCTTGTACTTATTTTATTAATTTAGTAATACTCGCTCTAACAGAACTTCTCTTTTCAGTACATTTAGTTAATTTATCCATTATTAATTTTAAAAGAGCTTACCTCCTAATATGTTATCCAAATAAACATAAATAACAAAAAAATGTAGATTACTTCCGTTTTCAAAAAAACACATCTATTTTCCTTTTTCGACTCAGATTCCGTTAAACATTTTTGAAGATGTCGTTTTTTTTTTTTTATTATTATTTCCATTGATCTTTCATACGAGCTGAGTGGTTGAGTCATCATTTATTTCAGTAGGTAATTTCTTTTATTAACATTAGCGTTATGACGGAATAAAACTTTTTGTTTCCAATAAATCATTTTTTCGAGCCGTATGCACCAAATTTTGCCGATAGTTCAGTGGTAGAAATAAATATGTCAGGTGCTTGCAAAATAACATTCCGTCTTTCTTAACTAAGATGATTTAACGACTTATTTACATATATTTACAACTATATACAAAAACTAAAAGTTAACATATTTAGGATCTCCTATTTAGATCCTTCCTTTACCATTGCCTGCCACACACTTACTGAAAACAGTACATGTATCGCCGTGTCTTGGCACACAGCGACCCCTGGTGGAGAGATTTTCGTAACAATTGCAAAGACATAAAACTTCGATTTGTTTTACGGATACTAGAGTATATTTCGTTATACAAGCAGTATACAGCGTGAGCACCGATGGCTTGATTGGGAAGACGCTCGACTGTGAATCCGTTGGTTGTCAGTTCGATCCCCGCCGGGGCAACGGGGAGTATTTTTGTAAAAATTATTAACATATATTTTTTATGCTCTAGGAAATTCTAAAATCTACTTTTCACAGGTAAACAGTATAAAAAGCATCTTTTTGTTTATTTATTTATGAAAAATACTAACTGTAGACAGGATCAAAGATGGCGGAATTTCAGACGTTTTGAGTGTGAAACGATGTGCCTTTTAAGACACTTTTTAGCATCTTAAAATTGAACACCTGTTTCAGACACAATCGTGTCTGAATTTCAGACACTTGTATTTACAGTGTATACAGTTTTTAATGTTGTAAAACTAGTAAATTTCTTTTATTATTTTCTTTATTTAAATTTTTATCATAACGAATTAAATTAAACACATTTTTAAATAAAATGTTAGGAAAATAACATACATTTTTTGCAAAAATCTTTATTTTTATTTATATTTTATCCAAAACTGGCGATATATATATATATATATATATATATATATATATATATATGTGTATATATATATATATATATATATATATATACTAGCTGACCCGACAAACGTTGTTTTGTCATATAAATTATTTCTAGAGAATATTTTGCTAGAAAAAAATAACTAACTTATTGTAAGTATGTAAGGATGTGGAATATAAGTGAAACAGGTATGGAGCGCTGTGAACGGTGACTGTGAATTCCGATTATAACGTAAAAGACATAATTAACAATGAAATAAACAATGAAATAAACAATTTAAATTGGACTGAATTGTAAATCTAAACTATTCTCGAATCCACCTGAAGACACACAAAAAATTTCATTAAAATCGGTCCAGCCGTTTAGGAGGGGTTCAGTGACATACACACGCACAAAAGCATGGGACCCCTTTGGTGACTTTAAATATTTTAAGCCATTTTTGCGATGAATTGAAATGGCTATCTCAATTGTGAAACTAAAGATCTTGGCGAGAAGCGTCCGAGCTACTTCGGTGCCAAATTTCAAATTTTGCCAAAGGGATTCGATACTAAAGGTGTTCCATTCAAAAAATAAATAAATAAAATATAATAAATTAGCTGCACAAATAAATTTGTAGGTTAGGGTGGTTGTTAATCAACGCGCGTGTAAATTTGATAGAAAATTATATAAAATACTCACTCCAATTCCGCACTAAATTTCCAAAATGTATTGTTTTTTATGCACACTTCAAAACTCTTCAAACACTAATTACATCTTGATGTAATATTTCAATTAGGACACAATTTTTTGTATAACAATAATAACACGAAGTTACAAAATATTTTTCTGAATTTGATCGCAGCACCAACTGTCGGGATAAACTGGAATTACAATAGAATATACGCAAGCGAAGTGTGACGTCACTGACCGTCAGTGGATGCAAGAAAAAGATTTCCTATGTTAATCTCCCATTGGATTTCTTATAAAAAATTATTAAAAATCGAAGAAAATTATTTCTCGATTTTAATCCACGTATTTGGGTATAGATATGTATTAGTTATCGTATGCATGTGTTAGATTGAGTTATTTTGCTCTCAAATTGACAAAATTTTAATTTTAAATTTCAAAACTCTGTCTTCCTTGGCGTTTTTTGTATTTGGCGATCAAAAACGTAATACGAAAATATACATGTCAGATGCATATTTCCGTAATATGTATTGTACGAAATTGTTTCATATTATTCATTACTCTCTTAATATAAGTTGTTGAAATAACCATTATTTTTGAAAGAAATTAAATATGTTCGCCAGATGATATGGCGATATTTTTTTTCATATAATTTTCTTCGATTTTTAGTAATTTTTTACAAAAAATCCAATGGGCGATTAACATAGGAAATATTTTTCTTGCATCCATGGACGGCAAGTGACGTCATCACTTCGCTTGCGTATTATTGAATATTCGATAATGCGATCGTAGCGCAGTCTGCCGGAATCAATGTGAAACATTCCAAAATCAACAACAATTTATAAGTGATAAATTAATTAAATAAACAATATAAATTGGACTGAATTGTAAATCTAAACCATTCTCGTATCCACCTGAAGACACACAAAAAATTTCATTAAAATCGGTCCAGCCGTTTAGGAGGAGTTCAATGACATACACACGCACAAAAGAAATATATATATAAAGATATATATATATATTTCCATTGGTATTCAGATTTAATTTTAAGGCATAGAAAAAAACGTGTTTTTATAAATTGAATAAGTTAAAAATTTAAAATATTCTAAGCCATTTGCATAATTTATTTTCAAAAATTATTTTATGTAATTTTTAGCATACCAATCATCCTTAAAGATTGCGTTATTATTTAGATAATTTATTCAAAGCATTGATTATAGTTTTTTTTATTCTAAAGACTTTTTGGATAAATCGTTTATATTAAAGATTGAATTATTTTTTTTTCATACACATAATAATCCCCTTCAAATTTTTTCAGTGCGTTTATTTTAAAATTAATGAATATAATATTATCTTTAATATGGTATATTCTCACTTCATGTACTTTCGTTTTTTTATTTTATTTTTTTTCCCGTAAGTTTTCCTTGTATTTTTCTTAAACATCATAATTATTTTAAGTTAATAATTATGAAAATAATATTATCTTTAATTCGAAATATTCTCATTATCCCAAAATATTTCAGAGTGATACATAAAATCAAACTTTGATTATTCGTTGGTTATATTTATTGAACGGTTCTATAATTATTTTTTAGAAACATTTGAATTTATGGAAAATATAATTGAGAAAACAAGTATCATATTTCTAAAATATGTTAATTTCGCTTTAAACACTGTATTCTTACGTGAATGAAACCGATTTCAATATATAAAATTTAAAAATTCTCAACAAACCAATTTTCTGGTATGACATTTTTAAACCGTGAATTATTTTTGCAATATTACATAGCAGCCACATTTCTAATTTTTAATCAGATTTATCACTTGTATTTTTATAAAGGAATCTGTCACATATATTTTCGATGAATAAATAAGATGAAATAAACCGAAAACATTTATAAAAATTTCCGATATGAAGTCTCCGTTGAAAAGCGGACACTTCCCACCTAGGATGTTCTAATCTACTATACATTCATTTGCTATCTTTATTATACAGGGTGTCTATAAAATATTGGACACATTTTTATGTTTCATAATTCAAACAATAATGAAGATATAAACAAACTAATGGCATTTATATGTAGAATAACTCATATATTTTCATTTATAGTGAAATTTCTTTCTCCCACTTGAATATCATTTCCTTTGTAAATATCGTCTGTCCGTGTTATGAATTATATGTTTTTTTTTTTTCATTTCTTTTGTAAATATCGTCTGCGTGTTTTATTAATTTTCATGTTTTTTCTCTTTTGTTTTTAGAAAAGACTGAAATGCAATGTTAGGTGCACCACTTCATTTGGATACGTGCCATCATTCATAATTCTTTGAATGATCATATTCCAGAAAGATGGATTGGGCAAGGTGGCGCAATTCTTTGGCCACCAAGATCACCTGATATAACGCCACTGGACTTTTTCCTTTGGGGATTTGTAAAAGACATCGTTTACAGGTGGAAAGTATTGAATGTTGATGACTTCAAGGCCAGGATTATAGCCGTAATAGCGTTTGTGGATGCCGACATGCTTGTGCGTATTTGGCGGAAAAAGTGGCTACCGTCTTGATATTTTCCGTGCACAAAACGGCGCACATTGACAAAGGCCATAAAACCTTTTTGAGTCTATCTAACCATTTATGTCATCAATTTTAATTTATCTTCATTATTTTATGAATTATTAAACATATGTGACCAACATTTTATAGACACCCTGTATTATTGATCTGTTTCTTTCCTTTCCTTCTTCTTCTTCTTTATAAATATATATATATATATATATATATATATATATATATATATATATTCTAACATTACTATTTTGAACGTTTTTGATACGCACATTAAAATTCCCAAGTGAAAAGGATTAATTAGAATATTGTGAGACAAAGTAGAGTGTATTTTTTTTTCCGTATTAAGTTCGAGTAAGATCTCGTTAATAATACAACGTATAAAAATGTATTTTAGAATATTTATTTTTCATTGAGGATTACTTTATCGAAAATGCAAACTAGAAATGATCATACTTTATTATTTCTTTAAAAAGGATAACTTGAAAATTCCATTTTCAGAATTAATTTATAAACGGGAAACTGTGCAAACTAAAGCTAAAGTGGTATTCTTATTTATCTATCCAGAATAAATTAATTTAAACTTCTTTTGGATAAATTTTGTTCTTATAATCAGAAAATTTCATGCTCTATAGAAATAACGTTCGAAATTTAATCAAGTCATTATTTATTTATTTATTTTTATAATCAAATTCTAGAAAAGTTTCGATCGATATAATCTATCACATAAACAATGTACCCGAATATATGTATATATATATGTGTTGTTGAAAATCGTGTTTAAAATTAGGATTACTGTATTACGCAGACATTATAAATTTTGACTGAAATATGCATAATTTTATTATTTGTGAGTAATGAGAGTTAATAAAATGAAACAAATGTTCTTTTAAACTATTTTAATTCTTGAAAATGTATATTTTATAATTTATAGATATTAATGTTTAAACTGGTTATATAGGGTAAGTTATTTAATCTTTCGCTGCAAGTAGAATCCTACATCTTAAACAAGAGAACAAACTGCCACCAAATCTGCTATTTGTGAGTAGCAATGCAAAATTGCCGGGACAGTTTTGTTTAGTAATTCTCAATAATTTTGAGAAATTCCTAAATTTATATTTTGAAGTTTTACTTGGATATTTTTGATCATAAAAACTCAATAATTTTAAGAAAAATATATAATAAAATCATTAAAACTCTATATATATTTCGAATTTAAAGTAGTGTTCCTAATAAGTAAAGTACCTTGAAGTTATTAAAAGATTTACTTCTATAAATCATTTTAATATGTTTTTAAAACAGTGAAGTTAAATTATTAAGAGCATATGCAATTTATTGGTGCAATTCAATTTAATTAATCGTAAATACTAAAAAAAAAAAAAAAAAAAAAAAAAAAAAGAGCAGGATAGTAATAAACTGGGTTTATTTTCGAATTAACATCTTATAGAAACGTGACACAATTTCATTTCATGGATGTCTTGTTCTAGCTATCACAGTTATTCCTTCAAAAACGAAATATTGTGACCCTTCTAGTATATAAACATAAAAAAATAAACACTAGTATTTTATATCAATATCCAACAAAATATTTGTCAATATCTATCTCAATATATAAGTGTCATAAATTTGCGTGCAGAAATTTTGAAATACGCACCGGTAACCTTGATTAACCAAATGAAAATCAAACGAATATTAGCAAAAAGTTTAAAAAAGCTTAAAGAGTAAGGAAAAATGGGTTTAAAGGATAAGCATAGATTTAAAATGAACACTGTTAAAAATGGTATCTTAAAAATGAGAAAAATTGTCTCAAAATAGTTCCGAAACAATATATACTTAAATTTGAAAACCCATGTACTCATTTTTGAGTATATTGACATGTCAAACATGGGGATATTGGGATTCTTATTGGTAGTCCGCATTTTTGAGCATGTCAATATACTCAAAAATGAGTGAATGGGTATTCAAATTTAAGTATATATTGTTTCGGAGCTATTTTGAGACAATTTAGCTCATTTTTCAGAAACCGTTTTTAACAGAGAATGAAAGCACATTCACGGATTCTCTAAACATATAAATATAGTAAAATATGAAGGTAAGAAATTTTAAATATGTAACAATTTTTACTAATATACTAATTTTACTAATGTATATTTTTTAAGAAAGAATTATAAAAGACATTAAATAATAGAAGAAAAATATAAATTTTACCAACTATCCATGCTTCATGTAGAAGAAAAATAAACTGCAACTGTGTTTAAGGATTTAATAAATAGTTTTTCAAGTGTTCTTGTATCACCAACATTCGGCAGCAAAATTATTGAAGCACTCATCCACACTTTTCCTTTTTTTAAGTTTGATCGCTAATTTCTCTCATCAACTTACTTTTTTATAAACAGTAATAAAATTAAGATCATTGCTTGATAAATATTTAATTAATAAAACAATATTGGGTGCCCATCTTTTAAGTAAGAATCATTGCTAGTGCTTCATAATTTTACTGCCGACTGTACGCAATGTTCTATCAATAACAAGAATACTTCAGATGAACGTCGAAAACAATTTTTAAAAACATATTGAAAAATATATTTCTTCTTCTTATATGTCAATCATCATTTTAAAAAAGATTAGATCAGATAGGTTTTGATACTATCATTTTTTACGTTGCTGTATTATAATGTTTTACGTTTAAGCGTTCTTTCCCACAAAAAATATACATAATTAAGTAAAAATAGAATTTAAAATATTTTTTTAAAAGCAAATAAATTTAAAATTTGAGCTCTAAACTCGCCTAACAAATATTTAGCGAAAAATATAAACTGTAAATAATTTTGTAAAGAAGTATATTTCGTTAAAAGTTGTAGTCATTTTTTAATTATGCTTAAAAATCAATTATATATAAATTTATATATTACTGAGCATTAAAAGTGGTAAAGAATGCCTGACCAAGGAAGATCGCAAATACAGAATGATATCTGTTGAACTATACAGTATAGTAAGAAGAACGGTTGGTTAAATTTCAGGAAATTTAGAGATATATATCTTGATAAATCAGTAGGTGAAAGAGAGAACTGATGCAGAAATATTAGTACTTATCCGCCATGGCACTAAATCGAGCAACTATTAGATAACGGGTACAGCACTCCATACAGATTGAACACGATGCCACAGTTCATCGACCAAGTTACTAAAGAGGGGTAGCGTTATAGTCGGTTGATAATGACTGACAAGACGTTTTCAATTGGTGGGACATCAGAAGAACACGCTACTCAGGAAAATAGTCAAACGCATTCTCTATCAAGGAATGTCCGATCAACACGGAAAACGTGCGGTCGTGCATTGTCCTGCTTAAATTTTCCTTTACGTGGGCCTTGAATATAGGGCAGCTACCTGGACCGTAAACCTTCAGAAATGTAACGTCTTCTATTCAGAGTGCTGGCAATGCGAACAAGATGTGATCGACACGTGTATCCCATGGCACCACATAACAACACTCCATATGGTGAGCTAGTATGTAGTGACCATGACTTCGGCTACCCTGGAAGTTGCATTACAGACAGGAGTGTCTTCAATATATGATCAACGACGGACCTGGACGAGGGAATTGCGTGACGTCGTCTTTTCAGACGAACCACAATTCTGTTCACAGTATCATAATGGCTGAATCTGTATTTGGGGCCTCTTGGAGAACACACATTGCCAGCTGGCAATCAACATCATCATACTGGTCCATCTCTATAAAGGAAGGTCAGAACAACACGGAAAACATGAGGTCGTGCATTGCCTTGGTACTATTGCCTTGGCATACCATCCTTGAAAAGATGGTATAGGGTGCCATTGCATAAACGTCTCGATAAACTTTTGTTTGCATTTCCTCTATTCTGATAGAGGTCTTTACATTTCTGAAGAGTTACGCTCCATGTATCTGCCCTGTACTTGAGGCTTCCGTAAAGAGACATTTAAACAAGACATTGCCCGACCTTACGTTGCCCATGTTGTCTGGACCTTCCTTGATACAGGATGTGTTTGTCTTTTTCTCTGACTAGCGCGTTCTCCTGATCTCCCACATGTTTATAAATCTCTGGTCAGCCATTGCCAAACGATTGACACGCCTCACTCTCCAGTAACTACGTTCGATGAACTGTGGCATCGTATTGAAGTTAAATAGAATGCTGTACCAGTAGATGCCATTCAATCGCAGTTCGTTCATTTCAATTCTTAGACGGATAAGCGTTATTATTGCTGCCAGAGGTCGTTGATTTATGTTCTGATTTCTCAAGATAAAGACCTCCAATTTTCCTTAAAACGTAATCAATTGTTCTTCCTACTATAGCGTATGTGTCGTATAAATATCGGTCTGTTATTTTCATTCTTTATTGGTGCCGCAATTTTAAACGCCAGTAATGAATTACTAGTTCTCTCAAAGAAATTAATGCTAGTACATTGTAAAAATCCATCTTAAATTACATACCTTTTACTAGCAGCGGAAATGCAAAGAAAGCCCTGAAACAATATATTCTTTCTTTCATTAAATAATAATAGTAATAATAATAATAATAATAATAATAATAATACCATTTCATTATTGAAAAATTCATGTGAAAAAACGTGGATGTAAACGAATATTCTATCTATAAACCGAAGAAAGTGAATTCAGACAAATTTATATTTTTACTAGCAGGCTAAGCCCGCTTCGCTGGTCATAATTTTTAAATGAATCACTATAGTTAAAGAATTTTCAAGTTTGCATTAATTTTTATCGTGCAAAAAAAAAAATCTGTTTGGAAAAAATGTCGCACCGGGTCCCCACTGCCTTCGGCAGCGCAAGCCATTGTGCGCTGCGTGCGCGCATTTATTTTCGATACTCTTAATGAATCACTATATTATCGTAAGGGGAAAACATAAATAAATTAAAAAAGAAAAAAAAAATCTTCCATTTGTGGAATAATCGGTCCGGGTTCCCCACAGCCTGCGGTAGTGTATACAGGCACACGAGGCGTGCATGTTCCTTCACCTACCATTCCCGCCCTCGTAACTATTAGACTTTAAAGAATACTCGCAGTCTTCTCTCGGGCTTTTGAACCTAATAATACTATTTTCCAGCATTCTATCTGAATTTCTTTGTTTTTACCCCTGCGCACGCCCCCCTTCCCGACCCTCCTAATAAATCAGTACTTTCGAAAATATTCGCGATCGATTTACCGGCTTCAAAACCTAACAACACTAATTTTCAGCTCTCTAACTCTTATTATGTATTTTTGTCACTTCACACCCTTCTCGTCTATTCTAATAACTTTATAAATTCGAAAATATCCGCAATCCGCAATCGATTTGTAGGTATCAAAAACCTCTATGTAACTATTTTGAACTATCTAACTTTTTTTTTTTTTTTTGGGGGGGGGGGTTGGCCTCCGTACCCCCCTTTCTGTCCCTCCTAATAACTTTACACTTTCAAAAATATGCTCATTCGACTTGCAGGCCTCTAAAACCTATCTGTACAAATTTTGAACGGTCTAACTATATTTTTATTTTTTAGCTCCATAGCCCCCCCCCCCCCCTTTCTCACCCCACCTGGGACAAATTTCTAAAATTAAAGAAATTAGTTTTTATGTATTTGTGGAAGCTATATTTTAGAGCAAAAATCTCACATATATCTTTTTTCTGTTTGCAATATAAAGGATTATTTTAATTCACGTTTTGCCCTCTCCCCACCTTTTAGAGGCTGAATTTCTAAAATTGCAGAAAACGGTTTTCAGGTATTTGTATTAGCTATATATTAGAGCAAAAATTTTACGTATATTTGTTTTTTCGTTTGAGATATATAGGAGCATGGGAAACCACGTTTAGCATATGTGAAATCACGTTTTGTCCCCCTTTCCCCCCTTGGTGACCGAATTTCTAAAATTCCAGAAATTTATTTTTAGATATTTGTGTTAGCTATATTTTAAGCCAAAAATATTACGGATATCTGTTTTTTTCTTTGAGATATGAATGTATTTGTGAAATAACATTTTGCCCCCTACTCCCCCATGGGGGCGAATTTCGCAAAATCGCTTCTTAGGGGGTGCTTACACTATATGTTCTATAATCTGACCCAATTTCGAGTCAGTGGCTCCAGTAGATTTTGCTGTGCGTTGATGAGTCCGTGAGTGAGTGATTGAGTGAGTGGAAGTACTCTTTTATATGTATAGATAATTCACACTACATTTTGTATTATTATTAAAATTTTGTTAAAAATAGATTAGATTATCTACTTTATGTTCAAAAGTTATATACTGTTAAAAATAAAATAGCATTTTTCACCACAAAAATGGTTCCAGTTCAGCTACAAACAATACTTTGGTGTTATGTTTCCCTATTTCAATATCATTTATTCCTAAAATGACAAGTCTGAAAAGGTGGAACATGGCACAAAAATATTGGTCGTAGCTAAACGGGAACAATTTTTATGGTGAAAAATGCCATTTTATTTTAACATTGTAAAAATTATAAATTTATTTATTCCTGTATTTTATACTTTTATGAAGGGTCAAAGATGCAAATAACATTACCTCTGTTATACTTTTAATTATATTATACTTCTAAATTTAATTAAAACATGCACATAACCAATGTACCACGCAATAAAAGTAAATTTTTAAAAATTTGAACAGAATTGACAATTTTAAAAAATTAAATCGAACAAAATTTCAAATATTTAACAAAAAAACTTTTTTTTAAACATGCTGCGTGCAAGAGCTATAAAGTTACATACCTGAGAAAAACAGCTTTAAATTTAAGAAACATTATTACGATTGTGTGAGGCGAGTTTACATAAACACTAATAACACAGAAACTAATGTGATTTCTTGCATTGTATATTCAAATTCGATAATTCTTAACGAGATTCTAAAAATAAAAATGAAAAAAATCTTCTTTTAATTTAATTTAATTTGTTTATTTTATTACTTTCTCTTACTTATATATATGGTGTTTTTATGTCTCATTTATGTGTCACAATGTGCCTCAAATAAGTCACTACTAGACCCGCTATTTTACAAATTGTGATAAATTTCGAAGCGACGCAGAACTCGTTCTATGGATGAAAAACTATAATAATATTAATAGTAAACCACAAATTTTATGAAAAAAAATTCACTGTAAAACACGTATAAAATGATACATTTAATTAAAAGCATTAAAAATACATTGTGTCAAGGCCTTTCGTCCTGAACATCAGGGCATCATCAAGACAGAACCATTTTAACTAGAAGTACAGTAACATTTGATTTATATATACACAAGAACCATATTACGGTTACAGTTATTATACATGAAATAGATGAAACAGTTGAACACAGATCAATCACAAATGATTCATCTGTTTCATGTATAATAACTGTAACCGTAATATGGTTCTTGCGTATATATAAATCAAATGTTACTGTACTTCTAGTTGAAATGGCTCTGTCCTGATGATGCCCTGATGTTCAGGGCGAAAGGCCTTGACACGATGTATTTTTAATGATTTTAATTGCATGTATCATTTTATACGTGTTTTACAGTGAATTGTTTTTATAAAAATTGTGGTTTTCTACAAATACGCGTGTGGTTATGATGTCTCTATATGAGATGTAATTTTAAATGTTAATAGTAGTTTTAAAAATATATTACTCAGGGTTTACCTTATAGTATGATATACTAAATGTTTCACTCCATTTCAAATCTCATGGCTAATATAAAAAATGACGAAAATGTTACTAGTACCTTCGATTTTCCCTACACACAATATGTATATATATATGTATGTATATATATGGCTTATGAATTCAAATTATATGAAGTACGTTAGCATCTAAATTCTACAGCTGGTTAAGATGAAATTGGATGAGCTTATAGTAAGACAATGTTCAATGAATATGTGTATATATATATATATATATATATATATATATATATATATATATATATATATATATATATATATTAATTAGTGATATTATATATATTATGACTAAGAGACTTTTTCTTAATTGAACTTTTTCTTCTTTTTTTAATTAGATACATAGTATAATTTGTATAAATAAACTTCTATAGCTAAATATTACTTCAATTTGGTTTTATCAATGCTAAATAATATATTCGTGCTAGTATTTTTATTAAAAATTTTCTTGTGCAAAAGAAAAATAGAAACATATTCATTGAAGTTTAATATTTTAATGTAATACAGTTTGCTTGTTTAAGAATTTCAGGAAAACACAAATAAAAATATCATAATTGTAAATAATAATCATAATTTTTATTCAGTGAGAAATATAAAGCAAGTAGAAATTCACATGCAATTTACGATATCTCATTCAATCTTTATATAGATTTGGTTATAATATCTTTCTTTCCTATATTATCATTCTTTAGTTAAATTTTTAGTTCAAAATATCTCCAAGTAATTTATCTTAATTATAATAATTAGCCAATTCTATTAAATAGGAGAAATTATTGCCTGTTTCTGAATAATTTATGAAGTTCTTATTGAAATTAAATAATAATCCCATAAACGGATGCCGTAATACATGTCTAGTTATTCATTATACTTAAATAAGCATTTTGATGTATTAGGATTAATGTAAAATTAAATTATTTAAAAATACCATTAAAAACTACTACACAAATAAATTTTTGATACGTTGAAAGGAATTTTTTTAAATAATATTATTGCTTCATTTTTATAAAATGTAAAATAAAAACAAAATATTAATCCTATTTATTCGTATTTCTGCAATATTTTTTCAATGTTTTCTCGAAATTTTTTTTATTATAATTAATTAAAGAATAATTTACTTCTTCTCTTTACACCACCTCATTGTAAATTGTTTAGTGAATACGATCTTGGTGTTATTAGAAATAAATGTCAGTGTGTGGTTTTTTTGTCTTTTTCCTTCCTTCATTTCTTTTTTTCTTTCCTTTCTTTTTTTTTCTTTTTTTTTTTTTTTTTTAATAAGTAAGATATTTTTAAATATAAACATTGACTGCATAAATAAAATTAGTTTGTCAGAATTAAAATTAGTTCGACGAAATGTATTTAAAAAATTAAATATGTTCTATTTTTTTTTTTTTGTCCACATTCTAATTATTTATCTCTTTAAAGTATATGGCTGATTTCTCTCTCTCTAAAAAAAAAAAAAAAAAAGTAATAAGATTTATGTAATGCAATAAAAAATATATTCAAGAAAATTAGATTCAATTTTTTTTTAAACTCAGCAGTTTTCTATTGCCCTAATAAGTGGAGGAGAGCGGGGTCCAAATCAATCCTATAACTTGAGTTCAATATGCTGTTTCAGTCCAGTTTTTTTTTTTTTTTTATTAACTTAGGAAAAAAAGATAAATCCCGTCTTTGCTTCGTCATTTATTCTTTCCTTTAGGCAGCAGTCTTATACCGTTAATAAGGTAAACCCCTAATTAATATCGCAACATTTGACTTATTCTTTTTAATTTAATGAGGGTGTTTTTTCTAACTTAAGTGTGATGTATTTTATCAGACAAGAGATTTTATTTTAAATCGTATTATCTTACTTTCGGAGAAAGATTAGAAATAAATCTCTTTTCTCGATACACAAAATTTAATAAGCTCATGATGACTTTTTATTCCATACGCAGGAGGGACATATGAATTTTTAATTTATTTTAATTTATCTACCCTGAACGAAAAGCTTCAGTAATTATAAGATTTATTTTGTATATGATATATTTTAGAAAGAAGAATAGATTGTTTTTTCTTGCACAATTTAAATTGAAAGTCTTTAATAGAATTTAATCATATTTGATTTATTAATAATTAAGTTATAAGAACATTAGGGTATTATTAAAATTTAAGTACAACAAATAAATAAATAAAGAGCTAAATAAAAAATAAACAATTGTACATCTTCTGTGACCATTTTTTATTTAAGTTGATTTAAACAATTATAAAGTTACCTTATAAAATTAAATAACGGAAATGCTAATAAACACATAGGCCAATAATAGATATTAAAACCTGAGTATAACAATTCGTGTTTCTCGGTATTATTAAAATTTATGTACAACAAATAAATAAATAAAGAGATAAATAAAAAATAAACAATTGTATATCTTCTGTGATCATTTTTTATTTAAATTGTTTTAAATAATTATAAAGTTACCTTATAAAATTAAATAACGGAAATTCTAATAAACACATAGGTCAATAATAGATATAAAACCTGAGTATAACAATTTGTGTTTCTCGTAGAAATTTAATCAAAGTACACTTGGTAACAAAAGTGTTCGAACACTAGCAAAAAATTCCTATATAAAAATGTACACTTAATACTGTTTTGTTAAATAAATCCTTGTTGAATCCTGTTCTTAGTCAGACTAAGAACAGGATTCGACAAGGATTTATTTAGCAAAACTGTATTAAGCGTACTTTTCTATATAGGAATTTTTCTAGTGTTCGGACACTTTTGTTAGCGACTGTACTGGTGTGTCAAAAATTGCTATTTATTACAGCGCTGTCACAGACGACTTTTTTATTATTATTATTATTATTATTATTATTATTTTAAGAAATATACTATTCACACTATCACTTTAACTACATGAAGGAATAATTCCAAACCGAAACGTTTAAAAGCTAGGCTTTAATTAATTTAATAGATTGAATGTTAACGTTAATTATTTACAAGAAATGATTTGAAGGATGATTAAATATATGCATTGTTATATTTTAACACGTCGTTAAAATAATTTTCTTTTACGATTAAAAGTTATTCATGTTAAGAGAGAACGTAGTACACTTCCATTGTCCGTCGTCGCAGATACGCTTCTCCCGCTCACCAGATTGTTGCCAACCGCGTGTTACTCTTCTTTGCTTCCGGGTTGAGAGGTATGCTGGCTGCTACGTCGATAGCTGCAAGATGGGGACAGGTATTGGAGATTCCAAATCCCACATTATTTTCTTACCACTCTTTCAGTAACATAAAATTTATAATACATTTATGCAGGCAAAGTGCAGATTTACCTGCGAAAATACATTATAAATTTCATTTTATTGAAATAGTGGTACGAAAAGAATATAAATAAAAGGGTACTTGTGGAAGCTCTGTATTATATGTAAAAAATATGCCTTAATTCCCTCCCCCCCCCTGCAAATCTTAGTGGTAATGCTTTCTTGACTTCGTTTTAGCTTAAAAAAGAAGTACACCAGGAAATTAATTTACTTTTAATATCAGTCGAAGAATAAATAAATATGATTATTATTATTATTTTTTTTTTTTTACAAAAATATTAAGTAAATATTAACTTTTATGATTAGAGATAACGACATTTTCAATTTCCTAATTAATGGACGGCTGGTGACAGATTTAATCTGAAGCTATATGTGGTATTTATAAATTTAATATATTTACCTGAAAGTGCAATTTATAAAAGGAAAACCAAAATTATGGTGGTTTTATCAATATGTACATTGTATTAATATTGATTGAATTAAAGTAAAAATTTCCTTAAGTATCCCTACAGTTTTACTTATTATTAGAGTAAATGGAAATTAGTTCATTCTTTCCACAAAAATTTTTGATATTTTTTATTTTTTAGGGTTTTTTTGTTTATATATACATAAGTAGTTTATTACATGTGTCTAATAAATTATGCAAATTAAATCGTACCATGGAAATTAACTAATAATGTTGATTTTGAATTGAAAAAAAATCATGATATCCATAAAAAATATAAAAAACATGCAAATTTTTCAGCAATTCTTATTATTGAATTTCTTTTAAAATAAAGTTATTATTAGACATAATTTGTTATTTTTTGTATTTGATAAGTTTCTTCTCCTGCCCCCCCCCCCCCCACAAGAAAAAAAAATGTTATATTTACACATTTTGAGGTCCCCTGAATCCGAAAATCATGTTTTTAGCGAATGATCTGGGTGTCTGTCTGTGTTTTTTATCAGAATATTTCAAAAACAAATTATAGCAGAAAGTTCAAACTTGGTATTCCAAATGTGTATGATGTGATGTTACACTAAACTTTTCGTTGAGATCAAGCAAATGGTTAGTGTACAGGGACACCTATAATATAGTTTTCCACCATGCATAAACTATTGTTCATACGTTATCTTTGGCCGTCATATCGTTGTCCCGCAAATAACCACATGGAACAAAAGTATTTAAAATAAATGGAATAATTTATTGTATATCTTGAAAAGGTCACATCACATTGAATAAGAATATACTTCCAATCCTTTATGAAAATACAAGTTCATTCAGGGATGAACTACAGAATGATGGAGCTCGAGAGAGAGGGAGCGAGCGACTTATTACGTGTTTATTAACGATAGCAGCGGTCGAATTAATGGAATTTTCAAGTAGCGTGCACGATTCCTGGTAGCCAAATCTGGTATCCCTGCAAACCATTTGGCGAAGCTGTCGCCAAAGAATCCCAAATCCGAATTATTTTTTTGCGGCCTGTAAACACTGCAAAATTATGAATTTTTAATGACGGTTTCCCAAAATGATAACCCAGTATTTGGCGGAATCGTTTTGCCAACAGACCACCTGTCTCAAAGACAGGAAATGAAATAAATAATTAAGTACATGTATCTAACATAATTTCAAAGAATTCTTGCATTAGAAAATATTCTACGATGCAAAGAACTTTTTTATGAAAACTGAGAACAATTTTATTTAATTTGTATTAGTTTTATTTAACGTATTGAATTTTATGTTTTCTATTTTATTTAAAAGATTAATTAATAATAAAGGATTACATTTATATATTTTCAACAAATGAAATTTTAATTATGCGTTACATTTATAATTTAAAAAAAGAATAAACTTTTGATTTATCAAAGATGCATTTTCAAGAATTCCATAATTAATCTATATTAAAATTAATAATTTTAATGAATCAAAAGGGAAACTATTTTAATAAAGCTCTAACTAATTTGAAATAAAATTAACTTCTTTTTAAATTAATTTCTTATGTAAAATAATGTACAAATTTATTATTCTTTTTTTTTTTTTTATTGACAAGATGTGTGAAACTGCTTCACAACACCCAAGAGAATTCAAATACATTACGTTTATGGGGAAAATTGCAGGTAAGTAGAGCTTAATATCTATTGATTGCACTAAACCCAAATGAAACGAATATACATTTTTTACATGCGTAAAAAAATTTCTCATATATAATATGGTAGGGAAATCATTCACTATTCGTTTACAGGGCTACACAATAGAACTGCATAAAAGTGCGACAATAGTTCCAAATTGATGGAAGTGTATTTCAGGCCAGTCCGTGTATTATTACTATAGAATTGTATTTAGGCGCACCATGTGGTCTGTATATAATCTTCAGAAGATATACAAGGCTGCAAATATTTAAGCGATAACATTCTTTTTTTATTGTTAGTGGATGTGCTTTACTACAATATTTTACAATTTCCAGGAAAGTTGTTCAGGAATTGAAATGAATTCCTCATAGATATATTGTAAATAATGTATGTTTTTTAGCTAAATATTCATCGATTGTTTTTCGTATATTTACACGTTTTGAGGCTTTCTGATTACCGAAGTCAAGATTTTTAACGTTTAATATTTTTCTGTGTCTCTTAGAGTAACTTACAAACGGATAATTTTAGGAGATCAAATGTTGTATTTTGAAGTTAATATAAGTTTGTCGCTGGAAAAGTTTGATCAAGGCTGAGAAGTTTCAAGAAATGTTGCGTGTGAAAGTTGTCTGAATAATTTTAAGTGAACTTTTAATGTTAATAACAAATTTAAATTCTATATAAATGTAAGTGCAGTAATGAAACGGGGAGTTGTGGAAGGCGATAGCCCCCTCACATAGAACTAATTATCCTATAAAACACTTCCGAAGCCTAATTTGAATTGTTTAACATAGGTTTACATAACTGTACTCGTTATCGTACCTCTTAATCTCCAACCTATATTTATAGTATTAAATTTCAGGGTAAGAGAAAGTCGTGTGAGTGACACACCAGATTATTTAATTTGAGTATATGTTCAATAATATAAAATTTCGAGCAGTTGCTATAGGAACGCAGATGATTGAAATGAAAGGAATTTTAAATACAAATATATATATATATATATATATATACGCGTATAAAATGAAAGTGCATAAAAAATAAAAATGTTTTTAAATATTTTCTTGACATCGTATGAATATAATTCTTACATTCTGCAACTCTCGTGAATTAGACCTTTCGAACCATACCAATTTCAATCCTCAACTCCCATAATTAATATGTTAAAAGTGTACTACAAATGTTATGTTTGCCTATTAATATATAGATAATTCTTTAATAAAGAAACATTTTATAAAAAAAAAAAAAAAAAAAAAAAAATGTGAAAAGCAATATTTTGAAAATTGTAAAAAGAACCTCACTTTAATCTCACTACAAGGTAAAAGACGCTATACATACCCGTTTTTATTCCAGAAAGACTATAAAAGTGTACTTTCGCTGTTTCTGCTTGGCATTTCCACGATCTTCACGTGTGTTATAATTGGGTTCCATATTACTTTAAGTATCTTACATGAATATTAGAAAAAAATATAAAGAAGATGTACAATGTTAAAAATTTCAGTTCAAACTTGAACCACTATATGGAGTAAAATTATAAGCAATACCATAATATGGTACAATCTGACTTTTCAGATTTTCTACTTCTTGCGATTGAATTTCAGTTGCACCAAAATTCGACGAAGTGTTTCAATGTACATGCAACTGTAATTCTCTTTGTATTCAGTAGATAGCGCCACTAGCGCGCTGAAAAGGAGAGGGAAAATAAAATCTGTGAAATAGATCGCGTGTGATTATGTCATTCAAAATCAAATTCATTACAATAAAAAAAAAAATAGTTCTTTATTCAATTGATCACTAACGAGATGTCACTATAAGAAAGTTTATTGAAGTACATCATTTTCAGAAGAGAGAAAAATTTACTATACACACCAGATGTTGGGCATAATTGATTAAAAATTAATTGAATTACAATTGAATTACAATGAAATTACAATTATAAGTATCTTACTGTCAATAAATTAACAAATAATTGATTGCAACTAAATTGAATTACTTATTCAATTTACTGGTAATCAATTACTTGTTAATCGATTAACAAAAAAAAAAAAAAAAAAAAAAAGTAATTTAATTTTAATTCAATTACTTTTTATTCAATTATGTCCAACTGAGCACTCCAGGAACTATGAATCAGCAAAATTATTTTTGAAACGAAACGAAGCTTAAATTAAAGAGCGTGGTCGAAAACATAGGGTAAAGTGCAATTTTTGTCATCCATGGTCCCTTGGAAATTTAGGCCTTTTATCAAAATCAACGAAACAGAATTAGCGGACAAGAATGTGTGGAACAGTGTTAGCCGTGAGACAAGAAGGTCTTCTGTTCAATTCCCTCCTTGGTCGAATGTTGAATTTATTATCATTATTATTATTGGTTATTCAAAACCTAACACCCATATTCGGTTCAACATAAAATTACGAAATCATTATAAAAGGTTAAATTATTGGGTGGCTGCAGTTACTTTAGTACAAAGTCATTTTTCAAACTAACACCACATTTTTAACAATGTAGAATAATTTTTTTTTAAAGGTTCAAACATCTTTTTCAAACTATATGTGCCAGTAGTACAAAAAGTATTACTTCAAAAAAAAAAAAAAAAAAAAAAAAAAAAATTCATTATTATGATAAGCTAATATTCGTATATTTTATTCCATATATTTTTGAAACATATTCTTGAGTAAAATAAATATTTCAAATACCTTTTTTGTTTCTTCCATTATGTAGTAGATAAAGGGTTAAAGGATGAATTATATGAGCAACGTTACGTTATGTAATACAATCAATTGCTTTATTTAATATATAATAAAAAAAAAAATCTCTCTTCCATTCTTATTCTTTGATATCCTTAAAAAAATCAACATATTAAAATTTTTTGATGCATACATTAAAATTCCAAAATGAAAAGAATTAATTAGAATATTCTGAGACAAAGTGTAGCACTCTCTTTTCATTTTAAGTTCGATAAAACTCTCTTTGTTTACATAACGTATAAAATCTTTTCTAGAATATTATTTTTCATCGAAGATTACTTTATCTAAAATACAAACAAGGTATGATGATTTTTTTTTCCTTACTTCTAAAACAACAACATACAAAATAAAATAATATAAAGTAAAATAACTCGAAAATTCCCCTTTCAAAATTAATTCATAAATGTAAAATTGTTCAAACAAAAGCTAAAACGGAGTTCTTATTTATCTATCCAGAATAAATTAATTTAAACTTCCACAGAATAAATTTTGTTTTTATAACCTGAAAACTTCATGTTCTTTAGAAATAATGTTCAAAATTTAATCCGAATTCTTTTTTTAAAAATAAAAAATTAATATAAAATTTTTGATCGATATAGGCAATATTTATATTTTCAGTTTTCCATTTAATCCAGAGGGCAACAAAGGGATAATCACAAATTGAAGAAAAACGTAAATACTTTTGATCACCCTATAAAAAAAAAAAAAAAAAGGCTAGAAAAGACTTGCAACTTTAACACATCTTTTCACATACGATTGTATAAAAAACAAAAGTATGAAAAACACAATATTTGCATGTTTTCCGTGGGGATTGCACAAT
The DNA here is from genome assembly GCA_963930645.1 of Salticus scenicus. NCBI lineage: Eukaryota > Metazoa > Arthropoda > Arachnida > Araneae > Salticidae > Salticus > Salticus scenicus. The sequence continues at coordinate 80,917,499 of OZ005654.1, read as the reverse complement.
TATTTAAGCAGATACAAAATACTTTTCAAAAATTAATAATGTTTTTTATAATATTTTTTTTGCACATAACTAGAATGGACCTCCATAAAATTTTACAAAACTTGCATAAAAATTGACAACACATTAGAAAAAAATATTATTCTGAAATATAAAACGCACACCTGTAATGTTCGCTGATATATGAACATTTGGAGTAAATATTTTTTTTACTGAGCCTGCGCGAAGACAGAATTTTTTTTATTACATAGGTTGAAAGGTAGAGCTGGGCAACTTTTGGCAATAGTTCATTTGAATCGAGTAAAAATAAAGCTAATTACTGGTAAAAGAACGAGCTAAATTTTAGGTTTTTTCCAGAATTCAAATTTCATAAGGGGTTTCTCACTTGCCTCGTATTTAATTTGAAGATCCGATTACTTCAACCACATTGCAAAAGTTCTTAGAAACCTCTTATGAACTCACAAATTTTAATAAATAAATGCAAATATGTTAGAGTTGCTATCTTATAAGGGATGTTTCAACTTGAGTTGCAAAATAATTTTAGTAACTTGGTTGAATTCGGATCTTCAAATTAAGTACAAGGCATGTGAAAAATCCCGTATGGAATTTCAACTCTGAAAAATGATTTAAATCTAGCTCGTTCTTTTACCGACATTTTACATAATTTTTACTCAATGCAAATGAGCTTTTTACAAAAGGTTCCCAATATTTCTAGCTTTCAATCTGTGCTATATATATATTTTTTTCTTTAGCGCATGCGCAGGGAAACAATATTTACTATAAATGCTTATATCGCAACGAATATTACGCGTATGCATTTTATGATTCAGAATAATATGTTTCTTTAATATTTTGACATTTTTTCTAAAAAATTATGAAAATTCATTCTAATGATAAGCAAAAACTTAAAACTTAATAATTTTTGAAATTTTTTTTTTTTATTTACCTAAATATTTGTGAGACCCCCCCCCCCCCAAAAAAAAAAAAAAAAAAAAATATATATAAATAAAATAAAATAAAATAAACTGCAAATAATTGTACATAGTATGTACCACAAAGTGTTAAAGTTACTCCTAAGTTTTTATGATACTGGGAAATCCAAAGTATTCGTGCTTTTCTTCAGTTTGTGGTTGATTCACTTATTGCACGCTGAATTAAATCGGTAGTGAAAAATTTTAGTTTTAAAATGTTCGTTGCATGTCTCACATTCCAGGCCATTTCGTTTACTACTTTTTTGGAAAATCGAAAAATGTAAAATTAAAATTAAATAAATAAATAAATAAAAATCTAATAATTTAATCACTGGCTGTAATTTACGATAACTTTAGACTTAAATAATAATAATAATAATAATAATAATAATAATTAATAAATTCTTATTAAAAAAATTATAAATTATAACCTATATTGAATTTTACATAAAGATAATTCCAATAAAATTATGGGTGTGCAAATTTGCTGCTTATTCCAGTTATTACTTTTCGAGATATAGAACACCCTTCCTCTTGAAGTGACACAGGAGGACTTTTATCCAACTTTTGCATACGATAATAAAGAAAGTCTTAAAAAGTAACAGAGGAAATTAAACAAACTATAACTACGATTAAATATATATATATAAACAATGTTAAGAAAAAAAATTATAATAAAAGGTTGTTTAAAACAAATTTTTAAAACATTGGTGATAGCAAACAGGAATTACTGTTAAAAAAAAAAAAAAAAAAAAAAAAAAAAAAAAAAAAAAAACCGCCTTTCAAAGTTCTTAATAATAATAATAATAATTATAAAAGACTTTGCGTATTCGTGTTTAACCCTTTAATTTACGTTTGCAAATATATATGTCAAGGGCATTTACCACGTCGAAATTGGATAGTAAAAATTAAACAATTTAAGAACCACTGCGTAAAGTCAATCAAATAAATAGGGTTTACAGATTAAAATAGAAAAATAGGTGCACATATAAATTGTCAATTGAAAAAAAGTTGTTGAATTGTTTATTGACAACCACGAGAATGCAGGCAGAAATATATTTATATATACCAGGTGATCCAAAAATCACTAAAATATATATATATTATTAAAAAAGTATTGGCATTAGCACTATGCTGTTTTCATTGAAATGCACAAAAAGACACGATTTTTTTTTTTTTTTTTTTTTTTTTTTTATATATATATAATAAAAAAAAAAAGATTTTTTGCAAAATTAGCTTCATTTTTCTCCATCAGGTGGCACTTTAATAATAAAATTACTTTTTTACAGTGGCGCTGTACATTAAACAACCCAACTACAACTATAATTATCCATTGTGATGGCAGTCATGCATGAGAATGATCGTCAGACGATGCGCCTTGCGAATTATCATAATAAAGCTTAATTAATAACCTTTATCTCTTAACAATATCATAACTTTCTTTTTAGAACGATTAACAACAGTGATAAGCAATAATTTTTTAATTTAATTATTTGCCAACATCTGAAATCATATGTAATACACGAAATTCAGATTAATCAGTAATTGCAATGCAGCGTTATCTGAAAAGGCAGATTTTTTTAAAGTGTGAGAGTATAATGCGAATACAGCGCCTTCTTTTAGTAAAAAATGCATCTAATATTTTTTCTTAGTTAAATTAAACTTAAATATGTATGTATTACTTTACAGTAGTTATTTCCCCTAAGAGGGGGTAGGAAGGTGATGTTCCGATATATACCAAAACAATTCCCTAATTAGAATTACTATTATAAATAGTTCTTTTTAATTCGACTGTGAGGGGTTAAAAATAAATCTTATCGTGAATATTGGTTCGAATTTTTGTTCTATACGGCCATATTAGAAACTATGAAAATAAGGATTGGCAACGCCACATTTTGGGCGATTTCCACAAACAGCTCATTTACACTAGTTTATGTCACAGTGCAACTACATATATATTTGTATAACATTCTTTGTTATGAGCTCTTGAGTTAGAGCTACAACACTATTTTTTTCACACACAGACAAAATTTTGTTTTAAATTGTCATATTGTGTTTTGGATAAATGGAATGGTGGTTGGGTTTTACGTCGCACTAGAGCTGCGATGATGGGCAATTGGCGACGGTCTGGGACACACCCCTAGAGGTGGTCCGTAGACATGCCATCACAATTTTTATCCTCCACTGAAGGGATGGCTCTCCCTGCTTTGGTGACCCCCAGAGGTATAATTTTGATAGGAACATGGAGGACACTGTGGCCACGACAGATTTTACGTGCACCAGCCATCATTAGTGTACACGACGGTCTTTGACCGGTGCGAGTACCGAACCCGCAATCCTCCAATTATGATGCCAGCGCTCTACCGACTGGGCTACCGCGGCCCATTGTGTTTTGGACCTGTCAAAAAGTGTAAATTCAACGAAAACTGTATGACGAAAATTTTTACGAATTCAGTACTTTCTTCTGAATGTGAAAGAAATTAAAAACTCTCTTTTACATTGAAAGTGAAATATATATGTTTAAAAATGTTTTATAAAAGTAGCACAGTTCACATACGCACATACAAAATAAGTAAATACATAAATAAATTTAAAAGTCTGACATTAAAGTTTTTTAATACTTGAAATAAAACAAACAATATAATAAAAATTCAAAGACATTCAGTAAATTAAAAATTAATTTAAAGACTGACAATTTTTTTGTATTTAAAGTAATTTTTTTCAATAATATTTTACATAACTGATTTGTTTATTGTCCTTTACAATATTTATTTATTTACTTACATTTTTTTACTATTAATTAGAGATATTATTACGATAAATAGCCTTTCTTTATTTCAAATTTATAAATGTCTTTCTTTCTCCTTTCTCTGTGTTACATTATTCTTTCACCTTTATTTTAATACTTTACTTAGATAAAAATTTCAACTGTAATTCTTCATTGATTCTTTAAACAGAAGTATCTTAAAAGCTAATTAAACACTCAACTGTTAGTTTAATTTTACAATGCGAGATCTAATCTTCAGCATGTTTACCTACGTTATTAATTAGTTTTTGGATAAGTTTCAGCTTTTCATTTAAGTTTTTTTATAGCTACTTTGCTTAAATTGGTTTCTTAAAAAAAAACATCATTTAAAAGTAGTGTATTTAAACACTGTTTTTTTTTTTTTTTTTTTTTTTTTTTGTTAGATTTGAAAATTATTTTTGTGAATAATCTTAAACAAAACGTATTTGTATTTCAGTTAAATTGCACAGAAAAATATCTCAAGAAGAAAAATAACATAAAAAATTAGTTAAAAAAATGGGCAATGTTAAATATTAATATTTAGTCTGAAAAAAAAGGGAGGAGGAGGTAAATGTCTTTTACTTATTAAGTCATAAATGTAATTTGAAAAAAAAAAAAAAAAAGAAAAAAAAAAAGAAAGGAAAGGAAAGAAAGAAAGAAAAAAATGTTAAAAACAGGATAGTGTTTAGTGCTTAACTGTATATACAAATTATTTAACATCCATTAATAATATGCACCATTAATAATTATATAATGTGCATCAAAACTGTTATATTTTATCAACAACAAAAACATTTAAGATTCTTTATTCAACTATAAACGTTGGAGGCCAAAGATAAAATATTTTCAACAAATATAGTTTTTTTAAAGTAAAATTTAGGAATAAAATAGGGATTTCTAGCACATTTTGCGTCACAATTACTACCATATAATATACCACATGATTAAATCATATATTTTTTCTGGAATCATTTCGTGAGTTTCTTTACAGGTATATTGTTTGAGCTGGGTCCATTTCAAATATATTTTATTAAGTATTTTTGTATTATGGTATTTTTATTTTAATCTTATATGGTTTTGGATTATCATTTTAGGTAATAGTTTTATTTTGATCTTTATTTATATGGATTTTCTATGGGTGTTTCGGGCCTGTGAACAAAGAAAATCTTAGCTTTAGCTTTCTTTGTGACAGAAAAACATCCATTTTTTAGCATATTTGCATTCTACCAGGCCTTTGAAAACTTTAGAATGCAAATTATGCTTTTTTCTCATTCCAATTTCCAATATTAATTTCAATTTCTCTTTAATTCTTTTTAGATTTGATATGGGTAGTCTTCGCTTATGATCCGAATAATTGTTTTAATATTGAAGTTAATTCATCTTTAAATTTCAAAAAAAATTTTGCACTGATATTATTTTATTAATGTATTACTATATATATATGCATATATATTACAATGATTGAATATCAAGAGAGAAGACATAAATTAATCAATAAACAAATTCATAAGGATGTAAAGTCTTATACAAAGCAAAAAATGTTGAGAAAAAAAATCATCAGAATTGTTTCTGACACATTTATATAGGAGACCATATATAAAAGGTAAAAGCAATGTATAACAGAAAAATAATAACTAGAAAAGGTTTAAAGGACGACACTACAGACTAAAACTGGTGGATGGGTTAAACTAGTTTGACTTGTGTCCAATTTTATCGAAATCCTCAGCTAGATTATATGATAACAAAGAAAAATAAATTAAAATGAAGATAAATTTAAATTATTTACAAAGTAGTTATATGACCAAAATGTAAAAAATACGATTTTTTTAATTTAAAATTGGATTTTAGATTATTGAGTAATTTGAATAATATCCTCAATTATGTTTGGCAATAATTCATATTATTTAAAGATGCTAATTAAAATTAATTTCATTTTGGTATATTATTTTAATTATTATTCTAATCACCTTCATAAACAAACTTACCCTTTAAAGTATATTATTACTGTGATGTTACTCGTAGCTACCAAATTGTACAAATTTTTTCATTCTGGAAATTTTTATTAATTTTTTTAGAAGTTTTCTTCAATTAAATATATTAAAAATATTTACTCAAAAAAGAGGTTTTAAGTTGGCAGATGTACTTAAATGCACATACACATGCACTGATGGATTGCTAAAGTTAAAAATATTTGGGTGGTTGCCTTTAATATTAACATATACCAAGAATTTTCTAAAAGTAACTTTCATCATGTTTTTTTGCAAAAACGTTTTATTATAACAAAAAAAACAAAAACATAAAATGCCCCCCCCCCCCAAAAAAAAAGGCTATTTTTTATACAGACTCTACCGAAATTAATACATTTCTTCTACTCAGAAATTAATTTCAAGAAAGCATCTTGGTTAAACCGGTCTAGCGATTTAATAAAGTTCTTCCTAGCTTGCCTTTGCAGCACCTCTTCATTGCTCTAGTAAAAGTCATATCCCTATAATGCTGAATACCAAATGGGAAGAACGGGAAATCAGATGAGAGAAGATTCAGGCTGTAAGTCGGATGATCCAATAGCTCTTATTCCAGGAGACGAGAAAGTGTGATGGCATTTCTGCTGAGCACATTTATGGGAGAATCACAGAGCACCGTCAATTGATCTTAGTGTAGCGCTATTGCAGCATAAAATCCCTCTACTTAACCCCAAAAGACGAATGCATCCTTTACTGTTCCTTGCTATGCAAGATTTTGATTTTCATCTAAAAACAAAAGACTCAAGAGCTCCGGTCTTTTGCGTTGAACATTGGACTTCCGCTTGGTGAAAATAAAAGAAACCCTTATCTAATATATATATATATATATATATATATATATATGGTTCTTGAAGTAAAAACATCAATCAAAATGGCACTATTCAAATTACAGAAAACTATTAGCATAACCTTCCTAGTGAACTGCAATATTTTGAAACCTTTCATTATGGCTGCATCGAAACCATTTCAGTACGGTTCCAAAACGACTGTGCACTTTTATTTTGAAGCAGTTTATTTAAAAAAAATTACGTTAGACTTTTTATTATAAAGTTCTTTCGAGAACATTTATGTCAGAACTTTTAAAATAAAAGTTCTTACGAAAATTTGTTTGGTCATAGTTTTTACAAAAAAAAAAAAAAAAAAAAAAAAAAAAAACTTTTTGGCCATGTTTAAACATAAAAATTTATAAGGATTCTTTGTCAGTGCAAATCCCCTACAAAGTCACCCTGTTACTAAATGGGGTATATAGAAGGTAAAGATGCAAAGATACAAACTACTTTGATTTATTTAACCATTTAGAATGGGAAGGGAAAAGTAATACTTCCTGAAATTATCCTAACGATTTGAAATTATTCTAATTTCCTGCCTGTAATCTACATATTATATTTTTCAAAATCTTTATTTTTCTTGTAATGCAAAATATCCAAAGCGGCGTATTACTTATGGTGTTATTTCTTATATCACTTTGAAAATATCAAGATTAAATTTTCTTTATAAAAAAAAATATGGTACTTATATAAGCTGGAATGCATCTTCTACATATCTTAATTTAGTAATTTATTTTTTGATAACAAAAAAAAAAAAAAAAAATGGCAGCTACCATGAAAGCCAAATTATATTTAAAAAAAAATAATAATAATAATCCTGTAATTTTAAAGATTCTGAATTTTAATATCCTTCATTTAAATATTATTATAGTTTTAGTAAATTTATTAAAATCGTTATTTTTTTCTATATCAATTGAATTTAATGTATTCTTAATTTTACATAAGTTACTCTTGTTACTGTGCAATTAAATATCTTGGAGCCAAACTTTTAACATTTTATATGCGTATTGTTTTAATAAGTATAATATTATAACAGGTATTATTATCATCTTATAGAAATGATTAATTATTTTATATTATTATTATTATTATTATTATTATTATTTTGCACTACATTGTTTTTTACATTTCCATACGATTTTACAGATTTCGCAAGAAAAATGTATTTTATTCTCACGTTTCTATGACTATTATATGACTTTCTTTTTAGAGAGTATTTTTATTTGAGGATTATACGCTACTGCGAACTATATGGAACTTTTCCTTAAAAGTAGCATGAAACTCACATCAACGGATTATACGTTTCCGCGGATTATAGATAGGAATTTAGGTTATGTAGAATTGACTGAAATAAATGGGCAGCTACTGTTATTAACAATATTAAACTTTTGAATGGAATCCTTCCAATTTGTAAATATTACATTTGTATAGTTTATGAATGGGTTAAATACTTTTAAAATTGATTAAATACTCCGTGTTTGAATATACTAAGTCACTTCTATGTGATTTTAAAGTTGAAACTTGAAATTATATATATATATACAACATACAGTTTTTTTCGTAAGATTTTAGTTTAGCCTACTTTTAGGGGTAGACTTATATGTTTAAACACAGAAGCTTTCAATGCATAGAACGCCATATGGAAAAATACTGTTGCAGACAACTGCTTCGGTAGCAGTTTAGTATACCGTCATCAGTGCAAGGTGCTAAATGATACCTAAAACGCTACCTTCAATTGCACTATGCCCTTTGGTGTTCTGTACGTTTAGGACTAGGAATTTTCTAGTGTTTATTTATCTTGCACCAAATTTCCCAATAAATTATATGTTTGCCGTTTTTAAAATTTCATTTTAAAAAATCCATTAATTAACTAATTATTGTAAATTTCATAAAAAGAAATTATTCAAATTAAATAAATAAAAGGGGATGAGCTTTATCTATAAATAAAAATAGTATTTTTTAATAAGTAATGTACATGTATATTTAAATAACACTAAATAATGATATTATATACTTATATATAAATGTGTATTATACTCTATCTAAGAAAAAAGTTTTTAGATGGCCCATTTAAACTGAATAAGAACACTAACCTGTGATCAAAATAATCCAAAGCTAAAATTCCATTATATGAATAACCGGACATAGCATGGAAGCTTCTGCAAAAGGAATTCAAAATAGTTGAATCTATTATAAAACAGATATGTCATCCATCATTTTCTTACAAGGGAAATTTGCGTCAGGAAAATGTCTCGTAATCCTTTACAATCGCTGTCAGTTTAATCCAATTATGAAAGTCACAATAATTATAATAAAAAAATTTGACCAATTAATTCATACTTAAGTGGTTATTATTATCATTATTATTTTAAATGTCATGTCTTTTTTTCTAATTCATTCACTTATCAATTTAATTCATACTTATTTTTTTGGATGAATACTTCTTCATCTTCTTTTTTTATTTTTTATTTATTTTTATTTTATTTTTTATTATAACGTGGATTGTTTTAAGTGCATTAAAGGGTTTTTTTAAAACTAAATTTATAAATATACACGCTTTTTTCTTTCTTTTTTAGAAATAATATTTTACATTATTATTATTATTATTATTATTATTATTATTATTATTATTATTATTAAAACTGTCTAATGAATTAGCTAAAATAAAAGGAAAAGTAAATGTTAATAGACATTATGTGTAAGAGTGGTTTTCTTTTAATTTTGCTAAATAAATATATAGATATCATAATTAAATTATACAATATTTAATTTCTTTTGACTTAGGAAAAGGGAAAATCAGAAAAAAGAAAAGAGGGAGAACTTTAAATATAAAATTTTTGTTCTATATGAAACATCCTTTCATTTTGACAGGCTTGTGGCATATCATTATAACGCCCCTCAGCAGACTATAGAACTGTTGTTGTTTTCGTGTCCATGGATTTTCAGATGACACCAAAGGTCTGGACGATTGCGGCTGTGAACATCGGAGCCTCTTGACTGTAGAGAACAGCTCTTAGATTGTCCTCAAGTGGTACCAATCCCAATTTCAAAATATGTGGAGTGAGTGCTGGGCACTCGAAAATGTGTCTCAGTGTTAACAAGGCATCCAGGCAGTTTCTACAGAGAACGTATATTCTAGTCACATCCGGGAGAATCTCAATCCCTCTAAAATGATTGGTTCTAAGTCTTGCTGTAACTGATGTCAAAGTTCTAGGGCAATTGAAGTCGGTGACAAGTGGCTTCTTAGAGGATGTAAGGTAGGTCTGTTTTTGGCCGCTGCGTTTGCATCTGCAAGTGTGATGGTGTTACCCGGATGATCGCTTTCAGGGGCTTCTTTGGCCAATGAGTCGGCACACTCATTGCCTTCGATGTTGACGCGAGCAGGGATCCACTGAAGATGACACCATTTTCTCCAACTATTCAGCCTCTCAAGCAGTACATTTATCGCAGAAGTAATATTAGCGTCTCATTTTATAATTGCTTCTAAGGCCGATTTAGACTACAGAACTGATATTTGTTATTTGCGCTATGGATATTTTTAAAGCAATAAGAATGGCATTCAAATCAAGTTTTTAAATCATATGGTTTTTCATTATTAAATAGCAATTACTGATTATCAGTTGTTATGCAAAAATCATGAAAATTTTCGTCAATGTTAGCAAATTAACTTTACTTTGCAAAACAGAACACGAATAAATCAATTTCTAACCAACTGGGTTAAATGAAACAGTTCGCTTTAAAAAAAAATGAACAGCGTTATTCCTAAATTAAGGTTCCAAAAGCTCTCATTTCCTCAAAGAATGATTCGAAATGTGTGAGTTATTTTTGAATAAGCGACAGATTTGGACATTTGTAGAAATTTATGAATGGTATACTTACAATAAAAATAAACAAAAATATCCTTTAGAAAGAGAAAGTTTTGTTAATGTAAGATATATATGTACATACATTAATACAAAATAAGTAAATTAATTTTTCCTTTCTTGAACGATTTTAAATAGAAATCTACTTGCAATTTTTCTTTTATATATAGGAAAGACACAATATTTATTTCGAATGGTAATTAAATAAATTTTCTCATGATGTGAATAGCTAAAGCATTATTAAAAGCAAATACAATGAAAGTAATGGCTGATCTGAGTATTATCGGTTGATTTTTTGCATTAATTTACGGTTTAAGAATACGAATAGATTCTATGGCGTACAGCTCTTTGAGTTTACAGGATATTTATTTGGAATTTACATATAGGTAGCCCAACACATTTGACTATTAAATTATGCAAATGGAATTGCGTTAAAGCTTGCGCTTGCGTAGTTAAAAAATACTTAATAAAAATCATGAAATTTCATTAAACTAAAATATTTCTGATGTAAATACCCTGCATGTTATAATTAAATAAGAACAATTTTTCTTCCAATTATATTAACCTTTTTCTTATTACCCTCTACATGAATACATGTGGAATTCGCTTATAAAATAATATAGATAATAAAAAGAAACCTTATAATTACATGCAACAGCCAGAACACTGTTCAAGCATTACTTTTACAAGGTTATCCCAAATATTTTCATTTTCTTTAATTTTTTACTGGTCTTTAATTTTCACTGAAATATATGAGGTACAACGTGTTCTGTATAATCCTGAAATTTCAAGGTGATTCGTGCAGTACTTTTGAAGATATTTCATAAAACGTCTGAAATGAAAAGTGTCCATTCATTTGTGGAAATGCAGTGTATTTAATTCTTCTGGATTTAAAGAAAAAGAGACAGTTATATGTGTCTAAGAAATTTTTTCGAAGAAAAAGCTGGTAAGAATACAAAAAATAAATAATAATAATAATAAAAATAAAAAAAATCAGCTTCAAAGTTTTGAACTACGTTTGAAGTATACGGTTAAATTAGGAATATCGAAAAAAGTTAGATACTCAGAATTGCTCAACTTTAGGCTAAATTTTTAGATATAACCTTGGTGAATGTTATAAATTTATCATACGTTTAAAAATTAATTAACGAAAGTTTATACGAAATATACGTGAAAGAGCAGCTTTTCAAACAAAAACATTTTTAATATTTTAATTTCGAGTTTAAAGGAAGACTATGCACAACTTCAAAATCATCTCTTTATATATCAAAAATAAAAATAGTTATGCATTGTTATCTATATAATATTTCTCTAACGTGGACCAGTTCCGATTATATTTTGTTAAAACGTTACGATAGTGATGTAATTAATAAAATAAGCGAGTATAAATAATAATATTAATAAATGGTTAATATTTAAGCACGTTGACTCAGCTGAATGATCTAGTCGATCTAATAAGAAAAAAATGATGGCATTTGTCTGACGAAATTCATTTATGGAAAAAATGTATTTCTAAAAGTTGCATCTTCAGAATCTTTGCAAGCGCCATTTTAAACATAACAATAGGGGAGAAGGTGGTAATATAGACCACTTTTTATTTTTTAACAAAAAATGCACTTTTTAATGGAATTTTTTCATTAATAACTGCTATAATTTGACAAATTATCCTTCCACTGAACATTTAAAGTTATTAGACGGTAAAACTTTAAACGATTTGAAGACCATTAATTTTTTTTAACATAATACAAAAATAGCTGTCTTAGAAAGTGGGGTGGTAATATGGAACAATAAAAAGTGAAACAAAAAAATTTTTATTGGGTTATTTATTTCAGAAAACATTACTGAAAAAAGGAAAACCTGAACATCTAAAGGAAAGTATTGTAAAAAATACGCACATTTTATCGAAAAACATAAACAGGAGTTTTTTTCCTGTAAAATATTGTTTGTAAAAAAAAAATAATCCTAAAGTTCAAATTAGTCATACTTAGGAACAAAAGTCACAAATATAAATGTGACCTTCACATCCACTGCATAAAACATGTGCCCATTGTTAGCATACAACACATTTATTCCAAAGTTCTCCGGCTTATGGTAATATGGAACACATTGTTCCATATTACAACCAATCGCCCTTTCATAAACGATCCCATGAATTTTAAGTTTGAAAAATGTTTATCCATAATTTAATCCTGCTATTTTACTATTCAATCTTACAGTTAATAAAAACAATTATAACAGTATCTTATATATATCAATAAGGATGTGAAAAATAGTCAGGAAACTTACCTTGTAAAATTTTTTAGAACTGCATAAACAAAGATCCGCCTGTTACACCATAAACAAAACAAGCTATACTGATGCCAACCGGTATAGCAATTATTATTATTCCCATTAATTAAGTTTACTTTAGTAAACACAGATGGCTCCAGTAGATAAGCAGAATTAAGCGGTTTCATATTACAACCCTGTTTCATATTACCACCTTCTCCCCTACTTCTCCTACCTTCTCCCCACCTTCCCCCCTAGACAGAATATAAATTATTATCATAAACTGACTAAAAAACACTATAAATAAAAAGTTATCGCCAACATGATGAGATAAATTTAAAAGTCGTCATGGGGGCCCTATATTAAAACAGTACTGCTGCGGAAGTGTGAAAACTGGGTTGTCAACCATGAATTATATTTTTAAATCTTTCTTTGAATGATTTTGGTTTCACTGTTGCACAATGTTAATTTAGTTCTAATAATAATTTGGCTACATGTAAAGTAAAATTTTAATTTGATGGTGAAATTGATATAATATTTATGAGTTTCAAATTTTAAAGGTAAATAAGAAACAAAATAAAAGTGCGGACATTACGCACGGGATTGCCAGTGTAATAATAATGTATTAACCATAATTTTAACCATAATTATTAACCAGGATAACCATAATTTTATTAGGAAAAAAAAAGCCAACTCATATTTCATTTTTTTTTTTTTTTATGCGCCATTAATGTGTAACAAATTTCATTATTGATCTTATAGCTAAAAATCTATTTCTTACAATAGGTTGAAATTTAAATGTTTTATTTTGATTTGAATGGATCATCTGAATGGAGCTGAATATTTCAAATTTTAGATATAAAACGAAAAAAAGACATGGATATGAATGCCACAATTGGTATTCCAACATTATCATTAAAAGTTTATCAAGATATTTATAGAGAAAAAATTAGGCTCAACACTCATTTCGACACTTCCAACTGAAGAGAGGAAGTCACTTTTTGTTAAGGCTGATTCAGTTGATTTCTAAGGAATCTGTCGAGCCAATTTAATAGCCCTTGTGTCAGACTGCATAATCATTACACGAAGAAAAAAGGTAAGGAAATGCAAATTATTTAGGGAAACTGCGTGACTCAATTTTCTGCAGAGGAAAATCAATTGTTCTGCAGGAGAATATGTACCTATACAACAATATTCACCAGAAATTGCACACAGCCATTAACTCTTCAGGGGCGGTGGGGGTATATTTTATTCTATCTAATTTTATTCCCAGCGCAAAAATTCAATCCATAAAATTTTAATAAAAATTTACCTTTTTTAGCATATCTACCAACATACTAATTAATATTCCGTAGTATACTTAGTACCGCTTCTTTTCTTAAACCAGTATTTTTGGAGAGTATTTTTCTTCTTTTTTGATCGGAATTGCAATTAGAGAAAATTTCTCTGAAAGTAAAGTTGTGTAGAAAAGGGAGCAGTATTAATAATACCACGGAAATAAGTTGGCAGGCATGTTTTTAAATTAATCAACAAAATTTATTTATTTTCTCCTTATCTTGTTCTCAAATTCTGGTGTGTCTTGATTTTAATTGAGTGTAGTTACATCGTCCATGAAATGATTAAAAAAATCGATCGGAATCAATACATGAGAAGTTAAACATTTGCATGATAGCACAAGACCCCTATACGTTGGGGGGGAAAAAGTGTGATTGGTACAAAGAAAATGGGAGGTCCTGCAACATTCAGTTTATTAATCACAATTAGCTTCGTGGCATTTTCATTTATTTGGATTTCTAAAGATATTTTGGGGGTAAAATGCTCTGCGGACATGCTGGAATTGCATCAGCGTTATTAAATTATTCAAGTAACTTGACCAACAGCAGAACTATGGAAAAAAGACGAAACTGGTGTCACACAGCGATAAATGTTTATAGCGACTATGTCGAGGAATAAATAAAAGCATGTACTTTTGTGATATGTATTAAATACGAACTTCAACTACTAGAGTAATTTTCCCTTTAATTTTTATTACAAGACCACCTATGTGAATGATATTTGTTGATAATTTAATTTTTAACCAAAATCTATTTGTTGTGAACTTGTAAATTTAATTTAAAAACTTGTAAACTTAACTTTGAAAACTTGTAAACTTAACTTTGAAAACTTGTAAATTTAATTATATGAGTAACTACTTATAGTGAACTGTTTCGATCAACCTTTTTACTTATTACATTGTGTTTGATTCATACGTATCGTTTTATTTTTGGGAATTTTTTATATATGTTAATATTTCTATCATTTTTATTGTAAATTCTGCACAATGAGCTATTAATTGAAATGATTATATAGTTTCTTGAAGTTATTTTTATATTGTTTTTCAAAGATTCAACAATTGTTTCTTCTTATATTAAGCTATATCTCAAGCAAATATTTAGATTTAAATAATAAAATTTAAAGTACTACATTTTATTGAGTCAATATCGCACATTTAATTTTATATTGTAATTTAATGTCTTTAATGTAAAATTATCAGTCATTTCTTACAGTAAAATTGCCCCATTTTTCCCAAATTCTTATGTACTCCCTCTTATCTGGAACGGTAGGTAGGTTGGTAAGTTTGTTTGTGAATGTCACGCTAGAGAAAAGTAGAAAATAAATTAGAAAATTACAAAATAAATTAGAAATATCTGTCGTATCGTTACAAATAAGGTACCAAATTAAAGGGGCGATTTTTCTGAATCTAACGGATTAAACAGCTTATCGATCGGACAATTAGATTTTTTAAAATTAACTAAAGTATTAAAATTAGGTGGCAACAGCAGAATATTGTATTGAAACCGTTTGGAGAGAAAGGAAAACATCTGCTACTCATTAAGTCACATGTTTTTGAAGTGGGATTAAAAATTGCAGTTTTCAAATTTTTTCAAAATTTCTCTCACGAACACAAAAATTAATATACAGCCTGTATAACACAAGACCACCTTGCAGTTGAAATTTCATCAATTTTGGTTAATAAACAAAAAAGTTACTTTTTTTTTTTTTTTTTGCAAATTAAATTTTATTCTAACTTCGAAAAGAATTATGTGATACGATGCATTAAGAATTTGGGTTTTAAATGTTTTTTAAATAGCTTATTAATATTGTTTCTTTTTCAATATTAATTGCTTATTTTGAACTTTTTCGATCAATCTTCTTACACGTTACACTGTGTTTGATCCTTCTGAGTTATTTTATCTTAGTACTTTTCTATAAATTTTAATACATATGTCTATCTTTCATAATTATGTGACAATCAGGTATGAAATGGTTTACGTTTAAATATCTTTAAAAAATGAATTTTCAATGCACAGTGCACGCTTTAACGTATAAAGAATAAATTTAACTATGTACAGAATATGAAAAAAAAATAATAATAATTGTTTGGATTTAATTTATTTATTTATTCTTCTAACAATATAACAATTTTTATGCTTTTTTTGCAGGCCTCGCAGCGTTTCTAAAATTTTACGCTCATCTTATTATGTTGTCCCCCTTTTCACACAATATTTTGACATGTTTTAGCATTAAAATATTTCAGAAAAAATTCTCAGTGTCGATAGTGGTGTCAATATAATAAAACGGGAGTCAAATTTTAGAAATGTTGAGAGCTCTAATTTTAGTTTTTGAAAATTTGTATAAATTTTTAAGCATTTAATTAGTTAACTTTTGTATGTTAACAATTCGATGAAATGTCACATCCGTCACAAATTTTTAAAAATTAATTTTAGATAATTAAATAGTAGAGATAGTATGCTATTCAGTACTTACACTGAGAAAAAAATCTGTAACTGACATCTAGAATCTAAATTGTGGCTGTAGAAAAAATTGTTCCATGTCATCCTTATAAACTCTAGTCCCCTTCGAAAGCGAGTTCTAGAAGCCCTATTAGAATTCTAGAGCGTTTGCCTATATTCTCGAGGGCAATTTTTTTTTAAAATCTCTGCAAATAAATGAAGCTACAAGAGGCGGGTTTCTGCAACTATAACCTTGGTTTATGACCAAATTCTAGAAAATCAATCGAGAATTTTTCGCAATATAAATGATTCAGAATATTAAGAGAATTCAGAATATTGTTTCACCATCTAGAAATGTGTACACTAGAAATTCTCGATAATTTCGTCTATTCAGTTTATTGGCGTGCCTTATGCGCATAGCTCGGAAATCTATATTTCTAGTTAAGGGATTTTGAAAATGGCCACTTATAGAGAAAGACGGTACATATTTTTTCTCAGTGTAGTACTTATTACTTGCTTAGTTCTTATAATTTTAAAACACCATTTCTGTGGTGCTGTTTTATTATTTTTAGTTTGCTATTGCTTTGGAATATAACGTACGGACGAAGGTATTATACTAAAGCAATATCAAAACTATTTTACTATTTAATTAAAAACAAAAAAAACTTAAAAAAAAAAAAAGTGTGACGGGCGTGATATTTCATCAAATGGTCCATATACAATAAGTAAATAAGTAAATGCATAAATAAACGTGTAAAAATTTGTGCCAGGTATGACATTTCATGTAATTCCCCTTGTATGATAAATCTTAAGTCATATGTATTTTTGCTTGAAAAAACGTTTTTCTTCAGTACCTCTAATCATTTATTTATGTTGAAATATTTAAAAATTTCGATTTTTTAAAACTATTATTAATTAACATTTTGAACCTTAAATACGTCTAAAACTATACATTTCTAGAAAAATATTGCATTAAGATTTATGCTTTTCTGAATGATATTTTTAATAAAATTTTGATTTTTATATTTAATGTGAAGTTATCCTATAATCACATTAAAAATTGCCACTGCAATATTATTTTACCTCTCATATTAAATTGAAAATTTTAAATTATCTTCCACTCTTTTTTTTTTCCCTTGTTTAATGTCATTTTAATAATTCAGCTTGCTTTACGAGTGAAATACTTTAATATCTTACATGAGGAAATTTTAATTAAAATTCTTATCGCTTAAGCGAAACTAAATTGTTATAATCTTCATAGATTAATTGTAATCGAAAATATTTTGTTTTAAACTTGTCTCATATATTATGATCATAAAGATCTTTATCTCAGTCGATTTTTTGTAGGGTAGTAAATTGTTTCTAAAATATTAATTTTTTCTATAATATACAGAGATTGCAAGCATTTCGTATTTAGTTACCGATAATTTATAGTTTTTTTTTTTTTTTTTTTTTTTTTAATAAATTTTAGTAGTCGTTTTCTATAATTAGATAAGGTGAAAAGGTTTATAAATGTATACCGGTATCCATTATACGTATTGCTTATCATCTATGTGACATATAATTCACGGATCTTTGGTAAAGGAATGATAAAGTAGTGTATAATTTGCAACGTTTAAGTTAAAATAATTTTTGACAAAATAGAGATAAATATATGTGTCTGAATAAGTTTTAAAACAAATAACCACTGAGATAAACGCTAAAAAATAGAATGTGAAAATGAGTAACATTTAATCTTTTTTTTTTTTTTTTTTTTTTTTTTTTATATATATAATAATAGTTTATAGTTAGAACACGTTTCTGCGCATGTGCTGACTCAACGAGTCCAGTATTAAAACAGGGGTGATAGCCCTCGTGATCGAGAGAAAACAAACGACAAGGCAACGTGAAATAGCGGAGTGTGTACCGAATCCCAACCTCACATCCCCTCCAAGTCCTCTACGCTAGGCGCGTCAAACGTGGTCGAAATATATAATATTTAAGTCTGTGACATAGCTGAAATACTTTTAGATGTAGAACCTAGGAAAAAATATGTATAAAACGTTTTTTTATGAATATTCCAATTGCCTTCTACAATATATTTTAAATATAGAGTAACAGATGAACAAAAGTAATATTTCGACACAATGTCACAGTTGTATACAAGGCTTTTTTTTTTTTTTACTTAGATCTTATAAAATTATGAAACTCGTTATAGATTAATTAAAACATTATTATCAATACAAATTGAACAAGTTTACCAACCAGGACTTTTACTGTTTAGGACTGTTTTCAATATATCCACGTACTTTTAAAGGATACTTTTAATATCCGCGTACTTTTAAATTTGCGGAAATTGCTGTATAGTAGCGTCCTTTTTTGAGCGATTGGTAAAAAAAAAAAAAAAAAAAAAAAAAAAAAAAGACATTATTTTTTGTCATTGTGCATCTGTATATAAATTTATATGCATTTCTGTGCAGTAGTTCCTGGGGTACACTCGCCGCATTTTTTTTTTTTTTCCACAGACACACGTACAGAGACAGGCAGGCAGATAGTCAGATAACCGTTTTCTAAATTGTTAAAATTGTGTTCAGGATCTCTTACAATGTGTAAAGCCATCGAAAACTGGAAGTCAAAAATTTTTACTGATCCAATACTCTCTTCTATTGGGTACAGAAGAAAGTAAAAAAAAAAAAAAAATCTGGTGTGAAATAACCACACGATTTCCAATACCCACTATTACACGCATTATATGCATTTTTTAGAAATAATGTTATCAGAAGACATAAAATTGTCCTAATGAAGTAGACACCAAAGAAATTTCCTATAAGAGAAAGCTCATGTATATATATTTAAATATATATATATCTTTACATATTTATATATGTAAAGATATATGTATATATATATGTGTGTGTGTGTGTAAAGGCATGTAAAACAGAGTTCAAATGCCGAGTTAAAAAAATAGAAAAAAATAAGATACTGCTCTTTTTTGAAACATCAATTTCCGAGATATCTAAAACTGATCTACTTAATCAGGATGACTGTCAATTTTCCTGTAATAACAAAGTAATACATCAGAAAGTATATCTAAAATGGATTTATGTAACAATTTTCAAGAAAATCGTTAGAGCTATTTTTGAGATACCAACTTTTACCTCAACTTGTACACTCAATTATTGACCGGAAAACAATAATCATATACAAAAGGATATTTAAAAGAGAGTTAATATGCCAAGTTTGAAAAATATCCGTACAGCTGTTTTTAAAGGAACGCGCATGCGAGACCTGAAATTGAGCTGTTTATTTAGGACGCCAATCAATTTTCCTGAACTAACCAAATGTAAGGACGTCTAATGGAGTGTTTTTATAGCAAATTTGAAGAAAATCGCTAGAGACTTTTTTGAGATACCCCCAAAATTTGGAAAAATTATCTGTATACCAGTCCTGTCTTAAATCTGAAGTTTCGTGGTTCCATCGTTATTTAGTTTCGGAGCTATGATAGACAGAAGATTCCGCACATACATGCACACACACATACATGCATACACAAACACACGCGCACTGACAAATTGTCAAAAACTTTTGGACTCAGGACACCTTAAAACGTATAAAACAGGGGAAAACAGTGACAAAATTGTGGACATTGCCAAGGCCGTGATTTTGGCGCATGGAATGATTTGACTTTAATTGGACACGACACAAACCAAACAATCAACACGTGAAATCTTGACATCGAGTTTTAGATCGAATACAATACTTCCATTACTTACGGTAGTGAGTAATAGAGTTCTAACAACCACGTGACTTTCTTCTTAGCAACCGTACTTTGCTGAAGGACAATGCTATTTTTTCCATGCCTTTGGAAGCGTAGTAGTCGATTTTTTTTTATGCTTTTACAAATACATTTACAACACTGTGTTACAATAAATTTGTAACACTATTCCGCAATGATAAAATGGGTCAGTGGGGTCAACTGTCCCTCAGCAAACATGTTCGTGAAGTCATCTATTAGAACTCTATAGAAGTAATAATAATTAGACTATGTAATCTGTCATAATATAGTAATATTAATTTTTTGTCAAAATACTCGCTATTGGTTCTAATGCATAATTGCATGCGTGATACTACAGCAATTTGAACGCGGTTCAGCCTGCTGTATAGGTGAATCAGCGAAACAAAAATGAATAAACAAATAAACAAATAAGTCATGTAATAGACTAAATAGGCAAATTTTAAATAATGTCATATATGCTACTATTCCGTTTCTTTCTTTTTAACACTTTTCAACAAGGTTGAAAAAGGTTTATGACTTCGGTTTGTCTGTCCGTCTGTCTGTCCGCGCTTTAACTCCCGTAAATATTTATGGAATTTCTTGAAACTGATATACAGTCCTTCTCATAATTATAAGGACACCTGTTTTTCTATATTAACTAAACACTGAACACTATTATTTAAACAAAATATATTTTTTACTAATTTGAATTTCATTAATAGACTATATTTAAAAAGTTTTATCGTTTTTCTATCTTAAAAAACTTTAAATATGGTAAAAAAATGATTTTTCAGGTATCCACAATTATAAGGACAGCTCGCATTTTAGTAATTTTTTTCAGTTATTCTTTAAATTAATATTTTATAGGGTCTCTTTTTAGGGTTAAACAATCAGACATTCTCTCTGGTATATATATATACATTTTTTTTAACATTCAGTTTCAATACCATTTCATACAGCATATATAATATTCTTAATACATTTAAACTATTTAAAATTGCTTTCCACTTGCATGCACTTTTCTAATATCATAAGTTAAGGTTTTTTTCAACTTTTAGGCCATGGGAAAGGCAATAACACAGAAGTTTCTTTCTTCAAACTATTTTTTATTGCTCTAAAAGTACAGCAAAAATGTAAGTCTTGTTGAAAAAAATATTATTACCCCTCAAAATCTAACAAAAATCTGATAATTCCACGTTTAAAATTTGCGGATATTCTCTTAATGTTCATAATAATAGAAAAAATTACTAAATTAATTCTGCCTTCAGTAGAAGCAGCTCCCCAGAACACCATAGATCCACCTTTAAAATGCCCGATTCATATCTGCCTTTAAAAAATCTGCTGTGTCTTTCGCTATCTTCAGATCGTGCCAGTAACTGTTAAAACCATTTCATTAATCAAGAATAAAATGTTTTTCATCCGAAAATGCAACATTTTACCATTTAATATTGTCTTTATCCAACTTTAACGACGAAGTTCTTTCCCCCATTAAATGCTTATTGATTACTACAGGTTTTTTATTCCTTTTAACATATTATTAATTATTTTAAACATGCACAAATGTGGACCTCAACCTTTCGTTAAAAATTACGAGCAAATTCAGCAGCAGTCATTATAAGTAGAACATTAAGAGGAATTATTAGTCTTCGATCTCTGTAAAACAACTATGGTTTTGCATCAGATCTCTCTCCTATCGAACCAGCAGTTCAACGTTTGATCACATTTCCTTCAGCAAATTTAGATCTTTGAATTTCATTAGAACTTTGGCGGATTGAAATTATCCTTCCACATAAAAAACACATTTATCATATTTCACTACATGAACGTTCTTTTTTTCGAGGAATTATGAGTAATGTCCGTCCAAGAAAAATTGAAGGCTTATATATGAATTAATCTAGCCCAGTTGTTATCGAATTCACATGTCAACTGTAATTTATCCGCTTGTAAGTTAAATAAAATGAAAAAAATCTTGATTGTCCCTATAATTATGAACACCTAAAAACGTGAATAAAAAAATATTTTGCATTATGTTTTATTAATTTTGTTTCATATTAAAAAATTTATAGCAGTTTTGGTTTTAGAATACTAGATATATTAAATGCACTTAGTATAATCTTGTTCACAATCATTTTTACATTGTTATTTCAAAATATAAAGTGTCCTTATAAATATGAGAAGGAGTGTATGTTATTCAAGTTCACTATCGGACGTTTCCTATAGAAAATGGAGTTTATACCTCTACTGGTTTGTGTACAGGGACACCTGAAAGTATTTCAAAGCATTGTGTTCTATGAGAGGTATTTCTGAAAACCATATCTTCATACCTTTACTGTAGACATATCTCAATTAAATTTAAATATGTCATTCAAGTTCACTACTGGATGTTTCCTGTATAAAATGGAAGAAATACCACCATCGGTTTATGTACAGGGACACTCAAAAGTATTCCAAAGCATTGCGTTCTATGAGAGATATTTCTATAAATCAAATTGTAATAACTTTACTTTCCACGAAGTTTTTGGAAATTGAAATATGTTATTTATATGCACAAAAGAATGCTTTGTACAGAATATAGCATGATTAGCATTAGATTTACAGGGTGGCACAAAAATATCCAGTTACATTAAGAGCTTTTAATAAAAAATTGCTAGAATTGTACTTTCGTTTACGTTAAGCTTTTTTAACACTTTCTAACATTTTTTAAGTGTGAATATGATTACAGTTTTGTGTATCTGCCTGTCCGTCTGTGTGTCTGCCTGTCTGTCTGTCCGAGCTCCAACTCCCGTAAATATTTTTTGAATTTCATGAAACTGATATATGTTATTCAAGTTTACTATCGGATGTTCCCTATTGAAAATGGAGTTTATACCTCTACTGGTTTGTGTGCAGGGACACCCGAAAGTATTTCAAAGCATTGTGTTCTATGAGAGGTATTTCTATAATCCATATTTTCATACCTTTACTGTAGACATATCTCAATTAATTTGAAATATGTTATTCAAGTTCACTATTGGATGTTTCCTGTATAAAATGGAGGAAATACCACCGCCGATTTATGTACAGGGACACTTAAAAGTATTCCAAAGCATTGCGTTCTATGAGAGATATTTCTATAAATCAAATTTTAATAACTTTACTTTCCACGAAGTTTTAGGAAATTTAAATATGTTATTTATATGCACAAAAAAATGCTTTGCATAGAATATAGCATGATTAGCAATAGATTTACAGGGTGACACAAAAATATCCATTTATATTAAGAGCTATTAATAAAAAATTGCAAGAATTGTACTTTCGTTTACAATAAGCGTTTTTAACACTTTCTAACATTTTTAAGTGTGAATATGATTTCAGTTTGTGTATCTGTCCATCTGTCTGTCTGTCTGTCTGCCCGCGCTCTAACTTCTGTAAATATTTATGGAATTTCTCGAAACTGATATATTTTATTGAAGTTCACTATCGGACGTTTATTGAAAATGAAGTGAATATCTCTTCTGGTTTGTGTGTATGTGTACAGGGACACCCAAAATCATTCGAAAGCATTGTGTTCTATGAGTGTTATGTTTATAAATATTTTCCTATAGAATGTTCCCCATTTAAAATGACATTAATAGGTCCTGTATAACTAGTTTGTTTACAGGGACAACAAAACAACAACAAAAAAAAAAAAAAAAAAAAAAGCCAATGCATTACGTTTTAGGATAGAATTTTTGTAAGTTATATTTAAAAATCTTTCTTCTGTAAAAATCATAAAAATATTGAAATGTATTGTTAATATTTTAAAATAATGTTTTGTATAGAATATGATATGATTAATTTTCTGATTTACAGGGCTACACTAAAACATTCAGAGAGGTCAAAAACTGTAATTATAATCTAATGGCTGCATTTTCTTTTGTGTTAAGCTTTTTTAACACTTTCCAAAATGCCTAAGAGTAATTTTAATATCAAATAGTCTATCTGTATATTTTTCAGTCCTCCTGTCCGTTGTGTGATTACGTAGGCAAAGAATATTAAAAGTTATTCGGTACAACAATTACGTACAGTTGGAAAGTGTTACTAATCAATGCGTACTGCATGATTTTTCTTTCTTGTTTTTTTTCCTTTGATTCTTCTATCACTATATTTGCATCTTGACCTTCTATACTACGCTTCACCGCTCAGTTAATTTGAAAATTTCTATGTAAATATAGCGGCAGGAGAGTTAGAAGAAAAATGGAACAGTAGTATGTATGCATTATACAGAAAAAACTATATATATATATATTTATATACACTCCTGCTGGAAAATATGACGAGATTTACAAACGATAAGTTTTTTTTTTTTTTTTCAATTTAAAGACTTATCTCTGGGTGAAACGCTTTTAAACACTAGATCTGTAAAGAAATTGGGCTTCCTGTAGTTTTCAGTGAAGGTTAGGTTACGACAATAGTTAGGGTGCCGGCAGCAAATTGAGCAAAATCAATAATGTCTGCAAACACTCTGTATCATTAAGAAAACGAAATGATCTGTAACTTCAGGGTACATTAATATAAACCCAGTGCAATTTGTGGATGAATTTGTGTGACGATAGCATGCTAAATAACGGAGATATTAGTCATTTAATTTAAAACTAAAAAACAAAAGTAAATAAATAAAATAAAATAAAATAAATAAATAAAATTAATTAATAAGTAAAATAAAATAAAATAAATACATAAATAAAATAGATAAATAAGTAAAATAAAACAAAAATAAATAAAAAATAAATGAAAATAAGTCAGCATTTTTTTTATTTCTAATATACAGAGTTTTAAACGAAAATTATTCCTTTCAGATAAATTGAAAAATTACTTTGGAAACAATATTCTGTAATCGGAATACAGATATATTAAATAGCTCATGAAATATGAACGTTTTTATGAAAAATATTTTCACTGACCATGCGCGAAACATAGGAATAATTTTATTACATAGGTTAAAAGCTAGATATATTGGACAACTTTTGTCAAATGTTCATTTGAATAGAGGAAAACTTAAACACACTGTCGGCAAAAGAACAAGGTAGATTATAACGAGATAGGTATTTTCTAGAGTTGAAATTTCATTAGGGGTTTTTCACATGCCGCGTAATTAATTTGAAGATCCAATTATTTCAACCACGCTCCAAAAGTATTTTTTTGTAAAAAACCTCTTTTAAGCTTGTAACTCAAACATATTACTGCTATTGTACTGTGTATATTTACTAAGATTTGTAAGATGGTAAGAGTTTTTCAGTTAATTCCTAATAATAAACAAACTGAAAATTTTTATAGAAAATTTTTAGTAAAAAGTCTCTTGTGAAAAGCATTAGACATTGCATCTTTGAGTTTTTCAATTCCAAAATAAGAAAAATTTCAATTAAGGTAACCTTGTCACACGTTAAAATGTTTCATTAACTATGCTTACTTTTTTTAAACACTTACATATACTTAATTATAGTTTTCCCCAAATATAATGTTCTATTATTAATTTAGAATGATTTCGAAATAATCGATTGTTCTAGTGTATTTGCATTACAAAAGTTTTAATAGGGGAGTGAGTTGAGTTTTTCATTCTACAAACCTTTTTTACATATTTAGTCAAAATAGACTGAGATCTACTGCTTAAAGCGAATTCTGAACTGAATAAGTTTCCACGATTTAACGAGAAATCGAACCCATAACCTGGTAATTGAAGACTAGAGAAATAACCATCCCGCCACTAGATAAAAATCTCTAAATGTGGGCTAGCACCACTTAGAAACCTGCCAGTACTCGTGTATGTAGACACGAATTAGCCTTCAGATTTGGCCGTTTTCAGTAGTAGACTAATACTCAAAACTGTCACTGCTATATGCAAGTGAGGTTAAATTAATAAATAAAGAAGAGAAATAAATTATATTTTCAGAGCTGAGATGAATAAACTAACTTAAAATAAGTACGCATTTTTTGTAATAAAATATAGAAATAAACTATATCAACAATAAAAATAAAGTATTTTTATTATATAAAATTTAAAATGATTGTTATTTTTTATTTTATTTTATTTTATTTTATTTATTTATTTATTTTATTTTTTTTTATTTTTTTTTTTTTTTTTTGAGATACTTATTTTATTTTATTTTTTGTTTAAATAATTTTAGCGAGTTGAAAAATAATCACATTTAATTAGCAGCTTTAATTAAATGTGTAATTTTATGAACTAAAAAAAAAATATATCTCTTAAAAAAAGGGAAGCATTATTACTGTTGAGAAAAAGTAATAATAAAAGAGGAACTTCTTTTTTAATACAAGTGCATGTTATTCATATTCAGTTGCGATTTGAGAAAGATACAATATTTTCGTTTTTTTTTTTTTTTTTACTTTTAAACTGAGAAAAGATTTTTACTTGTCTCTATGTAATTATCAGCACACGCTTTTCTTTCTTTCTTTTTTTTCATTTTCATTTTTTCTAAGTCTTAAGTTATTTTTATTGGGTGCACATATTTGTTATGTAACTTTAAAAAGATCATAACTTTTCATTGTGATCGGTTAAGTGATAGTGATACAAAAAGCTAATATACTACTAATAATAATAATAAAACATTATAAACAGTAAAATAAACTAATATAAATAATAATAAAAGATAACCAATCTTTCTTTCAAATAATTCCAGAATATTTGATTTACGTAAAAAAAAAAAAACGCTTAAAAAAAAAAAAGAAAGAAATTATGTATAAGAGTGTATTAATTCAGCTTATGCTTTAAGCATCATTCTGTAATATACAACGGGCGAGCGGATTGACACTGAAAATTTGTATTGGGATGAATAATAAAATGCACGTTAAATATCCAAATAATGTTTATTTTATATTATGTCTACCAGATGGCTCTTTGCAGAAAAAAGGAAAATTTTTCAAATGAAATGATCTACGATGAAAGCAAAAAATAATCCTTTAAGGTTCAAATTGTTTATACATTCCGTATAAGTAATTTTTACTGTTACAATTTCTGTTTTTTATACAAAGTGCCACCTACCAGATATTTAAAAAAATTGAACGCATTTGTGAAAATGTGCAAATGCTAATTTTCGTAGCAATTCATGCAAACATTTTAAGGGAGAGTTTAATCATAACTACCCTGTTACCCTGTGTATATAACGTTTTGCATTTCGATTACTATGAAGTTTAATCAGATATAGTGAAATAATTTTTTAAAACTTTAAAGCGTTCTCATTTTTCTCATTGCATAAGATTGAAAATTCTAAATTAATGTTGCTTTTTAATTAAACAATCAATGCTTTTTAATTGAACAGTTTTGTAAATGAAGAATAATTATATACAGATATTAGCTAAAATTTAATTTCAGATACAGTTAAGACGAAGGTATGGAATTTTTTTTTAATGATCAGACTGGAATATTTTGTAATATTTTGTATTCAACTTAACACTACAAATAACTTCTTTTAATCTTACAGCATTTTCAATTACCCTTTTGTATTTGTATAAGACTGGAAATTCATATAAATTTACAATTTAACCAAACTATTGATGTAAAATTTTTAGATGACAAATTTTCAGAAACAAATATGGTAATTTTTAATGCACAGAATAAGAGACTGGTATAAAATTAAGTGCTATTTCTGATTTTTTTTTTTTTTTTTAATACTACGGAATTCTTCTATACTAAATGCATTTTCGTATATATGAAACTTTACGTTTAGCCTGATTTTCTAATACCTTAGTTTTTTGCATTTTAATGAATGTCTCTTAATAGAATACTAGCAAATACCAGTTAAAACTAGACGGATCAATGATACATAAACATGAAACTTGCTTTAATATTTCTCATTACTCTTAACCAGTTTTAAACACCTCCTTTAATCAACTATTACTTCCATTACCCTACTACCGTAGGTAATGGAAGTATTGTACTCGGTCTGAAAATTCGATATCGAGATTTCACCTGATTTACACGTTTTTAGGTCCCCTGTGTCCAAAAAATGGGTTTTTGGCAATTGGTCAGAGTGTATGTGTGTGTGTATATAAGTGTATGTGGAATCTTCTGGCCAATCGGAAACTAATATCTCGGAAACTAATAAAGATAGAACTATGAAACTTTAGAATTGAAACACTTCTGGTGTACAGATAAAATTCCCATATTTTGGTGAAAATTGAAAAACCGGAAATGAGGCATCGGAAACCGGAAGTGGGACCGCATGTCCGTATCTCTAAAACGGCTCTAACGATTTTCTTCAAATTTGCTATATAAACACTCTATTAGATGTCCTTTCGAATGATATAGTTCGTTAGATAAGAAAAATTGATAGGCGTCCTGTAAAAATAGCTCAATTTCCGGTCTCGCAAGGGCGTTCCTTTAAAAACGGATGTATGGATTTTTTTCAAACTTTCTTTTTATTTAATTTTTGTTTTCCTGTCAGTAATTTAGTTTTGGTAAAAGTTGGTATCTCAAAAACGGCTTTAATGATTTTCTTGAAAATTGTTATATAAATCCATTTCTTCCTTATGTATCATGTAGTTATTAGAGGAAAATCAACAGTTACACTGTTTAGGTAGATAAGAAGTTTAGGTAGATCTCGAAAATTGGTGTTTCTAAAAAAAAAACTCTACCATTTTTTTTTCTTATTTTTTATCTCGCTATGTGCAAGCTTCGTTTTATATGTCTTTACATGAGTATAAAGTTTATCTTACCAGAAAAATAATAGGTTTCTACTTCTTTGGGTCTCTTTTATATCTTCTGATCACATTATCGCCAAAAAATGCATATAATATGTGTAATAGCGGAAAATAGAAGTCGTGTGGTTGTTTCACACCAGATTTTTTTTTTTTTTTTTTGGTTGGATGGAATGGGGGGGGGGAATAAATTACATGAAATTTCAGCGTACAAAAATTTATATGTACTCCACAAAATAAAAATAAAATTCTAAGCTTTTCCTATTTCTATTATAAATATGGCCAAATAAGGTTAATAATAATTAAAAGAAAAAGATGATTTATATAAATTTTTGAAACAGCCTAAGTTTCTAAATAAGCTAACATCAACATTTGTGATAACACCGACGAAAGCATTATGCATGTAAATTAATCCTACTGTAAAATTATTTCCTACTTCATCAAATCGAATAATGATCTCCAGAGTTGCTTACGAATTTACTACCGACGGTAACAGATCACAGTTTTGGAATAAAAGACATGAAAGACTATTCAGTTTCAAAATATATTATTAATTATAATTTGCAAAGACAATGTTTAGTACATTTTAAGTGTAAAATCACATTCTATGTTTTCTTAACAAAACTATTTGAACTTTGATTCTGATATTTCATTCCCATATTAGTAAAAGGATTTGGATTTAGATTCAATTAGTTGTATAACATTTGTATAGCGATACTAAGCATAAGCGTTAATCAAAACATACAATTTTGATATCAAAGAATATTAAATTCCTATACTAAATTTCAAGTTCAATATTTAGAAATTATTGTAATTGGATTATCTGCCAAGGTTTTTTAA
This sequence comes from Salticus scenicus, assembly GCA_963930645.1. Lineage (NCBI taxonomy): Eukaryota > Metazoa > Arthropoda > Arachnida > Araneae > Salticidae > Salticus > Salticus scenicus. The sequence goes on along the minus strand of OZ005654.1, from coordinate 80,887,727 downwards.
ATTGCAAGATGACCTTTCTGCGTATAATATAATATTGTTTCTTAAAGTAGATTGTAGATTTTAAATTTTCATAAACTTTATAAAATCTCAGTAGACGTTGAACAATGTAGGATAAGATCTTTATTATGAAATATTTTGTAAAATAGCGAACAATTATTTTGAATCGATATTTATAAGCATAATCCATTATCAGCCAAAAACATTCCGACACGAATGCGTCATGAAAATAACAAGAATTGCTGATTTTGGTGTACGTTCGGTTATTTTGTTTTACTATTAAAATTATAATTTAGATGTTTCAATTATAGATTTACTATTTTTTATGAATGGGAAAAAAAAAAAAAGAACATGATGTTGGTAGATATATATGAGTAAGATACACTTGATTTCTTTTGTGATCTTAATAAATAAATAATTATCATATAAATTCTGATTAAATAAAGATCAAGTAGTATGAAAATTTTGAGATTAAGCGGAATTGTAAACTTAAAAAGACAAGTTTAAGATACTAAAACATATTTAATTACATGGGAAAAATTTTCTGTGACTGTCATCTTGAAACTAAATTGTGGCTCTGGTAAAAATAGTTCCACGTCATCCTTATAAATTCTTGTTCTCATTCCTATTGAGTTCTAAAAAACATCTATTAGAATTCTACACCGTTTATCTACATTATCGTTTGGTCAATACTATTTAAAAATCATTGAAAATAAATGCGGACAGAAGAACGTGTTTTTGTAACTACAATTTTAGTTTATGACACAATTCTAGAAAATCAAGCGAGAATTTCTCGCAATACAAAGGATTCATAATATTCATAATATTGTTTCATCGTCTAGAATAGTATAGACTAGAAATTCTCTATCATTTTGTCAAGCCAGGTTACTTGTTTACTTTATACGCATAGTTCGGAAATCTATATGTCTACTAGTATCTATATTTCTCGTAGTTTTGGGATTTAGATAATGACTACTTATTTGTTCTAGATGAAGGCGGTATACGTTTTTTCTCAGTGTAATAAAGGGTGCTTTAAAATGTCTCTTTTTAATTTTGGTGATAAAGATTTAAATAGAAAACAGTCCTTTTTCTATGGAAATCTTCATAAATGTTACAATTTTCTCATTAAAGTATTTGTAGGTCGTTGTTCGTTTGATATTGTTTCTATTACTTAAAAAGTAAACTGAGCAAGATGCTTCTTATAAACAAATAATTTTTCTTATTGTAGAATAATGAATTCAATAGAAAATAGTCCTTTTTCTACGAAAATCTTCATAAATGTTACAATTTTCTCATTAAAGTAGTTGTAGGTCGTTGTTCGTTTGATATTGTTTCTATTACTTAAAAAGTAAACTGAGCAAGATGCTTCTTATAAACAAATAATTTTTCTTATTGTAGAATAATGAATTTAATTTAAGCTAACTTTAACCCATTAGCCTGAAGAAAATGTAATACATAATCTTAAGTTGAATTTACTCAAACGCCTGACAAAAAAAAAAAAAAAAAAAAAAAAAAAAACACTCAAATTTGAGTTATTTGTGTTATTATGGCTATGTTTCCCATTGTGTTAAAAGAATGAATATACCTATGACAGTAACATTTTCTTCCTGTCGGGATTGAAATTCGAATAGTTTCTGTACCAACCAAGTACCTCAACAATATGCCATATCTCTTCATATATAATATAATTAGTTAGCTGTTCTCAATCGTTCTTAAACAAGATAATTTTTATTTTTTTCTTCGATTTTTATTTATTTATCATTATTTTTTAATAATAAAATAAAATTTTAAGAGGCTAATAAGCTTTCTTAAAAGAGTACTAACTGTTTGAAATTTATAAAAATTTAATGCATATAATAAATATACATTACATCACAGCTGCCAACAGTCCCGATTTTTGAATACCGGTGATTCTTTTTTGTCGAAATATTTTATACAATTTTGCAGCGAAATTTTCTATAAAAAAATACCTATATCCAAAAATTCTAACAGTTGGTGTCTATGCTATACCTAAAAATATAAAAGAATTTTCACATAAAAAAGATGCATTAATTTTAACTTTTATATTTTATAGATTCATCTTTTAAAACTTTTAATTACACTTTTTAATATTTATTAAAAATATCAATGCTTTTAAAATGTCATATTATGACATGGTATCTAAAATATTTATTACATTAATCAAAATAAAATTTAACTTTAAAATTTTATTTTTCTGTTCACCAAAATCCTTGAGTATTAATTTTAAAATATGGTTAAGATATAAGTTTGTAAAATTTGTAATAATAATTCATTATTTTCAAGATATAATTAACTATACTTCCATACAAATTCAGCAATCAAATGTTTTTTAGACAGAAATTATTAATAAGCATAAATAACTCAAATTAAGATTAAATTCCTGTAACCCAGGTTATATTAAATATAAAACATTTCTTTGATTCAAACAAAGGCAGTGAATTAATTCATGTCAATTTGAAATTCGTATGATCTGGACACCACGAAACTTTCTTCTATATTTTCCTGTACATATTTATGCAGAACATATCATTTCTTAAATAATTATTTATCAAAAATATTTTCCATGAGGTATGCAGTCGATTTTAATCACAGAGAAGTAAAGCACCAAGTATAAAAACGAAATCAACTTTATGCAACACAAAAGGTATCTTAAAAAATACAATGTAAAGAATAGAATGTAACCCTAGCAGCACTGATCCATAGTATTTTGCTCGGTCTTTCATCGATTTCTCGAAATTTGCACGAGTAACAACAAGGATATATCATTTCGAGCAGTATTTAAGATCGGTTTTTGATGAGGAAAAATTCACTGAAGAAAGATTTCGAACCGATGACAAATCAGGTGAAAATTCGATAGAAATCGTGTCATTCCATCGGATTTCAATCATATCAGCTTCTACAATTCATCGGGTTACGATCATCGGGTTCAACTATTCCCGATGAGGCATTTTAGATTAACTCCCGATGCGATACATCGCTCTTAATGGGATTTCGAGTATCGGCCGTTCACAAGTTCATCGGTCGTGGATGAGAGGCCGTTCAATGGCCGATTAAATTTTGCTCTTAGGGAAGTCATTGAAAAATAAGAGTTAAAAAAATTAAGTTAAAAAAGTTTAGTTCTCTTAAGTTAAAAAAAAAAATGTTCTAGTTAATTATTATTATTATATACCGGGTGTCCCATAAGGATCGTTTATTGTAAAAGTGAATTATCTCCTTTAGAATGGATTTTGACATAACGAGCTTGTTGCAAATTTGTGTGTAAGGAAAGAAATAAAATTATTCAATAAGTGTTATCGATTTTCCGTGTTTAATACAAATCAGAGTTATAAAAAATTATAAGTTATCAGAAAAAAAATATTGAAGTAACTTAAAAACTTTAATTTTATAATGACTAATTAGAAGTTATAGCCTTCCAAAAAAATAATAATAATAATAATAATAATAATAATAATTAATGACATTTATAAGATTTTAATATAATTATTGGGGCTTTTTAACTGTTATAATGAAGGATATGAGTAAACCGGATACAATTAAGTAAAACTTATTTTAAAAATATGGAGTTACACCACTTTTGCAAGGAACATCGGTATGTCTGTAGACATTTTATGCGGTTTGCAGAAAAGCTATTCGAGTGATTTTTAAATATAAAGAACAAAAATAGTTAAAATTTTCGTCGAAAGAGGGTACTGTGTAGACGCTTAACCAAAAGTATGTAAATCAGTCCTATAAATTCTTAGGTTTTCCGATTAACAGCTCATTTCCAATTTTCTCTCCTATTTGTGCATACATGGAGTTTTAATTTCGATGCTGACTTAGTGCAGAAAGCTTTATAGGTGAAGATGTTTTACCATAAACGAGAATATCCCACTAGCGATATTGTAACTCGCTTGCAAACTGTAATTTGTTGTGATGGCTGAAACATAGAACATGAGTCATATGCTTGTAAAAATTTGAATGCAAATAAATATAGTTTTTCATGAAAATATGTAATTTGTTCACATACGACAGTGCTCTCTATCTATGAAAATTTTATTTTTATTTTTTCCCCGTTCAAGAGATTTTTTTTTTTCGCAAACCCCATTTAATTTCCATCAATTTCTTCAATTTTCATTAATTTTTAAAATGGCTACACCTTCAGACTTACGGGAAACCCGAAAATTTAAAAATAATTTCCATTATGCACATTTATACGATACTGACATATCAAAAAAAAATATGAAAAAACAAGATAACAGCATCCCTTGTTTAACTATTGATCCTTAAATGTAATCAGCACCAGTTTAGATCAAAGACCAACTAAATATTAAACTTGATTAAATTTTTGTTCATTCGCTCGTGAGATATAGTGTCCACAAAATGTTTTATACACACGCAGAGACCCACAGACAGACTGACAGATATTTTCAAAAAAATGGTCAATACATGTTCAGGGCATCTCTAAAATGTGTAAATAAATCTATAAGCAGAGTTTGAAATTTTTCACGGGGTCAATTGACGCAATAATTCTAACAGAATAACTTAAAAATGAGAAAAAACCACAAAATTAATAATAACAATAGTAAAGTATTAATAATAATAATAATAATAATAATAATAATAATAATAAAAACTTCATACAAAAAACTTTTCAAATTTTCTTACAGGAATCAGGGTTCGTACTTCCTGCCCTTATTTTTTAGGTACTTTTATAGATGAAAAATTTTCGCCTTTTATAACACCACAAAGTTTATGCGGAAATTTTTATTGTATTTTTCCAACAATTTATCGTAATTAAATGGGATAGAGAATATTATATAGGAATAGTGTTAGACATAAATGCAAAAATTTCATAATATCTGAAAGTGACCTGGATTCAGGGTGAGGTGTACGAACCCAGGTAATCTAATAACATAAAAAATATATATATATATTAAAAGAAGAGAATTCTACACATTTCAGACTCACTAATTTTTCTTACTGTTTCAAAAAAATGAATTCTTGGGATATTTTCTGTGATGAATGTAATACGAAATAACATTTTTCATGACAAAAACATAAAAAACAAGAGCATTTTATCGGAGATCTTTTCTTCCTTAAGTAGAAAGGTATTTTAAATCCTTTTCTCTTTTTTTTCTGTTTGTTTTCTCTTTATTCCAGACAAGAGCGATATAGCGTAACAATAAATCAAAGCGCATTCTAACAATAAATATATCTTTATCCTACATAAAAGAATGAACTTAAAAAAGAAGAAAAAGGAAGAATTTTAGTTTTTTCTGAGTGTTACACTTTTTAAATCGAGAAAAAAAAATACATGTGTATATATATATATATATATAACTATGAATTTAAATTGTGATAAGTGAAGATATGAAAGTGGAATGTAAAAACAACAAGAATAACTTTAACAATATTAATAAACAAGAAAATAAGATTAAAAAATATTCAAGCTAAAAAACCTCAGTTTATGCTGTGTTTTCTTCGTCAGCAGGTGGGAACACAGCTATTAAAAGAACTATGTAGTACTAGCAGGTTTCTGAAGATGATTTTATATGCAAATTAATAATTTTTATCATTTATTTTGAAGTTAATTTATAGGTATATATGTATGGGTTAGTAACAAATACAATCATATAAAAATATCTATAAGAAAATTTTAACAGTTAATAAGTGAGTACCACTTCGTCGCGAGTGACGTACAAGTAGGAAACATTTTATTGGATACATAACTTAATACATGCATGTATACACACACACACACACGCACACAAACAAATATATATATTGTTGTTTGAGAGGATCATTTTGCTTTGTTTGTTATAAACACCAAAACCTTTGATTTATTTAACTTGCCGTAATCCATGTGGACTGACATGCTTCATAATTTGAGAAAAGTTTGTGTTAGTTTAGTTAGATTATATTATCTTTTGACCTTAATTGCTTTTTCCATATTCTTCCTCTTATTCACATTAAATTATTTGAATATAAGATTGGAGAAACATGATAGAAATTTTCTATAATAGCCTCCAGCGAAAGAAATCTTACATTGGTGCTCAACGGTAAAAAAAAAAAAAAAAAAAAAAAAAAAGTTCCTTTTATTATTATTATTATTTAAATAATTGGTCAAAAAAAAACTAGTATGTTGTGGCCACCACAAGACTTTCTTCTATTTTTTCCTATATACATATTCAATCAGTAACAATATTAAAAAAAAAAAAATTACGATTTTTTTCTAAGTTTTTTTTTTTTTTTTTTTTTTGTTAAAAGTAATACATATTCAACCAGTAACAATATTTAAAAAAAAATACGATTTTTTTTCTAAGTTTTTTTTTTTTTTTTTTTTTTTTGTTAAAAGTAAAAAAAATCGATAACTTTGTTTTAAATTATCACAGATTTATAGTTCAACCATTCGTTTTAAAGGTATTGACGAGATCTTTCGAAATATACCCATCTTGAAAATTTATCCCCAGCCCCGGGGGGGGGGGTTCAATAACTCATATTAATTTTACAATCACAAGTTAAAAATAACTCTTATTATGTACATTTATACGAAATTTTGTCCTATACTGTCATGTTAAAAATTTAGAGAAAATGCGATCACAGCGCCACCTGTTGAGCTATTGATCCCCAAATGTAATCAGCACCACTTTATGTCGGAGACCAACTAAATACCAAGTTTGGTTAAATTTCGTTAAAAAAAAAAAACACGATTTTTTTTCTAAGTTTTTTGTCACAGATTTATAGTTCAACCATTCCTTTTAAAGGTATTGACGAGATCTTTCGAAAGATACCCATCTTGAAAATTTACCCCCCCCCCCGGGGGGAACCGGTGCCCCCACATGCACAAAATTTTTTTCGTAGATAACTACTACTATTATCAATAATTCATATTAATTTTACAATCACAAGTTTAAAATAACGCTCATTATGTACATTTATACGAAATTTTGTCCTATACTGCCATGTTAAAAGTTTACATAAAATGCGATCACAGCGCCATCTGCTGGGCGATTGATCCCAAAATCTAATTAGACCCTTTCCATGTCAGGGTCCAACTATACACCAAGTTTGGTTCAATTTCATTCATCGGTTCGTGAGATACGGTGAAAAATACGAAATTTTGCGATCACAGCGCCACCTGCTGGACGATTGATCCCCAAATCTAATCAGCACCATGCCCCGTCAGGTTCCAACTATATACCAAGTTTGGTTGAATTTCATTCATTGGTTCGTGAGATACGGTGAAAAATACGAAAATTTGTCCTATACTGCCATGTTAAAAATTTACATAAAATGCGATCACAGCGCAACCTGCTGGGCTATCGATCTCCAAATCTAATCAGCACAATGCCCCGCCAGGGTCCGTCCAACTATATACCAAGTTTGGTTGAATTTCATTCATTGGTTCGTGAGATACTGTGAAAAAACGAAACCGCAGACAGACAGACACACAGACAGACAGACAGACAGACATTTTAAAAATACTATCAATTCGTGTTCAGGACATCCCAAAACGTGTAGATTCGTCAAAAAACGGAGGTAAAAAATTTTCGCGAATCCAATACTCTCTCTATATTACATATAGAAGAAAGTAAAAAAGAGCTCAATTAGTCAACGTGAGTTTATTCTCTCATTGCATTTTTGCTTCTTTCGTTTTGGTTTAATGTCACAGCTAACTATTTAGGATAAAGTTAAGGTAAGTTTGAAGTTAAATTAAATTAATTAAAAAATTAATAAAATTAGTTTTTAGAATAATTGAACTGAAAGTAATCATGGAAAATTTAATTTGGTGAAATTTAATTCTTATTGGTCTATGTGGTATTCAGTGGTCTTAAACCTTCTTTTACTCGGCTATTACTACGTTTTAAAAAATAATACGTATACTATATGTATTACACTCAAGGCCAATATATCAAAATTTACTAATTATAGATAATGGATTAATTAAAACAATCACGATATTACGTAAGCCTTAAAGTTGCTTTTTTTTTCAATGCAAAATTAGTATTATTTAAAAGATAGCATTTACTTTTATAAGAAGGCACGTTTCTTCCAAAAAGATTAAATTCGGTATACATAAATTATTTCAGATAACAACATTAAGTAACATTCAATTTCTAATGTTTCTATATTATTAAAAAAAAAAAAAAAAAAAAAATCAGTTTTTACAAAAATAATTAAATACAGAAATTGTACGTGAAGAAGCAAAAGATTTGAAGTTTATCACAAAATTGATATCGTGTGCAGAGGTCTCGTTAAGGGAAAAATGGGGGAGGGGAGAGAGTCAATCACTTCATGTCAAAATAAAATAAGAAATCCAGTTTGTCGAATCGTTAAAATTTTTGTAGTTTAAAACTGAAAATTACAATGCTTAGTTTCTGGCTAAATGCGCAATTATTAAATAGATTCATAAACAAAATAACAGATACCACAATAATATAATTAAAATTAAAGCCCTGCATGTCCTTCTTTTCCCCCTTAAATAAAAAGGTAAAAATTAGAAGTTACTTCATTTTAGTAACGTATTACCACAGACATAAGCCATGAGTTCAGAAAAGAATGTATTTCAGAAATATGTTAAAATTTAACTAAACAAAGTGAAAACTTTGTTTACTTTAGTACTTTTATATTCTCTGCGAAATTTTATATAATATATATATATATACATCAGATTTTTTAATTAAATAAATCACAAATTTCCTAACTTAAAAATGTGTATACGATTAATTTCTTAAAGTCCGACTTACTCTATTTTTTAGCAAATATTTTAATAAAAATATATTTTTTATTATAAAGTATTTGACAACGAAACTATCTTACAAATGTGTTCAAAGTTTCGATTACATAAAACGTTTATAAGACAATTTTAAGAGAAATTTAATATTTAAAACATGGATTTACATGTTGTGCGGTTTTTTTTTTTTTTTCAAAATTTCTGTAAAGAAAAATAATATAAAATAAAATAAACAAGAGTAAAAAAGAAAATTTAATCGCTAGAAACACCTTCTATATGTTATTCATATTTATATTGTATGAATATGCTAATAATAAAAGAGTCAAAAGGCAAAACTAAAACTTTGTAAATTTAATAAAAAAAAACTTTGGAAAAAAATAGAACCGAATCCAAAAAGCAATTATGGTTATTATTCACACTACTAAAAATAAATTGGAAATTGAGATAAAATGGAAGTATAAATTACGCCTAAAAATGTAAAATAATATTTTCCGCCAGACAAAGTAAACACTTCTATTAATCCTTACAATTGAAGTCGGCGCAAAATTAAATAAAAATTGATGCTACTTTAGAGATAAGCTTTAAGACCGTTAATTACAAACGCTATTTTCTCGAATGATCCATTTTCATGGTTTCATTTATAGTATTATCACTGTATAAAATTGATCCACTAGTTACATTTACATCCCCGTAGAGTAATGAACTTCCTTCACATTTCAAGATTCTATTCCCACATCTCAAATTTATCAGGTTTCAGCATATTGAAAAATAACTATAGTTTGGAATCCTGAGAAATATAAGAAAACTTACCGTTAAAGCTTAGCATTTAAATCTCAGATGATTAAACAATCATAAATCCCCTTTATATAAAGAGAAAAAAATATTATAAGATAAATCTTTAATAAAATTGCTTAGGTTACTGAAATCAAGCTGGAAGAGATTTAAAGAAACAAATAAAAAAAAAAGTAAATCATTTTCTAAATCCGAGTAAGTCGACATAAGTCTATAAATTTGTAACCGACTGTTACTAAATGGATTTTAAACAGATGATAAGATCACAACTTCCACAGAATATACTTCTTTTTTAAACGCAGTTAATAATCGCATGCATTTGTCTTATCTTATCGCATATATTTTGTTTATTTTATTTTGTTTTGAAGCACTCATATTGATTTAAATATTATTATAGAAACCATTGTGCTTCTTAATTTAAAAATTCTTCTTAATGACAAAGAAAAGCTTAAATTATTCTAACGATAACATAATGTGAATTATTTAAATGAAATTTCAAGTTGAATTAACATATATATATATATATATATATATATATATATATATATATAATCTATTTAAATTAGTAACTTATGTAATTTGTGTAATATATATAACGCTAATTTTATAAAATAATTGCTGCACCAGTTTATTATAAGTTGAAATAATCATTTGGTGTAATATTTATGTGTGTTCTTCGTGTAGTAATTATGATAGCAATTTTATGAAAACATTGCAGTACAATTTTATTAATTGCATAAGTTTCTATTTGTATGCCACGAAAAGTTGTACTTCAAAATTTATGTATTCATTTTAAATACAGGCTGATTTTTTTTTTTTTTTTTTTTTTTTTTTTTTTTTTTTTAACTAACGCTATTCAGTGTCCCATGTAACTCAATCTAACAACTGGAATAGTACCAAACTTGGTATGGATACTAGTGATGATATGGGAAGTAGGATTCCATGAAAAAGAATAGTTACAAATTCACCGACAGGGGTATTCGTGGCGCTATTCTAGCTCACCAAACCAAGAATTAGCATAAAACAAAGATATTAAAGTAAAATGCAAATTTATGCTTTAGTAGGTGACAACAGCGCCAGTAATTTGGGCTATAAAAACATGTAGACAGTTCCAAAAATTATTCTCAGGGGAAGTACGCCAGCGCAATTGAATATGCGACTCACATTATCAGAACGCGCATTAATAGTGAAGCTGTATTATCGTAATCAGTGCAATGCACCCACAGCTTTTTGTCAGTTTAGAACCCGACAGAAGCGACATAAAGGACTTTTACCTCCAAATGATTTGAAGGGAATGATTAAGAAGTTCGAGGAAACTACATGTGACTTTGGCATTGGTGTTATGTAAATTCAAAAGTTTATGTTAGTGGAGTCACAAACTTGAGTATATCAAAGGACAGCACATCAAGAACAGTGCGAAATATTCTTTGTGACATGTTATGCACGGTTGTAGAGAAAGCTGGGCAGAGAATGTACGGTGTATTTTCTGAGAATGGAGGTCATATTGATTGTGGTCGAATTCCTCATTGGGGAAGTTCATGTAGTGAATAAAACTTAACATTTCACTGTAATTTTGTATGTTTATTTCTTTTTTAATGTAACGCATTTAGATTGTACAGCGTCATAAATAAACTTATCGGCGTTTTTTGGAACTATTTTTTTATTTTTTTTATTTTTTTCACGGAATCCTGTTTCCCATATCAACACTACTCTCCATACCAAGTTTTAAGTGCCACTTCGGTTATTAGATTGAGCTACAGATGGTCAGTTAAAAAAAAAAAAAAAAAAAAAAAAAAAAAAAACACCCTGTAAATACATAAATGAAAAAAAAGGTAATTTGTTTCTCTTATCACTCCACGTAGCAATATGCTAAATCTCCATGCTCGTAATGTCTCTCCATGCTCTTGGCAGTTGAAAATGTATTTTCGCATAAATATTTTGTTGGGGGTTTTGAAAGGGATGGCTACGAATCTTCAAGAATTTAGCATTTTAAATTTCTGCCGTGCACATTTCATCAATGCGAAAAAACAAAGCCAAATTCTCTCTCCTTCGCTGAATTTCCCTCGGATGTGAATATTATTAAAAATTCATCCTGGTTCTTTCTTTGTGCGTTACAGTTTCTTTGCAGATTTGGAGAGCAGGTGTGCCGATGGAGCTTATGTGTTCAAGAATATAATCGAAGATTCTGGGTTGGTTCAGGGTCAATCAAGTTCTTTTTCTTTGAAGATTGAAAACAGTCATGTATTCAAGGTACTTTTCATTGTGATGTTTAGGTGTTTAGGAAACTGGTAGTTAACATGTTTGGATATTCTTCGCCCCTGTAGACGGCAATAAATCCAAAGACTTGTTCGTGTTAATGAAGGTAGATTAGGTCTAGTGTTGTCCAAGTCATAGTCTTTATTTGTGACATATTTGTATCTTTGTAGTGAGATTGTACTGCAATTCAGGAAGATATTTTGTTGAGAGATGTATGCCTGAGTGTGGTGATCATTTGACAAGTTCACAACCTGTATTCAAGCAAGTTTCACAAAAAACCACGGATAACTCCAATTAAATATTCAAACAGACGTGCACACCAGTATTTGAACGCGGATGCAACTATCTATCAAGTGTGACAGCAGACTTTCTCGGTTACTGATGGCCTTATTTGTCATATGGAATTTCCTGGTTACCAAACAGTCAGCATTTACGTCAGCATATACGTCAGCAAATATGTCAGTATTACGATAAAATATTATCTTAATTTTAACTTCTTAACATTTCCCAGTTTTGCATTTTTGTAACCTAAGTAATGAAAGGTTACATATATGGGTGATTTTAAGGTAAAGTATATGATTAAGAATAATGCAAGAAAAAGAGATCAGCTTCCGGATGCATAGTCACAAAGCTCTCTATGAAAAAAAAAATAATAATAAATACATAATGCATTCTATAATGTTTACAAAATTTGGTTCCAGAAATATATTTATTTCGATCACATATAGAGATTTCTGAATTCTACTGATCTGAAATTCTCAGATTTAAAGTGCCAGCAAATAGTGTTTGAATAACAACGTTAATAATAACTATACTTAAATAATGGTAATAAAAATTATTAAGATAATAAATTATATAAATAAAATTTAATAAATTAATCCTACGCCATCATAAATTGCTCGTGTAATCTCTCCTTATTAATAAAGCAAAGCAAAAAGTAAAAATAACTAAAAAACATAAGATACAAAATTTTAAGTAAATTTATCCGTTATTTAAATTTTTAAGTTATCTCAAAAATTTTGACAGATTTCCGAAACATGTTTCATATATTTTACGAGATTTTGTCTGATAAAACTAATAAGAAAAAAAAAAAAAAAGGTCTCAAACGCAACTAAAGGCACATTTATTACAAAAGATTTGTTTTTAAACTAATTAATTTGTATTCGACTAAATAACAAATTAATTAAACTTTATAATAATTGTGTTGTATTTTCTTTTGTTTTATTATAACAAGTACTCTAAATATAAAAAAAAAGAAAAGAAAAGAAAAGAAAAAAGAATAAACTAGCAATTAATCATAAAAGATAAATTAGAATAGAATTTTGTAAAAATGTTAATGTTACACAGATTGTAGCCTAAAAATGCGCGATTATCGCTTATCATGATATATGTAAAATTGAAGAAAATTTATAAATGCAATGATACTAAATTATTTGAATGAAATTTTTATTTTTGTAAAAATAACTGAACAAAATCGTTATTACATGAACGTAAATTTTAAGTGTATACACCATTTTTTTTTTTTTTTTTTTTACTGAATTAATGAATTTTTAGTTTGACTCGTAAAAAGAAAAATTTGTAAAGTTATGTATAGACAAATACATTTAAAAATATTCATTGTTATAAAATGTTCATCATTATTTATTCAGTAATTCATTATTAATTTTTATGGATATTTTTTTTTTTTTTTTACAATAAAAGTGCATTTTTTATTTATGTTTCAGCTCAATTCTACATATCATCAATTTAGACCTTTTTACAGGCAATAATAATACTTCAGTATTTGTTTCTGTATAACATAAAATAAATTACATGATTTTTAAAAATTCTGTTAAAGAATTATGGGGGGGAAAAAATCTTATATATATTCTCGTAATTACAAAATAGATTTGTATTACTTTTTTTTTAAATCCTCCAATTTTAAACATTTCTTTGTTTGAATGCAACTGAAGCATGTATAATTTTTTTAATTATACAACAAAACCTATTTAAACTGAAATATTTTTGTATGCATGGGAATTTAATCCTATATGAGTCGAGTATATCGAACAGAAAATACGAAATACAAAATGCACTGTAAAGAATAAAGCATGAATTAAATTTTAAATTAAATGGAGAAAAAACATTTTCTTTACCCAAACAGCACTTTTTCTCCGCATAACATCTTTAGGGTATATCTGTGAACGAAAAGTCGTCCCATGGGCTTCCTCAGAATGTACTAAGGACAAGTGTGCTATTAGGGCAAATGCCTCGAAAAAATTCAATAACACTGATATAGATGTGGAATGTCTTGATATATTAACTTTCTCAGTGTTTAGAAATGAATTTTATAGCCTCAAACGTTTGAAGAAGAAGATGAATTCTTTATGAAAGTAGATATTCGCGATTAGATATTCTGGTTGAAAAAATAGGTGCCGTGACAGACGCGTACCAGACACTTGCGTGTAAGCTGAAAATGTTAACACTTGCATACATGTCTAGGTGGTTTAAATATGTGTGCTTTCGAAAAATCAAGAGGCACTTGCGTACAATATTTCTTTCACTTCATTTGAGGATTGTTGCGTTAAGGGGTTGTATCGATATGATAGAAACATTACAACTGATTTCTTTCTTTTTTATTTTTTTTTTCTTTCCTTTCCTTTCCTTTTTCTTTTTTATTTTCGTATGTGTGTGTGTGTATAACTACATGAAGCTTACTTATTGCTAAAACCTGAGTAAATGGAATTTAACATAATTACGCAGAAATGCATAACAGATTACATAGTTACTTATAATAGGTTACATAAAAATTTTGCCAATTACACAGACATATGCTATGTAATCATCATATACGCCGTTCAAATTTCATCTGGGAATTTCAGAAAAAAACACGGAAAACAATGAACACCTTTTTCTTTTATATTTGAGTTTCGAAGAGAACCACGGATAACTCAGAACGCCATTATTCTTTTATACTTGTAGATTTTTTTTTATATTAGTTCAAGGGAGATAAATTGTAAAAGGTTATATTTCTTTTATATTTTATGTACTTATAAAATGATAAATGCCGTTGAAATTTCGTATGGGGGTTTCGGAGAAAACCACAGAAAACTCAGAACGGCCTTTTCTTTTATATTTTGCAGACTTTCAAATTCCGATATTCCGTTCACATTTTGTACTAATGACTTTTATCGGTATTTAACTCTGAATTACGCAATTTTCGGAGAAATCCAAAGAAAAGTCAGACACAAATCTTTTCATAACAATGTTTATGCTACTTTTGCATCTCAACTTCTATTTAACATAACTTCCTAAGTTATATATCATTTTAAAGCTAATTTGAATCAGAATGAAAAGTAGATGTCGCAAACCTGTCGCCAGATAGAGCTTTAATATTTTAAATTTTCAATATCTCCAATTCTAATTATGATTAAATTAATTATAATACATCACACCAAAAACATTTTTAAATACTTTTATTGGACATTCAAACAAATATAAGCCGTGCAAATTCCGTACGGGAGTTTCGGAGAAAAATATGAAAACCCAAAACGCTTTTATTTTTTTACATTCTGCTGAGTTTAGAATTCCGGTACTCTGTTAACATTACGAAGTAAGGATTTTTAACGGTATTTAGTCCGTAATTACTCAGGTTTCTAAGAAAATAACGAAAAAGTCAGACACAAATCCTTTTATAACAGTAATTATATTACTTTTGTATCTCAGCTTCTAATTAACAAAATTTCATAAGTAATATGTCATTTTAAAGCAAACGGGTACCGCAATCGCTACCGGGCAGAAATTTGCTACAGGTAGAAATTTAAAAGGTATTTGCACTATGAGCGAGTAAACTGTTGTAGGTACTAAAATGGGAAGAAGGCGTCACCGAGCAGGAGTTTAATATGGGGAGATATTTAAGGATCGGGAACCAGCTGGTGTCCGAAGGCGACTAGTCAAAAATAAAAGAGGCAACAAATAGAAAGGTTTTATTTATTTTTATTTTTTATTTGGGGGGGGGGGGCATATAGGTAAACGACGAATAGTTTCAGGAATTAGAATATGGCTCACCATTTTTCGTTCTAGATAAAGGAGAGAGATCGTTTCATCTATTTGCTTTTGTTGTAATTTATTTTTGTAGCTGTTTGTTTTTTGAATTGGCAGATATAAAAATTACTATTTGTTAAAAAAATAAATACGTATTTAAGAAATAAAGATAATTTAAAGCATCTTCAAAACTTATTCACAAATATAAATAACATTTATAAGGACGGTTATTGATGTTGACAAAGGCAGAGCTGCCAATCAAATCCGGCAAATTATTAGTACCGCCCCTTTTCCTACACCACTTAATTTTTAGAGTAATTATCTTCAAATATATTTACGATGAATGAAGGAAACAAATACTCTAAAAATTAAGTTGGTTCGGTGGGTTTTACGTCGCACTAGTGTTGCTCAATGGGCAATTGGCGACGGTCTGGAACTTACCCCAAGAGGTGGTCTGGAGACATGATATCACGATTTTGATCCTCCACGATAGGGATGGCTTCCTCCGTGGATCACATGGAAGACATGGCGCCCATCACATGGGGAGAGGGAGATTGATATACATAAATATACACAAATATCTTAAAACGCAAAAGTATTTCATGTATTTAAAAAAAAATAATAATAATTATGCGTTTTTTTTTTTTTTTTTTTTTTTTTTTTTTTTTTCGAATTTGAAATGCTTTCTTTCTTGATATTGTAAATTGTCTTCTATTTTTTACGGAAAATCTTATTAGATAAAGATAGAGATTAGATATACATAGATTAGATAAAGATTAGATATACATAGATTTTGATCCTATGAAAGGCACTTACCATGCAAAAAATGGATTTACGAGATCCGATTTCGTTTCAAATCCTAGAAATGTTATTAAGGTCTTTAACTATAATGTAGCAATACTTTATTGGATGCATAAAATCCGGCAGATCCTTGTAGGAGGTATATTTTACGCTATGTTCAGATTTGCTTGAAAGAAATATTTCATTATATATATATATATATATATATATATATATATATATATATATATAACAGTGCTTTAAATTTATAGAAAATTTTAATTTGGTTTTAATTTGAATATACAGTAATCGCCGCTTAATAAATTCAGCCGCTTAATCTGATCAAATTACCAGGACCGGAATCAAATCAATACAAACTACTTTTAAAACCGCCGCTTAATAAAATCAGTATCGGCGGTTAATAAACTCAAAAAAATCTCTTCAGCAGCAAAAATATCATTTATGTAAGCTATTTTTTTTTCTTTTTACATTGCGATTGTTTTTATTTTTTATATAAAAAAAGAAATTAAAGCATAGCAATCCCTCAGGCTCCTTTGTCCAAAATTTTACACTTGTAGTATCGTTACAAATTAAACAAGTCCCATCAATCATTTATCTCAATAAATATTTTAAGGAACGTATTCTTCAAAGCGCGGTAATAAGTTACAAATTTGATTTGATTTGCAAGTGACAATTTTATTTTTAATTTTTAATTATTAAAAGAAAATTTCTAGTTAATATTCTGAAATAACTATTAAGCAAGAGTTTTAAACGAAAAGGTTTTAAATTTAAAAGGAAAGCGTGAACTTTTGGGAAAGTAATTATGATTCTCCTGAAAGGAAAACGCATAGAAACAGGGAATGCTTTTAATTTACTTATATTAAAGAAACGATTAATTAATTATCCGTAAAAAATTAATTAATATTGTTTAATTCCATTACTCGCTACCTTTTGAAATTTCTTTCCATGTTCAGAGGAGTATAATATATTTTTCTTGGGTGCAAAAACGATCGCCGGATATAAAAATCATCCGCTTAATAAAACCATTTTGGCTCAGAACGAACGTGATTTTTTATAAGCGGCGGTTACTGTATCTATTAATTTACGTTTTTAATGTCTAAAAACTATTATCAGTCGAGCAGTTCGCTTTTTGATTTGCCCAATACAGATTTGCCAATATTTTAATTTATTCCGAAGCATTTTTTGCCTATTTCATACCCTTTTTTTAAAAGAGCTATTTTTTCTTATTTTATTGTAGTTAAATATTGGGGAAAATTATTCTATAAATAAAGTGGTGTGAAATAAAGACGGGGCTGAAAATTCGCTGGAATAAATTAAAATGTTGGCGAGTATGCTAATATTAGGCCAAAAAAATATTAATATAAATATTTCTATTATAATTTTATCGATACCTTAATCGGGAACACTTTTGTTTATTAAGGTCCCCTCAAATGAGACATTGCAAAAATAGAAAAGCTCATACTTTTAAAAGGGCAATTAATTGTACTTTATTCCCAAAAAGTTTCAGAAATGTAAGTATAATAGAAACTGAGTAAAATGAGATCAAACACAAATTATACCAAAACATTGCTACACTTATCCCACATTACCATGTATTATTATTATTGCGACAAAAGAGCAGTATACGCTTGGATCTAAAAAATAAAATTTTCATTACAAAAATCCTTATGTACTAACAACAAAAAATCAAATAAGTAATCTTTTGTCTTTATTTAAATTAATATTTTACTCCAATACAAATTTAGCTGTAATCTGCTACATGTCTAAAAATGAGTTTACCTTTAGAGATTTGACAAACAACTTTCAAAGACATTATTTGTATTGATTAAAATAATTCAAAATTGATTCAAAGAAAAATCTTTCTAGAAAGTGACACATTATCGAAAATTCGAGTGATCATCAAGAGAAATGATAAGATTTTGCCTTCGGTTTGATGGTAAAGAGATGGATGTCTCTAAAGGCTGGGGATCATCTTGTCAACTTTACTCGATGCATTATTAATATCCGTTCTCGCTTGAAATATTTATAATAAGGTACATTATAAGTAATGTATAAGTTGAGAGTTTTAATACCGATGCTGCGGGGGTAATTAACAATTGCAAATTGGTACTTTTTACTCTTGTACTTACTGGAGATTCGAAATCTAGATTAATTGCTATTCTATATATGCTTTAGATTAATTTTTCAACAAGTAACTATTTTAAGAATTATAAGATGTTAAATAATATGTTTAGATAATATATTAAAATAATATGTTATAAGAAATGTTAACTAATTTTACATTATGTATTTTTTAATATTACTTTTAAAATCTTATAATTAGAACTAATTTTGCATATTATCTGTAAAGAGATTTTAACTATTGATGATATTTTCATATTTAGTATTTCTAAACGAACATGTTTATTTACTTCAGTTTGACTGTTTAGCTAATTTTAGTTAAGGTTTTTTCAAAAATCATCATACTAATATGTGTAGCTTTATTTTATATAGAAAAATACAAGACCTTTAAAAAATAATTTTCAAATTTTAATAAATATTTTGATGCATTTTTCTTTATCTCTATACGTGGATTTTAAAAGTTTCGATCAACGGCTTTTAATCCTTTTTCATTTGTTCTAAACAACAACAACAGAAAAAAAAAGAAAAAAAATAAAATAGAAGAGATGTATTTTGGATCTGAGGGAAAAAAAAATAAATAAATAAAAACGAAATTGTCATAATGTTAACATAAGTCATGAATGCAGTTTTAATTATGGCAAATTTTTCTTTTTTTTTTTTTTTTTCTTTTTTTTTAAGGATTTTATTATTATTATTATTATTATGAGTACGCCAAAATGTCTGCACTTATTCCACGTATTTTTTCTATTCCTACTATTAGTTCACACTCTCAATATATATATCTCTTGTACAAATCCTGCAATCGATTTTTAACTAGCTTCCCGACTAGCTAGAAATTTGAAAGTTTCAGTATTGCTCAGAACATGGTGTCAACACAATACTTCGAAGCCCGATTTTCGAATTTTTTATTAGTTTTCTTAGAAATAATTAAATAATAACATCTTAATAGCGTTAAAAGAGCCATTAAATTATTAGCTATAATTTAATTGTTACCAAAAAAAAAAAAAAAACAGTTCATTTCTTTCGACATAAAAATAAATACATTTAATTAAACGTGAACATTAAAAAATTAAAAAAAAGTTAAATTATGCATCTAAAAAAAATTGACGTCATTATCAATTTAAAAATTTTATGGACATTGATAAGAGCTCTCTGATTTATCAGAAAATTTAAAACCTGGTATATAAGATTTCTTTTTTTAATCGTATAATTATTTTTATTTCATTTTGCACGCAATTAAAAAAAAAAAAAAAAAAAAACTTTTTCGATAGTGTTTGTAAGTAGGAATTGAAAATGTTCTTTTACATTACTCATTTTATTACACAATATACACAAAGCTGTAGCAAAGTAAAACTTGTTTATTCCTTAAACTACATTGTTTATAGATGATGAAATTATGAAATTAAAAAAAAAAAAAAAAAAAAAAAAAAAAAATCAACGAATGCCAGTATCAATTCAGTCAAAAAAAGATTAAAAATTAATTGAATTGAAAGACAATTTTTTGAGCTGATAAGTAAATTTTATCAAAATTTAATTCTATGAAATTTGTAAAAATAATCAATATAATGTCCCAAATATTTCTTTAAACAAAGTTAAATACTTTTCTTTAAATAATCAAGCGCATTTAAAAAAACCGAAAGTGAGTATATTTAAAATTTTAGTGATTCTAATAGTAAAAACAAAAAATATATATCGTAATCCCAACGTTCATTTCACTTTTTGCAATTATCAAATATATTTACTTAAATAAGCTCTAATATGATTATTGGAATACTCTGCGGCACAACAGTGAAAAACTTAGTAAACGACTTTAATGTATTATTTTTATATTTAAATTTTAAATTTCTAAAATGCTTCGCACTTACAATTGTATTTTTTTTTTTTTTTTCATTCAATAAAGTACAATTCAAAGAAATGAAATTTAGAGGAAGTAATTATTTTTTCTAATTTATAAAAGCGAAATACGAAAGGTTTTAATAACAATGCCAATTGTTTTTCTTCATATATTATTTGTCTTTCAGTATTCCTTTTTCAAAGTTTTATACATTCTATAAATTGTAATTGCAGTACTATTTACTTTAAACATTTCCCAATAAAATTGTTATTTTAGAAACATTCTCTTTTTTTTTTTTTTTTTAATCATCATTCTAGCTTTTTATAAGTGGTTAAATCAATATATATTTCATTATTTAGAGAGATGAAATAAAATCTCTTTTTTTATTAACTTCTTTAGATATAGATATTTTCATATTATTTTCGAAAGAAATCACAAGAGTATTATATGTTTTAATGAATATAAAAGAAAACAACAAGAAAATATAATTTTATTATGGTATTTCAGAATTTGACTCTGAATAATTCATCATAGCCCCTAAATATTTCATTATATAGCATCATAATGCAAAATTTCAAATGGTTTAGTTTTGTATACTTTTTGGCGTTTTGGATTGTAAAAAATAAGTAAATAAGATTTGTCGCATTAAAAATTTAGAGATTTATAATTCCTTTTAACCGTTGCAAACGGCTTTTTCCGTCACTTAATAATTGAAAAAAGAAGCTAATGTGACAAATTTTCGAAAAATATGATATTTTTTCCTAGGTCATACGATTACTGAATATCCATAGATTTCAAAACTAACAACGTTTATTCCTACTTCACTTAGTACTGATTTTATGAGTTATTAAACAGATGTGTTAAAAACTCGACACGGCTAAAGGATTAAATCTAATACCAAAAGATTGACATTCTCTATTGCTTATAAGATTACAAAGTAAAAATACAAATTTAAAAGTCGTTATTAAGTGTATTTTATTTATTTATTTTTTCTATAAACACGTTAGTAATGATTCTTTTAACGACGGTAACCGTATTTTACGATGAATATTCCAGAAATCAGAAAAGCTTTATATAGAAATACTCCGTATTATTCTACACTGTTAAAAATAAAGTCTTATATTCCAGAAGAAAAATGATTGCAATTAGTCGCAACCAATATTTTGGTGCCACGTGTTTAAACACTTTGTCAGGTATAGCAAAGTGCTACAATTAAAACTCGCACTTTGCGGGTAAAACGTGAATGTGCTGTTTTAGGATTCAAGTCGACTAGTAGAGTTAGTTCTCATCCTAAATTGAAATTGTAATTCACGATATGCAAATATTTTGGAAAGTAAGATAGATAAAACAAGGAAGAATGTTAGTTGGTGTTAGTTAGTTGGAGAGAGAGTTGGAAGGAGTGAGCTAGAGTGTTAGTTGAGAGGAGGTACTTCGTAGTTGGAGTGTGTTAGTATGAGAGTTGAGGGAGCTAGCTGTTAGCGGCGTAGGATAGAAGAGAGTAAGTCCTGTAGCATTGTAGCGTCAGGGAATCCTCCTACATGCGAAAGATTACTTGGCCTTAGAAGCAAATTTAAATAAAAGTAGTGGAGATCATTTGCGAGTAGTTAAGTAAAGTAACGGAGGTTATTTACTGATGTCAAAGCATTTAAGAGGGCTGCCCGTTTAAAAGTATTAAATCCAATCAAAGTCTAGCGTCCCCCTTCTTATTTAAGCTCAATTAAAGCTCCATTGATTTTACAAATCTGACTCTGTCATTTCTTCGTAGACTTAAGTATTTCAGTTTACAGCTTCAAGTCAATCTAAAGTTAAATACGTAAGTTTGCAGCATTCAACCTTAAATCAACTATAAGTTAAAGTTAAATGAGGATGGAGAAGTTTAATTCTCTACACTGGCGCCCAAATAAAGTCGAATCCCCCCCCCCCGAGCAAATATTTTTTGACGGCACTAATAGTGTGCTGCAATTTTTTGAGCAGCTTGAATATTTTTTTAACGATTATAACATCGATCGATCCAAAAAATATGCGTGGCTAGCATATTCACTAGAAGGAGAACCGAGACAGTGGCATAGGTTAATCGCCTGCCATTCGCTTGGCCCAAATCCAACCTATGACGAATTAAAAAGTCGGTTCATCGAACTCTTTGCCACTCGGTATGACAAACTAAGATTGCAACATAACCGTTCCCTCCTCCCTCACGAGAGTCAGTGGGAAACAATATTAAACCCAGCGGAAACACCGCAAGAAGTTATTAAGGCGCAATAAGTAAGCTCGAGTACATCAAGTCACCCTAAAACCGGTGAGGAAAACTTTATTTCTAGTGGCAAAAGCCAAACGCAAGTGATTGCAAACGAACAAACTTCATTTTCAAACAGCGATACATATGAAACTAAATCTATTATTCAGAATTTAGCTACGGTTAATAAATCCGAAAAATTATCTCGTGTTGCGACAGGAATTGTAAAAGAAAATCCTATTAAAATTACTGTGGCTTCGGAAACTATTAAACTAAGCGAAAATGTAAAATCAGTAAATGATTCGGTTAATTCTGGTAACTCGCCTTTAGATGTCAGCTGTGCATCTATACAGCCGACACAGTCAAATATTTCTAATGCGAACGTGAACTTAAAGTTTCAAAATGACCCGCCGATTAAACCAACAGAAAATGAAAGTATTTTAAAGTCGGCAATTTCAAACATCTATTTAACCTCCTGTGAAGTTTCCAGAAAGTCTAGCAGCCCTGCATTGGACAGCACGGAGCAAACGCAGTCCTCTGTGATAACTAGGGACAGTGAGAAGGCACCGGGCTCGAGTCCATCCCAGAAAAATGCATCTCCGATGCAGGACTCCGTTCTACAAGCCACCAGCATGGAAATTGCTACAACAACTCTACTGACCAGTCTGACCTGCATCTCTTATTTTGCTGCTATAAAGGAATCAATCTGTCAGGTGCTATGGTTTTATTTTTTTTCCATTGTAAACTGGAGTTCTATCACAGCAGTTATGAAATTTTCGACATGTAGAACTTTCTTCTGGACTTTCAATCATTATCTCAAAGAGATGAACTTTTTAAAATATCACAAATCTAAATTTAAGCTTGCTGCATGAACTTTATAAAATTTAAAAAGGCAAAATTTAAACGTATAGCATGAACTTTCATCTCTCGAAATTTCATGTACTGTTTACATGTCATAAATTTTTTTCTGTATTTAATATATGCATGTATCTAAGTTAATGTTTTTTTTAATTCCTAGCCAACACCAGCAGTTTTTGGTAAAAAACCTTGTTGAACTTTTGTATAAACTTTTCCCCCCTCTTTAGTTTTTTGAATGATCTATATATATGTACTTAAATGCCTTCTGTTTTAGCCATCACCTGCAGCGATTCGCACGATAAATTTCCTTACCTTTGTATATAAATTATCTCTGAGTTTTTTTTACATGATCAGTGTGTATATACTCTAATATTTTTCTATTTTGTAGCCAGCCACGCCAGTTTGAAAAAAACAAACTTTTCGAAATATTTTGCATATATTCTTTAACTATATTTCTCTCGATTATATAAAATGAAATTTTATAAGTGTATAAACATTTTTCTCTATAGTTTTGTAAATGTAATGTAAAATGTATGTACGTAAATCTTTTTTATTTCTCAGCGATCAACTGCAGTTTTGAAAATTTTGTATCCTTAAATATGTTTTCTAAATGTTGTATAAAGTGTATCAAATGAATTTTCTTGTTGTATACTTTTGAATTTTTTACTAAAAGTTTTTATGTATGTATATCTATTAGTATGGGGTAAAAAGAGAATTTTTTTAAAGCTATTTTGCATGTAAATTCGCGTTTAACGACTAACCTTATTAATCCAGTAACATTTTGTTTTTTCCGTACGCAAATCCTAGTTGAAATATGGCTTATGTATAAAATTATGCCATTTATCTATATATAAAAGTGTAGTTCACGTCTATTTTTGATGTATACGTTTAAAAAAGTTTTAATTTTAGGAAATCTGAGGTCCAGTTGCTGATCCTGACTCTAAACCCGAAGTATAGATGTTAAATCTGAACAGCCGGCTTGATTTCTTCAATTCTTACTTTTGATGCTAAAGCCGGTATTTTTGGAACTGTGCCAGTGCTACTCTTTTCTAAAGTCAAAGGTGCTTTTCGGAACAGTGCCAACAGCAGTGGATTGACCTTTCAAGTTAACTCACAATGGACAACTTGAATTCTTTTTTCTGATGCCCGTTCAAGTATTTTTCCTAGCTGATGATCTGGGTTAAGACTAACCTGCAGATGGATAAAGATATACAAGTTTTTTTGTCAATAAAGACTTTTTAATGTCACAATTTAATTTCAATAACGATCGCATTTATTTTTATTAGGCGATCCTTTTTCTACTAAAATATATTTTAAATTAATGAAAATTTTTGCCTTTCCATTTAAGGAAAGATGTACCTGTATTTCCCCGCTGTAATTACGCTGGACTATATGTATCTTTATTTACCTAATTATGAGTACAAACGGTTTTCCCGTGTAAACCACCTTAGCCTGAACTTTTACAAAACTTTTTTAAAAAGCTAAGTGTCGGGTTTTTTGGCCCTGTACTCTTAAAAATTTTTTCCCTATTAGATTTTTAAAACAATATACTTCTTGTTGGGCAGTTTAGTTTAAATTTAAGTTTCCCCCCTCTTTTTTTTTCTTTTTTCTAAAATATTATATAGTTGAATTTTCAGCAGTAAGTCACTGCAGCTAACTTTTCTTTGCATAGTATTGCAATAATTTAAAATCTGCACGGGTAAAAACCCGTTGGGGATTTTTTTTCCGCGAAATTTTTTTTGGGGGAGGAACTGTCAGGTATAGCAAAGTGCTACAATTAAAACTCGCACTTTGCGGGTAAAACGTGAATGTGCTGTTTTAGGATTCAAGTCGACTAGTAGAGTTAGTTCTTATCCTAAATTGAAATTGTAATTCACGATATGCAAATATTTTGGAAAGTAAGATAGATAAAAGAAGGAAGAATGTTAGTTGGTGTTAGTTAGTTGGAGAGAGAGTTGGGAGGAGTGAGCTAGAGTGTTAGTTGAGAGGAGGTACTTCGTAGTTGGAGTGTGTTAGTATGAGAGTTGAGGGAGCTAGCTGTTAGCGGCCTAGGATAGAAGAGAGTAAATCCTGTAGCATTGTAGCGTCAGGGAATCCTCCTACATGCGAAAGATTACTTGGCCTTAGAAGCTAATTTAAATAAAAGTAGTGGAGATCATTTGCGAGTAGTTAAGTAAAGTAAAGTAACGGAGGTTATTTATTGATGTCAAAGCATTTAAGAGGGCTTCCCGTTTAAACGTATTAAATCCAATCAAAGTCCAGCGTCCCCTTTCTTATTTAAGCTCAATTAAAGCTCCATTGATTTTACAAATCTGACTCTGTCATTTCTTCATAGACTTATGTATTTCAGTTTACAGCTTCAAGTCAATCTAAAGTTAAATACGTAAGTTTGCAGCATTCAACCTTAAGTCAACTATAAGTTAAAGTTAAATGAGGATGGAGAAGTTTAATTCTCTACAACTTTAGTGGTGCAATTTCAGTAGTAAACATCGCTGAAATGGTGAAAATCAGCACTAGAATATGGTTTGCAGCTAAAGATGCATATTTAGCGCCACGTTTTTTGGTGAAACATTAAAACATTAGTTTTAACAGTATACGAGTTTACACCACACTTGAAATTTGACTTTATATATACATAAATATATACATTTTAACTCTCCTCGTAATCAATTCTGCATTGGCGATGGAGACAAATAAATTTTCATTATATGTAGATAATATTATCTTATTAAAAACAATATTATTGTAAAAGTCCCAACAAAAACTCTTACCTTTCTTAAGCAGCGAAAAAAAAAAAAAAAAAAAAAAGGATTGATATCAAATTTCGCCGCCGCTTTTGAATCCCGGGACCTCAATGAAGATCTGTCAATAACACTGCATGCATCTTTCTAATAAATCCGAATCTCTTTCAGTATTCTTGTTATCTGTGTTAGTTTTTTGGCTGCATTATCTACACTAATATTATAAATGCAAAAGTTTGGATGGATGTTTGTTACTCAATCACGCCATAACGGCTAAACGGATTTGGAAGAAATTTCTTAGATTGATGACAGTCTGGGATAGGACATAGGCTACTATTTATACCGGAAATTGGATTAGATTTTTTAAAATTAATTAAAATATGAAAATAATAAACCGGTAATTGCCTTAATATAAGCATTTAATTTTTTAATTGTTGCTAAAAAAGTTTACGAGGTATTAATTATTTATTTTATTTATTTATTTATTTATTTATTTCGAACATAAAATGAAATGTGCTTTTACGAGAAAAAAAAAAAAAAACTAAATGTTAAATAGGTGAATGAGAAAATAACGTCTTTATAACTTTAAAATAAAGTAGTAATAATGCGAATCTAGCATGTTTCTTCGGAATTTTATTTCATAGCATATTTTATATACCTCAATTTTGAGATTTTTTTTTTTTTTTTTTTTTTTTTTTTTTTAGCACGGATGAATCCCATTTGTCTTAAAATCTAATTCAGAATTATATTAAAGGTATTTACTTATTGATAATTTTTTTTAATTTTGACGCTGGAGCAGATCGGATATTTTTCGCCATGGCGCCACTTAAAGCCAAGTAGCGCATCAAAAATAAAACTAAATTATAAAATATTCAAAAAAAGATAGAAAAGAAAAGATAGAAAGAAATAGGAACAATAGTCGCATTAATATATTTTGCTCTAAAACGGCGACGAAAATTCAAAAGCCGCCAATGGGAGCTATATTAAGGCTGTACCATGATCAGGTTTAAATAGTAATTAATTATTTTTTTTCTGCATACCAACTACTATTAACTAAGCATGAAGTATATATAACCACTAAGTAATAATAATAATAATAACTGCGTAATATTATATTTATCTTGAAATTGCTGTCCTTTTACGGTTGACCGATTAAATAAACTAAATATAGGAAATAACTTGAAATCAAATATTACATACATCACGTATAATGTTATTCATACGTAACTGGGATTCAAATATAAAAGGGCTACTTCAAAGTTTTCGATAATGTCCGTATCCAAACTGTCATATATGATAAGCACCCAAACGGAAGCCCGCGTGTAAGCTATTGCCGCAGGCAATAGCGACAGGCACCGGAGACTGTGATGATGAACAAGCTGCTGTCGAAGGCCACGGGAACCAAAAGCGAGCTTTTGAGCGATATCAGTATGTTTTTTTTTTTTTCTTTTTTTCATAAAGCTATATAGAAAAGAGTTTCCTTTAAATATATTGACCAGCGAAGCGGGCAAAGCCTGCTAGCGTGACACGAAGACACGTTGACAAAGACAATTTCATATAAAAAGCTCCTAAATAGAAGGATTCATTTTGGCTCTGAGGAAAAAATAAATAAATAAATAAATAAAACCAAAATTGTCGTAATGTTAATACAAGTTATGAATACAGTTTTAATAATAACAAATTTCTCCATCTTTTTTTTTTGCAAAGGATTTTATTATTATTATTATTATGAGTGCGCCAAAACGTCTGCAGTTATTCCACGTTTTATTATTATTATTATTATTATTATTATTATTATTACACAAGATACACAAAGCTGCAGCAAAGTAAAACTTGTTTATTCCTTAAACTACATTGTTTGTAGATGATGAAATAAATAAATAATAAATAAAAATCACTGAATGCTAGTATCAATTTAGCCATAAAAAATTAAAAATTAATTGAATTGAAAGATAATTTTTTTGAGCTGATAAGTAAATTTTATCAAAATTTAATTCTATGAAATTTATAATAAAATAATCAATATAATGTCACGAATATTTCTTTTAACAAAGTTAAATACTTTTCTTTAAAAAATCAAGCGCTTTTCAAGAAACTAAAAGCGAGTATATTTAAAATTTTAGTGATTCTAATAATAAAAAATTAAAAATATATATCATCATCCCAATGCTCATTCCACTTTTATAATTATCAAATATATTTACTTAAATAAGCTCTAATAATGATTATTTGAATACTCTGCGGCACAAGAGTGAAAAACTTAGTAATCGCCTTTAATCTACTATTTTTATATTTAAATTCTAAATTTATAGAATGTTTTGCACTTACAATTGTATTTTATTTTTTTCATACAGTAACGTACAATTCAAAGAAATGAAATTTAGCGGAAGTAATTATTTTTCTAATTTATAAAAGCGAAATACGAAAGGCTTTAATAACAATGCCCTTTTTTTTTTTTTTTTCATTTATTATTTGCCTTTCATTATTCCTTTTTCAAAGTTCTTATACATTCTATAAATTGTAATTACAGTACTATTTACTTTAAACATTTCTCAATGAAACTGTTATTTTAGATTTTTGTTTTTTTTTTCCTTCTAGCATTTTATAAGTGGTTAAATCAATATATATGTTTCATTACTTAGAGAGATGAAAGAAAATCTCTTTTTTTTTTATTAACTTCTCTAGATATAGATATTTTTATAATATTTTCGAAAGAAAACACAAAGTATTATATGTTTTTTTTTTTTTTTTTTTCTGAATATAAAAGAAAACAATAAGAAAATATAATTTTATTACGGCACTTCAGAATTTGACCCTGAATAATCCCCATATTTCTTAATCCCTAAATAATTCATCATATTGCTTCATTATGCAAAATTTTCAATGGTTTAGTTTAGTATACTTTTGGGCGTTTTGGTTTGTTAAAAATAAATAAGATTTGTCGCATTAAGAATTTAGAGATTCATAATTAAATCTAATACCAAAAGATTGACATTCTCTATTGCATATAAGACTAGAAAGTAAAAATACAAAGTTAAAAGTTGTTATTAAGTGTATTTTATTTATTTATTTTTTCTATAAACACGATAGTAATGATTTATTTATTGACGGTAACCTTATTTTGAGATAGATATTCCTTATATTTCAGTCTTATAATTCAGTAGAAAAATTATTGCAATTAATTGCAGCCAATTTTTTGGTGCCATGTGTTTAAACACTTTAGTGGTGCAATTTCACTAACAGGCACAGTTGAAACTTATCACCAGAAACTTAGCACCAGAATACGGTTTGCAGCTAAAGATGCATATTTAGAATCTTTAGCTGCTACTGTTTGCTGGTGAAACATTAAAACATTAATTTTAACAGTATACGAGCTTTCATCACACTTCAAATTTGCCTTGGAAACATATAAATTTTCCTTTTATGTAGATGATATTATATTATTAGAAGATATTATGCAATAAATTTAAAAATACAAATTCTGAATCACGTTTATTCTCGTATAATCATTATCCACAAAGTTAA
This sequence comes from Salticus scenicus, assembly GCA_963930645.1. Classification (NCBI taxonomy): domain Eukaryota; kingdom Metazoa; phylum Arthropoda; class Arachnida; order Araneae; family Salticidae; genus Salticus; species Salticus scenicus. Next base: position 80,857,812 of record OZ005654.1, on the reverse strand, counting down.
AAAAAAAAAAAAAGCACGATTATGTTTTTAAAATATTTTGAATGAATTTAGAAGACAGTTTTTTATGGAGAGAACGTTAATGCGTTGTTTAATACTCGACTAATTTGAAATCAAAATGTATTATAAGATATCGGAAACATGTACATACACATGCACACACACAAATATATATATATATATATATATATATATATATATATATATATATATGTGTGTGTGTGTAAAACGTTGTTTTTGGAGATATTTAATACAAAAAAAATAATTTCACTTCTACATGCAAAGACGCATTTGATTTGAATTTCTGATTTTGATATGAATAAGTAGAGCATATTGTTAGAAAATAATATTGACATTACAAACAATCCCGAGTCTTACAACTAAAACTTATTTAGAAAGCATGTTTAAAAATACATTGCGGTACATTAGTTTGCGATAGGTCATGCAAAAATTTTTGCGATTCGGGGGATAATACACGTTATTTATCAAATTAAAAATTCTGCAACAATAAATATTTTCGAAATAAATTATATATATGTATATATAAATTATTGTCAAATATCTTTTTGAAATTCTATGAAAATTTTTTTTAATTCAGAAGTTGTAATCGACTGCCATCATTTATTATTATTTTTTTTTCAGGAAGCAAAACTAATAAATGTAACAAATCTTAGTATTTTGTGCGTACATTTTCTTTTCATTGATTAAATAAAAAAAAAGTTGTATAAAAATTAATATAATTTTTTTTTAAATCATTTAAAAATATATGAAAAAGCAAACACAGTTTTTTAGTTAAATTTCAGTTAAACTTCTCCAGTGTGGGAAGAGGTTTATTGATATGGATAATATTAAAATAGTGAATTTAAAATAAATATATAAATAAATAAATAAGAATTTATGAAAAAAGTTTGCTTTGCTATATAAAGTTCATTTTGTAAAGCATAGGATATAATACAGTTTTATGAATCAAAATATTTGCATTTATTCCGCATTTCGTATAAAACATGTTATTTAAAATTCATCTCTAACTCAGCTATTTACTCAAAAATTATCTTTATGCATCATTTACTAAGGTACCTGTACCCAATATGGACACCCTAAGGAAAATGTATTTTTTTCACCCCCGTGTACACGTAATAGGATTCCAAAAATGTATGACCACTATCTCTGAACTGTTGACTATTATTATTAAAATTAGCGACCTTGTAGTTATTCTGGTTTAATTCAAATGATAAAAACAAAAAATGTTTACAAGTGTCCATATAAGGAACCACCTGTCCCTATTATGGACATGCATGTCCATATTAGGGACAGGCGGCTCCTCATTGGCCTACTACACAGGGTGTATGGAAGAGTCACTCTTCCAAGGGATTTCAGAGGAGAGGGGATAAAAAAAATATATCTTAAAGTATTGCGGGGGAGGGGGGGGGCACAGTAAATATATTCAGAACATGAACTTTATAAGTGGGGAGGGGTCATTTTCGGTTGTGGATCTTCGAAGACCCATGCAAAGCACCTCAGTAACTACAAAATATTATGAAATAATATAGTTGCTTTTGCTTAGCTTTATTGCATCTGTCTGTAGATTTTACATCTGTTATTACTCAGTCCTCACAGGAAGGAAAAATAGAAACTTCTTCATCATGGTCGCTAAGTCACACACAGTCCTCATGGACATATCTGTCGCATTTGATGCATGGCCGCATGTCTGCAACAGCATCAATACTTCCTTTTAGCAACAAGTGGGTTGTTTTTCAAGAAAGCTGCCAACCACTTCTTTCCAGCCATGTGTGTTGTTTGGATGAAATTGAGCTTCAAACCCACCTTCTTAGCATAGGTGAAAATAGTCCTTCATAGAAATCTCCCAGTAATTGGCATGCCAACGTCTGCTAGTCTAAATATTTTTTAACAAATTTCAGCTTGATGCTTTTCTGTGAGTATGAATTTGCGGCCCAACTTTGGCTTTCGTATTTTATCATCCACCTGGACAGTCTTGAAAATCCTCATGAGAGTTGTCCATGGAATCCTTGCTGCTTTAGCTGCACTGGCAAATGATGTCCCACTGTGTACGGCTCGAATGGCATCCTGCAATTTTTCCTCTGTCCACTTGCCTCTTTTTTTCGGCACCATAGTGAGCAAATCTTTAAAAAATCTGAAAAAAAAAAACAGTTAACACATAGGAAGGAAACATTTGACAGTTTATTCACAGATAATCTTAACGAACTTTATTTTCTCTTTAGAATTTTTTTTTTAAATGTTTTGCCCCCTACTCCTCCCCCCCCCCCCCATCGCTCCAGGTCCCTTAAAATTTCTCTATGCAAATTTTTTACATTACTGAACATATGATTTGAAACATTTTTGCAATTGAAAACAAAAATTTAAGTAACAGTTCAGAAAATAAAAATCGTTCAAGTAATCACTGACAAACCTGTAAAAAGGCGTACTTCCACTCTTAATTCGTATTGTAATGTACGGAAACTATAATTAAGATTAAAAATACATATAAACATTAATTTATTATGAATTAGCTAAATAAGGTAACATTAAACACATATTTTACAAATTTGTGAATCTGAAGGTTCACTTGCTGTACTTCCAATGTAGACATAAGGTGTCCATGTTGGGAATCGGGCGTAGTTTTACTAAATCTTGTAATAAATAAACAAAGAAAACATTTTTAAGCAATATATGCAATAGCAATCGAAAATATGTTTTATCAGCTTTCCAAAACACTCCACTTTTCAATATTTAAAGTAATTTTACCATATCTAATAAGAATTTAAACTTACCTGTAATTACGATCAGCACACCACGAAAAAACAAGTTTCCTTCAAAATGGCGAACAGCGCGCTTTTTTGCACTTTCCAGGCTAAATTATCTTTTAAACTGCTTTTCTACACGGACATGTAGCGCCATTTCTCGATCAAACTTGTTACTTTTAAAGATATTAGGGGTGTCCATATTGAGAGCCATGTCCATATTGGGTACAAGTACCTTATTCTTTAAACACACAAAAGTCGACATTAGAATGAAAATACAGTTTTAACAGTAACTGTGATCATTTGTAAAAGTCTGTACAGAAATATGAAGTTTTACGTAGTCTATTAATACTCAGGTGTTTGTTTTCGTGTTTATATATACTAACGAAAGCGTAGATAATTTCTCGTTTCCGTTTACTCACAAATAAAAATTGATCCGGAAGCTGAGCGCGAGATACTCGAATATTCATAGTCTTGTAATATTAACGAAAAAATAACGACAAATAGAGTAAATATACATTTTCTGTTTAGAAGGAAAACTTATGTGGAAATGTTATAAGTTTCTTCTGATATTTGTGAACTGCATACGTTTTGTCAATTTATAATGACTGTTAGACATTTGTTTTAAGGGATGTGGTCGTTTTTCGTTAATGATGGTAGGAATTAGCGAGCTCAACAAGAGTCGAACGATTAAATGAAATATTGAATTAGAAAATATTTTAGATTTCTGGTTTTTGGATGAATTTACACGTTTTTGGAAATCCTGAACAAGGCTGCAGCATTCAAATGGATGCCCACCCGTCTATTTTTTGTACATTTGCGTTTAACACGTTCACGCCGGCGTGACCCAACGCCGAGCACTAGCAATAATCCCTGTCCAAAAAAAGTATACTTAATACTGCTTTGTTAAATAAATCCTTGTCGAGTCATGTTCTCAGTCAGTCTAAGAATATGATTCGACAAGGATTTATTGAACAAAACAGTTTTAAGTGTACTTTTTTGGACAGGGATTATTGCTAGTGCTCGGCGGTGGCCCACGCCGGCGTGAACGTGTTAATAATTTTTTTTCGGTGAGTTACTTGCTCAAAAATAATGCACAGTATTTCATTAAAAAATATATGAAGTGGTACCTTGTCATAAATTGACGTCTGCCAATTTTACGTAAAAATAGCCTGTAAGGTGGTGATACTGTGATTTCTTTCATTTACGGAAGGACTTTATCTCATGCTCTAGTGCAGTCGGTAACTCGAATCCTGTTCTTAGTCAGTGTAAAAACACGATTCGATAAGGATTTATTTAACAAAACCGTATGAAGTGTACTTTTTTTTACATAGGAATTTTCGCTAGTGTTCGGACACTTGTTACCGACTGTATATATAACTGCACAAATATTCAAAATTGTGAGGACCACTTTGAAAAACTTGGTTTCAGACATATAGGTTCGGATAGGTCGGCAGGAGACGTTGCTACAATTCAATTTTCTCCGTGTGCAGGAGAAATGCACTTAAGCTTTTACAGCGTATAAAGGCAACAAATTTTGTTTGCGACAGGGTTATTAGGTTGGTTGTAGGATTTAAGGCCGATTGACTCCTGATGTGTCCTAGGCCTAGAGGGTTGTAACTATAAAAAAAGAGTGTTCTTTTACAATGCACTGTAAAAAATATGTCCTATTTGCTGCTAGAAATTATTTGTGATTTCATAAAATAAGCGTAATTTACGAAAAAATTACGTTGCCAGAATGTCCTACTTGTGACAAGAAATTTTCTGTAATTATAAAAAATACGTTCTGACAACGTAATTTTTTCGTAAATTACGAGTAAGAATTTATAAAAAATTATATTACATGTAAGAATTCATGAGAACAAAGATATGCTGTAAAAGTGAACAAAGCTGCATTTATGCAAACTAGTTTTGAGATGTAGGCAAAAAGAGAGAAACAATTGGAGGATATCCTTCAAAATTCAAATATAAATTTGTTCCTTTTGTTGGGCGCATAAATATTTGTGGAAGGCTATTTTATAGTATAAACGAAATAAAGGACCTAAAATCAATATTATATTATTTCATTTATTATAATTCAGTTTTTTTTCTATTGCAACATTCAAATAGTAATATTATTAAAATATTTTTGAAATTGAAATAATATAATTTAAATTTGCAATACACTGCTGTGACTAAATAATTTTGCATGTAAAATATACTGTTTGTATCTAAAATTTAATGATTATGATAAAACTTATAGAGTTTTAGACAAATTTCTTCATGCAATTTGTAATTCAGAAAGAGGTAACAGCTTGTACTTCTTTTAACCGCTTAAACTCTCAAAACTACGAAAAGTTTTGATTTTTCTAAGTCATACATATTTTTAAGCCAGGGTCATTATAAAAAGATTATTTCTTCTTAAAGACATTTTTTTTTATTAGCTGGCTATAAAATATGCGAAATATTTATACTTCAAGGAATGTTTAAAAAGACTTATTATTTGAATGATACATTTTTAACGGAAAATTCCCCTGATATCGATTTAATGCATTTCGCAGATGACAAAATTATACACGAAAAACGCGATGATAAAATAAAGAGAATATCTATTTAAATCACTTATGAAAATCGTCCATTGTTTAAGAAATTTATTCTTTATCAGAAAATTCTTTTGATATTTAAGAGAAAACAAAACAAAATGTGGGAATTTTTTATTATGAAATACAAATAAAATGTTTTATACAATGTACTTCAAAATATCAGAAATAAAAATTAGCAATTCATATAATTTAAGATTATTTTATGATAGAAACCAGAGAATAAATTATATTTTTGCTTAACATTCAGCCATTATCATTATAATATATATGCTAATTGAGTTTAGTTAGGTTTTTTTTCTGATTGTCTACAATCGTGTATATAGAAAGAAAAATGTTATCAGATATTTAAAGGTGCAAGTGACATATTATTAAAATTTATAAGGCATATTTTAAATATTTCATTTCTATTCCCTAATAAATCTTAGTTTATGTAATTAAAATATTGTGAAGACTGAAAAAATTATATGTTATGACACGTATCAATCATAAACTGATACGAAAACGTTTCTGAAATACACGTGTTATAGACATACAAGAATTTTTTTAAAAGTTGTATTAGCATTTAAATGATAATCATGGTGTTATAAATCGAAAGGAAAATATATTATTATATATTTTAATCATTATATTATTTATAATTTTTATTTATATTATTCATATAGTCCAAAACATAGTGTCTATTAACAAACGTAGGTATAAAATAAGTATTTTTATTAACTAAATATATATATAGCAAATTATTATTCAAATATATTTTCAAAGAGCATTGGTTTGTTAATTTTATTAAATATTTTTAATTATCATGAAAAAATGTCTTATTGAAAAGCAAGATATTTTTTATCTTTTTTTTTTTTTTTTTTTTTTTTTTTTATGTTGTCACTTAATAGAGATTGAAAATGACACTAAAATAATCATTATCAGATTTTGATATTTTTTTCTGTTTTCGTTTCTTTATACAATTTTCAAAATATTGCTTTTCTCATTTTTTTTTTTTTTTTTTTTTTAATAAAATGATTTTATATTTAAGAAACTAGGCAAAAATAAAATTGGTAGTACACTTTTAACATATTAATTATGGGAGTTGAGGATTGGAAAAGGGAAGGTTCGAAAGGTCTAATTCACGAGAGTTGCAGAATTTAAGAATTATTTTCATACAATTTCAAGAAGGTATTTAAAAACATTTTTCTTTTTTATGCACTTTCATTTTATGCACGTATTTCTTTTTCTTTTTCTTTCTTTTTTCTTTTTTTCTTTTGTATTTAAAATTCCTTTATTTCAATCATCTGCGTTGCTATAGCAACTTCTCGAAATTTTATATGATTGAACATGTACTCAAATTAAAAAAGGATTTAATTTATGAAAGTTCTATTTTTTTTTTTTTTTTTTTTTTTTTTTGAATTTATTTATGATCTAATTTCTTTTTTTCTTTTCTTTTTCTTTCTTTCTTTCTTTTTCTTTCTTTTTTCTTTCTTCTTCTTTTTTTTTATGATTTACGCCAACTCTAATTCAAATAGATATTAGACGTACGATAAATTTCATGTTTGTGTATTAATACGTAAATAATATATCTACCTATTAATATGCAAACATGAAATTTCTCGTGCCTTTTTAGCCTATTTTTAATAAGAAAAAGAGGTTAAATTTAGTACAGTTCAAAGGTATTCATATTAATTTAATATGAATTGCAGAAAAAATAAACATATAAATCTCATATGAGGCCAAGAAAGCAGACAAAAATACCTCTACTTTTAAACACTTTTCATTTTACACACATAATCTATCCATTTAAAATTCCATACAAAAAAATTACTAAATCTGCATATGCAATTTTTCAAAATGCAATACAACAGCCTATTTTTGTGGCTTTATTTTACCGTACTTATTTTTTATTTGCCAGGCAACAGAAGTGTGAGTATAATTTAATTTATTTTCAAGCTGTAGTTGTTTCACTATTAAAAGTGTTCTTTGCTGTTGATATGCGCAGGTAATATATATATATATATTAATAATCAGTCAGATTGAGGCAAATTGAGTTAAATAGATAAAGAAGTTCATGTGGATATGAATCATCATGTAAATAAAAATGTTAATAATGATTTTTTTTTTTTTTTTTTTTTTTTTTTTTTTTTCAAGTATAGATTCAATTGCTGCGAATATTGTTTACAAGGAATGTTGAATTTCTCTATTTATTATTCAAATTCTTACGTAAAAAAAAAAAAAAAAAAAAATGTCGAGTTTTGACCACTGGGCGATACTACTTATTATTATGCTTACAAATCTAAGAAAGCAAAAACTTTTAATAAATTAAAGTTAAGAGGAATTTAATTTAAAAAACTGAAAATTTTAAAACTTTTAAGAAGTTATAAGGAATTGAAAGAATTGAATCTTTTACATAAAAGCGCGTAAACTTAATTTAAAGTTTCATATTTTTATTTTCATGTAAAAAACTATATAAATATCTAAAAATATAATAACGCGAAAGTAATATTTTATTACATGCATTTCTATATACGTTATTTGATAAATGCTTAGATAAATTTAAAACACTATGGGAAAACTAGTTATGTAACCAACTAGAACGAATTTATTTACTTGCCAACAGACGTTTTTGAGACTTTTGCCTGGATTTTGTAAAATATCACATCAATTTATGTATGTAGGAGACCGTTGTCACCGAATTCAAAATCTGCAAAAGTCAGATTTATTAAGACGAAAAGGTTATATCTTTCAGATAAGAAAAGGCATTTTTAACACCTTCTAATAATGTTTAAGAGCAATATTGATTTGAATTACTCTGTGTGCCCTTCTTTCTGTCTGTATGTCTGTCCATCCATAGCCTCTTAAACTAGATGCCTATCGCAGGACTCAGAAGCTTGGCAACAGTTTAAGCGGTAGACAGCTCCACCTGGTAACAGATTGCGTGACTTTTTCATTCAACTGTCACCAATAATTTTAAGAAGTGATATATGATATATATAATCGGCCTTTCTCCGATTCTACTCGCCTTTTATGTATATCCTATCCCACTTTTAACAATTTTTTGGTGGCTGTTGAATAAAAAAGTCGCGATATCTGTACCGGGTGGAGCTGCCTACTGCTTTAACCAAGTTTCCGAGCCACGCCACAGGCATCTACTTAAGGAGATTATGGTCCATCCGTCTATCTGTTCGTTTTCCATCTCTTGTGTGTGTAAGTACTTTGAGAATTTCTTCAAAATGATATATGTCATGCAAGTTTCATAAATCACAATTAAATAATTTTGCACTGCATACATCATAAAGAAAATTAACATTCATGAATCATATGGTAATTTTTTATTGAAAGTATTATGTTAAGCGTAGGGCTAGGTTAAAGTATTCAGATACATTAAAGGCTACATTTGTAAATTCTAGAATTGTGTTAATTATTTTTAAATTTCTTAAAAACGTTTAAGAGTGGCTATGAATTACATTTGTCTACCTATTTTTCTTTCTGTCCTTTTATCTGTTCGATGTGCGATCACGTTACAGAGTGTTATCATTCTATGCGAATTGTATGTTGTTTTGTTTATGTCTTAATATAAGAAAGAGAATTGCTGGGTAATTTAGTAGTTGGCTTAAAAAAGAGATTATTTTATATAAAATATTTGTTATGAACCATGAAATTTGCATCAAAATTTTATTCAGAAAGCTTACTGTTTGAAACATCGCGAAAAAACATCCAAGATGAATATTCATGTACAGAGATATTAATCATATCATATTATACCCCTGATGGCTTAGAATATCATATGTAACACAATTGTATTCTTCAATTTTCAAATGTATTTAATATTTGTTCAAGCCACTTTTATATTTCATAGAACTCAGGTTTTCGTAGGCTTTTTTAGTTGAAGTATAGGTAAAGGACTCTGATGACTATAATTAGTAGTTAGTTTACCGTGCTATATCCTCAGAAACTAAAATGAAATAGTAAGTATTATACAACTAAAAGGTGTTATAGCATTAAATTAAAGAACATATTATATGAAGATGAATACACAAATCCCCTACAGTAATTTTCTCTATTGTTTATTTAACAACTTCGCTTTCTTTAATTTATTTATAAAGTCGTTAATTACTTAACATTCGGAAAGTCAATCGGAGTCACTCCAGAATTTTTTATTTCTATCTCTTTATTATGAATTACAATGGCTTCTTCAAACAACAGCTATAAAAATAAATCTACGATGTTTAAAGTAGAAAACTTTAAGATATTATTTTTGAGTGCCTGGAAGATATGCTTCAGGTTTTGACCTACATCAAATATTTGAAATATTGCTTTGATATGTGTACGTAAAATTAAATGAAAGAATTTGTATAATAACGTTATAAAAATCATTTAATCTTAAAGGTTGTAAATGTTTAAATCATATTCTGTTTTATTAGTTTTATCAAGAGAGGTATTTATAACACTTTAAAACTCAAAATTTTCGATTTTCTTAATTATAATTTAATTTTTATTATTTATTGAATGGTTATAAATATTTAAAAATCATACTGAACAACGTAAAAAACATAAAATTGTTCATAGCAAGATATGAGCAATTAATGCGTATTTTTCAGATTTAATTGTAGAATTTTTTTTTTTTTTTGCTAATTAAAACTCAAAATAACATATTGTCCTTTCCAATCATATAGTAGTAATTATTTTTCTCTATTTCACTTCACAAATAACCACTAGAATATTTTCTTTTTAATTTTTATTCTAATTTTATAAATAACGGAAAAAAAACTGGATTTTGTTTTATAAATTATTTATATTTGTTAAAATAGCTAATATATGCATTAAAACTGAATATGTACATTGTCATAATTCAATGTCTATTTTTGCTCAATTCTCAATACAGTAGCAATTCAATTGTAAACACAAACTTTGAATTATTTCAAATTAATAATCAATAAAATGTTAATTATTGAAAAAAATCTAAATAAACACAATAATATATCCGAATAAACAATTATTTCGTACGGAGATAACCAAAGCACAAATAAAAGTTATCACAAATTAGACAACTACAGTCGGTAACAAAAGTGTCCGAACACTAGCAAAAATTCCTATGTAAAAAATGTATACTTCATACGGTTTTGTTAAATTAATCCTTGTCGAATCCTGTTCTTAGTCAGTGTAAGAAGGTTCGATAAGGATTTATTTAACAAAACCGTATGAAGTGTACTTTTTTTACATAGGAATTTTTGCTAGTGTTCGGACACTTTTGTTACCGACTGTACAGTGTTATAATTAAATTTTAGTTTTTAAGATAATGTATTTTCCTAAGATTGTGTAAAATTAGAATAGAGTGGTCCAGAAACATCTTTTAGAAGAAAGTTCACCAGTTCTCAAACCCCACATTTATAAAATACCGAGTAATTTTTAATATATGTACATAGTAGATTTTTATGAAAAACCCAATGCCACAAATGTCGCATGTTAAAATGTAAATGGGAAGCAAAATAGTTTCTGAATTCTACTGCTATATGTAAAATAGGATAACGTAAAGAAAAAAAAAAAAAAGGCTAATTTTTTACAAAGATAGATAAGACTGCTCTGTAAAATAAATTCTTTTTGAGCCCTGATACCATTCCTGCTTATTCTTACATAAAATAACCTCCTGGATCCGAATATGTCCCTCATTTTGCCCAATCATTGACCCTTTTTTCGGGTCACTGTTATTCTCTACTACCGTACTTTTTTCCTTGTTGTAATTTTAATTTTATGGCCACAAATTTGAGTTGAAAGGTGAAAACACATTATTTTAAAAAATAAAAGAAAAAATAAAATGTACAATAAATAGCAATAATGATATAAGATTAATATAATAAAATAAAAGAAGTGTAATCTATAATTTCAGGAGGCAAATTTCCCCTCTCCCTAAATTTCCACTCTTGATACAAATGTTCATGTTTTGGAATTTTTAGCTGTTTAATTGTTAAAATAATCTCCCTATCTCCTTCAACTCAAATTTATTGTATTAAAACTATCAAACTTCGATAACAATGTGTTAAAGGAGATGTGGTTCCGATTCCGTTTTTTTTTTTCACTTACCGTTTAAAAATAAACGGTAAGTGAAGTGGCGAAATAGGGATCATATTCGCATTCAGAAGGTTATTTTATATAAGAATTTGCAGGAAAGGTGTTGGAGCAGATTTTTTCGCAGATCAGTGTAGTTAATATTTTTTTTATGTTATAAAGAAACAGGATAATAAATTTGTGTATTTTTTGACAGTAACAAAATAAAAGAAAAGAATAGAAAAGAAGTTAAGAAATATAAAGAAATAAAGAGTAGTAAAACGATTTGCGTAAAATTCTATAAGTTTGTGCAACGTTGAAAAATTCCAAAGTATATAAATTATTATAACTTTAAAAATGTTACTACTTACAAACATTGAAAAATTCGAAAGTGAAAAAAGATATTAAAATGATTCTTTTGGAAAAAAAAAAATTAAAAATATAATGAAGTAAAACTTAAAAATGAAACTGCATTATACCAGGACGCTGGTTAAATATCATTATATTATAGAAAAGATGATACATAGACATGATGATATATGCGTCCATTTATTCTGCTTAACGTTATTGCAATTATATAATTCTTGAGAGCGTTCATCTTAAGTAAGAGACGATTCAAAATTTCGCCTTAATTCGATGTGAATTGCATCATTAGTTCTTACTTACTTTATTTCGTTCGATTCTTCCTTTGATCAATTATTTAAGTCATGCTAGTCAGTATAGCACGTTAATGAAGCGATGAAATTTTATAACGATACTCATTTAATAGAAAACACAAGGATGATGGCTACGGAAGGGACATTCAGTTTGCGTGTACGAACTATACAGTAAAAAACACAAGATAAAATAAAATTTTTACTTGAATGTTTGATTGAGAATAGCTTTACGTAAGTTTTTTTTATTTCAGTTAGGAGTTATGTTTAAACTTTATGTTACTGAAATAAGATAGATTTCTTCTTATTACTTTTTAAAATATATTTTGTTCATTAGAACATATTGCAATTGCATACGAATATCTTTTAAAGTGAATATACGGTATATTGAAACTCTTTCATGAATAATACTTTTAAAAACTGTGTTTATGTTTAAAAATAGATATCCATTGACTTGAATCTTTTAAATTACTAAGTATAATTAATTTTAAGTGCTTTATAAAATTCTTATACTTAAACAGCTTTTGTAGAAATGTTTTGAATATCTGAAGGTTAGATTTTTTTTTTTTTTTTTTTTTTTTTTTTCTTATTGGAAAATTTAGAATCATGCCTTAAAATAAAATTTTCACCTGTGAATAAGTTGCAGTGTTTAATTAATAATAACTATTTTAATGTTTAACGTAGTTTTTGTGCTTATAATGTTATACTAAATGGAGTTTGCTTTAATAAATTTTGGTAAATTATTTTGCACAAATTTATTCCTTTTTGCTAATTTGCGTAACAATTTAATGTCCGTACATTTAATTTGTCTCAACGATATCAGTCTATGTAAAGTTCAATAGATATTTCTATTAGAAGTCTTTTAATTAAGTTAAATATTGTTCTAGAAGATAAAAACAATAGATTCTCAAATTAAAGTTTTGAAAATGATTAAATTAAAATAATGAATGATTTTGTTTAACTATCATTCATTTATAAACAGAAAGATAAATTAAAAGTTAACGTATTACATAATTTTCTCCAGTACACTTGCAAGTGGGCTGATGGCGAAACTATAAATAATAATTAAAAGAAAGAGACATGAATAAAAATGCTGATAAATTCAAAACGTTTTAGTTTTTTTCATCCTAAAACAATAATTATAATTAAATTACCTCAAACTATTTTTTAATTCTCTTTTATAAGTTTTATCTTGTTTTAAATTTTACTTTTGTACTACATCCTTCATTTTAATACCTAAAATTTAATAATTCTAAACAAATTTTGTATTCACATTTTATTTAAGATTTTAATGATAATAACTAATAATATATATTTTGTTACATCCTTCAAATTCTAATACATTGTAACTCTTAAGTTATAAAATCTTTCTTAAACTTATATATATATATATATACAATAAAGCATTGATTCTGAAAAATTTCACTTCCGGTTTTTGAAGATTTTATAACTTTAATGATATCCTGTATCTACACTTAACGGGAAGGTTTATTTCAATTTCTATTATGTATGAATGCACCATACTTTACATATCAGATTGCTTTCATTAAAAAAATTCAAATACGATAAAAAATAGTCTTGATTCAATCGCTCACTGGTCAAACAATTAGTGAGGTTATACAGTTCTTTTCAGGATTCACGTAGTTTTCGACTAATTACAAAAATTGAAAAATATAGAAGAAATATCTGTGAGGGTCGAAGGTTACTTTTCAATTGGTTACTTTTTCAATTTCGATCGCATAATAAGTTTATTAGGATGAACTTTGTGATATTTTAAAGGTTATTTTGCTTTCAATAAAACTAATTTTTATATCTTTTGTATTAATTTCGTAAATGAAAATTTGAATTCTCCAAATTCACATTCATTTAAATTTGAATCCTCCAAAATCTACGCCATCTATTTAGAAATTTATATACTTATTGAGTAAATCTAAGTATCGAAATCTTATTAATACTCACAAAAGGTTTAAAAAAAAAACTTTAATAATATAGGATTTTCTTATCACAATTATTTTGGAATTAAAAAAAATTGTATTTTATTTTTAAATGATTTTTTTGTTTTACCTAAAACTGTTTTTTTTTTTTTTTTTTTTTTTTTTTTTTTTTTTTTTACTAACGATAAAATATTTTACTCCAATAAATTCCCTAAAGACTTTAATCGATTAACTGAATAAAATTGCGAAGATTAAACCTTAAACCTTTTCTGATCCTTTTAACGTGAAAAACAGAATTGGTTATCGAATGTGGTTCCTTTCATATCCTTTTTTTCCGCTTAAATCTCCTTAGTTTCTTTTGATTATCTTATCTCGTGAAGCCTCTCATTAAACAGGAAAAAAATATATGTTTTGAAGATTAGTTAGTGGTAAATCACGAACCATTGAGCATTCGGGGATATTTTAAAAACGAAAGCAATTTTTATAGGGAAAGATATTTTTAAGAGAGAGAGAGAGAGAACATGTTATTTAAATAAATAAATAAATAAATAATACAATATTAAAAATAAATCTTTAAAACATATGTTTCCATCATTTAAATGTGAATATATTGTAGATTATAAATAATATAAAGTTTATGAAACTTTTGTTTTTAAATTGTTACGCATTATATATTTATAAGGATAATAATTCCAATATTTTTATAAATTATTTATCTGTAATGAAATTAATAAAACGTGTTTTTAGAATTGTTTTCGTAAGAGTGGATAACTTAATTTATCCATTGTTATAATTATTTTTTTTTAATGAATATACTATACTTGTCATAATATTTTCGTACTTGGCAGTAATTTAAATATGGTTGTTCTGTAATTATGCCATAAAAAACTTCTTTTATTAAGTGAAATTATTAGAAAATTATTAGTTATGTATAATCATTAATAATATAAGATCTTTTAAATCAAGATTATTTTTAAAATCCAATAATATTTTTATTTTATCTTAAATTAATTGGTTTATTATATATATATGTGTGTGTGTGTGTGTGTTCTGTCGAACCTCGTTAACGTGAATCTCAAGGTGGATGAAAAATTTGTTCATGTTATCAGTAGTTCATTCTATCAGTAACTAATCTTCATATAACTAAACTAGTAATCATTTTGATGAGGATTGTGGATACAGTTCATGTTGAAAGTAATTCACGTTAACAGTGTTCACGTTAACGAAGTTTGGCTGTATATATATATATATGTGTATTTGTTATTACAAAAACTTTGTTATTATTATTTTTTTTTTCAACAAAATTACAAAAAATTATTCTATTTATTTCCTTAATTTTTTTAAAGAATTTAATGGATTAAAATAATATAATAAAATTATGACGATTAAACTTCTTCTGATTTTTTTTACGCTAAAAATAAAATGGGTTACCTAATCTGACTTTCGGTTAACACATTACTTTCTGCCTAAACTTTCTCAGTTTATATTGATTTCCTTATCTCGTTAAGGCTCTTATTAAACAGAGAAATATATACCTTTACAATCTCAGTTATTGGTGAAGTATGTTAAGCATTTGGGTATTTTTCAAAGCAAACTCATTTTTATGTTATTTTATATTTTATTCCTTTTTCTATGAGAAGACATAAACGTCACGTTGAATTTATTAGAAAAGGTAATTTTATACTTAAAAATAAAATACTTTGTACTCTGAAAAATGATATTTTTTTGTTAAATAAGAGGATTGAAAATAAGAAATTCAGTTTTTATGAAATGATATTCATAACCTTATTTTAGGTTATATATACTATATATATATATATATATAATATATACAATGTATTATTATTTTTTTTTAACATTGATTATATACACACACTGGCCAATGAATTAGAAACCTTTAAATTAATATTTTATTGGACTTTTTTTTTTTTTTTTTTTTTTGCAAGCTGAACTTCCTGTTGCTTGAATAACAGCCAATATTCGTGTGGGCAGCGAGTCTACAAGTTTCTGGGGTGCATTTATGTCCAGAGTTTACCATACATTGACTACACAGACCTTTAAGATCCTGTAAATTGGATAGAAGAGAAGATTGCTGATGGATACTCCTTTCCAACATGTCCCAAACATTTTTTATTGATTTAAGATTCGGGCTTTGCGACATCTAGCGAAACAGTTAGAAGTCAGATTGGTGTTCACTGCACCAATCTCAAATGATTCTGCCATGATAGATGATTGCATTATCGAGCACAAAGTATTCGTTAACTTCGAAGTAAAAATGTAAAATTGAGGGATGCGCGTAATCTATCAATATATTCAGGTGCTGCATAGTTTTTTGATTATCCTCAAGTAATACAAGTAGCCCACTTTCTTAGAAGCAGAACACTCCCCAAAGGTTTGTAACACGTTTTGCACACCTTCGCCGCCAGAGAGTATTTGTATGAACACTTACAGGTTTCTGATTCTTTGGCCAGTGTGCGTGTGTGCGTGTGTGTATCGTTCCGTTTTTCTTCCATGTTACCAGTTGTTGTTCATCTGCCAAATATAATGTCAAATTAAATTAAATTAAATTAAAAATAAAAAGCTAAATATAATTATAATAATTTTATTATTATTATTATTCAATTTTTAAGAAGCTATAAACAAAAATTTCGAAGTAATTTTTTAGTGCATGAATATTTCAGCTTCTTAAAAATTACAATTGTGATGAAAAATTTTACTAACAATCTTTATTAACACACATTAGTTTGTTTTAATAATGTTTTTCTGTTATATTTTTCTGAGTGTCATTTACAGAAACGTTTACAAAAAGTGTGAAGAAGAAATATCCTTAAAATTTTATAATTATTTTTCGGCAAGAAAATATTTTAGTAAATTCAGTAAAATACGACCTATATTTATAACTTTTCATTAAAATGCATAGATAAAAAAAAAATCTGTTTTAAAAATGCGAATAAACTCTTAGAATAATTAGAATTTAATAAACTATGCAGTTAGAAAGTTAAGGGTTTTTTTTTTTTTTTTTTTTTGTGGGTGTATGTTTTATTAAAGCTTCCAAATATAACAATTAAAATTAAAGAAAATTTTTCTCCAATATTAAAAGAGCACTTTTGTTTTAAATAAAAATAGATTTTTTAAAAGATATACAAGATTTAAAAAAAAATGAACTTTACACATCATTAAACATTGCTTAGAAAATGAAAGGCCACTAAGCAAGATAAAAATTAAAAATAAAATTAATGATCAAGCTTTTTATTTATTTATTTTTATTTTTAATCTATATCACATTAGACGCGCAAGAACGTATTTATTGAAGCAAATAGCAATATTTTTCCTCTAAAAATCAAGGATAATTTTAGTTAACAGTTGAATATTGAAACTATTATACAATAAAATTATTTGCTTCGATTATAAGACTGATTTATATAATTAAATATCTCAATATGAAGTAGTTAAAAGAAATATTGTTAAACATTAGTACACAATGTGTTTTGCAAGAACAATTAAATATTTTAGATAAAAATAAAATTACTCCAAAAATTTAGGCACTTGTGTGTAAAATTTTTGCTTTGAAGAAGAGTTGGGCTATTACTTCAATCCGACACAATTGTTGATTTTTTTTTTTTTTTAATTTATGATATTTCTAAACAATATCCTTTTTATTTATTATTTCCTGATTAATCATCACAGCTATTATACTGCTTTGTTTTACTTTTATTCCACTTCACCAGTTTCGTCTGTATTTTAAAACCAGTGTATAGAAAACCAGTATATAATCATTCAAATATTTAGTAATCAGTTCTATAATACCGAATATTGTTGCAAAAGAAATGCTTGTTTGTATACCAATGAAAAGCGTACAGATAGCATATTGAAGTAACAATATTGATAAACCACATTAACTGTATGTAAGAAGTCTATTCCAGATCATTATTTATTAAAATCATAAGGGAAGAGAAGTTCTTTGTTGATTTATCTGGATATTTTACTTAGTTTTTAGACTAGTTGCTTAGTATATATATATATATATATATATATAGTTAATATTTAGACTAGTAACTGAATTGCGACCATTGGTATAACCCCATAGACGAAACTAATTTTTTAAATTCGGAAAATACTATTGATAATTTCAATATCTTCCAGAAATCGCATGTCCATATCAATTAGTTGCGTAAATACTTACTTCTATATAGTCAATATATAATAATATGCAGTTTTCTATGTGGAATATCTCATTATATTTACACTAATCGTGAGAAAACATTTGTACAATAAATAATAAAAAAAAAATTTCCCGTTGTTTTCTTTTCTCTATAAGATATAACTTTCGGAAAGTAATTTGATGCATTATCAGGAGGTAATCGTGGTTAGAATACAAGCACATACTCACCAATGATTTTGAAGAAGACTTGTTATAGTATATTTTAAAATTGTTCTAGATTTTCGTTTTCATAATGACAGTCTTTGTTTATTATAGTGAAGGTTTAATACACTAATTGACCTAATGCTATTTATGTACAAACAAAAACTACTTAAAATGATAAATAATGAGTTAACCCAATCTAACACATGTAGACAGTAACTTATGTATAACTACACATAAATATATGGGGATTAAAATCGGGAGATAATTTCCCTTAATTTTTTAATAATGTTTTTTACAAAAAATCCAAAGGACAATCAACATAGGAAACCTTTTACCTGGCCCCACGGACGGCCAGGTGACGACATCACTTTGCTTGCGTATAAAACTATATTAGCACTTTATCAATGTGTATAAATTTTTTAAAGTGATAATGATGTCAATTTTTGTGAGATGCATAATTAATTTTTTTGCGATTTTTTAATGTTCACGTTTAATTAAATGTATTTATTTTTATGTCGAAATAAAATGAACTCGACATCCGGTTTTTGATATATTTACATGTTTTCAGGGATCTTGCACATGATTTGACTATTTCTAGAAATTGCCTCCTGTTTGTCAGTCTGTCTGCCTGCCTCTCCGTATGTCTGTGTATATTTCACAAATATTGTGGGAACATATATCACAAACATATATACGATATTTAACCAAAATTGGTATTTAGTTGTACTTTGACCTAAACTGGTGTTGATTACATTTGGGAATCAATCGCTCGACAGGTGGTGCTGTCATCTCCTTTTAGTTCATAATTTTTAAAGCGACAGAATAGGACAAAATTTCGTATAAATATACATAGGAATATATAATAGTTTTAACGAATGATTGTGAAATTAATATATATGTATATATATATACATAGATAAAGGTAGTAGTAAACTAGAAAATATTGCACGTAAGTGTAACGTTTCAGCTAGAGGTGCAAATTTTTAATACAGGTATCTTTAAAAACATTTCGCCAGTGCATTTTAAACAAATGATTGAATGAAAGACCTATGATAATCTAAAAAAATGCTATATATATATATATATATATATATATATATATATATATATATATTCATTTTTAGAGAAAAAAAATCCCTAGAAAAAGTATGTCCTTTAATGTCGGCACAAAATTGATTTTCATTGGAATTTAGTATTATGCTTCTTTGAATTGAAAACCGTCTTCATTCATTATGGAGAATTTAATAAATTATTTGTGCTGCGTAAATTTGTGTAGGAAAATATAGAAGAAAGTCTTCTGGTGGATATAACATACTAGTTTTCTTTTATTTTCTTATTAATGTTTTTGTTATATAAAATTTTGAAAAACTGTTACCTTGTGATTATGTGAAAGTTTTTTTCCTATATCTTACTGTTTTGTAGAAAACTTATGTTATTTCCATTACTGTGAATGGTGCGTATAAATTTCTTCCACTTTTAGACAATAGATTATGAGAAGCGTTTTTATGTTTTCAATAAACAAGGTAGAATCAACTTTTTTTTTTTTTTTTTTTTTTTTGTAAGAATAACATTAAATATTAAATTTTTGTTTCATTTTGTGTCGTGAAATCTGGAAATATAGCTAATTCAAAAGTTATAAAAAAAAGTGCTCTAAATAATACATTAATAATAAATATCGTATGTAATTATTGTAAATAATTTAAACATTTCATTATTATTATTTATATTGTACCATTTGATAATTTATCTCTTTACATTTAAGACATAGCTAGAGTTAAAATGGCTATCGTGGTTGCGGAAAAAAATTTCTTGGCGAAAAACGTCCGAACTACTTCATCTCTAAATTTTAAAAATCGCTAAATTGGGCATACTAAACATGATCCCATTTAGCCAATCGTTTGTATTTGTTTTGAGATAATAAAACAAAATCTTTATATAAGCTAATCTAAGTTGTTGTCTCTTAAATTTCATTTTAAAATTTTCTGGCCGTAATTTAAAACTGTAGCAACAGTTGTTTAACATAATCATGATATTCATCACTTAATTTTTTTAACCTGACGTTAAGATAAAATTAATATAATACAAATTAATTTTCATTTCATTTGGATTAAATTTTTGTCTAATATTTTAAATATACCGTATATTTTTAAGTGTTTTCACTACTCTAAGTAATTCTTTTCATTTTTCTCTCAAGCATTTCAAAAATGCCAATTTTACATTTTGTTTCTCTTTCTTTCTTTCTTTCTTTTTCTACTTTTAATTTTATAAAAGTAGAAAAAAAAAAAAAAAAAAAAAAAAAAAAACTTATCTGTAGGCGAAAAAGTGCACTTCTAAATTCATTTTTTCAGTGAAAATGTCTAAGATAACGCTTTTTATGTATTTGCCGACGAACATTTATTCGTTAATCATAGCAACATTGACATTTATTTAATTATTTTTTTACACCACTACTCACAATCTAATTTTCCTGTGGAAAATGACGTCAAAAGACTGAAAGAACAGCGATTTGGTGAAACTATTTGCAAAAGGGCAAATAGACAACAGTGTTGGTTCAACAGTGTTCTCTCTCTCTCTCTCTCTCTCTCTCTCTCTATCGACTCATATATGATACTGTCTCTCTCTCTTTCTCTTTCTCTATCTCATTTTTGTCTCACATATGATACTTTATGTTTATATTTTTAACTTTAACATATGTTTTTTGAATGTTAATGTAAAAGTTATAAACACGTTTAAAAAACATGGGGTAAGTCTAAGATAGATGGCCATAATTTTTAAAGATTGAAATAACAATTCTTAGAATTACATTGTAAGAAATATTTATGCATTTTTAAAGTACTTATGCACATGCTCATCGCATTTTAGGCAATAATTTTTTAAATATTGAGAACAAAAATTGGTAAACATACTTTGAAATTAAAATGGCATTCAATTTAAGAAAGAAAAGGCGAAGTTAAAATAGCAAAACAAACCTCATTTTATATAGTTAATAATGAAAATCATATAACAATCTGTATAGATGATATTATATCGCTGCAAATGAATGAATAAAATTCAAAGAAACAGAATTTGAAATGTGATTTCAATCCTACGCTTTTCGTAAAATTTTACCACACTGTTGGCAAAGATCTTGATAGTTTGTAAACGTTTCATGGAACCCCTTGAGTCACCTCATACAGTTTATCTAGACATTCATTTTGGTTGCGATATTTTAATCTTCTCCACAACCCACACAGGGATCCTTATCATATTCTGTTCCCTCAGATTCTGTATAATCTGATAAGTTCAGATGTATTGCAGCTTCTTTGCTGTTGGAAATGTGTTTTTGGTTTTTCTTTTGTTTGTTTTACTCTTTTTCAGGGTTTTAGGCATTTTTGTCTGTTTATTTCTCGGTGAAAGTTTCCGACATTTTTCAACATTTTCTTGTGATATCAAACCATAGCTACCAATCTGCTATTAAACGAGCCGTAAATACCATTGGTACATTTTCTGATTATTTTTGTCATACTTACACAAGGAACTGGTGCAATATCATAATGTACTTTTGTTGGAGATGGTGAATCATGAGTTTTTGATGTTTTTCAGGTAGCCATCTCTTCTAAAACTGAAGGACAGCTATCCGCCCAATTTAAATTGCACTCCGCTATTGTACGCCTTCATTTTAGTCATAAAAGTAAAGATTTTATAACATGTGGCTTAAAAGTCCATATTGTGAAACAAAATGTAACGTAGGTAAAACATTCAGATAATTAACTCGAGAAAAATATTTAACCATGAAACTAAATACACATTAAAATTTCACTTACATCTTATTATCGTAAAACACAGCTGCATGTCGCAATGAATTATCTCATTGAACTATTTCCTATGAACAAAGATTGTGTTGTCATCTATGATCCAGTTTGGGAACTATTTAGACTACCCGTCTCTCCTCTATGGCCATCTCACCAAGAGTTATCCTATAAAGTTTACACAGTTTATCAAATTATTCAGTAATTTTTAAAAGTATTTTATACTTGCAAAAGATACTACACTGAGAAAAAAAAATATACCGCCTTCATCTAGAATGAATAAATGGTCATATTCTAAATCCTTAAACTAAAAATATAGATTCCCAAGCTATGCGCATAAGGCACGCCAATAAACTGAATAGACATAATGGTCGAGAATTTCTAATCTACACATTTATAGACAGTGAAACAATATTTTGAATATTCTGAATCTTGTATTACGAGAAATTCTCGCTTGCTTTTCTAGAACTGGGTCATAAACCAAGATTATAGCTGCTGAAACCCGCCTCATGTAGTCACATTTATTTGGAGATATTTTCAAATAGGTTTGTTCTCGATAGCATAGGCAATCGCTCAAGAATTCTAATTGAGGTCTCTAGAACTCGCTTTCGAAAGGGACTAGAAAAAAAATTATAAGAAATTTATAAGGATGACATGGAACTATTTTTTCTAGAGCCAGAATTTAGATCCTAGATGCCAGTTATAGAATTTTTTCTCAGTGTACTGGCGTGCCTTATACTCATAGCTCGGAAATCTATATTTCTTGTTTAGGGATTTAGAAAAGGACCATCTATTCGTTCTAGATAAAAGCGATATATTTTTTTTTCTCAGTGTAGTGTAAATAACTTTATAAACAATTATTTGGTACAAAAGAGTTTATATTTTGAAACTATATTTTAATATTAATATACCGGGTGATCCAAAAGTCAGGACAAACTTTAAAAATGAATAATTCGAAAACGAATGAAGATACAAAGATACGGTTTGCACCAAACGGATAGAAAAGAAGCCGGGTTTTGTGTGGCAAAGAAAAAAAATAGTTCTGTTGGCGACCAACAGATGGCGCTGTCGTATTTCTGATGTAGGATTATGCAAAGCAACAAACGATATAAAAAGGAACAACAGCAGCAGGTAATGATAGTCGAAGCTTATATGCATCGAAATATCGCATTCTCAGTCGCTACTTTAATCATGCATGACCTCCAAGATCTCCCGATCTGACACTTTGTGACTTATGGCTGTGGGGATTCTTGGAAGTCAAAAGTGTACCGCGACCAACCGGCATCACTAGCAGCATTGACAGATGCCATCCGCTAAAATGTGTCTGCCATAACGCAAGAAATGCTACTAAATGCTGTCAACGATGTGAACGATGTGGTGAATCATCTCACAGCTGTACTTCTGAATGATGGACATTGAACAGTTACTGTAGTAGTACTAATTAACTCTAATTAAGCTGACTTGTAAGTTGTCAACAATTTTTTTCATTTGTAAATCATCTTTTGGTGAAATAAAACACTATAGCGCCATCTGTAGGTCGCCAACAGAACTCATGTTTTTCCTTTGCCACACAAAACCCGGTTTCTTTTTCATCCGTTTGGTGCAAACCGTATCTTTGTATCTTGATTCGTTTTCGAATTATTCATTTTTAAAGTTTGTCCTGACTTTTGGATCACCCGGTATATTGAAATTAAACCATATACATGAATTTCAGTTTCTTCCTTTTTGTTGAACTCTATATTTTTAAGATTGCTGTATTTTTTTTATATTTTTATAATAAATATATTCTATTTACACTTAAGACATCCAATGAAATACGTTGGAATCTATTAGATTTAAACTTTTCCCAAGATAGTTGACGTAAATCGAAAATGAAAATCAATTTGCCCAATAATTTCTTCTCAATGATATAGAGATAATTTACACCAGAAGAGTTTTATATTTAGATGAATAACTTAAACTCAACGTTTTTATAACACTATGATGATATTTTTTCTGCAGTGTCTCATTTTATTCAGATTTGTTTACTCATGGATGATATTTTGTCCGAAAAATTGTTAAAGAAAACGTTAGAAACATAAAAAAAAAGAAATTACAGGTTACTGAGCTTATCAAAGTATTATGATACAATAGAATGGATTTGAAACTCAATTTTTCTTTTTATGTGTTATCATAGTATAGGTTTTTCCAAATCGAATTAAAAGTAGATGAGCATAGCGGAGATTCTGCCGTTTACCCCCAGAGAATACGAGTTATTTTCTACGGGAATTTGTATGAGAATTTATCCGAGAAATATTCTATTAAAAGTTTCCATTTATTTAATCATAGTAAAAACTGTAATATATTTCTATAAAAAAAAAAAAAAAAAAAAAAAAAAAAATGAAAAAAAAAAGAAAAAAGAAAGTGGTGATAAATTCGATATAAAGAATCGAAGTTTTGGCAGCCGGAAGTGTTTTCATTCACATGTATCTGAACACTGATTTTTCAATACTAAATACTCAAAATAGATACAGTCAGCAGAAAAAGTATACGAGCACTAGCAAAAATTCCTATATAAATGAGTACACTCAATAATGTTCTGTTAAATAAATCCTTGTCGAATCATGTTCTTAGACTGACTAAGAACAGGATTCGACAAGGATTTATTTAACAAAACCGTATGAAGTGTACTTTTTTTTACATAGGAATTTTAGCTAGTGTTCGGACATTTTTGTTACCGACTGTACAGAGTCATCTTTAGATTGCAGAAAGCAAAATAAATTGAATGTATATTCTTATATGCATAAAATCATGTTTTGTATAGAATATGGAATGAGAGTCATTCATTTAGGGTTTACACAGGATTCCACAAATGAATTCAAATACATTTACAAAAAGAAATTGCCGGAAGAGCATTTTAAATCGTGCAATGTATTTTTCATTGTAATTTCAGATTGCAAATAACACTAAGTTACTGGATAGCACATTTAACATAAAATCATAGCTGCAAAAATTTTAATTTATTATGAAGAATTTTTAGTCCCGCCTTTATATCTAGCACCCCTTTATGTATAGACAATTTTTTCTAAAATATAACTTCGATAAAATATGAAAACAATTATTCTTAAAAAAGTAAATGGTATGAAATAAAAACGAAGCTAAAAATACTCTAGAATAAATTAAAACGCTGGCTGCTATGCTTAAAATTAGTAAATATCCTTTTCAGCTTAAATGGTTTCTTGTAACAGAAACTCTCATTGTCCACAATTGTAAATGTCAAAGCTATCGTGCAATTGTCTGCCACAAGCTAACTGGTTCAAGACAGATTGTACATCGCATGTGAAATGCATTTCCAAGTCAAAAATGACGAGTAGTACCAACACCGCCTGTAATAATGCCTCCGAGCTGAGCTCTACGTCACGGAAGATCGGCCGATTTCATCCAATCCCCAAGATCCAACATGTATCATAGGAAGTGTTGATTGGATAAAATCGGCCGATCTTCCATGACGTACAGTTCAGCTCGTAGGCATTATTACAGGAGGTGTTGGTACAGTCGGCTGCAAAATTATTCGAGCACTAGCCAATAATTCCTATGTTTAAAAAGTACACTTAAGACTGTTTTGCTAAGTAAATCCTTGTCGAATCATGTTCTTAGACTGATTAAGAACATGACTCGACAAGGATTTATTTAACAAAGCTGTATTAAGTGTACTTTTTTTTGGCAAGGATTATTGCTAGTGCTCGAATAATTTTGCAGCCGACTGTAGTACACAGTGTGTGCAACGATATATGTCTAATCCCACCCACTTTTAAGCTCAGAATCCACACACCGTTATTTATTTATTTTTATTTATTTATTTATTTATTTTTCTCAAAATCTTTCGCACAAAAATGCACGAAATGTAAAATCTAAATTTCCCTTTGTTTAAAATCTTTTTTTTTTTTTTTTTTTTTTTTTTTCAAATTTAAAATTCTTTATGTTTCTTTATTTTATTTTATTGCATTGAAATTTAGACGATTATAGCATGTAAAAATTTTTTGAAAACTGTAACAAATATTTTTGTATTGAGAGTGGATATTTCAATTCAATAATTCAAAAATCAGAAAAATAAATAAATAAATAAAAAATCCAAGGATTGCAAAAATTTAAAGAAAAAATATTAAAGAAACAGAAAAAAGATCAAAACGAGATAAAGATTGCAAATAACACTAAGTTACTGAATAACACGTTTAACATAAAATCATAGATGCCAAAATTTTAATTTATTATGAAATAGTTTTAGTCCCGCTTTAATCTCGCACTCCTTTATGAGTAGATAATTTTTTCCAAAATATAACTTTGATAAGAAAAAATTACTCTTAAAATAGTAAATGGTATGAAATAAAAACTAAGCTAAAAATATTCCAGAATAAATTAAAATTCTGGCAGCTGAGCTTAAAATTAATAAATATCCTTTTCAGCCTTCTTGTTTGATAACCGAATCGCTCATTTTCCACAATCGTTGCATTTAGTAAATGTTAAAGCTATCGTGCAACTGTCTGCCACAAGCTAATCAGTAAATGCCACCCCCACCTAATTTCGCAGTAAATTATCGTAGAAACATGCGGCTGGTACCGATCGATCTATAATAACGTCTAGTTTAGAATGGTATAGTCAGATTTAGCTTAAGGAGTCATCTACATATTAAAACAGGCATCAACGTCATTTTTTTCAAAGGCAACCCCCATTTTGACCTCATTGTCAGATTTTCGAAATCAAGACGGTTCGGGAAAAGTCCTATTTATATATTTTAAATCAATTCTTGATAGAACTACAAGCGAAAATGGATTAGGGGTTCGTATACATTTCGAAAAAATGAATTATGATCTAACACAGAATGGACATTATTCATTAAGATTCATCCCGGAAAAAAAATACAAACGTTTTAATAAAATAAAATAAAAAGTTAATCTATTGAATGTATTGTGTTTGTATTATATACGTATTATTGAACGTATTGTATGAATTAAAAATGTTTATTACATCACTTCATTCGTTAAAATTTAAATAGTTTGAGTTATATGAACTCTGCAATGTTCAATTACAAAAATCTAGATAGCAAGAAAAAAGAATAATAGTAATAATGATAATAATAGTGGAAAAAGGAAAAAAAAGGTGTTTAATATTTAAGAATAAAAAAAATATCTACTTCTGTTGGGTATATTTTTATTTTATACAATAAGCCCCGCATGAAAGTGTTACTATAAAGTTTTGCATTTAATTTGAGGCGTACATACCTACAATTTTCAATATAAAAAAATATTGATAACAAGATTTAAACAAAAATCCCAGAAAGGATATTTAATATTCAATAAAAAGGGAGATATTGTTCAAAAGCATTCCTATTTTGAGTAATAAGTCACGCCTTTAGATGTTTCTCTAAAACATCAAATTATATAACAAATTCATGATTAAATAACTGAAATTGTGTCGTCAACAATCGGAACGGTAAACGTCATTCATTTATATATGCTAGAGTTCTATAAAGAGTGAAACAAAATAAAATTAAGGAAACAAGAAACATTTTTAAAGTAAAGTATCGTTTCAGAAAAAGCCAGAGGGTGGGGTTTATTATTCTTTTGGAATGCCATCAAAATTTCCTGCCTGCAATGCGTCAATTTTATAAAAATAGGTTAATTTGTAGCATAAACATCGAAACCTCAGATAAAAAATAATATATATAATAAAATAAAATAAAAAATTTCAGTATTGGACTGAATTTGCATAAATTGGTTTGATAAAGTATGCCCCACATAACACGATTTCCTTTTTGCCCAGAATGAGTACCCCGCGTTATACAGTAGTCTACTGTACTTGAATTCTTAATTTTACCTTTATTACCTTTAAAAGTAATAAGATATATTACTTTGTTTTAAATTCTTTTTCCATAATAAACGTGAATTTTACGCCATGACTAGAATTAATCGAAAATAAATAATATTGCGCTTTGTTTCAATAATAGATTTTTTAAACTTAAAAAAAAAAAAAATAATACACTGTTTGATTCAGTATTAAAAAACATTTAATAAAAATTTAATATTTTATTATGTTACGTCAGGCGATAGAATTTAAATAACATAAAGCTTACAAACGGAACAGTAAACAAATGCGAAAACAAATGCACAAACAGATTAAAACAGAAAATGCGTTTTAAAAAATCTTATAAATAATTAAATATTAATTAATAAAAAAAAAAGGATCGTTGGCTGCGTATTGCTCTCTCAAACAATAAGCCTCGCCTTACCGCGTTTCCTAAAACTTAACATTTAACTTGAGGTGTACGAACCCTACAATATTCAAGGACACGCACACACACACACAATAAAAGAATAACAGGATTAAAATAGAATTTTAGCAGTGAGAAACTAGGAAACGTTATTTAATATTTAATCAGAAAGACATAACATTTCAGCGTCAGGTATGTTCCTATCTTGCAAAGTAAGACACGCCTTCACACATTTTCTAAAACTTTACATTATAAAAAAATGATTTTACATAATTGCAATTAAATCATTTTAGTTTTGTCTTCAACAATCGATGTAGTAAATGTCATTGAGATTTATACATAACAGCACATATAGAGTCAAATACGAATATGCAAAATAGTTTTTTTTTTAATATTTTTTCAGCGATATAAAGGCGGGGCTTGTTTTCTCTTGGAATTCTTTCACAATCTCTCGCCTGCATTGCGATAATTTTACAAAATTAAGCCAATTGGTATAATAAACGTCGAAATGTTGCTTAGAAATCAATAAGAATGACAAAGGTTAATTTAAATAGTTTTTCGTCAGAATATATATCAATATTTACTCACAAAGGACATAGATTTTAACAATTGATGGCCTCCTAACTGTAATAAAAAATGAAATATTACTGTAACTCAAAAAATAATGTTAGGAACGAGCTGTAAATTTGGAAACCCACGATTTTGATGATGCCTGTTCTATTCGTGCAAAAATTAATATAGGTCATAATTCATAATTCTTTAGAATATGAATTTAAAAAATTCATATTCTAAAAAATTAAAAAATCATTTTCTAAAAATTTGCGCACATACAGATGTGCGAAATCTCTCCTACCACGCAACCTCTCCTAGCTTTATCGTATATGTTGAATATATTTACATATATTTAGCTCTGAATAATATCAAATAGGTTTTAAATGGGAAACAAAGCTTTCCATATTAAAATTATCTGATTTGAAATCTATTTTGAACTTGTTGTCTCTTTATATTGGTATTATCTTTGGCAGAATATTTCTGTTATCTTTGGCAAAATATTATTATTCAAAATCTACATTAGTATCGAAAATAATGTATTTGGGATATTTTTAGTATCTCTTTTAATTAAATATGATTTTTTAAAAGTTTTATCATAATAAAATTACTTTAAAAAAAAATGAAAATATCTTAATTCTTAGATACTATTAAAAGAAAATGAAAACATTAAAAGACCTTTCGGCATAAAAATCACAAATTGAATGTAATTAGGTTTTCCTAGGTCTGTTTTCGAGGAAATTTTCTATTTTAAAATTAATGAAATTACTTTGAGCTAAGAAAATATAAAGGCCATTTCTCCTAACATTATTCAAATGTCTTCCATAAAATCATTTTAGTGCTTCATGAACTTTTGTGCGGAACTTTTATATCGTTTCTTATTTAAAACACAAATACAGAATTTAATATATAATTCTGTTTAATGGCTGAAAGCATTAGAAGAATGTACAAAAGTTACGAAATTAATTAAATATGTGCTCCATTAGCTTAACAATCTCAGAAACAAATTAGTAAAATCTGATATTCTTAAGAATAGATATGTAATTAGTGATTTTATGTTTTAAAGTAGTTCTTTCAAAATTAATATTAATTTAGGTGTTGTTTTATGTAAGAAATAGAGAAAATCTTATATGATGATTTATAAAACGATACATTTAAATTTGTATTCATTGTTTATTTTAACTTAATAAAAATTTTCAAATAGAATAGAGATACTGTTTTTTGTGAAAAATATTATCATAATGATACGAATATTGTCGTACGAAAATATACGAATAATTCTAAATATTAATTTCGATAGTTTCATTGTTCAGCGTAAAATTTATTTATTTTTTATTTACGTCGTATGTCATTGGAACCAGAATCATACAATTATAACAATATAATTAATTTTTTTAATTAATTAACCTAAAAATAAATTGATTGAAGAGTAATTAGAAAGAAATCTTTTAGATATTTAGTTTTCCATCTTTAATTTATATTTATATTACTTAATTGAAATAACTAAAAATTATAAAAATTTAGTATAATTCATCACATAATGATTTTCAACAACAAAAAATAATCTGATTTAAATAAAAATTTTATTGAAAGTTGAAATTATCAAAAGAGATGAAATCAATTATAGAACTAAACACGTATATATATTTTATATACTTGAAGATTATCTAAATATCTAACATCAAAATTGTTAAATCGGGATCTAGAAGCAAATCCAATATATTTGATGTATACTAGCAATATCAAGGTCTAATACAGAATATCAGAGGTGTTTATGTATGTGCACATAATAAGTAAAAAACTGAATAAACACCATAAAATGCTAAAAACTAGCAACAGTTGTTTCGAGTCGTAAGAAAACCTGATACATTATTAGGCAAAAAATGCAAGCAAGAGTACTACAGAAAAGATTCAGAGATTTTTACTTCTTACTGATAAATGTTACAAACCTGCCTACACATTACGAATTTTTAAAACAGATTTATCCACCAGTATTCTTAAAAAAGAATCCGTCACACATATTTTCGACGAATACATGTAATTAAATAAACTGTAAACATTAATAAAAACTTCCCGGTATACAGTCTCTGTTGAAAATAACGGAGACTTTGCACCTATGACGTCAGTCCTCTTATGCATAATTATTTTGTGATATGCACATAGTTCATTTTTATTTTTAGCATGTATTTTGATCATTAGATTATAAGTTTTTTACAAAATAAATAAATAAACAAAAATTAATAAAATTTAGTAAAAAATGTCGCACTCTTAAAAATAAATAAATAAATAAGGGAATATTAGATAACACTATTCGGTGGATATCATATCTAAGATATCTTCATATCTTCTTGCTCATTAGGCTTTACAAGTTGATGAATTTGTATGTGATTATTATTATTATTATTATTAATACCAAGAATACTAAATACCTTAATACAATACCGTGCAATATTTAAACTTTTCATGAATTCCAATAGTTCCAATTCCAGAATTCCTTACATAAATGAAAACGCAGTGGTTAGAGACCCGGCAGCCGTGTCTCCATAACATTCCCGGCAGTTCTCGCGCTTGCGCAGTATGCTTGCCGGGTGAATCAGGATTCATCTGCCGGTAAAATAAACGACTCTACCTGCACGGGTATGTGTTTTCAAGAATTCATTTAAGCTGATGATTTGAATTGTTTGAATTCATATTGTATTTATTTCTATTATTTATGTTTTAGAGCTGCTTAGCTTATTCTTCTCTTTTGATTTTTCTCGTTAAATATTTGTTTCATTATTCTGTTTTATTTGTTACGTTGCTTTTTGTTAAATATGTTGATATAATTAGTTATTTTGTTTCAGTCATTAAAAAAGAAAAAGAAAAAGAGAGAGAGACCGAGATTAGTGAGAGAGATTTATTTTATGTGTACCTATTTAGAAGTTAAAGAAAAGCTTCAGCTATAAATGTATAATAATCTAAAATTTCATAAGATAAGTGTATGATTGGTATCTTTATCAATTGTAAATAGTAAGCAGAAATTTAATTAAAAGAAAAACTCAACTTTTGAAATTAATCTGAATATCGTAAGAAAGAAATTAGGCTGATTAAATTTAGTGATTAAAGTTTAAATTAATAACGGTTAAAATTTGAAGATAAATTGAAATCATGAATGCTTCAAATGGGAGTGTACGTTCATCATTTGTTCTATTTACAAAACATTAAAAAGTTGTATTATTATTATTATTATTATTATTATTATTATTATTAAAATCCAGATGTTATAGATTAACGAAGAATTACATTTAAAAGCTAACATTTGTGCGTAACACATTGATAGTTTTTAATATGAAAATTTCCAACATGCATTGTCATGTTCATCAGTGAGTTTACATCTGAAAAATCAATCTCATTGCCTAATTGTTAAATCATTTCCTACAATATGTCCTTAAAATAAATTTTAGTTGAGCATAAAATTTTTCTGCGGCAACTGCACAAATAATAAGAAAAAATAGTAATAAAATAAATAAAACATTGCCCCCCCCCCACCTTAAACAAACTTCTTATTACAAGCAAGCTGGTTATACTTGCTGCATGTTTAAATTTTAAAAAACAATCTTTCTTTTCTTCCCATTTTTTTCATTCATACAAACAATCAATTAAATTAGTATGCTTTTCGCAAATTAAAAGCAAATTTTAGTAGATCTTTATTAATTCATTTATATAATTAATTATTATTTAATCATTTGTTTAATTAAATCGAACTAACATCTTACAATATGATAAAAACAGATAGTGTATTATACTTTTATAAAATTTTACTTTATAAAGAGGAAAGTACTTTATTAGCTGATTTTTTAATGCAATTTTCTTTCTTTCTTTTTTTTTTTTTTTTTTTGATAATGATAACAATGCGTGCATGTTAGATATTTTCTTATTAAAAACAACTAATGTGTTATATACAAATATTAACTTTTCAACTTTTAAAATTAGATCATTGTTTCTCTTCCCCATCTGAGTTTTATCAGGAACAAAAGAAAAGAATAAAAAGAAAAGAAAAGGGAAAATACTTTATAGTTCTGTAAATAGAACTAATAATAAATGAACCTTCATATTTGAAGCATTAAAATGCAACCTCGAATCAATTTCAATCAACTTATCTCTAAATTTAACACCCTTTTTTATGACTTTAATATCTATACTTCGCACTAAATTTCAGCAGCCTAATTTCTTATGAGATTCAGATTGATTTCAAAAGATGAGTTTTTTTTGTGCAATTCTTAGAAAAAAAAGAAATTACTTTTAAAAATTATTGTTTTATTTTTCCTTTATCAATATCTGGTAACTTGTCACTATTTAATTAAAAGACTGCAACGGTATAACGTGGGAGCACCATTTGAACGGATTGCACACGACATCTTGGGTCTTTTGCCACGGACCTCCAGTGGAAATAAATACATCCTCGTCGTGATGGACTATTTCACCAATAGGCCTGAGGCATATCCCATTCCCAATCAAGAGGCATGTACAGTCGCAGAGGTCCTAGTGCAGCAATGGGTGTCAAGGTATGGCACACCCCTACAACTTCATACCGACCAAGGTAGGAACTTTACCTCTGATGTTTTCAAAGGACTGTGTCAACTACTCGGCATAGACAAAACCCGGGCAACACCCTTACATCCCCAGTCGGACGGCATGGTCGAGAGGTTCAATCGTACCATCCTGAATAACCTCTCTCTTCTAGTATCAAGTAACCAGCAAGATTGGGACTCGAAGTTGCCATTGTTCCTGCTGGCTTATCGAAGTGCTGTCCATGAAACCACCGACTATACTCCAGCCCAGATGCTGTTTGGACGTGAACTTCGTCTCCCTTGTGATCTCCTGTTTGGTTATCCACCCGATGCGCCTTCATCGCCCGAGGAGTACATCCAGGATCTCCAGGCACGATTTGAGGACGTACACAACTTTGCTCGGGAGCGGATTAGCATGGCAACGGAGAAAATGAAGACAAGGTACGATCTAAAGGCTACACAACATGAGTTCCAGGAAGGAGACAAAGTCTGGTTGTGGAATCCTGTTCGCCGCAAAGGACTCTCTCCCAAGTTACAGTGCAACTGGGACGGACCATACACAGTCTTAAAAAGGCTGAATGATGTAGTGGTGCGGATCACTAAAACACCTTCATCAAAACCGAAGGTGGTGCACTATAACAGGCTAGCCAAGTACCACAATTAATGGTAATATTAAAATTTAAAATGTAAATACTGGTAAAATTTGCGCATGCGTAATGTAAATATTTGTATATAAATACTTGTACATATTTGTGAATTTTGTAAATATTTCTCACTTGATTTTTGTTTCTATTTTGTCGTTATATGCAACTTAGTTTTTGTATTTTAGATTGTGTAAATTTGTTTAGTTTCGCCTCTTGACCAAGGGTTGCACTGCCCGGGACGTGCAGTAATTGGGAGGGGGGCAGTGTTACAAAATTGCAAATAATTGTGTTTATTTCTGTATAAATTCTTTCAAAGAGGCTTAGTAAGTTGATAAAGTGTTTATTTTGTGCATTTCTAGTCGTTTTAGCGTTGAAATAGCCTTATTTTCCCTTAAAAACGCATTAAAAAGCCCCAGTAATGCAGGTAATGGATTTGGCGCCAAATTTGGCGACTTTTTCCCAACTTGGCGATTTTTTTGGCGACCTTGG
The DNA here is from genome assembly GCA_963930645.1 of Salticus scenicus. NCBI lineage: Eukaryota > Metazoa > Arthropoda > Arachnida > Araneae > Salticidae > Salticus > Salticus scenicus. The sequence continues at coordinate 80,823,227 of OZ005654.1, read as the reverse complement.
CGAGAAAATCCTTATATGGGATATACCAAATATGGAAGCTGTAAGTTGATTGGTTGACCACTTTCTAGAGTTTTCTCGAAAAATCTGGGTTGAATGGAACAGTATATAAGGGAGCGCTCTCTCGCCAAGGCAGTCAGTTCAGTTCAGATCTCAGCCAGCTTCGCTAGTGCTTGCATTGCTCTTAAGCCTCTTTGAGAGAGACTTGCTTCAAGTGTTATTGCTATACAGTTTGTACAGTGGATTTGCTATTGACAGCTGTTGTTTAAGCTGTGGTTACTGCTTGAATTGAAGCTGATAATTGGTTTATTGACCTGTATTTTTCTGGAACTTTCTGTGAATAAATTACTGAATTTTTTGTACGTTTGGCCTTTCATTCTCAGACAACTCACGAACCCCCAAATACGCAACATTTCTGGTGTCAGAAGCGGGGATTGTCTGTGAATGGTTATAACTAGAGCTATGGAAGAACAGATGAAGAAACTTCTAGAAAGCTTAGCTACCCAGATGAATGAAATGAAGGAAGGACAAAGAGAGATGAAAGAAAGTATGGAAGCATCGCAAAGAGAGATGAAAGATAGCCTGAGTCACGAGATGAATGAAATGAAAGCCGGACAGAAAGAATTGAAAGACGGCTTGACTGAAGAAATGAAGGAAATGAAAGCAGTTCAGGAAAATATGGAAGCCAGTTTGACCGAAGAAATTAAATCTAACCAAGATGAGATGAAGAGAGAGCTTTCAACGGTGAAAGAATCAATCGAGGGTAAATTAACAGTGATGGAAAATAGAATGGATGGAATAGAAGAGAAAGTTATAAAGATAGAGGAAAATTTTGAAGAGAAAGTTTTGAAAATAGAAGAAAGTTTTGAAGAGAAAGCTATGAAGATAGAAGAAAATGTTATGAAGGTTGAAGAGAGTGTTACGAAAATAGAACGGAGTTTCGAGGAGAAAGTTAAAGAAAACTTTGATCAAGAGCTGAAAGGAAGGTTTTCAGAGATAGAAGGTAAACTGAAGAGAATAGAAGAAGATCTGGAGAGAAAAGTGGAAGAAAAGTTAGAATCCCTGCCCCAGGAAACTGAAAAGAAAGAGAGAAGAATCCAGAATCAGGAATTTATTAAGCTTTCCACCTACGACGGCAGTTCCTCGTGGCATGTATATAAAACGCAGTTTTCCATCGTAGCTGAAGCTAGTGGCTGGGACTCTACCGCCACGTCAGTCCACTTAGCAGCAGCATTACCGGGAGATGTAGCCGAGATACTGAGAAATGTTACTAAAGAAGAAAGGAACGACTTCGAGGCCTTGACTAGAGCACTGGAGCTACGGTTCGGAGAGAAGTGTTCTAAGGACTATAGTCGCCTCCAGCTAAAGTCCCGTTACCAGAAAACGGGCAAAAGTTTGCAAGAGCTGGCAGCGGACATTCAGAGATTGTCACACCTAGCATTCTCAGACTGTCAAGCTGACACTCGAAACGACTTAGCTCTTCAGTACTTTATCGATGCTGTTCGGGATCCAGAAATTCAAAAAGCGCTGAGACTCTCCAACATCAGAGACGTAGAATCAGCTTTAGGCTATGCACTTAGGATAGAGGCAGCCCAAAAAGCCTTCCGGAAAGACCGCCATACCATAAGAGCAGTCTCTTTAAACGATACGCCTGCTGGTGAAAATGAAATGAAGAGAAGTATCGAAGAGATCTTAAAGAGATTGCGCAGCCTGGAGAATAACAAGGAAATAAGGGACCGGAAGATAAAGTGCTGGGGCTGTGGAGGGGATTGTCACGTGAAGAGGAACTGCCCTGTACGACCAACTATAGAAAATCACCCGTCTTCACCATCACTACAGGGAAACTAAGAGGAGGCCATCTCGCGGGGCGGAGGTTGCCTAAAATTAAAGAGCCCCAATTTACAGTATTTCATGTTTCATCGATGAGTGGCGGCGATAATGGACTTCACGTCTATGGCCAAGTCAACAACACCACCTGCCGGATGATTCTGGACACGGGAGCCAACGTGACCATCATTAGAACGGATTTGGCTCAAGAACTAAAAGAGAAGATCATCTGGACTCCGCCCTGCGTTAAACTCCAGACTGTGACCGGAGACGAAATCAAAATATATGGAAAAATGAACTTGACCATCACTTTTGGGAATGCCAGTTACCATCATATGGCATATGTGGCTGATATAAGAGATCCTTTAATCATTGGAATTGATTTCCTGAGAAAATTTAACTTTAAATTGGACTTTAAGAAAAATGAACTGCATTCGAGTTCGGAAGACATCGCTGTGTTCAACACTGAAAATCAAGACATTCAGACAATTTGCCAGATAACAGCCAAGTCTGAAATTTCCATCCCTCCACACACAGAGAAAATAGTTTCAGGAACACCTCCCACAAAGCAATACTTCCGCTATGGACTGATTGAATACCCGGATACAGGCAATAGCCCAAGAGGAGTTCTGGTAGCTTCATCTCTAGTTGATCTCTCAAAGAGTACTATTCCTGTAAGAGTCGCAAACGTCAGCGATAAGGTCCGAACAGTGAAGAAGGATGAGGTATTAGCAACCTGCACTCCTGTTACATGCATCAACCGCCCCACGCAATCAACCGAATCCAAGTCTTCTGAACAATTAATAACGGAATTACTCAAGAATGCAGAGTTAGGAAAGGAACAGAGATGTGCTGCGGAGAAGCTACTCCAAGAATTTAAAGACCTTTTTTCTCGAACACCTGAAGACGTCGGGAGAACGAACATCACCCAGCACAGAATTGATACAGGAAATCATCCTCCAATCAAACAACATCCAAGAAGACTTCCCTTTGCTAAACAGGAAGAGGTCACTGAACTTCTAAGTGAAATGCAGCACCATGATGTCATCGAGCCATCAACGAGTCCTTGGGCTTCTCCTATAGTACTGGTGCGGAAAAAGGATGGTTCAACAAGATTTTGTGTGGATTATCGTCGTTTGAATGACATCACGAAGAAAGACAGTTACCCTCTTCCCAGAATTGACGACACATTAGACACACTTGCTGGCAATAAATGGTTCTCGACTTTGGATCTGAAGAGCGGTTACTGGCAAGTAGAGTTACATCCTGATGATCGTGAGAAGACTGCATTCACCACGGGACAAGGACTGTGGCAATTTAAAGTTATGCCGTTCGGATTATGTAATGCACCTGCCACCTTCGAACGCCTGATGGAGACAGTGCTGAAAGGACTTTCCTATGAAGCCTGTCTGGTGTATTTGGATGATATTATCATTATGGGGCGCACCTTTGAAGACCATCTTCGAAATATCCGAAAGGTGCTGGAGAAACTCAGAATGGCTAACCTCAAATTGAATCCAGGCAAGTGTAACTTGTTCCGTCGTGAAGTGAGCTACCTCGGCCATATCATCTCTGCCGAAGGTGTGAGAACTGATCCTGAGAAGATCTCTGCAGTCGAGAACTGGAGTCGCCCTGAAAATGTACACCAACTACGAAGTTTCCTGGGGTTATGCACTTATTACAGGAAGTTTGTCAAGGGTTTCTCAAATATTGCCAGACCACTCCACAAGCTGACGGAAGCCAAACAGAAGTTCCTGTGGACAGATGAATGTGAAAAAGCTTTCAAGCGACTTAAAGAGGCCTTAACATCATCGCCTATCTTGACGTATCCACAGCCCGACAGACAGTTTATACTTGATACAGATGCCAGCCATGAGAGTGTCGGTGCTGTTCTGTCGCAGGAAATTGATGGTCAAGAACATGTCATTGCCTATTGGAGTAAATGCCTGTCTAAACCGGTGCGAAATTACTGTACCACCAGGAAAGAGCTACTCGCCATCGTAAAAGCCATAGAACATTTCCATCATTACCTCTATGGCAGAAGATTCCTGCTCCGGACTGACCATGCATCTTTGACGTGGTTGCTCCAGTTCAAGAACCCGGAAGGACAGATTGCGAGGTGGATACAACGCCTCCAGGAATATGACTTTGAGATACGTCATCGTAAAGGGACTCTACATGGTAATGCAGATGCCTTGTCACGGAAGCCCTGCTCGGAAAGTTGCAAGTACTGCTCTAGAGCCGAACAGAAATACCTGCCGATAAATCCAGTTGCCTGCCAAGTTTCTGTCTCAACACTCAACACCATCAGAACAAGATCCCGATCCCTGGAGTGACGAAGAACTTAGAAAAGCGCAGTTGGAAGATCCTGACATAAAGCCAATATTACAGCTGAAGGAGACGACCAGCAACAGACCTATCTGGCAGGACATTTCCGGATTTAGTCCCATTACGAAAAGTTATTGTGCACTTTGGGACTCTCTTCATATCAGAAACGGCGTATTATACAGAAAGTGGGAATCTGATGATGGGAAAAGCTTCAGATGGCAGATTTTATTACCAAGATAAAAAATTCCAGCTGTTTTAGAACAACTGCATAGTAGTTCTACTGGAGGCCATTTTGGGGTAATGAAGACTCTGCAGAAAGTTCGGGAACGCTTCTACTGGTGCAAGGCAAAGGAGGATGTGGAGAAATGGTGTAAATCCTGTGATGCTTGTGCGGCACGTAAAGGCCCGCAGAAACGAAGTCGAGGAAGACTGCAACGGTATAACGTGGGAGCACCATTTGAACGGATTGCACTCGACATCTTGGGTCCTTTGCCACGGACCTCCAGTGGAAATAAATACATCCTCGTCGTGATGGACTATTTCACCAAGTGGTCTGAGGCATATCCCATTCCCAATCAAGAGGCATGTACAGTCGCAGAGGTCCTAGTGCAGCAATGGGTGTCAAGGTATGGCACACCCCTACAACTTCATACCGACCAAGGTAGGAACTTTACCTCTGATGTTTTCAAAGGACTGTGTCAACTACTCGGCATAGACAAAATCCGGACAACACCCTTACATCCCCAGTCGGACGGCATGGTCGAGAGGTTCAATCGTACCATCCTGAATAACCTCTCTCTTCTAGTATCAAGGAACCAGCAAGATTGGGACTCGAAGTTGCCATTGTTCCTGCTGGCTTATCGAAGTGCTGTCCATGAAACCACCGACTATACTCCAGCCCAGATGCTGTTTGGACGTGAACTTCGTCTCCCTTGTGATCTCCTGTTTGGTTGTCCACCCGATGCGTCTTCATCGCCCGAGGAGTACATCCAGGATCTCCAGGCACGATTTGAGGACGTACACAACTTTGCTCGGGAGCGGATTAACATGGCAACGGAGAAAATGAAGACAAGGTACGATCTAAAGGCTACACAACATGAGTTCCAGGAAGGAGACAAAGTCTGGTTATGGAATCCTGTTCGCCGCAAAGGACTCTCTCCCAAGTTACAGTGCAACTGGGACGGACCATACACAGTCTTAAAAAGACTGAATGATGTAGTGGTGCGGATCACTAAAACACCTTCATCAAAACCGAAGGTGGTGCACGCTAACAGGCTAGCCAAGTACCACAATTAATGGTAATAATAAAATTTAAAATGTAAATACTGGTAAAATTTGCGCATGCGTAATGTAAATATTTGTATATAAATACTTGTACATATTTGTGAATTTTGTAAATATTTCTCACTTGATTTTTGTTTCTATTTTGTCGTTATATGCAACTTAGTTTTTGTATTTTAGATTGTGTAAATTTGTTTAGTTTCGCCTCTTGGCCAAGGGTTGCACTGCCCGGGACGTGCAGTCCTTGGAAGGGGGCAGTGTTATAAAATTGCAAATAATTGTGTTTATTTCTGTATAAAGTCTTTCAAAGAGGCTTAGTAAGTTGATAAAGTGCTAATTTTGTGCATTTCTAGTCGTTTTAGTGTTGAAATAGCCTTATTTTCCCTTAAAAACGCATTAAAAAGCCCCAGTAATGCAGGTAATGGATTTGGCGCCAAATTTGGCGACTTTTTCCCACCTTGGCGATTTTTTTGGCGACCTTGGCGAGAAAATCCTTATATGGGATATACCAAATATGGAAGCTGTAATTTGATTGGTTGACCACTTTCTAGAGTTTTCTCGAAAAATCTGGGTTCCATGGAACAGTATATAAGGGAGCGCTCTCTTGCCAAGGCAGTCAGTTCAGTTCAGATCTCAGCCAGCTTCGCTAGTGCTTGCATTGCTCTTAAGCCTCTTTGAGAGAGACTTGCTTCAAGTGTTATTGCTATACAGTTTGTACTGTGGATTTGCTATTGACAGCTGTTGTTTAAGCTGTGGTTACTGCTTGAATTGAAGCTGATAATTGGTTTATTGACCTGTATTTTTCTGGAACTTTCTGTGAATAAATTACTGAATTTTTGTACGTTTGGCCTTTCATTCTCAGACAATTCACGAACCCCCAAGTACGCAACAATATATATGATGTCAAACTAATAATAACAATACTATTATTGTCTAACATAAAGCTTAATTTTTATCTGTGACTGCGTATAACTGAAATTGTTCAATTATCTGTATATATATATAAATTACGTGTCACGATGTTTGTCCGGGGTAAACTCCTAAACTAAGGAACCGATTTTAATGAAATTTTGCACACTGTGTGCAGTTTGGTCCAACTTGAGAGATAGGATAGTTTTTATCTGAATTTATTGTCATAATATTGTTTTATTGCAATTATTTGTTAATTATAGACCTTTATTAAAGTTGCTCCAAAATATCTGTGAGTTCCATAAGTTTAATTATTGCCAAAAAGAAAAAATACGAGTTCATTTTCTTTCGACATAAAAGTAAATACATTTAATCAAACGTGAACGTTAAAAAATTATAAAAAGTTAAATTATACATCTCACGAAAATTGACGTCATAATCAATTTAAAGATTTTATTCGCATTATACACAAGCGAAGTGTGACGTCACTGACAGTCTGTGAAATCAAGAAAAAGATTTCTTATGTTAATGGTCCATTGTATTTTTTGTAAAAAATTATTAAAAACGAGGAAAATTATTTCCGGATTTTAATCCCCATATTTTTGTATAGATATGTACTATTTATCATGTGCATACGTTAGATTGAGTTATTTTGCTGTTAAATTGACAAAATTTTAATTTTAAATTTCAAAGCTCTGTCGTCCTTGGAGTTTTTCGTGTTTGGCGATCAAAAACGTAACACGAAAATATACAAGCTAGATGTATATTTTCGTAATATGTATTGTGTGAAATATTGTTTCATATTATTCATTACTCTCTTAACATAAGTTGTTAAAATAACCATGATTTTTGAAAGGAATTAAATGTGTGCGCCAGATAATTTGGCGATATTATTTTTTTTCCGCCAAGGATGATAAGTATGAAATTTATTCCGCTGCAACATGTTAATATCTTATATCAGATACATTATGTATATGCTACAATTTATTTCACGTGACACGTGTGTTAAACATTTATTTACGACATAACCTTGCTTTTTCAATTTTTGTTGCATTTTTCTAATCTGTATCACTTCGTTTTCTTTAAGAAATTTGTGATCTATACATAACGTTCTAAATAAAAAGTAACCATTTCAATATTTTAAAACTTATTTAAAAGTCTGTTTTATTTAACATTAAATTTTAAAACTTAATTTAAAACTTATTTAAAAGTCTGGAAGAGTTTAAGTCTGTTTATTTGTTTTGTAACGCTAATCTATATGATCGATGTTCGAAACTTTAATTAATTTTTTCTCTTATTTTTCTTTACTTTTTCTTTAATAACTTACCAATTTAACGTTCCTGATTAAGTTTGTGATTTATATATGTATTTTGCATTAAATTTTGACTCATATTTATTGCTGAAAATGCGATCTTAAAATCTTGCAATTTTCTTATCTTAATCCTCAATGCTTTCCTTCTTGATTAACTTGAATTTACTATTAAAATTTTAACATACTCAGAATCTTCTCACCACTTCGTTAAAATATATTAATCTTTTCAGTAATATATTAATCAGTATATCCCCACAACGATATTTGGCAGTTTTTTGTTGGCGATTATGGCTAAATCATAAATCTATAAATGATAAATGATAATCTAAATCATAAATCAAAAACATAAAATAATAAATCCAAAATAAACAACATATAGGCTGCCATATTATATCACAAACAGTCCAGAGCGACATCGTTATCGTCCAAAACGGCGCCAAAGAAAAATCGCCAAATTCAGCTGTGGGGATATACTGATACTGAAGTTATAATTATCCGAATATAATTACTGAAGTTATATTATAAGTTATAGTTGTGGGTAACAACTATAGTATTTCCCCACAACTGGATTTGGCGATTATGGCTAAATCATAAATCTAAAAAACATAAATGATAAAATCATAAGCTAAATCATAAATCTAAAATAAAAGCATGCAGGTTACCGTATTTTATTGCAAAGAATCCAGAACGACTTCGTTATCGTTCAAAAAGGCGCAAAAAAAAAAAAAAAAAAAAAAAAAAAAAAAAAATCGCTAAATCCAGTTGTGGGGAAATACTATATACCTTATCAAATTATCAACGTATTACTTAGCCGCAGCAACGCGTGGCCGGGTCTGCTAGTAATAATATAGTTTAATTTCATAATTAATAAATTTTAAATTAATACGATGAACAATAACATAAAATCCTATGAAATATTGCTTATAAATATTTCGTTTTACAACATTAATTTCTGGTTATGCTATTTGATTAAACTAAATAAAACGAAAAGCAAATTTCCGTGTAATCTTTCACCTAAACATTTTGTACAATAACGAGTAAACTGATTAAAAATTAAAAAGGAAAGTTAAAAATTATAAAAAAGTGCAAACTCAGGTGTATAGCTTACCATAACTTCTTACATATTATTGAAGAACATATAAATGCTAAATATCTAAAATGTTAAATGTGAATGTTTTATCTGATGGCATTTTATTTGTTGTATCCCTTATACCACACTTGTCCATAGTATGTCCTAAGGATGTCCTAAGGATATCTATAGGATGTACCCTAACACCACATCCTCTCCACATGACATCCTCAGGATATCCTATGGGTGAAAATACGCACACAGGTCATCTTAAGGATGTACTATGAACAAGTGTATTGTTAGGGTAATTCATTCCTCAGGATATCCTGAGTTCATCCTGGGGAGAAGATTGGCGATTAGGGTACATGCAATGTAAAAGTCCAAAGCAGAGTAGTAGCAGTATTCCATGCAACCACAATCATTTAACTATAATTAACTTGCAACTTTATGATTCTCTTACATATGTTTATTAGAAAAATAAAACGTTTTTATTTATGATTCATACAAAAAGCTCCTTTAACTAAACAAAAAGAACATGCTTTTTAAAAATCATACATATTACAATATTAAATAGACACTATACGGTGGACACCGCAACTTATGTGAAGAAATCGTTTTCTTTGACATTATGCTGTTTGAGCGAATAAATTTTAATGTGATAAGTTATTCATACCAAGAAAACATATGGCCGAATCAAATCATATTTAAATTTTGTTTGAATCCCTATTTCAAGAGCTTCTACATAAATAAAGCAAAAAGTTTGTCGGCGGAACACATCCGGGCGAACCAATCCTATTTTTGACTGGTCTAGATTTAACCACTTTTGTGATAAAAGTCGGTCATTTTTTTAGTAAAAACTGATGGATTTTTCAAAAAGATAGAGGTTATGCATAGAGGTTATACTTTTTTAAAAGAGCTCTAAATTCTGTTCATTTTTTATGAGGACACTATATACATCAAGTTATTAGATTTAAATATATTACGTTGCAAAATTTCCCAACGCGATATCATTCAATTGCTTTTGATGAAGGTCGGACATTTTTTTTTCAGTACAAACTGGTGAATTCTTTCAAAAGGTACTGAATAGAAGTTACACTTTTTTGAAAGAGCTCTAAAAACTGTTCATTTTTTGTGAGGACACTTTATACATCAAGCTATTATATTTAAAGATATTACGTTGCAAAGTTTCACAACGCGATATCATTCGATTGCTTTTATCTTAAATAAGAGTCTAATATTAAACTGAAAACAGTATAATATTAAAGAATATTGAATAGCTTTTTAAAAGTTATCAGTTTTGAAGTTCTAAGAGCTGCATTTTTTAAATTACGACCTATTTATTTTCCATACATAATCTATTATATTTGTAAACAACTATTGATTCATTAATAAGAACAATTCACATAAGACCATAGAGTATTGTTGTAAAACGAGTGCAAGACGGTAGAAATATTTAATTTAATTTATAATATGTTATTTTGACTTTTTGACCTTAAAAGGAATTTTTAATTGTGTTACAAAGCCAAAATTTACATATATATTTTACGAAATTTCTTTCAATAAACATTTTTATTTGTTATTTATGTATTTATTTAATAACTTTTTATCGTAAAATTTTAATCTTTGTTTTTTGGTTTTCTTACACATGTATATATTAAAAATAAAAAAAGTGAGCCTAATGATACACTGACACCAGCATGAGAACCGGGTAGTTTGCCATGATTAGGATTTTCATAGGTAGGAAACATCCTGATGTTGATTGACATGGTCAAAATTGTTAAATTCAGTACATTAAGATAAAGGCACCATCAAACAAAAGTTTGCCAGAATTAAGAATTTTCAGGAGTCTCAAACCAGCTGGTCGCCAGAGGCGAAAAGTAAAGAAATATTTACTATATATTTTGTGACTTTGTTAGTATGGGTGATACGTAATTCCTTAAATATTTTATTTAAAAGATATATTTAATTTGAGTTATTTTGTAATATTATGTTATTTTGACACTTGGCCTTAAAAGGAATTTTTAATTATGTTACAAAGCCCAAAATGTGATATAAAAAATAAATTGTGATTCAATTCTTTTGAAAACTCATCTAAATTTAGTGACTTGCAAAGCGGGCATAGCCTGCTAGTACATTTATAATAAAGGGAGTTTTATTAGCAACGCCTAACAACATGGGTTATAGATTTGTCGTTCAGTGACTAGATTGTTATATGAAATGTCTATTTAAAAAAAGTACATGTCTTTTAAAAGCGGAAACTTTGAAGAACTATATTTATTTCGAAATTTGAATCAGAGCTTTTCAAAGATACATCACTTAATTTTAAATAAAGAAACAATCATTAGAATTATAGAAAATACGCATTATATGTATTCATAAAAAGAAATAAATAATTTGAGTTTAAAAGCCCATGAAAAAAAATGCAAGAAAATGAATAAAAAACAGTGAATATATTTAAATTTGTGTCATAATATAAATTATTTCCTATTAAACTTTTTTATATATATATAAATTTTATTTACCTGATAAAACTGAACTAATTAATTCGATAATGTTTGCATAAATATTTTAATTTAATAATTAATTTCTTTTTTAAATTTCTAATGAAACTTTAACAATGATATAATCTTTGTTCTAATAAAATGTAATAACAGTATTAGATAGAATATTTATTATGTTAGAAAATTATAATTTAATTCAATATTTTCAAAAACTATACATATACCATAATCAGCGTAAGCTGAATTTTTAAAATGTTTAGAGGGAATTACATTTCTGTTCTGTACCAAAACGTTTGTGATTCAGCTGGTTGAAGTTAATTTTGAACTGCGCTGATGGGTATAAGATTTTAATTTAAATTAGTGTTACACTAATATACATTTAAGGTTTTAATTGGATATCCTATTGAAAGAGACTGAAAAATATTAAAAAGCACACACACATACAAAAAAAAAAAAGTTCTGTGTGATACAATATGCACATATTTTTAAACAAACAATTTCGACCAATCATTTGTTATAATAACACTGCTCTGCATGAAAATTGCCAACACGATTTTTGCATATTCTTAGGTAAAATGATCTACTGAAATCGAATATGATGGCCATTTTGCCCGCCGTTTTTTAGGAACGATCCCCTATTTTTATCACTTTTCGGTAATTTTATGGCTATAAAATTGATTTTTAGGAGGGGGCGGAGGATTATTTTAGCTGTTAAATACCTTCTGAGGGACTACAGAGTTGGAAAATTTAAATCAGGAACATTTACGGCAAGGGGAAAATTTAGGGGGGGGGGTTGCCACTGAAATTATATATTATATTTCTTATATTTTTTTAATCCATTATTAGAATTATTTATTAAACGTTATATATATATTGTTTATTTGTTTGTTTTTAAGCGTTAAATTAATCCTTTTTCATTCTCAAAATTCATGACCATAAAATTACCGAACAGCGATAAAAATTGGAGGAGGGAGTGGTGTCCCGAGAAAGCAGATAGTGATTGGGCAAAATGGGAGTCATATTCGGATTCAGGAGGTCATTTTACAAAAGAATCAGCAAGAATGGTATCAGGGCTATTTTTGTTTCCTTCACAGTGTAATTTCTACTATTTATTAAGAACTACATTAGTAGTTAAACTAATGCATCGCGATCAATTTCGGAAACACTTTCAACTAAATATACGTTTAAATATTTTGTTTTCAGAATTTGTTTTATATGGAATTAAGAATAATAATAATAATAATAATAATAATATATATATATATATATATATATATATATATATATATACTAGCAGACCCGGCCACGCGTTGCTGTGACTAAGTTATACGTTGAATTATACGGCTGTAAACTATTTAGTACAGTCAAATTATTATTTACGAACAAAGACGAAAACGTTGCAGCCGATGTAAAAACCCACAGGGTTGAGATTTGAAACTTAGGTCAAAATTTGGAAGCGATTGATAAAAATTTTCGTAGTGTTGATATGAAGCACAAATTAATTTTATTGTAGGGTCCTATAAATTTTAATGGAGAAGTGATATATATTATTTCCAATGCTACTTTGGATAAAATTGCTAAAATGACTAATATATAAATTAAATTCTATTAAAATTCTATTAAAATAAAAGTATAAAAGAAACAGACGATTTTAAAATCAATTTTTATGGAGGAGTGAAATATAATATATGCTATAATGGATAATTTTACTATAAAATGACCTCATCATTTTAAATATTTTAAAGAGGGCAACAGCTGTAGTTATAAAAAGGAAAACAATAAGGCTAAACCAGAAAAATAAGTAAATTTGATAAATATTTTAAAACTTTAAAATTGAAAATCTTATGAAATATTGGACATTTAAAGTAAATACGTGTATCATTTTAAATAGAAAAAGATTTTGGAAAAGTTTAGTGTATTTTAACGAAGTGATGAGAAGTTTTTGAGTATGTTAAAATTTTAATAGTAAATTCAAGTTAATAAAGATGGGAAACATTGAGGATTAAGATAAGAATAATTATAAGATAAAAAAAAAAAAAAAAAAACTTTTTATATACCATGCTTTTCAATTTTAATATACTAATAATATACTAATTAAAAAGAAAATGATAAATATTCTATCATAGTTTGAAGTCAAATTTGTTTTCAAATGTCTAAATAAAATATCTGATGTAAGATACTAATATTTTGCAGCGGAATAGATTTCATTTCTGTCATCCTTGGCGAAAACAAAAGAATATCGCCAAATTATCTGGCGAAAATATTTAATTCCTTTCAAAAATCATGGTTATTTTAACAACTTATATTAAAAGAGTAATGAATAATATGAAACAGTATTTCGTACAATACATATTACATGTCATACATACGTACAATGAATAATACATATTACATTTCGTACAATGCATACATCTGGCATGTATATTTTCGTGTTACGCTTTTGATCGCCAAATAATAATAATAATAATAAAAAAAGCCAAGGGCGACAGAGTTTTGAAATTTAAAATTAAAATTTTGTCAATTTGACAGCAAAATAATTCAATCTAACACCCGCGATAACTAATACATATCTATACCCAAATATAAGGATTAAAATCGGGAAATAAATTTCCTCGATTTTTAATAATTTCTTACAAAAAATCCAGTGGGCAATTAACATAGGAAATCTTTTTCTTGGCTGCACAGACGGTCAGTGAGTCACACTTCGCTTGCGTATAGAACTCATAGATATAGTATAGCATATATAGAATAGAGTGATCATTGGGGAGAAAAAAGTTATTCCTTTTCATTTGGGAAAAGACGACGTTTTTACCAAAATATGGCCGTCTTTCCCCGAGTGAATACACACGGGAATACATACTAATATTTTAGCAAATAAAATTTATGAATAATTTATTTGCTAAAGGGGAATGGAAGACTCCAGATACAGTTTCAAATTCATATTTCTTTCTTTCTTTTCTTTTCTTTTTTTTTTTTTCAATACCACTTAATGGCTGTTTCTAAAGCTTTTATTTTTTTTTTTTTTCGGCATCAAAAATCTTTGTACGATAACATGGGGATGAGAGATCTATATATATTACTATATCTATGATAGAACTACATTAGCACTTTATCAATGTGTATAAAATCTTTAAATTGATTATGACGTCAATTTTCGTGAGATGCATAATTTAACTTTTTATAATTTTTTAACGTTCACGTTTGATTAAATGTATTTATTTTTATGTCGAAAGAAAATGGACTCGTATTTTTTTTTTTTTTTTTTTTGTGGCAACAATTAAATTAATGGAACTCACAGATATTTTGGAGCAACTTTAATAAAGGTCTATAATTAACAAATAATTGCAATAAAACAATATTGTGACAATAAATTGAGATTAAAAACTATCCTATCTCTCAAGTTGGACCAAACTGCACACAGTGTGCGAAATTTCATTAAAATCGGTTCCTTAGTTTAGGAGTTTACCCCGGACAAACATCGTGACACGTAATTTATATATATATACAGATGAAGCACAAATAAGTAAAAAACAGGATTAATTTCACTGTATTATCTTCATTATAATATGAATTCAATTTACACTTCAGTCTAAGTAACACGTGGCCGGCTATGCTAACACCAAAAATTTAAAAAGTGGAAATAATTGAATTATACGAAATTTATTAATAGGTTAAAAAGTTGAAGATTCTTTGTGTAGATGGCAGCACCAAATATATTTCAGCTTTCATTTTCATATGAAACAGAGTAATTGCTCCACGCTCTACTTTCCCCGTTTCATTTTTGAAAGGAAATATGAAAGTTGAAAGTAATCTGTTACAAATAAAGACTGTAAATATTTTGAGGAGAATTTTATAGCGTCAACAACACGTGGTAATTATGCTGTTAAAATGTAGCTTATATGACACGTTCGTAGATTTACCATAGCAGCGCCATCTGTTAGAATCATTTGGAGTTAACAGATAATTGTGACTGTCAAATAATAACAGACAAATAATTAGCAATAAATTAAAATTGCGACTATAATTTGAGATTTAAACTATCCTATCTCTCAAGTTGGATCGAACTGCACATGGTGTGCGAATTTTATTATAATCTGTTAAGTGGTTTAGGAGTCCATTGAGGACAAACATTGTGACACGAGATTTATATATATTAAGATATATATATATATATATATAATTTTCAGATACTCTTAAGAGAAAGGGAGAATGTTAAAATTTTGACATAAAAATTACAAATTGAATGTAATTAGGTTTTCTAAATTTGTTTTCAAGTTAAACTCCCATACAAAAATGAATGAAATTATTTAATGCGAAGAAAATATAATGGCCATTTCTCCTAAAATTATTCAAATGGCTTAAGTAAAATGATTTTACTGATTCATGCTCATCTTTGCGGTACTTTTATACCATTTCTTATTTAAAACACAGATACAAAGTTTAATATTTAACTACTTAATGGCTGAAAGAATTAGATGAGCGTACAGAAGTTACGAAATTAATTAAATATGAGTAAGTCTAATCTTACAAACAAATAAATGAAATCTGAAAATCTTAAAAAGGGTGATGTAATTAGCCAATTTCATGTATTAAAGTAATTCTTTCAAACTGAACGAAAGTTTTTATTATTAAATTACAAGTTATTTTATTTTAAAATATCCAAATTTGTATGTGATGTTTGTAAAATGATAAATTGTAGGTTTGCATTCACTGATTATTGTATCTTAATATATATATTTAGATAGATAGATAAAATTTAAATATAGGATGGTGTAAAACTTGAATTATTAAATATATAGAACTAGAACAGAGTTTTTATAAACCAATGCGCAAATGCAGCAAAAGGAAATATAAAACTATATTAAATAGGCAAAATAATGAAAGCCAGAGGAAAAATTAATCCCAAAACACATGAGGGCCTTCATCAGGGTAACTCCCCCATGTAGGGAAAGGAAAATGAGAAGTTTCTGACGAAACGCTGGTAATTTAATCAAATAACACGCTTCTAGCCCCCAACTTCTCACAGATGGAAGCAAGACCATACAGCAAACGAATTTTAATTAATACAAAGCATAAAAAACAATTAAATTCAGAAATAAAGTACAAAATATAATACATGAATATAAAATAAAGGAGTATAATAATACAAGAATATATAAATACATAACATAATTTTTCATCTGGCTTTAATAATTTTGCCTATATATATATATATATATATATATATATATATATATATATATATATATATATTCTGGAAGTATTAACATATTCTTTTTAAAAAATGTAGTGCCTAAATACTTACGCAAACAATGCTTTTAATATTTCATATAAAAGTTTACGTTTTAACTACGTATAATTGATCAAGATTGACAAGATTTTAGCGTTGTGCTAGAGTTACACAATTGGCTGTTGGCGATGGCAGGGATTTAAACCAACGAATAGCTCGAAAAAATTTCATCAAATTTTTACGTTTTTTATTTTAAATCTTTTACGGGAGACCGACGATAAGCTTCTTGTACGATGCACCCATTTTTCTTTTTTTTTCTTTCTTTCTTTTTCTTTTTTCACAAACTGACTTACAAAGAAATCTCAGTAAAAAATTCTGGCAAAGGGATCCTGACAAGTCTTCACCAAACTGGTGGCCAAGAGTCCCCAACACCACATTATCTCTGATTTCTACGAAAATTAAGGTACATTCCATTTGATTGATCTATGGGATCACACTAGCATGATTTTAATTTTAAATTAGACAACAAACCTCGTTTGTTTTTAAAATCATAATTTATGCTCTTCTGCATTCTACATGTAGTTTATCTTCTTATTTGTGCGAGACCAAACGATTTTTAACAATATATAACGATATATATATATATTAATTTTATTAAATTTTATTTATTTATTTATTTATTTTTATTTATTTATTATTAATATTATATATATATATATAAGAATATTTTCATTTAAGATTTCATTTTAATGCATTACCATATAACCTATAATGTATGAAATGTGAACTTGTACAATTGTTCATTGTGTTATGAGTTTTATTTTTATTATTATTTATTATTATTATATACTGGATTTCATTAACTAAGACAGAGTCTACCTAGATATTAGAATATTTTAATTTAGGTTAATTATTTTCACACAGTGCATTCCTTATATATAATTTTTTAACACCTTTTTTTTTTATAAATATTTGTTATTATAGAGTGCAATAGATTTTTAAATGGAAATCATTTACATCTTACATAAAAAAAAAAAAAAAAAAAAAAAAAAAAAAATGCCAATTTTGTTTATTTTTCTTTTTGAAAAATGAATCTTGAGGTGTACAGCCTGATAGCAGTTAAAAAAGGAACGGTAGCATTTGTGTTAAAAAGTAAAATATAAAAATTTTGTATGAAACCATTAAAAATAATAAATTGTTAAAGAACCTTGCAATTTTTGTTTTGGGTTGAGCCCCGTACCATCTTAAAGCGAACAAGAAAAATGCGAGCGCATCACACAAAATTCCAAAAAAACTCTTATTTCTTGGCTGCATCATTCGCCTGACAAAGGGCTGGGCTGTTATTTCGACCCAAAATAATGATCTCCAGATTTTTTCTAATATATGTATTCAAATACGAAGTTTTTATTTATTACTTTTCAGTATATTTTCTACTATGTTCGTCTGAGGAAGTTTCTTGCGATTATAACGATCAGAAACCATTGTTTTTAGTATTTTGTAATTTATGATATTTACAAAAAAAAGTATATATATATATGTATATATATATATATATATATACATTGCCCAACAAGATATTGCGATGCAATAATGAATAGGTTGTATACCATTTGCTGATGTGAATTTCTTCAAAGCATCTAGATGCTGCCGGATTAGTACCACTTGCACTATTCCCAGTTGCACGAAAGGGTTAAAAATTCCTATTTGTGGGACCGGAAATTGCAGGACCATGCCTGAAGGTGATTTATTCTTTTTCGATTTGATAATCTGAGAACACCCGTAACTCGGTTCAGCGGCAATCGCTACCACTCATGTAAAAACCAAAGAAACATCACTGAACACCCCTACCGCGCTGTGCATGAATCTGAGAACGCCCGTAACTCGGTTTCACGGCAATCACTCCCACACACGTAAAAACTATTTAAAAAAAAAGAAAAAAAAACATCACTGGACACCCTTACCTCGCTGTGCATGAATCAGAGAACACCCGTAACTCAGTTCCATGGCAATCACTAACACGCACGTAAAAAAAAAAAAAATAAAAAAAAAAAATCACTGGACACACCTATCTTGCTGTGCATGAATCTGAGAATGCCCGTAACTCGGTTCCGCAGCAATCACTATCACGCAAGTAAAAAAAAAAAAATAATAATAATCATTGGACACTCCTATTTTGCTGTGCATGAATCTGAAAACGCTAGTAAGTCGTTTTCACAGCAATCAGTAATACCCACTTATATACGTTTCGCGCACGTGAAAAATAAATAAATAAATAAATAAAAATAAAAAAATCACTGGACACCCCTACCTCGCTGTGTATAAGTCTGAGAACGCATGCATCTCGTACTGTTCTTGAATTTTTACTTTGTTCGGACAAATGGGAAGTAAAATCGCGCAAATGGGAATTTTTCACCATTTCGTTCAAATGGGAATTGCGCATATGGGAAGACTCCATACTGACAACAATTTGATTGTAAAAATTATAACTAAAATTTATTTATATATATAAAATAAAATAATGTAATAGTTGAATAATTTTAAATTTGTGAAAATTCTTTAAAGGAATCCGTTGTTTTAAATATCAATCATTTTGACATGTATATTAATTATTAATAGGCTTCTTTTGTAGAGTTAGCAGTGGTATATAATAACAACAACAACAATAATTACGCGTAAATTTATTTTGATTATATTGAAAGCCAAAATGAAACATTTCACACTAACTCTCAGTATTATTTGAATTAAATTAAACAAAATAACGTTTTTATTTTAAATTTTCGTCATCGATAAAACATAGTTATGAAGCTGAAATATCATATTTTATCATTAATCTATACGATATATCGATACGATAATGTATACGATAATCGATGCCATAATCTATACGATTGTCATTAATCTATACAAATATAAAGAGGAAAAGTTTGTTTGTATACAAAGGGTAATCTCAAAAATTACTGAACCGATTTAAAAAAAAAAAAAAAAAAAAAACTTTAATCAAAAGCTACGCGATCTATGAATGTTTTAAGCTATATTTCTATTTAATTGTGATAAAAAAATATTCGTTCAATAATTTCAATATTTCAATTAAAATCCCCATAAGAGCCATGAAATAATGAAATATACATGTATGAAAAAAATGTCTGCTGGCAATATAAAACAATTTTTTACACATTAATTTTCTTTTTAAATTTTTTTGCATGAAAAAGAAATATATTTGCACTTAAAGTATGATGAAATTTCTAAATAGCTTTGTGAAATATTAAACTTGTACTGTAAAAAAGGACGTCTTTACAGCTTTAATAGTATCTCTTATTCTTGTCATATAATTTATTTTAAAAATATTTGCAGATATTCTATGTATTAATATTTAAACATTATTACAAATTACATTTGTTAGTTAGCTTTTAATATTAAAATAACATTTAATGCTTCAGGTGATTATTATTTTTTTTAATCTAATTTCTTTTACATATTTTTTAATATATATATATATGTGTGTGTGTATAGTATATATATATATATATATATATATATATATATATATAATATACACCTTACCTACCAATAAGTACTTGGACCCTTTCGAATTTAGACATTGTGTTAAATTTTAAAGAGGTATGAGAGACAGAATTAACATAATTTAAGTTACCGCAAAATAAAAGCTAAACTATAAAGTGTTTTACTCGCATTTTATTTTGATTTAATCATTGTCCAAAACCAATACAGTGTTCGCTGATCGCAAATAAATACTGATAAAAAACCCTATCATCTCCTTTTTTTTTTTTTTTTTTTTTTAAGAACCAAAATTCTGTTCATTCTATCTCTCATAACTCTTTAAGTTTACACGATATTCGTTTTTGGTTTTCATACAAGTTGCTCAATGCATTTGGCTAATAAAATATGCAAGTGAATTTATTTAAAACTAGAGCATGTGTAGAGAAAAAATATTTAGTAAAAATGCTCATATGGCGTAAGATATTTAACATTTTTGCATTCCGATTGCAGTATGCTGTGTGTAGTGAAGTATGCTAAATTTTCTGAAAATGTCTTTACTCTGGGTCTAATACCCTATGTGTTATAATTTAAAAAATTGGAAATATAGTTTTTTTTTTTGTTTAAGAAATACGTTATGTCTCTATGAATGTATGTGGTAGCCTCTTAAAAATTTATTCAGATAATGAGAAAATGTTTCTTAATCACATGCTACAGTCAAAATGCATTTCAATCATTACTTTTTACAGGGTCATCCAAAACATGATGATTTTTCTTTAATTTTTTACTAGTCCCCCTTTCCGTTTCATGACAAAACTTTTACTGAAATATATGAGGTATAACGTGTTATTTACGCTACCAAAGTTTCAAGATGATTCCAAAAGACCTTTTCTAGATATTTGACAAAATGTCTAAATTCGAAAGTGTCCAAATACTTACTGGTTGGTAGTTTATATTTATTTGGAAATATGAATCAGAGTTGTTCACAGATATAGTACTACATAATAAAGAATTCACTTCAATTTTAGAAATCATGCATTACATGAAATTTTGAAAAATATATTTATTACAAAATATGAATCAGAGCTCTTCAGAGACACATCATTTAATTTAAAATAAAGAAATACTCACTTGAATTATATAAAATACGCATTATATGTATTCAGAAAAGAAATAAGTAATTTGAATTTAAAAATGCATTTTTAAAAAACTAAACAAATTTAAAAAAAAAAAAAAAAAAAAAGGAGAAGTAAATGAATGAAAAACAGCGGAAATATAAATTAGTGCCTTGACGTAATTTATTTCCCATTAAACATTTTTTTTTTTTTTTTTTTTTTTTTCAGAAGATAAACTTTATTTAGCTAATAAAACTGAGCTAATTAAGTTAATATGATGAAAACAGGTTAAAGATATTATTTTATCAATTAGTTTCTTTTTTAATTTCTCATGAAAATCAGTGATATAGTATGTGTTGTAGTAAAATGTAATAATATTATTACAGACAGAATATTTATTCTTTTAGGAAATTATAATTTAATTTAATCTTTTCAAAATATAATTATATATACCATACTTAGAGTAAACTGAATTTCGAAAAAGTTTAGAAGCAACTATATTTCTATTCTTTAACGAAACGACTGTAATTCAACAGGTTAAATTTAATTTCGAACTGCGCTGGTAGATATAGAATTTTAATATAAAAAATAGTGTTAAACCATTATACATTTAATATTTTAATTTAATATGTTACTGAAAGGGACTGACAAATTTGAAAAAAAGCACACACACATACAAAAAAAAAAAAAAAAAAAAAAAAAAAAAAAAAAAAAAAACTTTCTGTGATACAATATACACATACTTTTAAGAAAACACTTTCGACAAATCACTTCTTATATTAATTTTTACTTTTTATTTAAAACTACATTATTAACAAAATTAGCGCATTCCGATTAATTTCGGAATTTATTTTAATACAATATACATTTAAATAGTTTATTCATTAATTATTTTAAAATTAATTATAAAAAAAAAAGAAAGAAAAAAGAAAAGAATAATATATCTACTTCTTAGCTACTATTAAAAGAAAAGGAAAACATTATTAAAACCATTTTTGACATAAAAATCACAAATTGAATGAAATTAGGTTTTCTGAAAAATGTTTTCAAGTTAAATTCTCCATTCACAAATGAATGAAATTATTTTTCTAAAGTAAATTAAAGAGCCATTTCTCCTTACGTTATTCAAATGGATTTCATAAAGTGATTTTGCTGCGTCACGCTCATTTATGCAACACTTTTATACTATATTTCTTTACTTCAAACACAAATACAAAATTTAATGTCTAACTCCTTAATGGCTGAATGAATTTGAGCAACGTACAAAAGTTATGAACTTAGTACTTAAACAGGAGTGCTATTCGTCTAAATATCTTACAAACTGATTAATGAAACCTGAAATTATTAAAGAGGGTAATGCAATTAGTGATTTCATGCTTTAAAAAAATTCTTTTAAATGAATGAAAATTTTTTATGTAAAGTTAGTAGGTATTTTATTTAAAAAAACCCGAAATTTTTATGTCTTATTTGTAAAGCGTTATATTTCAGCTTTGAATTCACTAATTACTACATCTGAATAACTTTTTACTTCCCCATCAATACTCTCGGTATGGAGAACTTAGGTAATCGTGAAAATTTTCGACCTCGGTTTTTTTACTTTTTTACACGTGTTTAGGTGTGAGAAATCCGAAAATGACAAAATTTGTATGATGTATGTCTGGAGGGTGTCTGTTAGTGTGTCAGTCTGTTAGTTTGTTAGTCTGTTTACATGATATCTCAAGAGCAAATTGTCGCAGTGAGATCAGATCAGTTTTAAAATATTACTTTCGACACTGGAAAGAACCCTATTCATTTGCAACATTCGAATTTAAAAACTTCGTAAGTTATTAGAAATTTACGATTTTCTTAACATGGGAGAATAGGACAAAAATTCACTTAAACGCACATTAAATGGAACATTTTACTGTAAAAATGTCAGACCACTTTTAAAATATCAGATTTTATGCCGGAATGAACATCAGTAACTATAAATATGCTACTTTGAAAATTTTGCAAGTTATTGGAAATTTACGACTTTCCTCACATGGCAGAATAGAGCAAAATTTCACATAAAACGTCAATCTTGAGGGATATTTTCATCCTAAAGATGTCAAACCACTTTCGAAATATTATTTAGGATACTGGCTGAATATCATAGACTATGATTTTTCCAATTTAAAAAATTCGTAAGTTATTTGGAATTTACGATTCACTTATCATATCTGAATAAGGCAAAATTGAGCATAAACTTCCATTTTGAGGATCATAAATACATTAGACAACTTCAAAATTACATTTATGATATTTGTTTGAACACGATTGAATACAAATATTCTAACAGGAAAACTTCGTAAATTATTCGTAATTTACGATTTTATCAATATAGCGAAATTGTAAATTTTTCATATAAATATGAATTTTGAGGATTACTGCATTGGAAATAGTAGCATGAAAACTAAACAACGGAATTAATCCTGATAAAATAAATTAATAGATTAGAATAAGATAAATATATCGAAGTGAACGGTGGATAGCCTATTAGGCGGGGATTTCATTCTGTCACTGTATCAAGCTTTGGTCAAATTCATTTCTTTTAACATGATTATAATATGTATCGCACTAGAAATTTATGAGAACATAAATATGATGGGAAACTGAGCAGAGTCCACCTATGCCAACTAGTTTCTTTCTTTTTTTTTTTTTTTCACTGAAAGTATTAACATATTCTCTTAAGAAAAATGTATTGCCTAAATACTTACCCAAACAATGCTTTTACTATTCGATAAAAAGCTTATACTTTAAGTATTTATAATTGGTTAAGTTGGAGCAGGTTGTAGCGTTGTACTGAATTTACGCAGTTGGTTAACGATTAGCTCCTTGTTGAATGTGCAACTTTAAGATTTTTTTTTCGGCATACTGGCTTACAAAATATCTCAATGAAGAAATTCTGGCAAAGAGATCCTGTCAAGTCTTTGCTTTACCTGTGACCAAGCGGTTCTGCGCTCAAAGGTGCTAAACGCGAAATGCCGGATTCGATACTAGGTCACACTCGTGAACATAGGCATTCTAAGTTTGTCGTGGTTTTCCCCGAAACTCGCGTTGAAAGAGCCTCGCAGAGAGCACACCACCCAATCCTAAAATCCCCGTGTAGCTAGTCGTCCTTAATACTCATACCACCACCATTACCACCTGAGAAGTCTTCATAGACCGAGTGATTATTTCTCATGATGTTTCGCATCTTTCCGGGAGCATCGTTCTTTAACAGCGCATGGTCTCTGTCTTCTACCAAAATTTAGGTATATCCCTTTTGATAAATCTCAGTGATCACTCTAGTGATTTTAATGCTAAATCATACGATAAAACTTGTTTATATTTAAAATCATAATTTACGTTCTTCTGCATTATACATGTAGTTTATCTTTCTACTTATGTGAGGCAAAAATATTAGGCAAATAAAATAAAATTTGTACACGGAAATCGCTTTTGATCATTGAAGAGAACACTAAAACATGTAAGTGCAAATTTTATTTCCTTTATCCCAGTGTCCTATTTAGAGGACGGGCAAAGTTTCTTATATAAAATATATATTTTTTTCTAATTTTGTTATATTTAGATTGTTTAGGTTTAATTAACCTTAGAAAATATCATTCTTTTCACAAATTGGAACAAAATAAATAAATTGGGATAAAACGGGTTAAATTTAGATTTTTAAAAGTAGTATGTTTTTGGCATAAAAGCTAATTAAGTATCATATTAGAAACAGCGGAACAGCTTTTGTATTTTGGTGAAATTTGAAATTTGGTACCTAAGAATCTCGGATGTTTCTCGCTAAGGACTTTACTTACGCAATTGTGGCAGTCATTTTAATTCAACGCAAATAAATAAATAAAAAAATAAAAGTCGTTAATGTGTTCCAATACTAAAATAGTACCAAGGCGGCTATACGTATACATCTTCTTGGGCTGTCTCTTAAATTTTGGCGCTGAACTTGACCGGAAATTATTCGCCAAGAAATGGAGTAAGCCATTTTAAGCCACGTAGATCATCAAATATATATATATAGAATAATGAAGCAGAAAGAGTTATTATATAAAATATCTATATCAGTCTGATTAGATCATTTTACCGAAAAAATGCTCATTTAAAAATACAAAATATATTTCTACAAGCACTGTTTTAAACCTAGCCGTACATTAAAAATATGAACAAAATGTGAGTTATTCTTTTAAATTAGCGAATCAGTAGAAGCATTAGCAAAGTAAATACTATTTTTTTTTTTTTTTTTACTTTAAAAAAATAAATAATAATAATAAAATAAAATAAAATCTATCAACATAATTGTGACAAAATTTAAAAAGTTGACAAGGGGGAAGTAAAATAAAGCTCTGCCGTGATCAGGTTTACACATTTATTTATTTTTCTATTTAACAACCACTAAACTATATTAACATTCAAATAGACTGCTATGTGTAACTCCGAGATATCAGTGCACTTGCACCCTGGTGGGCACGACAATTTTATTAATTCAAATTACTATTTAAATGAATTAATCGAAATAGAATATTAAAAATGGGAAATATACATAACAAGAAAAGAAAAGAGTAGTCTAATACGGTTGAAATAGCGTTGAAAGTATAATATTTTGTGTAAAACTGCTATCATTTTATAGTCTATAGGATAAATAAAATAAAATACATGAAATAACATAACAGTAAATGCTATGCACAGTACGTATAGTGTTGTTAATATGCAACTGCGATTTATTTATAAATGCTGCTTCGATTTTTTCGATACTGTCCGTTTAGAAACTGTCATCCGATAAACACTTAAATTGAGATTTAAGGATAAGATGTTGTCGCAGGCAACAGGATCACGAAAAAGTGACCCTTAGAACAAGGAAGATGCTGCCGGGGACCCGAAGTATGGTCTGAGAAATTTAAATGCATTTTCATTCTAATTTTTATTTAAAAAAGTAATATAAAGATAGTAATTCTTTTCCTTCACTTAAATTTAGCAACCAATGAGGCTGGTAAAGCCTGCTAGTCTAATAATAATAACTAGTATCGCCCAGTGGTCGAAAATCGACTTTTTTTTTTTTTTTTTTTTTTTTTTTTGCAAAGCGAGGCAAAGCAAAGTTATTGCCTTGTCCTAAACGGAATGCAATTGCAACACAGCTGCGGCAATTGTTTGCCGATATTCACTCTAACTGAATCAGCAGAGTTTTACTTAATATAACTATTTCTCTCTGTAGATGTTAGCCTTTCCTGAAATGAGAGAAAATCGCAACGTGAAAACGCCCCTTGTTGTGTGATACAGCCCAGAAGCTAATAGGTACCATGTCAAACCAGGCCCAACCAAGTATCAAATTCTGTTAAATTAATTCGATTGGTTCATAAAATACAGTGTTTGAACAAATAAATAAATAAATAAATAAATAAAGATATTTTTAAAAAATTGTCGAATTGAGTTTGGCAAATTTCAAAACGTGTAACTTTATCGAAAACCGAAAACCGAAAATCTAAAACTTTTCTGAATCCTATATTTTCTACTTATATATGCAGAGGAAAGAATAATAAATCCACTTTTTAAAAAATAAAAATAAGTAGTCAATTTCACTTAATTAAAATGCAAGGAAATCTCAAAACGTGTAAATTCATCGAAAACCGGAAATCAAAAGTTTTTATGTGTCTTGTACTTGCTTCTTCTACCCACAAAAGCTAGCAATAAAAACACTTTTTTAAAAAATAAGTAGCCAATTTCAGTTAATTGAAACGTAAAGAAAGCTCAAAACATGTAAATTCAGCAAAAAACGGAAATCGGAATTTTTTCCGTATCGTCTACTTATAGATGCAGAAGTTAGTAACAAATCCATTTTCCTTTTATTTAGTATATTAGTTGAATATTTATTGTTTAAATATCACCCTTTGAAATGAAATGTTTATGTTTATATTCAAAACTGGAAGTTTGCCATTCTTTTTTTCTGGAGTTTTGTGATTTTAAATTAAAATTTTATCAATTTTACAGAAAAAATAACTCAATCAAACACATGTAGACAGTAACTTATATATAACTATACCTAAATATTGGAATTAAAATCGGCAGATAATTTACGTTATTTTTTAATAATTTTTTACAAAAAATCCAATTGATGATTAACATAGAAAATCTTTTTCATGGCTCCATGGACAGACAGTGACGTCATCACTTCGCTTGCGTATGGTGATGCTACATTATACAAATTACTGTGTCTATGGTTTTGTTTGAGCTTTATGAAATTGCCAGATTTAACAACTTTCTAATTTTAGGTATTTTTTAATGTAAAGGAATACGTGTATAAAAGGGAAAAATGGGGGAAAATGCATAAAAATTAAATGTATTTTTAAATACCTCCTTGACATCGTAAGAAAATAATATTTGTATTCGCACCTTCCGGCTAACAATACCTTTCGAATGATACCATTTTCAACCCTCTACTCCCATAATTAATATGCTAAAAAGGGACAACAAATTTTATGCTTGCCTATTAATATATAGATAATAAAAAGACAGTTTTTAATTATCTATCTATCTATCTATCTCTCTATATATAATGTTTTTAATCTAAATAAATAAATAAATAAATAAATGAAAAAAGTATTAAATAAATAAAAGTTTACAACTAACATTTTTTTTTTTTTTTTATTCTATGATCTAGAATAGTGCTATTTTAAATGTAACTGATTTTTTCTAAGTAGTTTTCCCAAAATAACTTCATTAATTTCTTGCACAATCTTATCTGATTTTTAAGTGAAAATTTAATCCTTATGTTACAATTGAAACTGCATTTGGAAAAGGAATTTACTTTAATGAATATATTTGATTGTGTTTATTTATTTTAGTTTATTTCCTTTATTTATTTATTTATTTATTTATTTATTTATTGCGTTTTTGAGTATTCTGATTGAAAAAAGTAGACGAAACGTTAACGTTACTAATAATGTTTGAGTAGGGTTTTCTTTTTTCATGATATGTTTTTTTATTTTATTTTTTTTTTATTTTTTAATCGCTGCTCAATATTTTGCTTCATTGAAAGAATAATTTTGAAAGTGAAATCTCAACTAACTTGTAAATATTTGCTTTTTATTTAAAGGTTTTTTTTTTTTTAACGAGCTGTGAAACATTTGTAAAAAATATCAATTAAATTTTACTGAAAATGTTGGTTTAATCTAAACATACACATTTTGTCTATAAAAAAAAAACGGTAATGTTCTACTATGGTTTGAGAATAACATGTAATTTTTTTAGTTTCATATATCCTAAAACATTTAAATAATTGCTTTTTTATTTAAATTATTATTTTTTTTCTTTTTTTAATCAGAACACTTCGATAGCGAAAAAAAAAATCACGCGTTATCATAGGAGAATATTGTATAAATTTCATTTTAAATATATAAACAGAATATGGTGTGACATTTATACGTTGTTCCCGTACCTTATATCACTATACACATACTATTGCAGTTTAAAGTGGAAGATAGTAAACATTTTAAGGGATATTATATTATAAGTGATAGTTCAACATTTACAATATATTTTAAATATGAGTTACAAATAGTAACATAGCACTTAAAACACTCAAATAAAATTGTTTTACAACCAATTGTATCTGAAAAGATGTGCTAAGGAAAACATTGCTGTGGTAAGGAATCTATCGCCTCCATCAAGCCTTCGTAAGAATATTATAGTTAAACTCATAAAACATTTAAGAATATTAAGCAATAAAAACGGAATAAAATTATTTCTTGAATTGCCACCGACAGCACTTTATTATTTACTCGACAATTTTTTAGAAACCATGTACATTATCTCTAAATTATATAAGCAACAAACAGTGCACATAAAATCAGCGCAAACAAACAAATAAAAATAATTAATTAATTAAAAATCATAGCATAACGCCAAATGCGATTTGAGCCATTTCTAAATATAGCACTAATGTGTCAAATATTTTTATATGGCACTGTATATGACTGATGAATAATTTTCATATTATATTCTATGTGAAACATACATTTGTCCATATTAAAAATATATGTCAATTTTGTCTTGTTTAATGCAGTATAAAGATATTAAACTGTATTTATCTGAAATTTTACCTGTAGAAGTAATGTATTTGATTACTTTTGTGTATCCCTGTATATGAAACAATCAGTTGCGAAACGTCCATGGAAGCGATGGATGCAGCGCTTTCCTTATTCAAGTTATAAAATAATAATTTTATTATTTCAGATAGAAAAAATTAAATAGTATTTTCGGTTTCCCGACTATCAGAACGAATCCCGCGTCAGCGAAAAGCTGAATTGGTTCTTCCTCTACTTTTGGAAGCTTTTCTGCGCTTCCAAGAGTTTTCTGAACCAAGCTTCGCCCCTGGAAACAATGGTCCATTCTCAACTAAAAATTTTATGTAGCATCCCCATATGATACTTATTTAAATTACTGAGTTTGGACATTTTTTCATATTTGTTCTTGAGGTATGATATAAACTGACAGACATGCATGCAGACACACACAGACCAACAGCTAAAAGTCTGATTTTGAGACTTAGGGCGCCAGAAAAACTGTAAATGTATCAATAAATCTGTTCCGAAAATTTTACACAATGCTTTCTATTTCCTATATGGTTAAAAGAAAGTAAAAAATTAAATTACCAGAAATATATTAATAAACATTTTGGTCCAAACGATTAATCAAATATTTTAATAATTTACTAATTTCTCGTGCATTTCATTTATTGATGCTAATTTTCGTGTTAATATTTACGCTGTCACTTTTTTCTTCTTTTAATTCTATTATTATTATTATCTAATCTTTCTTATCTTTGTTATTGAATGGGCAGCTGTAAATGTTTTAATTCTAGTATACTGAACTAAAGTACCAAATTCTTAAACTTTTTTCTGCCTTTTTACCCCATCTACTTGCCGAATGGTTAGTACTTTGGCTTCATTTGCAAGGCGCCGGTTTCGGATGGGCTCAGACGCGGTTAGCAAAAAGGACTGCAGAGCGACACTTCAAACCGAAATACATTCCGATATGCCCAGAATGAAACACTTCATGCCACAAGATTTTTCCAATATGCTTCATACAGTTGCTTAAAATAATAATAATAATTATAATATTCCAATGATAGATTTTAAAGCCTCTTTCTTTCATGTTATAAAAAGCATTTTTGTCAATTATACTACTCTACATGAAAATGGGCCCCAACACCCTTTTTGCAAATTCTTATATAAAGTGGCCTTCAGAAACTGAATATGACACCCATTTTGCCCTATCTTCTATCGTTTTTTAGGGATGCCCCTATTTTTATCACTTTTCAGTTATTTGTTGGCGGTGGTGTTGGCTTCCTCAAACAACAGTGGATGATTGAGAAAAATCGGCGTCATATTCGGATTCACGAGGTCATTTTACATAAGAATCAGCAAGATTTGTACCTGGGCGCGATTTTTTTTTTTTTTTTTTTTTTTTTTTTTTTTCCTAGGGCAGTTTCATTGTAAAGAGAATTTCCTAGATTTTCAGACAAATGGTTAATGCAATTTGATTTCAATAATTATTTACACAATCCCCTCCAAAGAGTGGGATTTTTTAATGAAAAGGAATTTTTCTGCCGATGACAACTTTGGCATGTCAAATATATTCCTTTGCATATAAACTTTAAAACTCATTTACATTAGAATACTATAGTTATTCTAGAAGAAATTAAAAAATTGAAGTTTTCAAGTACTTTCATTTTACAGCGTACAGAGGCTGTTCGCACATTTTTTAGACGATTTTGATGGAGTGTACTGAAGCAATTTCACTCATCATTCGAGTTTTATTTGTTCAGTTTGATAGCCCTTGTTCTTAACTAACATTCTACATCATAATTTCTATGATAATAATGCTTTTTATAATATCGGAAGAGGTATATTTTTCTACTCCTCTTGAACGGCTTTCCAGAGTCCACAAAGCGTTGTAGGTCGGTGTTTGGATAATGTTGATTTTAAGAGTCGAAAAACACAAAAATCCAACAGTGATACATCAGAAGATTTAGCCGGAATGTCAGTGAAGGGTATGGTTTTAATTCCCGTTTTTTGTTCCATTTTTTTCTAGAAAAGCAATTGCGGATTGTGATGTGTGGCTGCTTGTTTTGTCTTGATACAGTTCAACGGATTGATAGAACTGTGGATAAAGATCTGGATTTTCATTTTTTAAAATTGGAATTAAAATATGTTCTTGAGATTATTTAGAGTTGATTTTGACATTTTTGTCCCTTTTTTTTGCTTTTATCTTGCGCCAGTGGCAATCATAACCAGTGGCAATCAATCAAAACCAGTGGCAATCATAAATCCTTTAGAAAAACTTTCTTTTGATGCTTTGAGCCATGTAGCAATTTTTTTTTTTCTCCACTTTTGTGATAATAAGTTGACCTTTTTTTATTGCAACCACTTAAATAGACCCAAGATTCATCTGTTGCTGCAACATTTTTCCATTTTTCTCCTGATAAATGCTTTTCATAAAGATTTCACTAAAAACTATCTTTGGAAAGAGCGGAAACCTATCCTTCCATCCACTGCCATTTTAAAAGCGCATTTTTGCATCTAAACAAAAATTCTAAATATCAGAAGATAAATGAAACTTCCAAAAATATAACTGTTGTGAAAATAAAATTCTCCATGCAAACGATTTTTTCGTACTGCGAAATAAAATCGTCTAAAAAATGTGGGAACAGCCTCTGTATTTCCAGGCATTTTTTGTACTTTTTTACCGTACATTTATAGCACTAGTACTATAATTAGAATTAGTTCCATATATAATCATATCTATTGTACTAGTATTAGTTATAGTACTAGAATTTTAATAAACTTTTCTTTTATATTGGATCCACGGGGTCGTTAGAACTATTTCCTCAAATTCAGAATATTTGAAATATTGTGACCCTTTAATGCAGTTATATTCGATTGAAAGTTAAAGCTTATATTTCCAAGAAATTCTAAGAAATTGATTAGAAGGAATTGGATTCTATCAAAAGATAGAAAAAATGGAGAATTTCTTCATAGCAAAATTTGTTGAGGCATAAGAGTGTCACAAGAATTATACTATTTCATTTTTCAAATTGCTGTCTCCAGTTTCTTTTTTTTTTTCTACGAAATTGAAACAAAAAGATAAGTGCTTTGTATTTTTATTTTATTTCTTTTGTGCTTCAGGTTGAAAAAAAACTTTTAAAGAGTAAATGAAAAATGCTGTAGAATAAGTGGCGCTTATAGTTATTCTGTTGGAAAATCTATTAAAAATCATTAAAATGTTAGATTATTTCTTTACGTAATTTCTTGACATTTAACTCTACGAAAAAAAAAAATAATTTATAAACAAATCTGTTTTATTATTGTTTAAATTCCAATAAAATAATCATAAAAATTGGGGAAATTGCCGATACATTCTTATAATTCCTTTTTAAGAACGAGGGCTTTTAGTATGCGTAACTATACGTATAATATTTGATTGGAATTAACATTCATATGTAACAGTGATTCAATTTATAAGTAAAAAAAAACAACTTATATTACCTTATTTTGCAATACCCACAAAAGAAAGGAAGATTGTGCTATCATTAAAACCTCCCCTTATAATAGGAAACTTTAAGAGATTGGGAATGCATTCACATCTTTTTTTTTACTTTCTTCTATCTTCAATAGAAGAAAGTATTGGATTCGTAAAAATTTTCGATTTCGGGTTTTTGATGGATTTACACGTTTTGAGAGCTGTAGAACACGATTTTACCATTTTTAGAAAATGTCTGTCTGTCTGTCTGTGTGTGTGTGACAAAATTTTGTGGCAACTGTATCTCTGGAACTACTGCAGAGAATTTCATACAAATTGGTATGTAGTTGCATCTTGACATAAATTAGTGCCTATCAACTTTTGGTAAAAATCGTCTTACAGGTTGCGTTGCCATCCCGCTTTTTCAAAATTTTTTACAGGGTGATATAGGGCAAAAATTTTCAAGATGGGTATCTTTCGAAAGGTCTCGTCAGTACCTTTAAAACGAATGGTTGAACTATAAATCTGTGATAATTTAAAACAAAGATATCGATTTTTTTTACTTTTTACGAAAAAAAACTTAGAAAAAAACCCTTTTTTTTTTTTTTTTTTTTTTTTCTCTCTCTCTCTCTCCCCTTAATTTTATCAAACTCCCACGGTTTCCGTGTTCTGACAAATTTAAACTAATTTTTGCTTTTTTCCCCTAATTTTGTCAAAGTCCTACGGCTTCCGTGTCCTGACAAACTTTAACATATTTTTGCATTTTCCCCCTAATTTTGTCAAAGTCCCACGGTTTCCGTGTTTTGACAAACTTTAACAAATTTTCACATTTTACCCAAAATTTTGTCAAAGTCCCACTTTTTTTTTCTTTTCTCTCCCCTTAATTCTATCAAACTCCCACGGTTTCCGTGTTCTGACAAACTTAAACAAATTTTTGCATTTCCCCCCCCCCCCCCCCCAATTTTGTCAAACTCCCACGGTTTCGGTGTTTTGACAAACTTAGAATAACGTTCATATTTTACCCAAAATTTTGTCAAAGTCCCACTTTTTTTTTTTTTTTTTAATTATTGTTACTGAGTGAATTTGTATAGGAAAATATAGAAGAAAGTCTCGTGGTGGCCACAACATACTAGTTTAACATGCTTTTATTAACTTGATATGATGTAACTATTAATGTATGTAACGGAATCTTGCAAGCCAATTTTCGACCCCTTTTGGTCTTCCGATTGACCTTAAATTTCGCACACGACTTCATAATCAATGACAATACTATATCAAAGTGTTTCCAGGCGCCTTTCTCATCAGGGGCAGGTTCCAGGGGCAAACAAAATATCTATATATATGAAACGGTATCGCATGTGGCACCAGAATTTTTATAACGTAATAAAAATTAGAGTTATTTATTTATTTATTTATTTATTAAGGTTTAAACGTATGTCAGTAATCTGGTGTGTCAATCACATCACTTTCTCTCGCCTTGCATTTCAATATTCTAAAGATGTATTCCTGCAGTTTTTTTTTTTTTTTTTTTTTTTTTTTTAAGTTATGCTAATAAAAGATATACATACAAATCGATCGTTAATCTTTTTTGTTCACATTTCATTAAAAGCGTGTTTTTTAGTTTTTTTTGAAAATAGTATCATTATTTCTTTATGTTTCTGCGTTAACAAATCACGAACGAACGATAGTTACATATGTAATATTTCTTCTTAAATTTGATCGCTGCATTAAGAATCAGGTTTTTACTTCAGCAGGATTTACTTCCTTAATCAACTAAATTATTTAATTCATTTCTGTATTTTAACTTTAAAATTAAGTTATTTTATTCATTTAAAGAGAAAATTATCCTCAACTGAGAATCGGACGTGAGACCTACAGCTTAATCTGTCGATACGCTATCACTGAATAATCACGGAGAGTTTGTGACCGTCATATTTCACTCTGTTTTTTAAATTGTAAATAAAACCTTTTCAACACTTTCGAACAAACTTGAAAAATGTGTATGGCTTCACTGAGAGAAAAAAAAAAAAATATATATATATACATATATATATATACCGCCTTCATCTAGAATGAATAAGTGGTCATTTTCTAAATCTCTTAACTAGAAATATAGATTTCCGAGCTATGCGCATAAGGCACGCCAATAAACTGAATAGACGGAATGATCGAGAATTTCTAGTCTACACATTTTTAAATGGTGAAACAGTATTCTGAATATTCTGAATCTTTGGGTTGCGAGAAATTATCGCTTGATTTTCTGGAATTGAGTCATAAATCAAGATTATAGTTGCTGAAACCCGCCTCTTGTATTCGCATGTATTCGCAGAGATTTTTAAATGACTTTCCCTCGATAATATAAGCAACGCTCTAGAATTCTAATAGGGATTTCTAGAACTCGTTTTCAAAAGGGACTAGAATTTATCAGGATGACATGGAACTATTTTTTCTAGAGCCACAATTTAGATTCTAGATGAGAGTTACAGATTTTTTCTCAGTGTTCGGTTTGTCTGTCTGAACGCCTCTCGCTCTATCTATCCACATTCTAACTCCAGTAATCTTTCATGTAGTTCCTTGAATCTAACATATGTGCCTCAAGGTCACTATAGGATGTTTCAAGTTGAAAATAAAGTAAATTATAGCACATTTTTGTATACAAGATCACCCAAAAATTTCAAAGTACTACGTTCTAAGAGAGTTATTTCCATAAACTATAGTTTAATAGTTTTATTTTACCCAAATTCTATTAAATTGACATTTATTATCTATATGAACATTAATTTTTCAAATAGAATATAGTTTGATTATCATCAAGGTTTATAGGGTTACATTAAAATATTCAGGTTTATTAAATGCTATAATTTGAAAGTGCCGAAATTGCATTTTCGCTTCTATAAGCATTTTTAACATATTTTAACAATGTTTAAGAGTAATTATGATTTGAGTTAATCTATGTATCTTTATTTCTATCTATATTATTTCTATGTGGCACTCGTAAACATTTTAAGAATTTTATAAAATTTATACTTGTTATTTATGTTCACTATGAAAAATACCTTATTTAAAAGAGTATAAAGAGCATAACTCATTTGTGTACACACAATAGAATGCCGATGCATTGCATTTTATAACAGGCATTTTTATACACTATATTAAATAATTTTATATTGCACGAATCATAACCAAATAACAATTAGTATTTAGGGGCTGAAAAATAATATATATATATATGTATTCTATAGACTGTGGTATGGTTAGGGTTATGGTTTACTAGGCTATGCTAAAACATTCAGATGCATTGAGTGTAATATTATAAATTGCTGGAATTGCATTTACGTTTAATTTAAACGTTTTTAAATCTTTCCAATAATTTTAATAATAATTATGAGTTCAATCAGTCGATTGGTCAACCCGTACTATGATCACGTTGTCAAAGTTAATTGAACATTAAACAATTCAATGAGTACGTGGAAAAGTGATAATAATCCATGTGAAGAGCATGGGTTTTTTTCTTGTTTCAATTGTTTCAAGAGAATCTAATTTTCATATAATAGCACAAATACTGAAATTATCATAACCTTTATTTTAAGATTAAAAAAAAAAAAAAAAAAAAAAAGGAGGGGTGTGGAGAGGGATTATCACTAATCATGATTTAAAAGTTTATTGACACAAGAATGGATTTGTTTTCAAATAAAACATACGAAATTAATATTATTAATAATAAGATTATGAGAATAAGAAATAATGGAGTAAAACGTGATGGAGAAAGTATGCATCAAACACAAATTATGAAACCTTTCTGTATATCATTAGTGTTTTTAAGAAAATTCAATAAAGAAAAAAAGAAATAATATTATATATATATACAGGAATTAGTAAACAGAATAAAAAATAATAAATGAATATTATAGCTGCATTAAAAATGAATATAAATATAAAACAAATCACAATCTTCTTTCAATTTAAGGTTGATTGTTTTGTTGGATTTTACATCATACTAGTGCCACACAATGGGCAATTGGCAACGGTCTGGGACTCACCCCAGGAGGTGGTCCGGAGACATGCCATTACAATTTTGATCCTTCACGGAAGGGATCCTCTTTCGCTTCGGTCTTTCAATTTAAGAAAAAGAAAATCATAGAAACATACTTCACCGAAATAAATAAATACTACTACTACTACTACTAATAATAATAATAATAATAATAAAATAATATCGATTTCTGTAATTACATTTACGCCATAAAATCTGAAGCGGTGGAAATTACGCCAATAATTATTCATGTTGTGACATAGAACTGATGAAAGTTTTACATCTGGTGGCGTACTTTGCTGTTGATGATTTCTAAATCCAAAAAAAAAAAAAAAAAAAAGAAAGAAAGAAAGAAAGAAACTAGAACGATAGAAATCCAGAGCCAGACTTGAAGTAATAGTCAAAGAGATAAAAAAGGTATCTCTGGTTAATGATATAGAAATAATATACTTAAAAACATTGCATTTCAATCAAAATTAAAATCTGTTAAAAGCAGAGCTTTGAATTTTTTATTATTTTTTTAATACTCTTTACACTAAAAATGTAATCTTTACTTATTGTCCTCTTATTATAATAAATTATTATATTTAATGATATTTCGATGACAAGGGAGAAAAAAAAATTATATATATATATATATATATTTCAGAAAACTGTCACCCAAATAATATTTATTTGTACTCATTATCATTTTTATTTATTTATTTTACTTTGTTTTTGAGTTTCAAAATCACTGTTTTAGAATAAAGTTAAAGGTTACGACAGTAAAAAATAACAACAGTTCTTTTTTTTCCTTTTCAGAATGAATATATATATATATATATATATATCTGTAATGTAAAATATTTATTTCTATCGGCTTTGTTAATCACAGAAAAATAATAGAAAAAGTAAGTGCATATAATATATGGGTAAGTATTATTATTATTATTATTATTATTATTTTTCAGAAAACTTTTTAAGTTATATTGTCAAGAGATCTTCAGTTTAGCATGGTAATCGAATGTTACGCTTTAATAATTATTTTAGTGTTTATAAATCGAATAAGTTTATTAATCGTGTTATGTTTAATAAGTTGTTTAATTTCAATAGTTTTCCGTTTTATGTTACTTTTTTTTTTTTCTTTTTTTCATTACATTATTGTTTTCTCTTTTTTAAGTTACCAAATACTTTCTTGAAATGTCTGAAACCACATACAATAAATAAAAATACAACAATAAAACAAATTCTAATTTTAACAAGAACGGCTTTTTATTCACAAAAATTAGCGATTTTTTTTCTTCTAAGAACTTGTTATTATTATTATTGTAACATTTACCTAGATTTATTAAAGCAAATTTCCATATGAAATATTTAACTGTTTTTTTTTTTTTTTTTTTTTTTTTTTTTTTTTTTGTAATGGTTATTTATTGAGTTAAGTATGCAGTGTAATAATTTTTTATCGTTCGATAATCATATTTTTTCTAAATTATTTTTTATATTAGAAACTGCATAAGCATTTTGTAAATATTTTTTTCAATTTAGAAGTAATTTATACTGGTTTTTTAAGCATATTTAATATACCACGTGAATATTATTATAAAAAAAAAAAAATCAGTTTTTGATTCTGAATATTTACATACTTATGATTATGTTGTAACCAGTATGAAAAAAAAAATCTATAACACTTTTGATCATTAGTGAGGATTAAAATTTTTCTCGCATAGAAATCAATTTGATACGTTATTATCACTGGAAAATTAGTTTTTAAAATAATTAGTTTTTTAGCTTATGGCAATTATTTCAGATAATTTGGAGTGGAAGGCTGTTTTTTTTTATACCAACTATGTGAAAAATACCAGAGCCGGGAATCGAACCCAGGTCTTCCGCTTTACGTGCGGACGTTCAAACGATTGAGCTACCCTGGCGGATGACCATCTAGTCATTTCACACATAACATTCGTTGGCAAAGTCACCGAGACTGCAAATACAGCTATTTAAAGTGACATTATTAATCATGGCACAACTCCAACAGACCACGATTTTTTTTTTTTTTTTAAGAAATTTATTCATCAACCATGAAAGTTCATTTCAGATAATTTGGAGTGGAAATCTGATTTTTTATACCTATTATGTGAAAAATACCAGCACCTGGAATCGAACTCGGGTCTTTACGTGTGGATGCTCAAACCATTGAGCTACCATATCTGATTACCAACTAGGCTGGTAATCAGTCCCGCTGATTCAAACGGGCTGAATCGAACCCGGGCCTTCCGGTAAAGTGGAAGGCCCGGGTTCAATTCCCGGCACTGGCATTTTTCACATAGTTGGTATAAAAAATCAGCCTTCCTCTCCAAATTATATGAAATGAACTTTCATGGTTGATGAATAAATTTCTAAACTATGGCGATTATGTTATAAAAAAAATAAGTGAATTTCACGATATAAATAAAAATCAAGGGTAAATAATTTTCGAGGATTAGAAAAATGATTTACAAATTTAACCTTCGGTAAATTTAACTTTCACTTTGACCACTTCTTAGCAAAGAAAGGGACATTACATAATGTAATGATCGTTAACTATAAAATTGAAAAACAAGAATTAAATTTGCGTTGGTTTGAGTTCTTTTTTTACCTATCATCTACTCTTCTATCTTAAAACAGAAAAGGAAAATTTGATCAACTTAAGCCCTATTTCACCCATTTATCATAATGAAAGGCAACTTCTCGCGTTGAGAGAAATCCTCTCAAATCGTTAAGCATTTATGAGCGGCTCAGATTTGAGCCAATCTGATTTTTGAGTGAAATCAGACCAGATTTGAGTAAAACTAATTGATGCTAAAACAAATTCATATCCTTCGCTGGAATCAAACTCGGGCTTCTTTCCGTGGCAGATGAACGCGCTAGCACTACGCTATGATTCCATATTCAGCGTGGTTGTATAGCCGTTCTCAATCATTCTCAAACGGGGAAAATATTTCTTATAAAATTTACTTGTTTTATACATAGTATAAAGTTATGGGAAATCCAATAAACTTTCTTGAAATATCACTATTGGTTTAAAATGAATGAAAAAATCTTGAATACAGAAGTTCTATGACAAGCAAATTAATTCTGTATTATTTAATACGTTTAGAAAAACAAATTCTTCCACGCAATCTTGCAGAACTTCTTGAATAAAATAACAAAAAAAAAAAAAAAAAAAAAAAATTAGTCTAACCTCGTTAACGTGAACACTGTTAACGTGAATTACTTTTAACATGAACAGTTTTCACAATCCTCGTCAAAATCAAGATTAGTTTATTTATATGAAGATTAATTACTGATATCATGAACTACTGATAACACGAACAAATTTTTTATCCCCTTTGAGATTCACATTAACGAGGTTCGACTGTATATATTATTTTGTGAATACATATTATTCCCAATGTTAATTAGAATCATAATTAAAACACTACAACTCATTTTTTTTTAATGTTTCACATGAATTTTAATAAATTAGTTTCACTAAATATAATAAAAATATTGGATAACTTTAGGCATAAAAAAGATTCTTTATTATATAAATATATTGTTTTTTTTCTTCATGTTACACATATTTCTTTCAGAAACTGTTTTTAAAAAGACATTCACTGCTTATTTTTAGTTTTTCATGACTAACGCTCATGATTTAAGAAGTCTGTTATTTTTTATCAGTTGGATATAAAACATGTGTTATATTTTTCAAAATAATTATTAACTTTAATTTGTTATTTTACCTTTCTCATCATCAAAAGTCCTCAACATATTTTTAAACAATATATAAATTAACGAAATATATATATATATCTAAAAATATTTTACATGCGTTATTGAAAATATCGAGAACAGATGGCGTCATCATTGTGCATTTTTCTTGCACCAAATGCAAAATGATGAAAATTCATTTAGAACTGGACTGATACTCCAACATTCATTTTGACTGAAAAGATTGTGGATCGGAAAAGACTGATTTTACTCAAATTTTATTTTTTCTTAGAAATTCCTTTCAAATTATGGCTAAAAGTACTGCGTCTGTTTTTAAGCAAATCCGGTCACATAATTTAAGAGAGTAGGGATTTGGTGTGGGAGAAATGCCCCCCCCCCCCCTCCGTAGACAACATCCTAAACCACCCAGTTCCCCAGACGACTATAGGAAACATCAAGCGGCTAGGAAGGGGAGCACTTTGATTTTTATAGAACCTTCCGATTTTGTGAAGTTAGAGCAAAATGTCTTAGTGTGAATAATTTGTTTTGAAGTTATTTTGG
Source organism: Salticus scenicus (assembly GCA_963930645.1). Classification (NCBI taxonomy): domain Eukaryota; kingdom Metazoa; phylum Arthropoda; class Arachnida; order Araneae; family Salticidae; genus Salticus; species Salticus scenicus. The sequence continues at coordinate 80,782,326 of OZ005654.1, read as the reverse complement.
GATTATTCAGAAACCTCTTTTTTCGAAATAGAATTACAGCTGTTCTGAATATATATTTTACTTATAAGATTTTCGTTTAAAATTTGCTTAAACTTTTTTGCCAGTTGAGTAAATATTTTTTGTGGGATTTCTTATTTTCAGAGACTAGTGAAAGTTTTTTTTTTTTTTTTTTTTTTTTTTTTTTTATGTGATACAGTATAGTGCTAAATGTATGTATGGTGCTAAATTTAGTACCATACTGAAAATGTGAATATAAACTTAAATTTCAGGATGTTAAAAAAAAAATAAAAAAAAAATATTCCAGATAAAGCAATATAACTTTAAATGTATTTTTAAAATATATTTAACTGAAATCGGAATGTTAATGCTCATTACAGATCAGAAACCTCATCATCTAATAAACGCGCCCGTTTACGCTATAAAACCATATGTTTACCTTTCCACATAATATGTGTGATCAGTGTTTCTAAAAAAAATTCGGATAACCAAGTATTGTACTAATATAAAACGTTTTTAGAAACACTTGCAGTAACATATTTTCCAGTCTATGTAGACATACAATTTTTTGTTCTTTTTTTTTTTTTTTTTTTTTTTTTTGTGTGTGTGTGTGTGTGTGTGTGTGTGTGTGTGTGTGTTTAAAAGTAAAATATGATGTGTGAAGATTTTTTAGGGTTGAATATTGACGAAAAGAAGAAAAGAAAAATGATTTTAACTGAATCCGACAATTAGAAAATGTTAGTGTAAATAAGCTAAAATAAGAAGTCCTGTATGTTTAACTATTTCAAATTCAGTTACCTTTCTCGAAAAGCATTGGGCTGAAAACCGAACAGAAAAACTTTTAACAGACTGTGGACCACATGGTAGATATCGATGCTATGTTTCAGAAAGAATGGACTACAAGCTAGGTTTTAAGATATTATTAGCTTTGTCTAAGAAAGGCGCAGCTAAGGGCTAAAGAGAAACTTAAAAACTTAAATTTCAGATATATAAAGAGTTTTTAATATAAATGGGAGAAAGCTGAAGACGTATGTTGGACGATTTGCTAGACTTAGATTTCTGAGAGTGCTGTTGGTTTCAGCTGTAGGGATGACAGTCTTGTTTCTTGAACAAAGCACTTTACGTTAATGAGATTTCTGTGGGAAAAAAAAAAAGTTTTTTCTGTATAGCCATGCATGCACAGACTTTGAAGATTTATTTATCGTATTTCTCGGCGGGGGGGGGGGGGGGGGCTTAGGCGGAGAGTGTTGCTATGCACTTTCGATAGAAAAAAGCATATATATATTTTTTTGTTTCTTTTCAGTGTGGGAAAATAAAATATGATATGTGAAGATTTTTTAGGGTTGAATATTGATGCTGTGTGTAACAGTACATGTCTGCTATGTCCTAGTATAACTAAAATTTCATTAAAATTCTTTAATTTTGCTTTGAATTGTAAGAGTGGGGATAGGATTGTATTTATTAACCAGTCTTACGAAGGATTAACTGATTGTCTTAACTGCCACTATGTACGAGCTATGACTTTTCAAAAATGCTGTATGGCTTTAGATTAAATTGTTGCAACGAGACTCTTGGTATTAAAATACGTGTGTGGTGACCTTTAAAGGTGTAGTCCTATAGGTTCTGCCATTTGTGTATTATTAATTGTCTTAATGACTATTTAATGGGTGAAGCTGAAATGGGAAGAGAATAATCTGTATAGATTTAGCAGCGGCCTCCTTAGCCAGGGCATCCGTCGTTTCATTTCGAAAGATTTTAGTGTGTGCTGCTATGTGTGCGAGGTGAGTTGTATTCACTAAATTCGAGAGGCGTTTTCTATTTATTAAAACAAGTAAATTTTAAGTTTTATGTTCTAAAATTGTCTGTAATCTTAGAAAGCTATCAGTATATATTTTTGTGAATTCATGTACATGATTATGTGTAACACAATGTAAAATGTTGCTAATTACGTGGACCACTGTGTGGAAGACAGGATTCTTTTTGTTGTGTATGAATTTAGGGCCCTTATACACACAAAAAGCGGCCGCTACACCAAAGTCGTGTTTAGAACCAGCAGTATAAAGAATTAGCTGTGAAGTTGGTCAGAAGGACTCCGGTACAACACTTACCCGTAAGTACGTTATTTATATGTTGCGATGTGTGTTGTTAATATAGGATTTTATTTAAGTACACAATGTGGTCTGTACATAATTTTTAGAAGATATACAGAACTGGTAACAGTTAAGCGAAAACATTCTGTTTTTGAATGTAATTAGTATGAGATTTTGCCATGTTTGGAAAAACAGATCAGGAATTGAAATTAATCCTTCATATCCATAAGGTAAATAAAGTGTTTTTTTATTTAAAAATTCATAGCTTGTTTCTTGCATATTTACACGTTTTGGTGTTTTCTGAATACCGAAGTCAAGATTTTAATGGTTGTTCTTTCTCTCTGTCTCTTATTAGACTACCTTAAAATCAAATAATTTCAGGCATTTCAAATGCTGTATTTTGAAGTTAATATAAGTTTGTTATTTTAAAAGTTGATCAAGATTGAGATGTTTCAAATACTGGTGCCTGTGAAAGTTGTCTGAATAATTTTAAATGGACTTTTAAATATGACAGCAAATTTGAATTCTATATAAATGTAGGTACTATAATGAAACGGTAGGTTGAGGGGACGGTATAGGCCCCCTCCCCTAGAATTATTTGTGAAATAAATTCGTTCCGGAACCTAATTGGAATTGTTTTATACGTATATTTATATAACAGCACTCATTATCTTAACCCTTAATCCCCAATCTCTCTGTATAGCATTAAATTTTAGGGTAAGATAAAGTCATGTGAGTGCCCCACCAGATTAGTTTTATAGGGTTACATGCCTTATGGCGTCATAAATTTATGAGTTTTGCCTTTTAAACACAAAATCCTGAATTTCCTTTAAAAAAAGGATATTTTACATTTTTTTTTTTTTTATTATTTATTTATTTTGTAAAATTTTCATTTTTACTTGAAGTAAATTAACATTATGACTATACATGTTTCAAAAGCATGTTCTATATATTCAGAAAGAAAAATGATAAGCAAATAAATAAAACTTTCTCTACATCAATGCAATTTTCCATCGTCTATATTTGAATTTTTTCTCTTGTGTTTTTATTCTTCATTTTTCCTTTTGCCATCAAAATTTTATCCGACCTTTTAACTGAGTTACACGGAAAGAGAATTTAAGCATTTTGAAAAATAGCAGATAGACGTTTCTTTTTATTTGCTGAATTTTCTTCAGAATGGTGAAATAAAAGGAAAATTTTTCTTCAGAGTTTTAAAATAATTTGTCTCCAAACTCATTGGTCTCTTTTTTCGTATATCCGGTTCGAACAAGCATTTGCACTTAGGTTGAAAGAATTTTACCTTACTGAATTATTTAATTCCTTTCATATTTAAAGTTTGCCTATAAGAGTTTTATTATTATCATTTACACATTTGGATTTTTGCTTAGATTGTGCGATTAATGCAGTTGGTCTTTTATTATTAACTTCAGTTTTATATTTTACGTTTGTAACTTTTAGTTCTAATTTATTTTTAAAACATTTTAGACAACAAAATTTAACAGAAAGATAAATAACATTATTTTTGCTGCCAAGTTTACTTTAGAATCTTTAATGCAAAATTAACGTGGTGCATAAAACAAGTAAATGTATATTATGATTATATATATATATATATATATATATATTATGGCGTAAATTTATACTTAATAATGTTAAGATTTTTATTTAAATATGAATCGTCAGTATTCCAACAGAATGCGTATATTATATAAAAGAAGCAAAAACAGCTTAATATAGTTTCTTTATCATGATTTATTTATCTTTCTTTCATTCATAAATATCACAATTTATGATTTATGTTTACATTTGAATCCCCTCAATTAAAAAACTGTTTAGAATAATGTATGTAGTGTCTACCAAAATTTAAATAACAAGTCCTAATGACCATGAATCATTTGATATAAATAGATAAATCAAGTACCTGTATCCTGTATTGTATTCTCTGTCATAAACCTGTGTCCGGTTTTGTAATTGCTAAATTAGTTTGTATTTGTGTTGTATGTAATTTATTAAGTCAACTTAAATTATGTGCGTGCATTAATAAGTACAATCTATGTAAATGTATTCCACCACATATCTTACATACCTATCTACCAAAATAGTGTAATATATAGTCAGATTTCTTAAATAGAAAAAAAATCGGAGCATTTTCTTATCCCCCCCCCCTCTCCTTAAAAATATTGGTTTCAAACTACTTTTATAAATTGGGTAACTATAGATGTTTGTGTTTAGTTCTGTATTTTATAATTGGTTACATTTTAGTTTTATTTATTTTGCTATAATAAAAATTTATTTCCAAATTAAGTATTCAGTACATAAAAGTAGATTCACAGCTACATGTTATGATAATCTTATCTACAAATTTCCAACGTTATACGTTTAACTGTTTTCGAATTAGCAAGAAACACACACATGCTCATATATATATATGTATATATATATATATATATATATATGTATATATATATATATATATATGTATATATATATATATATATATATATATATATATATATCACTAGAAATCTTAAACTAAAATCATGAATACTTCTAAATTGGAAGATTACTATAAAACTTAAATTTAAATCGGACATGTGGGTTTTATAACAATCAGAAATATAAATAGGAAGCATTCTAAAACTATATTAAAACCATTCACAATACTTACTATGTAGAAGGAAGTAAGAAATTTGCATTTTTGAAAATGACGTAATTTGATATATATATATATTACAAAATTATATATTTATCGTTGTAAAATAAAGAATAATAAAGAAGAAAAAGCCATCAAAAGCCAAAATAACTAGTAAGAATTAATACTTAACTAAATTAAATATCCTGTGAATACGATATTACCTTAATGAAAAGAGTTAAAACAAATAACTTCCCTAACTAAATTCTATTAAATCAGAAGTTTTTTTTCTTTTCTTTCTTAATAATAATAAGACAAAAGTAAATAAATAAATAAATAAAATAAAATAAATAAAAAACTTTCAGTTATTTTTTATTAAAAGACAAATGTTTTATACACATCTCTTGGGACAAAGCTTTGTACGAGGTAGCAAATTTCCTGTATCTACCATGGGTGTCGTTAAAACTTCATTTTACAATGTTGGTAAGTGAACATTTGTGGTTTTCTTAGAACTGCGCTTTTTGAAAAATCTGACCAAAAGATAACTTTATAAAGATAACTTTTTAAAGATTTTTATAACTTTGAATAATTCATTTTCTAAATTTAATGTTTACGCACTTATACGTTGTTCTTCCTTTTTTTTTTTTTTTTTTATAAATCAGAAACTACATTCTATGCTATATATTTATATCTATCTATCTATATATATATATATATATATATATATATATATATATATATATATATATATATATATATATATGAGAAACGAAAAATGTCCTTAATAAAAGATTATTGTTTAAATATTGACGAAATTTTACCATTGTTAGGTTTCGCTACAATTTTTATAGTATTTTACATGTGTGTTTATCAACAGATAATGATTTTAAAACTCATATACATTTTCTGCGCTGCAAAACTTAGTTTGACGCATTAAAAAAAATTATTGGTATTACTTTAGAAACATTGAGTCTAACTTTTATTTTGAGTAAATTTAACGACGCAATTGAACTGAACTTTAGGCCGTTTTACGACGTCGGTATTCAAGCCTATGTATATACAGAGGCATGCAATCATAATTTTGGTCCTCAGCGGAAAGGTTGTTTTTTCCGTTGTCACCACCTTCAGCATTCCGTAAATGTATTAATTAATTTTATAAAATATCGAGAATATCGTAGCCACGTCAATTTTTATGTATATTGGACATTTTGTAATGTACACGACCGTCTTTTGGCTGATTGGGGATCGAACGAGCGATAAGGAGCTCAACCGCTCTGGTAACTAGGATACACTTTAAATAAATAATAATAATAATAATAATAATAATAGATAAAATAAATTTATGTTTTCTAAAACTACAGAAATTTACTTTAAAATGATGTTTCGATCTTTTAAATAACTTTTTTTTTTCTGAAAACTAATAAAATTTGTAACCAATGACACAAATTTTACCTGTTTTGTACCTTGTTTAAGAACGACTTGGAAGTGCTAACAAACAGCCAAAATGTGAGTCTGTTGTTGATAGGTAGCATCGTCGCCTATTGGTCGATGGTGGACATTGATTCGATTCTGACTGTTAGAACTGGAAGAGTTTGCTTAATGCGATTTTTTTTTTATAATGTGCCATTCGGAAAGAAGCTGTAGTCTATGAATATTTTCTGTATTATTCTATTACGTAAAACTTCTACCAAAGTGTTTTTTTTTTCCTTATTATACGGATATTTTTCTGTAACATTGCTATCAAATATTTTTTATATTAGATTACAGGATTTTTATACAAAGTACAGGGCTTGTTTTTTTCTTACAGTGTACGGCAAACACAATCACATAATATAAAATCATGCATGAAATAACGTGTATTCCATCCGACATTTCAATATACACAGCTGTCTAACACTTGATAAATCATAAAACTAACAAAAATTTAAACTATTTACTTTTTTTAACGGCAATTTTTTTTAAGTGCTGTGGTAGAGTCATAAATGTTAAATTTTTTTAAACTAAGAAAACACAGGGAAATTTAGATAGTTAAAATATAAAGATCACTCCATGTCAAATCGGCGCAGCTAAAAACCTTACCCCACAGATTTTTGTACAATTAGACTTCTTTATTTTTTCTATGGAGGAATGAAGTATGCCAATTAATAAAGGTCAAAGGTCAAAATGTTTCACCTCAAAATGAAAATGTTTAAAATTATATGCATGTGATATATCACTTATAAGCTTGTATTTTATGCTTTCTAACGATACCGAACCTATATCTGTAAGTTAATTAGGGAACAAAATATAAGTACATTTGCAGTTGAAGAATTTTGAAAATTTGCAATTTTTACCCACTTTTGCAGCTCTGTATGTCAGAAATTAAAGGAGATAGGGACTTATTAATTTGTATACATTCTTTCTCCATAGAATAAATAAATGAGCCTAATTTTATAAAAACCTGAAGTGGTCAGGTTAAAAATGCTACTTTTTGTGTTGATTTGACATGGAATGTCCCATAAATGATATTTATAAGCTTGAATCAAATTTGCTCCAGAAGAGGCAAAAGTGATGACAAGATTTTTTTTGAAGAACTAATGAAGAGAATCAAAAAGCAAGTGATAAAGTAAAAATTATCAAATATTTATTTAAAAGAAAAAATTTAAAAGAAAAAAAAAAAAAAAAGGGAGAGAGAGTTACTTCACTCCAGACTTTCCGAAGACTAAGCGATTAAAGATGTTTGAACAGATTTAAATGAGAGTAAAATAAATAAAAGAGAAAATCATAATAGGAGTTTGTCTATTTCTCTCAAATTACATGTTGCTTTATAGATGATACATTATCGATAAAAAATTAAATATTATTACTTTAAACGGATAATAAGACATGTATATATATAAGCTATATACTATATGTATTGATTGACTGAATGTATTCATGAAATCCATTTTATAGTAGTTTAAGGTTTGTCAATCAATTAATGGCTAAAAGTGTTTCAAAAAATATCAAAAAAAGAAAGTTTTATTTCGTATTTATATTTTTAATGCAAATTAATCAGATAAGCATTGTAAACTGATATAATTATGTTTAACTATAAAGAATTTAACAATAGGTTTACGTTTTTTATTATGTTTTAATGTTGGTACTTATCCAGAAAAAAACCAACTCATTTTTTTCGGAAATGTCGTGATGCATCATATCGTTTGAACTCTTTCATAGACAGAAACAGATATTAAGTAATATATTCTGATAAGTTGACAGCCTGAATCTTCCCTCAGGTACATCGATCTCTCTTGGGTGATGGATGAAATACTTAGAAAGAAAACGATTTTTTATGCAGTATAAAACTTTTGAAAATGACTCTTAAGAGGAAAAAAAAATTCCTGTGATTTAACTCTTTATCGGGTTCAATTATTTCTATTATATATAATCTGTAAATGATTGATAATATACATCTGTTTAGCTTTTTTTCTTTATTTTTTATTAAGGATATCTTTATTGCTAAATTATACATCGGTAAAGACTTTCTGTTTCCTAATTTTTAATTTTCTGCATTTATATTTCTAACAGTATTTTCTAATTTAGTTTTTTGCTCTCATATTATGAAATAACAGTATTTTCGTTTTGGAAAGATTTTAAAATTATTGTTCTGTGATTGTTTGTAATAATTATTTTATTTATAAATAATATTATTTATTTTTAAATATGACAATTTTGCTTTGCATTAAAATAATAACACCTTTATTATTTCTTTTAATTTTAAACTGTTATATCTTCAATTTTTTAAAATTCTTAATATCAAGCTTTCACACTTCCTAATTGATTCCTACATTTAAAAATTTAGATTAACGCTGTAATACACTACTATTATATTTTCTTCAATAAAATTACGATTTCAAAATAGTAGTAAGGTAAATACTAACAGTAATAAACGAACTAGGACACTAACAGTCGATATTAGTTAGAATGTAAAGTCATCTACATTCATACTCAAACCAGAACCTCCCAAAATTGTAGAATTTGGGGCAAACCTAACCTTCCCAGTCATCTGTCAACTTTTAAAAGAATTGAATTTAAAACAATCACAAATAAAAACTAAAGCACTAACCCTAAAAAAAACCCAAACATTTTCAAAATCTACCGATAACCAGAGTCAACGCTATCACTGCAAATCTGTTAATAACCTAAAACACCTTAGAATTACAATAAATGAAATCTTAAGCTTTATTGAACACATTAACCAGTTTAAAATCAAACTTCGACGTTACTATCATAATTCACATAGTCTTGCCTAAATGTCTTGGGGAATAAATTACATAATACTTAAAATGTGGTACAAAACGATTGTGATAAAAATAACTTCTAGAGCTGGGATTTGGGTAGGGAATCTTTCTGCAGATGCAAGCGGTATATTAGCATTCATGCAGAGAATATTTCACTTCAATTTAGATGCCGCGGGGGCTACAAAATTATATCATCTGATGACCTTGCCGCGATCGCCGGTACCGCCAATGACATTGGTCCTTGACTGTGAATACAAGAACACTAATATTCCGCAAATTAACAAAACCATGTTCACAGAAAAGTACTTCCCAAATACGCAAATGGTACGTTCTTCTAAAAGTTATGAGATACATCCAACAAATTAAACATAGCACTTACTAGTAAATGTAGTACTGGAGTCCTTTTGACCAACTTCACAGCTAATTCTTTATACTGCTGGTTCTAAACAAGTCTTTGGTGTAGCGGACACTTTTTGTGTATGTAAAGGCACCTCAATCATACACAAAGGGTCGCTTAGGCTAAATAGTAAGAATTCTGCCTTCCACTCAGAGGTCCACGTAATTAGCAACATTTTACATTGGGTTACACATAATAATCTACATGGATTCACAAAAATATGTACTGATAGCTTTCTAAGATTACAGGCTATTTAAGAACATAAAATTAAAAATTTACTAGTTTTAATAAATAGAAAACGCCTCTCGAATTAAGTGAATTCAACTCGCCTCGCACACATAGCAGCACACACTAAAATTTTTCGCAATGAAACGACGAACTAAGGAGGCTGCTATAAACCTACACAGATTGTTCTCTTCCCATTTCAGCTTCACCCATTAAGCAGTCATTATGACAATTAATAATACGCAAATGGCAGGACCTATAGGACTACACCTTTAAAAATCACCACACACGCATTTTAATACCAAGCGTCTCGTAGCAACAATTTAATCTAAACCCGTATGATGCAGCATATCTGAAAAATCATAGCTCATACATAGTGGCACTTAAGATGCTCAGTTAATCCTTCGTAAGACTGGATAATAAATATAATCATATCCCAACTCTTACAATTAAAAGCAAAATAAATGATTTTTTGTATGAAATTTCAGTTATACTAGGAAATCAATAGCATCAATATTTAACCATAAAAAATCTTCACATATAATGTTTTAATTTAAAACACAAAAAAAAAGAATATATATACATGCTTTTGCTATCGAAAGTGTACAGCAACCCTCTCCGCCTCACCCCCCCCCCCCCAAAAAAAAAAAAAAAAAAAAAAAAAAAAATACGATAAATGATCTTCAAAAGTCTGTGCATGCATAACTACCCAATTTTTTTTTCCCCACAGAAATCTCATAAACGTAAAGGGCTTTCTTCAAGAAACAAAACTGTCATCGCTACAACTGAAACCAACAGCAATCTCAGAATTCTAAGCCTAGCAAATCGTCCAGCATACGTCTTCAGCTTTCTCCCATTTATATTAAAAACTCTTTATATATCTTAAATTCAAGTTTTTTAAGTTTCTCTATAGGCTTGGCTGCGCCTTTCTTAGACAAAGCTAATAATATCTTCAAACCTAGCTTGAAGTCCATTCTTTCTGTTCAGTTAAGCATAGCATCGATATCTACCATGTGGTCCACAGTCTGTTAAAAGTTTTTCTGTTCGGTTTTCAGCCCAATGCTTTTCGAGAAAGGTAAGTGAATTTGAAATAGTTAAACATACAGGACTTCTTATTTTAGTTTATTTATACTAACATTTTCTAATTGTCGGTTACAGTTAAATTCATTTTTTTTTTTTTTTTTTTTTTGTCAATATCTAGTATTATACGTCTACATGGACTGGTAAATATGTTACTGTAAGTGTTTCTAAAAACGGTTTATATTAGTACAATACTTGGTTATCCGAATTTTTTTTTTTGAAAAATACACTGATATACATCACACACATTATGTGGAAAGGTAAACATATGGTTTTATGACGCAAACGGGCGCGTTTATTAGATGATGAGGTTTCTGATCTGTAATGAGCATTAACATTCCGATTTCAGTTAAATATATTTTAAAAATACATTTGAAGTTATACTGCTTTTTCTGAAAGAATTTTTATTTTATTTTAACACCCTGAAATTTAAGTTTATGTTCACATTTTCAGTTTGGTGCTAAATTTAGCTTCATGTGTAATATTAGGGAATTAAAAAAAAAACCTTTCACTAGTCTCTAAAAATAAGAAATCCCACGTAAAATATTTACTCAACTGGCAAAAAAGTTTAAGCAAAATTTAAATGAAAATCTTATAAGTAAAATATATATCTAGAACAGGTGTAATTTTATTTCGAAAAAAGAGTTTTCAGAATAATCCCAAAATAACTTTAAAAAAATATTCATACTAAGACATTTTGCTCTAACTTTACAAAATCGGAAGACTCTATAGAAATCAAAGCGCTCCCCGTCCTAGCCGCTTGAAGTTTTCTATAGTCGTCTGGGGAACTGGATGGTTTAGGATGTTGCCTACGGAAGGGGGGCGGGGGTTATTTCTCCCACACCAAATCCCTACTCTCTTAAATTGTGTGACCAGATTTACTTACTTAAAAACGGACGCAGTACTTTTAGCCATAGTTTGAAAGGAATTTCTAGAAAATCAGTTTTTTCCGATCAACAATCTTTTCAGTCGAAATGAATGTTCAAGTATCAGTTCGATTCTAAATGAATTTTCATAATTTTTCATTTGTTGCAAGAAAAATGCGCAATGATGACGCCTTCTATCGACGATATTTTGAATAACGCATGTAAAAAAAATTTAGACGTATATAATTCGTTAATTTGTATATTGTTCAAAAATATGTTGAGGACTTTTGATGATTAGAAAGGTAAAATATCAAAGTTAATAATTATTTTGAAAAATATAACAGATGTTTTATATTCAACTGACAACCAATAGCAGACTTCTTAAATTCTTAGTCATAAAAAACTAAAAACAAGCAGTGAATGTCTTTTTAAAAATTGCTTCTTAAAGAAATATGTGTAACATAAAGAAAAAGAACAATATATTTATATAATATAGAATTTTTTTTATGTCTAAAGTCATCTAATATTTTCATTGAAACTAATTTATTAAAATGTATGTGAAACGTTCAAAAAAATGAGTTATAATGTTTTAATTATAATTATAATTAACATTGGGAATAATATGCATAGACAAAATAATATATACTGTTTTTTAGTCTTATTTAATAAATTCTGCAAGATTGCGTGGAAGAATTTGTTTTTGTAAACGTACTAAATTATACAGAATTAATTTGTAAGCTACTAAAATCTCTGCTTGTCATAGAACTTCTGTATTCAAGATTTTTTCATTCATTTTAAACCAATAGTGATATTTCAAGAAAGTTTATTGGATTTCCCATAACTTTATACTATGTATAAAACAAGTAAATTTTATAAGAAATATTTTCCCCGTTTGAGAATGATTGAGAACGGCTATACAACCACGCTGAATATGGAATCATAGCGTAGTGCTAGCGCGTTCATCTGCCACGGAAAGAAGACCGAGTTTGATTCCAGCGAAGGAGATATGATTTTTTTTTAGTATCAATTAGTTTTACTTAAATCTGGTCTGATTTCACTCAAAAATCACATTGGCTCAAATCTGAGCCGCTCATAAATGCTTAACGATTTGAGAGGATTTCTCGCAACGTGAGAAATTGCCTTTCATTAAGATGAATGGGTGAAATATGGCTTAAATTGATCACATTTTCCTTTTCCATTTTAAGAGAGAAGAGTAGATAATAGGTAAAAAAAGAATTCAAACCAACGCAACTTTAATTCTTGTTTTTCCATTTTATAGTTAACGATCATTACATTATAAATGTCTCTTTCTTTGCGAAGGAGTGGTCAAAGTGAAAATTAAATTTACCGAAGGTTAAATTTGTAAATCATTTTTCTAATCCTCAAAAGTTATTTATCCTTGATTTTTATTTATATCGTTAAATTCGCTTATTGTTTATAACATAATTGCCATAGTTTAGAAATTTATTCATCAACCATGAAAGTTCATCTCAGATAATTTGGAATGGAAAGCTGATTTTTTATACCAACTATGTGAAAAATACCAAGCGGAAGGCCCGGGTTCGATTCAGCCCGTTCGAATCAGCCCGACTGATTACCAGCCTAGCTGATAATCAGCCAGGGTAGCTCAATGGTTTGAGCATCCGCACGTAAAGACCCGAGTTCGATTCCCGGCACTAGTATTTTTCACATAATTGGTATAAAAAATCAGCCTTTCTCTCCAAATTATCTGAAATGAACTTTAATGGTTAATGAATAAATTTCTTAAAAAAAAAAAAAAAAAAAAAAAAATCGGGGTCTCTTGCAGTTGTGCCATGATTAATAATGTCACTTGATGTAGCTGTATTTGCAGTGTCGGTGACTTTGCCAACGAATGTTATGTGAGAAATGACTAGCTGGTAATCCGCCAGGGTAGCTCAATGGTTTGAGCATCCGCACGTAAAGCGGAAGACCTGGGTTCAATTCCCGGCTCTGGTATTTTTCACATAGTTGGTATAAAAAATCAGCCTTCCACTCCAAATTATCTGAAATAATTGCCATAAGCTAAAAAACTAATTATTTTAAAAACTAATTTTTAAGTGATAATAACGTATCAAATTGATTTCTATGCGAGACAAATTTTAATCCTCACTAATGATCAAAAGAGTTATAGATTTTTTTTTTTTTTTCAAACTGGTTACAACATAATCATAAGTATGTAAATATTCAGAATCAAAAACTGATTTTTATTTATTTATTTTTTTTTTTTTATAATAATATTCACGTGGTATATTAAATATGCTTAAAAAACCAGTATAAATTACTTCAAAATTGAAAAAATATTTACAAAAGGCTTGTGCAGTTTCTAATATAAAAAATAATTTAGAAAAAATATGATTATCGAACGATAAAAAATTATTACACTCCATACTTGACTCAATAAATAACCGTTACAAAAAAAAAAAAAAAAAAAAAGAAGTTAAATATTTCATATGGAAATTTTCTTTAATAAATCTAGGTAAATGTTACAATAATAATAATAAATAATAACAAGTTCTTAGGAGAAAAAAAAATCGCTAATTTTTGTGCAATAAAAAGCCGTTCTTGTTAAAGTTAGAATTTGTTTTATTGTTTTATTTTTATTTATTGTACGTGGTTTCAGACATTTCAAGAAATTATTTGCTAATTAAAAAAAGAGAAAATAATGATGTAATTGAAAAAAAAAAAAAAAAAGGTAACATAAAACGGAAAACTATTGAAATTAAACAACTTATTAAACATAACACGATTAATAAACTTATTCGATTTATAAACACTAAAATCATTATTAAAGCGTAACATTCGATTACCATGCTAGACTGAAAATCTCTTGACAATAAGAAAAAATCTCTTGACTTAAAAAGTTTTCCGAAACAAAAAACAAAAAAAAAAAAAAAAAAAAAAAAAACTTACCCATATATCATATGCACATACTTTTTCTATTATTTTTCTGTGATTAACAAAGCCGATAGAAATAAATATTTTACATTACAGATACACACACACATATATATATATATATATACATATATATATATATATGTATCTGTAATGTATTTTTTTTTTTTCTGTAATGTATTTTTTACTGTCGGAACCTTTAACTTTATTTTAAATACATTTAACTAAGAACCTTTAACTTTATTCTAAATTTATACAGTGATTTTGAAACTCAAAAACAAAGTAAAATAAATAAATAAAAATGATAATGAGTACAAATAAATATTATTTGGGGGACAGTTTTCTGAAAAAAAAAAAAATATATATATATATATATATATATAAGTATGATTATTTTTCTCCCTTGTCATCGAAATATCATTAAATATAATAATTTATTATAAGAAGAACACAATAATTAAAGATTACATTTTTAGTGTAAAGAGTATTAAAAAAATAATAAAAGAATTCAAAGCTCTGCTTTTAACAGATTTTAATCTTGATTGAATTAAATGTTCTTAAGTATATTATTTCTACATCATTAACCAGAAATACCTTTTTTATCTCTTTGACTATTACTTCAAGTCTGGCTCTGGATTGCTATCTTTCTAGTTTCTTTTTGTCTTTTTGTCTTTCTGTCATTTTTTTTTCTGGATTTAGAAAGCTTCGGCAGCGAAGTACGCCACCATATGTAAAACTTTCTTCAGTTCTATGTCACAACATGAATATTTATTAGCTTAATTTCCACCACTTCAGATTTTATAGCGTAAATGTAATTACAGAAATCGATATTATTATTATTAGTAGTAGTAGTAGTTGTTGTATTTATTTATTTCGGTGAAGTATGTTTCTATGATTTTTTTTATTCTTTTTACTAATTCCTGTATATATATATATATATATATATATATATATATATATATATATATAATATTACTTACTTTTTTCTTTATTAAATTTTCTTAAGAACACTAATGATATATAGAAAGGTTTCATAATTTTTGTTTGATGCATACTTTCTCCATCACGTTTTACTGGATTAATTCTTATTCTCATAATCTTATTATTAATAATATTAATTTCGTATGTTTTATTTGAAAGCAAATCCATTCTTGTGTCAATAAACTTTTAAATCATGATTAGTGATAACCCCTCCCCCCCACCTTTTTTTTTTTTTTTTTTTTTTTAATCTTAGAATAAAGGTTATGATATTTTCAGTATTTGTGGTATTACATGAAAATTTGATTCTCTTGAAACAATTTAAACAAGAATAAAAAATCATGCTATTCACATGGATTATTATCACTTTTCCACGTACTCATTGAATTGTTTAATGTTCAATTAACTTTGACAACATGATCATAGTACGGGCTGACAAATCGACTGATTGAACTCATAATTATTATTAAAATTATTGGAAAGATTTAAAAAGGTTTAAATTAAACGTAAATGCAATTCCAGTAATTTTTAATATTAGCACTCAATGCATCTGAATATTTTAGTATAGCCTAGTAAACCTTAACGCTAACCATACCACAGTCTATAGAACCGATATATATATTGTTTCTTTTTAGCCCCTAAATAATAATTGTTATTTGGTTATGATTTGTGCAATATAAAATTATTTAATACAGTCTATAAAAATGCCTGTTATAAAACGCGATGCATCAGCATTCTATTGTGTGTACACAAATGAGTTATTCTCTTTATACCATTTTAAATAAGGTATTTTTCATAGTGAACTTAAATAACAAGTATAAATTTTATAAAATTCTCAAAATGTTTTCTAGTGCCAGAGGCGAACATATAGACAGAAATAAAGATACTTAGATTAATTCAAATCATAATTACTTTTAAACATTGTTAAAATGTGTTAAAAATGCTTAATAGAAGCGAAAATGCAACTTCGGCACTTTCAAATTACAGCCTTTAATAAACCTGAATGTTTTGATGTAACCCTGTAAACCTTGATGATAATCAAACTAGATTCTATTTGAAAAAGTAATGTGCATATAGATAATAACTGTCAATTTTAATAGAATTTGGGTGAAATAAAGCTATTAAACTACAGTTTATAGAAATAACTCTCCTAAAACGTAGTACTTTGGACTTTTTTGGGTGATCTTGTATACAAAAATGTGCTGTAATTTACATTATTTTCAACTTTAAACACCTACAGTTAGTTTCAAGAAATAACATACAATATTACGGGAGTTAGAGTGTGAACAGATAGAGAGACATGCGTTCAGACAGACAAATCGAAGTCAAAAACACTTTTCAAGTTTGTTGAAAAGTGTTGAAAAGGTTTTATTTACAATTTAAAAAGCAGAGTGAAATATGACGGTCACAAACTCTCCGCGATTATTCAATGATAGCGTATCGATGGATTAAGCTGTAGGTCTCATGTCTGATTCTCGGTTCAGGATAATTTTCAATTTAAATAAATAAAATAACTTAATTTTTAAATCAAAATACAGATATGAATCAAGTAATTTAGTTGATTAATGACGTAATTCATCCTGAAGTAAAAATCTGATTCATAATGTAGCGATCAAATTTAAGAAGAAATATTACGTATGTAAATTTCGTTCGTTCGTGAATTGTTAACACAGAAACAGTAAGAAAAAAAGAAAGATGTGAAAGCATTCCCAATCTCTGAAACTTTGCTATCATATGGGGAGGTTTTCATGATAGCACAAGCTTCCATTCTTTTCTGGGTATTGTAAAAAGAGGTTGGATAAGTTTTTTTTTTTTTTTTTACTTATAAATTGAATCACTTTTACATATGAATGATAATTCCAATCAAATATTATACATATAGTTAACACATGTTATACATATGTAACACATACTAAAAGCCCTCGTTCTGACAAAGGAATAATAAGAATATACAAACAATTTCTCTATTTTTTTGAAATTTAAACAATAATAAAACAGATCTGTTTATAAATTATTATTTCTTTTTTCGTAGAATTAAATGTCAAGAATTTATGTAACGAGATAATCTAACATTTTAATGATTTTTAACAGATTTTCCAACAGAATAACTATAAGCACCACTTATTCTACAGCATTTTTCATTTACTCTTTAAAAGTTTTTTTTTTTTTTTTTTTTTTTTTTTTTTCAAATCTGAAACATAAAAGAAATAAAATAAAAATACAAAGCACTTATCATTTTGTTCCAATTTCGTACAGAAAAAAAACTGGAGACAGCAATTTGAAAAATGAAATAGTATAATTCTTGTGACACTTTTATGCCTCAACAAATTTTGCTAAGAAGAAATTCGCCATTTTTTTTCTATCTTTTGATAGAATCCAATTTCTTTTTCTAATCAATTTCTTAGAATTTCTTGGAAATATAAACTTTAACTTTCAAACGAATATAACTGCATTAAAGGGTCACAATATTTCAAATATTCTGAATTTGAGGAAATAGTTCTAGCGACCCCGTGGATCCAATATAAAAGAAAAGTTTATTAAAGTTCTAGTACTATAACTAATACTAATACAATAGATACGATTATATATAGAACTAATACTAATTATAGTACTAGTACTATAAATGTACGGTAAAAAAGTACCAAAAATGCCTGGTAATACGCTGTAAAATGAAAGTACTTGAAAACTTCAATTTTTTAATTTCTTCTAGAATAACTATAGTATTCTAAAGTAAATGAATTATTAAGTTTATATGCATCGAAATATATTTCATATGCGGAAGTTGTCATCACCAGAAAAATTCCTTTTCATTAAAAAATCCCACTCTTTTGAGAGGGTTGTGTAAATACTTACTGAAATCAAATTGCATTAACCATTTGTCTGAAAATCTAGGAAACTCTCTTTACAATTTGACAATGCGCTAGGAAAAAAAAAAAAAAAAAAAAAAAAACTCGCGCCCAGATACAAATCTTACTGATTTTTATGTAAAATGACCTCCTGAATCCGAATATGACGCCGATTTTGTCCAATCATCCACTGTTGTTTCATGAAGCCAACACCAGCGCCAACAAATTACTGAAAAGTGATAAAAATAGGGGCATCCCTAAAAAACGATAGAAGATAGGGCAAAATGGGTGTCATATTCGGTTTCTGAAGGTCACTTTATATAAGAATTTGTCAAAAATGGTGTTAGCGCCGATTTTCATGCTGAGTAGTGTAATTGACAAAAAGGCTTTTTGTAACATGAAAAAAAGAGGCTTTAAAATCTATCATAGGAATATTTCATTATAATTATTATTATTTTAAGCAACAGTATTGAATATATTGGAAAAATCTTGTGGCATGAGGTGTTTCATTCTGGGCATAACGGAATGTGTTTGAATTTGAAGTGTCGCTTGGCAGTAATTTTTTGCTTACTATGTCTGAACCCATCCGAAACCGGCGCATTGCAAATGAAGCCAAAGTACTAACCATTTGGCAAGTAGATGGGGTAAAAAGGCAAAATAAAGTTTAAGAATTTGGTACTTTAGTTCAGTATACTAGAATTAAAACATTTACAGCTGCCCATTCAATAACAAAGATAAGAAAGATTAGATAATAATAATAATGGAATTAAAAGAAGAAAAAAGTGACAGCGTAAATATTAACAAGAAAATTAGCATCAATAAATGAAATGCTCGAGAAATTAGCAAATTATTAAAATATTTGATTAATCGTTTGGACCAAAATGTTTAATAATATATTTCTGGTAATTTAATTTTTTACTTTCCTTTAACCATATAGGAAATAGAAAGCATTGTTTAACATTTTCGGAACAGATTTATTGATACATTTACAGTTTTTCAGGCGAACTAAGTCTGAAAATCAGACTTTTAGCTGTTGGTCTGTGTGTGTCTGCATACATGTCTGTCAGTTTATAGCCTACCTCAAGAACAAATATGAAAAAATGTCCAAATTCAGTATTTTAAATTAGTATCATATGGGGAGCTACATAAAATTTTTAGTTGAGAATGGACCATTGTTTCCAGGGGCGAAGCGTGGTTCAGAAAACTCTTGGAAGCGCAGAAACCTTCCAAAAGCAGAGGAAGAACAATTCAGGTTTTCGCCTACGCGAGGTTGGATCTGATAGACGGGAAACCGAAAATACTATTTATTTTTTTTTTCTATCTGAAATAATAAAATTATTATTTTAAAACTTAAATAAGGAAAGCGCTGCTTCCATCGCTTCCATGGACGCTTTGCCACTGATTGTTTCATGTAGAGGGATACACAAAAGTAACCAAATACATTACTTCTACAGGTAAAATTTCAGATAAATACAGTTTAATATCTTTATACTGCATTAAACAAGACAAAATGGACATATATATTTTAATATGGACAAATTTATGTTTCACATAGCATATAATATGAAAATTATTCCTCAGTCATATACAGTGCCGTATAAAAGTATTTGATATATTAGTGCTATATTTAAAAATGGCTCAAATCGCATTTGGCGTTATGTTATGATTTTTAATTATTTATTTATTTTTATTTGTTTGTTTGCGCTGAATTTATGTGCACTGTTTGCTGCTTATATAATTTACAGATAATGTACAGGGTTTCAAAAAAATTGTCGAATAAATAATAAAGTGCTGTCGGTGGTAATTCAACAAATAATTTTATTACTTTTTTAATTGCTTAATATTCTTAAATGTTTTATGAGTTTAACTATAATATTCATACGAAGGCTTGATGGAGGCGATAGATCCCTTAGCACAGCAATGTTTCCCTTAGCACAGCTTTTCAGACACAATTGATTGTAATACAATTTTATTTGAGTATTTTAAGTGCTATGTTACTATTTGTAACTCTTATTTAAAATATATTGTAAATGTTGAACTATCACTTATAATATAATATCTCCTAAAATATTTACTATATTCCACTTTAAACTGTAATATTATGCCTATAGTGATATAAGGTAAGCGAACAACGTATAAATGTCACACCATATTCTGTTTATATATTTGAAATGAAATTTTTAAAATATTCCCCTATGATAACGCGTGATTTTTTTATTTTTTTATTTTTATTTTACTTTATTTTTTTTGCGTTATCAAAGTGTTCTGATAAAATAATAATAATTTAAATAAAAAGCAAATATTTACATGTTTTAGGATATATGAAACTAAAAAAATTACATGTTATTCTCAAACCATAGTAGAACATTACCATTTTTTATTTATAGACAAAGTGTGTTTGTTTAGATTAAGCCAATATTTTCAGTAAAATTTTATTGATATTTTTTACAAATGTTTCACAGCTCCTTTAAAAAAAAAAAAAAAAAAAAAAAAAAATCCCTTCAAATAAAAAGCAAATGCAGCGATAAAAAAGAAAAAAAAAAGAAAAAAACATAGAATGAAAAACGAAAATCCTACTCAAACATTATTAGTAACGTTAACTTTTCGTCTACTTTTTACTTTCTTTTATCCATAAGGTAGAGAAAGTATTGTTTTTGGGTCAAATTTTCGAACGCGAGATTTTGTTATATTTACACGTTTTGATGTCCCCTGAATACGAAAATCATGTTTTTAGCAAATGGTCTGTGTGTCTGTGTGTCTGTGTGTGTGTCTGTGTGTGTGTCTGTCTGTTATCAGCATATCTCAAA
Source organism: Salticus scenicus (assembly GCA_963930645.1). NCBI lineage: Eukaryota > Metazoa > Arthropoda > Arachnida > Araneae > Salticidae > Salticus > Salticus scenicus. The sequence continues at coordinate 80,761,230 of OZ005654.1, read as the reverse complement.
AACAAATTATGGCAGAAAGTTCAAACTTGGTATTCTAAATGTGTATCATATAGGGATGCTACAGTAAGCTTTTCGTTAAGATGAAGCAAATGGTTCGTGTACAGGGACAATCAAGAGAATTCTAATACATTACGTCAATGCGGGAAATGCAGGTAAGTAGAGTTTAACGTCTATAGACTGACTATAGACCTAGTCTATACTAGTCTATAGACCAAATGAAACGAATATATATTTTTTGTAATAGAGATTGTTAACTGGGAAAAAAATTCTGTGTATGTAGGAGCCTCGCCTCCCCCCTCGAGAGGAGTAAATTTTCCTGATGGGTATCATTCAAAAGAGCTTGCGAATACCTTTAAAACGAATGGTTGAACTAGAAATCTGTGATAATTTAAAACAAAGTTATAGATTTTTTTTTAATTTTAACGAAAAAAAAACTTACAAAAAAAAAATCGTATTTTTTTTTTTTTTTTTTTTTTTTTTTTTATATTGAGAGTAAAATGGACTTTTTTTGGATATTTAGTGTTACACTACCTCTCTAATATGGAAATCGTCTGCATTATCATAAAAAATAATTTTTTTAAATAATAATTTTAATATTTTTTTTTTTTTTTTAAACAGAATTATTTTTTAATAACCGAATTAAATTCTATATAAATGTAGGTGCATTAATGAAACGGGGGGTTGAGGGGGGCGGTAGCCCCCCTCACACAGAACTAATTATCGTATAAAACTCTTCTGAAGCCTAATTTGAATTGTTTAGCATAGGTTTACATAACAGTTCTCGTTATCTTACCTCTTAATCTGCAACCTGTATTTATAGTATTAAATTTCAGGGTAAGAGAAAGTCGTGTGGGTGACACACCAGATTATTTCAATTAGAAAAACTCAAAAACGCAAAAACTAAATAAATAAGTAAATAAATAAAGGAAATAAACTAAAATAAATAAACACATTCATATATATTCATTAAAGTAAATTCCGTTTCCAAATGCAGTTTCAATTGTAACAGAAGGATTAAATTTTCACTTAAAAAGCAGATAAGATCGTGCAAGAAATTAATGAAGTTATTTTGGGAAAACTGCTTATAAAGAATCAGTTACATTTAAAATAGCACTATTCTAGATTATAGAATTAAAAAAAAAAATTGTTAGTTGTAAACTTTTATTTATTTAATTCTTTTTTCATTTATTTATTTATTTTTTAAGATTAAAAACTTTATATATATATATATATATAATATATATAGATAGATAGATAGATAGATAGATAGATATAGATGTTTAATTAAAAACTTTCTTTTTTTTATTATTATTATTAGACTAGCAGGCTTTATCAGCCTCATTGGTTGCTAAATTTAAGTGAAGGAAAAGAATTACTATCTTTATATTACTTTTTTTAATAAAAATTAGAATGAAAATACATTCAAATTGCTCAGACCATACTTCGGGTCTCCTACAGCATCTTCCTTGTTCTAAGGGTCACTGTTCCGGTATCCTGTTGCCTGCGACAACATCTTATCCTTAAATGTCAATTTAAGTGTTTATCGGAGGACAGTTTCTAAACGGACAGTATCGAAAAAATCGAAGCAGCATTTTATAAATAAATCGCAGTTGCAGATTAACAACACTATACGTACTGATCATAGCATTTACTGTTATGTTATTTCATGTATTTTATTTTATTTATCCTATAGATTATAAAATGATAGCAGTTTTACACAAAATATTATACTTTCAACGCTATTTTAACCGTATTAGACTACTCTTTTTTTTTTTTTTTTTTTTTTTGTAGTTATTTATATTTCCCATTTTTAATATTTTATTTCGATTAATTCATTTAAATAGTAATTTGAATTAATAAAATTTTCGTGCTCACCAGGGTGCAAGTGCACTGATATCTCGGAGTTACACATAGTAGTCTATTTGAATGTTAATATAGTTTAGTGGTTGTTAAATAGAAAAATAAATAAATGTGTAAACCTGATCACGGTAGATCTTTATTGTACTTCCCCCTTGTCAACTTTTTAAATTTTGTCACAATTATGTCGATAGATTTTATTTTATTTTATTATTATTATTTATTTATTTTTCAAAGGAAAAAAAAAAATTAGTATTTACTTTGCTAATGCTTCTACTGATTCGTTAATTTAAAAGAATAACTCACATTTTGTTCATACTTTTAATGTATGGCTAGGTTTAAAACAGTGCTTGTAGAAATAAATTTTGTATTTTTAAATAAGCATTTTTTCGGTAAAATGATCTAATCAGACAGAAATAGATATTTTATATAATAACTGTTTCTGCTTCATTATTCTTTATGTATATATATATATATATTTGATCCTCTACCTGGCTTAAAATAGCTTACTCCATTTCTTGGCGAATAATTTCCGGTCAAATTCAGCGCCAAATTTTAAGAGACAGCCCAAGAAGATGTATACATAAAGCCACCTTGGTACTATTTTAGTATTGGAACACATTAACGACTTTTATTTATTTATTTATTTATTTGCGTTGAATTAAAATGACTGACACAATTGCGTAAGTAAAGTCCTTAGCGAGAAAAATCCGAGATACTTAGGTACCAAATTTCAAATTTCGCCAAAATACTAAAGCTGTTCCGCAGTTTCTAACATAATACTTAATTAGTTTTTATGTCAAAAACATATTACTTTTAAAAATCTAAATTTAAAACGTTTTATCCCAATTTATTTATTTTATTCATATTTGTGAAAAAAATGATATTTTCTAAGGTTAATTAAACCTAAACAATCTAAATATAACAAAATTAGAAAAAATTATATAATTTATATAAGAAACTTGGCCCGTCCTCTAAATAGGACACTGGAATAAAGGGGATAAAATTTGCACTTACATGTTTTAGTGTTCTCTTCAATGATCAAAAGCGATTTCCGTGTACAAATTTTACTTTATTAGCCTAATATTTTTGCCTCGCATAAGTAGAAAGATAAACTACATGTATAATGCAGAAGAATGTAAATTATCATTTTAAATATAAACGAGTTTTATCGTCTGATGTAATATTAAAATCACTAGAGTGATCACTGAGATTTATCAAAAGGGATATACCTAAATTTTGGTAGAAGACAGAGATCATGCGCTGTTAAAGAACGATGCTCCCGGAAAGATGCCAAACATCGGGAGAAATAATCACTCGGTCTATGAACACTTCTCAGGTGGTAATGGTGGTGGTATGAGTATTAAGGACGATTAGCTGCACGGGGACTTTAGGACTGGGTGGTCTGCTCTCTGCGAGGGTCTTTCAACACGAGTTTCGGAGAAAACAACGATAAACTTAGAATGCCTATGTTGACGAGTGTGACCTAGTATCGAATCCGGCACTTCGCGTCTGCACATTTGAGCGCAGAACCGCTTGGTCACAGGTAAAGCAAAGACTTAACAGGATCTTTTTGCCAGAATTTCTTCATTGGGATATTTTGTAAGCCAGTATGCCGAAAAAAAATCTTAAAGTTGCACATCCAGCAAGGAGCTTATCGTTAATCTCCGGAAAAAGATTTAAAGTAATAAAAAGATCAAAATTGTGATGGCATGTTTTCGAATCATACATAAGTGTGAATCCCAGACCATCATCAATAACCAACTGCGTAAATCCAGTACAACGCTCCAACTTGCTCCAACTTAACCAATTATAAATACTTAAGGTAAAAGCTTTTTATCGAATAGTAAAAGCATTGTTTGGGTAAGTATTTAGGCAATACATTTTTCTTAAGAGAATATGTTATTACTTTCAGTGAAAAAAAAAAAAAAAAAAAAAGAAAAAGAAAAAAAAACTAGTTGGCATAGGTGGACTCTGCTCAGTTTCCCATCATATTTATGTTCTCAGAAATTTCTAGTGCGAGACATATTATAATCATATTAAAAGAAATGAATTTGACCAAAGCTTGATACAGTGACAGAATGAAATCCCCGCCTAATATGCTATCCACCGTTCACTTCGATATATTTATCTTATTCTAATCTACTAATTTATTTTATCAGCATCAATTCCGTTGTTTAGTTTTCATGCTACTATTACCAATGCAATAATCCTCAAAATTCATATTTATATTAAAAATTTACAATTTTGCTATGTTGATAAAATCGTAAATTACGAATAATTTACGAATTTTCCTATTAGAATATTTGTATTCAATCGCGTTAAAGCAAATGTCATAAATGTAATTTTGAAGTTGTCTAATGTATTTAGGATCCTCAAAATGGAAGTTTATGTTCAATTTTGCCTTATTCTGTTATGTTAAGTAAATCGTAAATTCCAAATAACTTATGATTTTTTTTAATTGGAAAAATCATAGTCTATAATATTCAGACAGTATCCTAAATATTATTTGGAAAGTGGTTTGACATCTTTACGATGAAAATATCCCTCAAGATAGACGTTTATGTGAAATTTTGCTCTATTCTGCCATGCTAAGAAAGTCGTAAATTTGCAGTAACTTGCAAGATTTTCAAAGTAGCATATTTATAGTTACTAATGTTCATTCCGGCATAAAAACTGATATTTTAAAAGTGGTCTGACATTTTTACAGTAACATTTTCCATTTAATGCACGTTTAAGTGAATCTTTGTCCTACTCTCCTATGTTAAGAAAATCGTAATTGTCTAATAACTTACAAAGTTTTTAAATTCGAATGTTGCAAATGAATAGGGTTCTTTCCAGTGTCGAAAGTAATATTTTAAAACGGATCTGATCTCTCTGCGACAATTTGCTCTTGAGATATCGTGTAAACAGACTAACAAACTAACGGACTGACACACTAACAGACACCCTCCAGACAGACACCATAGAAATTTTGTCATTTTCGGATTCCTCACACCTGAAAACGTGTAGAAAAGTCAAAAAACCGAGGTCTAAAATTTTCAGGATTACCTAAGTTCCCCATACCTATAGTATTGATGGGGAACTAAAAATTTATTCAGATGCACAAATTAGTGAATTCAAAGCTGAAATATATCGCTTTACAAATACCACATAAAAATTTCGGGTTTTTTTAAATAAAATACCTACAAACTTTACATAAAAAATTTTCTTTCATTTGAAAGAATTTTTTTTTAAGCATGAAATCACTAATTGCATCACCCTCTTTCATAATTTCAGGTTTCATTAATTTGTTTGTAAGATTTTTAGACGAATAGCACTTCTGTTTAAGTACTAAGTTCATAACTTCTGTACGTTGCTCATATTCATTCAGCCATTAAGGAGTTAGACATTAAATTTTGTATTTGTGTTTGAAGTAAAGAAATATAGTATAAGAGTGTTGCATAAATGAGCGTTACGCAGCAAAATCACTTTATGAAAACCATTTGAATAACGTAAGGAGAAATGGCTCTTTAATTTACTTTAGAAAAATAATTTCATTCATTTCTGAATGGAGAATTTAACTTGAAAACATTTTTCAGAAAATCTAATTTCATACAATTTGTGATTTTTATGTCAAAAATGTTTTTAATAATGTTTTTCTTTTCTTTTAATAGTAGCTAAGAAATATATATATTTTTTCTTTTTTAAAAATAATTCATTAAAAAGAATCAATCAATAAAACATTTAAATGTATATTTTGTTAAAAGGATTTCCGAAATTATTCCGAATGCATTAATTTTGTTACTAATGCAGTTTTAAATATAAAAAATTAATAAAAAGTAAAAATTAATATAAAAAGTGACCCTATCGAAAGTGTTTTCTTTAAAGTATCTGTATATTGTATCACACAAAAGTTTTTTTTTTTTTTTTTTTTTTTTTTTTTATGTGCGTGTGCGTTCTTTTTTCAAATTCGTCAATCGCTTTCAGAAACATATTCAATTAAAATCTTAAATATATAATGGCTTAATGCTATTTTATATTAAAATGCTATATCTACCAGCATAGTTCGAAATTAAATTTAACCTGTTGAATTACAGTCGTTTTGATAAAGATTAGAAATATAGTTGCTTCTAAACTTTTTCGAAATTCAGATTACGCGAAGTATGGTATATATAATAATATTTTGAAAATATTAAATTAAGTTATAATTCCCTAAAATAATAAATATTATTACTGTAATAATATTATTACATTTTATTAAAACACATACTATATCACAGTAGAATATTAATGGCAAATTAAAAAAGAAACTAATTGATAAAATAATATCCTTAACCTGTTTTGATCAGATTAACTTAATTAGCTCAGTTTTATTAGCTAAATAAAGTTTATCTTCTGAAAAAAAAAAAAATGTTTAATGGGAAATAAATTACGTCAAGGCACTAATTTATATTTCCGCTGTTTTTCATTCACTTTCTTCTCTTTTATTAATTTGCTTGTTTTTGTAAAAATGCATTTTTAAATTCAAATTATTTATTTCTTTTCTGAATACATATAATGCGTATTTTATATAATTCAAGTGATTATATCATTTTAAATTAAATAATGTATCTCTGAAGAGCTCTGATTCATATTTTGTAATAAATATATTTTTCAAAATTTCATGTAATGCATGATTTCTAAAATTTAAGTGAATTCTTTATTATGTAGTACTTTATCTGTGAGCAACTCTGATTCATATTTCCAAATAAATATAAACTACCAACCAGTAAGTATTTGGACACTTCCGAATTTAGACATTTTGTCAAATATCTAGAAAAGTTCTTTTGGAAACATCTTGAAACTTTAGTATGAAACTTTTGTCATAAAAAGGAAAAGGGGACTAGTAAAAAATTAAAGAAAAATCATCATGTTTTGGATGACCCTGTAAAAAGTAATGATTGAAATGCATTTTGACTGTAGCATGTGATTAAGAAACATTTTCTCATTATCTGTATAATTTTGTTAAGAGGTTACCACATATATTCATGGAGACATAACGTATTTTTAAAAAAAAATACAAAAAACATATCCACTTTTTTAATTATAACACATAGGGTATTAGACATAGAACAAAGACATTTTCAGAAAATTTGGCATAGTTCACTGCACACAGCATACTGCAATCAGAATGCAAAAATGTTAAGTATCTTACGACATATGAGCATTTTTACTAAATAATTTTTATCTACGCATGCTCTAGCTTTTAAATAAATTCACTTGCATAATTTATTAGCCAAATGCATTGAGCAACTTATATGAAAACCCCAAACGAATATCGTGTAAACTTAAAGAGTTATGAGAGATAGAATAAACAGAATTTTTGTTCTTCTCAAAAAAAAAAAAAAAAAAAAAAAAACTAGTATGTTGTGGCCAACACAAGGGTTTCTTCTATATTTAATTCACTCAGTAACAATATTTAAAAAAAAAATAAAATAAATAAAAAATTAAAAAAAAAAAATTCGATTTTTTTTTTTTTTTTTTTTTTAAGGTTTTTTTTTTTTTCGTTTAAAGTTAAAAATATCGATAACTTTGTTTTAAATTATCACAGATTTATAGTTCAACCATTCTTTTTAAAGGTATTAACGAGATCTTTCTAAATATACCCATCTTAAAAACTCCCCCCCCCAGGGGGAGAAACGATGCCCCCCATGAACAGAATTTTTTCCTATTTAACTACTACTATTTTCAATAATCCATATTAATTTTACAATCACAAGTTAAAAATAACACTCATTATGTATATTGACGCGAAATTTTGTCCTATACTGCCATGTTAAAAATTTAGAAACAAATGCGATCACAGCGCCACCTGTTGAGCGATTGATCCCCAATTCTAATCAGCACCAGTTCATCTCAGGGTGCAACTAAATACCACGTTTGGTTAAATTTCATTCATTGGTTCGTGAGATACAGCGTCCACAAAAAACGTGATACACACAGACATTTTCTAAAAACTATCAATTCGTGTTCAGGACATCCCAAAACGTGTTAATCTATCAAAAAACCGAGGTCGAAAATTTTCACGAATCCAATACTTTCGCTATATTACATATAGAAGAAAGTAAAAAGGAAGATGATAGGGGTTTTATCAGTACTTATTTCCAATGAACGAACACTATATTGAATCAAAATAAAAATGTGAGTAAAACACTTTATAGTTTAGCTTTTATTTTGAGGGAACTTAAATTCAGTTCAATCTATTTCTCATAACTCTTTAAATTTACACAATATTTGTTTGAGGATTTTATATAAGTTGCTGAATACATTGGCTAATAAATTATGCAACTGAAATTTTTAAAAAGCTAGCGTATTCGTAGATAAAAATTATGTAGTAAAAATGCTCATAATTCGCAAGATATTTAACATTTGCATTCTGATTACACTATGCTCTGTCTAGTGAAGTATGCCAAATTTTCTGAAAATGTCTTTGCTCTGTGTCTAATACCCTACATGTTATAATTAAGAAAGTGGAAATTCTTTTTGCATTTTTTTTTTAACACCGTTATATCTCCATGAATATATGTGCTTGCCTCTTACAAATTTATACAGATAATGAGAAAGTTCCTCTAAATCACATGTTGCAGCCAAAATGCATTTTGCGCATTACTTTTTACGGGGGGATCCAAAGCATTATGATTTTTCTTTAATTTTTTTCCTGGTCAACCTTTCCTTTTCAGGACACAACTTTTACTGCAATATATGAGGTATAACGTGTTCTATACGCTATCCAAGTTTCAAGATGATTCCAAAAGAATTTTTCTAGATATTTAACACAATGTCTACATTCGAAAGGGTCCAAATACTTATTGGTAGGTAAGGTGTATATTATATATATATATATACTATACACACACACACATATATATATATATATATATATATATTAAAAAATATGTAAAAGAAATTAGATTTAAAAAAAAAATAATCACCTGAAGCATTAAATGTTATTTTAATATTAAAAGCTAATTAACAAATATAATTTCTAATAATGTTTAAATATTAATACATAAAATATCTGCAAATATTTTTTAAATGAATTATATGATAAGGAAAAGAAATACTATTAAAGCTGTAAAGACGTCAATTTTACAGTACAAGTTTAATATTTCACAAAACTTTTTAGAAATTTCATCATACTTTACGTGCAAATATATTTCTTTTTTATGCGAAAAATTTTAAAAAGAAAATTAATGTGTAAAAATTTGCTTTATATTGCCAGCAGACACTTTTTTATACATATATATTTCGTTATTTCATGGCTTTTATGGGGATTTTAATTGTAATGCTGAAATATTAAACAAAAATTTTTTTTATCACAATTAAATATAAATATAGCTTAAAACATTCATAGATAGCGCAGCTTTTGATTGGAGTTTTTTTTTTTTTTTTTTTTTTATCAGTTCAGTAGTTTTTGAGATTACTCTTTGTATACAAACAAACTTTTCCTCTTTATATTCGTATAGATTAATGATAATCGTATAGATTATGGTATCGATAATCGTATACATTATCGTATCGATATATTGTATAGATTAATGATAAAATATGATATTTCAGCTTCATAACTGTGTTGTATCAATGACGAAAATTTAAAATAAAAACGTTATTTTGTTTAATTTAATTTAAATAATACTGAGAGTTAGTGTGAAACGTTTCATTTTGGCTTTCAATATAATCAAAATAAATGTACGCGTAATTATTGTTGTTGTTGTTATTGTATATATATATATATATAACCACTGCTAACTCTACAAAATAAGCCTATTACTAATTATATACATGTCAAAATGATTGAAAGAATTTTTAAAACAACGGATTCCTTTAGAGAATTTTCACAAATTGAAAATTATTCAACTATTACATTATTTTATTTTATAAATATAAATAAATTTTAGTTATAATTTTTACAATCAAAATGTTGTCAGTATGGTGTCTTCCCATATACGCGATTCCCATTTGAACGAAGTGGTGAAAAATTCCCATTTGCGCGATTTTTCTTCCCATTTGTCCGAACAAAGTAAAAATTCAAGAATAGTACGAGATACATGCGTTCATAGATTTATACACAGCGAGGTAGGGGTGTCCAGTGATTTTTTTTTTTTTTTTCACGTGCGCGAAGCGTATATATGTGCGTGATACTGATTGCTGCGAAAACGACTTACTAGCGTTTTCAGATTCATGCACAGCAAAATAAAAGTGTCAAGAGATTTTTTTTTTTTTTTTTTTTTTTTTTGCGTGATAGTGATTGCCGCGGAACCGAGTTACGGCCATTCTCATATTCATGCACAGAGAGATATGTGTGTCCAGTGACTTTTTTTTTTAGGTGTGTGTTAGTGATTGCCGTGGAACTGAGTTACGGGTGCTCTCTGATTCATGCACAGCGAGGTAAGGGTGACCAGTGATGTTTTATTATTATTATTATTATTATTATTATAGTTTTTACGTGCGTGGGGGTGATTGCCTTGAAACCGAGTTACGGCCATTCTCAGATTCATGCACAGCGAGATAGGTGTGTCCAGTGGCTTTTTTTTTTTTTTAGGTGTGTGTTAGTGATTGCCGTGGAAAACTGAGTTACGGGTGCTCTCTGATTCATGCACAGCGAGGTAAGGGTGACCAGTGATGTTTTTTTTTTTTTATATAATTATTATTATTATTATTATTATTATTATTATTATTATTATTATAGTTTTTACGTGCGTGGGAGTGATTGCCGGGAAACCGAGTTACGGGCGTTCTCAGATTCATACACAGCGAGGTAGGGGTGTTCAGTGATGTTTCTTTGGTTTTTACATGCGTGTTAGTGATTGCCGCTGAACCGAGTTACGGGCGTTCTCAGATTATCAAATCAAAAAATAATAAATCACCTGCACGTCTGGTCCTGAATTTTCCGGTGGCACAAATAGGAATTTTTAACCCTTTTGCGCAACTGGGAATAGCGCAAGTGGTACTAATCCGGCAGCATCTAGATGCTTTGAAGAAATTCACATCAGCAAATGGTATACAACCTATTCATTATTGCATCGCAATATAATGTTGGGCAATGTATATATATATATATATATATATATATATATATATATAATTTTTTGTAAATATCATAAATTACAAAATACTAAAAACAATGGTTTCTGATCGTCATAATCGCAAGAAACTTCCTCAGACGAACACAGTAGAAAATATACTGAAAAGTAATAAATAAAAACTTCGTATTTAAATACCATATATTAGAAAAAATCTGGAGATCATTATTTTGGGTCGAAATAACAGCCCAGCCCTTTGTCATGCGAATAATGTAGCCATGAATTGAGAGTTTTTTGGAATTTTGTGTGATGCGCTCGCATTTTCCTTGTTCGCCTGAAGATAGAACGGGGCTCAACCCAAAACAAAAATTGCAAGGTTCTTTATATATATATATATATATACACTGATGGAAAAAAAAAATCCCAACACCAGGAAGGAGCTGTGCTAGATAAACGAAATTTGGTAGGCGTAATTATACATCTGAAAGATGACGTCGATTCAAATTTCGAGCTACGCGCATAAGTGTGGCGCTAGTAGCGACACTATGAACATGCAAATGAGGTTTGCTTTAAATAAGCGCTGTAAGGTTCGTGATCGTTATTTACAGTTGAGATTTGACGTAGTGGGTTAATGTTAGTCAAGGATGCCTCTAAGAAGACGAAGAAGCCATTATCAACAGCTCACTGAGTTTGAACGAGGTCGTGTAGTAGGGCTACGAGAAGGTGGGTTTTCTTTCCGCGATATTGCAGAAAGACTTGGCAGGAATGTATCCACTGTGCATGAGTGTTGGCAGCAGTGGTCAAGGGAAGGTACTGCCTCAAGAAGACCGGGTTCCACGAAGACCGGCGGCCACGTAGCACTACTGAGAGGGAAGGCCGCCGTGTTCGGCGTATGGCTGTGGCTAATCGTACTGCGTCTGCTGCTGAAATTCGAGCTGCAGTTGGCACCACAGTGACACAACGAACTGTTACAAATCGGTTACTTCAAGGACAGCTCCGAGCCAGACGCCCTGTAGCGTGCATTCCACTGACTCCAAACCACTGCCGTTTGCGACGTGAGTGGTGTCAAGCTAGAACTCATTGGAGGACGGAGTGGAGATCTGTTGTGTTTTCTGATGAAAGCCGGTTCTGCCTGGGTCGCAGTGATAGCCGTCTGTTGGTTAGAAGGAGGCCAGGTGAACGCCTGCTAGCGACCTGTCTGCGGCCTAGACACACAGGGCCTACTCCTGGAGTTATGGTTTGGGGAGCAATTTCGTATGACAGCAGGAGCACTCTCGTGGTTATCCCACGCACCCTGACTGCAAATTTGTACGTCAGTCTAGTGATACAACCTGTTGTGCTGCCATTCATGAACAGAATTCAAGGGGGTGTTTTCCAACAGGATAACGATCGCCCTCATACCGCTGTTGTAACCCAACATGCTCTACAGAGTGTCGACATGTTGCCTTGGCCTTCTAGATCACCAGATGTTTCTCCAATCGAGCACGTATGGAACATCATTGGACGACAACTCCAGCGTCATCCACAACCAGCATTAACCGTCCCTGCATTGACCGCCCAAAGGCATGGAACTCCATCCCACAAACTGATATTCGACACCTGTACGACACAATGCATGCACGTTTGCATGCTTGCATTCAAAATTCTGGCGGTTACACCGGTTACTAATGTACCATCATTTCACATTTGAAATGGCTCTTCTCGCCAATGGCTCTACCTGTGATCTTGAAACTTTAATCAATTAAATATGTTACCTAGACAAATGTATTGCTGAAATTTCATTACTGTACAATAATTTTTTCTTGGTGTTGGGATTTTTTTTTCCATCAGTGTATATATATTATTTTTAATGGTTTCATACAAAATTTTTATATTTTACTTTTTAACACAAATGCCACCGTTCTTTTTTAACTGCTATCAGGCTGTACACCTCAAGATTCATTTTTCAAAAATAAAAAATAAAAATAAATAAAATTTGTATTTTTTCTTTTTTTTTCTTTTTTTTTAAGGGAAGATGTAAATGATTTCCATTTAAAAATCTATTGCAACCTATAATAACAAATATTTATATATATATATATATATATAAAAGAGTGTTAAAAAATTTATATATAAGGAATGCACTGTGTGAAAATAATTAACCTAAAATAAAATATTCTAATATCTAGGTAGACTCTGTCTTAGTTAATGAAATCCAGTAAATAATAATAATAAATAAATATAAAACTCATAAAACTCATAAAACATTGAACAATTGTACAAATTCAAATTCCATACATTATAGGTTATATGGTAATGCATTAAAATTAAATTTCATACAATAAAAATTAAATATTGATATACATTAAAATGAAATTCTGTTTATAATATATATATACATATATAATATTAATAATAAATAATCAAAATAAATAAATAAAATATAATAAAATTAATATATATATATATATGGTTATATAATGTTAAAAATCGTTTGGTCTCGCACAAATAAGAAGATAAACTACATGTAGAATATGCAGAAGAGCATAAATTATGATCTTAAAAACAAACGAGGTTTGCCGTCTAATTTAAAATTAAAATCATGCTAGTGTGATCCCATAGATCAGTCAAAAGGGATGTACCTTAATATTCGTAGAAATCAGAGAAAATGTGGTGTTGAGGACTCTTGGCCACCGGTTTGGTGAAGACTTGTCAGGATCCCTTTGCCCGAATTTTTCACTGAGATTTCTTTGTAAGTCAGTATGTGAAAAAAGAAAAAGAAAAAAGAAAAAAAGAAAAATGGGCGCATCCTACAAGAAGCTGATCGTCTGTCCCCCGTAAAAGATTTAAAATAAAAAAACATAAAAACTTGATGAAATTTTTTCGAGCCATTCCTTGGTTTGAATCCCTGCCATCGCCAACAGCCAATTGTGTAACTCTAGCACAACGCTAAAATCTTGTCAATCTTGATCAATTATACATAGTTAAAATGTAATGCTTTTATATCAAATATTAAAAGCATTGTTTGCGTAAGTATTTAGGCACTAATTTTTTTTAAAAGAATATGTTAATACTTCCAGAATATATATATATATATATATATATATATATATATATATAGGCAAAATTATTAAAGCCAGATGAAAAATTATGTTATGTATTTATATTGTCTTGTATTATTATACTGATGTATTTTATATTGATGTATTATATTTTGTACTTGATTTCTGAATTTAATTGCTTTTTAATCTTTGTATTAAATAAAATTCGTTTGCTGTATGGTCTTGCTACCATCTGTGAGAAGTTGGGGGCTAGAAACGTGTTATTTGGTTAAATTACCAGCGTTTCGTCAGAAACTTCTCATTTTCCTTTCCCTACATGGGGGAGTTTCCCTGATGAAGGCCCTCATGTGTTTTTGGATTAATTTTTCATCTGGCTTTAATTATTTTGCCTATTTATTATAGTTTTATATTTCCTTTTGCTGCATTTGTGCATTAATTTATAAAAACTCTGTTCTAGTTCTATATATTTAATAATTCAAGTTTTACTCCATCCTATATTTAAATTTTATCTATCTATCTATCTATCTATCTATCTATATATATATATATATATATATATATATTAGGATACAATAATCAGTGAATGCAAACCTACAATTTATCATTTTACAAACATCACATACAAATTTGGATATTTTTAAAAAAAATAACTTGTAAATTAATAATAAAAATTTTCGTTCAGTTTGAAAGAATTACTTTAATACATGAAACTAGCTAATTACATCACCCTTTTAAAGATTTTCAGATTTCATTTATTTGTTTGTAAGATTGGACTAACTCATATTTAATTAATTTCGTAACTTCTGTACGTTCCTCTAATTCTTTCTGCCATTAAGTAGTTAAATATTAAACTTTGTATCTGTGTTTTAAATAAGAAATGGTACAAAAGTACCGCATAAATGAGCATGAATCAGTAAAATCATTTTACTTAAGCCATTTGAATACTTTTAGGAGAAATGGCCATTATGTTTTCTTCGCATAAAATAATTTCATTCATTTTTGTATGGGAGTTTAACTCGAAAACAAATTTTAGAAAACCTAATTACATTCAATTTATAATTTTTATGTCAAAAATGCTTTTAACATTCTCCTTTTCTCTTAAAAGTATTTAAAAATTAGATTTATATATATATATATATATATATATATATATATATATATATATTATTAATTCCATATAAAACAAATACTGAGAACAAAATATTTAAACGTATATTTAGTTGAAAGTGTTTCCGAAATTGATCGCGATGCATTAGTTTAACTACTGATGTAGTTCTTAATAAATGGTAGAAATTACACTGTGAAGGAAAACAAAATTAGTCCTGATACCATTCTTGCTGATTCTTATGTAAAATGACCTCCTGAATCCGAATATGACTCCCATTTTGCCCAGTCACCATCTGCTTTCTCGGGACACCACTCCCTCCCCCAATTTTTATCACTGTTCGGTAATTTTATGGCCATGAATTTTGAGAATGAAAAAGGATTAATTTAACGCTTAAAAACAAACAAACAAACAAAATATATATTATGTTTAATAAATAATTTTAATAATGGATTTAAAAAAAATATAAGAAACATAATATATAATTTCAGTGGCAACCCCCCCCCCCCTAAATTTTCCCCTTGCCGTAAATGTTCATGATTTAAAATTTTCCAACTCTGTAGCCCCTCAGAAGACATTTAACAGCTAAAATAATCCCCCTCCTAAAAATCAATTTTATAGCCATAAAGTTACCAAACAGTGATAAAAATAGGGGACCGTCCCTAATAAACGGTGGACAAAATGGACATCATATTCGATTTCAGTAGATCATTTTACATAAGAATTTGCAAAAATCGTGTTGAGGGCAATTGTCATGTAGAGCAGTGTTATTATAACACATGATTGGTCGAAATTGTTTGCTTGAAAATATGTGCATATTGTATCACACAATTTTTTTTTTTTTTTTTTTTTTTTTTGTATGCGTGTGTGCTTTTTCATATTTTTCAGTGTCTTTCAATAGGATATCCAATTAAAACCTTAAATGTATATTAGTGTAAAACTAATTTAAATTAAAATCTTATACCTATGAGCGCAGTTCAAAATTAACTTCAACCAGCTGAATTACAAACGTTTCGGTACAGAACAGAAATGTAATCCCTTATAATTTTTTTAAAAATTCAGCTTACGCTGATTATGGTATATATTTATAATAGTTTTGAAAATACTGAATTAAATTATGATTTTCTAATATAAAAAATATTCTGTCTAATACTATTATTATCTTTTATTACAACAAATATTATATCATTGTTAGTTTCATCAGAAACTTAAAAAATAAATTAAAATATTTAAGCTAACTCCCTTGAGATAATTAGTCAGTTTTATCAGCTAAATCAAATTTATATTCTAAAAAAAAAAAAAAAAAAAAAAAAAAGTTTAATAGGAAAGAATTTACACTATGACACGAATTTAAATATATTTACTGTTTTCATTCATTTTCTTGCATTTTTCTCATGCATTTTTAAACTCAAATTCTTTCTTTCTTTTTATGAATACATATAATGAGTATTTTCTATAATTCTAATGATTATATCTTTACTTAAAATTAAGTGATGTATCTCTGAAGAGCCCTGATTCAGATTTCAAAATAAATATAGTTTTTCAAAGTTTCTGCTTTTAAAAGACATGCATTTTTTAACAATAGACATTTTTTATAACAACCTATTCACTGAACGACAAATATATAACCCACGTTGTTATGCGTTGCTAATAAAACGTTCTTTATTATAAATGTACTAGCAGGCTATGCCCGCTTCGCTGGTCGCTAAATTTAAATGAATTTTCAAAAGAATTGAATCACAATTTATTTTTTATGTCATATTTTGGGCTTTGTAACATAATTAAAATTTCCTTTTAAGGTCAAAAGTTAAAATAACATAGCATTACAAATTAAATTAAGTTAAATATTTTTTAAGAAATTATTTAAAGAATTACGTATAATCCGTACTAATAAAGTCACAAAATATCTATTAAATATTTCTTTACTTGCCGCCTCTGGCGACCATCTGGTTCTCGTCTGTTGAAAATTCTGAATTCTGGCGAACTTTTGTTTGATGGTGCCTTCATCTTAATGTATTGAATTTAACAATTTTGACCAAGTCAATCAACATCAGGATGTTTCCTACCTTTGAAAATCTTGATAATGGTAAACTACTCGGTTCTTCTGCTTGTGCCAGAGTATCATTAGACTCACCCTTTTTTTTATATACATATGTAAGAAAACAAAAAAAAAAAAAAAAAAAAAAAAGGATTAAGATTTTCCGAAAAGAAGTTATTAAATAAATACACAAATGACGCATGAAAAAGTTAAATGAAATAAAATTCATAAAATATATATGTAAATTTTGGGCGTTGTAACATAATGAAAAATTCCTTTTAAGGTCAAAAAGTCAAAATAACATATTACAAATTAAATTAAATTTAAAAAAATTCCGTTTTGCACTCGTTTTACAACAATACTCTATGGTCTTATGTGAATGATTCTTAAGAACGAATCAACAGTTTTTTACAAATTTAACGGATTATGTATGGAAAATAAGTAGGGGGTAATTTAAAGATTGCAGCTCTTTGAACTTCAAAACTGATAATTTTTAAAAAGTTATTCAATATTCTTTAATATTATACTGATTTTTGCTTAATATTAGACTCTTATTTTAAAATAAAACAATCGAATGATATCGCGTTGTGAAAATTTGCAACGTAATATCTTTCAATCTAATAACTTGATGTATATAGTGTCCTCACAAAAAATGAAGTTTTTATAGCTCTTTTAAAAAAGTATAACATCTATGCAGTACCTTTTGAAAGAATTCATCAGTTTTTGTTCAAAAAATGGTCGACCTTCACCAAAAGAAATTAAATAATATCGCGTTGGGAAATTTTGCAACGCAATAACATTAAATCTAATAACTTGATGTATATACTGTCCTCACAAAAAATTAACAGTTTTTAGAGCTCTTTTAAAAAAGTATAACATCTATATAATATCTTTTTTAAAAATTCATCAGTTTTACTAAAAAAAAAAAAAACTGGCCGACATTCATCACCAAAGTGGTTAAATCTAGAACAATCAAAAATAGGATTGGTTCGCCCAGATGTGTTCCGCCGACAAACTTTTTGCTTTATTTATATAGAAGCTCTTGAAATTGGAATTTAAACAAAGTTTAAATATTATTTGATTTTGCCAAATGTTTTAAGTTTTTTTGGTATGAACAACTAATCACATAGAAAGTCATTCACTCAAACAGCCCAATATCCCTAACAACACACTTGTCCATAATACATCCTGAAGATGTCCAAAAGATGTCGTTTCATCCATATAATATACTCAGGATGTTATTTGGAGAACATGTGCGGTCAGGGATGCAAGAAAATGATTTCTTCATATAAGTTGCGGTATCCACCGTATAGTGTCTATTTAACATGGTAATATGTGCGATTTATAAAAAGCATGTTGCTTTTATTTAATTAAAGGAGTTTTTTGTATTAATCATAAATAAAAAAGTTTTATTTCTCTATACTGAGAAAAAATATATACCGCTTTCATCTAGAACGAATAGGTGGTCCTTTTCTAAATCCCTAAACTAGAAATATAGATCCCCGAGATATGAGTATAAGGCACGCCAGTACACTGAGAAAAAATTATATAACTGACATCTAGAATCTAAATTGTGGCTTCAGAAAAAATAGTTCCAAGTCATCCTTATAAATTTCTTATAAAAAATTTTCTAGTCCCCTTCGAAAGCAAATTCTAGAAGATTCTCTAGCGAATTCTAACCATTAGAATTCTTGAGCGTTTGCCTATACTATCGAGGACAAACCTATTTAAAAATATCTCCAAATAAATGTGAATACAAGAGGCGGGTTTTCAGTGGCTATAATCTTGGTTTATGACCGAATTCTAGAAAATTAAGCGAGAATTTCTCGTAATACAAAAGATTCAGAATATTGTTTCACTATCTAGAAATGTGTGGACTAGAAATTCTCGGCCCATTTCATCTACTCAGTTTATTGGCGTGCCTTCTGTGCATAGCTCGGAAATCTATATTTCTAATTTAAGGATTTAGAAAATGACCATTTATTCATTCTAGATTAAGGCGGTATATTTTTCTTCTCAGTGTAAATAAACATATATAAGAGAATGATAAAGTTGCAAGTTAATTATAGTTAAAGGATTGTGGTTGCATTGAATACTGCTACAAGTCTGCTTTGGACTTTTACATTGCGTGTACCCTAATCGCCAATCTTCTCCCCAGGATGAACTCAGGATATCCTGAGGATGAAATTACCCTAACAATATACTTGTGCATAGTACATCCTTAAGATGCCCTGTGTGCGTATTTTCATCCATAGGATATCCTGAGGATTTCATGTGGAGAGGGTGTGGTGTTAGGGTACATCCTATAGATATCCTTAGGACATCCTTAGGACATACTATGGACAAGTGTGGTATAAGGGATACAACAAATAAAATGCCATCAGATAAATCATCCACATTTAACATTTTAGATATTTAGCATTTATATGTTCTTCAATAATATGTAAGAAGATATGGTAAGTTATACACCTGAGTTTGTACTTTTTTTATAATTTTTAACTTTCCTTTTTTATTTTTAATCAGTTTACTCTTTATTGTACAAAATGTTTAGGTGAAAGATTACACGGAAATTTGCTTTTCGTTTTATTTAGTTTAGTCAAATAACATAACCAGAAATTAAAGTTGTAAAACGAAATATTTATAAGCGATATTTCATAGGATTTTATGTTACTGTTCATCGCATTAATTTAAATTTTATTAATTGTGAAATTAAACTATATTATTATAATTGAACAATTTCAGTTATACACAGTCACAGATAAAAATTAAACTTTATATTAGACAATAATAATATTGTTATTAATAGTTTGACTTCATATATATATATATATAATATTACTACTTTATCCTTTTTGAAAAATGTTATTAAGTTAAAATAATCAACGAATGTGAACGTAAAATCTATAACTTTGCAAAACCTCATACAAAAATTTCGCGTGTTTTTAAGCATTAAAAGAAAAGAAAAACACTTAAATTAATATTAAAATTTCTTTCAGTTTGGAAGAACTACTTTAGGATAGGAAATCGTCTAATTACATCACCCTCCTTAAGAATTTTAGAATTTCTTAATTTGTTTGTAAGATTGTCGGTATAATAGTACTCATACTTAATTAATTTCGTAACTTTTATATATTACTCTAATGCTTTCAGCCACTAAGGAGACAGATATTTAATTCTCTATTTGTATTTTAAACAAGAAATTGTATAAAAGAGCCGCATAAAAGAGCATGAAGCAGTAAAAATCATTTTCATTTTCTGGAAGTAATTTGAATAACGGTAAGAGAAATGGCTCTTACATATTCTTCGCAAAAAATAATTTCATTCATTTTAGAATGGAGAATTTTCTCGAAAACAAATTTCAGTAAAACTAAGTACATTTAATTTGTGATTTTTATGCTTAAAATACATTCAATATTTTCCTTTCTTTTAATTGTATAGCTAAAAATTAAGATAGTTATTTTTATTATTTTTATTTTTTTTTTTAATAAGTATATTTGACAAAACTTAAAAGAATAAAACTTTTAAACATATTATTAAAAGAATTTCCAAAATTTAACGTACATTATTTTCTCTATTAATGTAGTTTTTAATAACAAAAATCATAAAAATCCTCATAACAAACTTATTCTTTGTTAGACGAGTTTGCTTAAAAAAAAAAGTGTATATTTTATAACACAGAACTTTCTATTTTTGTGAGTGTATATATATATATATATATATATATTAACTGACAATCTCTTTAAAGACGAAATGTAAATTAGTTCACATTTATATGTAAAATGTCAACACTAATTTAAATCAAAATCTTATCTCTACCAGTGATGTTCGAAATTAACTTCAACCTGTAAAATTGCAATCGCTTTACAAAAGAATAGAAAAATTATTGCTTCTAAAACATTTTCGAAATTTAGCTTATGCTGATTACGGTAATAGTCTTAAATCAGATAAACGTTCCTACTGTAAATTAGCGCGACATATAGGGAGATTCATAGAACACGTAAACAACCTGTTAACAGGCCATAAGCTTATTAAAATAGCATTTTAATTAATAATAAACTACGACTTTTGATTTAAATTAAACCAAACAAAAAAAAATAATAAAAAAAATAATAATAATAATAAATGACTACATTAAAATAAGAATTATACATAATGTAAATGAGTACTTCGAATTGGTTTTAAGATTCATTTATAACTAGAATGTTCAATAAAAGGATATTTTTTTAAAGCATTCTTTGTCATAATTTAATGCAATTATGACATAAATTAATCCGTTTTGATTCATTTCCTTATATTTGTAATAATGCATTTTAAAATTTCAAATTATTTCTCTTTCTGAATGCATTAAATGAAGTTCTTTCTGTAAATCTCCACACGAATTCTTAGTTTAAAAAAACTTGATGGATCTTTGATAAGTTTTGATTCCAAGTTTTAAATAAACTTAGTTTTCCAATATATGATATAAAGCTAGAAAGTATGACGTGATAGGAAAGATCGCACGCATTGAGAATCGGAGGGAGGAAGTAGACTGCAAGCGCTGCTATACTCCAGGTAGTTGTACGACATCAATACAAGAGTTCCGAATTGGATGTGTATATTGATTGTTTTGATCATTTTGAACGTTGTTTATTGTTTTGATCGTAGATAAAACGTGGTTATTTTGTTTTGCTTCAAAAAATAAACGCTTGAAATTTTATATTACTCTTCAAATAGAATGACAAATGTGCAGAATACTTTTAAATTGAACTATTTCCCATTTCAATAACGGTACGAACTATTAACGGTACGAACTATTTGTGGTATTTCTATTAACGGTACGAACACTAACAGTTCTTTATAAAAGCGAATAATTGTTGAATAAAAGGCTATGCAATATCTCCTAACAAAATGGGAAGTTTGCGCATTTGCTATTTAGAAAGACTGTGCATTGATTCCATCAAATTCTATACTAAGAGAGATTCCGCAGCTTATTGGTAATTACAAGATAATGAGAATGAATTATGTTGAATGTCCTGGAACTGTACCTGCAGGCAATTTCGACAGTTGATTGGACTAGTTTAACCCATTCGAGACGGCATATCTTTTAGGAAACCATACTCAGTAAACAAAACCAGACATTATTCAGGAATGGTAACGATCGACAAAAATCACACCTCTGGTAATAATTATCTCTTACGTAAGGACATTTATCGCAAATTCTTTAATAATATTTCATATCTGCTTAATTTTGCAATATTTTTAAATATGATGCTCAAGTTTTGTACAACTGACCGCTGCTTAAACAAGATGCAATGAAATTGAATCTATAGAAAAGATATCAAGAGCCTTCTCAAAAATTTCTTTTTAATGACTGTAATCGTTATAATTTCAATAAATTAAATAAATTAAATTAACCTAAAAGTTAATCAAATAAATTAACAAAAGTAAAAATTAAAAATTTTGCTTTAAAAATTTTTGAGCGGAAAGTTTGAAAAAAAAAAAAAATCTTTAACAAATAATAAATCATAGGCAAATTCTGGGCCTAAAAACTTGCGGTACTAGCCTTTTATCATTAGACACACGGTGTGCTATCCGTCTTTCCTGGCTTGGAAATGCACAGCACATACGTCTCGAATGGGTTAATTTGTATCACGGGTTTCCACGAAAGCTGCACCAATTACAAAAAATAAATGCAACGATTGTGTACAAACACAGACTGGTTCAGCTAGCAAGAAACCATTCAAACTGAAGAGAAACTGTACTAATTTTAAGTTAAGCGTATTATCTTGTAACTTAATGTTATTTTTTATTATCTAGTCTTTTTTTTCTGATATTTTAAAGTTTTTAATTCTTTTTACATTTATTTTATTTTTCTCACTTTTTTATTATTAAATTGGTTTATCCATTTATAATACAAATATATTTGTTTACAAAAACCTTATATCAATGTCATTTAAGTCCAATTATTATTGTTAACAATTTAATTGTAGTTACAATTTAGCGCAATACTCTGTATACCTTGTAAGGAGAAATTGCGCGTAATAGATTTCTTGGTTTTACTACAACTGTTGCTTTAAATTATAGCACAACAACAAAATAGTCATTAAAATGCATAGAAAGTGAATCCATTCAAAATTATTCTGCAATAGTTTAGTAAAAATTACATTTGAAATTTTTATATTGTTCTACTAAATTGTGCGCAACCTCTTCTACCTTTACCTTATAAGAAAAAATGAGCATTATTTCTGTGAACCTTCGCATTAAATGGCAAACATAATTTATTATGGCCTGCGATTTCATGTGTTACTGACAAAACATTTTTCATTTATGTAACGAATTCTGGAAATGGAAAGGTTGGAATTCAGGAAAAGTTAAAATAATGCAGGGTATTTTATTAATGTATTTAGCCTTCTTTGTATTAAAATAATAATAATAATCGTACAGAAATTCATCAGCTTGTAAAGCCTAATGTCAAGAAAACAATTTCGTTATTTACGATATGATATCCACCGAATAGTGTTATTTAATATTCGCTTATTTATTTATTTATTTTTAAGAGCTCATCCTTTTTTTTTTCTTTTTTTTTTTTTTTTTTTTTTTTTTTTTCTAAATTTTATTTATTTATTTATTTTGTAAAAAACTTATAATCTAATGATCAAAATGCATGCTAAAAATGAAAAAGAACTATGTGCAAATTAGAAAATAATTATGCGTGAAATGACTGACGTTTATCAGTAATAAAGAGAAATCTTTGAATTTTTTCTGTATCACTCTTGCTTGCATTTTTCGCCTAAGGAAGGGTCAGGTTTTCTTTCGACCCAAAACAATTGTTGCCAGTTTTTTGCATTTTATGGTGTTTATTCAGTTTTTTACTTATTATGTGCACATACATAAACACATGTGATATTCTGTATTGGGTCTTAGTATTGCTAGTATACAGCAAATATATTGGACATTTGCTTCTAGATCCCGATTTAACAATTTTGATATTAGACATTTAGATAATCTTCAAGTATGTGATATATATATATATGTTAAGTTATATAATTGATTTTATCTCTTTTGATAATTTCAACTTTCAATAAAATTTTTATTAAAATCAGAATACTCGTTGTTGTTGAAAATCATTACGTGATGAATTATACTAAATTTTTATCATTTTATGTTGTTTCAATTAAGTTACATAATTAGAAATTAAAGATGAAAAACGAAATATCTAAAAGATTTCTTTTTAATTACTATTCAATCAATTTATTTTTAGGTTAATTAATTAAAAATTTAAATTGTGTTGTTATAATTGTATAATTCTGATTTCAATTACATACGACGTAAATAAAAAAAATAAATTTTACGCTGAACAATGAAACTATCGTAATTAATATTTAGAAATACTCGTATATTTTCGTACGACAATATACGCATCATTATGATAATATTTTTCACAAAAAACAGTATCTTTATTCTATTTGAAAATTTTTAAGTGAAAATAAACAATGAATAAAAATTTAAATGTATCATTTTATAAATCATCATATAAATTTTCTCTATTTTTTAAATAAAACAACACCTAAATTGATATTAAATATGTCTTTCAATTTGAAAGAACTGCTTTAAAACATAAAATCACTAATTACATATCCCTTCTTAAGAATATCAGATTTTACTAATTTATTTCTGAGATTGTTAAGCTAATGGTGCACATATTTAATTAATTTCGTAACTTTTGTACGTTCTTCTAATGCTTTCAGCCATTAAATAGAATTAGATATTAAATTCTGTATTTGTGTTTTAAATAAGAAACGATATAAAAGTGCCGCACAAAAGATCGTGAAGCACTAAAATGATTTTATGGAAGACATTTGAATAATGTTAGGAAAAATGGCCTTTATATTTTCTTAGCTCAAAGTAATTTAATTAATTTTAAAATGGAAAATTTCCTCGAAAACAGAGCTAGGAAAACCTAATTACATTCAATTTGTAATTTTTATGCCAAAAGTTCTTTTAATGTTTTCATTTTCTTTTAATAGTATCTAAGAATTAAGATATTTTCTTGTTTAAAATGTAATTTTATTTTAAAAAATTAATATGATAAGACTTTTGAAATCATATTTAATTAAAAAAGTTTCTAAAAATATTCCAAATGCATAATTTTCGATAGTAATGTAGATTTTGAATAATAATATTATGCAATGATAATATCAATATAAAGAGACAACAAATTCAAAATAGACTTCATATCGGATAATTTTCATATGGAAAGCTTTGTTTCCCATTTAAAACCTGTTTGGTATTATTCAGAGCTAAATAAATGTAAATATATTCAACGTATAAGGTAAAGCTAGGACAAATTGCGCGGTAGGAGAGATTGCGCATATAGGAGCTCAACGGGAAATATTAGAATGTGCAAACTGCAACTTCAGATGGTTGTACAACATCAATAGTGAAGTGCCGACATGAATGTGCATGTTGATTGCTTCAAGAGTCTAAGATAAAATGTGGTTATTTTGTCTCGTTTTCAAAAATAAGTGTTTGAATTTCCATAACCCTTAGTAGGAATTTCTATAGAATGGTAGAAGGGCAAAATATTTTTTAATTAAACAGTTTCTCATAATCTACTAACCTAGAATAATGGAAAAAGCATTGTGATTTTCTCTAAAGTCGAACATTTTTTTATTAAAACACTGAGCAATCTCCCCTACCAAAATGTGAGAGTTTGCGCATTTAAAATTCTATACTAATTCAGTGTTGCCAGATTGCGCGATTTTTTTACTCAACAGTCACCAATAATTTTGAGTAGTGATATTTAATGTACGTAATCAACGATTAATCGTCTATTATGTATATCAATCATCACTTCTAAACATTATAGCTGACTATTAAATAAAGAAGTCGCGCAATCTGGCATCACTGTACTAATAAAGATTTGTCAGCTTATTTGTAATAACAAGAGAATGAGGATGAGTTTGTTCAACGTCTAGAACTGTACCAGGAAAAAACTTCGTCAAGTGACTGGACAAATTAAACTATTCAACCCATTCGAGGCGGCGCATCTTTCTGAGTCTGTCTACAGAATCTGAAATTGAACATTATTCGGGTGTGACCCGAAAACACTACCGACCTACTAAAGCCACACCTCTGATGGGATTTAGCTCTTGAATGCTAATGTTGATGTATGTAAAATTTATCGCAAACAATTTAAATGTATATCTGTTCTGTTCAGCTTTGCAATATTTCGATGTATGATGCTCAAGTTTTGTGCAGCTGTCGCCTGCTTAGATAGAAGC
Source organism: Salticus scenicus (assembly GCA_963930645.1). NCBI lineage: Eukaryota > Metazoa > Arthropoda > Arachnida > Araneae > Salticidae > Salticus > Salticus scenicus. The sequence continues at coordinate 80,734,882 of OZ005654.1, read as the reverse complement.
GATAAAACTGAATGCAAGCAAAAAATATCAGCCTACTCAAAGAAGTTTTAAATACTGTAATCGTCTAAATTTGAATAAAATAAAGTAAAGAAACATAAAAAACTTTAAAATTGAAACTAAAAGATTTCAAACAAAGTGAAATTTAGATTTTATATTTTGAACATTTTTGTTTGAAAGATTTTGAGGGAAAAAAAAGTAAAAGTAAATAACTAAGAGTGGGTGGATTCTGCTCTTAAAAGTGGGCGGGACTAGACATATATCATTGCACACACTGTGTGCTACTCGTCTTTATTGGCTTGGAAATTCATTGCACATACGATGTGCAATCTGTCTCGAAAGGGTTAGATTGTACAGACAGTTGCGCGATAGCTTTAACATTTTGCAACAATAAGTGCAATGATTGTGGACAATGAGAGATTCGGTTATCAAACAAGAAACCGTTTTAGCTGAAAAGGGCTAATTTTAAGCTTAGAAGCCAGCATTTTAATTTATTCTGGAGTTTTTCTATTTCATACCATTTACCTTTTTAAGAGTATTTTTTTCTTATTTTATCGAAGTTATATTTTGGAAGAAATTGTCTATACATAAAAGGGTGCGAGACAAAGGCAGGACTAAAAATACTTCATAATAAATTAAAATTTTGGCGCCTACGATTTTATGTTAAACATGTTATCCAGTAACTTAGTGTTATTTGTAATCTTTATCTGGTTTTGTTCTTTTCTTCTGTTTCTTTAATACTTTTTTCTTTAAATAATTTTTTGTAATCCTAAAAGTGTTTTTTCCTGATTTTTTTTTATTATTGGATTGAAATATCCACTTCCAATACAAATGTATTTTTTTTATAAATACCTTACAACAGTGTCATTTAAGCGTAATTATTATTATTGAAAACGTAATTCTAGTTATAATTAAGCGTAATCTCTCCTACCCATTAGGGTGCATCGAAAAACGCTTTTTTTCTGCAATTCGATTCTAATAGCGCGGAAAACTTGCGCATAGGCGTCATTATAAATGAAAAAATATTTAAAAAAAATTTTTTTTCAAAATTTGAAATCGCGCAGAAGGCCTAAAGTTACCAAAAAAGCCAAAATACCGGTAAATAAAAAAAAAAAAAAAAATGCAAAAATTACAAAAAAATACATTTTTTGTTCTAATAGTGAAAAAAGTGTTTTTAAGAGTGTCCTTAATGCATACAAAATATAATTAGACCCATTCTTGTTTTACTGCATTCGCGCAAAAAGCCTAAAGTTGCGGGATGTGTCGTAAAAAAACGATATTTCATGATTTTCGACGATTTTTAAACATGTGCCAAAACCCATAAAAGTTTTATTTTTAATTTGTAATAGTGTAAAAACCATTCAAAATAGTTTTCCCAATCCAGAAATAATACTTTCAGACCTGTTATTCCTTAAATGTATTCGCGCAAAAGGTCTAAATTATAGTATAAGTTAAGTTATAGAGTCCCGTAAAAATGCCGTTTTCCATATCTGATGAGTGCATATTTAACACATTAAGGTTTGTAATAAGACTCTAACAAGTGATTTACAAAAAATGTATTAGCCAAACATATCATATTGCAGCTCTGAGCTCATTTCAACATTTAATCTGTGCTGAAATGACCCAGGACTCACGGCGAGGACGTGGCTGCAAGGCGAGTCCCACCTCCACCCTACCCAACTAACCAACCAGGGTGAATTTTATTTGCAATATTTACAGTAACTATTTACTTTGTACAATGCATATATGTTCGTTGTAGGCAAAAGGTTATTTACATAGTAGCCCCTTTGAATTCTGACTTTGAATTGAATGTGGGCATCAGCTAACTTGATTTTAAAGTAGCTCTAATATAGTCATCTCGATTTCCATGCCCGCACACTTTTTCTGCTGCTTCTGTAACCAGTTTTACACACCTCTCAACTGACTGGGTGTGACATGGAAATTTGAGGTAGTTAAACTCTGGTAGCGCTTTGTCTTTCAATAAAGAAGCAATGTATCCAGTTGGCATCTTGGACAGTAGTGGCGGCGGTGGTAACTTGCAGATTGACCAATCAATTAGTTCGGTATAGTCTTTTGCACTAAAATATATTGAAGGCATTTTGAAGTCTCTTACATAACCTTCAGCTGATGGCTCATTTCTGGATTTAAGGATACTCCTGTAGCCAAGTTCTCTAATGTGTGGTCTCTCATCCATTATCATAGCCAACATCATATTTTCAGGGTGGCAGAAAAATGCATTCCATTGAATTACTGGATCAATGATTTGCTTGATATTGTCCGGTAGATGCCTGGTTGTTTTAACTACTTTCAAAATATGCTTCGGTCCATCTTTCACAGTGTAGTTTTTCTTTATATCAAACCAAACAGGTGCATATGACTACAGGGGGTCCTTAAATCCAGAAATGAGCCATCAGCTGGAGGTTATGTAAGATACTCCAAAATACCTTCTATAAATTTTAGTGCAAACGACTATACCGAACTAATTGATTGGTCAATCTGCAAGTTAACACCGCCGCCACTACTGTCCAAGATGCCAACTGAATACATTGCTTCTGTATTGAAAGACAAAGCGCTACCAGAGTTTAACTACCTCAAATTCCCATGCCACACCCAGTCAGTTGAGATGTGTGTAAAACTGGTTACAGAAGCAGCAGAAAAAGTGTGCGGGCATGGAAATCGAGATGGCTATATTAGAGCTACTTTAAAATCAAGTTAGCTGATGCCCACATTCAATTCAAAGTCAGAATTCAAAGGGGCTACTATGTAAATAACCTTTTGCCTACAACGAACATATATGCATTGTACAAAGTAAATAGTTACTGTAAATATTGTAAATAAAATTCATCCTGGTTGGTTGGTTGGGTAGGGTGGAGGTGGGACTCGCCTTGCAGCCACGTCCTCGCCGTGAGTCCTGGGTCATTTCAGCACAGATTAAATGTTGAAATGAGCTGAGAGCTGCAATATGATATGTTTGGCTAATACATTTTTTGTAAATCACTTGTTAGAGTCTTATTACAAACCTTAATGTGTTAAATATGCACTCATCAGATATGGAAAACGGCATTTTTACGGGACTCTATAACTTAACTTATACTATAATTTAGACCTTTTGCGCGAATACATTTAAGGAATAACAGGTCTGAAAGTATTATTTCTGGATTGGGAAAACTATTTTGAATGGTTTTTACACTATTACACATTAAAAATAAAACTTTTATGGGGTTTTGGCACATGTTTAAAAATCGTCGAAAATCATGAAATATCGTTTTTTTACGATACAACCCGCAACTTTGGGCTTTTTGCGCGAATTCGGTAAAACAAGAATGGGTCTAATTATATTTTTTATGCATTAAGGACACTCTTAAAAACACATTTTTTTTCACTATTAGAACAAAAAATGTATTTTTTTGTAATTTTTGCATTTTTTTTTAAATTTACCGGTATTTTGTCTTTTTTGGTAACCTTAGGCCTTCTGCGCGATTTCAAATTTTGAAAAAAAAAAATTAAAATATTTTTTCATTTATAATGACGCCTATGCGCAAGTTTTCCGCGCTATTAGAATTCAATTGCAGAAAAAACGCGTTTTTCGATGCACCCTACTACCCATGTACGAAATCACACCTAGCGTATAAAGAGAGATTGCGCAAACTAGCTCTCTTGGTTTTATTACAGCTGTTGTTTTAAATTATAGTAGAACAACAAAATAGTAATGGAAATGCATATAAAAAAGATAAATTAAAAATTATGTACCAATCAAAGTAAATTGTGTACTAGTAATCAGAGTAATCAAAGTAATCAAAGTAAATTAAAAATTATGTACCAATCAGTTCAGCAAAAAATAAATATTTGGATTTTTTATACCTTTTTATTATTATTATTATTATTCTGCGCAAACTCTCATAGCTTTAGCTTAGGCTTTTATTTATTTATTTTACTTTATTTATTTATTTATTTTTGTACTAATTCTTGTATTTGTACTATTGTTTTTGTACTATAGGCTTTCGTGCCTATATTTTTTGTCTAATTAAGGGCCGTGCGTAATTGTTTTCATAAGGTAACAGCTGTTAATCCTTTTTTGCCATTTATGATATTTGCTTTAATGATTTAATTCATCATCAATAAATACTAGTATTTTTTTCATATTTTACTGTAGTCAAATAGAATTTTCTTGAAGCTTATTTATGCATAATCTATTCTAATTTCCTGTCTATAACCTACGGAAACGCATAATCTGCTATTTCAGGCTAATTTTTAAATAAAAATACCTTATAATTTTTAGCAATCTTTAAGTGAAAATTCTCTCTAAAACAAACTGATTTGCAGCGATTTGAAAATAGAATCTCTTTCTCTCGTCGTCTCTGTAAATATATTAAACAATCTTGGGTAAAAATAATTTAAATTTTAATAATTTCTATATGGTAATAATATTATTACATATTATAATTATCATGTTTATTTTGAAATAAAATTAAATATGCATATAAAATGTTAGAAATTTGGGACTAAGATATTTAATTACACAAAAATAAGACTAACATCTGAACTTATGTAAAATCAAGAATACATTAAATTTAATAAGTATAAGGAAAAGAATGATTTTAATGATTCTATAAAATTTACATTCAAATAAAGTGTACTGAAATTTAGATTATTTAAACTAACACAATTTGTTTTCTACGTTTTAATATAGTTTGGCTTTTATAGGTGCTACCAAGCTATTATTATTTACTGTGATGGTTAAATTGCATGGTAAGACATCGAAGAATCAGCGTCATTCAAGACTGTATCTGGGACCGCTAAGCTAAAACAAACATGTTAAAAAACAGTAGGAAAGTAAATGGCGACCAATTGTGACTACCCATCCATAGCTATCAAAATTTCGAATCTTTAAATTGAATTTACCACCACTATTTTTATGTATAAATCTGTCGTAGTTATATTCTATGATTAATTAAATGGAAATTTTTTATAGAAAACTTCTCGAATGAGTTCTTCTGAAGTAAAAGGGAGAGTTGACGCTATAGTCATCTATTTTGAGTATTTACTTTTGTAAAATCTATCTTAAGATATACGTGGTTGAATACTCATCCATAGCTACCAAACTTTCTGTAGAAATCTGTCATAGTTATATTACTACGACTAAATAAATAGAACATATTCATTGTAGACTTTCTGAATGAGTTCCTCTGGGATAAAAGTGAGAGTTCGTAGCTAAACTTACAGTGAGTAGCAAAAGTATACGAGCACTAGAAAAAAATTCTATGTAAAAAAGGTACACTTAAAACAGTTTTGTTAAATAAATCCTTGTCGAATACAGTTCTTAGTCAGTCTACGAACATGATTCGACAAGAATTTTTTTAACAAAACAGTATTAAGTGTACTTTTTTTTTTATACATAGGAATTTTTGCTAGTGCTCGGATACTTTTGCTGCCGACTGTATCTATTTTGAGTATTTAGCATTGAAAAATCAGTGTTTAGGTGCATGTGATTGAAAACTCTTCCGTCTGAAAATTTTTTTATTCTTTATATCGGATTTATCACCACTTCTTTTAAATAGAAATCTGTTACAGTTTTTACTATGATTAAATAAATGGAGAATTTTAATAGAATATTTCGCGGATAAATTCTCGTACAAATTCCCGTAGAAAAAAGTCATATTCTCTGGGGGTAAAAGGCAGAATCTCCGCTGTGCTCATCTACTTTTAATTCGATTTGGAGAAATCTATATTATGATAACATATAAAAAGAAAATTTCAGTTTAAAATTCATTCTATTGTATCATAATACTTTGATAATCCCAATAACCTGTAATTTCTTTCTCTTTTTTTTTTTTTTTTTTTTTTGTTATGTTTCTAACGTTTTATTTAACAATTTTTCGGACAAAATATTATCCATGAGTAAACAAATCTGAATAAAATGAGACACTGTAGAAAAAATATCATCATAGTGTTATAAAAACATTAAGCTTAAGTTATTTATCTAAATATAAAACTGTTCTGGTGTAAATTATCTCTATATCATTGAGAATAAATTATTGGGCAAATTGATTTTCATTTTCGATTTACGTCATGTATCTTGGGAAAAGTTACAATCTAATAAATTCTATCGCATTTCATTGGATGTCTTAAGTGTAAACAGAATATATTTATTATAAAAATATAAAAACAATACAGCTATCTTAAAAATATAAATCTCAAAAAAAAGGTAGAAACCTGAAATTCGTGTGTATTGTTTAATTTCAAAACATATCAATATTGAAATATATTTTCAAAATATAAATGCTTTTATACCAAATACTTGTTTTGACTACTACACTTTGCAAGTATAAAATACTTTTAAAAATTACTGAATAATTTGATAAACTCTATAAACTATGTAGTGTAACTCTAGTTGAGATGGCCATACAGGAAATATGGGCAGTCTAAATAGATCCTAAAATTGATCATAGAAGACAACATAAACTTTTGTTCATAGGAAATAGTTCAATGAGATAATTCATTGCGACGTGCAGCTGTGTTTTACGATAATAAAATGTAAGTGAAATTTTAATGTTTATTTAATTAGAGGTTAAATACTTTTCTTGAATTATGTATCTGAATGTTTTACAATACATACGTTACATTTTGTTTCACGATATAAACTTTTAAGGTCCATGTATAATCCAATCTTAGCCTTTAAGCCTAAAATAAAGACGTACAATAGTGCAATTTAATTTGGGTGGATAGCTGTCCTTCAGTTTTAGAAGAGATGGCCATATCAAATCGTGGAGATATGGCCACCTTTAAAACATCAAAATCTCATAAGACACTATCACCAACAAAAGAACTTTATGATATTGCACCAGTTCCTTTTGTAAACATGACAAAAACAATCAGAAAGAGTACCAATGGTATTTACGACAAGTTTAATGGCAGATAGGTTGTTTTGTTTTGATATCACTAGAAAACGTTGAAAATGTCGGAAACTTTCGCCCAGAAGCAGACAAAAATGTTTAAAACCCTGAAAAAGTCTAAAATAAACGAAAGAAAAAACAACAAAAAAAAAAAAAAAAAAAAAAAAAAAAAAAAAAAAAAAACATTTCCAACAGCAAGGAAGATGCAATACATCTGAAATTATCAGATTCTACAGAATCCGAGGGAACAGAATTTGATGAGGATCCCTGTGTGGGTTTTGGAGAAGATTACATTATCACAACCAAAATGAATTTCTAGACAAAATGTATGAGGTGCCTGAAGAGGTTCCATGAAACGTTTACAAACTATCAAGATCTTTGCCAACAATGTAGTAAAATTTTACGAAAAATGAAGGATGGAAATTATATTTCAAATTGTGTTTACTTGAATATTATTCATTCATTTTCAGCGATATAATATTATCTTTACATATTGTTATATGCTTTTCATTATTAACAACATAAAAATAGGTATGTTTTGCTATTTTAACTTCGCTTTCTATTTCTTAAATTGAATGGCCGTCTCTTCCCGACTAGAGATGTCCATCTGCCGTTTTAATTTAAAAGTATTTTTACCCCTTTTTGTTCTCAACATTTAAAAATTTCTTGCCTAAAATACGATGAGCATATGTGTAAGTATTTTAAATATGCATAAATATGTCGTATAATTGCATTCTAAGAGTTTTTATTTCAATCTTTAAAAACTATAGCCACGTATCTTAGATTTACCCTATATTTTTTAATTGTGTTTATAACTTTTGCATTAACATTTAAAAAACAAATGTTAAAGTTGAAAATATAAACATAAAGTATCATATGTGAGCCAAAAATGAGATAGAGAAAGAGAGAGAGAGAGAGAGAGAGAGAGAGTATCATATATGAGTCGAAAGAGAGAGAGGTATAGAACACTGTTGCACAAACATCATAGAGTTTTCGGTTTTACGAGCAGACCCGCCTTTTTTGCCTCATTCTTCCACCAGTATATTTATATGATAATTTTTTGCTAAATTAATTATGAAAACTTACTACAAAAAATTCTGGGGGTGGGGGGGGGGAATTGCTAGTGTAAGAATCAGGGAGGGAAAGGGTCTGTCTTCACACTGTTTATTTTCAGAGTATCTTCAAACTGTTTACTATCAAATAATTGTTTATAAAATTATTTAGACTGATATCACTTGCAAGTGTAAAATACTTTTAAAATTTTCTGATCAGTTTAATAAGTTCGATAAGCCTATATATATATATATATATATGAATATTCAATTGTGTTTATAACTTTAACTTTACAAAAAAAAAAGTTAAGGAATTGGTTATAAACAAAAAATATTGTGCATAAACAAAATTTTCTAATGAAACAAGAAAAAAAAAAAAAAAAAAAAAAGACAACCATCATCATAGTGTAATAAAAACGTTGAGCTTAAGTTATTTATCTAAATATAAAACTCTTCTGGCGTAAATTATATCTATATCGTTGAGAAGAATTTATTGGGAAAATTGATTTTCATTTTCGATTTTCGTCAAGTATCTTGGGGAAATTGATAATCTAATAAATTACAACGTATTTCATCGGTTTTCTTAAGCGTAAACTGAATATATTTATTATAAAAAGATAAAAATGATAGCTTTAAAAGATAAAATTCAATAGAAAAGAGGAAAATATAAGATTCATGTTTTGGGTTTCATTTCAGAATGTCGTCGAAATAATTTTGCACTAAACAATTATGTAGAAAATATTTAGATTGATATCTTTTACTAAAAAATTTAAGAAATAATTGCTTAAAAGACAAAATATATATGGACCAAGAAGTTTATATTCTATAGCTTAACAAAAAAAAAAAGAAAAAGAAAAATGATAGAGAGAGAGAGAGAAATCGAAAGTTTCTTTCTTTCTTTCTTTTTCTTTTCTTTTTTTTTTTTTTTTTGTTTTTTCAACGCATGAAGTAGTCTAAATAGAATACAGTCAATTCTATTTAGCGAAATATTCTTTCTGCGAAAATAAGATATTCAACTGAGATGTTAAATTATTGTAATACATTTCGGAATAAGGATTAGACCTGTTACAGCACGAGTTTTTTAAATTAGTTTCCGCGTGAATTCAATTCATTAAAAAAAATTACTATCGCTGGTGTCTTTTTTTTTTTTTTTTTCGACCACATCACCTAGTGAATGATAGTATCCTCTGCGTCATGAGAGATATCAATGCTTGTCGAATACTTCAAGGAAGACATTTCAGTCGGTTAGAAATTTCTATCAACTTAATTAGCAAAGTTATTAATTAAGAGTTTAAGGTTAGCGAAGCTACTCTATTTGTCCTTTTAGTTTCACCAAATAGTTTCACCAAATCGCTGTTCTTTCAGTCAATTGACGTCATTTTCCACAGGAAAATTAGATTGTGAGTAGTGGTGTAAAAAAATAATTAAATAAATGTCAATGTTGCTATGATTAACGAAGAAATGTTCATCAGCAAAAACATAAAAAGCGTTATCTTAGACATTTTCACTGAAAAAATGAATGTACTTTTTCGTCTACAGATAAGTTTTTATTTATTTTTTCTACTTTTATAAAATAAAAAGTAAAAAAAGAAAGAAAGAAAGAACGAAAGAACGAAAGAACGAAAAACAAAATGTAAAATTGGCATTTTTGAAATGCTTGAGAGAAAAAAGACAAGAATTATTTAGAGTAGTGAAAACATTTAAAAATATACGGTATATTTAAAATATTAGACAAAAATTTAATCCAAATGAAATGAAAATTAATTTGTATTATATTAATTTTATTTTAACGTCAGGTTAAAAAAAATTAGGTGATGAATATCATGATTATGTTAAACAACTGTTGCTACAGTTTTAAATTACGGCCAGAAAATTTTAAAATGAAATTTAAGAGACAACAACTTAGATTACCTTATATAAAGATTTTGTTTTATTATCTCAAAACAAATGTAAACGATTGGCTAAATGGGATCATGTTTAGTATGCCTAATTTAGCGATTTTTAAAATTTAGAGACGAAGTAGTTCGGACGTTTTTTGCCAAGAAATATATTTCCGCAACCACGATAGCCATTTTAACTCTAGCTATGTCCTAAATGTAAAGATATAAATTATCAAATGGTACAATATAAATAATAATAATGAAATTTAAATTACTTACAATAATTACATAAGATATTTATTATTAATGTGCCTCACTAAATTATATTCTACAAAAAATGCACTTTTAAAAGTTGTATTTTTACTACTGCAAGCATCATTTTAAACCTAGTGTGTTACAGAAATATTTGATATGACAATAAATAATATAGGCTACTCCATGAAACCTGAATTAAATTTTGATAATGTGTTCTGGTGCATTTTATAGTAACACTGGAGCTGTTATATAGAGTGTTTGATTACTACATGTAACTCTCAAAAACTAAAGCACGAAATAACGGTAAAGGTTATACTAGGCGAGACGTATTAATCCTGGACGATATATTTAATGCCCCAGCCCGCCCGTTCCCGCTGTTCAATGTCTTTTTCTAGTCAATTTCGTCCTTTTATTACTTCGGGTGTGAGCCTTTTTTTTTTTTTTGTTAAACACACTTCACATTGTGAGTTTTTTTTGTTTTCGTCCCATGCTATTTCTATGGGGTTTTTAGCTTTTTTCCCCTCTTTTTCTACATTCTAGAGTGCGGATAATATAAGACTTCAATTATAAAAACTCTATTGAATCATACTTCTGAGAGTGGCATATATATTTTTATTTATTTATTTATTTATTTATTTAGAGCATTTTTTTATAACTTTTGAATTAGCTATATCTCCAGATTTGACGACACAAAATGAAACAGAAATTTAATATTTAATATTATTCTTACATAAAAAAAAAGTTGATTCTACCTTGTTTATTGAAAACATAAAAACGCTTCTCATAATCTATTCTCTAAAAGTGGAAGAAATTTATCTTCACCATTCACAGTAATGGAAATATCATAATTTTTCTACAAAACAGTAAGATATAGGAAAAAACATTCACATAATCACAAGATAACAGTTTTTCAAAAGTTTATATAACAAAACATTAATAAGATAATAAAAGAAAAACTAGTATGTTATATCCACCAGAAGACTTTCTTATATATTTTCCTACACAAATTTACGCAGCACAAATAATTTATGAAATTCTCCATAATGAATGAAGATGGTTTTCAATTCAAAGAAGCATGATATTAAATTTCCAAAGAAACTCAATTTTGTGCCGACATTTAAGGACATACTTTTTTTAGGGATTTTTTTTTCCCTCTAAAAATGAATATATATATATATAGCATTGTTTTAGATTATCCCAGATCTGTTATTCAATCATTTGTTTAAAATGCACTGGCGAAATGTTTTTAAAGATACCTGTATTAAAAATTTGCACCCCTAGCTGAAACGTTACACTTACGTGCAATATTTTCTAGTTTACTACTACCTTTATCTATGCATATATATACATATATATTAATTTCACAATCATTCGTTAAAACTAATATATATTCCTATATGTATTTATACAAAATTTTGTCCTATTCTGTCGCTTTAAAAATGATGAACTGAAAGGAGATGACAGCGCCACCTGTTGAGCGATTGATTCCCAAATGTAATCAACACCAGTTTAGGTCAAAGTACAACTAAGTACCAAGTTTGGTTAAATATCGTATATATGTTTGTCAGATATGTTCCCACAATATTTGTGAAATAAACACAGACGTACAGAGAGGCAGGCAGACAGACTGACAAAAAGGAGGCAATTTTGTAGAAATAATCAAATCATGAGCATGATCCCTGAAAACATGTAAATATATCAAAAACCGGATGTCGAGTTCATTTTCTTTCGACATAAAAATAAATACATTTAATTAAACGTGAACATTAAAAAATCGCAAAAAAATTAATTATGCATCTCACAAAAATTGACATCATTATCACTTTAAAAAATTTATACACATTGATAAAGTACTAATATAGTTTTATACGCAAGCAAAGTGATGTCGTCACCTGACCGTCCGTGGGGCCAGGTAAAAGGTTTCTTATGTTGATTGTCCTTTGGATTTTTTGTAAAAAACATTATTAAAAAATTAAGGGAAATTATCTCCCGATTTTAATCCCCATATATTTATATATAGTTATACATAAGTTACTGTCTACATGTGTTAGATTGGGTTAACTTTTTATTTATCATTTTAAGTAGTTTTTGTTTGTACATAAATAGCATTAGGTCAATTAGTGTATTAAACCTTCACTATAATAAACAAAGACTGTCATTATGAAAACAAAAATCTAGAACAATTTTAAAATATACTGTAACAAGTCTTCTTCAAAATCATTGGTGAGTATGTGCTTGTGTTCTAACCACGATTACCTCCGGATAATGCATCAAATTACTTTCCGAAAGTTATATATTATAGAGAAAAGAAAACAACGGGAAAATAAAATTTTATTCTTTATTGTACAAATGTTTTCTCACGATTAGTGTAAATATAATGAGATATTCCACGTAGAAAACTGTATATTATTCTATATTGACTATATAGAAGTAAGTATTTACGCAACTAATTGATATGGACATGCGATGTATGGAAGATATTGTAAATTTTCAATAGTATTTTCCGAATTTAAAAAATTAGTTTCGTCTAAGGGGTTATACCAATGGTCGCAATTCAGTTACTAGTCTAAATATTAACTATTTATATATGTACTAAGTAACTAGTCTAAAAACTAAGTAAAATATCCAGATAAATCAACAAACAATTTCTCTACCCTTATGATTTTAATAAATAATGCTCTGGAATAGACTTCTTATATAGAGTTAATGTGGTTTATCAATATTGTTATTTCAATATGCTATCTGTACGCTTTTCATTGGTATACAAACAATCATTTCTTTTGCAACAATATTCGGTATTATAGAACTGATTACTAAATATTTGAATGATTATATACTGGTTTTTTATACACTGGTTTTAAAATACAGACGAAACTGGTGAAGTAGAATAAAAGTAAAACAAAGCAGTATAATAGCTGTAATGATTAATCAGGAGACAATAAATAAAAAGGATATTGTTTAGAAATATCATAAATAAAAAAAATAAAAAAATCAACAATTGTTTCGAATTTAAGTAATAGCTCAACCCTTCTTCAAAGCAAAAATTTTAGGCACAAGTGCCTAAATTTTTAGAGTAATTTCTCTCTTTTTTTTTTTTTTTTTTTTTTCGTACAAGATTTAATTGTTCTTGCAAAACACATTGTGTACAAATGTTTAAAAATATTTCTTTTAAGTACTTCATGTTGAGATATTTAATTATATAAACAAGCCTTATAATCGAAGCAAATAATTTTATTGTCTACTAGTTTCAATATTTAATTGTTAACTAAAATTATCTTTGATTTTTAGAGGAAAAATATTACTGTTTGCTTCAATAAATACGTTCTTGCGCGTCTAATGTGATATAGATTAAAAATAAAAATAAATAAATAAATAAAAAGTTTGATCATTAATTTTATTTTTAATTTTTATCTTGCTTAGTGGCCTTTCATTTTCTAAGCAATGTTTAATGAAGGAAAAGGTTCTTTTTTTTTTTTTTTTTTTTTTTTTTTTTATCTTGTATATCTTTAAAATAGTCAATTTTTATTTAATAGAAAAATGTTCTTTTAATATTGGAGAAAAATTTCCTTTAATTTTAATTATTATATCTGGAACACACACACTCAAAAGAAAAAAAAAATTTCAAATTTCTAACTGCGTAGTTTAATAAATTCTAATTATTCTAAAAGTTAATGCGCATTTTTAAAACAGATTTTTTTTTTTCTTTTTTTAGTCTATACATTTTAATGAAAAGTTATAAATAAGTCGTATTTGGTGCAGCTACTGAGATATTTTCTTGCCAAAAAATAATAAAAAACTTTCAAGGATATTCCTTTTTCACTCTTTTTCTAAAAGTTTCCGTAAATGACTCTCAGAAAAATATAAGAGAACAACATTATTAAAACAAAATAATGCGTGTTAATAAAGAGTGTTAGTACAATTTTTCATCACAATTTTAATTTTAAGAAGCTGAAATATTCATGTACTAAAAAATTACTTCGAAATTTTGGTTTATAGCTTCTTAAAAATTGAAAAAAATAAAAATAAAAAACTATTATAATTATCTTTTCTTTTTTTTTTTTTTTTTTTTTAATTTAATTTAATTTGGCATTATATTTGGCAGACGAGAAACAATTGGTGATATGAAAGAAAAACGGAACGATATATATATATATATATATATATATATATATATATATATATATATATATATACACACACACACACACACACACACACACACACTGGCCAATGAATCAGAAACCTTTAAGTGTTCCTACAAATGTCCGCTGGCGGCGAAGGTATGCAAAACATGTTACAAACCTTTGGGGAGTGTTCTGCTTGTATGAAAATGGACTCCTGGTATTACTTGAGGATAATCAAAAATCCATGCAGCACCTGAAATATAGATTAGGTACATCCCTCAATGTTACATTTTTTTCTCCCAAAGTTAACGGTTACTTTGTGCTTGATAATGCAACCATACGTCATTGCAGAACCGTTCGAGATTGGTTCAATGAACTTCATTCTGACTTCTAACTGTTTTCCTAGATGTCATAAAGCCCGGATTTTAAACCTATAAAAAATATTTGGGACATGTTGGAAAGGAGTATCCATCAGCAATCTCTTCTTCCATCAAATTTACAGGATCTTAAAGTCCGTGTAGCCAATGTATGGTAAATTTGTGACGAACGAAATGTCGTCGCCATACTCATTTAACTTTTGATTGAAGCTGAAACTTAATTACTTAATTAAATTTATGAAGTGAGCACGAGACTAGAATTATGAATTAATGTCAAAGTCAGATATATAAAATAAATGAGCTTTTATTTGAGCTTAATAGAAAGGTGGTTATAATTATATTTAATATCTTATAAACTTAAGAGGGCAGCGTTCATAATTACTTTTAACTTTACATAATTAACCACCAATAATTTCAACTACTTCGTTTAACTTCATCAACCCTCGCGGCTCAGTAATCTTTCGATAGCGGGAGGATTCCCTTACACCACTATCTACTCGACTTACTATCTTCTACTCTAAGCAGCTAACAACTAACTCCTTCAACCCCCTACTACATCTAATTCACCATCTACCTCTCTCGGCTACCTCTCTACTATAAAATACATCGCTTTTTATCAATCTCACTTCCCAAGCTATTAGCATATGGCATATTACAATTGCGTTTATCATTTATCATAGGAACTAACTCTGTTAGTCGACTGAATCCTAAATTCTTCACATTCATGTTGTTCATAAAGTGCGAACTTCGTTTGCAGCGTTACGCTAACATGCCTTTACCTCACAAACTCTGGACATAAATGCACCCCAGAAGCTTGTAGAATTGCTGCCCACACGAATACTGGCTGTTATTCAAGCAAAAGGAGCTCCAACGTGCAACAGAAGGTCCAATAAAGTATTAATTTAAAGGTTTCTAATTCATTGGCGTGTGTATATCAATGTTTTGAAAAAAAAAAAATAATATTTTGTATATAGTATTTAACCTAAAATAAGCTTATGAATATTATTTCATAAAAACTCAATTTCTTATTTTCAATCTTCTTATTTACAAAAAAAATATCAATTTTCAGAGTACAAGGATTTTATTTTTAAGTATAAAATTACCTTTTCTAATAAATTCAACGTGGCGTTTTTTTCTTCTGATAGAAAAAGTAATAAAATATAAAATAATATAAAAATGATTTTTCTTTGAAAAATTCCCAAATGCTTAACTTACTTCACCAATATCTGAGATTGTAAATGTATATATTTCTCTGTTTAATGAGAGCCTTCACGAGATAAGGAAATCAAAATAAACTAAGAAGGTTTAAGCAGAAAGTAATGCGTTTGTCAAAAGTGAGATTATGTAACCCATTTTATTTTTCATTTAAAAATAGATCAGAAAAGGTTTAATCTTCACAATTTTATTATATTAGTTTAATTCATTGAAATCTTGAAAAAAAAAAAAAGAAGTAAGTAGGATAATTTTTTGTTATTTTGTTGAAAAATATAGTAATAACGGAGTTTTTGTAATAACAAATATATATATATATATATATATATATATATATATATATATATATATATATACAGTCAAACCTCGTTAACGTGAACACTGTTAACGTGAATTACTTTTAACATGAACTGTTTCCACAGTCCTCATCAAAATGAATACTAGTTTAGCTATATGAAGATTAGTTACTGATAGCATGAACTACTGATAACATGAACAAATTTTTTATCCCCCTTGAGATTCACGTTAACGAGGTTCGACTGTACACACACACACACACACACACACTCACATATATATATATATATATAATAAACCAATTAATTTAATATAAAATAAAAATATTATTGGATTTTAAAAATAATCTTGATTTAAAAGAATTATATTATTAATGATTATACATAACTAATAATTTTCTAATAATTTCTCTTAATAAAAGGAATTTTTTATGGCATAATTACAGAACAACCATATTTAAATTACTGCCAAGTACGAAAATATTATGACAAGTATAATATATCCATAAAAAAAAATAATGATAATAATGGATAACTTAAGTTATCCACTCTTACGAAAACAATTCTAAAGACATGATTTATTAATTTCATTACAGATAAATAATTTATAAAAATATTGGAATTATTATCCTGATAAATATATAATGCGTAACAATTTAAAAACAAAAGTTTCATAAACTTTATATTATTTATAATCTACAATATATTAACATTTAAATGATGGAAACATACGTTTTAAAGATATATTTTTAGTATTGGATTATTTTTTTTATGTTATTTTATTTTATTTATTTATTTAAATAACGTGTTTTTTTTTCTCTCTCTCCCTTAAAAATATCTTTCCCTATAAAAATTGTTTTCGTTTTTAAAATATCCCCGAATGCTCAATGGTTCGTGATTTACCCCTAACTAATCTTCAAAACATATATTTTTTTCCTGTTTAATGAGAGGCTTCACGAGATAAGATAATCAAAAGAAACTAAGGATATTTAAGCGGAAAAAAAGGATATGATAGGAACCACATTCGATAACCAATTCTGTTTTTCACGTTAAAAGGATCAGAAAAGGTTTAAGGTTTAATCTTCGCAATTTTATTCAGTTAATCGATTAAATTCATTAGGGAATTTATTGAAGTAAAATATTTTATCGTTAGTTTAAAAAAAAAAAAAAAATCAGTTTTAGGTAAAACAAAAAAATTATTTAAAAGTAAAGTACAAACTTTTTTTTTTTTTTTTTAATTCCAAAATAATTGTGATAAGAAAAATCCTATATTATTATTTTTTTTTCTTTAATCTTTTTATGAATATTAATAAGATTTCGATACTTAGATTAACTCCATAAGTATATAATTTTCTACAGGGCGTAGATTTTGGAAGATTCAAATTTAAATGACGATGAATTTGGAGAATTCAAATTTTAATGTACGAAATTAATACAAAAGATATAATAATTCATTTTATTGAAAATAAAATAACCTTTAAAATATCACAAAGTTCATCCTAATAAATTTACTATGCGATCGAAATTGAAAAAGTATGCTTTGACCCTCACAGATCTTTCTTCTACATTTTTCAATTTTTGTAATTAGTCGAAATCTACGGGAATCCTGAAAAAAACTGTATAACCTCGCTAAATATTTGACCAGTCAGCGATTGAATCAAGACTGTTTTTGGATCGAATCGAATCAGGATATTTTTCTTTTTTCATGAAAGCTATCTGATATGTAAAGTTTGGTGAATTCATACATAATAACAGCTGAAATATAACCTTCCCGTTAAGCGAAGATGCAGGATAACATTAAGGTTATAAAATCTTCATATACAAAGGGCATTCCATAAAAACTGAGAGTTATTTTTTTACGTAGTGTCAACACCGCGAAACTAAAAAATAGAAGTGCAGGCGATTTTTTCAAACTGTTAACTGTACGTTTATACAAAATTCTAAACGAAGCAGACGATTTTATTTTCCTATTTCCGTACTTGTTTAAAGAACTGTTTTATTTGCCCTACAGAAATGGAGATGAGTGATTCAGAGTTAAAAAACGAAATGCGTTGTGCCATAAAATTTTGCTACCGTTTGGGCAAAACAGCTCCAGAAAGAGTTAAGTTAATGAAAGAAGCTTACAAAGACAAATGTTTTGGTGAGTCTACGATTTTCAGATGGCATGGTGATTTCAAGAAAGGCCGTTTGTCTGCAGAACTGGCTCCTAGGCCTGGGCGACCAAAAAGTGTTGTGAATGATCGAAATGTTAACTCTGTATGGGTAATCCTTCAAGAAAATCGGCGAATGACATGTGAGGAGATAGCGGCATCAACAAACATTTCGAAAACGTTGATATTTCGCATTCTACGCAACAATTTACAGCTTCGCTCTGTTTGTTCCAGATGGGTCCCTCATCACCTTCTAAAGAACAAATGAAAACAAGAATTCACCAATGTTGTGAATGGAAACAGATGCTTCAAAATGATCCAAATCTCCTAAAGACTAATAACAGGTGATGAAACTTGGTTTGCATCATTATGATCCCCTTACCAAGTCCGCAACAAGTGTATGGAAAGATACTGATTCTCCGCCTCCGAAAAAAATCCGACAAACCAAATCTGCTGGAAAAGTCATGATGATTATTTTCTTTGATCATAAAGGTGTAATCTATCAGCATGCTGTGCCTCCAAAAACTACTGTGAATGGTGAATATTATGTTTCAGTTTTGAAAATTTTGCGATAACACATATCGAGAAAGCGTCATGAACTGGTAGGGAATTGGACATTACATCACAATAATGCTCGCCCGCATGTCGCTACTTCTGTTCAGCAAAATCTTAGTAATGCAATATTAAAATCATGCCACATCCCCCTTACAGTTCAGATCTCGCATCATGCGATTTCTGGCTGTTTCCGACGCTGAAGGAGAAGCTCCGTGGCAGAAAATTTAATACAGATTCTGAAGTTATTTCAGCAGTGGAGGGTTCTTTGAAGCAGCTTCCAGAAAAGGGCTTCTCTACTTGTTTTGAAAAGTGGGATGAACGATGGGACAGTTGCATATCATCTGACGGAAGGTATTTTGAAAAAGAATGATGTATTTTTTGCTGTAAATATATTTCTTGATTTTTTATGATTTTACTCTCAGTTTTTATGAAATGCCCTTTGTATATATATATATATATATAAGTTTAAGAAAGATTTTATAACTTAAAATTAACAATATATTAGAATTTGAAGGATGGTAATAAAATATATATTATTAGTATTATTAAAATCTTAAATAAAATGTGAATACAAAATTTGTTAACAATTATAAAATTTTACGTATTAAAATGAAGGATGTAGTACAAAAGTAAAATTTAAAACAAAATAAAATTTATAAAGGAGAATTCAAAAATAGTTTGAGGTAATTTTAATTTTAATTATTGTTTTAAAACTAAAACGTTTTAAATTTTTCAGCATTTTTATTACTTTCTCTTTCTTTGAATTATTATTTATAGTTTCGCCATCAGCCCACTTGGAAGTGTACTGGAGAAAATTATGTAATGTGTTAACTTAAGTAAGTAATGCGTTAAGTAATGCGTTATTTTTAATTTTCCTTTCTCTTTATAAATGAATGATAATCAAACAAAACCGTTCATTATTTTAATTTAATCATTTTCAAAGCCTTAATTTTAGAATCTATTGTTTTTATCTTCTAGAACAATATTTAACTTAAATAAAAGACTTCTGATATCTGTTGAACTTTACATAGAGTGATATCGTTGAAATAAATGCATGGATATTAAGCACAAATTACATTAAACACATGTAACACAAATTAACAAAAATGAATAAATTTGTGTAAAGTAATTTACGTAAATTTATTGAAGTAAACTCCATTTAGCATAATATTATAAGCACAATAACTACGTTTAACATTAAAATAGTTATTATTAATTAAACATTGTAACTTATTCACATATAAAAAAATTTATTTTAAGGCATGATTCTAGATTTTCCAATTAAAAAAAAAAAAAAAAAAAACTAACCTTTATATAGTCAAAATATTTCTACAAAAAGTATTTAAGTATAAGAATTTCATAAAGCATTTAAAATTAATTAAACTTAGTAATTTAAAAGATTCAAATTCAATGGATATTTACTTTTAAACATAAAAGCAGTTTTTAAATGTATCATTCACGAGAGAGTTTCAATATATAATATATTAACTTTAAAAGATATTCGTATGCAATTGCAAAATGTTGAAATGTATAAAATATATTTAAATGTAATAAAAAGAAATATGTCTAATTTTAGTAGCATAAAATTTTAACATAACTCCTAACTGAAATATATAACTTACGTAAATCTATTCCCAATCGAAAATTCAAGTAAAGCTTTTTTTTTTTTTTTTTAAACCTGTGTTTTTTACTGTATAGCTCGTACACTCAAACTAAATGTCCCTTCCGTAGCCATCATCCTTGTGTTTTCGATTAAATGAGTATCGTTATAAAATCTTACTGCTTCATTAACGTGCTTCACTGGCTAAGCATGATTTAAATAATTGATCAAAGGAAGAATCGAATGACATAAAGTAAGTAAGAACTAATGATGCAATTCAGATCGAATTTAGATGAAAATTTGAATCGGTCTCTTACATATGATGAAAGCTCTCAAGAATTATATAAACGCAATAACGTAAGTATATAAATAGACGCCTATATCATCATGTCTATGTATCATCATTTTCTAGAATGTAGTAATATTTAACCAGCGTCCTGGCATAATACGTTTGCATTTTTAAGTTTTATTTTAATTTATTTTTAAACATTTTTTTTTCAAAAGAATTTTTTAATATCTTTTTTCACTTTCGAATTTCTTAAAGTTTGTAAGTAGTAACATTTTTAAAGCTATAATAATTTTTGTACTTTGGAATTTTTCAATGTTGCACAAACCTATAGAATTTTATGCAATTCATTTTACTATCCTTTATTTCATTATTATTTTTTTTTTCTTTCTTTCTTTTTTTTATACTGTCAAAAAATATACACATTTATTATTCTGTTTCTTTATAACATAAAATACAAATCAACTACACTGATCTGCGAAAAAATCTGCTCCAACACCTTTCCTGCAAATTCTTATATAAAATAACCTTCTGAATCAGAATATGACCCCTATTTCACCACTTCACTTACCGTTTATTTTTAAACGGTAAGTGAAAAAGAGGGAACCGGATTCCCCTCCCCAACATATTGTTATCACAGTTTGATAATTTTACCAAAACATGAACATTTCTAGCAAGAGGGGAAATTTGCCTCCTGAAATTATAGATTACATTTATTATATTTTATTATATTAATATTTTTTCTTTGATCTTTACTGTACATTTTAATTTTTCTTTTAATTTAATTTTTAAAATAATCTTTTTTCACCTTTCAACTAAATTTGTGGCAATACAATTACCGAACAAGGCAAAAAGTACGGGGCTAGAGGATAGCGGTGCCCCGAGAAAAGGGTCAGTGATTGGGCATAATGGGGGACATATTCAGATCCAGGAGGTCATTTTACATAAGAATAAGCAGGAATGGTATCAGGGGTCGAAAGCAATTTATTTTACAAAGCAATGTTATCTATCTTTGTAAAATCAGCGTTTTTTTTTTTTTTTTTTTTTTTTTTTTTTTTACTACATTATTCTATTTTACATATAACAGTAGAATTCAGAAAATATTTTACTTCCAAGTAACATGCGACATTTGTGGCATGAGATTTTTCAAAAAAATCTAATGCCACATATATAAAATAATTATTTAATGCCACATCTATTATTTAATATACATATATTAAAAATTACTCTGTATCTTATAAATGTGAGGCTTGAGAACTGGGAACATTTCCTCTAGAAGATGTTTCTGGACCACTCTATTCCAATTTTACACAATCTTAAGAAAATACATTATCTTATAAACTAATATTTAATTATCACGCTGTAGTTGTCTAATTTGTGATAACTTTTATATGTGCTTGGTTATCTCCGTATGAAATAATTGTTTATTCGGTCATATTATTGTGTTTATTTAGAATATTTTTAATAATTAATATTTTATTGATTATTAATTTGAAATAATTCAAAGTCTGTGTTTACAATTGGATTGTTACTGTATTGAAAATTGAGCAAAAATAGACATTGAATTATGAAAATGTACATATTCTATTTTAATGCATATATTAGCTATTTTAACAAATATGAATAATTGATAAAAGAATCTAGTTTTTTTTTTTTTTTTTTTTTTTTTCTGTTATTCATAAAATCAGAATAAAAATTAAAAAGAAAATATTCTAGTGATTATTTGTGAAGTGACATAGAGAAAGAGGTAATTACTACCATATGATTGGAAAGGGCGATATCTTATCTTGAGGTTTAATTAGCAAAAATGTTTTTCTACAATAAAATCTGAAAAATACGCATTAATTGATCGCTATGAACAATTTTATATTTTTTACGTTGTTCAGTAAGATTTTTAAATATTTATATCTATTCAATAAATAATAAAAATTAAATTATAATTAAGAAAATTTAAAACTTTGTATTTTAAATTGTTACAAATTTCTCTCTTGATAAAATTTAAGCAATAGAACTTGATTTATAAACGTTTATAATCTTTAGGATTAAATGATTTTTATACCGTTATTACACAAATTCTTTCATTTAGTTTTACGTTCACATATCAAAGCAGTATTTCACATATTTGATGTAGGTCAAAACCTGAAGCATATCTTCAGGCACTCGAAGATAATATCGCAAAGTTTTTCTACTTTAAACATCATAGATTTATTTTTATAGCTGTTGTTTAAAGAAGTCATTGTAATTCAAAATGAAGAGAAATAAAATATTCCAGAGTGACTCTAATTGACTTTCCGAACATTAAGTAATTAACAACTGTATAAATAAAGTAAGCGAAGTCATTAAATAAACAAAAGAGAAAATTATTGTACAGTATTTGAGTATTTTTCTTCATATTGTACGTTCTTTAATTTAATGCTATATTGCACTTCAAAATGTTTGAGTCCTTCAAAACATAGATCATAATGATAAAGATTATTTAATTGCGTCCCTGTAAAAATCTATAAGTGCTATATTCACCAAAATCTATACAGCTCGTGCGACAGTGACCTATAACAAGTATATAAATTTTCAGTTCCATCGGATAATGCGTTTAGACGGTATTATCTGCACCTGACACGAGTTGTAAACATAATTGCATCGCACAAACTAGGACAATGGCTTAAATTAATCCATTTAGTTTACCCGATGAAATAGAAATGAGGCTTTTATTCCAGGTTTTAAGCAATAGACTTTAGAGAGGTACAGACATAACTTGCTCCTAGAAAATACCATTACAAAGGCCACCTTTGAAGATGCCGAGAGTCTCCATCGAAAGTGACTCAGGATGAGGCCTTTAAGTAAAGTTTTGGTTCTTTTAATAATTTAGTTTTCAGTGAATATAACCTTTACAGTTGCCAAATACTTACAATTTACTCTTATTTTCTTATAATATACCACGGTAAATTAACTATTGATTATAGTCCTTAGAGTCCTTTACCTAATCTTCGGCTAAAAAAGCCTACGAAAACCTGAGTTTGATGAAAAACAAACGTGGATTAAACAATTTTTTTTTTTTTTTTGTAGAATTCGGAAATGTTCGTGTAGTATAAATGTTGAATTAAAATCTCACATGCATTGCAATTTCATACAGTTTTCTTTCTGTTATATTGACAGTCTCTCGATTTTATTTTATTACTTATTAAGTTTCAGTTTTTTTTTTTTTCACTATAACGTTAAGTTTTCAGTTAAAATAATGTTTGTAGTTGAAAAATACTGACTTAATACTCTCCTTGTATTTTCTGAGGATATAGCACAGTAATCATAGTCTCACGGATCGTATAGTCTCATTTCTCATTGTCTCTGTAATTCTCTGACAAATGCATTTCAAAGTTAATTCTGTAAGGTATCTGACTATCTTTTATTCATTGCTCAGTTAACTTTACAAAGTAATCGTAAACTCACAATGATAATAATATTACAGAAGTTTAATAATAGTAGTTAAGCACTGGGGGATAGTTGTCTAAAACGGGGACGGCGGGTCAAATGGGGACGTTCAGTTTCTCATAAATTAGGGCCGCCCTCTTTGAATCAAATGGTCTACGATATTTCTAATTCGGCAATACGCAAGTTTGGATCTAGTTGTTGACATATTTTGCCGGATCTATTATTTTCTACAAAGGTTTCAATTTTTTGCGATTTTCATTTCAATTGTGGCCGTTTCACTGTATTGGATTTTATCAAGTGACCTTTGAGCGTTCGATTTTGGTAAGTATGTTATGGATTCGTCTAGATATAATTTACATTTTCACATATTGCTTTATAGTTTTGTCTGACACGTGTGCGAAGAGACGCCACGTTTTAAGCATACGTCATGGTCGGTTCAAACGGGGACATTGACGGTAGTCCAGAACGGGGTAGTCCCCATTTTGGACGCCATGGAAGTAGGACAAATTTGTAATAGTAATGTCATTTTTAAAGTGTTTTAAATGAGTGCTAGTGCTTATTTATGTGTGTAATACATAAGTAGAGATGTTCTAAAAAACTATTTTTCAAAATAAGAAAATGGCTCATACATCACCCTCGACGTTACGTGACAATTTACCAGGTCGGAAAACTTTTCGGAAATGCATTTTCAAGAACAGCTACTGTGCAAAATGCTAAGAATGAATTAAAAAAAAAAAAGGCATATATCCCTTTAACAGAGATGTGTTCCCTGAACATTTATTTTGCGCCTTCAGAAACAACTGAAAAACCTGCTTACAACTTATATATCCTCAGTTAGCATCAAGGTGTGAAAACGTCACACCCCAACCTTCCACTTCATCATTTGAAATATCTCCAGCTATAGAACCTCAGAAATGTTCAGCTTTTAACACTTCGCCTAAAATAATAATGCCTTTACCACAAGAAACCGAACGTTTGCAAAAAAGAGTGAATGAGAAGAGGAGAGGTAAAATTGTCATACTCACTTCATCACCTTACAAAGCAGTGGAAGCTGCAGAACAGAAGAAAAATGCAAAGCAAAATAAACAGAAAAGAAAATTGGTCAAGAAACCCACCGAACTTAATCCTAGGTATCCAAAATCTAAAAAAGAGAGGAAAATAAAAAAAATTTCAAAACCGAATGTTATCATCCGATGAGGAACAGAATAGCGAGGAAGCTTGAATTTTTGTAATGAATTTTACATTGACTCGAAAGACAAAGAGGGGTGGGCTCAATGTAGCAACTGTCGAGGTTGGGCACATGCAGCCTGTTCAAGTGTTGAAGAAAGCGATATCAATTTCGTATGTGACTTTTGTATTTGATTATTTTTTGTGTCATGCTAGTAACTGTTGAAAAAGATAACAAAATACTTTATCTGCATTTTGATTTTGTATTAACTTCAATTTTCTTTGTAATTCAAGTTTATCTGGTAAAAGTTTGCATTAGGACTTGAATTTATGTTATTTCTTAGGAGTACCCCATTTTACCCAACCGGTTGTCCAAAACGGGGACTTTGCACATTTTTCAGAAAAATGTTTTTTTTTTTTGCCTATACTAATGATATTTTTTTTAAAAATAGCTTTGCCATCTGATAGTCTAAGACATGCTCTAATCAGGAAACGCTTTGTCAAATTTTCATTATTTATAGATTTTTTCTTGCGGACAGAGATACGTTAACGTCCCCGTTTTGGACAACTTTCCCCTACTTAAAATTCATTACACACATATGTTTATAAATTTGTATGAGAATACAAAATAAATAAATTAATTAAATAAATAAATTTGTATGAAAATTTATTGCATCATCCAGCAATAATTCCTATACAAATATACACGTTTCGCAAAAATAAAAATAAATGAATAAAGAATAGTAATAAAAAAAAAAAATAATAATAATAATATTTTTTTCTTTTTTAATACAGTTAAAAATTGAAGTATGAAATTGTGTTGCGTATAATATTCTAAGCCATCATGTGTATAATATGATTATCTATGTATATGAATATTCATCCTGGATGTTTTTTCGCAATGTTTCAAATAGTAAGCTTTCTGAATAAAAAATTTGATGTAACTTTCATAGATCGTAACGAATATTTTATATAAAATAATCTCTTATTTAAGGCAACTACTAAATTACCTAGAAAACTAAATATCAAGACATAAACAAAACATCATACAATTTGCATAGAATGATAACACTCTGCAGCGTGATCACACAACGAACAGATAAAAGGATAGAAATACAAATAGGTAGACTAATGTAATTCATAACCACTCTTGAACATTTTTAAGAGTTTTAAAAATGCCTAACACAAACAGAAACACAATTATAGAACTTACAGTTGTAGACTTTAATGTAATTGAATACTTTAACGTAGCCCTACACTTAAAGTATCATTTTCTATTAAAACAATTACCATATGATTCATGAATGTCAATTTCATTATGATGTATGCCGTACAAAATTATTTAATTGTGATTTATAAAAAAAATAAAAAATTAATTAATATTTATTTTGTAAATCACTGTAGATAAACCAGTTTTTCTATATATACTATTTTAAATAGGGTTCATTCCGTAATAAACTTGAATAACATATTTCATTTCGAAGAAATTCTGAAAGTTCTTACAGACCAGTGTTGGGCATAATTGATTAAAAAGTAATTGAATTACAATTGAATTACAATTAAATTACAATTATAATTATTTTACTGTCAATCAATTAACAAGTATTTGATTCAAAATAAATTGAATTACTTATTCAATTTATTTGTAATAATTTAATTTATTTGTAATCAATTCCTTGTTAATCTATTGACAGTAAAATAATTATAATTGTAAATTAATTGTAATTCAATTGTAATTCCATTACTTTTTAAACAATTATGCCCAACACTGTTACAGACGCAAGAGAGGGATAACGAACAGATAGACGGATGGACCACAGTCTCCTAAACTAGATGCCTGTGGCGTGACTCGGAAACTTGGTTTAAGCGGTAGACAGCGCCACCTGGTACAGACTGCGCGACTTTTTCATTCAACAGCCACCAAAAAATTTTAAAAGTGGGATATAGTATACATAAAAGGCAAATAGAATCGAAGAAAGGTCGATTATATATATCATATATCACTTCTTAAAATTATTGGTGACAGTTAAATGAAAAAGTCACGCAATCTGTACCAGGTGGCGTTGTCTACCGCTTCAACTGTTGCCAAGTTTCCGAGTCTCGAGACAGGCATCTAGTTTAGGAGGCTATGGATGGACAGAAAGAAGGACACACAGACTAATTCAAATCATTATTGCTCTTAAACATTGTTAGAAAGTATGGAAAATGCCTTTTTTTATCTGAAAGATATAACCTTTTCGTCTTAATAAATCTGACTTTTGAAGATTTCGAATTCGGTGTCAACGGTCTCCTACATACATAAATTGATTTGATATTTTCCAAAATCCAGGCAAAAGTTTCAAAAACGTCTCTTGTGGCAAGTAAATAAATTCGTTGCAGTTGGTTACATAATTAGATTTCCAATAGTGTTTTAAAATTCTCTAAAAATATATCAAATAACGTATATAGAAATGCATGTAATATATTACTTTCGCGTTATTATTATTTTTTAGATATTTATTTACTTCTTTATTTGAAAATAAAAATATGAAACTTTAAATTAAGTTTACTTGCTTTTGTATAAAAGATTCAATTCTTTCAATTCCTTATAACTTCTTAAAAGTTTTAAAAATTTCAGTTTTTTAAATTAAATTCCTCTTAATTTTAATTTATTAAAAGTTTTTGCTTTCTTATATTTGTAAGCACAATAATAATAACTAGTATCGCCCAGTGGTCGAGATTCGACTAGTTTTTTAAGTAAGCATTTGAATAATAAATATAGAAAATCAACATTTCCTTGTAAACAATATTCGCAGCAAATGAATCTGTACTTAATATATATATATATATATATATATATATTACTAGCATTTTTATTTACATGATAATTTATATCCACATGAACTTCTTTATCTATTTAACTCAATTTGCCTCAACCTGACTGATTAAAATTTTTCGCCTGCGCATATCAGCAGCAAAGAACACTTTTAATATCGAAACAATAATGTGTATAACTTGAAAATAAATGAAATTATACTCACTTCTGTTGCCAGACAAATGAAAAATAAGTACGGTAAAATAAAGCCACAAAAATAGGCTGAATCCCGAGCTGTTGTATTGCATTTTGAAAAACTGCACATGCAAATTTATCAACTTTCTTGTATGGGATTTTTAAATAGAAAGATTATGTGTATAAAATGAAAGGTGTTTAAAAATAGAGGTATTTTTGTCTGCCTTCTTGGCCTCATACGAGATTTATATGTTTACTAGCGAGCTTCGCCCGCTAGCGGGTCAGTATTTTCAAATGAATCACTAACAGTAAATTTAAGTCTTAAGAAATGAAATTGAAAAAAAAAAAATCATTTATGATTGGGTAAAAAGTCGGCCGAGGTCCCGACTGCCTTCGGCAGCGCAGTCCCTGCGGGCTGCGCGCGCACAATTTAAAAGATACACGCGCTGCGCGCGCGTATTCCTTCCCTCACTCTTCGTGGCTCCTAAAAAGAAAAAATCGGATCGGGTAAAAACTCCCATCGGGTCCCCACTGCCTCCGGCAGCGCAGACCCATGCGCGCTGCGCGCGCACATATTCCTTCTCATGTCAAAATTTAAAAAATCATTTCTCATCGGGTAAAAATTTGGACTGGGTCCCCACTGCCTTCGGCAGCGCAGTCCCGTGCGCGCTGTGCGCGCACAACTTAAGGGATATTCTTGTGAAAAAAACAATTTCCACATATATCAAGTTAGCAGAGTTAGCAGTGCAGTGAAATGATAGTTGCTCAGCTCTAAAAAGCTATAAAGAAGATAAATATATGTTGCATTCATTGAAGACAAAAGTTCAATTAAAACAGTTTATTAAAGTTGAAACAAAATGATGAATAACATTAAATCAGCTGAAACAATTTTAGAAAGGTTGCTGACGAAAGGTTAAATACCCTTAAAAATACTGCCATACTGAGTTCAAGTAGAAAGCTACTTTCCATTGTGAAATAACTAGATACACTAAACGAACAAGTCACAAAAACGTAATTTACAATCATAAGAAAACTAAACAGTTTATAATTATATCGAAATACCAGCTCATGACTTTGAGCTAAACTGAAAAAACATAAAAGATTAAAAGATTAAGGGCTTCAGAGCTTAAGAGCTTAAGAGCGTGATTACATAATTCCTACCTCCTTTTATAGTCACGAAACGGATTCAAAGTAACAGCTACTAGATGCTGTAGAATAGGAACGCCTCCCATAACTATAGCAACACGACGCTGCGAGTCAGCCGCCATCTATGGGCTTAGCAAAGAGACTCTGCAGTTGAAAAAATATTACATCTCCTCGCTAAGTAGCGAAAAGAACAATCCGTAAAAGGATTTAAACATATTTTTCTTTAAGTTAATTTTAATAAAATATGCTTTTAAATATGAGGTAAGTAATTAAAGTTATTTCAAAAGACTTAAACATAAATATATCAATAAGGAATATAATTTTTAACTAAAAATAATTATCATTAAGCTTTTTAATTTTAATATATCTTTAACTCAAATGGCAGCATCAAAAGAGAAAATAGCACTAAACGCTATAATTCATTTAATTAATAACTTAAACTTTAAAGGTTATAAAGTGAATTTAAATTATATTTAAGTAGTGAATGAATTTAAATTTAAATTTGAGAATCAACACGGAAAGGGTATAAATTTTACAACAAGGCCCCCCACCGTGTTGATTCGACAAACACAAACGTCAGCAATTACAATATAAACTTTATTAGAAAAGAAATAAAAAAATTCCTTGAATATTTAGTGACTTGATGAGAGATTCACATATGTCTTCTACAGAATATACTTCACACAAAGCTAGAAGGCTTGTCAGTTATAAGATCAAGAGTCCACAAGTCCAACTCACAATCAAAAAAAAGTAGCACTATCAATATTCTATACATATCTACTAAAAGAAAGAACAAGATATTAATATAGAGCAAATATGCACAGCATTTCAAGGAAACCTTTTTTTTTCCCCCATTCCCCATTGTCAAAATAAGAAAACGATGATATTCACAAATATATGAAACATTTATATAACATACACATAACCAATTACACGTAGCGCTACGAATTTCTCTCATACAAAAGTTAAACTAAACTATACATCACTACACAATGGAAAACGTAGGAAAAACCCACCAAGAAAATGCATACATATCCCTCTAAAAAACCATTTTTTCAGTTTCAAAAAAATTCAAATATATATTATACGTTCAAAAAAAAATTTAAATTTACTCTATATACATTTACTTAATAAATACCTTATTTACAAACTTAGACATATCACCTTTAGTAAGGGGCTTTGTGAAGGGATCGGCAAAGTTATTTTTAGTATTTACATATTTTAAATCAAACCGTTCCTCAAATAGCCATTCACGGATGAAAAATAATTTTACATTAATATGTTTAGATTTGTTATTCTCTATAGGAGACCTCGTAAAATTAATAGCTGCTTGGTTATCAGCAAAAAGTATTGGTGGTTCATATGAAATAGCAATTAATTTAAAATCAATACAATCTCGTAATATATTATCAAACCACATTAATTCTTTAACCCCGTCACACATGGATACAAATTCACTTTCCATGGTTGAAAGGCAAACACTTTTTTGCTTAAAGGTTTTCCAAGAAATAGGGCTATTATCCAAAAATAAAATTTGTCCCCCCATTGATACGAAGTCATCTCTATTCATCGCGAAATCAGCGTCAGAGAAAGCAGTTAAACAAGGATTAAAACAATTCAAATTCAATTTCAAATCTCGAGTACACGAAACATACCCAAGTAATTTAATTAATCCATTCCAATGATTAAACCCCGGTGAATTTTGAAATTGACTGAATATATTAACTGCGTAGGCAATATCAGGTCGTGTCCTGTTTGCAATGAAAGATAAACATCCTAAGATATTCCGATATGGAAATTTAGACATTTCATCAATTTCATTTTGATTAGTAGGACAATCTTTTTCCGAATACTTAATGCCTTTTACAATAGGTAATGAGCAGAAAGGGATGTTAAACGACTTAAACCTGTCATACACTTCATTAATATATAATTCCTGAAAAATTTGTACTGAATCATTTTCATAATTAAATTCTACACCAAGTAATTTCTTGGTTTTACCTAAAATTTTTATATCAAATTTACATTTTAATAAATTAAGAATTTTATCTATTTGAAATTGATTTTTACCAAACAAAACTAAATCATCTACATAAACTAATAAAACAATATAATTTTCAAAATAATATGAACAATTACACCAGTTAAATTTATTAAACCCTAAATCTAATAGTACTTTATTTAACTCATAATACCAGAGCCGACCACTTTGATGAAGGCCATATAACGCTTTGTCTAGTTTACAAACAAGATTTTCCCCTCCCTTTACAACATATCCTTTTGGCTGAGACATATAAATTTCTTCTTTTAAAGGTGCATAAAGATAAGCACATTTTATATCGCATTGAACATTATGCCATTTATAACATGAGACCAATAATGAAAAAAAGAAACGTATTACTGAGAAATTAACGACGGGTGAAAACGTCTCGTCATAAGTGTCCCCCTTTATCTGATGAAAGCCCTGGGCCACAAGCCTCGCTTTAAAGCGGGCAACGTTTCCTAGCTCATCTCTTTTAACGGCGTATACCCATCTATTTCCCAAAACTTTTTTCCCCTCCGGTAAATTAACCAGATGCCAAACTTTACGAGTTTTTCATATTATTTATCTCATCATCCATGGCATTTTTCCATTCAACACATTCTGAAGATTTAACGGCCTGATTATATGTTTTAGGTATAGGGATAACTAGTCATGATTTTTTATGAGTTAAACTTGAAGTTGGGTTATCTGAGTTTTGCTGATCAACCACCCCCTCGAACTTATTACTACTAGAGAAATTAAAAAAATTAGAGTCAAAAATTAAATTATTTTTATCACAATATTGCTTGACATCGTTCATTGATCTCAATCTAGTTTTAGTGTTGTCCGGGTAATAGAAGATGTCAACTCTGTCACTCATTTTTCTGGGTACGGGTTTTCTATTCCAAGTAATTGAAGAAAGAGGTTTAAGAGAAGATTTATCTACAGGAGTTTCATCGACGGGCTCGTCACTAGAATCATCGGGCTCACCCCCGAAAACAATGTCAACAGGATCGGAAACTTGACAATCAACTGTACTTTCCGGAAGTAAGTCCAATTCCTCCAGTGAGGTGCCCATCACCGCTCCACTGCATTTACTAAATAGCTGATCAGAGAACGTTACGTTTATAGTTTCAACTATTTTATCCTCATCCTCCAACCAAATTTTATACCCCTTAGTCTTTAATGAATAACCTATTAGTACTCCCTTTTTAGCCTTAGGTTCAAGCTTATGGTCTCTATGCTGTTTTGGGATCCCAACATACGAAATTAATCCAAACGGCTTCAGGTGTCTTACGGATGGTTTAAACCCAGTATATAACTCAAAAGGAGTCTTAGTTTGTCCCCTATGGATTAAACGGTTCCAAGTGTACGCGAAATACAACACTGCATCGGGCCAAAAAGAAAAAGGTAAACCACTATCCGTGATTATAGCTCTAACACAATTTAAAGAAGTTTGATTAAACCGCTCACTTAACCCATTTTGCTCAGGTGTGAACGTGTTAGTTAACTCATGAACAACTCCATTTTTACTACAAAATGATTTGAAATTGTCATTTACAAATTCGGAACCATTATCCGTACGAATAGCTTTTAATTTTTTATTCAAACTACGTTCAGCCCGTGCAATGTGCCTCTCGAATACACCAAAAACCTGAGACTTATCCTTTAAAGGATAAACAGCAACCCTTTTAGAAAATCCATCAATAATGGA
The DNA here is from genome assembly GCA_963930645.1 of Salticus scenicus. Taxonomy (NCBI): domain Eukaryota; kingdom Metazoa; phylum Arthropoda; class Arachnida; order Araneae; family Salticidae; genus Salticus; species Salticus scenicus. The sequence goes on along the minus strand of OZ005654.1, from coordinate 80,701,743 downwards.
CAAAAAGAACCTTTCCCCATTTTTACCAGTTACTTTAATTGGGCCCCAGACGTCCATAAATACTTTCTCTAACGGTGATTTAACGCCATGAACATCGGATGATTTAAAAGACACACGGTTTTGTTTACTAATCCTACAAGGTTCGCAAAAAAATTTCTTAAACTTAAGTTTAGGAAGGCCCCTCACCCCGTTCTTCTTGCTAGTATTTACAATAGTATCAGGACTTACATGCCCAAAACGAGCATGCCAATACCCAATTTCATTAACTTTTGCAAGAGAAGCTGAAGGATTTTCTGGGTGCCCCCCATTCACTTTACTTCCCTTTTTAACTTTAGAAACATTAGGATATAAATAGTAAACACCGTCTTTAATTTTAGCAGTAAAAATATGTCTTTTATCTCTACCGAACACCGACACTCGGCCCTTACCGCCAGTGTATGTGGCACCGTTCACATCTAATTTAGGACCCGATATTAAATTTTTTCGTAACTTTGGAGAATATAACACATCTTTTAAATACAATACATTTTTACCAAAATTCAACTTAACAGTTCCTTTAGCAGTAATAGGAAAACTAATACCATCGATCGCGACAAAAAGCTCCTCTCCCTCCACAGGAGTATAATGCTCAAAAAGATCTAAATTTCTTAGAAAATGATTTGAAGCAGCAGTATCAAAAATAAAGCTGTCCTCATCACTTAAATTACTAAAGTTAGCTTGAGCTATGTAGTAAGAGGGGGGAGATTTGCATTTGTCACGACCGTTGGAGTTATACTTTAAATTTCTAGGTTTAAATTTAACATTACTATTCAAAAAACAGTTTTTCTTAAAGTGGCCAATACGGCCACACTTAAAACAAGTTAAAGGCTTTTTACCTTTTTGCTGGATGTTCTGTATCTGAACACTGTTCTTGGCATCTTTCTTAATATCACCCTCACGAAGCTGTAGACGCGATTCCTCCGCTGTTAACTCGGACACAATATTCTGGAACTTGAACTGGTCGTTCTTCCAACGCAACAAATATTGCACTGCAGATTCAAACTTGGATGGTAGGTGTTGCAAGAGCTGAAAACAGCAGTACACATCCTCCATAGCATGACCAATTTCACGCAGCTGGTCCAGTATTCTTGATAACCGGATTACAAAAGAATTCACCGTTTCATTCTCAGACATTCTACAATTAATGAACTCTGTAAACAGTCCCATATGATGAGCTCTTGAGTCTGATATAAAGGTCTTCTTCAAAGTCTCCCAGGCATCAATAGCACAATCACAATTTTCAATAATGCTTCTGACTTCAGGCGATGTATTCAAATATATTGTTGATAATGCAACTCGACTACGAGATTTAAAATCCTCCACTTGTTTTGAAGTTATTCCGGCCTCAGCATCTTCAACAGGCAGTTTTTCTTTTTTACATATTATATTCCAGCAGTTTCTTTCAATTAAAATAAATTTAATGTCCTTGACCCACGTAGTATAATTATTCATCCGTAATTTTTCAATCGTGGGGTTTAAACTTACTGCCATTTCAATTTCTTATCTTCAAACACTTAGAATGCCATAAAAACTATTATCAAAATTTTAATGCTATGAGCTGACAACGAGCCAAATCGCCCATAACCGCTTCTTGTGAAAAAAACAATTTCCACATATATCAAGTTAGCAGAGTTAGCAGTGCAGTGAAATGATAGTTGCTCAGCTCTAAAAAGCTATAAAGAAGATAAATATATGTTGCATTCATTGAAGACAAAAGTTCAATTAAAACAGTTTATTAAAGTTGAAACAAAATGATGAATAACATTAAATCAGCTGAAACAATTTTAGAAAGGTTGCTGACGAAAGGTTAAATACCCTTAAAAATACTGCCATACTGAGTTCAAGTAGAAAGCTACTTTCCATTGTGAAATAACTAGATACACTAAACGAACAAGTCACAAAAACGTAATTTACAATCATAAGAAAACTAAACAGTTTATAATTATATCGAAATACCAGCTCATGACTTTGAGCTAAACTGAAAAAACATAAAAGATTAAAAGATTAAGGGCTTCAGAGCTTAAGAGCTTAAGAGCGTGATTACATATTTCCTACCTCCTTTTATAGTCACGAAACGGATTCAAAGTAACAGCTACTAGATGCTGTAGAATAGGAACGCCTCCCATAACTATAGCAACACGACGCTGCGAGTCAGCCGCCATCTATGGGCTTAGCAAAGAGACTCTGCAGTTGAAAAAATATTACATCTCCTCGCTAAGTAGCGAAAAGAACAATCCGTAAAAGGATTTAAACATATTTTTCTTTAAGTTAATTTTAATAAAATATGCTTTTAAATATGAGGTAAGTAATTAAAGTTATTTCAAAAGACTTAAACATAAATATATCAATAAGGAATATAATTTTTAACTAAAAATAATTATCATTAAGCTTTTTAATTTTAATATATCTTTAACTCAAATGGCAGCATCAAAAGAGAAAATAGCACTAAACGCTATAATTCATTTAATTAATAACTTAAACTTTAAAGGTTATAAAGTGAATTTAAATTATATTTAAGTAGTGAATGAATTTAAATTTAAATTTGAGAATCAACACGGAAAGGGTATAAATTTTACAACAGATATACGCGCTGCGCGCGCGTATTCCTTCCCTGACCCTTCGTGCCTGAAAAAAAAATCTGATCGGGTAAAAACTCCCACCGGGTCCCCACTGCCTCCGGCAGCGCAGACGCATGCGCGCTGCGTGCGCACGTGTGAAGGTATACGTGCGCTGCGCGCACATATTCCTTCTCAAGCCAAAATTTTATTCTTAAGAAAATTTAAAAAATCATTTCTCATCGGGTACAAATTCGGACCGGGTCCACACTGCCTTCGGCAGCGCAGTCCCGTGCGTTCTGCGCGCGCACAACTTAGGGGATACGCGCGCGGTGCACGCCTATTTCTTCCCCCACCCTTTCATGCCCTCTTAATTAACCTACCTATACCAATTTTGAACGATCTAACTCAATTGGCTGAGATGCAAAAGAAAACGTAATCAGGACACCTCAAAACATGTGTATCTGGTGAAAACTTTCGATAATATAAAAGTACTATAAAATATCTTTCGAATGATGTATTAAAAATAATTTAATCATAATTAGAAATTGAAATATTGAAATATTAAAATATTACAGCGCCACCTGCCGGTAGAAATTTCTGTATTCCACTGTTCGATTCCAAATCAAAAAGCTTTCTAATGATGTATTACTTATGAAATTATTTTAATTAGTAGCTGAGAAACAAAAGAAAACTAATTCAGGACACCTCAAAACGTGTAAATCTGGTGAAAACTTTCGATAATATAAAAGAACTTTAAAATATCTTTCGAATGATGTATTAAAAAAAATTTAATCATAATTAGAAATTGAAGAATTGAAATTTCAAAATATTACAGCGCCATCTGGCGGTAGAAATTTCTGTATTCCACTGTTCAATTCCAATTTAAAAAAGCTTTCTAATGATGTATTACTTATGAAATTATTTTAATTAGTAACTGAGATACAAAAGAAAACTAATTCAGGACACCTCAAAACGTGTAAATCTTGTGAAAACTTTCGATAATTTAAAAAAACTTTAAAATATCTTTCGAATGATGTATTAAAAATAATTTAATCATAATTAGAAATAGAAATGTTGAAATTTGAAAATATTACAGCGCCATCTGGCGTTAGAAATTTCTGTATTCCACTGTTCGATTCCAATTCAAAAAAGCTTTCTAATGATGTATTACTTATGAAATTATTTTAATTAGTAGCTGAGATAAAACAGCCCGTATTTACGTGAGTTTCGGAAGATACCACGGAAAACTCCGAATGGTTAGGGCGATGAGCGCGACCTGGGATCGAACCCGGAACCTCCCACTATTGGATTAGAGAATATTAGACATCAATCTGTTGTTATCTACGGCAAAAATAGTTTTTCTTGTTTGCCAAATAAAAATTTAAAACTCGATTTAATTAATAAAAAAAAAGATGTGATGAGTTTTAATAGCTGAAAAAAAGAATATTTTTCACTGTTAGTTATTTTTATTTATATATGTTTACTTTTTTTTTAACCCAATGACTTATTTGCGTACTGGGTTGAGGTTAAAAATTGTAATTAAGCGACTGCCATATTAAAAATTTAGAAAAAATCCGATCACAGCGCCACCTTTTGAGCGATTGATCAATCTTAATCTGATAAAATCGAAACTTTTATTTAAATCTGATATTTTAGAAAGAAAAAAAAAAAAAAAACAGCCCGTATTTACGTGAGTTTCGTAAGAAACCACTGATAACTCCGAACGATTGAAATATTGAAATTTGAAATTATTACAGCGCCATAAAAGAAAATTGATTCAGGACACCTCAAAACGTATAAATCTGGTGAAAATTTTCGATAATTTAAAAGAACTTTAAAATATCTTTCGAATGATGTATTAAAAATAATTTAATCATAATTAGAAATTGAAATATTGAAATTTGAGAATATTACAGCGCCATCTGGCGGTACAAATTTCTGTATTCCACTGCTCGATTCCAATTCAAAAAAGCTTTCCAATGATGTATTACTTATGAAATTATTTTAATTAGTAGCTGAGATACAAAAGAAAACGAATTCAGGACACCTCAAAACGTGTAAATCTGTTGAAAACTTTGAATAATATAAAAGAACTTTAAAATATCTTTCGAATGATGTATAAAAAATAAATTAATCGTAATTAGAAATTGAAATACGCGTATTCGAATATTGCAATTTTTAATCGCAGTACCAAACACACGTGACGTCGTAAATACCAGATGTTTATCGCTGTTTTTTTTTTTTTGTTGTTGTTTTTTTTTTTTTTCCCGCTTCCGTCGATTTCAAAATTGCAATTTTTAATCGCAGTACCTCATTAAATACACGTAACCTCATTAAATACATGTTTCTCTTTCCGTTCAAGTTTTTTTTTTTTTTTTTTTTTTCATTTCCAACAAACATCGTTCTTCCGTGAAGTAGAATGAAGTTCGTCGTATTTAAATGAATGCTTCAATGGCTAAAATTAAAAAATTTATAACTCATTCAGTTTTTGAAATTTTCTCTCAATCTTTTGGGAATTAAATTATGAAAGCGAGATCTATATACAAAAAAAAAAAAAAAAAGAAATGATTTATCTCTAAACGCCACATTCAATCCTCAACTCCCATAATTAATATGTTAAAAGTGTACTACCAATTTTATGTTTCCTATTAATTAATAGAAAATTTTTTAATATAAAATCCTTTTACTTAAAACCAAAATGAGAAAAGCAATATTTTGAACATTGTAAAAAGAAATGAAAACAGAAAAAAAAAAAATCAAAATCTGATAATAATTATTTAGTATCATTTTCATTCTCTATTAAGTGAACAATATAAAAAAAATGAAAACAATCTTGCTTTTCAATAAGACATTTTTTCATGATAATTAAAACTATTTAATAAAATTAACAAACCAATGCTCTTTGAAAATATATTTGAATAATAATTTGCTATATATTTTTAATTAATAAAAAATACTTATTTTATACCTACGTTCGTTAATATACACAAAGTTTTTGCCTATATCCGTTAATATAAATAAAAATTATAAATAATATAATGATTAAAATATATAATACTATGTTTTCCTTTCAAACTAAACAACCATAAGTATCATTTAAATGCTAATATAACTTAAAACTAGTTGGCATAGGTGGACTCTGCTCAGTTACCAATCATATTTATGGTCTCATAAATTTCTAGTGCGAGACATATTATAATCATGTTAAAAGAAATGAATTTGACAAAAGCTTGATACAGTGACAGAATGAAATCCCCGCCTAATAGGCTATCCACCGTTCACTTCGATATATTTATCTTATTCTAATCTATTAATTTATTTTATCATTGTCAATTCCGTTGTTTAGTTTTCATGCTACTATTTCCAATGCAATAATCCTCAAAATTCATATTTATATGAAAAATTTACAATTTCGTTATGTTGATAAATTCGTAAATTACGAATAATTTACGAAATTTTCCTATTAGAATATTTGTATTCAATCATGTTCAAACAAATATCATAAATGTGATTTTGAAGTTATCTAATGTATTTATGATCCTCAAAATGGAAGTTGACATGTTAAGTAAATCGTAAATTCCAATTAACTTACGAATTTTTTAAATTGGAAAAACCATAGTCTATGATATTCATGCCAGTATCCTAAATAATATTTAGAAAGTGGTTTGACATCTTTATGATGAAAATATCCCTGAAGATTGACGTTTATGTGAAATTTTGCTCTATTCTGCCATGTTAAGAAATTCGTAAATTTCCAATAACTTGCGAAATTTTCAAAGTAGCATATTTATAGTTACTGATGTTCATTCCGGTATCAAAACTGATATTTTAAAACTAGTCTGATACTTTTACAGTAAAAAGTTTCCATTTAATGCACGTTTAAGTGAATTTTTGTCCTATTCTCTCATGTTAAGAAAATCGTAAATTTCTAATAACTTACGAAGTTTTTAAAATCGAATGTTGCAAATGAATAGGGTTCTTGCCAGTGTCGAAAGTAATATTTTAAACCTGATTTGACCTCTCTGCGACAGTTTGTTCTTGAGATATCGTGTACACAGACTAACAAACTAACGGAATAACGGACTAACACACTAACAGACACCCTACAGACAGACACCATACAAATTTTGTCATTTTCCGATTCCTCACACCTGAAAACGTGCAAAAATGTCAAAAAACCGACGTCGAAAATTTTCACGATTACCTAAGTTCCCCATACCTATAGTATGATGGGGAACTAAAAATAATTCTTGTATGTCCATAACACGTGTATTTCAGAAACGTTTTCGTGTCAGTTTATGCTTGATACCTGTCGTAACATATAATTTTCTCAATCTTCACAATATTTTAATTACATAAACTAAGATTTATTAGAGAATAGAAATGAAATATTTAAAATATTCCTTATAACTTTTAATAGTATGTCACTTGCACATTTAGATATCTCGTAGCTTTTTTCTATTCTATATACACGATTGTAGACAAACAGAAGAAAAGCCTAAACTAAACTCAATTAGCATATATATTATTATGATAATGGCTGAATGTTAAGCAAAAATATAATTTATTATCCGGTTTATATCATGAAAGAATCTTAAATTATATAAATTGCTAATTTTTATTTCTAATATTTTGAAGTACATTATAGAAAACATTTTATTAGTATTTCATATTAAAATTTTCCCGCATTTTGTTTTGTTTTCTCTCAAATATCAAAAGAATTTTCTGATAAAGAATAAATTTCTTAAGCAATGGACGATTTTCATAAGTGATTTAAATAGATATTCTCTTTATTTTATCATCGCGTTTTTCGTGTATAATTTTGTCATCTGCGAAATGCATTAAATCGATATCAGGGGAATTTTCCGTTAAAAATGTATCATTCAAATAATAAGTCTTTTTAAACATTCCTTGAAGTATAAATATTTCGCATATTTTATAGCCAGCTAATAAAAAAAATGTCTTTAAGAAGAAATAATCTTTTTATAATGATCCTGGCTTAAAAATATGTATGACTTAGAAAATCAAAACTTTTCGTAGTTTTGAGAGTTTAAGCGGTTAAAAGAAGTACAAGCTGTTACCTCTTTCTGAATTACAAATTGCATGAAGAAATTTGTCTAAAACTCTATAAGTTTTAACATAATTATTAAATTTTAGATACAAACAGTATCTTTTACGTAAAAAAATTGTTTAGTCATAGCAATATATTGTAAATTTAGACTAAATTATATTATTTCAGTTTCAAAAATATTTTAATAATATTACTATTTGAATGTCGCAATAGAAAAAAAAAATTATAAAAAACGAAATAACGTAATTTTGATTTTAGGTCCTTTATTTCGTTTATACTATAAAATAGCCTTCCACAAATATTTATGCGCCCATCAAAAGGAACAAATTTATATTTGAATTTTGAAGGATATTCTTCAATTGTTTCTCTCTTTTTGCCTACATCTCAAAACTAGTTTGCATAAATGCAGCTTTGCTCACTTTTCCAGCATATCTTTGTTCTCATGAATTCTTACATGTAATATAAATTTTTATTAATTCTTACGCGCAATTTACGAAAAAATTACGTTGTCAAAACGTATTTTTTATAATTACAGAAAATTTCTTGTCGCAAGTAGGACATTCTGGCAACGTAATTTTTTCGTAAATTACGCTTATTTTATGGAATAACAAAGAATTTCTATCAGCAAATAGAACATATTTTTTACAGTGCATTGTAAAAGAATACTCTTTTTTATAGTTACAACAACTATAGTACAAAGCTTTATCGTACAAAGCTTCGGACCAAATACCAAATCATGTTAAAAGGTTTCACCATCTCATGGTTGTATCTACTGTGCACATGTTTTGTATCAACCTACACTGTAAAAAATATGTCCTATTTGCTGCCAGACTTGAGATCTGTAATTTGAGAAAATACGCGTAATTTACGGAAAAATTACGTTGTCAGATCGTATTTTCTCAAATTACAGAGAATTTCTGGCAGCAAATAGGACATATTTTTTACAGTGTAGGACAAAAGTTTTAACAGGAAAAAAAAAAAAAAATGGAAACTAAGTAAATATTTGAATTTTGAAAGATAGCCTTGAGATATTTCTTTGCCTTTTTGCCTGAAACATTGAAATGTGACAAATATTCTTAAGAATTTACAATAAAGAAGGAGGAAAAGAAAAAGAGAAAATAGAATGAAATGTAAAATATGAAACTGTAACTTTTGAATCTTAGCTGTGATTGTAGAGGTTATAACGTAACGCGCTTTCATTTTAATAATTGTTTTTTCTCTTAGGTGTCAAGGAAATCTCCGATAAAGCATTTTCCAAATAAGCATTTTCCATCTCTAAGCAAATTTTAACGGAATCAGGAAATTTTTTTCTTGAATTTATCTCTTTCGTATGTACAGTTAGAAATTCTAAAAATTAATGATGGTCATATTTCAAAGTAATCCTCAAATATTGGAATATTTTGCTTACTTGTATACTCAACTCATTTCTATTGTGGAATGTCTTCTCTTACACCATTTTTCATGTAAGGAAGAAATAATTAATTAAATTTACATTATTAATAAATTTTATTCGCATTGTGCAATAGTCCAAGGAGCGTATAACCCTTTGCGTATAGTCTACCAAATGTACTAGCTCAAAAACTCTCTTTCACTGCTGCGCCGAATACAAACAAAGACGGCATTTATGTATACGTAGACTTTAGAAAATGACCAAAAAGAGGAGAAAATTTCATATTACTTCTCTCGAGTCATTTAATTTCACCATTTAAATCAACTTGTAAAATATAATATTACTGCTCAAACTAAAATTTGTGACTATAGGCTAACAGACAGAATTAAAAAAAAAAAAAAAAAAAAAAACTTTCTTATCTATAATTGTTACGTTGCGGTTATCACAAAAGTGCTTTCATATCGTTTTATATAATAGCAGCACCAAACGGTTAATATGAACAAATATTTAATCCTAACTTCACATAAAAAAGTTTTACATAGTCATTTCTTGCAATTTAACTAACAGATGTTGAGATATAGCCGTATGGAAAAAACGCAGAAAGCAATTAATTGCATCGCCCGCTATCGGCCGATATAATCTAAATTGGGTCAGCATTCTCTTTCCTAATAGCCCTGTAGCAAATAAAAGTTGTTGCTTTTATACGCTGTAAAAGCTTAAGTGTAGTCCTCCTGCACACGGAGAAAATTGAATCGTAGCAACGTCTCCTGCCGGATGATTCGAACCTAAATGTGTTAAACCAAGTTTTTCAAAATGGCCCGCACAGTTTTGAATATTTGTGCAGTTATATATACTAGACTATGAGGTAAAGTCTTTCCGTAAATGAAAGAAATCACAGTATCGCCACCTGACAGGCTATTTTTACCTAAAATTGACAGATGTCAATTTATGACGAGGTACCACTTCATATACTTTTTTTTAATGAAATACTGAGCATTATTTTTGAGCGAGTAACCCACAGAAAAAAATAAATAAATAAACACAAATGCACAAAAAAAATAGACGCGTGGGCATCCTTTTAAATGCTGCAGTCTTGTATTTCTCAAAACGTGTAAATTCATCCAAAAACCGGAAATCTAAAATATTTTCGAATTCAATATTGCATTTAATCGGTCAACTCTTGTTGAGTTCGCTAATTCCTGCCATCATGAACAAAAAACGACCCCATCCCTTAAAACAAATGTCTAACAGTCATTATAAATTGACAAAACGTATGCGGTTCACAAATATCAGAAGAAACTTTAAAAATTTCCACATAAGTTTTCCTACTAAACAGAAAATGTATATTTACTCTATTTGTCGTTATTTTTTCGTTAATATTACAAGACTATGAATATTCGAGTATCTCGCGTTCAGCTTCCGGATCAATTTTTATTTGTGAGTAAACAGAAACGAGAAATTATCCACGCTTTTGTTAGTATATATAAACACGAAAACAAACACCTGAGTATTATTAGACTACGTAAAACTTCATATTTCTGTACAAACTGTTACAAACGATCACAGTTACTGTTAAAACAGTATTCTCATTCTAATGTCGACTTTTGTGTGTTTAAAGAATAATAAATGATGCATAAAGATAATTTTTGAGTAAATAGCTGAGTTAGAGATGAATTTTAAATAACATGTTTTATACGAAATGCGGAATAAATGCAAATATTTTGATTAATAAAAATGTACTATATCCTATGCTTCACAAATGAACTTTATATTAGCTAAGCAAACTTTTTTCATAAATTCTTATTTATTTATTTATTTATTTTAAATTCACTATTTTAATATTATCCAGATTAATAAACCCTTTCCAACACTGGAGAAATTTTACTGAAATTTAACTAAAAAGCTTTGTTAGCTTTTTCATATATTTTTAAATGATTTAAAACTTTTTTTATATTATTTTTTATATAACTTTTTTTTTTATCAATGGAAAGAAAATGTACGCACAAAATACTAAAATTTGTTATATTTATTAGTTTTGCTTCCTGGAAAAAAAAAAAAAAAAAAAAAAAGATGGCAATCGATTATAAGTTCTGAATTTAAATCCTTTTTATGGAATTTCAATTTTATTTTATTTATTTATTTATTTTTTTTAACAAAGAATATATATATATATATAATTTCTTTTCTAAAATATTTACTATTGCAGAAGTTTGAATTTGATAAATAACGTGCATTAACCCCCGAATCGCAAAATAATTTATGTATGACCTGCCGCAGCCTAATGTACCGCAATGTATTTTTAAACATGCTTTCTTAATAAGATTTGGTTGCAATACTCGGGATTGTTTGTAAAGTTAAAATTATTTTCTAACAATACTCTGCTTATTCATATCAAAACCAGAAATTCAAATCAAATGCGTCGTAGCATGTACAAGTGCAAATTTTCTGTTTGTAATAATCATCTCCAAAAACAACATTTTACACAAATACACACACAAACACACACACACGCATATATATATATATATATATATATATATATGTGTGTGTGTGTGTGTGTGTGTGTGTGTATTACCGATATCATCTAGTACATTTTGATTTCAAATTAATAGAGTGTTAAATAGCACATTAACGTTCTCTCCATAAAAAGCTTTCTTCTAAATTCATTCTAAAATATTTTAAAAGCATAATCGCGATTTTTTTTTCTTTTTTAACTTTGTGGATAATGACTATACGAGAATAAATGTGATTCAGAATTTGTATTTTTAAATTTATTATATAATATCTTCTAATAATATGATATAATCTACATAAAATAAAAATTTATTTGTTCCATCGCTGATGCAGAGTTGATTATGAGGAGAGATTCAAAAATAAAAAGGCAATTTTGAAGTGTGATGAAAACTCGTTTACTGCAAAAATTAATGTTTCAATATTTCACCAAAAAAGTGGCGCTACATATGCATCTTTAGCTGCAAACCATATTCTGGTGCTAAGTTTCACCATTTCAGCGGTGCTTACTACTGAAATTGCACCGCTAAAGTGTTAAACACATGGCACAAAAATATTGGTTACAACTAATTGAAAACATTTTTTCTACTAAAATATAAGACTTTATTTTTAACAGTGTAGAATAATACGGAGTATTTCTGTTTAAAGCTTTTCAGATTTCCGGAATATTCATCTCAAAATAAGGTTACCGTCGATAAAAGAATCATTACTAACATGTTTATAGTATATATATATATATATATATATACACTTGCTAACAACTTTTAAATTTGTATTTTTACTTTGTAATCTTATATGCAATAGAGAATGTCAATCTTTTGGTATTAGATTTAATTATAAATCTTTAAATTTTTAATGCGACATATCTTATTTATTTATTTTTTACAATACAAAACGCCAAAAAGTATACAAAACTAAAGCATTTGAAATTTTTCATTATGATGCAATATAATGAAATATTTAGGGGTTATGATGAATTATTCAGGGTCAAATTCTGAAATACCATAATAAAATTATATTTTCTTATTGTTTTCTTTTATATTCATTAAAACATAACTCTTGTGATAATCTTTAAACTCTTGTGATTTCTTTCGAAAATAATATGAAAATATCTATATCTAAAGAAGTTAATAAAAAAAAAAGATATTTTATTTCAGCTCTCTAAATAATGAAATATATATTGATTTAACCACTTATAAAATTTTAGAAGGATGATTTAAAAAAAAAAAAAAAAAAAGTTTCTAAAATAACAATTTTATTGGGAAATGTTTAAAGTAAATAGCACTGTAATTACAATTTATAGAATGTATAAAAACTTTGAAAAAGGAATAATGAAAGACAAATAATAAATGAAAAAAAAAAATTTGGCATTGTTATTAAAACCATTCGTATTTCGCTTTTATAAATTAGAAAAATAATTACTTCCTCTAAATTTCATTTCTTTGAATTGTACTTTATTGAATGGAAAAAATAAAATGCAATTGTAAGTGCAAAACATTCTAGAAATTTAAAATTTAAATATAAAAATAATACATTAAAGGCGATTACTAAGTTTTTCACTGTTGTGCCGCAGAGTATTCAAATAATCGTATTAGAGCTTATTTAACTAAATATATTTGATAATTATAAAAAGTGAAATGAACACTGGGATGATGATATATATTTATTATTATTATTATTAGAATCACTAAAATTTTAAATATACTCGCTTTTAGATTCTTGAAATGCGCTTGATTTTTTAAAGAAAATGTATTTAACTTTGTTGAAAGAAATATTCGTGACAATATATTGATTATGTTATTATAAATTTCATAGAATTAAATTTTGATAAAATTTACTTATCAGCTCAAAAAACTTGTCTTTTAATTCAACTAATTTTTAATATTTTTATGGTTAAATTGATATTGGCATTCGGATATATATATATATATATATTTCATCATCTACAAACAATGTAGTTTAACGAATAAACAAGTTTTACTTTCTGCAGCTTTGTGTATCTTGTGTAATAAAACGAGTAATATAAAAGAAAATTTTCAATTCCTATTTACAAACTCTATCATAAAAAGTTTTTTTTTTTTTTTTTTTTTTTTATAATTTTGAATTGCGTGTAAAATGAAATAAAAATAATTATAAGAAAAAAAAAACTTTTTATATACCATGTTTTAAATTTTCTGATAAATCATAGAGCTCTTATCAATGTGCATAAAATTTTTAAATTGATAATGACGTCAATTTTTGTGAGATGCATAATTTAACTTTCTATAATTTTTTAACGTTCACGTTTAATTAGATGTATTTATTTTTATGTCGAAAGAAAAGGAACTCGTATTTAATTTTTATTTATTTTTTTTTATTTTTTTGGCAACAATTAAATTATAGCTAATATTTTAATGGCTCTTTTAACGCTATTAGTATGTTATTATTTTCATATTTTAATTCATTGTAAGAAAACTAATTAAAAATTCGAAAATCGGACTTCGATTTATTGTGTTGTTACCGTGTTCTGAGCAATCCTGAAAGTTTCAAATTTCTAGCTAGTCGGGAAGTTAATTAAAAATCCATTGCAAGATTTGTACAAGCTATATATATAGGGAGAGTGTGAACTAATAGTAGGAATAGAAAAAATACGTGGAATAACTGCAGACATTTTGGCGTGCTCATAATAGTAATAAAAATAAAAATAATAAAATCCTTAAAAAAAAAAAAAAAAAAAAAAAAAAAAAAGGAAAAAATTGCCATTATTAAAACTGCATTCATGACTTATGTTAACATTATGACAATTTCGATTTTATTTATTTATTTATTTTCCCTCAGAGCCAAAATGTATCCTTCTATTTCTTTCTGTTGTTGTTGTTGTTGTTTACAACAAACGAAAAAGGATTAAAAGTCGTTGATCGAAACGTTTAAAATTCATGTATAGAGATAAAGAAAAATGCATTAAAATATTTATTAAAATTTGAAGATTATTATTAAAAGGTCTTGTTTTTTTTCTATATGAAATAAAGCTACACGTATTAGTATGGTGATTTTCGAAAATCTTTAACCAAAATTAGCGAAACAGGCAAACGGAAGTAAATAAACATGCTCGTTTAGAAATACTAAATATGAAAACATTATCAATAGTTAAAATCTCTTTACAGAAAATATGCAAAATTAGTTCTAATTATGAGATTTAAAAAAGTAATGTTGAAAAATACATAATGTAAAATTAGCTATCATTTCTTATAACATATAGTATTTTAATATTTTATCTAAACATATTATTTAACATCTTATAATTCTTAAAATAATTACTTGTTGAAAAATTAATCTAAAGCATATACAGAATAGCAATTAATCTAGATTTCGAATCTCCAGTAAGTACAAGGGTAAAAAGTACTGATTTGCATTTGTTAATTACCCCGTAGAATCGGTATTAAAACTCTCAACTTATACATTACTTATAATGTACCTTATTATAAATATTTCAAGCGAGAACGGATATTAATAATGCATCGAGTAAAGTTGACAAGATGATCCCCAGCCTTTAGAGACATCCAACTCTTTACCATCAAACCGAAAGCAAAATCTTATCATTTCTCTTGACGATCACTCGAATTTTCGATAATGTGTCACTTTCTAGAAAGATTTTTCTTTGAATCAATTTTGAATTACTTTAATCAATACAAATAATATTTTTGAAAGTCGGTTGTCAAATCTCTAAAGATAAACTCATTTTTAGACATGTGGCAGATTACAGCTAAATTTATATTGGAGTAAGATATTAATTTAAATAAAGACGAAATATAAATTACTTGGATTGTTATTGTTAGAATATAAGGACTTTTCTAATAGAAATTTCATTTTTTAGATTCAAGCGTATACTCTCTTTCGTCGGAAAAATAATAATATATGGTGATTTGGAACATATACTGTTAAACATTTCAACAG
Source organism: Salticus scenicus (assembly GCA_963930645.1). NCBI lineage: Eukaryota > Metazoa > Arthropoda > Arachnida > Araneae > Salticidae > Salticus > Salticus scenicus. The sequence continues at coordinate 80,686,241 of OZ005654.1, read as the reverse complement.
AAAACACTGTGTAATGTATTATCTTAAGCCTTACGTAAAATTACAGTGAAAAATAAACGGAGATGTTAAAAAACTTGTTTTATATATTCACTTTAATAAATAATATTAATTTAATTAATTATTAGTGAGAATATATTTCGGATTTAGAATGCTTTTTCTAAAGTAGAAACCGTCATTTTAAATTTTAATTAAAAAATTAATTAATAAAATTAGGTAAAAATACAGAATAAAAATTGATAATCTCAATTGTTCACTTTTAACTAAGAATTACTGTAAATTTACAGAGACTCCGGATAAATATTTACATTAAATTTGCAAAAATGTTTAACAGTCTACCTGGTTTTGAGGGTACAAAAAGTCCCGAAAATTCTTATTATGTGATGGGGTTTATTTCCATTTAATTACAAAGAAAAAAATAGATAAAGGAAAGAAAAACTCAGAAATTCGTTACACCTTGTGAAATAATTACGCTATTTTCTTGCCCATAATTCACGATATACTATGTTTAAAATCTTTATTATTTTTTTTTTTCATCAACACTTTGAAAATGTCAAAAATAAGTTCTCTCAGTGCAAATATAATAGTTTTTACTAAGAAATTTAATAGTTAAATAATCTGTATTGACATGGTATTTTCGATATCTTAGTTTAGCAAATTTTACTATCACTGCAAATAATAGAAGCTCAGTAGCGCCCATGAAAGCCAAACCACATTAAAACGAAGAAAATAAAGTCCTGAAATTTTAACAAATACGAATTTAATATACTTTATTTAAATACAAAATTTAGTAAAATCTTATAAAATTATTATTATTATTATTATTTTTTTTGTACTAATTAAGTTTAATGAATTCTTAATTTTGCGTGTTGATGGGTACTTGAACTAATTTTCTCTGTTTCTTGGACAGAAAATAAACGTTTGTTCTAATAGAATGGCACAAGATTATTTACTGAAGATTGTGTCCTTCGGCATCTACAGCATTTTATCACTTTTCGGGTAACAAGTGGATTCCACGATAAAAAAAAAAAATTCAGTTTCTTTTCATGTAATCTATTCAGGAAACCCGTTTTCGATACTATTAAAACATGTGAAAACCATGCTGCATGGACCGAAACAAATGGTAATTGATATAGCGAATAGGGTAAAACATCCCATTGAACTTCTTTCAAATTTTACTTCACTCGGTTTGCAACATGTGGTTTGGCATTGTCATGGAGCAGAATGACTTTGTCACCTCTCTGGCCATGTTGCCACAGTTTTTCTAAAAGTGCATGATTCAGAATTAGTGATTGTGCTTTATAGTGCCCAACATTCACCGTTTAACTGGGTTTCAGCAGCTCATGGCAGCACCCCCATCGTCGTGATCTCACGAAATACACAGCATAATCTTCTTCCCATGAACATCCGGATTAGACGTTAATGTTGACGGTTCGTCGCTAAATACTCGCGATTTCTTGTGCTTTGGGCTGCGGTGAGGAATCCACTTTTCATCGATAGTTACAATGCGATACAGAAATGACTTCCGTTTTCATCTTTGAAGCAAGACTTCACATGTGTTTAACACCATTAACTTCAACTCCTGGTTCAACCCAAAAACAATAAACGCGTTTTAAGGCAGTGTGCAGCTTTCTAAAAAAAAACTGACCGCCCCCTTCTACCATCTAGTGAGGAAGATTTCATAAAATCTTTGGTTGGTTATTTCTCGCTAAAACATCTGAAAGTACCAATGCCACTAGATGGCATAAACAACGCATCAAATTTTTCTGAAAAGTTGTGCCCTGACCTTATGCGTTTTTCAAGTTTTCGTGTTCAACTGGAGTTCAGTTGGAGTTCAGTTGGTTCGTGTTCAGTTGGAGTTATTGGAGAATACAGCCGTCAGAGTCTCGCAGCGTATTTTTTTGTCAATTTATGTGTTGCCCATTTTCCCAATTTCTGAAACACACAGATTGCTTTTAAACGTGTACTAACATTTGACACATTTGTAGTACTTCAAATACCCGTATAAATGTCTAAGACGAATATTTTCAGTTAATGCTCAAACTGTCTAATGCCAAACTTTTACGGGTGACCAGAACTCATTTTGTCACATGTCTAAAAATTGTTTTCTTGGGAATTGTTGAAACAAATCACTGCACGTTGTTTCTGACAAAGTTCACACTGCACGTTCGTACTCTAAATACGCTTTCATTTGCAAATGATAATAACTGTTACTGATATCTTGAGATGAAAGACGATGAGTGAACTTTTCCGTAAATGCTGTTTTTGGGATATAAAACCCTATGTATTCAAGGCACTTACTATGTGTACTCTTTTCCCTCCACTAGAAAGTCCCACACACGAATGAATGTTCATAATGTTCAAAATTCTGATGTCACTATCCGTTACGCTACCGCCCTTTCTTCTTCAAGTTCAAAATTTAATCCTATTATTGTGTAATTAAATGCCTTAGTTTCAAATACTCAACATTTTTTTTTTTTAATAATAATTATAACATTCTTTAATATTATCTTAATCATATGATTAAGTATTTTTATACTTTTTATTTTAATATTTTCATGCGATAGTTCTTTCTTCAGCCGACTAGAGAAAGAGATTGCACTCCCGAGTTCCTACGAAACGTATGAATCGTCTTTCAGAGAGAAAGTTTGCTTGCGGCTTATATGCTGCGTGGGATTATATGACATTTTTCTATCAAAATGGCATTAAATTCCTATCAGCGGATAATTAGCTGCCACGAATTATAGGCAGAAAATTAATGTAATCGTATTAAGATATCTGCAGTCCCAGTTTAAAAATGCAAGATTTGTAACAATTATTTATAATGAATTTCCATGTCTCAACCCTTTACTATGAAGGGTTGATCTTAATTGATCATCGAGATACTTAATTGATCGATTGGTACTTAATTGATCATCGAGAGTGACTTAATTTTAAAAAGTAGTTTTTATAAATTATTTTTTATTCAATATCAGTATTATTATAAAATGTAAAAGTTTTTTTAAAACATTGAATCGGTTTCGAATTGTTCAGTATAAAAATATTGAATAATTGCCCATAGAACAAAAGGTCTTGACGAAAAGAACTTTCATATTTATTTTCATTGAGCAATGCCTGAAAAATTTTCTTTTGAAAGGGTAGTTACTTAAAAATTATTAATTCTTTTTAAAGGATTTATGTTATTCATTCTATTTTTATTTTCTTTTATATTCAATAGAAAAGAGTATTTGTTTCCTAAAAATTTCCAAGTTCCGGTTTTGGAGGGATTTACACGTTTTGAGAGGTCTAGAGTACGATTCGATCATTTATGAAAAATTTCTGCCTGCGTGTATATGACTAAAACATTCTGGTAACTGTATCTGAGAGAGTTCTTCACAGACTTTCTAACAGTATGTAGTTGCACTATGACGTAAGTTAATGCTTATAAAGTTTTGGTGAAAATCCACCAACAAGTAGCGTTGACATCCAATTTTTTTAAATTGTGGTATAAGAAAAAATTTCAGTGAGAATTATTTTTAACAAATCTTTATGAAGTTAAAAAGAATTATTTACAATATTAATACTCAACGAGGGAAAAAATTAATACGTTGGAGCAACTCCCTCTACCCTCCAAATTTTAAATATGGGAGTTTTTTGAAAGAATTTGTCACTTCCTATAAAACAAATGGTAGAACCACAAATATAACTATTTTTTGTTCTCATTTTTAACAACAACAATGAAAATTTCATGTTGTACTTCTATGAGAAAAAAATTCTGCATTCATCATGGAAAAATCATTTTAATAAATAATAGTTTTAATAAATTATTTTATTGAGGAAATTTGTATAGGAAAAATTAGAAGAAAGTGTTGTAATGGTCACAGTATTCTAATTTCTAATGTGTTAATTTAATTTATGAATGTTAAATTTTGTTTATAGATTATAAGTAGAAAAGTTAAGAAGTGATATTTTGTTATTCAAAATAAAAGACGTGTTCAAGAATAATAATTCACTCTTTGTTTTAAAGTACGTAATGCCTAACAAAGGATATTTTAAGAGATTAGTTATTGAAACACTTTCATTTATTTTAAGCGAATTCAGTTAGTACTCACTGAAAAAAAAAATGTCTACTGTGCATTAAAAAGTTTCTTAAATTTGCTGGTTCGATAAAATAGTGCAATGTTTTACTAATTTTGCTATAAACACCTGGGTGAAACTCCAAAATGTAGTAAAGATTGTGTACCATATTTTAAAGTCAACAAATTGACAACGATTTTCGGTGGAAAGCAACTCAAAAGTGTTTGCATTGTTCAGATTATGTTTAACTAGCAGGCTTCGCTAGCTTCGCTGGGTACTATAATTAAAGGATTTATTTTTAATTAAATAATTGAAACGTTTAAATAAATATATTTCGATTGGCGACTATTTTCTTGATCTCCTTGACAATATAAAACTTTTTTGAACTTCTCGAATATGTGCAACAAAACTCATATTAAAACGAATATTCTCGAAAACAGTTAAATAGAAATGTTAATTCTTCGAATATTCTGCAAAAAGTTGAAGCTGTTTGCAGTAAAAGTCACTATTCGATGAATGGTTGAATCAGAGAACGCACGTAAGTCGTTTTCGAAGCAATCACAATAACGCACGTATGTACGCTTCACGCACATGAAAAAAAAAATTGTTTTTAAAATAATTTTTCACATATTTCACAATATAACAAACAACAAAATACTGTTTCTTTCATCCTTTCCCAACAAAGTTTAAAAGCGTTTATAAAGAAAAAAAGGAAATTTTAAAAGAGCAAAATTTAACAACAATTAATCATTTATCAATTATTTTTAAATATTTCGTCAGTTAAATTTTGACTACAGGAAATAAAAAGAAGTGAATTAAAACAAAAATGATTTAGAACAAAAAAAATTGTTAAATTACGTAAGTAAACACAAACATTTTCGGTTATCTCCAAGCAGTTGCCATAGAAATTCATTGAAAACAAACTGTAACCAAGGAAATCACCAAATACGCACGTGCAAGGGGATCAAGTCACATGACTCATCTTGAACCTTCTCAAGGGTTACCATTTATCACTCTACTTAATATATCTCGTTGGACACCCCTATCTCGCTGTGCATGAATCTGAAAACGCACGAAACTCGTTTCGGCAGCAATCACTATCAAGCATATTAAAAAAAAAAAAAAAAAAAAAATCACTGGACCTCAATCAATGAAAATCAAATAAACCAATCAAATTTCTTGTTATCCCTCAAAACGTAGCTCTAGTTCAACGTAAAATACACTCAAATCAATTAAAATCAAGTAAACCAATCAAATCTCTCGTAATTCCTCAAAACGTAGCTCTAGTTTAATGTATAATACACTCAAATCAATGAAAATCAAATAAACCAATCAAATCTCTTGTAATTCCTCAAAACGTAGCTATAGTTCAACGTAAAATACACTCAAATCAATGGAAATCAAATAAACTAATCAAATCTCTAGTAATTCCTCAAAACTTAGCTCTAGTTCAGCGTAAAGTACACTCAAATCAATGAAAATCAAATGAACCAATCAAATCTCCTGTAATTCTCATAACGTAGCTATAGTTCAATGTAAAATACACTCAAATCAATGAAAATCAAATAAACCAATAAAATCTCTCCAAAGATTCTCCATTCTGCGTCATTATAGAAATGGGAAGTTTTATTTTCATATTTTTATTAATTAAAAGAAAACTAATCAAAAATTCGAAAATCTGACTTCGATGTGCACAATGACCCTTCGGAGGGCACCTTGGTGTTAAACCACGTGACTGTCCGAACTACCGTTTTCGAGAACAGTGAAATATACATATATATATATATATATACAAATATTGCTCACTTAATAGTAGAAGATTCATTCATTAAAATTTTCTTTTATTTATTTATTTATTTATTTATTTATTTATTTATTGTCTGAACAAGTCAGAATAATCTTAAAATTTTACTGTCTTTTGAAATACAAAATCGTGTTCTAGGCTGACAAAGTTAGTGCATACAATAAAAATGTAAATTTAATACGATTCAAAAGTTAATATTTTTAGCCAAGTAGTTATGCAAAACTTATGTGGTTTATGGTAACAAACAAAAGTGTTCCCGATTAGGTTATCAATAAAATTATAATATAAATACTATTTATATTTATATTTTTTTTTTGGCCTAATATTAGCATACTCGCCAACACTTTAATTTATTCCGGCGAATTTTTAGCCCCGTATTTATTTCACGCCACTTTATTTATAGAATAATTTTCTCCAAAATTTAAGTACAATAAAATAAGAAAAAAATAGCTCTTATATAAAAGGGTATGAAATAGGCAGGGCTGAAAATGCTTCGGAATAAATTAAAATATTGGTAAATCTGTATTGGGCAAATCAAAAGCGAACTGCTCGACTGATTATACTTTTTAGACATTAAAAACATAAATTAATAGATATGTTCACATTAATGCCAAATTAAAATTTTCTAGAAAATCAAAGCACAGTTATAAAAAAAAAAAAAAAAAAAAAAAATATTTTAAACAAATTTGAACATAACGTAACATATACCTCCTACGAGAATCTGCCGGATTTTATGCATCCAATAAAGGATTGCTACATTGTAGTTAAAGACCTTAGAAACATTTCTAGGATTTCAAACGAAATCAGATCTCGTAAATCCATTTTTTGCATAGTAAGTGCCTTTTATAGGATCAAAATCTATGCAAACTGTATCTAATAAGATTTAGCTTAAAAAATAAAAGACAATTTAAAATATCAAGAAAGAAAGCATTTCATATTCGAAAAAAAATCGCATAAATGATTTTCTTTTCTTTTTTTAATACATGAAATATTTTTGCGTTTTAAGATGTTTATGTATATTTATCAAAACCTCCCTTCACCCATGTTGTGGGCGCAATGTCACCCATGTTATCCACGGTGGAAACCATCCCCTCCGTGGAGGATTAAAATTGTGATAGCATGTGTCCACACCACATCTTGGGGTAAGTCCCAGACCGTCGCCAATTGCCCATTGAGCAATACTAGTGCGACGTAAAACCAACCCAACCAACTTAATTTTTAGAGTACTTGTTTTGTTTTTTCATCGTAAATATAATTGAAGAGAATTACCCAAAAAATTAAGTGGTGTAGGAAAAAGGGCGGTACTAACAATTTGACGGATTTGGTTGGCAGCTCTGCCTGAGCCAAGATCAATAACCGTCCTTATAAATGGAATTTATATTTGTGAATAAGTTTTGAAGATCCTTTAAAATATCTTTATTTCTTAAATACGTATTTATATTTTAACAAATAGTAATTTTTATATCTGCCAATTAAAAAAACAGACAGTTACAAAAATAACTTACCAACAAAAGCAAACAGATGAAACGATCTCTCTCCTTTATCTAGAACGAAAAATGGTGAGCCATATTCTAATTCCTGAAACTATTAATCGTTTATCTATATGCCCCCCCCCCAAAAAAAAAAAAAAAAAAAAAAAAAAAAAACTTTTTAATTTCTGCCTCTTTTGTTTTTGATTAGCCGCCTTCGGACACCAGCTGGTTCGCGATCCTTAAGTATCTCCCCGTATTAAATTCCTGCTCGGTGACGCCTTCTTACCATTTTAGTACCTACAACAGTTTACTCGCTCATAGTGCAAATACCTTTTAAAATTCTAACTGCAGCAAATTTCTGCTCGGTAGCGATTGCGGTACCCCTTTACTTTAAAATGACATATTACATATGAAATTTTGTTAATTAGAAGCTGAGATACAAAAGTAATATAATTACTTTTATAAAAAGATTTGTGTCTGAATTTTTCGTTATTTTCTTTGAAACTGAGTAATTACGGACTAAATGCCGTTAAAAATTCTTACTACGAAAAGTAAACGGAGTATCGGAATTCGAAACTCAGCAGAATGTACGAGTAAAAGAATAAAAACGTTCTGGGTTTTCGTATTTTTCTCCTAAACTCCCGTACGGAATTTGAACGGCTTATGTTAGTTTGAAAGTCCGCAATAAAAGTATTTAAAAATGTTTTTGGAATGATATATTATAATTAATTTAATCATAATTATAATTGGATATATTGAAAATTTAAAACATTAAAGCGTTATCTGGCGACAGGTTTGCGACATATACTTTTCATTCTAATTCAAATAAGCTTTTAAATAATATATAACTTATGAAGTTATATTAAATAGAAGTTGAGATGCGAAAGTAACATAAACATTGTTATGAAATGATTTGTGTCTGACTTTTCTTTGGATTTCTCCGAAAATTGCATAATTCAGAGTTAAATACCGATAAAAGTCATTAGTACAAAATGTGAACGGAGTATCGGAATTTGAAAGTCTGCAAAATATAAAAGAAAAGGCCGTTCTGAATTTACCATGGTTTTCTCCGAAACCCCCATACGAAAACTGAACGACATATATCATTTTATAAGTACATAAAATATGAAAGAAATACAACCTTTTACAATTTATCTCCCTTGAACTAATATAAAAAAAATCTACAAGTATAAAAGAATAAAGGCGTTCTGAATTTTCCGTGGTTCGCTCCGAAACTGAAATATAAAAGAAAAAGGCGTTCTTTGTTTTCCGTGGTTTTCTCTGAAATTCCCAGATGAAATCTGAACGGCGTATATGATGATTACATAGCATATGTCTGCGTAATTTGCACAATTTCTATGTAACCTATTATAAGTAACTATGTAATTTGTTATGCATTTCTGTGTAATTAGGTTAAATTCCATTTATTTACGTTTTAGCAATAAGTAAACATTATGCAGTTTTACACAAAAAAAAAAAAAAAAATGGAAAGGAAAGAAAGAAAAAGAAAAAAAAAAGAAAGAAAGAAATGAGTTGTAAAGTTTCTATTATATCGATACAATCCCTTAACGCAACAAAAATCCTCAAATAAAGTGAAAGAAATATTATACGCAAGTGCCACTTGATTTTTCCAAAACACACATATTTAAACCACCTAGACATGTATGCAAGTGTCACCCTTTTCAGTTTACACGCAAGTGTCTCGTACGCATCTGTCACGACAGCTATTTTTTCAACCAGAATATCTAATCGCGAATATCTACTTTCATAAAGGAATTTCTCTTCTTCTTCAAACATTTGAGGCTATAAAACTCATTTCTAAACACTGCGAAAGTTAATATATCAAGACATCCCATATCTATATCAACGTTATTGAAATTTTTCGAGGCATTTACCCTAATAGCACACTTCTCCTTAGTACATTCTGAGGATGTCCCTGGGACGACTTTTCATTCACAGGAATACCCAAAAGATATTATGCGGAGAAAAAGTGCTGTTAGGTTAAAGAAAAGATTTTTCCCCATTTAATATAAAATTTAATTCATGCTTTATTTTTTACAATGCATTTTGTATTTCGTATTTTCTGTTCAATATACTCGATTCATATAGGATTAAATTCCCATGCATACAGAAATATTTCAGTTTAAATACGTTTTGTTGTATAACTAAAAAATATATACATTACTTCATTTGCATTTAAACAAATAAAAGTTTAAAATCGTAGAGAGTATTGGATTTAAAAAGAAAAAAAAAAAAAAAAAACGGAATACAAATCTATTTTGTAATTACATATTGACTATATATGAGAATTTTTTTCAATAATTCTTTAACAGTATTTTTAAAATCATGTAATTTATTTTATGTTATACAAAAACAAATACTGAAGTATTTTTATTGCGTGTAAAAAAGGTCTACATTGTTGATATGTACAATTGAGCTGGGTTTTAAGCTGTAACATTAAAAAAAAAAATGCACATTTATTGTAAAAAAAATATATCTATCAAAATTAATAATGAATTACTGAATAAATAATGCTGAACATTTTATAACAATGAATATTTTTAAATGTATTTGTCTGTACATAACTTTACAAATTATTCTCTTTATGAGTCAAACTAAAAATCCCTTACTTCAGTTTAAAAAAAAAAGGTGTATACATTTAAAATTTACGTTCATGTAATAACGATTTTGTTCTGTTATTTTTGCAAAAAATAAAAATTTCATTCAGATATTTTAGTATCATTGCATTTATAAATTTTCTTCAATTTCACATATATCATGATAAGCGATAATTTCGCATTTTTAAGCTACAATTTGTATTTTAAATGGAACTTCTTGTTAACATTTTTACAAAATACTTGTTAACATTTTTACAAAATCAGCATATCTCAAAAACAAATTATGGCAGAAAGTTCAAACTTGGTATTCTAAATGTGTATCATATACGGATGCTACAGTAAGCTTTTCGTTAAGATCAAGCAAATGGTTCATGTACAGGGACAATCAAGAGAATTCTAATACATTACTCGCCTCCCCACTGGGGGAAAAGTCCCCCTTCGAGGAGAGTAAATTTTCATGATGGCTATCTTTCAAAAGAGCTCGCCAATACCTTTAAAACGAATGGTTGAACCATCGATCTGCGATAATTTAAAACAAAGTTATCGATTTTTTTTAATGAGGAGAATAAATAAGTTTTTTGGATATTTCTTTTTATACTACTTCTCTAATATGGAAATCGTCTGCATTATCATAAAAGATAATTTTTTTAAATAATAATTTAAATAAATTATTTTTTAAAAACAGAATTATTTTTTAATAACTGAATTAAATTCTATATAAATGTAGGTGAATTAATGAAACGGGGTGTTGAGGGGGGCGCTACCCCCCCCCCCCTCATACAGAACTAATTATCATATAAAACTCTCCCGAAGCCTAATATGAATTGTTTAACAGAGGTTTGCATAACTGTACTCGTTATCTTACCTCTTAATCTCCAACCTGTATTTATAGTATTAAATTTCAGAGAAAGTCGTGTGAGTGACACACCAGATTATTTTAACATAAATTCCGTTCTTACTTAAATCGAAGTTTGAGAATATTATTTTCAAGAAAGTGGTATGAAAAAAATGGGCGATTACGCACTGTGCTCCGGAGTAAACTATAGAGCTGGCAACACTGAAATATGACGTCAAGAAAATTGTATTTACAGAAGGACTTATACAGATAGTTGCTCAATTTAGCACTTTTCGATCTAACGGAAAATTCTATACATAATTATTGTTTACACTGATTAAATAAAATAAAAATTTATGCTAAAATTTACGATAGCTGAAAACCTCTAAACTTGCCAACTATGTATACCTATACCATAGCCTCCTAAACTAGATGCTTTCAGCGTGGCTTGGAAACTTGGCAACAGTTCAAGTGGTAGACAGCGCCACATGGTATAGATTGTGCTACTTTTTTATTCAATTGTCACAACAAATTTTAAGAAGTAATATATGATAGATATAATCGATGTTCCTTCGATTCTATTCGCCTTTTATATACTTTTTTATTCAACATTCACCAAAAATTTTTAAAAATGGGATTTGATACATATAAAAAGGGAATATAATCGAAGAAACATCGATTATATATATCACATATCATTTCTTAAAATTATTGGTGACAGTTGAATAAAAAAGTCGCGTAACCTGTATTAAGTGGCGCTGTTTACCACTTAAACTGTTGCCAAGTTTCCGAGCCACGCAGAAGGAATCTAGTTTAGGAGGCTAAGCCTATACATACCAAAATTTGGTCAGAAAACCTTAAACGTTTGCCTGACGAGTCTTAAAATGGTATATATACAGGGTGATTTGTTACTGTACAAAATAACTCGAGTAGAGGGGAGGGAAAGATGAGCTGATATGGAGCGGAAATCTGTAAACCAACACTGTCCTGTTTCAATACGTTTTCAAGCTACTGCAAACTGAATGAAAACACTAAAAAACTTAAAAATTCCCTCATTTCCGAAGTTTCCATAACTGCCCCACAAAAATCAAACAGATATTTTGGAAAAAGATAAAAAATTCCTACAAAAGGACAGTTATTGTGTAAGAATATCCACATTTATTAACAAGTTACAAATTCTGAAATTATCAAAAAATGCATAATCGAATATACGTCATGTATTTCATCGGTAATTTCGCAAAAAAAATATCTAGCTGTAATTGGGGAAATTTACTAAGAAAAGACCCATTCCAATAGCTTACAAATAAGCTTAAAATGAAACAGTCCAATGAAAAATTATATATATATATATATAAAAGCTTACATGGCCCATTCTAATAGCTTTCAAATAAGCTTACAATACGAATCTTACAATAACATTTTATAAATTGTTTGAATACTAGAGAGAATGTACTAACTAAATCTGTGAAATGCTATGCTTAAGGTTTATGTTCTAGTGACTTGCAATAAAATACAATTTTAAATAAAAAAATATTTTTTTGGCTGTATATTTTTAAAATCTTAATAAATAAATAAAAAGAATAAAAAGTGCATGTAAACGAGTTTAAACTACATCAAAGAAGAAAAATTGTTGTTACATAAATGAGAATAAATTTTACATTTACTATAAACCAAAATCTGCAAAATCTTACAAATTTAACTATATTGAGAAGCGTGATATAATTCTTTATTATTATTATTATTATTATTATTATTGCATACTTGCCAACCATCTCATTATGAACCGTACAATTTTTAGTACCCGCCTTTTTTTTTCACACCAATAATTTTTTAGAGTAATTTTAGTCTTATTTAATCGTAACAATATTTGGAGAAAATAATTCTAAAAATATAGTGGTGTGAGAAAACGGGCGTTTTTTCAGGGAACGTTAACAATTGTACAGTTATTAATGAGATGGTTAGCAAGTATGTTATTAATTCTTAAGTGCAGGTGTCGTACTGTCGATCTCCTTCCAAGGCCGTACCTGTCAACATCCTAATTAATACTTTCGCGACCGCTGACGTAGATTCACGCCATTTGAAAATCTGTAACTCCACCAGTGGGTGTTTCTTTTGCAATTTGTATACGTCATTTATTTCTTAAAAATATGCACAATATTTATATTTGTACAACCAATATACTATCGATATAAATACTTTGAAATAGAAAATTATGAATTATGACCTATATTAATTTTTACATAAAATGAATCCTAATGCTGAAAAATATGGGTGTGCAAATTTGCAGCTCATTCCAGTTATTAGTTTTCGAGATATAAATAAATATTTCTTTTGGAGTGGTTTAGGGGGGCGTCTCTTATAAAGTTTTGCATGAGATAACGAATCAAGTCTTTAAAAGTAACAAAGAAAATTAAACAAACAATTTTTATCTTTTACTTACGGGTCATATTATATAACAACAACGTCATACGCAAAGAAATGAAACAAAAATGATGATCTTTAGTCATTAGACATCAAGAATTCCTGTTTTCTAAAGAAGACAAGCCCCGCCTTTATTGTTCTTCAAAACAAAACAATACAGAAAAGAGAAAAAGAAGTAAATGTGACATCGAGTATTCGTGTTAAACCCCTTCTTTTATGTTGACAAAAATATGCACAAGTGGTATTTACTTCATCGATTACTGGTGATAAATTTTAAATCTTTTAAACGAACACTATTAGAAAAAAATTAACTAAATAGGCGGGGTTTACTGTTTTAAATAGAAAAATAGGCTTAATACTTCAGAACAAATTTTCTGTATTTACAATTATATTATAAATGGATATACATTATAATTATATTCTTTCTAATCAATATATTTCTATCCATAGTATATTTTATTGCAAAAATGTAAACAATGGGTTCACACTTAAGAAATAAGTAATATGCAAATTACGAAAGAAACGCCCACTGACAGAGTTACAGATTTTCAAATAGCGTGAATCTATGTATGTCAGTAGTCACGAAAGGATTAATTAAGAAATTATATTTTCATAGAAATTATAAAACGAATCGTACAGTTCCAAAAACTGGTAAGTGCGATTAAAATTGTTTAATATGTACTTCATGAACCCTTACAATAATTTATTCGAAAAGATTTAGTTTATGCGTTGTTGTATATATATATATATCTATATTATTTCATTTGGTATATTATGTTACACCTACAAAAGAAAATTTAAGCTTTATAGGTGATCAGTACAGGCATAATAAACACTTTTACTTGAAATATATTGCACTTTTTTCAAAGAGTACTGTCTGGACCAATCACAAGTGTAATGTATTTAAATAGACCTAAAATTATCTATAAAAGTACTGAAGTTTATACAAATCTGAAAAACTGAATTATGCTTAATTAAAAAACTGGAAAATGTAAGTGCTTTTATTAATTTAAATAATTCTTTTTTTTTCCTGAAAGATTTCCGGTGTCAAACATTAAAACTTTATATAAGTCTTATAGGATCTTAATTTTATTTTTCTAGTTTTAGAGATAACCCCTAACATATTTTTGATTATAACTCTATAAATACTAAAGATAACGTATACAAACAGTATACTTTTCCGCACTGCCAAACTCTCAGAAATTCGAATATGATGTCAAAGTTGGATGTTGCTATTGAAAAAATTAAAGTTAGCGCTCATTTCAATATGTAGATGAACCCTAATTCAAACTTCGACGACATTTTCAGAAAGTGCATTTAATTTCCTGTTGAATTATGCCTATTAGATGTTCCTGCGTCAATAAATAATGAAATTACAGCGGGTGTTGCGTTTTTTTTTTTTCCCGACTGTACATTTTATAATTTCAAACCTTTGATCCTAATTCATATGTGTACATCAGCAAAACTGTTTTTATTTACTGCCTATCTCACGAATTTTAATTGTACCTTATTACTTTTTATGTTAATGCAAATTTTATTGATTGTCTAAACTTTTGGGACAATGTGTACACTTTGAAACATTACCGCTTGCTTTATTTTATTTTATTTAGAAAAATTATTATACAAATAAATCGATAATCATTTACTTTCACTTTAATTTCACCCGCACTTGCTTCGTATTTCGCGAGATGACAACAACATGATACAACAATCGACCTATTATAAGAGTGGAACGGAGAATTCCATTATTAAGGGAATATAAGAAAAGGTGCAAAGATGAAACCATGTGAATGTTGAAAAAGGTTACCTTTTTTGGCATTCATCGCGTTATTGGCAATTTTTTGTTTTGAATATAAATATATATATTATTAAAAGATACAACAAGCAAAACTAGTGTAAAATATTGTAGCTGCTGAAATTTATTTTTACCTTGTTATTAACATCTAACAATGTTCAAAAGTTTTTATAACTGTGGTTTGTCTATACTCGTTTTAACTCTCATAAATAATTATGGACATTTTTGAAATAATATAAGATATAATATAGTTAAACTAAATCAGATTAGAGAAATAAGTATAGCAATTATAAGTATTTCATAAAAGTAATTACTTAAAAAGAACGAAATAATAAAATATTAAAAAGAATCTTACCTGTAAAATAAAATCCTTATTTTACGTAACTTCTAGGGTTTTTAAAGTACGTCTAATTACAATTTTTTGTATAAAATTCTTTTTAAATTCAAAACAATCTATCTTTTAAAGTGAAATAAAAATTTTAAAAAGAACTTTCAAAGAAAAAAGGAAAATATCGTCTGCTTAATAAAAAGCAGAGTTTAGAGCATGGCGAGTAAATTTCAATATTGGCCAGTTTGGCTTCCTGTAGATCAACATTCACATGACCTTTTTATGAGTTATCTTTGCCACTTAAAAAGGTTGCCATTGTCCCGTCCACTCTTATAATAGATCTATGGATACAACCGATTTAGCAAGGCTACTATATGCAAATAAGAAGAGTATGCGCGGACAGTTACTTGACGTCAAGGAAATTTTAAGCCAACAATATGCTTGATTCGGCATGAGTAATTTTCCAAACTTGAAGTGGGTCTGAGATGTCCTTGAAATAGCAACTATGCTCTGTCATGGTAAATTCACTTGAAAGCTAACCTTGTTTTAAGGAAATATGCTCTTTGGGTAAGACAAAAACATGCGGTCGCGAAAGTGTTAATATTCCATAGTATTGTTAGTCCCACCTTAATTTATTTATTTATTTTTATTTATTTATTTATTTTTTATTTTATTTTTTTTTTTTTTTCAAACTAGTAAAGTAGTATTCACCAAACACAATTGTGATTGAGTAAGAAGAAAAATACTCTATAAAAGTACTGGTGTTAAAAATTAGGCGGGGCTATGTTCACAGGTATGCAGGACTGTTTCCGGCACTATTGCCACTACCATTCATTTATTATATTTTGAAAGTCTAAACACATGAAATAATTTAAATTTATTGAAACTAATTCATATAAATTATATAAAAAATTATCGAAGCGGTTAACGATAAAGGTGCGCATATTCACCACGGTTTGCTAAGAAAAAAGTAAACGAACATTTATTACAGTTATTAAGATAATGATTTAAAATAATGAGAATAACTTTTTTCTTTCTAATGTGGATTTGTATGTATTACCAATATCCTTCCGTAATCAATAACTGAAGTGTTTACTTTAATTTAAAATTTTTACACCAGAAAATTTATGTGATAAGTTTTAACCTCAAAAACAAAAACCGCTGATGTTTAATTTCATTTAAGGTTTTTGGTTTCAGTACTCATATAATAGATCTGTAAAAGCTTGCAGGTTTATAAAGTTAGCTTGTAGAAGTAGGTAGTTCGTAAAGTTTAATTATTGATTGCTGAAAGGAACGTGTATCACCGAAGCTACAAATATTTTAATTAATTCCGGCATATTTTTAGCCCCGCCTTTATTTCGCACCACTTTATAACAAAAATGTTTACTAATTTTGATAAATTAAAAAGAAATACAGTTCCCGCCGCTTATTAAAATCACATTCGTTCTAAGGCAAAGTGATTTTATTAAGCGGCTGATTTTTATGTCCGGCGAATGTTCCTACACTCAAGGAAAAGGTATTACTTCCCTGAATTTAGAAAGAAATTTCAAAAGGTAACGAATAATGGAATTAGTAAACAATATTAATTAATTTTTGATGGATAATTAATTATTTCTCCGATATAAGTAAATTAAATACATTCCAAATTTCTATGCACTTTCCTTAAAAGAAAACCATCATTATTTTATTTTACCAAAAGTTCAAGCTTTTTTCATACATTTAAAATATTTCCGTTTGAACCTCTTAATTTATAGCTATTTCAAAATAAGAACTAGAAATTGTCTTTTAATAATTATATATATATATATGTATTATTTGCAAATCAAATCAAATTTGTAACTTATTACTGCGTTTTGAAAAAATACGTTCTTTGAAATTGTTAGGGAGAAAAGTTATGGGGCGTGTTTAATTTGTAACTATGCTGCAAGTGTAAAATTTTTGACAATGAGCGATAACGGGTACTTTAATTTCTTTTTTTATTAAAAAAAAAAAAAAAAAAAAAAAAATTACAATATAAATGAAAAATTTTTTTAGTGTGCATAAATGATAATTTTCGCTACTGAGGATATTTTTTGAGTTTATTAACCGGCGATGCTGATTTTATTAAGCGGCGGTTTCAACAATAGTTTGTATTGATTTGATTCCGGTCCTGGCAATTTGATCAGATTAAGCGGCTGATTTTATTAACCAGCGATTTTATTAAGCGGCGGTTACTGTATATATTTTTATTGAAAAGTGTTACGAAAAATAGGCGGGGCTAAAAGTTAAAAGAAATTACAGGAGAATTATTCAAAAGAAAAAAAAGACTCTGCTTCTTGATTTATTTATTCATATATTCATATGATAATGAATCGTTCAAACATACAACAAAAGTACGATAATTAAAAAAAAATTGCTTTTTGAAAATACAAATCGCTGCTTTTCTACCTCTAACCGTTTCCCCGTTATTAACGACAGAAATGTTTTAAAAACCACAAAATTTTATGTTCTTTACATGCTAAATGGTAGGAAAAACGAAAATTCATATTTTTATTTTAGTGATCCAAAAGGAAATTTTCAGATAACATCCCTGTGTAGAGGATCTGTCTCTCCGCTTAAAGATATGAAAACGATTGTGCTTAAGAAAACGTTCGAGATATACAAATAAAGACCGGTTTATTAAGTATAAATGATTAGATAGAACGTCAATCAAATACATACTTGCCAACCATCTCATTATGAATCGTACAATTTTTAGTACCCGCCTTTTTTTTCACACCAATAATTTTTTAGAGTAATTTTAGTCTTATTTAATCGTAACAACATTTGGAGAGAATAACTCTAAAGATATAGTGATGTGAAAAAAGGGGCGTTTTTTCAGGGGGCGTTAACAATTGTACGATTATTAATGAGATGGTTGGCAAGTATGCAAATGTCATCTAAACTAACATCAGAATATTCAACTATATGATACTCGTATTTACATGTTTGTGATGTTCAACAGTCATTTTCATTTATCAAACGAGTTTCAACGTGACTCCTTTGAATTTTGATACAAAATAAAATCTAAAAGGATTTCAATTTTACAGACTTCTTAAACAGGGAATTACAAGCTAATTTTACGAATGTTCCGATGCAATTAAGAGAGGAAAAAAAATTAAGTATTCAACAACAAAATTATAAAATTATAACTTGAGAATCAAATAACTAATTAAATTTAGTTTAAATTTGATCGTAGCAGTTAAGCGTACACAGAGATGTGTCGGAATCTAATTAAAAGCTAAATATTTTGTACGCAACGACATTACCTAAGTAAAAAATTACGAGACATAATATAGTTGCCAATCTTACGTTACAATTTATTTCGAATCATTTTTAGTCCTATGTTTCATCCATACTACATTTTTGAACATAGATTTTGTTTTTACTCAGTTGAAGTTACAAATTCGAGAAAATTATTCTACAAAGTATGTGGTGTGAAAAAGGATGGTTATTCGGATTCGCAGTGTTCTGGTAAAAACTATAAAATTGGGAACAGTGATATAGAAGTCGGGAAAAATTGAAATTAGAGAAGTTCCGGAATGGGACGATTCGGTAAGACCGTAGCCGTTTTGACGCGAAACCCATTTAACTGAGGCCGTTTTTGCGCAGCCATTTCTTCACGAAGTGGCAGCGGCTTTCGGCGCCGCCTTTTCGGTTAAAATTTATTAATTGATAGATACTCTTCATGTCATTAAATTTTCGTCAAACCTTCGTTAAATAATGTAATTTATGATTTCTTATTTATTTATTTTTTATGCGTGAACAAAAAACTATTTTAAATTATTACTAAAGATATTAATGATGAACAGAATTTTACGTAATTTAAAGGAACCAATGATAAGATGAGAAACTAGTTTTTTGCCATTAAAACTTATTAAACTTAGTTATCAGAATCAGATGGCAACACATACGCAGCAATTCTAAAGAGTCTAACCTATTTGATGATGGAGGTTCTTTGGGGAATGAAATAAACAATATAATAATAATAATAATAATAATAATAATAATATATATATATATATATATATATTTAATGCTTGAACCAAAAAATATTTTTAATTTTTCATTGGTGATATTAATTATGAATAGGATGTTTCGTAATTTAAAGAAGCCAATGATAATCTTAGAAAAAAAAACTCGATTTTTGTAGTTAAAGCTTATTAAACTTATTGTCGCGTGGTTCTTTCAGGGTTGCCAAATTTGGCCTTTTTTTAATCAATAAACATCAAGATATTTTTTTTTTTTTTTTTTGTAACGTTTGACTAATCACTTCGAAGATTGCTAGTGTATTATCTATATCAAATGTCACTTCTAAAAATTGTTGGTGACAATTGAATAGGAAAAAGGCCAAATTTGGCAACCCTGGGTTCTTTAGGTAATAATATAAACAATGTAATTTATGTATTAAAAAAAATCATACAATTAAGTTATTTTTATGTATTTTGTATTTTCACAGACATTTAAAAAAAAAAAAAAAAAAAAAAAAAAAAAAGTTGATTTTATTCTCAATATTACAAAAAAAAAAAAAAAAAAAAAAAAATGTTAAAAATGACAAAAGAAATCGATAACTTTATTTTAAATTATCGCAGATCGATGGTTCAACCATTTTTTTAAAGGTATTGACGAGCTCTTTTGAAAGATACCCATCATCAATCTGGGGGTTGAAGTTCAAACTGCCCCCCAGGGAAGAGGCGGGGATCCTACATACACAAATTTTTTTTCCCAGTTGACTATCTCTATTACAAAAAAAATATATATTCGTTTCATTTGGTTTTGTGCAGTCTATAGATGTTAAACTCTACTTACCTGCAATTTTCCCCATAGACGTAATGTATTTGAATACTTTTGAGTGCCCTTGTACACGAACCATTTACTTCATCTCAACGAAAAGTTTACTGTAGCATCCCTATATGATACACATTTAGAATACCGAGTTTGGAATTTCTGCTACTATTTGTTCTTGAGATATGCTGATAAGAGACACACACACAGACCATTCTCTAAAAACATGATTTTCGTATTCAGGGGATCTGAGAACATGCAAATATAACAAAAACTCACGTTCGAAAACTTGACCCTAAAACAATACTTTCTCGACCCTATGGGTAAGAGAAAGTAAAAATTATAGAATAGTTAGGGTGCTATAATAATTGATATTAGTAACAAGAAGAATTAATTAGTTAATTTATTTAATAACATATCAGTCAGTTAGTTGTATGCTTGTTGAGAAAAAATATATATATATCAATTTAACAGATGATTTTTTTTTTCTTGATGAGAAAAATATTTATAAGAAAAGTTGACCTTGTTTTTAGTAAGGTGCAACTGTCGCTTAAATATGATTCCTGTATGTATTATGCTTAAATATGATTCCTGTATATGATTCCTGATTAAATATGCACCTGTATTTCTTTTGAAAAAGCTGTCGAAGTTTTCTAAATTTATGTTGTTATCAAACTGAATACTTTTTATTGAAGCCATATTTTTGAGTTTCATTTTCTAGTATGAAACATTAACTATTGCAAGTATTTTAAAACATTACTTCATTAACCCTTTAGCCGTGTAGTGTTTTTAAGTGTATCTCTTTAATAACTGATAAAAACAATAGCAAGTGAAGGTAAGAATTAAAAATAATTAAATTTAATAATATAATAATAATTAAATAATATAAATTAAATAATATAATATAATAATAAATTAAATGTATATATATATATTTATATATATATATATATATATTAACTCTATGGTTATTCAGTAATCTTATTTTCCTTTTTTTTTTTTTTTTTTTTGAAAGATTGGCACATTAGCCTTTTATTTCAACTATTGAGTGACGGAAAAAATGTTTGTAACGGTTCAACTGATCATGTAATTTAAAACAATTTTCATGTTGTCAACATTGCTTTATTTATTCTTTTTTTCAAAATATTGTTCTTAGAAAACGCAGAAAGAATGTGAATTTCATTGTAAATAATATTGGGAAAATGAGAACTAAAAATTTTAAAATATGTCCCGAAGGATTTTAGGATAAATAAAAAAAAATAAAATAAATAAATAGGAATTTTGTTTTCTCTGAAGGTGGTAAAAACCATGGGTAAAACATATTTTGGCCAAGATAGTAAAACCCAGCAAAAACCATTATACGGTAAATACCATGCCAACCCTGCTTTAAATATATATTTTTTTATTTTTATAACTTACTTAAAACTCGCATCGCCTCTCTAAATCTCTGAAACTTATTATACATAGCAGAATAGTTCCATACAACTGGTTAATTTTTAATACCATTTTTTCCCCTCAGCTTACTATTTACCTTATTTATTGTAACTTAGTAACTTCCCATAGTTAAAATGTAGACTTAGATTCACTAATCACTAAATCAGTAAAAATCAACTGTACAAAAAGAAAAATAAGCTACTTACTTTTAAAAGTGCCAGATGAATATAGCCTGTACTTTTAAATATCCACCAGTTATAAAACAAAATAATAATGATAAAAATAAAAAATAAGTTTCTATAAAGTTTTCATTATCTTAAAGCTATCACTACTATACTTCTTCTTCTTCTTTTTTTTTTTTTTTTTTTTTTTTTTTTTTTTTTGTTACACAAAATTTTATTGTTAAAGATTTCTATTTATTTTTATTTACAGTATGTGTATTAAAATTTCGTATATAATAAAGCTAGCTGAGATAAAATAAAAGTTAACTTTAGCAAGAAACAAGACAAAGAAAATGTATGCATTCTTAATCAATTCCTAAACTGTCTTGAATTAAACAAAGTCAATAATAATTAACTTGCAGGTTTATTTTAATCCATACGCATACAATAATAAACAGTTATAAAATTCTTGAATATTTTCGACTATTTATTATTTTTACCGGGGAAAAAAATAATATTTCTTGCACTCAAAAAGTTCGGAATGTGAACATTTGGCGCCGAATCGGCCAGTGCCGAAACAGTTGGCGCCGAAACGGCCACGCCAAAACGACCGCGCCAAAACGGCCGCGCCGAATCATAAAAAACCGACAGAAGTGAACCAGTCTTACGCTATTAAACTTATTCTTTTTTTTTTTTTTTTTTAGGACGGAGGATTATTATAGTCTCAGTCTACGGATAAAACGTTGTCGCTAGTTTTAGGATGGTTGGACATTTATCGAAATCGAAAATTTATCTAAAATATAATTGAATAATTTGAAAGTGATTTTATAATACGAAAAAAAAAAAAAAAACTAATTGTCCTCCGTACTAAACTAAACTCTGCTTTTACCAGAATTTCATCATTATTTATTTATTTATTTATTTATTTATTTATATATATATATTTTTTTTTATAAGGAAAAGGAAAGAAAAGAAAATTAATAATAATCAGTATCGAAACGGACAATATCGAAAAAGTTGAAGAAGCCCTTTTTTAGACAAAAATACATAATTTCTAGTCGGATTTTAAATTTTTTTGAAATGAAAAGAAATTCACGCTTAAATATTAAAAATGATATAAAACATTGTGAAAAATTAAACTTGCAGGGTAAAATTGACGTCATTATAGCACTAAAGATTATTTATTATAGAGTTCTAACAGATGACGTCACGAGCATGTTTGCTGAGGGACAGTTGACCCTACTGACCCATTTTATCATTGCGGAAAAGTGTTAAAAATTTATTGTAACAATAGGAATTATGCTGGTGTGTTTGTATTAATTCAGTTAATCATATAAGAAATAACTAGCGAGCTTCGCCCGCTAGCGGGTCAGTATTTTCAAATGAATCACTAAAATTAATGAATCACTAACAGAAACTTTTAGTGTTAAGAAAAGAAATTTAAAAAAAATCATTTCTGATTGGGTAAAAAGTCGGGCCGGGTCCCCACTGCCTGCGGCAGCGCAGTCGCGTGCGCGTATTCCTTCCCTGACCCTACGTGCCCCCTAAAAAAAATCATTTCTGATCGGATAAAAACTCGCACCGGGTTCCCACAGCCTTCGGCAGCGAAGTACAGTGCGCTCTGCGCGCGCACAACTTAAGGGATACACGCGCTGCGCGCGTATTCTTTCCCTAACCCTTCATGCCCCTAAAAAAAAAATCATTTCTGATCAGGTAAAAACTCACACCGGGTCCCCACTGCCTTCGGCAGCGCAGTCCCTTGTGCGCTGCGCGCGCACAACTTCAAGGATACACGCGCTGCGCGCGCGCATTCCTTCCCTGAGCCTTTGTGCCCCCTAAAAAAAAATCATTTCTGATCGGGAAAAGACTCGCACTGGGTCCCCCGCTGCCTTCGGCAGCGCAGTCGCGTGCGCGTATACCTTCCCTGACCCTCCGTGCCCCCTAAAAAAAAATAATTTCTTATCGGGTAAAAACTCGCACCGTGTCCCCACTGCCCTCGGCAGCGCAGCCCCGTGCGCTCTGCGCATATTACAGCGCCATAAAAGAAAACTGATTCAGGACACCTCAAAACGTGTAAATCAGGTGAAAACCTTCGATAATTTAAAAGAACTTAAAAATATCTTTTGAATGATGTATTAAAAATAATTTAATCATAATTAGAAATTGAAATATTGAAATTTGAAAATATTACAGCGCTATCTGGCGGTACAAATTTCTGTATTCCACTGTTCGATTCCAATTCAAAAAAGCTTTCCAATGATGTATTACTTATGAAATTATTTTAATTAGTAGCTGAGATACAAAAGAAAACGAATTCAGGACACCTCAAAACGTGTAAATCTGCTGAAAACTTTGAATAATATAAAAGAACTTTAAAATATCTCTCGAATGATGTACTAAAAATAATTTAATCATAATTAGAAACTGAAATATTGAAATTTGAAAATATTAGAGCGCCATAAAAGAAAATTGATTCAGGACACCTCAAAACGTGTAAATCTGGTGAAATTTTTCGATAATATAAAAGAACTTTAAAATATCTTTCGAATGATGTATTAAAAATAATATAATCATAATAAAAAATTGAAATATTGAAATTTGAAAATATTACAGCGCCATCTAGCGGTACAAATTTCTGTATTCCACTGTTCGATTCCAATTCAAAAAAGCTTTCCAATGATGTATTACTTATGAAATTATTTTAATTAGTAGCTGAGATACGCGTATTAGAATATTGCAATTTTTAATCGCAGAAACAAAACACTTGACCTCATTTATCGCTGCTTTTTTTTTTTTTTTTTACTTTCCGAACACTATAGTGAGGAAAGTATTGTAATCATGTCAAAAATCCGAATTTGAGATTTTGATGTTTCTATACGTTTCAAGGTCCAATGAGTCCGTTTTCACTATTTTTGCGATGATGTATGTATGTGTGTGTGTATGTATGTATGTATGTATGTGTGTATGTCTGTGAGTGAACACGCTAGCGTCTAAACGCTTTGTTCGAATAAGCTGAAAGTTGGTACGTATATTGTAAGTCACCATAGTACGAACCCTATAGATTTTGGTGAATAGTTTATAGATTTTTATTAACACTTATAGTTTTTTTACAGGGACACAAAGAAAAATTCTTTATCATTACGGCCTATGGGACCAAAATCTTAAAAGCGCGATAGCATCTAAACTCCTTATTCAATTGAGAAAAAAATTTATACACATATTATAGGTCACAGATACTCAACCTGTATAGATTTTGGAGAATCTAGGACTCATAGTTTTCTTACAGGGACATAAAGAAAAATTCTTTATCATTATGGCCAATGGGGCCAAAATTTTAAAATGTGATAGCGTCTAAACGCCTTATTAATATAAACAAAAAAAATTGTACACATGTTATAGGTCACAGTTGCACACACTGTATAGATTTTGGTGAATCTAGCACTTACAGTTTTTTTACAGGGACACAAAGAAAAATTCTTTATCATTATGGCCTATGGGACCAAATTTTTAAAAGTGCGATAGCATCTAAACGCCTTATTCAATTGAGCTGAAAATTTATATGAATATTATAAATCACTGTTGCACTAACTATAAGCATTTTGGTGAATCTAGCATTTATAGGTTTTTACAGGGACACAACGAAAAATTCTTTATCATTATGATCTATGGGCTCAAAGATCAGTAGCGTTAAGTAAAACATCGTGTAATATATGGAGAAAAATACTCAAACACTCTATTATGGTTTTCTCCCTTTTGTTTGTTTAACAACTCCTCTTTCTTTACTTTATCTACAAAACTGTTAATTACTCAATGTTCGGAAAGTCGAGTGGAGTCACTCCAGATTTTTTTTCCTTTGCTTCCGTCGAGAGAGAAAGCATAAATCTCTCTTCCTTGAACTGGTTCCCATAGTAACGAAAAGCGGCAATGAACACGTAATAGAATCTCATCGAAGGAAGGTCGCGTATTATATTTTAATGGGCTTCAAGCGTGAAATTAAAAAATTTATAACTCATTCAGTTTTTGAAATTTTCTCTCAATCTTTTGGGAGTTAAATCATGAAAGCGAGATGTATATACAAAAAAAAAAAAAAAAAAAAAAGAAATGATTTATCTCTAAACGCTTTGCAGTTATAAAATGTTTTGCGAAAAAATCGATGTTTCGTAAAATCTAAAAATATGGATCGGTAATCCGTATTTTGTAAAAATGTTTATATGGTTCGAAAGAGGATTAAATGGCCTTTCTTTATATACCAGTTGTTAAGAAATGGAATTGTTACCCTGTCGTACAGGGCGTTTCAAAAAAGACGATCGCAAAAAAACGAAATTTTCGACCCTTTTTAAAACTTTTTTAAAAAATATAAAAAATCCGTATTTAAAAAAAAAATTGTACCGTAAGAATCGGTAATAAATGCTCTTTCTGCTGTTTGAGGTGCATTTCGATATCTGGAACCGTTCGGGCGGGATCGTTTTACAAAAACCCACGAAATTTTCCCTCTTTGCTTTTTCTTTCGAGTTAGGCTGTTCTGTAACAAAATGGCGGTCGCCTCCGATTTCGAATCGTTTTTTCGTTAGACAATGGGCGACATTTTAATTAATATCTCCGCTAATTAGGGTCGCATCGTTTAGCAAATTAGAATATCGTACATCTGCGATGAATTCTCTGTCCGACGGTACCTGTTCGAAGTCCGTGCGACCGTTAGCGGCGGAGCCTTTTCCGTTTCAAGCCGTTTCTCACAGATACACACACAGACACACAGACAAAAACACACACGCGTACTGATTTTAATAATTACTAGCTGGCTTCACCCGCTAGCGGGTCAGTATTTTCAAATGAATCACTAAAAATAATGAATCACAACAGAAACTTTTAGTGTTAAGAAAAGAAATTAAAAAAAAAAAAAATCATTTCTGATTGGGTAAAAAGTCGGGCCGGGTCCCCACGCGCTGCGCGCGTATTTCTTCCCTGACACTACGTGCCCCCTAAAAAAAATCATTTCTGATCGGGTAAAAATGCGCACCGGGTCCCCACTGCCTTCGGCAGCGCAGTACCGTACGCGCTGCGCGCGCGTATTCCTTCCCTGACCCTTCGTGCCCCCTAAAAAAAAATCATTTCTGATCGGGAAAAAATTCGCTCCGAGACCCCACTGCCTTCGGCAGCGCAGTCGCGTGCGCGCTGCACGCGCACAAGTTAAGGGATACGCGCGCGGTGCACGCCTATTTATTCTCCACCCTTTCAGGCCCTCTTAATTAACCTACGTATACCAATTTTGAACGATCTAACTCATTTGGCTGAGATGCAAAAGAAAACGTAATCAGGACACCTCAAAACGTGTAAATCTGGTGAAAACTTCCGATAATTTAAAAGAACTTTAAAATATCTTTCGAATGATGTATTAAAAATAATTGAATCATAATTAGAAATTCAAATATTGAAATTTGAAAATATTACAGCGCCATAAAAGAAAAATGATTCAGGAGACCTCAAAACGTATAAAACTGGTGAAAATTTTCGATAATTTAAAAGAACTTTAAAATATCTTTCGAATGATGCATTAAAAATAATTTAATCATAATTAGAAATTGAAATATTTCAATTTGAAAATATTACAGAGCCATCTGGCGGTACAAATTTCTGTATTCCACTGTTTGATTCCAATTCAAAAAAGCTTTCTAATGATGTATTACTTTTGAAATTATTTTAATTAGTAGCTGAGATACAGAAGAAAATTAATTCAGGACACCTCAAAACGTGTAAATCTGTTGAAAACTTTAAGTAAAAAAAAGAACTTTAAAATATCTTTCCAATGATGGAGAAAAAATAAATTAATCGTAATTAGAAATTGAAATACGCGCATTAGAATATTGCAATTTTTAATCGCAGAACCAATACATGTGACTTCAATGTTTTTTTTTTTTTTTTTTTTTTTTTTCTTAGCTTCCGTGGAGAAATGAACCTCTTTGAACAGGTTGCTATGGTGATCTACATTATTTGATTCCGGTTTTCATTTCCGAATGAAGTAAAGCATTTGCAATGGTTTTTTCATCGAAGACTGCCGCGATACTGAAAATTAAAAAATTTATAACTCATTCAGTTCTTGCAATTTTCTCTCAATCTTTTGGGAGTTAAATTATGAAAGCGAGATGTATATACAAAAAAAAAAAAAAAGAAAAGATTTATCTCTAAACGCTTTTGAGTTATAAAATATTTTGCGAAAAAATCGATGTTTCGTAAAATCTAAAAATATGGATCGGTATTCCGTATTTTGTAAAAATGTTTATATGGTTCGAAAGAGGGTTAAATGGCCTTTCTTTATATACCAGTTGTTAAGAAATGGAATTGTTACCCTGTCGTACAGGGCGTTTCAGAAAAGACGACCGCGAAAAAACGAAATTTTCGACCCTTTTTAAAACTTTTTTAAAAATATAAAAAATCCGTATTTAAAAAAAAAAAAATTGTACCGTAAGAATCGGTAATAAATGCTCTTTCTCCTCGTACAGGTGTATTTTCGATATTTCCAACAGATCGGAAGCGATCGCTTTTCAAAAACCCACGAAAATTTCCCTCATTGCTTTTTCTTTCGAGGTAGTTCTGTAACAAAATGGCGGTCGCCCGCGATTTCGAATCGTTTTTTTGTTAGACAATGGTCGACATTTTAATTAATATCCCCGCTAATTAGGATCGCATCGTTTAGCAAATTACATATCGTACATCTGCGATAAATTCTCCGTCCGACGGTACCTGTTCGAAGTTCGTGCGACCTTTAGCGGCGGAGCCATTTCCGTTTCAAGCCGTTTCTCACAGACACACACACAGACAGACAAAAACACACACGCGTACAGATTTTAATAATATAAGTAGATAATGGCGTGATCAGTGACATTGCGCATCACAATAACCCTAAAAAATCCTCCTTCCAGTTGCTAATTTTTTTTTACAATAACAATAATAATAAAGGAAAGGTTTTATTTTAAATTACCAACACCCTGATTGCAGCTTCTAATAATCATCATTGACAAGTAAAATAAGTAACATGAATAATGTAGCCAGAGTTAATAAGATTAATTGTATTTATTGATTATATTAAGCTATTAATCAAAAATACAAAATAAATCCTCTCATCTAAAAAAGAATAACTATTAATTTTTTTTTCCTTTTTCCTTTTAATTTTAAGTGTTAAAGGCTCTCTCTTTTTTAATTATTCATTTTTTTTATTTCATTTTTGTGCTGGCAAATAAAAAAAATAAAGGAGGAGAAAATGGCCACTTAAAAAAACACTATGTTATACTCTCACCTGTAATTAGAATTTAAATTGCTGGTTCAGTAGACATCTTTGGGACTCTTTTGGACAGAATTCAAGAGTTGTGCTCCGGGCGGCTGAGCATCATGTTAGCAACCTTCGACTCTTCTATTTTTCTCCTTTTCCCCGGTCCCGTCTGTCCGTCAAAGTCAGTTGAGGTCCGAATAATAATCCCGCATCCTTTTTTTTCCTTCACCTCCCGTTTCTCTTTTCTTTTAGGTTGATTTCTTTAGAAATCGACCTATTGCAATCACTTCGTTTATCTATCTATCTATATATATATATATATATATACATATATATATATACATATATATATATATACTAGCAGACCCGGCCACGCGTTGCTGTGACTAAGTTATACGTTGAATTATACGGCTGTAAACTATTTAGTACAGTCAAATTATTATTTACGAACAAAGACGAAAACGTTGTAGCCGATGTAAAAACACACAGGGTTGAGATTTGAAACTTATGTCAAAATTTGGAAGCGATTGATAAAAATTTTCGTAGTGTTGATATTAAGCACAAATTAATTTTATTGTAGGGTCCTATAAATTTTAATGGAGAAGTGATATATATTATTTCTAATGCTACTTTGGATAAAATTGCTAAAATGACTAATATATAAATTAAATTCTATTAAAATTCTATTAAAATAAAAGTATAAAAGAAACAGACGATTTTTAAATCAATTTTTATGGAGGAGTGAAATATAATATATGCTATAATGGATAATTTTACTATAAAATGACCTCATCATTTTAAATATTTTAAAGAGGGCAACAGCTGTAGTTATAAAAAGGAAAACAATAAGGCTAAACCAGAAAAATAAGTAAATTTGATAAATATTTTAAAACTTTAAAATTGGAAATCTTATGAACTATTTTACATTTAAAGTAAATACATGTATCATTTTAAATAGAAAAAGATTTTGGAAAAGTTTAGTGTATTTTAACGAAGTGATGAGAAGTTTTTGAGTATGTTAAAATTTTAATAGTAAATTCAAGTTAATAAAGATGGGAAACATTGAGGATTAAGATAAGAATAATTATAAGATTTAAAAAAAAAAAAAAACTTTTTATATACCATGCTTTTAAATTTTAATATACTAATAATATACTAATTAAACGGAAAATGATAAATATTCTATCATAGTTTGAAGTCAAATTTGTTTTCAAATGTCTAAATAAAATAGCTGATGTAACATACTAATATTTTGCAGCGGAATAGATTTCATTTCTGTCATCCTTGGCGAAAAAAAAAGAATATCGCCAAATTATCTGGCAAAAATATTTAATTCCTTTCAAAAATCATGGTTATTTTAACAACTTATATTAAAAGAGTAATGAATAATATGAAACAATATTTCGTACAATACATATTACATGTCATACATACGTACAATGAATAATACATATTACATTTCGTACGATGCATACACCTGGCATGTATATTTTCGTGTTACGCTTTTGATCGCCAAATAATAATAATAATAAAAAAAAAAGCCAAGGGCGACAGAGTTTTGAAATTTAAAATAAAAATTTTGTCAATTTGACAGCAAAATAAATCAATATAACACCCGCGATAACTAATACATATCTATACCCAAATATAAGGATTAAAATCGGGAAATAAATTTCCTCGATTTTTAATAATTTCTTACAAAAAATCCAGTGGGCAATTAACATAGGAAATCTTTTTCTTGGCTGCACAGACGGTCAGTGAGTCACACTTCGCTTGTGTATAGAACTCATAGATATATTATAGCATATATAGAATAGAGTGATCATTGGGGAGAAAAAAGTTATTCCTTTTCATTTGGGAAAAGACGACGTTTTTACCAAAATATGGCCGTCTTTCCCCCAGTGAATACACACGGGAATACATACTAATATTTTAGCAAATAAAATTTATGAATAATTTATTTGCTAAAGGGGAATGGAAGACTCCAGATACAGTTTCAAATTCATATTTCTTTCTTTTCTTTACTTTTTTTTTTTTTTTTTTCAATACCACTTAATGGCTGTTTCCAAAGCTTTTATTTTATTTATTTATTTATTTATTTTTTTTTTTTTTTTCGGCGTCAAAAATCTTTGTACGATAACATGGGGATGAGAGATCTATATATATTACTATATCTATGATAGAACTACATTAGCACTTTATCAATGTGTATAAAATCTTTAAATTGATTATGACGTCAATTTTCGTGAGATGCATAATTTAACTTTTTATAATTTTTTAACGTTCACGTTTGATTAAATGTATTTATTTTTATGTCGAAAGAAAATGAACTCGTATTTTTTTTTTTTTTTTTTTTTTTTTGGCAACAATTAAATTAATGGAACTCACAGATATTTTGGAGTAACTTTAATAAAGGTCTATAATTAACAAATAATTGCAATAAAACAATATTGTGACAATAAATTGAGATAAAAAATATCCTATCTCTCAAGTTGGACCAAACTGCACACAGTGTGCAAAATTTCATTAAAATCGGTTCCTTAGTTTAGGAGTTTACCCCGGACAAACATCGTGACACGTAATTTATATATATATACAGATATATATAATGAAAATTTTGTCATCACGATAACTCCCGAAATAATACTCGAAATCGAACCAAATTTGGACAGAGAACTGATCTTATAAATATCTTGGATGAGTTTGTTAACAAAGTTGCTCCAACTTTTTGTTTTCAAGTGGCAGCCACTTGAATATTTCTAACCCACATTCTAAAAAGTGTATTTAAAAAAACAAGATTTGCTTGAATTTTTATGTAAATCTAGACTACATAAGGGTCTAAATGAACTTTATTAATGAAATTTATCTGCCATTTTTAATAAAGTGGAGAATATCTTAAGTTAAGTGGAGCCACTTGAAATCAGGCTACCACTTGAAAATTTAAAATCACGATAACATCCGAAATAACCCTCCAAATTGAACCAAATTTGGACAGCGTCTTAACTTGTATTAAGAATATCTTGGATGAGTTTCTTAATCAAGTTGCTCCACCATTTTGTTTTCAAGTGGCGACCACTTGAAATTTTCAAATTCAAATTGAAAAAAGCGTTTTCCGAATTTCTTTGAATTTGATGTATGCATAGACTGTATAAGTGTCTCAATGAAGTTTATTAATTGTTGTATCCGCTATTTTTAATAAAGTGGCGGATACCTTAAGTTAAGCAGGACCACTTGAAATCAGGCTACCACTTGAAAATTTAAAATCCCGATAACTTCCAAAATAATACTCCAAATCGAACCAAAATTGGACAGCGTCTTAACTTGTGTTATGAATATCTTGGATGAGTTCGTTAAACAAGTTGCTCCAACTTTTTGCTTTCAAGTGGCAGCCACTTGAATATTTCTAACCCACATTGTAAAAAGCGTATTTAAAGGTAGATTTGCTTGAATTTTTATGTAAATCTAGACTACATAAGGGTCTCAATGAACTTTATTTATGAAATTTATCTGCCATTTTTAATAAAGTGGCGGATATCGTAAGTGGGGCCACTTGAAATCAGGCTACCACTTGAAAATTTAAAATCACGATAACTTCCGAAATAATACTCCAAATCGAACCAAATTTGGACAGTGTCTTAACTTGTGTTATGGATATCATGGATGAGTTTCTTAATCAAGTTGCTCCACCATTTTGTTTTCAAGTGGAGACCACTTGATTCTTTCAAATTCAAATTGTAAAAAGCGTATTCCGAATTTGTATGAATTTTGATGTATACATAAACTATATAAGTGTCTCAATGGAGTTTATTAATGAATGTATTCACCCTTTTTAATAAAGTGGCGGATATCTTAAATAGGGCCACTTGAAATCAGGCTACCACTTGAAAATTTAAAATCGCGATAACTTCCGAAATAACGCTCCAAATCGAACCAAATTTGGACAGTATCTTAACTTGTGTTATGAATATCTTGGATGAGTTTCTTAACCAAGTTGCTCCACCATTTTGTTTTCAAGTGGAGACCACTTGAAAGTTTCAAATTCAAATAAAAAAGCGTATTCCGAAATTGTTTATATTTTGATTATACATAGACTATATAAGTGTCTCAATGAAGTTTATTAATGAAGTATGGATTGTCTCGCCAAAAGTCGCCGAAAAAGTCCCCAAATGAAAAAGTCGCCAAATTTGGCGCCAAATCCATTATTTGCCATATTGGAGCTTTTTAATGCGTTTGTAAGGGAATATTAGTCTATTTAAATGTTAAAACAAACTAGATATGCAGAAAATAAACATTTAATCAACTTACTAAGCCTCTTTGAAAGAATTTCTGCAAAAAAAATAAATAAATAAATAAATAAAAATAAATAAATAATTTTTTTTTCAAATTTGCAACAATATCTTAGATTAATTAGTTCACTGAGCAACTTTCTCTGCCATTTTGATCCAAGTGGCAGCCACTTAATTTTTCAATACGATGACTTTTGAGATTCTGAATTAATTCCAACTATACTTGTACAGTAGTCTTATCTCACAAATGCATTTGATATATTTGTCAATTTGGCCCACCACCTTGTTTCGAAGCGTCGGCACACTTAAAAATTTTTAATTCACAAAAAAGGTATTTATGAACCGATTTGCTTAAAACTCCATATGTAGATAGCCTACATCAATATTTCTAATAATTCGTTAATAATTTGTAGCCTCCATTAAGAAACAAAATGACGGCTAATTGATAAGGAAAAAGAAATCAACCTACCCTTCCGAATAAGCCGGAAGGACTTTTTTTTAATGTAAAGGAATACGTGTATAAAAGGGAAAAATGGGGGAAAATGCATAAAAAATAAATGTATTTTTAAATACCTTCTTGACATCGTAAGAAAATAATATTTGTATTCGCACCTTCCGGCTAACCATACCTTTCGAATGATACCATTTTCAACCCTCTACTCCCATAATTAATATGTTAAAAAGGGACAACAAATTTTATGCTTGCCTATTAATATATAGATAATAATAGAAATTGTGAATTCTGTCTAAAATAGCTAAATTACATAGTTTTTTTTTTTTTTTTTTTTTTTTTGGGGGGGGGGGGGGTTACGTTCGTTTGATATGATATAGTTAAGATTCTCGGCCAGATTTAAATGCTTTTCAGGGATGTTTTTCTAAGGTTATCGAAACATGTATACACGCGAGTTTCGAAGAAAACCTCGGAAAACTCAGACCGGCTAAGATAACTAATTGTGGAAAACAAATTGCACTGGAAAATAATAATATATAAATATGCATTCACTCGAATTTCGGAGAAAACCCCGGAAAACTGATAAAGGCTAAGACGATGAATTGTGACATTAGATCGCATTAGGAAAAAAGAAAAAAGAAATATATATATATTTGTAGTGTATTATGCATTGCGAAATTTATAACCAATTTTGACAAAAATTAAATTTTTAGCTATTATGAGTTCAGTCAAAAAATTGCTATTAAAATGATGGTTTAATGGTTTAAGGTCCATTGACTGCACTAGGATCCTAGGCCTGGTTATAATGCTTTTCATGGGCGTTTTATTTATATATATTTTTAAGGAGATCAAAGCAAGCATGTAATCACGCGATTTTGGAGAAAACCACGGAAAACTCAAAACGGCTAAGACGACGAGCTGTGACATTGGAGTATTGTCATATAGAAAAAAAATATGAAAATGTATCAATAAGTTGTTACATATTGTAAATCACGAATTTATAACGAATTTTGGCAAAAATTAAAATTTTGTTAAAAATAAAGATTGTGAGTTGACTCTAAAAATCGCTAAATTAGGTTAACGGTTTGTGGGGGTAGTGGTCGATAAACTACATAAAGGTCATATGCCTGGATCGAATGCCTCCTGAAGGTGGATTTTCTAAACTATCTAGTTCGCATTTATGCGAATGTCGGAGAAAACTACCCAATACTCAGAACGGTTAAGATGATGAGTTGTGACATTTGGTTGTAATCAATAAAAATGTATATAATACTAAATTTTGAGATATTGTAAACTGCGAATTTATAGTCAATTTTGACAAATAATAATAATAATAATAATAATAATAGAAATTGTGAATTCAGTCTAAAATAGCTAAATTGCAGAGTTTTTTTTTTTTTTTTTTTTGGGGGGGGGGGGGGGTTACGTTCGTTTGATACAGTTAAGATTCTCGGCCAGATTTAAATGTTTTTCAGAGATATTTTTCTAATGTTATCGAAGCATGTATACACGCGAGTTTCGAAGAAAATCTCGGAAAACTCAGACCAGCTAAGATAACTAATTGTGGAAAACGAATTGCACTGGAAAATAATAATAGTAATAATAATAAAATAAACAAATTGGGATATATTGTAATCGTGAATTCGTAAAGAATTTTGCCAAAAAAATTAATTTGGTTAAAAGTAGAGATTATGTGTTCAGTCTAAAAATTGCTAAATTAGATTGATGAATTGGCCTGAGGGGATTATTCTCGTTTGATCACGTCAGGATCTTATGTCTTTGGTGAATACCCTCTGTGTGTGTGGGGGGTGTTCTGAGGAAAACTAGTTCGTATTTACGTAAGTTTCGAGGAAAACCACGGAAAACTCAGAACGTCTAAGACGTCGAGCATGACCTGGGAATGAACACAGCATCTCTCATCTTCTAGTTTCTACAGCAGAACCTCTCGGCTTCTTGTAGGTTAAATTCGAGTAGAAATTTAGAAATTTTAAAGAAAATAATGTTTAATTAAATTAAATTATCCGATGAAATTTTATAATTTTTGAGATAACATTTCTCGAACTGAAAATCACAAAACTCATAGAAAAATAATATTTAATTAAATTTCAAGACAAAGATTTTATAAAGCTAGGTTTACACTTGTTAATAACATTTCAATGATGTTGCTTATCCCTGAATTAAATTGCATCACTTTCTTAAATGTACGTCTTAAGATTTGCTAAATGTAAAGTTTTAATTTTCTTTCTTTATGTATATATATATATATATAGATAGATAGATATATATCCTGCATATTATATATATATATATATATAAGATATAAAATTTGTATATGTATATATATATATTACAAATGAAATAGTGAAGCCTTGTTATTCTGACAAACTCAACTTAATATTTTATAAAACGTTTATTAAAAAAAAAAAAAAAAAAAAAAAAAAAAGAGGCCGTTGTTGAAGTTTTGTCCTTTATAATTATAAAGAAAAATTTAATTTTAAATATAAATAACTTAAATGTTAAATGAACGACGTATCATGAAGCATATGCACCTTGACAGCAGAAAATAATGCCCGAATTCTTGAAAACAGGTCTTTATTTTGTTTATTAGCTATTGCATAACCCGAGTCACATCCAAATACAAAACAGCATCGAGATTTAGACATATTCATCATAAAATAAAACAATAATTAGAAAAAAAAAATGATGCGCGCTCACTGTACTCAGTGTTAACGTCGTACATCAACTACAGTCAGCGCCACTCTGCGGCCAGTTCAGCGCGAGGTCCACTTTTGAAGGAGGAATCCTGGAAGTTACTCCTTTCTCTAGCTTCATGAGTGAGGTCTAACTGCAACGGTTCCGGCTGCAATCTGTAAAAGACAGTGTTCGGAGATGAGAGAAGTTGTGTAGAGCCGCACGAGATTGTAAAAACGTGAGAAAAATGGCGGATTTGGTCTTTCTCAATGTTTTGTGAGGTCTAACTGCAACGTTTCCGGCTGCAATCTTTAAGAGACAGTGTCCGGAGATGTGAGAAGTCGTGTAGAGCCGCACCAGATTGTAAAAACGTGAGAAAAAGGGCGGCTTTGGCCTTTCTCACTGTTTAGTGAGGTCTAACGGCAATAAAGACAGTGTCCGGAGATGAGAGAAGTCGTGTAGAGCCGCACCAGATTGTAAAAACATGAGAAAAATGGCGGCTTTGGCCTTTCTCTCGGTTTTGTGAGGTCTAACTGCAATAGGGACAGTGCCCGGAGATGAGAGAAGTCGTGTAGAGCCGCACCAGATTTTAAAACAATATACAGTATATAATTATGAACATTTCACATTAGCAAGTTAATTGTATGATACATTATTTGTATCACACAAGGATGGAAAGCGTCAGCGGACGATGACGTGAGTTCAAAGATTTTTGTTCACCTAAAATGATCACTTTAAATGGAAAGCGTCAGCTGACGATGACGGGAGTTCAAAGATTTTTATTCACCCAAAAGTGCTCAACGTGCCTAAAGAAGTTTTCACGTAAAAAAAAAAAAAATGCATTTTATAAAAGCTACATGAAATAAATTTAATTACCAAACTAAATAAAAAGTTCAAGTTTAAATCACAAGATGGTCAAAGTTTATAATTTATTCAAATATTCAACATAAACTAGTGATTTATGAGTTAACGACAGTTTATTGAAACTGCAAATCATAAATTATGATTTGCTAATTTAATTTAGTTCATTCGAGCATATAATCTTGAGTGTTTCTGCTGTATGATTTAACATGTCTATTCTATTTTTTTTTTTTTTAACGTAATTTTTTATCGGGACTATATTGGGAAATTTCATACCAATAGTAAACCAAAATAACTTTTCCTTTAACTGAAATATATAATGCCAACACTTGAAAATGTATTGAAACAGTATGTAATTTTATTACACATCAGGTTACACAGAAAAAAATAAAAATAAAAATTGCATAACAAAGAATTATTTTAAGCTTGATAATGAAAAAATCAAATCGCTACCAACTTCTTAATTTTTTTTTTTTTTTTTTTTTTTTGATTATTATTATTTTATTACACCGTCAAATATAGCAACAACGAAAAATTTTAAGACTCACTGCCATAAGATATCCATAAAAACCAACATTCTCAAAAAAAAACCTATCTCTCCATAACAATGTAGTTTAGCTTCGGTTTTACGCATAAAGATCAGCGTCATTTTAAATGTTCTCTCACTAAGTAAAATGCTTAAAATAGTTCTTTAAAAAAAAAACATGTTGTCAAAAAGACTCTATTAAATGAAATCTGCGTTCAACCGAATTTTTTTAAGCTCAATATTATTCTTAAAAAATTAATAAAAACGAAACGGAAGCTGGAAAGCAGGGTATAGCGAATGCTGGCGCCCTCTCTAAACGTTAGAAAACAACATCGCAAATTTTCAGCGTTTCTTTCGTCTCCTCTTAAATAGTACTCCGTGTTGCCAAGTGCTTTATCTGTATATATCTATGATCCGTGATCAGCAGATCCTGCATTTCAGCAGACCTGCTTCATTTAATCCATAAATCACTAACTGTAGGCATATTGCTATATTGAACTTCGAGGGAGTAGCATGGTTGTTAATTTTATATATAAAAAGTAATCTACTAGAATTTACTGGTGTTGGTATATTAAAAATCTTTCTGAAAATGTTGTTATTCTGCTCTTAGATTGGGAGAAAGTCAAATAAGGCTTTTTATTCAGGGTTTAAATTTTCCTATTTTAATGACCCTGAATGAATGAGAAGATTGAAAGATATATGTCAGCCTAAATTAGATAGCTAGAATTCCCTAATTCTGAAAACACCACGATATTAGGTTGATTTCTTTAGAAATCGACCTATTGCAATCACTTCGTTTAACTATATATCTATCTACCTATCTATCTATAATGAAAATTTTGTCATCACGATAACTCCCGAAATAATACTCCAAATCGAACCAAATTTGGACAGTGAACTGATCTTATAAATATATTGAATGAGTTCGTTAACCAAGTTGCTCCGACTTTTTGTTTTCAAGTGGCAGCCACTTGAATATTTCTAACCCACATTCTATAAAGCGTATTTAATGTAAGATTTGCTTGAATTTTTATGTAAATCTAGACTACACTAGTGGATCTGCAGATCAGGAGCCTCAACGTCCTATTTGCATCAGACATTTTTCAATAGGTCATTTTTATTTATTTCTTATTATATAATAGTATATATTGATTCGATCAACTTATTACCATAATCAGATATATTCCTGAGCTTCAACCCCCCGCTGTATCTCTCTTTGTATACCTATTTGTATATCATATAAAGTGTTACGGAATTGTAAAAAATTGCATTTATTTTTGTATAAATTTTTTCAAAGGGGCTTAGTAAGTCGATAAAATGCTAATTTTGTGCATTTCTAGTCGTTTTAGCGTTAAAATAGCCTAATTTTCCTTTAAAAACGCATTAAAAAGCACCATATAAGAAATGGATTTGGCGCCAAATTTGGCGACGGTTTCCCTCCTTGGCGATTTTTTTGGCGACCTTGGCGAGAAAATCCTTATTAGGGATATACCAAATATGGAAGCTCTAATCTCATTGGCTGAAGAGATACGATAATTTTGCAGAACAGTCTGTGTACGATAGAATAGTATAAAAGGAGCATTTTTTTAGCCATGGCGGCCAATCTCAGATCTGTGGCAGTTTCGTCAAATGCTTGCTTTACTTTGAGCCTCTTTGAATGAGACTTGCTTTATGTGTTATTGATAAACAGTTTGTACTGTTGTTTTGCTGTTAACGACTGTTTTTTAAGCTATGCTTACTGGTTGAATTGAAGCTGATACTTGGTTTATAGACCTGTATTTTTCTGGAACTTTCTGTGAATAAATCACTGAATTTTTGCAAGTTTCGCCTTTCATTCTCGGACAACTTACGAACCCCCAAGTACGCAACAATATGTATTCTTAATAAACGACGGTCTTGTATTATTTCCCTGAAATTCATAAATACCAAATTTCATACAAAAAAAAAAAATACATAGCATATCGGAAATATTTTGCGTAACCTTTAAACTAATTATCAATTCTATGCCCAATATTTTCAACAGGAAAACATGCTTTTAAAATTCTAATAAAATTTCATTATATTTGATGGTGTGTAACCATGTTAAAATACACTTTTTAAGAAATGCCGACTATAGACCGTAATAGTACGAAATTCCTTTATGTATCCCGGAAAAGTAGCCCCAGTCATTATAAACGCCAATAATAAGAATAAACCAAATTAATTATAACTCATTAATTTTTCAAACTAATTTGACATCATTTGGATGATTACAGTACATACTCGGAATTATTTTGTGTGGTCCCATAAATTATTTAGTCTATACATAACCTTTTTTAAGAGAAAACATGATTTTAAGCATGTTTATAATGTATGTTAACTTTATTAAGTTCAATTCAACATAAACACATTAAAGTGCGCGCTTAAATAAAAAATTGTCCATAGGCTTTAATGTTACGAAATTCTTTTGTGTGTCTCTGTAAACGAACCATAAACATTGTATACACCAGTAAAAACTATTCAGCTTATTTTGCGTTTAAAATTAATAATTGTTCCAAATGTAACATCGTATGGATGACTAAGTGACATTGTCAGAACACTTTTGTAAGGTCCTGTACATTAATTAGAAAGCTTAAGAGCACATATTTTCTTCAAACAACATAAGTTTAAGCATCTTACTCACGTATTCTAGTTTTATTTTCTTCATTCCAAAGTAATGATATTAAAATGCGTTTAAACGAAATTCACCCCATACGCCGTAATGTTAAGAATTTTGGCGTGTCCCTGTACACAGTTTATAAAAAATATAGCAATAAAAATTATACAGCTACTTATATGCAAAGCTGGAACGTGTGCGCCAATTTGCAAGTCAATCGAAGGATTTTTGCGGCCGCTCTTGCGGTACATACAAATTCTTCCCAAAGGCCGTAAGGATAAGAAAAATTTTGGCGTGTCCCTGTACACGAACAACAAATGGCATACACACCTAACATTATACAGCTAATTCCCTTGGGCTCATGAATATGTGTACAAAATTGCAAGTCAATAGCGTTATTTTTGGGGCCGCTGTCGCGGTACATACAAATTCTTCCCATAGGCCGTAATGATTAAAAAAAACTTTGGCGTGTCCCTGTACACGAACTACAAATGGAATGCACACCCAAAACTATACAGCTAATTTCGTGGGGATCATGAACATGTGTACAAAATTTCAAGTCAATAGCGTGATTTTTGCGGCCGCTATCGCACGACAGACAGACAGACAAACGGACGGACAGACGGACGGACAGACGGAACCCAGAATCCTTTTGAGTCTCAACAGAGGGCCTCCACTGACGTTTCGGCAAAAATTGGATGTCAATAGCTTGATTTATGCGGTGGCTATCGCGGTACATACAGATTCTTCCCATAGGCCGTAATGATAGAAAATCTTTGGCGTGTCCCTGTACACGAACTACAAATGGAACACACACCTAAAACTATACAGCTGATTCCGTTGGGCTCATGAACATGTGTATCAAATTACAAGTCAATCGCGTGATTTTTGTGGCCGCTATCGCGGTACATACAAATTCCTCCCATAGGCCGTAATGATAAGAAAAACTTTGGCGTGTCCCTGTATACGAACTACAAATGGAATACATACCAAAAACTATACAGCTGATTTCGTGGGGCTCATGAACATGTGTACCAAATTTCAAGTCAATAGCGCTATTTTTCGGCCGCTATCGCGCGACAGACAAACAGACAGACAGACAGACACAGCCCAAAACCGTTTTGAGTCTCAACAGAGGGCCTCCACTGACGTTTCGGCAATAAGAGTCTAAATGAACTTTATTAATGAAATTTATCTGCAATTTTTAACAAAGTGGCGGATATCTTAAGTTAAGTGGGGCCACTTGAACTCAGGCTACCACTTGACAATTTAAAATCACAATAAATTCCGAAATAATACTCCAAATTGAACCAAATTTGAACAGTGTCTTAACTTGTGTTAAGAATATCTTGGATGAGTTCGTTAACGAAGTTGCTCCGATTTTTTGTTTTCCAGTGGCAGCCACTTGAATATTTCTAACCCACATTGTAAAAAGCGTATTTAAAGCAAGATTTGCTTGAATTTTTATGTAAATAAAGACTACATAAGGGTCTCAATGAACTGTATTTATGAGATTTATCTGCCATTTTTAATAAAGTGGCGGATATCTTAAGTGGGGCCACTTGAAATCAGGCTACCACTTGAAAATTTAAAATCACGATAACTTCCGAAATAATACTCCAAATCGAACCAAATTTGGACAGCATTTGTGTTATGGATGTCTTGGATGAGTTTCTTAACCAAGTTGCTCCACCATTTTGTTTTCAAGTGGAGACCACTTGAAAATTTCAAATTCAAATTGTAAAAAGGGTATTACGAATTTGCTTGAATTTTGATGTATACATAGACTATATAATTGTCTCAATGAAGTTTATTAATGAACTATGGATTTTCTCGCCAAAAATCGTCAAAAACGTCGCCAAATTTTGCCATATTGGAGCTTTTGAATGCGTTTTTAAGGGAAAATTAGGCTATTT
This sequence comes from Salticus scenicus, assembly GCA_963930645.1. Lineage (NCBI taxonomy): Eukaryota > Metazoa > Arthropoda > Arachnida > Araneae > Salticidae > Salticus > Salticus scenicus. The sequence continues at coordinate 80,643,887 of OZ005654.1, read as the reverse complement.
TAACGTTAAAACAAACTAGAAATGCAGAAAATTAACATTTAATCAACTTACTAAGCCTCTTTGAAAGAATTTCTAAAAAAAAAAAAAAAAAAAAAAAAAAAAGAATTATTTTCAAATTTGCAACGATATCTTAGATTAATTAGTTCACTGAGCAACATTCTCTGCCATTTTGATCCAAGTGGCAGCCACTTAATTTTTCCACACGATGACTTTTGAGATTCTGAATTAATTCCAACTAGTAGTCTTATCTTACAGATGCATTTAATATATATTTGTCAGCTTGGCCCACCATCTTGTTTCCAAGCGCCGGCCACTTGAAAATTTTAAATTCACATAAAAATGTATTTATGAACCGATTTGCTTAAAACTCCATATGTAGATAGCCTACAACAATATTTCTACTAATTCGTTAATAATTTGTAACTGCCATTTTGAAACAAAATAACGGCTACTTGATAAGGAAAAAGAAACCAACCTACCCTTCCGAATAAGCCGGAAGGTTTTGTTTTTATTTTGCAGGGGCGTTGATTTTTTCTTATTGGTGAATGCCTATTAGGCTGCTTATTTATGCCTGTCTTTTGATTGGGCAGCAAAGATTGAAGGCTTGTAGAAATGTGAAAATTTGCATGTGAACCCTGACCCCTATCTTTTTTTGGGGGGTCTGATGTGGGGTGAGAATTTTTTTTATTTATTTTTGAGAAGTGACCATTCGATTTCTTTACTTAAGAGCCATCTTTTATTTTATATTTTAAAGCATTATGTGGGATTGTTACAGGGGGCTTAAATTGTTATCTACCATTTTCTGTTGAGAGAGGATATTATTGGAAAACACAATAAAGTTGATAAAATAAACATTTATAAAACACAATGAAGTTGATAAAAAAGACATTTATAAAACACAATAAAGTTGATAAAAAAAAGACATTTATAAAACACAATAAAGTTGATAAAAAAAAGACATTTATAAAGATAAAATAATATTCACTGTAAACATTTAAGATAATATTAACTGGAAAAATTTTAAATAATATTGGAGGGGCTTTGGAAACATTTAAAATAGTATTGTAGGGCTTCTCGTCCCTACATCTACTCCCCTCGTATGAGAAAAAAAAAATTAAAAGTGTGCTTATGCATAAGCGCGCTTTTTTTTTTTTTTTTTTTTTTTTTCTACTATTAAGTGTTCAGAAATCACCTGTATATTTAAAGAGTGATTATGTATACATTGAGATGTGCATCGATAAACATATCTGAGAGTTCCATATATTGTCCATTTGTGGACTCTCTAGAGTGTATGAAGTTGCAGGGAACATTGATCATCATTGGAACATCTATATGGATCACCTGTATATTCGTGATTTGTAAATAACAGTCAGTTGCTTAAAGGGGTGGAGTACCTTGCGGCACATGAGGTAGATACTTTTTGTTGCCTATCTGAGCGTTCAGAGATTCATGAACTGTGTGTAGTATCATTTGGTTGAGGATATATAGTTCATTCTCACACATATGATAGAGTTTGCAGTATCTTATATTTAAAAATGCAGGAGTTCGTTGAGACACATTAAATACAAATTTCAGTATCGTGTATTTGAGGATTCTGGAGTTCGTTGATACACATAAAATACCAATTTCAGTATCGTGTATTTGAGGATTCAGGAGTTCGTTGATACACATAAAATACAAATTTCAGTATCGTGTATTTGAGGATTCAGGAGTTCGTTGATACACATAAAATATGTTTCATTTTTTGTGTTTAAGAGTTCAGAAAGTCATAAAATTTATATAGTGTCACTTCATTGAAGGTATATAGTATATTGAAATACGAGGAAGATAAACTTCGATTTTGCTGCATGTAGAGGTGCATAGGATCATCAATTTTATATGGTGTCATTCCATTGAAGGTGTATAGTTTATCGAGACACCTATAAATTTTAGTATCTTGTATTTTAAAAAATCAGGATTTCGTTGAGACACACAAAATATAAGTTTTAAAATCGTGCATTGAAGAATTCAGCAGTTTGTTTAAACACCTAAAATATATTGCATTATTGTATCTTTAAGCACTCAATATTTCTTTGAAACAGATAAGTGTTTAAGAATTCATTGGTTCGTTGGCACACATGAGCACACAAGAGTGTCACTTTCTCTTTTTAAAAGTTATGAATCTTATAGTGAGATGTAACACACATGTCTTTCAAGTGGCCATTAGTTTTAAATCATAATCATATTATATAATTATGTTACAATCAATTATGTACATTGATATTAAAGTTCTAATTATCGTGATATTAAATTCTAATCTAGTGTTTACTATCTTGATTAAATCTTAAATATATACATGTTTATCCACAAGCGTTTTAATAGAATAGAGAAAAGAAAGAGAAAGGTATCTCCTGTATATATATATATATATATATATTATTCTTTTATTATTAGGAATATATGAATATCTCCGGATTAGTTATATTGCAAATATTAAGGATATGTACAAAGGGTATATTTAACAATGCGTGTATGTGTAGGTGTGTGGAGAGATGTGTGTATTATTTCAGATACGTACTGTGACATTTTCCTGCGTCGATAGTTAAGAGTTTGCCTTCCTGATATCTTTGTAGGGTACGGAGGAGCAATTAGGAGACAGGAAGTCTGACTTTCTGTTAGTGTGAGAATAGTTCTCACGATTTTTGAGCCTATAGGAGCGGGCCGTGTGTTGTGTGAGTGTGTAGATATAGAAATTGAGCCATTTTGCCATGTTTTTTTGGAGCGAGCAGTCAAGATATTAATCGGCTTGATGTCCGAGTGGCTAAAAGAATGTATTTTACAGGAATATATATATATATATATTTTTCTTTTTATAATTGTGCAGGTGACTCGCATGTTTTCGTGCGTTTAAGAAAGGAATATAAGCCTTCATGGATATTTAACGTGGCACTAATGGCGGAATACATTACATTGAAGTAGGTAAAGATGCGCTGTTGTTGAAGGTGAGTGTTATTCCTAAATTCAGGCGACGCGCTTTAATCCCGTACCTCTTTATGTGGTCTTAGTTCTTATTTGGAGGTATTAAGAGTGATTATCCTTTCCTGACACTAAAAGAGTTAAGTATGTTATTAGCCGTTTTTTTTTTTCAATTTTGTTTTATTTATTTATTTATTTACTAGCAGGCTTTGCCCGCTTCGCTGGACACTATATTTAAATGATTTCTTTGTAACTGAATATATTTCGATTGACGACTATTTTCGTCACAGCTTTAGTATGGGACCTCCTTGGCAATATCAAACATTTTTTGAACTTCTCGAATCTGTGCAAAAATACTATTATTAAAACAAATATTTTCGAAAATAGTCCAATAGCTGGTGTTAATTCTTCGAATATTCTGGAAACAGTTGAAGCTGTTACTCGTACAGTATAAGTCATTATTCGATGAATGTTCTGGGACAGTCTAAAAAATAGTCACTTGTTCCACAGAAGTAAAGCAAATAACATCAACTACACCAGAGCAAAAATTTTCACTCACTCACGAAAAATGTCCAGTTGCTTAGAGCTCAATCCCTAAAGTGCAATGACTCAGAATAGGGCTCTGAATGTCTGAATAACTCTGGATCGCAGTGACTACATACTCTTTCGCAAAAATCAACTCACACCTACTTATAACTTTTGGCGATGGGGCTTGTAGATGACTCCATCGAGAATTCCTTGGTAAGCTCAAGGTCTACGTTTCCGTGTGTCGGAGAGCTTCGAAACATCGGGAACCCTAAACTATCATTTTTCACCAAATTTGATCGCCCACTCGCCAAGTTTGTCTCCAAGACTATGCTTTCTATTAAACATATCTTTATTTAGTTATTTAAATATTAATTTGAATTAATCAAATATTTCTGCCCGACAGCGTGCAAGTGCAGTCACATACAGCAGCTCATTTATTTGTATGTTAAATTAGCGTAGTGAATGGTATATAAAAAAAATAAATAAATAACTAAACATTATCGTGCTACACAACTTTATTAATTTTACATTTTTCTTGAACTACCTAGATTAAAATCGCTGTTGCTAAATTAAACCTCTTGGCGAAAAATGTTCGGTGTACTTCAACGCAACAATTTAAAAAATCACTCAGGAGGATCTATAAATAAAACTGATTTTAGTACAACACACACACGGATTAAAAGAGAAGGATGTATTACTAATGTTACGGAAAGGTAGTAATTTTCATCTTACAGATAGAGGGCGACCAATCTCGAAAATACACCAATCAGCGCGTTTTTACATTTCTGGCTGTTCCTTCGTTGGATGACTGAAGCCGAAGGGGCGGGCTTTCCCTTTCTTCCGATGAGTTTCAAAGATACTACACCAGGCGGCGATCGGATCGCTTACTCTGTTCGGCTGAATTAATGCGGAAAATAAAGCTCCGTTCCCCACGCTGACTGCCCTATCTAGTTTGTCATCCTGTATCCTAATCCGTGAACACACATTAGCATCGTAAACTATATTAGCACTTTGTAAAAGAAATTTTAAATTTAAAATGACGTCAATTTTTGTGAGATGCATAATTTATTTATTTATTTTACTTTTTATTGTTCACGTTTAGATAAATGTATTTTATTTCCTGTTGGAAAAAATAAAATAAACTCGACAACAATTAAATTATGGATAATTAAATTTAATTTTGGCAACAATTAAATTATGGTTTAAATGGCTATTTTTTTGCTATTATTAGCTTACAAATTTGCTATTTTATGCATAAAAATAACAAAAAAAAGTTTTTTTTCGGAATTAAAGGCAGCCAACTTTCTAAGTTAGGGTATAAGCTATCTCCATAACAAATTTTATCGAAATCCATCGAGCAGTTTTAGCGTGAAACTCAGTCAAATAAACGGACATTCACATTTATAATATATATAAGACTAGCAGGCTTTGCCCGCTTCGCTGGACACTATATTTAAATGATTTCTCTGTAACTGAATATATTTCGATTGGCGACTATTTTCGTCACAGCTTTAGAATGGGACCTCCTTGGCACTATCAAACATTTTTTGAACTTCTCGAATCTGTACAAAAAAACTATTATTAAAACAAATATTTTCGAAAATAGTCCAATAGCTGGTGTTAATTCTTCGAATATTCTGGAAACAGTTGAAGCTGTTACTCGTACAGTATAAGTCATTTTTCGATGAATGTTCTGGGACAGCCTAAAAAATAGTCACTTGTTCCACAGGAGTAAAGCAAATAACATCAACTACACCAGAGCAAAAATTTTCACTCACTCACGAAAAATGTCCAGTTGCTTAGAGCTCAATCCCTAAAGTGCAATGACTCAGAATAGGTCTCTGAATAACTCTGGATCGCAGTGACTACATACTCTTCCGCAAAAATCAACTCACACCTACTTATAACTTTTGGCGATGGGGCTTGGAGATGACTTCATCGAGAATCCCTTGGTAAGCTCAAGGTCTATCTTCCCGTGTGTCGGAGAGCTTCGAAACATCGGGAACCCCAAACTATCATTTTTCACCAAATTTGGTCGCCCACTCGCCAAGTTTGTCTCCAAGACTATGCTTTCTATTAAACATATCTTTATTTAGTTATTTAAATATTAATTTGAATTAATCAAATATTTCTGTCCGACAGCGTGCAAGTGCAGTCACACACAGCAGCTCATTTATTTGTATGTTAAATTAGCGTAGTGAATGGTATATAAAAAAAAAAAAATAAATAAATAAACATTATCGTGCTACAGAAGTTTATTAATTTTACATTTTTCTTGAACTACCTAGATTAAAATCGCTGTTGCTAAATTAAACCTCTTTTATATTTTTCTTGAACTACCTAGATTAAAATCGCTGTTGCTAAATTAAACCTCTTGGCGAAAAAAGTTCGGTGTACTTCAACGCAACAATTTAAAAAATCACCCAGGAGGATCTATAAATAAGACTGATTTTAGTACAACACACATTAGCATCGTAAACTATATTAGCACTTTGTAAAAGAAATTTTAAATGACATCAGTTTTTGTGAGATGCATAATTTATTTATTTATTTTATTTTTTATTGTTCACGTTTAGATAAATGTATTTATTTTCCTGTTGGAAAAAAAAAAAATAAAATAAACTCGACAACAATTAAATTAAGGATAATTAAATTTAATTTTGGCAACAATTAAATTATAGTTAAAATTTAAATGGCTAATTTTTTGCTATTATTAGCTTACAAAATTGCTATTTTATGCATAAAAATAACAAAAAAAAAGTATTTTTTCGGAATAAAAGGCAGCCAACTTTTTAAGTTAGGGTATAAACTATCTCCATAACAAATTTTATCGAAATCCATCGAGCAGTTTTAGCGTGAAACTCAGTCAAATAAACGGACATTCACATTTATAATATATATAAGATTTGTAATCATCTATTCTGTGATTACATTAAATGATAGAGATCAGCCAGTCATACACCCGTTGTGTGGAATCTCATAATATTTACAAATCCGTGAGTAGTGGTGTGTATGCATGTATGTCTGTATGTATGTATGTATGTATGTATGTATTATTATTATTATTATGTATTTATTTTTATTTCCCTTTTTTTTTATCATCGGGTCCTAAATGTGAGTTAATTAATAGCATTTTTTTTTATCTACTTGTTTGTCGATCTATATGTATATTCGTGCACCCTATTTATTTATTTATTTATAATGTTTTCGGAAACGTGGTGATCACCTGTTGTAATGTGCGCCTTTTTTGATTTTGCTAACTTAGTTTTCTTTCAGTCTTGCCCGCGGCGTCTACTGGTTTGTTTGTTGTTTTATTAATTATGTATTTCCTTTTTTTTTTTTTATTATGTGTGCTGAGATCATATGAATTATATAGTCGTTATAATATAATTGGGTCGCTTTTGGTGTGAAGTATTGTTGGTGTTGCTAATGAACTTTTTTTTTTTTTTTTTTTTTTAATGCGTTATCCATGGTGAATATATCTCTGTGTATATATCTGTGTTAAATGTTTGTTATAATAAGGTGTTTTGTTTCATTTGATTTTGCTCATGTAATTGTTGCAAGTTTACTTTTTTTTTTATATATATAAAGGAGTAGAGAGTTTATTTTTTTATATGACGGAGGGGAGGGCCGCAGAATTCCAAAGTGCTTGAAGAGTATGGAACATTAGAGGGGCCCTTCCATGACTCAACAACATAATAACGCCAGCATTATCATGCTCTAGGACCTGACTGAACCCTCTGTTGAAAGTTTAAAATGTAAGTGTCTATTATTGTTGATTTTATTATTATTATGAGTATTATAATCAGTATTAATGTTTTAACTTTGTGGTTGAGCTTGACGCTTTTTTTTTTTTTTTTTTAAGTTAATTTTATCTGTTTATATGTGTATATATTTTTTTTTTTTTTTGTATTGTAGTATGAAGACAGACCCTCAAAAGCTTTGTGTGATAATTGTAACTTCTGTTGTGCATCTGCGTTAATGTTTAAGGTTTAAGCTTCCTTCAGAGACTAGCAACTCAAAGCTTCAACTTCGGTTCCTTTTGATATCCCTTTGATGTGGGGAATCGAGTTGACGCGCAGCGCGCGAAGCAGGGAAGAGAGATTCCTGCTCTGACAAACCTCCTACTGTGATAATTGTCATGGAGAGTTCGTTGTGATTCCTAGACGAGCAATAAAAATAAGGTTACATTTGTAATTTCTTCACAAGTCTATCTTCTTTATAAAGGAAAATTGTTAATAAAAAATAAAACATAACCCACAACGCTTATTGTTTGCTAAATATTTGGTTGATTCTAATAATAATAATAATAATATTTTAAGGAAATGAAAGAAATGAAAATAATTAAATAAAATTTAACCCAATTTTAAATGTTAATTCACTATTAAAATAAAACTATAATTTTCATTCCTAATGCTTATTTTTATTTATATGTATAGTATTATTTATAAATTTGATACATAATCATGTTTTTCGGTCTATATATGCACTGTAAAACACGAAAGACAAAAAAGAAAAAGAAAAAGGAGGGCGGAGAGAGAGAGGGGGAAAGAAAGAAAAACAGAATAATATGTCAAAAATTAAAATTTTTAAGTAAAAGGAAATGTTATATTCCAAAGAAATGACCAAATTTATCAAAATAAAAGAGATTGCAAATTAATTACCTGTACTTTTACTTAAAAAATAAAAATAAATAAAAAACTGCTTGATTTTTTTTTTTTTTTTTATTTCAACGTTGAATTTAAAAACATGATATTTTTATAAACTATGTTTTTAATTGTGCCGAAGCACAGTCAGTGTCAATTTAAAAATGATGTTAATTAAAAAAAAAAAAAAAAAAAAAAAAAAAATCAGGTCTGAAACAACCACATGATTTTCCTTATCCACTATTACACATATTACATGCTTTTTTTTTTTTTTTTTTTGAGATAATGTAATTAGAAGACGTAAAATTGACCTAATGAAGTAGAAACCTAAATATTTTCTGGTATGAAAAACTTGATACAAGTGAAAAGACATACAAAACAAAGTTAAGATAGCGAGTTAAAAAATAAGAAAAGAAAAAAAAATATATTTATTTATATATTGATAGATTTAATTTTAGAAACACCGATTTCTGAGATCTAAAACTGACCTAGCTAAGCAAGATGACTTAATTTTCTTGTAATAACGACGTAATATATATTAGAAAAGGTATCAAAAATGGATTTATGTAACAATTTTCAAGAAAATCGATAGTGCCGTTTTTTGAGATACCAACTTTTAACAAAACTTGGCATACTCAATTATTAATCGGAAAACAATAATTACATACAAAAGGATATTTTAAAGGGAAATAATATGGCAAGTTTGAAAAGTATTCATACAGCCGTTACATTAAAGAAACGCACTTATGAGACCTAAAATTGAGCTATTTATACAGGACGCCTGTCAATTTTCCTTAACTAACCAACTATATCATTCGAAAGGAAATCTAACACAGTGTTTATATAGCAAAGTAATTGTTTTTTTTTAATTATTTCATTAAACTCAGGAGACCTTAAAACGTGTAAATCAGATGAAAACTCGATATTGAATTTTTAGACCGAATACAATACTTCCATTACTTACAATTATCGGTAATGGAAGTAAAAATAAGCAGAAATAAACTGTAATGAGGAACTTTGCAGTTTTCATCTTTGCAGTTCTCTGCCAAATTTTCAAAAGTGAGTTTTTGTTAGATATATACTTTTTGAGGTGCCCCTGAATCTAAAAATCATATTTTTAGCGGTTGGTCTGTGTGTGTGTCTGTCTGCTATCTCAAGATCAAATAGCATCAGAAAGTCCAAACTTGGCATTCCACATGTGTATTATACAGGGATGCTACATTACGTTTTCCGTTGAGATGAAACAAATGGTTCGTGTGCAGGGACACCCAAGAGAATTCAAATACATACATCTATTGGACAAATTGCAGGTAAGTAGTGTTTAACATCAGTGGACTGCACTAAACCAAAGTAAATGAATATATATTTTTTATATGCGTAAAAACATGTTTCATGTAAAACATAGTAAGGCTATTATTCACTCTTCATTTACAGGGCTACACAAAAGAACTAGATTATAGTGCGACAGAAGCTGAAAATTGTTGGAAGTGTATTTCAGGTTGTGAGGTGTATTATTACTGTACGATCATATTTAGATGCATTTTGTGGTCTGTCCATAATCTTCAAAAGATACACAAGGCTGAAAATATTTAAGCGATAATATTCTTTTTTATTGTTAGCGCAACTGATTTACTATAATGTTTTACCATGTCCAGGAAAGCTGCTCAGGAATTGAAATGAATTCCTCATAGACATATAGAAAATAATGTATGTTTTTAAGCTAAATATTCATCGCTTTTTTATTTTATATAATTACACGTTTTGAGGCTTCTGGATTACCGAAGTCAAGTTTTTTAATGTTTGGTCTTTGTGTCTCTTTGCGTAACTTAAAAACGAATCATTTCAAAAGATCCAAAAGTTAAATTTTCAAGTTATTATAAGTTTATTGCTAAAAAAAGTTTGATCAAGACAGATAAGTTTCAAGGAATGTTGCATGAGAGTTGTCTGAAAAATTTTAAGTGAACTTTTCATTTTAATGACAGATTTAAATTCTATATAAATGTAGTCGCAGTAATGAAACGGGGGGTTGAGGGGGCGGTAGCTTCCCTCACACAAAACATCATATAAAACTCTTCCGAAGCCTAATTTGAATTGTTTTAACATAGGTTTACATAACAGTATTCATTACCTTACCTCTTAATCTCCAACCTGTATTTACATTATTAAATTTCGGAATAAGAGAAAGTTGTGTGAGTGACACACCAGATTATTTACTTTCTCTTACCCATAAGGTAGAGAAAGTATTGTTTTTGGCTCAAATTTTCGAACGCGAGATTTTGTTATATTTACACGTTTTGAGGTCCCCTGAATACGAAAATCATGTTTTTAGCAAATGGTCTATGTGTATGTCTGTGTGTGTGTCTGTGTGTGTGTGTGTCTGTGTGTGTGTCTGTGTGTGTGTCTGTGTGTGTGTGTGTGTGTCTGTGTGTGTGTCTGTCTGTTATCAGCATATCTCAAAAACAAATCATGGCAGAAAGTTCAAACTTGGTATTCTGAATGTGTACGATATAGGGATGCTACAGTAAGCTTTTCGTTACGATCAAGCAAATGGTTCGTGTACAGGGACAATCAAGAGAATTCTAATACATTACGTCTCTGGGGGAAATTCCAGGTAAGTAGAGTTTGACATCTATAGACTGCACTAAACCAAATGAAACGAATATATATTTTTTGTAATAGAGATAGTTAACTGGGAAAAAAATTTTGTGTATGTAGGAGCTTTGCCCGCCCCCCTGGGGGGGAAGTCCCCCCTCGAGGGGAGTAAATTTTCATGATGGGTATCTTTCATAAGAGCTCGCCAATACCTTTAAAATGAATGGTTGAACCATCGATCTGCGATAATTTAAAACAAAGTTATCGATTTTTTTTTACTTTTAACAAAAAAAAAAAAAAAAAAAACTTAGAAAAAAAATCGTATATATATATTTTTTTTTAAATATTGAGAATAAAATGGACTTTTTTTAGATATTTGGTGTTATACAAATTCTCTAATATGGAAATCGTCTTCATTATCATAAAAGATAATTTTTTTAAATTATTTTAATAAATTATTTTTAAAAAAACAGAATTATTTTTTAATAGCCGGATTAAGTTCTATATAAATGTAGGTGCATTAATGAAACGGGGAGTTGAGGGGGGCAGTAGCCCCCTCACACAGAACTAATTATCATATAAAACTCTTCAGAAGCCTAATATGAATTGTTTAACACAGGTTTACATAACAGTACTCTTTATCTTACCTTTTAATCTGCAACCTGTATTTATAGTATTAAATTTTAGGGTAAGAGAAAGTCGTGTGAGTGACACACCAGATTATTTCTTATTAGTTTTATCAGATAAAATCTCGTAAAATATAAGAAACATATTTCGGAAATCTGTCAAAATTTGTTGCGATAACATACAAATTTAAATAACGGATAAATTTATTTCAAATTGTGTATCTTATGTTTTTTATTTGTTTTTCCTTTTTGCTTGCTTTATTAATAAAGAGAGATTACATGAACAATTTAAGATGGCGTAGGTTTAATTTATTAAATTGTAATTAAATAATTTATTATCTTAATAATTTTTATTACCATTATTTAAGTAGGGATATTATTAACGTTGTTATTCAAACATTATTTTCTGGCACTTTAAATCCGTGAATTTCAGATCAATAGAATTCACAAATTTCTATATATGATCGAGATAAAAATATTTCTTGAACCAAATTTTGTAAACATTATAAAATGCGTATGTGAAACTATTTTTCCATAAAGAATTTTGTGATTATGCACCCTGAAGCTTATCCCTTTTTCTTACATTATTCTTAATCCTATACTTAACCTTAAGATCGTCCATATATGTTACATTTCTTTACTTACAAAAATGTAAAACTGGTTATTGTGAAGAAGTTAAAATTAAGATAATGTTTTATCGTAATTCTAACTATATATATGATGAGTGTTTGGTAACCAGGAAATTCCATAAGACAAATAAGCCCGTCTGTAACCGAGAAAGTCTGCTGTCACACTTGATATATAGGTACATCCGCGTTCAAATACTGGTGTGCACGTCTGTTTGAATATTCAATTGGAGTTATCGTGTTTTTCTGTGAAACTTGCTTGAATACAGGTTGTGAACTTTCAAAATGATCACCACACTCAGGCATAGATCTCTCGACAAAATATCTTTCTGAATTGCAGTACAATCTCACTACATAAGATACAAATATGTCACAAATAAAGACTATGACTTGGACACCACTGGACGTAATCTATTTCATTAACAATACAAGTCTGCGGATTTGTCGCCGTCTGCTGGGACGAAGAATCACCAAAATATAGCATGATAACTACCAGTTTCCCTAAGCACTTAAGAACCACAGTGTAAAGTACTTTAAACACATGACTTTGTTCCGTCTTCAAAGAAAAAGAACTTGACTGGCCCAGAATCTTCGATTATCTTCTTGAACACATATGTTCCATCGGCACATCTGCTCTCCAAAGCTACAAAGGAACTGTAAGAAAGAACTAGGAATAATTTTTAATAATATGCACAGCCGAGGGGAAAACAGTGAGGGAGAGGGAATTTGGCTTTGTTTTTTCACATTGATAAAATGAGCGCGGAAGGAATTTAAAATGCTAAATTTTTGAAGATTCGGAGACATCCCTCTCGAAAACCTCAACAAAACATTTATTTTAAAATACGTTTTCAACTGCCAAGAGCATCCCCGATACGAACCTGGAGATTAGGATATTGCTACGTAGAGTGATAAGAGAAACAAATGACTTTCTTTTTTTTTTCCCATTTATGTATTTACAGGGTGATTTTTTCAAAAAACTTACGCTATTCAGAGTCATCTGTAGCTCTATCTAATAACCGAAATGGCACCAAACTTAGTATGGAAACTAATGTTGGCATGAGAAGTAAGATTCCGTGAAAAAATAAAATAAAAACGTTCCAAAAATATTATTTATGGCGCTGTACAGTGTAAATGCGTTATATTAAAAAAGAAAAAATAATAACACATACAAAATGAAAGTGAAATGTTAAGTTTTATTCACTACATTAACTTCCCCAACGAGGAATTCGACCACATTCAATATGACCGCCATTCTCAGAGATTACATCGTACATTCTCTGTACAATATTATCGATAGCCGTACGCAACATGTCACAAGAAATATTTCGCACTGTTTTTGATATATTGTCCTTTAATATACTCAAGTTTGTGACTCCACCAACATAAACTTTTGAATTCACATAACACCAAAGCCAAAAGTCACATGGAGTTTCCTCGAAATTCTTCAAAGCGTTTGGAGATAAATTCTTTACGTAACTTCTGTTGGGTTCTAAACTGACAAAGTGGGTTAATTGTACTGATTAATATAATACAGCTTCACTATTATTGCGCGTTCTGATAATGTGAGTCGCATATTCCCTTGCGCTGGCTCACTTTCACTGAGAATATTTTTTAGAACTGTCTACATGATTTTATAGCCCAAATTACTGGCGCAGTTTTCGCCTACTAAAGCATAAATTTGCATTTCACTTTGATATCTTTGTTTTATGCCAATTCTTGGTTTGGTGAGTTATAATAGCATCACGAATACCCGTATCGGCGAATTTTTAACTTTTTTTTTTTTTTTTTTCATGGAATCCTACTTCCCATGTCATCATTAGCCTCCATATAGTTAGATCGAGCTACAAGGAACTCTGAATAACGCCAGTTTAAAAAAAATCCCCATTCATTTAAAATGAATACATTAATTTTGAAGTACAATTTTTCGTGGCATACAAATAGAAACTTATGCAATTAATAAAATTGTACTGCAATTTTTTCATAAAATTGCTCTCATAATTACTATACGAAGAACACACACGTAATTACCACATCACGTACGCACACGTAAATACTACACCAAGTACACACACGTAAATATTACACCAAATTATTATTTCACCTTATAAAAAACTAGTACAGCAATTATTTTATAAAATTAGCGTTATATATATTAAACAAATTATGTATGTTACTATTTTAAATAGATTACTATGTATATTTATGTATGTATATGTTACCGCTAAAGTGCAGAAATCAGTTAATCTGCAGATTAGCTAGGTAATCTACACATTAACTAGGGCGATCCGTTAAAGTGAGGAAAATTGTTTCATTTCTCAAATTACCTAGGTAATCTGCGAATTACCTAGATAATCTGCACATTACCTACTAGGCACTCGTTAAAGTGAAAATAAGATCTCTGGTGGTGTAATTTTACAGCACGCTGTGTTGTATTTGTTTGTTTGTTTTTTCATTCGGGGGAAAAAATAGTTTTCTTTCCTTTTCTTTCTTTCTTTACTTATTTTAATCTGTATGTGTTTTAATTTTTATGTGTTTTAAAAATATATTTGTTTTAATTTTTTTACTTATTTCATCTTTTTTATTCCGTCAATATAAGTTTGAAGAAGTTATGCATTTTTAATATGAAATATAATAACTTTAATAGCTTTCAATAAATTCTATTTTATAAATAAATGTTAGAATTGTAATACAGTAAAGATTTCTTTTAAAAATAAAAATATTTAACCATTTAAAAAAAAAAAAATAAAAAAAAAAAGAGTTTTATTAACAACTTACATTGCTATTACTATTTTTTTTTTTTTAAAGTTATGCACCAATTTTTAATTCGATAAAGAAATATTAAATTAGACAATTCAGAAGTATTATTTAAGAAGTACTTCAAATAATTAAAACTGCTTTAATAATTTTTATACCGCGGGAAAATTAAAATGACTGGTTTTCCAATGCTTTATTAAACTAGTATATTTTGCAGCATACATATTACAACAACAAGTTCAAGTTTAGCAAATATATTAACTTTACAAAAAAAAAAATATATATATATATATTAACACATTTTATGTGATAAACTACAATGAAATTATCTGAAAAAGCGAACAAAATAAAAATAAAAATGTAATCATGATATATAAAATATATAAAGGAAACTTGAAATTGAAAGAAATAACAACAAAATGTAATGAAATGCTAAAAAATGCATAAAAATTTCATATTAAGTATTTATTAAAGAAAGCCATAATATTGAATGCCATATTTTTCAGAGTTAAAATTAAAAACTTTTTTTTTCTGTAACTAATAGTAATTTAAATCATTTTTTAAATAAATTAGTTTAAAAAGTTGTGTTTTAATAGTTTTATTTCGGGAGGAAATAATTACTGTGTTGTAAATTTTAATATTCATAATTCAAAATGAAGTTTCAGGAGATAGAGCGTTTAGATTAAGATTAGATTTCAATAAAAAAATGCAGTGCAGACCCTTATCAAACTTATATTGACAGAATTAAAACTAGTTGCCATAGGTGGACTCTGCTCAGTTCCCCATCATATGTATGTTCTCATAAATTTCTTGTACAGGACATATTATATTCATGTTAAGAGAAATGAATTTGACCAAACGCTTGGCACAATGACAGAACGAAATTCTCACCTAATAGGCTACCCACCATTCAGTTCAACATATTTATCTTATTCTAATCTATTAATTTATTTTATTGGGAACAATTTCGTAGTTTATTTTTCATGCTAATATTTCCAATGCAACAATCCCAAAAATGCATATTTATATGAAATATCGCAACATTTTGCTATGTTGATAAAATCTTAAATTTCGAATAACTTACGAAATTTTCCCATTAGAATATTTGTAGTCAATCGTGTTCATTCAAGTATCATAAATGTTATTTTGAAATTGTCTGATATATTTATGATCCTCAAAATGGACGTTTGTGCTCGATTTTGCCTTATTCTGCCATTTTAAGTAAATCGTAAATTCCAAATAACTTACGATTTTTTTAAATTGGAAAATTCATACTCTATGGTATTTACGTAAGTATCCTACATAATATTTCAAAAGTGGTTTGACATCTTTACGATGAAAATATCCCTCAAGATTTGACGTTTATGTAAAATTTTGCCATATTCTATTGTGATAAGAAATTCGTAAATTTCCAATAACTTACGAAATTTTTATATTGGAAAATTCATAGTCATCAATTTTCATGCCAGTGTCCTAAATAATATTTCAAAAGTAGTCTGACATCTTTACGATGAAAATATCTCTCAAAATTGACGTTTATGTGAAATTTCGCCCTATACCACCATGTTAAGAAATTCGTAAATTTCCAATAACTTGCGAAATTTTCAAAGAAGCATATTTATAGTTACTGATGTTCATTCCGGCATCAAAACTGATATTTTATAACGGGTCTGACAATTTTACAGTAAAAAGTTTCCATTTAATGCACGTTTAAGTGAATTTTTGTCCTATTCTCCCATGTTAAGAAAATCGTAAATTTCTAATAACTTGCAAAGTTTTTAAAATCGAATGTTGCAAATGAATAGGGTTCTTGCCAGTGTCGAAAGTAACATTTTAAAACTGATCTGACCTTTCTGCGACAATTTGTTCTTGAGATATCGTGTACACAGACTAACAAAGTAACGAAGTAACGGACTAACGGACTTACGGACTAACGGACTAACAGACACCCTACAGACAGACACCATACAAATTTTGTCATTTTCGGATTCCTCACACCTGAAAACGTGTAGAAAAGTCAAAAAACCGAGGTCGAAAATTTTCACGATTACCTAAGTTCCCCATACCTATAGTATGATGGGGAACTAAAAGAGAAGAAATAAAATCAAAATTAAAACAATTATAATTTACTTGTTACTTTAAGTTTTGTGTTGGTCATGCATGATAAGAAACCTATAATAACCATTTCTTCGATGCTCCAAGTTCTGCGTTTACCAATTATCATAGAGCAAGCGGATCGGAAAAGAGGAAAGTTTTGGTTTGTGCTTGAAGGTCATTCGCGTATCTGTATCACATGACTGTTTGACATCAAAGTGAATGTAAAATAACTAAGGCTCGAAACAAACATTTGAACTTTAACGACACAGAAGCCGCTTATCTGCAGATTACCTAGTTAAATTGCGGAAAACTCTTGATTCCACACTTTAACGGGCCATTTTAGTTAATCTGCAGATTAGCTAGGTAATCTGCACATTAACGGATTTCGAGCTTGAACGGTAACATATATACATGTATATCTGTTAATTTAACCTGAATTCCTCTGAAGATTTTCATTTAAATAATTCAAATTATGCTAACTTTAGAATAATTGAAGTTTTTCTTTGTCATTAAGAAGAATTTTTAAGAAGCAATAGTTTCGATAATAATATTTAAATCAATATGAGTACTTCAAAACAAAATAAAATAAACAAAATGTATGCGATAAGACAAGACAAATGCATGCGATTATTAACTGCGTTTAAAAAAGAAGTATATTCTGTGGAAGTGGTGATCTTATCAATGGTTTAAAATCCATTTAGTACCCGTCGGTTACAGATTTATAGATTTATGTCGACTTACTCGGATATAAAGAATGATTTACTTTCTTTTTTTTTTGTTTCTTTAAATCTCTTCAAGCTTGATTTCAATAACCTAAGCAATTTTATTAAAGATTTATCTTATAATATTTTTTCTCTTTCTATAAAAAGGATTTATGATTATTTAATCATCTGAGATTTAAATGCTAAGCTTTAACGGTAAGTTTTCTTATATTTCTCAGGATTCAAAACTATAGTTATTTTTCAATATGCTGAAACCTGGTAAATTTTAGAGGTGGGAATAGAATCTTGAAATGTGAAAGAAGTTCATTACTCTACGTTGATGTAATTAGTGGATCAACTTTTTACAGTGATCAAACTATAAATGAAACTATGAAAATTGATCATTCGAGAAAATAGCGTTTGTAATTAACGGTCTCAAAGCGTATCTCTAAAAAAGCATAATTTTTTGTTTAATTTTGCGCCGACTTCAATTGTAAGGATTAATAGAAATGTTTACTTAGTCTGGCGAAAAAATTTATTTTACATTTTTAGGCGTAATTTATACTTCCATTTTATCTCAATTTGCAATTTATTTTTAGTAGTGTGAATAATAACTATAATTTCTTTTTGGATTCGGTTCTTTTCTTTTTTTTTTTTTTTTTTCAAAAATTTTTTCATTGAATTTACAAAGTTTTAGTTTTGCCTTTTGACTCTTTTATTATTAGCATGTTCATACAATATAAATATGAATAACACGTAAACACGTAGAAGCTGTTTCTAGTGATTAAATTTTCTTTTTTACTCTTGTTTATTTTCTTTTCTTTTAATTTTTCTTTACAGAAATTAAAAAAAAAAAAAAAAAAAAAAAAACGCACAGCATGTAAATCCATGTTTTAAATATTAAATTTCTCTTAAAATTGGTAAATGTATAAACGCTTTATGTAATCGAAACTTTGAACATATTTATAAGATAGTTTCGTTGTCAAATACTTTATTAAATATATATATATATATATATATTATTAAAATATTTGCTAAAAAATAGAGTAAGTCGGGCTTTAAGAATGTAATCGTATACACATTTTTAAATTAGAAAATTTGTGATTTATTCAATTAAAAAATCTGGTGTGTATATATATTATATATATATATATATATATGTGTGTGTGTGTAAAATTTTGCAGAGAGTATAAAAGTACTAAGTAAACAAAGTTTTCACTTTGTTTAGTTAAATTTTAACATATTTCTGAAATGCATCCTTTTCTGAACTCATGGCTTATGTCTGATGAAATACGTTACTAAAATGAAGTAACTTCTAATTATAACCTTTTTATTTAAGGAAAAAAAAAAGAGGACATGCACTTTGATCCACAGCTTTAATTTTAATTATATTATTGTGATATCTGTTAATTTGTTTATGAATCTAATTAATGATTGCACATTTAGCAAGAAACTAAGCATTGTAATTTTCAGTTTTAAACTACAAAAATTTTAACGATTCGTCAAACTGGATTTCTTATTTTATTTTGACATGTAGTGATTGACTCTCCCCCCTCCCCCATTTTTCTCTTAACGAGATCCATGCACACGATATCAATTTTGTGGTAAACTTCAAATATTTTGCTTCTTCGCGTACAATTTCTACATTTAATTATTTTTGTAAAAACTGATTTTTTTTTTTTTATAATATAGAACTATTAGAAATTTAATGTTTTTTAATGTTGTTATCTGTAATAATTTATGTACACCGAACTTTAATCTTTTTGGAAGAAACGTGCCCTTCTTATAAGACTAAATGCTATCTTTTAAATAATACTAATTTTTCACTGAAAGAAAAGCAATTTTTAAGGCTTACGTAATAGCGTGATTTTTTTTAATTAATCCATTATCTATAATTAGTAAATTTTCATATAAGGGCTTTAAGTGTACCATACGTATATATATGGTATACGTAGTAATTTTTGAAACGTAGTAATAGCCGAGTAACAGAAGGTTTAAGACTACTGAATACCACATAGATCAATAATAATTAAATTTCACCGAATTAAATTTCACCAAATTAAATTTTCCATGATGACTTTCAGTTTAATTATTCAAGCAACTAATTTTACTAAGTCTAGCTATTTGATTTTTTAATTAATTTAATTTAACTTCAAACTTACCTGAACTTTATCCTAAATAGTTAGCTGTGACATTAAACCAAAACCAAAGAAGCAACCATGCAATGAGAGAATAAACTCTCGATGACTAATTGAGTTTTTTTTTTTTTTTTTTTTTTTTTTTTTTTTTTTTACAAATTATTTAAATAATAATAATAATAATATTAAAAGGAAACTTTTTTTTTTCTACCGTTCAGCACCAATGTAAGATTTCTTTCGCTGGAGGCTATAATAGAGAATTTCAATCACTATCTTACATTCAAATAATTTAATGTGAATAAGAGGAAGAATATCGTAAACACAATTAACGGGAAAGATCATGTGATCTAACCAAAATAACACAAACATTTCTCAAATTATGAAGCATGTCAGTCCACATGGATTACGGCAAGTTAAGTAAATCAAAGGTTTAGGTGTTTACAACAAACAAAAATGAGCCTCTCAGACAACAATATATATATATATATATATGTAAAATATAAACAACAATATATATATATAAAATAAACAACAATATATATATATATATATGTTGTTGTTTATATATATATATATATTGTTTATATATATATATACATATATTGTTGTTTGAGAATATATATATATATATATATATATACTCTCTCTCTCTCTCTCTCTCTCTATATATATATATATATATAGTATGTATATATAGTATATATATAGTATAATATTACTATATATACTATATATATATACTATATATATATATATATATACTATATATACTATATTACTATATATATAATATATATGCATATATATATATTTTTTTTTTGAATATATATATATATATATATATGTGTGTGTGTGTGTGTGTGTGTGTGTGTGTGTGTGTGTGTGTGTGTGTACCTGCGTGTATGTATACACTCATGTACTAAGTTATATACCCATCAAAATGTTTCCTACTTGTACATCACTCTCGACAAAGTGTTACTAACTTATTAACGCTTAAAAATTTTCTTAAAGATATTTTTATATGATTGTATTCGTTACTAACCCATATATATATATATATATATATATATATAAATTAACTTCAAAATATATGATAAAAATTATTAATTTGCAAAAAAAAAAAAAAACATCTTCATAAACCTGCTAGTGCTACATAGTTCTTTTAATAGCTGTCTTCCCACCTGCTGACGAAGAAAACACAGCATAAATTGAGATTTTTAGCTTAAATATTTTTAAATTTAACTTATTTTCTTGTTTTATTAACATTGTTAAAGTTATTCTTGTTGTTTTTACATTCCACTTTCATATCTTTACTTGTCATAATTTAAATTTTTATTTTTATGTATATTTATATATATATATATATATATGCACTTTTTTCCTCGATTTAAAAAGTGTAACACTCAGAAAAAACTAAATGCTTCTCCCTCTCTCTTTTTTTTTCTTTTTAAGTTCATTCTTTTATGTAGGATAAAGATATATTTATTGTTAGAATGCGCCTTGATTTATTGTTACGCTATATCGCTCTTGTCTGGAATAAAGAGAAAACAAACAGGGGAAAAAAAAAAGGATTTAAAATACCTTTCTACCCAAGGAAGAAAAGCTCTCCGATAAAATGCTCTTGTTTTTACTGTATTTATCATGAAAAATGCTATTTCGTATTACATTCATCACAGAAAATATCCCAAGAATTCATTTTTTCTTTAAACAGTAAGAAAAATTAGTGAGTCTGAAATACGTAGAATTCTCTTCTTCTGATAAAGATTTTTTTTTTTAATGTAACTGGTTTAACTGGGTTCGTACACTCCACCCTGAATCCAGGTCACTTTCAGATGTGTGAAATTTTTGCCTTTATGTCTCACACTATTCCTATACAATAATCTTTATGCCATTTAATCACGATAGATTTCTAGAAAAATACAATAAAAATTTCTGCATAAATTTTGTAGTGTTATAAAAGGCGAAAATTTTTCATCTATAAAAGTACCTAAAAAATAAGGGCAGAATGTACGAACCCCGTTCCATGTAAGAAAATTTAAGAAGTATTTTGTATGAAGTTATTATTATTATTATTATTATTATTAATTTTGTGGTTTTTGTCATTTTCTTAGTTATTCTCTTAGAATTAATGCGTCAATTGACCCCGTGAAAAATTTCAAAATATGCTTATCGATTTATTTACATGTTTTAGAGATGCCTTGAACATGCATTGACCATTTTTTTTAAAATATCTGTCAGTCTGTCTGTGGGTCTCTGCGTGTGTATACAAAGTTTTGTGGACGCTATATCTCACGAACGAATGAACAAAAATTTAATCAAATTTAATATTTAGTTGGTCTTTGATCTAAACTGGTGCTAATTACATTTAAGGATCAATAGTTAAACAAGGGATGCCGTTATCTTATTTGTTCATATTTTTTACTATGCCAGTATAGGACAAAATTTTGTATAAATGTTCATAATGAAAATTATTTATAAATTTTCGGGTTTCCCATAAGTCTGCAGGAATAGATATTTTAAAAATTAATAAAAATTGAAGAAATTGGTAGAATTGAATGCGGTTTGCGAAAAAAACAATCTCTTGAACGGGGAAAAAATAAAAATAAAATGAAAGGAAATAAAAATAAAATTTTCGTAGATAGAGAGCACTGTATGTGAACAAATTACGTATTTCCATAAAAAAAACTATACGTATTTGCATTCAAATGATTACAAGCATATAACTCCTATTCTATGTTTCATCCACCACAAATTACAGTTTGCAAACGAGTTACAATATCGCTAAGTGCATCTTCAGTGGGCAATTCTTATTTGTGCTAAAACATCTTCATCTATAATGCTTTCTCCAATAGTAAGGAAACATTGAAAAGGTGTCGTCTTCAAAAAATATTGAAAAAAAAAATATATGTGATTCTACTCTTCATAAAACACCAGAAAGTGAAAATTTACCGGCTGAAATGAATTACAGCGATCACAAAAAATTATCAAAATTAAGCATATTTGGCGATTTCACACTGTTAGGCGATTGATTTTGAGTACTTGGCGGAGAAGCAAAACACGGTTCTGTTCGTACACAGCAAACTCAGTACTAGCGAACTTATCGCCTAAAAGCGCTACGCCGCCAAAAATGCTTAATTTTGATAATTTTTTGTGGTCACTGTAATTCATTTCAGCCGATATTTTTTTCACTTTCTGGTGTTTTATGAAGAGTAGAATCACATATATATATATATATATATATATATATATATATATATATATATTTTTCAATATTTTTGAAGACAACACCTTTTGAATGTTTCCTGTTAGTCAGCATCGAAATTAAAACTCCATGTATGCACAAGTAGGAGACAAAATAGGAAATGAGCTGTTAATCGTAAAACCCAACTATTTATAGGACTTATTTACATACAGGGTGCATAGGAAAGTCCCTTTAACCTGATAATACTTGCGAACGGAGAGTGCTACAGCCACGCATGTGAGGTAACGGTATAGTAAAGTGACTATGCCCGACCTAATGCAAACGACAGCAGCGCCCCTAGTTGCAAAATTTGGAAGTTAGCCATTGCAAATCGAAAACGAAAAAAGATAGAGCAAAATTTCCAATTAGAAAGTTTTAGAGCATCAATTAATTAGTACGAAACGATATTTGGTTTACACGGATAAGATAAATTGGCGCCTGTATACCCCAAAAATATCCAAAATCAATGCACTCCATTTTGTGTAAATATTTGAAAGGAATAGCCTTAGGAAAGAAGAAATATGCACAATTTAATGAATAAATACCATGTACTTACATCAGTACATTTTGATAACATCACACACAAAAGCAAAATAGGTAAACTAAACTCTATGTCTCATAGTGATAAAAAGTTAAAGTTGAGAATGTTCGAAAAGTTCGCCATTGCTCACAATACACGTTTGTATTCGTGTGAGTAATTCTGCATGCACATTTCTCAGCATGGAAGGTGTTACACTATTGAAAGCATCTGTAATACGATGACGTAGATCCAGCAGACTTGTATGTGGAGTTGCTTAAACCTGATCTTTTATGTAACCCCACAGGAAGAAATCCATCGGAGTCAGATCCGTCGATCGTGGTGGCCATTCAATACTACTACCATACCCAATAATTTGTTGTCCAAAGGAATCTTTTAGAAAGCTTCGCACTCCAGCTGGCTGGTGTGCAGGAGCACCGTCATGTTGGAACCAATGCGGACAGGGGAATATCATCCAAAAAGTCGGGTATGATATCCTGTAATAGTTGGAGGTACCTCTGTCCATTTAATGTGCCTTCTTAGAACACAGGTCCCAGTAAGCGATCCTTCCAGATACCGCCCCACACATGAATGGACCAGCGCACTTGGTGTTTTGTGGATAGTCCCCACGAGGGATTTTCCAGCGCCCAGTAAGGGGAATTATGTCGGTTTAGTACTCCGGTACGCTGAAACAGTGCCTCGTCCGACCAAACAATGTTGGACAAAAAATCTGATTTATCTTCAACATTATTTAATGTCCAGTTGCACCAATCAAATCGACGCTCATTATCCCGTGGCAACAGTTCTTGCTGCAGAGTGACATGATAGGGATGTGCATGTTGACTATGCAGTATTTGCCATACTCGGGCCCGTGTTAAGCCACAAGCCATGCTGATTTCTCTTGTACTGCTGTGTGGATGGGCTAGTGCATATGCCAAAATACTCTCTGGCGGTATACGCATACCTGCACTCACTGGTCTGCCAGAACGCGGACGACTTTTAGTGCTTCCTGTCTCCATGAGCCGTCGCACTACATTTGCGATGGCAACTGCACTTGGATGTGGCCCACCTGGAAAACGAACGGCATACTCCCGTGCAGCATGCGTTGCGTTTCGTTGACATTCGCCATAAATAAGCACCATCTCGCAATATTGAAAGTTAGTGAAGATTGACATTCTCACACAGCTCCAAAATTCTAAATCCAAACGTTTATTTTTGAGAAATGTATCTTTTGTAGGAACTCATTCATTTAGGATCATTCAAAATTACATTTGTTTTGTCACTTTCAAAAAAGAACACATATTTTCTACCCATCGCTAGGCAACGATTGAAATTGCCACAACACAGAAAATAAAATTTTTAAAATGAAAGCGCTCGCACATTAGGAAAAAAATTATCGTCTGCCATCAATAATTTTATGCTATGAGATTATGTTGTTTGTATCAAGCGAGCGTCAACACCTTTTAAACTAACTTTTTAAATGCATTGGAAATTAAAGTTTTCAGACATTATAGTACAGTACCAAGACACAAACTGCATTTTCACACTGCTACATTTCCGAAACGTGAATATGTAGAGTAGAACAGTCGCGCATAGATTACGGACACTTTTGGGTATACAGGCGCCAATTTATCTTATCCGTGTGAACCAAATATCGTTTCGTACTAATTAATTGATGCTCTAAAACTTTGTAATTGGAAATTTTGCTCTATCTCTTTTCGTTTTCGATTTGCAATGGCTAACTTCCAAATTTTGCAACTAGGGGCGCTGCTGTCGTTTGCATTAGGTCGGGCATAGTCACTTTACTATACCGTTACCTCACTTGCGTGGCTGTAGCACTCTCCGTTCGCAAGTATTATCAGGTTAAAGGGACTTTCCTATGCACCCTGTATATTTGGTTAAATGTCTATGCAGTACCCTCTATCGACGAAAGTTTTAACTATTTTTTTTTCCTTTATATTAAAAAAAAAAAAATCTTCACGCGAATAGTTTTTCTACGAACCATATTAAATTCTTCCAATTCCTTCATTTTTTAGGAATTTTTAAAATGTCTACAGACATATCGATGTTCCTTGTAAAAGTGGTGCAACTCCATTTTTAACACTTTCCAACAAGGTTGAAAAGTGTTTATGACTTGGGTTTGTCTGTCTGTCTGTCTGTCTGTCCGTCTGTCTGTCTGTCTGTCTGTCTGTCTGTCCGTCCGCGCTCTAACTCCCGTAAATATTTATGGAATTTCGTGAAACTGATATATGTTATTCAAGTTCACTATCGGATGTTCCCTATTGAAAATAGAGTTTATACCTCTACTGGTTTGTGTACAGGGACCCCCAAAAATATTTCAAAGCATTGTGTTCTATGAGAGGCATTTCTATAAACCATATTTTCATACCCTTACTGTACAAAAATCTTAATGAAATTGAAATATGTTATACACGTTCACTATCGGATGTTCCCTATTGAAAATAGAGTTTATACCTCTACTGGTTTGTGTACAAGGACCCTCAAAAGTATTTCAAAGCATTGAGTTCTATGAGAGGCATTTCTATAAAACATAATTTCATACTCTTACTGTACAAAAATCTTAATGAAATTGAAATATGTTATACAAGTTCACTATCTGATGTTCCCTGTTGAAAATAGAGTTTATATCTCTACTAGTTTGTGTACAGGGACCTCCCTAAAATATTTCAAAGCATTGTGTTCTATGAGAGGCATTTCTATAAACCATATTTCCATACCCTTACTGTACACAAATCTTAATGAAATTGAAATATGTTATTCAAGTTCACTATCGAATGTTTCTTGTAAAAAATGGAGCAAATACTACCACTGATTTGTGTACAGGGACACACAAATGTATTCCAAAGCATTGCGTTTTATGAGAGATTTTTCTATAAACTAAATTTTAATAACTTTACTTTGCACAAAGATTTATGAAATTGAAATGTGTTATTTATAAGCACAAAAGAAAATGCTTTGCATAGAATATAGCATGATTACATTAGATTTACAGGGCGACACAAAAATATTCAGTTATATAAAGAGCTATTAATAAATATTTGCTAAAAGTGTACTTTCGTTTACATTAAGCGTTTTTAACACTTTCTAACATTTTTAACACTTCCCAACAAGGTTGAAAATGGTTAATGACTTCGGTTTGTCTGTCTGTCTGTCCGTCTGTCTGCCTCTCCGCGCTCTAATTCCCGTAAATATTTGTGGAATTTCTTGAAACTGATATATGTTATTCAAGATCACTATCGGATGTTATTCCCTTTTGAAAATGGAGTTTATACCTTTACCAGTTTGTATACAGGGACACCCGAAAGTAGTTCAAAGCATTGTGTTCTATGAGAGGTATTTCTATAAATCACATTTTTATACCTTTACTGTACTCATATCTTAATGAAATTGAAATATGCTATTCAAGTTCACTATTGGATTTTTCCTGTATAAAATGGATTAAATACCAACTTTGTTTTATATACAAGGACACTCAAAAGTATTCTACAGCATTGCGTTCTATGAGAGATATTTCTATAAATCAATATTTAATAACTTTACTTTCCACGAAGTTTTAGGAAATTGAAATATGTTATTTATATGCACAAAAGAATGATTTACATAGAATGTAGCATGATTAGCATTAGATTTACAGGGTGACACAAAAATATTCTGTTATATTAAGAGCTATTATTAAAAATTTGCTAGAATACTACTTTCGTATACATTAAGCGTTTTTAAAACTTCCTAACATTTTTTAAGTGTAAATATTATATCAATTTGTGTGTCTGTCCGTCTGTCCGTCTGTCTGTCTGCCTGCGCTCTAACTCCCGTAAATATTTATGGAATTTTTTGAAACTGATATATGTTATTCAAGTTCACTATCGGATGTTTCCTATTGAAAATGGAGTTTATATCTCTAATGGTTTGTGTACAGGGATACCCGAAAGTATTTCAAAGAATTGTGTTCTATGAGAGGTATTTCTGTAAACCATATTTTCATGCCTTTACTGTACAATATCTTCATGAAATTGTAATATGTTATTCCAGTTCACTATTGGATGTTTCCTATATGAAATAGATATCATACTACCACTATTTTATGTACAGGGACACTCAAAAGTACTCCAAAGCATTGCGGTCTTTGTGAGATATTTCTATAAATCAAATTTTAATAACTTTACTTTCCACGAAGTTTTAGGAAATTGAAATATGTTATTTATATGCACAAAAGAATGCTTTGCATAGAATATAGCATAGTTATCATTAGATTTACAGGATGACACAAAAATATTCAGTTATATTAAGAGCTATTAATAAAAAAATGCTAGAATTGTGCTTTTGTTTACATTAAGCGTTTATGACACTTTCTATTATTTTTGTAGTGTGAATATAATTTCAATTTGTGTATATGTCTGACTGTTCTTCTGTCCGTCTGTTTGTCTCTCTGTTTGTTTTTCTGCGCTCTAATTCCCGTAAATATTTATGGAATTTCTTTAAACTGATATATTTTATTGAAGTTCACTATCGGATGTTCCCTAATGAAAATGGAATGGATACCTTTTCTGGTTTGTGTACAGGGTCACCCAAAAGTATTCGAAAGCATTATGTTCTATGAGAGGAGTTTCTATAAATCATATTTTAATACCTTTAATGTATAGAAACTTTAATGAAATTTTAATATGTTATTCAATTCCCTATCGGATGTTTCCTATGTAAAGTAGAGTACATTTTAACTGGTTTGTGTACAGCGCACTTGAAAGTACTCCAAAACATTGTGTTGTATGAGAGTTATTTTTATAAACCAAATTTTAATAATTTTATCTTCCACAAAGCTTAATGCAATTTAAATATATTATTCGTATGCACAAAAGAGTGTGCCTTCTATGTAATATAGTATGGTTAGCATTAGATTTACAGGGCCACACAAAAGTAATCAGTTTCATTAAGAGGTATAAATAAAAATTTGCTGAAATTGCACTTTTGTTTACATGAGCGTTTTAACACTTTCTTATAATTTTAGGGGGAATATGATTTCAATTTGTGCATCTGTTTTACCGATTGTCTACCTTTCTATCTGTTTGTCTGCGGCTCCTATCATCCGTGAATATTTTGAGAATTTTTTAAAAATGATACTCTCATGTTCCCTATGGAATGTTCCCTATTTGGAATGTCATTAATAGTACAGGGACAACAACGACAATAATAAAAAAAAAGCCAATGTATTACGTTTTAGGACAGAATTTTTTTTTAAAGTTATATTTAAAAAACTTTCTACTACAAAAATCTTAAAAACATTGACATGCATTATTAATATTCTAAAATATTGTTTTGTATAGAACATGATATGATTACTTTTCATATTTACAGGGCTACACTAAAATATTCAGAGAGATCAAAAGCTCTAATTATAATCTAACAGGTGCATTTTATTTTGCGGTAAGCCTTTTTAACACTTTCCAAAATGCCTAAGAGTAATTTTAAAATCAATAAGTCTATCTGTAAATTTTCAGTTCTTCTGTCTGTTGTGTGATAACGTAGACAAAGAATATTAAAAGTTATTCCATACAACAATTGCGTCCAGTTGGAAAGTGTTACTAATCGATGCGTACTGCATGATTTTTCTTTCTTGTTTAAATATGTATATGGTTACTTAATTTTATCAGGTTTAGTCACATCTTTCATTATAACAGTTAAAAAGCTCCAATAATTGCATTAAAACCCCATAAATGTCATTACTTATTTTTTTTGGAAGACTAAAATTTCTAAATATTCATTATTAAAATGAAGTTTCAAATTATTTTTCTTATAACTCACAATTTCTTATAACTCTGATTTGTATTAAACACGAAAAATTGATAACACTTACTGAATAGTTTTATTTCTTTCCTTACACACAAATTTGCAAAAAGCTCGTCATGTCAAAATCCATTCAAAAGGAGATAATTCACTTTTACAATAAGCGATCCATATAGGACACCCGGTATATAATAATAATAATTAACTAGAACTTTTTTTTTAACTTAAGGGCATCCTCTTACTTTTCAATGACTTCTCAAGTAGCAAAATTTAATCGGCCATCTACAACCAATGAACTTGTAAACGTCGATATTCGAAATCTCACCAAGAGCGATTAATCTCATCGGGAATTCATCTAAAATGCCTCAACGGGAATAGTTGAATCCTATGATCGGAACCCGATGAATTTTAGAAGCTGATCTGATTAAAATCCGATGGAACGACACAATTTCTATCGAATTTTTCCGTCATCTGTCATCGGCTCGACAGCTTTTTTCGGTGAATTTTTCCTCACTAAAAACCTATCTTAAATACTGCTCGAAACGATATATCCTTGTTGTTACTCGAGCAAATTTCGAGAAATCGATGAAAGACCGAGCGAAATACGATGGATCAGCGCTGCTAGGGTTACATTCTATTCTTTACGTTGAATTTTTTAAGATATCGTCTTTGTAGCATAAAGTTGATTTCGTTTGATACTTGGTGATTTACTTCTCTGTGATGAAAATCGACTGCATTCATCATGGAAACTATTTTTGATAAATAATTATTTTAAGAAGTAATTTGTTCTGCATAAATATGTACAGGAAAATATAAAAGAAAGTTTTGCTTTGTCCATAACATACGAGTTTTAAATTGCATGAATTAATTCACTGCCTTTGTATGAATCAAATAAATGCTTTGTATTTAATGTAACCTGAGTTACAGGATTCTAATCATAATTTGAGGTACTTATTTTTATTAATAATTTACTGTCTAAAAACATTTGATTGCTGAAATTTTATGGAAGTACAATTAATTATATCTTGAAAATAATGAATTATTATTACAAGTTTTACAAACTTATATTTTATCATTATCTTTAAATTAATACTGAAGTATTTTGATTAATAGAAAAATAAAACTTTAAAGTTAAATTTTATTTCGATAGATTTAACAAATATTTTATTATGTGTAAAGGAAAGTTCTATCGTTGTGTGGCACCCAAACAAAGAGTTTGGACACGAAACCAAGCCTTTTAATGTTATCCAAAGCAGTAGTCTGATAAATTCCAAGCTTGAAGCCCACTTCTGTAGAAGTTAATGTGGGATTTGTCCTGATCATACTGTAGCACTTTGTCATTGACACCTGATGGACTTCCTGATCTCGATTCATCTTTCAAAGAAAAATCACCCAAAAAAAAATTTCGCAAACCATCTTTGGCATGTTCGAGCTGTTACTGCGTCCTCTCCAAATACGTAAACAAAAGTTTTTCGTTGCCTCATCGCGTTATTCTCTTTTTTGAACTCGTACAACATACAATGTCTTAAGTGCACTTTTTCTTGACGGTAGTTCTACAAGTTTGAAAAAACCAACTACAATACGTAAACGTGTGTTGTAAATCATCAATCATACTCTAACCTAACTTTTTAAACCGGTTTCAGTCGATATTTGGCAACGTATAAAAGTGCACGTGTTCAAAAAGACAAAACTTTTCCTTACACCTAATAGATACCATGTCATAAAAATGACATTTTTCAAGCATTGTCATTTTTAATAAATATCAAAAAATGTAATGAAAAGATTTTTAAATGAGCCTATAAAGTGTAAAAGTAAAAATTAATGCATCTATTGTATGTAAAAATTCATTAAAAATTTTTAGGTATAGCATAGTTACCAACTGTTATTATTTTAGATATCGGTATTATTTTATACAAAATTTCGCTGGAAAACTGAATGAAATATTTCTATAGAAAAATTACCAGTATTCAAAATTCGAGACTGTTGGCAGCTGTGATATAATGTATGCTTATTACATTCTTTAAATCTTCGTAATTGTATAAGCTTCAAATAGTTAATACTTTTTTTAGAAAAGCTTATTAGCCTCTTAAAATTTTATTTTGTTATGAAAAAAAATTAAAAATAGAAGAAAATAATAAAAATCATCTTGTTTAAGAACGATTGAGAACAGCTAACTAACTAAATTATATAACAAGAGATATGTAATAATGTTGAGGTACTTGCTTGGTACAGAAGCTATTCGAAATAGCTTCGAAATAGCTATTCAAAATACAGGAGGTATTTCAATACTGACGGGAAGAAAATGTTACTGTAATAGGTAATTCCATTTTTTTAACACAATGGGAAACATAGCCATAATAGCACAAATAACTCAAATTTTAATGCATTCCTTTTTTTTCGAATTTTCGAACGCGAGGTTTTGTTATATTTACACGTTTTGAGGTCCCCTGAATACGTAAATCATGGTTTTAGCAAATGGTCTGTGTGTATGTCTGTGTGTATGTCTGTGTGTGTGTGTGTCTGCGTGTCTGTGTGTGTGTCTGTCTGTTATCAGCATATCTCAAAAACAAATCATGGCAGAAAGTTCAAACTTGGTATTCTAAATGTGTATCATATAGGGATACTACAGTAAGCTTTTCGTTAAGATGAAGCAAATGGTTCGTGTACAGGGACAATCAAGATAATTCTAATGCATTACGTCTATTGAGGGAAATTGCAGGTAAGTATAGTTTAACGTCTATAGACTGCAATAAACCAAATGAAACGAATATATATTTTTTGTAATAGAGATAGTTAACTGGAAAAAAAAATTGAGCATGTAGGAGCCTAGCCTCCCCCCCCCCATGGGGGGGAAGTCCCCCCTCGAAGGGAGTAAATTTTCATGATGGGTATCTTTCAAAGAGCTCGCCAATACCTTTAAAACGAATGGTTGAACCATCGATCTTCGATAATGTAAAACAAAGTTATCGATTTTTTTTTTTTACTTTTAACGAAAAAAAACTTAGATATATACACTACCGCTCAAAAGTATTTGCCCACCATCCAAATAATACTGTAAGACGATTTAATAATAATTTATTGTGACAATTCATAATAATTTATATTTTATTCAAAAATACAGATGTAATTAAACTGAAAGATAAACAAAATAAATATTTAAATCATATTTTTGATTCATCAATATGGTTTCCTTTATTTCTTATTAATGCAGCACATATTCTTGGCATTCTCTTGATTAGTTTTTCCAAGCATTCCTTGCCGATTTTCTTCCATTCTGTTTGCAAAAGGCTCCACAAATGGGTAATTGATGTCGGGCATGATTTTCTGACTTTTCTGTCTAATTCATCCCACATCAATTCGATCGGATTTAGATCGGGAGACTGTGGAGGCCACTGCATTACTTTTAAGACATTCTTTCGTTCTTGTGTTTCCAAATACGCTTTGCATAGCTTTGAAGAATGTTTTGGGTCATTGTCATGCATAAAAATGAATTCCTTTCCAATTAATTTTTTCCCTGATGGAATAGCATTCTTTTGAAGAATTCTCTTGTACCCCTCTTTCTTCAATATTCCATCTATTTTAACCAGATCTCCAACAGAACCACCTCCAAAACATCCCCATACCATTACGGAACCACCGCCGAACTTTACTGAAGGTACTACGCATTGATCTAATATTTTTTCTCCAGCTGATCTGCGAACAAATATTCTTCTCTTAGATCCGAAAATCTCGAATTTAGATTCATCACTCCATAATACTTTTTCCCATTCTTTGGTTGTCCAGTCTTTATGTATTTTGGCCCATTGGAGTCTCTTTTTCTTATTTACAGCTCGTAACAAAGGTTTCCTTACAGCAATACGACCATGAAGACCAGCAGCTTGAAGTCTTCGTTTAACTGTAGAAACGCTAATGGGTACATCTCTATTTAAATTTACGTGGGCAGTGATTTCAGGTGCCGTGAGTCTACGGTTACGTTTAGATGTTGTAACTAAATATCTATCATCAGTAGAAGTTGTATTGCGGGGCCTTCCACTGCGTTTTTTATTAGCAAAACTATTTGATACTTGAAATTTTTTTACATTATAATCTACAGTTCGGCGTGGAATTCGTAAATCTATCGCAATTTGGCGATTAGATTTACCACTCTGATGTAGACCAATAATCATAGCTCGTTTCTGAGTAGAAAGTTCCTTTCTTTTTGGCATAATTTCAATTTCTACTTGTATTAATTGAACACTGTCAATTTACTCAATTATTATTGGATTAAAGCACAAATATGGCGATAACCTATAAAACAAAATATATATGTCAGACACATAGTATATTATTATCATTATTAAATAATAAAATAGTTAATTAAGATCTCCAAATTGAAAATATAAGCCAAAAACAACGTCTATGAAATTTTCATTTTCATTGGTGTTTTTAATAAAATCAATTTACTTCTTGAAAAATAATTATATCTTAATTAATTTATAATATTTAGTAATGATTAGATGTGTATTTTATTAATTAATAAAAATTATATGTCTAAAAAATAATATGGTAAAAATATTAAAAAAAAAACAAGGTGGGCAAATACTTTTGAGCGGTAGTGTATATATATATATATATTTTTTTTTTTTTTTTTTTTTGAGAATAAAATGGACTTTTTTTGGATATTTGGTGTTATACTACTTCTCTAATATGGAAATCGTCTGCATTATCATAAAAGATAATTTTTTTAAATAATAATTTCAATAAATTATTTTTTAAAAACAGAATTGTTTTTTAATAACCGAATTAAATTCTATATAAATGTAGGAGCATTAATGAAAGGGGGGAGTTATACAGAACTAATTATCATATAAAACTCTTCAGAAGCCTAATATGAATTGTTTAACACAGGTTTACACAACAGTACTCGTTGTCTTACCTTTTAATCTGCAACCTGTATTTATAGCATTAAATTTCAGGGTAAGAGAAAGTCGTGTGAGTGACACACCAGATTTTTTTTTTTTTTTTTTTTTTTTTTTTTGATCAAACGATTGAGTAAATTCAGCTTAAGATTATGGATTACATTTCCTCCAGGTTAATGAGCTAAAATTAACTTAAATTGAATTAAATTCATTATTTTACTGTAAGAAAATATATTTGTTTGTAAGAAGCATCTTGCTCAGTTTACTTTTTAAGTAAGAAAACAATATCATACAAACGACGTCCTACAACTACTTTAATGAGAAAACTGTAACATTTATGAAAATTTCCATAGAAAAAGGACTTTTTTTTATTATTATTAACCGACTTCAAAAAAGAAGGAAGGTTCTCAATTCAAACCGTATGTTTTTTTTATGTTTGTTAGCTCATAACTTCTGAACGGATGCTCCGATTTTGAAACTTTTTGTTTTGTTGAAAAGGTCTTGGTCTGAAATAGGTCCCATTGTAATATCTTTACAATCTAAAGAAAATACAGGGTGCCCAAAAAAATCAGTCCCAACTCTTTTAACTGCTAAATGGCTGCAGCTATAGTGTTAAAAATGGTATGTAAGTATAGCAAAGTGGCCATGCAGTAGAAGGTTAAACCGCTGGCAGCGCCACCTGGTGGCAAATAACGGAGTTAGTGTTACTATCTCGAAAACGGTTCTAGAGAAAAAAGGGAATTACAAAGTTGAAAAGTATCATCGATTTAGTACAAAAAGATAGTATAGA
Source organism: Salticus scenicus (assembly GCA_963930645.1). NCBI lineage: Eukaryota > Metazoa > Arthropoda > Arachnida > Araneae > Salticidae > Salticus > Salticus scenicus. The sequence goes on along the minus strand of OZ005654.1, from coordinate 80,608,979 downwards.
CATTCATGCTAGCGTTCCTATCTCGGAAAAGGTTCAAAACAGGGGAAAAATGAATTATAAAATTACAGAGCATCATCGATTTAGTACGAAAAGATAGTTTAGACATGGATGCTAAAATTACAATGGCTAAAAACGTGCATTTGTTTGTTCGCAATTTCTTACACTATGCACACTTGAGCTACATTGCACACGTTGTAGCGTAGCTAGTGTGACATACGTTATATAGTTCAAATACGTTTACTTGATACTTTTTGGTTTGTTGTAAAGATCTTGGTCTGAAGTAGGTCCCATTGTAATATCTTTACAATCTAAAGAAAATAAAACGCCATCTGGTGAAAAACAGTGGAATCAGCGCTCCTATCTCAAAAACGGTTCAAGATGGGAGAAAAGTTAATTACGAAGTTGTAGAGCATCAACGATTTACTACGAAAAGACAGGTTTTAGACATTATTACTAAAAATAGAACGCTTAAAACGTGCAGTTGTTTCTTCGCAATTTCCTACACTGTGCACACTTGAACTACGTTCACACTTTGCAGCGTAGCGGATGGCGCGTATACTCTGTGGTTCAAATTACTGTTACTGTAAGCAGTCACATCGATTAGGGCAAAGTCATTTTCAACCAGCTTCAGAAGGGTGTTCGTAATTCGAGCTATGTGTTGTTGGTTTTTGCAAGCTTGTAACTTAGTAAGAGATGCTCTAATTAACCGACTTCAAAAAGGAGGAGGTTCTCAATTCAAACCGTATGTTTTTTTGTTTTCATTTTTGTTTGTTAGCTCATAACTTCTGAACAGATAATCCGATTTTGGTACTTTACTATTATTGTAAAGGTCTTGGTCTGAAATAGGTCCCATTGCAATATCTTTACGATCAAAAGAAAATACAGGGTGCCCAAAAAAGTCAGTCCCGACCCTTTTAACTGCTGAACAGATGCAGCTATAGTCATAAAAGTGGTATGTAGGTATAGTTAAGTGGATATGTGCTGCGCGATTCAACTGCCTACAGCGCCACCTGGTGGGAAACAGTGGAGTTAGCGTTTCTATCTCGGAAACAGTTCAAGACAGGGGGAAAAAAAGAATTATAAAATTGCAGAGCATCATCAATTTAGTACGAAAAGGTAGTTTAGACGTTAATGCTAAAAACAGAACGCTTAAAACGTGCATTTGTTTGTTCACAATCTCCTATTTTGTGCACACTTGAACGACATTGCATATGTTGTAGCGTAGCGGGTGACATTTATGCTATGTAAAATTCAAAGTATGGTTATTGTAAGCGGTCACATCGATTAACGCATAATCATTTTAAACCAACTTCATAAAGGAAGAGGTTCTCAATAAAAACCATGTTTCTCATTGTTGTTGTTGTTGTTGAAATTTGTTAGCTTATAACTTCGTAAGAGATGATTTAATTTTAATACTTTTTTTGTTGTCGTAATGATCTTCGCTTGAAATAGGCTTCATTATTAAGATATAAACAAATTACAGGATACTCACAAAAGTCTGTTCTCACTTTAACTGCTGAACGCATGCAGCTACACTGGTAAAAGCAGTATGTAAGTATCGATGTTGAAACTTCTGTCCGTCAGCTGCAATGCATATTTTTCTCTTTGTTTGAACTTTACGCTGCGCAATTTTCAGCGCAGCGAGTGACACGCATTCACTGTAAAGTTCAATATATATGCCTAACAGAAATTTTGGTTACGAATACAGCGCATCCGTTTTTTACATTTCTAAAGACTTTTTAACTTAACGTATGTTCATTCAATAGAAAGTGTTATGCTCATATCCGATAAAAGTAAGAAAAATGACGCAACTTAAAAATGCAGCATTTGAGAAAAATCAATTTAAAAATAACTTGACTAGAATAAAACTGACACAACTGTCTCTCGAGTGGATAACTTTCTAGATGGAGATGTAACTTTTTTGTTCACATTGGGTGCATTTCATGTATTTTTCAGTGACATATAAACCATTTTTTGAGTTATGTCACTTTTCTTGGAAGTTGTGATTTGTGAAACTGCCGTCGAACGTCTTTTGATGTTCTGCTATATGAATAAGTTTTCACTGAAAAGAGAAAAATAAAATCTTTTTGTAAAAAAAAATAGAACCGACTCCAAAAAGCAACTACTATTTAAAAAAAAAAAAAAAAAAAAAAAAATGTATGAAATGAAACTAAATTGCGCCTAAAAGTATAAAATAATTTCCTTCGCCAAACAACCTATAACACTACAATTAATCATAACTTTTGAAGTCGGCGCAAAATTAAATAAAAATTGATATCTTTATTCAATATAAAAATTAAATCCTATTCAAAATACACATCTCGCATTGTCACCTGCAAAACGCAGCCGAAAACTACTTTGATTCAAGAAAACAAATAAGATTTCGTAAGCAGAAAAAGTTGAAGAAGATGCTGGTATCTGACGTCCTTGGTGAAAGAAAAATCGCAAAATTATCTGGCAAACATATTTAATTTCTTTGGGATATCATGATTAATTGGATAAGGTATATTAAGAGAGTAATCAATAATATGAAACAATACTTCGTACAAAATATATTATGAAAATGTACATCTTGCGTGTATATTTTTGCAATACGTTTAACGCCAAATCCAAAAGCCACCAAGGATGATAGTTATCAAAGTTATACCAAATTTGCAAAGGAAACTCTAACTTCGTAGAAACATAAATACCGTATTGTGAAGAATGTTCACTGTTCTGTGTAGATGCTACCAATGGACCAATTGTATACAGTGATAAAATAATAAAGGAAACATGAAAATGAATCATTCGAGACGACAGCATTTGTTGCTACCGATCTAAAAACAAACCTTTAAAAACTAATTAAATTTTATTTAATTTTGCGCCGACTTCAAAAGTTATGATTAATTGTAGTGTTATAGGTTGTTTGGCGAAGGAAATTATTTTATACTTTTAGGCGCAATGTAGTTTCATTTCATACATTTTTTTTTTTTTTTTTTTTTTTTTTAAATTGTAGTTGCTTTTTGGAGTCGGTTCTATTTTTTTTTACAAAAAGATTTTATTGAATTCTTTATGACTAAAATTTAAAAAAGAAATTTTAAAGCACCCTTTATAACACTGAGAAAAAACATCATCTAAAACGAATAAGTAGTCATTTTCTAAATCCCAAAACTACAACAAATATAGATACTCGTAGAAATACAGATTTTCTAACTATGCTTATAAAGAAAACAAATAACCTAGATAGACAAAATGATCGAGAATTTATAGTCTATACTTTTTGAGATGATGAAACAATATTATGAATATTATGAATCCTCTGTATTGCGAGATATTCTCGCCTTATTTTCTAGAATTGTGTCATAAACCAAAATTGTAGTTACCAAAACACGTTCTTCTGTTCGCATTTACTCCCAAAGATTTTTAAAGAATATTGACCCCACGATATTGTAGATAAACGCTCTAGAATTCTAATAGATGTTTCTTAGAACTCGGTAGCAAAGTAAACTAGAATTTATGAAGATGACATGGAACTATTTTTACTAGAACTACTACTCCGAACTGGATTTTTTGGAAAAATTAGCTATTTACCTCAATCGTGATAACATTGTCAATGAAAAATCTGATTCCACTTTGCTGTCCACAGCCTGGAAAAATCTGTTTAATTCAATTAAATAATTTCCTATATTATGTTTATAACATAATATTAGTTATAATAAAATAATTCTAATAAAAAAAAGTAATAATAATAATAATAATAATAATAATAATTAATGGATAAATTTTATTAAATTTACTTATTAGTTTAATATTATTGAAATTAAAAAAATAATAATAAATAAAATAAAAAAAAAATTAAAAATAAAATTGACTACTCTTTCGCTCACTCCCTTTTTGTGGTGTGTGTGTACGTGTGTTTCTCTCTCTGATTGGTCCTGCTCTGCATGATGCTTCCTATTGGTTGTTTGTGTTGCTCCTCCCCCTCTGGATTTTGCCCTGCTTTCAGTCTTGCTTTTACCTCCAAGGCAGTTGCACGTGTTTGCACCTGATGAAGAAAGGCTACGTCCTTTCGAAACCGGTTGTGCTGATTTAAAATTTATGGTGTGTGAAGAAGTTTTAATTTCTTTCTATTTTTACTAGAGCCACAATTTAGTTTCAAGATGCCAGTCACAGAATTTTTTTTTCCGTGTAATTAAATATTTTTGTTAATATCTTAAACTTGTCTTTTTAAGCTTACAATTCCGCTTAACCTCAAAATGTTCATACTACTTGATCTTTATTTATTTAGGATTATTAGGGTAATTATTTATTAATTAGGATGACTAAATTAATCAAGTGTATCTTATTGATATATATCTACCAACACCATGATTTTTTTTTTCATTTATAAAAAAATTATAATTTTATAATTATAGTATATAAATTATAATTTTAATAGACAAATAAATAAACCGAATGTACATCAAAAAGAGCAACTCTTGCTCTTTTCATGATATGTTCGTGTCAGAACGTTTTCGTCTGAGAAAGGATTATGCTTATAAATATCGATTCAAAATAATTGTTCGCTATTTTACAAAATATTTCATAATAAAGATTTTATTCTACATTCTTCAACGTCTACTGAGATTTTATAAAGTTTATGAAAATTTACAATTTACAATCTACTTTAAGAAACAATATTATATTATACGAATAAAAGGCATCTTGTAATTTAAAAAACCTTGGCACATAATCCAACTACAATAATTTCTGAGTAAAAACTTGAAATTTAGTATAGGAATTTAATAATTTTTGATATCAAAATTGTATGTTCTGATTAACGCTTATGCTTAGTATCGCTATACAAATGTTATATAACTAATTGAATCCAACTCCAAATCCTTTTACAAATATGGGAATGGAATATCAGAATCAAAGTTCAAATACTTTTGTTGAGAGAATATAAAATGTGATTTTACACATAAAATGTACTAAACATTGTCTTTACAAATTAGAATTAATAATATATTTTGAAACTGAATGAAATATTTGTCTTTAATGTCCTTTATTCTAAATACGGAATATATAAACAATATATTAAATATATAAACAATATATTCAATATATATAAACAATATATAAACAATATATAAACAAACTCTTATACGGAATATATAAACAATTGAACCTTAAAGGATTATTTTTTGCTTTCATTGTGGATCATTTCATTTGAAAAATTTTCCTTTTTTTGTGCAAAGAGCCATCTGGTAGGCATAATATAAAATAAACATTATTTGGATATTTAACGTTCATTTTATTATTCATCCCAATACAAATTTTCAGTGTCAATCCACTCGCCCATTGTATATTACAGAATGATGCTTGAAGCAGAAGCTGAATTAATACACTCTTATACATAATTACTTTTTTTTTTAAAGTGTTGTTTTATTATGTAAATTAAATATTCTGCAATTATTTGAAAGAAAGATTGGTTATCTTTTATTATTATTTATATTAGTTTATTTTACTGTTTATAATGTTTTATTATTATTATTATTATAATTATTATTATATTAGCTTTTTGTATTACTATTACTTAACCGATCACAATTAAAAGGAATGATCTTTTTAAAGTTACATAACAAATATATGCACCGAATAAAAATAACTTAAGACTTAGAAAAAATGAAAATGAAAAAAAAAAAAAAAGCGTGTGCTGATAATTACATAGAGACAAGTAAAAATCTTTTCTGGGTTTAAAAGTAAAAAAAAAAAAAAAAAAAGAAAAAGAAAACGAAAGAAAACAAACGACAATAATGTATCTTTCTCAAATCGCAACTGAATATGAATACATGCACTTGTAAAAAAGAAGTTCCTCTTTTATAAGGACTGAGGGCCTATTAGTCTCAATCTGGGATTTTTGCGTTGTCGATTTCGATAGTTGGACATTTGTCGAAATCATTTTTGATAGTTGGACATTTATCGAAATCTAAAATTTATCGAAAATATAATTGAATAAGTTGAAAGCGATGTTATAATTGGGAAGAAAAAAAAAACTAATAGTCCTCCGTCCTAAACTAAATTCTGCTTTTGCCAGAATTTCATCAAGATCATTTTTTTTTTAAAGAAAAAGAAAAGGAAATTTATACAGTATCATTACAAACGATATCGAAAAAGTTTCTTTTTTTTAATAAGTTTGAATTAGGAAATAAACAGTGCGCGTGCAATAATACGAAATCAAAATATGAATTTAATGATTTGATTTTTATATAAAACACGATCGCGTGCTATCTTAAAAAGTAGATGTAAAATTTGAAGTTTAATTTTCTTGGCAACAATTATAAATTAAAATAAATAATTTAATGAAAGTTTAGAAGTTAGAATGGATATTTTTTTTTAATTATTATTATTACTTTTTCTCAGCAGTAATATGCTTCCCTTTTTTTAATAGATTTTTTTTTTTTTTTTTTTTTTAGTTCATAAAATTACACATTTAATTAAAGCTGCTAATTAAATGTGATTATTTTTCAACTTGCTAAAATTATTTAAACAAAAAATAAAATAAATACCTCAAAAAAAAAAAAAAAAAAAAAAAAAAAAAAAAAAATCATTTTAAATTTTATATAATAAAAATACTTAATTTTTATTGTTGATATAGTTTATTTCTATATTTTATTGCAAAAAAAGCGTACTTATTTTAAGTTAGTTTATTCATCTCAGCTCTGAAAATAGAGTTTATTTCTCTTATTTATTTATTAATTTAACCTCACTTGTATATAGCAGTGACAGTTTTGAGCATTACTCTACTACTGAAAACGGCCAATTCTGAAGGCTAGTTGCAGTCCCAAGACGTGTCTAGATGCACGAGGGCAGGCAGGTTTCTAATTGGTACTAGCCCACATTTAGAGGTTTTTATCTAGTGGCGGGATGGTTATTGCTCTAGTCTTCAATTACCAGGTTATGGGTTCGATTTCTGGTTAAATCGTGGAAATTTATTCAGTTCAGAATTCGCTTTAAGCAGTAGATATCGATCTCTTTTGCCTTAATATGTAAAAAGTGATTGTAGAATGAAAAACTCTACCCAATCCCCTATTAAAACGTTTGTAATACAAATACATTAAAACAATCGATTATTTCGAAATCCTTCCAAATTAAATATCCTACATTATATTTGGGGATAACTTTAATTAAGTATATGTAAGTGTTAAAAAAAAGGGACGCATAGTTAATGAAACATTTTAACGTGTGACAAGATTATCTTAATTAAAATTTTTCTTATCTTGGAATTGAAAAACTCAAAGATGCTATGTCTAATGCTTTTCGCGAGAGACTTTTTACTAAAAATGTTCTATAAAAATTTTCAATTTGTCTATTATTAGGAATTAACTGAAAAACTCTTATCATCTTACAAATCTTAGTAAGGAAACGCAGTACAATAGCAGTGATATGTTAGACTTACAAACTTAAAAGAGGTTTTTAACAAGAAAAAAAAAAAAAAACTTTTGGAGCGTGGTTGAAATAATTGGATCTTCAAATTAATTTCGCGGCATGTGAAAAAACCCTTATGAAATTTCAACTCTGGAAAGTACCTATATCGTTATAATCTAGCTTGTTTTTTTGCCGACAATTTCTTTAAGTTTTTCTCTATTCAAATGAACATTTGACAAAAGTTGCCCAATATATCCAGCTTTTAACCTATGTAATAACTTTTTTCCTCTATATCGCGCATAAACAGTGAAAATGTTCATATTTCATGAGATATTTACGATATGTGAATTCCAATCACAGTATATTGTTTCCAAAGTAATTTTTCAATTTATCTAAAAGTAGGAATCATTTTCGTTTAAAACTCTGTATAACATAAATAAAAACATGTTTTTTTTTTTGTTGTTGTTGTTGTTTTTTTGTTTTTTTGTTTTTCGAGTTTTAAATTAAATGCTAAATTTTCCATTATTTAGCATGCTATCGTCGCACAAATTCATCTACAAATTGTACTGAGTTTATATTGGCGTATCCTAATGATATAGATCATTTCCTTCACTGAACTATACACAGTGTTCGCAGACATTATTGATTTTGCTCAATTTGCTGCAGCACCCTAATTATTGTCGTAACCTAACCTTCGCTAAAAATCTTAGGAAGACGCTGCTCCTTACAGAAAAGCATTTCATCTAGAAATAAGCTTTTAAATTGGGGGGGGGGGAGGGACTGATCGTTTGTAAATCTTGTTAAACTTTTCATCAGGACTGTTTATAAATATATATTGTTTTTTCTTTATATTGAATACATATTACTGTTCCATTTTTCTCCTGACTCTTCTGCCGCTATATTTACATCAAAATTTTCGAATTAACGGAACGGTGAAGCGTTGTACAGAAGATTACGATGCAAATATAGTGGTGGAAGAAACAAGGGGAAAAAATAAACGGAACCGTAGCATGCATGACATTATTCAAAATTTGCCTATTTAGACTATTAGATGACTTATTTATTTATTTATTAAATTTTGTTTCGTTGGTTCTTCTATACTGCAGTCTGAACCACGTTCAAATTGTTACAGTATCACGCATTCGATTATGCATTATAACAAATAGCAGGTATTTTGACAAAAAATAATTATTACTATATTATGGCAGATTACATAGACTAATTATTATCATTAGTACTTCATTACCCACTACCGTAGGTAATGGAAGTATTGTATTCGGTCCAAAATTTCGATGTCGATATTTCACCTGTTTTACACGTTTTAAGGTCTCCTGAGGCCAAAAAAGTAGTTTTTGGCAATTGGTCAGTGTGTGTATATATGTATATGTGTGTATGTGTGTATGTATGTGCGGAATCTTCTCACTATCATATCTCCAAAACTAATAAAGAAAGAACGACGAAACTTCATAATTAAGACAGGACTGGTGTACAGATGAATTTTCTAAATTTTGGTTTAAATTGAAAACCGGATGTGGGATATCAGAAACCGGAAATACGTATCTCAAAAACTGCTCTAACGAATTTCTTCAAAGTTGCTATATAAACACTATTAGATGATCTTTCGAATGGTATAGTTCATTAGTTCAGGAAAATAGATTGGTGCCCTATATAAACAGCTCAATTTCATGTCTCGTAAGTGCGCTCCTTCAAAAACAGCTGTACGGATTTTTTTCAAACTCGCGATATTAACTCCCTTTTAAATATCCTTTTGTATGTAATTGTTGTTTTCCGGTGAATAATTGAATATGCCAAGTTTTGGTAAATGTTGGTATCTCAAAAACAGCTCAAACTATTTTCTTGAAAATTGTTACATAAATCCATTTTAGATATCCTTTCTCATGTATTACGCGGTTATTACTGGGAAATTAACAGTCATACTGATTAGGTAGGTCTGTTTTAGATCGCTCAGTAATTGGTGTTTAAAAAAAAATAACTCTATCTTATATTTTCTTATTTTTTAACTCGCTATGTAAACTCTCTTTTACATGTCTTTATATATATATATATTTCGTCACATATCAGCTTTCTCTTATAGGAAATTTATTTGATGTATACTTCGTTAAGCCAATGTTTTGTCTTCTGAGAACATTATTTCTAAAAAATGCATATAATGCGTGTAATAGTGGGTAATGGAAGTCGTGTGGTTGTTTCAAACCAGATTTTTTTTTTTTTTTTACTTTCTTCTGTACCCAATAGAAGACAGTATTGGATCCTTAAAAATTTTTAACTTCCAGTTTTAATAACTTCCAGTACAAATAACTTCCAGTTTTCGATGGCTTCACACTTTGTGAGAGATCATGAACACAATTTTACCAATTTCGATAACGGTTATCTGCCTATCTGCCTGTCTGTCTGTCTCTGTATGTGTGTACGTGCAAAAAAATTGTAGCGAGTGTACCTCTGGAACTACTGCACAGAACAGCATATAAATTTACATGCAGATGCATCTTGACAAAAGTTAATGTCTTTTTTTTTTGTGTGTGCCAATCGCTCAAAAGGAAAGGAAAAATGTACCACACAGCAATTTCTGCAATTTTAGGGAAGGCTATATCTCAGAAACTACTAAACAAATTTGCATAAAAATTCATATGCATATGCTCCCTGTCATGCCTATCAACTTTTGGTGCGGATCACTCAATAGGTGGCGCTGCTAAGCGTAGATTTTCGTAATTTCAGGGAAGGCTATATTTCAGGAACTATTTCACGGCACTGTATATACATTTATATGTTGATGCAACTTGACATAAGTTAGTTTATGTCAACTTTTGGTGCTATACAGCGATTTTCGCAATTTAAGGGAAGGCTATATCTCAGATTCTATTGCGTATAATCGAAAAAAAAGTGACATATGAAAAAGGCCATTATGAGGCATTATGCTTATTAAATTGGGTGTATATCCGCCTATAGGTGGTGCTACTATTACGCAGTTTTCGCCAAGAATGGAAGGATGTTATCTGCATAGTGAAAATACACTTCCGTTGGTCATTTAGTGTAAAACCTCTCTGAGATGAAAATCGTCTGCATTCATGATGGATAATAGCAAATAATTTGTACTTCGTGAATTTTTATAGGAAAATGTAGGAGAAAGTTTTGTGATGGTCCCAACATACTAGATTTAATGTGCTTTTTATTGTTTAAATTCGAAAAGTTTAATATAAAACATTAATACTACAATTATTTTTTATTCAACAAGATATGCTTGGTTCCTGTTTTTTTTTTTTTTTTCTCCTACGGTTTTACCTAGGTTAAGCAATTTTCAATTTCTGCAATATACTGGCAATTACAATGCAATATACTCTTATACATTTGAAAATACAGTAACAATGAGTTTTGACTATTACGTATATATTTATTATCATATAAACTGTACGATGTGTGTGAGATTTTTTACGATTTTTTATCGCCTTTAAAAGTACGTGAATATATTGAAAATAGTCCTAAAAAATAGGAGTCCTGGTTGGTAAACTTGTTCAATTAGTACTGATAATTACGGTTTAATTAATCAATAACGAGTTTCATAATTTTATAAAATTTAAGTAAATAATAAAAAAAAACATAAAACTTGTACATAACTGTGACATTGGAACGAAATATTACTTTTTTTCATCTGTTACTCTATATTTAAAATATATTGTAGAAAGCAATTGAAATATTCAACAGAGAAGAACGTTTCATTCATATTTTTTCTTTTTCTAGGTTCTAGGTTCTACATCTAAAAAGGTCTCAGCTGTGTTTCAGAGTTAAATATTATATATTTCGACAATGTTTGACGCGCCTATCGTAGAGGATGATTCTAAGTACTTGGAGGGGATACCAGGTTGTGATTTGGTAAAAATTCCGTTATTTCACGTTGTCTTGTCGTTTGTTTTCTCTCGATCACAAGGGTTATCACTCCTGTTTTAATACTGTACTCGTTGTGTCAGCACATGCGCAGAAACGTGGTCGAACGTAAAAACTATTATTATTAAGAAAAAAAAAATCAAATGTAACTTATTTTCACATTCTATTTTGTTATGTTTATCTCAGTGGTTAGTTGTTGTAAAACTTATTAAGATGCATATAGTTATCTCTATTTTGTCAAAAATTATTTTAACTTAAACGTTGTAAATTATACACTATTTTATCATTCCTTTCCTAAAGATCCGTGAAGTATATGTTACATAGTTGACAAGCAGTACGTATTATGGATACCGGTATACATTTAAAAACCTTTACACCTTATCTAATTATAGAAAACGACTACTAAAATTCATTTTAAAAAAATCTATAAATTATCGGTAACTAAATACGAAATGCTTGTAATCTCTGTATATTATGGAAAAAAAAAATAATATCTTAGAAACAATTTACTACCCCACAAAAAATCGACTGTGATAAAGATCTTTATGATCATAATATATGAGACAAGTTTTAAAAAAAATATATTTTCGATTACAATTAATCTATGAAGATTATAACAATTTAGTTTCGCTTAAGCGATAAGAATTTTAATTAAAATTTCCACATGTAAGATATTAAAGTATTTCACTCGTAAAGCAAGCTGAATTATTAAAATGACATTAAACAAGAGGGAAAAAAAGAGCGGAAGATAATTTAAAATTTTCAATTTAATATGAGAGGTAAAATAATATTGTAGTGGCAATTTTTAATGTGATTATAGGATAAATTCACATTAAATATAAAAATCGAAATTTTATTAAGAATATAATTCAGAAAAGAATAAATCTTAATGCAATATTTTTCTAGAAATGCATAGTTTTATACGTATTTAGGGTTCAAAATGTTAATTAATAACAGTTTTTAAAAAATCGAAAATCTATCAATATCTGAATATAAATAAATGATCAGAGGTACTGAAGAATTTTTTTTTTTTTTTTTTTTTTTTTTTCAAGCAAAAATAAATATGACTTAAGACTTATCATACAGGGTGAATTACATGAAATGTCATACCTGGCACAAATATTTACATATTTATTTATGTATTTACTTATTTATTTATTGTATATGGACCATTCGATGAAATATCACGCCCGTCACAGTTTTTAAAAATAAAGTTTAGATAATTAAATAGCAAAAAATTTTTGCTATTGCTTTAGTATAATACAGTCGATAACAGAAGTGTCCGAACACTAGCAAAAATTCCTATGTAAAAAAAGTACACTTCATGCGGTTTTGTTAAATAAATCCTTATCGAATCATGTTCTTACACTGACTAAGAACAGAATTCGATAAGGATTTATTTAACTAAACCGTATGAAGTGTGCTTTTTTTACATAGGAATTTTTGCTAGTGTTCGGACACTTCTGTTACCGACTGTACATTCTTCCGTACGTTATATTACAAAGAAACAGCAAACTAAAAATAATAAAACAGCACCACAGAAATGAGGTTTTGAAATTATAAGAACTAAGCAAGTAATCATGAAAAACGGCAGTTTTTTGAGTGACGCATGAGGAAGCCCAAGCTGAACGCTGCGAACTCTCATATATACGGCTAGTTTGACATCAAAGAGATTTGTAAAAGCCGACACTTAATATCTCAGCAAATATGCCGTATTTTGTTCTGATCTTTTCAACACAGTCTTTTATCTTCGGTCTTAATCTATCCTGAATTTCTACATGCAATATATTTTGAGATCTGAATCTCAATTTAAAGCGAAAAAGGGAAAACGGTTGGAGTAATTAACTCAAATTCTGAAAAATATCTCTAAAACGGCTCGAAGGATTTTTATATAATTAATATATGTTGTTAATAGGATCTTTCTAAATCTAGTAACATTTTCGTTTTTTCCAGGAAAACTCTTGTTTTTTATATAAATTGCTTTAAATATGGAACTATATTACTCCGCCAATTACATGTGTTTCTTCGGGTGAAAACGCTGTTATGAGGTTCTTACTTGTGAGGTATGTGGGTTGGTTGGTTGAACGACTTGAATGCAACCAATAAATTATTTAGATTTTTTTTAACGCAAAAGTACTTTATTACATGTTTAAAATATTTATTGTATATATATTAAATCAAATTTCTATTTATATATTTTTCCTATTTGTTTATGAAGAATATTTATGGATTTTATAGATTTATATTTATGGATTTATTCAAAAAATATTTTTATTCATTTTTTAAATTAAGAAAGTGTTTTTTTATAATTTTATGTATTCTATTTAATCGCTATTTAGGATGAATTTATAATTTTTTTGGGCAAAAATAACATTTCCATGTATTTATCCGCACGATTTTCGCTTCAGACGGAGACCACATACAGCCAGAAAACTACTAAACAAATATTGTGATCATGTGATCTGCAAATTTTTCGAGTATCGTTTTCGTTCGGCTTGCTTGATCCGTAGGCTATTTTTTTTTTTTTTTTTTTATCTTAATATTTTGCAGACTGAATAATTATTGCTTTAAGCATGTGTTTAATAAATATTTTATCATATACTAAGATTTGATATTATTTATTACTCAAATTGGAATATGAAAGACAGACCATATCCTGTTCTCCAGTCACCCCGTAAGTTCTATATTTCGCATTAGTTTTAGCTATTAACTTTTAGGTGGAAATTTTAATTTACGTGTCTTCGCGATGTAAGATTCATTATATAGGCCCTTTAAAATTCAGATTTCTCCCTTTACTCAAATTTTATAAATTACCAAAATGATGCAGTATTTATTTTTTGGTACTTACGAATTAACTGCATGATAGAGTGATTTATTTTTATTATGCTATTAATTCAAGATATATATTTTAATATTTGTATTAATGCGTGTATATGTAAAAATATTATAAAAGTGATCCTATGAAATGTATTGCATTTTCTTATATATTCACATTTCTGTTCATAAATAACCAGATTTCCATGTACAATGTCCTTGAACTGCTATGAGCTCATATTTAAAAAATTGATGTCTTTAAAAACTTTTGGTTTGCTCCATTTTGAAGAAACAAATAGAAAAAGCATAATTTGGACATAAACTGTATTTTGATTTTTTTTTTTTTTTGTAAAATAAATGGGAAAAAATTTTTCCTTTTAGCGTTTCGCCAAAATCGCAATTATTGTTATGTTTTATTGTAAATACACAATAAACAGTTTAAAATGTGTTTATTTGAGGTGAATATCATGTTTCGTTCGTGCATTCTAGTAGGAATAAGCATAATAAGGTGCTTTTCATAAAAAGTTTTAAGAAATAAGATTTTAGATTTCGAGGTACGATGTCGCACGAACTCTAAAACTGCTATCAGCTCATACTTAAAAAAATGATGTTTTTAAAAACTTTTTGTTTGCTCCATTTTGAAGAATATAATAGATAAAAGCATAATTTAGATATAAATTCTATTTTGATAATGATTTTTTTTTGTGAAATGTGAAAAAAAGTTTCCTTTTAGCGTTTCGCCAAAATCGCAATTATTGTTATGTTTTATTGTAAATACACAGTAAACAGTTTAAAATGTGTTTATTTGAGGTGAATATCATGTTTCTTTTGTGCATTGAAGTACGAATAAACAATATAAGGTGCTTTTCATAAAAAGTTTTAAGAAATTAGGTTTCAGATTTCGAGGTCAGATTATCGCACGAACGCAAAAACTGCTATCAGCTCATATTTAAAAAATTGATGTTTTTAAAAACTTTTTGTTTGCTTCATTTTGAAGAATATAATAGATAAAAGTATAATTTAGATATAAACTGTATTTTGATACTGATTTTTTTGCGAAATAAATGGGAAAAAATTTTCCTTTTAGCGTTTCGCCAAAATCGCAATTATTGTTATGTTTTATTGTAAATACACAATAAACAGTTTAAAATGTGTTTATTTGAGGTGAATATCATGTTTCTTTCGTGCATTCTAGTAAGAATAAGCATAATAAGGTGCTTTTCATAAAAAGTTTTAAGAAATTAGGTTTCAGATTTCGAGGGACGATGTCGCACGAATACTAAAACTGCTATCAGCTCATATTTAAAAAATTGATGTTTTTAAAAACTTTTTGTTTGCTCCATTTTGAAGAAGATAATAGATAAATGCATAATTTAGATATAAATTGTATTTTGATATTGATTTTTTTTGTTTTTAGTGAAATTAATGCGAAAAAAGTTTTCCTTGTAGCGTTTTGCAAAAAATCGCAATTATTGTTATGTTTTATTGTAAATACACAGTAAAAAGTTTAAAATGTGTTTATTTCAGGTGAATATCATGTTTCTTTTGTGCATTGAAGTATGAATAAACATAATAAGGTGCTTTTCATGAAAAGTTTTAAGAAATTAGGTTTCAGATTTCGAGGTACGATATCGCATGAACGCTAAAACTGTTATCAGTTCATATTTAAAAAATTGATGTTTTTAAAAACTTTTTGTTTGCTTCATTTTGATAAATATAATAGATAAAAGCATAATTTAGATATAAACTGTATTTTGATATTTTTTTTTTTTTTTTTTTTTTTTTGTGAAATAAATTTTCCTTTTAGCGTTTCGCCAAAATCGCAATTATTGTTATGTCTTATTGTAAATACACAATAAACAGTTTAAAATGTTTTTATTTGAGGTCAATATCATGTTTCTTTCGTGCATTCTAGTAGGAATAAGCATAATAAGGGGCTTTTCATAAAAAGTTTTAAGAAATTAAGTTTCAGATTTCGAGGTACGATGTCGCACGAACGCTAAAACTGCTATCAGCTCATATTTAAAAAAAAATATGTTTTTAAAAACTTTTTGTTTGCTCCTTTTGAAGAAGATAATAGATAAATGCATAATTTAGATATAAATTGTATTTTGATATTGATTTTTTTGTTTTTAGTGAAATAAATGCGAAAAAAGTTTTCATTTTAGCGTTTCGCAAAAAATCGCAATTATTGTTATGTTTTATTGTAAATACACAGTTAAAAGTTTAAAATGTGTTTGTTTCAGGTGAATATCATGTTTCTTTTGTGCATTGAAGTACGAATAAACATAATAAGGTGCTTTTCATGAAAAGTTTTAAGAAATTAGGTTTCAGATTTCGAGGTACGATATCGCACGAACGCTAAAACTGCTATCAGCTCATATTTAAAAAATTGATGTTTTTTAAAACTTATTGTTTGGTTCATTTTCAAGAATATAATAGATAAAAGCATAATTTAGATATAATCTGTATTTTGATAATTTTTTTTTTTTTTTTTTTTTTTTTTGGGGGGGGGGGAAATAAATGTGAAAAAAATTTTCCTTTTAGCGTTTCGCCAAAATCGCAATTATTGTTATGTCTTATTGTAAATACACAATAAACAGTTTAAAATGTGTTTATTTGAGGTGAATATCATGCTTCTTATTTCGTGCATTCTAGTAGGAATAAGCATAATAAGGTGCTTTTCATGAAAAGTTTTAAGAAATTAGGTTTTAGATTTCGAGGTATGATTTAACTCGAAAGCTAAAATTGCTATGAGCTCATATTTAAAAAACTGATGTTTTTAAATACTTTTTGTTTGCTCCATTTTGTAGAATATAATAGATAAATGCATAATTTAGATATAAATTGTATTTTGATAATGATTTTTTTTTTTTTTTTTTTTTTTTTTTTTTTTTAGTGAAATAAATGCGAAAAAAATTTCCTTTTAGCGTTTTGCCAAAATCACAATTATTGTTATGTTTTATTGCAAATATACAGTAAAAAGTGTGAAATTTTTTTCATTTGAGGTAATTAACGTACTCCTTTTGTGCATTGAAATATAAATAAGCATAATGAAGTGCTTTTTATGGAAATTTTTAAGAAATCAGGTTTCAGATTTTGAGGTACAATGTCGCTCGAACGCTGAAATTGGTATGATCTCATATTTCAAGAATTGATGTGTTTAGAAACTTTTTGTTTGCTCCATTTTGACAAAAATAATAGATAAAAGAATAAAGTAGATATAAATTGCATTTTGATTATGATTTTTTTGTTTTTTTCTGACATAAATGTGAAAAAAATTTTCCTTTTAGCATTTCGCCAAATTAGCAATTATTGTTACCTCTATTGTAAATATACAGTAAAAAGTTTGAAAATGTGCTCATTTTTTATAAATAACATATTCCTTTTGTGCACTGAAGTATAAATAGGCATAGTACGGTGCTTTACATGAAAAGTTTTAAGAAAGTCATTTTCAAATTTCAGGGTACTATGTCGCTCGAATGCTGAAACTGGTATGAGTTCATATCCAAAAATTATGTATTTAAAACTTTTTTTATTTTTATTTATTTATTTATTTTTTTCTTTTTGCTCCTTTTTAAAGAAATATTGCATAAAAGTATAACGTAGATATAAAATATATATTTTATTTATTTATTTATTTATTTTTTATGTTAAATAAATGTAAAAAAAATTCCTTTTAGCATTTCACCAAATTAGCAATTGTTGGTATGTTTTGATGTAAATATTCTGCAAAAAGTTTTAAAATGTGCTTATTTGAATGAGTAATATATTCCTTTTGTGCATCGAAGTATAAATAAGCATAATAAGGTGCTTTTCATGTAAATTTATAAGAAATTATTTTTCAGATTTCAAGGTACTATGTCACTTCGCTAGAACACTAAAACTGGTATGAGCTCATATAAGAAAGTTTATGAGTTTAACCCCCCCCCCCCATCCCCATTTTTTTTTTTTTTTTTTTTTGCTCCATTTTGAAGAAAATAATAGATAGATAATAGAAAATAACAGAAAGTATTAAATAGATATAAATTGGAGTTTGATTAGGATTTTCTTGATTTTTTTTTTTTTTTTTTTTTTTTTTTTTTTTGTAAATATACAGTAACTTACTTTTCATAATGTGTTTAGTTAAAGTGAATAACATGTTTCTTTTGTGCACTTACATGTATAAATATGCATAATATGGTGCTTTTTATAAAAATCTAAATAAATAATTGCATTGCCAAAATTTTTTACACAGATGCACGCACATACAAAAAAATCTAAATCAATAACCTTTTAAAAATAATGATATCAATACAAAAACCCTCCACGGGTTAAAAGTTTGTGACGCAGCTACTTCATCGCTATAAGAATTTGAAATATGGGTCTTAAAAATAATAATATCAAATTTTAAGTGACGCTTTACTATTAGTTAAAATATACATAGATTTTCTTATTTGATCATTTGCTTTTTTCTTTTATTTATATTTACAATGTAAACATAATATTTTTAACTTCAAGATAAGACAAATATATAAAATATACTCACTGATGCTTTTTCATTTGCACTTTAATTTCAAAATAACAGTTTAAAAAGGAATGATATAAAAATTCCAGTGACACCTCGGTATCATTTTAAACGATTTGTTTTTAGATTCCATTAAAATTACCTTTGTTTTGTCTAATAAAATATAAATCATCTTTGAAACACTTGTATAAAGTATGTATACATCAAAATTCAAACAATTTCGGAATACGCTTTTTACAATTTAAATTTGAAATTTTCAAGTGGTCTTCAGTTGAAAACAAAATGGTGAAGCAACTTCGTTAAGAAACTCATCCAAGTTATTCATAGCACAAGTTAAGACACTGTCCAAATTTCGTTCCATTTGGAGTATTATTTCGGAAGTTATCGTGATTTTAAATTTTCAAGTGGTAGCCTGATTTCAAGGGGCACTACTTGACTTAAGATATCTGCCACTTTATTAAAAATGGCGGATACGTTCATTAATAAACTTCCTTGAGACACTTATATAGTCTATGTATACATCAAAATTCAAACGAATTCGGAATACGCTTTTTACAATTTGAATTTGAAAATTTCAAGTGGTCTCCACTTGAAAACAAAATGGTGGAGCAACTTGGTTAAGAAACTCATCCAAGATATTCATAATACAAGTTAAGACGCTGTCCAAATTTAGTTCGATTTGGAGTATTATTTCAGAAGTTATCATGATTTTAAATTTTCAAGTGTTAGCCTGATTTCAAGTGGCCCCACTTAACTTAAGATATCCGCCACTTTATTAAGTTCATTTAGACCCTTATGTAGTCTAGATTTACATAAAAATTCAAGCAAATCTTGCTTTAAATACGCTTCTTACAATGTGGGTTAGAAATATTCAAGTGGCTGCCACTTGAAAACAAAAAGTCGGAGCAACTTGGTTAACGAACTCATCCAAGATATTTATAAGATCAGTTCACTGTATAAATTTGGTTCGATTTGGAGTATTATTTCGGGAGTTATCGTGATGACAAAATTTACATTATAGATAGATAGATAGATATATATGGGTGATTGCCAATCTAAAGGGTAGAAAACGAAGACTAATTTGAAAATATAAAAATTTTACCAAAAAAATTTGAAAAAATTCCTTAATTCCTTTTTGACAACTATGAATCTAAATTACTTGATGAGCTATCTCGTTAGCTATTTTTTGGTTGGTAATTAATTAATTTCAAAATTAATGTGTCAACGGAGCGGACATCACTGACCACGGAGTGGACACTTATAAATATCCAAACCTGAAAGTTATTTTGCAGCTGTATCTTTTCATCCTTATTGTTTTACTTGTGTTTTAGAAAATAATCAACAAATATTTTTACTTTAATTCTTTTGAAAAATGAAAATAACAGGAAAATAATTGTTGGTTCCGCATATTCTTTCTTTTTTTTTTTTTTTTTTTTTTTTTTATGTGATTGATCTAATATGTTGAAGACACTTGTATTTCCTTGCTATTTTTCCTGTTAAAACTTCGAAGATTTCTTTAAGTTTCTTCTTTGATTTTGCGCCTTTAAAACTTTCTTTTATTGGCTTTTTTATAACCTCGCCAAAAATAATACATTTCTCAATTTCTTTTGAATTTGCTTCTGTGATAATTTTTTTCACTTTTCTTTTGGGTTTTTCAGAATCAGTAGTATTATTTTTTGACTTCACATCCTTAGATCTTTGCACATGCTTTTTGTGTTTTTCAAGCTTCCTAACCAATTTTTTTGTTTTCTTCACAAAGCCTTTCACTGTTCTTTTTCGACCTTTTTCTTCCACTTTCTAGTCTGCTAGATGATGATACAGATGGTTTTGTTTTCAGAGATGGATTAATTTGTGGTAGTGTGATGTTTATGGCTGCTGAACGAGGTGTCTCAGGAGGTGTATCATCTCTGAGATGTTCTTCAAAGATTATTCTGTTTCTTCAATCTCTCCCTTTGATTTCTGTTTTGGTTCTTCCATTTTTCCCCTAACACTTCATTTCATTTGTTCAAACATTTTAACTACAGTATTCTTCCTTCTGTGATATATTTATCTTTCTTTAGCTTTTCCTTCTTCATGTCTTGCGGGATCATTTCTTATGCTCTTATTATACACAAAGATGTTTCACGCGACTTTTATTTCATCCAATTTTTGCTCCAATTTTCGAAAGCTGTAAACCGAAAGAAGGTTACAATAGTTGAATCAAAAATTGTTCGAAAAACTGGTTTACACGGTGTACAGTACATGTCAAGGCACACCTATTTATCTCTGTTTTAACGGGGACGACATGGGAGAGCGAAGAAAAAAACGGTGAATGAATTCCCGCCGGCGCTGTCATTTCTCGGTACATAAAGAGCTTTCTTCTCACTGGTTTATCACAGTCTGACTTGCAGAAAAAATTGATCGTATTCCCAATTCCTATTACACTGGGCATTGACGTGATTTGAGCCAAATTTACAATTATCTCAAAAGTTGTGTGAAAACGTGTTGTGTGTAATAGGAGCATTAGTCTGTCTCTTGCTCTCTGCATACTTTTTCTTTTTTGTTCTTTACGTTTTTCTGTAGTTTGGCTGGGAAGTTTCCTTTTCTTGTTATTTTTCTTATCTTTTTGATTTTCAACTCCACCTAATTTTCTTTTTGACTGAGTTTGAGCGAAGGTTTGTGCACATTTGTTTGTCCTGCATTGGATTACATGCGAATTTCCATTTTTCTTGAACAGCATAATAAATTTCTGCAATGAAAATAAATATATATTTTAAGTATTGTTTATATATATATATATATATATATATATATATAAAAGTTATTCAATTAATAAAAATACAAAACAATTTTAGTTTTGCTGTAAAACAAAAATATTTTTATTTATTTTTTCTTCTGAAACGAAATTTAATTATATTTTTGCAATTATTTTTCTAAAGTGTTGTGTCACCTTTTCTACATTTTACCTTTAAAATTAAAAAGAAGAAAAAAAAAAAAGGACATATAGTATACATCATTCTTTTGCATTACTCTGTAAACAACACTCATAAAACTGTTCTTAAAATTATATTAATACGAATTCTGTTGTTACATTTAAACCATGAAGAGAAATGCTTAAGAGTTCAGTAAAAAATAGCAAATACTCTTTTAAAGACGTTGAAATGACATTTTTAGAAAATCACGAATAAAAATATAAAAGTTAGGGGGAAAATATATTTCCATTGCACCTTAAGCAATCAGTAGGCTAACAAAAAATAATAAAGGGATAAAATTTATTTATCAAATTTATTTAGATTATTTTTCAAATGTATCTATTTTTAAGATTAATTTTGAAAGTATCCACTCCGTGGAAAGAAGTGTCCACTTCGTGATCAAATGATGTCCACGGAGTGGACAGAATGTCTGACTTTGAATTTTAAGGAACAACGCAACAACGTCAGGAACAATTTAACTTTAGTGTTGAATTAAGTCTTATAATCATTAATTGTAATAATAATTAGATAATAAATAATCCTTATAATTACTTGTATACTTCTGACCACGGAGTGGACCGATGAGATAGCCAAACAGAGGTATCACAGATGAAATCTATTTTAACAGAACGAAATAAAGCATTGAGTTCAGCACATGTAGGTAAAAACAAAGATGGCTTCCCCCTCTTTCTTCTCAGTTACACACTGGTGACAGACAGTGCCATCTACTGAACTTTATGGGAAATTAAATAGTTGTCCACGGAGTGGACGCATTTTATTAGGGACATTTGTTATAAATTAATTAAAAAAACAAGATTCATTTTATAACTCTAAAATTTAATAAATATATTTTTAAGGATAATTATGTCCTGCTTAAATCAAAATGTAATTAAAAAACATTAATATTAAGCTTGAAAATAATGCTATATTCTGCAGACTTCCCTTGGGGACAGTCCACGGAGTGGACATTCCAGGTTTTATCGGTCGAGTTCTAAGAAAAATAAATAACATTAAAAACTTTTATAATAATATTCAACTAGAGAAAATCGTAAGAAATAGCGTAGTTGTAAATTTTTTTCTGATTGGAAATATTTTCTATTTTTGAGGGCTAAGGGACATGGTTTCTACCCCTTATGTTGGCAATGACCCATATATAGATAAACGAAGTGATTGCAATAGGTCGATTTCTAAAGAAATCAACCTAAAAACAAGTCCTTGATTCATTCGGAAGGGTAGGTTGATTTCTTTTTACTTATCAAGTGGCCGCCATTTTGTTTTAAAACGGTGGCTACAAATTATTAATGCTCTTTGTAGAAATATTGATGTAGGCTATGCACATATGGAGTTTTAAGCAAATCGGTTCATAAATACATTTTTATGTGAATTTAAAATTTTCAAGTGGCCGGCGCTTGGAAACAAAATGGTGAGTTAAGTTGACAAGTATAAGAAATGTATTTGTGAGATAAGTCTACTGAACACATATAGTTCGGATTAATTAAAAATCTCAAAAGTCATCGTGTTGAAAAATTAATGGTTGGCTCTTCGATCAAAATGGCAGAAAAAGTTGCTCATCTAAGATATCGTTGTAAATTTGAAAATAATTTTTTTTGTAGAAATTCTTTCAAAGAGGCTTAGTAAGTTGATAAAATGTTAGTTTTCTGCATTTCTAGTTTGTTTTAGCATTAAAATAGCCTAATTTTCCCGTAAAAACGCTATAAAAAGATCCAGTAACGCAGGTAATAGATTTGGCGACTTTTCCTCTATGGCGACTTTTTTGGCGACTTTTAGCGAGAAAATACTTATTATCGATATACCTAAGATGGACGCAATAACGTGATTGGTTCACGAGTTACGTGAATTTTCTAGATTTTTGTTGTTTGAATGATAAATCCATTTTTCAACTTTGATTTGAATTGATTAAGTATTTCTAAAGTTACCGTGCTAACAAATTTTCAAGTGGCCACCAGTTGGAAACAATACAGTGGAAAAAGTTGCCCAGCAAACACATCCAAGATATTTGAAGCTTGGGTTCACTGTCCAACTGCGGTTTAAATCAGTGCCGTGTTTCAAAAGTTATTATTACGGCTAATTTTCAAGTGGCAGTCTAAGTGGCTGCGACTTGGAAACAAAATGGCAAAACAACTTGCCCAGCGAAATCAACCAGTATATATGTATGATAAGTTCGTTGTCCAGTTCTAGTTTAAATTTAATTAGTATTTCAAAAATTATCGTCATAAGAAATTTTCAGGTGGCACCACTTGGAAAAAAAAAGCGCAGTGAGATGCCTAGCGAACTTATCTGAGATATTTGAATGATAAATCCCCTACCCAAATTTGATGCGAATTGATTCTGTATTACTAAAGTTACCATAATGACAGATTTTCAAGTGGCCGCCATTTGGAAATAAAATTGCGGATCAAGTCACCAAGTGAATTTATCCTAGATATTTGAACCATAAGTTCACTATCCAACTTTTTTTTTGAATCAGTTTAGTATTTTAAAAGTTATCGTGATGACATATTTTCAAGTGGCAGTGTGATTTCAAGTGGCTGAAACTTAGAAACAAGATGTCGGGACAAGTTGCCCAGTGAAAACATTGAAGAAAATTATATGATAATATCACTGTCCACATTT
The DNA here is from genome assembly GCA_963930645.1 of Salticus scenicus. Lineage (NCBI taxonomy): Eukaryota > Metazoa > Arthropoda > Arachnida > Araneae > Salticidae > Salticus > Salticus scenicus. The sequence goes on along the minus strand of OZ005654.1, from coordinate 80,584,787 downwards.
GGTTCGATTTGGAGTATTATTTCAGAAGTTATCGTGATTTTAAATTTTCAAGTGGGAGCCGGATTTCAAGTGGCCCAGCTTAACTTAAGATATTTGCCACTTTATTAAAAATGGCGGATATAGTTTAACAATAAACTTCATTGAGATCCTTATGTGGTCTGTATTTACTTCAAAATTCAAACAATTTCGGAATACGCTTTTCACAATTTAAATTTGAAATTTTCAAGTGGTCGCCACTTGAAAACAAAATGGCGGAGTAACTTGGTTAATAAACTTCTCTAAGATATTTATACGATAAGTTTTGACACTGTCTAAATTTGGTTCGATTTGGAGTATTATTTCGGAAGTTATAGTGATTTTAAATTTTCAAGTGGTAGCCTGATTTCAAATGGTCCCGCTTAACTTAAAATATCTGCCACTTTATTAAAAATGGCGGATAAACTTCATTAATAAACTTCATTGAGACCCTTATGTGGTCTACATTTACATCAAATTTCAAACAAATTCGGAATGCGCTGTTTACAATTTGAATTTGAAATTTTCAAGTGGTCTCCACTTGAAAACAAAATGGCGAATCAACTTGGTTAATAAACTTATCTAAGATATTTATACGATAAGTTAAGACACTGTCTAAATTTGGTTCGATTTGGAGTATTATTTCGGAAGTTATAGTGATTTTAAATTTTCAAGTGGTAGCCTGATTTCAAGTGGTCCCGCTTAACTTAAAATATCTGCCACTTTATTAAAAATGGAGGATAAACTGCATTAATAAACTTCATTGAGACCCTTATGTGGCCTGTATTTACAACAAAATTCAAGCAAATCTTGCTTTAAATATGCTTTTTACAATGTCGGTTTAAAATTTTCAAGTGGCTGCCACTTGAAAACTAAAAGTCGGAGAAACTTGGTTAACGAACTCATCCAAGATATATATAAGATCAATTAACTGTCCAAATTTGGTTCGATTTGGAGTATTATTTTGGGAGTTGTCGTTATGACAAAATTTTCATTATAGATATATATATATAGAGAGAGAGAGAGAGAGATAAACGAAGTGATTGCAATAGGTCGATTTCTAAAGAAATCAACCTAAAATGGATGTAAGTGAATGACGACAGGACAGATTTCAAGAAAGTTTTTCTCACTGAAAAAAATTTATAAACACCATAAAATTCAAAAACATGCAAAAATTCACGAATAATTGAAAGACGAGAACATAAAACCATACTTGCCAACATCCTTAATTAATATTCCGGAGTAATGTTAGTCCTGCCATCTTTCTCACACCAGTAAATTTTTAGAGTAATATTCTTCAAATGCAATTAAGATTAAATTAGAAGAAAAATACTCTTAAATGATATTGATGTGAAAAAGAAGGCGGGGCTAACAATGCTACGGAATATTAATTAGTATGTTGGCAAGTAGGCGAAATGAAATTTTAATAACAAAAGCTAATTAAATCTGAATTATATAGTCTTTTATTACAATAAATTTTGTGTGACTCTAAATCATATTTGCCAACATCCTAATTAATATTCCGTAGTGTTGTTACTTCCGCTCTTTTTTTTTCACAGCAGTAAATTTTTAGAGCAAAATTCTGCAAATGCAATTACGATTAAATAAGTAGAAAAATACTCAAAAATATACTGGGTGGGAAAAAAAAAAAAAGATTTGGCTAACAACATAACGGAATATTAATTAGTATGTTGGCAAGTATGCTCTAAACAATTCAGAAATTTTCATCAATACGTAACACCGTGTTAAAGGATCCTACATTATGCAGAACACTACATCAACAGTTGCTATGTAAACTGCAAAATTACATCCCAAGACAGGTTTCATATAAGGTAAAGCTAAAAGAGATCGTGCGGTAGGAGATATTGCGCGCATAGGGGTCGGAGGGAAAGTTTAAAGAGGGCGAATTGAAATTTAGGTGTTTGTACAACACGAATAGTGAAGTACAGACTTGAATTCGCATATTGATTGCTTCAAGAGTTTAAGATAAAACGTGATTATTTTGTCTTGTTCTAAAAAATAAATGCTTGAATTTTCATAAACCTTCCTTAGAATTTTAATACAATGGTAGTAGTAAAAAATATTTTTAAATTAAAGAGTTTCTCATAACCAACTAAGCTAGACTAACAATACAAGCACCACGATAACCTCCAAAGTTGAATAATTATTTAATAATATACTGTGCAATCTATCCTACCAAAATGGGAGAGTTTGCGCTTTTGCTGTTTAGGAGAGATTGCGCATTTAAAATTCTATACTAACATAGATTTCGCAACTTATTGGTGATAAGAAAACAATGATGATGAGTTTTTACAAAGCCTGGGACTGTACCAAAATCTAACTTCCATAAATCATTGGACTAATTCAAACCGTTCGAGACGGTGCACCACCTTTATGCATAACTGCCAATATTTTAATTTATTCCGGAGTAATTTTAGCCCCGCCTCTAATTCGTACCACTTATTTTTTAAAAGTAATTTTTTCTTATTTTATCGAAGTTATATATTGAAGAAAATTTTTCTATGTATAAAGTGGGGCGAAATAAAGGCGAGGCTAAAAGTACTTCGGAATAAATTAAAATATTGGCAGCTATGCTTTATGGAGACTATCCACAGAATATGAAACTGAACATTATTCAGGAGTGGTACAATCGACAAAAGCCACACCTCTGATGAGATTTACCTCTAGAATGCTATTAGACTATGAGAAATTTATCGCAAAGGATTATATATTATTGTATATCTATTTAGTTTTGCAATACTTTCAAGTATGGTATGATGCTCAAATTTTGTGCTGCACTCGGCTGCTTAAATAGAAGAGATAAAACTAAATGCAACCAAAACATATCAGCCTACTCAATCCAGGGTTCGTAGTCTCCGCCTTTTTTTTTTTTTTTTTTTTTTTTTTTTCAGGACACTCTCAAGGATGAGAAAATTTCGCCTTTTCTCTCATCACTTTTACTTCGAGAAATTTTTATTGTATTTTTAAAGTAATATGCCATGATTAAATAGTGCAGAAATTTTTGTATAAAAATTACTGGTAGCAAAAGAGGCATAAATTTCTCATTTTTCAAAGTGCGAAAAAAAGGCGCAGATGACGACCCCTTTCTATCTCCTTTTTAAGGAATGTAATCGTCTAAATTTCAATAAAATAAAATAAATAAAATAAATGTAAAGGATTTTCAAGCGCAAAAGATTTTTTGGCGGGAGATTCTGAGAAAAAACTTTAATAAATAGTAAATGGTGGGCGTAAACTGCGCGTAAAAATGGACGGGACTAGCCACGTAAAATTGCACGCACCGTTGCTAATACCTTTTTTTTCTTGCTTGGAAATGCCTGTTCGAGACGGATGCACCGTCCCGAACAGGATCGTGTCTGGCAGGTGGTTGCAAAATAATTTCACATGCACAGTCAGCAAAAAAAAAAAAAAAGGCCACCCTCAAACTAATTTTTCCGTAAATTATCGTAGAAACACGCAGCTGGTACCAATCGATCTCTAATAACGTCTAGTTTTTAAAGGTATAGTTAAATTTTGCTTAATGGGTCATAGATATTAAAACAGGCATAAATTCCATTTTTTTTCAATGAAGACCTCCTATTTTTGCCCTCATATTCAGATTTCTGAGATGAAGGCGGTTCGGAAAACATACCTATTTATATACTTTAAATCAATTCTAAATAGAGTTACACGTGAAAATTTTTTAGGGGTCCCTCTATACATTTAGAAAAAATAAATAGTGATCTACCACGCAGTATACATTATTTATTAAGTTTCACGCTGGAAAAAAAAAAGTATAGAAATGCTAATTAGAGAGGGGGGAAAAAAGCTAATTTGCAGAACGCTCTGTGTTAGTTTATGAATTAAAATATTTTTATCCGTTTATATTTATTAAACAACGAGTAGTTGTTTAATAAATAAATACAAACATCACTTCATACGAAGAAAATTTAGTAGCTTGAATCATATAAATCTTACAATGTTGAATTACAAAACTCTAGAAACCAAAATAAAAGAATAATAGCAATAATGATAATAATATTAAAAACGGTAAAAAATAAAAATAAAAAATAAAAAGTGTTTAATATTTAAGAAAAAGAATTATCTGCTTCTGTTGGGTATATTTTTATTTTATACAGTAAACTCCGTATGAAAGTGTTACTATAAAGTTTTACATTTAATTTTAGGCGTACAAACATAATATACAAAAATATAGATAAATAGATCTAAGCAAAAATCTGAGAAAGGATATAACATTTTCCCGACCGCTGACATAGATCCACGTCATTAGAAATCTGTAACTCCTCCAGTGGGTGTTTCTTTCGCAATTTCCGTGTTACTGTATTTCGTAAGAATATTCCTTATATTCATATTTATATAAACAAAATAGTATGAATACAAATACTTTCACTAGAAAGAGCATAATTATTATGTATATTCATCTGTAAAATAAATATCGATATAGAAAAAATGGTTTCTTATTGCCAAAACGGATATTTCCCGTTCTGCAGTCGTCTACTGTACTTGACTTTTTAATTTTACAAGTGTAAAATTTATACCTTTAAAAGTAATAAGACATATTACTTTGGTTTAAATTCTTTTCCATAATTATTATGACGCCAGTTTTACGCCTTGATTAGAATAATTGAAAATAAATAATATTGCGCTTTGATTCAATATCAAATTTTAAAAACTTAAAAAAAAAAAAATCTTTATTATTTCGTATTATTCAGTATTAAAAAGTCATTTAATAAAAATTTTATATTTTATTATGTTACGTTATGCGATAAAATTTAAATAGCGTTAGCTTACAAACGGTACAGTAAACGGATGCGAAAATGTCACAACAAGATTAAAACAGAAAATTTGTTTTAAAAAATCTGATAAAAATTAATAAATATTAGTTATATTAATTTAAAAAAGGACAAAAAAAAGGGGGTATTGTTCCCTGCGTATTGCTTTTTCAAATAATAATCCTCGTCTTTTCGCGTTTTGTAAATCATGGCATTTAACTTGAGGTGTACGAAACCTAGAATATTCAAGTTAAAAAAAAAAAAAAAAAAAAAAAGACAGCAGGGATAAAATATAATTTTAGCAGGAGAAACTAGGAAAAGTTATGTAATGTAAGAACAAAGACTTAACATTTTAGAACCGAGTATACTCTTTTTTGCAACGGAAGTCACACCTTTACACATAAACTTTACATTATAAAACAGAATTATTTTACATACTTCAAATTAAATAGTTTAATTTATTTCTTCAGCATTGGATGTAGTAAATGTCAATAACACCTTAACGCGCGCTGTCCTCGCTGCGAGGATGCAAAATTTAAGATCCAGCTGTAAAAATTCATCCCGTAAATTTTTTAGCAAAAATTTACGTAAATTCTTTAAGCTTAATTTAGTTCATAAATTCCGGTGGCAGTATAATTTAAACGATTAGAATTGTCTTGCGCCGCAAAGGGTTAACATTTACGCGTACCAGCGTCACATATAGAGTCATATAGAAATATATAAACTTGTTTTTTAATATTGTTTCCGCAATATAGAGGCGGGGCTTCATTTCTTTTGGAATTCTTTCACAATCTCTCGCTTGCATTGCGATAATTTTATAAAAAATAATCTATTTTGTATCATAAACGCCTAAATGTTGCTTAGAAAATAATTAGAATTACATAAAGGTAAATTAAAATAGTTTTTCGTAGAAATATATACATATATTAAATCACAGAGTATACAAATTACAATAACTGACGGCCTCCTAACGACTGTAAAAAATAAAATATCACTGTAACTCAAAAAATAATGTTAGGAACGAGCTGTAAATTTGGAAACCCACGTTTTTGATGATGCCCGTTCTAATTATGCAAAAATTAACTGTCATAATTCATAATTTTTTTAAATATTAAATTATTAATAATTTTTATAATTCAAAAAATGTGTTGTTTTTCTTTAATTAAAACTATGCATGGAATATGTTTGGGTCACTTCATTCTAGCATATAAAAGAAACAGAATTTAAATACCATACTTATTTTGGAAGATATGAATAAATGTTTGTCACATTCATTTAACACTAGCAACCTCATATTTTGACAGCTTATAACTCAATAAATAATTGAGCAAAATATATAAACTATACCATTTTCTGCGATGATTTGATCCAAAGAATCCAAATAAATTATAAAAAAATTTGCAGTTACCTTTGAAAAAATGAAGTTGATGCTAGTTTTAATATGTAGACGTCCCTTTCAGCAAAATCTAACTCTACTGTTATAAACTAGACGTTATTACAAATCGATTGGTACAAACTACATGTTTCAACGACACTTTATGGCGAAATTATGTGGGGGTGGCTTTTTTTTTTTTTTTTTTTTTTGCTGACTGTACAATAATATGTACAATGATTGTGGACAACGAGAGATTCGGTGAGCAAACAAGAAACTATCCAAGCTGAAAATGTAATGCACTAATTTTAAGTTAAACATGTTTAATAATATCATAATATTGTTTTCTGCTCTTGTTCTTTATCTAATTTTGTTCTTTTTTCTGTACCTTTAATTTTTTTTCTTTAAATAATTTTTTGTAGTTCTTTTCAATTCTCTTTTATTTTCCTGATTTTTTTAATTATTGATTGGAAATATCCACTCCAAATGCAAATATATTTATATAAAATTACATCTCGTATACAGACATCATAACCACGCGCGTATTTGTAGAAAACCACAATTTTTATTAAAAACAATTCACTGTAAAACACGCCTTTCGCCCTGAACATCAGGGCATCATCTTGACAGAGCTATTTTAACTAGAAGTAAAGTAACATTTGATTTATATATACAAGAACCATATTACCGTTACAGGAATGGAACACGGGCGCAGAATTCATACCACTATCAATGTAAGAAAATTTTCTACCTCTTAAATCAACGATATTATAGGTAGATAAATTTCTTCAACAGATTCCGGTATGAATACTGCGCCCGTGTTCCATCCCTGCGGTTACAGTTATTGTTCATGAAATAGAAGAAACAGCTGAACACAGATCAATCACAAATGAAACAGTCCGAAAGGCTAGAGTCGAGCTTCACTTCATTTACCATGGAGACACTTTTTTCGTGGAACAGTTGAGGCCATGCATTAATTTGTGTTGAGGAACTTGCATTAATTTAGATCTTTACAAGAAAAAGGTTGGTTGGTTGGTTGGGTTTTACGCCGCACCAGTGCTGCGTAGATGGGCAATTGGCGACACAAGAAAAAGGAAAAAAACTTATTTTAAAAACCACAACCTTTAAGTCCCTTTAATGGAGAATTATTTGGGTAGAATAGTAGAGAAAAACTTGCAATAATTGTAGGAGTTTTCGGACTATTTTCGTTAAGGAGAGGCTGGACTAGTATTAAACTAGTATTGGACTAGTAAAAAAAAAAAAAAAAAAAAAACTTTCAATATTAACAATCATTAAGACCTAGAAACTGTTGAAGGAAATTATAATAGATATTTGGTTGTATTAGAAAATACCATATTTTAGGAAGAAAGATTAAAGATGCTGCGTTCCGGAATGCTTAGGAAAAAATGTCGTCTGCCCAAATTCAAAAACATTTACAATTGCCATGTACAAGCCGAACGGTAAGAAATGTTTTAAGTAACAATCCCATTGTTCAGTTTAAAAAATTTAAATGAAAACCCCCGGTTTCGAAGCACCACAAATATGGTCGCTTAGACTTTGCCCGAAAACATTTAACCGAAGGCACAAATCGGAGAGATGTTGTCTTTTCCGATGAAAAGAAATTTAATTTCGATGGTCCCGACGACTATAAATATGTTTGGCATGATTTATGACGGCAACCTCATATTTTTTTTCAAAGCGTCAATTTGAAGGTGGCTCGGTCATAGTTTGGGCTGCATGTGCTGCCGGTTGGACCACTCCAATTGTTTTCATCTATAACAAAATGAATTCAGTTATGTATCAAGATATGTTAGAAAATAATTTATTACCAATTGCTCCTCTTATAACTTCAGCAGACTGGACATTTCAGCAGGACAACGCTTCCGTTCATGTTTCGAAGTCAACTAAATCTTGGCTGGAAGCTAACCAGGCGAAACGCCTTCAATGGCCAGCTTGTAGCCCCGATCTGAATGCAATAGAAATCTTTGGAGGATTTTATCCCGAAATGTTTGCATAAACGGACGACAATTCAATTCAAAGACAGATTTGATGAATGCTATTACAAATTGCTGGAACAATATTGATGCAAGTACTTTATGTGGTCTGATAGATTAAATGAACAAAAGACTAGGCACAGTCATCGAAAAAAAAAAGGATCTCACGTCGATTATTGATGAATTACATGTATCGACTTTATAATTTTTTCCAGCTTTCTTTGTACATAATTTTTTTTACGTCTTGTAACCTTTTGTTATTGTAGTTATTAATGAATTTATTTTTTCCTTTAGATCCTTGTAAGTAGCATATAATAAAAATGTATGAAATTTTATAAATGTCTGATCTTTTGTTTTTTAATTATCTCATATTTTCAAGGGGTTTTATAATTATTTCTACCACTGTATAATACAGATTTAGAAAAAAAAGTGACACACAGATCAAGACAAAAATCTTGATTTTCGGATTCATGGATTTTCAAAACACCTTTTGAAAAGTTGACCGCAAACCAATACTTTCTCTACAATCTGTGAGAACTAAATTTAATTTATTATATAACTAAATTTAATTTATTATCTTATGTATTAAATTCTTAATTTAGTTTGTGTGTGTGTGTGTGTGCCTAATATCATAATAAATTGAAATTTATGTAATAATATTTTTATTTACGTATCCTAATAAAACTAAATTTCTTATTTGAAAATATTTGAATTCTGAAATATTTGTTATAGGCTTCGAAAATTCATATATGTACTTCAATATTGTGGCGAATTTATGAGTATTATTTATTTTTACCTTAAAAGAACAAAATTTCTATTATTTTATTGAACAGAAACATAAAGAAATCGAAACAACGCATATTTTAAGAAACAATGGTTCACAAACTAAACCTAATGTGTGAAGAACAAGCAGTCAAAAAGTAACTACTCTGAATTGCAGAAGATCCGTGGTAGCTCAGTTGGTAGAGTGCTGGACTCGTAATTGGAAGTTTGCGGGTTCGGTACTCGAGCCAGCCAAAGACCGTCGTGTACACTAATGATGGCTGGTGCACGTTAAAATCTGTCGTGGCCACAATGTCCTCCATGTTCCCATCAAAATTATGCATCTGGGGGTCACGAAAGCGGAAGTGCCATCCCTTCCGTGGAGGATCAAAATTGTGAAGGCATGTATCCGGACCACCTCTAAAGGTGAGTCCCAGACCGTCCAGTTGCCCATTGCGCAGAATTAATTAGACGTAAAAACCAACCAATTAACAACTGATTTCCAGCCAAACGAAAAATTCATTCTTTAGAAGCAGGAAATAAACCGCTGCAAAAAATAGAAATACAGAATAAACAAGTAAATTTCTGCCATTTAAGACACTCGGAATAAATTAATCGAGACAATCACTCACGCATGCGCAAAAAGGGATGTAATATCACTTGAAATAAATTAATCGAATCAATCACTCGCCCATGCGCGTAAAGGCAGGGGTTGTACTCTCCGCCCTTTTTTCAGGAAATTTTTAAGAATCAGAAATTTTAAAATTTATTGCTATCACTATCTTTATAAAATAATCTCTACCCTGCATAATCATGGCTCATTACTATAAATATACCAAAAATATTTCTGCATGAAATTAGTGGTGGCAAAAAAAGCAGAAAGTTCTTATCTCTGTGAGTGTCCTGAAAAAAAGGGCGGAGAGTACGACAACTGGTAAAGGATATAATATCATTCGAAAGAAGATAATCTCATCAATGACTCGCGCACGCGCCTAAAAGATATGATGTCTATAGAGAGTAAAATATAAATTAAAATGTTGGCTTCTCTGCATATCTAGTAGTCTCCTGCTTAAATTGGAAACTTGGCAACTATGTAAACGATAATTGTGTTACGTTTGGAAACGCTGCCTAAAGTAATTAAATAATACAGGACAGATATGATTTTTCTTTTACTAATATATTATTTCGGTATAATTATTTTAAACTTCTCTTTTTTACATCTTTTACTGCCTTTCATTTGATTATTTTGAAAATTCAAATAAATTTGCAGATCAAAAGACGAATTATAAATTTGCAATAACGCTTAAAAACGGTTTCCAAACAAAAGTTACACAATCGTAGGTTAGTACAATTTGAAAATTTTCAACTTTTTAATATGTTGAATATGGAGCATATTTATGTAAATCACATTAAATTTAAGGGCTCGATCTGGATTCTTAATTTCAATATTTTTTCGCCATAAAATGTACAGTCAGCAAAAAAAAAAAAGCCCCCCCCCCCCCGCACACACACACACACCTAATTTCGCTGTAAATTATCTTAGAAACATGCGGCTGGTACCTATCGATCTGTAATAACGTCTAGTTTTTAATGGTATAGTTAGATTTTGCTTAAGACGTTCTCTACATATTAAAACAGGCATAAACTTAATGATAATCCTTGTTTTTGGCGTCATATTCAGATTTCTGAGATCAAGGCTGATTGGAAAACATACCTATTTATATACTTTAAATCATTTCTAAACAGAGTTACGCGTGCAAATGTATTAGGGGTACGTCTATACATTTAAAAAAATAAATCCTGATATACCACAAAATAAACATGATTTATTAAGTTCCACAGCGGAAAAAAAATATAAAAATATAATAGTAATAATAATAATTTGCAGATCGCTCTGCGCTAGTCTATGAATTAACAGTTTTTATTGGTTTATATTTATTAAACATCGAATAGTTAAGAGCCCGTTTCACTCACCACTGCCGGAAGCCGAAACTAATGTTATTCTATGGGAATTTTTTTTTTTTACAAATAACTTATTTACTAATACCTATTTTTAAATTTTGTTTTCACATTCTGACCATTCCCAGCTTCTAAATTGACGAAACTTTTTTAAAAAGTTTTTTTTTTTTTTTTTTTTTTTTTTGAAGCTGCAAAATACAAATTTTCAATATGTAAAATTTTTGCAATTTCAAAAAAAAAAAAAAAAAAAAAAAAAAAAAAATTTAAAAACGGTCCGTCAATTTATCAGTTGGGAATTTTCTTAATGTGAAAACAGAATTTAAAAATATGTATTAGTTGATAAGTTATTTGTAAAGACAATTTCCCCATAGAATAACACTGGCTCGGGCTTCCGGCGACGGTAAGTGAAGAGGGTTGTTAAATACATCTTACGAAAAAATTAAATAGCTTGAGACATATGAATCCTAGAATGTTGAATTACAAAAATCTAGATACCAAGATAAAAGAATAATATTAAAATATGATAATAATAGCGGTTTAAAAAAAAAAAAAAAAAAAAAAAAAAAAAAAAAAAAAACAGTGTTTAATATTTAAGAAAAAGAATTATCTACTTCTGTTGGGTATATTTTTATTTATACAGTAAGCCCCGCAAGAAAGTGTTACTATAAAGTTTTACATTTAATTTTAGACGTACAAACCAACAATATACTGTGGGTTGTCAAATAATGTGAACACTCGTGAAAATCAAGCTATCGGGGTTTTTCTTCTAAATATGCTACAATTGGTATTTATTACTTTACTTAATATCAATACATGTATTTAATAGCTATATAATAAAAAATGTATTATGGAAACGAAAAAAAGAAAGTAACATTTTGTAAGGACATAATATTTGGTGACATTTCCTTCGACTGATATATACGCTTCAATGCGTTGCGGCATACTTTCTATGCAGGATTTTGCCCTTTCTTTAATTAAGGGATTGTGATACCAGATACTTATACGTTTTTCTATCAGTTTTATCGTGGTTATCAGCATTTTCTTGGCAATTTCCCTTTTGTAATTTCTCATTTTCCATGGGATTCGTATCGGGTTAATTTCCAAGCCACGGTAATATTTCGATATTCTTGGACCGTAAATTCAGTAACACTTTTGGCTTTATGGCAAGGGGTAGAATTGTGCATAAAAACGCCATGCTCACCTTCCGGGAACCATTCTTCCAGCTGTAGAAGAAAGCGAGTTCGTAGAACCTTCTTATTTTGGCCTTGTTTCATAGTTCCTTGAACAATGTATAAACACCCTACACCCTTGGTGTTTATGGTAGAACAAACCATTACCTTTAATAGATGTTTCTATTATGCAAATCAGGGTGGAAATGCTCTCTAGGGCGCCGCTGGACAAAATTACTTTCATAGGCTAAAATTTCAAAAGTTAACTCGTCTCAGAAACACACCTGAAATTGAAATAATTTATGGTTTATTTGCAAAACAAGACTTAGAAATCATTGAAACTATTTGTTTATTATAATATTCCACAGTCGTGTAACGATTGTCTCGAGCCCAGGCGAGTCGTTTCTTTTTCATAGCCTCTGTAAGCTTAGCCTTGCGAACTCGACGATCGCCTGCCAGGTCCTCTTCTGCGATTCTTCGCTGCACAATTATTTTCGAAACGGCAATACCTGACTCATCAACAATCTGAGTCAGTGTATCAGCACTGTTTTTCCTATTTCGTAAGCAAATGTCCCTAATTTCCCTGTCTGTTCTGGGCGTAGTTATACGATTTCTACCACAATTCTCTGTTCTTTTCGGTGAAAGGAACAGGTTTCTGTCAAAATTCACTTTTATTTTATTAACAGCTTATTTAGAAACAACAACAATATCTGCGACTTTCCCTGGGAACGCTGTTCGTGCTTGAGAAGATATTTTATTTCAGATTTTTTTCTCGGAGAAATGTCACTTCTTCTGACAATACGGAAATTAAAAAACAAAACTAATTGAGTTATAAAAATGTAGTAAAAATGAATTTAATTGTAATTCAGTAGTCAAACTTTATTTATGTTACTAAAGATGTGTCAGAATGAACATTAAATCTCTGTTCGAAGTATCCAAAATGAACGTTCAGTGTTACAGGTTGAGAGCATTCTGCAGCATAAAATGACGTGACTGTCATAAAAATGTCGCTAAGCTCAGCATGCTTTGTTTGAATCACTGAAAATAATGTGTAACACAGTAAAATTTGATAAAAATGCGTTTCAGTAACGTAAGAACCACTTCTATGAATTATAAGTGCCATAAAAACGTGAAAATAAAAAAAAAGTGTCCATATTAATTTGGCACCCCACTGTATAATATACAAACATATAGATAACAAGATTTAAGCTAAAATCTGAGAAAGGATATTTAACACTTTCGCGACCGCTGATGTAGATCCACGTCAATGGAAATCTGTAACTCCTTCAGTACACATTCTTTCACAATTTGCGTGTTATTATATTTCTTAAGAATATTCCTTATATTCATATTTATATAAACAAAACAATACGAATACAGATACTTTCACTAGAAAGCGTATAATTATTATGGATATTCATATGTAAAATAAATATGGATATAGAAAACCTCGTTCTGACATAAGGCAGTTTGAATGAATAACGCCCGTAGGAGGAACAGGATATCTAAACGACAAAACATGCGGTGGCGAAAGTGTTTAATATTCAATAAAAAAGGGATACTGTTCAAAATCATTTATATTTAAAAATACTTCACGTCTTCAAACGTTCCTCTAAAACATGAAATTATTTCACAAATTCACGTTTCAATAACTGAAACTTTGTCGTCAACGATCGAAACGGTAAATTTCGCTCCTTTATGTATGCTAGAGTTCAATAAAGAGTCAAACAAACTAAAATTAAAGAAACAAAAGATATTTTTTAAATAAAATTATTGTTTCAGAAAAAGCCAGAGGGTGCGGTTTATCATACTTTTGGAATGCTAACAAAATTTCCCGCCTGCAGTGCGTTAATTTTACGAAAATAGGTTGATATGTGTAGTAAACATCGAAACCTTACATAGAAACCAATAAAAAATAAAACAAAACAACAGAATATAATAAAATAAAATTTTTCTGTATTGGACTAAATTTTCATAAATTGGTCTGATAAAGTATGTCCCACAAAAAAACGGTTTTCTATTGCCCAGAACGAATATTCCCCGTTCTGCAGTCATCTACTGTACTTGAATTCTTAATTTTAAATGAGTAAAATCTATATCTTTAAAAGTAATAAGGCATATTACTTTGTTTTAAATTCTTTTTCCATAATAAATGTGACGCCAGTTTTACGCCGTGATTAGAATAATCGAAAATAAATAATACTGCACTTTGTTTCAATAATAAATTTTGAAAACTTAAAAAAAAAAAAAAAAAAAAAAAAAAAGGTTCCACTATATTATTCAGTATTAAAAAGTCATTTAATAAAAAAGTATTATTTTATTATGTTACGTTATGCGATAAAATTTAAATAGCATTAGCTTCTAAACGGTACAGTAAACGAATGTGAAAATGACACAACAAGATTTAAACAGAAAATTTGTTTTTAAAAATCTGATAAAAATTAATAAATAAAAATTAAATTAATTAAAAAAAGGGGGAAAAAATGTATTGCTCTTTCAAGTAATAATCTTCGCCTTACCTCGGTGCACGAATCCTAGACTATTTCAAGTAAGATTAAAAAAAAAAAAAAAAAAAAAAAAAAAAACGGCAACAGGGATAAAATAGAATTTAAGCAGTGAGAAACTAGGAAAAGTTATGTAATATTTAAGAACAAAGAATTAACAATTCAGAATCGAGCATACTCCTTTTTGCAACGGAAGCCACGCCTTTACACAATTTTTCTAAAACTTTACATTATAAAACAAAATTATTTTACATGCTTCCAATTAAATCATTTAAATTTTGTCTTCAGCACTCAATGTAGTAAATGCCATTGATATTTATGCATACCAGCGTCACATATAGAATCATATACGAGTATGCAAACTAGTTTTTTTTTTAGTACTTTTTCCGCAATATAGAGGCGGGACTTCATTTCTTTTGGAATTTTTTCACACTCTCTCGCTTGCAATGTGATAATTTTATAAAAAATAATCTAATTTGTATCATAAACATCGAAATATTCCTTAAAAAACAATTAGAATAACATAAAGGTAAATTAAAATAGATTTTCGTCAAAATAGAGACAGATATTTACTCACAGAGGATACAAATTATAAAAAGTGACGGTTCCCTAACAACAGTAAAAAATGTAATATCACTGTAACTCAAAAAATAATGTTAATAACGACATGTGAATTTGGAAACCCATTTTTTGATGATGCCCCTTCTAATCATGCAAAAATTAACGTAGGTCATAATTAATATTTTTTTCAAATATGAAATTATTAATAATTTTCATAATTCAAAAAAAGTTTTTTTTAATCAAAAATATGCATGGAATATGTTTGGGTCACTTCATTTTATAGTAAAAAAAAAAAACAGAATTTCAATATTATAGTTATTTTGGAAGATATGAATTAATGTTTGTCACATTCATTTAACATTAGCATCCTCATATTTTGACTCTATGAAAAATTGAGCAAAATATATAAACTAAACCATTTTCCGTGAGGATTTGATCCAAAGAATTCAAATAAATTATAAAAAATGGGGGTTACTTTTGAAAAAAAAAATGAAGTTGATGCCAGTTTTAATATGTATACGACCCCAGGGATGGAACACGGGCGCAGAATTCATACCACTATCAATGTAAGAAAATTTTCTACTTCTTAAATCAACGATATTATAGGCAAAGAAATTTCTTAAACAGATTCCGGTATGAATTCTGCGCCTGTGTTCCATCCCTGCAACCCCATAAGCAAAATCTAACTATACCATTATAAACTAGACGTTATTACAAACCGATTGGTACCAACCACATGTTTCTATGATAAATTATGACGAAATTAGGTGGGGGGTGTTTTTTTTTCTGACTGTACATAACTTTATTTTAAATGATATAAGTGTTTATAGCAGATATGCATACATTTCCAGATTTTTTACTAAGCATTCATGGTGAGATTTTCTAGTCTAATTTTCCACAAAACTCATACTGGAAATTCAGTTAGTCACATGAGTGATTTTTCAATAATTTTGGGAAAACTTTTTGGAATGCAATGCAGAAAAACGAATTTGACACTGTTCAAGGAAAACAATTGATTTTGGAGTTGAATTTTAAGAAATTAGTGAAACTTCCTTAGTGCACAAAAGAGTGCAATGAATAAAACTTTTTTTTTTTTTTTTTTTTTTTTTTTTTTTTTAAATCTTAAAGAATAATAGCGATCAAAAGCTGTTATTTATATTGAATAAGAAAAATATCGAGTAGCATAATTTTAAAAATATATCTGAGGGTCCACTTTTTCTCCAAAGTGTCGAAAAATTCCTAAGATTGATTATTTTTATGTTCTTTATAACTCATAAATAAATGTCTCTCTTTACCTAATGAGAAATGAAAGTTGGTTTAGTTTAAATGTTTTGTAAAATCTGTGCAAAATGTGAAAACTATCAAGCAGGATCGTGTGTTTCCACAGTTGCACCAAAAATGTCATAAAATTTGAAAACATGAACATTTTTATATTTTTTAATGCATATTTTAATACTTCTTTCAATATCAAGTTACGTAAAAAAGTAAAATTGAATGTTTATTGGTGCAAATTTACTGCAGAATGCTCGAAATCTTTTACCACTATTTTTAAATAGTGTTCTTTTTAAACATATATCCGTAATTAAATAAGACGAAGTAGTTAGTTTGTTATAGTCGGTCTGACAATATTTTACAAATTATAATAACTTGACACGACAAACAATATTTAAATGTTCTGAAAATTTTTAATACAAACTGAAATTATAATTAAATGCAAAGTTTCATAGCATCAATCAGAAAAGCACAAAAATGGGAAAAAAATTTGTTGATTAAAATTAATACACCGTTGATGATAAGTGACGCCTGTGCATGCAAAATATTTATTTATTTAGTAAAGAAGAGTTTACTTTAGATACAGTCATAAGTCGTTTTGGGTGAGTGTACGTACTTGAGATACACGTACTTGAGATACACGTACATTACAATATTGAAATACAAAAATATTCCTAATAAGATTTTAAAAAAACTTGAAAAATATTATGCATATATATATATATAACTTAACCTATTGTTGTTGCAGCATTTATGCATTTCGAAGCATGAGCCCCGTTCAAATACAAATTTATGCATAAAGCGTTTAAAACAAAACATTAGTTATAAAAATTTTTAAACAGTTATTAAAAGGGGAAGGGGGTTTTCATATATTGCTACTTTAATTTTAAGTTCCGCCTTTGCGGATTTCTCCAAAATGTACCATTACTTAGCAAAATGATTTTACTTGTATTTCAAAGCATGAGCCCTGTTCAGACAAAATATCATGTATAAAGCATTTAAAACAAAACATTAGTTATAAAAATTTTTAAAGCGTTATTAAGAAAAAAAAATTAATATATTGCCTCTTTTAACATTAACCCTCGTTTTCCCAAGATCAAGGCGTTACTGCAGAAAATTTGCTTTCAGGTGCCACTTGGCACGTTTGGCGAAATTCACCAGCACCACGCCTTTTTGTATCGTTTAGAACAAATTGTCGTGCAACATTCCACTCATTAGGTTTCATGTCTCTGGCGAATTAGCGCACTTTTTGAATGAGGCGGGCTTAACTAAATTTTAACTTGGGAAAGCGAGGGTTAAGCCCTCCTTCTACGCGTTTCTCTAAAATATAGCATTATTTAACAAAATGTGTTTGTAGGGGCGGAACTCAGAAAATAGGCTAGCTTAGTGAAACATTATTTATTTTACACTTAAAGTTACACACAACACATAAAAAAAAATACTATTTACAGGGGGTAAGTTAAAGGGGTAAGTTGAAGTGGTAGAAATAAAGAGTTCCACACCCTACAAGGTGTGTTATTTTGTGGTCGTGGGCCATTTTCGGCAAACACCGACCACACATGTATTTCCCTATCTGGAAACCGCTGGAAACTGAATGTTCTCTCGTTGGGTCTCTCAGCCAACGGGTCGCTTGGGGGCGCTGGGGTTTCGTAGCATAGGCGTGCTACAATCTCCCCCTCTGGCTCTGACGACGACTCGGCGAGGAGCCAGGAAGTTGTTTTCTTGGTCTACCTCTTCTTCTTATGGGTACCATAGGAGAATTAGTACATGTTACATTTTGAAATGGAGTTAGAGCTGACACATGGTAGACTCCTAGAGGTTCATTAGGCTTCTCAGAGGTGGCTATTTCGAAGCTATTTGGTGATTTTTGTGATCTGATAACATAAGGTCCATCTTGTCGTTGCATGAACTTTGCAGTTTTGGCTTGATTAGCATTGCTTAATGGGTGAAGTTTTACCCAGACCAAATCACCTGGTTTGTATTTTGGACTTTTTCTACGTGATTTATCAGCATACTCTTTACGACGATCTTGATTTTGCTCAATGTTTTCTTTAATTTGTGACATATGTTTTTCAAAACGTTTCAAATAAGCTGTGATTTCTGGTACAAAATTGTCGTTTTGAATTACAGAACGAAAATCAGTAGTGACGTCATCTACTGTTCTGAGTTCTCTAGCAAAACTTAGGTATGCTGGTGTGTGACCTGTCGTTTCACATTTTGCAGTGTTCATTGCAAATCGAATAGCTGGTAACTGTTCAGTCCAGGAAGAATGGTTGTTACCAACCATCATTGCTAAACGAGGTTTTAAGTCTCTGTTTTTTCTTTCAACAGGATTCGCTTGTGGGTGGTACACTGGAATAAGACTTTGACTGATTTTTAAAACATAGCATAACTGTTGCATGACTGCACTAACAAACTGAGGACCATTGTCACTTATTAGACGACGAGGTAACCCATATCTTAGGAATACTTCATTTAGAAGCGTTAAGGCACATTCTTTTGCAGTTGCTTGTTTTAATGGGAATAACTCTACCCATTTTGTAGTACAGTCTTCAACTATGAAGATCCACTTCATACCTTCACTTGTTTTTGGTAAGGGTCCGAAGAGATCAATTGCAATAGATTCAAAACGTTGAGCTGGAACAGGTGTTCGCAGCAAACCAGCAGGTTTCTGGTTGGAGGCTTTATATCTTATGCACTCTGCACAACTCTTTACATAATCAGTGATGTATTTTCTCATACCAGTCCAATAATATCTTGGGGATATTCTGGAAAAAGTTCCATTAGCTCCATAATGTGCAGCTGTGGGGGCATCATGATGCAACTTGAGTACCATTTCTCTTTCATGGGATGGAACGACTAACTGGGCTTCCTCCATTTCAGAGTGTGGAGAATAGCGGTAAAGTACACCTTGGTTCATGACGTAACCTCGTTCCGTCCAATTTGCGAAATCTACTCCTTGGTTGACATCTTCAAAACAATCTATAATTTTCTTCAGTTCTGGATCCTTTAGCTGTTCTGACCTGAGGTCACTCGCAGGTCTTGTTGGGACATCAAGAACGATGGCCTGTATGTCGCAAGAAGTTTCTTCTTCACAGGTTGGGCGAGAAAGCATGTCGGCAATGACATTTGCTTTTCCAGGGATGTATTGCACTTTTAGGTTGAATGACTGTATTTCCAATGCCCATCGAGCAAGTCGGCCTGTTGGAGACTTGAGAGTGAGCAGCCATCTCAAAGGTTGGTGGTCGGATGCCACAGTTATTTCAGAGTTCTCTATGTAGCCTCGGAATTTCTTCAGGGCCCAAACAACAGCAAGGGCTTCTCTTTCCGTTGTAGAGTAGTTGCGTTCAGCTTGGGTAAGCAAACGACTGGCATATTCTATAGGATGTTCCTCTGAATCCTTGCCTTGTAGTAGGACAGCTCCAATAGCATAGTGACTTGCATCTGTACGAATGATATATGGTTTTGTACCATCAGCCTGTTTTAACACTGGGGGAGTGATGAGGCAGTTCTTTAATGATTCAAATGCTTTTTGCTGGTTATATCCCCAATTCCACGGGACTTTCTTTTTTGTGAGGTCACTTAATGGTCTTGACACATCAGCAAAATTTTGAATATATCTTCTAAACCATGAACATGTCTGGAGGAAAGACTGGACTTCTTTCACATTCTTGGGAGGCGGAATTTTCTGGATAGAAGAAACCTTTTCTGGATCAACTTCAATACCATTTTGTGTGATCCAAAATCCCAAATATTTCACTTTAGGAGATACAAAGTAACACTTTTCTCTGTTTGCTGTAAGCTTATAAAGTAAGAGTCTCTCAAAAATTGCTTGTAGATCTGAGAGGTGCTTTTCAAATGATTCAGACAACACGATGATATCATCAAGATACGTTAGGGTAAGTATATCTTCAAGACCATTGCGGAAACGGTCAATTAAACGCTGGAAAGTTGCTGGTGCGTTTTTCAAACCAAACGGCATACGAAGAAAACGGTATGTTCCGAAGGGGCAAACAAAGGCTGTTTTGTCTTGGTCTTCAGGGTGGACCTTCACTTGATGATAACCTGCACTTGATGATAACCCATCTATAGTTGACATGTATGAAGTTTGTTTTGCTTCATGGAGTAAATCATCCATTCGGGGCAATGGATAAGTATCTGCAACTGTATTGTTGTTTAATTTTCTGTAATCAATACAAAAGCGAAAAGTTCCATTAGGCTTAGGGATTAGAACGACTGGAGAAGCATAAGGTGATTCACATTCCTCGATGACATTTTCCTTTAACAGTTTATCTATTTCCTGTCGTAAAATTTCTTTCTTTTTAGGATTCATGCGATATGGTGGCGTTGACACTGGGAGGTGGTTTCCAGTTTTTATTCGATGTTCTATAAAAGGAGTAGGTTCTCCCCCTGGTTGAAAGCATTTTTCGTATTTTTGGAGGAGGGAATTCAATTGTGACTGTTGTTGGGATGTTAAATGTTGATCCTCATCTTCACGAAGTCTACATGAATGTGACTCATCAGCATGCACTGCCAATAGACTATTGATGTTAGGTGGTACTTCAATAAAATTAAATTTTTTCTGAGGATTGTCATCAAAAAACCACAAACGTTTCTGGAGATTTAGAACTACTCCTGCTTTACTTAGAAAATCCACACCAAGAAGTGTACGGTTATTTCTGGCATGTTTGAGGACTAACAATTCAATTGGAACAACTCTTCCTTGAATTTTTATGTCAACAAAAGTTGTGAGGATCTCTGTTGGTTGACTGCGGCCATCAGCAAGCGTCATTTTCAGTACTTTATCTTCAAATGTATGGCCATTTTCTTGGAGAAGGCGATATAATTTCTCACCAGCCACAGAGTGTGTAGCACCAGTATCAGCACACACTGCTGCTCTTTGGTTACAGATGGACACTTCTAATAAACTGTTTGGGTGATCCTCTGTTGAGAAACTGTAAAAGTTGAGATTGTTGAAACTGGATGTCATGACATCAGCTTTAGGCATGGATGGGTTACAGGAATGACATTTTGATTTAATTACATTAGGAGCTCCACAACCGTAACAGGATACAGGGTTTGTTCTACCTCGTAAAGTGTCAGCATTTTTATCTTGAGCTCTGTCATTGTGAATGGGATCCAGCCTACTTTGACTGGGGAACCCGGAATCCCGCCTACTTTGACTGGGGACTCCTGACAGAGGGTATTGATGAAAGTCATAATTTTGGGAATAAGTTTTCTTTCGAGTGTAGTTGTATTTCTGTTCTGTCTGTTTTGGATAAAACTTTTTGGTTGCATCAGTGCTTGTCATCTTGATTTCTTTCTTAGGTAGACGAAGGTTGTCATAAGTGTCGAGTTTTTCTACAAGTTGTCCAGGAGTTACCCATTCATTCCAAACATCTAAAAAATGTTCCTTGACATCTGGAGGGACACGTTTCTTCAGTTGGTCAACTAAGATTAAATCTTTTAATGCTTGGAAATCATTAATGTTGAGCTCAGTAATCCATCCTTCGAAGTAATTCTGTAGTTCAAACTGAAAGTCTTTCCATGTTTTTTCAGGCGATTTTCTATGAGTGGCAAAAAGGTGTCGATATTTATCACCACTTAATTTAAATCTTTGTAATAATATATATTTAACATGGTCAAAATCTTGGGCCTTTTCCTCAGGTTCTCTTGCGATGAGCTGGACAACATCATTAGGAAGAACTCCAAGTAGGTAAGCAACCCAGTTTGGTTTTTCAATTTTTAAAAATTTTACTTGTCTTTCAAATAGGTTTATGAAAAGAGAGAAATCATCTTCCTTGGGGTTGAAGTTTGGAAGTATTTTTTTAAATGGAAAAGCTTGGGTGGGACATGGCATGGGCTGAGCCTCAGCAGGTGGTGGTGCAATTTTATCTGCTTCTATTTGAAGTCGAAGTTTTTCCAATCCGAACTCTTTTTGTTGTTCGAGTTCATCTTTTTCACGTGCTAATTTCTCTTCTAATTCAGCCTTGTCACGAGCATGCTTTACCTGCTCTTCATTTTGTAAGCGTTCTTCGATGAGATTGGTAAGGCAATGCCTAACAAAATCTTCATCATAATTTTTAGATTTAATAATTAAATCTTTAATTTCATACAATTTGGCATCAGAAGTTACTGCAATGCCGATTTCTTGGCACAAATTAAGGAGATCGATTTTCCTACCCTTGCCTAGGAAAGCCATTTTTGTTTGCTTTCCAAAATTTTGTTTTAAAAAAAAAAATAATAACAACTAAATATTTATGTCAGAGTTCAATTAAAGTTTTAGAATAATAAAATTTTTTAGAATTAATGAATCAAAGTAAATAGTATATCTTTATTATACTTGAACAATTGTAATTAAAAAGAGAAAAAAAAATAGTTGATTAAAAAAAAAAAATTCCTTTTTATTCAGTTACTTATTTTAACGTTAATGAACTCTGAAAATAGTTTATTTTAAAAAAATTAATAATAATAATAACCAAATGTAATTATAAAATCTATAAAATAGAACAGATAATTTTAAAATTTAATCTTTCCATTTTACCAAATGTCATTAAAGGGTTAAATAATTTACTTATATGAAAGTAAGTAAAGCAAATTTTGCATTAGGTGTAAAACAAAACTAAACAAATATATATTTGCAAATACTGCTGATATAAGAAATAAAAAATTCTATACGTAAAGAACAATTTAGAAACAGAAAACATCCAATTAAAATTAAATATTTACTGTGTATATACTGGATGTATATATAAATATGCCAATGATTTTAAATAAACAAAATAAAATAAAGTAATGGCATATGAATTTATTCATTAAATAAAAAAATTCAGCATATATGTTTCAAATAAAAGAAGAGAAAAAAAAAAGGTGGCTTGCTTAAAGCACACACGTTCCAAGTAATTGTAATATAAAAAGCAACTTATTAAAAACTATATATATCTTTTCCTCTATTTATTTTATTAAACACTCATGAGACACATATAAACTAAACAATCCTTTTCTGTAAACGAAGTAATAAAATAATAAACAAAAAAAAAAAAAAATGACTCTTTATTCTTTCACTTTATACTCGAAAACAAAAGTAAATAAAAATCTGCAATGCAATTGATAAAAGAGAAAAAAAAAACAAAAAAAATCTCTTTCAAGCAATTTTATCCAAATGAGTCATCCATCTATTTAATCATCTTTTCCTTCCAACAAATTACCAGAAGAAAAAAAAAAAAAAAATATATATATATCAGTTTAAAAGATTGTGTCAGAATAAAATTTTTGTTTTGGTTTAGAATAGACACAATAAGAGAAAGAATGCAATTAAATGTAGTTTATTCGAATAAAAATAAAATATCTTACCTCGTTAATAACAAGCATCCGAAAGTTAAGTCTGCCCTTACTTTATATTATTATACTAGATTACTGGAAATCTCAATACCGAAGTAATTATAATTAAATCCATAACTTTCAAATTCTCTTAATATTGAAAGAAAAAAAAATTATTCCATAATAGTATATAAATAAATAAACCTGATTCTTAATACATAGGGTAATGTATTACTTTTACTATCAAAATATTGGTATCTAAAACCAAAGTTGTTCTCAAATGAATACAATGCACAAAGAATCTGTTCTCGAATGACTAACATGTGCAAAGAATTCTTAAATGAATAGATTAAAATTTTTTTCCATTCTAGAAAACGAAACAATTTATAAAGTATAAAATTACGTTTAAAGTATAAAAGTATTAAAGGATAAAATTACGTTCAAAGAAAAAAAAAGGTTACGTTTCCAAAATAACTGAATAACAGAATTTTCAGAACAAGAAAAACAATAACGTATTAACACAAAACGGAAAGTGAAATGCACTTACCTGTGTTATCCTGTGGACATCCAGCGGGTGTGGACTTTCTTTACCTGTGTCCGGCGGGTGCGGACTTGAAGAAATTTATTTAAAAAAATTCACGACGGAAAAATTTCACGTGGGCGCCAATTTTGTAGGGGCGGAACTCAGAAAATAGGCTAGCTTAGTGAAACATTATTTATTTTACACTTAAAGTTACACACAACACATAAAAAAAATACTGTTGCGTACTTGGGGGTTCGTGAGTTGTCTGAGAATGAAAGGCCAAACGTACAAAAATTCAGTAATTTATTCACAGAAAGTTCCAGAAAAATACAGGTCAATAAACCAATTATCAGCTTCAATTCAAGCAGTAACCACAGCTTAAACAACAGCTGTCAATAGCAAATCCACAGTACAAACTGTATAGTAATAACACTTGAAGCAAGTCTCTCTCAAAGAGGCTCAAGAGCAAAGCAAGCACTAGCGAAGCTGGCTGAGATCTGAACTGAACTGACTGCCTTGGCGAGGAAGCGCTCCTTATATGCTGTTCCATGGAGCCCAGATTTTTCGAGAAAACTCTAGAAAGTGGTCAACCAATCAACTTACAGCTTCCATATTTGGTATATCCCATATAAGGATTTTCTCGCCAAGGTCGCCAAAAAAATCGCCAAGGTGGGAAAAAGTCGCCAAATTTGGCGCCAAATCCATTACGTGCATTACTGGGGCTTTTTAATGCGTTTTTAAGGGAAAATAATACTATTTCAACGCTAAAACGACTAGAAATGCACAAAATTAGCACTTTATCAACTTACTAAGCCTCTTTGAAAGAATTTATACAAAAATAAACACAATTATTTACAATTTCGTAACACTGCCCCCCTCCCAAGGACTGCACGTCCCGGGCAGTGCAACCCTTGGTCAAGAGGCGAAAGTAAACAAATTTACACATTCTAAAACACAAAAACTAAGTTGCACATAAGGATAACATAGAAATATAAATTAAGTGGGAAATATTTACAAAATTCACAAATATGTACAAATATTTATATACAAATATTTACAGTGCGCATGCGCAAATTTTACCAGTATTTACATTTTAAATTTTAATTTTACCGTTACTTGTGGTACTTGGCTAGCCTATTATAGTGCACCACCTTCGGTTTTGATGAAGGTGTTTTAGTGATCCGCACCACTACATCATTCAGCCTTTTTAAGACTGTGTATGGTCCGTCCCAGTTGCACTGTAACTTGGGAGAGAGTCCTTTGCGTCAAACAGGATTCCACAACCAGACCTTCTCTCCTTCCTGGAACTCATGTTGTGTAGCCTTTAGATCGTACCTTGTCTTCATTTTCTCCGTTGCCACGTTAATCCGCTCCCGAGCAAATTTGTGTACGTCCTCAAATCGTGCCTGGAGATATTGGATGTACTCCTCGGGCGATGAAGGCGTATCGGGTGGACAACCAAACAGGAGATCACAAGGGAGACGAAGTTCACGTCCGAACAGCATCTGGGCTGGAGTATAGCCGGTGGTTTCATGGACAGCACTTCGATAAGCCAGCAGGAACAATGGCAACTTCAAGTCCCAATCTTGCTGGTTCCTTGATACTAGAAGTGAGAGGTTATTCAGGATGGTACGATTGAACCTCTCGACCATGCCGTCCGACTGGGGATGTAAGGGTGTAGTCCGGGTTTTGTCTATGCCGAGTAGTTGACACAGTCCTTTGAAAACATCAGAGGTAAAGTTCCTACCTTGGTCGGTATGAAGTTGTAGGGGCGTGCCGTACCTTGACACCCATTGCTGCACTAGGACCTCTGCGACCGTGCATGCCTCCTGATTGGGAATGGGATATGCCTCAGGCCACTTGGTGAAATAGTCCATCACGACGAGGATGTATTTATTTCCACTGGAGGTCCGTGGCAAAGGACCCAAGATGTCGAGTGCAATCCGTTCAAATGGTGCTCCCACGTTATACCGTTGCAGTCTTCCTCGACTTCGTTTCTGCGGGCCTTTACGTGCCGCACAAGCATCACAGGATTTACACCATTTCTCCACATCCTCCTTTGCCTTGCACCAGTAGAAGCGTTCCCGAACTTTCTGCAGAGTCTTCATTACCCCAAAATGGCCTCCGGTAGAGCTACTATGCAGTTGTTCTAAAGCAACTGGAATTTTTGATCTTGGTAATAAAATCTGCCATCTGAAGCTTTTCCCATCATCAGATTCCCACTTTCTGTATAATACGCCGTTTCTGATATGAAGAGAGTCCCAGAGTGCCCAATAACTTTTAGTAATGGGACTAAATCTGGAAATATCCTGCCAGATAGGTCTGTTGCTGGTCGTCTCCTTCAGCTGTAATATTGGCTTTATGTCAGGATCTTCCAGCTGGGATTTTCTAAGTTCTTCGTCACTCCATGGATCGGGATCTTGATCTGATGGTGTTGAGACAGTAACTTGGCAGGCAACCGGATTTATCGGCAGGTATTTCTGTTCAGCTCTAGAGCAATACTTGCAGCTTTCCGAGCAGGGCTTCCGGGACAAGGCATCTGCATTACCATGTAGAGTCCCTTTACGATGGCGTATCTCGAAGTCATATTCCTGCAGGCGTTGTATCCACCTGGCAATCTGTCCTTCCGGGTTCTTGAACTGGAGCAACCACGTTAAAGATGCATGGTCAGTCCGGAGCAGGAATCTTCTGCCATAGAGGTAATGATGGAAATGTTCTATGGCTTTTACGATGGCGAGTAGCTCTTTCCTGGTGGTACAATAATTTCTCTCCGGTTTAGACAGGCATTTACTCCAATAGGCAATGACATGTTCTTGACCATCAATTTCCTGCGACAGAACAGCACCGACACTCTCATGGCTGGCATCTGTATCAAGTATGAACTGTCTGTCGGGCTGTGGATACGTCAAGATAGGCGATGATGTTAAGGCCCCTTTAAGTCGCTTGAAAGCATTTTCACATTCATCTGTCCACAGGAACTTCTGTTTGGCTTCCGTCAGCTTGTGGAGTGGTCTGGCAATATTTGAGAAACCCTTGACAAACTTCCTGTAGTAAGTGCATAACCCCAGGAAACTTCGTAGTTGGTGTACATTTTCAGGGCGACTCCAGTTCTCGACTGCAGAGATCTCAGGATCAGTTCTCACACCTTCGGCAGAGATGATATGGCCGTGGTAGCTCACTTCACGACGGAACAAGTTACACTTGCCTGGATTCAATTTGAGGTTAGCCATTCTGAGTTTCTCCAGCACCTTTCGGATGTTTCGTAGATGGTCTTCAAAGGTGCGCCCCACAATGATAATATCATCCAAATACACCAGACAGGCTTCATAGGAAAGTCCTTTTAGCATTGTCTCCATCAGGCGTTCAAAGGTGGCCGGAGCATTACATAATCCGAAGGGCATAACTTTAAATTGCCACAGTCCTTGTCCCGTGGTGAATGCAGTCTTTTCACGATCATCAGGATGTAATTCTACTTGCCAGTAACCGCTCTTCAGATCCAACGTGGAGAACCATTTATTGCCAGCAAGTGTGTCTAATGTGTCGTCAATTCTGGGAAGAGGGTAACTGTCTTTCTTCGTGATGTCATTCAAACGACGATAATCCACGCAAAATCTTGTTGAACCATCCTTTTTCCGCACCAGTACTATGGGAGAGGCCCAAGGACTCGTTGATGGCTCGATGACGTCATTGTGCTGCATCTCATTTAGAAGTTCAGTGACCTCTTCCTGTTTAGCAAATGGAAGTCTTCTTGGATGTTGTTTGATTGGAAGATGATTTCCTGTATCAATTCTGCGCTGGGTGATGTTCGTTCTCCCGACGTCTTCAGGTGTTCGAGAAAAAAGGTCTTTAAATTCTTGGAGTAGCTTCTCCGCAGCACATCTCTGTTCCTTTCCTAACTCTGCATTCTTGAGTAATTCCGTTATCAATTGTTCTGAAGACTTGGATTCGGTTGATTACGTGGGGCGGTTTATGCATGTTACAGGAGTGCAGGCTGCTAACACTTCATCCTTCTTCCCTGTTCGGACCTTATCGCTGATGTTTGCGACTCTCACAGGTATAGTACTCTTTGAGAGATCAACTAGAGATGAAGCTACCAGAACACCTCTTAGGCTATTGTCGGTATTCGGGTATTCAATCAGTCCATAGCGGAAGTATTGCTTTGTAGGTGGTGTTCCTGAAACTATTGTCTCTGTGTGTGGGGGGATGGAGATTTCAGACTTGGCTGTTATCTGGCAAATTGTCTGAATGTCTTGATTTTCAGTGTTGAACACAGCGATGTCTTCCGAACTCGAATGCAGTTCATTATTCTTGAAGTCCAATTGAAAGTTAAATTTTCTCAGGAAATCAACTCCAATGATTAAAGGATCTCTTATATCAGCCACATATGCCATATGATGGTAACTGGTATTCCCAAAAGTGATGGCCAAGTTCATTTTTCCATATATTTTGATTTCGTCTCCGGTCACAGTCTGGAGTTTAACGCAGGGCGGAGTCCAGATGATCTTCTCTTTTATTTCTTGAGCCAAATCCGTTCTAATGATGGTCACGTTGGCTCCCGTGTCCAGAATCATCCGGCAGGTGGCGTTGTTGACTTGGCCATAGACGTGAAGTCCATTATCGCCGCCACTCATCGATGAAACATGAAATACTGTAAATTGGGCTCTTTAATTTTAGGCAACCTCCGCCCCGCGAGATGGCCTCCTCTTAGTTTCCCTGCAGTGATGGTGAAGCCGGGTGATTTCCTATAGTTGGTCGTACGGGGCAGTTCCTCTTCACATGACCATCCCCTCCACAGCCCCAGCAATTTATCTTCCGATCCTTTATTTCTAGATTATTTTCCAGGTTGCGCAATCTCTTTAAGATCTCTGCGAAACTTCTCTTCATTTCATTCTCATCAGCAGGCGTATCATTTAATGAGACTGCTCTTACGGTATGGCGGTCTTTACGGGAGGCTTGTTGGGCTGCCTCTATCCTAAGTGCATAGCCTAAAGCTGATTCTACGTCTCTGATGTTGGAGAGTCTCAGCGCTTTTTGAATTTCTGGATCCCGAACAGCATCGATAAAGTACTGAAGAGCTAAGTCGTTACGAGTGTCAGCTTGGCAGTCTGAGAATGCTAGGTGTGACAATCTCTGAATGTCCGATGCCAGCTCTTGCAAACTTTCGCCCGTTTTCTGGTAACGGGACTTTAGCTGGAGGCGACTATAGTCCTTAGAACACTTCTCTGCGAACCGTAGCTCCAGTGCTCTAGTCAAGGCCTCGAAGTCGTTCCTTTCTTCTTTAGAAACATTTCTCAGTATCTCGGCTGCATCTCCCCGTAATGCTGCTGCTAAGTGGACCGACTTGGCGGTAGAGTCCCAGCCGTTAGCTTCAGCTACGATGGAAAACTGCGTCTTATATACATGCCAGGAGGAACTGCCATCGTAGGTAGATTTCTTAATAGATTCCTGATTCTGGATTCTTCTCTCTTTCTTTTCAGTTTCCTGGGGCATGGATTCTAACTTTTCTTCCACTTTTCTCTCCAGATCTTCTTCTATTCTCTTTAATTTACCGTCTATCTCTGAAAACCTTTCTTTCAGTTCCTGATCAAAATTTTCTTCTATTTTCAAAACTTTCTCTTCTATTCCATCTACTCTGTTTTCCATATCCGATAATTTACTTTCAATCACTCCCTTTACTGCCGAAAGTTCTCTCTTCATCTCCTCTTGATTGCATTCAACTTTTTCTTGGATTGACTTAATTTCTTGACTCAGGCTATCTTTCATCTCTCTTTGCGATGCTTCCATACTTTCTTTCATCTCTCTTTGCGATGCTTCCATCTTTTCCTGTCCTGTTTCCATTTTCTCTATCAATCCAGATCTTAACTCATTCATCTGAGAAGTGAGACCTTCTAGAAATTTCTTCATTTCTTGTTCCATAGCTCTCGTTATCACCATTCACAGACAACCCCGCTCCTGACACCAGAAATGTTGCGTACTTGGGGGTTCGTGAGTTGTCTGAGAATGAAAGGCCAAACGTACAAAAATTCAGTAATTTATTCACAGAAAGTTCCAGAAAAATACAGGTCAATAAACCAATTATCAGCTTCAATTCAAGTAGTAACCACAGCTTAAACAACAGCTGTCAATAGCAAATCCACAGTACAAACTGTATAGTAATAACACTTGAAGCAAGTCTCTCTCAAAGAGGCTCAAGAGCAAAGCAAGCACTAGCGAAGCTGGCTGAGATCTGAACTGAACTGACTGCCTTGGCGAGGAAGCTCTCCTTATATGCTGTTCCATGGAGCCCAGATTTTTCGAGAAAACTCTAGAAAGTGGTCAACCAATCAACTTACAGCTTCCATATTTGGTATATCCCATATAAGGATTTTCTCACCAAGGTCGCCAAAAAAATCGCCAAGGTGGGAAAAAGTCGCCAAATTTGGCGCCAAATCCATTACGTGCATTACTGGGGCTTTTTAATGCGTTTTTAAGGGAAAATAAGGCTATTTCAACGCTAAAACGACTAGAAATGCACAAAATTAGCACTTTATCAACTTACTAAGCCTCTTTGAAAGAATTTATACAAAAATAAACACAATTATTTACAATTTCGTAACAATACTATTTACAGGGGCTAAGTTGAAGTGGTAGAAATAAAGAGCTCCACACCCTACAAGGTGTGTTATTTTGTGGTCGTGGGCCATTTTCGGCAAACACCGACCACACATGTACTTCCCTATCTGGAAACCGCTGGAAACTGAATGTTCTCTCGTTGGGTCTCTCAGCCAACGGGTCGCTTGGGGGCGCTGGGGTTTCGTAGCATAGGCGCGCTACATGTTTACTTATCTGGAATAAAATCATTAAAATTTTGTCCATAGCAATAGATACGGTAGAGGCCGCAGATATTTATAAATGCTGGTGTAACATAAAGAATGAAACACTAAGCTAATCAAACATTAAATCTAAATACACAAAACATTTTTGTAAAACAAAGTATTTTTTCAATGAAATCATAAGACGGTGTTCATTTCTTTTAGAATGACATTACTTAAAAATTTACCGCCTACAATGCATTAATTTTACAAAAATTGAATTAATTTGCATCGTAAAAATTAGAACGTTATTAGAAAATAATAATAATAATAATAAATCAAAAAAAACGAAGAAAGGAAAATTAACTGTTAAGTCTTCTTTGTAGATTTTTGACTTTCTGCTATAGGTGAAACAATGATGTCATGTGATGGCCTCTAAAGCCAATAAAACATGCATTTATCATTATAACTCGAAAGTTATTGTGGGGAATGAGGGACGAATTATTAATCAGTTTTTATAATTAAAAATATCGTATTTAATCGAGAATTTGGATAGGACTACATTTAGTTTCATCCTAACGCATTAAATAAAGAAATCCAAACTTATTAATTTTTTTGGAAGATATTAAATAAAATGTGTCAAATTCATTTAGTATTGACATGCTTATATTTTGACAGTTTATAACCCTATGATAAAGTGAGAGAAATTAGAAACTACCGTAATATCGCGTATATAATCCGCGGGTAATCTATTAAAAAAACCTAACTCTGTATATCTTGCGAGCTATCATCCGATCTATCGCGAAGAAGGAGAAAATCAAAGCATCTCTAGTGAAAGTAGCTGAATGTGTAATAAACGTTTGGGACTTTATTGCTATCAAAACGGTAAAATCTGAATTAAAAAAGTCTAGATTATTAACGTATAATGACGATGAAATTGAGGACAGTGAAAGGTAACTTGATGAGTAGGACAATAAAGATGATGAAGACAAACTGCCCCAAACAATATTGCAACATTTTAATTCGGATACGGAAAAGTCCAAATTCGATGGATTTGAATGAACTTTGTAAATAAATATACTATTAATGTATAATTTTCTTATAAATTGAATAAAGGTGTTAATCATTAGAAGTTACTCCAGTTTATATAGTAATTTATATAGAGATAAAGAATAATAAGTTATGATTATTTGCTCTTTCATTATAGGTAAGTAAATTTATTTGTTTATAATTTATATTTATTTGTATACTTGTTTATTATTTGTATCTTTTACTATTTATTAGTAAAATAATAGCAATTAGGATTGAAATTACAAACGTCGATTGCCAACCATGTGATTTTACAAGTGCGGGCTATCTTTCGGTTATAATTATTTTTAGATAATCTTTTTGTGCTGCGGGTTATATACGCGAAATTACGGTATATCATTTCTCGAGATTACTATATATATATATATGAATGGGGGTCCATTGAAAAAAGGAAGCTGTTGCTAGTTTTAATATGTACAATTTACCTTAAGCGAAGTCTAGCTATTTCACTGCGAACTTGACGGTATTACGAAATGATCAACGCTAGTCGCACGATTTCTCTTCTAGCTCTTCAAATATCCATCAATCTGAATTCCACCTAAGCAGGTTCTGACCAAAGTCGATCCCACTGTTACGAAAAGAAAAATTCTAAAATCATGTCTACGGTGCAATGTGAAATCATGTCTACGGTGCAATGTGAACCTGGGAATTATCACATAATCGGATTCCTTGAAGAATATCTGGTGTCAGACTATTTAAAAGTTATTATTAGTTGAGAGAAGAAACAAATCACATCGTTCCATTTCATTACAACTGAATAATCCAGATATATATAAACAATGCCTGTCTTTTAAAATAGTGACTGAAATTACACAAATTAAGGTTAACTATTTTTATTAAAATCACACAATCAACTGTGGAAGAAAATCATATTTATTGAAATTTTATTTTTCCGACTGAGTGAAAATAATGCCTGGACCGGGCGTCGAACCCCGGATCTTTGACTTACAAGGTCAAGACTCTACCAATTGAGCTATCCAGGCCGACAATGGTAATGGTGGCCGCAGGTAATGGTGTTTTCCATTACCTGCGGCTTATTTCTGTCGAGCTATCTATATGATAGACCAGATGTTTCTCCCAAAAGGTTGTCTGAGTGAGTAATGCCGACCGGTTTGTCGGCCTGGATAGTTCAGTTGGTAGAGCCTTGACCTTGTAAGTCAAAGATCCGGGGTTCGACGCCCGGTCCAGGCAATATTTTCACTCAGTCGGAAAAATAAAATTTCAATAAATAAGGTTAACTATATATCGAAATTGTCCAAATTTGGTTTTATTTATTTATTTAGTCATTTAAATTTATTTATAATATTTTATTTCAGTATATTGATTTATTTCTCTTTTGTTTAATTTAATTTAATTAATTATTTTATTTTATTTTATCTTATTTTTATTTTTATTTTTATTTATGTATTTATTTATTATTAATATTATTATTATTTTGGAAGAGTGATATATATTATTTCCAATGCTAATGCCATTTCCAGGGTTGCCAAATTATATAGGGTTTTTTTTTTCTTTTGCTACGAGAAATTTTATAAAAACATTCTATAAATTTTCAAAAAGTTTTTGGAATTAAAAGTGATGAAATTTTGTGTTTAAAATTTCAATGTGGTGCTAAAAAAGTACAAATTGACAGCTATAATTTTCGCAGAATATAATTTTTTTATGAAATTTTCCTCGCTTTTTCACTTAAAAAAATATATCAATTGTTTCAAAAATCCAAA
Organism: Salticus scenicus; assembly: GCA_963930645.1. NCBI lineage: Eukaryota > Metazoa > Arthropoda > Arachnida > Araneae > Salticidae > Salticus > Salticus scenicus. The sequence goes on along the minus strand of OZ005654.1, from coordinate 80,550,945 downwards.
AACGAGATGTGAACTTAAATTAAAATTCTGTTATCAAATTATACATCTATTAGTAATTTAATTTAATTTATTTACTTATTTTTAATTATGAATCTATTACAGGTGATATTGTGAAGATAATTTTATAGAACTTTCAAGAATTAGGCATTAAAGAAAACTGCTTCAAGAGTGACTCAGAGAATTCTACAATTAAATGCATGCTTGCCAACTTACTAATTAATATTCCCTATAACTGTTAGTACCCGTCCCTTTTTTCACACTAGTATATATATATATTTTTTTTTTTAAGTTTTCTTTTTCCTTAATTAATCTTGATTACTTTTGATGAAAATTTCTCTAAAATTAAAGTGTTGTGGAAAAATGGACATGTTCTAACAATTTTATGCAATATACATTAGTAAGCTGACAAGTATGTAAATGTTACAATAACAAGAACAAAGTTGATAACTTTTATAATTTATTTCGGCACATTTTTAGCCCCACCTTTATTCCTGACAATTTTATTTGTAGAATATTTTTCTCCAACATATAAATCGGATTGTATAGGAAAACATATACACTAAAAAAGCTGATATGAAATGGAGGCAGTACTAACAGTGCTCTTGAAAAAATTATAAAATTTGAGAACTCTGCAATAAGTCTAATACTAATGACATGAAAAATGAAATTAATAACCAGATTTTTCTTCAGACCACTAGAGATCCTGGGCAACAGGTTGGCAACTATTGATCTAAAAAACTTTTTTTTTTTTTTTTCTTTTTGTTAAAGCTTCAACGTTCCAACCTTGTAGATATTCTTTTTAATTTCTTCTCCTGAAAACATACCTGCCAATCATCTCATTATGAAGCGTAAAATAAATAGAACACGCCTTTCTTTTTTTCCACACTAGTCATTTTTCAGAGTAATTTTATTCTTATTTAACACTTTCGCGACCGCATGCTTTTGTCATTTTAACAGTAAGCTCCACCTGCAAGCTTTATTCTTTTATATTAAATTATTTTAAATCAATGTTTTCTGTATCATATTTATAATATAAATTAATATACATTACAATTATACTCTTTCTAACCAAAGTGTTTGTACCCATGATGCATTCATTGCACAAATGTGAATATTGGGTACATTGTAAAGGAATAATATAATCTATGTAACATAAAGAAACGCCCACTGGAGGAGTTACAGATTTTCAAATGACGTGAAATCATGTCAACGCGTTAGCGGTCGTGAAAGTATTAATCTCAACAGTATATTTGTAGAATTGCTCTAAAAATAAAATGGTGTAAAAAAGAGTCCTTTTTTTAGGAGGATCTTTAATAATCTTTCGCTTTTTAATAAGTTGATTCATAGCCTGAAATAGACTACCTGATGCCCCAAAGCAAACTTATTCAGGGGAGCCCCTTACAGTGGCATAAGATATCTTTAGGTTGCAGAACTTCTACATACGCCTGTGGGGAGGCCCCTACCAGAAGGGGGCACAGGGCAGCTGGCCCACATGTCCTGGCGTTAGTTAGGGCCTGATGTGTTTGGCAAGTACGTGAAAGCCACTTTTAAAATATTGATGGCTGAGATTGTTTTTTTTTTTTTGTTTGTTTGTTTTTTTTTTTATGAAGAATGACTGACTTGGAAAGGCACTGAAATTTAAAAAACCAGAATAAGCATTACATTGTGAAGTTCTCAAGTTTTCATAAGTTTTTTCATATTCTTGGTAGCATTCTTTGCGATGTAAGTAGTGGATTTTTTTTTCCAAATCAGGTTCAAGTGAGGGTATGTTCTTACCAAATTAATACAATAGTGAAATTAAAGCAGATTCTAATCTACTTTAAATTTACACATCTTAAGTAAAATGTTTTAATCTTTAAAAGAATATTTTGTTTAAATACAGAAATTCACACACGCTCGTACACGTTTATATTTTACAAAGTGATTTCTTATTTCCGACAAATTCAGAGGGGTAATAGAAGGGATCATATGGAGCATAAATCAGTTGATCAGCCTTATCCTGTCTCCAACGGTTTTCAAGTTATTGCAAAAAAGAACGAAAAAGGTTTAAAATCTTTAAATTATTTTGATTTCTCAAGTTTTTAAACGTGCTATACAAGCAACACGCACATATTTCGAAATAGCAGAGAAATTGCTACAAAATGACATAATCTGTTAGAAGATCTATATTTCATGACATGTTACAAGCGCCGAAACAGAGAAATAATAATAAATAAAATATACGCCCAAAAATTTTATTAAATAAATTTACCGTTGAACACTTTCCGGACCGGTGACTTAGATTCATATCGTTTGGAAATCTGTAAATACACCAGTGGTCGTTTCTTCTGTAATTTCTATGTTACTGTATTTCTAAAAAATATTCCCAATATTCGTATTTGTACAATCAAACTACTATGAATAATCTGTATATTAATTTGAAACATGTTTTTGTCTGTCTCCACTATATTGAGAGAACTACTTGGTGTAAAAATTTGGTTGAGGTGTTTAAAAAAAGGTCTTGGCCTGTAGATGTGCTATGAGAAGAGAAAAATAAAAAATTCCCCCCCTTGGGGGGAAACCGTCCCCCCCCCCGCGGAAATGCGTGGGAAACCGTTTCCCACCCGTTTGGGTTATAAACACGTTTACGAGCTTAACTAAGCTTCAAATTACTTCACGGTGAAGAAATTGTACATATGGGGACTAGAGTCGAATACTAAAAAATCACTTTCTGTTGCATACAATATAGTGCGACCCCTGGTGGTGAAAAATGGAACTAGGTGATTTTGCTGCAGACCCTATCATGTTACATCTTAGTTTAAAGGTTTTGGTATTTCCTGACCGTCGGTGGTGTTCGTACAGAGCACACTGCGCCCCTGGCGGTAGAAAGTGCAACTAAAGGATTTTGCAGCTGACACCACCATATGACACCTTATTTAAAAGGTCTTGGAAATCCAAGGCGATTGGTGATAGAGGTCTTGAAATCTATATATTAATTTGAAACATGTTTTTGCTGTCTCCACTATATTGAGAGAACTACTTGGTGTAAAAATTTGGTTGAGGTGTTTAAAAAAAGGTCTTGGCCTGTAGATGTGCTATGAGAAGAGAAAAATAAAAAATCCCCCCCCCCTTGGGGGCAAACCGTCCCCCCCCCCCCGCGGAAATGCGTGGGAAACCGTTTCCCACCCGTTTGGGTTAAAAACACGTTTACGAGCTTAACTAAGCTTCAAATTACTTCACGGTGAAGAAATTGTACATATGGGGACTAGAGTCGAATACTAAAAAATCACTTTCTGTTGCATACAATGTAGTGCGACCCCTGGTGGTGAAAAATGGAACTAGGTGATTTTGCTGCAGACCCTATCATGTTACATCTTATTTTAAAGGTTTTGGTATTTCCTGACCGTCGGTGGTGTTCGTACAGAGCACACTGCGCCCCTGGCGGTGGAAAGTGCAACTAAAGGATTTTGCAGCTGACACCACCATGTGACACCTTATTTAAAAGGTCTTGGAAATCCAAGGCGATTGGTGATAGAGGTCTTGAAATCTATATATTAATTTGAAACATGTTTTTGCTGTCTCCACTATATTGAGAGAACTACTTGGTGTAAAAATTTGATTGAGGTGTCTAAAAAAAGATCTTGGTCTGTAGATGTGCTATGAAAAGAGAAAATTACAAAAAAGTCGAACGGTCCCCCCCCCGGGGGGAAACGGGTTAAAAACACGTTTACGAGCTTAACTAACCTCAAAATTACTTCACGGTGAAGAAATTGTACATATGGGGACTAGAGTCGAATACTAAAAAATCAATATCTGCGAATTTGGAATTTTTGATTTTAAAGGGGGAAAAAAGGGGGAAAGTAGATTTGGAGGGGAGGAGAAAGGGGGGAAATTTGTTTGAGAGAGAAATCTGTTCTAGACCCACACATGTAGCACCTAATTTTAAAGGTCTTGAAATTTCATGTCGATTGGGGATGTTTGTATACAATATAGTGCGCCCCCTGGTGGTGAAAAATGGAACTAGGTGATTTTGCTGTAGACCCTATCACGTTACATCTTATTTTAAAGGTCTTGGTATTTCCTGACCGTTGGTGATGTTCGTACAGAACACAGTGTGCCCCTGGAGGTGGAAAGTGCAACTAAAGGATTTGGCAGTTGACACCACCATGTAACACCTTATTTAAAAGATCTTGGAAATCCAAGGAGATTGGTGATAGAGTTCCTGAAATTTCATGTTGATTGGGGATGTTTGCATACAATATAATGCGCCCGCTTGTCGTAAAAAATGGAACTAGGTGATTTTGCTGTAGACACTACAATGTTACATCTTATTTTAAAGGTTTTGGTATTTCCTCACCGTTGGTGATGTTCGTACAGAACAAACTGCGCCCCTTGGCGGTGGAAAGTGCAACTAAAGGATTTTGCAGTTGACACCACCATGTGACACCTTATTTGAAAGGTCTTGGAAATCCAAGGCGATTGGTGATAGAGGTCTTGAAATTTCATGTTGATTGGGGATCTTCGTATACAATATACTGCACCCCCTGTTGGTTAAAAATGGAACTAGGTGATTTTGCAGTCGACCCTATCATATTACACCTTATTTTAAAGGTCTTGGTATTTCCCTACCGTTGGTGTTGTTCGTATAGAACATGCTGTGCCCCCTGGCGGTGGAAAATGCAACTAAAGGATTTTGTAGTTGACACCACCAGTGACACCTTATTTGAAAAGTCTTGGAAATTCAAGGCGATTGGTTATGTTCGTATACAACATACTGCACCCCCTGGTGGAGGAAAGTGGATTTTGCAGCGCGTGCGTAGCATGCCTGATGCACAGTGCAGCAGCCACAGGCAGAGGTAACACGAGTCAGAAAGTTCGTTTGGTTAAAGATTAATTTTTGAGAATTTTTCATGTTATTAGCGGCCTGCATATACGCTGCCGCAGGCACCGGCTCACAAGCCCGAGTTCCGTTCATTTTGAGGTATTTTTTTTTTTTTTTTTTTGTTACATATGATTATTTTTTGTGATGCTTTTTTTTAAAAAACAAAAATTCAAACAAAATCGAGTTAAAGGTACAAAACGATACAAATTTAAGGTTCATTTAAGGTTATTACCACGTGCCCGGGCACACCGGGCGTGTCAGGTTACATGTAGTCTTAGTATTAAACGAAATAGAAAATAAAAGATAGCAACTGTTTATTTGGTGTCAGTTTGATTTCCCTTTGGCAGTACTTTGTTGAAAGTAATGTCATATATAGTATTTCTAATTATGACTTTCTTTTTTTAAGAGAAATGTCGTAAATTATATTAGGTGTTTTAACTTGAAATACATTTAACTAATGATGCGACGATTTTTGAAACATTGCGGTCAATAAAGTGATCGTCGAATTCGACGGGTTCCATCTAGTATTACTTTAACTAGAAAGAATATAATTATAATGTTCATTCATTTGTAACATGTATATGGATACAGAAAACCTTTTTCTATATTAATGTAACTTAAAAGAATAACGCCTACAGGGGAACTTACGATCAGAGAAATAAAAACTTCCGATCACGAAAGTGTTAAGCTCTAATTAGTAAACTATACTAAAATTTGGTCCATTCAAGTAGTTTTCGAATAAGTTTACAATGAATAACATATGTTGGTTAACACAGCAGAAATTTAAATCTTTATTTGTTATTATTTTGTGCTATTAGTTTCTACGTTTTCAAAAAGTGAGACTCCGCCCACTAGGTTTTAAAACTCTCAGGGATGGAACACGGGCGCAGAATTCATACCACTATCAATGTAAGAAAATTTTCTACCTCTTAAATCGACGATATTATAGGCAGAGAAATTTCTTAAACACATTCCGGTATGAATTCTGCGCCCGTGTTCCATCCCTGAACTCTGCAAACAACCAGTAATTCAATTTTTAATTCAGTTTTAAGATATTTATGTACATTCATTTACAGTTTATTTATTACATAGACATTAATTGTATGTTAACCTGCATCATAATATACATTCACTTAATACACATTCATTTGTATTTTGATTTAATAAAAAAATATCATTTCAGTAATTATTGTAATTAACCATGGGAGAAGTTTGTCATTCAAAATATGTAAAAACAATATCAAAAAAATGAATTTCACAAGGCAATGAAAAAATAAAACTTCTGAAATCATACATAATTTAACCCTTTTCCGACGTTAACGCTCTAAAAGAGCTCTAAACAGTGTTGCCAAATTGAATGACTTTTTTATTTATCTACAATCAATAATATTGATGATTTATATTTAAATTTTAAATTGGACGAATATTCATGAATGGATTAGACAGCGCAAAGCTCTGCACATAGAAAGAGAGGTTACTATTCTATTAAAGAGTGCAAAGTTACCTGCGTAATTGTAGCTGCAGCGATCATTTAAGTGGATGTATATTCTATGGCGAAACACCCAATGAAATTTCAGAATAGGAGGCTAACTGGCTTCTCAAGCATAGAAACGTTGTGCCATCGTCTGTTAGATAAGAACTGTAATTTTATTTAAAAGCGTTGAGAAATTTATTTTTATTGAAAATATGGGCATGAATGGTATCAATCTTGTTTTTTTCTCCAAAGCAACACGTGAAGAAGAAAGGCCACGTCCTTCCGAATCCGGCAGTGCTTTAATTTATTTTATGGTGTATAAAGAAGTTTTTAAAATTAATAGGAATGATATGAATTTTCTGCCTTGAAATCTTACTATAATTTAATCGTTTATTATTAGCGATTTTTTCTTTACAAACAATACATTTTTTTTATAAATTGTATTACTTTGTCATGTAGTATTTTCCGATTAAGCGTATTTATTTATCCAACTCTCATACGAAATCTATTTATTGCAGTAATTTATAAAGGAAATACAATTTGATAATCATAATTTAATATTTATATATCGTATTCTAAAAATGCGTTATAAAGTGCTGTAATATCTTTGTTTTGTTTAACGTTTAAATTATATATAATCGATGAAAGAGAATCAGATTTTAATTTAAAATTTTCCTACGCATAATATATGTTACACGCATTTTCCTTTCCGAATCAATTAAATTTAAATTTGGTAAATATTACGTACGAAAGTCAAAGAAGTAATTTATTGAAAGAAAGACTATGGAAATTATAATACAGGTTGTTGGCAGTCGACATTGGTTTCCTGATTCTTCTATCACTATATTTATGTAATATATTTTTACTTAATCGCGCAAACTTACTACTAAAAATTCCGAGAGAAAAATAATGGTGCATGAATTAGGAAAAATATTTCGACTGTCCACACCTTGTAATAGAGTGAATTTTTTTATTGTATACTTTTGCAATAATGTTCATTTAATAATTTAGTATTGTTTCTTTTTTTAAATTCTGTGATAACTACGATATTGAGATATCAATATGTCACAAGCCATTTCTATCCTACGTATTGGAATAATTTGAAAGAACTCTAAAATCATGAAGAATCATCTGATAACATAGCTGGTAGTATTTTATATGGCATGTATTATAAATTTTATGCGTTTTAAGTCATTGTTGTTGGACTTAGAAATCAACAGTTATAATGGAGGGGTGGGCCTTATAAAGGTTTATTATTATTATTATTATTACATGTATTCTGCCTTTTTAAATGATATAGTTATGAATAAAATAAATAAAGAAAGAAAAGGTCTAAATATTATAAAATTTGTTTTTGGAATACACAGATTGAGGTATTTATTTTCATATTTGATATTCAAAGTTCAGTAATTATTTTAAAGTAAAATACTTTTATATGTTTAATATTAATAAATGTAATCAACTGAAAGAATGTTATTTTAACTGAATACTTTGCGGCTGCATGACAATGTTTTCCAATTTTGTAGCATTTAATTTTTTGGAAAATTTCTTTTCTTCCGTGTATGGTATATTATGTACAGCAGAAAAAGAGGCATTAATACATATATGCCGTATGAATATTTAAGAAAATTCTTCATCGTGAACAGTGTTGGCAACTAAAATTTTGCCATATTCCTTTGAACAACTCAAAATGTCCCAACTTTTAGAATAAAAGTCTCTACATTGCGCTGAGGATGTCCATAGGATGTTCATTAAACATTCGGATATCCTGAGAATGTAATAGGAAGAAAGCGTATCTCAAAATAGTCCTACTTTGCCCCAATATGCTGATAAAAATAATAAAAGCGGCTACGCCAATGAACAAATACGTACAGTCACCCAAAAAAAAAAACGCCACCCCCCCACCTAATTTCGCCGTAAATTATCGTAGAAACATTTGACTGGTACCGATCGATTTGTAATAACGTCTAGTTTATAACGGTATAATTAAATTTTGCCTAAGGGGTCGTCTACATATTAAAACTGACATTAACTTGATTTTCTTCAATGGCAACCCCTATTTTTGACTTCATATTCAGATTTCTGAGATCAAGGCGGTTCGAAAAACATACCTATTTATATACCTTAAATCAATTTTAAATAGAGTTACATGTGAAAATGTATTAGGGTTCCGTCTATACATTTAGAAAATATAAATCACGATCTACCACCCAGTATACATTATTTATTAAGTTTCACACCGGAAAAAAATTTCAGAAATGTTAATTATAAAATAAAAAAAATGACTAATTCACAGAACTTTTTGAGTTAGTTTATGAATTAAAAGATTTTTATTGGTTTCTATTGATTAAACATCAGACGAAGTTCACTTCATACGAAGAAAATTAAATAGCTTGAATACATATTAAAATATCTATCAAAAAAAAAAAAAAAAAAAAAAAAGATGAATGGTTTTAAATTTGTTTGAAAATTCAAAATTATTTTAACTCAAGCTGCCGTATAATTGTCTGAAACGGTGGCACTCAACTTGGTTCCCACGACCGTTTCACAGTGACAATGGGAGTTTGTTCTGATACTGCAGTACTTTCATTTTCTTTAATTGACTTTTTTAAAATATTAAAACAGATTTTTTTTTTTATTTATTTATTTATTTTTTTAACTAATTATTATTATTTTTTTTTCATGACATTATTAAAAACTTTTACATAAATCTCCACGATATTCTTTTGCTTTTATATTTTATAATGTGTAACAAATTAATATGTAAAATAATAAATCCTACTACTTAATGGGATGTTCTAAAATTCTACACTTTAACACAGATACCGAAGTGGACGGTGGGTGTAGAAAGGCTGACTACCCTTAATCTAAATCTTCACTTGAAAAGGTCAAAATGTTATATAACTCTTTTTTTTTAAGGAAAAAAGAAGAAGATAAGCAGGAGAAGGAAAGATCAAAACGAATATAAAGCATATTAAACGTTAATACCCTTTAAACACTGGGAAAAGGCGGGGTTTTGTATTGTGTGTCATTTGGGAGCTGTAGAGTGCCAGAAAATTACTTTATGTAATAAAACTTTTCATTTAAAGGGTATTTAAAGCAGCATTATATTTAATACATAGACTATTCAGAAAAAAATACCATTCATCTGGTTCATGAAAAATAAAGAACATTTTCTGGCATTGCTCTATGTATATACATTCTTGTCAACCTATCCCGGAAGATTACTGGTCCCGCCCCTTTCCTTACATTTTTTTCACATCAGTCTTTTTAGAGCTGTGTCAGCCATCGGTGGCTGACACTGATCTTTTCATTTAGGCTAAGTCAGCCGGCAGTGTAAAATATGATATAAAACTACAGAACTTACATAGTTTTAAGGAATTACTGACAATTTATTTAAAATTTACTTCATGTTTTTTTTTTTTTTTTTAATAGGATTTTTATAGGATTATATCGTTAAGGCCTAATGGGGTTTATTGAAACTCGATAAACATAACACGCTTCTAAGCAGCACGTGTAGCCTGAATGGGATTTCCAAAAGAATTCGCGTGGCGCTCAATGAGTTAATCGTAAATGTATTTGAAGTTAATTACTCTAAAAATTAAATTGTGTACACACAGGGGCGGAAACTAACAATGTTACGGGTTAGGTTGGCAAGTATGCATATATATTTTGCTTGATTTATAAAAATTTATAACACATTTTCTTCTTTTTTTTTAGTATTTTGTGTTTATATCTCTCATTAAAAATAAATACAATATTCATATATAAACATTTCCATACAGTAATGTATATAAACAAATTGATTAAAGAAGATTTGTTGATATTATATAATTATTCTTCTATCTGTATAGTATATTAACACAAATATATTTTGTAAATTTCGCAGCATCGAAAAACAGCAACATAGCTTCCATATCAAGGCTTAATGTAAATAGCCACGCCTTTTCACAAATTTTCTAAAACTTTATAATATAAAGCAAAATAATTTTGCATATTTGTAATTAAATCATTTAAGTTTTGTCTTCAATAATCGATGTAGTAAATACCATTGTGATTTATGCACACCAGCGTCACATATAGAGTCAAATAAGAATATGCAAATTTGTCTTTTTTTTTAAATAGTGTTTCAGCGAATCAGAGGCGGGGCTTCTTTTCTTTTAAAATTCTTTCACAATCCCTCGCCTACATTGAGATAACTTTACAAAAATATGCCAATTTGTATAATAAACATCGAAATATTGCTTAGGAAACAATAAAAATAACATAAAGGTAAATTAAAATAGTTTTCCGTCAAATTATATACAAGCATTTACTTATAGAGGATACAGATTATAACAAGTGACGGCCCCCTAACAGGACTAAAAAGTGAAATATCACTGTAACTCAAAAAATAATGTTAGGAACAAGCTGTAAATTTGGAAACCCATGTTTTTGATGATGCCCGTTCTATTCGTGCAAAAATTAACATAGGTCATAATTCATAATTTTTTCAAATATGAATTTATTAATAATTTTCATAATTCAAAAAATGTTTTTTTAGCAAAAATTTGCATGGAATATGTTTGGGTTACTTCATTCTAACGAATAAAAAAAACAGAATTTAAATATCATAATCATTTCGGAAGATATGATTTAATGTTTGTCACATTCATTTAACATTAGCACCCCCAAACTTTGACAGCTTATAACTCTATGAAAAATTGAGCGAAATATATAAACTATACCATTTTCCGTGATGATTTGATCCAAAGAATTCAAATAAATTATAAAAAATGGGGGTTACCATTGAAAAAAATGAAGTTGATGTCAGTTTTAATATGTAGACGACCCCCTAAGTAAAATCTAACTATAACATTATAAACTAGACGTTATTACAAACTGATTGGTACCAGTCGCATGTTTCTACGATAATTTACGGCAAAATTAGGTGGGGGGGTGGCGTTTTTTTTTTGGGTGACTGTACAATTTGTAGCGATGATCACGAATAGCCAGGATATTTCCCCAGTGGACGGGGCGGGGCTACGCATATTACTTTATAAATAATTCTCCCATAGACTGCTTCGAAGTTCGCTGGGCTACGATAAGGCGCAAATTTTTAGTATTATGTATTTTATCATTAAGAATTTTTCAACGTTTTCAGTATAATCAGCTTTCAGGCAACACGGCAACAGTTACTGTTAAAATTTAATGATTGATATTGAATAAAAACGTTCTTAAATTTCATGATACTTGGCCGGATGAGTGAAATTAAAAAGGACCGCATAAGATTAATTCCAGTCATGGAGTACGTATCTATGAGTTCGTTTTAACAAGTGTTTTATTTATTTAACTCCCAGGTTTAATTACAATCATTTCTTTATTAACACTTTCGCGACCGCTGACGTGAATTCACGTCACTTGAAAATTTGTAACTCCACCAGTGGGTGGTTCTTTAAGTTAAATAGGTTAGGTTATTTGTGGACAATATACCCAACATTCACATTTGTACAATCAATGCGCTATGAAAAAAAAAAAAAAAAAAAAAAAAATACTTTGATTAGAAAGAGTATAATTGTAACGAATGTTCATTTATATTATAAATTTGATTATTTGAATACAGAAAATATTCATTTAAATTAATGTAATGTAAAACAATAACGCCCACAGGTGGAGCTTACTCTCAAAAAGACTAAAACATACGGTCGCGACAGTGTTAACATTATTTTATTCAAAATACAAATGACTGCATATGATTAGGTACAGGTATTCAGACAATTATTGTTTATGTAATAAAACTGCAAATTAATGGATATAAAGTATTATCAAAAGATAATAATTACTAAGCGGTGTTGGAAAGGGGAGTTTCAAGACGTGGTAGGCGGAGTCGCACTTTTTTAAAACGTGGAAATTGATGGTGGATAAAAAAAAATCAGCTAAATTCCTCATGCACTGGTCAACAGATGTGGTTCGTTTTAAGCTTATTCGCAAGCTATTAAAATAAGCCAGTATTTAGTATATTTTAGCAATTTTAGTTTGAACGGTTCTAGTGAAATTACTAGTTAAAGTTAAATATTTGATTTTACATTTTCTCACTGTTTGGTTTCAATGCTTGTATCTCCTCACTAAATCTAGATATTCATGCATAACTGAAGTTGTTTTTTTAAATTTCCTCTGCTCTATCTACACATGTACTTGATTTTTGTGTAGTATGTTTAGGAACTTTAAAAATGAGAGATTTTTAAAGATATTTAACTTTTTTACTCTATTTGCCGTAATTTCAATACGGTTTTAGATAGGAAAGGGTTGCTATGCGGATTTACGTTCCATATGAGCTTTTCTAATACAGTTGCAAACTTTAGGCACCTCGTTAATTGAATAATCACCAATAATTTTGTGGAACAATATTGTGTATGGATGACCCTTCGAAGCAATTAGCCAACCGTTACAATTAAAAATTAGTGGTTGGTATGGAATAAAGGAGTCCTTAAAATTGGCGAAACGGCAGCTACAGGGTGGTGATAGGCCTATTTTCCCCCTATTTCTTTAACCGTATTTTTCTTTCGAAATTTTTAATACTATCTTTTCGCGATTAATTAAGTATCTCATAAAAATGTATTGGTGGAAGAATCAGGGAAACAGCTCTGTAATCACCCTGAGCTAGGTTTAAAGTGGCGCTTACAGCAGTAAAGAAGAGGCTTTATAAAGTACATTTTTTTATTTGCAATATGGTTTCGTCAGACACGTTAAAAATGAATAATTTATAAGATTATTGTAAATATGGTAAGCATTTCATTATTATTATTGTTATTGTTATCATCATCATCATGACCACCACCATTATCTTTTTTGCACCGTATTATACTTATTCATATATTTAACGCATGACTAGAGTTCAAATAGCTATCGTGATCATGAAAATGAAGTCCTTGGCAAAAAACGTCAGAGCTACTTCAGCTTTAGATTTTAAAAGTCGCTAAACTGGTTATACTGTAGATGTTCCCATTTAGACAACTGTGTGAATGCAATTCGAATTAAAAAAGTTAAATATTTATATAAACTGATCTAAGTAATTGTCTCATAAATTTCATTTTAAAAGTTTCTGGGCTTAACTTAAAAGACTATGGGAATAGATGTTTAAAATTAGTGTTTTTTTTTTTTTTTTTTTTTCCTGGCGTTAAAGTAAAATAATGAATTATAAAATAATTTTCACTTAAGCTGGATTAAATTTTTGTTTAATGTTGTAAAACTCACGTTTAATTGTAAATGTTTTACCGATTCCAATATGTTTTTCTTTCACTTGAGCATCTGAAGCATGGCATTTTTTTTTTCTATTTTTCCCCCTCCCCTTTATTATACACTTAATTTCCTAAAAGTAGAAAAAAAAAAAAAAAAAAAAAAAAAAGCTATCTGTGGGCATTAATTTACAATCCTAAATTTCTTTATCTTTGGAAATATCTAAGATAATGCTTTTTATTTATTTGAAAACAATAAATTTCTTTGTAATCAATAGCAACAACGACAAATTTACCAGTTGTAACGTTGACTTTACTTTTTTTACAACATGAATTACCTAAAATTTAATTTTTGTTGAGACTATGTTGTCAGACATAAATTAAATAAAATAGAATAATAATAATAAAAGAAACTGTTTTCAAATTGGCAAATGGAATATCTTTATCAACGCGATGTTTTTAAATCAATAACTTCGTTAATAATGTCGATAGACATTTTTAACCAAGATAAACATTTACCTTGGTTTATTCGTCAAAAATTGGTACATTTTGAGACTCTGATGACCCTCTTGTTCGCGACGAGATGGTGTCACAGTAAAAAAAAATTCTGATAGCGGCGGCAATCATTTTTTAAATATATAGAGATTAGATTTATAAATAACCGTTATATAAAAAAAGTGAAAATTCAAGGAAATTCAATGTATTTGCCTTTTAAACAGAAAGTAATAACATCGTTAAAGGAGCATAAATGAAAAAAAAAAAAAAATCTGGAGTGACTCCACTCGACTTTCCGAATATTGAGTAACTAACAGTTTTGTAGATAAAATAAAGAAAGAGGAGTTGCTAAACAAACAAAAAAGAGAAAACCATAACAGAGTGTTTGAGTATTTTTCTCCATATATCACTCGAGGTTTTATTTAACGCTACTGAACTTTGAGCCCTTAGATCATAAGGATAAAGAATTTTTCGTTGTGTCCCTGTAAAAATCTATAAATGCTAGATTCACCAAAATGCTTATAGTTAGTGCAACAGTGATTTATAATATTCATACAAATTTTCAGCTCAATTGAATAAGACTTTTAGATGCTATCGCTGGTCTCATAGGCCATAAAGATAAAGAATTTTTCTTTGTCTCCCTGTAAAAAAACTGTAAGTGCTAGATTCACCAAAATTTATACAGATTGAGTATCTGTGACCTATAATATGTGTATAAAGTTTTTGCTCAATTGAATAAGGCGTTTAGATGCTATCGCACTTTTAAAAATTTGGCAAAGAATTTTTCTTTGTGTCCCTGTAAAAAAACTATAAGTGCTAGATTCTCCAAAATCTATACAGATTGAGTATCTGTGACCTATAATATGTGTATAAAGTTTTTGCTCATTTGAATAAGGCGTTTAGATGCTATCGCACTTTTAAGATTTTGGTCCCTTGGCCATAATGATAAAGAATTTTTCTTTGTGTCCCTGTAAAAAACTATAAGTGCTAGATTCACCAAAATCTATAGGGTTCGTACTATGGTGACTTACAATATACGTACCAACTTTCAGCTTATTCGAACAAAGCGTTTAGACGCTAGCGTGTTCACTCACAGACATACACACATACATACACACACACATACATACATCATCGTAAAAATAGTGAAAACGGACTCGTTGGACCTCGAAACGTGTAGAAACATCAAAATCTCGAATTCGGATTTTTGACATGATTACAATACTTTCCTCACTATAGTGTTCGGAAAGTAAAAAGTTGTTGACTAGTGCACGGCCGTTTCGGTATTTCTAAAGTTCATTCTTTAGTAATAGTGGAAAAGGAATTTAAAACATTATAAAAAGCAAAAGAAATAAGAAAACAAAAAATTTTAATTTTAAATCCTAGAGCTTTGCCAGGCAAACGTGTTCAAAGATCTGGGCCAGAAAAGCAAGATATGTAAAGAATCTCGAATATAAATACAATACTCAAAGTAACGCAATTGAAATAGAGGAGAAAGGGAAGCGCAGCACAAAAAACAGGAAGTGGAAGGAGAAAATATGGGAGGTTGTATTTGTAAATAAATTGTAAACTGATTTCAGGGACGTTTGGTGTGCTTGAGGGGTCATTTTCAAGTAAATTCGAGTTTTTGTAAATCTATAAGTTTTTCCAAAATTCCAAATCGTGTACTAAAGTATATTTTCGAATGTTGGAAGCAACGGAAAAATTAAACTAATTATTAGCAAATTATGTTTGGCTATGGCAGAATGTTCTGTATCACCTCTTTCAAAACTTTTTTTTTTTTTTTCCTCTTTCAAACCGAATACAGAAATTAAAGGGGCGTTTTGCTTATTCTATATACATTGGGGGCACATTCACAAGTTAATTTGTAAATACTCCATTAAGATTATTTATCTATTGTAACCTTAAGATTATTAGGTATTATATTGTGGAAACGTGTATGTAGTAATATAAGATGGAATTTCGTAAGAATATGGGAAAATGTATGGCGTAATTTGGGTAATATGTTATATGCATTTGCCTAGCCACCCAATTTACTGGGTCTGGGTAACTACGGCCGGAAATGACATTTTAAATTCCCCATAGAGCAAATGCATTATAAGTTTTCTCCTCGTCTGTGCCTACTGGTGACGATGAATGTTGCACGTGAAGTTTCCTGTAAAAGAACGTTTCTATTCAAAATCGCGAAAGCTTTTTTTCACAAGATTATAATTTAGTTTGGTAAAGGTAATTTTTAATTTATTACTCTTAGTCTAAGTTGCCTTGCTCAATGATGCTGGTTATAAGAATATGTATTCATATTTAAACATTTATTAAACAATGCAGTGGACTTATTTCTCATCATTATTTAATTAATACAATACCTTGCATTCATACGTAAAATATTCCAGAATAATATTATAACCATTTAAAACTGTGAATATTTATTATGAAAAAGCCAAATTGGAAGAAAGATCAATATTTATGTGAATAATATTGTGCATTAAATGATTAAATAAAAAATCAAATTGTAATAATTTGCAAGTTACAGAAATGCCAACTTTTTTAATTTATTGCGGAGTATTTTTAGCCCCAACTTTATTTCATTCTATTTTTATTTTAAGCGTAATTTTTTTTTTCATATTTTATCGTAATTATGTATTGAAAAAAGAATTTTGTAAATAAAGTAGGACGAAATAAAGGTGGGGCTGAAAATGAATGCTCCGGTATAAATTAAAATGTTGAAAACTGTGAAGTTATATATGTAAAACAAAACTAAATCATGCGTATCGCTTAAATTATAAAACGTATTTCAACTCTTCTTTTACGCTTTTCCTCATTTATATTACAAATTTTAATGATTGTTTATAAAAGGCAGTATTAACATTATTAACAACTATTGAGTTAAAGGCAGTTAATTAAAATTAGTAATTTTAGAATTTATTTATTTATTGTAATTAAAAATACTCTATTTTTCATTTCAATAGTGTAAGAAGATTTTACAAAAATATTTATTTTATTAATATTGGGATGGATCGGATGTGAATTTTACCGGATAACCGGATATAGATATCCGGCATTCCACATATTTTTTTTATTTGCCGGATCCGGATATCCGGAAATTCGCTTTCCCAGTACACATGAAATTTAAGAGCACGCAATAATTAAAAAAAGGTTGCATTTGGTTTTTATGCAACTGGATTCCATTTACATACATTAAAACGTAGCATAAATAAGTATTCAGCAAATATGACTGTAAGACTATTTGTAAGAAGTTGTAAGACTATTCCCAAGACGTTATTAATGAGTAATTTAATTAATTCTTTTCCTTATTTTGAAGACAATTTGGAATTTAATATCTGTTAAATTTTAACTGATCTAAAGTATACAAAAAAAAAGCTAACATAAAATCACAAAATAATAGTTTGTCAAACATAAAAGCACAACTCTTAGCACAGAGCTATTTCAAATCTCAATTTCAGTGGATATGATAAGCCATAATATTTTATTTTTATTTTATAACTTTCTTCTATTGTATTCGTAAAAAATTTCACCTTCCGGTTTTCGACGAATTGACACACTTTGAGAGGTCTAGAACTCGATTTGACCACTTTTAGAAAATGACTGTCTGTCCGTTTGTCTGTGTGTGTATGTGACAAAAATTTTGTGGCGACTGTATCTCCGAAACTACTATTCAGAATTGTACATAAATTTTTGAATATATACACCTTTACATAAATCAGTGCCTATAAACTTTTGGTGTCAACTGCCCAACAGGTAACACTGCTATACTACGATTTCCGCAATTTAAGGGGAGGCTATATCTCAGGTTCTTTACATATCAGCAAACAAAGCTAGATATTTGAGAAGGCTATTACGAGACATTATGCTGATTCAATTTGAAAGCATATCGGCCAACAGATGGCGTTGCTATACAATGCTTTCTGCAGCTTAAGGGAAGGCTGTATCTCAGGAACTACTCCACAGAGTTGCATATAAATTAATATGTAGCTACACCTTGAAATAAATTAGTGCCTGTCAAATTTTGGTGTCCACTGCTCAAAAGGTGGCGCTGCGACACAGTGATTTCCGTAGTTTAAGGGAAGGCTATAGCCCGGTGCGACTTTTTACCCGGTCAAAAATGACTTTTTATTTTTTAAATTTCTTTTCTTCAGACTAAAAGTTACTGTTAGTGATTCATTAGTTATAGTGATTCGTTTGGAAATACTGACCCGCTATCTCTTCTCTTATATTATTAAAATCTATACGCGTGTGTCTGTGTTTCTGTGTGTGTGTGTGTGTGTGTGTGTGTGTGTGTGTGTGTGTGTGTGTGTGTGTGTGTGTGTGTGTGTGTGTGTGTGTGAGAAACGGCTTGAAACCGAAAAGGCTCCGCCGCTAACGGTCGCACGGACTTCGAGCAAGTACCGTCGGACAGAGAATTTATCGCAGATCTAAGTTATCTAATTTGCTAAACGATGCGACCCTTATTAGCGGAGATATTAATTAAAATGTCGATCATTGTCTAACGAAAAAACGATTCGAAATCGGAGACGACCGCCATTTTCTACCGGGACAGCTTACCTTAAAAGAAGAAGCAAAAAGAGGAATTTTCGTGGGTTTTTCTAAACCCATCGCTGCCGATCTGTTGGAGATATCGAAAATACACCTGTACCACGAGAAAGAGCATTTATTACCGATTCTTACGGTACAATTTTTTTTTAAAAAATACGGATTTTTTATATTTTTAAAAAAAGTTTTAAAAAGGGTCGAAAATTTCGTTTTTTCGCGATCGTCTTTTTTGAAACGCCCTGTATGACCGGGTAACTCTTCCATTTCTTAACAACTGGAATATAAAGAAAGGCCATTTAATCCTCTTTCGAACCATACAAACATTTTTACAAAATACGGATTAGCGATCCATATTTTTAGATTTTACGAAACATCGATTTTTTCACAAAACATTTTATAACTCAAAAGCGTTTAGAGATAAATCATTTCTTTTTTTTTTTTTTTTTCAAAAGATTGAGAGAAAATTTTAGAAACTGAATGAGTTAAAAAATTTTTAAGTTCACGCTTTAAACCCATTGAAATAGAATACGTGACCTTCCTTCGATCAGATTGTATTACGTGTTCATTGCCGCTTTTCGTTACCATGGGAACCACTTCACGGAAGAGAGAATTCTGCTCAGAGCGAAAAAAAAAAAAACACCTGCCGTTGATTATCGGATGTAATTTAACTGGGATAAAAAAATGCAAATTTCTATTTTCTTGAATTTTTAGAATTCGCACACGTCACTTGGTATACAATCATAAAACCATAAAATAAACTTGCAGTTCAAATTTCATCGATTTTCGTCTATAAACAAAAGGTTTACATTTTAATTCCAAATTAAATTTTATTCTAATACGCGTATTTCAATTTCTAATTATGATTGTTTTCTTTTGCATCTCAGCTAATTGAGTTAGACCGTTCAAAATTGGTATACGTAGGTTAATTAGGAGGGGCTGAAAGGGTGGGGAAGAAATAGGTGTATACCGCGCGCGATGCGCGCAAGATTTCACCCGATTTACACGTTTTGAGGGTTCCTGATTAGGTTTTCTTTTGTATTTCAGCTACTAATTAAAATAATTTCATAAGTAATACATCATTAGAACGCTTTTTTGATTTGGAATCGAACAGTGGCATACAGAAATTCGTACCGCCAGATGGCGCTGTAATATTTTCGAATTTCAATATTTCGATTTCTATTTATGATTAAATTATTTTTAATACATCATTCGAAAGATATTTTAAAGTTCTTTTATATTATCGAAAGTTTTCACCAGATTTACACGTTTTGAGGTGTCCTGAATTAGTTTTCTTTTGTATCTCAGCTACTAATTAAAATAATACCATAAGTAATACATCATTAGAAAGCTTTTTTGAATTGGAATCGAACAGTGGAATACAGAAATTTCTACCACCAGATGGCGCTGTAATATTTTAAAATTTCAATATTTCAATTTCTAATTATGATTAAATTATTTTTAATACATCATTCGAAAGATATTTTAAAGTACTTTTATATTATCGAAAGTTTTCACCAGATTTACACGTTTTGAGGTGTCCTGATTACGTTTTCTTTTGCATCTCAGCCAATTGAGTTAGATCGTTCAAAATTGGTATACGTAGGTTAATTAAGAGGGCATGAAAGGGTGGGGGAAGAAATAGGCGTGCACCGCGCGCGTATCCCCTAACTTGTGCGCGCGCAGAACGCACGGGACTGCGCTGCCGAAGGCAGTGGGGACCCGGTCCGAATTTGTACTCGATGAGAAATGATTTTTTAAATTTTCTTAAGAATAAAATTTTGACTTGAGAAGGAATATGTGCGCGCAGCGCACGTATATCTTCACACGTGCGCGCGCAGAACGCACGGGACTGCGCTGCGGAAGGCAGTGGGGACCCGGTCCGAATTTTTACCCGATGAGAAATGATTTTTTAAATTATCTTAAGAATAAAATTTTGACTTGAAATGGAATATGTGCGCGCAGCGCACGTATACCTCCACACGTGCGCACGCAGCGCGCATGGGTCTGCGCTGCCGGAGGCAGTGGGGACCCGATGGGAGTTTTTACCCGATCCGATTTTTTTTTAGGAGCCACGAAGGGTGAGGGAAGGAATACGCGCGCGCAGCGCGTGTATCCCTTAGGTTGTGCGCGCGCAGCGCGCACGGGACTGCGCTGCCGAAGGCAGTGGGGACCCGGGCCGACTTTTTACCCAATCACATTTTTTTTTTTTTTAATTTCCTTTCTTAACACTAAAAGTTACTGTTAGTGATTCATTAATTTTAGTGATTCATTTGAAAATACTGACCCGCTAG
This sequence comes from Salticus scenicus, assembly GCA_963930645.1. NCBI lineage: Eukaryota > Metazoa > Arthropoda > Arachnida > Araneae > Salticidae > Salticus > Salticus scenicus. The sequence continues at coordinate 80,530,062 of OZ005654.1, read as the reverse complement.
CGGGCGAAGCCAGTTAGTCTCTATTAAAATCTGTACGCGCGCGCGCGTGTGTGTGTGTGTGTGTCTGTGAGAAACGTCTTGATGCAGCTAATGCTCGGCCGCTAATGGTCGCACGGACTTCGGACAGGAACCGCCAGACGAAGAATTTATCGCAGATGTTCGTTAACTAATTTGCTAAACGATGCGACTCTAATTAGCGGAGATATTAATTAAAAACTTGACCTATGTCGATCGAAAAAAAGATTCAAAATGCAAGGTGACCGTAATTTTCATCCGGAACCGCGCACCTCAAAAGAAAGAGCAGAGAGAGAAAATTTCTTGCGTTTTTGTAAACCCATCACTGCTGATCTGTTGGAGATATTGAAAATACACCTGCACCACGAGAAAGGCCATTTATTACCAATTCTCACGGTACATTTTTTTTTTTTTATATATACGGATATTTTATATTTAAAAAAAAAAGTTTTAAAAAGGGTCGAAAATGTCTTTTTTTCTCGAATTTCAATTTTGAATCACCCTGTACAAAAGAATAACAGACCCATTTCTTAACAACTGGTATATTTGGAAAGGTCATTTAATCCTCTTTGGAACCATATAAACATTTTAACAAAATACGAATTAGCGATCCATATTTTTAGATTTTACGAAACATCGATTTTTTCACAAAACCATTTATAACTCAAAATCTTTTAGAGATAAATCATTTCTTTCTTTTTTTTTCTTTTTTTTTTTTTTTTTTTTTGTATATAGATCTTAGTTTGACAATTCACTTCTCAAAAGATTGAAAGATGTTTTGAAAAACTAAATGAGTTATAAAATTTTTAATTTTAGGCATAAAACCATTGAATACTGCTATCTTGATCCATTCGACTTCATGTGGTGGGTTACCATGGCAACTGCCATTGACAGAGAATACGATATCTGGCCGAAAGAACGAAATCTTTTACCAATTGAGTTCACCTGGTTTTTAGGCTGGGAATAAAAATTGCAAAATTCAAAATGCTTCAATTTCCTTCAAAATTCTTTCAAACTTACTGTGCACCATTAACATCACAAGGGATAGTTGCATTTCAAATGTCATCGATTTTAGACAAAATTTACATTTTATTTGCAAATTAAATTTTATTCTAATACGCGTATTTCAAATTCTATTTATGATTAAATTATTTTTAATACATCATTCGAAAGATATTTTAAAGTACTTTTATATTATTGAATGTGGAATTCTAGATTTCACCCGATTTACACGTTTTCAGGTGTCCTGATTAGGTTTTCTTTTGTATCTCAGCTACTAATTAAAATAATTTCATAAGTAATACATCATTTGAAAACTTTGATGATTTGGAATGGAACAGTAGATTACAGAAATTTCTACCGCCAGATGAAGCTGTTTTTAAAGTTCTTTTATATTATCGAAAGATTTTACCCGATTTACACGTTTTGAGGTGTACTGATTAGATTTTCTTTTGCATCTCAGCTAATTGAGTTAGACCGTTCAAAATTGGTATATGTAGGTTAATTAGGAGGGACTGGAAGGGTGGGGAAAAAATTGACGCGCGCAGCGCACGTATCCCGTAACCTGTGAGAGCGCACGGCACTGCGCTGCCGAAGGCAGTGGGGACCCGGTCCGACTTTTTACAAATAATAATTTTAATAAATTATTTTTTAAAAACAGAATTATTTTTAATAACCGAATTAAATTCAATGTAAATGTAGGTGCATTAATAAAACGGGGGGTTGAGGGTGGGCGGTAGCCCCAATCACACAGAACTAATTATCATATAAAACTCTTCCGAAGCCTAATTTGAATTGTTTAACACAGGTTTACATAACAGTACTCGTTATCTTACCTTTTAATGTGCAACCTGTATTTATAGTACTAAATTTCAGGGTAAGAGAAAGTCGTGTGATTGACACACCAGATTATTTCTAATCCAAAGACTTTTTTTACTCTCCCTCCAAGTCTATGATTACTATTTAAACTCATTAAGAGATTAAAAGTTTTAATTCTTTAAAATTTTCCATTAAAATTTAGTTTAAAGTTTGAATAATTTAACAAAAGATACACAGTTATACAAATGTATTTTTACTTATTTTATTTATTTTATTTATTTATTTTTTAAGTAAATATTAATAAAGGTAAAAAATTTTCAATATTAATGTGTAATCTATACTGAAATTTGAGACTTAAATTTAAGTTTGAAATTATATTTATCCATTTAAATTTTGATCTAAACTACTGCTTGCGAAATCAGTAATTTCCAAAAACACAAAATAGCGCACTGATAAGTGATTGCCGTTTACCATTATTTCATTTCCAAATTGTTATGTACATTCTTTTTAATTTATTATGCAATATGAATAAATGTGCGTGCCGTTTTACTTTGTCCATAATATTTAAAGCTCAAGTAAAATTTAGCTGTTTAAGTATTTTACGTTAAATTAAAGGTAGTATAATATTTGATCTTTAAGTTTATTTATGAATATATGTGACAACATTGTAGTCATAAAAGTGTATTTAAAGTATGCTTTCTTAAACTAGTTTAGTACGAAGAGTATGGAAATCGTTTTTCTGTAATGAGTATTTATAAAAAAAAAAAAAAAAAAAAAAAAAAAAAACAGTTTTGTATCAGTTTTCATTGTGGCGCCAACGAGCGACAAATAGCCAAGAATCGGACATTTTCAATATTTTTTTACGGACGATATATATTGGTTCCGCCAGAATTTTTTTATAATCATACATAACCTCATGAGGAGAGTATTCTGTATTTTTTTCAAAATTTTTTTGCGTATGCGCCTATAGAGACCTTCCTTCTAAGTACTTAAGGGCCCTCTTCACTCACCGCCGCCGGAAGCCGAAACTAATGTTATTCTATGGGAAATTTTTCTTTACAAATAACTTATTAACCAATACATATTTTTAAATTCTGTTTGCACATTCTGAAAATTCCCAGCTGTTAAATTGACGCACCTTTTTTTAAAAAAATATTTTTTTTTAATTTTATATATTTTATTTTGAAGCTGCAAAATACGAATTTTCAATATGTGAATTTTTTTCATTTTGCAATTTCAAAATAAAATATTAAAAATTAAAAAAATACATTTTTAAAAAAGGTCCGTCAATTTAACAGTTGGGAATTTTCTGAATGTGAAAACAGAATTTAAAAATATGTATTAGTTAATAAGTTATTTGCAAAGAAAATTTCCCCATAGAATAACATTGGCTCGGGCTTCCGGCGACGGTGAGTGAAGAGGGCCGTTAATAAATAATTATGAAAATTGCGTACTTTTCTTCGACCGCGTTCTCGACTACTGTTTTAAAGTCGTTTTACGAAAGTCGACAAAATAACATTATATTTGAGAAATAAATTTAGTTTCATGCTGCCATATACCGGTACCTTTTTAAAGCCAATTTATTCAGTTTTGTATTAGTTTAGTCAAAATATAAAAATATTAAATGGTATAGATTTTATAAAGGAAAGAATAAAGGTCTACATATGTGGACCTCTGGAGCGAAGAGGATGTACCACAAATTAAAAGTCGTGATATAAATCCCAATGAAAAGTTCTGCAGTTTCATATATTTCTTTTGGGTTTCATTTTTACTGAGCATCTATAATCATATGTAATTTAAATTATTAATATATGTATGTACATATTTGGTTAGGAGATATGATATGGTTCCAAAAAGGTACACTTGTCACCTAGTGGCACTGATGCAGATAAAACGAAAAACCCTTTTAAACTAGTACTCTTAATCCCACATTGTTATAATTTAAGAAAAGAACTGTTTCCACTCATATTTAATGTTTTAAACCCCTGCACTCGAATGAGTTAATTTTGATAATTTAAAAATAAAAAAATAAAAACAGGCATTTTTTTTTTTTTTTTTTTTAAATAAATAAATAGAATTTACATTTCATATTTTTTGTAAAAATTACCAATAAAGCTTGGCACTTGAACATTCAATAAATATATCTGTACTGATAAGTATAAAGGATTTAAGTCCAAAAATGTCGATTTTGAGTTAAGTACATAGTCAGACTCAGAAAAAAATTCTCTATCGATTGGTATAAAGGATTTAATTCTATGTCATTTAGTCTTTGAGAAAATCCATTGGTAAAAAAAGGACCAATTCAGAAATTTACCATTCATGTATGGTATAAAATATTTAATTCAATTTTTCCCGTTATTAAATGAAGGTTGACAACCACTGAATGGTATAAAGGGTATAAATCAACGAAATACCCTTTTCCTAATCGATTCTTCTGATTTGTTTTTAGCTAGTTAAACTTTATTTTTCGTCTCCTGAAAAATCAAGAATATGGACTTAAATCCTTTATACTTATCAGTACAGATATATTCATTGTAATTTCTTTTGGAGAAAAAAAAAATCTCTTAATGAAAGTCCCCGTAACGGGGGCTTTTGCGCGTTTAATGGGTTAAGTGGTCGTCTACACATTAACTACTGCATCAACTTACGTTCAAAACGTTAGATCAAAACGTTTCACGAAAAGGTACAGCTTTTAGATTTTAATTAATTTTTGATAGCGATGCGAACAAAAACGTACTAGGGATTCATCCATAAGTTTAACTCTCTAAAGGACCCGTCAGAGACTGGCTTCAACTTCGGTTTCTTTTGATATCCCTTTGATGTGGGAATCGAATTGACACGAAGCAGCAGAGAGATTTTCTCGGCTGACAAACCTCCTACTGCGATCGAAATTGGGTCTCTTTTGTAAAAGAGCAATAAAAAGTAATGTCCTTGATTGTAAATGTGTGCAAAATTTCAAGGGTCGCTTTCGGACAATGGATAATTTATGACTTTTGAAGCTGTGCAGAGTTGCCAGTCTCTAAAGGGTCCCTTAGACCCAGAGACCTCAGATCGAATTTCCACTATTCAGAATCCCAATCAGACAGACAAATGATTGTTTTCTTTCCTTTCCCCCACTTCCTCACTCTAGACCGAATTTCTGCTTTATTCTTGCCGTCTCGTTCGACAAATGATTACGCCTCTTCTGTACTCAGTTGCAGATAAGAAATTTACTCTGAGTAACAGTTCAATATATTAAAAAGATGGCGATGGGATAATATTAATTGATTATGATGCAATTTTTCATTATTTCCGCACATCATATACGAAACAATTCGGATTTTGTGAAACTCAAAATGATGTCATGTGATGGCCTCTAAAGCAAATAAAAATTAAAACATGCATTATCACTATAACTCGAAAATTATTGCGGAGAATGAGCGGTAAAGCTCTTGTTTTTCCTGAGGTTTATTCCATTCTTGCAAAATTCAATGTGGGTCACAATTCAATATACTTTGGAATATGAATTATTAACCAGTTTTTTAATTAAATATATGATATTTAAGCGAGAAATTGGATAGGACTACGGTTGCTTAGTTTCATCCTAACGCATTAAATAAAGAAATCCAAACTTATTAATTTTATTGTAAGATATGAAATAAAATGTGTCAAATTCATTTAGTATTGGCATGCTTAGATCTTGACAGCTTATAATCCTATGAAAAAGTGAGAGAAATTAACAAACTATACCATTTTTCGAGATTTATATATATAAATGGTCCATTAAAAAAAAAAAAAAAGAAGCAGTTGATAGTTTTAATATGCAGACTACCCCTTAAGAAAAGTCTAGCTATGCCGCTATGAACAAGACGGTACTGCGAAATGATCGGCTCTAGTCGCATATTCATACGATTATTTCCAGCGAAATTAGTCGCAAATAGGCTCTTCTAGCTCTTAAACGTTCAGTAAGTCTACGGCGAAATTTCTTTATAGAATTGCTCATTACCTAATTGGCATTTTTAAATTCCGTTTTCACATTCAGAAAATTCACAACCGTTAAATGAGTACCCGTTTTCCAAAAATTGAATTTTTTAAATTTTTATATTTCATTTTACAGCTCAAAAATGAAAAAAATGCATTTAGTGAAAATTCTCATTTATAAACTCAAATGAAAATTTTTTTTAGGAAACGAGTACTCATTGCGTATTTTCAGAATATGAAAATAACAATTGAGTAACGTGTAATTCTACGAACAAATTTCGCCATAGAATAACATGGGTTATGAATACCCTTGACCACGGAGTATTATTTAAAGAGGAGATGAAAGTCCAATGGGAGAAAGCTTTAAAACTGCGATGTGAATTTCTGCCAGCTATTGGGGGCGACACTTGTCCCTTTACCCTATATTTCGGCGCGAAGTACTACTGTTTTCAGTTTCATTCTACTGACGTGCTTTTCGAATTTTGAATTTTAAACTGTTTAATATTTTTGTACGTGCTTAAAACTACTTCATTGAGATGGGTTCATGTAAATGCTTCGTTCTTCGATGTAAAACAGGTTCTTATGATAGTGACAAAAAAAAAAAAAAAAAAAAAAAAGAGAGAAAAGCCCAAGGACAGAAATGCCCGAGTTTGTTTTCTGCTCCACGGGTAAGTATTATTATTAGAGTACTGCGCGGGTCGGGTTTTACCCGACAGATGGTTTTTAAATCAACCCGAAACCTGACCCGAATCCGACAAAAAAATTTTCATCAACCCGAACCCGCAACAGAGAATTTTTTGCGACCCGAACCCGACCCGAAACCCGAAAAATAAATCAACATTACTTATTCATCTAAAAATCATGCAAAACAAGGTAAAATGATATAACATGATATAAAATAATGTAAATTTTCATTGTCACACAGTTGATAAATTATTAAAAAAAAAAAAAAAAAAAAAACTAGTATGTTGTGGCCACCACAAGACATTCTTCTATATTTTTCTGTAAAATTCACTGTGCGAATAATTTATTAAAACTATAATTAAGAAGTTTAACGTGATGAATGCAAATAATTTTCATCTTAGGGAAATCTAACACTAAATATCCAATCAGAAACAGTTTTATCGTCTATAAATAACTTCTTAAACAATGCGTTTTTATAATGGTTATCTCACATATCATGGTTCATACAGTTATATGGCATAGAAGTTGAGATATAGCCATCCTGTTATCGATGAAATTTGCAGTGTAAAAGCGCCAACTATTGGCCGACAAGCATTCAAACTGAGTCAGCATAATGTCTCATAATCGCCTTCTCACATATTAAGTTTTGTTTGATGATACAGAATAGAACCTGAGATATAGCTTTCCTTGAAATTGTGGAAATCGCTGTGTGGCAGCGCCACCTGTTGAGTGGTTTACACCAAAAGTTGACAGGCGATAATATATATTAAAAGGCACCGACATACAAATTTATATGAAATTCTGTGCAGTAGTTCTTGAGATATAGCCTTTCCTTAAATTGCGGAAATCCCTGAGTAGCAGCACCACCTGTTGGCTAATAGGCATTCACTTTGAATCAGCGTAGTATTTCATATTGGTCTTTTCACATATCAGGTTTTGTTGGATTATAAGCAATGAAACCTGACATATAGTCTAGACCTCTCAAAACTTTTAAATATTTAGTGTTAGTTTTTTCTAAATGAAAATCATTCATTATGGTAGATAATTTTAATAAATAATACATAGTTTTAAGAAAATATTTTTACTGAGCGAATTCCTATAGGAAAATAATAGAAGAAAGTTTGAGGTGGTCACAGCATACTAGCTTTAAATGAAATCACAACAAGTATTTCTTATATATTTGCTGTATAAACAAGTATAAATAGAGAAAATTCAAAATTCCGTTTACATAAAAGCATAGGATTGAATTTCATTAAAAGTAAAGGTATTAAATAAATAAATAAATAAAAATAAAACTAGTATGTTGTGCTCACCACAAGACTTTCTTCTATATTTTCTAATAAAAATTCGCTCAGTACAGATAATTTACTAAAGCTATTATTTATTAAAATTACCTACCATAATGAATGCAGACGATTTTCATCTTAGAGAAAAAGTACATTGTGCAAAGAAAGACAGTTTTATTCTCCATAAATAGTATATTAAAAAATGCGTTTTCATAATGGTTATTTCACTTATCAAATTTTGTACAGTTATACACCATAGAAGTTGAGATATAGTTTTTCCGTCTCGGGGAAAATTGCAGGACAGCAGCGCCACCTATTGGCCGATATGCATCCATATTGAATCGGCATAATGTCTGATTATGGTCTTTTTAGATATCTTTTTTTTTTTTTTTTTTTTTTTTTTTTTTAATTATACACAATAGAACCTGAGATATCTCTTTCCCTTAAATTATGGAAATCGTTGTATAACACCGCCAGCTATTGAATTATTGGTACCAAACGTGGGAAGACTATAAATTATATCATGGTACATCCACATATAAATTTATGTGCAATTTTGTTTAGTAGTTCCTGATATATAACCTTTCCTTAAACTGTAAAAATCAACGCAACCTTTTGAGAAATTGACATAAAAAGTTGATAGGGACTAGGTTATGTCAAGGTGCATCTACATATAAATTTATATGCAATTCTCTGCAGTAGTTCCTGAGATATAGCATTCCCTTAAATTGCGGAAATCACTGTATAGCAGCGCTATCTGTTGAGCGATGGGCACCAAAAGTTGATAGGCACTAATTTATGTCAAGGTGCATTTATTTATGAATTTATAGGTAATTATGTGCAGTAGTTCAAGAGATACAGTCACCACAAAATTTTTGTCACACACATACAGAGACACAGACTGATATTTTCTAGAAATAGTCAAATCGTGTTCGGAACTCTCAAAACGTGCAAATTCATCAAAAACCGGAAGGTGAAAATTTTTACGAATCTAATACTTTCTTCTACTGAATATAGAAGAAAGTAAAATAAAATAAAATAAACTTGTAAACTGCGAAATCTTTTCATTTTCTAGAATTTAAATGCGAGGTTATACTCTATTTGTATTTCTTTAATTTATATATTAACAACAGTCGAGAAAGATTCATAATACTTTTCTAATTTTCATACAATTTTTTCAAAAAATACATATTAGTTCCGTTGAAGAAAAGAAAACAGATCCAGATACAAATACGGATCTAATTTTCTGGCGGATATCCGCGGATACGAATAGGGTGCTCCGGTACATGTCTGCCCAGCAGCGGCCGAGCGGTTCGGCGCTCGAAGCTGGTAGATGGGAAGTGTCGGGTTCGATCCCAGGTTGCGCTCGTCGACCTAGCCGCTCGGAACACGCGTAAATACGGGCTAGGACCCCTTAGAAAGACTCAAAGGAGGGCATTTCCCCTATAAGCCTAGGACACATCTGGAGTCAATCGGCCTTAAATCCTCCAACTAAACAACCAACCGATACATGTCTAGTATGTGCAGAATGTTTAAATTAGTTACATAGTTGGAAACATTCCTATAAATTTATGTTCATAATTGTAAAAAAAATATTTTGAAAGGTGTTCTCAAGTCGACCCGACTTGTTGAAAACCAAACCCGACCCGCAAGAAAAAAATTCAGTCAACCCGACCCGAACCCGACCCACAAGAAAGAAAGATCAGTCAACCCGACCCGAACCTGATCCGCAAGAGAAAAAAATTCTGTCAACATAAAAGTTCTCTAAACATAAAAGTTACGCTAATTTTTCTCTTAAATTTCTAATGTCAAGTATACTATTACACTAATATTATAAGAAACGAAATGTATTATTAACCCAGATGATCTCAGAATGAAATGCCTCACACACTGGCTATCCTTTCTTCCTCCACTTTGATACATTTACCTTATCCTAGTTTTTGTTGTTTAATTTTATTAGGCTCAGTTTTATGCAACTTCATATGTACTATTTTTAACGTAATAATTCTCATGATAATCCATTATTATGCAAAAATTCAACTTAATTTTGTATGTTAAAAAAAAAAAAAAAAAAAAAAAAAAAAATTCCTGAAATTTTAATAACTTATGCAATTGCGTAAGTTTCGCACAGGTTTGTTAGCATACTGTTAAAATAGTGTACTGCTGCGCTACTGAGCTTGTATTTGATTTTCAAAATATTCATTTGATAAATGATGATACAGCAATGCTTAGACTTAGATTCTTCACTGTCTCTGATTCTGAGAATGACTCAAACAGTTGAAACAGGTCATAATCAAATATTCAATAAAAAAAATAAAAAAAAAAAAAAAATCAGGACAAAATTTAAAAAAAGTCTTAATTACAAAATTTACATGCATTAGTGAAAATTTTAGAGAAAAATCTTAACATAAAATTACAACTTTATTTTTTAAATCATACTAATATTTTTTAATTTCATACTAATAGTAAACACTAATAGTAAACCAAAATAACTTTTCCTTTTACTGAAAAATGTAATGCCAACACTTGAAAATTTATTGAAACAGTATGTAATTTTATTACACATCAGGTTACACAGAAGAAAAAAAAAAAAAAATTGCCTAACAAAGAATTATTTTAAACTTGATGTTGGTAAAAGGAAATGAATGAAAAAATCAAATCGCTAGCAACTTCTTATTATTTTTTTATTATTATTATTATTTTATTACACCTTCAAATATAGCAACAACGAAAAATTATAAGACTCACTGCCATAAGATATCCATAAAAACCAACATTCTCAAAAAAAAAAAAAAAAAGAAAGAAAGAAACAAAAAAAAAACCTTTCTCTCCATAACAATGTAGTTTAGCTTCGGTTTTACGCATAAAGATCAACGTCATTTTAAATGTTCTCTCACTAAGTAAAATGCTTAAAATAGTTCTTTAAAAAAAAACATGTTGTCAAAAAGACTCTATTAAATGAAATCTGCGTTCAACCGAATTTTTTTAAGCTCAATATTATTCTTAAAAAATTAATAAAAACGAAACATTTCCCTATTGAATAACGTTACGGAAGCTGGAAAGCAGGGTATAGCAAACGCTGGCGCCCTCTGTTAACGTTAGAAAACAACATCGCAAAATTTCAGCGTTACTTTCGTCTCCTCTTAAATAATACTCCGTGCCCTTGACGATCTGTAATACACCCCCCTCAAAAACCTTCGTTAGATCTCCACCAAAGCAGGTTCTGACAAAAGTCGATCCCACTTTAGTGAAAGACGGAGACTTGAAATAAGATATTGAAACATAAGCCATTCACTGGGATTATAACATAATTGGATTCTTTCAAGAATATCTGGTGTCAAACTATTTAAAATTTCTTGTTTGTTAAGAGAGAAAATAAATCACTTTTTTCATTTCATTATTATAGAAAGATGTAAACATTGCCTGTCTTTTAAACTAGTCATTGAAATTACACAAATTAAGGTTATCTATACGTTCAAATTGTCCAAATTTTGTTTTATTTATTTGTTTACTCATTTAAATTTATTTGCATTATTTAAATTTATTATATTTAAATTTATTTCGGTTTTTTTAATTTAATTTAATTTAATTTAATTAATTAATTTTTATTTTATTTTATTTTTATTTATTTATTTACTTAGATGTGAACTTAAATTAAAATGCTGCTATCGAATTATACATCTATTAGTAATTTAATTTAATTTATTTACTTATTTTTAATTATGAATCTATTACAGGTGATATTGTGAAGATAATTTTATAGAACTTTCAAGTATTAGGCCATTAAGGAAAACTGCTTCAAGAGTGACTCAGAGAATTCTACAATTAAATGCATACTTGCCAACTTACTAATTAATGTTCCCTGTAATTGTTAGTACCCATCCCTTTTTTCACATTAGTCTTTGTTTAGAGTTTTCTTTTTCCTAAATTAATCTTGATTACATTTAAGGAAAATTTCTCTAAAATTAAAGTGTTGTGAAAAAATGGACATGTTCTAACAATTTTACGCATTATACATTAGTAAACTGACAAGTATGTAAATGCCAAAATAAAAAGAACAGTGTTGGTAACTTTTATAATTTATTACGGCACAGTAACAATTAGTAAGTATATTTAACTTTATGTATAAATTCGTAAATTTGATTATAAAGTAAAAAATTAAATAATAAAGCCAAAGCTGTAGCAACAATGTTTGGCTAGGCGCATGGTGCTGTGACCCTGCTTACACCACATTTGTTTCTTTTCTGAATAAATCATTACTTGAATTTCTTAAGCCCCGTTCACATGAGCAGTTTCTACCCGAGTCATACCCGCGTCAATCTTCGCGAAGCTGTTCACATTCTTCCTTCCCGCGTAAAAGGAGGGTTAGACCAGGGTAATTTTTCCTCCGAAATCAACCCCGCAATATACAAGGGGCATGAACCTATAAAGAGAATTACGTAACTTCATGACTAGGGGATAAGGAGAATAACCCGCGAATTACCCAGAATGCTTTTCACTTGTTCCTTTCTGTTTCATACTGGGACAGCGAATTGCGCACTATTTTCAAGAGATAAACTGCGTTCTTTTTTATTTATTTATTTTATTTATTATTATTATTATTTTGTGTGTGCGTATTGTTCTGTGAAGTTAATTAAAAATAATAATACAAGAGGAAGGAATTTAAAATAATGCGTGGAGCGTGGATATTATATAAATGAAAAAAGTCCTTCCGGCTTATTCGGAAGGGTAGGTTGATTTCTTTTTCCTTATCAAGTAGCCGTCATTTTGTTTCAAAATGACGGCTACAAATTATTAACGAATTAGTAGAAATATTGATGTAGGCTATGGAGTTTTAAGCAAATCGGTTCATAAATACCTTTTTTATGTGACTTTAAAATTTTCAAGTGGCCGTCGCTTGGAAACAAGATGGTGGGCCAAGTTGACAAATGTATCAAATGCATTTATGAGATAAGACTACTGTACAAATATAGTTGGAATTAATTCAGAATATCAAAAGTCATCGTGTTTAAAAATTAAGTGGCTGCCACTTTTACTCAGTGAACTAATTAATCTAAGATATTGTTGCAAATTTCAATTTTTTTTTTTTTTTTCTAGAAATTCTTTCAAAGAGGACTAGTAAGTTGATTAAATATTACTTTTCTGCATAATTTCCAGTTTGTTTTAACGTTAAAATAGCCTAATTTTCCCTTAAAAAGCATTAAAAAGCTCCAATATGGCAGGTAATGGATTTGGCGCCAAATTTGGCGACTTTTCCACTTGGCGGCTTTTTTGGCGACTTTTGGCTAGAAAATCCATAGTTCATTAATAAACTTCATTGAGACACTTATATCATCTATGTATATATCAAAATTCAAACAAATTCGGAATACGCTTTTTACAATTTGAATTTGAAAATATCAAGTGGTCTCCACTTGAAAACAAAATGGTGGAGCAACTTGGTTAAGAAACTCATCCAAGATATCCATAACACAAGTTAAGGCGCTGTCCAAATTTGGTTCGATTTGGAGTATTATTTCGGAAGTAATAGTGATTTTAAATTTTCAAGTGGTAGCCTGATTTCAAGTGGCCCCACTTAAGATATCCACCAATTTATTAAAAATGGCTGATAAATTTCATTAATAAAATTCATTGAGACCCTTATGTAGTCTAGATTTACATAAAAATTCAAGCAAATCTTGCTTTAAATGCGCTTTTTACAATGTGGGTTAGAAATATTCAAGTGGCTGCAACTTGAAAACAAAAAGTCGGAGCAACTTGGTTAACGAACTCATCCAAGAAACTTATCCAAGATATTTATAAGATAAGTTAAGACACTGTTCAAATTGGTTCCATTTGGAGTATTATTTCGGAAGTTATTATGGTTTTAAATTTTCAAGTGGTAGCCTGATTTTAGGTGGTCCCGCTTAACTTAAGATATCTGCCAGTTTATTCAAAATGGCGGATATGGTTCATTAATAAAGTTCTTTGAAACACTTGTATAAACTATGTATACATCAAAATTCAAACAAATTCGGAATACGCTTTTCACAATTTGAATTTGAAAATTTCAAGTGGTCTCCATTTGAAAACAAAATGGTGGAGCATCTTGGTTAAGAAACTCATTTAAAATATTCATAACACAAGTTAAGACGCTGTCCAAATTTGGTTCAATTTGGAGTATTATTTCGGAAGTTATCGTGATTTCAAATTTTCAAGTGGTAGCCTGATTTCAAGTGGCCCTACTTAACTTAAGATATCCGCCACTTTATTAAAAATGGCAGATAAATTTCATTAATAAAGTTCATTTAGACCCTTATGTAGTCTATGTATGCATCAAAATTCACACAAATTCAGAATACGCTTTTAGGTTGATTTCTTTAGAAATCGACCTATTGCAATCACTTCGTTTATCTATCTATATATATATATATATATATATATATCTATAATGTAAATTTTGTCATCACGATAACTCCCGAAATAATACTCCAAATCGAACCAAATTTGGACAGTGAACTGATCTTATAAATATCTTGGATGAGTTCGTTAACCAAGTTGCTCGGACTTTTTGTTTTCAAGTGGCAGCCACTTGAATATTTCTAACCCACATTGTAAGAAGCGTATTTAAAGCAAGATTTGCTTGAATTTTTATGTAAATCTAGACTACATAAGGGTCTAAATGAACTTAATGAAGTGGCGGATATCTTAAGTTAAGTGGGGCCACTTGAAATCAGGCTACCACTTGAAAATTTAAAATCATGATAACTTCTGAAATAATACTCCAAATCGAACTAAATATGGACAGCGTCTTAACTTGTATTATTAATATCTTGAATGAGTTTCTTAACCATGTTGCTCCACCATTTTGTTTTCAAGTGGAGACCACTTGAAATTTTCAAATTCAAATTGTAAAAAGCGTATTCCGAATTCGTTTGAATTTTGATGTATACTCAGACTATATAAGTGTCTCAAGGAAGTTTATTAATGAACGTATCCGCCATTTTTAATAAAGTGGCAGATATCTTAAGTCAAGCAGGGCCCCTTGAAATCAGGCTACCACTTGAAAATTTAAAATCCCGATAACTTCCGAAATAATATTCCAAATCGAACCAAATTTGGACAGTGTCTTAACTTGTGTTATTATGAATATCTTGGATGAGTTCGTTAGCCAAGTTGCTGCGACTTTTTGTTTTCAAGTGGCAGCCACTTGAATATTTCTAACCCACATTGTAAAAAGCGTATTTAAAGCAAGATTTGCTTGAATTTTTTTGTAAATCTAGACTACATAAGGGTCTCAATGAACTTTATTAATGAAATTTATCTGCCATTTTTAATAAAGTGGCGGATATCTTAAGTGGGGCCACTTGAAATTAAGCTTCCACTTGAACATTTTAAATCGCGATAACTTCCGAAATAAAACTCTAAATGTAACGAATTTTGGACAGCGTCTTAACTTGTGCTATGGATACCTTAGATGAGTTTCTTAACCAAGTTGCTCCACCATTTTGTTTTCGGAGATCACTTGATATTTTCAAATTCAAATTGTAAAAAGCGTATTCTGAATTTGTTTAAATTTTGATGTATACATAGACTATATAAGTGTCTCAATGAAGTTTATTAATGAACGTATCCACCATCTATATAAATAAAGAGAAGTGTCTGTGTGTTTGTGTCTGTGTGTGTGTCTCTGTGTGTGTCTGTGTGTCTGTCTGCGCTCTGGTACTCACACTATTGATCGCAGAGCTTCCAAATTTGGCATATAGGTGCCTGGGAACCTGCAGGTGTGCACCTTATCAAGATTTTTTTGAATTTCGAATTTGAATTTTTTAAATTAATGTTTTTTCGATTTTAAATATTGGCTTTAATGCTTCATTTTCCATGAATTTATTCTTCGATGGAAATCGTCTGCGTATCTTAGCAACGGCTATTATGGAAATCATTTTTTATTTAATACATTCATTTGAAGACGATTTTCTTTTAGGTTGATTTCTTTAGAAATCGACTTATTGCAATCACTTCGTTTATCTATATATATATATAATGAAAATTTTGTCATCACGATAACTCCCGAAATAATACTCGAAATCGAACCAAATTTGGACAGTGAACTAATCTTATAAATATCTTGGATGAGTTCGTTAACCAAGTTGCTCCGACTTTTTGTTTTCAAGTGGCAGCTACTTGAAAATTTCAAACCGACATTGTAAAAAGCATATTTAAAGCAAGATTTGCTTGAATTTTGATGTAAATACAGGCCACATAAGGGTCTCAATGAAGTTTATTAATGAAGTTTATCCGCCATTTTTAATAAAGTGGCAGATATTTTAAGTTAAGCGGGACCACTTGAAATGAGGCTACCACTTGAAAATTTAAAATCACTATAACTTCCGAAATTATACTCCAAATCGAACCAAATTTAGACAGTGTCTTAACTTATCTTATAAATATCTTAGATGAGTTTATTAACCAAGTTATTCGCCGTTTTGTTTTCAAGTGGAGAACACGTGAAAATTTCAAATTCAAATTGTAAAAAGCGTATTCCAAATTTGTTTGTAATTTAATGTAAATATAGACCACATAAGGGTCTCAATGATGTTTATTAATGAAATTTATCCGTCATTTTTAATAAAGTGGAAGATATCTTAAGTTAATTGGGGCCACTTGAAACCACGCTACCACTTGAAAATTTAAAATCACAATAACTTCTGAAATAATACTCCAAATCGAACCAAATTTGAACAGTGTCTTAACTTATCTTATAAATAACTTAGATGAATTTGTTAACCAAGTTGCTCCGCCATTTTGTTTTCAAGTGGAGACCACTTGAAAATTTCAAATTCAAATTGTAAAAAGCGTATTCCGAATTTTTTTAAATTTTGATATATACATAGATTACACAAGTGTCTCAGAGAACTTTATTAATGAACTTTATCCGCCATTTTTAATAAAGTGGCAGATATCTTAAATTAAGCGGGACCACTTGAAATCAGGCCACCACTTGAAAATTTAAAACCATGATAACTTCCGAAATAATACTCCAAATGGAACCAAAATTGAACAGTGTCTTAACTTATCTTATAAATATCTTAGATGAGTTTGTTAACCAAGTTGCTCCGCCATGTTGTTTTCAAGTGGAGACTACTTGAAAATTTCAAATTTAAATTGCAAGAAGCGTATTCCGAAATTGTTTGAATTTTGATGTAAATACAAACCACATAAGGATCTCAATGAATTTTATTAATAAACTATATCCGCCATTTTTAATAAAGTGGCAGATATCTTAAGTTAAGCGGAGCCACTTGAAATCAGGCTCCTACTTAAAAAATTAAAATCGCGATAACTTCTGAAATAATACTCCAACTCGAACCAAATTTTGACAGTGATATTATCATATAATTATCTTGGATGTTTTCACTGGGCAACATACTTGTCCCGACATCTTGTGTCTAGGTTCCAGCCACTTGAAATCACACTGTCACTTGAAAATATGCCATCACCATAACTTTTAAAATACTAAACTGATACAAATAAAAGCTGGATAGTGAACTTATGGTTCAAATATCTAGGATAAGTTCACTTGGTGACTTGATCCGCAATTTTATTTCCAAGTGGCGGCCACTTGAAATTTTGATATTATGGTAACTTTAGTAATACAGAATCAATTCGCACCAAATTTGGGTAGTGGAATTTTTATTCAAATATCTCAGATAAGTTCGCCGGGCATCTCACTCCTCTTTTTTTTACAAGTGGTGCCACCTGAAAATTTCTTATGACAATAATTTTTGAAATAATGATTTAATTTAAACTAGAACTGGACAATGAACTTATCGTACAAATATACTGGATGATTCCGATGGGGAAGCTTTTTTGCCATTTTGTTTTCCAAGTCGCAGCCACTTAGACTGGCACTTGAAAATTTGCCATAATAATAACTTTTGAAATACGGCACTGATTTAAACCGCAGTTGGACAGTAACCTATACTTCAAATATCTTGGATGTGTTTGCTCTTTAGAAATACTTAATCAATTCAAATCAAAGTTGAAACAAGTCCTCCGGCTTATTCGGAAGGGTTAGGTTGATTTCTTTTTCCTTATCAAGTAGCCGTCAATTTGTTTCAAAATGGCGGCTACAAACTATTAATGCACTTGGTAGAAATATTGATATAGGCTATGCACATATGGAGTTTTGAGCAAATCTGTTCATAAATACCTTTCTATGTGAATTTAAAATTTTCAAGTGGCCGGCGCTTGGAAACAAAATGGTGAGTTAAGTTGACAAATATATGAAATGTATTTGTGAGATAAGTCTACTGTACACATACAGTTCGAATTAATTCAAAATCTCAAAAGTCATCGTGTTGAAAAATTAAGTGGCAGGCATTTCGATCAAAATGGCAGAGAAAGTTGCTCATCTAAAATATCGTTGCAAATTTGAAAATAATTTTTTTTTGTAGAAATTCTTTCAAAGAGGCTTAGTAAGTTGATAAAATGTTAGTTTTCTGCATTTCTAGTTTGTTTTAGCATTAAAATAGCCTAATTTTTTCTTAAAAATGCATTAAAAACGCTGGTAATGGATTTGGCGCCAAATTTGGCGAATTTTCCCCTATGGCGACTTTTTTGGCGACTTTTGGCGAGAAAATACTTATTATCGATATACCAAAGATGGACGGTATAACGTGATTGGTTCACGAGTTACGTGAATTTTCTAAATTTTTGTTGTTTGAATGATAAATCCATTTTTCAACTTTGATTTGAATTGATTAAGTATTTCTAAAGTTACCGTGATAACAAATGTTCAAGTGGCCGCCAGTTGGAAACAGTACAGTGGAACAAGTTGCCCAGCAAACATATCCAAGATATGTGAAGCATAGGTTCACTGTCCAACTGCGGTTTAAATCAGTGCCGTGTTTCAAAAGTTAATTTTATGGCAAATTTTCAAGTGGCAGTCTAAGTGGTTGCAACTTGGAAACAAAACGGCAAAACAACTTGCCCAGCGAAATCATCCAGTATACTTCCCAAGCAGCACCGAAACGTTCTCTGAACGTTCAAAAATTGTTCTGCAAACACGTTCTAAGAACGTTCACTCTGAACGTGTTATAGACGTCTATCTGTCCATCTTGAAGACGTACAATAGTACGGTTCAGAGAACGTTCAATGAACGTGTAACTATCACCATCGGTGTTATAGAAGCGTTCTGAGAACGTTCTATGTACACGGTCTCAGAACGTTCTAAACGTTTTTAGAACGTTTTCAAAACGTTATACAGATTTTCAGAACGTTCTAGAAAACGTACTGTAAACGTTCTAAAATAGTGTAGAAACGTTCTGAAAACGTTCTATACACACGTTCTCACAACGTTATGTAAACAATTTTTGAACGTTCTTTGTACGTGCTAAAAATGTCTTGTATCATAAAATGGAAGAACTCGCAACAATTGTTCCGGGTCGAAAGAAGACACGACCCTTCGTCAGACGAACATAGTAGGCACGAGTGCTGAAAATACAAGAGCTACGTTGCAGTTTTTTTTGCAGCATTCGTGCCTACTTTGTTCGGTTGATGAAGGGTTATGTCTTTTCTCGACCCGGAACAATTGTTGCGAGTTCTTCCATTTTCTTCGAATTCTTGAATTTTATAGTGTCTATTCAAAGTTCTGCACTTGTTATTTTATTTACTTATTTTATTTTTCTTTTTTTCCTTCCTTTCCTTATTTATCTTTTCTTTCCTTTTTTCCTTTTTGTGTAGTGCATTGTAATATGGTATAAGAAACGATCAAGTATTTTGAATATTCTGGATAAATATTTGAATTCAAAAACGAATAAATAAATTCAAGATTTGGAATATTTTGAAAAAATTTAAGATATATGCCCCCTGCTAACTAATTATTATTCCCCCCTTGATTTTGCATCATTATAATTTAACAATAGAATATAACCATATTTTGATATTGATTTTAATAAGTTAAGCAAAAAAACTTAAATATATTTTTATGTCTAAATTTTGAAACTTACTGCAAATTTTAGCATTCAAACACAAAAATTTTTTATTAAATTTTAAATTATCAATGGAATCTCAGATTAATGCCCAGATATGTTACATATTCTATTTTTAAACTATAATAATGCAGAGTCAATGGAAAACAAAAAATTAAAATTAGTTAAAAGAAGTACCCAAGTGTACAAAATTAAAACAATGAACTGTTTCCTCGTTTTCTTTTTTTCCACATAATTCTTAAACAAATAAACACAGAAGTATAAAATTTGGAGAGCATGTTTTTTAAAATACCATGAATCGAATTTTATATAACTTTAGCATAAGTAATAATTCTTAAACTAAAAATCAGTAAATTTTTCTCGAAAATAAACTTTGGAAAAATGAAAAATTTCAGCAATTTTAGAAAAGAAAACTTAATGAAAAATGGTCATGAAGGTGCATTACAGATAGGTTAAAGATGTACGTGCATCTATATTTTATTTGTAGATTAAAACCGAAAATTTTTTCTTGTAGTAATTTTTTTTTTTTCTTTTTTCTTTCTTTATTTTTTCGCGTGTGAATATTTTTTTTTAATTTTACATAGAAACATGAAAATCGGATAAAACGTTCATTATTAAATTATTTATCGACGTTTTTATTATTCTAGTGATGGTCACAGTTTATACAAATTAGTAATTATTATTATTATTATTATTTTTTTTTTCAAAAATTCCATTATTAAAGTAAAAGAGAAATGAACACAGAAAGAAAAAATCAGGATTTTGTTTTTAACATTTGAGGGCATGTGCGTGTTCACTTGTCTATAATGCATCATTAACACAATTTTTCATTAAGTTTTCTTTACTAAAATTGTTGAAATTTTTCATTCTTTCCAAAGCTTACTTTTGAGAAAAATTAATAATTATTACTTTAAAATTATTGCTTATGCTAAAGTTATGTAAAATTCGAATAATGGTATGATAAAGAACATGCCAGCCAAATTTTATGTCCATGTGTTTATTTGTTTAAAAGTTATGTACAAAAGAAGAAAATAGGAAAGCAGGTTTGTTCCTTTAATTTTGAACAGCGGTGTATTTTAAATACGTTAAATAAATAAATAAATATATATATATATATTTAAATAGATTCCGTGAAATTTCCTTAATATTTTCATATTTCAAATCATGCGTATGCAAAATTTATTTAAATTATTGATTTTGAGTTTATAAATTTTACATACACCATGCAGTGAAATATAACAGTATAAAATGTGGTAAAACTTTTTGAACAATAAATAAATAATTAATTAAAAGTTGTTTCTGCAAACAAAACAAATAATAAAATAATAATAATAAATAAAATAAAATAATTTAAAACATTTAGAAATATTAAGAATCACCTTCATATTGTTTGTCTATGTTTGTTTGTTTTTTTTCTTTATTTCTTTTCTTTCTTTCATTTTTCTTCCCTTTGGATTTTGTGATTCATTTGTATGTATGTGTGCCTTTGTGTTATAAAATTTTACGTACATGTCTTCAAATATAATAACATACAGTATTTTCATTTTTTTTTTTTTTTTTAAACTATAATTAAAGAAAACTGAAAAGTTTTAAGATGCTCCTTACTGACTAATTATTATTTTTCCCTTTGATTTTGCATTAATATATTTTAACAATAGAACCTAACCATATTTGGGTAATTAATTTGCGAAATTCTTGTTAAGTTAAATATATATATATATATAGAGATATATACAGTCGGTAACAAAAGTGTCCGAACACTAACGAAAATTCCTATGTAAATTAAGTACACTTCGTAAGGTTGTATTAAATAAATCCTTGTCGAATCCTATTCTTAGTCAGTGTAAGAACATGATTCGATAAAGATTTATTTAACAAAACCGTATGAAGTGTACTTTTTTTACATAGGAATTTTTGCTAGTGTTCGGACACTTTTGTTACCGACTGTATATGTTTAAATACTGAAACTTATTGCAAACTTTTGGCATTCAAACATAGAACTATTTTTAAAACTTTAACTTATCAATGAATTCACAAATTAATACCTAGATATGTTATATATTCTATTGATAAAGAGTAATAATGTACAAATGATGGGAGAAAATAAAAATATTTAAGAGAAGTATTAAAAAAAAAAATAAAATTAGTTAATTAATCTATTTATTATCGATTTTGTGAAGATTTAATTTTAAAGTATTGATTTAGAGTTTATGAATTTTACTTACACATGCATTGAAATATAACAATATAAAATACGATAAAAATTCTTGAAAATCTTTTAAATATAAAATAAATAAATTTTAAAATTTAAAATATTTTTAAAATTTTTAGAGAGCCGGCTGCTAACTATTTTTCCCTTGATTTTACAATACTACAGTCTAACAATAAAATCTAAACAAATATACTTAAATATATCTAACATTAAACTGTAATAATACAAAATCGAATGGGGAAAAAAATAATAATAATAAATAATTAAAAGGTAGTTAGCATGAAAAATTTAAAAAATTAATGTTTTCAAATTATTATTATTACTCTTTATTTATTTATTTATTTATTTATTTGTTTATTTTTTATGGTTTTTGAAAACTTTAATTTATTTAATTTTGTTAAATTTGAATGCAGATTTGGGCAAAACTATGGAAATCCTAGACTAGACATATGAAAATTGTGTAGAATAAACTTATCTGTAGATAGTGTATCCAAATGTCAGGAAGAAATCTCAATTCTCAAACCACACGCAATGAAAATAATGACAGAAAAAGTTACCGTTATCTATCTTGGACCTTGGAGTCCAAGTGCTTCCGTTGTCATAACTGGCAAACCCAATAAAAATTTCACAGTTTGGCGAATTTTTTCGTTTTTTTTTTTTTTTTTTTTAAGATTCAAGATTCAGCAAAATGTATATCACTTTTATATTATTAATTGAAAAGGAATTTAATTTAATTATATTTATTATTTTTGTGAGAAATACAAAACTCAAGATTTTTATTCAGATTTTTTTTTTTTTTTTTTAATATTACGTGTTATTGCGTATCTATTTAATAATATTTTGCAAAATAATTGACGTTTATTATGAAGTAAAATATAAAAATTTGATCGCAACTAAAATAATCGCATGCCTGCTTATATGAATCAATTACAATAAATTACAGGAAATGTTAAACTAGTGTCTTGTGACTATCACACAATTTTTTTCTTTATTTTCTAATACAATTCACATAGTTTAGATCAAATCACACATTTTACACAGTAAAATTGAAAAACAAAATAAAATATATATATATATATATATAATAATAATATTAACTTTTTTTTTTTTTTAAATATCGATAACTTTGTTTTACATTATCACAGATAATTGATTCAACCGTTCGTTTTAAAAGATATCAACGAGTAATTTTGAAAAAATATTATAAAAATTTACACACCCGAGGAGGGGGGAAGGATTGCTATTCTTCTTGTTAAAAGTCTTGTTCACCGTTAATATTTTTTAAAAAATCAGTTTGACAATGTTCAACTAAAGAAATCCCTATTGTGTGTATTTATAAGAAATTTTTTCCTTTATTGTAATATTAAAAATTTTGAAAAAAATAAATGACAGTGCGACCTGTTGAGCGTTATATGTGTAAAAAAAAAGGGGGGGGGGGGTAATAATCACTAACTGATATCAAGGGGGAGCAAAATATAAGTTTTCAGGAAATTCTGTTCATTAGTTTTTGACCTAGAGATGACACAAAATTCTTATCACACATGTCCAAACACACAGACAAACTGGCATTTTCTAAGAAATATCAATTTTTTATTAGAACATCTTAAAAAGGGAAAA
Organism: Salticus scenicus; assembly: GCA_963930645.1. Lineage (NCBI taxonomy): Eukaryota > Metazoa > Arthropoda > Arachnida > Araneae > Salticidae > Salticus > Salticus scenicus. The sequence goes on along the minus strand of OZ005654.1, from coordinate 80,506,498 downwards.
ATCTATCGAAACGCGGGAGCCAAAAATATTTACGAATCAAACCTTTCTTCTTTTTATTATAGAAGAAAGTAATAAATAAATAAGGAAAACAAAATTTTTAGCTACTTTATTTATTATTTTTTTCTTATTGTTTCAGCTTCTAAATTTACAATATCATAGATTATTTACAACGTATGATCACTTCACTGTTTATTATTATTATGTTTGTTACTTACATAAGAAAAAAGCACTAGATTTGTGAAAATGTTTAACTTCCGGTTTTCGATAAATATACACGTTTTGTGACTTCTGAGTATGATTTGGCTTTTTTTTTCACTTGAAAATGACTGTGAGTTCGTTAAAAAATAAAGAAATAAATAGAAATAAATAAATGTGGACGCGGTTTCTCTAGAAGCAATTGACGCAAAGTAACATAACATTTGAATGGACCAGGAAGTAAATTAGTGCTTATTAGCTTTTAAGATATTATTGTCCATTTTGTGGCGCTGATATAATGTGATCCCATATAAGGAAAGGTTGTATCAGAACTTGTATGATACATAAATGCACTAAAGTTATATATGAGATCAGCATTATGTAAATCTCTGCTGATTCAATTTGGGTGCATATCGGTCGACAGGTGCTTCTGCTATGCTGCAATTTAATCTTGTTAACGGGAAGGCAGTATATCAGTTTCTATGATATTTAAAAGCATCACATTTCGTTTGTGAGATGGCTATTGTAAAGTTAAATAAATTAATTTTCCATATCGGCTATGTTAGGTGGCGCTACTACGTTGAAGTTTTACCCGTTTAGTTAAAATTTTATTTCAACTTTTGTCATTTAAATACCACAAACTTGGTATGTGAAAAATATATTATTAAAATTTATTCTGATTGAATTCGGATACAAATTGGCAAACAAGTTGTGCTGCTATTACTTTTTACGATTTCTAGATGTCTACAGTCTACATTTCAGCATCTATTGCTGAAAATTACACGAAATTACATATATAAAAAGTTTTTTATATGATGGTAAGTTGATTAAAATTCTGTAAATGCTAATCGTAGCTAACTTTGTTCATATAGAATGATATAAAAGAAAGTTTTGTGATGGTCCCAGCGTAACTAATTTTGTATTATAGTTGTGTCACTCAAAGAAAAAATAGTTATATTTTTATTGATACGAGTATAATACAGAAATTATTTATTTTTTAGTAATAAATTTCGTAATTAACAAAAGAGAAAAATAATTCGAATCTCATTGTTTATAAAAAAGTTTCCATCTCTTCTTCACTATATTGTTTAATTTAGTGATAAACCCTACAGTTAATGCCTTAAAATATGCTTGATTTCAAATGAAGAAGAAGAAATCTCCTGAAATCTATCTTTAGAGCTTTATATGGAAAATAAAAGTTTAAAATAGGTTATTTTTTATATAGCTCTTATATCGTATAAAAATTTCGTGCACATTATTGTTTTCTTGAGTAAATATTTATCGAGTCATGGTCTTAGTCTTATGCTGTTCATAGAAAAGTAAGTTTGTGATAAAAAATAACGGTCAAACTATTAAAAAAAAAAAAAAAAAATGGTATATGAAAAATGTGGATGTGTTCAGTAATTTTGCTGCCGATTGTATAAAAAGTTTTCTTGAATGATTATCAATATTATATGAACAAAAGAAAATTCATTTCACAATCCTTAGTTTAAAAAAATCTGTGCATTTTTATACAAAATGTTATACCAGAGGTCTGCACGAGCCGAAAGTTTAAGGCCTGAGCCCAGTCCGGACGAAAACCGATAAAGTCAGGCTCGATGAAGAAAGGGGGAAAATGAATAAAAACAACAAGAAAAAATTGCATGCATTTCTACGCTTTTTTATTTTTATTTTATTTTATTTTTATTTTATTTTTATTGCATTTATTTATTTATTTATTATTATTGCTATTATTATAATAAGTATTAGTATTATTATTTTGTATCTAATTTTCAGAGGCTTTATTAGATTAGAATTTTTTTATTCAGAGGCTAAGCAATTTATTAATGGAAAATGATGCCATTCTCATGTAATATCCTGACAAAAATAGCGTTATAAACATACACACAATGACACACACATGCACTCACATATAGAAAGAGAAAGTTTTCTGAAATCATTTTTGGCTCTCATGATGTGTGGAACTTCAAGATATCGCAAAATTTTTTAATTACGAAAAATGTACAGACAAAAGTCAGATTTATTAATATAGATTTATCATAAAACATATTTTTTTTTTCATTTATCAGACCCTTTCCAAACCCAAATAAATAAATAAATAGATAATGAAATAAAAATTACTTTTAGTTCCCCATCATACTATAGGTATGGGGAACTTAGGTATCGTGAAAATTTTCGACCTCGGTTTTTTGACTTTTTTACACGTTTTCAGGTGTGAGGAATCCGAAAATGACAAAATTTGTATGGTGTCTGTCTGTAGGGTGTCTGTTAGTGGGTTAGTGTGTTAGTGTGTTAGTCTGTGTACACAATATCTCAAGAACAAATTGTCGCAGAGAGGTCAAATCAGTTTTAAAGTATTACTTTCGACACTGGCAAGAACCCTATTCATTTACAACATTCGAATTTAAAAACTTTGTAAGTTATTAGAAATTTACGATTTTCTTAACATGGGAGAATAGGACAAAAATTCACTTAAACGTGCATTAAATGGAAACTTTTTACTGTAAAAATGTCAGACCAGTTTTAAAATAGTTTTGATGCCGGAATGAACATCAGTAACTATAAATAAGCTACTTTGAAAATTTCGCAAGTCATTGGATATTTACGAATTTCTTAACATGGCAGAATAGGACAAAATTTGACATAAATGTCAATTTTGAGAGATATTTTCATCGTAAAGATGTCAGACTACTTTTGAAATATTATTTAGGATACTGGCATGAATATTATTGACTATGAATTTTCCAATATAAAAATTTCGTAAGTTATTGGAAATTTACAAATTTCTTAACATGGCAGGATAGAGCAAAATTTCGCATAAACGTCAATCTTGAGGGATGTTTTCATCGTAAAGATGTCAAACCACTTACGAAATATTATTTAGGATACTGGCATGAATATCATAGACTATGATTTTTCCAATTTAAAAAATTTGTAAGTTATTTGGAATTTACGATTTACTTAAAATGACAGAATGGGGTAAAATTGAGCATAAACTTCCATTTTGAGGATCATAAATACATTAGACAACTTCAAAATTACATTTATAATATTTTTTTTGAACATGATTGAATACAAATATTCTAATAGGAAAATTTCGTAAATTATTCGTAATTTACGATTTTACCAGCATAGCGAAATTGTAAATTTTTCATACAAATATGAATTTTGAGGATTATTGCATTGGAAATAGTAGCATGAAAACTAAACAACGGAATTGACCCTGATAAAATAAATTAATAGATTAGAATAAGATAAATATATCGAAGTGAACGAAGGATAGCCTATTAGGCGGGGATTTCATTCTGTCACTCTATCAAGCTTTGGCGAAATTCATTTCTTTTAACATGATTATAATATGTCTCGCACTAGAAATATATGAGAACATAAATAAGATGGGGAACTGAGCAGAGTCCACCTATGCCAACTAACTAGTTAATTATATATTATCAATATTAAAAAAAAAAAGACTGTTTTTTATTTAAATTTTAATAATAATCTGGTGGCACTCATCCGACTTTTTCTTACTCTTACCTAGCATTTGAATGCTATAAACACAAATTGCGGATTAAGGTGTAAGGTAACAAGTACTATATATAAATCTACGTTTCAAATATTTCAAACTACTTTTAGGAACAAATAAATTTTGATGAATAACTCTCTTAGTGAGGGGGTTAAATATAGTACTTACTATAAATAATTCTTGGTTGATATTAAATTTAAAAGTTCATTTGAAATTATTCAATCAACTTCGATCTCACCACTTTTGAAGCTTATTAATCTTAGTCAAATATTTTAAGTAGCAACCTCATAATCAACTTCAAAATACAAAATTTAAATTGTCTGCAAATATATGTTCTAAAGTTAGCTGATAACAGACATACACAAAGATTAACATTTTAAAATTACATTTTAGTATTTAGGGACCCTCAAAACGTGTAATTATGCGCGAAACAAGCCTTAAAAATTTCACTTTAAAATTTTTTTATTTTGTTCTCTGCATAGGTATAAAGAAATTTTTATTCCTGGGTAGACCTGTAAAGGAAAGGAGAACGATTCTCATACCATATTTTCCACAAAACATGCTTTTATGCATATAAAAAATATATGTTCATTTCATTTTGTTTAGTACAGGCTATAGATGTTAAACTGTAAATAGCAAAAAATTTTACCCACATACTTAATGTATTTGAATTATTATGGATATCCCTGTACACGAACCATTTCCATGATCTCAACGAAAAGCTAAGTGCAGCATCCTTATATGACACTGATTTAGAATGTTAAGTTTTCATATTCTGGAATTATTTGTTTTTTAGCTATGCTGATAACAGGCACACACGCATAGACATACACAAAGACACACATACACACTCAGAGATCAAACGTAAAAACTTGATATTTGGAGTCAGGGGACCTCAAAACGCGTAAGTATTAAAAAAACGCAGTTTTCAAAATTTAACCCAAAAAGCAATACTTTCTCTATCTTATCTAAGGATAAGAAAATGCATAAAAGAAAAGAAATAATTAAGGATAGGAGAAAATATAGCCAAATTAGCGATAAAGTTGCCAAACCGTTTGGTTTGACTTCCCGCAACAGCTGCAAATTAAAGCGCGAAAATCTTTGTGACTGCAATTCTGCTGACCATGCACTATATTACTCATTCAATAACATCCGGGATTTTCTTTTTTGTTCACGATTTCCATTAGACTCAAATCTTAAACATTTTTAAAACTTGTACATTGAGGCCATCACAAAACATTCGTCCATATTTTCCCATTCAAACTCTTGCAGTACAGAACATGTTATTTATTAAATTTATTATTTATCTAAATACTTTCCTCTGGCGAATGCATACGATTTTCATAAATCAGAATACAATCAGTTTTATGCTAGATCTAGAAAATATAATCTTAGAAAACATAATTTTCTAAAGATTTTCATTTTTGTTATTATTATGAAAAATGATAAAAAAGTAGATAAATTTGTTTTTAAATCATCAGAAATCGATGGTTCAACCATTCATTTTAAAGGTAAACATATTGAAAAATCTTCCATACACCCCTTCTCCTCCCTCGGGAATGATGGATACTTATTCCTTGGAGAGAAATTGATGTCCGATGAATACCCCCCCCCCCCAAAAAAAATAAATAAATAAATAAATAAATAAAAATAAAATAAAATAAAATAAAGAAAAAAAAAGCATTGAGTATTACTGGTTATACAACCAAGTTGTATCAACAATATATCAAATGTATGTCACACACAAGGTTTGATGAGTATATATATTATAGAAGCTGAGATATAGTCTTTCCGTAAATAGAAAATATAGGCTTGCTATAAATTGGAACGTGGCAGCGCCACCTGTCGTCCGATAAGCACCCAAAGTTAATCAGTAGAGTTTTATATACTAGCAATTTTACGTACAACTTTTACAACATTTATAAATCACAGAAGTTGAGATATTTCGTTCCCGTTATGGGATTAAATTGCAACATAGCTACGCCACATGTTGGCCGATGTGCATCAGTGACGTTTTACATAAAATCGATTTCACATATAACTTCAGTATATTACAAAATTTAGAAGTTTAAGTTTTGTTTTAAATCACATGAGCTGAAATATTGCCTTTCAGATAACGTAATTAAATTGCAGATTAGTAACGCCACCTGTTGGCCAATGTATACATTCAAAATGTATATACACCTCCTTATACATACACCCCGTGTATCAAGTTTTATGAATTTGTACACTATAGAAGTTGAGATATAACCATCACATAACTGGTGGGATTCACTACGTAGCAGCGCCACCTATCAGGCGAAATATCCCATATGCAATTAAAAAAAACACCAATTGAGGGCAAGTTCCAATTATATAACAAATTTCGTTAAATTCTGTCCATTGATTTTTGAAATAAAATATCCACAATTTTATTTTCACCAATTTAAAATTTTGTAATTTTTTTCACTTCACCGCTACTACTTCTAGTTGAGCATTCTTCATTGACGTGCTAACAAAACGTTAAACTGAAAATATAAAAAAGGCCCTATCCGCTATCATGTTAAAAAATTATAAATTTCGAATAACTGACGAAGATTTTAAATTAGAATGTTGCAAATCTCTGAATAGGATTGATATCATACGTGATATTTTAAAACTGGTCCGATTTCTCTGCAATCATTTGTTGTTAAGATTTCGTTTACCTGGACTAACAGACTAACACACTAATAGGCACCGATACCCATTAACAGGCACCATACCAACCTTTGATTTTCGGATTCTTCACACCACAAAACGTGTAAAAAATTCAAAAACCGAAGTCTAAAATTTTCATGATTAAACTAGTTTGCCTACCAATAGTATACTTAAAAATCCTTTTGTCATGTTCGTTATAATTACACTGTTACAGAACGTGTTATGACGGTCATATAGTGTAACGTTCTATATAGAACTAGAATTGTACGTGTTATAGATGGTACAAAGCACACATTTTCAGAACGTTTTAAATAATACTATTTTTGAACGTACAATAGAACGTTCTATTGACACGAAACACGGTGTTTGAACTACTGTAACCGTTATTAAACGTTCAAAGAACGTTCTTGTGCTACTTGGGTTGTATGATAAGTTCCTTGTCAGTTCTAGTTCAAATTAAATCAGTATTTCAAAAATTATCGTCATAAGAAATTTTCAGGTGGCACCACTTGGAAAAAAACGCGGAGTGAGATGTCCAGCGAACTTATCTGAGATATTTGAAGGATAAATCCACTACCGAAATTTCATGCAAATTGATTCTGTATTACTAAAGTTACCATAATGACAAATTTTCAAGTGGCCGCCACTTGGAAATAAAATTGCGGATCAAGTCACCAAGTGAACTTATCCTACATATTTGAACCATAAGTTCACTATCCAACTTTTATTTGAATCAGTTTAGTATTTTAAAAGTTATCGTCATGGCATATTTTCAAGTGGCTGGAACTTAGAAACAAGATGTCGGGACAAGTTGCCCAGTGAAGCATTCAAGATAATTATATGATAATATCACTGTCCAAATTTGGTTCGATTTGGAGTATTATTTCAGAAGTTATCGTGATTTTAAATTTTCCAGTGGGAGCCTGATTTCAAGTGGTCTCGCTTAACATATCAGCCACTTTATTAAAAATGGCGGATATAGTTTACTAATAAACTTCATTGAGATCCTTATGTGGTCTGTATTTACATGAAAATTCAAACAATTTCAGAATACGCTTTTTACAATTTAAATTTGAACTTTGCAAGTGGTCTCTACTTGAAAACAAAATGGCGGAGCAATTTGGTTAACAAACTCATATAAGATATTTATAAGATAAGGTAAGACACTGTTCAAATTTCGTTCCATTTGGAGTATTATCTCGGAAGTTATCATGGTTTTAAAATTTCAAGTGGTAGCCTGATTTCAAGTGGTCCCGCTTAACTTAAGATATCCGCCACTTTATTAAAAATAGCGGATAAAGTTCATTAATAAAGTTATTTGAGACACTTGTATAATCTTTGTATGCATCAAAATTAAAAAAAAAAAAAAAATTCGGAGTACGCTTTTTACAATTTGAATTTGAAATTTTCAAGTGGTCTCCACTTGAAAACAAAATGGCGGAGCAACTTGGTTAACAAATTCATCTAAGTTATTTATAAGATTAGTTAAGACACTGTCCAAATTTGGTTCGATTTGGAGGATTATTTCAGAAGTTATTGTGATTTTAAATTTTCAAGTGGTAGTGTGATTTCAAGTGGCCCCGCTTAACTTAAAATATCTGCCACTTTATTAAAAATGACGGATAAATTTCATTAATGAACTTCATTGAGACCCTTATGTGGTCTGTATTTACATCAAATTTCAAACAAATTTGGAATACGTTTTTTACAATTTGAATTTGAAGTTTTCAAGTTGTCTCCACTTGAAAACAAAATGGCGGAGCAACTTCGTTAATAAACTCATCTAAGATATTTATAAGATATAAGTTAAGACACTGTCTAAATTTGGTACGATTTGGAGTATTATTTCGGAAGTTATAGTGATTTTAAATTTTCAAGTGGTAGCCTGATTTCAAGTGGTCCCGCTTAACTTAAAATATCTGCCACTTTATTAAAAATGGCGGATAAACTTCATTGAGACCCTTATTTAGCCTGTATTTACAACAAAATTCAAGCAAATCTTGCTTTAAATATTCTTTTTACAATGTCGGCTTGAAATTTTCAAGTGGCTGCCACTTGAAAACAAAAAGTCGGAGCAACTTGGTTTACGAACACATCCAAGATATTTATAAGATCCGTTCGGTACCCCGTCAAAATAGCCCAAGACAAAATAGCCCCGACAAAAGAACCCCGACAAAAAAGCCTTGACAACAAAACAGCTTCGACAAAATAGCCTCGACAAAACGGCCCCGACAAAAGAGCCCCGACCAAATAGCCCCCGACAAAATAGCCCCGACAAAACAGCCCCAGGACAAAATAGCCCCAGACAAAATAGCCCCGACAAAACAGCCCCAGACAAAATAGCCCCAGACAAAATAGCCCCGACAAAATAGCCCCGACAAAATAGCCCCAGGACAAAATAGCTCCCGACAAAACAGCCCCGACAAAATAGCTCCCGACAAAATAGCCCCCCGACAAAATAGCTCCAGGACAAAACAGCCCCGACAAAATAGCCCCCGACAAAATAGCCCCGACAAAAAAGCCCCCGACAAAATAGCCCCGACAAAACAGCCCCGACAAAATAGCCCCAGGACAAAACAGCCCCAACAAAATAGCCCAAGACAGAATTGCCTCAGCAAAATAGCCCCAGACAAAATAGCCCCGACAAAACAGCCTCGACAAAATAGCCCCAACAAAATAGCCTGGAAGCATTTATATGATTTCATAGAAAATTCATTTAATTAACTTTTCGACTAGCTAGATATTTAGAATAGCTCAAAATACGATGACGATGCATTTTTTTAATTCTTTTAGCCAATTGTTTTGGGTCCCCGCTGCCTTCGGTAGCGTTTTTATGATTCAATAATCATATAACTTCCTGACTTAAAGGTCTGCACGGGCCGGGTTCGGGGCGAATTTTTAAATTTGCGCTCGGCCCGGGCTCGTGCTCAGTTATTTTGTGTATACTCGTGCCGGGCCGGCGTGGATGATATTTTTTCCGGTCCTTGTCAGCCCGAATCTTTTTTTAGTTTCCTCGTTAATCAAGGAAAATGAAAAAGATAAAATATTTCTTCAGTCATTTATTTTACATAATTTCACAGGCTTGTGTAGCACATAAAATTTTATTTTGTTAAAAAATGTCTATAACTTCAATTAAAATGAATATCAATGTGCCTGTTTGAGATTTCAATTTCCGCAAATATTTTTAGCATGTCTCGAAATTAATATATTTTATTTCATGTAATATTAGATGTTTCTTATTCAAAATAGTATGCATGTCATTATTAGTTTGCACACATGTACAAACAAAAGAAATTAGATACGTTACTGTGTATAAGGCTTTGTGTCCTACGGTCTGAAGAGTTTAGGTTGTATAAAGGCAGTAAAAATCATTCCACTGTAACTTTTTCGCGAAAGCTCCTTTTTCTTATCTCCTGTGCACTGGATGAAAGTAGCACCATTTCTAGCATGTGCAAAAGCATCTTTTCTATTGAATATGGTTGTATTAGCATTAAAATTTTGTTTATCGGATCACATGAAAAATTCAGATACATTACGGTATATAAGAGTAAATGGTTGATAATACATTTTTAGTAGTATTAATTATTTTAAATACTGTCCTATATCGTTTGATGAATGCTAATATTTTCGACTCGATTTTCTGTCGTCCTTTGAGTCTTTTGTACGTCTGTAATAATGAATTTCTGTTTATATATAATTATCTTGTAAAAGTTCAGCAGCTTTGTTAAAGGACATTCTGTTAATTGGCTGTATAAAATCTCTACAAAACACATACTAAAAATTTTTTTCATAGAAAAACATGCATTTTTTTTTTTTTTTTTTTTTTTACATATTTTTGAAACGGGCCGGGAGGGGTTTGGGCCTCAAAATTTCAGCCCGTGCAGACCTCTATCTTGATTAGCTAGAAATTTGAAACTTTTAGAAAAGCTCAGAACACGAGGACAATGCATTTTTTTATTACTTTCAGCCAATTATTATGGGTCCCCGCTGCCTTCGGTATCGTTTAAACATACCTGGTAACTTTTATAATTTATTCCGGAGTACTGTTAGCCTCGCCCTTTTTTAACGCCAGTATGATTGTAGAGAAATTTTCTCCAATATGTAATTACGATGAAATAAGAAGAAAAGTGCTTTTAAAATATACTGGTATGAATAAAGGGCGAGGTTACCAGTACTCCGGAATAAATTATAAAAGTTACCAGGTACAGTCGGTAACAAAAGTCTCCGAAAACTAGCAAAAATTCCTATGTAAAAAAAGTAAAGTTAATACTGTTTTGTTAAATAAATCCTTGTCGAATCATGTTCTTAGACTGACTAAGAACAGGATTCGACAAGGATTTATTTAACAAAACTGTATTATGTGTACTTTTTTTATATAGGAATTTTTGCTAGTGTTCGGAGACTTTTGTTACCGACTGTATGTTTATATGATTCAACAGAAAAATTTAAAAACATTGTATATAAAAAGTTCTTTTTATCTTGTAATTATTTATTGTAAAACATAATGTATTTTCATAAATTGTAAATGACTATTTTCTTTAAATGTGGATTTGTTATTTTCTTTTATATACAGTCGGCTGCAAAATTATTCGAGAACTAGAAATAATCCTTGCCAAAAAAAAGTACACTTAATACAGCTTTGTTAAATAAATCCTTGTCAAGTCATGTTCTTAATCAGTCTAAGAACGTGATTCGACAAGGATTTACTTAGCAAAGCAGTCTTAAGTGTACTTTTTAAATATAGGAATTATTGGCTAGTGCTCGAATAATTTTGCAGCCGACTGTACCTAAATAGGGTGATTGGTGATTGGTGATTGGGTTTTACGTCGCACTAATGCTGCGCAGATGGGCAATTGGCGACGGTCTGGGACACACCCCTAGAGGTGGTCCGGAGACATGCCATCACAATTTTGATCCTCCACGTACCTAAATAGGGAATGAAATATTCCTGAAAATTTTTGATTTAAGGTTTTCTATGAATTTGCACATTTCGAGATATCTGTCTGTGTGTGTCAGCAAAACTTCTGGTCGCTGTAACTAAATCAATAAGCAGAATTCAACAATACTTGATTTTTTTTTTCATCTTGAGTTAAATTTGTTCTGATTAACTTTTGTGATACATCGCCAAACAGGTGAGCTTTCATCCAGCGATTTAACTTATTTATTCTAAGGCCGTGGCGAACTCCAATTTGGGGCCTACTGTCCCTTAATATATCCTCCAAATAACTTTACACTTTCATAATAATAAAAAAAAAAAAAAAAAAAAAAAAAATGCATAATTTTGTTTTAAGATAAAAATGATTATCAGCAACCACTTCAACATTATGTATACATCGACGGCAGACGTCAGTGTTATGCTTCACTGAAATAATTTAATCTTGTGTAATTTTAAGCAACAACAACGAAAAAGAAAGGACTGAAAAATGGTGTAGTTACGTTGTAAATTTTGTTTAAATTTGTGTTTATATCGGCCGAAAGGTAGCGCTGATGCTGATATGCTGTCATTTTCTTTGTTTATGAAAAAGTTTATCTTAAAATATAACGGTCATAACTGCATCATTTTTTAAATTCTGTGAATATTACACGAAATGTTGTTTGTTATCGGTCGGAAGGTAGCGTTTTTTGTTGTAAATGTCTCTGAATATTCCTTGCCTATGAAATACTACACATCAAAATCTATTGTTTATAAGTGCACCATTTTTTCCTACTGATGTTTAAGTTTTTGTGTGTATAGGCCGATAGGTGGCGCTAATACGCCGTATTTTTCTTTTATTCTGAAAAAACTATATGACACACTTCCGGTTATCCAATTTTCACCAAAAGTTCGAAAAATCATATGTACACCAGACCTGCCTCAATTCTGAAGTTTCGTAGTTCTATCTCTTTTTTTTTTTTTTTTTTTTTGAGATATGATAGTGAGAAGATTTTCCATGTACACAGAAAGATACATACAAATTTTGTCGGCGGCTGTTTTGTCGGGGCTGTTTTGTCAGGGGCTATTTTGTCGGGGCTATTTTGTCGGGAGCTATTTTGTCGGGGCTGTTTTGTCGGGCTATTTTGTCGGGGTTGTTTTGTCGGGGGCTATTTTGTCGGGGGCTATTTTGTCGGGGCTGTTTTGTCGGGGCTATTTTGTCGGGAGCTATTTTGTCGGGGCTATTTTGTCGGGGCTGTTTTGTCGGGGGCTATTTTGTCGGGGCTGTTTTGTCGGGGGGCTATTTTGTCTGGGGCTATTTTGTCGGAGGCTATTTTGTCGGAGCTATTTTGTCGGGGGCTATTTTGTCGGGGCTGTTTTGTCGGGGCTATTTTGTCTTGGGGCTGTTTTGTCTGGGGCTATTTTGTCTGGAGCTATTTTGTCGGGGCTGTTTTGTCGGGGCTGTTTTGTCGGAGCTGTTTTGTCGGGGCTCTTTTGTCCTTTGGGCTCATTTGTCGGAGCTATTTTGTCGGGGCTTTTTTGTCGGGGCCGTTTTGTCTTAGGCTTATTTGACGGGTCACGGATCCGTTCACTGTCCAAATTTGGTTCCATTTCGAGTATTATTTCGGGAGTTATCGTGATGACAAAATTTTCATTATAGATAGATAGATATATAGATAGATAGATAAACGAAGCGATTGCAATAGGTCGATTTCTAAAGAAATCAACCTAAAATGGATTTATCATTCAAACAACAAAAATTTTGAAAATTCACGTAACTCGTGAACCAATCACGTTATTGCGTCTATCTTTGGTACATAGATAATAAGTATTTTCTCGCCAAAAGTCGCCAAAAAAGTCGCCATTGGGGAAAAGTCGCCAAATCCATTACCTGCGTTACCGGATCATTTTTAATGCGTTTTTAAGGAAAAATTAGGCTATTTTAATGCTAAAACAAACTAGAAATGCAGAAAACTAACAGTTTATCAACTTACTAAGCCTCTTTGAAAGAATTTCTACAAAAAAAAAAAAAAAAAAAAAAATTCAAATTTGCAACGATATCTTATATGAGCAACTTTCTCTGCCATTTTGATCGAAGTGGCAGCCACTTAATTTTTCAACACGATGACGTTTAAGATTTTGAATAAATTCGAACTATATGTGTAAGGTTGACTTATCTCACAAATACATTTCATATATTTATCAACTTAACCCACCATTTTGTTTCCAAGCGCCGGCCGCTTGAAAATTTTAAATTCACATAAAAATGTATTTATGAACCGATTTGCTTAAATCTCCATATGTGCATAGCCTACATTAATATTTCTACCAAGTTCATTAATAATTTGTAGCAGAGATTTTGAAACAAAATGGCGGCTACTTGATAAGGAAAAAGAAATCAACCTACCCTTCAGAATAAGCCGGAAGGACTTGTTTACAATTTGAATTTGAAAATTTCAAGTGGTCTCCACTTGAAAACAAAATGGTGGAGCAACTTGTTTAAGAAACTCATTCAAGATATTCATAACACAAGTTAAGACGGTGTCCAAATTTGGTTCGATTTAGAGTATTATTTCGGAAGTTATCGTGATTTTAAATTTTCAAGTGGTAGCCTGATTTCAAGTGGCCCCACTTAACTTAAGATATCCGCCACTTTATTAAAAATGGCAGATAAATTTCACTAATAAAGTTCATTTAGACCCTTATGTAGTCTAAAATTACATAAAAATTCCAGCAAATCTTGCTTTAAATACGCTTTTTAAATGTGGGTTAGGAATATTCGAGTGACTGCCACTTGAAAACAAAAAGTCGGAGCAACGTGGTTAAAGAACTCATCCATAATATTTATAAGATCAGTTCACTATCCAAATTTGATTCGATTTGGAGCATTATTTCGGGAGTTATCGTGATGACAAAATTTTCATTATATATATATATATATATATATATATATATATAGATAGATAGATAGATAGATAAACGAAGTGATTGCAATAGGTCGATTTCTAAAGAAATCAACCTATTAATAAAACAGCACCACAGAAATGGGGTTTTGAAATTATAAGAACTAAGCAAGTAATAAGTACTACACTGAGAAAAAATATATACCGCCTTTCTCTAGAATGAATAAGTGGCCATTTTCTAAATTTCTTAACTAGAAATATAGATTTCCGACCTACGTGCATAAGGCAAGCCAATAAACTGAATAGACGAAATTACCGAGAATTTCTAGTGTACACATTTCTAGATTGTGAGACAGTATTCTGAATATTCTGAATCATTTATATTGCGAGAAATTCTCGCTTGATTTTCTAGAATTGGGTAATAAACCAAAATTATAATGCAGAAACCCGCCTCCTGTAGTCTGATTTATTTGCAGAAATTTTTAAATAACTTTTGCCTCGAGAATATAGGCAAACGCTCTAGAATTCTAATAGGGGCTTCTAGAACTCACTTTCGAAGGGGACTAGAATTTATAAGGATGACATGGAACTATTTTTTGTAGAGCCACAATTTAGATTCTAGATGTCAGTAACAGAATTTTTTCTCAGTGTAAGTACTCAATAGCAAACTAACTCTACTATTTAATTATCTAAAATTAATTTTTAAAAATTTGTGACGGATGTGACATTTCATCGAATTGTTAACATACAAAAATTAAATAATTAAACATGTAAAAATTTATAAAAATTTTCAAAATCTAAAATACGACCTCGCGGCGTTTCGAAAGTTTTACACACGTTTTATTATATTGACACCACTATCGTCACTGAGAATTTTTTCTGAAATATTTTAATGCTAAAACATGTCAAAATATTGTATGAAAAAGTATCTTTTTAGCATAGTGGTGACAACATAATAAAATGAGCATTAATTTTTAGAAACGCTGCGAGGCCTGTAAAATAAGCATAAAAATTTGTTATATTGTTAGGAGAATGAATAAATCAATTAAATTCAAACAATTATTATTATTTTTTTTATCATATTTTGTACTCAGGTAAATTGATTCTTTATACGTTAAAGTATACACTGTGCGTTGAAAATTTATTTCTTCAAGATATTTAAATGTAAACCATTTCATACTTGATTGTCACATAATTATGAAATATATGTATTAAAATTTATGGAAAATTACTAAGATAAAATGATAGAGAAGGATTAAACGTAGTGTAATAACTGAGAAAATTGATCGAAAAAGTTCAAAATATGCAGTTAATATTGAAAAAGAAAGGACAATAAAAATAAAGCAATTTTACTGTAAGAAATAACTGATAATATTGCAACATTAAAGATTTTAAATTGCAATATAAAATTAAATGCGCGATATTGCCTCTATAAAATGTAATACTTTAAATTTTATTTTAAATATAAATATTTGCTTGGGATATAACACATTACAAGAATAAACAATTGTTGTATCTTTGAAAAACAATTTAAAAATAACTTCAAGAAACTATTGAATCATTTCAATTAAA
The DNA here is from genome assembly GCA_963930645.1 of Salticus scenicus. Classification (NCBI taxonomy): domain Eukaryota; kingdom Metazoa; phylum Arthropoda; class Arachnida; order Araneae; family Salticidae; genus Salticus; species Salticus scenicus. Next base: position 80,490,717 of record OZ005654.1, on the reverse strand, counting down.
AGCGCATTGCTAAGCACTTATAATAACTAGTATGTTGTGGCCACCACAAGACTTTCTTCTATATTTTCCTATATACATATTCAATCAGTAACAATATAAAAAAAAAAAAAAAAAAAAAAAAAATACGATTTTTTTCTAAGTTCTTTTTTTGTTAAAAGTAATACATATTCAACCAGTAACATTATTAAAAAAAAATCGATAACTTTGTTTTAAATTATCACAGATTTATAGTTTAACCATTCGTTTTAAAGGTATTGACGAGATTTGAAAATTTCCCCCCTCCCTCTCCTACTTCCCCCCCAGGGGGTACCAGTGCCCCCACATGCACAAAATTTTTTTCGTAGTTAACTACTACTATTATCAATAATTCATATTAATTTTACAATCAAAAGTTTAAAATAACGCTCATTATGTACATTTATACGAAATTTTGTCCTATACTGCCATGTAAAAGTTTACATAAAATGCGATTACAGCGCCATCTGCTGGGCGATTGATCCCAAAATCTAATCAGCACCATTCCATGTCAGGGTCCAACTATATACCAAGTTTGGTTCAATTTCATTCATCGGTTCGTGAGATACGGTGAAAAATACGAAATTTTCGATCACAGCGCCACCTGCTGGACGATTGATCCCCAAATCTAATCAGCACCATGCCCCGTCAGGTTCCAACTATATACCAAGTTTGGTTGAATTTCATTCATTGGTTCGTGAGATACGGTGAAAAATACGAAAATTTGTCCTATCCTGCCATGTTAAAAATTTACATAAAATGCGATCACAGTGCCACCTGCTGGGCTATTGGTCCCCAAATCTAATCAGCACAATGTCCCGCCAGGGTCCAACTATATACCAAGTTTGGTTGAATTTCATTCATTGGTTCGTGAGATACGGTGAAAACACGAAACCACAGACAGACAGACAGACACACAGACACACAGACAGACAGACATTTTTTAAAAACTATCAATTCGTGTTCAGGACATCCCAAAACGTGTAGATCCGTCAAAAAATGGAGGTCGAAAATTTTCGCGAATCCAATACTTTCTCTATATTACATATAGAAGAAAGTAAAAATGATTCAAATATTAATATATATAGGAAATACTCAAAAATAAAACAGTAAATATGAATTAAACACAATGTAATAAGTAAAAAGATTGATCGAAACTGTTCACAATAAGCAGTTACATATATAAATTAAATTTACAAGTTTTCGAAAACTCATATAGATTTTGGTTAAAAATTAAATTATCAACAAATATCATTCACATAGCTGGTCTTGTAATAAAAATTAAAGGAAAAATTACTCTAGTAATTTGAGTTCGTATTTAATAACATCCCAAATGTACATGCTTTTATTTATTTCTCGATATAGTCGCTGTAAACATTTATCGCTGTGTGACACGAGTTTCATCATTCTTTCATAGCGCTGCTGTTTGTCAAGTTGCTTGAATAATTTCAGAACGCTGATGCAATTACAGCATGTCCACAGAGCATTTTATCCCCAAAATATCTTTAAAAGTCCAATTAAATGAAAATGTCATGAAGCTAATTTTGGTTGATAAACTGAAAGTTGCAGGAACTCCCATTTTCGTTGTGCCAATCACACTTTTTCTTGGTTCGACGTATTAAGGTCTTGCGCTATCTTGCAAAAGTTTAACTTATCATGTAATCATTCTCACCATTTCCTTTTAACCCTTTCAGGGCCAATGTAACTACACTCATTTAAAATGAAGACAAATCAGAATTTGAAAACAAGATTAGGAGAAAATGAATAAATTTTGTTGGTTAACTTAAAAACATGCATGTCAACATATTTCCATGGTAATATTAACACTGCTTCTTTTTCCATACAACTTTATTTTTGGAGAAATTTTCTCTAATTGCAATTCCGATGAAATAAGAAGAAAAATACTCTCCAAAAATACTAGTTTGAGGAAAGAAGCGGTACTGAGATTACTACGGAATATTAATTAACATGCTGTCAGATATGCTAAAAAAAGTAAAAATTTATTAAAAATTTATGGATTGAATTACTGCGCTGGGAATAAAAATTAAATAGTATAAAATATATCCCCACCGGCCTTGAAAAGTTAATTGTTGTGTGCAATTTCTGGAGAATATCGCTGTATTTGTTTATATTCTCTTGCAGAACATTTGATTTTTCTCTGCAGCAAATTGAGTCACGCAGTTTTCCTGAATAATTTGCATTTTCTGACCTTTTTTTTTTTTTTTTTTTTTTTTTTTTTTTTGTACGGATTATGCAGTTTGACACAAGAGCTTTTAAATTGGCTCTACTGATTCTTTAGAAAACAAGCGTCAAGAAAAGTGACTTTATCTCTTGTGTTGGAAGTGATGAAAGGATTGTTGAACCTAATTTTTCTGTATAAATAACTTGACAAACTTTTAATGATAATCTTGGAATACCAATTTTGGCATTCATATCCATGTCTTTTTTTCGTTTTATATCTAAAACTTGAAATATTCGATTCCATTCAGATGATCCATTCCCATAAAAATAAAATATGAAAATTTCAACCAATTGTAAGAATTTTTAGCTATAAGATAAATAAATGAAAATTTTTGTACATTTATGGCACATTTAAAAAAAAGAAAGAAAAAACAATTTTGAAATATGAGGGTTTTTTTTTTTTTTCTAATAAAATCGTGGTTATTCTAAATAAATTATTATTACACTAGCAAACCTATGCGGAATTTCCGCACTTATATTTTGTTTCTTATTTACGTTTAAAATTTGAAACTCATAAATATTATACCAATTTCACCACCAAATTAAAATTTTACTTTACACGTGGTCAAATTATTATTAGAACTAAATTAACATTGTGCAACAGTGAAACCAAAATCATTCAAAGAAAGATTTAAAAATATAATTCATGGTTGACAACCTAGTTTTTACACTTCCGCAGCAGTACAGTTTTAGTATAGGACCCCCATGATGACTTCTAAATTTATCTCGTCATGTTGGCGATAACATTTTAGTTATATTGTTTTTTTATTCAATTTATGATAATAATTCATATTCTGTCTTTAACGTATTGTTATGTTTAAAATGGCGCTTGTAAAGATTCTGAAGTTGCAACTTTTAAAAATACATTTTTCCATAAATGAATCTCATCAGACAAATGCCGTCATTTTTTCTTATTAGATCGATTAAATAATTCAGCTGAGTCAACGTGCTTAAGTATTAACCATTTATTAGTATTATTTTTTATACTCGCATATTTTATTAATTACATCACCATCGTAACGTTTTATCAAAATATAATCGGAACTGGTCCACGTTAGAGAAATATTATATAGATAACAATGCATAACTATTTTTATTTTTGATACATAAAGAGATGTTTTTGAAGTTGTGCATAGTCTTCCTTTAAACTCGATATTAAAATATTTAAAATGTTTTTGGTTCAAAAGCTACTCTTTCACGTATATTTCGTATAAACTTTCGTTAATTAATTTTTAAACGTATGATAAATTTATAACATTGACCTAGATTATATTTAAAAATTTAGCCTAAAGGTGAAAATTTCTGAGTATCTAACGTTTTTTCGATATTCCTAATTTTAACCGTATACTTCAAACGCAGTTCAAAACTTTGAAGCTGATTTTTTTTTTTTTTTTTTTTTTTTTTTTTAATTCTTACCAGCTTTTTCTTCGAAAAAATTTCTTGGAAGCATTTAACTGTCTCTTATTCTTTAAATCCCGAAGAATTAAATAAACTGCATTTCCAGAAACGAATGGATACTTTCCATTTCAGATTTTTGTGAAATATCTTCAAAAGTACTGGACGAATTATCTTGGAACTTAAGGATTATACAGAACGCGTTGTACCTCATATATTTCAGTGAAAATTTTCTCATAAAAAAAAAAAAAAGAAAATTAAAGAGAGACCAGTAAAAAATTAAATAAAATGAAAATGTTAGGGATAACCTTGTAAAAGTAATGCTTGAACAGTGTTCTGTCTGTAGCATGTAATCTACAGGCTACTTTTTATTATCTATATAAATTTTTAAGAGAATTCCACATATATTCATAGAGATATAACGTTTCCTTTAACCCTTTCACGTTCACTACTTAGTTTATTTTAAAAATTACTAAACTAATTTTAAAAATAGCCTTTAGACACATAGCTGATCATAAATATTTAAAAAATAAAAAAATAGCATTGTTCCTTTTCGAGAAATGTTTGGTTTGAAACATCTATAAGTTAACCTTATAAAATTCAAATAATATTTAATTTAATAAATAAAATCCTTTATAAGTAAACATTATCAACTACAAAAACTCGTAAAAGTTGTTTCAGGTGAAAACAATTGTCCAGCTCTTCATTAAATGAAAAAAACTAGACATGAGTGCATCACCAAACCAGCAATTCGCACTCGTGCACACTAAGAAACTTCAAGTGACTTATGCATTTAGCTTCCTTTGAAGCATTATTTGTTAACTTTTGGAATAGTGTTGCTATCTACCGAACAGAAAAGGAACAAAAGTTTAAAACCTGATTAAAATAAGGGGGAAATGTTTAAAAAAACTGCTGTATAAAAATTGTTAAATCATGTCAAATGTTTGATTTCGCTACGAAACCAGTAAACGTTAAAGGATTAAAAAATTGCAAGTAAAAGGGTCTTATTTAATTGTAACATGCAAGGTATTAAACCCATTACAAAAAAACTTTAGGAAACTTGATATCAGAAATGTTATAACCTAATGAAATTTCATCATTTTTATTAAATAATTTTTAACTACGCATTCGCAATTTTTAACGCAATTTAATTTGCATAATTTAATAGTCAAGTGTGTTGAGCTATCTATATGAAAATTTCCAATAAATATCCTGTAAACTCAAACAGCTGTAGGTCTATTCACAGAATCTATTCATAATCTTAAACCGTAAATTAATACAAAAAATCAACCTATAATACTTAGATCAGTCATTACTTTCATTGTATTTGCTTTTAGTAATGCGTCAGATATTCACATCATGAGAAATTTCATTTAATTACACTTCGAAATAAATATTGTATCTTTCCTATATATAAAAGAAAAATTCCAAGTAGATTTCTATTTAAAATCTTTAAAGAAAGGAAAAATCATTTTACTTATTTTATAATAATTTATATATAGGTATATATTTTACATTAACAAAAATTTCTCTCTGTAAATGATATTTTTGTTTATTTTTATTGTAAGTATACCATTTATAAATTTATAGAAAATTCCAAATTAATAAATAGTAATAACTATGGCTTATTGAAAAATAACTCACGCATTTCGAATCATTCTTTGGGGAAAGGGGAGCTTTTAGAACCTTAATTTAGGAACAACGCTGTTCTTTTTTTTTTTTTAAAGAATGTCTATTTTAATTGACCCAGTTGGTTAGAAATTGATTTATTTGTGTTCTGTTTTGCAAACTAAAGTTAATTTGCTAACATTGAAGAATATTTTCATGCTTTTTTGCATAATAACTGATAACCATTGATTGTAAATTTAGAATTAAAAATCACACGATTTAAAAACTTGATTTGAAAGCCATTATTATTTCTTTAAAAATATCCATAGCGCAAATTAGAAATATCAGTTTTGTAGTCTGCTGAGGGGCATTATAATTATATGCCAAAAGCCTTTCAAAATGAAAGGATGTTTCACATAGAACAAAAATTTTATATTTAAAGTTCTCCCTCTTTTTTTTTTTTTTTTACTGATTTTTCCTTTTCCTAAGTCAAAAGAAATTAAACATTGTATCGTTTAATTATGATATCTATATATTTAATTAGAAAAATTAATAAGAAAACTAATCTTACCCATAATGTCTATGAACATTTACACTTTAACTTTTATTTTAGCAGAGATAATTCATTAGACAGTTTTAATAACAATAATAATAATAATGTAAAATATTATTTCTAAAAAAGAAAGAAAAACACGTGTATATTGATAAATTTAGATTTAAAAATCCCCTTTAATGCACTTAAAACAATGCACGTAATAATAAAAAAAAAAAGAAGAAGAAGAAGAAGAAGTATTCATCCAAAAAAATAAATACGAATTAAATTGATAAATAAATGAATTAGAAAAAGAGCCATGGCATTTAAAAAAATAACTACTTAAGTATGAATTAATTGGTGAAATTTTTATATTATAATTATTGTGACTTTCGTAATTGGATTAAAGTGACAGCGATGGTAAAGGATTACGAGACATTTTCCTGACGCAAAATTCCCTTGTAAGAAAATGATGGATGGCATATCTCCTTTATAATAGATTCAACTATTTTGAATTCCTTTTGCAGAAGCTTTCATGCTGTGTCCGGTTATTCATATAAAGGAATTTTAGCTTTGGATTATTTTGATCACAGGTTAGTGTCCTTATTCAATTTAAATGAGCCATCTAAAAACATTTTTCTTAGATAGAGTATAACACGCATTTATATATAAGTATATAATATCATTATTTAGTGTTATATAAATATACATGTACATTACTTATTAAAAAATACTATTTTTTTTTATAGATAAAGCTCATCCCTTTTTATTTATTTTATTTGAATCATTTCTTTTCATGCAATTTACAACAATTAATTAATTAATGGATTTTTTAAATGAAATTATAAAAAGGGCAAACATATGATTCATTGGGAAACTTGGTGCTAGATAAATAAACACTAGAAAATTCCTAGTCCTAAACGTACAGAACACTAAAGGGCATAGTGCAATTGAAGGTAGCGTATTAGGTAGCATTTAGCACCATGCACTGATGACGGTATACTAAATTGCTACCGAAACAGTTGTCTGCAACAGTATTTTTCCATATGGATTCTATACATTAAAAACTTCTTCTGAGTTTAAACATATAAGTCTACCCCAAAAAGTAGGCTAAACAAAATCTTTAAAAAAAGTATGATGTATAAATATATATATATATATATATATATATATATATATATATATATATATATATATATATATATATATATATATATATATATATATATATATATATATATATATTTCATTTCAAGTTTCAACTTTAAAAACACATAGAAGTGACTTAGTATTAAAACATGGGATTTTTTAATCAATTTCAAAAGTATTTAACTCATTCATAAATCATACAAATGTAATATTTACAAATTGGAAGGATTCAATTCAAAAGTTTAATTTTGTTAATAATAGTAGCTGCCCTTTTATTTCAGTCAATTCTACATAATCCAAATTCCTATCTATAATCCGCGGCAACATATTATCCGTTGATGTGAGTTTCATGCTACGTTTAAGGAAAAGTTCCATATAGTTCGCAGTAGCATATAATCCGCAAATAAAAATACTCTCTAAAAAAAATCATATAATCCGCAGAAACTTGGGAATAAAATATCTTTTTCTTGAGGGATCTGCAATATCATATGGAAATTTAAAAAACAATGCAGTGTAAAAATAATAATAATAATAAAATAATTAATCATTTCTATATGACTATAATAATACCTCCTATAATATTATGCTTATTAAAACAATACGCATATAAAATGTTAAAAGTTTGGCTTCAAGACATTTAATTACACAGTAATAAGAGTAACTTATGTAAAATTAAGAATACATTAAATTCAATTGATATAGAAACAAAAACAACGATTTTAATGAATTTACTAAAACTTTAATAATATTTAAATGAAGTATATGAAAATTCAGAATTTTTTTAATTACAGGATTGATTTTTCTTTGTTTTGATATAACTTGTCTTTTATGGTAGCTGCAAGTTTTTATTATTTGCAAAAAAAAAAAAAAAAAAAAAAAAAAAAAGCTGCAGTGATGTTCCAGATTATGTAAGTACTATATTTCTTTATAAAGACAATGATATTTTCATAAAGAAAATTTAATCTTGATATTTTCAAAACGATATGAGAAAGAAAAAAAACAGAAAAACAAGCAATACGTCACGCTGGATATTTCGCATTACAAGAAAAATAAAGTTTTTCAAAACATAATATGTGGGTTACAGACATGATAAGCAATTAGGATAAGTTTAAATCGTTAGGATAACTTTTGAAAGTAGTAACTTTTCCCTCCCCATTCGCAGTTGTTAAATAAATCGAAGTAATTTGTATCTTTGCATCTTTACAGTCGGTAACAAAAGTGTCCGAACACTAGCAAAAATTCCTATATAAAAAAGTAGAGTTAATACTATTTATTGAAATTTTATTTTTCCGACTGAGTGAAAATAATGCCTGGACCGGGAGTCGAACCCCGGAACTTTGACTTACAAGGTCAAGGCTCTACCAATTGAGCTATCCAGGCCGATAACCCGGTCGGCATTACTCACTCAGACAATTACTCTCGGTCCAGGCATTATTTTCACTCAGCCGGAAAAATAAAATTTCAATAAATATGATTTTTTTCCACAGTTGATTGTGTGATTTTAATTTAAAAAAAAAAAAGAGTTAATACTGTTTTCATAAATAAATCCTTGTCGAATCAGGTTCTTAGTCAGTCTAAGAGCAGGATTCGACAAGGATTTGTTTAACAAAATAGTATTAACTCTACTTTTTTTACATAGGAAATTTTGCTAGTGTTCGGACACTTTTGTTACCGACTGTACCTTCTATATGCCACATTTAGAAATAAGGTCACGTCGCAGTTCCAATGACAGAAGAGCCTTAGAAACTTTTATAACTAAGAATTTGTATAATCATGGCCATAACTTTTTTTTTTTTTTTTTTTTTTTTTTTTTTTTTACTTTTATTGTAAAAACTATGACAAATAAGATTTTATGTAAGAACTTTTATTTTAAAACTTCTGACATAAATGTTCTCGAAAGAACTTTATAATGATGTCTAACGTAAATTTTTTTAAATAAACTGTTCCAAAAACGTTTCCTGCACTATAAAAAATAGGTTCTTAAAAGTAAATATTTATTGTCTCAAAATAGCCCCGAAACAATATATACTTAAATTTAAAAACCCGTGTACTAATTTTAGTTCCCCATCATACTATAGGTATGGGGAACTTAGGTAATCGTGAAAAATTTCGACCTCGGTTTTTTTACTTTTTTATACGTTTTCAGGTGTGAGGAATACGAAAATGACAAAATTTGTATGGTGTCTGTCTGTAGGGTGTCTGTTAGTGTGTCAGTCCGTTAGTGTGTCAGTTCGTTAGTGTGTCAGTCCGTTAGTGTGTCAGTGTGTTAGTCCGTTAGTTTGTTAGTCTGTTAACACGATATCTCACGAACAAATGATCGCAGAGAGGTCAGATCAGTTTTAAAATATTACTTTCGATACTGGAAAGAACCCTATTTATTTGCAACATTCTAATTAAGAAACTTCGTAAGTTATGAGAAATTTACGATTTTCTTAACATGGGAGAATAGGACAAAATTTCACTTAAACGTGCATTAAATGGAAACTTTTTACTGTAAAAACGTCAGACCAGTTTTAAAATATCAGTTTTGATGCCGGAATAAACATCAGTAACTATAAATATGCTACTTTTAAAATTTCGCAAGTTATTGGAAATTTACGAATTTCTTAACATGGCAGTATAGGTCAAAATTTCACACAAACGTCAATTTTGAGAGATATTTTCATCATAAAGATGTCAGACTACTTTTGAAATATTATTTAGAACACTGGCATGAATATTAATGACTGCGAATTTTCCAATATAAAAATTTCGCAAGTTATTGGAAATTTACGAATTTCTTAACATGGCAGTATAGGGCAAAATTTCACATTAACGTCAATTTTGAGGGATATTTTCTTCGTAAAGATGTCAAACCACTTTCGAAATATTATTTAGGATACTGGCAAGAATATCATTGACTATGATTTTTCCAATTAAAAAAAATCGTAATTTATTTGGAATTTACGATTTACTTAACATGTCAGAATACGGAAAAATTAAGCATAAACTTCCATTTTGATGATCATAAATACATTAGACAACTTCAAAATTACATTTATGATATTTGTTTGAACATGATTGAATACAAATATTCTAATAGGAAAATTTCGTAAATTATTCGTAATTTACGATTTTATCAACATAGCGAAATTGTAAATTTTTCATACAAATATGAATTTTGAGGATTATTGCATTCGAAATAGTAGCATGAAAACTAAACAACGGAATTGACCCTGATAAAATAAATTAATAGATTAGAATAAGATAAATATATCGAAGTGAACGGTGGATAGCCTATTCGGCGGGGATTTCATTCTGTCACTGTACCACGCGTTGGTCAAATTCTTTTCTTTTAACATGATTATAATGTCTCAAACTAGAAATTTATGAGAACCTATGATGGGGAACTGAGCAGAGTCCACCTATGCCAACTAGTTTGAGTATATTTACATGCTCAGAAATGGGGTTGACCAATAAGAATCCCAATATCCCCATGTTTGACATGTCAATGTACTCAAAAATGAGTACATGGGGTTTCAAATTTAAGTATATATTGTTTCGGGGCTATTTTGAGACAATATATACTTATTTTTAAGAACCTATTTTTTACAGTGTAGAAAATTTATAAGTTAGAACTTTTCAAAATAAAAGTGCTTAGTTATTTTAGAACCGTGGTGAAAAGATCTCGATGCATCCCTAATGAAAAAATTCAAGTTATTGCACTCTCTATGGTTATGCTGATAGTTTTCTGAAACGCGAATTGTGTCACTTTTATTAATGCTTTTACTTGAAGAACCATCAATTAGATAAATTATTTCTATATTTTCACCAAGCAGAAGTCCAATATTCGACGCAAAGGACCGAGACTCTTGATTCCAATGTTCTAAGGTGAATATCAAAACCTCACACAGCAAGGGATAGTAAAGGACACATTCGTATCCTGAGGTTGAGTTGAGTTGAGATGGTTTCAAGTCACACTGGCGCTACACCAAGAGCAATTGGCGGTAGTCTGAGACTCACCCCTAAAAGTCGATTTATAGCCTGGATCTTGCCTCATAGCTGGGAAGAACTTCGTTAAATCGCTGGGCCGATTTTAACCCTTTAACGGTGATTGGTTTCACAGCGGAACCAAACATTTGACATAATTTACCATTTTTTATGCAGCAGCGTTTTAACATTTCCCCCTTCTATAATCAGGTTTTAAACATTTGTTCCTTTTCTGTTCGGTAGATAGCAGCACTATTCCAAAATGTAACAAATAATGTTTTAAAGGAATCTAAATGCATAAGTCACTTGAAGTTTCTTAGTGTGCACGAGTGAGAATTGCTGGTTTGAGAATGCACTCCTGTCTAGTTTTTTTTTTTTTTTTTTTTTTTTTTTTTTCATTTTTTCACCTGTAACAACTTTTAAGAGTATTTGTAGTCAATAATGTTTACTTACAAATTTATTTATTTATTAAATTAAATATTATTTGAATTTAATAAAGTTAACTCATAGATGTTTCAAACAAAAAATTTCTCGATAAGGAACAGTGCTATATATATATTTTTTGTAAATATTTATGATCAGTTATGTTTTTAAAGGCCATTTTTAAAATTAGTTTAGTAATTTTTAAAATAAATTAAGTAGTGAACGTTAAAAGGTTAACGAGGATGCTTACTTGAAATTCATTTTCATGGTAGAAGAAATGCATTAATTTTGGTAGAGCCTGTATAAAAATTAGCCAATGTTTTGCTTTCTTTTTTTTTTCTTTTTTTTTTTTTTTTTTTTTTTCTCTCTTTGCATGTTTCTGTTGATAATGAAACATTTTTTCCAAAAAAGCATGAGGAAAGTTACTTTTATAAAACTCATGATATATATTAAACAATCACACAGATATTTTTATCTAAAGCAATCCACCCATGCGTGTTTGTGCACTATATATATATATATTGAATTATTAATAATGAATTGTTGAACGTAGTAAACAGCAAGCAACAGATGCAAGTTCACTGAATATATATACATATATATGCCAACTTATACTGTTTTTTTTTTTTTTTTTTTTTCACCCACTTTTCTGAGTAAGTATTTTTAGCGTATTTAATTGTAGAAAACTTTCTGAAAAATTAATAAAAAATTCCAGAATGAAAAAATTTGTACAATTTGGTAGCTATGAGTAACATCACAGTAATAATGTACTTTAAAGAGTAAGTTTGTTTATGATGGTGCTTAGAATAATAATTAAAATAATATACCACATTGAAATTAATTTTAATTAGTATCTTTAAATAATATGAAGTATTGCCAAACATAATTGATGATATTATTCAAATTACTCAGGAATCTAAAATCACATTTTAAATCAAAAAACCGTGTATTCTACATTTTGGTCATATAACTACATTGTTAATAATTTAAACCCATCTTCTTTTAAATTTATTTTTCTTTGTTATCATACAATCTTGTAGAAAATTTCGAAAATTTGGACGCCAGCCAAACTAGTTTAATCCACTCCAACAGTTTTAGTCCGTGGTGTACTCTAGTCCTTTTTCTATTTATTATTTTTTTCTGTTATGCATTGCTTTTACTTCTTATATATGATCTCATATATAAATGTGTAAGAAACAATTCTGATGATTTTTTTCAAAATTTTTTGCTTTGTATAAGACTTCACATCCTTATGAATTTGTTTATTGATTAATTTATGTCTTCTCTCCTGATGTTTGATCATTGTAATATATATATTATTTAATCATGTGATATATTATATGGTAGTAATTGTGGCGCAAAGTTTGCTAGAAATTCCTATTTTATTCCAACATTTTATTTTAAAAACTATATTTGTTGAAAATACTTTATTTTTGCCCTCCTGCGTTTATAGTTCATTAAGGAATCTTAAGGGCCCTCTTCGCTGACCGCCGCCGAAGCCAAAACTAGTGTTATTCTATGGGAAATTTACTTTACAAATAACTTATTAACTAATACATATTTTTAAATTCTGTTTTCACATTCTGAAAATTCCCAGCTATTAAATTGACGGACCTTTTTTAAAAAAGTATTTTTATAACTTTTTATATTTTATTTTGAAGCTGCAAAATAAGAATTTTCAAAATGTGAATTTTTTTTTTTCATTTTGCAATTTAAAAATGAAATATTAAAAATTAAAAAAATACATATTATAAAAGGTCCGCCAATTTAACAGTTGGAAATTTTCTGAATGTGAAAACAGAATTTGAAAATATGTATTAGTTAATAAGTTATTTGTAAAGAAAATTCCATAGAATAACATTGACTCGGGCTTCCGGCGACGGTAAGTGAAGAGGGCCGTTAAATGTTGTTGTTGTTAATAAAATATAACAGTTTTGTTGCATATTATATAATTATTAATGGTGCACATTATTAATGGATGTTAAATAATTTGTATACACAGTTTAGAACTAAACACTTACCTGTTTTTAACATTTTTTTCTACTCTTTCTTTCTTTCCATATCTTATTTTCTTTCTTTCTTTTTTTTTTTTTTTTTTCAATTTGCATGCATCTATGACTTAATAAGTAAAAGACATTTACCCCTCTCTCCCTTTTTTTTTAAGATTAAATATTAATATTTAACATTGTACATTTTTTTAACTCTTTTTTATTTATTTTATTTTTCTTCTTGAGATATTTTTCTGTGCAATTTAACTGAAATACAAATACGTTTCGTTTAAGATTATTCCCAAAAATAATTTTCAAATCTAACCAAAAAAAAAAAAAAAACAGTGTTTAAATACACTACTTTTAAATTATGTTTTTTTTTTTTTTTTTTAAGAAACTAATTTAAGCAAAGTAACTATAAAAAACTTAAATGAAAAGCTGAAACTTATCCAAAAACTAATTAATAACGTAGGTAAACATGCTGAAGATTAGACCTCGCATTGTAAAATTAAACTAACAGTTGAGTGTTTAATTAGCTTTAAAGATATACTTCTGTTTAAAAAATCAATGAAGAATAACAGTTGAAATTTTTATCTAAGTAAAGTATTAAGAGAAAGATGAAAGAATAATGTAACACAGAGAAAGGAAAAATAAAGACATTTATAAAGTTAAAATAAAGAAAGGCTATTTATCGTAATAATATCTCTAATTACAATAAAAATAAGTAAGTAAATAAATAAATATTGTAAGGAACAATAAACAAATAAGTTATGTAAAATATTATTTAAAAAAATTACTTTAAATACAAAAAATTTGCCAGTTCTTAAATTAATTTTAATTTTCTGAATGTCTTTTTATTTTATTTTATTATTTATTTTATTTCAAGTATTAAAAAAATTGAATGGCAGACTTTTTTTTTCATTGTTTTATTTTGTGTGTGCGTATTTGAACTATTCTACTTTTATAAAAAAAAAAATTTAACATATATATTTCACTTTCTATACATGAGAGTTTTTTATTTTCTTTCACATTCAGAAAAAAAGTAAATGAATTTGTAAAAACTTTCTCCATACAGTTTTCATTATATTTACACTTTTTGGGAGGTCCAAAACAAAATATGACAATTTAAAACAAAATTTCGTCTGTGTGTGAAAAAATATTGTTGTAGCTCTAGCTCAAAAGCTCTAAAAAGGAATATTATATAAATTTACATGCAGTTCCACTTTGACATAAACTAGTATAAATGAGCTGTTTGTGGAAATCGCCCAAAATGTGGCGTTGCCAATCCTTATTTTCATAGTTTCTAATATGGCAGTATAGAACAAAAATTCGAACCAATATTCACGATAAGATTTATTTTTAACCACTCACAGTCGAATTAAAAAGAACTATTTATAACAGTAATTTTAATTAGGGAATCGTTTTGGTATATGTTGGAACATCACATTCCTACCCCTCTTAGGGGAAATAACTACCGTAAAGTAATAGATACATATTAAAATTTCATTTAACTCAGAAAAAATATTAGTTACATTTTTTACTAAAAGAAGGCGCTGTATTCGCATTATCCTCTCACAATTTAAAAAACCTGCTTTTCAAATAACGCTGCATTGCAAATACTGATTAATCTGAAATTTATGTATTACATATGATTTCAAATGTTGGCAAATATTTAAATTAAAAATTTATTGCTTATCTCTGTTGTTAATCGTTCTAAAAAGAAAGTTATTATATTGTTAAGAGATAAAGATTATTAGTTAAGCTTTATTATGAGAATTCACAATGCTCATCGTCTGACGATCTTTTACATGAATGACTGCCATCACAATGGATAATTATAGTTGCGCTTGGGTTGATTAATGTACTATGCCACTGTAAAAAAGTAATTTTATTAAGGGCCACTTGATGGAGGAGAGTGGAGCTAATTTTGCAATAAATCTTTTTTTTTTTTTTTTGTTTTTTATGTAAAAAATAGATAAATAAATAAAAATAAAATACCGTGCCTTTCTGTGCATTTCAGAGAAAACCACATACTGCTAATATCAATACTTTTTTAATAATATATTTATATATATATTTACATTTTTCTGTAACTTTTGCATCACCTAGTATATATAAATATATACATAAATGTTCAGCAAAATTGCTATTAATACTGATGTTGTAAGGTTATAAATGAAAACTTGGTGAGCCAACCATATTATTAAAAACAGCAACACTATATATTTACATATATTCAGATAAATTATGATAAGGTATTGCTTTATTACACCTTTAATTACGGCTGTTGTCAGGAAGTTATTTAACAGCTGTGCCCTGCACTCTGCCTGCATTCTCGCGGTTGTCAATGAACATTTCAACAAGGTTTTTTTTCAACTGACAATTGAAACGTCCATTTATTTTTCTATTTTAACCTGTAAGCCCTGTTTATTTGATTGACTTTACGCAATGGTATTTAAATTTTACTATCCAAATTCGATGCAGTAAATGCCCTTGACATATATATTTGCAAACGTAAATTAAAGGATTGAACAACAATACGCAAAGTCTTTTTTTTTTTTTTGTTGTTGTTGTTGTTTCTGTTATTATGTTAATTTAGAAAGAGTTTGAAAGGTTTCTTTCTTTCTTTCTTTTTTTTTTTTTTACTTAAACAGAAATTCTTGTTTGCTGTCACCAATGTTTTAAAACTTGTTTTAAACAGTCTTTTATCATTATTATTTTTCTTAACATTGTTTATATACACTGCATAAAAAAAGTAGACGGACACCACAGATTATTATACAGATAGGACACTCCCGTATATTCTTCGGTAACCGGAATTCGACTGCAGCGACCCTATTGTCAACGGCTGTAAGTTTCTCGAGCTCTCCAGCTTACGCAATCGCTCGTCTTATTTTTATTGTATCTATGTTTATATCGTAATATTAGTGCAACGTTAAACCCAACATCCAACCGACTAACCATTTATTGATGTTTACGTTTGGACTTTGTTATTGTTTACGAATTTGATTGTCGAAAGCAATTTATTTAAGAAGCAAGTACTAAATATTAAGCAAATAAATTTCGAAAATATACATAAACCAGAAATATTTTTTTCATTTTAAAGCACTTTGTATTATTTACACGAAGCAATGTTAAATATTTAAGATTTCAGACCATACTGCTATTTCAGCATTACAGTTTGTTATATTAATTTGTACTCTTGAACACGAATGTGTTTGGAAAAATTTATTTTCAAACATAATAAAAATTAGTTTTATTTTTTAGAAAATAGCTGTGAATGTTGTGATTTTGTAAATTTAAAAGTAGTAGAAAAAGTAAAGGAAAGAAAACTGCACATACGTTTCCGTTGGCAACTTTATTATTGTTTACAAACTTGATTGTCAAGAGCAATTTATTTTAAGAAGCAAGTGCTAAATATTAAGAAAATAAACTTTGAAAATATACATAAAATAAAAACATTTTTTCATTTTAAAGCATTTTGTATAATTTAAACCAAGCAACGTTAAATATTTAATGATTTCATACTGCTATTTCAGAATTACAGTTTGTAATTTTAATTTGTACTTGAATATGAATATGTTTCACAAAGCATATTTTTAAACAATAAAAAAAATAATTTTTATTTCTTAGAAGAATAGCTGTGAATGTTTAGAGGATAATTTTGTGAATTCAAAAACAATAGAAAGTGAAGAAAAAGAAAACTTCCCATACTAACCTGCTACTAACTACTCGCGAAATAGAAAACAATTTTCGATCAAAGATGCTATTCCTGTAGACTTAACACATGTAGTTCCCCTCTGTTGACACTAGTGGTGCTACTATATTTCCGGTTCGCGTTTTAGCTTCACTGTCCTATCTGTATGATAATCTGTGACGGACACTTACTTGTAATACTTTAAAGCCGTTTATTTCTTTAATTAGAGATATGAGGTTCATTTCTCTAATATAATTATATTCTTGAGACATCATATATTATTATTTTTTGGATATAGATTCAATCCTTTTGAATTATGTAGTGGAAAAATTAAGAAAACAAAAATGGGGCATATTTGCACTGTAATTTTTCTTTAAAAAAGTAGACCGACACATCTTGTATCTCTAAAATAAAACGTTTTTAGTAAGTGGTTCGTCTCCCATTTGCTTTAATAAGTTCGTATACTCTGTTAGGCATCGAATCAATGCGATTCTAAATCTTTGTTTGACAGAAAATTTCCCAAAAGTTCGTATGAGATTCTTTGAGCAGGTGAAATGATTCATACTGGCGTTCACCCTCATAAATTTTATGAACAAGTATAGTCCAAATGTTTTCTACAGGATTCATATCCGGACTTTTGGCTGGCCAGGGTAAAGCATTGAAGTTGTTCTCATGAAACCATTTTTTAAAGTTGTTAGCGATGTGTTGGCGCTCCTCCTTGTTGGAAAATCCAGTTTTCTCCTCCAAGATCACACGCAAATGGCAAAAGCTCGCTGCTTAGTGTTTCAATATAACCTTTGTGAGTCTGTTTCTTACTTAGGAACACTAAATTTGTCCTTCCACCATAGCCAACAGCTAGCCACACCATCACGCCACCACCACCAACTTGCCGAGTAGAGTACACTTCGTCTTCTTTCTCCAAACTGGGCCATTAATATTGATACCCATCTGGGTCGACTAAATTAAATTTTTTTCTCATCTGAAAAAACTACAGATATCCATTCTGTATTCCAAGACATATGTTTTTGAGCCCACTATAGGCGTTCTGTCACGTGGTGATCCTTCCAGCATGGATGATGTTTTCTTTTCTTATATTGAAAGAGCTCTGAGTGCTTAATGTAGTTATAAATTGACTGAGAAGTTACGTTAGTAATTCCTGTGCTTATTCAAACTCTGGGAATTGATGCTCCAGTTTTTTCAGCTAAATAAAAAATTTTCTTTGGTCTCTAAGCGAAAGTTTCTTTGACCGGCCACTTTTTTTCTTTACGCCATGGGCTTCAGGAGCACATAGAAAATCGCTGATGCTACTTTTGCTTATTAGAAGTAGCCTACTAATTTCTCTGACTCCTTTATTAACATTTTTCGCGCTATAATCTGTCCTTTCTAGTAATCAGTTAGAGGAATTCCTCGTGGCATGGCGAATTCATCTCCAAGAAATTTAACTACGTAAAACCATCTTGTTAAGCACGTTAGAAATTGGCAAAATGCCAAATGTACATGTACATGCAAAACTGGTATTCCGCAAAAAACACCCACTTAGATAATTGCAGATTTTTACCAGTGTCCGTCTACTTTAAAGAAAAAAAATATTGTGCAAATGTATATCTTTTCTCTTTTTTGCATTTTCCAAAATTAAAATTATAAATAATTGAATATTTTTATTTGTCTGTCAAAAATATGAAGATTGATAAGTATAAACATGTTAAAGAATTTTAATTGACATTTCCTATTAAGCAAGGACGGGATTTTAAAAAATTGTAAAGAAGTGTCCGTCTACTTTTTTTATGCAGTGTATATATATATTTAAAAATAGTTACATTTTGTTTAATTTTCTCTGATACTTTTTAAGATTTTCATTATTATCGCATGCAAAAGTTGCCTTAAAGTCCACCTGTGTCGCTTCAAGAGAAAGGGTGTTCTGTATCTCTAAAAGTAATAACTGGAATAAGCAGCGAATTTGCACACCTATAACTTTAAGTATTGTAATTACCTTTATGTGAAATTCAATATAGATTATAATTTCTAATTATTATTATTATTATTATTATTATTATTATTTTAATCAAAAGTTATCGTAAATTACAGTCAGTCTTTAAGTTATTAGATTTTTATTTATTTATTTATTTATTTATTTTTAATTTTTACATTTTTCGATTTTCTAAAAAAGTACTAAACGAAATGACCTGGAATATGAGACATGCAACGAACATTTTAAAATTCAAATTTTTCACTATCAAATGAATCCAGAGTGCAATAAGTGAATCAACCACAAACTGAAGAATAGCATAAATACTTTGGATCCCCATGTATAAAAAAACTTTAGGAATGACATGTAACTTTAACACTTTGTGGTGCATAATATGTACAATTATTTGTAGTTTGTTTTTTTCTTTTGGGAGGGGGGGGGGGTGTTTCGCACAAATATTTAGGCAAATATAAGAGACTTTTCACAAATTATTATGTTTTAAGATTTTGCTTATCATTAGAATGAATTTTCATAACATTTTACAAAACTTGCAGAAAAATTAACAAAATATTAAAGAAACATATTATTCTGAAACATAAAATACATACGCGTAATATTCGTTGCAATATAAGCATTTATAGTAAATATTGTTTTGCTGCGCATGCGCTAAAGATTAAAAAAAATAAAAATAAATAAATAAAAATATTGCACAGATTGAAAGCTAGAAATATTGGGAAACTTTTATAAAAAGCTCATTTGCATTGAGCAAAAATTATGTAAAATGTCGGTAAAAGAACGAGTTAGATTTAGAGCATTTTCCAGAGTTGAAATTCCATAAGAGATTTTCCACATGCCTTATACAGAGGCTGTTCGCACATTTTTTAGACGATTTTATTTCGCAGTAAGAAAAAATCGTTTGCTAGGAGAATTTTATTTTCACAACAGTTATATTTTTGGAAGTTTTATTTATCTTCTGATATTTAGAATTTTTGTTTAGATGCAAAAATGCGCTTTTAAAATGGCAGTGGATGGAAGGATAGGTTTCCCCTCTTTCCAAAGATAGTGTTTAGTGAAATCTTTATGAAAAACCTTTATTAGGAGAAAAATGGAAAAATGTTGCAACAACAGATGAATCTTGGGTCTATTTAAGTGGTTGCAATAGAAAAAGGTCAATTTATTATCACAAAAGTGGAGAAAAAAAAATTTGCTACATGGCTCAAAGCATCAAAAGAATGTTTTTCTAAAGGATTTATGATTGCCACTGGTTTTTCATACAAGCGCAAGATAAAAGCAAAAAAAATGTGACAAAAATGTCAAAATCAACTCTAAATACTCTCAAGAGCATATTTTAATTCCAATTTTTAAAAATGAAAATCCAGATCTTTATCCACAATGCTATCAATCCGTTGAACTGTATCAAGACAAAACAAGCAGCCACACATCATAATCCGCAATTGCTTTTCTAGAAAAAAATGGAACAAAAAACGGGAATTAAAACCATACTCTTCACTGACATTCCTGCTAAATCTTCTGATGTATCACTGTTGGATTTTTGTGTTTTTCGACTCTTAAAATCAACATTATCCAAACACCGACCTACAATGCTTTGTGGACTCTGGAAAGCCGTTCAAGAGGAGTAGAAAGATATACCTCTTCCGATATTATAAAAAGCATTATTATCATAGAAATTACGATGTAAAATGATAGTTAAGAACAAGGGCTATCAAACTGAACAAATAAAACTCGAAATATGAGGGAAATTGCTTCAGTGCACTCCATCAAAATCATCTAAAAAATGTGCGAACAGCCTCTGTATTTAATTTGAAGATCCGATTTCAACCAAGTTACAAAAATTCTTTTGCAACTCAGGTTGAAACATCCCTTATAAATTTGCAACTCTAACATACTTGTATTTATTTACTAAAATTTGTGAGTTCATAAGAGGTTTATGAAAACTCTTGCAACCTGATTAAAGTAATCGGATCTTCAAATAAAATACGAGGCATGTGAGAAACCCCTTATGAAATTTGAATTCTGAAAAATACCTAAAGACTAGCTCGTTCTTTTACCAGTAATTTGCTTATTTTTTACTTATTCAAATGAACTATTGTCAAAAGTTGCCCAGCTCTACCTTTGAACTTATGTAATAAAAAAATTTCTATCTTCGCGCAGGCGCAGTAAAAATATATTTACTACAAATGTTCATATATCAGCAAATATTACAGGTGTGCATTTTATGTTTCAGAATAATATTTTTGTAATGTGTTGTCAATTTTTATGCAAGTTTTGAAAATTTTTCCGTTCTAGTTATGTGCAAAAAAACTTACCAAAAATATTATTAATTTTTGAAAAATATTTTGTATCTACTTAAATAATTGTACAATTCCCCCGGAAAACATACAAACATTGTATGTTTTTCATACGATTGTTTTTTATACAATCGTATGTGAAACGATGCGTAAAAGTTACAAACCTTTTCTTGCTTATAATTTTTATAGGGTGATCAAAAGTATTTATGCTTTTCTTCAATTTGTGGTTATCCCTTTGTTCCCCTCTGGATTAAATGGAAAATGGAAAATATCAATCCAAATGCCTTAGATTATATCGATCAAAAATTTTATATTAATTCTATATTTAAACAAAAAATAATTCAGATTAAATTTTGAACATTATTTCTAAAGAACATGAAGTTTTTAGGTTATAAAAACAAAATTTATTCTGTGGAAGTTTAAATTAATTTATTCTGGATAGATAAATAAGAACTCCGTTTTAGCTTTTGTTTGAACAATTTTACATTTATGAATTAATTTTGAAAATGGAATTTTTGAGTTATTTTATTTAATTTTATTTTTCATGTTGTTGTTTAAGAAGTAAGGGAAAAAAAAATATCATACCTTGTTTGTATTTTAGATAAAGTAATCCTCGATGAAAAATAATATTCTAGAATACATTTTATACGTTATGTAAACAAAGAGAGTTTTCTCGAACTTAAAATAAAAAGAGAGTGCTACACTTTGTCTCAGAATATTCTAATTAATTCTTTTCATTTTGGAATTTTAATGCATACATCAAAAACTTTTAATATGTTGATTTTTTTTAAGAACATCAAAGAATAAGTATAGAAGGGAAAATATATATTTTTAAAATTATATATTAAATAAAGTAATTCATTCTATTGCATAACGTAACGTTGCTCATATAATTCATCCTTTAACCCTTTATCTACTGCATAATGTTACAAACAAAAAAAGTATTTGAAACATATATTTTATTAGTTTTCTAAGAGTATGTTTTTAAAATATATGAATATTAGCTTATCGTAATAATGAAAGTGGTTTTCTTGAAGTAATATTTTTTTTTTTTTTTTTTTTTTTTGTACTACTAGCATATATAGGTTGAAAAAGATGTTTGAACCTTAAAAAAGTGTAAAAAGTGTTTACTCTACACTGTTAAAAATGTGGTATTAGTTTGAACAAAGACATGGTACTAAAGAATCTGCAACCACCCGATGGTTTAACCTTTTATCTTGATTTCGTAATATTATATTGACCGAATATGGGTGTTATATTTTGAATAAATAATAATAATAATAATAAATTCAACATTCGACCGAGGCAGGGAATTGAACAGAAGACCTTCTTGTCTCAAGTCGAACACTGTGCCGCGCATTCTTGTCCACTAATTCTGTTTCGTTGATTTTGATACAAGAGCTAAATTTTCTATTGTCATATCTCGACCATGGATGACGAAAATTGCCCTTTACCCAATGTTTTCGACCACGCTCTTTAATTTAAGCCTCGTTTCATTTCAAAAAGAATTTTGCTGATTTATAGTTCCTGGAGTGCATAATAATTTTTTCTTTCTTCTGAAAATGATATGCTTCAATAAACTTTCTTATACTAACATCTCGTTAGTGATCAATTGGATAAAGATATCTTTTTTTTATTGTAATAAATGTTGGGTTTGAATGACATAATCACACGCGATCTACTTCACAGATTTTATTTTTCCTCTCTGACTTACAGCCGGCGATTTTCAGCGTGCTAGTGGCGCTATCTTTTGAATACAAAGGGAATTACAATTGCAGTTACAGTCGGTAACAAAAGTCTCCGAACACTAGCAAAAATTCCTACATAAAAAAAGGTACAATTAATACAGTTTTGTTAAATAAATCCTTGTCGAATCCTATTTTTAGACTGACTAAGAACAGGATTCGACAAGGATTTATTTAACAAAACTGTATTAAGTGTACTTTTTTTACATAAGAATTTTTGTTAGTGTTCGGAGACTTTTGTTACCGACTGTTCGTTGAAACACTTCACCAAGTTTTGGTACAACTGAAATTCAATCGCAAGAAGTAGAAAATCTGAAAAGTCAGATTGAACCATATTATGGCATTGCTTATAATTTTGCTCCATATAGTGGTTCCAAGTTTGAACTGAATTTTTTAACAGTGTACATCTTCTTTATATATTTTCTAAGATTGGTGTAAGATTCTTGAAGTACACTGTTAAAAAAATGCAGAAAAAATACAGAAATTCTCTGTAATTTCAGAAAAAAAGTCATAAATTACGGAAAAATTACGTAGACAAAACGTATTTTACGACTTTTTTTCTGAAATTACAGAGAATTTCTGTATTTTTTCTGCATTTTTTTAACAGTGTAATATAGAACCCAATTATAACACACGTGAAGATCGTGGAAATGCCAAGTAGAAACAGCGAAAGCACACTTTTATAGTCTATCTGGAACAAAAACGGGTATGTGTAGCGTCTTTTACCTTGTAGTGAAATGAAAATGAGGTTCTTTTTACAATTTTCAAAATATTGCTTTTCCCTTTTTTTTTTTTTTTAATAAAATGTTTCTATATTTAAGAATTATCTATATATTAATAGGCAAACATAAAATTGGTAGTACATTTTTAACGTATTAATTACGGGAGTTGAGTATTGAAAGTGGTATGGTTCGAAACATCTAATTCACGAGAGTTGCTGAATTTAAGAATTATATTCATACGATGTCAAGAAGGTATTTAAAAACATTTTTATTTTTTATGCACTTTCATTTTATACACGTATTCTTTTTTTTTTTTTTTTTTGTATTTAAAATTCCTTTCATTTCAATCATCTGCGTTCCTATAGCAATTGCTCGAAATTTTATATTATTGAACATATATTCAAATTAAATAATCTGGTGTGTCATTCGCACGACTTTCTCTTACTCTGAAATTCAATACTATAAATACAGGTTGGAGGTTAAGATGTAAGATAATGAGTACTGTTATGTAAACCTATGTTAAGCAATTCAAATTAGGCTTCGGAATAGTTTTATATGATAATTAGTTCTGTGTGAGGGGGCTATCGCCCCCTCAAACCCCCGTTTCATTAACGCACCTACATTTATATGGAATTTAAATCTGTTAGTAAAATTAAAAGTTCACTTAAAATTATTCAGACAATTTTCACACAGAACATTCATTCAGATTTATCAATCTTGATCAAAATTTTCCAGCAACAAACTTATATTAACTTCAAAATACAACATTTGAATCTCCTAAAATTATTTTTTTTTAAGTCACTCTAAGAGACACAGACAAAGATCAAACGTTAAATCTATTACCTTATAGTGAGATTAACGATCCGTTCCTATGAATATCTTTGAATATTTGTCCATAAGTTCTATTTTGCACACATTTCAATCTAACAGTACTTTAAAGTACCTTCGGCAGGTACACTAAAAAATATGTCCTATTTGCTGTCAGAAATTCTCTGTAATTTGAGAAAATACGTTCTGACAACGTAAGTTTTTCGTAAATTACGCGTATATTCTCAAATTGCAGAGAATTTCTGACAGCAAATACGACATATTGTTACTTTCTCTTACCCATACGGTCAAAAAAGTATTGTTTTAGATTCAAATTTTCGAACGCGAGTTTTTGTTAGATTTACATGTTCTGTGGTCCCCTGAATATGCAAATCATGTTTTCAGCAGATAGTCTGTGTGTCCGTCTGCATGTTATCAGCATATCTCAAGAACAAATAGTAGCAGAAATTCCAAATTTGGGCAAGTATATGTTAAACTTAACATTTTTGTATGAGTTATATATTTTTAAATTTTTATTTAATTTTAATTTTTATTTGTTTATTTATTTTTGTACCGTGCTTAATTTATATTGTTAAGAGTAGCATTTAATTCTTAAAATAATCGTCACAGTTTTACAATGTTCTACAATATCGAAAACAGTGTTAAATATTTGTAATCAAGTATGAAATACAAGGCTATTTTAAAATGAATTTTTTCCTCTATTTTTAATAATACGTAATTTATTTTTACGAAGTCAGTAATCAATATAATATGTTTATTTCACATCTAAAAAGAATAAAAATCAAAATATAAAATGTATAACCCGGAATACAAACGATTTACCTTCTTTTAAAAATAAATCCCAGTATGATTTTGAAAAGCGATAGTTATTATTTATTTATTTATATTTTATTTCATTTTTTTTTTATTTGGCGAAAGTCGGGGAGGGAGGGAGCAGGAGAAGAAACTTATCAAATGCAAAAAATGACAAATTATGTCTAATAATATTTTTATTATAAAAGAAAATTAATAACAAAAATTTCTGAAAAATTTGCATAACGCCTATATTTTTTTAAGGATATCGTGTATTTTTTTTTTTTTTTTTCAATTCAATGTCAACTTTATTAGTTAATTTCCATGGTAGTATTTATTTTTCATAATTTATTAGACATATATAATAAACTACTTATTTATATATATATATATATATATATATATTAAAAATTTTTGTGGAAAGAATGAACAAATTTCCATTTCCTCTAATAACAAATAAAACAATAGGGATACTTAAGCGAATTTTTACTTTAATTCAATCAATATTAATATAGTGTACATATTAACAAAACCACCATAATTTCGGTTTTTTTTTTTCATAAAATGTACTTTCATGTAAATATATTAAATTTATGAATACCACATCTAGTTTCAGATTAATTCTGTCACCAGGCGTCCATTAATTAAGAAATTGAAAATGTCATTATCTCTAATCATAAAAGTTATTTAATACTTAATAATTTTAATTAAAAAATTTCATATTTATTTATTATTCGTCTAATATTAAAAGTAAATTAATTTCCCAGGGTACTTCTGTTTTAAGCTAAAACGAAATCGAGAAAGCATTACCACTAAGATTTGCAAGGAAAAAATTTAAGTGATGTTTACGACATACTAGAAAACCAGTGCGAATTTTTCGCACTTATTTCTTTTTTTTTTTACGTTTAAAATTTTAAACTCGTAAATATTACACCAATTTCACCACCTAATTAAAATTTTATATTACCGGAAAACAAATTATTATTATAACTAAATACATATTGTACAATACTGAAACCAGAATCATTTAAAAAAATTTTTCGAAATAAAATTCATGTCTGACGGACTAGTTTTCATACATCTACAGGCAGTACAGTTTTAGTAAAGAACCCCCATGACTCCTTTTAAATTTTTATCGCTAAGAGTGCGATGACATTTTATTTATTTTGGCATAATTTTTATTAAAATTAAGAAATATATTTTTTTTTATTATACTTTTTATAATTGCGGTTTTTAGTCAATTTATGATAATAATTCATATTCTGTATATATTTTTAAAATAATGCTAGGTTAAAAGTGACGCTTGTAAAGATTATGAAGAAGGAACTTTTAAAAATACATTTTTCCATAAATAATGTCATCAAACAAATGTCGTCATTTTTTAACACGCTTTTATTAGCTTCACCTGTATGTATGTTTGTATGTTTGTTTGTAAACGCTCTGGGAGCAAACAAAAAATCTATATTGTAAAAAAAGACTGTCCCTACGTGAACGTCGTGGCGTTGAGGTATAGCTCCGCGCAACGAACCTGAAGGTCTAGCGTTCGATCCCAGTCAGGGGAGATTTTTTAAAAATGGTTTTTATTTAATTCTAAATTATTTTAATTAAAGATTTAAATATATGTAAATATTATGGTATGTCACTCACACGATTTTCTTTTACCCTGCATTTTAATACTAAGCATTTTAATACTAAGACTTATTTTGTGCTTTTTAGTTCACATTTCTATAAAAGCGTGTTCTTTAATTTTTTAAAACTATAATATTATTATTTCTTATTAGTTCATTGAGCTGAGTCCGCGTGCTGTTGTTCATTTTTAAATATATATATATATATATATATTTATCCTCGCGTGTTTTATTAATTTCACCACTATCATATCGTTTCTACAAAAAATAATTGTAATTGGTCCACGTTAGAGAAATATTATATAGATAATACAGAGCTTCAACACGCAACCTTTTATTTATATTCTTTTCGGACCACTGTCTCAAAAAAAAAAAAAAAAAAAAAAAAATGAAATTTATAATATATTTTCGCAGGTACATCTGCACTTTGCCTGCATAGATGTATTATTTTATGTTATTGAAATAGTGGTAAGAAAATAATAACAAAAAAAAAAAAAAAAAAAAAAAAAAAAAAAAAACTCGCCTGTGGCAGCCCTGTAACAATTAAGTAAATTTTGACACACTAGTAGTTTGATTAAGTTTCTACGAGAAACACTAATCATGAAAAATGGCAGTTTTTCTAGTGACGCAAGCGCAAAAACAAACGAACGCCACGTCACTCAGCGGAAACGGAAAAACGAACGAAAACTGCGACACTTATATATACAGGAATTTTAAGATCAAAGTAACCGCTGAAAGCCGACACTTAATATCTCAGGAAATATGGGAAGTTATGTTCTGATATTTTCAAAATAGACTTTCACCTTCTGTCTGATCCTACCCTGAAATCGCTACATTTCTGCGTGCAATATATTTCGAGATATGAATTGGCTCATTTAAGTTGTAAATGGGCGGCGTATGTAAGGAACAAATTTTTCTCGAATATGGCTCGAGCGAATTTAGTTTAATTTATATATGATATTAATCGCTTTTATCTGATGTGCCTGACATCTCCCTTTTCCCTAGGAAAACTCTTGTTTTTTTTATAACTCAGTTTAAAAATCGAACTATTTTTTACTCCGAAAATACCGTGATGCGGCAGTTTCGTGGACGAATTTCTTCTCTTCCATCTGAAATACTGAATATCAAATAATCGTTTTGGCTCCATCTATCGGGAAACGTCAAAAATAAACACAAAAAATAAAAAATAAAAATATTTTTCTTTTTTTAATATATATATTAAATGAGTTATTTATTTAGGTACTTGTATTTTATATGACATTTGTTTATCAAAAATATTCTTTGTATTTACATTGTTTTCATGCTGATACGTTGTTAACTTTCAAAATTGGTTCTATTTTAAAAGGTGATTGCAACAACAAAAAATTTTTCCTTTATTTTCATAAAAATGACAAATAATATGATAATCATATGCAAATATTTGTAATTTTTTCAAAATTAGGTGATAAATCACTTAAACTACGGATTGAAAAAATTCTTAAAACAGAATTTGAAAATAATTAATTTGCTCATTAAGTTTCTAGTATATATATAATATATAAATTACAAAATGTTAAGCTATAATAAAATTTTGAATAGATTAAGATTTTTTTTTAAATTAAATTCATAACAAACTATACTACTTAAATATTTACCAGTATAAAATTTTCACTTTTTAAAGATTTTTCTATTATTATTTATTTTTCTCGTTTAAATCAAATCTATACCTAAAAAATTATAATAAGAAATAAATATAAATAAGAAATTTTTGTCATTTTTAAAATGTACTATATTATGCCTTTGTAATGTTGCAAGTGTCCATCTTTTTTATCACTTTTTATAAAATTTTGAAATTTTATTTAGTTTGTTATTTTGTTCGAGTATGACCTATAAAACAACACTTTTAATACAGTGTTAGAACTCATTACCATGCTCCTTTAATTTTGCGTTTTGATCATTAACCCCTAAAAAGTAATGATATCAATACAAAAAACCCTTAACGGGTTAAAAGTTTGTGACGCAGCACTGTACTTTATGGCTATAAGAATTAGAAATACGGGTCTTAAAAATAATGATATCAAATTTTCAGTGACGCTTTGATATTAATTAAATTATACATAGATTTTCTTATTTGAATTTGCTTTTTCCTTTTATTTATATTTACAGTGTAAACGTTATTTTCAACATAAAATAATATATAGCATTTACTCATTGATACCTTTCCATTCACATCTCTTATACTATGAAAGCATGTGTTTTAAAAGAAATTATATGAAATTCCAGTAACGCAGTGGTGTTACATTAAGTGATTTGTTTTTAAATTTCTCTGCAATTATTTTGTTTTGCATATTAAAGTATATGTGCACATTGAAATATTGCTTTTAATTTTCAAATACGCTGTCAAATATATCACTTTCATTAAGCTTATATTATGTACTGAAATATATTTATTTCAATGAATTATTCTATCTTTTGCGTCACGCCATCCAAAACTGTAAGTAAAATATATGGAAATGTTTACTTTGTGTCATTTCATCCAAATAAATTGAAAATGCATGCAAATAGATATCGTGATGCAAAGAAAAAAACTGTGAAATTTTTTTCAGTTTTGGATGGCGTGACGCAAAAGATAGAATAATTCATTGAAATAAATATATTTCAGTACATAATATAAGCTTAATGAAAGTGATATATTTGACAGCGTATTTGAAAACTAAAAGCAATATTTCAATGTGCACATATACTTTAATATGCAAAACAAAATAATTGCAGAGAAATTTAAAAACAAATCACTTAATGTAACACCACCGCGTTACTGGAATTTCATATAATTTCTTTTAAAACACATGCTTTCATAGTATAAGAGATGTGAATGGAAAGGTATCAATGAGTAAATGCTATATATTATTTTATGTTGAAAATAACGTTTACACTGTAAATATAAATAAAAGGAAAAAGCAAATTCAAATAAGAAAATCTATGTATAATTTAATTAATATCAAAGCGTCACTGAAAATTTGATATCATTATTTTTAAGACCCGTATTTCTAATTCTTATAGCCATAAAGTACAGTGCTGCGTCACAAACTTTTAACCCGTTAAGGGTTTTTTGTATTGATAGTTATACTCAGGATTTAATATTTATTGCTGACCTGTGTGTTTATTAGCATTTCCGTTATTTGATTTTATAAGGTAATTTTATAATTGTTTAAAACAGGTTAAATAAAAAATGATCGGCATAATTCACAACAGATGTAAAATTAGTTATTTTTTATATATCTATTTATTTCTTTATTTATTTTCTGTACTTAAATTTTATTAATACCTTAATGTTTTTCTAACTTAATTATTAATAAATCAAATATGATTAAATTCTTTTAAAGACTTTCAATTTAAATTCCTTAACAAAAAATAATCTGTTCTTGTTTCTAAAATATATCAGATACAAAACAAATCTTATAATTACTGAAGGGAAACAAATTAAAATAAATTAAAAATGCATACGTCCCTCCCACGTACGGAATAAAAAGTCATCATGAGCTTATTAAATTTTGTGTATCGAGAAAAGAGATTTATTTCTAATCTTTCTCCGAAAGTAAGATAATACGATTTAAAATAAAATCTCTTGTCTGATAAAATACATCACACTTAAGTTAGAAAAAAAAACACCCTCATTAAATTAAAAAGAATAAGTCAAATGTTGCGATATTAATTAGGGGTTTACCTTATTAACGGTATAAGACTGCTGCCTAAAGGAAAGAATAAATGACGAAGCAAAGACGGGATTTATCTTTTTCCCTAAGTTAATAATAATAAAAAAAAAAATTGGACTGGAACAGCATATTGAACTCAAGTTATAGGATTGATTTGGAACCCGCTCTCCTCCACTTATTAGAGAACTGCTGAGTTTTAAAAAAAAATGGAATCTAATTTTCTAGAATATATTTTTTATTGCATTACATAAATCTTATTACCCCCTTTTTTTTTAGAGAGAGAGAAATCAGCCGTATACTTTAAAGAGATAAATAATTAGAATGTGGACAAAAAACTAGAAAATATTTAATTTTTTAAATACATTTCGTCGAACTAATTTTAATTATGATAAACTAATTTTATTTATGCAGTCAATGTTTATATTTAAAAATATCTTACTTATTAAAAAAATAAAAATAAAAATAAATAAAGAAAAAAAGGGAAAAGAAAGAAAGAAAGAAAAACACACACTAACATTTATTTCTAGTAACACTAAGACCTTATTCACTAAACAATTTACAATGAGGTGATGTAAAGAGAAGAAGAAAATTATTCCTTAATTATATATAATAAAAAAGGTCACAAAAACTTTGAAAATATATTGCAGAAATCCGAATGAGTAGGATTAATATTTTGTTTTTATTTTAAATTTTACAAAAATGAAACAATAATATTATTTAAAAAAAAAAATCCTTTCAACGTGTCAAAAATTTATTTGTTTAGTAATTTTTAGTGGTATATTAAAATAATTTAATTTTCTATTAATCCAAATAAATCAAAATGTTTGTTTAAATATAATGAATAATTAGACATGCATTACGGCATCCGTTTATGGGATTATTATTTAATTCCAATAAGAATTTTTTTTTTCGACTTCTTAAGTTATTCAGTAAAAGGCAATAATTTCTACTATTTAATAGAATTGACTATTTATTACAATTAAAATAAATTACTTGGAGATTTTTTAAACTAAATATTTAACTGAAGAATAATAATATAGGAAGGAAAGATATTATAATTAAATCTATATAAAGATTGAATGAGATAACATAAATTGCGTATAAATTTCTATTTGCTTAATATTTTTCACTGAAAAAAATTATTATTATTATTTACAACTATGATATTCTCTTTTGTGTTTTTCTGAAATTCTTAAACTAGTAAACTGTATTAAATTAAAATATTAAACTTCAATGAATATGTTTCTATTTTTCTTTCGCACAAGAAAATTTTTAATAAAGATACTAGCAAGAAAGAATGTATTATTTAATAGCATTGATAAAACCAGATTGAAGTAATATTTATCCATAGAAGTTAATAATTTATAAAAATTTTACTATGTATCTTGTTAAAAAAAGAAAGAAAAAAGTCTGTTAGTCATACACTAATTAATATGTATATATATATATATATTCATTGGACATTGTCTTATTACAAGCTCATGCAATTTCATTTTAATGAGTTGTAGAATTTAGATGCTAACGTACTTCATATAATTTGAATTCATAAGCCATATACATATATATATGTATATATATATATACACACACATATATATATGTTTATATATATATATATTGTGTGTAGGGAAAACCGGAGCTAGTAGTAACACTTTAGTCATTTTTCATATTAGCCGTGAGATTTGAACTGAAGTGAAACATTTAGTGTATCATACTATAGGGTAAACCCTGAGTAATATATTAGGTCGTTGCAAAAGTTCGTGCGGAAGCGGATCATTTTATTGCCTCCAAAGACGAGAGCTTCTATCGCCGTGGTATACATTTGTTACCCAAAAAATGGGCAACGGTTGTAGAAAGTAATGGAGAGTATTTTGATTAAAAATTGTCATTTGATTTGATGTATTTTTATAAAATGAAGCAATAAGAAAACGCACGAACTTTTTCAACGACCTAATATTTTTAAAACTACTATTAATATTACTAACGTTTTTCATCCATAAAACGAATTCTGCATCGCGTCGAAATTTATCACAATTTGTCCAATAGTGGGGCTAGTAAAGACTTATTTGAGGCACATTGTGACACATAAATGAGACATAAAAACACATTGTAAAGCATATAAATTATGTGAGAAATGTAATTAAATGCCATATTTTAAATCAGCAATGAAACATTTAATCATTTATAACGTTCATAAAACAATAAAACGCTTTCATTATTATTATTATTATTATTATTAACACTGTAAATCAAATGAAATTAAAATAGTTAAATTATTAACACTTGTAAACTCTTAGTCTTTTATTAAGTTACTTTTTGGGCTGTATTCACCAATAACCTTTACTGCCAGTTGAACCCGAAAACTTGAAAAGCGTATAAAGTGAAGGTGCAAGTTTTCACCAAAATATGACGCGTTGCTTCTGCAATCTAGCGGTATTGTTATTTTCAGTTTTTCTTAGCTGAAAATAACCAATCATAGAATATATAAAATCTTCGTCTCCAGATGGCAGAAGTAGCGTGCCAAATTTTCTTGAAAAGTTACACCCTGAATTGAGACGCTTTTCGACTTTTTGAGTTGAATCGGGATTTGAAGTTAATGGTGAATACGGACATAAGAGACACTTAAAAATAGAAATAGAAAAAAAATGTGTTAATCAGGAAAGAAATAAAAAGTAGGCAAACACTAATCTTTAGCCATATTGGTCCTTGACTCAGTAGTTTACTACAACGTATAGGCCTATATCCTATAGGTCTTATTTTTGAATCACTCGTTGTCATCTCTTGATTCAGCATCTGATTTGCAGTTAATAAAAATATAGATTAACTGTAATAATAATATAAATATAATAAGGTTATAATATAAATATGTGTAATAATATAAATATGTTATAATATAAATATAATAAGGTTAATTTTTGGTACATTTGACATGCGTCCATCTTTTACCTGTCATGCATTGCACCCAGTCTTCTCCGGGTCTAGAAACTTTGTATTGTTCCAAGCAAAACTAGACATAAGCAATTTTCGTTACCTTCAGAGCATTCCGATTCTTGCTTCTTTTTTTTTTTTTTTTTTTCCTATCTAATTTTCAGGACTAATTACATAAAACATATTCGCTGATTGCTTGGAGTACTCGCACAGTTCCATCTCCCATTTAGGTGTGAATATCGTATGCAGTTTTTTATATCCCATTTCAGTATTTACTTGCGCATTAGTACTCTTTCATTTTATTCATATTGTATATCTAAGAAATGACATTCGGTTTGCAGTAAAAAAATTCTTGGGCTTTCCTTAAATTATACCTTCCGAAAATTACTTCAATTGCAGCCCTCTCATAATCTTCTAAAGTAATTTTGCTTTTTCAGTATGCCTCTTGTAATTTCACACCATTTTTCCGAAATATGAAAACTTTCATTAAAATTTATGCCGGGGCAAGTAGTGATATTGTCACAACATGCTTCCAACACTTTGTCACAACCTTCCTACACATCACCCCGCGTTACTCCCTTTTGAACTTTTTTCCTTAGTTTCCGAAAGTTTGTCAGGATTAACAAATTAAATACATAGAATAACAGTTCAAAATATAAGTATTCAAATAATACTAGGAAAGCTTACGTGGCCATGACGTTTCCAACGTAGATCTCAAAATTTACTTTTGCAATAGAAAACACGATAAATATTTTTATTTCGAAAACAACGCAACACCACCACGGCTCGAAATTCGCGGTAGTTCGTCGTACTTTGCAACTATAAATTTCGTTTCGGTGACTGTGATTTTACACTCAGTCGTCATTGTTGACGCCAAACTTTCTGTTATTTCATTAATTTAATGAGGCATGTGACATCTCGAAAGTTTCACTTGTAGTATATCAACTTATTCTCCGATCTTATCAAGGTCATAAATCTTTCTTTCTTTCAGTAGGGATTCAATGATTTAATCAATGTGTTACCTCATAATACATCTATTGACAAAGAGGCAGTTATTGAAAAGTTTGAAGATTACAAACTTTGGACAAAAGAAAAGTTAAATATCCTATGTCTGTCTGCTAGTCTGCTTGGGCTGAATCAATTTTATGTTCTTCCTTTCCTAATTTAAGGAAAGTAATGAATTTTATTATGATTCTTCACTTAAGTACAGCTGAATGTGAAAGGGGATTCAGCCATTTTAACTTAATCAAAAGAAAAAAAAACAGAAACAGTCTTTTAACTTCTACCATAGATGATTTACTATTTATTCAGCTATAGGGACCAAGTTTAGAAGAATTTAATCCAAAACCTGCTATTGATTTATGGTAGAATGATGTCAATCAGGGATACGTAAGATGTCCAGAGTTTAAAAAATAATTTTATATTTAAAAAATATATTTTTTTCTTATTTGCAAGGTATTTGTGTGTTGTTTATTTCTAAGCATTGGGAATCGTTAGATGTTGATGTATATATATATGTGCATTTATAAGCAAACAAATCATTTCAAAATGGCAAACAAGTAGAACATTACGGCAACTAAAAAAAAAAAATGTTGAGTATCATTAACGCCTGATTTATCTACTCTAGTTCCAAGCCCTGAACACCATACGTTCAAACATACACAGTACACTAAGATAATCATCCTGTTCACTCACATGACGCGACAGGTGCTGCAACATATCGGCTGATACTTGCCCCTGGCACAACTAACTCCGGTCTCCCGTATGTGCATCTCTAAACGATATATAAATTCTACACTCATAAAAACATAAGTAAATACAACAATAACTTAAAACATACTTATCAAATTTATGATCAATCGAATTAACTGGTCAAATCACACAATTACACACACATGCATGACAAGCATCTACATTCATACACCACTAGAAAAATAGCAAAACTAAATTCACGAAACCTCAGAACATATGCACCAATACCTAATAATTTGATTTTTTTTTTTTTTTATGATTACAATGTTTTCCCTCCATAATATATGTTCGAAAAGTAAAAAGTAGCCAAAATCTATAAATAACATTCAGTAAGTAATAAGCTAACTAATTTATTACATAAAAATCGTTCATCAGTGAAAAATATGTTCAAAACATAAACAAATGTAAACTATGTTATTCCTTATGTTACGAAATTGTTATTTGACATCAGTAACAATGACTTATTTTTGTCGCAAAAGTGACGATTTTTTTTCTTCAACGTTATATGTTTTTCTGATGTATTTTTGGATGCTGATTAAGAAAAAACTGTTTAAAAATTTATACCACATATAATTTTGAAAAAAAAGGATATTTTGGGTTTTAAACACCACATTTGCAAATATCATTTAAGTTATTTCCTGGAAAATCTGGGGGATGCAAGTAAAGAACAAGAAGGGCTATTTCCTCAAGACATCAAAGAAATTTAGAAGAGGTATCATGGACGATGAAGTGTTAACATGTTAGCAGATTATTGTTGGATTCTGGAGAGCCCCCTCCTCCAGGTCTCCTCAAACCATACGCAAGAAAAAGCTCAAAAAGAAGCTACGCAAACAAACGCATTTAAAAGATAATGTGTAAATAATAGGCTATTTTAACGTATTTGATACACAATTAGTTTCAAATTTGTTATAGCCTCTGTGGGAATTCTTCCGATCTTCCTCCTTACTTTGTGAAAATCTCTTACGTGATAGGAAGAAAATACAAGCATTTCTGAATTCAGAGTATCAAAACACACCCTACGCAGTGAAAAAATAAAGAAAGAAAAAATAAAGTAAGTAAGATTTCGCAGACCTATGTAGTTTGAGGATTAAGTTTTTAAAGGGGAAACTTATTTATAAAATTTTATTGATATTTAAAATTTGTTTTAGTTTTCCAGTACCCTAATTAACAAAACCTATCATAACGAAAAGAAGAAAAATCTGAGAAATTTATTTTTAAAAAAGAAAAAGAAAACATGGTTAAATATAATTATGTTACTCTATTTCATTTTTTACGTAAGATATATATATATTTCTTTTTTTTTTTTTTTTTTTTTTGCAAGTATTAAGGCTTAAAAAAAAAAAAAATATTTCTTAATTATTTGAGGGGGAAAAAAACAAAAACAATATGTTCGAATGTTTTCTAGTAGATTCTAATTATAGTGTTCGGTTTAATTCTCAAAAATATTTGTTTAAATTAAATAATTACTACTAGAAAAAATTTTTAATTCCAGAAAGAAAATTATGTGAAATGATCAAATAAAAGTTTAGTTAATGGGGGGATAGGATGTATGTGTGTACCCCTTTTCTAAATCAAACATTTCAGCATCTGTTTGATTTAAGAACGTAAATCGGAACTTAAGTACCTATCTGTAGGGACGGTGAGTCAGATAATTTATTATTTCTTCAGTCTTTCTTTCTTTCTTTCTTTCTTTCTTTCTTTTCTTTTTCTTGATTGTTTGTTTGTTTAACATAGTTTATATCGCTGTATACTTATTCAGTTTTAAATTTCGTAGCATTCGAACCGAAAGTATAACAAAAAAATTTTTGACAGTGGTTACATTCAAAATAATATAGCTAATACACTTTTTTTTTTTTTTTTTAAATGAATCCTTTTTATAGTCCTAATTCTATTTTTCTTACTCTGATATTTATTAATAAGCGTCAAAAATATAAACAGTTATCATTTACTTTGAAAAGGTTACTTTTGAAGCAATTCATTAGTAAAACGTAATTCTCGTTTGATAACACTCTTAAAAAAAAAAAAAAAAAAAAAAAAAAAAAAAGATGATCTATGAAAATTGCTTGTAATTGGTATGCAGACAAATAAAATATCTGTAATGGGAATAAAATATCTGTAATTCTAATATCCATATCCATATAAACGTAAAATACCACCGATTCACTTATTCATCCAATGTTGATTCCAAGCCACTGAATTTAAAAACATGCCGTTTAGCCAATAGGTTTTTTGATGAGGTAGGAGCTCACTGTAAACGTATTTAACAAAATTTCACCCTTAAATGTATGATAGAGGAACTGAAATGTTTTTAACTTTTTCACCGTATCTTTGCAATGGTTTTCAAAAAAAAGTTTTAAGTTTAGTAAAATATCTTCCTTTTAAAAAATGATAATTTTCCAGAATATAGTATTTCAGTTAATGAAAAGGAGCATCTACAGTCGGCAGCAAAAGTATCCGAGCACTAGCAATAATCCCTGAATAAAAAAAGTACACTTAATACTGTTTTTTTTTTAAATAAATCCTCGTCGAATCATGTTCTTAGTCAGTCTAAATACACTTTTATGTGTGGAATGACTTCTAAGAAATGGCGTCTTTTTCAAAAACGATAGTCATTCGTTTGGAAGTTTTCCGAAAGTGACGTCATTCTGACATATTATATTTGTTCATGTATTTATTTATTTATTTTTAGTTATATTAAGACATTAAGTCTTTTTGACGTATTCACAGTAAAGTGTCTCAGTCGCATGGATGAAATTTTGATGAAAGCGTAATTTCAGAACATTTTTTGTTAATCATTTAACCCTTTTTAATTTCTTCTTTTTATAAACCTCTACTTAGAGAGAATATTTACGATACAAGTAACCTACATACATAACTACCAACATTTTAATTTATTCCGGGGCAATTTTAGCCCTAACTTTAATCTGCAGCACTACATTTGTATAGAATATTTTTCTCCTATACGTAATTACGATAATATAAAAAAAAATATTTTTAAGAAAAAAGTGGTATGAAATAAAAGCGTGATTAAAAATGCTCAGGAGTAAATTAAAATGCCGGCATCACTGCACATATAAAATTTGAAGTTTATAGTTGCATTATTACTAAAGACATCATACAAAAATATTGTTTTTAAGAGGTTCCCCCCCCCTTCCCATTGCGCATGCGCTAGAAATTGGAAAAATGCACAGCACTTCAATTGTGGTCATAAGTAGTAACTGTATCAAATTTGGTTCAAATGGGTCCAGTGGTTTCGGAGGAGATGTAAGACATACCCACATAAATACATACAATGACTTTTGTTGATATTAAGATTAACATATTGCTACAGAAAGCTTTTCAATAAGTAAATAGAAATTTTTACTAGGGTCGTGGGAATATTTTTCCTCTCTCAGACAATGTAAAAGTACTGCAATCAAGAAAAAAACATGTAGGTTATATCTTTTATATCTCAAAAACAGTTAGTTATTTAATCTCGACTTTTGGTTATTATTACAGGACAGACGATTTTGTGAACATTTATGTTAGCAATATATATATATACACCCTTGTGCAAATTAATTGAAACAAACTCGAAAAATTGTTAAAACTAAGAAGAAATGCTATTTTATTTAAATTTATACAAAATCAAAAGTTTTTAGTACATAATATGATTCCCAAGACTCTTTCTTAACATTTGGACACGATTTGGTATGGATTTTAACCAGTTTTTTACAACCTTTTATAATATTTGTGTCTTTGCATCACATATGAATTAGCGCTTTGATTAGCTTTTCCATAAATGTACAGTCAATATTTAGTAGGCGATTCTTGCATATAGCCCAGAAATTCTCAATTGGGTTGATGTTAGGAGAGTTCCCAGTCCATTCCAGTGTCTCAATTTCTCAGACCTGAATTTCTTCACCATTTTGGACGTATGGCACGGGCCAAAATCCTGCTGAAAACTCCTCGTTCTATTAGGGTATCATGTCTTCAATTCTGGAACAACTCTTTTATGCAAAATAGTAATATATTTCTCAGAACGCATCATACCGTCAACAGGCTACAAAGAACTAATCCCATTGTAACCGAAATAACCCCAAAACATCTTTTTTTGAGGGTGATTATCAAATTGGTTGATGTGTCAATACCGATTTCTTTCGCCGGGCGATCTCTGCACGTGTTGAGTTCGCTGGCCGAAGACAAAAAAGTGGCTTTTGTCGCTAAATAGTAGTTTCCTCCAATTTTCGAATGCCGAATTCTTATATTTAACGCCCACAAGTACGACTTTTTCGTCATTGGTAGGTCAGAAGCTGTTTCTTCATAGACTGATAGGCTGGCCGACCGGCTGCAAGAAGTCGAGCTAATATTTATTCCATGCTCTTTTAAACCTCTATTACGTGCAACACTAGTCTTTTGAGGGTATTTTTTACTTTGTATAAGTAGAAAAGTGTCATCTCTTAGCGTTGTTTTCTTTTTTCGTTTACTCTCCGCTTTGGAGATATGGATCCTGTATTTATTTTGTTTTATGATACGGCTCGCAGTTGCAAGACTAATGTCAACTATCTTCGAAATCTCTTTATAAGTCTTTGGAGTATGTTTCGAGAGAGTAGCAATCTTTGCAAGCTTTCGCGGCGTCACATCCATCTCTAATGACAGTGGACTCTCAACTGATGTGATCATAGCTGGAGCTTTAATCTACATACGTTTCTGCGCATGCGCTCGACGAGCCCCTCTGTTTGGTGAAAATTGTTGCTAGGGGAAGGATTTATTCATCCCACCCATATTTTAACACATTTTAGTATGATTATAAAAAGAATAATAGGAATGGATTTAAAATTCACGAAAAAAGTAGATTGTTTCAATAAATTTGCACAAGTGTATATATATCGCTTCATAACCTAAGATTTTAGAATTATCCATGATCGTCTATTAACCACCCTACTTTCATAAATAATCAAATAATCCCAACTCCATTTATTAATTAAAAGTGCATGCAAAAGAGAAAGCACTTTGTTGAATATTTTTAAGCAAACAAATTACCTCCCTACACAGAAATTTCAAAATTAGTAAGATACAGTCGGCTGCAAAATTATTCGAGCACTAGCAATAATCCTTGCCAAAAAAAAGTACACTTAATACAGCTTTGTTAAATAAATCCTTGTCGAGTCATGTTCTTAATCAGTCTAAGAACATGATTCGACAAGGATTTACTTAACAAAACAGTCTTAAGTGTACTTTTTAAATACAGGAATTATTGGCTAGTGCTCGAATAATTTTGCAGCCGACTGTATTCAATGAAAATTCATTTTAAGGTTATTCAATAATAATCAGATAATGCGTACATCTTTGCACTCTGATGCCTGCATATTTTCCTATTTTTATTTGTAAGCTCCGCCTTTTGTTATTTCATTAAAACGTTGGGTTATTTAACAAAATTGTTAAATAATTCAGTGTATTCATCATTAAACAACTTAAACTTTATTCTCTGCAATTGATGCGGTAATTGCCACTGAAAAATATTTAAGGTACAGTCGGTGACAAAAGCATCCGAACACTAGCAAAAATTCCTATGTAAAAAAAGTACACTTCCTTTGGTTTTGTTAAATAAATCCTTATCGAATCATGTTCTTACACTGACTAAGAACAGGATTCGACAAGGATTTATTTACCAAAACCGTATGAAGTGTACTTTTTTTTTTACATATGCATTTTTGCTAGTGTTCAGACACTTTTGTTACCGACTGTATATTCAATAAATAACGAATCCGAATTTGTTATGATGCCAGTAAAATTTTATAAGTTATTCAAGTTTAATAAAATTTCATTTCAAAGTGTTTTTCATGTGTATATTTTGAAATGGAAGCATCAAAAGAGGTTTATAGCCGTAGGATGTGGGG
Organism: Salticus scenicus; assembly: GCA_963930645.1. NCBI lineage: Eukaryota > Metazoa > Arthropoda > Arachnida > Araneae > Salticidae > Salticus > Salticus scenicus. The sequence continues at coordinate 80,449,459 of OZ005654.1, read as the reverse complement.
AAACGGAAATTCACAGGCGAAGGCCAGTTGTTTATGAGGAACACTGCATACCTTTTCCAAATGAAGCTGTGGTGCAAGCGTTTTCACGAAGGACTAGTATCGCTAGCAAATGATGAACGACCTGGCACTCCAACGCAACTAAAGCTTGGCACAAACCGTGACCGAAAACGCTATTGTCAGTGACGGCTCTATTCAATATTCTTTTGAAGAGGTATTTAAGTTGACGCAAGCCATGTATACCGATTTTCCCCACCGTCAAACCCCCTGCTGCGTTAATTGACATGGAAAACGTGGGTTTCTTTTGTATAATCTTAATACGGGGCAATAAAAAATAATGTCCTTCATTGTGAACACGTCCAAAAGTTCAGGGTTCGTTTTCCGATAATGGATAATTTATGACATTTTAGGTGTTGCATTAATAACGCTTCGTGTGCAAAACCTTAGTGATCCCATTGCCGCTAAAGTGGATGAGTTGGTTCGTCAAGATAGACTAGAAGTAGCCTAAAATCTTACCCATAGTGTCGGTGCAGATCATAGTATTATCAAGAACACACTCCAGTACCGAAAACTATGTTGGAAATGGGTCATCATCATTTGGAAGGAACACAAGACGTTTGCATTGCCCTGACATTGGAATTTTCACAATGTTATACAACATAGAACAAATATTTTGTCGAAAATTGTTAGGTATGGGAAGACATTTTGCACTACGGTTATGATCAAAACGACAAGATGAACAAAGAAAACACACAAGAATACTTCCTCTGCAAGAAAGCAAGCCCATTGGAAGCACTTTGGGCAAAGTCATGTTAAAAATTTTTGTTATCGCTCGTTATTTAATGAATGTACTTTGTACATTACCTTGATATAATTTTAAAGAAAAACTGCACATATTTAAAACGTTCTAAATTCGAATGATTAAATATGTTACTTTCATTTGAAAATTATACTTAAAAAATATCTCTCATAAACTGAACAGCGTTTGTATTAAAAGAAATGTATTAAATTATTTGATTTATGAATATGCTTTTACTTCGTTGAATTCTATATTTTGTGAGTTATTACCAATAATTTTTTCTGAAGCATTTGCTTAGTTAAATTCTCCGGAAATTTGTAACTTTTCGTACCCTACTCTGAAAAACGGCCTAAATTTCTGAGCCTACTCTATAAAACTTATACATCATAATTCTTCCTTTCTTATTTTCTTAACTAAATCTTTAACAAGTTAATTCACGTTCAACTTATTACAAACATTTCTACATATAAATAATCGCTGAGATTTATTTTTGTATTATCGATAAACACTCGTCTCAAAATTTCTTTCTGTATAATAAAGTACTTTACATCAGAATAACTTTACAAATTTATATTAAGAATGGATTTCATAACGTAGATTGCCAAAAAATGTATTCGAAAAATTGGAATTTCATTTTGATTTCTTTTATACTTCACATTCAGAATTTGTTACAAAATATTTCCATTCTACAACAGAAAAAAAAAAAATAATATTCTTGAAATTGTAACGAAATTCAGTTTGTAAAATTTGCCACCAGCTGGAATGAGTTGGAAATTTAAATCTCCTCAATCTAATGCTTCGACAAAATGTTCGAAATAAATTTTGGTTTGCTTTTGTCGTCATTATAAATAGATAATAAATGCGGAGGGGGAATTGTTCGTTTTAATATTTGCACATAATTTATGTAATTTTCGTTATGGAAACAGATTTTCCTTTTCGATTGAAATTTTCTAACAGAGGCTATCGATTTTATCGAATATTATATCGAAGTAAAGCATAAAATTTTGTATTAAAAAAAAAAATAATAATAAAAATAAAAATCATTCGATATTCTTTTTGGTGAAACTGCTGCAATAAATTCGAGTCTTTTTGGTTCCTTATACAAATCATAAGGAATTGTTGTAATCCCGATTTACAAAATGGATTTTATATCTCGCATAGCTCTAAAACGAATCATTGTAGAATGTTGCAAAAATACACGTGTGACCTTCATGATGTCTAGTTGTACACCTGCAAGTTTCGTCTTAATACGAGCTCTTGTTTTGAGATAAGAGTGACTTTACAAGACTTTTCGTGAGGCCTGTATATATCTGTGTGTGTATGTATCTCGCATAACTTAAAAACTGTTAGACATAGAACGTTGCAAATCGGTATATAGGTTTATTATAACATCTAGTTGTGTATCTTACTTTTTGGCCTTTCTGTGACTTTCCGTTATTGAGATATTTACGAAAATTATACTCATAATAACCAAATATACAAAAATTATACAACTATACAAAAAAAAAAAAAAAAAAAGATGATTATATAAAAATACAAATTAATTCTAAATAATTTGACGTGGAATTCCCAGGACTTCCTATTACCATGCATTTGATTTCTGTAAAAACGAATTGCAGACCACGTTGTGAGATAAGAAACAGTCACAATAGTTTCAGAAACAGATTTATTTCTCAAATATTCACTGTTAAAAACTTGGTGTTATTTTGAACCAAAACATGGTACTGAAGTAGCTGCAGCTACCCGATGGTCTAACCTTTTACAATGATTTAGTATTTTTATGTTGAACCGAATATTGGTATTATGTTTTAAATTTAAAACAAAATTTAGAATTCGACCAAAAAGCAAAACGAACTGAAGACCTTCTTGTCTCAAGTCAAACACTCTGGCACTGTGCCACTCCTTCTTGGCCACGAATTCTGTTTCCTTGATTTTGAAAAAAGGGGTTTAATTTTCTAGGGTCTTAAATTGGCCTATGTTTGATTTGTTGCACAAAATCTTCTCTTTATCCAATGTTTCCAATCACGATCTTAAATTTAAGCTTGGTTTGGTTTAAATAGGAATTTTTACTGATTCATACTTCCTTTGTGAGTGGTTGTATGGTAGCTCCAAATTTTGGTGCAACTTAAATTCAATCGCAAGAAGTGGAAAACTTAAAATCGAGGTTGAACCGTATTATGGTATTGCTTATAACTTTATTCCATATAATGATTCAAGTTTGAACTGAAATTTTTAACAGTGATTGTGTGAGGAGGGTTATCATCATTTTTAAAACTCGTTTGGACATCGTGCCTAGATTCCAAGGACATTTAATGTGTAATTACATTTAAGTGTTATTACATTTATTTTAGATTTATAAAAAAATTCTACAGGCCAAAACTATTTTTAAGAAAATTTTAAAATGAAATTATTTAAATCATTTTCAAAATGTATTAGAATCTTACTATGCTTATAATTAAAATCCAATCTAAATTTCGAACCTATACTCATAACATTTCTTAAATATTCTTTTTCGATAATATTTAAATTGTCTGAAACAACATGACTATAATCTTTGTTAATATAAACACTAAATTTAGATAAATTTCGTCGTTTACTGTTATTCGTTTTACAGAGCTTGATTTACCAATTGTATTCAAAAATTAATTTATAAAAAATATTACAAACATTTCTCATGAGGTACACACTTTACATCAATTATGTTATTGAAATATAAATTCTACTTTACAATGATCAAATACTTATGTAAATTAATCTATAAATGAATCAGGAATTAGAAAAAAGAAATGTATAAGGCTTTTTGATAGTATCTGCTTTTCAAAAGCAATTTAAAAAAAAAAAAAAAAAAAAAAAGGAAGAATGAGTGCTGTAACAGCAAATTTTGTTCTTATTTGTATAAACTCTACATATCTTAATTACTCAATCAGTATATTCGCTGTTCAAAATTTTTAATCATGTGTCAAATGTTAAAAATACAGTCATTTTTTCTGCCTATTATATATTTTTTAGAAAATAATACAAATTATGAACAAATGTTTAAGCTTTACGGTGTATTTCTTTTGTATCCATTATCTATATTCAAAAAGTACTTTTAACAAAAGAAAATATTTTAGCTTTAGGATAAAAAATATTTACATTTACATTGTCATGTTTTCCACAAGTTTTCAACAAGTATTAGAAAAATGATTTTACAAAGATTTTAGAATAATTCTCAAGAAGAGCTAATTCATAATTAAATAGTAATATAACATCTAAGCGTGATTAAAATAAAATTGAGATAAATCGAACACTGAGAAAACTGAGTTATTGAATAAAACATTTAACAAAAATTTCTTACCATTATTTTATGGTCAAGTACATTATTATAGAGAACGAAAGAAATTTTCAAATGACAATTTTTTTTTTCCTGAAAAGCATCTAAAAAAATTTGTTTCTGACCTGAGTAATTCAGGAAGTAAAGAAAAATTATTTTTATATTTTGAAGCTGCATTGAATATAGCAACATGAGTTGTACTTTACAATGTACTTTTATTTTTCTCTCTCAGCCACATATATGCTAGAGAAAGTATTGTTTATGGATTACGTTTTATTAATTGAGTTTTCGTCATATTTCCACGTATTGAAGTCCCTTGAATCTGAAAATCTGATTGAAGCCATTGGTCTTTCCGTGTGCATATGTGTGTGTTTGTGTCCGTGTTTGTGTTTGTGTATATTCTGTTTTCAGGATATCTCAAATACAGGAGATAGTATAACAGGAAGTAGAATAGTAATAAAATCGTGATGGGTATATAATAGCACACCAAATCATCACTCCAGGTGATGGACCAGCATGACAATATGGAATGCCAGCTATCAATATGCAATCACCACGATGCCGAAAAATTTCGATGCGGCTATCTTCATATTGGAAACTGAATTGTGATACATCTGTAAAGATGACGTTGCGCCATTCCTGCGTCTAGGTTCCTGCTGGTCACATATTGAAGTCGCATTTTGATATTCGATGGTAGGGATAGCTCCAACGCTTCGGTGACCCCCATATGTGTAATTTGAATGGGAACATGTAGAACATTGCGGCCACGACAGATTTTACGTATACAAGCCACCATCAGTGCACACAAGGATCTTTGCCCGGCTTCAATATCGAACCCGCAATCTTCCAATTACGAGCTCAGCGCTCTACTGACCGGGCTACCGCGGCCCGTCTCACCACCTGGAGTGATGGTATGTGAAGCCATTGGATACATGCTTCGATCATCTCTTGTTCACATTGCCGGCATTATGAATACCGGCCATTACATTTCTGATGAGTTAATGCCCGTGGCTCTACCCTATATATCGAGGCCTCCGTAACGCAACATTTAAGGAGGACAATGCGGAATCAGATGTTCTTTGGACCTTTCTTGATATACAATGTGTCCTGTTGTTGCTCTCTGACCAGCGCGTTCTCCAGATCTCGCACCAACTGAAAATGTCTGGCCAATCGTTTTAAAGTGCTTGGCTCGCCCACTATGCAGTAGTAACAATCCATAAACTGTAGCATTGTGTTAAATGGAGTTCTGTGCCTGTACATGTCATCTAATCACTGTTCGATTCAATGCCTAAGCGGATAAGTATTATTATTGCCGCTTGAGGTCTCTATGTTTCGACTTGCCAGATTACATGCCTCGAAAATTCCTGACTATTTAATCTATTGTTCTTTCAACTGGGATGTATTTGTCCAGTTAATATCATTCTGTTATTTGTATTCCACTCTGGTGTAGCAGTTTTTGGCCATAGTAGTGTGTATATTACAGACTTCTCACGGTGGGACTTACATTACAATTTTAATAAAGATGGTTAGCAGTGTGCTTCTGAATGAGACGTAATAAGTTCATAATGAAGAATCTTGCTTTATTACTATCACGTTCTGAACTCTAGTTATTCTTCTCAAGTTACAAGTTTTTCCATCTACCTTTGCTGCATTCCTTTAATGCATTCCTTTAATGCAGCAAGATTCTTTATTTGAGAACGTCTTACATTTCATTTTCATGCGGTTTGTTGTTTGGTTGGTTGGTGTCGTGTCCATGGGGAGAACTATAGAAAACCATGAGTGTGCAAAACACAGCCGGCCAACTCCTTGATGTTATCGGAGTACAGACTCTCGATGTCAAAGGGAGAGAATTCCCCAAGCTGAGCCAAGGATCTTAAAATGGCTGGGCAGTCAAAAATATGTTTTGGTGTTAGTGGAACATCATCACTGTTGCTGCAGAGACGGTAGGTTCTATTGCCATCTCTCAGGATTTTCATACCTCGATAATGACCAGTTCTAAGGCGGGTGATAGTTTTGGGAAGGTCTCTGTTAGCGTTTATTTATCAAATCTGCGAGTCTTTTTTAATGGTGTTTTCTCTCAAACGGAACCTTGCCATCGCATTAACATCGTCAAGAGTGACCTTGGCGGTTTGTTAATTCTGTTTATTAAAATTGTAAGACAACTCGAACCGCGACAAGACTACAAAATATAGATTTATCGAATGTTTGACATGTGCAACAACACTTAATGATACTATTTTATTAATAGAGAAAATCTTTGTTTTTCAATACCTATTTATTTAAATTTTTAATATTATGTATATATATTACATTTACGTTTGTGAAAGTTTTTCTTAATTACATTAATCTTTCTTCACCTGTTTTATTATTATTATTATTATTATTATTATTATTATTATTTCCACTGAAATGTATCATCTATCGAAACGTATAAACATAATATTTTGTGTAGTAAGTTGGGCACCTTATATTTTTATTTTGCTGTATATACACATGAGAAAACTGACATGTTTATATAATAATATATTTAAGCATTTTAAACCTTAAAACATCATTCGATTAACAAATTTTATAGTTGCCAAAATTTTAATTTATTCCAGAGCACTTTTAGCCTCCTTTATTTCGAACCTCTATTTTTCTCCAGCATATCACAACGATAAAATAAGAAAAAAATCACTCTTGAGAAAAAGCGGTGAGGAATAAAGTCATGGGTAAAAATTCTCCAAAATAAATTAAAATGTTGGTAACTTTCAATTTTCAGTAAAGTGTTCCTAATGACGTCGTATTTATTTTAGTAAAAATAAAGTTTTACAATACATGTGAAGAAAGTACATAAATATGAATACGAATATGAGTTAATGAATATTAAGGAATACAAAGCACGATACGTAATAATTCTGTAAAAGAAAAAAAAGTATTTACTTCACACATATTTCTTCATATAAGAAAAGAAGAAAGAAATATATGTATGTGTTTAGAAATTAAAATGAGAAGAAACAATGCTAGTAATCTAAATCTAACTATACTTAAGATGTGCTATAATTTGCATTTATAACTCCTTTTTAACTGAATATGAATATTCATACATAAAAAATTAATGTAAAAAACTTTTAAGATTAATAAAGCTACATGTCATTAATCGCTGTTTAATAAGTAAAATGTTTTATGTCGCTAAAATTTTTCTTAATGCCTAAAAAAAAAAAAGAAAAACTCTATTTTTACTTTGTATGAAGTATTAATTAAAATTCCTTCATAAAAGCAAATTTTTATTTATTTTGAAATTGAAAACATTAATCGAAACATTTTAAGAAATAAAAATATTTTTTAGAAAGCATCTTTAGAAACTTTCTAGAAAAGAGAATGTTCATGTTTAGAAAAATGAATAAAAGATATCTTTAACATCTGATTAAAAAAAAAAAAAAAAAAAAATGCCACTTTCTTAAAAATGTGTAAATAAAAGTTGAGGTAATTTTTAAACAAGCAGTGTAAAAAAATAACAAGTTACTTTTACATTTTAATATAATTTGTTACTTATAAAATTATGGGACATCTTTGAAATTGTTATTATTATACTGATTCTAATCGAATATTTAAAAATAAAAACATTTTTCTTTCTCCTTTAATATTTTTCTATGGTATAAGTATTATTATACTGTTTAATGGTCGCTAAAATTTAAGTATTCTGAAATTTATTAATATTTTACATGAAAGAATTCTTCAATGAAAGTAATAATTTTGACGTCACAATTTTTTATCCAGAATTTATCGTTAAAAAAAGAAAATTAGTTTTTATTTTTTTTTCTTATGTAATTCTAAAAATAATTAAAAATTTATTGAAATTTTTCCATCCCTACACTGTAAAAGAAAAGAAAAAAAAAAGAAAGAAAAAAATCTCTTAAAACACAGAAAATTTTTGATTTCTAAAACTACAGATTTGTTTTCATTATTTATTATTAGTTTTTATTTATTTATTTATTTATTTATTTATTTTTACACCCTAATCTGTCAAAAAAGCATTTTTTTTTTTTTTTTTTTTTTTTTTTATGTGACCAAATAATATTACATTATTTTTATTTTTTATTTATTCATTATTATTATTATTATTACCTTGTAAAACTTGCAAAGAAATCCATACAAAACTTATCAATAAGTAATTAAAGTTAATTAACGATAATGTGTGTGACAGGCAGTCCCTAAAGTAAAAAGATAATCTGTGGCATTTACGAAAAACAAAGCAAATATTGGAAATTACTTGGTTGTTTCACTAAAATATTTAACAGTCACAAAATTTAAAAATCATGAATTATATATTTAACTAAAATTTCTTTCTTTCTATAAATAAATTTCTAATCTTAGACGAAATGTATTTTATTTAAATCATGCTAAATTTACAGAAATATTAATGTTCTTTAGAAATTACAAATTTTATAAGTTAAAATTTTGTTTTTTATATATCATTATATGCATTTAATTAAGTGCAATTTTTACTTTTTAAAACAAAATTAAAGCAATACAATTTGTTTTTGCCTTAAATGTTGCAGATAATTGATTTATATTTCTTTATGTTAAAAGAAAAAAAAAATTCTATGCAATATCAAAGCGATAAAGGAACTCTAAATCGTTTTGTGAATTCCAGAAAGATTTAAATTAATGCTAATATCCGTTTTATTTTTCCATCGGGCTTATTGGTCGTCAAAATTTTGCGCATAATTTTGTCATCAAAGAAATATATTAAATTGCTATTAGTCGGTTTTCCTAAAGGAGCTGTTACAGAAATAACAGCCCATTAGCAACTTTTCTTCAAGCGCAAAATATGGCATGTATAATGTTCTGGAAAAAAATTGTCAAGGATCAATAATGTTTTTATAATGGCTTTTTTCTGGAATAATAAAAAATAGATTCGAATATATATATATATATATATATATATAACTTTAAATGGTTAAATATAATGCAAGCCGATACCAGTATTTGAATTACAAATGCTGAACAAAATTTTTTCATCATGCATATTTATCAGGATTTCAAAATTTTTCATTTTCTAAAAATTAAATTTTGAATTTATGTGTCTTTTAAAGTTATTCTAAAATTTAATTCATCAATATATTCAAAACTTTAAAATACAAATAATGAAAGCACTAATTATAGACATATCATTTATATATACGTATATACATAAGTTTTAATTTCTTAAAAGGAAATGTATGCTTAAAGTTATATGTTAAGAGCACAGTTGTAGAGAGGAATTTTTCTACGGTCAGAATTTTCAACAATGTTCGTTCGGTGAGTGCAGTTGCAGGCGCCTGAAGAGAGGGAAAGAAGCCGTATGCTCCACTGAGTGGGAGTTTATTATTTCGTGAATATGGGAAAAAAAATGTATTCGCGATATTTTTAAAGAATCATGAAAATGTTTTTTAAAGAGCAATAAATTTCAAAGTTCGATTGTCTGGTGAGCGAATAAGTTATTATAGGTGTCTGAAACGGTGAAGTATGCTATACATGACATCGGGCTGCGTAACTCTATGATACTTCGCGTACAGAGCAAATTGACAAATTTTCGCCAAAAGTGATTTTAATTATTATTATTATTATTATTATTATTATTATTATTATTATTATTATTGATCATTAATGTTAAATTTAAATCGCAAAACGGATCTTGCCGATATTATCTTAAAATTAAAAAATAGTTTTCCGAATACAGAAGTAGATACTATTAATGGCAATATAGTAGCATTAAGATTTGATTTTATATGTGAGGATAAGGCACAAATGTTAATAAAAATTGATCGGCTGAATTACTAATACTTCCAAGATTAGATACAGAATGCTCAAAATTAAAATTCCACATGGATAGTACGCCATATTATATTTCAATTACTTCTATTTAACTGTCATTTTCTAATAAAATTTGGCTTAACTTTATAAAATATTTCTCTTGTAGTGCAACTTGTGAATTTTCAATAAATATTCACCTTATATTTAACTATTATGTAATTTTTAAGAATATCTTAATCATAATAAAAATTGATATTTTGTTTTAAATTTTATATCAGAAATTCACAAAATCTTCTACGTATAATTTCCTCCTCAGACATATACATTTTTCATTCTTTTCATCCTCCAAGCATAGAAAGTTAAAATACAAAACATAAAAGTTTTTATTAATGCTATTCTATTTGTTCCTTCTCGGTAATCATAAATAAACTAAGCGAAATATGTTATAAAAACAAAGTAATAATGGTGTGCATAATCTATCTGTTTCCCTTTCCTAAAAAAAAAAAAAAAAAAAAAATCGGCACAGATAGATTCTGCTCTATTTCTCATTATACATTTGTTTACATTAATGTCTATTGAGATCAAACTGTGTTCATGTTAAAATAAATGAATATGATAGATCACTCAACACTCATCACTCACTAAAATGCACCACTTAATAGGCTACCCTTTATGAGATTCGATATATTTAACTTATCGCAATTTTCTCACTAATTTTATTAGTATTGCTTTCTTACTTTAATTTCCAATTCAGTTCGATAATACAATTGCCAATACAATTATCCCACATAATGTAAGTATGTGAAGTTTTGCTCTATTTTGTCATATTAAAAATCTTAAATTTTGAATTACTTGCGAAGTTTTCAAAGGATAATGTCTATACATTATGAGGTGTATCATAAATGATATTTTAAAAGTAGTCTGACATTTTTACGATAAAAATATTTCTCATCATAGACGTTTAAACGAAATTTTGCCCTATTCTGTCATATTAAAAAAAATCGTAAATTTCGAATAACTTACAAAGTTTAAATCTTAGAATGTTGAAAAGCAATAGGATTCTTGTCAGTATCATAAGTGATATTTAAAAACTGGTCCGTCTATTTTACAGTCATTCGTTCTTGAAACATGTGTACACAGACTAAATAACTAACTAACAAACTGAATAAACATGGAACAGACATTTAATCAATGTCGTGATTATTGGATTCACCACGATTCAAAACGTATATATATATATATATATATATAAAAAAAAAAAAAAAAAAAAAAGAAAAAAGAGGCCAAGTACTTTCAGTATTTCCCGTGTTTCCAATACCTATAGAACACACAGACAATCAAACCTACATATGACCAACCGCTAAAAATATAATTCTTTGATTCAGCAAACCTCAAAACGTGTAAATGTTTGAAAAATTCAATTTCGACTATTTGATTCGAAAGCAATATTTTCTCTACCTTTTATGGATAAGAGAAAGTAAGAAACAAATAAAGAATAAAAAATAATTTTAAGTTAATTAAATTTTGATTTTATTTATCACATTGATTTTTATTCATAAAAAAATAATAATAAATAATTGCCAAATTATTTTCATTTTTCCCTATCAGGTGGCGCTTTAATTGTAATATTACGTTTTTACAGTAGCACAGTCCATTCATGAAAGCAACTAGGACTATAAGTATTTAATGTGGCAGCCGACATTTAAGAGAATGACCTTTAAATACGGCCCATTGGGAATTCTTATAATATATTTAATATATATATATATATATATATATATATATATATATATATATATATATATATATATATATATATATATATATATATATATATATACTTATAATAAAGTTTAACTAACAATGCTTTACCTCTTAACATATAAAACATATATAACATTTATCTCTTGATATCATTATTTTCTTTTTAGAGCAATTAACAGCAGTTATAGACAATAAATGTTTATTTAGATATTTGATAATATCTGAAATCATATGCTCAAAGTCAGGGTAATCAGTATTCGCAATATGGCGTCATTTGAGACGGCAGATCGGTTTAAAATTGTGAAAGGATGCTGCGAATACAGCATTATCTGTTGGTAAAAGTGTAAGAAATTGTCTGAGCGATTGGAAAAACTAAAGCACAGTGTTTTTACAATAATTACGATAAATTTTAAACACTTTCAGTGTGGATAATTTTAAAAAGTATTTGTTAGATTACGCTCAAACTTTCACTGGAGGTGTATTTTATTATCATAAAAAAAAATTCTCCTATTTCCGAGGAAAAATCTCAAATCGTTCTGAAATTAGATATAAAAAATCCTCAATAAAATATTCGAATTAGCCATTTTTTAACATATTTCAAGAAAATTAATTCCGAGGTCATTTTCATTATTCAAAGCATTTTATGTGCCAATAGATGTTTACTGTCAAATATGTTTGTTTATATATATAGTAAGTAGAGTTGTAGCTTCTATAATGTATTTTACAGCTGAATTCTACTTTCCTCTAGGTAATAATAACTAAATTTTCTGAAACAGTGTGAATTGTATTACTACCATAACACAGTAAGCAATCATGTTAATTAAGTTATTCTAAAATGACATTGATTTGTTTGCTATAGAGGAACTATATTTATATCTAACTTAGAGAGAAAGGTAAAATAAAAAGTTTTAATGCTGCAGCAAGAAAAATAATTTTACTTGAATATTATTTCAAGTAATTTATCTCAAAACATCCAATCTTTCTCAGGTTTTATATTTAAATACTTATTATACTTTAAGATTTAAAGGGGAAAAACATTCTATATATAATACATTAGAATTTATTTTTCCTAATTATTTTCTTGGCTCACTGAAGTTCTAGTTTAATAAGCTTTAACGTGAAAAAAAAAAAAAAAAAAAAAAAAAAAAAACTTAGAGTAGCAACTCAAACTCAAACAATAATAATTTTCTACTCATACCAATATACTGATGGAATAAATATCGCTAAAATTTGAAATTACAGGTAGGTTTATTTATTTATTTTACATATAAATATTGTGAAAGGGAGAATTTTATAACAAAAGTATTACAGAAATATATCTATATATATAAAAATGAATTGCTGTTCGTTAGTCTCACTAAAACTCGAGAACGGCTGAACGGATTTCGATCATTCTTTTTTTGTTTTTTTCCTTATAGGTCAGGGATGGTTTAGGAAAAAAAAAATTCGAAAAAAATCGAATAGTTTTCTTATTATTAATTAAAATATGAAAATAATAACCTCCTAATACCTTATAAATAGCCATTAAAATATTAGCTATAATTTAATTGTTGCCAAAAAAAAAATTACGAGTTCATTTTCTTTCGACATAAAAATAAATAAACGTGATTAAATAAATAATTTAATTAAACGTGAGCTTTAAAAAATTGTAAAAAATTAAATTATGTATCTCACAAAAATTGACGTCACTATCGGTTTAAAGATTTCATACGCATTGATAAAGTGCTAATGTAGTTAGTTCTATGATTCAACAGAAAATTTAAAAACACAGTTTATAAAAAGTTTTTTTTCTTATAATCTATATATATATATATATATATATATATATATATATATATATATAAATGAATGTTTGTCTGTATGTCCATTATAAAATTGTAAACGGCTTGACCGATTTCGATCATTCTTTTTTTGTTTTTTTCCTTATAGGTCAGGGATGGTTTAGGAAAGAAAAAAATTGAAAAAATTCGGCCCCCAAGGGGGGGGGGGGAGGGGGCAAAACGTGAATTCAAAATATCCTTCATAGCTCAAACAAAGAAACAGATATCCGTAAAATTTTTGCTTTAAAATATAGCTAATATAAATGTCTAAAAACCAATTCCTGGAATTTTCGAAATTTGATCCCCAAGGGGGGGGGGGGGGCAAAAACAATTAGAAATACAGTTAGGCCTTTCAAAATTGGTACAGATAGGTTTCAATAGCCTGCAAGTCGAATGGGGATATTTTCGAAAGTGTAAGTTATTAGGAGGGGAGAGAAGGGGGGAGGGGAGAGGGGGGGGGCAAAAAAATAAAAATAGAGTTAGATCGTTCAAATTTGGTATATAGAGGTTTTCGATACTTACAAATCGATTGCGGATATTTTCGAATTTGTAAAATTATTAGGAGGGGCGGGAAGGGGGGGGGCTATGGGCAAAAACAAATAGAAATACAGTTAGGGCATTCAAAATTGGTACAGATAGGTTTTAAAGGCCTGCAAGTCGAATGGGGATATTTTCGAAAGTGTAAAGTTATTAGGAGGGGTGAGAAGGGGGGGATGGGATGGGGGGGGGCAAAAAAATAAAAATAGAGTTAGATCGTTCAAAATTGGTACAGAAATGGTTTTCGATACTTAAAATCGAATGCGGATATTTTTGAATTTGTAAAATTATTAGGAGGGGCGGTAATGGGGGGGGGGCTATGCGCAAAAACAAATAGAAATGCAGTTAGGCCGTTCAAAATTGGTACAGATTGGTTTTAGATGCCTGCAAGTCGAATGGGGATATTTTCGAAAGTGTAACGTTATTAGGACGGACGGAAGGGGGGCGGAGGGGCAAACAAAATAAAATAGAGTTAGATCATTCAAAATTGGTACATAGAGGTTTTCGATACTTACAAATCGATTGCGGATATTTTCGAATTTTTAAAATTATTGGGAAGGGGGAGAGTGGTGGGGCAAAAAAATAAAAATAGAGATAGATCGTTCAAAACTGGTGCATAGAGGTTTTTGATATTTACAAATCGATTGCGGATATTTTTGAATTTGTAAAATTATTAGGATAGACGGGAGGGGGGGGGGTCGAAGGGGGAAATAAGAGTTAGAGCATTTTGGGAATTTTTTCGGAAGGCAGTGAGAACCCGGTGCGACATTTTTCCTAATCAGATTTTGTTTCGCTTTTTTTTTTTTTTTTTTTTTTTTTTTTCACGTGATAAAAATTAATGCAATTTTGAGAATTCAGTAATTATAGTGATTCATTTAAAAATAGTGACCAGCGAAGCGGGCAAAGCCTGCTAGTATATATATATATATATATTATTAGCCAGCTGGTGCATTTTTCTTTACATTGTAAGAATTATATTTCTGAAGAATTAAATTAATATGTACTAAAAAAATCTTTTCTTTTTTTCATTGAACTTAAATAAAGAGACAAGAAAAAATATATAAAGTAGTACATATAATTTTATTTATTTATTTATTTATTTTATTTTATTTATTTTATTATTTTTTTTTTTTAAGAAAAATAATAACCAAAAAACTCAAGAAGAAAAAGTAAATAAGAAATAGAAAACAGATGAATATTACAAATGTTAATTTTTTTATTTCGCTACGTATGCAATTTTTTTAGGAGCTCTTAATTTAATTAGCATTTATTTATCTATTTATAGTTATTAAAAATATCAATCATAATACACTCTACTTTTTTTTTTTTTTTTTTAAAGAAGGTATATAAATACTCCGTCCTAAAGCTTCGAATGCACATTGAGATAATTTTATTTAATAATAATAATTAGTTAATTATTTCAAGAACAAATGAAAAATGTCATTTAATGAATGTCAGTAACTAGTGATCTGCAATTAAGTGCCTCAAAATTCCTTATACTGGAATAGTTAAAAACTGCTAATGAATTTATTCAAGTGAATGAAAAGATGGTGTAATCTTTTGCTTTAAAATTATTAGCAAGTCTCGTGATAATTAATTAATTAATTAATTAAATTGTTTTTCTCCGTTGTTTAGAGTTCTGTTTTAATTCTATAGTAAATAGGAAAAGTTTATGAGTTTTTTTTTTTTTTTTTTTTTTTTTTTAATCAATAACTGATTTTCGCTACAATCAATATAAATAATTTAAACACTTATTTTTTTCCCCTTTACATTTAGAACTGCTCTCCGTTTTTTCTCCCCACTAATTTTCTACAATATATTATCAAGATTAAATATTAAATATACGGAATAATAGAAAAAGTTGTTAGCTATGTATTTTATTGAAATAACAAATTTTATCCATTGGGTTGTTCGGAGAGTAATTTCGTTTTTCTCAGCAGAAGACTTAATCGTATATATATATATATATATATATATACTTTTTTCACACCATCTTTACAATTAAGCTGCATTACCATTATATATTGGGACAGTTGATATACAAGGCTTGCTTGTGAAAAAGTTCGTTTTATTTTACTCAATAGGTTTTGATTGGTGCCCTACCAAATAAAGGAAATCGGAAGCGACATTTTCGGCATATTTTGTTTTTGCTATCGAAAAGGCAAAAATGCTGTTCAAACAAGGAAAAAGGTATACGATGTTAAAACCCGAATGAACTACTACGTCAGAAACGCCAAAGAAAAATATGTGAGCATACAAATATTTTGATTTGGCGTTTCTGACGTAGGAGTTTATACGGGTTTTAATATTCCAACGCCAAGTCTCCTGTTATTATAAGTATACGATGTGTATACAGAAAATTTATTTAAAGAACGCCAGTGTCAAAACTGGTTTATCAAATTCTGTTCCGACAATTTTGACGTTGAAGATGCATTACGCTCTGGAAAACCAGTTTATGCTAATGAAGACAAAGTATTTATTTATGAAAACTGCCAAATAACAACTCGTGAGATCGCTAAGAAACCGATCAAAGTGTAGAATATATAATTCAATAAAATATTTATACAATATAAGAAAATCGTCTTTCATTTTCAAAGGAAAATACGAAATTATTTTCCGATCAACCCAATAAAATTAAATGTGTATCAAGTGCTTCGAACTAAGAATTTTACAAATGTTTCTGAGCATTTTCACAAATTCCTTGAAATTCCATTTGGAAAAGAATTCTGAGTTTAGGATCACACTCTTAAGAAAAAAAAAAAAAAAAAAAAAAAAAGAAGTTGTTTATTATTAATATTATTATTATTATTATTAAGCATTTTTAATTACGCAGGTCTACAAATATAATGTTGGCAAAATTTGATTTTATAATTTTAGCTGATATGTACGTTTTTCGGTGGGCTAAAATCGAAAATAAAGCCAGTTTTTCTCTATCAGGTATAGACATTTGCCAATACAAGGTGTCTACCGGCACAATTTCTTCATTTTCGGTAGTTTCTAGAAAAATACTATAAATATTACCATAAAAATATATTGGAGAAAAAGTCACGAAAGAAATTGCATCGGTTCACACCCTGCATTGACAAAAATCGATATGTGATCGAGAAAAAACTGGCTTCAATTTCCGTTTCAGTGCATCAAAAAACAAAAAGAGCAATCAAAATTTTAGATGTCCATTTGTATTATTAAATTAAACATACTTCATTTTAAGCAATGAATTTTATCTCGGGTCAAAATAATTATTTATCAAAATCATTATTATTATTATTATTTGCAAAAAAAAATATATAATAATAATTCTAATTATCTGGATATAATTCTAATCGATTGCAGAAAAATCAATTTGCTATTCAAAGAATCGACCGTTTTACATAGACTTAAATGAATTAAAACCTCTGTTGCTAGATAGTATACGCAATATTCTTCGAGAAAAAAAATATTGATATCGGTTTTACAAAATATCCTGACGTGATGGAAAAGATGGAGGTCATTTTCGAAATCAGCACATAAAATAACATAAAAATTAACGGAAGCTCTTATATTTTCCAATTTCACAAGCCTGTATTATGAGAAATTAGTTCTGTTCACACCTTATAGAAAAAAAAAAAAAAAGTTAACACAGTATTCGATTAATACTGGATAGGATACATTATAAAATACGGAAAATTTTATAAAGAAAATTAAGTAAACTAAAGAAGTAAAAATTTTTCCTTTTCAATATACAACAATTAAATCCATTTAGAAGTAAATTTTCTTATTATAAAGTGACACAAACATTTTAAATACTCAAGCTAATGTCTTCTAACAAAAGAAAGTAACGATCATTTTTAAATGTTTCAGTGTCATGAAGGATATATTATTGTGTACATTGTAGTAGGAAAAACCTATGAAGTTAATACAATATTTATATCTTTCGAGATAAAATTATTACAGCAATAAGATGTGAGCAAAGTATGAATAATCGTAATTAAGAAGATTGTCACTTATGCTACAATATTTGAATTTAGCTTCTTTTGGAAAATGAATAAATAAATAAATAAATAAAATAACTTGTTTTTTATCTCACCAATAAAAATAATTAATAGCGTTTAAATAAAGTTTGTAATTTAAGACTGCAAAAGGTTTTTATACAAATCCCTCGAGCATAAAGAGAAATATTATAGGCTATTCAATAACCTCAATTTAATTAAGAAACAATTAAAATGAAGAAATAAAACATTTTTTTTTTTTTTTTTTTTTTTTTAGAATTTGTTTAATAACCTTCCTCTACTTTTTTTTTTTTTTTTTTTTTTCATCCAGTGGAGCATAGAGGAATAAGTATGTAAAAAATAATTTTTTTTATTATTATTTTGTTTTGTTTGAAATAAAAAATGTTGCATCTCTTCTGAAAGTTTAATTATTTCTATTGTCATTTATCAAATAAGATAATTTCTAAAAGCAAGAAAATAAATCTTGTGGAATTAAATGCCTACACTTTAATAACTGGAATTGAAAACTAAAACTAAATAATGAAACAAAAACAAACAATAAAATAAAATAAAATAAACAAAAAAAATTTTTGCACAAAAAAAAAAAGTTAAGAAGAATAAAATAACAAAGATCTTTAGATGTTCTTTTAGATTTTTCCAAAAATATTGACTTACACGCATATATATATCACGCATATATACAATCATTATAAGTTTTTTTTTATTTGTATGTATTATTTATAGTTTATTTATTTTTTCTTTTGTATATAAATAATTTTTCATTTTGTATTCAGAACTACTGTGGTTAGGTTTTTTTATCTCTTGGTAAGATGTAGGAAGCTAAGCTACTTTTTGATTATGCTAATAGTTCTTCAAACATCTTACTGTTTTCACCATGCATGTGAGAACCTCCATGCCTGCATTCGCATTCAGGGTCTCATTAATGATGAAATAAATATTTCTTAGACTTAGTATTTTCTGTCTGGTTTCCTTTTTCTGTTTTCTAACCGCCTTAATTAAAAAAAAAGTACTTATAATTATGTTTGCATAATTTATTTGCTGCATTTTCTTGCGCATTGATTACGTGAATTTGTTGTTTTAATATTGTTTATTTTATTAATTTTCGTTTTTTTTTTTTTTTTTTTTTTTTTTTTTTTTTTAAATCCTTCCATGTCATTTTCCCCCTTAAATAAATACATATATTTGTGTGTGTGTTTAATTATCTATATGTATAAAAGAGTTTACTGACTCAACACAGCCGTGACGATTCTATGGGAGGCAGAGTCACAAATTTTGGTGAGCAGGTTGGTTTTAAGACCCTGACATCCCCTACACACTAAGATGGGATTTTGCGAAATACCCCTCCCCCCCAATCCCCCGTGGGGGTGAGGCAGAAAGCAAAATCACCTTTATTAGCATAATCCGACTCCAAATTACTTCATGGAGTAGAAATTTTACATGGGAGACTAGACTTATGTACAAAAAAATTATTTTCTTCGATTTTGGAAATTTAGACTTTTAAGGATGGGAGGGGGTAAAAACGATTTTCGGAGGCAAATTTAGGAAAATATGGATTTTCGAGTAAAATTCTACCAATAATAGCACAAAAATATAAAAACCGTCAAACGTATTCTTGAGGATATTTCCAAAAACACATTTTTGTTTTTCTGTAATTTTCGATTTGGAGGAAGCGTTACGAGGGGGCAAACTTGAGCCCCCCCCCCCCTTTTAGCGCTAAATTCGTCCGGGGAATCTATAGGGGCTGAGGTCACAAATTTTAGTGTGCCGCTTATTTACCTGTATCTAACACCCACTGTAACGGGATTTTGCGAAATTCCCTTCTTACCCCCCTTTTGGTCAGGGGGGCAATAATCCCGTTTCCAAACATAATTTTGCTTCGAATTATCTGAGTAATATTAATTTTTATGTATGGGTTGGTTATGCGTTCCCAACACGCACTATAAACGGATTTTACAAAATTTCTCCCTGCCCCTTTTAAGGGCAGGGGAGGGGGGACAAAAGCACGCTTTTAAGAGTACCTCTGATAAAAATTATCTCAGGATAGCAATCTTTTGATATGTCGATTGGTTATGCGTAATCAAGACACACTACAAAGGGCTTTGTGAAACTCCATCCTATCCCCCTTCAGGGAGGGGGGATATGTTTCCATGAGTAACTCTGCTCTGAACTGTGTTAAAAAGTTGATTTTTTATGTACGGGCTGGTTACGCGTTCCCAACACGCACTATTAAAGGATTTTGTGAAAATTCCCCTTTCCAACCTTTATAGGAGGCAAAAATACTTTTTAAGAGTAACTTTTCTCCAAATTATCTCAGCAATGCGAGTTTTTGATATGTCGATCGGTTATGCGTAATCGATGCATACACTACAAACAAATTTTTTGAAATTCCGTCCTATTCCACCATTGGGGGTTGGGAGGGGGGGCGGTGTAAATCTGTTCCAAATTATCTTAGAATGGCAATTTTTTATGTGTGGGCTACTTACGTTTACTCAACACACACTACAAAGAGATTTTGTGAAATTCCCCACTACCGCATTTTCAGGGTTGGGGGAGGGAAGACAGTCTAGAAACATCTATCCATGCGTAGCTGTTTTTTATGTGTGGGTCGGTTATATGTATTTAACTCATAGTATAAAGAGATTCTGCGAAATTCCCTCCTTTAAGAGCAGGGAGTGGGGGTAAAAAACGCGTTTTAAAACATAACTCTGCTTCAAGTAATTTCAGGATCACGTTTTTTTATGTGTCTGTTAGGTATGTGTATGCAACATGATCTATAAATGGATTTTGCGGAAAAAAAAAAAAAACTTCCCCTTTGGGGCAGCGGGGCAAAAAATGCGTTTTCAAGCTTAAATCTGCTCTATATTACCTTAGAAAGGCAAATTTTCGTATGTTGCTGTGCATTAAATGTACCCAATAGACAGTTTGATGGAATTTTACAAAACTTTTAACTTTATCCGAGAAGGAGGGGGAGTAAAAAGCGGGTAAGACGCTGCCGAAGATATTGGGGCTCCAGACTCGACGCGTGACGACCGAGAGAACCGCTATACGAGGTAGCGGGAAGATTAACTTACATTTTGACTGATTTCTTTTTTTTTTTTTTTTTTTTTTTTTTGAGAATTTATTATTATTATTAATGATATGGTATTTTGAGAATTCATTTGAATATAATGACCGGCTAAGCCTACAAGTTCTTCCGTAAAATTTTTCTTTCCTTTGATTTGAACGGTTGATTTTTAATTTTACAATATTTTGAAGAAAGATATATACATATATATATATATATATATTCAAACATTTTCTGCAGTTTTGAAATGTACTATTATAAATTTCGTGTATTAGCAATAAAGTATTTTCAGAGAAGTAACGCATCGAAATCTCGTGAATATACTTAATATTTATTGAAATTTTATTTTTCCGACTGAGTGAAAATAATGCCTGGACCGGGAGTCGAACCAATACAGGAGTCGAAGAAATACAATTTTTATTAAAATCACACAATCGTTGATTGTGTGATTTTAATAAAAACTGTATTTCTTCTCATTATTTAATGGTGTTTTCCATTTCCTGCGGCTTATTTCTGTTGAGCTGATTTCTGTTGAGCTTATTTCTGTTCCTGCTAAAGGTTCTGAGTGAGTAATGCTGACCGGTTTGTCGGCCTGGATAGCTTAATTGGTAGAGCCTTGACCTTGTAAATCAAAGATCCGGTGTTCGACTCCCGTCCAGGCATTATTTTCACTCAGTCAGAAAAATAAAATTTCAATAAATATGATTTTCTTCCACAGTTGATTGTGTGATTTTAATAAAAATTGTATTTCTTTCTCCCATTATTTAATGGTGTTTTCCATTTCCTGCGGTTTATTTCTGTTGAGCTATCTACATGATAGACCAGAGATGTTCCTGCCTAAAGGTTGTCTGAGTGAGTAATGCTGACCGGTTTGTCGGCCTGGATAGCTTAATTGGTAGAGCCTTGACCTTATAAGTCAAAGATCCGGGGTTCGTCTCCCTTTCCAGGCATTATTTTCACTCAGTCGGAAAAATAAAATTTCAATAAATATGATTTTCTTCCACAATTGATTGTATGATTTTAATAAAAATTATACTTAATATTGACTTTAAATAGTTGAAAATAATAAATAACTTTAAAATAAATAGAGAAATAACTTAATAATAAAAATCAATAAATAATTTTCATCAGTGACATACATTATGCAAAACGCATTGAAATAAAGACAAATATCACATAGATAAATATCACATAGATTTATTTCCTACGCATCGCAAATGAAACTTTAAATTTTCTACGCCTACATAGAATATACAGATATTTTATTTATGAATAACTTTGTAGCAGTTCTTTTTATTTTTTTATTTTTTTTTTTTTTACTTTATCTTACCCACATACATAGAGAAAGTATTGTTTTTGGGTCATATTTTCGAAATTGAGTTTTTGTTATATTTACACATTTCGAGGTCCCCTGAATCCAAAAATCATGGTTTTTAGCGGTTGGTCTGTGTGTCTGTCTGTTATCAGCATATCTCAAGAACAAATAATAGCAGAAAATCCGAACTTGGAAATCTAAACGTGTATCATATAGGTATGCTCCGTTAAACTTTTCGTTGAGATTAAGCGAATAGTTCGTGTACAGGGATACCCGAGTGAATTCAAATACATTACATATATGGGGGAAATTACAGGTAAGTAGAGTTTAACATCTGTAGACTACACTAAGCCAAATGAATGTATATTTTATTTATATGCGTGAAAAAAATTTCATGTAGAATGTGGTACGGAAAATATTCACTGTTTGTTTACAGGGCTACACGAAAGAACTAGATTGTGATGTGACAATGCTTGAAAATTGTGAAAATATATTTCAGGTTTTGCCGTTATCTTTTAATATATTATTATATTTATGTGCACCATGTGGTGTCTAAATAACTTTCAGAAGATATACATACCTGCCAATATTTAAGCCATAACATTTTTTTTTTATTATTATTGTTAGTGAAAGTGCTTTACTATAATATTTTAACATGTCCAGGAAAGCTGCTCAAGAACTGAAATTAATTCCTCATAGCCATATAATAAATAAAATTTTTATTATATGGCCATGAGGAATAGCCATATGCAAGTTTTGAGGCTTCCTAAATACCGAAGTTAAATTTTTAACGTTTGATCTTTGTCTATGTCTCTTAGAGTAAATTAAAAATAAATAATTTCAGGATCCAGATGCTGCTTTTGAAGTTAATACGTTTGTTACTAGAAAAGGTTGATCAAGATTCATAAGTTTCAAGGAATGTTGCGTGTGAAAGTTTGAATAATTTTAAATGAACTTTTGAATTCAATAACAGTTTTGAATTCTATATAAATGTAGGTACAATAATGAAATGCGGTTTGAGGAGGGCGGTAGCTCCTTTCACATAGAATTATTTCTCAAATAAAGCTGTTCTGAAGCCTAATTTGAATTGTTTTAATGCAAGTTTACATAAGAGTACTCATTATCTTCTCCCTTAATCTCCAATCTGTATTTATTGAATTAAATTTCAGGGTAAGAGAAAGTCGTGTGTGTTACACACCAAATTATTTTTCTTTTAAAAACATACGATTTTCTCAACAATTAGTCTCCTCTAGATTTAATTCCCTTTTACAGTTATTATTACTATTATTTTGCAAGAAAATATATTAGTATTTTGCCTGAAGTAAGAATTATTGCTGATAAAAAAAAATACGTTTAATTTCATAATTAAAAGTGCTTATGAATAAAACCAATTTTTTTTCTTTTCCTTTTATTAAATTCTGTGATCCTATCCACTGAAGGCTTTATCGAACGGGATTTCAAAAAATTTAGTAAAAAATTACACAAACATTTGTAAAATTATTAAGTCGAAACGTTGAATACATATTTCATTTGAGATAAAAATTGTTATTTCAGTAAAATACATACCTGAAAACTTTTTTAATTTATTCCGGAGCATTTAATTATTCATATTTAAACTTAACAATATATTTTGGAAAAAAAAAATATTCTAAAAAGAAATGGGTGAGAAAAAAGGCCGTACATGGTGCTTTTGGTCCATCTCTATTTATTTAATATAAAATTAAAACAAAACTCTAAACATCTGAAAAAAGCAAATTAATAAATTAATTATTTATCATGAGACTTGCTAATAATTTTTAAATATGTCGCATAATTTGCACATTTATATCAATTACGCCCTGTTACCAATAATATTACGAAACAAATTAAAATGTTGGAAGCTTGGAATACACCTATTTCGTGAATCGTATGGTTTAAAGTATGAATTTGTGTTTTGAATAGTTATGTGAATTTTTCCTTTCTACTTCTCTTTGAATAAAGACAACGTACATAAAAGTACATTTAAGACGTACATTTAAGATATCTACTTATATTAAAACAGAAATTCTCCATATGAATTTTTTTTTTTTTTTTCATTTGTAATTCTAAATGTAAGAAAAAATTATTCTTAAAATTGATTTTTCAATTCCTACTATTAGTTCACACTCTCACCATATATATCTTGTACAAATCTTACAATCAATTTCTAACTTCCCGACTAGCTAGTAATTTGAAACTTTCAGGATTGCTCAGAACACGGTGACAACTCAATACTTCGAAGTCTGATTTTCGAATTTTTTATTAGTTTTATTATAATTAATTAAAATATGAAAATAATAACATCCTAATAGCGTAAATATAGCCATTAAAATATTAGCTATAATTTAATTGTTGCCAAAAAAAATTACGAGTTCATTTTCTTTCGACATAAAAATAAATACATTTAATTAAACGTGATTATTAAAAAACTATAAAAAGATAAATTATGCATTTCACAAAACTCGGCATCATCGTCACTTTAAAAATTTTATGCACATTGATAAGAGCTCTATGATTCATCAAAAAGTTTAAAACATGGTATATAAAAGTTTTTTTTTTTTTTTTCTTTCATTTTGCACGCGAGCTTTTTATTTCCTAATTCAAAATTACAAAAAAAAAAAAAAAAAAACTTCGATAGCGTTTGTAAGTAGGAATTGACTTTAAAAAATACTCTTTTATATTACTTGTTATAATTATAGCGAAAATCAGTTATTGATTTCTGAAAAAAAAAAAATAAATAAATAAATAAATAAATAAATAAATAAAACGATTCATTATTTTATATTTACTAAAGTATTAAAAGAGAACTCAGAACTCTAAAGAACTGAAAAAAATATTAATTAATTAATTACTTATGATGAGACTTGCTAACAATTTAAAGCTGTAGCAGAAGATTACACCATATTTTTCTTCACGAGAATAAACTCATTAGCAGTTTTTAACAATTCCAGCATAATGAATTTCGGGACATTTAATTGTGGATTACGAGTTATTGGCATTCATTAAATGACATTTTTTATTTGTTCTTGAAATAATTAACTAATTGTGATTATTTAATAAAATTATCTCAATGTGAATTCGAAGCTTTCGATCAAAATATTTATACAGCTTCAAAAAAAAAAAAAAAAAAAAAAAAAAAAAATGTAGAGTATTTTATGACTGATACTTTTTAATAACTACAAATTAAGTGCTCTTGTAAAAAATTGCATACGTAGCAAAACTTTAAAAAAAAAAAAAAAAATGACATTTGCAATTTTCCTCTGCTTTTAATTCCGTATTTGCTTTTTCCTTATTGAGTTTTTACGTTATTCTTTTTTTATTTAAAACATTTATACATATTAACAATTTGATATTTTTTACCTGTCTTTTTATGTTAATTCAAGAAAAAAATAAATCTTTTTTAATACATATTTATTTTATTTTATTTTCCATAAGAATAATTCTTACAGCATAAAAAAAAGAACACTATATAACTAGAAATATTTTATTTTGTTTCCATTATATTTGTTAGAAAAACTCTTCCTTACAAAATATTTAAATATGAACTTCAGGTAATTTCAAATATCAATGCTACTTTTTCCATCAACATATTGAAATGTGTCAAAAATAATTATAATTTGGCTTTGAATTTTTTTTCACATTACAGTTATTAGATGGAACTTCATTGAATACAGAAAAAATAAATAGGGAAAATAAGTCTTAAACTATTATATAAAGAATTTTTTTCCCTTTAAATCTGAAAGTACAATAAATATTTAAATATACAATTCGAGAAAGTTTGGATATGTTGAGTTAAACTACTTGAGCGAAAATATTATTCAAGTATAAAAATCATTTTTCTTATTGTAACATTTAGATGTTTTAGTTTTTCTTTCATCCTATTAAGTTAGATGTAAATATAGTTTTGTTATATCAAACAAATCATTGCCATTCTGCAGTAAATCAATTAATTAATATGGTTGTTTACATAAAGAAATATATATTCCACTTATATATGCTGTTAATAATTATAAAAACAGTAATAAAATATACTTTCAGCATATCACATAATTTAAATTATCTTTATTCCGACGTTTCGGTTAATATTCCATCATTAACCATCTTCAGGGAAATGATGTTCAAAAACTATAAACAAAAACAATTCAAGCCATTCCAGGATACCACAAATACAATTCACAAAGAAACTTAATAGGTGATTACATAAATTCTATAAAACATACTCTATATACATTTTAAAATGAGTTAAAAACACTTAAAAATCACAATCATGACCATACAAGAAAAATAAAACACTTTAATAAAACGGAGTCAAAGTATCAAACTGCAGGTTTGCCAGAACAAACAATAGCAGGGTTACCTCTTTTTATAATGATTGTTTACAGTTTAGTGGTAATAATACAATTCACATCATTTCAGAAAATTTGGTTATGGTTATCTTTATCTCTGGGAAAATAGAATACATATATAAAAACTTTAGCAATGCTTCCTTCTCCCCCCCCCCTCCTTTGGCTCCTCTCTATGAGAAATAAATCATTTTGTTAGCTCGTATAAACATTTTAATAAACATGCAGCAGTAGCTCGATACTTTATTAAAATTTTGAATGCAATATTATTTTTTATCTAATGTTATTTTTTATAATAAAAAAAAAAAAGAGAGAGACACAGGATATTAATGTGATAAACTGCTTAGATAAATTATTTAAATAAGATAACATACAGAAGTAAATATTTTTTGTTATCTCTCTTAATATAAAACTAATTTACATTTATTAACTCGTTCAAATTCCTGTCAACAGTGATGAGTTTTAACTATATTCATTTAAAAAAAAAATTGGAGTTAGTCTATACATGTGGGTAATAAATTATACAAAAGAAAATGTTTTTAGCTCTGGCGCATTCGCAGTCAAAAGTTATTTGGTAAAACTACTCATATTTCATCAGCAATTTGGTTAAAAGATTCTTTATATCTGCTTTAATTTAAGTGTAATTCTCATATAAATTTATATCCATAATTAAATGATAGTTTGTAATCATATGCATAGCTATAAATTATTTCAGTCTTTATTCTTTACTGGTAATTCCAAAGATTTGTATTTTTAAATAATTTATTGTATATTGTATATTTTTATGTATTGTATGTATTGTATATTTTTAAATAATTTATGACTGATCCCCCTTTAGATTTTGTGACAAAACTTTCGATGGATCATATGCGGTCTAATCCTAGAGCATATATTACAAAAGTGAGTATTTAATATTAAAGTTCCTATCCAAAGGTGTAACCAACATTGAAGGTGATTTTCTTCGGGCTCTTGAGGACTGAAATGGCCAGATCCATCCACAACTGGCTGACGCAGCGAAAACATTTTTGAGACCCCCTTGTCCGAAAAATGGTTGAGGGAAGTGACAGGTGGTCTGCATTCATGAAATTTTGAAAAGTACTTGTCACTGATTTTCATGTTGGTTACATCCTTCGATGAAGGATGCACTCTCTAGTCAAATATTTGCTCTAGAGAGTACAAGGGTATAACATATTCTTTATACCCCTAAAGTTTCAAAAGAGTCCATGAAGTAATTTTCACGTAATCGAAAAAAAATCTGGATGTCTTAGCTATTTCATTCATCCTTAGCTATTCTCCTCCAGTGTATGTTCGCCATCTTTTAATATGCGTATCACGATTTTAAGAACGTTCTATATATATGAAATGTAACTATAATAATGTTTTAAAATTTATTTTTAAATCCTTTATTACGTTAGAATGTTCAGAAATTTTGAATTATAGGCAAACATGCAGATGTTTCCTAAAAACAGATAAATCGTGTCGAGGATATTTCAGAACTTGTAAATGCAGTCATATCCGGAATTTGAAATTTTTCAGAAACTGAAACTTTTTTCTTTTAATTATAGATAAAAAATTAAATAATTTAAGATCGGAGATCATGTGTGTAAAATATATTTTTTATTTTATTTTTATTAACTTCAAAACTTGTTTATTTGTTTGTTTGTTTTCTGTCCAGTACAAATCTTGCAATCGACTTTTAACTAACTTCCTGACTAGCTAGATATTTCAAACTTTCAAAGCTCAGAACACGATGACAATGAATTTTTTAAGTATTTTTAACCAACTGTTTCGGGTCTCTGTTGACATCGGCAGTGTTTATATCTATATGCTTTTGCAAAAGCTTATAACACGATGGCAATGCATTTTTTAAATACTTTTAGCCAATTATTTTGGGCCCCCGATGCCTTCGCTAACGTTTATATGATTCAACAGGAAATTCAAAAACATTGTATATAAAAAGTTCTTTTCATCTTGTAATTATTTATTAATAATTATTGTTATTAATAATAATTTCCCATTTCGTATAATTATAATAAACGTGATAATGTTTTTCTCTCCGAAGTTCTTTAATAAAATTTTAATGGAGGCCTTTATTTTTCACAAATTCTTATTTTTATTTAAAAATTTCATGAACATTAATTAAAATACTATTCATTTTAATAAAGAACAGCTGTTTATTACTTTCAATGAGCCACTATTATTAAGCATAATTTTTTTAATCTTTCAAATACATGTTATACGATTTCTCATCCTTAAGAAAATATCACTGTCATTCTGCAGCAATATTACTGTTGATTAGAAGCGGCTCGAGAAACCATTGCATTTTCAAATTAACTATAATTTATAAACAGAACAATTCGAGCCGATTCAATTAAAACGGAGATTTGTCCTCAAAAAACGAACAATGATGTACCTAATTAAACGTGTTGGAAGATTATTTCTCGTTTTAAATTACTTCGAAATGGGTAAATTATTTCGAAATAAACGAGATACTTCAAATTATTTTCGTTATATATTGAGCCTTTGTTATTAACATGTTCGAGATAAAATTTGAAAAAAAAACAATGAATTAATTGAAATTGTGCGTTTCAGGCAATAAATATCAGTTTTAAATACAACAAATGTAAAAATGATTTTTTAAAAGATTTTTTTTGTTCAAAAGTTAAAATCGTGCGAAATTCTTTTTAATTACAATATTATCTTATATTTTGCCAATGTAACTTTGTATTTAAATAAACATATGCTTTTCATACACTTAGACACAGAGTATGTATTAATGGTGTTTAATAGTTTCTAGTATGGGCTTGTAGATACACTAATAAATGCTTTAAAATATATGCTGACAAAATTTTGCTGTACAAATGTTTATTACAAAGCGATATCTGTGAAGAAGTTGCTCTTTTATCTTGTGAAAATAAACACGCGATTTCCAATAATTATTCGACATCGGAACCATTGTGTAACTAAATGACTAGATCAGCAAAACTCCACATATAACAACCATAAATATAAAAACAAAACCTAGATAAAACACTGCATTTGTGCTTTATTAGTACATAACAAATTCGTCTTCTGATGACGATTTTCATTTACAATATCAATTGTTATACTTTTTTAAGATTGTGTTTTGTTCTTTTTACATTCAACAGTGTAAATTGTATTGAATGTGTTCTGGTGTTCACGAATACAACTTATTTTCATTTATGTTTTTAGAGACAGTATTTTCTGCCTAAAAAAATAATATAAGGAACTAACATGCTAGAAATAGATTGTCTACTATTAAAGCGGTTTTTTCTTTTTCACTTCTTCAGGTTGATTTCTTTCAGGAGCTTACATGCTGGGAACTTACTTACATGCTTAAGAACTTACATGCTAGAAAAAGATTGTCTTTTATTAAAGCGGTCTCTTCCTAATACACTTGTTCAGGCTGATTTCTTTAGAAATCAACATGTTTGTTTGAGTTAGTTAAATATTAGTTAATAAAAACTGTTTAAAAATTGTATTTTATTTTTATAGAAAAAATAAATAAATACATTTTATATATAAAAAAAAAAAAAAAAAAAAATTAATAATCGGTAAGTGTATTTGTTCTAAAACTTTCTTCCATGACACCTAAATTATCAGAAATAAGTTTATTTAAAAATACAATTTCGATAATTATTAGTCCAAATTTTTCCTTTTAACGTGTGTAACTATTTATATTTCATTACATGCATAAGCATATAATTACGTATTAGTTATTGCGTGGAAAAATGCGTATTAGTTTGTATTAATATGCATGTATTTTTTATAATCATACGTATATTTTTAAATGATATGTACTGACGCAAAAGTAATAGCAAAAAGTGTGTTTTGTTTTCAATGTCATACGAACTATGGCATCGGAAATGGTCATTAAGAACGTATGTTTCTCTTAAACAATGGACTATCTGCTCATATTTAGAACAGAGCTACTATGTTGAGTAAAAATTTTAAAAGAATAACCTCATTCTGTTAAAACTTTTATACATGCTTCTGAATGTTTTTATTTTTTATTTTTTTATTATTTTAATTATTTTTATTTTGAAATACTTGTTAAGGTAATAATTTTAAGAATAAATACTTATAATTTTTATAAAAAAAATCAATATCCCAAGTGTAATTGAAGCAATATTCCGTGAAAAAAAAAAATAATAAACAATTCATATAAGAACATTAATTAATTTATGCTTACTTACTTAATTAATTAAAGTTTTATTTGGTGCTTAATTAATTTATTTGCTTAAGTATAATTTTTCACTAAACATAACGATCATCTTTTACTACAGAAATATTACCTTCTACTAAGCATACTCTTCCTATAAAAAAAAAATTAAATAGCACATGTTCTTTCCAGGAAAAAATGCCTATTATGTTTATTCGTTTTATTATAAAACTATAGAGATCAGTTTATATTTTCTGTATTATCCGGCTATTTACTCTCACTAAAGAAGGAAATAATAACAATAATAATAATAATTGCCGAAACGTCAGTGGAGGCCCTCTGTTGAGACTCAAAACGGTTTTGGGCTGTGTCTGTCTGTCGCGCGATAGCGGCCGGAAAAATAGCGCTATTGACTTGAAATTTGGTACACGTGTTCATGAGCCCCACGAAATCAGCTGTATAGATTTTGGTATGTACTCCATTTGTAGTTCGTATACAGGGACACGCCAAAGTTTTTCTTATCATTACGGCCTATGAGAGGAATTTGTATGTATCGCGATAGCGGCCGCAAAAATAGCGCTATTGACTTGAAATTTGGTACACGTGTTCATGAGCCCCACGAAATCAGCTGTATAATTTTTGGTATGTACTCCATTTGTAGTTCGTATACAGGGACACGCAAAAGTTTTTATTATCATTACGGCCTATGGCAGGAATTTGTATGTATCACGATAGCGGCCACAAAAATCACGCTATTGACTTGCAATTTGGTACACGTGTTCATGTGCCCCAAGAAATCAGCTGGATAGTTTTGGGTGTGTATTCCATTTGTAATTCGTGTACAGGGATAACGCCAAAGTTTTCTTATCATTACGGCCTATGGGAGGAATTTGTATGTACCGCGATAGCAGCCACAAAAATCACGCTTTCGACTTGCAATTTGGTACACATGTTCATACGCCCAACGGAATCAGCTGTATAGTTTTAGGTGTGTATTACATTTGTAGTTCGTGTACAGGGACACGCCAAAGATTTTCTATCATTACGGCCTATAGGAAGAATCTGTATGTACCGCGATAGCCGCCGCAAAAACCAAGCTATTGACTTCAATTTTTGCCGAAACGTCAGTGGAGGCCCTCTGTTGAGACTCAAAAGGATTTTGGGTTCCGTCGGTCCGTCCGTCTGTCTGTCTGTCTGTCTGTCGTGCGATAGCGGCCGTAAAAACCACGCTATTGACTTGAAACTTCGTACACATGTTCATAAGCCCAACGGAATCAGCTGTATAGTTTTGGGTGTGCATTCCATTTGTAGTTCGTGTACAGGGACACGCCAAAGTTTTTTTTATCATTACGGCCTATGTGAAGAATTTGTATGTACCGCGATAGCGGCCCCAAAAATAACGCTATAGACTTGCAATTTGGTACACATATTGACGAGCCCAACGGAATCACTGTATAGTGTTAGGTGTGTATTCCCTTTGTTGTTTGTGTACAGGGACACGCCAAAATTTTTCTTATCCTTACGGCCTATGGGAAGAATTTGTATGTACCGCAATAGCGGCCGCAAAAATCCTTCGATTGACTTGCGAATTGGCGCACACATTCCAGCTTTCCATATAAGTAGCTGTATAATTTTCATTGCTATATTTTTTATAAACTGTGTACAGGGACACGCCAAAATTCTTAACATTACAGCGTATGGGGTGAATTTCGTTTAAACGCATTTTAATATCATTACTTTGCAATGAAGAAAATGAAACTAGATTACGTGAGTAAGATGCTTAAACTTATGTTGCTTCAAGAAAATATGTGCTCTTAAGCTTTCTAATTAAGGTACAGGACCTTACAAAAGTGTTCTGACAATGTCACTTAGTCATCCAAACGATGTTAAATTTGGAACAATTATTAATTTTAAACGCAAAATAAGCTGAATAGTTTTTACTGGTGTATACAATGTTTATGGTTCGTTTACAAAGACACACGAAAGAATTTCGTAACATTAGAGCCTATGGACGAATTTTTAATTTAAGCGCGCACTTTAATGCCTTTATGCTGAATTGAACTTAATAAAGTTAACATACATTATAAAGATGCTTAAAATCATGTTTACTCTAAAAAAAGTTTATGTATAGACTAAATAATTTATGGGACCACACAAAATAATTCCGAGTATGTACTGTAATCATCCAAATGATGTCAAATTAGTTTCAAAGATTAATGAGTTATAATTAATTAGATTTATTTTTATTATTGGCGTTTATAATGACTGTGGCTACTTTTCCGGGATACATAAAGGAATTTCGTACTTTTATGGTGTATAGTCGGTATTTCTTAAAAGTGTATTTTAACATGGTTACACCCCATCAAATATAATGAAATTTTAATAGAATTTTAAAAGCCTGTTTTATGTTGAAAATTGTGGGCATAGAATTGATAATTAGTTTAAAGGTTACGCAAAATATTTCCTATATGCTATGTAATTTTTTTTGTATGAAATTCGGTATTTATGAATTTCCGGGAAATAATACAAGATCGTCGTTTAATAAGAATGCATATTGTTGCGTACTTGGGGGTTTGTAAGTTGTCCGAGAATGAAAGGCGAAACTTGCAAAAATTCAGTGATTTATTCACAGAAAGTTCCAGAAGAATACAGGTCTATAAACCAAGTATCAGCTTCAATTCAACCAGTAAACATAGCTTAAACAACAGCCGTTAACAGTAAAACAACAGTACAAACTGTTTAGCAATAACACATAAAGCAAGTCTCATTCAAAGAGGCTCAAAGCAAAGCAAGCATTTGATGAAACCGACACAGATCTGAGATTGGAAGCCTTGGCTAAAAAAAATGCTCCTTTTATACTACTCTATCGAACACAGACTGTTCTGGAAAATTATCGTATCTCATCAGCCAATGAGATTAGAGCTTCCATATTTGGTATATCCCTAATAAGGATTTTCTCGCCAAGGGCGCCAAAAAAATCGCCAAGGAGGGAACAGTCGCCAAATTTGGCGCCAAATCCATTTCTTCCCTTACTGGAGCTTTTCAATTCGTTTTTAAAGGAAAATTAGGCTATTTTAATGCTAAAACGACTAGAAATGCACATAATTAGCATTTTATCGACTTACTAAGCCTCTTTGAAAAAATTTATACAAAAATAAATGCAATTAATTACAATTCCGTAACACTTTATATGATATACAAATAGGTATAGAAAGAGAGATACAGCGGGGGGTTGAGGGGGGCGGCAGCCCTCCTCAGGAATGTATCTGATTATGGTAATAAGTCGATCGAATCAATATATACTATTATATAATAAGAAATAAATAAAAATGACCTATTGAAAAATGTCTGATGCAAATAGGACGTTGAGGCTCCTGATCTGCAGATCCACTAGTTTAAAAAATTACGGTTATGCCAAAAGTTGCACCAAAATCAGCATATATAGTTACGCTCATCAGTGCCTGACCCTGTCACGCTTAAAAAGACTTAAGATATTTCCTTGGACTCTGTGTGTGAACGCAATTTGCCACCTAATTTTCATACTTTAGTTAATTTAAAAAAATCTAATTGTCCGATCGATAAGCTGTTTAATCCGATGAATTCAGAAAAAATCACCCCTTTCACTTGGTACCTTATTTGTAACGTATTTTTGATTATATTTTTTTAAAATAATTAAAATATGAAAATAACAGCTTTAAAATAGACATTTAAATTTTTAATTGTTGTCATTTTTACTTTCTCTTACCCATAAGGCAGAGAAAGTATTGTTTTTTGAATCAAATTTTCGAACATGAGTTTTTGTTATATTTACACGATTTGAGGTCCCCTGAATACGAAAAACAATTATATTTTTATCAAATGGTCTGTGTGTGTGTTTGTGTGTCTGTATGTCTATGTGTCTGTGTGTCTGTCTGTGTGTATGCGTGTTATCAGCATATCTCAAGAACAAATAGTGTCAGAAATTCCAAACTCGGTATTCTAAATGTGCATTATATAGCTACACTAAGCTTTCGTTGAGATGAAGCAAATGGTTCGTGTACAGGGACACTCAAGATTATTCAAATACATTACGTCTATGGGGGAAATTGCAGGTAAGTAGGGTTTAACATCTATAGACTGCACTAAACCAAAGAAAAGAATATATATTTTTATATGCTTAAATACATGCCTCATATAGAATATAGCAAGGAAATCATTCACTGTTCATTTACAGGGCTACAGAAAAGAACTAGATTATCGTGGGACAATAGCTGAAAATTGATGGAAGGGCATTTCAGGCTGAACCGTATATTATTACTATAGGATTGTACTTTGGTGCAGTATGTGGTTTGTATACATTCTTCAAAAGGATATACAGGGTTGCAAATATTTAAGCGATAACATTCTTTTCTATTGTTAGTGGAAGTGCTTTACTATAATAAATACCATATCCAGGAAACCTGCACAGGAATGGAAATGAATTCTTCATAGCCATGTGATAAATAATGTATGTTTTTAATCTAAATATTCATCCCTTGTTTTTGGTGTATTTACAAGTTTTGAGGTTTTCTGATTTCCAAAGTCGAGATTTTTACAGTTTGATTATTGACTGTGTTTATTAGAGTAACTTAAAAACGAATAATTGCAGGATATCCAAGTATTTTCAAATTAATATAAATTTTCCTGGAAAAGTTTGAACAAGACTGATAAGTTTCAAGGAATGTTACATAGGAAAGTTGTTTGAAGAATTTTAAGTGAACTTTTAATTTTAATTACAGATTTAAATTCTATATAAATGTAGGTGAAATAATGAAAATGGGGGGTTGTCACACAGAAGTAATTATCATATAAAACCTTTTAGAAGCCTAATTTGAACTGTTTAAAATAGGTTTACATAACAGTTCTCGTTATCTTAACCCTTAATCTCCAACCTGTATTTATAGAATTAAGATTACGGGTAAGAGAAAGTCGTGTGAGTGACACATCAGATTATTTTTCAGCATAAAATGAAACATGCTTTGACGTGATAAAAATAATAATAATAATAATAATAATATAAAATATTAAATTTGCGTCTACATGATGTCGGGATGATCTAAAAAATGACGTCTGTAAATATAATAATAATAATTTTAAATTTTAAAGGTAACGAAGAGATAAATAAAGTGCGAAATTTTCGCACGGGCTTGCTAGCAAATGAATTATTTGAAGTGAGAAATAAATAAAGTGTAATGATCATTTTTCAACGGGCGCCTTAGTCGCCCTGGAACTAACTAGTTTCTGCATATTATTGCAAAAATAGGATAATGTTGCATGTCCCTGCCTCGATCAACCAAATTTCATGAACTATGAATAATAAAAAAATCAACTGTTGTAGATTAAATTTTATCTGTAAGTGATATCATGTGTTCAAAAATAAATTTATATAAAATAAATTAATAAATTTTACTACTGAGATAATGTCCTGAAATAAAACGCTATAATATAAAGAAAATAATTAAAGAAATAAAATTAACGTTAAATATTTTCAAAAAGAAAAATGATATTTATTAAAGTATTTATATATATATAAAATAATTAATTAGAACATGCATTAAGAGCAGATACAATTAAAATAATTTGGTGTGTCACTCTTGCCCTGCATTTCAATACTATGAAAATAGGTTACAGATTAAGTCGTGAGACCAATAAGTCAAGATAATAAAGTCCAATCACAACTTAAAAGTAATCTATAATAGATTTAAAAACAATTTTAACTGTTTTATTTGGCATATAATTCTGTGTGTGGGAAGGTACCAACCCCTCAATCCCCCGTTCTATCATAGTGCCAAAACATATACAAGACTGCTATTAATTTACCTTCGAGCATGCCAATCTTGATCAAATTTTACAAGTGTTAACCTAATACGACCTTCAAAATACCGAATTTGAATTTTCTGCATTTATTTGTTTTTAGGCTATGCTGATACCAGATCTACATACAGATATGGCAATAAAAGACACACACAATCACACTGACGAACCGCTAAAAATATGATTTTCGGATTCAGGGGACCTCAAAACGTGTAAATATAACAAAAACTCAATTTGAAAATTTGCAGTACTTTCTTTACCATATGTGCGTAAAAGAAAGTAAAAAAAAAATCTCAATACAAAACAACCTTTTAACAGATCTTTTGATTTTTTAACTCTTGGTAAAGAATTATGTTAAATTCTTTTATTTCATAACATGTACGTAGAGAATGACTTTCCATCGCATTTTATTATAAGCACTTGCAAAATTTTTTATACTTCTGTACGATTTAAATGTCAGTATTTTGTGATTTTCTACATACATTTTAACTGCGTTCAAAACGATTTGTACATTAAATAACAGAACTATGTAGACAAGAATGAATGCATTTTCATAATATCAGTATGCATACACATATATTTATTTATTTATAACTAAAATATTCGTTTAATAAAATATTTGTAAACACATAATATTTTCAAATTTCTTTCGACTTTGATGTATCAGCCCTTACATTAAAAATCGGACTATTTGTATCAGCGACAAACATAACTAAAGCTTTCGGTTAATACCCAGTGTTTACATTTTAAGCAATGCTTAAAGCATCATAAATCCTTTCCTGCATCAAAAGAAAGAATGCTACCCAATAAATCTTTTATCGACCTACATAGTATATCCAACTGAATTCGGATACGAAGAGATTTCGAAAGAAGTAAAACGGAAATATTTTTTCAAATCCATAGAAGTCGATATAAATCTATGAACTAATGACTGCCTGGCATTAAAGTCGTCTGAAATAGATTTAAGGGGACTGAGACGTCTGCGACAACCGTGAAGTGGGAAATTTAGGTCGTTGCTTTTAATAGCCATATATTTTTAAATTATGTATGTATCAATAAAGTTTCTTTGTGAAAATATTAACAAAAAGTTCAATAAATATTTGATGCAAATTATTTACTCTTACGTATTACAGTTTTTTTTTTTTATAATAGCACTGTAAACATATGTATTTTACTCTTAAGGATTTTTTCACTTTGGTACACTTTGTGAAAAATCTGTTGAAAGTAATTCCTTGAAATTTTAGAGGGAAATAAAATAAGTGTCTCTGCATATAGTGAACCTATTTCTTTATGTATATGCTTTGTGATATTTATTTTAAAGAGTGAAAACATGTGTTCAAAAATACATATTTCTAATAAGTAAAAATTGCCATTTTTTTATAATTTTAAAAATAGAACAATAAAACATAAAATAGGTTCCGTACATAAAAAAAAATATTTTCTATCATCATCCATGATTTCAAGGTAAGAGTTTCATTATTTTTTTAGAAAAGTGTACCAAAGTAAAAAAATCCTTAAGAGTAAAATACATATGTTTACAGTGCTATTATAAAAAAAAACTGTAATACGTAAGTGTAAATAATTTGCATCAAATATTTCTTGAACTTCTTGTTAACATTTTCATTAAAAAAAATGTTATTAATACATGTATAATTAAAATATATATGGCTATTAAAAGCAACAACCGAAATTTCCCACTTCACGAATGTCGCGGACGTCTCAGTCCCCTTAAACCACTGATAAGATTACGAATTCCAGGTAAAATGTTTCATCTATAAATAACATGCATTTGTCTTTGTTTTTCACAAAATTGATGTTATTCTTTATTCTGCATATCCTTTAAATTCACCACACTTTATCAAAAGAATATATATATATATATTCATGAAAGCAAGAAAATCTATTAATAGTCTATTAATAGAATCGTAATTTATTGCATTAAAAAAATCCAATTGGTATGTAAACGAATTATTTAAAGAAAATTCGTTTACGAAATTTTATATTTTAAGAGTGATAAAAAAGGAAAAATATATTAAACTGAAAAATATATTATAATGAATACACTGAGAGAGAGAAAAAATATATACCGCCTTCATCCTGAACAAATAAACTGTCAATTTTCAAATTCAGAATAAAAAAGATTTAAAAATTCGAAATAATATATAAGTATCGAAATTTATGTAAAAATGTATCTCTTTGCAACCTTTAAAAGTAGTCTTGAAATTTTAAAAAGAAATATTTTTCAACTAAACTTTTTTTTTTTTTTTTTTTAGTTCTCTACAATAATATCTATACTCGTAATATTTCATAATTTATAGCACTATGATGACTAATTCAGTGTTAAAAATATTTTTCTTTAATTAAATTCGGTAACTTTACGAATCTCTTAAATAATAATAATAACTGAACAAGCAAATATGTATGTAAAATATTCATGACACGCTACGTCTGAATCACTTAAAGAATACCAATATACTATGGCTTAAATAATTAGTAACAATTCAAGCAACTCGATAGTTGTAATGCTTAAACTTTTACAAGCATTATTTCAGAAAAAAATAAATTAAGCACAATTTTCGCTTAGAAAATTTATAAAATTAAAAAAAAAAGAGATTTTTAAAAGAAATTTTTGTAATAAATGGGATATTTCAGTATCATCATTCATTTCAAACATCGTCAGGCTTTATAGAATGCATACCCTTTAAGAAAGACTACTTTAATATCACTCTAAATGTATTTCTCATCCTTTTCGTTTAAAAATATAAAATGAAAACTCGTAATTTTTAAAGTAAAACATTTAACTTTTGTTGCATCTAGACTGAAACTATGTGCTCAATCTGGTCAAATTTATATACAACCAGACTGTCTCCCCCCCCCTCTCTCTCTCTCTCTCTCTAAATAAATATATATATATATATATATATATATATATATATATATATATATATATATAAAGTGTGTGTGTGTGTTGGTTAGTGGGTTCATACTAAAAGTAAATTATTGCTTTTGAAGATTTATATTCCACATGTAATCATCTCTTAATGCCAATATTTTAATCAACATTCCGTAACATATGTATATAAATGTAGTTAAATTGTTAGTCCCGCCGCCCATTTTTCCACACCAGTCATTTTTTATAGTATTTTTCTTTTTATTAATTCACAATGAAATTTACCTAACGTTACTCCAAAACTTATGTGGTGTGGTAAAAGGGGCTGGTAGTAACAATTTTACAAAAAATTAATTATAATGTTGGCAGGTATGGTCTTCAGAGACATGCTGGTTCGCGAACCGTTAAAGTTTCAACCGTGAACAACTTTTACTCAGTGGCAAATGTAAATTCCTCTATCTGCTGTGTTGCTTTAATTAATTCATGATAAACACTAACAGACTGTTCATGCCCCTTGAAATTCTTGATTACAGCAAACTCGCGGTACCAAGTGCCTGTTATAGCTCTCTCTTCATGGCAAATACCTCCAAATTGTTCTCGTGATAAATCGTACCATGGAAACTCCTGCATGCTGACGCTGCTCAACTTAATTTACAACGGATTGTTTTTTTTTTTTTTTTTTTTTTTCTTTGTATCGTTGGAGAATTTTTGAATTTGTCAAGCCTCACTAATTTTTAATTTATTCTCTCACTATATATATACATATATATTGAACACATTTAAGCATTTCTCTGAGAATTCATCGACAAATGAATTTAAAAGAAATATTTTTACTTTGAATGGAAAAAATTTCTAGAATCTGAAGTTTTTTAAAACCTTAAAATTTCTGTGTTAAAGTCTAAATTAAATCTATTGTTAAAATGAATATATTTATATATTTGCATGTTTAAAGTGTTTTTAATTATATATAGTTTTTTCAGATTTAATCTAAAATTAGCAAAATCTGAGCATTTAAAAAAATTCCCAAGATAATTAAATATTTCAATTTTGTCTTTTAATTTAAATAAATCTGAAAAACTTTAACATAAACTGCTCAAATCAATTAAAGTATGTTGTAATTCTTATATAAAATAGCGGTATAAGCTTTTTTTTTTTTTTTTTTTTTTTTTTTTTTTTTTTTTTTTGTGGCAGTGAATGAAATTTGGCTTTTAACTTAATGAAAGACAAAACGTAAAAGTTTGATTGACATTCATTAATTGCGTTGTTTCGATGAATTCTATGTCTCAACGAAGTCATTTAACAAATTCAGAAGCTTA
Source organism: Salticus scenicus (assembly GCA_963930645.1). NCBI lineage: Eukaryota > Metazoa > Arthropoda > Arachnida > Araneae > Salticidae > Salticus > Salticus scenicus. The sequence goes on along the minus strand of OZ005654.1, from coordinate 80,408,501 downwards.
GAGATTTGTTGATTGGTCAGAGGGGAGGCCAAACACAAGCCAAAGTAACAGAAGCCACGGAAGTTCCACAAAGTGTAATTTCTGGATCTGGAATACTTTTTTTTTTATATATATATACAGGAAATGCAGGCACAAAACCAGGGTAAGGTCGTGAACGTGCAATAACTCAAAATGAAGATCGATATTTAACGTTAATGGCTCGAAGGCACCGAAATATGAATGCTTCTTCAATAACACCTTCAATAACACACTCTGTAGCAGTAGGTCTCAGAATCTCAACCCAATATCAGTGACCGATCAGAGATCTCTTTTGAATGAAGTGGAGATCGGCAAGCCCAGCATAAACATATTATAATTTAATTAATATATTCTTTAAAAATAATTCCAATATGTTCTTTTAAATCGAAACTACCATTTACACTTTCTTAAAAACTAAAACGTCAGCAAAATTAATCTTTTTATTATTATTATTATTATTATTATTATTATTATTTTAACATATTTCATTCTAATTATCTTTTTCCCTCCGGACAGTGAAAATCCCAACAGACTTCGGTCCTGCACAGTTTTCGTCCAGTTAGGTCCTGTCATAAATGCAAGCCGGAAACAATAATTCACATTATCCTTATTTAATTTAAAGATATTACATTAAATATTCTGTCATAAAATTTCCGTGATTCACAGCGAAAACAGTTTCTAAATATTTAAATAATAAATATTTCAAACAAGATATTATTTTTTTCTTCTTCTTGAAGGCGATATTCTAAAATCACTGTGGAGAAAAACGAAAAGAAAATAATTTTTTGATTACTCAATTTGTTAATTTTGTCACCAGATGACGTCAAAGTGAAAACTTAAATCACTTTGACCATGAAAATTTTAAAATAATATTATTTGTTCGTTGCATAAAGACAAATTACAGATAAATAAAAGATAATTTCCATTTACGCATTTTTTTTTTTTTTTTTAAGGTTTTTAATACCAATAATTGTCAAATACAGTATAATAAATCGAAATTCACTTTTATATTCTAAATTTCTTATCAAATAATGTAAACGATTTCTGATTTAGAATTTTTTGTATTTACCTCTTCCCCATCTAATGTCCCAGTGATTAGCTCACTGATATTTAAGTTACAGATGCCATAATTGAATCCTTCTGTAAACATACATGTTCGTAATGGTTCATAATTAGAAAAAAAAATGTGATAGTACATAAATCTTTTTTCCAATGAAGTTTTTTTTTTTTTTTTTTTTTAATTCCCTTTTTCAACAAATGCATGCAGATTAATAAATTTTAAACAGTAAATATTCATTTGAAATTAAACAATAACAAACCTATTATAAAAACAGGAAATATATTTAATATTTATTTATTTTTTCATTTGAAACAACTTCCAATCAAAACTTCGACGTGTACTAAACTGGGGATTGTATTAACAGAAATTACATATAAAAATTTTGTGAGAAAATTATTTTAAATTTCTCGTTTCTAATATTTAAACTCATTCATTTCTCCCACGTAGAAATAATTGTTTTTATACTTAATAATACAAATTATTTAAAAATAGTTTCTGTTATTGTACCTCTCTTTTATGATCACCAAACAAAGTTAATGAAATTCTGAATAATATTTGCACTGCTTGCATAACAAAACATCAAAATTCATTATTATTTCCATGTACTAAATTTGACTTCCATCCTATATTTAAAAAAAAAAAAAAAAAAAATCTCTCAGCTGCAATTTTATTCAGTGAATTAAACAATAAAATTCAATGAAATAAAATTCATTCCGTCTAATTATTTTTCTCCCATTTACAAAAATAAAAAAGATTTTAATGAATTTTTTTTTCTGATTTTCACAATTTTATGCCTTTGAATCGCCATTTTGAATGTTTGTAATATCATCTCTTGAAAAGTTAAATAATTCTGATAATTACATTTTTTCTTTATGTTTTATAAGTTTTAAAATATCAAAATTTTTTAAATGTTTAGAAACTGAAACGACATTCAAAATTCTTGTTCATTCATTGTGATAGTTTAATTTATATATATATATATTTCAATGTTTCATGCGTTCCTAGAAATTTTAAAATTATTTGTGAAACTGTATTAGTTGAATTAAAAAATATTAAATTAAAATTTCACACCAAGATGATAATAATATTTATTAATAAAATCTTTCATTTTTAATTGCTAGTTTTACTTATTATATGAAGATGTCCGCATAAATAATTATTTATTAAGTGTGTAAATGCACAGATACCACAAAAGTTCCTTTACGTTTAAGTTTTACAAGTTTATATTCTAAATTTAAAGAAAAATGATTAACCTTTCGAAAAACCGTGAATTTGTTAAATGTTATTTACATTAATAAAAGTCATATTTTTTCCATCTATCTTTTTTTTTCCATAAAAAGAGTTATATGTTTTTATTTTCCCTTAAACATATAATAAAACAGATTTTTTTTTTTTTTTTTTTTTTTTTTTTTTTTTTTTTAAGGGGAGGGTCAAACTTTTTATATCATATTTTTCTATATTTGCCTTTTTTGAGGCTCTTATCAATCAGGATACAATCAGGTTGTTATCAATTGGCTGTGTGTATAAGTATCACATAAGGAAATATAAATATTTTTCTTGAAATCAGACAAATGTCTTGTGTATAGGGACATCCAAAAAAATTCATATACATTATGACTATGACGAAACTTTAGGTAGGTAGAAATTAACACCTTTCGACTGCACTAAACAAAGTGAAATAAACATATATATATACATTATACATAGAATCATGTTTTGTATGGAATATGGTTAAAAAAACATTCGCCATTTTCGGGAGAACTGTATATTGTTTATAGATTGTGTGGACATTATAAATAAGTGTAGTTGACTTCAGCATAGTAGAAAACATACAACACAACTTTAAATACACTTCCATAAATTTCCCAATATAAACTTAATATATCAGAATTCTTTTCTGTGACCCTGTAAATGAATGGTGAATGAATTTTGTACTGCATTTTATATGAAACATCCTTTCATTAATAATAATAAAAAAAGGTATATGTACTTTCATTTTGTTTAATGCAGTCTAAAGATATTAAACTGTACCTGCCAGGAACATCACCCATATTTATTAGTTAACAGTTAATGTAATTAATAAGACATGATAATGCATTTGAATTCTCGTGATTGTCCCTGTACACTAAATTATATCTCGATTGTAACAAAAAGTTTTAAGTAGCATCCCCAAACGATACTGATTTAAAATATCGAATTTAGACTTTCTGCTATTTTTTTTCTTGTGCTATGAGGATAACAGATAAACACAAAAAGAGAAAAACATAGATCAAACGCTAAAATCAAACTTTTCAAATTCAGGGTCCTCAAAACATATAAATATACTGAAATCCCAGTTTCGAAAATTTAACTCAAAACAACACTTTCTCTACCATGCATGGATAAGAACAAATAAATATCATGAAAATTTATTGTTCCTTTAATTCTTCCGTGCGCAATAAAAATATAAAAATTAAATGATTTTTCTAGGGACGTTTTTCTAAGGGATGTTTTGTGGGAATGTTATTTTTTTTTCTTGACACCGTAACATCTGTTCTACTTCATGCATCACTTCCACTCATCTTGGTTGAATTTATTAGCTTCTGTGAAATATTTTTATTTAATATAGAAAAATCATTCTCAGCTTTATATTTTAAATTAATATTTGAATATGCAAATTTTAGTTAGCAAACTGAATAGTATTATATAGACTGAATAATGCGTTATTATTATTACTGTTATATAGAAAATGTGTGGGTAAAATATTTATTTAGGGAATTACGTACATAGCTCATACTAACAAAGTCAAAAAATATGTAGCAAATATTCATATACAGTAGAGCGCCGGTTATCCGAACACGTCGGGACACACCCTAGTTCGGATAAGCAAAAGTTCGGATAATTAGACAGACAATTTAAGGGATATTGTGACAGTGGAAAAACCTTCACACTTTATCCAGGCTTAGGACTGACACCACCAATTTGTGCTGGTGTGTTTAAAAGTTTTTTTTTTTCTTTTAACTCTAGATTTTATAATTTAATTATAATTTAAGCAAAAAAGATTTTGATTGTTGCTTGCTTCAAAGAAGACATTATTTTCAATGCTGCCACATCTCGAATTCTTTTTAGACAGGTTAATTGAATAGAATCTGCGTCGCTCTGCCGTTCGAATAATTTCATAGCTGTATCTAAACATTCAAAGGCTTCGTCATGTGATGGACCTGGGTCATTTTCAAAGCATTCGATTTCATTTTATTCATTTTCATTTCACCTTGAATCTCATCCATAATCTCATCATCGTTTAAAATCTGTTATCCAGGGTCATGTACGTCACTATTTAACTGTCCGTTAATTTCATTTTCTTCATAACTTAGGATTCTTCCCACCTCCTTTATTGTTTCACATTCCTCATTTTCTTCACTAGATTATTCTAATCCACTATCATTTTTTTTCTTTATTTAAAATTGTATTCCAAGCCTTTTTTAATGTTGAGGATTTTTCTAGATTCCAAGAATCAGCAGCCATAATTCAAAAATCTTTCAAATCAGTTTTCGTATTTAAAATATTTAAAAATAATTACATCTCGTAGTTAAATTAAATTTTAATCACATTAAAAATTGAGACAGGCAATAAGCACTAAAAATATACAATTTAAAACAATAAAAACGCAAAACACAAATTTAAACGTTTCGAGCCTCGAAACGTTTAAATTTCTGTTTCGTATATTTAAGTATGAGCTATTGTTTTTGGATAGATAAAATCATTTGTTTTCGAGTTTATCTAGGTATTACTTATTAATCTGATAACTTAAAAAAAAAACTTTTAGGGTACATGGATTTCGAAGAACAAAACAAATTTCTCCATTTATTTGTTTTCTTATTTAAGAGTCATTTTTCGATTAAAAATTAAACTTTTTGAAATTTATTTTATTTTATTTCGTTTTATTTTTACTTTAAAAATATATAAACTTGGTTAAAACTACATAGTGACTGAAAATAATTGTATGATACAAAATTTTCAAATAAAAATTCTTTAATTCGTTCATTTAAAAAACTTTTTCAAAAATGTTTCAGACAGCATTTTATGAATTTTAAAATTAATGTCCTTAATTGCCAAAACGATTTTTTTTTTCAACATAAAAAAAAAGAAAGAAATCACAGAATATTATAACTTTTTACAGCAATCTAAAAGAAAGACATTTATTAAAGTGACATTAAATGCGCATCAAAAATGTTTCTTTCACAAATTCCATTTTAATTAGATACTAGAAAAATGTTTCAAAACTTTGTTAGGTAGTAAAATATATGTTAAATTGTAAATGTTTTTTTATTAATAATTTTGTAATTACTGCTAGTTATTTTTTTTTTCTGGATGTTATGTTATGTTTTCAATATAAATTGTATGAGTTAAATAATCTTATAACAAAACAAATTTCTCCATTTATTTGTTTTCTTATTTAAGAGTCATTTTTCGATTAAAAATTAAACTTTTTGAAATTTATTTTATTTTATTTCGTTTTATTTTTACTTTAAAAATATATAAACTTGGTTAAAACTACATAGTGACTGAAAATAATTGTATGATACAAAATTTTCAAATAAAAATTCTTTAATTCGTTCATTTAAAAAACTTTTTCAAAAATCTTTCAGACAGCATTTTATGAATTTTAAAATTAATGTCCTTAATTGCCAAAACGATTTTTTTTTTCAACATAAAAAAAAAGAAAGAAATCACAGAATATTATAACTTTTTACAGCAATCTAAAAGAAAGACATTTATTAAAGTGACATTAAATGCGCATCAAAAATGTTTCTTTCACAAATTCCATTTTAATTAGATACTAGAAAAATGTTTCAAAACTTTGTTAGGTAGTAAAATATATGTTAAATTGTAAATGTTTTTTTATTAATAATTTTGTAATTACTGCTAGTTATTTTTTTTTCTGGATGTTATGTTATGTTTTCAATATAAATTGTATGAGTTAAATAATCTTATAATTTTCCTTTGCGTATATGAGTATTTTTGACGAATAATAATCTAGTATGCGATCATATTAAAATCCTTTACATTTTCTTCAAAAGAAATATTATCCGTAAAAATGTATACTTAGCCCATTAATGCCCAGCATCACTTTTCAAGCACGGTTCGAAAAATGCGTCTCAATTTTATGTAAATAAACATTTCAACTTCAAAATTGTACTAATTTATTTCTATTCTTGTGCTTAACAAAAGCAGAAGAAAAGATTAATACAATTTTAACAACTGTACCATTACAATTTTACCAATTTAATTAGTACATTTTTACGGTCCCTAAAAAGGGACGCTAGGCATTAATGGGTTAAGAAAAGAAAACAATAACCTTAAAATAATATCTGCAAAATGTCTGCAAAAAATAAAAAATAAATGAAAATTTAATGTTAAAACAACAATATTCAGAGATGCTGCGTCCGAAATTAATGGCAGTATTTTTTTAGATTTGAGATTCTAAACAGTGATTTTTAATGAGGAACTATTATAATACTAGATTATAAAAACCGAAAATTTTCAAAATGTTAAAAATAAATAAATAAATAAATAAAAATATCGGTAATTTTTACTTTTGTCTTATTAACAGATTTTCTATTAGCGAATCTGTAGAAACTTTTATAAGTATGTAGGGTAGGTGCTCCAGTGATTGGCATGCTCCAGTAATTGACATCTCTATCCCGGAATAATTAATAGATATGAAATATGATAAAATCATATATTTTACGTATAAGAATTTTAACATTTTATGTCAAATGCTGGAGCATAGGGTGCTAATAACTGGTAAAATAATATTATAGTTTAAAAAAATTAAAGAACACACTTTTATAGAAATGTGAACTAACAAACACAAAATATCTATCTTAGTATTAAAATGCAGGGTAAGAGAAAATCGTGTGAGTGACACACCATAATATTTACATACATTTAAATCTTTAATTAAAATAAATTTGAATTAAACAAAAACCATTTTTAAAATATCTTCCCTGACTGGGATCGAACGCTAGACCTTTAGGTTCGTAGCGCGGAGCTATACCTCAACGCCACGTTGTTCTCGTAGGGAAAGTGTTTTTTTTTACAATATAGATTTTTTGTTTGCTCCCAGAGCGGTTAGACACATGCAAACATACATACAAACATACATACATACATACAGGTGAAGCTAATAAAAGCGTGTTAATGAATAACTAGCCGTGTCAAACACTCGAACACAGGGTGCCAATTACTGATAAAATGAAAAACTAGCAGTGTCAATTCCTGGAACATTGAGTGGGTGTCAAATAAAATTTCATTAAAAAAAATTGTTATCAAATGTATATATTTTAGCATATATGTGGTTCTGAATATCTTTAATACCATATGTACTAATTTAAGATTTCTAAAAATATTTCCTGATGACTAGAACACTAAAAACATCAGAGATTGCTCTAAAAGTGTCAATCACTGGTGCACTTACCCTATCATATTTAGCATATCCGGCTTCGATTTGTTAAATTTCTAGTACGAAACATACAATATACTTAAAATAAGTGTCAAATGATAATTTCAAAAGCTTTTTTTTTTTTTTCTTTTTAGAAAACTGTACACTAAGTTGGATTGAAAAAAATGAAACTCATGATATCGAAAACGAATACCTGTTAATAATTGTAACATGTCCCTATGAATAGTTTTGCAAAATATTATTTTTTGGGGGATATCATCTGCAGATATTTTTTAAATGCTTTTTGCTTGCCCTGTGAACATTTTCGGAATATATCATTTTGCGGGTCTCATTCGCAAATATTTTTTTAATTAAAGCTTGCGCAAGAGGTCTAATTTTAAAAATATATACGATTTTTCTGTAATATTTTTCTGAAATTTACATTGTGGAAATAAATTTGAAGTAGTGATATTATAATATGATAAAAATAGAATTTAAAAATATTTTGCTTTTCCCTTGTGTCTTATTTAATATATTCAGCTTGTGCATGGGGCTTAAATTTTGAAATTTTTCGTCAATTTCAAATTATTTTCGAGAATTTTTAATTTTCGAGAAAAAAATTACATTATTTTAAATGAATTTTCAACATATTAACATTACAAAAAAAATAATAATAGTAATAAAATAATAAATAAAATATTTTGTGTAATAAACTATGGACAAATTTTTCAGAAAAAATCGAAATTTTTCTTTTTTCAAAATTTGGGCCTTAAGCACAGATTTAAGATGAAACCTCAGAATAATAACAATGATAATAATGAAAATGATATGCTTAAGAATATGCATAGGGCCAAGCCACAACTATTGAAATGTACCCATTCTCAATAATACAAGTTTTTTTTTTTTTTTTTTTTTTACTGCACTCTAAAAAAATGTGTATTAACACGAAAAAATTGTATTAAAAACGCGAAGCCAGTATTATTTATTTTATTTATTTATTTATTTATTTGTTTTCTTATGGAAAAGTTGTGTATCTGCTTATTCAAGGAAACCTTTCGTAAATTTTAGAAAAGTCGCATTTTTATTTTGTGCTTTTAATCAAAATTCCTTTCAAATATTTCCAAAAAAAAAAAAAAAAAGGAATAATTAAAATAGTATATTTTAAAATAGCATATTAAAAGTCATTTTCGTGGCAATTTAGTTAAACCTATTACAAACCCTTCTGGAAATATAACATTGTAACATATAATTACTTAATTTAAAGTCAAATTATAACATAAATAATCACTCTAGGCAAAAAAAAAAGTATATAGTCAATGTAATGGAGTAAAATTCGATAGGTATTAAAATGTTATTTTACTTAAATTTATTTTAACATTTATCTTCAAATTTATAATACGTTTATCGATTTTATCTTTTTCACTGTTGGGAAGCTTAAAAACTTCAACTTTTTAAAGTTTGTTTGATATTTAAGATAGGAGAAGGGGAAAAAGAATGAAAAAAAGCTTTAAGCGTATAAATAAAACTTTATTATTGTTATTCAATTTTAAAATAAATTTAGCGTTCTTCTTTTGCATCCACTTACTTTTAAAATTAATTTGATTTCGGAAAGAAAATACACGGAAATCCAATTACGAGCAAAATAATATTTTTTTTCTTCTGTTTACCTTATGAAATTCACCTCCTCGCATCATTTTATATAAATTTTAAAAGAGGATTAAAAAAAAAATACAGAAATTTTGTTGGAAAAACTATTTGTGAATAACAAGAACTTTTTTATTCAAAATGTTTCACAAGTGTTTGTAAATTGAAAATTATTAAAAGCAGAATTAAATTTATAGATAGATTTGCATAACAGCTTCTTAATCAAGATCGTAATTTAGGCTTTTGCTATTCTAAGTTTATGTAGAAAATGAGATTAAAATGAAGTGACTTAATAATTCTTGGTTTATTTAAAATGATTTTGTGTTCTTTTATTTATTTATTTATTTATTTATTTATTTTTTACATTAATGAATTTCTGAATATGAATTATTTTTCAAAATTCATGAAGAACAAATTTTAAAAAATTTATTTCTAATATTTCTAAGTTTTAATAATTTTATTTCTAATATTTTTATTTCTATATTTTATTTCTACATTTTATATTTTATTTCTATATTCTTTTTTTTTTTTTTTTTTGAAAAACTTCTTATGAACTCACAAATCTTATAAATGTATATATATATATGTGTGTGTGTGTGTAAAAGTTACAAGCCTATAATGCGTTTTTCACCAAAAGAAAAAAATTATTTGTATTGTGGTTGAAAGAATTAGATCTTAAATACGCAGTATGTGAAAAACCCTTTATGAAATTTCAACACTGGAAAATACCTAAAATCTAGCTCTTTTTTTTTTTTTTTTTTTTTTTTTTTTGCCGACAATTTGCTTAATTTTTACTCTATTCAAATGAGCTTTTGACAAAACTTGCCCAAGATATCTACCTTTCAACCTATGTAATAAAGTTTTCAAACATCTTCAAACTGGGAGATATTAAACTGATTGTTCTTGGACTCACTCTATAAATTCATCATAAAAGCTATTTTGTCGTGCAAAATCAACACTAATCAATGCGAAATTACAGAAAGTCCAAAATGATTTCTATTTTAATTCAAAGGAAGGAAGCTCTTTGCGAAAATTGTGAAAAAAAAAAATAGGACAAAAACTTTAGAGAGACGTGTAAGTAGCGACAAATTGAATTTCAACGATGAAATTTTCCACTTTTTTGCATGGTGTGCGACGCAAGCCCTACGGGCACAAAGTCGCCACCGGAAGTGTGAAATGTGACGCTGACCAAGAATGGGTTAAAAAAAAAAAAAAAGTCGACGTAATAGATATAAAATAACAAGCCGCATTTCATTCGATGAATCCAGGACCGACAATTACTTAAAACATTTATGATTTCCAGTCAGTTTGTTTAAACCTATTAACCAAACTAAAAATTTAATGCATCTTTGTGGTGTTTTCAACATTCCTATCACACATTTGCACATTGAATATTTTTCTAAAGTTTAAACTGCATTTATTAACCCATTTTATCCCATTGTCCTATCTAAAAAACAGCTGAAAAATACCGTATAGAAGTCATAATTTGCTTGGTGCGAATATTTTGTCAGCTGGAATACATAATGTTATATATAAGCTTCTGCTGGCGTGTTATGCGTCTCACCTCCTCCTCCTCCTCCATCTGGAATCTTTGTTTAATCATTAAATTAGGGGGCGTGGTTTATCTTCTCTTTGCGGTTGAAAATTCTTTCTGGACAACTATCATGTAAATAAGAAAGTATTATACAGATAAAGCAAAACTTTATACTCGGAAAGCACTTTTCACTATTGAAGATCACACTAAAACATATAAGTGCAAATTTCATCCTCTTTATTTCAATGTCCTGCGTACAAGGAGGATAAGATTTCTTATCCAGAATATATATATATATATATATTCAAATTTAGTTGCATTTAGTTTATTTACGTTTAATTAACCTTAAAAATATTTTTTTTCTCAAATTTGAACAAAATAAATAAATTGGGATAAAATGGGTTAATAAATGCGACAATGCTTTGCGAATGGAGCACTAATATTCCAAACTACACTATGAACGAAAAGACACTATTAATAGACAAAAGAAATTGAAGCTTTTGTATTAGAACAGAATTAGAAGAATGAATTAAAACTAGCTAATATTTCTTGATAAATGTATATGACATAAACTGAAATATATTAATAATTCACAAATGTTTACAAATGTACCACATTATTTTCATTACTTTTATATTTTTAAACAAACTAAAAATTGAAAATGCACTTAATTTACCCTTCATAAATTATCTGTGAAAGATTACAACACAGCATGTAGGTAAAACTATTGCCGGCTCTCTGCACTGTATTTTTACAGTATGCAGGGAATTAAAATTGCTGTAATTTCTGCTCACCTGTTTCGTATTTTTTACGGTATCCTGTAACAAAAGCAAGCACTTGTCCTTAAATAAAGAAAAATAACCAAACAAAATTTCAAATCCTAGGACATTGGCAGATTGACACCTATCATTAGATTGACTTTTGTTGAAAAAGATCTATGGTACACAGGCTTTTCCAATAAATACTACAAGTTCATTTTTGTTCAGAACTACTTTTATATTGAAGCAGACTCTTTATATAAAAACTTAAAAAAGTTCTGATTAAGCCAATAGATTAATACTACATAAAATTATTGGTGTTAAAAAATAAAATTGTGGTATTCATCTTGCAATCCTGATAGTACATGAATTCCATACATAAAAATTCACATGTTTTACGCACATAAGACTTTAGCAAACATCCAGGCCTCAGTCAGGATTCGAACTCCTAATCTTCAGATACAGAAGTTAGTTTTTGTCAACTACATCAGCGGGATCTAGGAACTCGTTTGTTCTTTACAATATATAAACAGCTAAGATCAAGATAGACGCTGATTTGTTCAATAAATCACGTGATACGCACGAAAAAGACTGAAGAATGTTCACCTTCTATTTGCAGCACATTGTGACGCAAACCAGACTTCATTTACCTTTACAGAAGCTCGTGTAAAAATTCACAGTAACATGTATGCTCCATTTATCTTAAGGAAAGTTATTTTTAAAGAATATTATTGCAGAACACGTAGCTTCAAAAAAGTAAATTCGATTGTTGAAAATTGTATTTAAAATTCCTCTTTTCCTTATACTGAAATAAAAATCTGCTTTAGTATTTGCCTAAAAAATTGTAAAATTTTTTACGAATGTATCATTAATATCTATTTTAACCCCTTAGCGCCCAGTGTCCTCATTTGAGGACAGCTAATAAAATGGAACATATGTCTTTTGTGGTTTCTTGGAATGATTTCTGCTTTTTAGTGACAGTTTATAGCGTCATTTGAAATGATCTCTGAAAATTTTATGCGGCTACTATTAATTATCATTTCATAATTTGGATAGTCATGTTATGATTTTTCATTCATCGCACATATATTTGCTTTTTGCGCAGGTATACTAACTTAAATCAAGTTGAAGAATAATATATATTATAATACTTTAATAATATATATTTTTAAAGTATTATACTTTAATATTAGTATATACTTTCGAGATCTTTGTCAATATATTTTATTAAATTAATTTGTTATCTCAAAGTTTTCTTTATCTCGAAGTTTTCTCGCTAGAACACTAAACGTCGATAAATGAGGATAAGCTTTAAATTTAAAACTATCAGAAGAATTTTTTAAGTTAATAAATTTTACTGCCAGTTCTCTATATTAATTTAGAAATCTGCTAATAATATTTTGCAAAATTAATTGGGGCGTTAACGGGTTAAGAAAAAGTATTTTTACAGAATATTATTTCAGCACACCTAGCTTTGAAAAATAAAATTTGATTGTTGAAAATTGTATTTAACATTCCTCTTTTTCGTATACTGAAATAAAAAGCTGCTGTAATATTTGCCTAGAAAATTGTAAAATTTGCTAGAAACGTTTCAAAAATATCTATTTTAATAGAATATATTCTCATCCCGAATAAATAATAATAATAATAATAATAATAATAACGTATTATTTGACTTAGAAAATGTTTTTAAAATTTTTTTATAATTTGTTAAAAATTTATAAAACGCTTGAAGTAAAATCTAGGAAAAATTATTTCTGGGATTTTTTTCTTTAGAATCGATGCTAATTATATTTAAGACTGAAATTTACACAATGTATATTTATATTTCAGAACAAATTAAAAATCATAAAAATGTTAGAGAAATGAACAAAAAGTGTAATAATCTCAGTAATTTTCTTATTTTTATTTTTGTAAATGTAGAAAATAATTAGTTCGGCTCAATTTCACTTCTTTAAAATGTGTTTCATTCACTGAAAAAATATTACAACTGCAAAAGAAAAAAGTTCTTTTAATTTAAAACTCGAAGTTAAAAAATAACGCAGGAAAAGCCGATTAAAAATAATAATAATAATTTTTGTGTTTTGCTATTAACTATGCAAACAATCATGCGAGATCTCATTAAAATAAACTTTTTTAACGTTCATAAAAAATGATATGTGCATCAGAAAGATAATAATTATTTTTACGTTTAGTATTAGAATCGCAAATTGTAAAATATTTTCCCTAGAAAAATTTTAAAAATGTGTTTGCTCTAGGTGAAATTTACTTTACAAACTTTAATAAAATGTACTTCTTTTTCCTTCACAATTTTTATTGAAAAATGGATTTTAGGACTTTTTTTCTAGTCTGTAGTGAACAACTTAATCCTGTTATAATAATCATTTTTTTTTACTACTTCACTTTGAAATAATTCTTCATCGGGTGATGATTATCTGGCTATTTTGTATAGATCATGTACAAACGAATAAAACAATTTTTATTATATTCCAAATGTTTAATTTTATGTATAAGATTTCTATTTTTAGAAATTTAATTTATATTTTTTAATAGTTTAAATTACTGTTTCTTGAGATAGTTACATTTTTTTTTTCTCTGTAAACCATGTACTGTGGTAAAATCATATAATAAGTGGTATATTGTAGTGTACTGGATTTTTAAATGACGCGCTCCAAGGGAACAAAAATTAATTTTTCAAATTGATCGTAACATTAAATTATCGACAAATTTTAAGGGGTTCCGTGTCGGCAAAACAATGAAAACCTTTATATTTTAATGACTGCAAAAGAAAATCAGATACGCTTGCTGGGCTTTCATGAAGGCGGGGTTCGCTGGTATATGCACATTAAACGATGGATCATTCAATTCAACTGATAAGGCATTCAGCTTCAACCATGGTCTAGTGTCATGTCCTATCTTGTCTATTTGAGACAACTTCATTATTTTCCCGCTACTGTAGCTGCTGAAAGCATCTAAAGTAAAAAAGAATGAGAAATATAAAGCTAATCTTTGATTAAAGATTTTTAAAAAAGGGGCAAGCATTACTATCTACTTAGAAAATCTAACTTATTTTTATGCAAATTGAAGCTTTAACCTCATATATTTGTAGCGTATTATAGTAATGTGAACTCATCAAAGACTTGAATAGACTCCCTTAAAAGTACACGCTACTTCTTTCCAAAAGTACGTCATGTGTCTATTTAAACAGTTTTGTCTGGAGAGCCACTTATTTACTTTCCCCTTAAAACATCCTAACTAAAAATACTGATATAGAACTGAGACTTTGAAACTCCCAAACTTACATAACATTCCTCCAAATATTTTCAAAACTCAGGCCTCGCAGCAAATCTTTTTCTCGCAATATAATCGATGTATAACACAAAATAACCAAACAAAGCCAATTTTATAATGTACAAACAATATAATGAAAAATAATTTGTTATTAATATTATTTTTGTTGTTGTTGTTAAACATGAAAATAAAATCGATTTTTTTTTTTTTTTTTTTTTTTTTTTTTTAATGACCATAGATATATGATCCAATCATTAGTTTTAAAGGTGTTGACAAGTTCTTTATGAAACACTCATATTAAAAATTTACACCCTTCAAGATATATAATATATTCAAATGCATATTCGTACATATACAAATATTCTCCTAAGTACCTCTTACAGTTGTAAATGTAAATAATTCTTTTTTAAGTCATAATGATCCATTAAAAATAGATTTCTTTGTGAACATTTACTACAATTTTTTTTTTATACTGCCAAATTAAAATTTATGTAAAGCGGGAAGGGAACACCCCCTATTGAGCGATTTTCACCAAAAATTCATAGGCACTAATTTATGTCAAATTGGAACAACATATAAATTTGTATCAAATTCGGAGCATTAGTCCTTGAGCTAGAGTTGCTACAACCCCCTCCCCCCTGTGCACACACATGTACACAGACAAACAGATGTTTTCGAAAAATGCTCAAATCGTCTTTTTGTACATCTCAAAACGTGTAAATCGATCGAAAACTAAAAGCAGAAAATTTTTAAGAAACAAATACATTCTCCCATTGAGTATATAGAAGAAAGTAAAAAAGTAACTATGTCTTTTAAGGTTTGGCAGCTTTGACTTTGGGAAGAATATGACGACCAGATTTTTGTAGCAACTCCAACTTGGAAACTATGTACATAATTTCATACAAGTGTGTATGCAGTTGCACATTGACATAAATTAGAATCTATCAACTCTTGGCTAAAATCGCCTGCCACGCATTTTTATCATAATTTTTAATATGGCACAGTGTTGGACATAATTGATTAAAAAGTAATTGAATTACAATTGAATTAGAATTAAATTACAATTATTTTACTGCCAATCGACTAACAGGTAACTGATTACAAATAAATTGAATAAGTAATTCAATTTATTTGTAATCACTTACTTGTTAATTAGTTGACAGTAAAATAATTATAATTATAATTTAGTTGTAATTCAGTTGTAATTCAATTACTTTTTAATCAATTATGCCCAACACTCACTTTTGGATAAAACTCCGTATAAGCGTACTGAATGACAATTATTTCCAACGAATTATTTGAAAACTGAAAGTAATTATTTATAATATCACTAGCAACTAGGAAAAAATTCTTTTACATGTAAAAGCATTGCTGCACTCCCTTTGGGGCATGCCTCCCAGGGGTTATAAATTTTCATTATAAATATTTTTCTGAAGAAATCGTCAATACCTTATGATTGATTCATAGATCTCTGACAATTTAAAATAAACTGATTTCCCCCCCCCCCCATTTTCCAGAAACAAAAAATCAGAAAAAGAATTCCCTAAAGTGTTGTCAATAGAACACAAATATTAATTTCTTTTAACATTTAGTGTTTTTACATTATACACAATGTCCTGCTTGTATTTTAAGAAAAAGAAATCTTTTTCAAACGAAAACAAAATATTTATATTTCAAAGTTAGAAAAATACATTTTCAAACTTGAAATACACATATCATTCCTGTTTTGCCGGGACGTCCAGCTTGAATATTCGTCTTTATATTGTTGTCCCAGACAGATACACTTGAAAATTCATATTCACATATAAATATTTTTTCTATGAGTGTAAGCAGTTTAAATTGAGGTAAGCTTTTCGGGATATCAGACATTCACTTTTACATGCAACCTGAATCATAACGATTAACGTTCAAATATTTCTGCAACAAAAGATATCTCTGCCTACTCTGTCCGATATCTGTATTAAAACGAAAAGCATCGTTCCGTCCTATTTAAAACGATTTTGGAGAAATTCACCGGATTTAAATCGAAATCGGATTTTATAAATCCTTTTGCGAATCTTAAGGAATCGATATCTATGTAAACTTTACATGATAGGATTTACAGCGAAAGACAGTTTTCTAAACTGTGTTCTATTGCATTTTAGAATTTAAAAAAAAAGAACAAAGTCTTTTTACTTTTTCCTATATATATAAAGAGAAAGTACTAGATTCGTGAAATTTTAAACCTTCAGTTTTTGTCGGATTTACACGTTTTGAGATGACCAAAATACCATTTTTCCATTTTCAGAAAATGTAAAATAGCCTGTGTGTATGTATCATAAATTTTGTGGAAGTTGTATCTTGCGAACCAATAAACGAAAATTAACTAAACTTGGCAATTAGTTGGACTTAGCATTTAGTTGGATCAACTGGTAAATCAATCTGGTAACACTTTGGAATCAATCGCTCACACTCTCAGAAATTGATACTCAAATTAACAAAATTTTCTTTAATTTTAATGAAACCGTTTCCAGGGAAATACTCCGAGCGAATATTTCGTCAAATTGAGAAAATTACTTTTGTCACTTGTTTGAACATATGAATTTCGTCAAAAGTAAAGATACATTTTTTCATCCTAGTTTCGTAGTACAGAATAAAATACAAATTATATAATTATATAATTCCAGCAAGTCCGTTGCTTTAGACATTAAATCCTAATTATATTTAATGAAAATATAAATAAAACAGAGCAAACAAATAAAAGTCATTTGGACATTTATTTGACAGCTTTGAGACCTATAGTTACAATGACTTTTGTCTTAATTGATCCTTATTTTTACAGAAATTCACAAAAACAAGCGCACACAATATTTTGTAAACACAGGAGGTCCATGCCCGCACCGGGATTCGAACCCGAGACGTGGGAATTTAGAAGGCAGCGCCCTACCGACCAAACCACCAGGTCGGCAAATAAAAGTTATTGTAACGAAAAGTCGAAACAACACAGGAAAAAATTCAATATGGCGGTAATGAAAGCTAGCACATGCTATTGTGAGTAAACAGTTTCGTCAAATATTTGAGAATTCACGTTTCCTCAAAAATCACGTGATCGCTTGACTAAATGGTTGTCAAAAACAACGAAATTAAGCCCGAAGATGTCTGAATCGTCAAAATTGAGTATATTATCTCTGAGAGTGCAACAAGTGGCTCTTTCTTTTATTTTTTTTTTTTATGTAATTTTTAATATGGCACTATATGAGACAAAATTTCGTATAAATGCCCATAATGGTAGTTATTTTGTACTTTTCGATATTAAATTAAAGAATAAATTTATTTATAATAATAATCACCTGCCAGAAAAGTTTTTTTTTCTATAAATGTAAGGCGCATTGCTCTATTCCTTCTCCCTTTTAGTGAAGTACTCCACTCCCCAGAGGTGTAAATTTTCAATGTGGGTATTCTAAAGGACTCATCCACGCCTTTAAAACGAATGGTTGAATCCCAGAGCTGTGATAATTTAAAACAAAATTATCAGTTTTATTTTTCATTTTTAAACACTTTTTTTTTTTTTTTTACATTATCTCAGACGAGCATTGTTGCCAAACTTTGCAACTATTTTATTCAATAGTCACCAAAAATTTTGAAAAGGGATATTTGATATACTTAATAGACAAATCGAATCGAAGAATCGTCTTTTGTGTACATGTTAAATAGCACATCTCAAAATTATTGGTGACTATAGAACAAAAAAGTCCTAAAGTCTTTCAACACTGGATGTTAGCACAAAACTAACTTTTCACCATGTTTTAACTCGCTTTTTTGTTTGTTTGTCCAGTACAAATCTTGCAATCGATTTTTAACTAACTTCCTGATTATCTAGACATTTGAAACTTTTAGAGTAGCTCAGATCACGATGACACGGCATTCTTTTAATACTTTTATTCAATTAATAATTGTTTAAAATTTTCTTATAATTGCTCTCTTTATTACACATTTGGTCATTCTCTTTCAATTTGATGGTATAATTCATCAAAAGAATTTTTAAAAAGTAGAGGAGAGTGGGTATGAATGAGACGCAGGATGAATGGGCCAATAGCAAAATTTTTATGTTTTGCAAGCACTAGAAACTTGACAATTTTTCTGATATATGGCAGTACTGAGTTCATTCACCAAGTGTAGTTTCAGAATTGTACTGTCTATTCAATGCAGAAAAAAATTAAAGTGTATTTTTCTGCTGCCAGAGTATGTTTTTATTGATTAAATTGGATAGTAGTTAAAAATTAACTATTTGTTTAAAGCTAATATAACTCATATATGCTGAAAAGGCGTAACCTTTTATTGTGTTTATGATATTCAAGAAGGATACTGACAATTGTTTCTTAGGCCTATTTCATGTTTTATATGATCATGTGGTGGTGGGGATGAATGGGATAGTTTGAATGGAGATGAACGGGACATTCCCCACTATGTGCTAATTTAAAATTGTACACAAGAATTATATTAAAACAAATCGTAAATAGATTTTCAATACTTTTATACCCTGTAGCTCAATAGTTATAACATGGAATTATAAAAGTAGCATGGATTTAGAAAAAAAATAGATTAAAATTAATTGTTCTGATTTTTGTTTATAATAATTATGATTAAAAAAATTATAAGTTAGAATATTCATTGCAACTTAAATCAATAATATCAATAATTAAACAAAAAATAAATAAATAAACTAGAAATTCTCGGTCATTTTATCTATTCAGTTTATTGGTGTCCCTGATGCGCATAGTTCGGAAATCTATATTTCTAGTTTAGGGATTTAGAAAATGACCACTTATTCATTCTATAAAAAGGCGGTATATATATATATATATATATATATATTTTATCAGTGCATCTCTTTTTAATTTTCAGTTTTTTGAAAAACTGGTACGTCATGCAATTTTTTGACTAGTTTTCTTGAAATCAGGATCCAAAAATTTATCAGTATCAGCTACTGGTTTCTAAACACTTTTTTGGTTGCAGACTTTTGTTATGCGTCCCTAAAACACTCTATAAATGGATTTTGTAAAATTTCCCCTTTCCCCGCTTTTTTTAGGGGGAAAAGGGGAGCAAAATATGTTTCTAGGCGTAACTTCATTTAAAATTGTCTCAGGGAAGCAATATTATGTTATGTGGTTGTGCTGTGTGTACTCAGCACGCATTACAAAGCTATTTTGGGATTTCCTCTTTGGGATTTGGAAGGGGTGACAAAAAACACGTTTCCAATAGTATCTCTGCTATAAATTATTTCAGGAATGCATTTTTTATGTGTGGGTTAGTTATGTGTACCCAACACATACTGTAAAGGAATTACGTAATTTTCCCTTTGACGGAGGGGGGAGGGCAAAATATTGAGGTTTCTGACCGATTTCAAACTTTTTTTTATATATATGAAAATTTTATAATAATAAATTATATTATTTAAATACAGTGACCAGCTAAGTAAGGCATAAAATAATGAATGTTTCAGGTTTCAAGTTACTTCTAATGGCTAAAGGCATCACAATGGGTTTAACCGATTTTAATTGAACAACCAATTACTCTTAGAGAAGCATAGAATGAATTTTAGAGAAAAATCGAAAATGCAGTTGAAATATACCAAAATACGCGTTATAAAACAAATTAGAATTAATTTCACGCAATCAAAAGTAAAAGTGTTATGAAAATATTTATTTTAATAAAATTTATCAAATAATTAAAAAACGAAAAAGATAAGCAAAAATTAATCATTTTACAAACAATAAAAAAGGTAATATAAGACATTAAGTAATACTTAAAAGGATTATTATTATTATTATTATTATTTTTTTTTTTTTTTCACGTGGGAATGAATTTCTGTAGTAAATATTTTAATTCAAAGGGGAATAATGTATGTTATAGATATTTTCTTTATAAGTTACCGTGAAATGCATACATATGAAAACTTGTCTGCATATGCATTGAAATATAATACCGTTGAATATATATGAAAATTTATATTATAATTTATTTGGGCATTCTAACACAGAAATAAATATATATATATATATATCAATAAATCTACAAAGTAATACCTAAATACGCTTAGAATATATTGTTAAATTCTAATAATATAAAAATGAAGGCGGATAATTAAAAATGAGTCAGCTGAGAGAATTTAAAAATTATTAAAAATATACATATTTATTTTTATTTTATTAAATTTTAAAATTTCTCGAGAATTTTTTATATATTCAGTGTTGTTATATTATAATTCATATACATGCAATTAATTATATAACAGTGAAATATATAATTATATAACAGTAATTTACAAAAAAGATTTGTAACTTTCGTTATCTCTTTAAATGAGGCTTGGCACTACTAAAGGTTTCATATAAAACTTATATTTCCATTTAATATTTATAAATTAAACTTTATTATATCTGATCAATAAAATATTTATTCAAGCAAGGATTATTATGGTTTTTGATATAATTTTTACAGATTTGAAGTTTTTAAGTTACCTTTTTTATTTTGCATTTTTCCATAAATTCATGATTTTCAAAATGCCAAAATTTCTACAGAATTAAAAAAAATATATTAATTATTTCAGGTGTTTAATAGAATCTACTTAAAAGCATTGGGGACGTGATTTGCAATATTATTAAAAGCAAAAATATTTTAAAAAAAAATGTATATATATATTTTTTTTTTAATTTTTACATAGACATGCACTTTTTAATATTTTTTTCTGAAAAACTAATTAATAAATTTTAATGGAATGCTGCACTCTGTATTTAGACGCTTTTCAAGCTTTTGTGTTGAACCAGTAGTTGAAGTAAATGGTGAATAAGGTCATTAGTATTTTGAAGATAGTGAATTTACGAAAAAAAAAAAAAAAAAAAATCCAAACTAAAAAGACGCAATTTAAAGATTTCATATCTATAAAAAATGTATAAAAAAACCATAAGAATTGCTGCCTAAATGTATATGTTATGAAACAAACCTGATATAATTTTATTTATAAGTAATAAATAGAACTATAAGTTTGTATATGAAACCTTTATTAGTGCCAAGTCAAACATGCCAAGTACCCCTAACCCTTTAACGATCATTGATTTCCCAGCGAAACCAAACATTTGATATAATTCAACAATTTTTTTGCAGCAGTTTTTTAAAATTTCCCATTTTTTTTTTTTTTAATCAGGTTTTAAACTTCTGTTCTTTTTCTGTTTGGTAGATAGCAACACTATTCGAAAATTTAACAAATAATGCTTCTAAGGAAGCTAAATGCATAAGTCACTTGAAGTCTGTTAGTGTGCGCGAGTGCAATTTGCTGGTTTGATGATGCACATATGTTTAGTTTATTTTTTATTTTATTTTATTTTATTTTTATTTAATGAACAGCTGTACTATTATTTTCACCTGAAACGATTTATACTAGTTTTTGTAGTCGATAATATTTACTTACAATGTGTTTTATTTAGTAATTAAATATTATTTGATTTTAATAAGGTTAACTTTTAGATGTTTCAAACAAAACTTTATCGAAAAGGAAATGTGCTATTTTTTTTTTTTTTTTTTTTTTTTTTTTTTAAATATTTATGATCAGCTATGTGTCTAAAAGTAATGTTTACAATTAGTTTAGTAATTTTTAAAATAAATTAAGTCGTGGATGTTTAAGGGTTAAGGCGACAGTAGACTGTCGAAATTTCAAAATTGGACTAAAAATTCGATATTAAATTTTACTAAAATAGGAAATTACGTATCAGTTATAAAGTGTGATATAAAAGTTTGTCAATTCCAGCCAATCTGTGATTAATTATAATCGTTTATATTTCTAAACAAATGTTGAATCTATGATAAAATAAAGCTATAATTTTCTCAAAACTAATTTTTATGAAGTTTACTATGTTCCAGGCATTTATTTTTTTGTTGAATCTTCGTGAAACTTCATTTATTTATTTATTTATTTATTTATTTATTTTATTTATTTATTTATTTATTTTGCATCCCGGAAGTAAAAAACACATGTCTATATTTTTGTGAAAAGTTTTAGCACTAAACTGTATTATTTAAAACTGCATTTACATTTAGTACATTATATTTTTAATATTGTGTTTAAGTATCATAAAACAGTTACTGATAGTTGCGAAGAAACATTCAAAAATGTTGAAAAATTAATGATAAAAAAATTTAAAAGTTGCTTTCCTGAAAAATTACATTTTTGGCCACGATATCCTTTATCTCCAGGGTACTTAACACAAAATTTAGTTACAATTTTGCACTTTTTGTTTACTGAATCTTAAATTAAAAAAAAAAAAAAAAAAAAAAAAAAAGGTAATGATTTTTATTTTTTTTTTATTTTTTTTTTTTTTTTCGAAAAGCATTGAAACAAAAATTTGAATAACTATGATTAAACCAAAAAAAAAAACTTTTCTTAAAATCATTTAAAGTTACCTGAAACAAAAAATTTGAAGTCTAAGTCGAAAATTTATTAGTGAGGAGAATTTTGAAATCAAACGAGTAATTAATAATTTTAATTATTGTTTTAATTAATTATAATGTGAATGTTAATTATAATATGATATTTCTTCTCGATAAATAATACTACATATAACTACAACTTTTTACAATAATAAATCATAGTTGTAGATTTTTTTTCTTTTTAATTCCATTGTTGCCCTAAAGTCATTTTGTATTTAAACTCAGTCAGTTTCCAAAATATTTAATTATATTACCTACGGAAGGTCAAAACTCCTTTAAAAAATAATTTGGTAAAAACTGAATTTAAAAACAAAACAGCGAGTCTGTGTCCTTTATACTATTATTGACATTTGTACGTATCGCATTAGCAAAATGTAACAATATGTAAATAGCAACTCTGTCTCATCCGTTATTGATTTGTTGTTACAAAAAAAAAAAAAAAACACTTTAAAAGTTTTATCGACAATCGCTGTTGTCGTGGTGATTTAAGCTTTCGCATTGTTGCAGCTGGTGACAAATTTAACAAATTGGATGTCGGAAAAAATATTGCATTTTTTCTAGCATAGTAATATTTTAAAGGGAATTCTGAATGTCGTACATTAACGACGTAAAAGAATAATGTCATCATTGGAATATTTATCGAATAAACATTTTGAAACAATTTTCGTTGAGAAACTTGGAAGCTTTTAGAAGCAATATTAATGAAATACGTTTTATGCTATAATGAGGATTATACTATATATATGTGTGTGTGTGTTATAAATATTAAATAGTTTTTAAAATATTTCAGTTTTTAAAAATAAGAAAACCCTCAAAACAAACAATTAATATGATCAAACCCTAAGCTACCATAAATATAATTAAAATTGTAATAAATCAAGACATTAAGAAACACATAAAAGCATGCATGAATCCTTACGCTATCAAGGGCATGAAAGGAAATCAAAGCATGCAAAATAAATGGTTTTCTGCTACAAAGAGAGCATAAGCTATAATTTTCTTTGTATCACGTTCGAACAATCTACTAACCACCTATCAAGAGAGAAAATGAACTCAGAGTAACAAAGAAACATTAAATTAACCAGTAGAAGCCACAAGTGAAAGAATCTGCTAAAAAAGTACATTCAACAAATCATCACAAACAACCACTAGTCGCCATTTGAATTAGAAATAACCATAAACAGATAATAAATCAAGAAAGAAAATTAATGAGACAATTAAAAAACACGGAAACAATATTGTTGAATATTACATATATGTATATATATATATATATAAAGAGCGAGAGAGAGAGAGTCTAATAAATGTCTAATAAATAACTAACCTATTTTATACATACATAATAAAACACGGTGTGATATTAAAAATGCCCCACTTACTGTTATGAGAAATTCGATAAAATTTGAAAAACAAATTTTGTTAAAACTTGTTATAAATGTCACGACTAGGTGACGTTGCCGGCTGAGAAACTATAACTAACTTTCAGAGTGGCCACAGATCCACCTTTTTTTCCTGATTCTTCGACCGATATATTTATATGATAAATTTTTACTTAATTAATAGTTCAAACTTACTATTAAAAATCCCGAAAGAAAAACACTAGTGAAAGAATCAAGGAGTGTGTGTGTGTGGGGGGGGGGGGGCTGTCACCACCCTGACTTTCAACTGAATTTTTTACTTTACAGATTAACTCGCTTTTTTACTGCAAACGTGCCTGGCTTCACAGCATGAACTAAAGAAGGATTAACTTAAAACTAGGTAAAATACCTTTAAATATATATATATATATATTTGAGGGTTTGTTTTTTTATATACACAAGAATGTATAGAATTCACGATTTTTTTTTTTTTTTTCGAATTTTAGTTTTCTGAGATATCTTAACCACGATGTGTCCATGTCTAGACAATGCTTGCGTTTCTGTTAAAAAATAAACTCTTTCACTTTATTACTACAGCAGATTTTCTGCAGTGGCAAAATTTGTAATTTACGATAACCTATGTAGTTTTCAAATATTATTAAGATTATTTTTTGTTTGTTTGATTGATTGATTTATTGATTGCTTTTTAATGACAATGCATCTAGAGATACATTTTGATTTCAAACACTGTTTTTATTATTTACATTCAAAATGAGCGAGTCATTTATTAAATACTCAGTATATAATGATGCAAATACAGCACTAATCCACGGAGTAGCAATTCAAATCGTCAGACTTAAATCCACAAAATAATCATTTAGAAAAATTAAAAGTTAAAAAATCACGCATGTCAACAATCCTAAATACTCAGTTGATAATGATATTTAATAACATTCAGAGGTTAAAAAAAAGCAGATAATCTAAACTTTTACAAAATATAGAATATAGAAAAACAAAATATTAAATATTATATAGCTAAAAAATATCCAGAAGTCTCAAAAGTTTCTCATCAGGGACGATAACTTTTCAGAAGGTTTAAAATTTCGCAATATTTTGAGACATAACGGCTATTCAAGTTGTAAACAACAAATCTCATGCACAAAATGTAAGGAAATCCAAAATATATATAATTTTTTGACTACGTTCCATGTAGAACGCTGAATTTTTAAAAAATTATAAAGGAAAGGCATTCAGAATAGTGGATTTTTGGATAATTTTAACAACAATTTAGCGTATACATAGATTCAAACTTTGATATTTTCTGACACAAATTGGACGAAAACTAAAAGAATTTTCAGCCAAATTATAAACAGGATAAATTATGATATTGCTAAAAAAAAATAAAATTTACAAACAGACGGTACTTATTTTTTCTTGTCGTTGTTAGTTCTACAAATATTTTGCTCTTTTTCCCCAAAAAGGGTTCAAATACAGCGTAACTACGTTTCCCGTGCCTAGCATAGAAGATGATTATAAAGGCTTGAGAGATTGCCAAATTGACTAACAGGTTGAGATTTTGTAAACAACAAGTAATTCCAAGTTCTCTTATCGCTTCTTTCTTCTCCTCCAAAAGGGTTAACACCCTCTATTTTTGCACTGGACTCGTTGAGTCAGCACAAACGCAGAAGCTTCTACGGCTACAAGAAACGTGGTCAGTCTGTACATGTACAAGCTTATATAATATATGAATGCATTTTATATATAAACTGCATGTCAAGCATGCATAATCGTAATGTAAAATAATGCTATAAACAATTATGCCATTCTAAATTTTAGTCACACTCATTTATAACCCTGTAAATTCCGTCCAAATTTGTTTCATTAATTTATTATTAATATACCACTAAATTTGAGAAACATTTAATAATTATTCCAGTTGTATAATTTATAGAAATGTGTAAATTGATAAATATTATGTCTATCAAAAAAAATGTCTTTCAAATGAAATACATATAATTCA
This sequence comes from Salticus scenicus, assembly GCA_963930645.1. NCBI lineage: Eukaryota > Metazoa > Arthropoda > Arachnida > Araneae > Salticidae > Salticus > Salticus scenicus. Next base: position 80,381,934 of record OZ005654.1, on the reverse strand, counting down.
GACATCAATAATTTTTAATGTTGCTGCTCTTATTATTATTATTTAATTCGAAATTCGAATTTCGATTTTTTTTTTTTTAATAAGAAATAAAGTTTAGAAAACAATTCTTCTAATAGCGTCTGCATTGCACAATGCGAATATTAAATTTTATCTAAGAGAAAAGCAGGCTTTATTTTAAAATAGTAATATTGCATATATTTGAGAAAACAAACGTTAAACAAACTTTTAAGAATATAACCATGTAACTTTTCAAAATGAAGTGCAAATTATGATTCTTTTGAAATCATAATTTGCATTTCATAGTGAAGCAAGTTACACGAAGTTAATAATAAATTTCATGATTAACAAAAAAAAAAAAAATTTAAGATCAAAAATTGTTTCGAATGCAATGTGCTATAATAAGGCAAAAGCAATCGGATTGGCTAAAAATTTCAGAGAATAAAGCAATTTATTACAACAAATTCAAAATTTCTATTTCATAATTTTTTGTGTAATTCAAACTAGTGTTTGTAAAAGCAATATTAACTTTCTGCGTATATTTTCAAAATGAATGAAAACTCATTTTTAAATTTCGTAGAATATTTTTAGTTTAATTATTTATTTATTTTCAATCATATGCTGCTCTATTTTTACAATTTTATAAAATTTTGCGTTTTAGTTTTCATTGAATTGTAATAATTTTACTTCGTTAATAGAGTGTATGTATCTCAATAAAATCAAGTATTTGATAATATGAAGCAAGAATGTTAAAGGTTTTTTATTTGTGCTTCGCTGACATTTAAAATTATTTTTTAAAGAAGTAATTTATTATTATTACCTTTTATATGAATTAATATTCATAAAATTATTTTTCGATTTTCAAAATATCATTTATCTTCTTTTTTATGACGTTGTAGCAATCGAGATGCTTTATGAATAAATTTCTTTTAAGGCTTGTCCAAATTGTGGTTTTGGGAACATTTAACTCTTATCGCTCGTATGTCCCTTCTCAGGGGACATTAAAAAATCGAGCCACGCCTTAAGGTGTTCCTCTGCAAATGGAATGTTATTTTTCTAAAACGTGTAACTATAGGCTACCTTTCGGCTACCGGAAAATTTTAACAGAAAGATTTATTTTATTTAATGACGAAGTAAAATAAAACAAATTATTACAATTTTTCGGTATCCAAAATGTAGTAAGTTGGAAACTATACATATGACGTTTTAAAGGAACGCCAAAAGACGTGTCTTACGGAAAATATGCCGAGCGCAAAGGGTTAATTTCAATTTGTTTTTCTTTTCATTTGTGCTAGACTTTTGATGAAATACAATGCTTTTCGAGCGAGTGTTCTTTTATCTCGCCTAGATATCTTTCTTTTACGAACTGAAGAATGTTTACCATAAGCATTCCCGTCATTTAGATAATTTTGAATAATATAGAACATCTTTTAGGTTTTCCAAATATGACCTTTATTGAAACACTTCTCTTGCGAAAAGTTTCTCATTCACCAGTTTCTTTTTCTGTAAGTCTTTTACCTCTTGATATTTTCTAAAAAATGCAACAAAACTGTAAATTAAATAAATTAATTACTAAAATTAACATAAATATAAATGTCTTCTACAATTTCGCAACACCAAATATTTCAGTTTTATTTTTTAAATTTTGCAAATTTATTTAAACTTGCAATGTTTAATATTCAAAATACTTTATTAAAGGTATAAATATATATTTTAATAGATTTCATTACTAGCGTATTATAAATATTTAAAAACTATGAAAAATCATATGTCCTATAATTTCGAAATACACTGTGTATCTAAATACTTTGGGTAACCCTGTAAATGAATAAGGAATGATTTTCCATAGAACAATCTTCACAAAGCATGCTTTTATACATATAATAAATTTTGTTCATTCCGTTTTGTTTAAGCCACCCTATAGATATTACACTGTACATAAGAGAAATTTCCCCATAGACATGATGTATTTGAATTCTCTTGGATGTCCCTGTACACAAATCATTTGCTTGATCTGCAGAAAACTTTAGTGTAGCATCTCTATATGATACACATTTAGAGTACCAAAATTGGATTTCTTTCTATTATTTTTCCTTGAGATAGGCTGATAACAGACAAACACACGCACACACACACACACAGCGAGAGAGAGAGAGAGACAGACACAGACACACAGACCAACTACTAAAAACATGTGTGTGAGTGTTCACACATATGTTCTTTAAAAGTTTATTTATTTATTCAAATTTAATATATAACAAAAGGAGGGTTTAATATAGGTAATAAAAAATATCTTTTTAAATTTATGTAATTCAATTAAATAATTATATAGAATTTCCCGTTTTCTTTACAAATAAAAAATGTTTCATTTAATAGCGCTTCTTTGTCTTTTAATAGTTACAAGCACATTGCTCTCTGAATAAAATAAAGCAATTTTTATACCGGGGTTTTTGAAAAGTAATTTTGTTTATACTTCCTCCCCGAAAGAATTAAATCATTTTAGCAATAATTATTTATTTTGAGAATGTAATTCAAAAGTCGTTATCAGCGTATTTATAGCATATGTAGCTATTAATAAAATAAAAAATATTCATTTCAGTTCACATTTATTATGCTTGTGTTTACATTAAAAGCCATTATTACTCTTCGAGCAGATCATTATAGTTCTAAAAATAGATTTCTAATGGATTTTCCCCGCCTGCAAGTCTGTTTTTGTACGTTGAAATGATTGACACCTGGCGATGCTTTTGGATGCCAAGTCGATCTGACTTTCGTAACGACATTTTATATTCAAAAGTTTTGTATTGAAATATATTGTAAAGACAAAGTAATGGCTTGGCATTCTTTTGGCTGAATTTTAATGATGCCAACTTTTGGGGGTTGTAGTACTTTTTACTCTGAGACTGACACAGACCTCCTGTAATCTTGGTTTAAAAAGGAAGTAATTTCTTCGACCTTCCTCCTCTCCTCCCGTCCCATTTACCGTATGGAAAATTGTCTTTTTATTCAGTATTTAACAAGATGTAGTAGAATTTTGAAAATGACTTTTACCATGATGCTATTAATAAAAGAGCTGTTCAAATGATTGCTTTCTCTTACTTTACCTGCAAAGAGTGTTTCCTTCAGCATTTTTTTAACCACTTCATCACGACCATTCTGAAATGGATCTGGATGATTTATCTACATCATAACATGATTTTCGGATTATGTGGACTACAAAATGTGCAACTATAACAAAAACTCATTTTCGAAAATTTGACCCAAAAACAAACTTTCTCTACCATACAGATGGGTAACAGAAAGCAAAGAAACTGTCAAAGCTACGTAGTTTTTACATTTTGTTTATTCCGTAGGGAGTGGCAGCAAAAATTAACTTTTGGTTTATTTTAGTTCTAACATTTGAATTCGTTGCTTAGGTTGCTTGAGTGTATATTGATATTTTTAGATTTTAATTTTAGTTTAGAATTTTATGAGGTTTTTGAATCCAAAATGAACTCGAAAAATATTTACTGGTTTCAGTAATCTTAACTCAACATTCTTTTTTTTTTTTTTTTTTTTTTAAGGGAATAACGCATAATAGAAACTGGCTTTAGCTTAAGATTTGGAAGTGACTACAGTTATTTTTGTCGTCCTTTTTTAGGGAAAAGGGAGTAGAAAAAAGACAGCACTAGGACTAAATAAACTACAGATATGCCAACTTTTTAATTTATTCTGTGAAATTCTCAGTAGCTACCTTTTCTTCTGCCACTTTTTTTACAAAGTAATTTTTTCCAATATGTTATTCTGATTAAATAAGAAGAAAATAACTTACCAAAAAAGTACTCTGAAAGAAAAGCTGGTAAAAGCAGTTTTACGGAATAAATTGAAAAGTTGGCAAGTCTGAGAATGTGATCCACTGCTTAAAGTGGATTCAAAATCTCTTCGAATATGCATGCCTATGCCTAAACCGGTCAAATCCGCAGTGTTTCTGTTTTTTTTTTTTTTTTTTTTTTTTTTTTTACTCTAAGCTTTGCCTTTTGGCGTTCCTCTAAAATGCAACATGGTTTATCAAAAGAATCTTACGTATTCCTGTTTAAATACTTAAATTTCGTCCTCAGCTTTAAATGCCCCTGCGTAATGCAGACGACATTTAAGGATATAAACACAGAATTTCCAAAAGAAAAATAGCTAAATTCGGGATTTTATTGTTTAAAATGGCACCAACTTCAGTTTATATTTTTGAATAATAAATGACATGGGGATTGAAAACAAGATTTTTTTTTTTTATTATTATTATTATCATTTACTAAATGTTTCGAAAATAAACAAATAAATAACGAAAGATAGAAAGAAATGCAAGTATTGTGTAACCACGTTTCCTACGCCTAACAGTGAGGACGAGTCGAAAATCTTGGAGGGTTTCCAAGTTGACCAACAGGTTTGAATTTAGTAAACATCCAGTCATTCGGTATTCCCTTATCGCTTATTTTCTCTCGACGAAAAGCTTGTCTCCCTATTTTACTAGTGGACTCGTTGAATCCGCACTTGCGCAGAAGCTTCCATGGTCGCAAGAAATGTAGTTAAACAGTATGCTTTATCAGAAGTTTTTGAATGATATCTCTAAGATAAGATAAATTTAATAAACTTAAAAACAAATCGATGTATAATAATAAATATAATACTACAACGATTAACTGAAAAACAAGTCTCTCTAACTTTTCAGGGACAATTTAATCTTGCTTCTTAATTATCAAATGCCACCAGAAAATACGAGCAAAATTAGAAGAATAGATAGAAACTGATTTTTACCAAAACATTTTATGATAGTACTGTTTACCCTTTCAGGGGCGGTAGTTGCACAGTACAACCACAAATTTTAAATCAAAATTGCAAAAACTATACCCGGAATTTTTTTTTTTTTTTTATTTTTCTTTTATAACTTAAACGAACAATTTCATTAACTACTTGTCTTTTAATATTGTCGATGATTTCTGGTAGCTGTTGATTTTAAATGAGGAAATTTTGCTTGCCCCTGAAAGGGTTAAAAAATTCTGGAATTAATTTTTGAAGTTGAAAATTAAAATTAATTTGAAATAATACATCTCACTGCCTTTGAAAGAGTTAAAACCCATTTTATCCTTTTATCTACTAAGAGTACATAAAAGTTTCATTAATTTCAGTGGCGTATAATCATAGTCTCCTTAACTAGATGCCTGTCGCGTAGCTCGGAAACAAGGCAACAGTTGAAGCGGTAGATAGCGCCCCCTGGTACAGATTGCGCAACTTTTTTATTCAACAGCCACCAAAAAGTTTTAAAAGTGGAATATGATATACATAAAAGACGAATAGAATCGAAGAAACGTCGATTTTACATACCATGTATCACTTCTTTAAATTATTGGTGAGAGTTTGTGAGGTCGAGCTATGGACCGTCACCAAAAGTTGGGACGGTTAAATTACTTCGTCGCCAGTAACTCGGCAACTGTTGAGGTCGAAATGGTTTTATGTCAGCATTGTGCAGCAGTAAAATAATTAGGATCTCGGTGTTAGATGAGTAGAAGAGATGTTAAAAGGTTTTGATTGAAATGAAATGAAAGGGAGTTGTTGAATGGAGTATAAAAGGAAGGATAGTGAATTGATAGATATAGATATAGGATGTGATGTAGTGGAATGGTGATGAAGGGGTAGCTGATTAGTGTGGAGTTAAGAGAAATGTTGATGGTGATAGTTTAATGCGAATGATGGTAGGGAGGTGTAGTTTTGTGGAGTAAAGAAATAAAAGAGTCTGTCGTGTTCGGGAATCCGCTCGACGCTCTAAAGTGAGAAAAGTGAGAAGTAGCCGTAAGCAGTCGTCAAAAGGATCAGCGTTGGTGAGATAAAGCAACCTCTTATTTTATGTCTTGTTAAAGTTATTTCCTGAGGTCATTTATTTAAATTGCGTTAGCTCAACGTCCTCCTTAATTTTGAATGCTAAATAAACTTTGTTTATCTGTTAACTTTGTCTCGAGCTTTCATCATTACGTAATTAAGTTAATCTAAGTTCATATTTAAGATTAAGTAAAATCTACATTAGAGAAGCATGGACCACGCTGATTCTCTACAGTGGCGCCCAAACCAGCTCGACACCCACCCCCCCGCTCGAGTCTATTTTACCGGCTCAAATAATGTACTTAAATTTTTTGAAGAACTTGAGCAATATTTTGATGTATGTCATATTGATATTTCTGATCGTTTTAAATAGTTAAAATACTCCTTAAAAGGAGAACCTAAAATGTGGCTTGACCTAATTGCCTGTCATTCTTTGGGTCAAAATCCCACTTATGAAGATTTAAAAATCAAAATTATAAACACCTTTTCCTTAAGTGCCGATAGAGCAAGATTAAGGCAGGAACTTTATGCACAGAAAATGTCTGTATTTGATAAACCGACAACCTTCTTCCTGCGTAAGCTCGATTTAATTAAACAACTCGATCTAAATTTATCCTTTTTAGAAATATTTGATATTATAAAACCGCTGTTCACGGTGCCAATTCAAGATTACCTCGAGTTAAAGCCAACCGCATCTGTTGATACTCTTTTTCAAGTTCTCGATAAATATCAAGCACGTCACGCTATTAAACCGGCGGATAAGTCTAATCGCTGGCAAGAACCCGTCAATGTTCAAAACGAACAGCGAGAAAATTTCGCCCCCCCTCAAAATAATAATTTCATCCGACCGCAACAAGCTAACTTTTCTCAGCCAAGACCGAGCGATTTTAATCAATCTGAAAATGTTGCACGAGATCCACCGAACTCTAATAATACCAAAGTGCAATCTATATGTTTAAATCCTCTTTCTATTTCTTCAGTCAACTTGCAGCATTTAAATTCTTCTCAATGCGTTTACAATCCAAACTCTCCGTTTCCTTCAAATTTAGAAAAGAATGAAAGTTTATTAAATGTAGCGGCTAATCCCTTCATCAATAAATCCCATTTATGTTTTCAAACTGTTAAGTCAAGAGACCTTTCTAGTAATTTAAATGCACCTCATAATAAATTACAGCTTAATTCTCAAACTATCAAGTCGGGGGCAGATTCTGCTATTTTTATTGATGAATCTCATGCAAATACTAGACCGGTCAATTCCGGAAATTTCTCTCATGACACAGGAACAATAGTCGCAGAAAATGTTAACATTAATGTTGGTACTCAACCTTTAGCAAATGAGTTAAATTTATGATTTACAACTGGTCAGCCACCAGATTTAATTATTAGTCAAAATGAAAATGTTGTGGTACAAGTAACAGAAAATAGCGGTTTAAACAACGATGCTTCTCATAAGCGACTAGCTAATTTAAATGAAAGTAGTGAAAAAGGACATTTAAGTTTTCTACATGTCAAGCCGACGGAATCCACCAGTTTAAACACAAAAATAACTGACAATGTTGTAAAAGAAAATGGAAAGTTAAATAGCGGTCCTGCTCAAAAACTGCTAGCTAATTTACATAAAAATGTAGGGCATAAAAGAAGTAAATTAAAATATTTCTACGTTAAGGAATTAAATTTATATTCCACAACTGTCAAGTTGACAGAGTCACGTATTTTGGCTGAAAATCCTGTAAATGATATATTAAGTGACGCTGCTTCTAAAACTTTCTTTACAAAGTTAAAAGTAAATGATGTGATTTCCATTACTTCTTTGAACTGTTTTCAAGCTCGTAAGCCCTCCAAGACCTCAACACTCATGCGTAGAGAGCGAGCGGAATCGTCCTCTGATGCTGCGGACAGCGACAGCGTGCCGGGTTCGATCGCAGCCCAGGAATGTGACCTCGCAACGCCTGACCTCCTGCTGCAAGCCTCCAGCCCTGCGATTTCTGCGGCCAGTGCAATGACCAGCAGGACTCTCATGTTTAATGCTAATTTTCTTACAGCGGAAACCCTGGGTGAGGTTGTATCGTTTCTTATTTTACTCTTTCTCAAGTATTTGTTTATCAGAGCTGTACCAAAATGTAAGACATGCCTTGAAGCCTTTCGGAGTTCTTATTTTTGTATGAAAGAGCAGGACTTTCTAAAAAGAAAAACTGTAAAATTTAAATTAGTACATGAACTTTCATTTCGAAAATCATGTTTCTGCTTCAAATGTCAACATTTTAGTTCTTTCTTAATATATTTTATGTATGTATTAAGTTATTTTACCTTGTAGCCATCACCTGCAGAAAGCTGGTAATATAAACTGTTTTTTTAACCTTTGTAAATATCCCCCACCCCCTTTTCGTATTTCTATACATATTGTATTTGTATATATAACTAAAATGAACTTTGATAAGTGTATAAAATGAATATAACTCTTGTATTCAACTAACAGTTATCTATATATATATCTATGTGTTTAAGTGGGGAAATATTTTTTTTTTGGCTATATGCATAAATCACGCGTAACTTTAAACTAAAATCACTAACAAATTAATTTTTTGTCGTTTCGCATGCTATAGCCCAGGAGGAAAAAATTATTGTATATAAACTATTTTATGTATTCAGAGACAATTTGTCTCGTTTATCTATCTACAAAAAGTAGTTTTTATATTTTTGATACTTTAAGAAGTTTCTGTTTTAGAAATATCTTTGATGCTCTAATCTGATGTCGAATGTGTTATTCTGATGCCTGACGTTTCTGAATGAATTTTTTCTCAAGTACGTTAACCAGCTGATGTGGTTAAGCCTAGACTGGCTCTGAGGGATGACGAAATTCCACATCACAAGTTTCGAAGGATGACTTCCGTCGGACAGAATTTCAAGTTTTTTTATCTCAATAAAAATTTTCTTCATGTTGCTAGTCTATTAAAGCAACCCCCCCTGTACTTAATCCTCCTTCAACTTCACTTTAAAATTGAGTTTTTTTCCCTTTCTGGAATAACAGAAAGATGAATGTAAGCCCCATTGTATAGTTGAGCTAACCTATTTGAGGCGTTTTTTTTTCTCCCTGTAGTTTCCGGCTGTAAAAAGTCCTCAATTCAATTTAAAACTTAAATTTCTTTTTTTTAGACCTGCTAGCTATGCTAGTTTATCCGTAATAGTATTAAGCCCCGCCTTTTTTTCACACCAGAATAGCTGTAGAGTAATATTCAGCAATGTTCTCAGGATTAAATAAGAAGACTATTGCTCTACGACTATTCTGGTGTGAAAAAAAGGCGGGGCTTAATACCATTACGGATAAACTAGCATAGTTAGCAGGTCTATTTTTTTGTTCGAGGTTTGTCCGGTTTTAAGCTAAAGGGTTTTTTATTCGCCATGGTATTTGAAGCTGTAAGCAGTTCATTGCTCAGCAAATTACACTTTAAAATTTTTTCTAACTTATTTTAAAGTTTCAAATTAAGTTGTGGCTGCACTCACTCCTATGTGCTATATTAGGGTTTAAATTTACTCGATCAAACCCGTTGGGGATTTTCCCGACTAAATTTTTTTTCTTGGAGGGAGACTGTGAGGTCGAGCTATGGACCGTCACCAAAAGTTGGGACGGTTAAATTACTTCGTCGCCAGTAACTCGGCAACAGTTGAGGTCGAGTTGGTTTTATGTCAGCATTGTGCAGCAGTAAAGTAATTAGGATCTCGGTGTTAGATGAGTAGAAGAGATGTTAAAAGGTTTTGATTGAAATGAAATGAAAGGGAGTTGTTGAATGGAGTATAAAAGGAAGGATAGTGAATTGATAGATATAGATATAGGATGTGATGTAGTGGAATGGTGATGAAGGGGTAGCTGATTAGTGTGGAGTTAAGAGAAATGGTGATGGTGATAGTTTAATGCGAATGATGGTAGGGAGGTGTAGTTTTGTGGAGTAAAGAAATAAAAGAGTCTGTCGTGTTCGGGAATCCGCTCGACGCTCTAAAGTGAGAAAAGTGAGAAGTAGCCGTGAGCAGTCGTCAAAAGGATCAGCGTTGGTGAGATAAAGCAACCTCTTATTTTATGTCTTGTTAAAGTTATTTCCTGAGGTCATTTATTTAAATTGCGTTAGCTCAAAGTCCTCCTTAATTTTGAATGCTAAATAAACTTTGTTTATCTGTTAACTTTGTCTCGAGCTTTCATCATTACGTAATTAAGTTAATCTAAGTTAATATTTAAGATTAAGTAAAATCTACATTAGAGAATCATGGCCCACTATGATTCTCTACAAGTTCAATAACAAAGTCCTATAATCTGTACTAGGTGGCGCTGTCTACCGCTTCAACTGTTGTCTAGTTTCCAAGCTACGCGACAGGCATCTAGTTAAGGAGGCTATGGTATAATATAAAATTTAAGGAAGAAATGTGAAAGGTATTTATAAGAAGAAAATGAATATACCTCCCTTTAATCTCAGTACACGGCACTAAATGCTAAATATAGCCATTTTTGTTCCAGAAAGGATTTATAGAGTGTTTTCCTTAGCATTTTTCGCAATCTTCATGTATGTTGTAATTAATTCCTCTATTACCCCAAGAATTTACCCATCAACCTTAGAAAAAAATGTAAGTAATATAAAAAGTAAATACATTTTTACATTTCTTAAGGTCCTAAAGTTTTTTCGACCTCTATACACCAATGGTACACTAAATTACCATTTCACTAAATCCTCCTTAATTACTCTGGTGAGATAATAGACAAAATTGCATACATACTGAGAAAAAATATATACCGCTTTCATCTAGAACGAATAAGTGGTCATACTCTAAATCCCTTAACTAGAAAAAAGATTTCTGAGCTGTGTGTATAAGGCATGTCAATAAGCTGAATAGACGAAATGATCGAGAATTTCTAGTCTATACATTTCTAGATGGGTAAACAATATTATGAATGTTATGAATATTATGAATCTTTTGTATTGCGAGAAATTCTTGATTGATTTTCTAGAATTGGGTCATAAACCAAGATTATATTTGCTGAAATTCGCCTCTTGTATTCGCATTTATCTGCAGATTTTTAAATAAGTTTGACCTCTATAATATAGGCAAATGCTCTAGAATTCTTATAGGGGTTTCTAGAACTCGCTTTCTAAAAGGACAAGAATTTATAAGGATGACATGGAACTATATTTTCCAGAGCCACTCACTCTCAGAAATAGATACTCAAATTCCACGAAATTTTCTTTAATTTTCACGAAACCGTTTCCAGGGAAATGCTCCGAGCGAATATTTCGTCAAAATGAGAAAATCACTTTCGTCACTTGTTTGAACATACGAATTTCGTCAAAAGTAAAGATACATTTTTTTATCCTAGTTTCGTGATACAGAATAAAATACAAATTATAGAATTATAAAATTACATGCAAGTTCGTTGCTTTAGACATTAAATCCTAGTTATATTTAATGAAAATATAAATAAAACAGAGCAAACAAATAAAAGTCATCTGGACATTTATTTGACAGCTTTGAGACCTATAGTTACAATGACTTATGTCTCAAATGATCCATATTTTTACAGAAATTCACAGAAACAAGCGCACACAATATTTTGTAGACATAGGATATCACAAACATTCATGCCCTATTGCCCTCACCGGAATTCGAAACCGAAACCTGGGAATCCAGAAGGCAGCGCCCTGCCGACCGAACCACCAGGCCGGCAAATAAAAATCCCTGTTTTCTTTAACCACATTTCTTGCGACCATGGAAGCCTCTGCGCAAGTGCGGATTGAACGAGTCCAGTGTTAAAATAGGGGTGACTGAGAGAAAACAAGAGATAAGGGAACACAGAATAGGGGAAGCCGGGATAATAAGAGACAAAAGGGGTAATAAGAGACAAAAAATATTAATAAAATCTATACTATTAATCTAAATAACTTGAAATAAATGTCTCGTATTAATTTCATTAAATGGACTCCTCTTGATTTTTTAGGTGATTTTTGAACTTAAATTTTTTGTTAAATTCTTTTTTTAAAATTTCATTAAATCCTTGTCTCTATGACCCCACTTGGGGTAATAAGAGACCAGGCTTGTAACTGTCCATATATAGCAATGTAAAATCATGTGGGGTAATAAAAGACATCTGGAAACAATTCTGAATCAGCCAATAGTTTTTAATTTTTATTATTTACATCCATTCAAAAAATATGTTTTCTCGAAAATTAACTGTCATAAATGTGTTTGTGAAATTCGTTTCTTTTAATATTATCTCCTAAACAATATAATATTGTACTTAATGATAGTTCTACATAATCAACATAACCAAGGGATTAACTGAAAACATCAATATAATTTTTAAAATGGGCAGAAAATACTTTACGCATTTTCTAAAGTGTAGTCGAAAATAGGCAAAAAACCGTATCTTTGAAGTGTATACAAGCGAACAAAATGTTACAAAAAAATTTCTAGTAATTATAAATGAACTTATTTATTATGTAGTGAAGCATTAATGATTAAATACTAACTTATAGACATTCTAAACATAAATTTACATAATTATAAACCTTAAATATGGTCTAGCCCAATGAGTAAAACTGCTTTTTGATTTAAAGTGAAAAAAAAAAAAAAAGTTCTCTTGGTAAACTTAGACTAGGCCTAACACTAGGTAAACTCTTCATAAACTAGTCAAGCAGAATTAACAGGAACTACAATGGGGGGGGGGGGGGGGCGCAGGAATTAACAGTGGGTTTTATTTTTTGTGGGGATAATAAGAGACTCGTGTCTCTTATTTCCCCCACGAAAAATAAAAATGGGGTAATAAAAAACATGCCTAGAACATGTAAATAAAGAATTTTTCAAGGTTTTAAAAAATTGTACATCAAAAGTCATAGTCTCGGTCAAAAGGTTACACATTAATAAATCCCAAACATCTAACCCACAAAAAAAAAATTACTAAATATTTAGAAAATGTCACGAACTGTTAGGGTAAGTTCAAAGCGATGGTTTTCTTCATCGTATAAAAAAACATTAAAAATATGTTATAAACTTCTCAATAAGTGTATTATAGTAAAGAATACACATGATACTTATTATTAAATATTTTTAAAGTTGTCTAAGTATATTTTTTGGAGGTTATTTTGACTGCGTCTCTTATAACCTCTGTCTCTTATTACCCCGGCTTCCCCTAACTGGATGTTTGCCAAATAACTATCTCTCGGCCAATTTTGCATCCCTCAAAACTTTTGGACTCGGCCTCACTGCTAGTCGTAGGAAACGTGGTCGCACTATAACATAAAGTCGAAACAACACAGAATAAAAACCAATATGGGGGTAATGAAAGCTAGCACATGCTATTCTGAGTAAACAGTTTCGTCAAATATTTGAGAGTTCACGTTTCCTGAAAATCAAGTGATAACTTGACGGAATGGTTGTCAAAAACAGCGAAATTAAGCCCGAGGATGCCTGAATCTTCAAAATTGAGTATATTATTTCTGAGAGTGCTGTTTAGATTCTAGATGTCAGTTACAGAATTTTTTCTGAGAGTATATCTTCAAAAAAATTCTTAACTAATTAAAAAATTATGTTTCAAATATTTTTTTTTTTTTTTTTGTCTGTTTCATAATGCAAACAATAAAGGGTTAAGTCTTACATAATGAAATTTAGCATATAATCAATAAATTTGTAAATATAACGATTTCTCAAAATTTCTCATTTAATCAAGTGTAGCTCTATACATTTTAGTTACTTACTTCAGCGTAAAAACTTAAAATCGATTTCCTGGCAACTTTAAAATTGTCCTATCTTTTAATTTTTTTTTTTTTTTTTTTTTTTTTTTTATCCGACTTGAAGAGAAAAGTTATGGGTTATAAAAATGTATTTCTTTAAAAAGAGAGTTCTCTTTAAGAGATAAAGTTAGATAAAGAGAAAGTGAACCGTTATTAAATATCCCTTTCGGCTTAAATATTTTTCTTTCTTATTTAAAAATATCATAAAAAAGTAAAATGGTGGTATTTAATAAGAAGTATTATAATGCAATGTAGATAAGCTTATTTAGCGTCTTCATAAATATTTATTTAAAGTAACGAAATATATTGAATGAAATAAATAAAAATTCTAAAAATGTTCCAGATATGAACCAATAACTGTGAAATTACTTCGATGGTGTATAATTTATGTTAAAACATATTTTTTACTTTAAAGAAAAATAAATAAATAAATGAAATTGGGGTAAGAAAATTTTTTTTATAACTTGGTTTCCACTTTCCTCTTTATTTAAGCAAATTTAAAATTTAAAACTTTTCTTTATCTTATTAGAGAAAAGAACGCTGTCAGTTTTAAAACTACATCCCTGATAATTTTCCTAAAAATTTTTATATCTTTAAACTACATTTTTTTTTTTTTTTTTTTTTTTTTACATAATTATGTAACTCTTGCTAAATTATATGCTTTGAAAAATTCATTCCTCTCAACTAATTCGTTTTAAAACAAAATTATATCTTTTAGGCTATATATGTTTTACATCTATGTTTCTACTTCCAACTTTCCTGCTCCCTTTATTTCATTAGTACGTATATGAAGAATATATGAAATATATAACTAAATAGTAATTTATAAATATAAAATAACTATAAATTGCATAAATTTATAACTATATGGCAAAAACTATTTAATGCAGGATTGAGCATTTCATAATAGATTATAAAATTATGTAAGTAAATATTTAAATAAATATTTTTTAATTAAATTTTAGGACATACATAAAAATTAGCCATATCTCAGAATTAATCTGATTCTTTTTTAATTTTTATATAAAAGGGAAAGTTTTTCTGTAGTTTTATTTATTTATTTATTAATCAGACTAAAAATAAATAAATAAATAAATAAATAAATTTTTAAGATTTTTGTATTCATTTATACTCGTTTTATACCTGAAATTTAAATCAAATTTCGAAGTGATAATTTAATGACTTTACATGTAATTTTAAAGAAATACTTTACTTATTTAGTTTTTTAATAAATAACATTTCAAAATAATTATTCTACACATACTTTTATTTTAACTTAGTACGTTTCGAAATAAAGTTGTTGTATTCAAAAATAAAGCTGATTAATCATTTACATTTATGATTATATTTATTAGGTGGTTGCAAAAGTTCGTGCGGTTTTTTATTGCTTCATTTCATAAAAATACATCAAATCAAATTACATTTTCTAATCAAAATACTCTCCATTACTTTCTACAACTTTTGCCCATTTTTCGGGTAACAAATGTTATAGATAATGTTATGATAGAAGCTCTCGTCTTTGGAGGCAATAAAATGATCCGCGTCCACACGAACTTTTGCAACGACCTAATATATTTTTTAAGAAAAATAAACCGTTTATAATTGTTTTGAATTTATGAACTTTAATATATATATACAATTTCTTTTAAAAAATAGGAAACAAAAGAAAAAAGAACAATAACTAAAACTAAAACTCTTAAATCTTTGTTTTTGACAGTTTTTTAAGTAAAGCCAATAAATGGGATCTTTAATTTCGGTATATTCATAATTTTGTATATTGTGGAGTGCTAGTTAGCCTAGTTGGAGTCAACCTGTCCGTACCACCTTCGAATAGGGGATATAATTTTCGTGGTGACCGGTAAAATTTTATCCAATACTAAAAGATTTTCTTGCGTATGATTGCCAACGTAAAGTATTTACTAAGTAGATACTATTATATGTTTTAATTTTTTGCAACTCTGTTTTTTTTTTTTTTTTTCCTACAATAAAGTGATGTTCTTACTTTAAAAATTCCCATTACTGCATGACTGGTCTGTGGGTGAGGGTAGCAAAATTCTTACAGGGTTGCAACAAACCAAATTTTTTCCCGGATTCTTCCACCACTATTCGGAATTTTTAAGTTTGAACAATTGATTAAGTGAAAAATTTTCATATAAATTTACTGGTGTAAGAATTGGGGGGGGAGGGGGGGGGGAAGACGGATTTGTCGCCACCCTGAATGATACAAAATTGGGTGGTAGTTTTTAAAAGGTTGACTATCACTTATTTTGCCTATGCGATTTATAAAATAATAATTAATTAATTAATTAATTAATTAAAGTACCTGCTATTTTTATTATTCTTCTAACAAGTCTTGCTTTTTTCAACAGATTATTATTCCTTTTAGCTTGTTTCTCTTCAACTTCTAAAAACAAAACTACTTTCAGGGGGTTGTACTCTTCTTTTTTCTTTTTTTTTTTTTTTTTTTTTTTTTTTCAGGGCAATCTAAGGGAGGAGAAATTTCAGCCTTCATTGCGACCACTATTTTTATTATAATAATCTCTATCCTAATTAATTTCGATCTATAACTATAAAAATACCAAAAAGGTTGGTTATGAATTTAGTAGTGACAAAAAAAAAAAAAAAAAAAAAAATTACATCACTGAAAGTGTCCTGAAGAAAGGGCCGGAAGTACGATTCCTGTATTTTTCACGCATTTCAAGAAAAATATCCGTTGAAATGTTTTCTGTGATATCTTACACTCCTGTTGTGAAAATTGCAATTCCATGAAGGAATTGTCAGAAATGAGTGAAATTTAAAAACAAACGATTGGTATTGGTACAAAGAAATTATTAAATTTTTAAATTAAAAAAATATGTATTAAGTGTCCGAAATCTATATTTGGTGTAGACACCACATGCTGCAATAAGTGCTGCTATAAGTGTCCGAACACTAGCAAAAATTCCTAGTACACTTCATACGGTTGTCTTAAATAAATCCTTGTCGAATCCTGTTCTTAGTCAGTGTAAGAACATGATTCGATAAGGATTTATTTAACAAAACCGTATGAAGTGTACTTTTTTTGCATAGGAATTTTTGCTAGTGTTCGGACACTTTTGTTACCCACTGTACAGTCAAACAGATTTTGAATGTCTGCCTAGGAAAGAGCATTTCATATTATTTGTATGCGTACCAAAAGTTTATCTGTAGAAACTGTAGGACGAAGGTCACGAGTGAGACGCCGACTAACGAAATCCCACCCATGTTCATTAGGTGGTATATCCGGAAAATAAGCACAAGGAAGAATATGCATCTTTTTTGTTGAAAAGAAGACTTGAACACTCCTTGCAACATGTGGGCTGGCATTATCCTTCTGAAAGTTAGTTCCAGGACTGCCTTGAAGGAAAGGGATGTCTTCGGGTTCAAGCACCTCACTGATGTATATTTTGCTGTTAAGATTACCTACCAGTAAATGTTTAGAGTAATATTCTCAAAATGCAATTCCAATTAAATAAGATGAAAAATACTCTAAAAAGATACTGGTGTGAAAAAGAAGGCGGGGCTAGCAACACTACGGAATATTAATTAGTATGTTGACAAGTATGAATGACATGAATCTACGTCATCAGTCGCGAATGTGTTAACAAAAAGGTTTACACATTCGTGTTTAAATCGTTTATATTTTATAATCACAAACTGAATGAAGCAAAATTCAACTGATAATGATATCAAATCCTTAAAATAAAATTTGGAAATAGTTCATTGTAACGTTTTATTTGTGTGCGTGGATTCATTTATCATTACTCAAGATGCTTGAAAATTACTTTAATTAACATCACGATACACTACACTTAATTACACTTATAAGAATAATACTTAGGTTAACATGCTAGCTACAAGTTACGCGCGCCAGTGTCGCTGCCGATTCAATCCTGAACTGTCCAGTTACAGTTACAGTCTCAAGTCCCTTTTCAGGTGACAGTTGCAGTTCAAAATCATTTGTGCGATGACAGTTAAATATACCCCATTTCCTTCCCCATTAAAGGTCAAGTCTTTTGGGTGGTCGCCGAATTGTTCCGAAACATCTAAGTGGTGGTTTCTCTTTCTCTGGAACTAGTGGACTCTTGGGTGGAGGGATATTTGGCTTAGCTGGTGACGGTGGCACTTGCGGACTCAGAACATCAGTTGGTGGTTCTGCTGGTGTTGAAGGAGACCCTGGTTCTTCATGCAGCACTTCGGAAGAATTGTCTGCTGTTTCTGCTGGGTGAAGACTTAGATTGTTTTCTCTATCTCCTGATGTCGAAATACTCTGGTGAACAATTGGAAAGGCCGTTTCAAGCACTTGGTGACCAACTGGACGGATCTGGTCGACGTGACGTCTCACCAAGTTGCCCTGAAGTTCAACGGTGTAATGAAGAGCCCCATCCTGGTCGACAACTGTACCAAATTTCCATTTTGAATTCACAGCTCTATAATCTCTAATGGTCACGTGATCACATACATTAAATTTCCTATCGTGGAATTCATGAACACCCTTTCTAATTCTTTCTTGTACCCTAGAATTTAAATCTGGCAGTAATAAATCAACTCGAGTTCTAATATCTCTCGTTTTAAGAACAACATAGAAGGGGTGTGCGTTGTTGTGATAATAGGTGCTTTTCAATACTGAAGTAAAAATGTGCTCGATTTCTGAGTAATGCTTCCTTCATATTTTTGCATTGCTCGTAATGATTGTTTAAGGATGTACACATACCGCTCTGCTTGTCCATTACTGGATGATTTGAATAGTGCACAAGTTTTATGCTTTAAACCATTACTTAAGATGAACCGCTGAAATTCATGTGAAGTGAACTGGGAGCGATTGTCACTAACGAGCACAACTGGTAAACCAAATCGACTAAAACAGTCTCTAAGACACTCTACGGTTTTGTGCGTAGTAGTTGATTTCATGGGATAGACCTCCAACCACTTTGAATGTGCATCAACAATTAAGAGAAACATATGCTCAAATATGGGGCCGGCAAAATCATAATGTATTCTCTCCCAAGGTTTACTAGGATATTCCCAGTGATGAACCTTTTCTTTTGTTGGATCAGCTTTATACTTAGCACAGTACAGTTATGGACTGCCTCTTCAATACCTTTGTCGATATTCTTCCAAAATACAAAAGATCTGGCAGTCGCCTTCATTTTGACCATACCCAGGTGTCCTTGGTGCAGTTCTTCAAGAGCCCTTTTTTGATAGACCTTTGGAACGCAAACCCTTTGGCCATACATTATACAACCGTCTTGTATTGTATATTGTGTTTCCTTCCCCTGCAAATTTTGGCCCTCTTTAAGAACATTTAAAAGTGGACACAGCTCGTAATCTTTCAGGGTAGCTGGTCTTAGATCTCTAGATGTGACAGGTAAGGTTTCTATTTGTTCCATTTGATGCATAGAAATAGCATCTCTTATTTCCAACTCTTCTGATGATGTAGGCAAACGAAAAAGACAGTCTTCGTTACCATGACTTTTGTATCTCTATATTTGATGTTAAATTCAAATGATTGTAAAATAAGAGCATAATGCAAAAGTCTTGTCGCTGTTAGTTCTGGTAAGCCACGTTTTGAAACAAAGATAGCCACCAGAGGCTTGTGATCTGTTTTTAAGGTGAATCTACGACCCTTTAAATACAAATAAAATTTATGTACAGCCCAGACTATTGCTAGGGCCTCTTTATCAATTTGTGCATATTTTTTTTTCTGTAGTACTTGTCAACGTTCTGGAAGCGAATGCAATAGGAAATACATGAGATAATACACTGCCTATTCCAACTGGTGAAGCATCAATAGCTAAAGTCAGAGGTAAGTTTGGATAATAATGTACCAAAATTTTAGGAGAACCGATCTCTTTTTTGATATTTTCAAAAACTTCATGACAATCCCTCGACCACTCAAATTTTGTATCTTTTTTTGTAAGATTGTGATTTGCCATAGTAGCGAAATTTTCGCAGAATTTAACCTTAAAAATTTACTAAACACATAAGAATCTTTACCTCCTGAACACTTTTGGTAAATGGTGCATTTGAGATCGAAGCGACCTTATCATTTGTTTTATGTAATCAATTTGCATCAATCTTGTCTCCCAAAAAATTTATCTCGTTATGAAAAAATTTACTTTTATTTAAATTAAGTTTAAGCCCATGTTCTTTACATTTCTTAAAAAATTCCTCTAATACTTTGAGGTGTGAGATTTCATTGCTCCCAGTTATTCTAGCATCATCCATAAAAACTTTAACTCCTTCCATACCCTGGAATAATCCATCAATGTAGCGCTGCCAAATAGCAGGCGCCCCATTTAAACCATACATAAGCCTTTTACAAATATATAATCCGTTATGTGTGTTTATTGTCATTAATTTTTGACTTTCTGGGTGGACTTTTATTTGTAAATCTACGTGTTTAAAATCTAACTTAGTAAATTGTCCCCCCCCCCCATTTAAACTACCAAAAATCTCTTCTAACCGTAGTAAAAGATGTTGAAGTACAATTAATTTAGGATTTAGGGTTACTAAATAGTCGGCACAGAGCCTTATACTATTAGTTTTTACAAATGGAACTACCGGTGTTTCCCATTCCGAGCTTTCAACCTTTTCTATAATTACTTCTTTTTACAGTATGTCAGTTTCATTTTTAACTCTACTTTTTAACGCAAAGGGAACCCCTACAAAACACCGGTATTACCTCTGGTTTAAGTTTGAGCTTAACTTCGCAGTTTTTAATTTCTCCCAATTTATCATTAAAAATATCTTTATATTCCTATAAAAGGTCATTTAATTTTTTTCCAGATTTTGTTCTAACTGATTTAATAGCTGGCCAATCCAAATGGATTTTATACAGCTATTCAGATTGTATCTAAGTTCTCTTTAACTACATACAAGTTCAAATCCAACTTTTGATTTTTATATTGAACTTTTACAGTAACATACCCTAAGGGTACCAATGAATCTGCCTTATAGGTCTTTAAAATTACATCGGTCGATTTAATTGGTTTACTTGAAATTTTCCTGAAATTCCTTACGCTCATTACACTGACCGCCCATCCAGCATCTAACTCCATAGAACAACTTTTGTTCTCAATTTTTAAATTAATCATTATTGGATGTCGTTTCAGTTCTTCTTCGTGTAATGCACTAAAGTTAGTATTTAACTCACATAATGGAACTTCATTTTTGCTCTCAACTCTGTTTTGTAGAGTGACCTGTTTTTGCTTAACAGGTTTTGAATTAGCTGCTTTAGCAGAAAAACACTCTTTTGGATATGCCCCACCTTATTACAAAATTTGCATTTACTAGAAATGAACTTGTAGTTTTTTTTTTTTTTTTTTTTTTTTTTTTTTTTTTTTTTTACATTGTCTGTACCAGTGCATCGTGAACAATATAAGGATTACTTTAGGTTTCAAACAAAATTAGTTTTTTAGCTATTTGTTTCTTAAATGCTTGCACTGAATTAGTCCCATGGCCCATAATATCACTTGCCCCTTTAAAAGTTTTTTCCATGGCCAAAGCTATCTGTAAAGATTTTTAAGATCAATGTTATCTTCATCAAACAATCAATCTAAAATCTTTTTATCGCGTAACCCACTTACAAATACATCCCTCAACATAATGCTTTCCCCTTTGTTTTGCCTGCGATTTAAGAACTTATGCCTAGAAGATATAATTAAGGGTTTAGGGGTTAAATGTTTTTTAAGTACCTCTTTCAATTGATCAAGTGATTGGTCAGAAGGAATGGCTGGTGCCAGCAAATCTTTTAGAAGCTGAAAAATTTAGCGCTGAGCGATGAAACAAAAACTTTAGCCCTCTTCGCGACAGGAACATTCTGTATACCCAAGTACGTTTCAAACCTTTCAATAAAAATATCAAATTTTTCATTTTCTTCATCAATTTTTTTTAAATGAACAGTTACTTTATTATTAGATGGATTACCTTTATTTTGCAACACTTTTAGTAATTTTTGATTTTGTTTCAGTAACTCAGCTATTTGCTGTCCCATGATGATTCCTTTTGATTTCAAAATATTCTTCGACCACATTTCATGACGCCACAGAAGCATCTGCGCAAGTGCTAACTCAACGAGTCCAGTGCTAAAATAAGGGTGACAGTCATCTGACTCAGAGAAAATGAACAATAACAGAGCGCGGAATTATTAGATGTTTTCCAAATTTCAAACTGTCGGTCAAGCTGGCATCCCTCCAACATTTTGGAAGCGTTCTCACTGCTAGATTTAGGATATGTGGCAGCACTATAAATAAAATTTTTACCTTGAGCCGTCTACAGGCAAAGCCTTATCCAAAAATTTAGATTTCCTTACTATTAAGTAATACAAAAGAGTTGGCAAATTCATTACTTTCATATCGGTGAATCCGAAAAAGAAAGTCACAAATCGAAACCATCATATTGTTGCCAGTATAACGTTTTGTTTGTGTGCGTGAATTCATTTATCAATACTCAAGATGCTTGGCAATTACTTTAATTGACATCACGATACACTACACTTAATTACACAAATACGAATAATACTTAGGTTATCATGCTACCTACAAGTTATGCGCGCCGTCCTCGCTACAGATTCAAACCTAAACTCTCCAGTTACAATTACAGTCTCAAGTCCCTTTTCAGGTGACAGTTACAGTTCAAAGTCATTTGTGCGATTACGGTTAAATACACCACATTCATTTTGCTGCAAATCGATCAAAATGTGCTGAAGAGAGGAATACTTCCATGAGCTAGGTCACGCTATACTAGGTCATTTAGCTATACGTAAAACTAGACACATGTAGAACACCAAACTTCAAGCGTAAGAAAAGAAGTCGATCTTTATCAATTTTTGAACGGGAAAAGCGTAGTAAGATAATTTAACAGTCCTCTAGTTTTTAATCCGTTAGTAATCCCATGGTAAATGTAATGTCAGTAACAAACAAAAGTATTTCAAATTTCCACTATATTTTTTAGCTCTAACCACTATATGCTACTTAAAAATCGTCTGCTGTAATATCTACTGAAATGAAATATTTTAGAAGAATGTCTGAAGGTTGGGTTTGCTTTTTAAAGTAGGAAAAGAGGCGGACCTGAAAATAACATGAAATATCTATTGATGACCGCCGGGATACAAAGCAGACATGTTAAATCGCTTATTAAAGACCACCGCAGTTAAAGATTAATTATTCTCTTTAAGATGGCTGAGTTAGGTGTTCCTGACCAGCTAATTAAAATCTTTTCTGATTACCTCTCTAACAGGTCCTTCGTGGTAAAAGTGGGAAATTCCCTCTCTAGCCCGAAGCCTGTAATTATCAAATAAATATACTGGCAGAAAAATCAGAGGAAAAAGGTGGAACTGTAGCCACCCTGAATATCCTATATCTTATTTAAACACACGGTACTATCAAGATTTAAAAACGATGTTAAAAAAATACAGTAAAAAAATTTGTATGTAAATTGTGGTAGGAGAAAAGAGCGTATATTGTTCATTCTTGAAAGTGTCCTGAACAAAAGATGTGTACTTCGAGCTCCGGTCTTAACATAAATATAAATATCCTGTTGTAGAAATTTATCATAACAATTACTTGATGGTGAACTGAGCAGAGCAGTGGCGGCTCGTGAACCGAAAATAGGTGAAGAGCTCAAAAATAATATTTAAGTATTTTCAATGCATGATTTTTTTAAGTATGGTCATAAATTAAAATACTTATTTAAATGTAAATTTATATTCTATAAATGAATACAGTGTAAAATACAGTGTGCCTTTTCACCTATTTTCGGTACACGAGCCGCCGCTGGAGCAGAGTCCACTTACGACAACTAATTTCATATTATTGGTGCCAGTATTCTTGAATCAAGAAATAATCCGATTATCTCATATAAATATTTCATCAGTTTATTTTATTTTGCTTTATTTATTATAATTTGCTTTACTTACCTTATAATCAGGATCATGAAGTAAATAAAGAATTTTTTATTAAGGAATTAACATTTATATAATAACTTTAAAGCAACTTATATATATATATTTCACTTCCCATCGGTGAGGATCAAACTCACAACCTTAGGGTTCGTAGTTGTGCACTCTGACAACAGAGTCAACGGGTCTTGACTGAGTATTTCCTTTCCTATTTCGACTAGTGTTTTCAATCATTTTGAGACTAAAACTGTGAAATTTATTTAAAATGTGTGTTATTTTTCGATTTATGAAATAGGTATATTAATATTAATTATGTTTTTGAGAAATTAATGGAATAATATTAATTAATCTGTGATGAATTTTGAGTATAATATAAATATCGAATAATTAGTTTAGAGTTTTTTTAATATTATGCCTTGTTCTGTAGAAATTGAAACTGTTAATTATTAATAATAAATACGAAATTGTTATTAAGATTATTTTACTAATCAAAATATTTAGTAAATGAGTATTACGCAATTAGGGGAAGATGCTATAAAATTAATGCATTCAAACTTCATTAATTTATTTGGGATTAATATGTGTTTAAGAATTTTACTCAGCGCCCTCTATTATTTTATTTATTTATTTATTTTTATTTTTTTGAAAGGGTGTTAAAATACAAATATAAATAGTTCTGTCGTACTAAATTAAATTCTGTCATAGACAGATTTTTATCCATAGTTTTATTTATTAATTAATTAATTTTATTTTATTTTTTGTGTATGGCCAAAATGAAGAATTTCTATGTTTAATTGAATTTCAACATTTAATTAATTTGCAGTTTAGTTTGTGAATGACACAGCATCCTAGCATTCGTAAAATTCCGCATAAAAGTGGATCTACTACTCCGGACCAGCAAAGTAAAGACTTTGCTACGTATATATGTTACCGCTAAAGTGCAGAAATCAGTTAATCTGCAGATTAGCTAGGTAATCTGCACATTAACTAAGGCGATCCGTTAAAGTGAGGAAAATTGTTTCATTTCTCAAATTACCTAGGTAATCTGAGAATTACCTAGATAATCTGCAGATTACCTACGAGGCACTCGTTAAAGTGAAAATAAGATCTCTGGTGTTGTAGTTTTACAGCACGCTGTATTGTATTTGTTTTTTTCATTCGGGGGAAAAAAATAGTTTTCTTTCCTTTTCTTTCTTTCTTTACTTATTTTAATCTGTATGTCTTTTAAAGTTATATTTATTTTAATTTTTTTATTTATTTCATCTTTTTTATTCTGTCAATATAAGTTTGAAGATGTTATGCATTTTTAATATGAAATATAACTTTAATTTTCATTCAATAAATTCTATTTTATAAATGAATGTTAGAATTGTAAATACAGTAACGATTTCTTTTCAAAATAAAAATATTTAACCATTTAAATAAATATAAAAAAAAAGTTTTATTAACAACTTATATTGCTATTACTATTTTTTTTTTTTTTTTTTTTTTTTAAGTTATGCACCAATTTTTAATTCGATAAAGAAATATTGAATTAGACAATTCAGAAGCATTATTTAAGAAGTACTTCAAATAATTAAAACTGCTCTAATAATTTTTAGAACGCATGAAAATTAAAATGACTGTTTTCCAATGCTTTATTAAACTATATTTTGCAGCATACATATATCTGTACAAGTTTAGCAAATATATTAATTTTACAATTAAAAAAAAAAAAAAAAAAAAATTATTAACATATTTTATGTGATAAACTACAACGAAATTATCTGAAAAAGCGAACAAAATAAAAATAAAAATGTAATCATGATATATAAAATATATATAGGAAACTTGAAATTGAAAACAACAACAACAACAACAAAATGTAATGAAATGCTAAAAAATACATAAAAATTTCATATTAAGTATTTATTAAAGAAAGCCATAATATTGAATGTCATGTTTTTCAGAGTTAAAAATTAATACTTTTTTTTTTTTTTTTTCCAGTAAGTAATAGTAATTTAAATCAATTTTTAAATAAATTAGTTTTAAAAAGTTGTGTTTTAATAGTTTTATTTCGGGAGGAAATAATTACTGTGTTGTAAATTTTAATATTCATAATTGAAAATGAAGTTTCAGGAGATACAGCGTTTAATTAAGATTAGATTTCAATAATAAAATGCCGTGCAGACCCTTATCAAACTTATATTGACAGAATTAAAAAAGAGAAGATTTAAATCAAAATTAAAACAATTATAACTTACTTGTTACTTTAAGTTTTGTGTTGGTCATAATGAGAAACCTATAATAATCATGTCTTCGATGCTCCACATTTTTTTATTATTAACCGACTTCAAAAAAAGAAGGAAGGTTCTCAATTCAAACCGTATGTTTTTTTTATGTTTGTTAGCTCATAACTTCTGAACGGATGCTCCGATTTTGATACTTTTTGTTTTGTTGAAAAGGTCTTGGTCTGCAATAGGTCCCATTGTAATATCTTAACGATCGAAAGAAAATACAGGGTGCCCCAAAAAATCAGTCCCAACTCTTTTAACTGCTAAACGGCTGCAGCTATAGTGATAAAAATGGTATGTAAGTATAGCAAAGTGGTCCATGCAGCACAAGGTTTAACCGCTGCGTCACCTGGTGTAAAACAGCGGAGTTAGTTTTCCTATCTCGAAAACGGTTCTAAAGGAAAAAGTGAATTATAAAGTTGAAAAGTAGCATCGATTTAGTACAAAAAGACAGTTTAGACATTCATGCTAGCTTTCCTATTTCGGAAACGCTTAAAGACAGTGGGAAAAAGTGAATTATAAAATTGCAGAGCATTATCGATTTAGTAGGAAAAGATAGTTTAGACATTGATGCTAAAAATATAATGCTAAAAACGTGCATTTGTTTTTTCGCAATTTCTTACAATATGCACACTTGAGCTACATCGCACACGTTGTAGCGTAGCTGGTGAGACATACGCTATATAGTTCAAAATACGGTTACTTGATACTTTTTGTTTTGTTGTAAAGATCTTGGTCTGATGTAGATCCCATTGTAATATTTTTGCAATCTAAAGAAAGTAAAACGCCATCTGGTGAAAAACAGCGGAATTAGCGCTCATATCTCAAAAACGGTTCAAGATGGGAGAAAAGTTAATTACAAAGTTGTGGAGCATCATCGACTTACTACAAAAAGACAGAATTTAGATATTATTGCTAAAAATAGAACGCTTAAAACATGCAGTTGTCTTCGCAATTTCCTACATTGTGCACACTTGAACTACGTTGCACACTTTGCAGCGTAGCGGATGGCACGTATACTCTGTGGTTCAAAGTACTGTTACTGTAAGCGGTCACATGCTGGTGGAAAACAGTGGAGTTAGCGTTCCTATCTCGGAAACGGTTCAAGACAAGGGAAAAAAGTGAATTATAAAATTGCAGACCATCATCGATTTATTACGAAAAGATGGTTTAGACATTTATGCTAAAAACAGAACGCTTAAAACGTGCATTTGTTTGTTCACAATTTCCTATTTTGTGCACACTTAAACGACATTTGTTGTAGCGTATGGGTATATGTTGTAGCGTAGAGGGTGACATTTATGCTATGTAAAATTCAAAGTATGGTTATTGTAAGCGGTCACATCGATTAACGCATAGACGTTTTACACCGACTTCATAAAGGAAGAGGTTCACAAAACAAACCATGTTTCTGATTGTTGTTGTTGTTGAAATTTGTTAGCTTTTAACTTCGTAAGAGATGATTTAATTTTAATACTTTTTTGTTGTATTGATCTTAGCCTAAAATAGGTTTCATTATGATTTCATTAAGATATAAACAAATTACAGGATACTCACAAAAGTCTGTTCTCACTCTAGCTGCTGAGCGCATGCAGCTACACTGGTAAAAGTAGTATGTAAGTATCGATGTTGAAACTTCTGTCCGTCAGCTGCAATGCATATTTTGCTCTTTGTTTGAACTTTAGGCTGCGCAATTTCCAGCACAGCGGGTGACACGTATTCAGTGTAAAGTTCAATATATATGCCTAACAGAATTTTTGGTCACTAATACAGCGTAACCGTCCTTTACATTTCTAAAGACTTTTTAACTTAACGTATGTTCATTCAACAGATAGTTTTTTGCTCATATCCGATAAAGGAAAGAATAGTGACACAACTTAAAAATGCAGCATTTGAGAAAAATCAACTTAAAAATAACTTGACTAGTATAAAACTGGCACAACTGTCTCTCGAGTGGATAACTTTCTAGATGGAGATGTAACATTTTTGTTCACATTGGGTGCATTTCATGTATTTTTCAGTGACATAAACCATTTTTTGAGTTATGTCACTTTTCTTGGAAGTTGTGATTTGTGAAGCTGCCGTCGAACGTCTTCTGATGTTCTGCTATAGGAATAAATTTTCACTGAAAAGAGAAAAATAAAATCTTTTTGTAAAAAAAATAGAACCGACTCCAAGAAATGGGAATGAAATGAAATAGTAAATTGCGCCTAAAAGTATAAAATAATTTCCTTCGCCAAACAACCTATAACACTACAATTAATCATAACTTTTAAAGTCGGCGCAAAATTAATTAAAAATTGATAACTTTATTCAATACAAAAATCAAATCCAATTCAGTATACACATCTCACATTGTCACCTGCAAAACGCAGCCGAAAACAACTTTGATTCAAGAAAACAAATAAGATTTCGTAAGCAGCAAAAGTTGGCGAAGATCCTGGTATCCGACGTCCTTGGTGAAAGAAAAATCGCAAAATGTTCTGGCAAACATATTTAATTTCTTTAGGATATCATGATTAGTTTGATAAGGTATATTAAGAGAGTAAAGAAGAATATGAAACAATACATCGTACAATATATATTATGAAAATATACATCTTGCGTGCATGTTTTGATCTCCAAATCCAAAAGCCACCAAGTATGATAGTTATCAAAGTTATACCAAATTTGCAAAGGAAACTCTAACATCGTAGAAACATAAATAGCGCCTTGTAAGGAATGTTCACTGTTCTATGTAGATGCTACTAATAAACCAATTGTATACAGTGATAAAAAAATAAAATAAACATGAAAATGGATCATTCGAGACAACAGCATTTGTTGCTACCGATCTAAAAACATACCTTTAAAAACTAATTAAATTTTATTTAATTTTGCGCCGACTTCAAAAGTTATGATTAATTGTAGTGTTATAGGTTGTTTGGCGAAGGAAATTATTTTATACTTTTAGGCGCAATTTACTATTTCATTTCATTCCCATTTCTTGGAGTCGGTTCTATTTTTTTTACAAAAAGATTTTATACGTTTACCAAGTATCATAGCGGAAGCGGAGCGGAAAGGATGAAAGTTTTGGTTTGTGTTTGAAGGTCATTCGCGTATCTGTATCACATGACTGTTTGACGTCACAGTGAATGAAAAAAAACTAAGGCTCGAAACAAACATTTGAACTTTAACGACACAGAAGCCGCTAATCTGCAGATTACATAGTTAAAATGCGGAAAACTCTTCATTCCACACTTTAACGAGTCATTTTAGTTAATCTGCAGATTAGCTAGGTAATCTGCATATTAACAGATTTCGAGCTTTAACGGTAACATATATATCCGTTTCGGCAAGCGTAACAAGGCGGCGTAAGTAAAAAAAAAAAAAAAAAAAAAAAAAAAAAAATTGCATATTACTCTATTTATGATTTA
The DNA here is from genome assembly GCA_963930645.1 of Salticus scenicus. Lineage (NCBI taxonomy): Eukaryota > Metazoa > Arthropoda > Arachnida > Araneae > Salticidae > Salticus > Salticus scenicus. Next base: position 80,352,713 of record OZ005654.1, on the reverse strand, counting down.
TAAATAAAGAAAAAAGAAAAAATATTATTATAAAATTTCTTTTTAAAGATTGAAGCTTCCATTATCGGATCAATGTCTGTATTACTAATATTCTTCAAGTGCTTTTGTTCTCGATGAGGTTATTAACTCTAACCTTTTTCAAATTATTAAAAATAGTTTAAAAAACTCTAAATCTTCAGAAATTCTACATCCCCCCCTAAAATCGCTACATCTATATAAATAAAGCAAAAAGTTTGTCGACGGAACACGCCTATTTTTGATTGGTCTAGATTTAATTACTTTGATGATGAAAGTCGGCCATTTTTTTAGTAAAAACAGGTGTATATTTTTGAAAGGCACAGCATAGATGCTGTACTTTTTTAAAAGAGCTCTAAAAACTGTTCATTTTCTGTGAGAACACTGTATACGTCAAGTTGTTAGATTTAAAGATATTACGTTGCAAAGTTTCACAACGCGATATCATTAAATTATTTTTGATGAAGGTCGATCATTTTTTTTTTTTTTTTTTTTTTGGCAAAAACTGATGAATTTTTAAAAAAGATACTGCGTAGAAGTTATACTTTTTTTTTTTTTTTTATTATTATTATTATTACTCTAAAAATTGTTGCAAAGTTTCACAACACGATATCATTCGATTGCTTTTATCTTAAAATAAGAGTCTAATATTAATCAAAAAGACAGTCTAATTTTCAGAGCTGCCAACCTAATCCGGCAAACTCTTAGTACCGCCCCCCTTTTCTACACCAGTAATTTCTTAGAGTTTCTTTCTTCTTAATTCATTGCAAATATATTTGAAGAAAATTACTTTAAAAATTAAGTGGTGTAGGAAAAGGGGCGGTACTAACGATTTGCCGGATTAGGTTGGCAGCTCTGAATTTTAAAGAATAATGAATAATTTTTTAAAAATTATCAGTTTTAAAGTTCTAAGATTTGTAATTTTTAAATTACAGCGAACTTATTTCCCGTACATAATCCATTAAATTTGTAAACATATGTTGATTCATTCTTGAGAATCATTAACATAAGAACATAGAGCACTGTTGCAAATCGAGTGCAAAACAGAAGAAATATTTTATTTTATTTAATTTGTAATGCGTTATTTTGACTTTTTGAGCTTAAAAGAAATTTGTAATTATCAGGGATGGAACACGGGCGCAGAACTCATACCACTATCAATGTAACAAAATTTTCTACTTCTTAAATCAACGATATTATAGGCAGAGAAATTTTTTAAACAAATACCGGTATGAATTCTACGCCCGTGTTCCATCCCTGGATTATATTACAAAGCCCAAAATTTACATATATACTTTTAATCTAAGAACGATTTCAATGTAATTTTTAGTTTTTATTTATAACGTGATGTAAAAAATAAATACTGATCAATTTTTTTTTGAAAATTCATTTAAATATAGTGACCAGCGAAGCGGGCGTAGCCTGCTAGTGAAACCTAAACCCACACAGGTATGGAACATTCTGAATACCAGCAAAAGTAATACCATCAATGAAATAAAATTCTCCACTTCTTAAATCAACGATACTAGAGGTAGAGAATTTTCTTAAATAAATACCGGTATGAATTCTGCGCCCCTGTTCCATCCCTGTCCATATTATGAAAGAGCAAAAAATAAATATAAATAAATAAATAAATAAATAAATTATAAAATGAAATAAACTCTAGTAGAATATTAGTTTTAATGACGGATTACAAGAGCTGAAGCAATGATAAAATGAAAAAATAAATATTTACCAAAAGCTTAAATAATCAGTTTCACAAACATCGTCCAACCAGCAATCGATGAAATTTACCAAAATCTTGTTTATTCCCATAGCAGAGCTGGCAACCTAATCCGGCAAATCATTAGAACCGCCCCCTTTTCTACACCACTTAATTTTTAAAGTATTTGTTTTCTTAATTCATCACAAATTTATTTGAAGAGAATTACTCTAAAAATTAAACGGTGTAGAAAAAGGGGCGGTACTAGCAAATTGCCGGATTAGGTTGGCAGCTCTGCTATAGCTTTCGAACACACTTAAAACGCTCTATATTTCTTGTTTAGATTTGGTTGGGTGCATTTTTTTTTTTTTTTTTCCTCAAAACATCCAAGATTCTCAAGGGCTCGCCTTTTTTTTTTTTTTTTTTTTTTTTTTTTTTCAGAGTTTTCAACCACAATATTTATCCCCAAAATTTATTTTAAATTAATAGACTAATTTTATAATAAAAATTGCTATTTAAAAATTGTGGTACGTATATGCAATTTCAAGGACCGTGCAAACCCTGTACATCATTAATATTCGCATTTGGGTCGAGGCTCTGATCCGACCTTGGCTTTTAAACTCAATTTAGTAATTCATTTTTAACCATACTTTGATGATTTAATTTATAGCTTACTTATTGCACAGATAATAAATATATGTTTATTTATATCATAAAATAATGGTATGCATCTATTTGTATTTGGTTTAAAAAATAAATAAATAAATAAATAAATAAATAAAGTTAATACAGAAATTATTTCAATTTATAATGGGAGGAGCTTACTTCAAATTCTCAATTTGCGTAAACTGCATATAGTGTGTTAACTTTTTAAAGCAAAAGGAGCGAAAAAAAAAAAAAAAAAAAAAAAAAAAAACACAATTATTCAAGTAAATCACACTCCTTCTCATAATTTTAAAGACACCCGTTTTTCTGTATTAACTAAACATTGAACACTATTATTTAAACAAATATATTTTTAATTAATTTGAATTTCATTAATATATTATATTTAAAAAGTTTTATCGTTTTTCTATCTTAAAAAACTTTAAATATGGTACAAAGAAAATTTTTCAGGTGTTCACAATTATAAGGACAGCTCGAATTTTAGTAATTTTTTTCAGTCATTCTTTAAATTAATATTTTATGGGGTCTCTTTTTAGGGTTAAACAGTCAGACATTCTAGCTGGTATATATATATATATATACATTTTTTTTTTTTTTTTTTTTTTTAATATTCAGTTTCAATACCATTTCATACAGCATAGATGATATTCTGAATGCATTTAAACTATTTAAAATTGCTTTCCACTTGCATGCACTTTTTCTAATATCATAATTTAAGGTTTTTTCAACTTTTAGGCCATGGGAAAGGCAATAATACAGAAGTTTCTTTCTTCAAACTATTTCCTATTGCTCTAAAAGTAGAGCAAAAATGTAAGTCTTGTTGAAAAAAAATATTATTATCCACCAAAATCTAACAAAACTCTGATAATTCCACGTTTAAAATTTTCGGATATTCTCTTGATGTTCATAATAATAGAAAAAATTACTAAATTCATTCTGCCTTCAGTAGAAACAGCTCCCCAGATCACCATAGATCCACCTTTAAAATGGCCGATTCATATCTGCCTTTAAAAAATCTGCTCTGTCTTTCGCTATTTTCAGATCGCGCCAGTAACTGTTAAAATCATTTGGTTAATCAAGAATAAAATGCTTTTTATCCGAAAATGCAACATTTTGCAATTTCATATTGTCTTTATTCAACTTTAACACAGACGTTCTTTCCCCTATTAAACGCTTATTGATTTTTACAGGTTTTTTATTCATTTTAACATATTATTAATTATTTTAAACGTGCATAAATGTGGAACCCAACCTTTCGTTAAAAATTACGAGAAATTCAGCAGCAGTCATTATGAGTAGAACAGTAAGAGGAATTATGAGTCTTCGATCTCTGTAAAACAACTATGGTTTTGCATCAGATCTCTCTCCTATCGAACCAGCAGTTCAACGTTTGATCACATTTCCTTCAGCAATTTTAGATCTTCGAATTTCATCAGAAATTCGGCGGACTGAAATTATCCTTCTACTTAAAAAATAAATTTATCATACTTCACTACATGAACGTTCTTTTTTTCGAGGAATTATCAGTAATGTCCGTCCAAGAAAAATTGAATGCTTATATATGAATTAATCTAGCCCAGTAGTTAACAAATTCGCGTGTCAACTGTAATTTATCCGCTAGTATGTTAAATAAAACTAAAAAGTCTGGATTGTCCCTATAATTATGAACATCTAAAAACGTGGAGAAAAACCCCGTTTGCATTATTTTTTATTAATTTTGTTTTGTATTAAAAAAATTATAGCAATTTTTGTTTTTAGAATACTTGCTATATTAAGTGCACTTAGTATAATCTTGTTCACAATTATTTTTACATTAGTTATTTCAAAATATAAAGTGTCCTTATATATATGAGAAGTAGTGTATTAAAATTTACAACACAACATGGCTGAAACTTACAGCTGTTGCTGAAATTGGTTCGCTTAAGTTGGAAAACAATTTCAAACTCTAAACTTTTGTATGCGTAGGCATATAATTTTGTAGGTTAAAGTGACCATAAAATTAGAAATTTTTAATTTTTCTTAGTTACATTTAAAAAACTATATAAAATATTTATTCTTTATTGATAGATTATTACAATGCAATCTTTGAGATTTGCTTTTTTCTTTCCCAGTTTTAAACAATTAAACTGTTTAATCTCTCATTTTTTAAGGTTTGTTATTAAGAACATTTTACATCACATTATGGGGTAACGTTAACAATTCATTGTGCAAACTGAATATTGCTGGAAAAAAAAGGAGGGGGGGGGATGAGGCATTAAACATTATATTGTATTATTACGATTAATTTTTAACAGATAAAAGGTCCATTATTAAACAAATTAATGTAAATCATTAAAATTTGAAATAAGTATAAAAAGTGCAAATACTTGTAATATTCCATAAAGTTAAACATTGGTTCAACATAGTTTGAATGATATGTTTAGTTTGAATCGCATTTACATCATTATTTCCTTTTGATTACATTTCTCTCCAAAAAGTTATATTACACGGTATTTAACTTTAAATTTTATTCAGACAAGTCTGTTTTTTTTTTTTTTTTTTTTTTCAATGATGCAAGATGCAGACACAACTACATCCAAGGGTTGCAAAGTATGACTTGTTTAAGAATATAGGCATAAAATTTTTAAGTTTCTGTTTCTCAAATGCATAAAAATCGTTCTATGGATACCATATTTACTAATAATTTTATAATTTGATCATAAGTTCAACATATCTAATGCATGTTTTACAAAATGCTTCGTTCAAAACTCGAGTACCTTCACATCTATAAAGATTCCATAACTGCATATAGTCCAGCAGGTGGCTAATTTTTTGTCTTGGTCTCATATAAATGAGATTGTGAATGTTGGTAAATTGTCTCAACTAGCATAAATGCAAACTTTAACATGAGAAAAGTGCACTTTTCTGAGTCCATACTCATATTATGTAGAGAATGGCAGTGTTTTCCTTCAAAGGAATACTTTTTTTTAATGAGATATACAAGTACGCTCAAAAGAGAATTACAAATGTGAGCTGGAAGTAAAAAGTCTTTCCTTCAAATTTTTGAAATTTCTATTTTCGACAAATGAAAACTTGCCAGCATTTTAATTTATCCAAAACTAGCAGGCTACGCCCGCTTTGCTGGACACTGTTTTTAAATGAATCATTATAATTAATGAAATCTCAAAATTGCACTAATTTTTATAATGTGAAAAAAAAAAAAAGAAGAAGAAGAAAATTAAAATGAATATTCTGATCGGTAAAAATGTCGCACTGGGTCCCCACTGCCTTCGGCAGCGCAGGCCATTGTGTGCTGAGCGCGCGCATTTTTGTTCGACACTCTTCAAGAATCATTATATTATCGTAAGGTAAAAACATAAATATAAAATACAAACAAATTCTTCTCTTCGATGTAAAAATCAGTCCGGGCCCATACTGCTATTGCATCGTGTACAAGCGCACACGGCGCGCGTGTTCCTTCATCCACAGTTCTTGCCCCTTCTAATATTTTTACCCTTTCATAAATATCCGCAATCGTTTTCTCTGGATTTTAAACCTAATAATACTAATTCCCAACGTTCCATCTGAATTTCTTTATTTTTACCGCGGCGCCCGCCCCCCTTCCTGCCCCTCATAATAATTCTACACTTTCGAAAATATCCGCAATCTAGTTATCGGGACTTAAATTCTAGTATACTAATTGTCGATGCTCTAACACTTATTTCTGTATTTTTAATCCTTCGCCCCCCCCCTCCTTACCGTCTATTCTAATAACTTTTCTTTTTGAAAATATCTGTAATCGATTTGTAGGTCCAAAAAACCAATAGTATCAATTTTGAACGGTTTAATTTTTTCTATTGTTTTGCCCCTCCCCCCGTTCCCGGCTCTCCTAAAAATTTTACAAATTCGAAAATATCCGCTATAGATTTGTAGGTATCAAAACCCTCTATGTACCAATTTTGAACGGTCTATCTCTTTTTACTTTTTTTTGTCCCACTGCCCCCCTCCTCGCCCCTCCTAACTTTACACTTACGAAAATATCCTCATTCGACTTGCAGACCACTAAAATCTATCTGTGCCAATTTTGAAAGGTCTAACTACATTTCTATTTTCTTCCCATAGCCCTCTCCCCTTCCCACCTCATCTGGGATGAAATTCCAGAAATTGGTTTTTAGATATTTGTGTGAGCTATATTTTAGAGCAGAAATCTCACATATGTAGCTTTTTTTTTTTTTTTTTCGATATAAAGTATTATTTGAAATAACGTTTTGCTCCGTCCCCCCTTTAGGGGCTGAATTTCTAAAATTCCAGAAATTCGTTTTTGGATATTTGAATTAGCTATATTTTAGAGCAAAAATTTCACGTATATCTGTTTTTTGTTTGAGATATATAGGATTAAGTCAAAACACGTTTTGCCCCCTTCCCCCTCCCCCTTAAGGACCGAATTTCTAAAATTCCAGAAATTAAATTTTAGGTATTTGTGATAGCTATATTTTAAAGTAAAAATTTTAGGGATATCCGTTTTTTTTTTTGTTGTTGTTGTTTGTTTGTTTGAGATATGAAGGATTTTCTGAAATTACGTTTTGCCCTCCCTGCTCCCCTTGGGTGGCGAATTTTGTAAAATAGCTTCTTAGTGGTTGTTTACGTAACAGAAGGAACATTCTCACAAAATTTCATACTTATAGGTCTAGGAGTTTGGACTAGGCGTTGATGAATCTGTCACTCACTCACGCAGTCAGACAAACGTTTTTATATATGTAGACTCGCTGGTCAATATTTTTAAATGAATCACTATAATTAATGAATTCTGAAAATTACATTAATTTTTATCACGTGAGAAGGAAAAAGAAAAAAAAAATTATCTGGAAAAATGTCGCACTGAGTCACCACATCCTTTGGCAGAGCAGGCCATTGTGCGTTGAGCGCGCATTTATGTTCGACACTCTTAATGAATCGCTATATTGTCGTAAGGGAAAAATATAAATATAAAATACAAAAAAAAAAAAAAAAAAAAAAAAATCTGCTCTCATTGTGGGAATAATCGATCCAGGCCTCTACTGTCTGCGGTAGCGCAAACCTAATAGTACTAATTTCCAACATTCTACCTGAATTTCTTTATTTTTGCCCCTGCATCCGCCCCCCCCCCCTTTCCTCCCCTCTTAATAATTCTGCACTTTCGAAAATATCCGCAATCGATTTATGGGGCCTTAAAAAGAAATCTTACAAATTTTCAACTCTCTAACTCTTATTTCTATATTTTTGCCCTTTCGCCCCCCCCCCCCCCACTTTCCATCTATCTTGATAATTCCTCCCTTTTGGAAACATCTGCATTGGATTTGTAGGTCCCAAAAACCTATACGTGTCAATTTTATTCGGTCTTACTCTATATCTATTGTTTTGCCTCTGGTTTTCTCCGAAACTCTCGTTACTTTTCTACATATTTGTCCCCCCCCCCCCCCGCCTCTTTCCGTCCATACTAATAATTTTACACTCTGAAATACCCGCAATCGATTTATCTTGCCTTAAAACCTAGTAATACCCATTTCAAACGCTGTGACATTTTTGCCCCTTCTCCACCCCTTTGCTCAAGTCCTTTCTAATAATTCTATATTTTCAAAAATATTCACAATCGAATTATTGGGCATTAAAACCGAATACGACGAAATTTCAACGACATATCTCAATTTAAAGTACTGCAAAATATAAAAGAAAACTTAATCTTAAATTGTCTTTTGGTCACGTGAGTCGTAATAAATATAATTCCCAATATAAATGTTTTTTTTTATTATTATTTACATATTTTCATGAAAATTGAACTGTAGCTTTATAACATGCTGTCTAGGCTAAATATTAATTTAAGTGTACGTGAATGAAAATTTTGAAAAGTTTGAAAATTGCAATTTTTCCCCACGCTATATAATATCTGGCATTTTAATTTGTTACAATCATTTCCTTTTTCATTGCAGACAGTTGTCTGGCAGTTGAAATGATGTTGCCACCTAAATTTCATACTTTAGTTAATTTTAAAAAATCTGATTGTTGTATCGATAAGCCGCTTTTACTCAGATTCAGAAAAATCACACCTTTCATTTGGTATCGAATTCGTAACTTTCGGACTAATATTTCTAATTTATTTTTCACTTTTTCTGCTTTTAATTCCATTAAAATATCTACTTTTATGAAATCGTGGTGAATTATCATTCACTGAGGTAGTTTTTTGATTAGACATAGGTTGACATTTTAATTAATATCTCCACAACTAATTAAAAATTTTCAATTATTTTTCACTATCCCCTCAGGAAGACTTCTGAGCACCCGTATGTCAAATTTTGTACTTCTACGTTCAGTAGGGGCTGAATATTAGATACTCAGACAGACAGACATCTTCTTTTATTATTATAGATGCTGTTTTTACGTAACTTATTATTATTCATAGTGAAACTTTCTCCGAAATATAACTACGATTAAATAAAAAGAAAAAAGCCCTTCAAGAAAAGTGGTGTAAAAAATTGGATATTTACAATGCTCTGAAATAAATTAAATTGTTGGCATGTCTGCAAATGCAAAGATCAGTGATGTATAGTAAACAAACAGTTACAGTTCACCTACACTAGACAAACGATATGATTCATTGTAAGCCTGTACAAAAAATACTGGAACAAACAAGTTTTTGATAAATTTCCGCGATTGTAGATGGAAGGGTGTTTGCAAAATCGACGATTAAAGATTTAGGCAAATATTTTATTTTGCATCGTTTAAACTGCTTCAGCCTTTGTTACTCATCATTAACTTTAGGTACTCTAATGAAATTAATGATGTTTTTCAGACTTTTTTTTTTTTTTTTTGTGGGGGGGGGAGGGGGTAATATTATCTTTCTTAATATGTGGTTAGGATTTAAGCAATGGAATTAGTAACTTTAAAATGAAGTATTTTTCAACATTTAGAAGCTTTTCATTTTATTCGCAGTAACTTGAAAATGGGTTGTTATATTAATTTATTTTTGGCATAAGCTTTATTATATTACCTCTCTGAGTTCGTTCTCACATTACGAAAACACGCTGGACAAAAGTTGCACTAACCCTTTCAGGGACTGTCATGGCATTGTTGCATAGTACAACCGCAAATTTTAATTCAAAATCGCACAAACTGGTCCCAGTATTTCGTTATAAGATATTTTTTCTCTAGCATACAAGAATAAATTTATTTATTCCATGTCCTTTAATATTGTTGGTAATTTCTAGTGGTGTTGATTTCAAATGAAAAATATTTGTTTGCCCTAAAAGGGTTAAAAAATATAATGTGGTCTTTCGATGCGGTGTCAGCTCAGCTAGTACATACCATTTGTTAGTTTTGATTAACTATGCGAGAATAACAACGGTAATACGAATTGTAATCAGCTCTAGGGAATGCATTTTTTTTTTTCTTTCTGGTAAATTGTCCTTTTGCGGTCGTTCAAAATTGAGATGGCATGTCTCTGGATCAATCATAGGTAATTATCCCAGACTATTGCTATCTGTCCATTGCGAAGCGTTAAATCCTCTTAAACTCTTTCGTAAATGATGCTGATAAATAGCTAAGAAAATAATTTTAAAAACGATTAATTTTAAATTTCAACTCTATAACAAGCAAGAACTATTAGTTTCTTATTCTACTTTTGCTTGTAATAAAATGAAAAACAAATTTCCTTGCAACCTTATTTTGAAAATGTTGCAATATTTAAATATAATTTGTTAGAATCTATAATAATAAAAGGAAAGGTTTGCCTGTCTGTCTGTCCGTCTATCTGTCTGTCTCTTTTATACGTTCAGCCCCTATAGAACGCAGAAGTACAAAAATTGACATACGGATGCTCAGAAGCCTTCCCGAGAGTCTAATGAAAACAGAATTTAAACATTTTTATAAGTTTTCGAAATATTAATTAAAACGTCGACCATTTCGATCGAAAAATGACCAAGAATCCACGGCTACACTGGTTCTCATAATTATAAGGACTCCCATTTTTCTATATTAACTAGACACTGAACACTATTATTTAAACAAATATATTTTTTATTAATATGAATTTCATTAATAGACTATATTTAAAAAGTTTTATCGTTTTTCTATCTGAAAAAACTTTAAATACGTTCAAAAAGATGATTTTTCAGGTGTTCATAATTATAAGGACAGCTCGAATCTTAGTAATTCATTTTCAGTTATTCTTTAAATTAATATTTTATGAGGTCTCTTTTTAGGGTGAAACAGTCAGACATTCCCTCTGGTACACACACACACACACACACACACACACATATATATATATACTTTTTTTTTTTTTTTAGTATTCAGTTTCAATACCATTCCATACAGCATAGCTGATATTATGAATACATTTAAACTATTTAAAATTGATTTCCACTTGAATGCACGTTTCTAATACGATAAGTTAAGGTTTTTTCAATTTTTAGACCACAGGAAAGGCAATAATACAGAAGATTCTTTCTTCAAACTATTTCCTACTGCTCTAAAAGTAGAGCAAAAATGTAAGTCTTGTTGGAAAAAAATATTATTACCCCCGAAAATCTATCAAAAATCTGAGAATTCCACGGTTAAAATTTGCGAGTATTCTCTTGATGGTCATAATAATAGAAAAAACTACTAAATTCATTCTGTCTTCAGTAGAAGCAGCTCCCCAGATTCCCATAGATCCACCTTTAAAGTGCCCGACTCATATCTGCCTTCTGTTCTGCCTTTCGCTATCTTCAGATCGTACCAGTAACTGCTAAAACCATTTGGTAAATCAAGAATAAAATGTTTTTCATCCAAAAATGCAACATTTTACCATTTCATATTGTCTTTATTCAACTTTAACACAGGCGTTCTTTCCTCCATTAAATGCTTATTGATTTTTACATGTTTTTTATTCATTTTAATATATTATTAATTATTTTAAACATGCATAAATGTGGATCCCAAACTTTCGTTAAAAAATAGGAGCAAATTCAACAGCAGTCATTTTAAGTAAGAGGAATTTTTAACAGTAAGAGGACTTATGAGTCTTCGATCTCTGAAAAACAACTCTGATTTTGCATCAGATCTCTCTCCTATCGAACCAGCACTTCAACATTTGATCACATTTTCTTCAGCAATTTTAGATCTTCGAATTTCATTAGAAATTTCGCGGCTTGAAATTATCCTTCCACTTAAAAAACATTTATCATACTTCACTATATGAACATTCTTTTTTTCAAGGAATTATCAGTAATGTCCATCCAAGAAAAATTGAAGGCTTATATATGAATTAATCTAGCCTAGTATTTAACAAATTCGCATGTCAACTGTAATTAATTCGCTAATAAGTTAAATAAAACGAAAAAAATCTTGATTGTCCGTATAATTATGAACATCTAAAAACGTGGAGAAAAAAATTTTTTGCATTATTTTTTATTAATTTTGTTTCATATTAAAAAAATTATAGCAGTTTTGGGTTTTTAGAATACTAGATATATTAAGAGCACTTAGTATAATCTTGTTCACAATTATAACATAAAGTGTCCCTATAAATATGAGAAGGAGTGTAATTGCTTAAAAAGAAATATTCTATCAGCAGACGATTTTTTCCGCTGTCTGAAACGGAAACAAAACATCTGGAAACCATCTGGAATGTCACATGATATTGAACTGGGATTCAAAATTGCAAATTTTGAAATTCTTCAAATTTTCTTTCCCGCTCACAAAACTTAATACACAATATATACAGCACAAGATCAACGTGCAATTCGAATTTCACCTATTTTCGATAATACTGTAAAAGCACTCATTTTCGCGAGGCTTTAATTTTCGCGATTTTCGCGAGCCCATTGTAATCGCGAAAATTTAAGCCTCACGAAATACTTTTTTTTTTTTATGTTACCTTAGAAAAGCGATTTTTTATATGTAGGTCAGTTATACGTATCTAACACTTACAAGGAGAGGTCACGACATGGAAAATTCAGATCGGGACGAAATTGCGAAGGATTGTAGTATACTATGAGGGTAACAACATATTAAAGCAGTAGGACCCACTATCCACAAAATTTCGAGAAAAAAGCATTTAAAGTTTCAGTAATCTTTAAATACAAGTTATTTCGTAAGCGAGTAATCGCCTCAGTGGTGTGATCCTAAAGCGCGAGTCTCTCAAACAGAGGACTTGGGTTCGAGGCTACCTACGGGACTACTTTTTTTTTTTTTTTTCTTTAACTTTTTATGTAATCTTAACTTTTTATTTATTTTACTTTATTTTACAATTCAATTCAAAATTTGAAAATTTTAATAAAAGGTTATTTAATTTTCTTGAGTATAAAATAACTTTTTCTATTTTTAATATTTATAACTTAAAAATACAATAAATTTCTATAACTTAAAAAATAAAGATTAGTTTTACAAAACCCTAAATAAGAAACATAAAGAAAAACAGACAAATATTTAAATAATTAAAAAATAAGCAAGCTGTAAACAAAGTGTAAAATAGTTAGCAGGTGTACTTAAATCTTGGTTTGAGCTTCCTGATTTGGTTTGAATGTGTATAAATTATGTAAACACTTCTAGCTTGTTAATAATAAAGGGCAGGTGGAAATTTATTTTGTGCACAGAAGGATAAAAATAATCTGGTGTGTCACTCACACGACTTTCTCTTACCCTGAAATTTAATACTATAAATACAGCTTGCAAATTAATAGGTAAGATAACGAGTACTGTTATGTAAACCTATGTTAAACAATTCATATTAGGCTTCTGAAGAGTTTTATATGTTAATTAGTTCTGTGTGAGGGGGCTACCGCCCCCTCAACCCCCCGTTTCATTAATGCACCTACATTTATATAGAATTTAATTCGGTTATTAAAAAATATTTCTCTTTTTAAAAAATAATTTATTAAAATTATTATTAAAAAAAATTATCTTTTATGATAAGGCAGACGATTTCCATATTAGAGAAGTAGTATAACACCAAATGTCCAAAAAAAGTCCATTTTATTCTCAATATTAAAAAAAAAAAAAAAAAAAAAAAAAAAAAAAAAGTACGATTTTTTTTCTAATTTTTTTTTTTTTTTTTTTTTTTTCGTTAAATGTAAAAAAAAATTCGATAACTTTGCTTTAAATTATCGCAGATCGATGGTTCAACCATTCGTTTTAAAGGTATTGGCAAGCTCTTTTGAAAGATACCCATCATGAAATTTACTCTCCTCGAGGGGGGACTTCCCCCCAGGGGGGGAGGCGAGGCTCCTACATACACAATTTTTTTTTCCCAGTTAACTATCTCTATTACAAAAAATATATATTCGTTTCATTTGGTTTAGTGCAGTCTATAGACGTTAAACTCTACTTTCCTGCAATTTCCCCATAGACGTAATGTATTAGAATTCTCTTGATTGTCCCTGTACACGAACCATTTGCTTGTTCTTAACGAAAAGCTTACTGTAGCGTCCCTATATGATACACATTTAGAATACCAAGTTTGAACTTTCTGCCATAATTTGTTCTTGAGATATGCTGATAACAGACAGACACGCACACAGACATACAGACACACAGACATACACACAGACCATTTGCTAAAGACATGATTTTCGTATTCAGGGGACCTCAAAACGTGTAAATATAACAAAATATCGCGTTCGAAAATTTGACCCAAAAACAATACTTTCTCTACCTTATGGGTCGCGCTCATCGACCTAGCCGTTCGGAGTTTTCCGTGGTTTCCTCCGAAACTCGCGTAAATACGGGCTAGGACCCCTTAGAAAGACCCCCACGGAGGGCATTCCCCCTATAGGCCTAGGACACATAAGGAGTCAATCGGCCTTAATCCTCCAACCAACCAACCAACCTCTACCTTATGGGTAAGAGAAAGTTAAAAAAGGAAGTCGTTATCGGAAAAGGAACGATGTTCATCAACATTTAAAATCTACATTTTAAGATAACATTTCTTTACCTGTAATAATTTAATAGTATCGTAATCCTATACTATAATTTTTCAAGAAACGTATTGATTGGAGAAGTAATTATTTAATTTGGATAGTAAGTATATATGCAATTAAAATCATCATTTCTCTGTTTTTTTTTTTTTTTTTTTATTTAAAGTAAAATATACCTAAAATAAAATAAAATATTTAGATAAATAATTAAAAACAGTTTCTTTAGTTTTATCTTATTTTACAGTTAAAATAAAACTAAAATTTATTTTTTAAGTTATATAAATTTATTGTATTTTTAAGTTATAAATATTAAAAATGGAAAAAGTTATTTTATACTCAAGAAAATTAAATAACTTTTTATTAAAATTTTCAAATTTTGAATTGAATTATAAAATAAAGTAAAATAAAAAAAAGTTAAGATTACATAAAAAGTTAAAGAAGGAAAAAAAAAGTAGTCCCTCAGGTAGCCTCGAACCCAAGTCATCTGGTTGGGAGAGTCGCGCTTTAGGATCACAGCACTGAGACGCTTACTCGCTTACGAAATAACTTGTATTTAAAGATTACTAAAATTTTAAATGCTTTTTTCTCGAAATTTCGTGGATACTGGGTCCTACTGCTTTAATATGTTGTTACCCTCATAGTATTCTACAATCCTGCGCAATTTCGTCCCGATCTGAATTTTCCATGTTGTGACCTCTCCTTGTTAGTATAAAGAGATTTTCCAAAATTCCCCCTCTTTCCGCCCTCTAGGATCACCGGAAGTCTGTGTAAAAACACGTTTTCGGCATAACTCTGCTCCAAATTATCTGAGGAAGACGATTTTTTGACGTATCGGTTGGCTGTGTGTATGTAACACGCACTCTAAAGGGATTTTACGAAATTATTTCCTCCCCTTGTGGTGGGCGGGGCAAACAATTTTTTTTGTTTCTTCGCCTCAAATAATAATAAAAAATCAGAAGTTTTTCACTTACCAAAATTTAATGATTTATTGCACGATTGTAGATGGAAGGGTGTTTGCAAAATCGACGATTAAAGATTTAGGCAAATATTTTATTTTGCATCGTTTAAACTGCTTCAGCCTTTGTTTCTCATCATTAAATTTAGGTACTCTAATGAAATTAATGATGTTTTTCAGACTTTTTTTTATTTTTATTTTTATTTTTTTTTTTTTTGGGGGGGGGAAGGGGGTAATATTATCTTTCTTAATTTGTGGTTAGGATTTAAGCAATGGAATTAGTAACTTTAAAATGAAGTATTTTTCAACATTTAGAAGCTTTTTATTTTATTCGCAGTAACTTGAAAATGGGTTGTTGTATTAATTTATTTTTGGCATAAGCTTTATTATATTACCTCTCTGAGTTCGTTCTCACATTACGAAAACACGCTGGACAAAAGTTGCACTAACCCTTTCAGGGACTGTCATGGCATTGTTGCATAGTAAAACCGCAAATTTTAATTCAAAATCGCATAAACTGGTCACAGTATTTCGTTATAAGATATTTTTTCTCTAACATACAAGAATAAATTTATTTATTCCATGTCCTTCAATATTGTTGGTAATTTCTAGTGGTGTTGATTTCAAATGAAAAATATTTGTTTGCCCTGAAAGGGTTAAAAAATATAATGTGGTCTTTCGATGCGGTTGCAGCTCAGCTAGTACATACCATTTGTTAGTTTTGATTAACTATGCGAGAATAACAACGGTGATACGAATTGTAATCAGCTCTAGGGAATGCATTTTTTTTTTTTTTCTTTCTATTAAATTGTCCTTTTGCGGTCGTTCAAAATTTAGATGGCATGTCTCTGGATCAATCATAGGTAATTATCCCAGACTATTGCTATCTGTCCATTGCGTAGCGTTAAATCCTCTTTAACTCTTTCGTAAATGATGCTGATAAATGGCTAAGCAAAAAATTTTAAAAACGATTAATTTTAAATTTCAACTCCATAACAAGCAAGAACTATTAGTTTCTTATTCTACTTTTGCTTGTAATAAAATGAAAAACAAATTTCCTTGCAAATAAACCTTATTTTGAAAATGTTGCAATATTTAAATATAATTTGTTAGAATCTATAAGAATAAAAGGAAAGGTTTGTCTGTCTGTCTGTCCGTCTATCTGTCTGTCTCTTTTATACGTTCAGCCCCTATAGAACGCAGAAGTACAAAAATTGACATACGGATGCTCAGGAGCCTTCCCGAGGGTCTAATGAAAACAGAATTTAAATTTTTTTATAAGTTTTGGAAATATTAATTTAAACGTCGACCCATGTCGATCGAAAACTGACCAAGAATCCACGGCTACACTGGTTCTCATAATTATAAGGACACCCGTTTTTCTATATTAACTAAACACTGAACACTATTATTTAAACAAATATATTTTTTATTAATATGAATTTCATTAATAGACTATACTTAAAAAGTTTTATCGTTTTTCTATCTTAAAAAACTTTAAATACGGTCAAAAAGATGATTTTTCAGGTGTTCATAATTATAAGGACAGCTCGAATCTTAGTAATTCATTTTCAGTTATTCTTTAAATTAATATTTTATGAGGTTTCTTTTTAGGATGAAACAGTCAGACATTCCCTCTGGTATACATAATATATATATATATATGTATATATATATACATATATATATGTATACATTTTTTTTTTTTTTTTTTTTTTTTAAGTATTCTGATATTATGAATACATTTAAACTATTTAAAATTGATTTCCACTTGCATGCACGTTTCTAATATGATAAGTTAAGGTTTTTTCAACTTTTAGGCCACAGGAAAGGCAATAATACAGAAGATTATTTCTTCAAACTATTTCCTACTGCTCTAGAAGTAGAGCAAAAATGTAAGTCTTGTTGAAAAAAATATTATTACCCCCAAAATCTATCAAAAATCTGAGAATTCCACGTTTAAAATTTGCGAGTATTCTCTTGATGGTCATAATAATAGAAAAAACTACTAAATTCATTCTGTCTTCAGTAGTAACAGCTCCCCAGAGCCCCATAGATCCACCTTTAAAGTGTCCGACTCATATCTGCCTTCTGTTCTGCCTTTCGCTATCTTCAGATCGTACCAGTAACTGCTAAAACCATTTGGTTAATCAAGAATAAAATGTTTTTCATCCGAAAATGCAACAGTTTACATTTCATATTGTCTTTATTCAACTTTAACACAGGCGTTCTTTCCTCCATTAAATGCTTATTGATTTTTACATGTTTTTTATTCATTTTAATATATTATTAATTATTTTAAACATGCATAAATGTGGATCCCAAACTTTCGTTAAAAATTAGGAGCAAATTCAACAGCAGTCATTTTAAGTAAGAGGAATTTTTAACAGTAAGAGGACTTATGAGTCTTCGATCTCTGAAAAACAACTCTGATTTTGCATCAGATCTCTCTCCTATCGAACCAGCACCTCAACATTGGATCACATTTTCTTCAGCAATTTTAGATCTTCGAATTTCATTAGAAATTTTGCAGATTGAAATTGTCCTTCCACTTAAAAAACATTTATCATACTTCACTACATGAACGTTCTTTTTTTCGAGGAATTATCAGTAATGTCCATCCAAGAAAAATTGAAGGCTTATATATGAATTAATCTAGCCTAGTATTTAGCAAATTCGCATGTCAACTGTAATTTATTCGCTAATAAGTTAAATAAAACGAAAAAATCTTGATTGTCCGTATAATTATGAACATCTAAAAACGTGGAGAAAAAATTTTTTTGCATTATTTTTTATTAATTTTGTTTCATATTAAAAAAATTAAAGCAGTTTTGGGTTTTTTGAATACTAGATGTAGATATATTAAGAGCACTTAGTATAATCTTGTTCAAAATTATAACATAAAGTGTCCCTATAAATATGAGGAGTGTAATTGCTTAAAAAGAAATATTCTATCAGCAGACGATTTTTTCCGCTGTCTAAAACGGAAACAAAACATCTGGAAACCATCTGGAATAGCACATGATTTTGAACTGGGATTCAAAATTGCAAATTTCAAAATTCTTCAAATTTTCTTTCCCGCTCACAAAACTTAATACACAATATATACAACACAAGATCAACGTGCAATTCGAATTTCACCCATTTTCGATAATACTGTAAAAGCACTCATTTTCGCGAGGCTTTAATTTTCGCGATTTTCGCGAGCCCATTGTAATCGCGAAAATTTAAGCCTCACGAAATACTTTTTTTTTTAAGTTATCTTAGAAAAGCGATTTTTTATATGTAGGTCAGTTATACGTATCCAACACTTAGTATAAAGAGATTTTCCAAAATTCCCCCTCTTTCCGCCATCTAGGATCAGCCGGAAGTCTGTGTAAAAACACGTTTTCGGCATAACTCTGCTCCAAATTATCTGAGGAAGACGATTTTTTGACGTATCGGTTTGGCTGTGTGTGCAACACGCACTCTAAAGGGATTTTGCAAAATTACTTCCTCCCCTTGTGGTGGGCGAGGCAAACAATTTTTTTTGTTTCTTCGCCTCAAATAATAATAAAAAATCAGAAATTTTTCACTTACCAAAATTTAATGATTTATTGCACAGTTACAAACTCATTTATGACAACTTTCTTTCTCACAACTATTTCTTGAACACTATACAACTATTTCTTGAATATAAAACAGTAATACAACTAATATAATGCAGCTCATTCACTTGCAATATTTATACCAGCTCCTTTGAAGCCATTCAAAATTATTCCAAGGACAAAGTTTATGTATAAACACTTTTGTAAGCATAAGTTGTTTTTAGAGCGATTGGGAGGGGGTGAACTTTTCGGACAAAAGGAAGTTTCTTAAAATGCCTTATGCGGAAAGGGTTCTATATTTAGGTACTTTCGGGAATTTCCAGTTTTCGGTTCTGTTCATATAAAATTCGCGAAATTTTCAACTCGCGAAATCACCGATATCTTCATTTTCGTGAAAATTTCGGCTCTCGAAAATAAGTGCTTTTACAGTAAACAAAAGAATTACTTTTTTTTTTTTTTTCCCAAATTAAATTTTATTCTAACACGTAATCAAAGACGATAGGAGACGATAGGAGTTTCCATAGCAAGGAAATACATTTGAAGGTACTAAAAAAATACTTTTCCTTTTTACTTCTATTACCCGACTACTTTAGGTATTCATTAACCGACTACCGTAGGTAATGCAATTCGAGATTTCACCTGATTTACATGTTTTAAGGTCTCCTGAAGGGGGGGCGGAGGGAGAAAAAATCTGAAATCGACTTGGATCGTTCAAAATTGGTATATATAGGTTTTGGGGGTTTTCAATATTTCAAATTCTAATTCTAATTAATTATTTTTTAATACATCATTCGAAAGATATTTTAAAGTACTTTTGTATTTCCGAAAGTGGAATTCGAGATTTCTCCCGATTTACACGTTTTGAGGTCTCCTGATTAGGTTTTCTTTTGTATCTCTGCTACTAATTAAAATAATTTCATAAGTAATACATCATTTGAAAGCTTTGATGGTTTGGAATCGAACAGTAGATAACAGAAATTTCCACCGCCAGATGGCAGTGTAATATTTTAAATTTTTAATATTTTTTCATATTCTAATTACGATTAAATTATTTTTAATAAATCATTCGAAAGATATTTTAAAGTTCTATTATATTATCGAAAGTGGAATTCGAGATTTCACCTGATTTACACGTTTTAAGATGTCCTGATTAGGTTTCCTTTTGGATCTCAGCTAATTGAGTAAAACCGTTCAAAATTGGTATATGTAAGTTAATTAGGAGGTGCTGGGAGGGTGGGGAAGGAATAGGCGCGCGAAGCGCGCACGGGACTGCGCTGCCGAAGGCAGTGGGGACCCGGTCCGACTTTTTACCCAATGAGAAATGATTTTTTAAATTTTCTTTTCTTAAGAATAAAAGTTTGATTTCAGAAGGAATATGTGCGCGCTGTGCACGTATACCTTCACACGTGCGCGCGCAGCGCGCATGGGTCTGCGTGCCGAAGGCAGTGGTGACCCAATGCGATCTTTTACACGATGATGAATGAATTTTTTTTTCCTTAATAATAAAAGTTTGAGTTCAGAAGGAATATGTGCGCACAGCACACGTATATTCTCACATGTGCGGGCGCAGCGTGCATGGGTCTGCGCTGCCGAAGGGGGACCCGGTGTGAATTTTTACCGGATGGTAAATGATTTTTTTTTTTTTTTTTTTTTTGTAATTCCTTTTATTAAGAATGAAAGTTTATGAGTAACAACATGGAATTTTGAGTAATCATAACGATGGTGAAGGAATACGCGCGTGCAGCGCACGAATCTACGCTGCCGAAGGCCGTGCCGTTGTGAATTTTTACCCGATCACAAATGATATATATATATTTTTTTTTTTTTTTCTTTTCTTAAGAGTAATGTTAATGAGTGATAATATGCAATTTTGAGAATTCATTCATTATAATGATTCATTTAAAAATACTGAGCCGCTAGCGGGCGAAAGCAGAGGGGACCCGGTGTGAGTTTTTACCCGATCAGAAATTATTCTTTTTTTAAATTCCTTTTCTTAAGAATAAAATTTTATGAGTAATAACATGAATTTTGAGAAATCATAAGGGTGGTGTGGTAAAGGAATACACGCGCGCCGCGCTCATATATATGCATTCGTTCGCGCACGGGTCTACGCTGCCGAAGGCAGAGGGGACCCTATAATGTTGAAACCCATCACAGACAAATGATTTGTTTGAATCAATTCATATTGTTGTTCCTTGGAGTGTTGTGCCGCTAAACCAAAAATTACAAGTCTTGAAAATTTAACACAAGTTTATTATATTTGTTAAAAGGATTCACATCATTAAGCAGTACAGGTTCGTATTTAAAAATATTGTTCAGGAATCAAACTCCAGAAATTTCCGAGGAACAAGGGAGAGAGAGAGGGCAGCGAAAAAAATACTACGTCTTTACTATATCGTGAAAAAAGCAAAAACTGTGGGTCTGCTCTTTTCGATGGCACGGGAAGAACCATCCGGAAGGGAAGTCATATGACTGCATTATCATTATTTTCGCCAAAATGAAAGCCAACTTCAGTTCTTTGTTTTAGATATTAAACTAATGTTAATTTTTGAATTTGTAATGACGCTTTATAATTGTATTAACCTTTTAATCGCCAATTTTACGCCAAGCGACCGTTTGACTAGAGAAAATGACCGTTATGAACTGAAATCATTAATATTGGGTAATTTAAAAAAAATTATATCCGGTGTTGCAATAATATAAATTCTGACAATGAGTTTTCTTTTTTTATGACTATTTGAGAACACTTTTTTTATAATTACGTTTAATGTCAGAATTTCCGTTAGATATTATTTCTTTTATTTTCTTTTTATCCCATAAAATAAAGTACTTTTCTATTCAAAAAGATAAACATTTATTTATGATTTAGATATAAAACATATACAATTTAGATTTCGGAATGATGTGTGCTATTGTTTTATGTTGATAAATAGTGTAGGTCGTATGTATAATTAAAATTGTGTAATTTTAACGACATTTAAAAATAATTCTTTTTCCAAATGCTTAAGAACAAATTACGTAAATATAATGTCTCACTTAAAATTTAATTATTTTTTTATTGGAATAATGCATTCATTTATCATTAGATTTTATTTTATTTAAAAATTCAATTAAAATTTAACCAAATATATGTGAACAGCTTCACATATTTCTCCCGGCGACCCAGAAAAATAAAAAAAAAATCTCTCTCACTCCCTTGTATGTCATATAAACATAATCAAAATTGTCATTCATTTTTTTTTTTTTTAATATATATAAGAAATCTGCATAAGCAAAAACAAAAATTGTATATTATGAAACAGTCAATTACTAGTATAAAATGTGCACATTAAAAAAAATCTGTCTCATCATGACAAAATGGCTTTCCGAATATTTTATCATTTGACAATGATTGTGGGCACCACATTTTCTTATAGTTCAGAGCCTGGATCCAGATTTCCCGTATATATATTTCGTCAAGAAAGCCTTAAAAGTAATACTTATTCACTTTTTTGTAAAAATAGTTTTTCTCTAGAATGTTCTTACATATATATACATGGAATAATGCTGTTATGCTTTAAAGGTATTACATATTACTCTCTACATTGTTAAGAATAATGAACATGCCATATTTAATACTGCAACATGTCAAATAACATTAATGTTAAACATAGAAAAAAAAAAAAAACACATGAGTACAAGTAAATTAAAAAAATGAACATACAATGCGAGGAAAAAAAATATACAAATGTATATACAAATAATAGAAAATATCACAAAAGTGAAAAAAAAAATTTGTTCGTGCAATTCCACACAGGAGAGATTCAAAAACGACGCCCATTGGACAGTCAAAAAAAAAAAATAATCTCCCCTTAATCTTGTATGTAGCAACAAGTATATCGACTTTGGCTTATGGCCATTGTCCTAGCGGGATAGGGCGTGTATAAAGACCTGACCTGTTAGGGACAGGCCTCCGTCCCCCATCAAAGTCAAAGACTTCTGTAGGGACACCTCGCAAAACTGGGTATATATATATCAATTGAATTGTATTAAACAATTTTCAAAAGAAGTGTGGGGGGTCTCATCACAATGAAATGCTACTCTCCCGGGTAAATTTTGAACGAGTTAGCATTACCATAGAGGGTAAAATTAAAAATGAAAAAAATATATTTAATTAAAATTCTTAGTACTATCAAAATTTTGTGTGATGAGATAAAGACTACCAAAACAACTCACTAAACCCAATGAAGCAATTCAAAAAATAACATATCATAATAACAATAATAATAAGGTAATTGCCACATATTCGAATTTTGAGATTTTAACTTTAAGTCATTGCACTATTGAAAAGTTTTGTATAGAGTATGTCAATAAACAGTATTGTAATCATCTGTTAAACATATGATATATTAATATCTATCAAAATGTAAATATTATTAAACAAGTTTTTTTTTTTTTTTAAATGAATTATAGTAAATTTTATTAAATTTGTTGTTAAGAAAACTGTAATAATAAGAACTAGAAAAGAAAAAATTATGCAATATTTCACATAGTGTTGTGTCATCCATTGTAATTAAAAAAGGAAAGAGAAAAAAAAAGAAAAATGCAGAGTATACATTGGTCCAGCCAATTGCCTGCATACAATGAATGACAGAACAAACAAAAAAAAAGAAACATAAAAAAAGAAACCCATGCATCGAGATCTCTTCATATAATGCACAAGTTTTGTAAAACATTACATAACATGATATTAAAAATTAATTCCTGTTTCTTAAATTATAATTGTGGCTTTGTCTTGAATTATAATTAACATTTCTATTAGGACTTGCCTCATCAAGTAAGTGGCTGTATCTAGGTGGTGCAATAATAAGTCTGTCAATATGGACTCGAAATGACAATCTGTCAGGTGCTTGTAGTCTTTTAATTGTAAATGAAACCGGTGAGTGTTTTTGTAGAACAATTAAAGGTCCTGTGTATTTTGGTTTAAACTTATCAACGGATTTTAAATAAACAATGTCATGTACAGCAACAGGTCTTAATTTAGCATGTCTGTGAAAGTGTTGATATCTCTTATTTTGATTATCTTTTATGTTAGAGTAAGCTTTAAGGTAAATTTTATTTAAATCTTCTAATAATTTATGTGTATCAGCATTCTTGTCGAGAAAAGGTTGATTCATCTGTTGCTCAAAAGTGTCAAAAATCAATGAAATTTCTCTTCCAAAATGTAATAAGTTAGGTGAGTACAAAGTAGATGAATGTTTAGAGCCATTATACAATGATTTATGTATAAACAAAGAGTTTTCAAATGTATGGCCTTCAGACATTAAAATGTTTACTGAATATTTAATGGATTTATTGATCCTTTCGGACAATGCGTTTGATTGTGGATATGCTACAGAAGAATGTGTAATTTTTATACCAAGAGTACTATTAAAAGAGTTGTAAACATTGGATGTAAATTGAGGACCAAGATCCGAGAGGATAACTGAAGGTCTACCAAAGGTGGTAATATAACTAAACAAACATTTAACTATTTTTTCTGCTGATGTATCCTTTAATGGATAAAGTACCATATGGCGTGAGAAAATGTCCAACACTGTGAGTACTGAGTGACCATTATTAAATGGTCCTACTAAATCAACACTAATAGTATGTCCAGGATGTGTGGGTGTGTATGTAGGTTGTAATGGAGCTGGAAGAGTGTTATGATGTTTAGCCTGTAGGCATCGTGTACATGAAGCGACAAAGTTTAATGTATCTGTGTACATCCCTTTCCAAAAGTATTTGTTTGATAGGAAATTATATGTTTTATTTAATCCAAAATGCGACAAATGTGAAATTGTTAATGTCTTAGCTTTTAGCGAATTAGGAACAATGATAAGATATGCGAATGTTGAGCTATTGGGACATTGCTTTTTATACATTAGTACCTTTGTGTCTGGATGAATAAAATAGTTGGGTATTTTCTTGAAAAACATTTCTTTAGAATTTCTGTGTAAATTTTTGACAATACAGGATCCTTTATTTGTTCATTTACAAAAGTATTATTAGAGATTTCTAAAAGTGGATCTTTATTATTCGAATCTCCAGAAATTAAGCAATTATTGTATTGTTGTTTGATTTTATTACAGTTTTTATCAGCAAAGTGATTAACAACATTACTATTATCATGTACTATAGGTAGAGGTTGTTTATCAAAAATTAATTCAGGATTAGAGTTCAAATCTTGTTGATTGTGAGTGAAGTCACATCTCGAAAAATAATCTGCTAAAATATTTGATGAACTAGGAATGTGTTCAAAATCAAACGAATATTCTGAAATTTCCATTAACCATTTTGTGGTAAGGTCTGTAGGATTAGTTGTTTTTTTGTATCTCTTTAATGGAGCACTGTCAGATAAAATTGTGAATTTTCTGTTGTACAAATAGTATTTAAATGCAATTATTGATTTGTAGATAGCCATTAATTCCAGTTTTAGTGCAGGGTAGCGTTTTTCGGATGGCTTCAATGATTTAGAAAAGAAGGCTATTGGAAGTAATTTATTTTCATGTTTCTGCATTAGTACCCCAGCAATGGAAATATTTGAAGCATCTGTATTAAGGTAGAAATCTCTATCCCAATCAGGTAGTCTGACCACTGGTGATTCAAAGAAAATTTTTTGAATTTTGTGAAAAATCTGTTGATGTTCAGTAGTCCAATGAAATTTTGATTTTGGTTTAGTCAGATCAATTAAAGGTTGTATTAGTTTAGAAAAGTTGGGTACAAAGGATTTATAAAATGTTACAACACCAATAAATTTTTTTAATTGCCTTTTAGTTGACGGTGTAGGAAAATAATTAATTTTGACAATATTTGATTGTATTGGGGAAATACAATGATTTTGAATATGAAATCCAAGATAATTTACATCAGTTTTGTGAAAAGTGCACTTGTTAGGTGCAAGGGATAAGTTGTACTTTATCAAAATTTGTAAGATTCTACTTAATTTAGTGCATGTTTCCTCAAAGCTATTCGAGCCAAAAATGAGGTCATCTTGATAGGCATGTATTCCCTCTAAATCAATTTCATCAATAATTGTGTCCATTAAAGCTTGATATTGAGAAGCAGCATTTTTTAATCCAAAGCATAGTCTTTTGTATTTAAAACTACCAAACATAGAAGTAAATGTTAATTTATCTTGTAAATCTTCAGGAAGTGCAATCTGGTGGTAAGCCTGTTGAAAATCTAAACATGTCCCAGCAAAACCTCAGATGACGGCCAGCATGAGGCCAAGTGCTGGTTGCCAACAGTAGCTGCAGCTGGCCCGTCGGTGGCAAAAGTTACGGTGCCGCAGGGAATATGTTACGCCGGCCGTCAGTAGGCCGTATTCAATCGATCCACTGTTGGCAGCCTGCAGTAAGTTAAAAATAAGTTAGTGGGGCAGTGAATGGATCGCTGCTGGCAGCTAGCAGTATGACGAAAATAGGTAATGGGCCACTGTTGGTAACCGACATTAGGTTGGAAATTGTTAGTGGGCCAGTGTTGGACTACCTGGTGGCAAACATAATTTTTCTATGTTATTGCTGGCAGCCTGCAGTGGGCCAGCTGTGGCAAACATAAAAAATTATATTACTGCCGGCAGTCTTCATTGGTCCTTTATATTTTCCCATTAAAGGCCCGCTTCACTCACCGTCGCAGGAAGCCGAAGCCAATGTTATTCTATGGGAAATTTTCTTTACAAATAACTTATTAACTAATACATATTTTTAAATTCTGTTTTCATATTCTGAAAATTCCCAACTGTTAAATTGACGGACCTTTTTTAAAAAAAATATTTTTTTATTTTTTTTATATTTTATTTTGAAGCTGCAAAATACGAATTTTCAATGTGTGAAATTTTTCATTTTGCAAATTCAAAATAAAATATTAAAAATTAAAAAAATACATTTTAAAAAGGTCCGTCAATTTAACAGTTGGGAATTTTCTGAATGTGAAAGCAGAATTTAAAAATATGTATTAGTTAATAAGTTATTTGTAAAGAAAATTTCCCATAGAATAACATTGCCTCGGACTTCCGGAGACGGTAAGTGAAGAGGGCCGTTAATAGGCCAGCAGTGATTTAGTTATAGCTAATATATTTATTTTATTGGTGATACCCTTAATTTTATTCGTGCTTTTTTTTTCTTTTTCTTTCTTTTGTTTTCCCCTCTCTTTCTTCTGAAGTAGCAGCAGCCAGTTTTTTCTATGCATCCAATATTTAATTTGATTTTGTACATATTCATTTTTAAATACTATTTACAAGTATTTTATTCATACACTATGGTTGTAAATTCAGGATTTCTAGTGCAGCATATAGGAAATATTCAGTTGATCCATTTCCCTTATGATAAAAGTTTAATTTTTTGTTTTCAGTGCAAATGTTTCTCTAAATTACATTTTATGAATAAAGGAGATTATGTTTTTTTTTTTTTTTTTTTTTTTTAAGTGTTCAAATTTCAATATGTTTAACTTTGTTACGCTATTTGATATAAATAAATGTAACTTTACATGTGAAAATTATAAATTATTGAAACAAAAATTGTTATAAAGTGAGCATTGAAAAAAACACCATAAACTAAAAAAATAATAATAATAAATAAATAATAAAAAATTGCAGCAATTGTTTCCTGTTGAAATAGCACGAAGACCCTTCATCAGGCGAAACAAAGTGGGCACGAGTGCAGCAAAAGTAATTTGCTGCAATCGTGCTTTTTGTTAAACTCACGAAGGGATGTGTTATTATTTCAACCTAAAAGATCTGATGCATCTTTTTTTTTTTTTTTTCGGGGGGGGGGGGGGGGCAAATGATTATGTTTATTTACAAATTTTTCTATTTATTACTACAGTACAAAATCTCAAATCCGGAATCGTCCGGACCGTGGCCTTTCCGGATTTCGGACTTTTCCGGATTTTAGGTCACTTTCTGATTTACGGCAATAAGAAAACGGACATCTCCATTCCGAACATCCTTTTAGTTAATAACTAGGTTACGCCGCCCGAGGGTGCGATTTCTTAAGAAATTGGAGTATACTCTCAAGTAACATGTACAATACTTTGAATAAACACCATAAAATTTTGCAAACAAAACGGAGGCAGTAACGCTTGCGCTTTGTTTGCCGCACTCGTGCCTACTTCGTTTGCCTGATGAAGGATCATGTTTTCTTTCCATCCGAAACGATTGTTGCGAGCTCTTACATTTTATTGTGGTTACTCTTATTACTTTTAAACACCAATTCTGTGGTGCTTTTTTATTATAACTCTCAAGTATCCAGAAAATCTTGAATATTTTTATTTTCTCCTACATCAAATGGTACCCAGTTGATAATTTTTTCCCCTTCTTTTTAAAACAGCAGGGCAGATGAATCAGCTTCCTTTTTTTCTCTCTGTGTTTATCTTCATTTAGAATTAATTATCACAGCTGTCACTCTAACCAGGCCGCCACAAAGAACTTTTTCGCGTTGTTGATAGTCCAGTGGGATCTTTACTCTCTCTCCAACTTCTTCAAAGTCCTTGAGTGAATAATTTTCCGACACGTGCCATACCGAAAGATGATTTTGCAGTTTTATACAGATGACGTTATTTGAACTTTAAGCGAATATTCAGCATTTGACCTGTGCCAATTAATTTTCATTAGGTTTGGAAAGCAGATTCTTCAGCTGAAAAAAATATATATATATCGTTCGGTTGAGTAAAGAGATAACGGAATTAGGCAGAAAAACGAGAGTGCGTTTGTCTTTGTAGCTGTAAATATTTGATAAATTTATCCGCGATTACCTATTTGAAAAATATTTTTAGAATTCCATAAAACTCATATATGTTATACAGGTTTTCGAGATTTACTATAGGACGCTTGTCATAAAAAGTTGTACAGGTAACCCAAATGGTTTCAGTATAAAAATTCATAAAATAATTTGGATACATTACAGTCAAAGAGACATTTCTTATCAGCGCACGTAAAAATCTTTATACAACGCTAAAATACAGATCAACATAAATTTTATAGATGCAATAAGAAATGGTTCCGATCAAAAATGATAAAATAAATATTTGTGGTTCATTTAATAATGATGCTCAAAAATATTCTTATACGTTACGGGAAATTGAGGGGAGAAGTATTTCAGTTTCGTAAAAGTGAAATTATTTTTCTCACTTGCATTTAAAAAATAATAATTAATAAATAAATAAAAAAAAACAGTTTGTTATGGCTACCATTTTTTTTTTTTTTTTTTTTTTTTTTTCGTTTCCTATAATAGTTTATAGAAATTACATTTGAAAATTATTATTTATGAAAATTATTTTCTGTGATGGAGGGTTTTGAGATTCCTGAACTCGATTTGACCATTTTTAGAAAAATTCACTCTGTAAGTGTGTATAAAAAAAATTGTGGACGCTGTATCTCACGAACCAATGGACGAAATTTAACCAAATTTGTTATTTAACCAAACTTGATTAAAATCGTTCCCGATTACATTTGTGAATCATTCACTCAACACATGGCTCTATATTTCTACTTCTTCGTAATTTTCAATATGACACAGTATAAATGATTTCAAATAAATGATAATTATTTTTTTAATTTGTATTATGAATTAAAAAATAAATATTTAAATAACTAACAACAAACTAGGAAAATTTTTTTGTATAAGTTGAAGAATCGCTCGCCCTTCCCCATGAGGGGATAAATTTTCAATGCTGGTATTTTTCAAAAGAAACTCATCAATAACTTTCAAGTAAATGACTGAATTAAATTTGTGGAAAATTAAAGCAAAGTTATAAATTATTAAAAAAAAAAAAAAAAAAAAAGAAAAAAAAGAAACAAGAAGAAGAAGAAAGCATTTTTTCAGAAGTTGGCACAAAATTGATTTTATTATTTTTTTTATTATTATTATTGAGAAACACTGTTCTAAAATGAAAATCGTTTGCATGCATTCAGGAAAATGATTTTAACAAATTTGCACTACGCGAATTTGCATAATAAAAAATATAGAAGAAAGTTTTGTGGTGCCACATCATACTAGTTTTTTGGTCAAAAATTAAAAAATCAATAAATAATAATAATAAATAATAATAACAATAATAAAATACTAGAAAGTTAGCGGCTATCATAATTTACTAAAACGGGTCAACTGGATATTTGTTATATATTTCTAGAAATCCTTTTGTTACAACAATAGCTTTAGAGTCAAACATTTAAAAAAAATAGTATTTAAAAAATAATACAAAAACAAATTAATAATTGAATTACTTACTCATATATTATTTTTACGAGATTTTCAATCTCGCACCCGCAGACAACAACAACGAACAAGAACTTCGTATGAAATGGCGGACAGCGAGGGAATTTCAAATCAACAGAAAAAGAATCACAGCGCCCTCTATGCATACAAATTGGTTATGGCCTAATAATTTGCGGCCACAACATGAAAAACATGATGTTGGCCGTGTGGTGATAGCCTGCATAAGGCCAACTGTGTTTATGCCACTTCTGGGCCACCGACCATTTTTCTTTAGGCTTCCATCACAGCTGGCAGCCACAAACGGCCCGCTACTGGAGTTATATGGGGCAACCGGCAACTGATGGCAAGTGCAGGATGCCAGCAGTAGGCCAAAACGAGCCCACCAGTATAAGTTTTGCT
Organism: Salticus scenicus; assembly: GCA_963930645.1. Lineage (NCBI taxonomy): Eukaryota > Metazoa > Arthropoda > Arachnida > Araneae > Salticidae > Salticus > Salticus scenicus. Next base: position 80,322,246 of record OZ005654.1, on the reverse strand, counting down.
AGGGTGAAGTACTTATAGGCTGATAAGTCAGCAATAATTGTTTGTATTTTGGGTAAAGGGTATGAAGATCCCTGAATTATTGAATTAAGCATTCTAAGGTCCATTGCAATTCTACATTTTTGTTTACCTTCTGCGTCAAGTTTTTTTTTTTAACTAAAAGAATGGGGCAAGCCCATTCTGAACAATTTCTTTCAATAATTCCAGTTTCTACAAGTTGATTTATTTGACTTTTAGCTTCTTGTTGTAATGATTGTGGTATTGGAAAAGGTAATGTTTTAATTGGGAACTCAGTGATGAATTTTAAATTTGGTATAACTTTGTCTGTATGCCCTAAAGTTTTCATAGATTTAGAAAAGGCTGCAAAATTTGTTAACAAAATATTCTTTAATTTCTTTTCTTGGTCTCCTTGGAGATGTTTGACATCAAAATCCAAAGGAGAGAGTTCCTTTCTTCTTAAATTTAATATTTCATCAGAAGCTTGAATGTAATTCAAAATTTGTGTAGTTGAATCAGTAACAATTTTACTGTTTTTATCAATTTCTGCTTCCTGCAGAATAATTTCATCAATTTCTGTTAGGGTGCCCATTTTTGTACCTTTATTTATGTGAATACTTTCTTTAGTTAGATTTTTAACATAAATTTGAAATTGGCCTCTATTACAATTATTATCATTATCGAGCATTTCTGAAGTACTACTATTTATTACTGAATCTAGACACAATATATTTGCATTATTTTCTGTATTTTCAAACAAATAGTCCCTGTCAGACAAAAAAATTGTATTTACATCTATAAATGTTTCCTCTTCAGGTTCTAAAAATATTTTCTGAGAAGCCCTAACTGTCATTTGTTTACATTTTTGCGGAGGATTTTGATTTTTTTTCTGAGTTTCAGTATTTTTCGCAACACTACAATTGTTTAAGTTTTCATCTTCTACAAGTGTATTTGCAATGGGAATAATTATATCTTTAAGTTTGATATTGTTTTTATACAAGTCTATTATTACATTATTTTGTTGAATAAAGTCCCATCCAAGTATGGCCTGAAACGTTGATTCATTAGGGATGTCAACAATGAAAAATTTCTGTGAGAAAAATGTGTTATTTATTTTGAAAGAAGTTTGAATACATGAGGAGAATTGTACGTTTGAATTTACAGTCTTAATCGTTACTGGTGAAGACAAGTGTTTATAAGTTAATTTCTCTTTTAAAGATTTAAAAGTACTTTCAGAAAGCAATGATATCGAACTCCCTGTATCGATTAAACCGGTGATAGCATTTTTAGCTAAGTTAATTTCAATTAACGGTAGTGTAGGTGAAATTTTATTTACATTAAAAATATATTCATTTTGAATTTCTGTAGTCTGTGTGTATTTGTTATCAGCAATATTTATTTTATTCACAGTTTGTGAGGCAATTGAATTTACTTTTCTTGTACTAGATAGTTTCGTAGTGTCACTTAGATTTGACAAATCAAAATTAGGATTAGGTGCTGATGTTGTCTGGTGTAGTTGAGATGCAAGGCCATCAGCTACTCTACATCTCGAGTCTAGTTTAAATGCCTATTGTTGTTATTTCTCTTGAAAAATCTTCCTCTCGAAAAATTATTGTTTTTGGTTTGGCTTCTTTGCCATTTATAACATTTATTAGCTACATGGCCTTTACGGTTGCAAAGCTGACAAACAACACTATGAAAACCCTGTTGTTGTGATCCCCTAGCCTTATGTGTTTTAAAATTTTTTTTATAATCATTGTGTCGACTTCGTGCAACATGAGCATTTTGTGAATCTGATAAACTGTTTACTTCCTCTTTTTTTCTTTTTGTCCAAACGACAAAGCATCTACTTTTTCCGTTAGTTCAATTAATTTTTCCGATAAAGTGTTGACAAATACACTATCATTTTGTTTGAGGAGAATACTTTCATTCATGTTAATCTCTTGTAATTTTTGAGAGCGATTTACAGCTAATTTATAATCCGAAATTCCCTCTTCCATGATTTTTATACGTATGTTAGATGGAATGGAGGAAATAAACCTTGTAAATTTAATATTATCTAGTGCGTTATCATCCGTAATTTTATTGTAAATAATGTTTGCTAGCATACTGAACCTATGAGAAAAAAATTTTATGGATTCCTGAGGGAGCAAATTCAGATTATTAAATTCAATTAGAGCTTGAGTAGAACTCATAGGAGTAAAGAATGCTTTAAATTCCTCCTTAAGAAAGTCTAAATCGTTTGATTTGTACAATTGGGGAGATTGTGTTAAATATTTTAATGCCGCCCCAGATAATTTTCCTTTCTTTACCGCTACAGCTTCTTCAGATGATAACCTATTTATTTTCGCGTAGGTGGACACTTGGTCGAAAAAGAAGTCAACTAAAGATTGTTCCCCATCAAAATTCATTAACTGAATGTTGCCTGTTTTGGCTTTCGCCATAATTAATAATTTTGCCTAACCAACTTAAAATATTGTAAATAAACTATCTAATAAATATTTTATGTGACACAAAACAAAAATTGTTAATACCAAGCATTCTTGTTTTATTTATTTATTTATTTATTTATTTATTTATTTATTAATTATTTTGGCAAATAACTTTATTGTATTGTATGCCACTTTCATAAACAAGAATACTTAGTTTTATATACCCATATATTATTATCCAAAAAGAAAAAAAAAAATAGATGAGCATAGATATGATAAATATTGTGTAGAAATAAAAATATTGTGAAATTAAATAAAATGTATTGAAAATAAAATATTCAACCAATATTATGAATGAAAAAAATTAGAATTTGTACCAAGCATTTCTGCTGCTCTGATTTATTTATTTATTTATTAGTTCTTATGAAACCTTTCATAAAAACAATATTGCATGACAATTTCAGCAAAAATACTTAGTCTGTCTCTATAAATATACGATAATAAAATAAATATTTGTGTAAAAATGTAGTGATAATTATGCACTATAAATGAGAAAAATTGTGTTTATGAAAAATAAATATATGAATAAATAAAATTTCAAACATAGCAAGCAGTTTTGCCCAATTTATTTCAATTTGCAATTGATATCATAATTATTATTGTTATTATTTTTAATCGATAGACTCAAACTATTACTTAAAATAATCGGCAAAACTACTTAGCTAAATGTATATTTAAAAATATATATAAAGTATTATGCAGTTAAAAATATGAAATATTAAAATTGAAATTACTTCATAAATAGTCATTTATTAAATAACTAATTTATCATATCCTCCAAATTATGAAACTTTCAAATAAAAACTCACTTACTGTTTCTCTTTTTTTTATTCAATATTTATTATCACCTCACTTTTGAAAGATATTTTATTAAAAACTAGCCGCCTTCGGCGACCAGCTGGTTCGCGATCCCTGAAAAATCCGACTTTACGAAACTTCCGCTCGGTGGCGCCTGCGGCGCCTTTTTCCCGTTTCAGGTCTAATAACAGCTTATTGATATATCGTGAAAATCTGAAAATAGCTTATTGAAATCGCAGTAAATTCCCGTGCGGTTGCGCCTTCGGCGCCCTCTTCCCTTTTCAATATCTGAAACAGCATGTTCGCTAACCATGTTATGGTCTTTCAAATTTCTGACTATAGCTAAGTCCCGCTCGGTGGCGCCTGCGGCGCCTTATCCCCGTTTTAGAACTTACAACACCTTCCTCGCCCATTAGAATTTCAAACATTGAAATTTTAAAATATAGCAGCGCCATCTGGCGGTAGAAATTTCTGTAATATATTGTTCAATTCCAAATCAACAAAGCTTTCAAATGATGTATTACTTAGGAAAATATTTTAATTAGTAGCTGAGATACAAAAGAAAACCTAAACAGAAAACCTTAAAACGTGTAAATCGGGTAAAATCTCGAATAATACTGTCGATAATATAAAAGAACTTTAAAATATCTTTCGAATGATGTATTAAAAATAATATAATCATAATTAGAATTTGAAGTATTGAAATTTTAAAATATATCAGCGCCATCTGGCGGTAGAAATTTCTGTAATCTACTGTTCAATTCCAAATCAACAAAGCTTTTAAATGATGTATTACTTATGAAATTATTTTAATTAGAAGCTGAGATAAAAAAGAAAACCAAATACCTTGTCTTAAAATCTTAATATGCCAACCAATTTCAAACGCTGTAATTCTTTTTTTTTTCCTTTTTTCCCTGTCCCTCACGCCCTCCCAATCGTACTCTTTCAAAAATATTCACAATCGAATTATCGGGCATTAAAACTACATACTACGAAATTTCGACGGCTGCAAATACTGCAAAATATAAAAGAAGACAATCTTTTTCCAATAAATATGTCATTTTTTCATTTTTTTTTAATTATTCATATATTTTCATGAAAATTGAACAGTAGCTTTATAATATGCTGTCTAGGCCGAATATTAATTCAAATGTAACGTGAATGAAAATTTGAAAAAAATTGAAAATTGCAATTTTTCCCCCCAGTATAAAACACATGATATCTTAATTGATTACAACCATTTCCGTTTTCATCACAGACATCACAGACAGCTGTCTCTATGTGTTTTGTTTCCGATCGAGACCGCTTAGAAAATCGTCTGCCTGTTGCCAACTAAATTTCATAGTTTAGTTAATTTTAAAAAATCTAATTGATGTATCGATAAGCCGCTTGCACTCTTAGATTCGGAAAAAATTCCTCTTTCATTTGGTACCAAATTCGTAATGATCGGACTAATATTTCTAATTTATTTTCCATTTTATCTGCTTTTAACTCCGTTAAAATATCTACTTTTATGCAATCTCGGTGAATTCTGAGTCATTGAGATCGCTTTTTCATTAAGACATAGGTCTACATTTTAATTAATATCTCCGCAACTAATTAAATTTTTTAAATTCTGTTTTGACTATCCCCTCGGGCAGGCTTCTGAGCACCCGTATGTCAAATTTTGTAGTTCTGCGTTCAGTAGGGGCTGAACGTATAGATGCTCAGACAGACAGACAGACAGACAGAGAGACAGACATCTTCTTTTATTATTATAGATTTACCCGAGTAGCAATGTTTATATCGTTTATCAATAGTTCGAAGACTACGATTTTATGTCAAATAACTGCTTACGTGCATGGCTTTTTTTGTATGAAATTAAAAAAAAAACACTTCATAAAGAATCCACACACGCACGGCTTTTCTCCTGTATGAGTGCGTAGATCTGTCACGCGCTGTGCACAAAATCTTGAAGAAACATTATCACTTTTATGCAAAAAAAAAAAAAAAAAAATTCACATATGTATGGATTTTCTCCTGTATAAGTTCTTCACACAAAAAAAATTTCGAAGATTTGAACTAAATGCACATTTATATGGCCTTTCTCCTGTATGAGTGCACGTAAATTTATTCATTGTGCATAAAATTTTCCTTTAATTTTATCATTATGAACCATCAAGTATCACAAGATGAAATGCATTATCAGTAAGAACTCCGCAGCCGACGACGATTATAGTCACGCAGGTATGAGATATCCGGAATTTTTATAAACATAAAACCTATTTATATGTTCCGGAAAAGTACGCTCGAAGATTTTGTCTCCTTGTCATGTTTGATTGAAGACGACGGGACGGGAATGAGATCTCTTCAGGGACGGGGAGATGAAGCATCCATCGCTAGTGAGTGACCCGCTGATTACACACAGAAGGGTTCCGCCTTGGGAGCAGGGACCTTGTAACACCGATACGATCTCAATGAGCATTCTATATCAGCACTCCATCTCGATGATATGAATGACCAAAATTGTATGAATACATGCCCCATAAATCCGGAATATTGGCACTACTTGTAGCAATATATAGGAAAAAGTTCTGTTTATAAGCAGAAGAGCTGAGTATATATATTTTTTTAATGCTGTCTTGCGGAAATAAAAAAAAATGTTTGTCCATTATCATATAGCAGGAGAGGTGTATTACAAGAAGTTCTACAGTTCTGAGAAAATCAATTCAGTCTGCCTCTCTCTACAAAAAATTCGAGAGTTCCGATAAAACAAACATGATTCAGTCGACCCCTCTCTCTCTCCATCGATGCATTCTCGGAAACTGGTTTTGAGCACCAAGTTCTATAATGTTGAAATCCATCACAGACAAATGATTTGTTTCAATCAATTCATATTGTTGTTCCTTGGAGTGTTGTGCCGCTAAACCAAAAATTACAAGTCTTGAAAATTTAACACAAGTTTATTATATTTGTTAAAAGGATTCACATCATTAAGCAGTACAGGTTCGTATTTAAAAATATTGTTCAGGAATCAAACTCCAGAAATTTCCGAGGAACAAGGGAGAGAGAGAGGGCAGCGAAAAAAATACTACGTCTTTACTATATCGTGAAAAAAGCAAAAACTGTGGGTCTGCTCTTTTCGATCGCACGGGAAGAACCATCCGGAAGGGAAGTCATATGACTGCATTATCATTATTTTCGCCAAAATGAAAGCCAACTTCAGTTCTTTGTTTTAGATATTAAACTAATGTTAATTTTTGAATTTGTAGTGACGCTTTATAATTGTATTAACCTTTTAATCGCCAATTTTACGCCAAGCGATCGTTTGACTAGAGAAAATGACCGTTATGAACTGAAATCATTAATATTGGGTAATTTAAAATAAATTATATCCGGTGTTGCAATAATATAAATTCTGACAATGAGTTTTCTTTTTTTATGACTATTTGAGAACACTTTTTTTATAATTACGTTTAATGTCAGAATTTCCGTTAGATATTATTTCTTTTATTTTCTTTTTATCCCATAAAATAAAGTACTTTTCTATTCAAAAAGATAAACATTTATTTATGATTTAGATGTAAAACATATACAATTTAGATTTCTGAATGATGTGTGTTATTGTTTTATGTTGATAAATAGTGTAGGTCGTATGTATAATTAAAATTGTGTAATTTTAACGACATTTAAAAATAATTCTTTTTCCAAATGCTTAAGAACATATTACGTAAATATAATATCTCACTTAAAATTTAATTATTTTTTTATTGGAATAATGCATTCATTTATCATTAGATTTTATTTTATTTAAAAATTCAATTAAAATTTAACCAAATATATGTGAACACCTTCACAGACCCGGTGCAACATTTTTCACTATCAATTTTTTTTTTTTTTTTTTTTTTTTTTGAGAATTTTGAGAATTCATTAATTACAGTGTTTCATTTAAAAATAGTAATCAGCGAAGCGGGCGTAGCCTGCCAGTTAACAACAGGGTTGCCAGATGTAGGGATTTCTCCCTACAGTTGGGTTTTTTAGCTCTCTTTTTGGCGTAGGGGGGGGGGGGTGATTTTTTTTTAAATTCTATTTTGTAAGGATTTTTCTATTATCTAATGAAAATTATATTAAAAAAAACCGCAGAAAATTTTAAACTTATTTGTATAAAAGTTGCTTACAATACCTTGTTTCTGATACAGTATTTTATTACAGATTGAAGCGAAGTGAAACATCTCATAACTCAGAGTTGCCAACATCTATAATTTATTCCAATGTATTATTAGTACCGCCATCTACTTCTCATACTTCTACTACTTTTTTATAAGAGTTGTTTTCTTCCTATTTAATCTTAGTAACATACTGGGGGAAATTACTCAAAAAAATTAGTAAGGGTGAAAAAAGGGCATTACTATGATTGCGCTGGCATAAATTATAATAGTTGGAAAATTTGCGTATTTTTAAGATCCTCCCTTTTATTATTAATACTATTATTATTCCGAAATGGTAAATTTATTATATAATTTTAATAAAAAAATGACATTTATTTATATTTTGATATAATTAACGTTAAAGTTTTAAAATAATTTGGACAATAAGGCATTACATGTTAAAATTAAATTTCCTCGAAATGCCAATTGTCAAGTTATTTGTAATTTGTATACACCTACTCCTCAAATAAAATATATTGTGCAGTACAAAATCTTAATCGTAAATATATTATACTGGTCTAAAAGTACATTTTATTTTGTTTTACGTCAGAATGCGTTGTCTTTCGTTTTCCTTTCTGCAAATTAGTCTTTTATTTCTCTTTGATGTGCTCGTCTCTAGTTCACACCACCCATTTCGTGTAGCCACACCCCCTAAGGCATCGGAGTAAGGTACGTATCAAGTCGGTACTTGCTGGTTTAACGTTGGTTATTTATTACTAAATTAATTTTATTAGGTAAGTTTGATGTGAAAACATGTCAAAGTAGATTAGCTGTTTGATTTAATAATTTAATAGAATAAAGAGCTAACAGTACTAAATTTAAACGAATTATAGAAACATAGTCCATTTTATTTACTGTGTTTTCACGAATATACATGTATTAGGTATTTGTTTTTATTAGTCCCTTTGTTTCAACAATCAATTTATGTGTATAATAATAAGAATGGATCCTTTTTTTTTTTGCTATAAAATATTAAAATAGTATGATTTTATAGCATTTCTAGTAATAATTTTGGATCGTAGGGTATTTTCTAGGGTAAAAATATTTTAATATAGGGATTTTTTCTCCGTTAAGAAGGGATAATTTAAATTTTCATCTGGCAACACTGATTAACAATGAAATGTATCATTTCATGATCCAAAGATAGAACCAATTATAGCTTCAAAAGCTAATTTAAAAAAACGCTTTTAATCATTTCTACGGAGATCAGCTATTTTAGTGTTCATCCGCTAATAAAGTTTTATCGTTATATTTTGATGACCACCGCATAGAAGATTTCAAAAAGTAATCTTAATAAAAATCTGACAATAAAATCTGGTGTCAAATGTAATATATATATATATATATATATATATATATATTTATATATTTACATGTATATGTAGAGTCGGCAAAAAAAAGAAAAGCCGCATCCCCCCCCCCATGTATTTTCGACATAAATTGTCGTAGAAACATGTGATTGGTGCCAATCGATTTGTAATAACGTCTAGTTTGTAATACTATAGTAAACTGGCATCCACTACATTTTTTTCAATCGCAACCACCATTTTTTATACATTTATTTCAATTACTTGGGCCAAATCATAGCGGAAAATGATACATTTTATATATTTTGCTTAATTCTTCACAGAGTTATAAGCTGTCAAAATATGAGAGTGCTAATGTTAAATAAATGTGACAAACATTAATTCATATCTTCCAAAATAATTATGATAGTCAAATTCTGTTTTTTTTTTTTTTTTTTTTTATATATATGATAGAATGAAGTGAACCAAACATACTCCATGCATATTTTTTATTAATTTTTTTTTTTTTTTTTTTTTTTGAAATATGAAAATTACTAATAATTTCATATTTGAAAAAATTATGAATTATGACATACGTTTATTTTTGCATAAATAGAACGGGCATAATCAAACATATGGGTTTCCAAACTTACAGCTCGTTCTTAACATTATTTTTTGAGTTACAGTGATATTTCATTTTTTACTGTTGTTAGGGGGCAATCACTTATAATAATTTGTATCCTCTGTGAGTAAAAATCTGTATATATTTTGACGAAAAACTATTTTAATTTACCTAAATGTTATTCTAATTGTTTTCGAAGCAACATTTCGATGTTTATGATACAAATTGGATTATTTTTAAAGCGAGAGATTGAGAAAAAATCCCAAAAGAATTGAAGCCCCGCCTCTATATTTCAGAAACAGTATTAAATAAACTAGTTTCCGTATTCGTATATGACTTTCTATGTGACGCTGGCATGCATAAATGTCAATGGCATTTACTACATCGAATGCTGAAGACAAAATTTAAATGATTTAATTGGAAATATGTAAAATAATTTTGTTTTATAATGTAAAGTTTTAGAAAAATTGTGTAAAGGCGTGGCTTCCGTTGCATAGAGGTCTATACTCGATTCTGGAATGTTAAGTCTTTGTTCTTAAATATTACATTAACCTTTCCTAGTTTCTCACTGCTAAAATTCTATTTTATCCCTTTTGTCTTTTGTTTTTAAATTGAATATTCTAGGATTCGTGCACCTCAAGTTAAATATCATGATTTAGAAAACGCGGTAAGACGAGGATTATTTTTTGAAAGAGCAATATGCAGCGAGCAATACTTTTGTTTTTTCCTTTTTTTAAATTAATATTATTAATTTTTATCAGATTTTTTAAAACAATTTTTCTGTTTTAATCTTGTTGTGGCATTTTCGCATTCGTTTACTCTACCGTTTATGCTATTTAAATTTTATCGCTTGACGTAACATAATAAAATAAAAAAATTTATTAAATGTTTTTTTAATAATGAGTAATATAGTGGTAAATGCAAAATTTTTATGATAGACGGTGGTTGAAAATCCATTTACAGTGCGAGAGACGAGGGTATCAAGAAATGGAAGTGAGCCATTATTTTCTATTTCATATGTAAACTGGATATTACTGTCAATTGAATTTAAAGTTTCTAAGACATGGTCAATATTGTGACGAGATATGTCGATAAGCGTGAAGGTGTCGTCAACGTCTCGTCACAATATTGACCATGTCTTAGAAACTTTAAATTCAATTGACAGTAATATCCAGTTTACATATGAAATAGAAAATAATGGCTCCCTTTCATTTCTTGATACCCTCGTCTCTCGCACTGTAAATGGATTTTCAACCACCGTCAATCGTAAAAATTTTCCAGTCACCCTTCCACCCCATGCCCGTTCATGTCACCCACCTAACCAAAAAATGGCTGTTTTCTATACTTTTGTAAACCGTGCTTTTAATATTTGTTGAAATCCTATTTTATTAAAATCTGAAATTAAATACCTGAAAGCCATTGCGATTGACAGATGTTATGGCCCTTCCATTATAGACAAAGCCATCCAAAAATTATAGCTCCCTCGTATTTCGTCTACTAAATCAGTTTCTTCTAATATCAGTATTGTTTTACCCTATTTTCATAAATCCAGTAAACCATATTACTTACAAACTTTGAATAAACACCATAAAATGCAATAAACTCGCAACAATTGTTTCGGGTCGAAAAACACACGACCCTTCATCAGGCGAATAAAGTAAGCACGAGTGCTGCAGTCAAAGCGGCAACGCACAAAATCCTTTAAAATGAAAAGAAAAACTTTATAAAGTAGAAAATAAATATAGCTACTGGTGTGAGTAAAATTGTAGAAGAAACAAGAAAATAAATAAATGAGTGAGTTTAAAACATGTAACAATCTAAGGATAGCAAAAATTAAACGAAAATCTAAGTTATGTGAGTAATTTCCAAGCATCAGAGAAGAAAGGAGTGGAAGAAATATCATTAACAAGATTTTTCGAATTTTTAAATATGTAAAATGCTTCATGAATATCCAAATGGGAGGAACAGACTGGAGATGAAATTATGTTAGTTTTGGAAAAATCAAAACGATGACCTTGAGACCAGCAGTGGGAAGCAACAGAAGATTTGGTAATCTCTTCATTACGAACATTCCGACGGTGCTCATTTATTCTGTATTTCAAACGCCTCCTAGTTTGACCAATATAACCTAAGTTGCAGGACGAACACGGAATTAAATAAATTCCAGAACGGTTTTCGGTGGGAATGGGATCCTTAAGAGAAGATAATTTAATTTTATTGACGGGTTTGTAAATAGCTTTGAAACCAAACGGTTGTTATCCTTAGATTGTTACATGTTTTAAACTCACTCATTTATTTATTTTCTTGTTTCTTCTACAATTTTACTCACACCAGTAGCTATATTTATTTTTTACTTTATAAAGTTTTTCTTTTCATTTTAAACGATTTTGTGCGTTGCCGCTTTGACTGCAGCACTCGTGCTTACTTTATTCGCCTGATGAAGGGTCGTGTGTTTTTCGACCCGAAACAATTGTTGCGAGTTTATTGCATTTTATGGTGTTTATTCAAAGTTTGTAAGTAATATTTTTACAACGCCAGTTTATTGATGCTTCTTTATTAAATTTGTTGCAGTAAACCATAGCTAAAATTCTCAAGCAATATTATTTTAAAATAATATTTTAGCCTTCCAATAAACTCACCTTTTGTCATTTAAAAGATCCCATTGATATGTATAATTCTTGGGGAATTTATAGTATTTCCTGTCAGTGTGCTTTATCATATATTGGCGATATCTAAAAGAACATATGAATTACGTGCGCAAACAAGAAACCAATAAATCGGCTATTTCTAAACATTGCTGGGAGGAAAATCATAATTTTAAATTTAATTCAGCTAAAATAATTTGCAGACCTAAATCCATTCATGAATTCGATTTCTTTGAAGCTTTTCATACTTATAAACATTTTAAAAACCTTGTAAATTGTTATTTCGCTGTTCCCTAGTTGTCTGATTGTTGGAAATTTTACATTCAGTCCACATTTTCTTAACTTTTTACACAGCTAACATTCCTAAATTCCTATTGGCCACACACTTCCCCTTTCCCATAATCCTACTTTTTGAACTGAATTCGGTCCCTCTCCTATATATTCGAGCACTTCTCCAGATTCAGAATTCTTTCTGCACTGAAGATGGTATGCTTAAGGCTACCAAACAGCTGTATGCATCGCAAACATTTTTCTTTTGGTGTTTCTGACGTAGTAGTTTATTCGGGTTTTAATAATCCAACGCCAAGTCTCCTCTTATTAATATATAAATTTATTTTATACATAATTTCAAACATATTATATACAGTTTGGTACTGGCTGGTGCTTTCATGTACCCTAAAATATTAAAGGAAAAATACTCGTGGGGCGTGGTCACTGTTCGCGAATATCACGGGAGCGAGAAGGAAGGGGCTAAGTTATTTCGGAGTACTTTCAGCCCCACCTTTATTTCACACCACTTTATTTATAAAAAAAATTTCTCCAATATGTAATTTCGATAAAATAACTCTTTAAAAAATGAGCAAAAAAAAAAAAAAAAAAAAAAAAAAAAAAAAACTGCTTTTGAAGTAAGTTTGCAATGTTTTATGAGACTAAAGAAGCTGCTTTCATTTTTAATGACAATTATTTTTTTATAGTTGTCTTTTATTTTATTATTATTATTAATGTACAAATGAAAACATATAATTTTATGATACAAACAATATTCAGATACAATAATTATCTATTCAATGAATAAATTATAAATTAATGTTTATAAATATGTAAAAAACTGAATTAAATGTTTAGGGAGAGTCAATGGGCGGAGACTCACTTTCAAGAAATATGAAATTCAGTTATCGATTGAAAATAAAAATAAATAAATAAATTTCTTGTGTACTGAGTAAGCGATGTTGTATTATGTAAGCTTCTTGAAAATCTGATAGCATCTCGCTGTTTTGGGGAAAGGCGATCGATTGCAGTCAGAACGGTGTTTGCGATATTCACAATTACAGATTTTGGCGAAAATGGACATTATTCAGCAGTTGTCACTGCTGAAAACAACACGCGAAGGACTGTGAGACGAGAAAACATAGGCCTTCGGTCATATTTACATCTTGATTGCCAGTGTTAGAGTACTATTTAATATTACGCTAATTCTATTTAATTTTACAATATTTTTAAATATGCTGAAATTTTTTAGCATGTGTCGGCTGCTTGAATAGAAGCGATAAAACTGAATGCAAACATAAAATATCAGCCTTCACACATTTTTTTTGAAAGACTGCAATTTGCTAAATTTTAATATATTAAAATAACATAAAGGTTTCTTAAAATTGAAACTGGAATTTTTTAAATTCTTTTTTATGTTTTTAACCTTTTTTGTGCCGAAAATTTTATGAAAATTAATAAACAGTGACTACTTTAAATTAATTAAAAATAGTCAGTGGGCGGAACCTAAGCTTAAGAGTAGGCGGAACAGCCATGTAACACAAATAATGTCATCTGAATAAAATCCATGTGATTTTGAAATTCTTACACGTTTCTGCTCTTGAAATTTGTAGATAGATTCGATAGTCTAGATATACTAATTAGACTGATACAATCTTATTTCATATTGTCTGTTTTTTTTTTTTTTTTTTTTTTTCAAAATAACTGCTTATTTTTCGTGCAGCTTTTTTAGATAGTTTAGAAATAACAGATTTTTTTTTTTTTACGCAGCAAACTGCGAGCCGTTGGAGACAGACGAGGCTTTTATATTGATTTTCGCTCCACAAGAGTTCTATCTCCTCTTAACATATGTTACAAGAGCTCTGTAACAACCGATGTACAGTTAGAAACCCCCCCCCCCCCCACACACACGACAACCTATTTTCGCCAAAATTTCTCGTAGAAACATGTCAATGGTACCAATCGATTTGTAATGACGTCTAGTTTATAATGGTATAGTTAAATTTTCCTTAAGGGGTAGTCTACATATTAAAACTGGCATCAACTTTTTTTTTCAATGGTAACGCCCATTTTTTACAATTTATTTAAACTCTTTTGATAAGATCATCGTGGAAATTGGTACAGTTTATATATTCTGCTCAATTTTTCATAGAGTTACAAGCTGTCAAAATATCATGATGCTAATGTTAAATGAATGTGACAAACATTAATTCATATTTTCCAAAATAATTATGATATTCAAATTTATTTTATTTATTTATTTATTTATTTATTTTTTTTTTTCTAAATACGATAAAATGAAGTGACTCAAACATATTCCATGCATATTTTTGTTAGAAAAAACATTTTTTGAATTATGAAAATTACTAATAATTTCATATTTGAAAAAATTATGAAATATGACCTATGTTAATTTTTGCATGTATAGAACGGGCATCATCAAAAACATGGGTTTCCAAATTTACAGCTCGTTCCTAACATTATTTTTTGAGTTACAGTGATATTTCTTTTTTTTTTTTTTACTGTTTTTAGGGGGCCTTCACTTATTATAATTTGTATCCTCTGTCAGAAAATATCTGTATATATTTTGACGAAAAACTATTTTAATTTACCTTTATGGTATTCTAATTGTTTTCCAAGCAACATTTGGATGTTTATCATACAAATTGGATTATTTTTTATAAAATTATGGCAGTGCAAGCGAGAGATTGTGAAAGAATTCCAAAAGAAATGAAGCCCCGCCTCTATGTTGCGGAAACAATATTAAAACAATTAGTTTGCATATCCGTATATGACTCTATATGTGACGCTGGTATGCATAAATGTCAACGGCATTTACTACATCGAATGCTGAAGACAAAATTTAAATGATTTAATTGGAAGTATGTAAAATAATTTTGTTTTAGAATGTAAAGTTTTAGAAAAATTGTCCAAATGCTTGGCTTTCGTTGCAAAAAAGAGTATACTCGATTCTGAAATGTTAAGTCTTTGCATAGCCTCTTAGACTAGATGTCTGTCACGTGGCGCAGAAACTTGGCAACAGTTGATTATTATTTGAAAGAGCAATACGCAGTGAACAATACTTTTTTTTTTTTTTTTTTTTTTAATATAATTAATATTTATTAATTTTTATAAGATTTTTTAAAACAAATTTTCTGTTTTAATCTTGTTGTGACATTTTCACATTCGTTTACTGTACCGTTTGTAAGCTAATGCTATTTAAATTTTATCGGATGACGTAAACATAATAAAACATTAACTTTTTATTATTATTATTATTATTTTAATACTGAATAATATACTGGAATATATTTTTTTTCTTTTTTAAGTTTTTAAAATCTACTATTGAAACAAAGCGCAATATTATTCATTTTCGATTATTCTAATCACGGCGTAAAACTGCAGTCACATTTATTATGGAAAAGGAATTTAAAACAAAGTAATATGTCTACTTTTAAAGGTATAGATTTTACACATAAAAAATTAAGAATTCAAATACAGTAGACGATTGCAGAACGGGGAATATTCGTTCTGGGCCACAGGAAACCGTTTTACGTGGGATATACATTATCAGACCAATTTATGCAAATTCAGTCCAATGCAGAAAATGTTTATTTTTTATATTTTGTTGTTTTGTTTTATTTTTTATTGGTTTCTAAGTGAGGTTTCGATGTTTACTGTACATATTAACCTATTTTTGCAAAATTAACGCATTTCAGGCGGGAAATTTTGATAACATTCCAAAAAGTATAATAATCCCCACCCTCTGGCTTTTTCTGAAACAATACATTACTTTTATTTTAAGTAAATTGGAGTGTAAAGGGTGATATATATTTTTATTTACCAACTATGTGAAAAATACCAGAGCCGGGAATCGAACCCGGGCACCTCCGCTTAGCGCACGGATGCTCTACCACTGAGCTACCCTGGCTGACAACCAGCTAGGCATTTCTCACATAATATTCGTTGGCCAAGTATCAGCTGTATCAAGTGACAAAATTGTCACTGTGACAATTTTGTCACTTGATACAGCTGCGTTTGCAGACTCGGTGACTTGGCCAACGAATATTATGTGAGAAATGCCTAGCTGGTTGTCAGCCAGGGTAGCTCAGTGGTAGAGCATCCGTGCGCTAAGCGGAGGTGCCCGGGTTCGATTCCCGGCTCTGGTATTTTTCACATAGTTGGTAAATAAAAATATATATCAACCTTTACACTCCAATTTACTTAAAATGAATATTCACGGTTGATGAATTCATTAATAAATATTTCACAATACTTTACTTTAAAAAATGGTTTTTGTTTCCTTAATTTTAGTTTGACTATTTATAGAACTCTAGCATATATAAAGGAGTGAAATTTACCGTTTCGATTGTTGATGACAAAGTTTCAGTTACCCACACAGCATAACCACATCTATAACATATCTATTAGATGAAAATACAATACAACCAACACATCTATAAGCCCTCCAAAACTATCCACCTGACGTTATTTTAACATGTATTAGAGATTGGAGGTGTGATCTCTGTGAGGTCTACAAGCTATCCAAGATGACTTATGGATATCTATAAGACATCCAAGAAATATCCTTTTTAGATATGTAGTTCTTCTTATAGATACAGAGCTGCCACCCAAATCCGGCAAGTCGTTAGTACCGCCCCCTTTTCTACACCACTTAATTTTTAAAGTATTTCTTTTTTTAATTAATCGCAAATTTATTTGAAGAGAATTACTCTAAAAATTAAGTAGTGTAGAAAAAGGGGCGGTACTAGCAAATTGCCGGATTAGGTTGGCAGCTCTGTAATATACTTAAGTCATGCAAAAATCAATATTCAGACGTTTTATTTATCTCTATAATACTTCCTGATACAGTATTTTTTGGATATGTAGTACTTCTAATAGACATATTTAAGATATACGATATTCCATATGTTTTATATACATATCTATACCCGTCAAACATAAATATTTTCATGGATGAGTTTGGCAATAAGACAAAAAAGTTGAAACTATAGTAAAAATATATCTTTATTACTCTGATATAATACATTTTACCATTAAAATTCTATTATTTCATTTCAGTATGAAATAATAAAGTTTTAATAGTAAAATATAATACATTAAAGTAATAAATATATATTTTTAATATAGTTTCATCTTATTGCCATGCCAAACTCATCCATGAATATATCTATGTTTCAAGGGCTATGTATATGAAACATATAGAATATTGCATATCTTAATGAAATAAGAATTTTTATAATAAAATCTATTATGTTAGTGTAATAAATATATTTTTGTTTTTAGTTTACAGAAAATGAACAAATGATTAGTTTTCAAACAATTTTTATTTGATTAACTCATATAACAAAATACAGATACGAAAGAAAAAAGGCTGAAAAAATTAGGGGGGGGGGGGTCTGAAAAGCTAAATCTACAAAACACAGCTGAAAAATCTCAACTCTGTACAACCTATAAACATATTTAAAATTTTTAAAAATTATGCACATAGCTTTTAGAGAGCTATTTGATAAGAAATTTTTAAATTACTAGATAATATTTATGACAAACTGCCCAACCCCTAATAACATACGGGTTTGGTAGTTTATCCTAATTATTCAGATACAAAATGCTAAAAAAAAATCCAGAGTTCTTTTTTTAGTTTAACTCGCCCCCTTTGCATGCTATTTATGCAAGCAATTAATTCAGAGTTAAGTAAATTGTAACAAATATTATAAGGTATTTTTTAATATTTCTATGAAGATGCACAGGTTTTTAAGACTAATGCTTAATTTTTAAAAGCTTTACTGCCATTACAATAAAAATCGCTGAAGAATTACCGACTCTATACTCTATGCTTGAAATAGAATAATACATCTAGCAATATTTCAGCTGTAATGGGCAATTAATATGTGAAATTCTTGCATCTGATATATATGCCAGGGTTCATAGTAGGGAAAAAAATATTGGGATTTTTTCCATCCTAACAAAAAACTTCAAATGGGATTTTTCAGATTTAAATGGGAGTATTTACATTTTTTAACATCCTCCCTTCCTAAGAATACATATATTAAAATCAAACATTTGTAAAAATTAAGTAATTGTTAAAATTATAGAAATTTTATTTTTGTTTTGTTAAAGATTCTGCTACTACATCTTTAAAGTCAAAATATCTAGAATCTAAAATTTTATCAGAAATTCAGATGGAATTGATCAAGTTCTTATTATTTTATCTGCTTTAAATTTCACTTTGAATTTGATTTGGGGAATTCAGAGTTCTCAAAAGAAGCAGAGTTAACTGGAACATCCAATATTATTCCATATATTATTACATGTATCTGCACATAATACATCAGTATGATTATTTAATATATATACACACACATAAAACACTATATGTATTTTCACATTTTTTAAAACAAATTTTTGGAATTAAGAAGTATTTTGAAATGATTGCTCAACTTTTGTACTTTTTCGGATTTGAAAAATTCTAGAAAAGCTTCGATAGAAGATCAAACCAGTTAAGTTACCCAAAACAACTAAGAAGTTTATAAAATGCTGGATGAATAACTGAAAGAAATTGTGGGAGAATCCCCAATGTGACACATTCTTAAATGAGATTTTAAAACATATAGCAAGATTCTCACAATACTGTCGAACCTCGTTAACATGAACACTTTAACGTGAATTACTTTGAATGCGAACTGTTTCCACAATCAGTGTTGCCAGATGAAAATTTAAATTATCCCTACTAAATGGAGAAAAAATCCCTACACTCCCTACGTTAAAAAATTTTTACCCTACAAAATACCCTACGCTTATAAACTATTAATAGAAATTATATAAAATCATATTATTGTTATTATTATTATTTGAATATTTTCCAGCATTAAGAAAAAAAAAAAAAAAAAAAAAAAAAAAAAAAGATCTATTCTTATTAATATACACTTAAGTTGATTGTTGAAACAAACGGACACCAAATAAAAACAAGTACCTAATATTTGTATACAAATGTATATTCGTGAAAACACAGACACAGTAAATAAAATGGACTATGTTTCTATAAGTTGTTTGAATTTAATACAGTTAGCTCTGTATTTTATTAAATTATTAAATCAAACAACTAATCTCCTTTGCCATGTTTTCACCTCATATTTACCTAATAAATTTAATTTACCAATAAATAATCAATGTGAAAACAGCAAATAACGACTTGATAGGTACCTTACTCCGATCCTTAGGGGGGGTGGCTACACGAAATGGGTGGGGTGAGCACATCGAAGAGAAATAAAAAGGTTAATTTACAGAAAGGAAAACGACAGAACGCGCATTCTGACGTAAAACAAAATAAAATACACTTTTAGATCAGTATAATATATTTACGATTAAGATTTTGAACTTCTCAATGTATTTTATTTGAGGGGTGGGTGTATACAAATAACTTGAGAATTGCTGATGAAAACAATTGGCATTTCGAGGAAATTTAATTTTAACATGTACATGACTTTTGTCCAATTTATTTTAAAACTTTGATGTTAATTATATCAAAATATTAAACAAATTTTATATTTTTATTAAAATTATATAATAAATTTACCATTTCGGAATAATATTAGTAATAATAATAAAAGGGAGGACATATTAAAAATATGCAAATTTTCCAACTATTATAATTTATGCCGGAGCAATCATAGTAATGCCCTATTTTCTCCCTTACTTATTTTCTTGAGTAATTTTCCCCAGTAACTAAGATTAAATAGGAAGAAAACTACTCTTTTAAAAAAGTAGTGGAAGTACGAAAAAAAAATTGGTGGTAATAATACACCGGAATAAATTATAGATATTAGCAACTCTGAGTTATGAGATTATTCACTTCTCATCAATCTGTAATAAAATAATGTATCAGAAACAAGGTAACATGTAAAAGAAAAAGTAAACTTGTAAGCAACTTTTTTACAGATAAATTTATATCTTTTTGCATTTTTAAAAAGAATTTTGTAATTTTCATTAGACAATAGAAAAATCCCTACAAAACAGAATTCGAAAGAAAATCCCCCCCCCCCCCTACGCCATAACAACAGCTGAAAATCCCTAATGTGGGGAGATATCCCTACATCTGGCAACACTGTCCACAATTCCTGTCAAAATGAAGATTAGTTTAGTTATACAAAAATAAGTTATTGATAGCTTGAACAATTTATTTCCCCTCTCCCCTTGAGATTCATGTTAATGAGGTTCGACTGTATTGTGAACCCCGTATAAGCACAAAGTAAAAATTGGTTCTCCCAGAAAATACTGCGTATTTTATTGGGAGGAAGGGGAAACTAATAGTACAGTCTTTCTTGGAAAAGCTAGAACCAAACTATTTTAATAAACAAAAACATCTTTTCCTTTGACCCATTATTAGACAAAATTAAATTTCTCTTAATTAGCAAATTTTATAAGTTTTAGTAAGTATTACAACAAATTTCAAGCTATTTAGTATATACTACAGATTATCTTATTTTTGGAACAGTGGCAGAATGAACTGGCAAAAAAGGTCAGCAGGAACTTTAAACTGTAATGTAGATTTAGATTAGATCTAATCTAAATCTACATTACTGTGTCTCGATTTCCTGCTTTCATTTGTTTGAATTATGTATCAGTATTTTTTTATGACTTCATATTCAGAAAATTCACAATCATTAAATTAATAATAAAAACAAAACTTTGAATAAATACCATAAAATGCAAGAACTCACAACAAGTGTTGTGTGTTCTAGCATTTCATGGTATTATTCAAAATTTTGTACTAAACGCCAGTTCTGTGGAGCTTTGTTATATTTTTCATTAAATTAGTACTCTATATATTTTATATTTCAGTTTGGAGATGCACTTAAATTTTCACATTTTTAAACTAAATATCATAATTTTAAAATTTTATATAAGTTAGTTTTCTGATAAAGTAACATGGGCTTTGTCTTCTGCAGTAACAGAGAGTCCTTAATTGCATGCAGGGATGGAACACGGGCGCAGAATTCATACCGGAATCTGTTTAAGAAATTTTACTACCAAGAATATCGTTGATTTGACAAGTAGAAAATTTTCTTACATTGATAGTGGTATGAATACTGCGCCCGTTTTCCATCCCTGTGCATGTCATTGATCAATTGCCGTAATTAACTAAAATGAAGTTATGAATGCATTAGTTTGAAAGGCACTTTTTCAGAACATTTCAAAATCCAGTTTATGCTGACCTGTGTTTATTGTATCACAATCTTAGCTTTCAAGCAATCTTTGTTAATTTAAATCAATGGCAAGCAGTTAATACAAAATACCATTGGCTTTTTGTGTAGATTGTACAATGATCTTGCTTCTGATATTTCAATTTATAATGGGAGGAGCTTACTTCAACTTCTCAATTTGCGTAAACCGCATATTTTGTGTTAAATTTTTAAAGCAAGAGAAGCGAAAAAAAAGAAAAAAAAAAAAAAAAACAATTATTCATGTAAATTATTAAAAATCACAACACAACATGGCTGAACTTTTGACTTACATCTCTTGCTAAAAAATTATCTTAAAATCTATTTTCTTATCTTAATCCTCAATATTTCCCTTTATTAACTTGAATTTACTATTAAAATTTTAACATATTCAAAGTTCTGTCATTACTTCGTTAAAATATAGTAATCTTTTCCAAAATCTTTTTCTATTTACAATGATACCTTTATTAAATGCCCAATATTTCACAAAATATCCTATTTTAAAGTTTTAAAATATTTATCAAATTTACTTATTTTTTTGGCATAGCCATATTTTTTTCATTTTTATAACTACAGGTGTTGCCGTCTTTAAAATATTTAAAATGATGAGACCATTTTATAATAAAATGTCCATAATAGCATTAGACGTATTATATTTCGCTCCTCCATACAAATTAATTTTAAAATCGTCCGCTTCTTTTATACTAATTTTAATAGAATTTTAACAAAAATTAAATTACTTATTAGATATTTTAGCATTTTAATCCAAAATAACTTATGACCATAAATAAGTCTCGAGACCAAACAATGTCCATTTGCGGCTTAGACTTGAAAAATCCACGTTTTTTTCATGGGCAATATGTTGCATGGTCACTATGGGAAAAACATCGAATCTATATTTTTGTTAGCAAGAGACAGGTTAACCAAGAATATTGTGCACTGATTAGCGCTGAATTAAATTAAAATTGAAAATTTTTTTATTCAAAACGATGAATATAATTATTTAAAAAAAAAAAAAAAAAAAAAAAAAAAAGAGAATAATCTACGCTACCTACCTCATTTATAAAATTAATTGTTATGTGTTATTAACTATGAACTTTGTAAATTACACATTTATTACAAACTATACTTGACTATATGAGATGAATAAAACATAAAAAATTCAAAATTTTATGTTGAATTGTGCTTAATATAAACTCTACGTAAATTTTCAACAATCGCTTCCAAATTTTGACCTAAGGTTCAAATCTCGATCCCGTGGGCTTTTACATCGGCTACAACGTTTTTGCCTTTATTCGTAAATAATAATTTGACAGTATTGAATAGTTTACTACAGCACAATTCAAAGTATAACTTAGCCACAGCAACGCATGGCCGGATATACTAGTATAAAATATAAAATATCTCCCCTCAATCTTTTTTTTTCTTTCTTTCTTTTAAGTAATTAAAAAAATATTTTGAAACGCTATAAAGTGCTGCTTAACAAACATGGATGCAAAAAAGTAAAAGTATAAAACTCTTACTGTGTGTTATTTGCATAAGATTTTTTTTTTTTTTTTTTTTTTTTTTTTTTTAGTTCTTAAAGATATTTTTTTAATAATTTTTTGTGGGTTTTTAGATACTCCGACTAAATGTTAGTAATATTTTTTTTTTTCAAATTATTTAATTTAAATTCTTTTTTACTAGTAAGTTGAAATAACAGAAAAAACTGTATTTAAAAGTTGTTTTTATAAGGAGCTCTTAATGGTTCGTTTATATGATGTAGGATAAAAAAGTACATACATATTTTTTCAATGTATTTTTTTCTTGCCTGTGTATGAAAAGATAAATATTATAACATTGCTTAATAAAGATAGATTAAAACAAAAAACAAAAAAGTTTTTTTTCAAAGTTTTTAAACATATTTATTTAAATGAAGTTGATGTATGAGTACATATTAACGCTGCATACTTGGACTAATTAAAAAAAAAAAAAAAAAAGAAAGAAAGAAAGAAAGAAAGAAAAAATAAAAACAAAATAAAGAAAAATATAAAATTTACATTTAGCTTATGGAAATTTTTAGAAATATCTTCATTTAGGTTGAATAAAAACTTAAAATATATATTTTTTTGTTATTTGAATTTAAAAAGAAGGTATATATATATATATATACTATATTGAATTGTTTGCAATGATTAAATGATGTACTTTCTTCTATTTCTATGAAAGATTTTAAAATATTTTCAAAAAATTTTCAGCACAGTTCATATTGCGTCATGTTTCGGCTTAATTTCCAAATTCACCCGTGAAATTTTTTATTAAATAACAGTGAAATAGCCTATTTCATTATAAAAAGGAAATAAAATAATTTTACCCACACAGAACTAAATGTGTCAGTTATGTTGCAATCTTTCATTACCAAAACGCATTTGAGGAGTGCTTTCAGATATGTTTATAAAACCTTCACAATTTTCGGTATTCTTTCTGTTCCGTGATAGATACAATTTTTTTCTTGTACTTCATTTTAAGTTTAAATGGGATTAGTGTAACCATGGGTAAGTGGGAATTCGGCTTATTACTAAATTAATAAGCTGAATTTGGACTTAATAGTCATCGCATCCGTTTGTTTGAACTTTCCTTTATCATAAATACACTGATGGAAAAAAAAAAAATCCCAACACCAAGAAAAAATTATTGTACAGTAATGAAATTTCAGCAATACATTTGTCTAGGTAACATAGTTAATTGATTAAAGTTTCAACATCACAAGTAGAGCCATTGGCGAGAAGAGCCATTTCAAATGTGAAATGTTGGTACATTAGTAACCGGTGTAACCGCCAGAATTTTGAATACAAGCATGCAAACGTGCATGCATTGTGTCGTACAGGTGTCGGATATCAGTTTGTGGGATGGAGTTCCATGCCTGTTGCACTTGGGCGGTCAATGCAGGGACGGTTAATGCTGGTTGTGAATGACGCTGGAGTTGTCGTCCAATGATGTCTCATACGTGCTCGATTGGAGAAAGATCTGGTGATCTAGCAGGCCAAGGCAACATGCCGACACTCTGTAGAGCATGTTGGGTTATAACAGCGGTATGAGGCCGAGCGTTATCCTGTTGGAAAACACCCCCTTGAATGCTGTTCATGAATGGCAGCACAACAGGTTGTATCACTAGACTGAAGTACAAATTTGCAGTCAGGGTGCGTGGGATAACCACAAAAGTGCTCCTGCTGTCATACGAAATTGCTCCCCAAACCATAACTCCAGGAGTAGGCCCTGTGTGTCTAGGCCGCAGACAGGTCGCTAGCAGGCGTTCACCTGGCCTCCTTCTAACCAACACACGGCTATCACTGCGACCAAGGCAGAACCGGCTTTCATCAGAAAACACAACAGATCTCCACTCCGTCCTCCAATGAGCTCTAGCTTGACACCACTCACGTCGCAAACGGCATGCAGTGGTTTGGAGTCAGTGGAATGTACGCTACAGGGCGTCTGGCTCGGAGCTGTCCTTGAAATAACCGATTTGTAACAGTTCGTTGTGTCACTGTGGTGCCAACTGCAGCTCGAATTTCAGCTGCAGACGCAGTACGATTAACCACAGCCATACGCCGAACACGGCGGTCTTCCCTCTCAGTAGTGCCACGTGGCCGCCCGGAACCCGGTCTTCTTGAGGCAGTACCTTCCCTTGACCACTGCTGCCAACACTCAAGCACAGTGGATACATTCCTGCCAAGTCTTTCTGCAATATCGCGGAAAGAAAACCCACCTTCTCGTAGCCCTACTACACGACCTCGTTCAAACTCAGTGAGCTGTTGATAATGGCTTCTTCGTCTTCTTAGAGGCATCCTTGACTAACATTAACCCACTTCGTCAAATCTCAACTGTAAATAACGATCATGAACCTTACAGCGCTTATTTAAATCAAACCTCATTTGCATGTTCATAGTGTCGCTACTAGCGCCACACCTATGCGCGTAGCTCGAAATTTGAATCGACGTCATCTTTCAGATGTATAAACACACCTACCAAATTTCGTTTATCTAGCACAGCTCCTTCCTGGTGTTGGGATTTTTTTTTCCATCAGTGTAATAAACAATGTCAACGTCAAAGAAAATAATAAACTAGTAGATAACTGTTTCGGTGGCATTTATCGTACCGTTATCAATGCATAAAAAACAAGAAACGAAAGGGCTCCTATATAAAAGAAAAGGCTCGAATTTTACATCAGTTTAATCAAGCGATAGAATTAGGAGAAATGCGGGGGATTAGCCAAGAGGAAATTGCGAAACGGTAGTTGTGATTAATGTAGAAAAAACAAGAAAGTGCGGATTTAATATAAAATTTTGAACAATGTCACAAATAAGGAGTGAAGCGAAATAATAATTAAAATGTTTGAAGTTTCTTATAAATGTAAAAAGTTCAAAGAAATCGAGTTGAAAACTCACAAATCACCTAATTCTGCTGGTTGATTTAACAGTCGTAAAATACGATTCTTTCTTTTATACGTAAGAGCACTTTAGTGTCGTTTCTTTTATGCACTGATGACGGTACGCTAAATGCTATCAAAACAACTGTCTGCTAGTTTATTATTATTATTATTATTATTATTATTATTATTTTTCTTTTTGGCGATCAAGATGTTGTTTATTATATCCGTGTTTACTTGACTAGTGTCAAGCCTCCTGTCAGTATTCTTTCTTTGTTATATTTACCTTTAGGAAATCTAACAATATGAAACAATGACACTTCTAGAAGTTTGAAAAATTGTTAACATTTCTCTCTTTGGTAGAGTGCCCATCTAAACATACAAAGATTTCCCATTGCTGTAATTTTGAGGAAAATTCCACATCTTTTGGTAAGGAAGTTAAATTTTGTGTAGATTTTGTGTATAATTTCACATTTCCTCTACTTTTTAAGTGTTTTGGTTTTTCACCTGTGCATACGTTTACCTCTGGGGTTTTGTATGTCGGGCAAGTGTAACTAAGATGTTTTAAGCACCGAAACTGCATCACTTATATTTTTGTTACTTTGTTTTACATTTCTGTCTTTTATTTTTAATTAAATCTAATATCCTTATCTTAATTTCGATTTTGATAGTGTATTAAAAAGTTTAGAATTTGAAGTGCTACTTGAAGGCATACGGAAAGTTTCCATAAAACTATAAAGAGTTGAGATATTTTAAAAATTCCAAAAGTTCCAGTTTCATGATGGTTTTCACTGTATCGAAACTTATCTTTTAATGTACTGCATATGGGTATAGTGTGCCAAGGTTTCACTTGTCTCAAACAATGGGCAAGCGAAAGCAAGAAACTCAAATTTTTCACAATTTTCTTTTTCTTCAAGTGGCATATTGTTAAATTATAGAAAGCTCATGATTTTTAAAAGTAATTAGTTGTAGTTTTTTCCTAAAAAATTCGGTTGGTTGGTTGGGTTTCACGTCACGCTAGTGACAATTGGCAGTGGACAATTGGCGAAGTTCTGAGACTTATCCCTAGAGGTGGTCCGGAGACATGCCATCACAATTTTGATTCTCTAAGGAAGGGATGGCTCTCCCGCTTCGGTGACCCTAAGAGGTATAATTTTGATGGGAACATGGAGGACATTGCGGCCACGACAGATTTTACGTGCACCAGCCACCATTAGTATAAACGACGATATTTTACCGGCTCGAGTACCGAACCCGCAATCTTCCAATTATGAGCCCGGCGTTCTACCGACTGGGCTACCGTGGCCCCCTAAAGATTTCGGAAGTGTGAGTAATATAATAGCAACTGAGCAAAATGAAGTCAAAGTCGAACTGTGCTAAAGCATTGTTGCACTCAACTCACTTATATTCCTATATATTTCCATTATAAAATTTAAGTGAAAAAATTCATATCTTAATATATTTTTGAATTATAAACTCAATGCCAAAAATATTATTCATATGTTGTTTCATTATGGGAAAGAATAATTAGCATTCATTGGCGTTGTTCAATGCAAGATCAAATTAACTGTGTTTTCAACCATGTCAGCCTTTGAAAGAGATATTAAAGGCACCCCATAGGAAATTTCCTGAATTTTATTGTTGCATTAAATATAAAATATCAGTACTTTTGCAGTCGTGTTTCTGAAGCATTTTAGAAATTGTTCCCCGTTACAAAGGAGTTTCAGTGAAACCTAACTGAAACATATTTTCAAGGGGTTTTGCAATAGTGACAATGTTACCATGTTATATAATTATTACGATACTGAGACATTTTGTGCTATTAGAGTAAATGATTAAAAAGTGTTTTTTCTTGTGAATTTTTAATCTAAGAAATTTTAATATAGAAAATAGAGTAAATACCACCACTGGTTTCTGTACAGGGACACCCGAAAACATCACAAAGCATTGCGTTCTATAAGAAGTATTTCTATAAACCAAATTTTAACAACTTTACTTTGCACAAATTTTAATGAAATTAAAATATGTCATTCATAGGGCTCGTGAAATACGGTCGCCTGGTCGCCATTGGCGACCAACGTATTTTAACTGGCGACTATGATTTTAAATTTTACAAAAACATTTTTTTTTCTTCTAATATTTTGGAAAAACTTGGAGCCAGAATTGGGTTCTGGTTTTGCTGGTGTAATGATGTATCAATAGCGATTATGTATCGATTCAGAAAAAAACATAAAACTGATTTGATGATGTTAGATTTAAACAATTGTTTCCTGGTTTATCATCCAGTGGTATTAAATATTTGATTATCTTTTACTGGCTACATGAAATGTTTGCTGGCGACCAGTTTTTTTCAAATTCCTGGAGCCTTAATTATTCATATGTAGAAAAGAATGCTTTCTATAGAATATAGCATGATTAGCGTATGATTTACAGGGCCACACAAAAATGTTCAGTCACATTAACGGCTATAATTGGATATTTGCTGGAATTGGATTTTCGTTTACAACGTGCTCTTAACATGTTCTAACAATTTTCAAGTGTGAATGTGATTTCAATTTGTATCTATTTCTCAGACTATTCCTCTATGTATCTGTCCATCTGTCCGTCTACAGCGTCCGTAAATATTTTCAGAATTTTAAAAAAATAAGTATATTATTCAAGTTCACTATGGAATGTTCCCTATTTAAAATGATATTAATAGATTCTGTGCAATTGCTTCGTATACAGGGACACACATACAAAAAAAAAAAAAAAAAAAAAAAAAAGAAGAAGAAGAAGAAGAAGCCACTGTATTCCGTTTAAGGACAGGCATTTTTATTAAATCACATTTAAATAACTTTCTACTGCAAAAATAATAAAAAAAGGGAAATGTATTGTTAATATGCTAAAATAATGTTTTGTATAGAATATGATATGGTTAATCTGTAGATTTACAAAGCCACACTAAAATATTCAGATACATTAAGGGCTGCGATTAAAATTTATGGGCTCCCTTTTCTTTTGCATGAAACATTTTTAACACTTTCCAGTAATTGTTTAAGAGTGATTATGAACTTAGTTGGTTTACCTGCATGATAGTAGTCCTTCTGTCTGTCTGTTCTATGATAACGTAGGGTAAGAAAAGTGAAAGTTATGCGATACAGCAAGGATGTATATTTGGAAAGTGTTAATAATCAATGAGTACCGCATAATTTTTCGTTCTTGTTTTCTTTATAAAATTAATATTGCTTCTTTAGAAATGAAGCTGATCAGAGGCAATGCATTGAAGATTTTAAAAGTAGTAAAAGAGAAAAAAAATTTAAATGTTTCTGAGAACTTTATAGAAATATTATGGGTGAATGATTTATTCAGATATGAAGTTTTTTCATCCACGAATTTCCTCAAGTAGGTTCGAACAAAAATATCCAACAAATCATTTTCTCTTACAAAAGCTTATTCACTTCACTAATTGAGAGAAAGAAACGGGTTTATAAATTTACTTTACTTTTTAAAATATCTTCTTCTTGAAAAATATATCCAAATGAACTCCTTTTTGAAAAAAAAAAAATGTCAAATGTAATATACCAGAAAAGTTTTTTCAGGTTATAGAAGAAAAAAAATTGTAATAATGATTGCATACTCCTGTCGTATTACATATAACCAATAATTTAAAAATTAAACATTTACGAACCATGAAAAACATATACATTGTAAAATTTTACAAAATGTTAAACATAATTATTCTCAAACACTCACTGAAATATATTCCGAAGTGGAGATTTAATGACACCCAGGAGACATACCTTTTCTCCCATTTTTTCGGTGTGTTTTTCCGTGTGATTCATTTACCAAGCATTTAGATATCATTTTATCATTTTAGATATCATTTTTTATTTTATGAAGTTTTTTCATCCACAAATTTCCTCAAGTAGGTTCGAACAAAAATATCCAACAAATCATTTTCTCTTACAAAAGCTTATTCACTTCACTAATTGAGAGAAAGAAACGGGTTTATAAATTTACTTTACTTTTTAAAATATCTTCTTCTTGAAAAATATATCCAAATGAACTCCTTTTTGAAAAAAAAAATGTCAAATGTAATATACCAGAAAAGTTTTTTCAGGTTATAGAAGAAAAAAAATTGTAATAATGATTGCATACTCCTGTCGTATTACATATAACCAATAATTTAAAAATTAAACATTTACGAACCATGAAAAACATATACATTGTAAAATTTTACAAAATGTTAAACATAATTATTCTCAAACACTCACTGAAATATATTCCGAAGTGGAGATTTAATGACACCCAGGACACATACCTTTTCTCCCATTTTTTCGGTGTGTTTTTCCGTGTGATTCATTTACCAAGCATTTAGATATCATTTTATAACGAATGTATATATATATTTTTTTTAAGTAAATAAAATAATTCTCCTATATATGTTTTTTTTAATAATATCTAAATTCAATTATTTTATTCAACATACAACATGTCTGTAAAATTAAGATAATATTAGAAGAAAATGCATTTGTTAATGAAATGGATACACTGAGAAAAAATTCTGCAACTGACATCTAGAATCTAAATTATGGCTCTAGAAAAAATAGTTCCATGTCATCCTTATAAATTATAGTCCCCTTGGAAAGCCAGTTCTAGAAGCCCCTATTAGAATTCTAGATCGTTTGCCTATATTCTGAAGGGCAAAGTTATTTAAAAATCTCTGCAAATAAATGAGACTACAAGAGGCGGGTTTCTGCAACTATAATCTTGGTTTTTTACCCAATCCTAGAAAATCAAGCGAGAATTTCTCGCAATATAAATAATTCCGAATATTTAGAGTCTAAATATTCGGAATAATTTATATTGCGAGAAATTCTTTTAGAGTATTCAGAATACTGTTTCACCATCTAGAAATATGTACACTTGAAATTCTCGATAATTTCGTCTACTCAGTTTATTGGCGTGCCTTCACATACTCAGAAATCTATATTTCTTGTTAAGGGATTCAGAAAATGGCCACTTATTCATTCTAGAGAAAGGCGGTATATATATTTTTTTCTCAGTATATAATTGAAATTATACTTGAAATTCTACAAGTAGTAGGAATTTTTCTTAATGTAAAAAAAAAAAAAAAAAAAAAAGAAAAGAAAAAAAAGTTAGCTTATTTCAGTTATTTTTTGATAACTTTAATTACCATAAAAGGAAATATTTATTTCTTTTAAACATTATCATGACGAGACCTTTTTAAACTTTTAATTCAGTTTGCGCCATATACAAAAAAAAAAAAAAAAAAATTTTAAAACTCTGATTTAATTTATCATTCTGTCATGCAAAATAAAGCACATCAAGAATATTAGATTAGGACCATTAAATAAATAAAATAGATTTCTAAAATTGACAATCATTTCAATTTTTCACTTTTATACATTAAATGACTTTATATAACGATAAATTATTATATAATCATTTTATTGCCGAATAAATATATTAAAAGTTATATTAAATTTTAATTCATATATGTATATTGTTGCTAAGAAAAAGGAAAAAAAAACATTTGTTATAAACAAACAAAAATTACATAACTTATTTCATAAACACACATGTATAAAATACTTTTTGTAAGAAACGAAAAAAATAATCTCCTTTCAAACTTTTTAGTTTTTATTGAAATTTAAATGTTCTGATAATTTATAACATCATTTGGAGCCAGTTTAGATCGATTTATTTTTTAAATATAAAAATCGAAATTTCTGTAATCAATATCCGTATTTTTTCGAATCCATACTTCCGTTTGTAAATATATAACGAATTTTCAAGCAATTTTGTTTTAATCCAAGGAAATTTGAAATGTCACTTTTTCTTCCGGTAACAGCTTTTATGTTAAACATGCTTGATGACAGTAGTTGAATGTTTTTTCGCTGATGACAGAATTATGCATGTGATGTAGCAAGTGTTTTCAAATCATTGCGCAAGGCGATTTATGAAATCGAAGAGCTTATTTAAGTTTAAAATATTCAGCTATCGACTGATCTAATTTAATATAAGTGTTGTTTGAGTATAGATAAATTCTTGAGATAGATGTATTTGAGTTTTTAATATCAGTGTTGTTTGAGTACAGATAAATTCTTAAGATGAGATAGATGCATTTGAATTTTTATGAGACTTACCAGCGTAGTGTAAAATTGCTTATACACCTAGCGACAAAAATATAGGTACAAAGAATAATAACAGGAGACTTGGCGTTGGAATATCTTCCCACTCCTATATATACGAGCACTTCTCCAGATTCAGAATTATTTTTGCACTGAAGACGGTACGCTTAAGGCTACCGAACCAGCTGTTTGCATCTCGAATATTTTTCTTTGGCATTTCTGACGTTTTTAAAAGGTACAAAGGGTTTTTCTTTGATTTTTCATAAAATAACATTATCTAAATTGTGGTTGTCATTTATTATTATCAGAAAATAACACCATTCCCGGACTAATTTTTGTTTTAAAACTAATTTAGAAAAATTTTAAGACTAAAATTTTTCTAATGTTATTTTTCATAAAATAACATTATCTAAATTGTGCTGATCATTTATTATCATAACAGAATATTATCATATCAAAAACATATTGAATATTTGAATCATATTCAAAATAATCATATTCAAAAAAAAAAAAAAAAAAAAAAAAAAAAACCTTTGTTCCTATCTTTTTGTCGCGGAGTGTAGTCTTAAATTAGGCAAATTTTAGTCTTAAAACTTTTCTAAATTAGTGTTAAAACAAATATTAGTCCGGTAATAGTGTTATTTTATGATAATAATAAATGATAAGCACAATTTAGATAATGTTATTTTATGAAAAATCAAAGAAAAAAGACTTTGTACCTATATTTTTGTCGCGGGGTGTAACTCCAGTTTCTCTATTTGTTCTTGATCTAAGTATTGTGATCTGTTACATTCTTCTGTAGTCATAGAATAAAGTACGGTATTCGTAAAATTTTTTTCATCTTTTTGTTCTGGATGAAATTACACGTTTTCATCGTGTCCTAAACACGATTTGATTAATTTAAAAAGTACGTCTGTCTGTACGTATGAGCTAAGTATATGGAAGCTTTAGTAATCAAGAACTAACGCAGAGAATTTCAGATGAATTTATATTTAGCTGCACTTTCATATAATTTTGTATCTATTAATTTTTGGTGCATATCGTTCAACAGGTGACTCTGCTAGGCTGCATTAGTTTCCATCTAACAGAGAGCTATTTTGATTATACATAATACATTAAATTTGAGAGCAATTGTTAATTCATTCTTGAGAATCATTCACATAAGATCTTTTTGCAAAACGAGTGTAAAACGGAAGAAATGTTTTATTTAATTTAATTTGTAATTTAATTTATTTTAATTTGTGCCCAAAATGCGATATAAAAAATAAATAGTGATCCATTTCTTTTGAAAATTCATTTGAATTTAGTGACCAGCGAAGCGGGTGTAGCCTGCTAGTTAACAATATTTCAAAACATATCACAAGGACTTTTTTATGATACAGTGTTGCAATTCTGTATATCACCTAATTAGGTTAGTACGTCAATTTTAATCGATGAAGATTTTTTTTTCCATGACAATGTATAAAAAGCAAATTTCTAATTTTTGAAATTAAAACCCCTAAAATTTGAGATCTATTTTATAAAATTGTGTAACTTCTTTTGTGCATCTTTGTAATTTGTTTTGTATGTCGTAGATTTAAGGAGTTGAATCCGCGGTCATAGTTTTTTGAAAATTCTGTATATATTTATACAGGTATAATCTTTTCTATATACATTTTAAAAACATCTGGCTAAAAAGGTAATTTATACTTATAAAAATCATTGTAAATTTATCTTAAAAATATCTAAAATGTTTCTCTAACCGGCATATTTCTAGGACATATTCACCCATCAGCGGCAGAGCGGTTCTGCGTTCAAAGCTGGTAGACGTGAGTTACCGGATTCGACTCCAGGTCACGCTCGCCGGCCTAGCCGTTCAGAGTTTTCCATAGTTTTCCCCGAAACTTGCGTAAATGCGGGCTAGAACCCTTCAGGAAGACCTCCACGGAAGGCACTTCCCCTCAGGCCTTGGACTTTAGTGCAATGAATCGGCCTCATTCCCAAAACACATCTCGGACATATCTAAATTTGTAAATAATAAAAACGATTATGCGTGACCAGCAGAAAATATTCTTCTATATCTTTCTATACAAATTAACCTAATATAGACTAAAACGCGCATTTTTAAATTTTATTAAATTTTATTTTTTTAAATGAAAATATTCTGTAACTTTGCTTCAAATATATGCTAGATATATGGTTTTACCATTTGTTTGAAAAGTACTGATGAGTCCTTTTGAAAAATATCTATATGGAAAATGTATACCTTTTAGGACATATTTTATACCCATACCGGGAGATGGAAAAAGCGATGATCCTATATATAAGATTTTTATTTAGTGGTTATAAATAAGATTTTAAATTCCACAATGATTGGTTTAAAGTAATACATATTGTGTACATTAATACAAAATTTTGTACTATAATCCCATGTTAAAAAATCTGGAGTGACTCCACTCGACTTTCCGAACATTCAGAAATTAACAGTTTTGTAGATAAAGTAAAGAAAGAGGAGTTGTTAAACAAACAAAAGAGAGAAAACCATAACAGAGTGTTTGAGTATTTTTCTCCATATATCACACAATGTTTTATTTAACGCTACTGAACTTTGAGCCCATAGATCATAATGATAAAGAATTTTTCATTATGTCCTTGTAAAAACCTATAAATGCTAGATTCACCAAAATGCTTATAGTTAGTGCAACAGTGATTTATAATATTCATATAAATTTTCAGCTCAATCGAATAAGATTCAAGTTTAGATGCTATCGTACTTTTAAAAATTTGGTCTCATAGGCCATAAAGAAAAAGAATTTTTCTTTGTGTCCCTGTAAAAAAAAAAACTGTAAGTGCTAAATTCACCAAAATCTATACATTTGGTGCAACTGTGGCCTATGATATGTATAAAAATCTTTTGCTCATATTAATAAAGCGTTTAGACGCTACCACACTTTTAAAAATTTGGCTATATAGACCATAATGATAAAGAACTTTTCCTGGTGTCCCTGTAAAATAACTAAAAGTGCTAGATTCACCAAAATCAATAGGAAAAGAAAGAAATTAAAACTTCTTCCCACACCATAAATTTTAAATCAGCACAACCGGTTTCGAATGGACGTAGCCTTTCTTCATCAGGTGCAAACAGGTGCAACTGCCTTGGAGGCAAAAGCAAGACTGAAAGCAGGGCAAAATCCAGAGGGGGAGGAGCAACACAAACAACCAATAGGAAGCATCATGCAGGGCACGACCAATCAGAGAGGAACACACGTACACACACACCACAAAAAGGGAAGGAGGGAAGGAGTAATCAATTATTATATATATTTTTTTCAATAATAAACTAATAAGTAAATTTAATAAAATTTATCCATTAATTATTTTTTTTTTTAATTAGAATTATTTTATTATAACTAATATGTTATAAACATAATGAAGGAAATTATTTAATTGAATTAAACAAATTTTTCCAGGCTGTAGAGAGCAAAGTGGAATCAGATTTTTCATAGACAATTTCATCACGATTAAGGTAAATAGCTAAATTTTCCAAAAAAATGTACGCCAGTTTTTGAATTTATTTTTGGTGAAAATCAATAGGGTTCGTACTATGGTGACTTACAATATACGTACCAACTTTCAGCTTATACGAACAAAGCGTTTACACGCTAGCGTGTTCACTCACAGACATACACACACATACATACATACATACAGACACACACACATACATACATCATCCTAAAAATAGTGGAAACGGGTTCAGGGGACCTCGAAACGTATAGAAACATCAAATTCTCAAATTGGAATTTTTGACATGATTACAATATTTTCCTCACTATAGTGTTCGGAAAATAAAAAGACAGACAATGATCAAGGCAAATGTCAATATGTATGTAACCTAATACATAATCGCTTTTATCTTACGAAACGAAACTTTTCAAAAAACTATGCGCAAAATACATTTATTTTCCCTTTAAAACACATTTTCTGTTCTTATCATCTCCGAATGTGTAATGATTCGTGACTTACCACTCATTGATGATCCATATGTAATGATTCTCATTGTTCAATGAACTGATGAGAAAGATAAAACTCTTGAACACAAAAAGAAGTGTACAAAGTAAAATCCATTTAAAAACTACTATTATCATTCAACGAGAAGCGTATTAGAATTTCAGTACGATTTCTAAAAATTGTTTATTTATTCTAGTTTTTTTTAAGACTAAATAAAAAAATATTTTATTTAAAAATAAAGGGTGTTTTTAATCTGCGATAAAAAGTGTCGCTTTTATAAAAGACTACCTGAAATAACCTATCACGAAAAAAAGTAATTAAAATTTTAAAGTACATAAGAAATGTATCTATAAATTTCCAATATAGTTAAAGGTAACCAGTAACATTGTATATATAGTTTTTTACACATGGACGTTGAAAATAATTTGAATGTAACTGCCTTTTTATGATGTCAGAAAGTGATTCTAAACTAATATGTAGGGTAAAATTTTTCCTAATAATTTTTAGCAGTTTGAACAAACATTTTTTTTTTCTTTAAGTCGGTTGAAACATTTAACGATTAAACTACTTCAACGTCGCTTTCATATTGTAAATTTCTTCTCAACTAAGTACAAACCGGTAGTGAGGTAATGTTAATATATGTCAAAGAGCAAATTATTAGATCAACAATAAGAATTTGGTTTGGGATGTCGTTCTACGGTCATTTTTACCCATTAAGTTTTATTAGATGGTACCTACACTGTAAAAAATTTGACTATTTTGCTGCCAGAAATTCTCTGTAATTTGAGAAAATACGCGTAATTTACGAAAAAATTACGTTGTCAGAACGTATTTTCTCAAATTACGGAGAATTTCTGGCAGCAATAAAGGCACATTTTTTTAGTGTAGTGGATTCGGAAACACTACGAACACCAATGCCTTAACCCTTTAAGGTTCACTACTTAATTTATTTTAAAAATTACTAAACTAATTTAAAAAATGGCTTTTTAGACACATAGCTGATCATAAATATTTAAAAAATAAAAAATTAGCATTGTTCCTTTTCGAGAAATTTTCGGTTTGAAACATTTGTTAGTAAACCTTATTAAATTCAAATAATATTTAATTTAATAAATAAATCACTTTATAAGTAAACATTATCGACAACAAAAACTCGTAAAAGTTGCATAGATCCCAACATTTCAATTTATTCCGTAGTATTTTAACCCTTTGCGGTGCAAGGTGATTCGGATCATTTAAATTACATTGCCACCGGAATTTACGAACATAATTAAAATAGAAGAAATTTTAAATTGTCAAGTTAAAAAAAGGGCATTTTCTGCTATGTTATAAATGTAAATTTTTGCTAAAAAATCCCGGGATGACTTTTTGCACTTGAGAATTAAAATTAGGTGCCCCATCAGCGGGAACACTGCGACTGAAAGGGTTAAAGGGGGTTCGAACCCGGCACTATTGAAGTCTGAGTGTTAACCATTTGCCTACAGGATGGGCTTTATAATAAGGAGATATGAACGAATTATTGCACTATCCATTTTTGAAACTTTTCTTAAATTCATATATTGTAAAACGATTACTATCCAAACCAAAATGAATAACCTCAAATTTATTTTAAATTATTTTCATGTCTTTACACTTTTCAAAGAAAGTTGAAAATGTATTTATGTTGATGATTTATGTACATATAAACCTCACTAAACGTAATAACACTTTTACTCAAACGTTTGAATATTTCGAATATGATTAAAACCTGATGATAAAGTAAAAAATTAAACGTCATTAAATGTATAACGTTGTTTCATAAGAGAATCAACACATCCTGTTCCTACACCTCAATTTATCAGCATGAAACATACGGATTCAGTTTAAAATAGCCGAATAAAAATTTGAAAATAGTGTATAACTTTCGACCCTAAGTGCAAATACTTGTCCGAAGTAAGTGTTGAAAAGAAATAAACGAGCTCGGAGACAAAGTACTTTAAATGTCAGAAAAAATCTCGTGTTTTTCTGAATACAAGTAAATTCAAGAAGAAAAGTATAACATAATTTTTCTGGGAGTTTTTTTCCCCGAAAAACGACACTAAAACAAAAGTATAGACTTTTAGGGTTCGCGTTCGTCAAAATGAATAGGCATGTTCAAAACAAAATCATGCAACGGGTATTGATTTTTATAAAATACTTCCTAAAAGTATGAAATAGAGTTACAAATAAGGAAATCTATATAAAAATATATACTGTTTCTAGTACAAGTAAATAAGTAAATAGTTCAAACTTTTTAGTTTTTATTGAAATTTAAATGTTCTGATAATTTATAACATCATTTGGAGCCAGTTTAGATCGATTTATTTTTTAAATATAAAAATCGAAATTTCTGTAATCAATATCCGTATTTTTTCGAATCCATACTTCCGTTTGTAAATATATAACGAATTTTCAAGCAATTTTGTTTTAATCCAAGGAAATTTGAAATGTCACTTTTTCTTCCGGTAACAGCTTTTATGTTAAACATGCTTGATGACAGTAGTTGAATGTTTTTTCGCTGATGACAGAATTATGCATGTGATGTAGCAAGTGTTTTCAAATCATTGCGCAAGGCGATTTATGAAATCGAAGAGCTTATTTAAGTTTAAAATATTCAGCTATCGACTGATCTAATTTAATATAAGTGTTGTTTGAGTATAGATAAATTCTTGAGATAGATGTATTTGAGTTTTTAATATCAGTGTTGTTTGAGTACAGATAAATTCTTAAGATGAGATAGATGCATTTGAATTTTTATGAGACTTACCAGCGTAGTGTAAAATTGCTTATACACCTAGCGACAAAAATATAGGTACAAAGAATAATAACAGGAGACTTGGCGTTGGAATATCTTCCCACTCCTATATATACGAGCACTTCTCCAGATTCAGAATTATTTTTGCACTGAAGACGGTACGCTTAAGGCTACCGAACCAGCTGTTTGCATCTCGAATATTTTTCTTTGGCATTTCTGACGTTTTTAAAAGGTACAAAGGGTTTTTCTTTGATTTTTCATAAAATAACATTATCTAAATTGTGGTTGTCATTTATTATTATCAGAAAATAACACCATTCCCGGACTAATTTTTGTTTTAAAACTAATTTAGAAAAATTTTAAGACTAAAATTTTTCTAATGTTATTTTTCATAAAATAACATTATCTAAGTTGTGCTGATCATTTATTATCATAACAGAATATTATCATATCAAAAACATATTGAATATTTGAATCATATTCAAAATAATCATATTCAAAAAAAAAAAAAAAAAAAAAAAAAAAAAACCTTTGTTCCTATCTTTTTGTCGCGGAGTGTAGTCTTAAATTAGGCAAATTTTAGTCTTAAAACTTTTCTAAATTAGTGTTAAAACAAATATTAGTCCGGTAATAGTGTTATTTTATGATAATAATAAATGATAAGCACAATTTAGATAATGTTATTTTATGAAAAATCAAAGGAAAAAGACTTTGTACCTATATTTTTGTCGCGGGGTGTAACTCCAGTTTCTCTATTTGTTCTTGATCTAAGTATTGTGATCTTGTTACATTCTTCTGTAGTCATAGAATAAAGTACGGTATTCGTAAAATTTTTTTCATCTTTTTGTTCTGGATGAAATTACACGTTTTCATCGTGTCCTAAACACGATTTGATTAATTTAAAAAGTACGTCTGTCTGTACGTATGAGCTAAGTATATGGAAGCTTTAGTAATCAAGAACTAACGCAGAGAATTTCAGATGAATTTATATTTAGCTGCACTTTCATATAATTTTGTATCTATTAATTTTTGGTGCATATCGTTCAACAGGTGACTCTGCTAGGCTGCATTAGTTTCCATCTAACAGAGAGCTATTTTGATTATACATAATACATTAAATTTGAGAGCAATTGTTAATTCATTCTTGAGAATCATTCACATAAGATCTTTTTGCAAAACGAGTGTAAAACGGAAGAAATGTTTTATTTAATTTAATTTGTAATTTAATTTATTTTAATTTGTGCCCAAAATGCGATATAAAAAATAAATAGTGATCCATTTCTTTTGAAAATTCATTTGAATTTAGTGACCAGCGAAGCGGGTGTAGCCTGCTAGTTAACAATATTTCAAAACATATCACAAGGACTTTTTTATGATACAGTGTTGCAATTCTGTATATCACCTAATTAGGTTAGTACGTCAATTTTAATCGATGAAGATTTTTTTTTCCATGACAATGTATAAAAAGCAAATTTCTAATTTTTGAAATTAAAACCCCTAAAATTTGAGATCTATTTTATAAAATTGTGTAACTTCTTTTGTGCATCTTTGTAATTTGTTTTGTATGTCGTAGATTTAAGGAGTTGAATCCGCGGTCATAGTTTTTTGAAAATTCTGTATATATTTATACAGGTATAATCTTTTCTATATACATTTTAAAAACATCTGGCTAAAAAGGTAATTTATACTTATAAAAATCATTGTAAATTTATCTTAAAAATATCTAAAATGTTTCTCTAACCGGCATATTTCTAGGACATATTCACCCATCAGCGGCAGAGCGGTTCTGCGTTCAAAGCTGGTAGACGTGAGTTACCGGATTCGACTCCAGGTCACGCTCGCCGGCCTAGCCGTTCAGAGTTTTCCATAGTTTTCCCCGAAACTTGCGTAAATGCGGGCTAGAACCCTTCAGGAAGACCTCCACGGAAGGCACTTCCCCTCAGGCCTTGGACTTTAGTGCAATGAATCGGCCTCATTCCCAAAACACATCTCGGACATATCTAAATTTGTAAATAATAAAAACGATTATGCGTGACCAGCAGAAAATATTCTTCTATATCTTTCTATACAAATTAACCTAATATAGACTAAAACGCGCATTTTTAAATTTTATTAAATTTTATTTTTTTAAATGAAAATATTCTGTAACTTTGCTTCAAATATATGCTAGATATATGGTTTTACCATTTGTTTGAAAAGTACTGATGAGTCCTTTTGAAAAATATCTATATGGAAAATGTATACCTTTTAGGACATATTTTATACCCATACCGGGAGATGGAAAAAGCGATGATCCTATATATAAGATTTTTATTTAGTGGTTATAAATAAGATTTTAAATTCCACAATGATTGGTTTAAAGTAATACATATTGTGTACATTAATACAAAATTTTGTACTATAATCCCATGTTAAAAAATCTGGAGTGACTCCACTCGACTTTCCGAACATTCAGAAATTAACAGTTTTGTAGATAAAGTAAAGAAAGAGGAGTTGTTAAACAAACAAAAGAGAGAAAACCATAACAGAGTGTTTGAGTATTTTTCTCCATATATCACACAATGTTTTATTTAACGCTACTGAACTTTGAGCCCATAGATCATAATGATAAAGAATTTTTCATTATGTCCTTGTAAAAACCTATAAATGCTAGATTCACCAAAATGCTTATAGTTAGTGCAACAGTGATTTATAATATTCATATAAATTTTCAGCTCAATCGAATAAGATTCAAGTTTAGATGCTATCGTACTTTTAAAAATTTGGTCTCATAGGCCATAAAGAAAAAGAATTTTTCTTTGTGTCCCTGTAAAAAAAAAAAAAAATGTAAGTGCTAAATTCACCAAAATCTATACATTTGGTGCAACTGTGGCCTATGATATGTATAAAAATCTTTTGCTCATATTAATAAAGCGTTTAGACGCTACCACACTTTTAAAAATTTGGCTATATAGACCATAATGATAAAGAACTTTTCCTGGTGTCCCTGTAAAATAACTAAAAGTGCTAGATTCACCAAAATCAATAGGAAAAGAAAGAAATTAAAACTTCTTCCCACACCATAAATTTTAAATCAGCACAACCGGTTTCGAATGGACGTAGCCTTTCTTCATC
Source organism: Salticus scenicus (assembly GCA_963930645.1). NCBI lineage: Eukaryota > Metazoa > Arthropoda > Arachnida > Araneae > Salticidae > Salticus > Salticus scenicus. Next base: position 80,280,294 of record OZ005654.1, on the reverse strand, counting down.
AGGTGCAAACAGGTGCAACTGCCTTGGAGGCAAAAGCAAGACTGAAAGCAGGGCAAAATCCAGAGGGGGAGGAGCAACACAAACAACCAATAGGAAGCATCATGCAGGGCACGACCAATCAGAGAGGAACACACGTACACACACACCACAAAAAGGGAAGGAGGGAAGGAGTAATCAATTATTATATATATTTTTTTCAATAATAAACTAATAAGTAAATTTAATAAAATTTATCCATTAATTATTTTTTTTTAATTAGAATTATTTTATTATAACTAATATGTTATAAACATAATGAAGGAAATTATTTAATTGAATTAAACAAATTTTTCCAGGCTGTAGAGAGCAAAGTGGAATCAGATTTTTCATAGACAATTTCATCACGATTAAGGTAAATAGCTAAATTTTCCAAAAAAATGTACGCCAGTTTTTGAATTTATTTTTGGTGAAAATCAATAGGGTTCGTACTATGGTGACTTACAATATACGTACCAACTTTCAGCTTATACGAACAAAGCGTTTACACGCTAGCGTGTTCACTCACAGACATACACACACATACATACATACATACAGACACACACACATACATACATCATCCTAAAAATAGTGGAAACGGGTTCAGGGGACCTCGAAACGTATAGAAACATCAAATTCTCAAATTGGAATTTTTGACATGATTACAATATTTTCCTCACTATAGTGTTCGGAAAATAAAAAGACAGACAATGATCAAGGCAAATGTCAATATGTATGTAACCTAATACATAATCGCTTTTATCTTACGAAACGAAACTTTTCAAAAAACTATGCGCAAAATACATTTATTTTCCCTTTAAAACACATTTTCTGTTCTTATCATCTCCGAATGTGTAATGATTCGTGACTTACCACTCATTGATGATCCATATGTAATGATTCTCATTGTTCAATGAACTGATGAGAAAGATAAAACTCTTGAACACAAAAAGAAGTGTACAAAGTAAAATCCATTTAAAAACTACTATTATCATTCAACGAGAAGCGTATTAGAATTTCAGTACGATTTCTAAAAATTGTTTACTTATTCTAGTTTTTTTTAAGACTAAATAAAAAAATATTTTATTTAAAAATAAAGGGTGTTTTTAATCTGCGATAAAAAGTGTCGCTTTTATAAAAGACTACCTGAAATAACCTATCACGAAAAAATGTAATTAAAATTTTAAAGTACATAAGAAATGTATCTATAAATTTCCAATATAGTTAAAGGTAACCAGTAACATTGTATATATAGTTTTTTACACATGGACGTTGAAAATAATTTGAATGTAACTGCCTTTTTATGATGTCAGAAAGTGATTCTAAACTAATATGTAGGGTAAAATTTTTCCTAATAATTTTTAGCAGTTTGAACAAACATTTTTTTTTTCTTTAAGTCGGTTGAAACATTTAACGATTAAACTACTTCAACGTCGCTTTCATATTGTAAATTTCTTCTCAACTAAGTACAAACCGGTAGTGAGGTAATGTTAATATATGTCAAAGAGCAAATTATTAGATCAACAATAAGAATTTGGTTTGGGATGTCGTTCTACGGTCATTTTTACCCATTAAGTTTTATTAGATGGTACCTACACTGTAAAAAATTTGACTATTTTGCTGCCAGAAATTCTCTGTAATTTGAGAAAATACGCGTAATTTACGAAAAAATTACGTTGTCAGAACGTATTTTCTCAAATTACGGAGAATTTCTGGCAGCAATAAAGGCACATTTTTTTAGTGTAGTGGATTCGGAAACACTACGAACACCAATGCCTTAACCCTTTAAGGTTCACTACTTAATTTATTTTAAAAATTACTAAACTAATTTAAAAAATGGCTTTTTAGACACATAGCTGATCATAAATATTTAAAAAATAAAAAATTAGCATTGTTCCTTTTCGAGAAATTTTCGGTTTGAAACATTTGTTAGTAAACCTTATTAAATTCAAATAATATTTAATTTAATAAATAAATCACTTTATAAGTAAACATTATCGACAACAAAAACTCGTAAAAGTTGCATAGATCCCAACATTTCAATTTATTCCGTAGTATTTTAAACCTTTGCGGTGCAAGGTGATTCGGATCATTTAAATTACATTGCCACCGGAATTTACGAACATAATTAAAATAGAAGAAATTTTAAATTGTCAAGTTAAAAAAAGGGCATTTTCTGCTATGTTATAAATGTAAATTTTTGCTAAAAAATCCCGGGATGACTTTTTGCACTTGAGAATTAAAATTAGGTGCCCCATCAGCGGGAACACTGCGACTGAAAGGGTTAAAGGGGGTTCGAACCCGGCACTATTGAAGTCTGAGTGTTAACCATTTGCCTACAGGATGGGCTTTATAATAAGGAGATATGAACGAATTATTGCACTATCCATTTTTGAAACTTTTCTTAAATTCAAATATTGTAAAACGATTACTATCCAAACCAAAATGAATAACCTCAAATTTATTTTAAATTATTTTCATGTCTTTACACTTTTCAAAGAAAGTTGAAAATGTATTTATGTTGATGATTTATGTACATATAAACCTCACTAAACGTAATAACACTTTTACTCAAACGTTTGAATATTTCGAATATGATTAAAACCTGATGATAAAGTAAAAAATTAAACGTCATTAAATGTATAACGTTGTTTCATAAGAGAATCAACACATCCTGTTCCTACACCTCAATTTATCAGCATGAAACATACGGATTCAGTTTAAAATAGCCGAATAAAAATTTGAAAATAGTGTATAACTTTCGACCCTAAGTGCAAATACTTGTCCGAAGTAAGTGTTGAAAAGAAATAAACGAGCTCGGAGACAAAGTACTTTAAATGTCAGAAAAAATCTCGTGTTTTTCTGAATACAAGTAAATTCAAGAAGAAAAGTATAACATAATTTTTCTGGGAGTTTTTTTCCCCGAAAAACGACACTAAAACAAAAGTATAGACTTTTAGGGTTCGCGTTCGTCAAAATGAATAGGCATGTTCAAAACAAAATCATGCAACGGGTATTGATTTTTATAAAATACTTCCTAAAAGTATGAAATAGAGTTACAAATAAGGAAATCTATATAAAAATATATACTGTTTCTAGTACAAGTAAATAAGTAAATAGTTCAAACTTTTTAGTTTTTATTGAAATTTAAATGTTCTGATAATTTATAACATCATTTGGAGCCAGTTTAGATCGATTTATTTTTTAAATATAAAAATCGAAATTTCTGTAATCAATATCCGTATTTTTTCGAATCCATACTTCCGTTTGTAAATATATAACGAATTTTCAAGCAATTTTGTTTTAATCCAAGGAAATTTGAAATGTCACTTTTTCTTCCGGTAACAGCTTTTATGTTAAACATGCTTGATGACAGTAGTTGAATGTTTTTTCGCTGATGACAGAATTATGCATGTGATGTAGCAAGTGTTTTCAAATCATTGCGCAAGGCGATTTATGAAATCGAAGAGCTTATTTAAGTTTAAAATATTCAGCTATCGACTGATCTAATTTAATATAAGTGTTGTTTGAGTATAGATAAATTCTTGAGATAGATGTATTTGAGTTTTTAATATCAGTGTTGTTTGAGTACAGATAAATTCTTAAGATGAGATAGATGCATTTGAATTTTTATGAGACTTACCAGCGTAGTGTAAAATTGCTTATACACCTAGCGACAAAAATATAGGTACAAAGAATAATAACAGGAGACTTGGCGTTGGAATATCTTCCCACTCCTATATATACGAGCACTTCTCCAGATTCAGAATTATTTTTGCACTGAAGACGGTACGCTTAAGGCTACCGAACCAGCTGTTTGCATCTCGAATATTTTTCTTTGGCATTTCTGACGTTTTTAAAAGGTACAAAGGGTTTTTCTTTGATTTTTCATAAAATAACATTATCTAAATTGTGGTTGTCATTTATTATTATCAGAAAATAACACCATTCCCGGACTAATTTTTGTTTTAAAACTAATTTAGAAAAATTTTAAGACTAAAATTTTTCTAATGTTATTTTTCATAAAATAACTGTCACACAAAAAAAAGTTCCTTGGAGAAAATATAGTATCTACTTCAGCATCAAAAGTTTAAAAAATACCCAGGATTATCTACATATATAAAATCGTTTGTCAGGTGATTTATCATCGCCCAGCCAAAACCCCTGGACCTAGAAGCATGAAATTTTGTGACAATGTTCCTTTTCCTTTTATGACGTAGACATCCACTAAGAAGTGATTTTACAAAATTCGCCCCCCAAGAGGGGAGGGGCAAAACGTGATTTCGCAAAATCCTTCATATCTAAATAAATAATAATAATAATAATAATAATAATAAAAACAGATATCCATAAAATTTTTCTTTAATATATAGCTAACACAAACGTCTAAAAACTAATTACTACAATTTTAGAAATTCTGTCACCAAGGAGGGGGGGGGGAAGGGGGCAAAACGTGACATGCGCAAAACGTGCGCAAAACGTGATTTCACATAATCTTATATAATATACATAAAAAAAAAGAGATATACGTGAAATTTTTGCTCTAAAATATAGCTAATATAAATATCTAAAAACTAATTTCTGGAATTTTAGAAATTCAGCCCCAAGGTGGGGCGGTAAGGGGGGGGGAGCTATGATGTAAAATCAAATAGGAATAGAGTTAGGCCGTCCTAAATTCGTACAGATATGTTTTAGGGGCCTGCAAGTCGAATGAAGATATTTCCAAAAGTGTAAAGATATTAGGAGGGGTGGGAAGGGGGGGGGGACGGAGGATCAAAAAAATAAAAATAGAGTTAGATCGTTCAAAATTGTTACATAGGGAGTTTTGATACCTACAAATCGATTGCGGATATTTTCGAATTTCTAAAATTATTAGGAGGGGCGGAAATGAAGGGACAGAGGGGGAAAAAATAAAAATAGAATTAGTACACGTATTGGTACACGTACTTAAACTCTGTATAGAAATAGATGTATAATTTTTTATGTAAGATCAGAATCGAGAAAAATTGCAGAAAACAGGGCAGATTGGAATCACTTAGAAGATCCTTTCATCCTACAGTGGATTGATAAAGGCTGAAATTGATGATGATGATGATAATGATATACATAATATGAAATAAATAAAATGATCAATGATCTGTTGAATAATGAGTGATGAAAATAGGACGTTGCGGTTCCTGATCTGCAAATCTCCTAGTTCTAAATATATGGTAAAACCGTTCGTTTTAAGAATATCGACGAGTACTATTAAAAATGAATCATAATAAAAATTTATAAGCCCCTCGAGGAAAGATATTATGCTGCATCATAAACATAAATTGATCCTGTTTATCTGTGACTATTGTAAATAATATTTTTTAATGTGTATGTTTTTGTGAAATTTTGTCTTATGCTACCATATCAAACATGATAAAACATGATAAAATGGGACGGTAGTGCCATCTTTTCAACAGTATGAAGTATGAACCAAAAGTTGATAGCTACCAGTTTATGTCAAGGTGCAACTAAATATAAATTTTTATGTAGTTCTGTGCATTAATTTTGAGCTGGAGTTAGTAAAAAATATTTATCACACATACATACAGATAAACATTTTCTAATAATGCCATAAGTGTACAACTCAAAAGCGTACAACTTTAATCCACCGAAAACCGCAATCCTAAATCTTTTTTCGAATTCACTACTTTCTTGTATTTAATATGGAAGAAAGTATTAATACCTACAACAGTACTTACTTTCAATAATAGAAATTCTTTTAACATAAGTGATTTAGCGTTTTTTCCGGTATTAAATACAGTAAAAGATGTACCACCGTCAGGAAAGGGAGAGAGAGTAGTTAAGCGAGTTGAGAATTCGAAAGCGCTCTCTGTACCTCAATCAGATATATTGGGATTGGGTGAATCGCCACACACCAATCAGCAGGCCCTCCATACCACAATTAACTGTATTGAATTTGAGTAGTCCACCATACGCCAATAAGCTGTATTGAGATTGAGTATCCCTTCCTAGCCCAATCAGCTGCATTAAGATTGAGTGACCTTCCATAGCCCAATCAACTGTATTAAGATTGAGTGAACCTCCATACATCAATAAGTTAATTGTACTAGTGGTATATAAGTATGCCTTTCTCTCTAAATTTTCTGGAGTGAGAATATCTCTTCTTAAAAAAGTAACCTCTATTATGACACCAATTAAGGTGAGAAAACACTATTATCGCTCTTGAAAATGTGATATTTCTCACTTTTTGTGAAAGACTGACGTATACATTGTCACAAAGAGTGGGGTCATCATTTATTGCAAGATCGAACTTTTGTAGAGTGAGAAATTGCTGGCGCCATCTATTAATCATATTTTGAACGAAGTATGAATGACAATTTTTGGGCGATCTCATGCATGTTAGCAGAATTTATTGAAGATTTTTGATGAATGAAAAAAGGAAAATAATTCTGTTAAAAGATAATTTGGTGAATATTTCTTTTTCTATACGATTGAAAAAAATCGGAATAATATTACTACTGAAGAATCGAAAATCACAAGAAACATACCGAAATTTGTATTAGAAAGAAAATGATTTTATTCAGAAATATATAAAGCATAAAAAAAAAAAAGTCAGTGCAAATATTTAATGCCGAACGCATTAAAATATATAACGATTCATACTTTTATTATATTCATTGACAGCTAACATATATGAAATATTAAGAAATTTGGCTATAATATTTTACTAATATTTAAAATCAACAGTAAGTTTTATACACCTGATTAGACGATTTTTCAGGAAACTCTGTAGATTTGTATGCGAACATTTATTTTTTTTATTTTAGATTTATTTATTTATTTATTTTTTAAACATGTACACTTTACTAACTTCTTTTCCCCATAAGCTACTTTAAATGATTACTTGTCTAAGGAAATTTGTTTTAAAGTACACATTTTGCTTTTAAAATAATTCTAATTTTAGCAATTTCAAAATAATTTTAATTAAAAATATCCGTTACAAATCTGTAATTTTATATTTTTGATAAATGAAGTAAAAATTTAAAAATATGATTAATCACGTATGAGAATGATTTAATAATGTAAATTAAGCAGCTGATATATGTGCTCAGTGGTTCAGTGATAAGGTGTTCATTTGCTACGGGGGCGGCCTGGGTTCGATTCCCGACAGATCCAAAATGCTTTCTGTCCACCTTTGAGCTGGATTCGATTTGCAAGGGGAAATGAAACAATATCGTCTAGTGTGCACAATTTTTTAAAGGAGAAATAAACAGTCATATTCTTTAAATTACACCGAATAATATCACTCTTAATAAAGAGTGAGAAATCTCACTCTTTCGTAAAGAGACTTTTCACTCTTTAGAGGTTGGCTCCATTTTGGCATGTTCAAAGAGTTATATGCCACTCTTTTAGAGTGCGATCTCACTCTTCATATTTTAGAAAGTTGTAACTAATAATTGAGAAAAAAGACATTTGGAAAATACAACTCGGAGAACCTTGTGCATTAAAAATTTGAAATATTTATCAAATATATCCACACAGATTCGTATAAAAGAAGTAAACGCTTTTACAAATTGTTTACATAATCTTTTTAATTTATTCTTTTCCTTTTAATGAAATAATTTCATTTTAATAACAAAATATTTTTGTACAAGAAAAAACAAAGAACTTAAATGCGTATTATTTATGTATTCATACTTCAAAATACACATTCTTTTATTTAGATGTTTAATATTAATGAGAAATAATAGATATTTTCACTATAATGACTTTGATTTTCTTCTAATCCTAGAGTAAAGCTAATCTCATTAAATCTCTCGCTTCGTCTTCCTTGAGAACTTATGATTGATGAATGCAAGAAACAACCACGGTTTAATCAATAGGTGAGATTAACATTTGATTTAAGAGTGTTTAGTATCAGCTCTGCGTGACACAGAAATAGCCATTCTAATTAATTAACATTTAATGTTTCCCGAGATAAATAACTTGAATAATTCGTATTATCAGTGACAATGTTATCCCATTAAAGGATCAGGCATCTCGATGCTTGAAGCATAAAAAATGATGTTAACCTAAATAAATTTACATTGTTTGTGTTTAAATAGTTAAGATTTTATCCTCAGCAATCGATGATAGTAAATGCCGCTGGGATATGTATACGCCAATGGCACTTAACGGGTTAGACGCGAATATGAAAGATCCCTTCCCCTTTTTAATATTTTCCAACAAGGTTAAAAAGTGTTAAAGACTTCAGTTTGTCCGTCTGTCCGTCTGTTTGTCTTTCCACGCTTTCATGGTAAAATATTCATGGAGTTTCTTGAAATTGATATATGTTATTCAAGTTCACAATTGGATGTTTCCTATTTAAAATGGAGTAAATACTGCTACTGGTTTGTGTACAGGGACACCCGAAAATATTCCAAAGCATTACGTTCTATCCGAGGTATTTTCTCTAAAATATGAAGAGTGAGATCTCACTCTCAAAGAGTGGTATATCACTCTTTGAACATGCCAAAATGGAGCCAACCTCTAAAGAGTGAAAAGTCTCTTTTCGAAAGAGTGAGATTTCTCACTCTTTATTAAGAGTGAGATTATTCGGAACAATTTAAAGAATATGACAGTTTATTTTTCCTCAAAAAATTGTGTACACTAGACGATATTGTTTCATTTCACCTTGCGAATCGACTCCAATTCAACGGTGCAAAGAACGCAGTTTGGATCTGTCGGGAATCGAACCCAGGCCGTTCCCGTAGCAAGCGAGTACCTTAACGACTGAACCACTGAGCACATATACTAGCTGCTTAATTTATATTATTAACTCATTCTCATACGTGATCAATCATTTTTAAATTTTTTTCATTTATCAACAATATAAAATTAAAGAATTCTAAAGGATATTTTAAATTTTAAATTATTTAGAAATTGCTAAAATTAGAATTATTTTAAAAGCAAAATTTATACTTGAAAAAAAAAATCTTTATGACAAGCAGTCATTTAAAGTAGCTTATGCGGAAAAGAAGTTACTCAAGTGTACATGTTTAAAAAAAAATAAAAAAATAGCTGTCCGCATACAAATCTACAGAGTTTCCTAAATAACTCGCCTGTTCAGAAGTATAAAACTTGCTGCTGATTTTAAATATTAGTAAAATATTATAGCCAAATTTTTGAATATTGCACATGTGTTAGCTGTCAATAAATATAATAAAAATATGAACTGTTACAGATTTTAAGGCGTTGTGCATTAAATATTTGCATTGCATTAATATTTTCTCTTATACCTTATATATTTCTAAATAAAACTATTTACTTTCTAAGACTAATTTCGATATGTTTTTTGTGATTTTCGATTGTTCATTAATAATATTACTTAAAATTATTTACCAAACTATCTTTTAACATAATTATTTTCCTTTTTTTATTCATCAAAAATCTTCAATAAGTTCTGTTAAACAAATACATGCATGAGATCGTACCGGAAATAGTCGTTAATATTTCTTTTGAGATATGACTAACAGATGGCGCCAGCAATTTCTCACTCTACAAAAGTTTGATCTTGCAGTAGATGATGACCTCACTCTTTGTGACAGAGTGACTATACGTCACTTTTTCACAAAAAGTGAGATGTGTCACATTTTCAAGAGCGATAATAGTGTTTTCTCACCTTAATTGGTGTCAAAATAAGGATCACTTTTTTAAGGAGAGAGATTCTCACTCTAGAAATTTTATAGAGTTTCTATGGTCCATATTCTAATACATTGAACCTTGCACAAATCTTAATGAAATTGAAATATATTTTTCAAGTGTACTATCGGATGTTTTCTATTAAAAATGGAGCTAATATCACCAATGGTTTGTCTACAAAGACACTTGAAAGTATTCCAAAACATTGGGTTCTATGTGGGGTATTTCTGTTAACCGTATTTTAATAACGTTGCACAAATCTTATTGAAACATATTTTTCATATGCACAAAAGAATGTTTCTATGGAATATAGTATGATTAGTAAGAACATATTTTCAGAGCCATACAAAAACATTCAGTTACAGATTAGTTAAGGATTATTATCGGAAATTTGCTGGAATTGCATTTTTATTCACATTAAGCGTGTTTAACACTTTCTAATAATTTTTAAGTATGAATATGATTTGATTTAGTGTATCTGTCTGTCCGATTGTCCATTTGTCTATCTGTCCGTCTACTCATCTCCAGCGTCCGTAAATAATTTCCAAATTTCTTAAAATGGTATATATGTTATTCATGTTTACTATGGAATCTATTTAAAATGGCATTAATCGGTCTTGTACATCCGGTTTGTATACAGGAGCTCTCAAGAGAAAAAAAAAAGTTAATGCATTCCGTTTTAAGAGAAATTTTTATAAATCGCATTTAAATATTTCTCTACTGTAAAATTATAAAGAAATTGACATTCATTGTTAATGCGCTAAAGTAATACTTTGTATAGAATGTGACATATTTGAGGTCCAGATTTACAGGGCTAAACTAAAATAGTCAGATACACTGACGATTGCATTTCCGTTTGTGTTAAGCATTTTTAACACTTTTCAACAAAGTTTAAGAGTGATTATGAAATCAATTAATCTATCTGCTTGACTTTCAGTCCTTCTGTCGGTTTGTTGTGTGATAACGTAGCAAAGGGCATTGAAGTTTATACTATACAACGAGTACATAGAGTTTGAAAGTGTTAATAATTAATGCGTATCGCATGATTTTTCGTTCCTGATTTAATAATATAGAAAAACGCCTATAGACAAGGCTTTTTTTTTGTGCCGACACGTTTTCAGAGGGTCAACCCTCGAAGTGCTATCGTCTCGCTGCCAGACGATTCGGATCTCCGCTAGAGTGCTATCGTCTCACAGTGTGATGATCCGTAAAATCTATATAACAACTCGTAAAATCGAGATATCAATCGATTTTATATATCTGCACGAAAAATATATCTGCACGGTGCCTTAAAAATGCTTAGCACTTAAGAGTGAAACGATCTGCACTTGGAGGGTTAATAAACAAAAATTGTATTGAAGAGAGCATTGGTACTTCATGTTACAGAAAATAAAGCAATTCCGTACTTTGCGGAAGGAGGGGGGGTTAGGGGAGATTAAAACAATTTTTTAGATGATGGACGCACACGCACACACATGAACACACAAAAAGCGTCTATAAAAGGGGACATGACACTTTGGTCCCACGGTTTGGTCCAGATATCAAAGGTAATCAAAGTATTACAGAAAAAAAAGCGAAATTCTTTTTTTTTTTTTTTTTTTTATAATTCGAATTCTTGTAATTTGACTTGAAAACATGAGGGTAGGACAATTCAAAATTGTTATTATTATTATTATAATTTTGCAACAGAAAGTTCTAGTAACAAACAAAACTGAAGAAACATCTAAAATTTCGAGTTTTAGATTTTTTCTTTGTACGATAGAAGAAGAAAGACGGCTAATACACGAAGAAACTTCGGGCAAAAGATAACTTAGACGAATGCTTACAATTGGAGGGTTAAATATCTACAACCTTTAATGAAAATGATGTAACGATAGGATACATGGAACAGAAAATTTATCATTTTGGATCGAATTTTGTATGATAAAGGGTAATAGTTATCAGCGAAGATCTTAGCAAGTTGATATATCTTAGTCCTCGAAATTTCAGTTTAAATAAAAACAATGTTTCTAATATAAAACATTGTAATGCGGTTCCTAATTATCACATCAAAATTTAGAATGTTCGAATAAAAAATTTGTAGGAAATTGATGCTTTATCCAAGCATCCCCTAAAAGTTAGAGTTTAATAATAAAAGAAGATACGTGGAATCTAAATAATGATCTCGGGATTTAATTTGTACACATCTGCTAAACTTGAGTCTCTGTCAATCCGGATGTATATATGTCAAACATAGAAAATAGTTAGATATCAAACAGAATTGGAAACGCATTGCAAAAGGTGAAATTCTTTTTTACTGCCTGTGGTAGAAACAGGTATGAAACGAGTCCCAAAGTACTACAAAGATTTCAATGTGGGCATTGTTTTTAGTCATGAAGACATATCAGAAAGATACACTCTTTAACTACATTTCTTGCGACCATGAAAGCCTCCATAACGGCAGGAGCAAAGTGCTTTGCTTCGCCATATAAGTACTGCGGAAATTAGCGTTCTTAAATTCAGAATATGTAAGAGACTAAAAAAAAAAAAAGTTAATTACAAAGTTGTACAGCTTCTTCAGTTTAGTACAAAAAACCACCTCGCTAACAAAAATGATGAGTCTGAGACTAAACTGTAAGATGCGCGTTTGTTCGGTCGAAGTTTTCCTAATACGCGAAGTTAAAAATCACGGACGAACGAAGACAATAACATATTTTCGACGAAAAACTGCGGTCGCAGTTGCTTGTTGCCAGAGCTCCGATCCCATACCAACAATTTGCGTGTTCTGTGCTATAGCGGGCCAAAGACCGACAAGTACATTAATGGGGCTGATGCACGTAAAATCTGTTGTCACTATGCAATGTTCTCCATGTTCGGTAAAAAAAAAAATATCTCTGGGGATACCGAAGTGGGGAAGACGTCTCCTCCGAGAAGAATCAAAATTGCAATGACATATTCCGAGCAACCACTAGGAGAGAATTCCAGACCATAATCGATTACCCATTGTCTAGTTCTAATGGAACTTTAAACCCATTCAACCTTAACCTCGACCAAAAAACCAGTTAGGGCCGTCAATCAGTGATATGGTGCATAATTCACTTTCGAAAGAACAGTGATTCAAATAACTTTCATTTTAGAGATACAGTTTTTTAAAAAAACGTATAGCATTCTTTTAAAAAGAGAATTTGCCGCATAGCTGCGCTACGATATACCTAAAAATCTAACCAGCAAATTTTATATAAATATTCAGTCAAATGTATAGTTTTGTGAAATCGAGTTCATTTATATATATATATATATATATATATATACAGTGCCCATAACATTATGGTAACACACGTACGCACACACACACACAGAGACAGACATTTACTAAAGATGGTACAGTCGTATTTAAGATATCTAAAAACGTGTAAATCCATCAAAAACCGGAATTCACGAATCGAATTAATTTTTTGTGTGTGTGTGGGTTCAGGAAAAAGTATATATATATAATGTGATCAGTTTAAGAGAGTAACCGTGGGTTTTTCTTATAAACCTTAAACCTGACGGATGTGGCAACTATTCTAACATTGAACTATGATTGTTTGAACCTTGTTCAAGTTTGTGAGACAATTTCTAACACATTTGGACTGTTACAACTTTATTTGTGAGGTAAAACAGAAATGGAGACGCGCAATTTTTTTAATCCTGTAATAATTTTATTTTTGTAAAACATAATTTAATTCAATTTTTTACATTATCATTCCTCATAGAAAATGTTGGAAACGTTCACCACCATTTTGAATGGAAACATGAACACGTCGAACCAGGTTTTTGACACACTTCGCACCATTGTTGGTGTTGTTGACGAGATTTCTTCAGTTATGATGTGTTTTAATTCATCGATGTTTGCAGAACGTCTCTGTTAAAGCCTATGAAATGATCATGTAAAATGATAATTATAATGTAAATGTAATGTAGGAATGATAATGTAAAAAAAATTAATTAAATTTTGTTTTTCTTAAATAAAATTATTACAGGATTAAAAAAAAAAAAATTGTGCGTCTACATTTCTGTTTTACCTCACAAATAAAGTTGTTACAGTCCAACAGTGTTGAAATTGTCTTCCACACTTAAACAAGGTTCAAATAATTATAGTTCAGTGTTAGAATAGTTGCCACATCCGTCATATTTAAGGGTAATAAGAAAAACCAACGGATACTCTTTTAAATTGATCACCCTGTATATTATATGTATATGTATACGGTTTTCTAAGTCAGATTATACAGGGTGTCCAAGAATTATCTTTACAACTTTGAAATTTAATAACTTTTGAAATAAAAAGGATAGTCACATTCTGTGTTCTGCAGTTATTAGTGCAACTCATAAAGTTTTGTTCTGTTTAGGTTAGCCAGTTGTAACTGAGCATGTGGACCCCACAGGAGAAAGAACAATGTGTGGCATGGTGCATTGAGAGCAAATCGGACACACAAGTTCAACGCAATTGCAGGACCAAATTTGGCAAGGTGCCAACATCCAGACCCACCATCTGTGCATGGCACACCAGATTCATGACCACAGGCTCAGTGTTACATAAGAACTGATTTTTTTGGACTGCACTGGAATGCTTCGCGAACCCGCTCAACAGTTTCATCACTTGTGCTGAGTCGTCCTTCTCCTTTCTTATGTAACACTGAGCCTGTGGTCATGAAGCTGGTGTGCCATGCACGGATGGTGGGTCGGATGGTGGCGCCTTGCCAAATTTGATCCTGCAATTGCGTTGAACTTGTGTGTCCGATTTGCTCTCAATGAACCATGCCACACATTGTGCTTTCTCCTGTGGGGTCCACATGCTCAGTTACAACTGGCTAACCTAAACAGAAAAAAAACTTTGTTGCACTAATAACTGCAGAACACAGAATGTGAATATCTTTTTTATTTCAAAAGTTATTAAATTTCAAAGTTGTAAAGATAATTCTTGGACACCCTGTATTACTTGCTTTTATTTTCCCAGTATACGATGAATAATGACCCCTTTTATTCCTCTGACAATCAGTGAATAACATAACTTGAGATTCTTGTTTATTTTATTATATATTTTTCTGTGCTAACTATTTTTCATTATTAATAATAAAATAATTATTGCTTAATCAAACAATTCAAAAGTTTCTATTAAATATTTTCTTTCTCGATTTTTCATGTGCAAATTTATTAGTAACTGAGACGAGGGCTCTATCTAAAGAGTGGTTAGCAGTTATTAAGGGGGCCTTATGCAATCATTACTTTATGTTTAACTTTGCTTACTAATTATTAACTTTATAATTACTAATTTCACTTTCTTGATAGAAATGTTTGGTCACCATAAATTAATTTCAGTGAAATCCGAAAGACGGCACTTGAATCTAGTCGCTCCAAGTTAGAAGAATATAGTTTAGTTCTACGTTGCCCGTAAACCTTGGTCAAGAGCATGGGGGGACAGTAATTGTTGATTTGTTGTTAGATTTAATGGCATTTTATAAATTTGTCTCTTGTAAGTTTGTTACTTTTCTAATTGAAACAAAGTATATGTACTTAGTGTTATACATAATATTTTTGCTGGTTTAATGGTCTTTTCAACTGTATAAATGAATTTCAATAGCTAAGCTTTCAGACAGAATTACGAACGGTTTTTTAAAGCTCGTTACTGTTGGCAATATGCCCATGGGCATATTTCCTCCATGTATCAAAATTTAAACCACAAAGACGCTGTTTTCTGACCTTTGATGAGGTCAGGTTTCATATTGATTACTTAATTCTGTATGAGGCTGAAAAAAATGACATTCTTCTACCTTATTAAAATCACACAATCAACTGATTGGAAGAAAATCATTTTTTTTTTTAACCGACTGAGTGAAAATAATGCCTGAACCGGGAGTCGAACCCCGGATCTTTGACTTACAAGGTCAAGGCTCTACCAATTGAGCTATCCAGGCCGACAAACCGGTCGGCATTACTCACTCAGACAAACTTTAGGCAGAAAGCATCTGGTCTATCATTTAGATAGCTCAATAGAAATAAGCCGCAGGTAATGGGGAAGAAATACAATTTTTATTAAAATCACACAATCAACTGATTGGAAGAAAATCATATTTTGATTTTTTTTTTCCGACTGAGTGAAAATAATGCCTGGACCGGGAGTCGAACCCCGGATCTTTGACTTACAAGGTCAAGGCTCTACCAATTGAGCTATCCAGGCCGACAAACCGGTCGGCATTACTCACTCAGATGGATAGCTTTTGATGACTCCCGGTCCAGGCATTATTTTCACTCAGTCGGAAAAAAAAAATCTTCTATTTTGTTTACCTTCTAACACAACCCATGTTGTGATGAGCTGCAGCTTTGCATAAATCCTGTTTTGGACCATATGCGCAATTTTAAGACTAATAAGTTCTTTTGTCTTTGAAACAAACTAACCATGAAAACAGTAAAAAAGCTCGATTGGGAAAAATACTTTTTTCGGTTTGGGACAAAGCTATGACATTGATATTTTCAACGTTAAAGGGGGATTAAAACGGTCAGGTATCTATCGTATCAATTCTATCCTATCTATTCTGTCAATGTAATTCCTGAAGAAGATTTTGCTCCAAGTTCTGTGTTTTAAAACCCATCTCCAACAAAGAATAGTGCCAAAAGTTTAAAACAAATTTCTTCCCTAGATACATCTTCTGAAAAACAGGTTCGTCATACTCCTTGTCCTTCAGGTAATGCTATCATAAAACTTGCAATGAACTATCATGCTCTAATCTCTATATATTAAAAAAAAAAGTTTCTGTAGCTGGCGTCAATTTTTTTTGTCTGCGACAGCTTCTTCTCGCGGAGGGCAAAATGCTCTGCATCATGGGAGGTATCAATGTGTTCCGAATACTTCAAGGAGGGCATTTCAGATTGTTAGAAATCTATATCATTTTAATTAACGAAGTTATTAATAGAAAACCTCGGGTTTATATAGGTACTCTATTTGTCATTAAAGAAATAATTTCTCTTATTACATCATTTTCCACAATGAAGTCATTCTCCACAGGGAAATAAAAATGTTATCACTGGTGTAAAAAAATAAATAAATAAATAAATTCCGCAAACATACATTTTCTTTTTTTTCTACTTTTGGAAAATTAATTTTATTACTGGCAATATTTATGTTTATTTTATTTATTTGTTCTTTTCTTTTTTCTTTTTTTTTTTTTTTTTTTTTTTTGTGAATAACGAAATAATGTCGTGTCTGTATAACTGACAGCGTTTCTCTCTACTATTAAAGTGTATTTATTATTTTTATTTGAAAACATTTTTTTAAATACTTTGGATAGATTTGGGTATACAAAAATATTTAGATTTAAATTCAAACTTAATTATAAACGAAAATTCTTCTTATTTAGCATTGATAATTTTTTAACATTACAGAGTTAGACATTTCCATGATACATTTCATACTTCTAATTATGGCAAGAAAAGATTCACCTAAAATTTTTATAGATTTTATTCTTCGTTAATGTAAGAAGTAGATAGGAGTGAAGTTATTTTTCCTTTCGCCGGCGAAATTCTCGCCAAGCAAACTTTATTGGCGACAACAATACATTTATGGATTAAAAGTAAATTTGTAACTTAGATTTTTTTTTCTTTTTCAAATTTAAAGTTTAATTATATACATTATTAAGGATTTGACAAAATAAATGTTATATTTTGTTATGGGACAACACTTTTAAAAGCTAGCTTTAAGCAAAGCTTCAGAAAATTTAAGTCTTAAAAATATAAAATAAATAAAACAAGTAAACGTAAAATAAGTTTCGGAACAACTGTAGTATTTCCCCAAAGCTGAATTTGGCGATTTTTGTTTGTTTTTTTTTTTTTTTTTTGCCATTATGGTTAAATCATAAATCTAAAAATCATAAATCATAAATTATAAAATCATAAGCTACATTATAAATCATAAAATCATAAATCGAAAATAAACAGCATGCAGGCTGCCATATTATATCGCAAAAAGTCCAGAACGACATCGTTATCGTTCAAATCGGTGCAGAAGAAAAATCGCCAAATTCAGCTGTGGGGAGATACTATAGTTTTACTTAAGTTGCTTTAATTTTTTTCTTATTATTATTCGAAGTGTTTTGAAACATTTACTCTGTCTTAGGTGCGTAATGTTTGGCGTCGTTTATATCACTCTTGGCAACTTTATTGCTTCACCGGCAAAATGGAAAAGTACCGAAGAGACTTAATAATTGAAGCTGCAGGAGGTTTTTTCAAATTTAAATGATAATAACAATAATAAACATTTTTCTCTTTTCGATATTTTCGAATGTCTAAAATTATTATCCAGCAGTTCAATAAATATATACAGAGAGTATATACTGCCATAAATTAACTAAAGAAATTCAAAAATAAAAAGTTTGGGTATTAGAAAAAATAGTTTCTAATTTACTAAAAAGGTTATTCTGATTTAATTTAAAGGTTCTATTTTTTTTTCCTTAACAAGCAATTCTACCAAAAAATCCATCGCCAAATAATGACAAAAACTTAAATGTCCCCAAGAAGATCACATACTGTATCTGTAACATAAAATGGTCCAGACGTTACGAATGGACTCTTCCCAGCGTCGTCTTCTCAGTCATGTGATAGGAGAAAACAAATAATCGAATTCTGAGAATCGACTTCAATTAAATATTGTTCTTAAGAACAAAAGTGTTAATATTTACTATAAAATAAGATAAAGGTAATATTGTGCATTTGTAAACAGTAGAATAATTGTATTTGTAAATTTAATAATTTTTAAAAAACACTTAATGTGTTTAAATAGATAATAAGACTTCTTCACACACCATAAATTTTAAGCCAGCACAACTACTTTGCTGTCTACAGCCTGGAAAATTTGTTTAATTCAATTAAATAATTTCCTTCATTATGTTTATAACATAATAATAGTTATAATTAAATTATTCTAATTAAATAAATAAAAAATAATAATAAATAAATAAATTTTATTAAATTTACTTATTAGTATTATATTAAAAAAAAAAAAATTGTTTATTCCTTCCCTCCTCCTTTTGTTTTTGTGTGTGCATGTATGTTCCTCTCTGATTGGTCCTGCATGATGCTTCCTATTGGTTGTTTGTGTTGCTCCTCCCCCTCTGGATTTTGCCCTGCTTTTGCCTCCAAGGCAGTAGCACGTGTTTTTTGCACCTGATGAAGGAAGGCTACGTCCTTTCGAAACCGGTTAAGTGCTGGCTTAAGTGCTGGATTTTGCCTTGCTTTTGCCTCCAAGGCAGTAGCACGTGTTTTTTGCACCTGATGAAGGAAGGCTACGTCCTTTCGAAACCGGTTAAGTGCTGGCTTAGAATTTATGGTGTGTGAAGAAGTCTTATTATCTATTTATCGTTTGTACACCAGTTTTGCATTTAGTTTTGGTGACTTAATGTGTTTATTTATTTTCACCTGTAAGAATAGATTTTTGTATGTTGTAGTGTAACTGTCATATTAACTGATCTAGGAATAAATAATTGCTTGTTCTTGTGGAATTTTTATGGATTGTAATTTGAAATTTTAAAATGTTTTCAATTAAATTTAATTGCATAAAGGTGTTACAACAAATTAACTTAGTTACTGGTCTAAATGGCTTTACACCGTATGATGCTGCACTGTAAATGATTTAAGTACCGAAGATCAGAGTATTTAACATGTTCTCCATGAATATCAATAACAAATATAAACTAAATGATGATTGCAAATGTATACAGCAAACAAAAGATGATGAATAATGATATAAAATGGATTAAAAATGATGATGTATAAAAAAAAATATCACAGACTAAATACGATTGATCAAAAATAAGAATAGAAAATGTGTTATTTTAGAAATCACTATAGATACAGAAGACTTCGTCTGCTGTTTGTTTTTCACCAATCATGTGATCTCTGACATCAGGTGTGAAGAGTTCATTTCTTTCTTTTCTGAAAAAAAAAAAAAAAAAAAAAAAAAAAAAAAAATACTGATTATTAGCACATCATTTCATTTAAAAAAAAAAACTGTATTAAATATTATGTATTTCAATTTGACATTAAATATGGGTTTTTCCTTTTTTTTTTTTTTTTTTTTTTTTTTAAATGCAGTATTAATTTTCCTATTCAGTGAAAGGTAAAGAAGCTAATATCAGAAATTCCTATTCAGCGAAAGGCAGAGCGTCGCAGGGGTTAATAAGTGAAGCGACTCGGGGGGAGACGAAGAATTCCTCGGGGGTTAGTGAGCGGAGCGAGCAGGAGGAAGAGCCCCCTAGTTTTGAAAAAAGAAATTCTTTTTCAGAGATTCTCAAAGTAATACAGAATACACTTAAACATCACAACAGCGTTTAAAAAAAATCAGTCTGCGAATAACAGCGGAAAAGTTCCTCGAGCAAAGAAAAGGGATAAAGAAAGTTGGTTTAGCGGTATTTACAACAAGGAAAAAGTTGTGGACATGATATTATGTGTTGTGTGTCATAGTTATGCGCACGAGGAATGTGTAGGACTTACCAAAAAAGATTAGGAAGTTTTTACTTAGCATACATGTGAAGTCAAAAAATAAATTAAAAACATTTTTGACCGTTAATGTTTAAAATTGCTTAAAAAATTGCTTAACATTATTTTCTAAATTTTCTTCTTTTTTTTTTTTTTTTTTTTTTTTTTTTTTCATTAATTTTTGTTAAAATTTAAAAATTAAATCTGGTTTTGTAACAACTGATGTGTTTTCACGCTTTAAATGCGAATATTTTCATTATATTTCAGCTTTGGGCATATTACCTGCACATCGGCATATTACCTTCATCAACTAGACTATTTTAAAACAAAAATTCCTGCAGGTTTAAATCTTTATTATTGTAAATTAAAAAAAAAATTTCGAGTACTAAAAAGAGCCTTAACTTTAAATCGATTAATACTAACGCTAAAAAATTTCTATCCTGAAGGTGGCCATATTACCTTACCTACCAATTTTCAGCTTAATTGAATAAGGCGTTTAGATGTTGTCGCACTTTAAATAATTTGAGTCCATGTGTCATAATGATAAAAAATGTTTTTTTTTTTTTTTTTTTTTTTTTTTAATGTCCATGCAAAAGAACTGCAAGTCGTAAATTCATAATAAAAATTATACAGATTGTGCGACAGTGATTTATAACATGCCTACCATTTTTTAGCTCAATCGAATGAGAAGTTTAAACGATATCGCACTTTAAATAATTTGAGTCCATAGGTCATACCAATAAAAAATATTATTTTTGCCTCTGTAAAAATAACTAAAAGTCATACATTCATCAAAATTTATGTAGTTCCAGCGACGGTACCCTATAACATACTTACCAACTTTCCGCTCGATCGAACAAAGTGTTAAGACGTGACCATGTTCATTCGCACTCATACATACATAACTATAAAAAAATAGCAAAAATGAATTCAGGAGACCCCAAAATATATAGTTGCATCAAAGTCTCATAGCCGAATTTTTTCTTTATTAGAATGCTTTCTTCACATGATGTATGTTCAAACAAACTAACCTGTCTTCTTACTTATAATATCTGACTGTTGAAAAGATTAAGCATTAAAACTACATAACTTGCGAAAAGATGACACTCCCAAACAATTTTATAACCTCAAATTACATTTACAAATTTCGTAGAATGAGAAATTTTTATAATGTTATCTTCTTTTATAACTGAAATGATTGGATTAAAAGTGTCATTACGAAATCATTACAAAATCTAATATTGTCGTGTCGCGTTTTCATAAATGGAAAATGATCGATGGTGGGTTCTCTGCTTTTGAAGATAAATTTCCATGTATAATAGGCATTCCGTTAAACCGGGATTTGTGTCCGGATTTTACATTCTTTGTTGCAGGCGATTTTCTTTAACCTTAAGTCGTTATCATACGATTAGATACAACGCTATTTTAAAACGAAGAATGAACGGTTTAATCTTAGCATTGTGGGATGTTCTAAAGCTTTAAAAGTCTTACATGAATCTAGAGATTTTGTGTTCAAATGATTTATATGAATAAAATTACGATGCATATATAAAATTTTACACAGTAGTGTAATAAATGCACGGATATTTTTGTTTAGAATCAAAGTAGATAATCTGGCCTTGATTGTGTCCTGCATTGTAAAAAAAATAAAAATAAATCTTTAAATTTACTTAAATGTTTATTCAGAGTCTCTGTAAATTTGTAATAATTCTTAGTTAAATGTAAATAATGGATATTCTCAATTCTTATTCTGTATTTCTATCTTTTTTTTTTTTTTTTTTTTTTTTAATACCCAATAAAATTTAAAATAAATATTTCTACTATAAGAAAAGCCTTCTAAGTCACAAATAATTCTCGGCAATAATTAACTAAATTAATACTAATCATTAAAATGCATATATAAAATAGAAATTTTAACATTTCCGTTTATTTTTCTCTATGTAATTTAACCTAAGATTTAAGATAAATGATTGCCAATTAGGTTTTTGTTTAAATTAACAGTGGTTTATTTTACCTCAAATCCTGGAAAAATAAATAAATATTTAGTTACCGATATAGAAACTACATGTTATTGATTTTTTTCTAAGTTTTAATGAATAGCATAGACTATTAAAATACAAAAATGATAAAAAAAAAATACAAGTAAAAATTAAATCTAAATGCATTTATAAATAAGCAGTTCCTCCAATTGAAATAATCTTTTGAAATAAATAAAATAATAGGAAAAACACATATATTTTACTAGAATAAAAATTTTATTCGAGGGCTATATTATATAAAAAATAATCTGGTGCGTCACTCACACGACTTTCTCTTACCCCACATTTCAATACAATAAAGATAGTTTGCCTATTAAATCTTAAGATCAATTGCATGACATAATGAAGTTCAATGTACTTTTAAAACAATCTAAAATAGGTTAAGGAATAGTTTTATTTTACATGTAATTCCGTGTAAGTGGAGCTACCGCCTCCCTCAAAGCGAGTTTCGGAGAAAACCATGGAAAACTCCGACGGGCTATGCCGATGAGCGGTACTTAACTCCAAAAGGAGAATCATTTGTTTAACAACTTAAGCTGGTACAGTAACTAACCCACCTTCAGTCAAGGCTCATTGTATTATAGAGGAAAATGTGTTTCCAGAAATATTTATTACCTATTATGTACATTTTTTTAAATACAGTTTTAATATTTAGAAAATTCGTAACCGTTAAACAAGTATTCATTTTCGAAAAATTGATATATTATTTTTTTTTTTTTTTTTTTTTTAATTTTGAGTTCAAAATTGCGAATTTTTCCTAAATGCATTTTTCTGAATTTTTAGCTGCAATATACAATACTAAAAATTTTAAAAATCTATTTTTTTTTTTTTTTTTTTTTTTTTTTTTTAAGAGTTGTAATTTAACGATTGGGAATTTTATGAATGTGAAAAAAATAATTAAAAAATAAATTAGATAATGAGTAATCAATGAAACAAATTTTTCCATAGAATTACATTGACCCAGGCTGTCGACGAAATTAAATATTGCCCGCTCTTAGAGCATTACTTCTTAGCCACTGATGCGGACTCATTTAATATACGACATTTTTTAAACGAAATACTCTTAACTTTAGTGAGTGACACATGCTTGAGTCTTATGTATAATCATCGCGTTGTACGTTTAAATGAAAATTAAATTATTCAAAGATCAAATAATTTAAAATTTGCTGACCAACTTAAGAACTTTCAAGCAAATCTAGTCAGTATATTTTTAATGAGTCAAGCAAATATACAGAATGCACGGTGCAATTAGTGCTTAATGGTTATTTCCTCAATCATTAGTCAAACAAAAATGCATTATTTTCTTTTCTTTTCTTTTTTTTTTTTTTATTAAAAAAAAAAAAAAAAAAAAAAAAAAATCCAGGAAATTGCCCCTTGTATTATCTTATTAAAATTATTTAAAATAAGAAAAGAGCTCTACGTATAGAACGATATGAACCAGCAGTTGACAGGTACCAAATTATGTCGAAATGAAAAAAAAAAAAAAAAAAAAAAAAAAGAATCATGAAATTCTGTGTATTAAATCTTGATCTAGACATACCACGAATTTGACGAGCATGATTACAAAAATGGTCCTAGGGCGTTCACGACTACTTTAAACGTATAAAACTGGCCGAAAATATTTACAAAACAAAACCAATACTTCCTTCTTATGAGCATAGAAAGAAGTAAAAGTAATTGTTCTATGACTTAAAATACTCGATTTTTAACTACCACAATGTAAATAGAAGCGTCTTAAATTCAGACAAAAATGTGCCTGAAATGCCAATTCAGACACATAAATGCCTGAAACACTTATGCATCCAAAATTTCAGACGCATGTACTGTCTTAAATTAAGACACGTAATTGTCTTTTTTATAAATGAGCTGAGATAATGTCTGAATAAGGTTGATCTGTCTGAAATTAAGACATTTTACAGTTTAGACACATAGCGGGTTCACAACCTCACTTTTACTGGGGTTGAATTCCCCAAATTTTCTCCAATTGAACCGGTTCCTCAAAAGAGGGGTTGATTACTAGGGTCAGAAACAACCCCAGTCGGGACTGGGGTTAATCCTTCTAAAACCCGTCTTTTACCCACAATTCCTTTCGTATGTAACTGTGCGCTGCGCCGTATTGGATTTAATTTATCTCTGTTCGCTGTCTTTCACTTATTTGCTTTTGCTTTTTTGTTTGTTTGTTTACTTGAAAGATGTCTAGCAAAATTATGCGTAATGCTCGTTGGTCTCAGGAAGAGACAAAAGCTTTGCTGCATTTAAGTTCACTGTTTATTTCTACAAAAAACCTTAATAACAAAAATAAATGAAGTTTGAATGCATTATTTTTTTCTTTTTTCTAATAATTTAACTGACTAATTTCAATTTAAGATTATCCATTTAAATGCTACATTAAAATTATATTTTATTTTTTCTTAATAACCGACATTTCTAAGAGAGTAAAGACATACAGTATTCTTTGATTATTATTCGGAAAAAATACAGTAAAAGAGGGAAGTAATGAATGCAATAGAAAATATAAATAAATAAATTACAATTATTTGTCAAGTAAGATTTTATTAGTCCGGTTTTACTTGTTTTAAAACTTATTGTTCTTTAAAAAATATATAATTATCTAAAGAAGTATAATGAATAAAAAACGGGAGCAACTCCCTGATGAATAAATTGGTGTTTTCAATGTACTTTCAAAGATGATGATTTAGAAGTCGCATAATTGTATTTCTAGTGCATAAATAAAGATCCTTTTTTCTATTTATTACAGTTAAAGAAAATATTACTTCAAATATAATAGAATAATAAAATATTTTCGTTTGTGCTTTTCATTCGTAAATTTATACACTACTTTTTCTTAAATGGCCGGACACTTACGATTTCAGACGTTTTGTCAAATATCTAGAAAAATTCTTGATGAATTGTCCTAAAACTCTCAGAGTGTAAAGAATATGCTAATTTCATATATATTTCAGCAAAAAAAATTTCGCAAAAGCAACAAAGGAAGTGGTAAAAAATAAAAGAAAAAAAAAAAATGTTTCGGATTATCCTGTAAAAAGAAATGTTTTAGATACGGTCTGGCTGTAATATGTGATTATGATACTGCCTGTTGGGCGATTTACTGTAAATATAATCAGCACCAATTCATATAAAAATTTAAAGTTTTTCGGTATTCCACCCATTATTAAACGAGATACAGCGCCCACAAAATTTTTATAAACCATGCACGACACACAGACAGGCATGTACTTTTAAAAATGCTCAAATTGTTGTCATGATATTTCAAAACGTGTAAATGCATCGAAAACCAGAAGTCAAAAATTTTCTCGATTGCAATATTTTCTTCCTGCGAATCGAAAAAATAATAAAAATAATTGTTTTTATCAACTTCAGAATTTATAGAAAGTAATCTAACCTCTTGCCAATTCATTTTATATTTGCGATCATCTTAAAAAAATATTTCTTATAAATTTTATTTCTTTTTCAACTTTAAATAAGAAAATTATTTCTGTCTGTTATGTAATTTTGCGGAATGGAAAAAGAAAAATGTAGGACTATTTAACACTAAAATTCTTCTTTATTTTATTTCCTTGCAGAGAATATATATATCTATATATATATTAAGATCAATACACTAAACAAAAACGTACTCAACGTTTTTCAAACATAAAATCATGATTGTGGTAATTATTTTACTAAAAACAGTCGGCAGCAAAAGTATCCGAGTACTAGCAAAAATTCTTGCATAAAAAATGCGCATTTAATACTGTTTTGTTAAATAAATCCTTGTCGAATCATATTCCTAGACAGACTAAGAACAGGATTCGATAAGGATTTATTTAACAAGACTGTGTGTACTTTTTTTATATAGGAATTTTTGCTAGTGCTCGGATACCTTTGCTGCCGACTGCATTTTTTTTTTTTTTTTTTTTTTTTTTTTTTCTGTACATCTATAACTAACATCAATAGAATTTATGCGAATGTTTTGGTTTTGTGAATTAAAGGGAAATCTCAGATAAAGGGACCTTACTTCTTTCTTTCCCCATTGAAAACCGGTTGTCACCCTCTCCATCCTTATTCCGAGATAGATAGCTGTAAACGGACAAAACAGAAAGGGGGATTAAAAGAAGCATCGTTAAAATGCGGGTTGATTTTAAGCGAGGTTGTAAACGGAGCCTATAAAATTTCAGACATTTTGCAATTTAGGCACTTAAAAATTCAGACTTTTCAAATTTCAGACATTTGTATTACTTAACAAATTTTCCATTTGGAATCTACTTTAAGCAGCATGCATATCCTGTTTTAAATTTTTTTTTTTTTAACAAATAAATTTGATACTATTTTATATAATATAAGCAGTTAACTTATTTAAGGGGTTACATCCAGTTGTATGCACGAAAAAACGTGTTTTTTGTGAATTTTTTGTGAAGAAGCCTTTTATTAAAGAAATATATACAATACATATACATATAGCATATTTAATGTATGTTAAGAATCCGTGATGAGTTTACAAAAATATTGGGTTCCGCTGTTCCTGTAGTAGATCTCCTAGAGGACTTCCACAAAAAGGTGTCTGGCGGTGAGCAAGATATCTCTGATCCAAATTATCTGAAATGAAAAAAACCAAAAGATTTATTTTTAGGATAGATGAATACAGGTAATGATCGTAGGAATAGTCAAAATTTTGATTTTTGACAAAATGGTGGCTTCCCCCCGAAAAAAATCTTTTTTTTCAAAAAAATTTACACTTGAAAGTGGCTGAAAAAATCGAAATTATTATCAGAAACCTTATTCCTACGATCATTACCTGACAAAAATATCTAAGAAAATCGTGTCAAAATTTCAAGTCAATCGGTCCAGCCGTTTCGGAGAAATTTTGCTCACCGACTTTGAAAACACCGTTTCTAGATAAACGCGTTTAAAGTTTTGGGAACCATTTAAACTAAATTATTTTTTTTTTCCTACTTACATCGAGTCATCTATTCCAGGACCATAAGAGGAACCCTCTGCTTCATCATTTGCTTCTAGTGCAGCCAACTGTTGTTGTCTACGTGACATTCTCCCCTCGCGCGTGCTCCCTTGCGCTCGTGCGTCAGAGATCAAGATGCGCTCTGCGTCCTCTTTTTATACATAGGCGTGGGCATTAGGCCCAAGCGATAGTCCCATTGCGTTCATGAAGCATAGAAGAGATGTTTTTCCTTCATTGAACATGCCGGCAGCAAGATAAGCAGCAATTTCAACGATCATCGAGCCACATGGGATTATTTTTGGAGTTATTTTCCATATCAGCTGATTATTACTTACTGTATACCTAAAATTTCTAAATATAGCTCTCAGGTATAAGATAAACCTTTTATATTCTTATTCTAAGAAGCAAAACATTATGAAAAGCATGGACAAGGGCATAGGGATAATGAAAAACAGCTGCTACTCTGGTTTACGCTCCGCCTACTTTAAAACGCTCGGAGACGTCTTTACAAATATGCAAATTTCTCCGAAACTAATTGCCGGATCGATATGAAATTTTCAGACAATATTATCAAATATATGTACATTCAAAATATGTTTAAAAAAAAAAATCGATTTTTTGAAAATTACAACTGGATGTAACCCCTTAAAATACTTCGACGCGGAACTTATTCTGTTAAAAATTAAAAAACAAAGTTAATATCTCTCACGTGTAATAAAACAAAAATATATATATATTAAGATAAACGAAGCATATAACTTGTAGCTAAGAAAGCGAATTCGTAACTAAACAATCTTAAACAATTTGTGCATAATTGATTTTTTTTTTTTTCCGCGTTTTAAGAATTATTTTATGTTTCCCTACACTTCAAAATGTAAAAGAGCAATTTTTTTTTTTTTTTGGTTTCCTGTACATAGTTTGTTTTCTTGCAAATACCAGTTTTTAAAAAAAAAATCGTTTAAAATCCATAGTCGACTATTTTTTCATATTTATTACGCATTTTACAATTAAACTCTAAATCTCTACACATGAAATTTAAGATAATAATATGTATTAAGCTTTACTTCTTATGCACATTTTTATTGCAAAGACGTTAAACTTCAATTTGTTTTACGGATACTAGAATATATTTCATTATACAAGCAGCTTATAGCATGAGTACCGATGGCTTGAATGGGAAGACGCTCAGCATTGAACCCGTTGTTTCTCAGTTCGATTCCCGGCGCGGACAACGGGGAACATTTTTGTAAAAATTATTAATGATTTTTTTTTTAATGCTCTAGGAGATTTTTAAATCTATTTTTCACAGGTAAACAGTATAAAAAGCATTTTTTTTTACTTATTTTTTTATGAAAAATATTCACTGTAGACAGGATAAAAGAGGGCGGAATTTCAGACACTTCGAGTGTGAAACGATGTGCTTTTTAAGATACTTCAAGTGTCTGAAATAAATAAGACACTTTTTAGCATCTTAATATTGAACACCAATTTTAGAAACAATTGTGTCTGAATTTCATACACTTGTATTTACAGTGCACTAAGTCAATTCATTGAATTAAATAAAACCATTCTTTCATATTATTTATTTATTTATTTATTATTATTATTATTTTGTATAATCTAAATTATGCTAGTAAATATTATCTAAATATAATTATTTGAATTTAAACATCTCTACGGTGTTTTTAAAGATTAAACGTAATGGTTAACATACAATTTATGCTCAGAATGCAGACTAAGTCAGTACTGAATATTTAAAGCTTCAGTGAATTTAGTTGTTAAAGGATATTTTCATAAAATCACAAAAATGATTTCATAAAATACATACATACATATATATATATATATATTTAATTACTTTAAATATTAAAACATTCTTACAATAACAGAAATTCTGGGATTTCTGGTGAAAAATAGCCATTGGTTATCGATAGCCCAGCACACACACACACATATATATGTATATATATGTATATATATATATATATATATATGTATATATATATATTACATATATTCGTTACTAACACAATAATAGAAAATTTTAACTTACAAAGTCATATTAAAAAAGGATTATCACTTCAGTATATGAATGAAGCCATAAACTGAATTTATTATTAAGTAAAGTTCAAAATCCTGTTTCACGGAAGTTTTTAATTTCAAACTTATAAGAGAATTTTTATTCAACAATGAAAATCAATGAAGTTTTTTTTTTTTTTTTTTTAGTTAGCTTAAAAATCAACAAAACTTTAAGTAGTGTAAATAAAACTATATGATTATATTTTTTAAACAAATTTAAGTTTTTCATTTTTCCACTCTATGTGTATAAATATTTCAAAAAATTAATTTGATTTTGACAGGAAAGTACACAAAAATCCAATTACGAACAAAACTTTTAAAAATTTCACCGTTTGTTTTATGAAACTTGCATCTCTACACAATTTTACATAAATTTAAAATAGGGATTAAAAACATAACCTTTTGTTAGAAAAAAATATTTGTTCATAAAAATCTATTTGCTCTTCTAAATACACTTAAAGTGTCTGTGAATTGAAATTGATTAAAAAAGATAATGCAATTCATAGATAAATTTGCTTCGTAAATTTTTAATATAGTTCATGATTCCAGTCTTTATAATATTCAGGAAAGGTAAAGTGTAAACTGACATTAAATTAACCCTCTGTAACTCATGACCTTTAATATTTTTGTGTTTATTTGTTTCGTAATAATTGGAAAAAAATAAAATACACGTGTTTCAGGTTTTTTTTTTATTTCTCATAATTTTCGAAAAAACAAACAAAAACACCTACAGGCAACAAGCACTTTTTAGCATAAAATCCTATAAAATACGTGAAATTGGGTCAAAATCAATATTATACAATGAATTTGAAACACTTACCTCTTCACTGTTTCAATATAAAACACAAAACACACGAAAAACTATTTTTTATTATTTTTTGAATCAGAGCCGGTCCGCACTTGTCGTTAGTTACCCACTGTCGAGTAATGAACTTCAACTTACGACATACGGCGCCATCCAGTTGTGTTTCTAGATACTAGATTCTCTAACTGTGAGTGTATACGACAGGCTACAGTGCGAGATTACGTTGTAGAACCGATTCTTTGAATTTGAACCACGATCGAACGGTATGTTGCCTACAGTCTACAGTATGGTACAGAGGGTTAAACTAAATGATTTGATTATTCTCCGGCTAACTCAGTTTTTAATGTTTTTTAAGTTCTTTTCCCTCAATAATTGATGAGTGTTGTTCATTTTTTAAAACTATTAAAACACATTTATTATATGTTTTAATATTTTTGATATTCATTTACATTCGTCTTGAATTAAAATATTTGCTGTCAAACTTTAAACCTGAGAGATGACTACAGTTTTGACGTGTAGTTGAACTAAACATAATTTATACATAAAATAACTATCAACAGATAATGTCTTTGTTTAATTCATATCTGTTTGGAGAGAATGAAGGCGTTTGCCAAACTTTAAACAACATTTTTAATGAGTATATTTTCATAAAGAGGAAGAAGGAGAAGAAGAAAAACTTTCTTATTTAAAGAAACAGTTTCTTATTTTTCAGCTTATCTTATTTAACAGTTTGTTATTTAAGAAATAGTTTCTTATTTATTCGACTTAGTAGCTATGATTTAGCGATTTATAAATTAATTTAACAAGAGGTAATTCATTTTTTCAAGAAATTAATCCAAGTACATGCATATATATATTCATCTTCTATGTCAATACATGCATGCACATTCATGGCACATGCTTAGATATAGCATATTACAATATGTAAGAGAAAGGAAAACGTGCTCTCAATACACGCTTAGTACATATGCTAAAAAAATCCTAATATCTCGTGCATATATATATAGGTTAGGGGCTCCACTGATTGGCATGCTCCAGTAATTGATATATATCCCGAAGTAATTAATAAATAAGAAAAATAATAAAATAATATATTTTACATATAAGAATTTTAACATTTTATGTCAAACACTGGAGCATAGAGTGCTAAAAACTGTTACAATGAATAACTAGAAGTATCATACACTGGAACATAAGGGGCCAATTACTGAAAAAATGAAAAACTGACAGTGTCAATTGCTGTAACATTGAGTGGGTGTCAAATAAAAATTCTTAAAAAAAATTAATCAAATGTATATAATGTATATATATATTACAAAGTCCATATACAGTCATTTAAAAAAAGCCACCTCCAGACTAATTTCTCAACAAATCACCATATAAGAAGTAACCAACGTATAGTAATAAAACCTAGTTTATAAAATGATATTCTGAGACTTTTAGGGGGCTCGTCTACTCATTAAAACTTGAACCAATTTCATTTTTGTCGATTGCAACATCCAATTCTGACAATTTTTTGGTGTTATTTGGATCAAATCATTCTGGAAAATAGCACAGTTTATATATTTATCTTAATGTTTGATAGAGTTATAAGAGCTGTAAAAATACAGGAATGCTAATGTTAAATAAATGTGACAAACCTTTGTTTATATCTCCCCGAAAAATTATTATATATAAATTTCATCAGTTCTTTTTTAACGTGTTAGAATGAAGTAGTCAAAATATATTTCATGCATATTTTTGATTAAAAAGTATTTTTTGAATTGTAATAGTTATTATTAAATTCATGCTTCAAAAAAAAAAAAAAAAAAAAAAAAAAAAAATACGAACTATATTAATTTTTGCCCGAATAGATCAGACATCATCCAAAATATGGATTTTAAAATTTAGGGCTCATTCCTATCACTACTTTTCGAGTTACAGTAACATTTAATTTTTCATTTCTGTTAGGGGGCCATCACTTGTTATCATTTGTGTCATCTATAACCTAGCATACGCAGGAATTAAAGTAAGTTTAGATGTACATATTAATTAGCTCAACTTTCTTAAATAGCTCAAATTTAGTTTATTTTACATTTAAAATTGTCATAATTCTTTTTTGGTTATTATCTGGAGGGATATAATACTTTTATATGTGAGATCTTAATTTAACTTTTTTAAATATAGAGATTCACCTTTAACACATTTTAACTTGTAACTCTATCAAGAATTAATTTAAAATATATAAACCATACCTTTTCCTGAGCCACCTCAATCCCAGAAGTTCGAATATGTAGTCAAAAATGGGCATTACCTTTAAAAAAAATGAAGTTGATGAAAATTTTAATAAGAAGATGACCCCCTAAGCAACTATTACATTAATAACAATACCAATCGATCGGCACCAACCGCCTGTTTCTGCACTAATTTACGGCGAAATCAATCGGGAGGTGGCTTTTTTTTTTATGACTGTACATTTAAGATATTCAAGTGCAAAATATCTGCAATAGAATGTTGGTCATTTCAAGGAAGAAATAGCTCTCTGTTTTTAACAAATGTTTGTTTTAAATTGGAGCAACTTCCACAATAGGATTCTTTTATGATTTATAATAAATATTTTCTAAATAAATAACAATAAATTGAAGTGCTTAGAAAACCAGTTCATTTTTACAATATGGCATCCTCAAGCATGCAGAACTGTTGCAACATGGAATTCAGTAATGTGCGAAGGTACCTCGGAGGCAAAAACATACCATGAATCTTGAAGGAAAGTCTACAAATTCCAAGTAATACCATAAGTGAAGGGAAGGAAATCTGTATTATAAAGCAGGCACAGGACTCGCTGTGTTTCTGAATTTTTACATGTGTTTTACTATTTTGCTACCACTATTCCAGAACAGTCTTTTAAAAATATTTTTGTAGCATTAAACCCTCCAAGAAAAATAATATTGTTTATTTTGTTAAACATAATCATGTTGGTAATACCATTAAAAAAGAAAAAAAAAATCCTATACTTTATTACTGTATTAATAAATTTCCAAGTTTCTGTATCCATTTATTTTCTCAAAATCATTTAGAAAATTGATATTTAACGATTTATGCATCCTTCCGAATTTAAAGACAGGAAATATATGCTAATGATATTTTTAACTGAAAATGTCACTTAAATGTTGCAAATGGTTTTTAGAGTAGAATCAATATATTGTTATGATGTAAATGTTTGTTTACGCATAAAATTTAAAATTGATTTAAACTCTTCAGCTGTAATAAATAGTTCTAATGTCATAATAATGGACACTTTTTCAGATTTTAGTACAATGCAATAGGATTTTAATTATAAATACTTTTCTATAGTTCTCGGGATTTTTTTCTTTTTTCTTTTATATATATATATATATTTAAAGAAGATTATTGGTTTTGCAACTTTAAATAAAAAATAAGAAATAAGTTTAATAATATATCGTTTTTTACCGGAAACTCGTTTATTTTTTCTAGTTAAAACTAAAAATTTTCACCCTTTCCCCCCATTCTCTCTCTCTCACACACACACACTCTCATAAGGCAAAAGATATTTAAAAAGTTAATATGAATTTTTTCTGAAACATTAGTGGATGAGATTTTTTTTACAATAACCGTCTGCAAAACCTTTATGGTAACGAAATAAAAAGTTAAAATTAAGATAGTAATTACTGCAAAGAAAGAAAAAAAAAAAAAAAAACATAAATAACAGGTTTTTTTTTTCCGAAGAAATAAAATATCCATTTGATAGAATAGTATTTTTTTATAAAATTTATACAGGTATTGTGTTAAAGATTTTGTTTATTACATTATAAAGTTTAATAATTTTACTGTACAATTAGTTATATCTAAAGAAAAACATCTCAAAATGAAATGTTTTAACACTTTTAATCTTTAGTTCAAAAGTGTCCATCTTCAGTTGATCTGTTAGACTGTCATACTTCAATTCTTGGACTTCCATATTTGTACAATTGGTCGCATTAATTCACTGCTTTATTTTATTTTTTTATTTTCATTTGCCCTTTTTTGAATTCCTTTTTTAATCCTTTGCCAGCTCAATTTATTCACAGGGTGGTAAAAGTTTCCGTTTCAAAAAGAAGCACTGACACCAGTATTCTTTATCAGTAATTCCTATGACAATAAATTACTGCACAAATATGATAGAAATTATTGATAAAGAATACTGGTGCTAGTTTTCCGTCTTCAGACGGAAACTCTTGCACCCTTGTTTGTTCGCGTGCCCGAGCTGAGCTCGGGATAAACCGGGAAAGGGTTAATTCTTGAACGTCCATATTCGAGTAATGGACAATATCCGTTTTTTTGCGTTCGAGTCTAAATCATACCCAACATGTGACTTCTGATTCTCCATTTCCCTATGAATTTCCCTCTAAGATACAAATATTTCCCTGTAGAATGCAAACATTTCCCCATAAAACACAAATGTAAACATTATAATTCTGTATTTTTTCCTGTAGTGTAGTCACGTGTCAAAATTTAATACGTAACACGGAGAAAGTCCACTGGACTCATTCTATCAGTGACTTTTGTTTTAGCTCATCCTCGTGTAATTCGTCTCACACATTCACTGATATTATATATAGGGGAAACCCGTGTACCTAGGGCCATCATGTACCTAGGGCCACCCCACTTTATTTGAATAATATTTAATTTTAAGTTTTGATAATTGGGCGAGTAACAACACCAGTTGCTATTTTTACAACTACTTTTGAACTTTTGAGGAGAAAGTTTTGAAAAGTTACATGTAGAAAACGAATTTACATGGTCTGAAGTAAAATTTTGCAGCTCATCTCTTTTGCTATTTTACAAAGGCGAATCAAATATTTTTCTTTCATTTCTAGTGTATAATTCTGCTTGTTACATTGAGTAATAAATGAGATATTTAATTAGTCCTCTCTCCTTGTGGATTTTTTAGTGGAAGGCATATTGAATGAAGTTACCAAAACTTGTACCTAGGGCCACATAGCTGCCTTGTACCTAGGGCCAGTGTGTTTGAACCTTTTAACACTTTCGCGACCACATGTTGTTTTTGTCTTTTTCACAATATGGTCCGCCTGTGGGCGTTTTTCTCATAAGTTGCAACTTTTCGAAACAAAATATTCCGTATTCGCATTTATATTACAAATGGATATGCATTATAATCATACTCTCTCTAATCAAAGTATTTGCATCCATAGTATACTGATTGTACAAATATGAATATTATGTATGTTTTTTAGAAACAAATAACATACAAATTGCAAAAGAAACGCCCACTGGTGGAGTTTCATGTTTTCAAATGACGCGAATCTACGTCAGTGGTCGCGAAAGTGTTAAAAACACAGTACAGCCTATAGTAATTGGATGCTGGCAAACCCTGGTTAACCAATCACTATATATGACGTTGCTGAAAATGTTGGCAAATCCTGTCCGTCGGCCTTTACTCTCGTAAACATTCTATCAGGCTTTCGTGTATCCAGCATATGACCAATGAATCAAAACACATTCACTGAGGATGAATAGTTAAGTTCGAATGTGACTAAAAGATAAGATCCCTCCATAAATTAAAAAAAAAAAGATTTTCCAGGAAGAAAGTGAATTAACAATGATAGAACTGGATGTCTCTGTTTCGTGTCCTGATGAAATTTCGAAACTTTAAACATCTAGCATCTTTTCGTGTGTCATGCTTTAACAGGTACGAACC
The DNA here is from genome assembly GCA_963930645.1 of Salticus scenicus. Taxonomy (NCBI): domain Eukaryota; kingdom Metazoa; phylum Arthropoda; class Arachnida; order Araneae; family Salticidae; genus Salticus; species Salticus scenicus. Next base: position 80,244,535 of record OZ005654.1, on the reverse strand, counting down.
TAGGTAAAACCTTTACCTAAAGCAAAACCTCCCATACCAAAGAAATATGTGATCGAAAACCAGAGAGATCTAGAAATCCCAGAGACACTCCAGAAAAAAAAAGAAATTGATGAAAAGAAACATTCTGTTAGAATATCCCAAAGAAAAAAAAAAGTGAAATTTTTCGTGTTTCAAATTAAGGCAACAACATGATAATTATTATATGATAAATAAATAGTTTTCTTGATATTGTTTATTTTATAAAATACATGTTTATATGCTTATTTTCTATTCATTACAAAGGGAAATCTAGATTTAATGAATGGCCCTAGGTACAATGAGGTCTGGCCCCAGGTACAATGAGGGTGTTGTACCTAGGGCCATGAGTGAAGTTTTTTTAAAAACCTTCTATTTCTCGGAATTTATTATTTTAGGTATTTATATTAATCCCAATTGGAAGTAATTAGTCCTAAAGATATGTACCGGAACATGGGTCTAACTCGCTCTGATCCGGATCAAAATTCGAGTTTGGCTGGTGCTGCCATCTTTCACCAGCTTATGGAACTAAAAGTCGTACTTCCTCCCTATGAGGCATTCCTAATAACGGAAGACGCAACCCTCATGCCTTAAAATTAGTCCGGTAGTTCCACTACCGGGGCTCGGAATTTCCGAGTGGCACACGACAACAACAACAACAACATATGTATATATCAGTTTGATAATTTTAAACAGGTCAAGGGTTCTGTTTTGGGCACTGAAAAAAAGCGGCCCTAGGTACACGGGTCTCCCCTATATATTAATTGTATCTTTTAGAATTTTCTATTTTAACTTTCAGACGTTCATACTCGTGTAATTGGTCTAATTAATTCACTGATTTTTTTTTTTCTTTTTTCTTTTCAATTTTCCTTCTTTCGATTTTCTACTTTAAAACTTAGGCTTTCAACCTTGTGCACTAAACTCATTCGTATACTGATTCTTTTCTTCTTTCTTTTTCTTTCTTTTTTTTTTTTTTTTAGTTGCTCTCTATAACTGTTCTCATTCATTCACATTTTTTTTTTAATTTTCTCTGTTTTGATTTCTTACTTTAATTCTTAGATTTTCAACCTCGTAAACTTAACTTATTCATTAACTTAAAAAAAAAAATCTGGTGTGTCACTCACACGACTTTCCCTTACCCTGAAATTTAATACTATAAATACAGGTTGGAAATTAAGAAATAACATAACGAGTACTGTTATGTAAACGTATGTTAAAATAATTTAAATCAGGCTTCGGAAGAGTTTTATATGATAATTAGTTCTATGTGAGGGAAGCTACCACCCCCTCAACCCCCCCGTTTCATTACTGCACCTACATTTATTATATAATTTAAATCTGCAATTAAAATTAAAAGCTCACTTAAAAATATTCAGACAACTTTCACACGCAACATTCCTTGAAACTTATCAGTCTTGATCAAACTTTTCCAGCAACAAATTTATATTAATTTGAATATACAACTTTTTGATATCCTGAAATTATTCGCTTTTCAGTTACTCTAAGAGACACAGACAATAATCAAGCTTTAAAAACTTTAGTTTGGTAATCAGGAAACCTCAAAACGTGTAAATACACAAAAAACAAGAGATGAATATTTAGCTTAAACGCATACATTATTTATCATATGTCTATGGTAAAATATTATAGTAAAGCACTTCCACTAACAATAAAAAAGATTGTTATCGCTTAAATATTTGCAATCCTGTATATCATTTGAAGAATATGTACAAACCACATAGTATATTTAAATACAATCCTAGAGTAAAAATATACGGCACAACCAGAAATACACTTCCATCAATTTTGAGCTATTGCCGCACTATAATCTAGTTCTTTTGTGTAGCCCTGTAAACGAACAGTGGATGATTTCCCTGCTGTTTTCTACATGAGGCATGTTTTTATGCGTATAAAAAATATATAGTCATTTCATTTGGTTTAGTGAAGTCTCTAGATGTTAAACTCGACTTATCTGCGATTTTTCTCATACACGAAATGTATTCGAATACTCTTGAGTGTCCCTGTACACGAACCATTTGCTTCCTCTCAACGAAAAGCTTAGTGTAGCATTCCTATATGATACATATTTAGAATACCGAGTTTGGAATTTCTGCTACTATTTGTTCTTGAGATATGCTGAAAACACACACAAAGACAGACACACAGACAGACACACAGACACACAGACACTCAGACCAACCGTTAAAAACATGATTTTCGGATTCAGGGCACCTCAAAACGTGTAAATATAACAAAAACTGCCGTTCGAAAATTTGACCTTAAAACACTACTTTCTCTACCTTATAGGTAAGAGAAAGTAAAAAAAAAAAAATAATAATAATACTCTCTGTAATTGTTTTTGTTATTTCACTAATTTTTTTTCATTTTCAATGTTTTGATTTCCCCCTTTAACTCTGAGACTTTTACCTTGTGAATATGTTTTATTCATTTATTTATTTATTTATTTTTATTTGCCCTCATTTGATTTCTTATTTTAATTCTTATTTATATTTGACTTCTTATTTTCCTCTTCACTTACCGTTGCCGGAATCTTAAGCCAATGCTATTCTATGGGAAATTTTCTTTACTTATAACTAAAATATTAATACATATATTTAAATTCTGTTTTCACATTCAGAAAATTCAAAACTATTAAATTGACAGACCTTTTTTGAAAACATTTTTTTTTTTTTTTTTGAAACCGTATATTGAAAAATTTCACATGTTGAAAATTCCTATTTCACAGCTTCAAAATAAAATATTTAAAATTAAAAAAAATCCGTTTAAAAAAAAAAGTTCGTCAGTTTAACAGTTGTCAGTTTTCTGAATGTAAAAACAGAATTTAAAAATATGTATTAGTTATTAAGTTTAAGAAAAGAAAATTTCCCATTGAATAACATTGGGGCTACTGGCGACGGTAAGTGAAGTGGTCCCTTAAAACTCTCAGATTTTCATCTTCACTTAATTAGTCTCATTCATTTACTGATTTTTTTTTCTTTAAATATGTTTCTTGTTTTCCTCTCTCCACGTTCCCTCCAAAATATGGGGATCACAAATTTTTGTTAAAATGGACACGCCTTTATATCAACCACGATTCTTTTTCAAATCCTCAGATATGGTTTTCACAATAGTTAAGAGTTTTGTTGCATTTGAAATCGATCTACAGTTTATAAATCTCGGAAATAATTACTTCACAATATTTGTGCTTTAACGGCCCTCTTCACTCACCGTCGCCGGAAGCCCGAGCCAATGTTATTCAATGGGGAAATTTTCTTTACAAATAACTTATTAACTAATACATATTTTTAAATTCTGTTTTCACATTCAGAAAATTCCCAACTGTTAAATTGACGGACCTTTTTTAAAAATGTAATTTTTTAATTTTTAATATTTTATTTCGAAATTGCAAAATGAAAAAATTTCACATATTGAAAATTCGTATTTTGCAGCTTCAAAATAAAATATAAAAAATTTAAAAAATAATATTTTAGAAAAGGTGCGTCAATTTAACAGCTGGGAACTTTCAGAATGTGAAAACAGAATTTAAAAATATGTATTAGCTAATAAGTTATTTGTAAAGAAAAATTTCCCATTGAATAACATTAGTTTCGGCTTCCGGCGGCGGTGAGTGAAGAGGGCCCTTAAGAGAAAAAATAACATTGAGCAATTTCGATAACAATTCATAATAAATGAAACTATAAATAATATTTTATATTTAATATTTAAACAAGGCATGAAAGTAAAAATAGTGTGATTTCAATGAATAAAACTTTGAAAAAACATTGGTTATACGTTTTTGGCAATAATTTAAATCTGTCAAAACAGGCATTTTGACAATTTTTTTCACATTTACATTTATTTAATCAAATGTTCAACATTTTAATATTTTTTTAAATTAATTAATCATTTTTTTTCTTTTTCTGTTGTTACCATTAACTCGCTTTATTGTTATTTGTTTGTTTGTTTGCTTGTCCAGTGCAAATCTTACAACCAATTTTTAACTAACTTCCCGACTAGATAGATGTTTGAAACTTTTAGAATAGCTCAGAACACGATGACAACGCAATACCACGAAACACGATTTTCGAACTTTTGATTAGTTTTTTTTTAATTAATTAAAATAAGAAAATAATAACCTCCTAATAGCTTTAAAATTTACCATTTAAATATTAGCTACAAATTAATTGTTGTCAAAAAAATTTACGAGTTCATTTTCTTTCGACGTAAAAATAAATACTTTTAACCCTTTCAGGGGCAATGAATTTAATTTCTTTTAAAATCAAGTGACACCACAGTTTGAAAACAAGATTAGAAGAAAAGTAATAAATTAATATTTTCGTAAAAGGTAAAAAAGTAAAATTTTATAAAAAAAAAAATCTGGAATGAATTTTTGAAGTTAGGAACTGAAATTAGGTGGTATACAATATATACCACTGCCCCTGAAAGGGTTAATTAAACGTGAACGTTAAAAATTTTTAAAAAATTAAGTTGTGCATTTCGCGAAAATTGACGTCATTATCACTTTAAAAATTTTACACACATTGATAAAGTACTAATATAGTTCTATAGCTATGATTTGTGAGAAAATTTTAAAACATGGTATATAAAAAGTTTTTTTTTTTTTTTTTAAATCTTATAATTATTATAAATTAAATACAGTTCCATGCAATTTTCTATTTTAAATGCTCTTTATGAAAAGGAAAATTTACCTGAAAGCACTAGTTCATATTCACACAATACTTTTAGAAATAACAATAAAAAAAAAAAAAAAAAAAAAAAAAAAAGAAGAAGAAGAAGAAGAAGAACCATAAAGACATTTTGTTACTAGTATATATTTGATTTTTAATATTTAAAAAAAAATAATAATAATGTTCTACGATTTTCGAGCATGAAATAGAAGTTTTATTTTAAACTCTTTTGTCAAATAGAATGTATTCTTTTAAAGAATGAATTATTCCTTTTCGACGAAATTTTTGCTCATTATCAGAAATATACGAACGAATGCACCGCACTCAGTGTAGTATCAGGTTTCTCTTATAACAAGGTGTTCTTTAACAACGGGCACTTACATGTTAAAAAAAAAGAAAAGAAAAGAAAAACAATTCTTTAAATTTTTCTTAGAAGAATTTTATTTCCGTATGTTAGAAGTTTTTGACTTCGTAATTTATGGGTGTTTCTTTTCTTTTCTTTTTATTCTTAGAAAGAAAAAAAAATATATTTTACTCTTTTTGTGACGCCAAACGAATTTTTTTCCTTTTTATACTTATAAGTGGTATATTGCTAGGGAACAAGAAAACGCACAATGTTCCTTCGTTTAATATTTTAACAAGGTATATACAGGTTCAGCCTGCGTAATATGTAAAATTTTGCGTTAGACAATTTGTTGTTAAAATTTTGCTCAAATTGTATGAATTTTTTATAGGCGAGGACAAAAATATGAGATTTATTTTTTGCTTATTAAATTTCGATATTATTTGAAAGTTTTTGTTGCAAATTCGGAATGTAATTTTTCTTTTTTTTTTTTTTTTTTTTTTTTTTTGCGCAGAATGTATTCATAAGAGAATTACATTTACAAAAAAACATTTTTGTCTATTTTTATTTATGAATCAGAGTATGTGAAGATTGAAGGAGGAAACCGAAAAATAATTTTTTGAGTTTAATACTTTTTGTGTTTCTATAATATTTTAACTTTAATGTTTTTTCAATATCACCTTAGTGAAATCATACGTATTGGAAATCTAAGTACATTTTATTTTTATTTTTATTTTTTTTTCATAGTTTACATGTTTTGTGCAAATAAAAGCAACAAATGTGTTAGTTTGTCTGGTGCATTTCTCTCTCTATATATATATATAAAAAAAAATTACGGTCACTGGCGTCAAATTTTTTTGTCTACGACAGTATCTTCTAACGAAGGGCAGGGTCCTTCGCACCATCAGAGGTATCAATGTGTTCCGAATGCTCCAAGGAAGACATTTCAGCTGCTTAGAATTTTCTATCATTTTAATTAAAGAAGTTATTAAGTAAAAATGGCAAGTTTATGAAGGTACTCTGTTTGCCATTTTGAAAAATGTTTCTCCCAGTGACGTTGTTCTTCTGTCATGAAGTCATTTTACAGGGAAATTAAAATATGATCCATGGTTGTACGTAGGTATGCAGTTAGGTTGGATTTAATGTCGCACCAATACTGCGCTATGGGTAATTGGCGACGGTCTTGGACGCACCCCTAGAGATGTTTCGGAGACATGCCCTCACAATTTTGATCCTTCATGGAGGAGATTACCCCCCCCCCCCCCTCCTTTGGTGCTCTCCAGAGTTATAGTGTGGATGAGAACATGGAGAAATTTGCGGTCACGACAGATTTTATGTGCACCAGCCACAATTAGTGTACACGACAGTCTTTGGCCGGCTCAAGTATCGAATCGACAATCTTCCAATTACGTGCTCGGCTCTTTACTGACTAGAGTACCGCGGCCCGAAACCATGGATATAAAAGAGAAAGAAAATAAATATCAACTTTTTTTTCTATACTTTAAAAAAAATAATTTTCTTATACGGGAAAATTAAAATATGATCCATGGCTGTAGGTAGGTAGATAATTATATAGGTTATTTTTGACGTCGCACCATTACTGCGCTATGGATAATTGGCGACGGTCTGAGACGCACCCCTATGGATGTTCCAGAGACATGCCTCCACAGTCCGGAGACATGCTCTCCGAAGGGGATGTCTCTCCAGCTTTGGTGGCCCCCAGCGGTATAATTTTGATGGGAACACGGAAGATATTGCGGTCACGACATATTTTATATGCACCAGCTATCATTAATGTACACGACGGTCTTTTGCCGGCTCGAGAACCGAACCCGCAATTTTCCAATTACGAACACGAGGGGGAGGGGTATCATTGTGTCTGTATATCTGTAACGCTATTTTTGTCCGGGTATCACGTGAGAATGGATGAACGAAATTCAACGATATTTGGCAGGAATTTAGGTCTGTACCAAACTAAATATTATACCTGTCAACTTTTGCAAAATTTGTCTCCGTCCTTTCCTGGTGGCACTCTAGAGTTCTGATAGGGGTGTCTAGAACTCGCTTTCAAAGGGGATTAGAATTTATAAAGATGAAATGGAACTATTTTTTCTAGAGCCACAATTTAGATTCTAGATGACAGTTACAGAATTGTTTTTCAGTGAAAAGTGCATTACTAGTAGATGAAGGTACACATGTCTCCAAATATTTGATTAAAACATGACTTTTCTACCTGTATTTAACTTTTCTGTTTCTTCTTCTTCTCCCCCACCCCCTTTTTACTTTCTTCTATATGTATATATAGAGAAAATATTGGATTCGTTAAAATTTTTGAACTCTAGTTTTCGATGAATTTACAGGTTTTGGGATGTCCTGAACACGATTTAACTGTTTTTAGAAAATGTCTGTCAGTCTGTCTGTCAGGCTCTGTGTGTATCACAAATTTTGTGGGCGCTGTATCTCACGAACCATTGAACGAAATTTAATCAAACTTGGTATTTAGTTGGACCCTGACACAAACTGAAGCTGATTAGATTTGGGGATCAATCGTTCAACACGTGGCTCTGTGATCGCAATTTTTCTAAATTTTTAACATGGCAGTATAGGGCAAAGTTTAGTATAAATGCACATAATGAGAGTTATTTTAAACGTGTGACTATAAAATTAATATGAATTAATGATAATAGTAGTAGTTAACCAGGAAAAAAAAATTGTTCATGTGGGAGCAATGCTTCCCCCCCTGCGGGGAAGCACACCCCGGGAGGAGTAAATTTTCAATATGGGTATCATTTGAAAGAACTCGTCAATAACTTTAAAACGAATAGTTGAAGTATAGATCTGTGACAATTTAAAACAAAGTTATCAATTTTTTTATATTTTAATGAAAAAAAAAACTTAGAAGAAAAATCGTATTTCTTCTGATAATTGCAAAAAATTGACTTTCTTTCGGCATTTAGTGATATGTATAACTCTGTCATATGCAAATCGTCTGCATTTATAATGGAAAATAATTTAATAATTTAATAAATAATATGTATTGAATGAATTTTGTGTAAATTTATATAGAAGAAAGTCATGTGGTGGCCACATGATACTAGTTTTAATATGTAAATAACCTTTTGAAAAATATGCTACGAACATGAAAATTGGATGAGACGTTCGTAACAAAGTTACTTATTGGCATTCATTTCATTCTAGCGATGCTCATATATTCTATAAATTAATAATTGTATTTTTTCAAAAAGTCGGTTATTGAAGAAAAAGAAAAGTAATTCCAGGAACAAAAAATCAGGTTTTAGTTTTTGGCATTTGGAGGCGTGTGTATCTTCATCTACCTGTATTGCATCCTTAACACCATTCCTCATTTAGATTTTTTTTTTTTTTTTTTTTTCTAAAATTGATGAAATCTTCTATTTATTCTGGAGCTTATTTTTGAGAAAAGTTGAAGTAATATCAGTTAAAAATAATTACAAGATAAAAAGAATTTTTTATATACCATTTTTTTTTTCTGTTGTATCATATAAACGCTACCGAAGGCAGCGGGAACACGAAAGAATTGGTTAAAAGTATTAAAAAAAATCATTGCTATCATGTTTTGAGCTATTATAAAAGTTTCAAATGGCTAGCTAACCGGGAAGTTAGTTAAACATTTATTGCAAGCTTAGTACTGGTAACGCTGCCGAAGGCAGCAGGGTCCCGAAGTAGTTGGTTAAAAATATTTTAAAAATGCATTTTCATCGTGTTCTGAACTATTCTCAAAGTTTCAAATGTCTAGCTTGGCAGGAAGTTAGTCAAATAAACTTTCTGTTGAATCATATAAATGCTGCCAAAGGCAATAGGGACCTGAATCAGTTGAATAAAAGTATTAAAGAAATGTATTGTTACCGTGTTCTGAGCTATCCTGAAAGTTTCAAATGTCTAGTTAGTCGGGAAGTTAGTGAAAAATCGATTACAAGCTCTGTACCGAAGGCAGCAGGAACCCAAAACAGTTGCCTAAAAGTATTTTTAAAAAAATGCATTTTCACCGTTTTCTTAACTATTCTGAAAATTTCAAATGTCTGGCTTGTCGGGAAGTTAGTTAAATAAATTTTCTGTTGAATCATATAAACGCTGCCGAAGGTAGTAGGGACTTGAAACTGTTGACTAAAAGTATTAGAAAAATGCATTGTCACCGTGTTCTGAGCTAGCCTGAAAGTTTCAAATGTCTAGCTAGTCGGGAAGCTAGTAAAAAGTCGATTGCAAGCTATGCACTGGTAATACTGCCGAAGGCAGCAGGAACCCAAAACAGTTGGCTAAAAGTGTTAAAAAAAATGCATTTTCACCGTGTTCCGAAAGTTTCAAATGTCTACCTAGTCGGGATGTTAGTTAAATAAATTTTCTGTTGAATCATATAAACGCTGTCGAAGGCAGTAGGGACATGAAACAGTTGACTAAAAGTATTTAAAAAATGTATTGTCACCGTGTTCTGAGTTGTCCTGAAAATTTCAAATGTCTAGGTAGTCGGGAAGTTAGTTAAAAATTAATTGCAAGATTTGTACTGGACGAACAAACAAACAAACCAGAATTGAAATTAATAAAAACATGGTAAAATACTACATATGTTAAAGTTATTCAAAATTCGATTTAAGATTTCATAAAGTATATTCCATTCATGTTTTTTTTTTTATCAAAATCATGTACAAAAGTAGAAATCGAGAAAACAGGTTGTACCTTAGCTTTTACAGACCAGTGTAATTTAGAAAGAAATTTATTTTCATTTTTTATAATCGTGGATTTTCATTTTGATTTCAATTAAACAAGATCTCCGAAAAACTTTTCAAACGACCTGAAATTGAGAAAACATTTAATTATTACATGTTTGCCATAAATATATATATTCAAACGTTTGTCTTTAAATAACATTTCTTATACATTCTAGTACAACAATGCAGTAAAAAAAAATAAATAAATAAATAAATAAATAAAGGTAAATAAATAAACTTTAAGAATGTTTATCTTCTCAAATCGAATTTTTTTTTTTTTTTTTTTTTTAATTATTATATCTGAAACTCATATGATGCTTATCTAAGTTGTTCTATTCCTAGTAGATGTATCGAAAATAACAGAAAAATAAAGAAAAGTATGGAGTGTGAAGAAATTACAATTCAACGAAAATAATGTATTTGGGAATGTTTTTTAGAAAAAAAAAAAAAAAAAACTCTATCTTAAAGCGAGCTTTTTAAAGTTGGTTACTTCCAGACAGCTGTTGCTTAAAAATCAGTTTAAAGGAACTTTTTAGAGTCTAAACTAAACTAGACATAAAGAAAAATGCATCAGCTTTTCTCCATTACACAGCTTCTCTCATTTTTGCAGCATTCGTCTTTTATCTGAAAAAAAAAAAAAAAAAAAAAAAAAAAAATATATTTGGAAACGTCAAGCAGAATAAAAATTTTACACCCTTTTAAAATAAACATTAAAAATAAAAATTTAAAGATAAATCAAAAAAAGAAGAAGAAAGTATCTATTTTTCTTTAAGTTTCAATAGAATTTTATGTAAATATAAAAATATTTGAATTGTTAATGGAATTTAGTAAAAAAGTGTCTGCATTAAAAATATTATTTTTTAAATGTGACGTATAGCTAAATATTTCATAAAAAATTTAAAATTAAATAATGAAAAATTACATTTAGATAGAATTTTTAGTACATTTTCAGGATAGCTTTTAAAGTGGAATTTACCTTATTGATAACATCATTATAAAATTTGTAAGTGTGAGCAAGTGCCACATTTCTTATAAAAATCTCCTATTATTATTTTGAGGAAGAAATATTCATATTTAGGATTGCAGATTATTTATTTATATTTATTTACTATTTTTATTATTATTATTTTTTTTTTTACCAAGTCTGTCTAATTGAAACAATGAATACATTTATATAACTTAAACGTTTCTCCATGAGCCAATTATTTTCAATCGATCGCTAAAATTATGAGAAATTTTAAATTATTCATAGTCGATTTTTCTTTCTTAGGGCATTGAACGAAATAGAGTATTCTTTTATGTTTAATTATGAGAAAATTATTTTTTAATTTTAGGTAATTACTTAGTAATACAAAATTATGTAATTAAAGAAATAATCCATTGTGACACTAACACGACTTTCTCTTACCCTGCATTTAAGTACTATAAAAGCAGATTCCAGATTAAGGGGAAAGGCAAGAAGTACTGAATACAAATCTAAGTTAAAAAAAAAAAATTATACTAGGTTTAGGAAATATTTTATTTGAAAAATAATTCTGCGACACCCCCATTTAAATATAAGACTTACATTTATATACACTGTAAAAAATGCTGCAGTAAAATTACGGGCAAAACCGGACAGCAGAGATTCCAGTCAAAGCCCGTAAAAATACATTTAGACGATGAATGATGTATCGCCAGTAATTTTGAGTTGTGATGAAACATACAACCAATCTGAAAAAAAAAAAAAAAAAAAAAAAAAAGAATTGATCGTAAAATTAAGAGTTAAAGTTTGAGTTTCTCGAATGCTTTAAAAAAGTTTCTTGCAATTATTACACATGCGTGCAGGGAGAAATCCACAACACTAAAAAACTTATTTATTTTTTTACACGCAAAACCTAATTTATTAATTTTCATGAGAAGCAAACAGTCTCGGGTAGCCCGGGATTCGAATTCACAATCACCTATGTCAGAGACCAGTGCTTTCCCAACCGCACCGTTGGGATCACAGGAACCTTTCTTTAGAAAAACATATAAAGTCAACATCAGAACTGACTAGTTGATAAATCTTGTCATATTCACCAAAAGACTTCTGGGAAAATTTTTAAACCGATTTACAGCGCAATGTGAAGTAACAAATCTTCAATTATTTTTACAGAACTAGCTGTAAAAATATACAGCAACCTATACTGTATTTATGTTAAAAAAAAGTGCTTTATTTTTACAGAAATTTTTTACAGGGATTAAATTGTTAACGTTCATATTATGCATAAAAATTGTTTTATTTTAAGACTATTTTAAAATTTAAATTTGTTATTTTTAACAAAATTAAGAAGTCAGTCAATTCTCATATTAAAAATACAAAAGCTTTTTTTTTTGTTTCTATAAAGACTACGATATTGAATTTTGTGAAAGAAATCTAACTATTTTTTGAAATCATTTTTATTTGTAAACGGACTCGATTGGATTTGGGAATAAGGACGACTGACTGCTATAGGTCCTAGGCCTGAGGGGGATTGCTCTCCGAGGGGTCTTCTGAGGGGTCCTAGCCCGTATTTACACAAGTTTCGGAGGAAACCACGGAAAACTCCGAACGCTAGGCCTACGAGCGCGACTTGTGAGCGACCTTGAGAGCGGCACCTCACGTCTACCAGTTTTGAGCGCAGAACCGCTCGGCCGCTGGTGGGCCTTTTTCATTCGTAAACACTAGAACTAAAAAGGTAGTCTTATTTCAAGGTTCTCATTAGAAGTAAATAATGTGTGAGAATTTCTCACCCTTTTTCAAAAACAAAATGAGACTTTTGAAAACTATGTGAGATCTCTGAAAATTAACCGAGACGCAGAATAAACTTTGAATAATAATAATAAATCTTTTACATAAATACAGAGAATTTGTATCTCCAATTAATACGATTTTTTTCATGGTTTTCAATCTTTATAGTTTCAGTAGTGCGTGCAAAGAAAAAATAACTAGAGCCTAATTCTTATTCATCCAAACAGGTTTTCATTATAAGACCGATTTCAAACTGTGTTTATTAAGTGTTAGGCGTATTTGCACTTTTTAGAATAGCGGAAGAGAATTTTTTTTTAGCTGTATTCCACTGAAGGGAGCCCACCAGCGGCCGAGCGGTTCTGCGCTCAAAGCTGGTAGGCATAAGGTGCCGGGTTCGATCCCAGGTCGCGCTCGTCGGCCTAGCCGTTCGGAGTTTTCAGTGGTTTTCTTCGAAACTTGAGTAAATACGGGCTAGGATGCTTTAGAAAGACCCCCACGGAGGGCACTCCCCCTCTGGCCTAGGAACTATAGCAGTTAATCGGCCTTATTCCCAAAATGCAAATCCATTGAATGAATAAAGGACTAAAGTATTTCGAGAGCAGAATCTGCTATATATGATGTAATGTACATATCTGATGGTCATATTCAGATGAAACAGCTTTGTTTTTTTTAACAGTGAAGATCATACATAAAAATCATAAGACTTACCTTCAAATGGTTAATTACATATTCATTTCATATTGAAATAAACTTTATTTTAGCACATTGTAAAAAGTGCATTGTGGAAACAACATTAAAATTTTCATTTTTCTAAGGCTTAACTAAAGGGTTAAGAACAATTAGAATGCTGTATGCTTAAAAAAAATTAAAAAATGCGTTTAGTGGATAAAACAATTATTAGGTTGTAGTTTGTGTTTTAGAAATCTAGCTTCAAATCAAGAAACAATTTTAGCTTTCTTTTTTAATGTTTTCGTGTAAATAGACAGAGAAAATCAATTTCATCAATATCAATTACTCAGTTTCAGTCAGATGGAAATTTTTTGAATTAAATTAAGAAAACAATAGCTTATTAAAACCAATGGATGTTTCTATGCGTCATGCGTGCATAATTAAACACATTAAATTAGTATAAATAACAGTCATAGTTTCAGTTTGAAAATGGAAGAAAATGGAATTTTCTCTTGAAGTCACTGAAATGATAGCATATGAAGAAATTTTCTCATAAGAAAATTGTTTGGTGAAAGATAAGAGCAATTTGCGTAGAGTAACGGCTTTTTCTCGTAAAAATTCAAAAAATTATACTTTCGAAACGTCAATTTACGGGCTACGACCGTTTAGCAAGAAATTAAAACTTCTTCACACGCCATAAATTTTAAATCAGCACAACCGGTTCATCAGGTGCAAACACGTGCAACTGCCTTGGAGGCAAAAGCAAGACTGAAAGCAGGACAAAATCCAGAGGGGGAGGAGCAACACAAATAACCAATAGGAAGCAACATGCAGGGCAGGACCAATCAGAGAGGAACACACGTACACACACACCACAAAAAGAGGAGGGAGGAAAGGAGTAAAGAATTAATTTTTTTTTTTTCAATAATATTAAACTAATAAGTAAATTTAATAAAATTTATCCATTAATTATTATTATTTTTATTTTTATTAGAATTATTTTATTATAACTAATATGATGTTATAAACATAATGAAGGAAATTATTTAATTGAATTAAACAAATTTTTCCAGGCTGTAGACAGCAAAGTGGAATCAGATTTTTCATTGACAATTTTATCACGATTAAGGTAAATAGCTAAATTTTCCAAAAAATACAGTACGGAAACGCGTTTGGCATGAAAGATAATTTTGGCACTCTTAAAATTAAAACTATGATCAAATTCCCAACTGTGCTTCGCAATAGAAGATTTAGAAATTTCTTGATTAACAACATACCGAGAATGTTCACGTAAACGACATTCAAGATTACTTTTAGTTTGACCAATATAAGATAAATCACAGTTATTACAAGGGACATTATAGATACCACATTTTTGAAGCTCATGAACAGGTGATTTGGTTGAAGGGAATTGGAATTTATTGACAGGTTTAAAAATAACGTGAAAATTGAAATGCTTCAAAACTTTGGCTAATTTAAAACATAAGGGGGGATAAAAAGGTAAGACAACAAGATTATCAGGTTTAATTTTATCATCAATGGAAAGAGTAGAATTATAAGTTGGCCTACTGAACTTTTTGATAGCTTTATCAATTATAGAGGGTCTAAAACCTCTTTTAATAGCAACAGACTTTAAATAATTCCGTTCTTCTTTAAGAGAAGAAGTATCAGAACAAATTTTAAGGGCACGATACACGTAAGTGTAAAAGGTGCCTATTTTTTGTTTAGCTGGAAAAAAAAAAAAAAAAAAAAAAAAAAAAAAAGGAAAATTTAGCTATTTACCTTAATCGTGATAAAATTGTCAATGAAAAATCTGATTCCACTTTGCTGTCTACAGCCTGGAAAAATTTGTTTAATTCAATTAAATAATTTCCTTCATTATGTTTATAACATCATATTAGTTATAATAAAATAATTCTAATAAAAATAAAAATAATAATAATTAATGGATAAATTTTATTAAATTTACTTATTAGTTTAATATTATTGAAAAAATAATAATAATAATTCTTTACTCCTTTTCTCCCTCCCTATTTTGTGGTGTGTGTGTACGTGTGTTCCTCTCTGATTGGTCCTGCCCTGCATGTTGCTTCCTATTGGTTATTTGTGTTGCTCCTCCCCCTCTGGATTTTGTCCTACTTTCAGTCTTGCTTTTGCCTCCAAGGCAGTTGCACGTGTTTGCACCTGATGAAGAAATGCTACGTCCTTTCGAAACCGGTTGTGCTGATTTAAAATTTATGGCGTGTGAAGAAGTTTTAATTTCTTGCTATTGTCTGTACGCCAGTTTTTGAATTAATTTTTGGTACGACCGTTTAGCTAGCAAAACGGTCATTTCCCGTAAAATCATATGGTTATTTCCTAAATTATGCTTCAAAAACATTAATTTACGGATTATGACCGTTTAGGTAGCAAAATGGTCATTTCCCCTAAAATTATACGGTCAAATACCGTGATTTTACATTTTTTTTTTTTTTTTTTTTTTTTACAGTGTAGAATTTAAGCCTATTATACAATGAGAAAAATTTTTGTAACTTACATCTAGAATCTAAATTGTGGCTCTAGTAAAAATAGTTCCATGTCATCGTTATAAATTCTAGTCCCCTTTGAAAGCGAGTTCTAGAAACCCCTATTAGAATTCTACAGCGTTTGCCTACATTATAGAGGTCAAACTTATTTAAAAAATCTCTGTAAATAAATGTGAGTACAACAGGCGGGTTTTCGCAACTATAATCTGTGTTTATGACCCAATTCTAGGAAATCAAGCGAGAATTTCTAGCAATAAAAAAGATTCAGAATATTGTTTGACCATCTAGAAATGTATAGACTAGAAATTCTCGATCATTTCGTCTATTCATCTTATTGGCGTTTCTTATACACATAACTCGGAAATCTATAATTCTAGTTTAGAGATTTAGAAACTGACTGCTTATTCGTTCTAGATGAAAGCGGTATATATATATATATATATATATATATTTCCCTCAGTGTAAAATTTAAAAATTTATTCGAAATTATTCCGACAAATTTCACTCGCACCACTCCTTGAATCTTACTAATCTTGATCAAAACTTTCAAGTAGTAACCTCAAATGAACTTCAAAGTGCAACATTTAAATTGCAGAGCTGCCAACCATACCGGCAAATTATTAGTACCGCTCCTTTTTCTACACCACTTAATTTTTAAAGTAATTTTCTTCAAATATATTTACGATGGATTAAGAAGAAAAAACTCTAAAAAATGACTGGTGTAGAAAAAAGGGGCGGTACTAACAATTTGCCGGATTAAGTTGCCAGCTCTATAATTGCCTTCTTGCAAAAAAACGCCGAAAATTTAACTTAAAAAAATATTTATCAAATAATTATGAAGAATTAATTTCCATTCTTGAACATATATCCAGTACATGTTGAAATATAAAAAACTTCAACCAATTACATTCAATAATAATGAATGTTTTCGCTTAATTATTGGTAGTCTTGTATATCTAAACAATTTTAATAGAATTCACTTTCATAATTTATATGTTTCAGATTTTAAATTCTGAGATATATTTATAAATGATTCATTTATGTATAGTGACCAGCGAAGAGGACAAAGCTCTTTAATAAAATAATAAAACAAACAAATCTTTCTAGATTTTGTAATTTTTTTTTCCTTAAGTTTTAGTTTTTTTTTTTTTTTTTTTTTTTTTTTTTTTTTTTGACGAATAAAAGAACATTTTTTTTACAACTGGTTAAAGAAATATAATATTCCCTATTAAAAAAAAAAAAAAAAAAAAAAAAAAAAGTATAATTATCTTGAGAACTGTTTGAGATGTTTCTGCTTTGTAATGATAGTATTTAGTTAATTTCTTAAAGTTTAAGACATAGAAATTCTTTTTCATTTGATAATTAACATTTTTAAAATACAAAATTCACTACAAGAGCATTAATTACAA
The DNA here is from genome assembly GCA_963930645.1 of Salticus scenicus. Classification (NCBI taxonomy): domain Eukaryota; kingdom Metazoa; phylum Arthropoda; class Arachnida; order Araneae; family Salticidae; genus Salticus; species Salticus scenicus. The sequence goes on along the minus strand of OZ005654.1, from coordinate 80,227,392 downwards.
TTAGCGCTGTGAGAGTTTACTGAAAAGATTTTGATTGTTTGAAAGAAAAAATCTAATTTTGACACATACCTGAAGTATGAGGACATATCTGAATTATTGTAATTACGCAGAGAAAAACATTCCAGTTTTTTTATTTCTTTTAATTGCTCACATAAGATATTATGTTCTTCTTTTTAATTATACCAATGATATTTCCTTTCTTTTTTACTTTCCTTTTCTTTTCATTGAAGCTTAATTAATCCCAATATAACTTTTTTAAAGAAGTAATTTTATCCATTTGAAACAAATTATCAACCTAAATAAATCAGTATTTGCATTTCTAAAATTATTTTTAACGTTCTTATTAACGTTGATTCAATGCATTTTAAACAAATTATCAATCTAAATAAATCAGTATTTGCAGTTCTAAGATTATTTTTAACATTCTTATATATATATATATATATTTGTTAAAACTCGAATTAATAATAACAGGTATTTGAATTTAAATGTAGTATTATCTTATGCATATTACAAGTGAAAATATTCATCATAGATTTCTTGTTAGGATTTTCAGAACTGATCAACAAGAAATTTTACCAAGAAAAACATGCACTATCTTGCCATAAATGACCGGGCAATTTAAATTTCAGACGTTTTTGTCAACTGTCTATAAAAATACTTATCTAACTATCCCGAAACTTCTGTCGTGTAAACAGCATATTACAGTACATATTTTTAAGTGAAAATTTTGTTCCGAAGACAAAAAAGAAGTAATAAACAAAATAATAAATAATAATTAAAAAAAAAAAAAAAAAAAAATGATCCTTTGTAAAAAGAAAAAGTAATGCTTCAAATTCCTTATACTGTAAGCTATAAGCATGCGATTATGATTTCTTTTTTTGAATTTGTAGATCAATAGATTAAAACAGAATTACACTGAGAAAAAAAAATATACCGCCTTCATCTAGAATGAATAATTGGTCATTTTCTAAATTCATAAACTAGAAATATAGATCTCCGAGCTATGCGCATAAGGCACGCCAATAAACTGAATAGACGAAATGGTCGAGAATTTCTAATCTACACGTTTCTAGATGGGGAAACAATATTCTGAATCTTTTGTATTACGAGAAATTCCCGCTTGATTTTCTAGAATTGGGTCATAAACCAAGATTATAGCTGCATAAACCTGCTTCTTGTATTCACATTTATTTGGGGATATTTTCAAATAGGTTTGTCCACGATAGTATAGGCAAATGCTCAAGAATTCTAATAGAGGTCTCTAGAATTCGCTTTCGAAAGAGAATAGAAAAAAATTTCTAAGAAATATATAAGGATGACATGGAACTATTTTTTCTAGAGTCACAATTTAGTTTCTAGATGTCAGTTACAGAATTTTTTCTCAGTGTATTGGCGTACCTTATACTCATAGCTCGGAAATTTATATTTCTAGTTTAGGGATTTAGAAAAGGACCACCTATTCGTTCTAGCTGAAAGCGGTATATATATATATATTTTTTTTTTTCTCAGTGTAGGGTAATACGGAAAGAAATGCGTGTTGTGCGCCTAAATAAGTTTTCGCTCCAGTAATAATTTACAATTGCATTACGCTTTCAGACAAATTGTTTAAATAGTGAAATTACTATAAATTTCATTCTATCTTTTTCTAATTGTCTATTAAATAAAATCCTAATAAAACTACAGCTAAAAGAAGAAAAAAAACTCTTGTTACACGATAAACTATTAAACTACTAACTAATTCAAAATATATTTAAAACCAATAATTTGGTGTAGCAATTACACGACTTTCTTTTACCTTGCCTTTCAGTATTATACAGGCATATTGCAGAATAAGGGATAAGGGGTAAGGTAATAATTACTGTACATGAACCGTTACCATGTACGTTAAAAAAAATTCAAATTAGGTTTTTTATTTGACACTTAATTCACACAGTCTGCTGTTTGAAAATAGTACCAACATTTATATAGAATTCAAAGCTGTTATTAATATTAAAAGTTTATTCAAATTTATTTAGGCAACTATCACCTGCACCACTCCTTAAAATTTACACATATTGATGAAACTTTTTATGTAGCAACCTCTTATAAACTTAAAATATAACATTTGAAACGTCTGCCATTATTTGTCTTTAAGTTACCCTGATAACGCATTTGAAATATTGACCAGAAATACTAGAAACATTAACTGTACTAGAAATATATATACATATACTGGAAGTATTAACCTTTAGAAACTAACTTTAAACAGGGAACCTCAAAATCTATAATTACATAAAAAAGGCAAAAAAAAAAAAAAAAAAAAAAACTTTATTTAACGTATAGGTATGAGGAATTAATTTTCATTTCTGAGCCTTTTTCTTGAACATATACACTAAGTTGGTATATACACTAAGAAAAAATTCTGTAACTCACATCTAGAATCTAAATTGTAGCTCTAGAAAAAATAGTTCCATGTCATCCTTATAAATTCTAGTCCCCTTTGAAAGCGAGTTCTTGATACGCTATTAGAATTCTTGAGAGTTTGTCTACATTATCGAGGACAAATCTATTTAAAATATCTCCAAATAAATGCGAACACATGAGGCGGGTTACAGCAACTATAATCTTGGTTTGTGACCAAAGTCTAGATAATCAAGCCATACAAAATATTTAGAATATTGTTTCACCATCTAGAAATGTGTACACTAGAAATTCTCGATGATTTCGTCTATTCAGTTTATTGTCGCACCTTATGCGCAAAGCTCGGAAATCTATATTTCTAGTTAAGGGAATTAGAAAATGGCCAGTTATTCATTCTAGATGAAGTCGGTAGAATTTTTTCTCAGTGTACAGTAAAGCACATCCACCAATTTCATTCAATAAAAAAGAATGTTTCGCTTAATTATTGGTAGTCCTTTATACTTTCTATAAATTATATACACACCACACTGTATTTTCATACACAGTCCTATATTGATAACACACAACACAACCTGAAATGCATTTGCAGCAATTTCCAAATATAGTCCCACTTTCTAATAGTTCTTTTGGGTAGCCCTGTAAACGAATGGTGAAGTATTTGCATATCATATTCTACATGAACTTACATGTTTTGCATTTGTAAAGCATATAAGTTTATTTTATTTTATTTGGTGGAGTCTATAGATGTCAAACTGCGCCTACCAAAAAATTTGACGCAATTTATTTAAATTCTCTTAAATATCCCGGTACACAAACCATTTGCTTGATTTCAGTGAAAAGTTTAGTGCTGCATTCCTACATGATACAGATTTCGAGTACTTAGTTTAAATTTCCTACTACTTCTGGTTCCTGAGGTATGCTGATAACAGACACACACACAGAGAGAGACGCTAAAAGTCTGATTTTTGGATTCAGAGGTCCTCAAAAAGTGTAAATATAACAAAAGTTAAATTTCGGAAATTTGATTCCAAAACAATGCTTTCTCTATCATACATATGGGTAAGAAAACGTAAACATGACGTCAGTTTTACCAGACACTTAATGCGAGTTTAATTACTGACTGACAGACAATGTTTTAATTTCATTAATTCTCATTTGTGAATAAATGTATTTTTTATGTCTTAAAAAAAATGCTCTATAACGGTTTTTGTTGTATAAATAAGCATAACGTTAAATGTAAAACTGTTTTGTCAAAGGTGTGCTGAATTCATACTTAATAATAATAATAAAAAAAAACGTATGTAGCGCGTTTAAAGAAATTTCATTTTTAACGTCATTTTTTTATGTGTTTAATTTTTGATGTCAAATTAAGAAATTACATATTTAAAAAAAATAATTGGATAAAATAAAATACGATAAATTAACTTTGTATAAATAAACTATTTGTATGTTAGGCAAGCTAATTATGGCTTTAATATTTGTTTTTTTTTTTTTTTGTAAAAATAACTTATTTAGAACATTACTAACGGTCCAACAAACATATACGTTTTCATGTCTCAACTGCATATTTGATTATTTAAAATTATTTATTTTATCTGAATAGAAAATGGAATATTTAAAAACCTAAAATCTAGCAGTATAAAAAATAAAATATCGCTACTCAATATACATATATATATATTTATTTATTTATTTATTTATAAGTTTATAAAAAGTATTTGAAAAACACTATAAAGTATTGCTGGACAAACATGGATACAAAAAAGTAAACGTATAAAACTGTTACAGTGTTTTAATTGCTTAAGAAAAATTTTTTCAGTTCTTTAAGATATTTTTTTAAATATTTTTTTGTGGGTTTTTAGATGCTCTGACTAAAGGTTAGTACTAATTTTTTTCCCAAATTATTTAATTTAAATTTCTTTTTTACTAGTAAGTTTAAATAATAAAAAAAAAAAGCTTTATAAAAAAGTTGTTTTTATAAGGAGTTTTTAATGATTCATTTATATGACGTAGGATTAAAAAAAAAAAAAAACTTTTTTTTTCTTGTCAGTGTATGAAAGATAAATATTTTTACTGATTACATGCTAGATAGATTTAAAAAAAAAAAAACTTTTTTTTTCAAAGTTTTCAGTCTTATTACCATGTTTTTATTAACTTCGATTCTTGTTTGTTTGTGTGTTTGTTTGTTTGTTTGTGTGTTTGTCAGGGACAAATCTTGCAATCGATTTTTAACTAACTTCCCGACTAGCTAGATATTTGAAATTTTCAGGACAGCTCACAACACGGTGACAATACATTTTTCTAATAATTTTAGTCAACTGCTTCAGGTTCCGCTGCCTTCGGCAGCGTTTATATGATTCGCTAGAAAATTTATTTAGCTAACTTCCCGACTAGCTAGACATTTGAAACTTTCAGAATAGTTCAGAATAAGGTTAAAATGCATATTTTTAATACCTTTAGCCAACTGTTTCGGGTTCCCGCTGCCTTCGGCAGCGTTATCAGTACAAAGATTGCAATCGATTTTTTCCTAACTTTCAGACTAGCTAGACATTTGAAACTTTCAGGATAGCTCAAAACACGGTGACAATACATTTTTTTAATACTTTTAGTCAACTGTTTCAGGTCCCCACTGCCTTCGGCAGCGTTTATATGATTCAACAGAAAATTTATTTAACTAACTTCCCGACTAGCTAGACATTGGAAACTTTCAGAATAGTTCAGAACACGGTGAAAATGCATTTTTTAAATATTTTTAACCAACTACTCCGGGTTCCTGCTGCCTTCGGCAGCGTTACCAGTACAAAGCTTGTAATCGATTTTTCACTAACTTCTCGACTAGCTAAACATTTGAAACTTTCAGGATAGCTCAGAATACAGTGACAATACATTTTTTTTATACTTTTAGTCAACTGTTTCAGGTCCCTACTGCCTTCGGCAGCGTTTATATGATTCGAACGAAAATTTAGTTAACAAACTTCCCGACTAGCTAGGCATTTGAAACTTTCAGAATAGTTCAGAATACGGTTAAAATGCATTTTTTTAATACTTTTAGCCAAATGTTTAGGGTTCCTGCTGCCTTCGGCAGCGTTATCAGTACAAAGATTGCAATCGATTTTTCCCTAACTTTTCGACTAGCTAGACATTTGAAACTTTCAGGATAACTCAGAATACAGTGACAATACATTTTTTTTATACTTTTTGTCAACTGTTTCAGGTCCCTACTGCCTTCAGCAGCGTTTATATGATTCAGCAGAAAATTTATTTAATTAACTGCCTGACTAGCTAGACATTTGAACATTTCGGAATAGTTCAGAATACGGCATTTGAAAATGCATTTTTAAAATATTTTTAACCAAATGTTTCGGGTTCCTGCTGCCTTCGGCAGTGTTACCAGTACAAAGCTTGCAATCGATTTTTCACTAACTTCCCGACTAGCTGGACATTTGAAACTTTTATAATAGCTCAAAACACGAGAGCAATGAATTTTTTTTAAAATTTATCCAATTGCTCCGGGTTCCCGCTGCCTTCAGTAGCGTTTATATGATTGAACAGAAAATTTAAAAACATGGTATATAAAAAGATCTTTTTATCTTGTAATTATTTATTTATAAGAAGCGTTCATCCTTGATCTATAAGACATATGTGCTACATTATCAAACTAATGAATATATATATATTTACATTTAGCTTTTGGATTTTTTTTTTAGTTATCTTCATTTAGCTTGAGCAAAAATTAACAAAAAAAAAAAAAAAAATTGTTACTGAATTAAAAAGAAAGTATATATGTATATACTTTCAATAGTTCGAAACGATTAAATGTTGGTTTTTCTTTTATTTCTATAAAAGTTTTAAATATTTTCAACAAAATTTCGACACAATTTGTATTGCGTCATGTCTCGGTTTAATTTTCAATTTCTCCCATGAAATTTTTGTATTAAATTACAATGGCATAGCCTATTTCATCATAAAAAGGAAATGAAATAATTTTCCTTACACAGAACAAAATGTTTCAATTATTTTCTAAAAACTTTGCGGTCTTTCATAATCGTAACAAAATTCAGAAATGCTTTCAGATATGTTTAAAAAACTTTATTTATTTATTATTTTTTTTTTATGTTGTTTCTGTTACGTAACTAATGCTTTTTTCTTTTATTTTTATCGTAGGATGAAGTATTAAAAGAGTAATCACGTAGTAAGTGCAACCTCGGCTAATAATTAAATTGATTTGAATCTTCCTTTAATCTCCTAGGCAGTAGCACGTGTTTTTTTGCACCCGAAGTAGAAAGTCCGCGTCCTTTCAAAACCGGTAGTACTTATATTAATTTTATGGTGTGTGAAGAATTTTTTATGTTCAAATATAAATTGATAAGCTCAATTTGGACCGTATAATTATCATATCTGTTTGTTTGAAAATTTCTTTGTTATATTTAGCTTTAGGAAATCAACTCAATTATGAAAGTCATAGTTCTAGAATTTCGAAAAAACTGTTTACATTTCCCTCTTTGACAGAGCGCCCTACTCAAAATTCAAACTTTTGCCATTGTTGTATTTGTGAAGTAAGCATAATTTTTGGTAATGTAACTAAGTTTTGTATGTAGATGTTTTGAATACAACTTCAGATATCCTGTACTTCTTAAGCTTTTTGATTTGTCACCCAAAAATAGATTACTACAGGAATTTTGTACGTCAGTCATGTGTAACCAGTGTGTAACCTTTGTCTCAAGCATCTCAACTGCATTACTTATAATTTTGTTACTTTGCTTTTCCAGTTCTGTCTTTTAAATTTCAATGAAACCTGATATATTGATGTTTTTTTTTTTTTTTTTTCTGGTTTTATTAGAGTATTAAAAATTTTAAGATATGAAGTGCTAGTTGGTGGCATACGGGAAGTTTCACAAATCTGTAAGCATTTGAGATATTTTAAAAATTCAAAAAGTCATGAAAGTTTTTTCTCTATATGGGAACTTGACTTGTACAGCTCTTAATATATTGCATATGGATATAGTGGGCTGGGTTGCAAACTATGGCAAGCAGAAATAAGAAAAACAATTTTTTGTATCATTTTCTTTTTTTGAGCGGCACATTATTAAATTATAAAAAGCTCATATTTCTTAGAAACCAATTAGTAGTAGATTATGATTAAAAAATTTCAGGTGTATAACTGTAATAACAGCTGAGCAAAATGAGGTCAAATTCGAACTATGCCGAAACATTGTCTCACTGAACTGACTTCAATCTGTATTTTCTTGTTATAAAATTAAAATTAAAATATTCATACCATAATATGTATATATTTTAAATATAAACTTTACGCCAAAAATAAGTAATTATTCATATGCTGTTCTATTATGTGAAAATATAATTAGCATTCATTGGTGGTTTCTAGTGCAAGCTCAAAATAATTGTGTTACACCCATGTAGTCCTTTAAAAGAGCTTTTAATGGTATCTCACAAGATATTTCCTGAGGTTTATTGTTGCTTTAAATATAAAATGCTGTGTTTATGTAGCCGTGTTACTGAAGCAGTTAAGAAATGTTTCTTTGTTACAAAGCAGTTTCAGTGAAATCTAACTGATACATATTTAAACTTAAAAAATTCTTCAGAAACCATAAAATAAATCCAACCCCTACTGGTTTCGAAAGAACGTGGGTTTTCTTCTTCAGGGGCAAAAAACCACGTACCTTGGAGACAACAGAAATACTTGTCTGGATTTACTTTGTGGTGTGTGAAAAAGTTTTTAAGTTTAAACATTTATTGTGCATCAGGCATTTAATAAATATATATTTTCTAACTGTTATGTTTCTTTCTTTCACATTACCATTTTGGATATATGTACTTTTTCAAATGTAATCAGAAAGCAAAGTGGAACATTTTGAAAAGTTTCGACAATAGTGATAATGTTTCCATGTTATCTACTTGTTATGTTACAATTTTTAAGACTTATTCTTTGTATTTGTGCGTTTATGTATACATTCTGCATTTATTTAGAACTAAATAATAAATAGAAACCTTTTTAATTACGTATTATTAGGACCAGAGTACTTTTTCTTTCAGATAAGAAAAACGCGTTCTCACCATTTGCTGTAAGTTATCTTGAATTTATCACAATAAGATATAGTCTATTACAGAATAAGATATTTTACAAAAACATGAACAGGAAAAGTCTGAGTCAAACATAAACCCGAATCCTGCATTAAGTTACTTTGAGAAACATTTTTTTTTAATTAACTTTTGTTTAAAAAATAGTTATAGTAATTAAAAGTATATAAAATCATTGGAAAAATGAATATCTGTTGCAAATAATGTTTCCTAAGGACTAATATGATAATCTAAAAACTTGTACTGTTAATTCACTTGGACAAAAGAGCATAAATGACCGGACACTTTCGATTTCAGACTTTTTTGAAATATCTCAAAAAGTACTGTACACGCTATCTTGAAACTTCAGAAGTGTAAAGAAAATATTATACTCATTATATTTCAGTTATAGTTTTGCGCCAAAAAAAAGGAGGACCAGTAAAAAATAAAAGAAAAATGAAAGTATTTGCATCACCCTGTAAAAAGTAATGCTTGAAATGTGATCTGGCTGTAGCATGTGATTATGGGGTTCTTTTTTATTATTTGTATAAATTTCAGTGTCTCTACCGCATGTAATCAGGGAGAGTAGCATGTAATCAACGGATTTTTTTTTAAATTATATATTGCCCCCCCCCCTCCTTTTTTTAGCCATAATGTGCAAGATATTAAACTCAGTGCAAAGTTATTTTCAGGAAATTTGACATACAATATTAGACAGAGCATATTGCAATCAGAATGAAAAAATATTAAATATCTGATGAGTTAGGAGCATTTTCACTAAATATTTTTTAACTGCGCATGCGCAAGATTTAGCGAAATTCCATTTACATAATTTAATAGCTTAATGTATTCAGCTACTTATATAAGAACCTCAAATAAGTATCGTGTAAGCTCAAAAAGTTGTACGCAATAGAATGAACGGAATTTCAGCTGTTCCCAAATTTAAGAAAATGATAAGGTTTTTTTTTCAATATTCATTTACGATCATCGAAATCTGTATGACCATTCATTAAATAAAAATGTGAGTAAAACTCCTTTTTTCAAGAGAATCTGAATAGCAGTTCATTCTCTCGCGTACAACATTTTGAGTTTACGCGATACTTGTTTGGGGTTTTTATATCAGTAGCTCAATACATTTGACTGTTAAAATGAAATTTCGCTAAATCTCACGCATGCGCAGTTAAAAATTATTTAGTAAAAATATTCATATTTCATTAGGTATTTAATATTTTTTCATTCTGATTTCAGTATGCTGTGTCTAATATTTTACGTCAAATTTCCAGAAAATAACTTTGCAAGGGGCATACCTTGCGTATTATAGCTAAAAAAGTTTGTTTTTTTTTTCAAATTTTTAAAGAAACCATTATATCTCCTTGATTACATGCAGTAGAGACATAAAAATTTATATAGATAATAAGAAATAACTCCATAATCACATGCTACAGCCAGAACGCACTCCAAGCATTATTTTTTACAGGGTGATGCCAAACACTTTCAATTTCCTTCAATTTTTTACCGGCCCCCCTTTACAAATTTGGGGCAAAACTTCTGAAATACTTGAAGTACAACATGTCTTTAACACTTCTGAAGTTTCAACATGATTTGTTTGGTACTTTTTGAGATTTTTCAAAAAAAAGTCTGAAATCGAAAGTGTCCAATCATTTATGGGAAGGTAGTGTGCGTTCAACTTATAAAACATTTTTTACGTGACTCAAATAATTTCAGATATAAATTATTTTCTTATGTATATATATATATATATATATATATATATATATATATATATATATACAATGTGGTATATGTAATTGGAATGTGGTATATGTAATTTTGGTTATGTAGGACAAACTTCTAATAGTCTAAATATTCGTATTAATGGACATAGAAATGATATTAAAAATAAAAATAACAAAAACTATAATGATGTAGAAATTAAACATTTTCAAACGCATTGTTTTGATAAAATTAAAATTTATATCTTGGATACAATTCCTAAGGCCCTTCCAGCTAAAAACGGGCTCTGTGTTTAAGATGAGGGGGATTTCAATTTTCCTTTGGGTATTCGAGTTTGTCCAGTATGTATTTATATTTATTTATAGTTATATTATTGTATTATTTATATTCTTGTATTTTATTCTGATGTATTTGCTTATATGCTTCATTTATGAATTCATGCTTTGTATTAATTAAATACGTTTGCAATATGGTCTTTCTTCCATCTGTGAGAAGTTGGGGGCTAGAAACGTATTTTTTTTTTTGGCTAAACAGCCAACGTTTCGTCAGAAACCCCTCATATTTCCTTCCCTACATGGGGGAGCTCCCCTGAAGAAGGCCCTCATGTGTTTTGGGATTAATTTTCATCTATTCTTGGTTATTTTGCTTATATATCTATATGTATAAGAAACTGGTCTATATCTGTTTTTTTCCATGTGGGATTTACAAAATTATATTATATATTCAATGCATATTATTTTTAATTACATTTATTAGTGTTATCTCTAAAATTTGTTTTGATAATAAAATGCTAGTTCTATAATAGGGAATTTTATGAATTGTTTTAGAATATTTATGTGATATTTACTTCACAATATAGGGACTAAATCGTGACTAACATAATATTTACATCGAGTTAAAGAAATTATATTACTTACAATCACATTAAAACAAATCTATTGAAAGTTCTTCTTTTCTTTCTTATAATATTTTTTTATGAAATAAAAAATCATAAAAAATATATTGAATATTAAATTGTGAATAATTTCTTATTACTTTTGCGAAATTAACATCTGTGACCAGCGTAACATTTAGAATAAGTTAAAAAAATTATATTAACGATCACATTAAAAATTACGCATTGAAAATTATCACAAATTTCTTTTTTTTTTTTTTTCCTTATAATGTTATACTATTTCAGATATCATAAAAATTACCCTAAATATTAAAATCTGATTTAATTTTTAATTATTTTTTATCACAATAACATATGTTACCAATGTAACATTTACAGCAGATTGAGATAAATTATATTAACATTCATATTAAAAGCTACACATTGAAAGTTATCTCACAGTTTTTTTCTAGTGTATAATATTATAATATATCCAGAAATCATAAATGTACCTTGAATATTAATATATGAAATAATTTCTAATTATTTAAAAAAAATTTTTTTGATTAACGTAACTTTTATAATAAATTAAGGTAAATTATATTAGCATTCACATAAAAAGCTACACATTCAACATTGATACACAATTGTTTTACTTCGTGTAATGCTGTATAACGTTCAGAAATTATAAAAAGTACCTAATATATATAATTTTGAATGCATTTCTAATTGTTTTTGACAAAATAAGCACTTGTGATCAACATAGTATTTACAATAAGTTAAGTTAAATTATATTAACATTCACATTAAAACTACACATTGAAAGTTACCACACAATTCTTTTCTATAGTATAATGTTGTAATATGTTCAGAAATAATAAAAAAAAACTTTAAATATTAAATTTTGAATTGATTTCTTATTGTTTTTTACAAAATAAACATTTGTGATCAACATAGCATTAAGGTAGATTATATTAACATTCACATTAAAAACTACGCATTGAATGTTGCGTACAATTCTTTTTTTTTTTTTTTTTTTCGTATATTATTATATGTTTACAAAGCATAAAAAATATACCTTGAATATTAAATTGTGAATTGTTCTTATACTTTTTCTCAAAATAATTATTTGTGTCCGATGTACTATTTTTTCACCCCCAATGTCACATTGGCCACAAAATCTTTATTTTAGTAATAACAATTAGAAATTAAATCACAATTTATTATTCCCAATTTATTATTTCTAAACAAATTATAATATAAAAAGAAGAAATGAACTTCTAATGTGGTAATACGTAATATAATTACTTGAACTTAATGAAAATGTTACGTTGTTCACGATGAAAGAAATCTACGATGATACATGCATATAATAGAATCAGAAAATAATCGTAACTTTAACACTTGGTCTAACAAGGAAACATTCAAAAGGTGTCATCTTCAAAAATTATTAAAAAAAATATATGTGATTCTACTCTTCATAAAACACCAGAAAATGAAAAAATTATCGGCTGAAATTAATTACAGCGACCACAAAAATTTATCAAAATTAAGCATATTTGGCGATTTCTCACTGCTAGGCGATTGATTTTGAGCACTTGGCGGAAAAGCAAAACACTGTTCTGTTCGTACACGGCAATCTCGGTGCTAGCAAACGTATCGCCTAACAGCGCTAAATCGCCAAATATGCTTAATTTTGGTAATTTTTTGTGGTCGCTGTAATTAATTTCAGCCGATAATTTTTTTCATTTTCTGGTGTTTTATGAAGAGTAGAATCACATATATATTTTTCAGTACTTTTTGAAGATGACACCTTTTGAATGTTTCCTTGTAAGATTGTATATATATATATATATATATATATATATATATTTGTGATAACCCTACAAAAACATTTATATTTCGATTAAACTTCATTTTTTCTAATGTCAATCATTTTTAAACATTTTAACATTCATATCGATTATGAATAATTAGAGCAAAAATTGTTTACACAAATTACACTTACAAGTTTGTACTCCAGAATGACACCAAAAAAACTTAAAAATGGAAAAGTAAAAGTATTGGTATCTTTCAAAAAAAAAAATTACGTATATTACCATGTTTTTATTAACTTCTATTCTTGTTTGTTTGTTTGTCCGGTACAAATCTTGCAATCGAATTTTAACTAACTTTCCTACTAGCTAGATATTTGAAACTTTCACAGTAGCTCAGAACCCGGTGACAACACAATACTTCGAAGTCCGATTTTCGAATTTTTGATTAGTTTTCTTATAATTCATTAAAATATGAAAGTAATAACATCCTAATAGCGTTAAAATAGCCATTAAAATATTAGCTATAATTTAATTGTTGCCAAAAAAAAAAAAAAATAAATAAATAAATAAATACGAGTTCATTTTCTTTCGACATAAAAATAAATTAGCTTTTGCGAATTGAAGATTTTTTAAAAATATTTTTGTGATTGCATTTTATGAATGAAACAAAAAGTGCTTTTTCAAAGAAATTTCATTAAGTTCGGGAGCAACGTTTGGTTATTGTTAATCTAAGCATCTTTCAGCCGATTAACTGATTTTACACGGGAAAATGTATGCATCATTTTAAAGTAAATGTTTGAAAATAAAATGTTTGAGTGCTACATTATTTCTTTATTGATTAATCTAGAGTAGTAAAACAGAAATTACTTTTCTCATATTGGGTTTGAATGATATAAAAAACTACTTTCTTTGATAGAAAAAAAAAAATCTGTTATTATATTTAGATTGGTGTTAAATTTGATAATTCATAAAAAGAATTTAAAAAAAATGAATAAATAAAATATCTATATGAATGAAATAAAATATCTATATGAATGAAATAAAAGAAAAATCTATATAATATTTCTCTAAACCAATTACAATTATTTTTTGTCGAAACGATACGATAGTGGTGTAATTAATAAAGTACGCGAGGATAAAAAATAAAATTCAAAAATGAACAATATTTAAGCAGGCGGGCTCAGCTCAGTGAACTAATAAGAAACAAATTATCGACCTTTGTCTGATGACATTATTTTATGAAAAAAATGTATTTTTAATAGTTGCTTCTTCAGAATCTTTGTAAGCATCATTTTAAATCTAGCAATACTTTAAAGATATCTACAAAATATGTATTATTATCATAAATTGATTAAAAAACACAATTATAAAAAATATAACCAAAATAGGAATTAGTTTTTTTTTAATAAAAAATAATACCAAAATAAATAAAATGTCATCGCTAACATGGAGAAAAGCATTTTAAAAGGCATCATGGAAGTCCTATACTAAAACTGTACTGCCTGCGGGAGTATGAAAACTGGGTCTTCAACCACGAATTTTATTTTGAAATCTTTCTTTGATTGATTTTGGTTTCAATACTGCACAGTATTGATTTGGTTCTAATAATAATTTGGCTTCTGGTAAATTAAAATTTTAATTAGATGGTGAAATTGGTATAATATATGTGAGTTTCAAATTTTAAAGATAAATAAGAAAAGAAATGAAGTGCGAAAATTTCGCGCGGGTTTGACAGTAATAAAATAATAAAATAAAAACAAATAAAAAACAATAATAATTTTTAAAAAAGTAAAAGATTTCTGTCAGATTTCAAATTTTACACCATCTACTCTATTCCAATAGTATTTATTTAAGTTTTTACAAGGATGATAAATAAAAAAATTACATGGATTCGTTTGCTCCAAAATTACAAAAATTAATTTAAATATTAATTATTATATTATCTTGGCTTCGTCCATCTAGCCGGGCAGTCCAGTTTAAAACATCAAATAAAGAAAGATACGCCTTGTCTTCGATAACAGTTTTCAAAGTGAAATCAACAAAGATTCTGAAGTGAATGTAATACTTTGAAAGGTTTCGAGAGATATTTGTGTATATAGATTGGTTTAAAGATTTTAGCGCATGCTCAAATTTTTATAAAATTTTAAGGAGAATTATCCATGTACCGTCGTGTAAGGAAGTACTATAACATAGTTTATAGCGGGGAAACTGGATGATGATGATCAAAGAAATATCTGGACGTACCGAAATGCAAGAACCAAGGTTCTATCGCTATTGTGAGGAATAAGTTGTTGATATCCACTGAAAGAAAATTGAACTTCATTGTTCATCAGAATGATTATCTTCAAAGCATTAATCCGCAATTCATTCATAACAACTGGAGAATTTTAAGTGATTTTATTTTATAAAAATCACTTAAATATACTTTCAAAAATAAAAATGCGCTTTTTAAAGACATTATAAAGTGCATCTCTACAGAACGAGAGAAAAATAAAAATTATTATTACCAGGTTGTACCTGTTGTCAGAAAATCACATCAGATTATCAGATTTATTAAAGAGGATTTTGATGATTTTTGTGATATACAACCGTTTTGGTTCAATTAAAAATTCTATTTTCTTATATTTAATAATAATAAATATATATATATATATATATATATATATATATATATATATATATATATATATATATATATATATATATATATATATATATATATATAATTCAGTGTTTAATGTGAAAATTATGAAGCTAAATAAATAAATTTATATATATATATATAAATACGATATATATTTTTACGATACGATTTTTTTTTTTTTTTTTAATTATTATTGTTTTTATTTGTTTTTATTTTATTATTTTATTACTAGCAAACCCGTGCGAAATTAGCATTGATTTGGTTCTAATAATAATTTGGCTTCTGGTAAATTAAAGTTTTAATTAGATGGTGAAATTGGTATAATATTTGTGAGTTTTACATTTTAAAGATAATGTAAAATTTAAGTGATTTAATAATAATATAATATAATTTAGTGATTTAATAATAATATATAATCTATATATATTTAATAATAATATATATATATAATTCAGTGTTTAATGTGAAAATTATGAAACTAAATAAATAAATTTATATATATATATATGCATGTATGTATATTTCCTGAATGGTGCCTTTGTAAACATAATGCATCCATTTCTATAAAAACCCTTTCTATAAAAAACCTTTCTATATTTTGTGATGCAAATTAAGCATTCATTATAATTTACAATCTAATAAATATATTTTTAATGCTTGTAGGAAAATATTTTTCAGGAAATCACTATCACATTTTTTTAACACTGCTCGATTGGAATAGATAAATAAAAAAAATATTCACATTAATTTAAAAGTAGTATACATTTAATTCATAAATATTGTTAAATATAAAATTTTGTAAAGTTATTAAACTGTATCGTAAGTAATAACCTCCTATAGATAATAGCGTACCTGCGCTTGAAAATGAATTGTAAAATTGATTTTTCTATAAATTCATAAACTTTCACGATGAAAAAGTTACCAATAACATTTAATAGATTGTAGCACATATCCTAATGACAGTTGGCTTTCTTAAATTACAATGCATCTGAATTTTATTTATGCAAAAAATCTGTAAGCGCTACACAGCACCAATATTTTTAAAAATTCCATTGTAGCTACGCACTTTAAAAACAATTTTAAATTTAATAGTAATAAAACATTAAGGCAAAACTTAAAAGCAATATTATTAAATCTAGATAATTATAATACGCTAAAACATATTTATTTATAATACTTTAAATGAACATTACTTATTTATTATATATAAATTTTAACATTTCATGTGTTGACTTATTTTTCTCTGTTAATGAAATGTAATTTGTCTAAATGTAATTATTATTAATCATTTATTTACTTTTTATTTATTATTCTTTTCAAGCTTTCATAAAAACTATCTTAAGTACAATTTTCTATATATCTTTTATTAATAAATTAAACTACGGTTTTCTGCCGTAGCTGGACCGTAGACAAATTTTTTCTCCTGGGGGAACAAAAATCCGTATAACCACGCGGTTTAGGACACACAGTGAGAGACCAATGTACCAATGTAGCTACGCACAATAACATTTTATGAGGTCATAACATTATAGGTGAACTTAATATATAGATGAATAGGTGAGGTCATAATATTATAGGAGTGCATGTTTTAAAAAATAAAGGCATTTCAAAAACTTACAATCCATTTTATCTTTTTTTTTTTTTTTCGTTTTTAATGTTCATGGTTTAAATTTCATATACTTCTCTAACTACTATCATTTGTTAATCGATCTAAATTTCCTAAATAATGAAGGAAAATAGTACATCAAATGTTAGAATTAATTGTTAAATAATGTTGTAATCTGAACGAAATCTACACGAAATTTCCCGTTTGAAAAAGCCTTCAACAATGGGTCGAAATAAAACCACAGTAATTCGTCAGTCTAAAAAAGTAAGTACGAATGTAGCAAACAAATACATTTTTGATGATTTTATGTATATGTGATAAAATTATTCAGTTCCCTTTTTTAAACTAGCCAGTTTGTCATCACCACAGACTATTCTTTTACATTTTCTTAAATTGAAAATTGATATAATTAAGACAAATACAGTCGTCACTGCACTTTACATGTAGAAACCAAAAAAAATTTAAAAAATATTATTATAGTTTTAAAAAATTAAAGAACACGCTTTTATAGAAATGTGAACTAAAAAACACAAAATATCTATCTTAGTATTAAAATGCAGGGTAAGAGAAAATCGTGTGAGTGACACACCATAATATTTACATACATTTAAATCTTTAATTAAAATAATTTAGAATTAAACAAAAACCATTTTTAAAAAATCGCCCCATACTGGCATCGAACGCTAGACCTTCAGGTTCGTAGCATGGAGCTATACCTCAACGCCATGATGTTCACGTACGGAATGTATTTTTTTTTACAATATAGATTTTTTGTTTGCTCCCAGAGCAGTTACAAACATGCAAACATACATACAAACATACAGGTGAAGCTAATAAAAAGCGTGTTAATTAGAAATTTTTCTAGGAAATATGAAAAAAAAAAAAATCGATATTTTTATTTAAAATTATCACAGATGCATGGTCCAATAATTCGTTTTATAGTTATCATTTTTTTTTTTTTTTTTTTTTTTTTTTTTAAATACTCATATTTAAAATTTAATTCTTTCGAAGGGAGGACTTCTGTTCTGAAGAGAAGCGTTGCTCGTACATATACAAAAATATTTTTTTCTAGATGACTATTACAATTATAATTTTTTTTCAGTATGACAATTTTTGTTTGTGTTTCTAAAAAATTTTGTCATACATTACTCTATTGAAAATTAGAAAAAAAAAAACGAAATGGAAACGACACCAGTAGGGCGATTTTCATCAAATGTTCATAGGCTGAAATTTACGTGAAGGCACAATCACATATCAATTTATTCGAAATTCTGTCCAACAGTTTTTGAAGTAAAGCTGTCATAATATTTTCAGACTTAACCAAACACAACCATATGAACAACTTTCAAAAAATGCCCAATTCTTCTGTAGGACATCTTAAATCGTGTAAATTTATTGAAAACACTTGTATGAATCGATTACTTTCTTTTGCTTACAGTAGAAAAAGAAATAAAAAAAATATGCAATTCTTTAATATTTATAAGATGGATATTTAAACATCAAAATTAATTTGTTAAGTAATTTTATCTGAATGAGATGTACAAAAAAAAAAAAAATGTATACTTAGGGCGCTTTGGACTAAAATAAATCTCATTAGCACAAAATTTTTATAACGCAGTTGGAATTTTTTCACCCTCGACTGTTTCTTTCCGTATTTTTTGATGCAAAAATTATTACGATGAAGAAGGTGATGATGCAACTAATTATGATATATATATATATATATATATAAAGAAAAAGAAAAAAAACCTTGAAATTGCAATATTTTTTCTCTATTTTTCTAAATAGTCAAATTATGTAGCTTGGTAGACTAAATAAAAGTAGTTTTTGCAGAAAGAGTTTATCTCTTTATTTAATTTTTATTTTGTTAATGAGTGTATTTTTTTTTCTCATAATTATAAGAAAATATTTAATTCGTTAAAATGTATAAAATTTATATACTAATTTTCAAAAATGTATGTTTGTTACTAAAAATGTTTTAAAAGTAAAGTTTAAGAACGAACTCTAAAACTAACATTAGAGTTCTGTTACTCCAAACTAATGTACAAATTTCCCAGGAAATTTTATAATTGACTGGAATTTGACTTTCGTGTATAGTAAAAACAGAGCTGAAACCTAATTCGGCAAATTTTTAGTACCGCCCCTTTTTCTACACCACTTAATTTTTAGAGTAATTCTCTTCAAATATATTTACGATGAATTAAAAAAGCAAATACTCTAAAAATTAAGTGGTGCAGGAAAAGGGGCGGTACAAACAATTTGCCGGATTAGGTTGGCAGCTCTGTAAAAAAATAATAGGAACACCAATTTTTACCAATTTCCTACTTTGACCGTCTTTAATTACTTCTTCACCTATAGCGGTAGTCTGCCATCTAACAGAGGCAAAATATAATATTCGAGCATTTAACGATATGGCAGTTACATCAGTAATTGGTATTCCCAGGAAAATGCATTTATGTCAAACGCGCAAAGAGGCATACACATTGAAGTTTATATCGTTGGAACATGCAAGTCGAGAACAGATAATCTTGTAGGTGTTTTCAAGAGCACTGTTAGGGTTTTACGACAATTTACACAAAACCTGTGAATGGTGTATTTTTTGAAGTAGAACAGACTTTACAGCACTCCTTTGCCCCCAATACATTCTGAGAATGCCATTAGGAAAATGTCCTTTAATTTTCAGGATATCCTGAGGATGTCCTAGAGATAAAGCGAGCTGTTACAAAAGCTGTTAGGAAGTGCACAAAAGCATAGATAAAACGTCAAAATGTTCAGAATAGTTAATTTATCAATAAATATTTTTTTCCAAAAAATCGATTTTTGTAATATTAAAATCTCCAAGACCCCTTAATTTATGCAAAATTTTACTGCACAACAAATATGGTAAAAAATTATATTCAGTTTCAATTAAAATAATTAAAACACTCTAAAACAAACTCTTTTAAATGCAAGATTAGGATATATTAAACAAAAGAATTTCATATAAAATGGAATTTATTTTTTCTTTTAATTTTATGTGCACATAGAATTACTCAGGCATTCTTTTTAATTAATATATTACAGCAGTTTTCCGAATAATGATCGGTAATTTAGACAGTTATATATCATTATTCTTTTAATTTATAAATTTCAGATTACCTTTTTCGGAAAGGAACTGATGAGAGACACTGCATTGAAGCTTTTAAAAGTAGTAAAAGAAAAAAGAAATTTAAAATATTCTCGATAACTTTATAACAATGTTATGCGCGGATGATTTATTCAGGTACTATAAAATTCTTTCATCCATGAGTTTTCCCAAGTCGTTTAGAATAAAAATATACTATAACTCGTTTTTTTTCTTTCGAAAACTTATTCACTTCACTAATTGTGAGAAGAGGGTGAGTTTAAAAATTTATTTTACTCTTTAAAATATTTTTTTCTTTACAAATGCGATCCAAATAAACCTAATAATGTATAACACAATGTACCAAAAATATTTTTTATATTACATAATAATAATAATAACAATCATTGTATATTCGTATGGTGTTATTCATAAACAAAAAATTTAAAATTAAACATTTACGAGCCGTTCTCTGGTCACTAAATTTAAATGATTTTTCAAAAGAATTGAATCCCTATTTACTTTTTATATCACATTTTGGGCTTCGTAACATAATTAAAAATTCATTTTAAGGACAAAAAGTCAAAATAATATATTGACTTTTAGTAAACAAATTAAATTAACTATAAACAAATTTTCTACAAATTAAATTAAATATAATATAAAATTCCTTTTAAGGTCAAAAAGTCAAAATAACATATTACAAATAAAATATTTCTTCCGCTTTACACTCGTTTTGCAACAATTCTCTATGGTCTTATGTGAATGATTCTCAAGAATGAATCAAGAATTGCTTATAAATTTGATGGATTATGTATGTGAAATAAGTAAGCTGTAATTTAAAAATTGCAGCTCTTACAAGTTCAAAACTGATAATTTTTAAAATGTTATTCACTATTCTTTAATATTACACTGTTTTTTGTCTCATATTAGACTCTTAGTTCAAGATAAAAGCAATCGAATCATATCGCGTTGTGAAACTTTGCAACGTAGTATCTTTAAATCTAATAACTTGATGTATATAGTGTCCTTACAAAAAAGGAACAGTTTTTAGAGCTCTTTTAAAACAGTACAACATCTATGTAATATCTTTTTTTAAAAAATAATTTTTACTAAAAAAAAAAAAAAAAAATGGTCGACTTTCATTACCAAAGTAGTTAAATCTAGACCAATCAAAAATAGTAGTGGTCCGCCGACAAACTCATTGCTTTATTATTATAGATGTTTAGTTAAATATGTTCCGAAGTGGAGATGAAATGATACTTATGGTCAGGGCTTATGAAATACAGTCGCCTCGTCACCATTAGCGACCAATATATTTTAACTAGTGACTACATTTTCAACTTTACGAAAGCGCGACATATATATATATATATATATATATATATTTCAATATTTTGGTGAAAGAGTTAGTCCCAGAATCGACTCCTATTCCACTCTCGATATAGTTTAGCTCTCGTCAGTTTGATTCTCGCTTCTCTCACTACGTTTTGAGAAGGAATACACCATTAGATTTACATCACTTTTCTTCATGCATGATTCACAATTTCCTTGTTAAATTTAGTGCACCGTTTTAGGAAATTGGCATAAGCTGTTCCTGTTTACTAGGGCTGTGCCGATTAATCGACCAATGCTTAGTCCCAATCAATTTTTTTAATCGAATTAATCGTTCTGATTAATTCGATTAAAAATTTTCAAAAACCGATTAAAATTTTCAAACTACGAATTAAAGTAAAAATGTTGTTCTGCCTACAAAATATTTTTTTCACATATTTTGCTGACAAACATTCTGTAGACAGACTATCTACAGAAAGTGTTGGCTAGGGTAATAGTATTCTCAGAAACAAAAGCTTTCAAAAAATAGAAATGCTAAAGATAAAAAAAAAAAAAAAAAAAAAAAAAAAAAAAAAAAAAGAAGGGATTAATATTTTCACTATCCCTCTGATTGGGGAAATGTCAAAAGAGTTTCACAGTATCTTCAAGCATTTATTGTCTGTTCAGAATTGCTGATAGTAACTATTGAAGTAGAAACAGAAAATAATATTCTGTGTTCTAGTCCGAAGTGACAAAGAAGGACTAAAATATAAGAATTTTAGATTTTTATAATGATATGGAATTTTGAGAATACATTTAAAAATAGTCACAAGCGAGATGGACAAAGCCTGCAAATATAAAACTAAAATATGTGTAAATTCATTTTATGTTTCTTTCAAAATGAATCGAAAAATTAATTTCTTTAAATAATAATAATAATAATAATAAATAAAATTGAATAAGTGAAAATATTTATATAAAATTAACACTCAAAGTCACCAATTATTACTCTGAAAATGGATTTAAATTTCAGCTATGAAACAGATATAATTGATTAGACAAAAATTTTTCAAAAAAAAAAAAAAATCAGTCAAACTTATGAATAATGTATATATATATATATATATATATATATATATATATATATATATATATACACACACAATATGAGAGTTTTATTCATCATTGAAATAAATTATATAAAGTAAAATGAAAACCGATTAAAAATCTGATTAATTGACCGATTAATCGATTAATGAACTACGATTAACCAAGTTAAAACCCTTCATCGATTCCCACCCCTACTCCTTACCCATGCTCAGTAACCTGTGCTGAAACATTTGCCGGTGTAATTATATATCAATGCCTATTGTGCATGTGTTTGTGAAATTAAAAAAGTCGGTTTTATGATGTTAGTTTTAAACAGGTTTTTCTGATGTATAGTTCTAGCCTAGTAAATATTTGGATTTTATGCATAGACTTTTGATTTCTATATCCATGCAAATTCCCCCCCCCCCCCCCAAAAAAAAAAAAAAAAAAAAAAAAAAAAAAAAATGGCGAAGAGGGGAGAGGAATATTTTTCACTGGTTAACAGAATTTTTTACTAGCGACCATTTTTTTTTTTTTTTTTTTCCTTGGGCCCTACTCAAGGCATATAATTTCATATAACTCTTTCAATGCCTTTTTCTAAGCTATTCACGTGTATCAAGCAATTGATTAGCTATCTATAAAAAATGTTATTTTTGTTTTCGAAAACTAAAGTAATATCATTGATAGTTATAGGATCATTTTACTGCATAATAAATGTATTAAAAATTATTTTATATTTCAATTAAAATATGTAAATAATTTTAAAAAAAAAACTCTATTAAATGCAAATTTAGATTATAATTAAATAAATGAGTTTCATAGGAATTAGTTTCTTTTCTTTTTATTTTACGTGTACATAAGATTACATTAAACATATATTTTTATCAAAAATATTACAGCAGTTTTTATGATAATGATCTAAAATTTAGATATTTAAATATCGTTAATCTTTTGATTTACAAATATAAAATTACCTTTAAAAAATAAGTGATAAGTAACAATGCGTTGAAAATTTTAAATATAGTATAGGAAAAAATAAATTTAAGATATTACCGATAATATTTTTTATAAAACTTTATAAAAATATTATGCGTAGATGACTCATTCAAATGTAAAGTTTCAAATGTAAAACAGAATTATTTTTTAATAACCGAATTAAATTCTATATAAATGTAGGTGCATTAATGAAACGGGGGGTTGAGGGGTGCGGTAGCCCCCTCACACAGAACTAATTATCATATAAAACTCTTCAGAAGCCTAATATGAATTGTTTAACACAGGTTTACGTAACAGTACTCGTTATCTTACATTTTAATGTGCAACCTGTGTTTATAGTATTAAATTTCAGGGTAAGAGAAAGTCGTGTCAGTGACACACTAGATTGTTTTTTTAATAGAAGGAAGAATAGTGATAACACTGCTCAGTATGAAAATTCCCTCTGACACCATTTTAGCATATTCTTTCTTGTGTAAAATGACCTCCTGAGTCCGAATATGACCACCATTTTGCCCAATCACACACCGTTTTCTAGATGCACTCCCTCCCTTATTTTAATCATTGTTTGGTAATATTATACCCATTAGTTTGATTTGGAGAGGAACGATGATTATTTTAACCTGTAAATGTCTTCTGACCTGAGAAGCTAAAGAGGTAGAAAGTTTTAAAACATGAACATTTGTAGTAAGGAGGAAATTTGATGGGATTTGTGCCCAGAAAACAAAAGAAAATCAATAAAAACAATCAGATTCTGTTTTTTTTTTTTTTTTTTTGTTGTTTTTTTTTCGCAATATTTCTCTTCTGTTTTACATATTCCAGCTACCAATTTTCCATTTTCTTACCAAAACACCCCAAATAATAAAAATTATACAGTGAAATGCAGTTGGTATAAAATTACCAAGCAATGATAAAAATGAGAGAGGGGGTGTATCTAGAAAACGGTGGGTGATTGGGGAAATTGGTGGTCATCATCGGATTCAGGAGGTCATTTTACATAAGAATCTGCAAAAATGGTATCAGATCTCAATATATATATATACTAGCAGACCCGGCCACGCGTTGCGGCGGCTAAGTAATACGTTGATAATTTGATAAGGTATATAGTATTTCCCCACAACTGGATTTGGCGATTTTTTTTTCTTTTTTTTTTTTTTTTTTTTGGCGCCTTTTTGAACGATAACGAAGACGTTCTGGTTTATTTGCAATGAAATATGTTAACCTGCATGCTTTTATTTTAGATTTATGATTTAGCCATAATCGCCAAATCCAGTTGTGGGGAAATACTATAGTTGTTACCCACAACTATAACTTATAATATAACTTCAGTAATTATATTCGGATAATTATAACTTCAGTATATCCCCACAGCTGAATTTGGCGATTTTTCTTTGGCGCCGTTTTGAACGATAACGATGTCGCTCTGGACTGTTTGTGATATAATATGGCAGCCTATATGTTGTTTATTTTGGATTTATTATTTTATGTTTTTGATTTATGATTTAGATTATCATTTATGATTTATAGATTTATGATTTAGCCATAATCGCCAACAAAAAATCGCCAAATATCGTTGTGGGGATATACTGATTAATATATTACTGAAAAGATTAATATATTTTAACGAAGTGGTGAGAAGATTCTGAGTATGTTAAAATTTTAATAGTAAATTCAAGTTAATCTAGAAGGAAAGCATTGAGGATTAAGATAAGAAAATTGCAAGATTTTACGATCGCATTTTCAGCAATAAATATGAGTCAAAATTTAATGCAAAATACATATATAAATCACAAATTTAATCAGGAACGTTAAATTGGTAAGTTATTAAAGAAAAAGTAAAGAAAAATAAGAGAAATAATTAACTAAAGTTTCGAACATCGATCATATAGATTAGCGTTACAAAACAAATAAACAGACTTAAACTCTTCCAGACTTTTAAATAAGTTTTAAATTAACTTTTAAAATTTAATGTTAAATAAAACAGACTTTTAAATAAGTTTTAAAATATTGAAATAATTACTTTTTATTTAGAACGTTATGTATAGATCACAAATTTCTTAAAGAAAACGAAGTGATACAGATTAGAATAATGCAACAAAAATTGAAAAAGCAAGGTTATGTCGTAAATAAATTTTTAACACACGTGTCACGTGAAATAAATTGTAGCATATACATAATGTAACTGACATAAGATATTAACATGTTGCAGCGGAATAAATTTCATATCTATCATCCTTGGCGGAAAAAAAATAATATCGCCAAATTATCTGGCGCACACATTTAATTCCTTTCAAAAATCATGGTTATTTTAACAACTTATATTAAGAGAGTAATGAATAATATGAAACAATATTTCGCACAATACATATTACGAAAATATACATCTAGCTTGTATATTTTCGTGTTACGTTTTTGATCGCCAAATACGAAAAACTCCAAGGACGACAGAGCTTTGAAATTTAAAATTAAAATTTTGTCAATTTGACTGCAAAATAACTCAATATAACGTATGCACATGATAAATAATACATATCTATACAAAAATATGGGGATTAAAATCCGGAAATAATTTTCCTCGTTTTTTAATAATTTTTTATAAAAAATACAATCGGTGATTAACATAAGAAATCTTTTTCTTGATTTCACAGGCGGTCAATGACGTCACACTTCGCTTGTGTATAACTACATACTTTATGAATGCGAATAAAATCTTTAAATTGATTATGACATCAATTTTCGTGAGATGAATAATTTAACTTTTTATAATTTTTTAATGTTCACGTTTGATTAAATGTATTTACTTTTATGTCGAAAGAAAATGAACTCGTATTTTTTATTTTTGGCAACAATTAAACTTATGGAACTCACAGATATTTTGGAGCAACTTTAACAAAGGTCTATAATTAACAAATAATTGCAATAAAACAATATTGTGACAATAAACTGAGATAAAAACTATCCTATCTCTCAAGTTGGACCAAACTGCACACAGTGTGCAAAATTTCATTAAAATCGGTTCCTTAGTTTAGGAGTTTATCGCGGACAAACATCGTGACACGTAATTTTTATATATATACAGATATATATATATATTTGCAGAGCAGTGTAATCATTGGATTTACGTACTATATTGTACATAGCCAATACTTTAAGAAATTTAACATTTACGAACCGTGTAATGTATACATTTCACACAATTTTACAAAATGTTTTACGTCTATATTCCCAAAAGCTCACTTAAATATATTTCAAGATGGAGATTTAATGGCATTTAGGGAACGTTACATATTTTCTTTTTTCTTTTTTTTTTTTTTTTTTCTTTTTTTCAAAAATATTTTATAAAATTATTCATTTATCAAGCATCTAGCTACCTATTCATAACAAATGCAATTTTATTTTCCAAATTAAATAAAAAGAATGCTAATAACTATACTTTTTTCACTTACAATGATGTCTTAATCCAATTCTTGCATTCAATTTACACCATTACTGTAAAACAAGGAAACGTTGAAAATGTGTCGTCTTCAAAAAATATTGAAAAAAATATATGTGATTCTATTCTTCATAAAACACAAGAAAGTGAAAAAATTATCGGCTGAAATGAATTACAACGACCACAAAAAAAAAAAAATTAAAATTAAGCATTTTTGGCGACTTAGCGCTGTAAGGCGATAAGTTTGCTAGCACCGAGATTGCCGTGTACGCACAGAACCGTGTTTTGCTTCTCCGCCAAGTACTCAAAATCAGTCGCCTAACAGAGTGAAATCGTCAAATATGCTTAATTTTGATATTTTTTTTTTTTTTTTTGCGGTCGTTGTAATTCATTTCAGCCGATAATTTTTTCACTTTCTGATGTTTTGTGAGGAGTAGAATCATATATATTCTTTTCAATATTTTTAGAAGAAGACACCTTTTGAATGTTGCCTTGTAAGACAACATAAAAGAAAATGAAACAACGATAAAAGGGCTTAAATTAGAGAAATTCAAAAATTTGCAAACGGCCGTTTCAGAACTTCTGAAATTCCGTCTTCCGTACTTTTAAAATTTTAAAAACAATAAAACATCAAAGAATGAAAGAACCAAAAAAGGAAAACTAAAAACACTTCCGGAAACCGTAATTTTTACGTTGCACAACTTGCCTCTCTCGGCCCACCATTGGACCATGCTTATTTGGCAAGGTCCAGGATGGAGGAGAGGGAGGAAGGTTAGGTTTTTTTTCTTTCTTTTTTTTTTCTCTCGTTTTTTCACTTTTAATGCTTTAATATTTTTTTATTTTTTTTTATTTTACAAACACTGATGATGGAACTTTAAAAGTTCCGAAGCGGCCATTTGCTAATTTTTGAATTTCTCTAATTTTTGCTCTTTTTAACGTTGTTTCATTTTCCTTTATATGACCAGTACAATGTATGTCCTCTAATATCTAACTGAGAGAATATTGTAAGAAAACTGCTTTTATTAACGAATTTGATATAGTTTTAAATTTTGAAACGAAAAGGTCCGCTTTTATCAATTATATTTTCAAAATGTTTATTAATATTAAAAGAAATATATATTTATCCTTAACATTAATGGAATAAGATTTTTAAAATATTTTAAAATATTTTATACCACACGTCGCAAAACGCTTGTTAAAGAAAGACGATCTTCCAATGATGACTTATTTTACGATTTTTTCTTTCTTTATATATATATATATATATATATATATAAACTAAAATATATTAAGACTATTACATTTTGACTGTTGAATATATAAATAATATATAAATTTTTAAACTTAACAATAATTTTTCAGATTTCATTTTCATTTTCATTTTTTTTTTTTTTTCTTTTACTAATTTGATAGTTTTATATAATCATTGATAGTTATATAATCATTTTATAATCTCATAATCATTTGACAATTATACAATTATTTCACATTCAGTTTCTGTTAATATATGAAAATTTTAGTTAAAAAAAAAAATAATAAAATAAAATAAAATGTTCTCGATACAAAAATATTATGTGTGGATGATTTATTCAAGTATAGTTTTTTCATACGTGAGTTTTCTCCATATCGTTTGGAAAAAAAAAAAAAAAAAAAAAAAAATTAATAAACATCCTTTTTTTTCCCCCAAAACGTATTACATCAGTTTTTTTCAATAATAACCTAAAATTTAGTTCTCGTTATATATTATTATTATTTTGATTAATACAATTAATATTGCCTGTTTAGAAAAGAAACAATGCATTGAAATTCTTAAAAATAGTAAAGTAAAAAATATTTTTTTAAATATTCTTGATAACCCTATAAAATATTATGCGTAACGATTTATTAAAGCGTAAAGTTTTTTCATCTGTTAAGTTTCGAACAAAAATATCTAATAAACAATTTTCTCTGACAAAAGCTCATTCACTTCACTGATTGCGAGAAAGAAACGGATTTTTAAATTTATTTTACTCTTTAAAATATCTTTTTCTTGAAAACTAGTATCCAAATAAGCTCTCTTTTGAAAAACAATCTAAAATGTAATATACCAGAAAAATATTTTCCTATTGTAGAAGAAAAAAAATGTGGTAATGATAACAGATTGCATATTGCATATAACCAATAATTTAAAAATTAAACATTTTCGAACCATGAAAAATCCACATTTTGTAAAATTTTACAAAAGGTTAAACGTCGTTATTCCCAAAAGCTCAGTTAAATATATTACAAAGTGGGGATTTAATGACACTCAGGGGATGTTATTTCATCCCTCTTTTTCAAAACGTTTTTCCAAGTGATTCACGTGTATCAAGCATTTAGCTACCATTTTATAACTAATGTACCTTTATTTTCCAAAAAGTAAATAAAAAAAAATCTCATATAGGGCAGGTTCTCTAGTGATTAGCATGCTCCAGTAATTGATATCTATCCCGAAATAATTAATAAATAAGAAAAATAATAAAATCATATATTTTACATATAAGAATTTTAACATTTTATGGCAAACACTGGAGCATAAAGTGCTAATAACTGGTTAAATGAATAACTAGCAGTGTCAAACACTGGAACATAGGGGCCAATTACTGATAAACTGAAAAACATGCAGTGTCAATTACTGGATTAATGAGTGGGTGTCAAATAAAAATTCATAAAAAAAAATGATTGTTATCAAATGTATATATTTTAACATATATGTGGTGCTGAATGTCTTTCATGCCATGTGTACTAACTTAAGATTTCTAAAAATATTTTCTGATGACTAGAACATTAAAAACATCAGAGATAGTTCTAAAAGTGCCAATCACTGGTGCACTTACCCTACTTGTTTTCTTTTTTCATGATGTCTCAATCCAATTCTTTTATTCAACAAACAACATTCCTGTAAAATTAAGACAATATTAGAAGAAAAATACTTTTGTTAATAGATGTGATATAACTTTAAATTTAGAAAAGAATAAGCTTATCGCAATTAATTTTCATAAAACTTTAATTAATATCAAAAGAAATATTTATTTATTTTAAATATTATTGTGATGATATCTTTTTTTATTCTTTAATTCGGTTTGCATCCTATATAAAAAAATTTCTTTGATTTTCCACTATTTTGTCGTGTAAAATAGAACACACCAAGAAAGTTAGATTAGGTCTGTTAAATACATAAAAATTATGTAGATTTTTAAAATTAATAATCCCTCCAATTTTTCATTTTTATAAATTAAATAACTTTATATATTCATAAATTTTTATTTAATCCTTTTAGTTCCGAATAAATATATTCGAAAATTATATTAAATTTCAATTCAAACGTGTATATTGTTGTTATAAATAGATAAATAAAAAATAAATAAAAAAGCCTTTTTTTTCATGCAAATTTAGTTTATAGAACAATTAAATTTATTTATTTATTTTGTAATTTTACTTGTACATAGAATTACATAGGCATTCCTTTTTTTTTTTTTTTTTTTTTTTTTAAACATATTACAGTAATTTTCTGAACAATAAACTAATTAAAATTTAGCTATTTATATATGATTATTATTATGATTATTATTTTGATTTATAAATTTTAAACTCTCTTTCTAGGGGAAAAAAAACGGATAAATGGCAATGAACTGAAGATTTAAAAACGTAATATCGGAAACAGAAATTTAAAATGTTCTCCATAGTTCTATAAAAAAAAAGGTATGAATGGATGGTTTATTCAGGTATAAAGTTTTTTTTTTTTTTTTTTTTTTTTTTTTTATCCGAGAATTTTTCCTAAGGCATTTCAAAGAAAAATATCAAATAAGTCATTTTCTCTTATAAAAGCTTATTCACTTCACTAATTATGAAAAAGAAACGAGCTTTTATTTTTTATTTATTTATTTATTTATTTATTTATTTATTACTCTTTAAAAGGTCTGTTACTTTAACCCTTTCAGTAGCAAGGTTATTTTTCTCATTTAAAATCAACTGTCGGCAGAATTTACGAATAATTTTAGAAAAGAAGAAGTAAATGATGTTTTTCCTTGTAAGTTAAAAAAGCAAAATTTTATAAAATATTGCCTGGGCGATATTTGCAGTTCGAAATTAAAATTAGTTAGATATAATATATCCTATAGAATTTTAATTTTTAACCCATTCAAGGTAGATAGAGGGGGTTTAATTTTTAACGCTTTCAGGAGTGGTGGGGACATTTTAATTTTTAACTCATTCAGGAGCAACGTCGGAGTTTTAATTTTTAACCCTTTCAGGGGTGATGGGGGAATTTTAATTTTTAACCCATACAGGGGCGATGGGAAAATTTCAATTTTTAAACCTTTCAGGGGCGGTGGGACATCACCGTTTCTGAAGGGATTAAAAATGAGATCCAAATAAACATTTTTATTAAAAATTACGTAAAATATAATGTACCGAAATTCATTTTTACTTTCTTCTATATGTATATATAGAAAAAGTGTTGGATTCGTGAAAATTCACGTTTTGGAAACTCCAGTTTTCGATAGATTTGCACGTTTTGTGATGTCCTGAACACGATTTGACTGTTTTTAGAAAATGTCTGTCTGTCGGTCTGTCAGTCAGTATTGAATAAATTTTGTGTAAAATTATATAGAAGAAAGTCATGTGGTGGCCACATCATGCTAGTTTCGTGTTATAGCGGAAAAAAAATGTGATAATGATTGTGTACTCGTATTGTATTTTGTATAAATAATAAATTAAATATTAAACATTTACGAACCATGAAAAATATATAATTCAACAATTTTACAAAAAGATAAATGCCGTTATTCCAAAATGTTCACAAATATAGTGCGAAGTGGAGATTTAGTGAAACTCAGGGTATGCTATTTAATTTCTCTTTTTTAACTTGTTTTCTACTTTGATTCATGTGTCAAGCATTTAGCTACCTGTCTATGAGGAATGTAATTTTTCTCTTAAAAAACTAAATAAAGAAATAATAATATAATATTATTTCATTTAAAGGATGATTTAATCCAATTCTTACATTCAACTGACAGCATTTCTGTAAAATTAAGATAATATTAAAAGAAAAATTCTTTTGTTAATAAATCTGATATAGTATTAAACTGTGAAGAGAAAAAGTTAGCTTATATCAATTAACTTCCATAAAATTTTAATTAGAAAAGAAAACGGTATTTATTTGTATTTAACATTATTGAGATGAGAATTAATTTTTTATTTATATTATCTTTGTATTACACAATAAATATGTTTAAATGTTACATTCAATTTCGATTTCAATATATAAACTGCTGTTAAAAAAAAAAAAAAAAAAAAAAAAAAAAACTATTTTAATGTAAATTAAGATTACATTAAATACATGCCTTTCATAGAAAAAAACTTATTCTTACTTTTAATTTTACATGTACATAGAATTATACAAGCATTCCGTTTTCTCAAAATAATAATAATAATAATAATAATAATAATTATAATTATAATAATACAGCATTTTCCCAACAACGATCTAAAATTTATCTAAAGGCATAAATTATTTTTCTATTTATTTATAAATTTAAAATTGCTTTTTAAGAAAAGGAACTGATATGAGACAATGCACTGAAGATCTTAAAAGTACTAAAGGAAAAAATAAATTTTAAATGTTCTCAGTAACATGATAAAATTGTTATGCGTGGATGATTTATTCAGATACTCCGAAGATCTTTCATCCATGAGTTTTCTCAAGTCGTTTAGAATAGAAATATCCAATAAATCATTTTCTCTTACAAAAGCTTATATACTTCCCTAATTACGAAAACGTAGCAAGCATCTAAATTTACTTTCTTCTTTAAAATATATTTTTTTTTTTTTTTAATGCTATATAAATAAACTTTTATATTAAATAAAAAAAAATGTAACGTGTAATAGAGTTAAAAAATACTTTCAGATTGTACAAGAAAAATATCGTGATAATCACCGTTTATTCGTATTGTATAATACATAAACAAGAATATAAAAGTTATACATTTACGAAGTCTGGAAAATATATATTTTTCTTAATTTCATAAAATGTTAAACGTCGTTATTCCCAAATGTTCTCTTAAATGTATTCTGAAAGGTAGATATAATGGCCCTCAGGAGACGTTATTTCCCAAGTGATTCACATGTATCAAGTATTTGCTTACCTTTCTATAAGGAATTTTTTTTTTTCGAAAACTAAATCAAGAATACTAATACACTTGTTTTATACATTTATTTATCTTTAATATTATTCTTAAGACTTTCAATTTATTCTTAAGATTTCGTTTTATTCTTAAGATTTTCAAATTATCTGTTTATGCCTTTGGCTCTGAAAGAGCTGAAGAAAAATTTATAATGTTGTCAAAGTGAAATTACAGAACAGGAATGAAGCCTATTCTAGTATTGAGGTTGAGACTTTAGAGACTGATAAAATTTCAGCTGCAAGCTTACTCACTCCCGATAAATGTATTCGAAGTAAAATAGATAAATTAAAGGGCTTACAATTAGCAGACTGCTATACTCACGCAAACAAAGAAATATCTATATTAATAGGCGTAGATAATTACCATAATACTGTTACTGGAAAAATTCACAGATTAAAAGACAGTCGAAAACAGCAACAGAGACAATTTTCGGGTGGTGTTTACAGGGATTCGTAGGAAGTTGCAATGAATTATTTACCATGAAAATTATTGTTGAAGAAAAAGAAATAAATGATGGGATCAGAAAATTTTGGGAGGTAGAAAATTTGGGAATTAAAGCTGAGGACTCAACCATTGATGATATACATTGATGACAATAATGATATATTTTCTGAATTTAAATCCACCGTTAAATTTTAAAATAACCGCTATCAGGTTACATATCCTTGGAAACAAAATGTCAAACCTTTGAAAAATAACAAAGAAATTGCTCTAAAGCGATTTCTCAGACTGAAAAATAATTTTAGGGAAGATCATGCCTTATTTCTAGAATATAAATCAGTCACTAAAGATTATTTGAAGGAAAATATTATTGAGTATGCCCTCAATGATCAGGAAATCCTAGACATATCCGGATTCTGTCTTCCACATAGAGCAGTCATACGAAGTGAAAGCTCAACAACCAAACTGCACATCGTTTTTTATGCGAGCGCCCATGCAAAAAATGAATTATCTCTTAATGATTGTTAGGGTACTAAACTTGATTCCTGACCTTTTCAGTCTTTTAGTCTCCTTTAGAGTCCATCCTATCGCAGTGACTGCTGATATTCAGCAAGCCTTTTTACAAATTGCAATTAATAAAGACCATCAATAATTTACAAAATTCTGGTGGCAGGAAAATCCTTGGAGTCCAGACACAGGTGATGATTTGAAAGTTCTTCAATTTAGAAGATTACCTTTTGGATTAATATCCAGCCCCTTTTTTCCTTTTTACTGGCTGCCACCATCAAGCATCACCTAACGAGATACGCGGAATCTTTTCCTCAAATTTGTAATAAATTATTTTATGTAGACGATACACTTACGAGCCACAAAACGGTAAAAGAGGCATTAGATTTGAGTAGGGAATGTTATAGAATTTTTAAGGAGGCAAGCATGTACTTAAGAAAGTGGAATACAAATTCCACAGAGTTGCGCGAAAAATGGCTATCATTAGGTTTTGACATAGATGAAACAAAATAAAGTTGGAAATTTGAGTCTGATAATGAATGTACAGTTGGTAACAAAAGTGTCTGAACACTAGCAAAAATTCCTATGTAAAAAAAATACACTTCATATGGTTTTGTTAAATAAATTCTTATCGAATCATGTTCTTACACTGTTTAAGACCAGGATTCGACAAGGATTTATTTAACAAAACCGTATGAAGTGTACTTTTTTTACATAGGAATTTTTGCTAGTGTTCGGACACTTTTGTTACTGACTGTATAATGCATTCTAAGGTTTTGGGCGTGGTATGCGATAGCCATAATGATATTTTTACGTTTAACTCAAAAAACTTAGAGAATTTCTTGAAAGATAGGCCTAGCACTAAAAGAGCATTACTGCAAACTGTTGGTTGTATTTTTGAATCCTCGGATTTCTGAGCCCTTATATCATTAGAATTAAGCATATAATACTGGAATTATGGAGTCAGGGAATTGACAGGGATGAAAATCACCCATAATTATAAAAACAATTCCCTCAGTAGAGAAAAGTGTCGATCAAGACATGATCACTAGATATTCCTCATTTTCGAAATTAATCAGAACCAGCGCATTGTGTCTCAGTTTTACACTGAACTTAAGAGTACCCCCTACATCTCGAAAAACCGATTATTTAAACACACTGGAGTTGAAAATTGCAAACATGAAATTCATAAAAATTATACAGAGTTCTACTTTTCCAATAGAGATTCAATGCTTAAAGAAAAAACAATCTCTTCCAAATTCAAATAGAGTAAAAAGTCTTAATTTTGTTTATTGACCAAGAGGGAATAATCAGAGAATGTGGTCGCCTAAAATTCTCAAATTTATCAGATGAGATAAAACATCAAATTCTATTACCAAAATCTCATCATTTTACAGAATTACTAATCGATCATTTTCATAATAGGTATCATCACACAGGAACTCAAACCACTCTGGCCTTAATTAGAAACATGGGATACTGGATCCCATCTGGCCAAAACGAAGTTCCAAGAGTTCTGACTCGTTGCATACTATGACATTCCCAAGGGTAAAATAACACCCTCTAGAACATTTTCCACTACTGGAGTTGACCCCTAGCCGGTCCAATTATGACGAAGCCCAATTTACCTCGGGTAAGGATAAAATTAAAGATATATCGCTATTTTTATTTGTTTTTTGACCAAGGCGATCCATTTAAAAGTCTTATAAGATTTATCAGCTCAAGCGTTTTTAGCGTCCTTAAGACGCTTTATTACCCGAAGGTCTAAGCCTTCAGTGATTTGGAGCGACAATGCTATTAATTTTAGAAAGGCCTCCTCACTATTGCATTCATTTTATAAGGTGTGTAGTTCCGAACACATTCAAAATTTTTGCGCCAAAGAAGAAATCGTGTGGAAATTCATTCCTCCAGCTTCCCTACATTTTGGAGGGCTGTGGGAATCAAACATAAAACAAGTGAAGGTAACACTTTTAAAAGTTACGGGATCGACTATTCTAAACTTTGAAGAACTAAATACAAATGTTAGAAAAGAGGTAGGATATCTCTACCTCTTTCCTCAAGATGTGGTACAACACTATAATCGAAAAAATCATCACGTATGGTGCGGGCCTCTGGGGAGGCCATCTGTGGGCAATTGTCAAAATAAAGCTTAACTCTATTTAGACAGAGACCCTTTATCTTGCAGATGTCTAGGGGCTATAAAACTATCTCCAATGACGCATTGACCATCGTCACGGGAATTCCAACTTTTGTATAATTCTCAAAAACCAAGTATACTTCAACTTTGTAATACAGAACTATCGAACTCCCTCTTCCCAAATATTCCGATTCAAACCTATTCTAAAAGCTCGGAAATCCACCCAGCAAAGGACGCTGCACCAGATCTAATAAATTATAGCATTAATAGTTTCAATTCCGACGCCACTGTGGCAATCTACACGGACGGCTTCAAAACAGATTATGGTGTTGCGGCAGCCTACTGTGTATATTTAAACAATGAATCAATTCGCCAATGGTCTTGCAGGCTTGAGGCTTTTAACTCGGTCTTTCAGGCCGAGCTTTTTGCTATTCTAAAAGCTATTGAATGGGTGTAGGAAAATCTCCAACTACATTCCAACTTTAACATCTACAGCGATAGTCTCTCGGGTCTGCAAGCCATTGCACGCCACAGAAGTAGCCATCCAATTATACTTAAAATTAAAACAAAATTATTTAACTTGAAATCTTACTTATCCCTGGCACACGTTTCTGCCCACAGGGGGTTCGTCGGGAACGAACTGGCTGACTCCTTAACTAAAAATGCCGCTGAAAATAGTCTAATTCAATTCTCCTTGCCTGCACCCCCTTCATTTGTTAAACAAAAATTAAAATCGAATCTTTTTCAAAATTGGTAAAACATGTGGAATGTCTCTGATAAAGGAAGACATACCCACAATTTAATCCCATTAGCCACGAATAATAACTGGACCCTAACCCCACCAGTAACTGCTTTTCTCACAGGTCATGGTCCATTCCCAGCTTACCTCCACAGGTTCCATCGCCGACGTTCACCCCGGTGTCCATGCGGCGAGGAGAGAAATGCTTCGCATTACTATTTTAACTGTGTTCTAACCTCCGCTTACCACATTAGAAACTCCTCCCCTAGACCAGTAAGCTGGCTAGATGATATTTTAACCAGATCTCACCTAATGAACAAACTTAACAAAATCTTTAACTTCTTAATGAAAATTACTAATGCAACAGATTGAAATTAATTAATAAGTTACGGCCTACTGGGTCTGGCTGGACTTTAGGGTCTCCTAAAAGTCTATGTCTACAAGTGAGATTTACTCCTAAATGTTCAAATGTGTGCTTCTTCTAAGTTTTCAAGTGTGCATTTCACCTAAGTGAATTAGAGGATGTGATCTTCGGTACCTGTTGCCCCTTGTCGCGAGGGGGCTGCCCGGCAACAGGTAATTGATCTTCAGCATTCATCTTCTACAGTTTTTCAAAGCCTTCCATATGAACTTTAAACGAACTCTATGGACCTTAATCAACCCAGATCAACCAATTCTTCAATTACATTTAATGTTCAACCAGCATAGTGCCCATTGTCGCGTGGGGAGAAATCCCGGCACATAATCTTATTTTAACCTCTTTCGCCCTTTGTCGGTCTTAGGCTACAAGCCTGGCGAAACTTTGTATTATTATTTTTTTTCAATAAACCTTGGAATAGTCCCCTTTGTCTCGACATTGAATCGCTCAACATCGCTCCAAGAGCGATGAACGGGGGTTGCTCCCTGTTAAATTATCACTCAAAATGAAGCCTTGTTGAACTCTCGCCCTTTGTCCACTTTATCAACAGATCCTAAAGACCTTCAGCCGCTAACACCAGGGCATTTTCTGGTCGGTAGACCACTTCTCAATATCCCTGATACTAATGTTGTTTTAGATACGTTACCCTTCTCTTCTAGGTGGACCCAGTTACAGAAGATGAAAATACATTTTTGGAACCGGTGGAGCAAGGAGTGCATAAACGATCTGCAAAGACGAAATAAATGGAATACTAAAAGTACAGAGTCTAGAGTAAGCAGTGTGGCAATCGCCTATAACCGTGAAGTTAAAATGACGCTACAAAAATTAAGCTTACCCAGATGTCGCTGTGATCGAAGCTATTGCTGAAATCGAAGACCTGATTGACTTTTCCCAGATTGGCCACCTGATTGGCTTTTCGTCAGTTTAATCACATGATCTAAGCATATAATTAACCAATAGAGAGTCTCGGTTTTGTTGTCGTGACCCTAGCTTCGATTACAATGACATCTGGTGACAGGCTTAATTTTTTTAGTACAATTTTATTCGCCGCTTTCCACACTGTTTATTCTAGACGCTGTACTAAAAGTCAGAATCACCAACCAGGACAAATGGTTTTGCTGAAAGACATTCAAAACAATCCTAATTACTGGCATCTTGCACTTATTACCAAGGTGATCCCTGGACCGGATGGAATCGTCAGAGAGGTGGACGTGAAGACAGCTACCGGAATCTTCCGAAGGAGCTATATCTAAATTAGTTCCCTTGCCACTAGATCATGTTGTATTACCGTCCAACGGTGTGAGGCATGGAGAAAATTAAAGACTATGATTTCTCAATTTTGGCAAATGCAACACTTGCTCACCGGGTTTTGAGCTATTCCAAAAGTTTCAAATGTCTGGCTAGTAGGTTAATTAGTTAAAAATCAACTGCCAGAATTGTACTGGACAAACAAAGTAACAAACGACAACCGAAGTTAATAAAAACGTGGTAATAAACAAGAACGTTATACCATGCGGTTCTCATATAGATTATTAACACATTTTAACTAAATGTACTCGTTTCATCTAAATCGTTTCATATAAACACATACCTAAATGCAAACAATGACCTAAATATAAAAGAAAATTACAAATTAAAACAAACTAAATCTAAACAAATACCTAAATGTAAACAAAGAACCCAAATGTAAACAAAGACTATAAAAATAAACAAAGACCATAAATATAAGCAAAAACCTTTAAACGAAGACTCTAAATATAAACAAAGACTATAAATGTAAATAAACAACCTAAATATATATAAAGACCTTAATGTAAAATAAGGTCCTAAATTTGAATAAAGACCTAAACGCAAACAGACTATAAATGTAAACAAAATGTACACAAAGATTATAAATGTAAACAAAGGCAGTAACATAAACAAAGACTATTAATTTAAAAGCTCCTAAATGTAAATAAAGACATAAATGTAAACAAAGACTACAAATGTAAACGAACACCTAAATGTAAACAAAGGCTGTAAATGTAAACAGACTCTAAATGTGAACTAAGACTGTAAATGTAAACAAAAGCCTAAATTTAAAT
The DNA here is from genome assembly GCA_963930645.1 of Salticus scenicus. Classification (NCBI taxonomy): domain Eukaryota; kingdom Metazoa; phylum Arthropoda; class Arachnida; order Araneae; family Salticidae; genus Salticus; species Salticus scenicus. The sequence continues at coordinate 80,187,775 of OZ005654.1, read as the reverse complement.
AAAGGCGTAAATGTAAATAAAGACCTAAACGAAAACGAAGACCTAAAATATAAACAATGACTATAAATGGAAATAAACAGCCTAAATGTAACTAAAGACCAAAATGCAAACAAAGACCCTAAATGTAAACAAATACCTAAATGTAAAGTAAGACCTAAATGTAAACAGGCTATAAATGTAAACAAAGACCAAAATGCAAACAAAGACCCTAAATGTAAACAAATACCTAAATGTAAAGTAAGACCTAAATGTAAACAGGCTATAAATGTAAACAAAGACCCTAAATAAAATCAAAGACTATACATGTAAACAAAGTTCGAAATATAAACAAAGACTATAAATTAAAAATTCCCCGAACATAAACATAGACATCAAGGTAAACAAAGTCTACAATTGCAAACAAAAATTATAAAGATAAACAAAGAGCCTAAATATAAATAAAGAATTAGATACAAACGAAGTCTATTAAAGTTAACAAAGACTATAAATGCAAATAAAGATTTAAATGTAAATAAAGACATAAATGTAAACGAAGACCCTAAATGTAAACAAAAACTACAAATGTAAACAAAGACTACAAATATAAACAAAGACTGAAATGTAAACAAAGACTCAAATGCAAAAAAAAGACTATAAACGAAAACAAAAATCCCGAATGTAAACAGATTACAAATGTAAGCAAACAGCATAAATGTAAACAAAGGCAGAAATTGTTTACATTTAATGTTATTACCTGAAGTTATTACATTTAAATTTTATTACATTTCAATGTTACTACCTAAAATGTTTACACTTTACAAAGTCTGTAAAAGTTAACAAAGACTATAAATGTAAATAACGACCTAAATATAAACGAACATCCTAAATGTATACAAAGACTACAAGTGTAAACAAAGACCACAAATATAAACAAAGACCCTAAATGCAAAAAAAGACTCAAAAGTAAAAAAAGACTATAAACGAAAACAAAAATCCCTAATGTAAACAGACTAGAAATGTAATCAAACACCCTAAATGTAAAAAAAAAAAAAACGAAATTGTTTACATTTAATGTTATTACCTAAAGTTCTTACATTAAAATTTTATTGCATTTAAATGTTATTACCTAAACTGTTCAAACTCTAAATTTAAACAAAAACTGTAAATGTAAACAAAGACCTAAATTTAAATAAAACCGTAAATGTATATCAAGACCTAAACGTAAACGAAGACCTCAAATATATACAATGACTATAAATGGAAATAAACATCCTAAATGTAACTAAATACCTTAATCTAAACAAACAACCTAAATGTAAACAAACACCGAAATGTAAAGTAATACTTCAATGTAAACAGACTATAAATGTAAATAAACACTTTAAATGTAAACAAAGACCCTAAATAAAAACAAAGACTATAAATATAAACAATGTTCAAAATATAAACAAAGACTATAAATGTAAAAGACCCTATATATAAATAGAGACATCAATGTAAACAAAGACTAAAAACATAAACAAAGATTATAAATATAAACAAAGACCCTACGTATAAATAAAGAATTAAATATAAGCAAAGTATATAAAAGTTAACAAAGACTATAAATGTAAACAAAGATCTAAATGTAAATGATGACCTAAATGTAAACGAAGACCCTGAAATAACAAAGAATACAAATATAAACTTAAACAGAGACCCTAAATGCAAACAAAGACTCAAATATAAAAAAACTAGAAACGAAATCAAATGTCCCTAATGTAAACAGACTAAAAAAGTAAAAAGACACCCTAAATGTAAAAAAAAGACCGAAATTGTTTGCATTTAATGTTATTACGTAAAGTTATTACATTAAAATTTTATTACATTTAAATGTTATTACCTAATTTCTTTACACTCTAAATATAAACAAAGGACTTTAAACGTAAACATAAGCCTAAATGTAAACAAAGAATACAGATGTAAACAAAGGTTCTAAATGTAAACGAAGTCCCTAAATGTAAACACGACTATAAATGTAAACAAAGACAAAAATATAAGCAACGACCTAGATGTAAAGACAGACCTAAATGTAAACGAAAACTATAAATTAAACCGAACAACCTATATGTAAATAAACCCTAAATGTAAAGAGACTAGAAAAGTAAACAAAGACACTAAATGTAAGCAAAAACATAAATGTAAATAAAGACAATAAATGTAAATAGACCCTAAATGTAAACAAAGATTGTAAACATAATCAAAGAGCTCAATGTAATTAAAGGGGTAAATGTAAATAAAGACCTTCCCTAACAGCACACCTTCTCCAAATGACATCCTAAGGATGTCCTATGGATGAAAAGGATGTCTATGGATATCCTATGGACACCTTCGGAATGTATTGTGGATAAGTGGGTTGTTTGAGTTGATGTAAACAAAGACTCTAAATGTAAACAAGACTATAAATGTAAAGAAAGGCTGCAAATATAAGCAAAAACCCTAGATGTAAACAAAGACTTAAATGAAAACAAAAACCCTAAATGTAAAGAGACTAGAAATGTAAACAAAGACCCTAAATGTAAGCAAAAACCTAAATGTAAACAAAGACAATAAATATAAATAGACTCTAAATGTAAACAAAGACTGTAAACATAAACAAAAAGCTAAATGTAATTAAAGGGGTAAATGTAAAAAAATAATTTAATGTAAACAAAGACCCTAAATGTAATATAAACACCTAAATACAAATAAAGACCTAAATGTAAAGAAAGACCTAAAAGTAAACAGACTACAAATATAAACAAAGGCCTAAATATAAACAATGACTATTAATTTAAAAGACCCTGGATGTAAACAAACACATAAATGTAAACAAAGACTACAAATTTAAGCAAAGGATATAAATACAAACAAAGACCCTAAATGTAAATAAAAATAAAGACGTAAATGTAAACAAAGACGTAAATGTAAACAATGACCTTAACTGTAAACACAAAGACCGAAAGGTATACAAAGACATAAATGTAAACGAAGATTATAAATGAAAACGATCACCCTAAATGTAAACAAAGGCTATACATGCAAGCAAAGACCTAAATGCAAACAAAGACTGTGAATGTAAAACAAGACCTATGTGTAAACAAATACTATACATGGAAAGAAAGTCCTAAATCTAAAGAAAGACAATAAATGCAAAGCACCTTAAATGTAAACAAAGAACTAAACGTAAATAAAGAGTAAAAATATAAACAAAGACCCTCAATGTAAATAAAGTCCAAAATGTAAAGAAAGACCCTAAATTAAACAAATAACTGAATGTAAACAAAGAATATATGTGTAAATAAAGACTTAAATGTAAACGAACACTTTAAAAGTAAACAAAGACTACAAATGTAAACAGACTACAAATATAAGCAAAGACCTAGATGTAAGTAAAGACCTAAATGTAAACAATGAATATAAAGGTAAACAAAGGCCTAAATGTAAACAAAGACTATAATTGTAAAAAAAGACATAAATGTAAACAATGACTGTAATGTAAAAGACCATAAAAGTAAATAAAAACCTAAATGTAAATAAAGTCTACAAATGCAAGCAAAGATCTACGTGTAAACAAAGACTATAAACATAAACAAATGCCCTAAATATAAACAAAGATCTAAAAGTAAATAAAGACCTATATGTAAACAAAGATCCTGAATTAAACAGACCTAAATGTAAACAAAGACTATAAATGCAAATAAAACAATGTAAACAAACCCTTAATGTAAACAAAGATTATCAATGTAAACAAAGGCCTAAATGCAAACAAAAACTATAAATGTAAACAAAGACTTAAATGTAAAACAAAGCCTATAAATGTAAACAAAAACCTAAATGTAAACAAAGACGAGAAATATAAACAAATACTAGAAATATGAAAAATGACCTTAATGTAAACAAAGTCCTAAATGTAAACAAAAACTATAAATGTAAACACAAACCTAAAGTTAAACAAAGGCCATAAATTTAAACGAAGACCTAAATGTAAACAAAGGCTATAACTGTAAACAAAGACTTAAATATAAACAGACTTTAAATGTAAACAAAGACCTAAATGTAAACAAAAACTATGAATATAAAAATACCTAAAAGTAAAGAAAGACTGTAAAAGTAAACAGTCCTAAATATAAATAACGGCTTAAATGTACATAAAGACCTAAATGTAAACGAAGACCCTAAATGTAAATACATACTATAAATGTAAATAAACACCATAAATATATATAAAGACCTTAATTTAAACAAGGATCCTAAATGTAAACAAATACCTAAATGTAAAGTCCTACATGTAAAGAAAGTCCTAAATATAAATAGCCTATAAATGTAGACAAAGACCGTAAGTTTAAACAAAGACCTAAATGTAAACAAAGAATATAAATGTAAACAAAGGCCAAAATATAACCAAAGACTAAAAATGTAAAAGAAAATAAATGTAAATAAAGTCATAAATGTAAACAGAGACTACAAACGTAAACAAAGACCTAAATGTAAACAATGTCTATAAATGTAAACAAAGAACTAAATATAAACAATGGCTATAAATATAAGCAAAGACCCTAAATATAAGTAAAGACCTAAATATGAACAGACTATAAAAGTAAACAAAGACTAAAAATCTAAATGTAATTAAAGACCTAAATGTAAACGAAGACTTTAAATGTAAATAAACACTACAAATGTAAACAATGATAGTAAATGTAAACAGACTATAAATGTAAAGAAAGACTTTAAATGTAAACAAAAACTACGATTGTTAACAAAAGCAACAAATATAAACAAAGTCCTAAATATAAACAAAGGCCTAAATTTAATAAAAACTATAATTCTAAAGAAAGTCCTGAAATGTAAACAGACAAATATGCAAACAAAGACCCTAAATGTAAACAATGGATATAAATGTAAACAAAGGCCCTAAATTACCCGACTACCGTAGGTAATAGAAGTATTGTATTCGGTCCAAAAATTCGATATCGAGTTTTCACCTGATTTACATGTTTTAAGGTCTCCTGAGTCCAAAAAATTACTTTTTGGCAATTGGTCAGAGTGTGTGTATGTATGTGGAGACTATTCTGGCTGCCGTATCTCCGAAACCATTAAAGATAGAACTACGAAACTTCAGAATTGAGACAGGTTTGGTGTACAGATAAATCTTCTAAATTTTGGTGAAAGTTGAAAAACTAGAAATGGAACATCGGAAACTGGAAGTGGGACCTTAAGTCCATGTATAAAAAACGGCTCTAACTATTTTCTTCAAATTTGCTAGATAAACAGTCTATTAGATATCCTTTCGAATGATATAGTTGGTTAGTTCAGGAAAATTGATAGGCGTCCTGTATAAATAGCTCAATTTCAGATCTCGCAAGTGTGTTTGTTTAAAAGCGGCTGTACGGATTTTTTTCAAACTCGCCAGATTAACTTCCTTTTAAATATTATTTTGTATGTAATTATTATTTTCCTGTCAATAATTGTGTATGCCAAGGTTTGGTAAAAGTTGGTACAGTGAAGCATCCATAATCCGATATTCTATAATCCGGCAGCACCCATAAACCGGCACTAATAACTTTTTCTGTTTTTTTTTCATTTTTTTTTCTTTTTATTGCTTCAACTTGTTATTTGCAGTATGCTTGGCAACGTTTATAGATGGTTAGTATAGTTTACGAATTTTCATTTAATTTTATTAGTTTGCGGCCTAGCGTGATTTTTTTTTTTTTTTTTTTTTTTTTTTACAGATTAATAAGGATGAGGGCAAACATTCCGAAAAAGAACAACGAAATTTTTGTCTCGCAGTGGTAAATCCAGAAGTTATTAATAAAAGAGATCTTCCTATTCATGATACTGAAAATCAAAATAATCAGGACCACACGAAATCTCGTTAATAGTTTTTAGAGGTACTTGAAAAATATGATTTTATCAACCATAATCAACAAATGAACTTGTATATGTTAATCAGTCAACGAGAAACTGAAAAACAAAAAAGAATGAAACAAATGAAATGACTGACATATTTAATAGAATGTAGCATTGTCAAATACCTCATCTTATTTGTTATTAAGCCAGTCTTAATGTCAATTTATTATTATTATTATTATTTGTACAAAATTAAACGTTCTGTATTACTGTTTTATAATTGTTATTTTAAAATTTTTAATTTATTTCAAACGTTATTTTAATTATTTTCGTTTTTGATAAAAATTTGCATTCATTCTTTAAGGGGACATACGATCTTTAAAAGTGAAAAATAAGCAAGAAAAATCGTCATCTTTTACACTTAATTTCTCAGAATATATTTGCTCTACGACCATAATTTTTTTACTGGCTACAAAGTGAAATATTATAATTTAAAAGATATTTTTCATATTCTCATAAAAGAAAAATACGTTTATTTTTTGTACAGTTTTAAACAGTAAGTATTTTTTATATTTTTTTAAGTGATATGACACAATTGCACGCATGATTTCAAACAAAATATAATGTAATACAAAAAATCAACTGTAATAACAAACTGCAATACTATATTTTAAAACTGAACTTAAATTTGTATCCCCCGCCCCCCCAACCCACCCTATTTTTCATAGAGATGATACTTCAGATTTTATTAAAAAAATAAATGATCTCTAAACTTTGATTTATATTTTTATTATATATTTTTAACCTAAATTGGAACAAATTTAGGTTGAGATTAAAGAAAAAGTATTGCAGTTTGTTATCACGGTTGATTTTTTTTTTTTTTTTTTTTTTTTTTTTTTTTTTTTGTATTACATTATATATTTTGTTTGAAATCATGCGCGCAAGTGGTCGTATCACTTTTTAAAAAAATTACATACCGTTTAAAACTGTACAAAAAATAAACTTATTTTTCTTTTATGAGATCATAAAAAATATCTTTTAAATTATGATACTTTAATTTATAGCCAATAAAAATTATGGTCATAGAGCAAACATATTCTGAGAAATTAAATGTAAAAAATGACGATTTTTTTTTTTTTTTTTTTTTTTTTTTTTTTTTGCCTATTTTTCACTTTACAGGTCGTATGTCCCCCTAAAACTATTTTTTTTTCTTTCTAAATATTTCTTTAGATGTTCTGATTGATATATGATTTCGATATACACATTCGGCACACATATAATCCGGATAAATCCGTAATCCGGCAATATCTTTTCCCTGCCGATGACGGATTATCGATGCTTCACTGTACCTCAAAAATGGCTCTAACGATTTTCTTGAAAACTGTTACATAAGTCCATTTTAGATATCCTTTCTCATATATTACGTATCTATATCAGGTAAATTAACAGTCATCTTGTTTGGGTAGGTCAATTTTAATTGGTGTTTCAAAAAATAACTACCTCTCCCCTCTTTTTTATTAACTTGCTATGTAAACTCTGTTTTATATGTCTTTACACGTGTATCAGCTTTCTCTTGCTGTAAAATTTTTAGGTGTCTACTTCGTTAGGTCATTTTTATGCCTGCTAACCACATTATCTCCAAAAAATGTATATAACACGTGTAATAGTTGGTAATGTAAGTCATATGGTTGTTTCACACCAGAGTTTTTAAAATTTGCTTCATTCATTTGTAGGCGAAAGTTTTCTTTCATTTTTTTTAACTTATTATAAGTAATGAAATCAAATGATAATACAGTATAAAAAAATACTTCTTAAATTTTACATTGAAAAAATAATAAGTATGACAGTTATGTTTATGTATAATTCTTATAATATAACAACTTCTTTAACTTTCATTTAATGCCTTTAAAAGAAAGATCTCTCTCTCTCTCTCCTTCTTCTTCTTCTTCTTTTTCTCTCTTTTTTTTTCTTTTTTGTATTTATTGAAAAAATGGTAATATAGTACAAAGGATTAAACTTATTAAAATTTAAACTAAATTAAATTTATCATGATTTAATTATTTTTAAAGGAAAATCTGCTTTTACTTAAATTGATTGGAATTAAATGGTAATATAGTGTAAAGAGCAAGAAAATAAAAAATACATGGACCAAAAACTAAAATATTTAATAGATGCTAAGATACAGCTATCTTTAAAATCGTAGTTTTTGAATAATAGCAGTTTCACTTGTTGTCAGCAATTTCCCAAAATGAAGTGCCAAAGAAACACGTTTCTTCAGGTAGCAAGAAACAGATGCAGCACGGATGGGAAAAGCTCTTCCATAGTCATTGGGTATCCAAAGTGAGGTTTAGAGCAACTTCAATACAATCTTTTTAAGTTTTTATTTACAAAGTGATATAAAAAAAATAATAATGATTATTATTTTTTTTTTTTTTTTTGAAAATTCATTTTAATAGAGTGACCAACGAAGCGGGCGAAGCCTGCTAGTTTCTTTTATAATTTGGTAAAAGACAAATTGGTATTTATTAGTAGTATACTACTAATAACCAGCATTGCGTATATTAATAGACGAACATTCTTTTCTTCTTGCTTTGACTTTAAACCTACATTCATCGTTTTTTTTAATGCACCCAATGAAAAACGATGGATCGAGGTTCTAATGTATAATGTTATTTTCGTGATTATTGTGGTTGGAGTAGCAGTTTTTCATTTATTTATTTTGTTTCTTTTCAGGAATGTTTGTAAGCTGGTACCTACCTGTTTATTTACGAATCAGTTACCTCTCACAAAAATGTCAATGTTTTCATAACAATATATATATTCCAATGGCAGTATAAGGAAGTCATGTGGTGTCCATATCAGATTTATTATTATTACAGTGAAACTTGAATAATTCGAACTTGTTTAATTCGAAATTCTGGATAATTCGAATTTTTACTCGGTCCCTTGAATTTTGTATTAAAATAATGATAAAAAAAATCATGGATAATTCGAATTCTATTTTGGATAATTCGAATTTTTCATGCGATTACCTAAAAATATTACAGTAAAATTTGTTCCCGAGATCTTTCTCAGCTAAAATGCATCCTTTTTTTTTTTTTTTAAGTCTTTCAAAAGAAGGATAAGGAAATACAAGAGAAGCCCCTACCTAGTGCATCAGAAGATATGGTCCATATACATGAACTCTGAAATTTGTTTTTAATTGAAAGTCATGTCTAATGTAGAAGATTCTATTTTTGTATCCATTGATAGGTTGAAGTCATATGCTATGACACAAAGATTGTACTTAAAGAAGCAATAAATATCTGACTATTTTTAAAAAAGTGTTGAATAATTAAGCTCGCAGAATCCTTAGATATATAAAGTATATGTGTTAAATCTTTGATCGTAGAGTTTTAATTTTTTTTAATTTATCTCTTCTTTTTGACAAATAGTATATGTAATTCGAATTTTTGGATATTTCGAATTTTTCTCTGGTCCCTTCAACTTCGAATTATCCAAGTTCTACTGTATTATTATTATTATTATTAAAGGATTTTAAGCATTCGTATTTATCCAGTTACGCGCCGTAGGTAGATATACATGATAATGGCATGAATCGCATCGATTGCTGCCAATAAAATTTAAATGCTTTTAACACGAATGCATAAAAGTGTTTTTGTCAAATAACGTAACATTTTAGAGGAACGTATAAAAAGAAAAAAAAAAAAAAAAAAAAAAAAAAACGGGACTTATCATTTAAGTTAGGAGAATATTCTGAATGCAAGGTGTTAATTAATATCAAAAGAAAAAATATTAGCTTTGAAGTTTTTGCGATGAGGCCTCTATTTATTTATTTATTTATTTATTTTTAACACACTGTTGAACACATAGCATAACACTGAAAAAATATCCACCATTCTGAAAAAATATCCACTTTTATTGAATTGGTGATTTATACTTTTTTTTTTTTACCTCATATGGAATAAAATCTCTCTATAATAATCGAGATTTTAAAATTAAAAACTATTTTAATTCTTTATTTTTATAAAGCTAATACTTTTTTATATTTATTATTTTCGTACATATAATGCTCGAAAAGTGATCCAAAAAGTGATCCAACTTTTTGAGTATCGTATATTTATTTATTTATGTATTTTATTTTTTATTATTTTTTTTTTTTTCGTGGAATCAAAATCGATGTTAAATTTCATAAAACACTTTCGAAGATTATCCAGAGTTTTAAAGATGAAAATTGTTTAGAGAGAGTCTAAATAAGTTTACTTTCTGCCATTATATATCGAAGGCAATTTCATAGTTTTGTTTACACAATTTCACGATTACGAAATAATTTCAAGAAGGCAAGAGGGAAGAGGATATTTTCAACGTTCACTCATTTTTTAATGCTATGCAAGATGGATTTAGCTTGTTTGATTTTTTGATAATGTAATTTTCGATGAAAATAATAGCTTGAAAATTAAATGCCTTTTTTTACAGTAAGCAAACAAGGGAGTTTTTCATCAATTTCAACGACAGATATTCAATTTCATAGATGCCAAATTGAATGGCTTTTTAACACCACATTTTCTAAGTAAAATATTTCACCTTATTTAATCCCAAAAAATTGCTAATAAAACTTATTATAAATTTCTATTAAATATTTTAGGTAGAAAGAAGCGATTTGTCTAATATGCAGTTTCATTTTCTAGTAATTTTATAGATTAGGAAGATTTGTTGAAATAATTTCTGCCTTAATAACGTTTGCACAGGTCTTCTAAAATAATGTTGACAAAATTTGATTCGGTAATTTTAGCTGAAACTTTTTTTTTTTTTTTTTTTTTTTGTGTGTGCTGAAATCAAAAGGGAATCAAGTTTTTCTCTATCACGTATAGATTTTTGTCAATACAGGTTGTCTACCAACACAATTGTTTCATTTTCGGTAGTTTTTAGTGCGTTTTCATGGTTAATTATAACTAATCATGGAAACTATAAAAGTATATCATACTATAAAAGTTACCATATAAATACTTTTAAATACTCTAAAAGTTACAATGTAATTATATTGGTGGAAGATTCCTGCAAGAAATTTTGTCGTTTGAGACGCTTTATCGACAAAAATATGTACGTGATAGAGTAAAACTGGTTTTGGTAGACATGTTTTATCTCTATCAGGGTTTTGCGGGAACGCCTTTTTTATAGGACTCTTCCACTAGTGTTTTCTAACGATAAATTTTTATTTAAATTATAGGTTTTCATTATAACAAATATTACAATAAAAGATTAGTGGTTAAAAAGATCAAGGAAGTTGTAGGTGCGTACGAAGCCTGTATATATATGACAGTTTAAGCAATAGAAATCAAAAAAGAATAATTTGGTTTGACCACCACAAAACAACTCAACAATCTAATGAAATGTGTTTGAAAAGGAAGCAAGACCGATAACACCATGTTAAGGCCACATAGTAAGTAAAGTAATAATGATAATTTTCTTTAATTGCCTTTGTGTCATGAATTATGCATTCGCACCAATGGTAAGAATGCATAAATATTAGGTCGTTTCAAAAGTTCGTGCGGACGCGGATCATTTTATTGCCTCCAAAGACGAGAGCTTCTATCGTCGTGGTATACATATGTTACCCGAAGACTGGGCAAAGGTTGTAGAAAGTAATGGAGAGTATTTTGATTAAAAATTGTCATTTGATTTGATGTATTTTTATGAAATGAAGCAATAAGAAACCGCACGAACTTTTGCAACGACCTAATAGATTATATTGTCAGCAGCCAACGAAGTGAACTTTTGTATAGACTCCCAACCAGACTACGTAGACAGTAAACAAAGATTATTACGTGAGGGATTTGCGCCGTTTGCTTGAAACAATTAGTTTAAAAGAACCTGAATTCTTTGAATAATACTCACGGATTTTGCTCCTGTTAACTTATTTTCGAACAGTGCCATTATTATCCATGAGTGATCGATAGAATATTAAGTATAGCATTATCAATATTTACCTCAAACTGTGTGACTTTTGGAAGGGAACCTGGATATGGGATATTTCCTTTTCTTATATTTATATTTGAAAATTATTTTTCATGGTCACCATTGAAAATTAATTGATTCAATAAAAGAAAATTCACTAGAAATCCTGAAAGAATCTCACAGAAAGTACTGCAAGATTTGTTAGAGAACTAAAAACTTTGTTGGAAAAGGGCATGTGTGTCGGAGACTACTTTGAAGATGTAATAAATTTATAGTTTGTGTTTTATGCAACTATTCCGGATACTTTTGATCAAAGTAGAATATAATTCCCCCTTTTTTATGACTTTCTGAATAAATATTTGCTGAAATCCTTTACTTTCCCTTTTCAAGTTCAATGGACCATATTCCCACTTTGGGTTCGAGGCTACAAGAATATCAGCTGGTTAGGCAAACAATCCTCAACTCTACCATAGCAAAGCATTGTGGCTTGCAGATTTTTATCTTGCAATATTGTTTATAAGTGTTACAGATTATATGAAATTAAAGTAAGAGTGATATTGTGATACCTTTGTTTTGTTTTTAATCCAGTTTTAGTAATATATTTTAATATTAATCAACATATGTAATATTAGAAGTTGCCATGTGAACTGTGGCGATGTTAACGAATTTAAATGGATGTTCCATTTAATAAATTCCTTTATTAAAGTGATTGAAATTCTAATTATTTAAGCTTTGATGTCTATATATATATATATATATATGTGTGTGTGTGTGTATATAAAATGTTCTTATTAATCTTTTATTCATTACATATATGTGTGTGTGTGTATACATAAAATGTTCTGCAATTTTACGATATAGAATAGTCTTAACTTTATCATTCGATTCAGTTGTTTACATTTCTCTTCTGTTCTTGTTTGAACAGATTATATTATTTAGTTTCACTGGAGAAATATTTAGGAAAATATTATGCGTAACAATAAAATGGCATCTTGAATCTAATTTGTTTACAAAATATCGGCCACGTGTTCGGCGATTTTACCTACTGTGACGTCACAGGAATATTGTCCATTTTCATTTTCATTAAGATGATTCACTTGATTTTAATTCTCAGTAATCCAGGATAACAGAGTAAAAAGCATCATAGAAAGATTTGAATTTTTACACAGAACATTTATACACGTTGCTTTTCAATTATTTATTTATCAATTAATATGTATTATTGGGTTCCCTAAAAATTAATCGTCAGATGTTATTAATTTTCTTCCAAATCTAACACCATATGAAACAGTTCAAAGAACTATTTTCTGTACTTATCCCTGAATTTCTTCATTTCACATTTTCGAAGTTTTTTTTTTTTTTTTTTGAGACAATCCTTTACTATCTGGAACTTGTGGTGGCTCATTTATCCAAAAATGATCTTCAATATTTCATTTTTTAATTCTTTTTCTTTCTTTATTTTTTTAACATATGGCAAGATTTTACGTTATATGTTGAAGGTAGTAAATCCAGACTTCGATGATAAAAACGAAGTAGAATTAAACATAATATATAAGATTCTGTTGCGAAATCTTCTATGGCCAAAAATCTCTTTTAAATCAAATATACTAGGGGCCAAAATTGTGGAAACATTTTGGAAAAAGAATTTTAATGGCTCATAAGACTACCTTTTTTAACACTTTCCAACAAGGTTGAAAAGTGTTTATGACTTCGGTTTGTCTGTCTGTCTGTCTGTCTGTCCGCGCTCTAATTCCCGTAAATATGGAATTTCTTGAAACTAATATATATGTTATTCAAGTTCACTATCGGATGCTACCTATTGAAAATGGAGTTTATACCTCTACTAGTTTGTGTACAGGGACACCCGAAATTATTTCAAAGCATTGTGTTCTATGAGAAGTATTTCTATAAACCATATTTTCATACCTTTACTGTAGACATATCTTAATGAAATCGAAATATGTTATTTAAGTTCACTATCGGACGTTTCCTATTGAAAATGATAATATGAATGATCGATGATAAAAACGAAGTAGAATTAAACATAATATATAAGATTCTGTTGCGAAATCTTCTATGGCCAAAAATCTCTTTTAAATCAAATATACTAGGGGCCAAAATTGTGGAAACATTTTGGAAAAAGAATTTTAATGGCTCATAAGACTACCTTTTTTAACACTTTCCAACAAGGTTGAAAAGTGTTTATGACTTCGGTTTGTCTGTCTGTCTGTCTGTCCGCGCTCTAATTCCCGTTAATATGGAATTTCTTGAAACTAATATATATGTTATTCAAGTTCACTATCGGATGCTCCCTATTGAAAATGGAGTTTATACCTCTACTAGTTTGTGTACAGGGACACCCGAAATTATTTCAAAGCATTGTGTTCTATGAGAAGTATTTCTATAAACCATATTTTCATACCTTTACTGTAGACATATCTTAATGAAATCGAAATATGTTATTTAAGTTCACTATCGGACGTTTCCTATTGAAAATGATAATATGAATGATCGATGATAAAAACGAAGTAGAATTAAACATAATATATAAGATATGTTATTTAAGTTCACTATCGGACGTTTCCTATTGAAAATGGAGTTTATACCTCTACTGGTTTGTGTACAGGGACACCCGAAAGTATTTCAAAGCATTGTGTTTTATGAGAGGAATTTCTATAAACCATATTTTCATACCTTTACTGTAGATATATCTTAATGAAACTGAAATATGTTATTCAAGTTTACTATCGGACGCTCTCTATTGAAAATGGAGTTTATACCTCTACTGGTTTGTGTACAGGGACAACCGAAAGTATTTCAAAGCACTGTGTTCTATGAAAGGTATTTCTATAAACCATATTTTCATACCTTTACTGTAGACATATCCCTTACTAAAATTTAAGGTTTTTTAAAACTTTTTTTATGGTTTTATCCAGGTTTTTAGGTATTTAAAAGGTTTCTTTGAAGTTTCGCTAAAAAATACTTCCTGAAAAGAAACCTCATCTAAGTTTTCTTTAGGTTTTATTCTTAAAACCTCCTGAAAACCTGCGTGGTTTTATGTTTTCTAGAGGTTTCCCAAGGTTTCGGATAAACACTTCGATGATAATAAGTTTCTTTATGGTATTTAGATAATACCTCCGCTATACCTACAACCAAAAACGTTTTATCAAGGTTTTATTTTTAAAACCTTTTAAAACCTGCACCGTTTTAGGTCTTAAGAGGTTTTCCAAGGTTTCAGATAAATACATCGATGATAATAAGTTTTCCTTTGGTATTTAGATAATACCTCCACTATACCAACAATTAAAAACGTTTTTTAAAGGTTTTACTTTTAAAGCCTTTTAAAACCTGCGCTGTTTTAGGTCTTATAGATGTTTCCCAAGGTTTCAGATAAATACACCCAGAATAATAAGTTTTCTTATGGTATTTAGATAATACTTCTACTATACCTTCAATCAAAATCGTTTTTTAAAGGTTTTACTTTTAAAACCTGCACTGTTTTAGGTCTTATGGAGGTTTCCCAAGGTTTCAGATAAACACATCGATGATAACAAGTTTTCCTATGGTATTTAGATAATACCTCCATTATACTTGCAATCAAAAACGTATTTTTTTTAGTTTTATTTTTAAAGCCTTTTAAAACCTGCGCTGTTTTAGATCTTATAGAGTTTCTCAAGGTCTCAGATAAATACATCAAGGATAATAAACTTTTATACGGTATTTAGATAAAACCTTCACTATACCTACAATCAAAAACGTTTCTTAAAAGTTTTATTTATAAAACTTTTTAAAACCTGTTGTTTTAGGTCTTATAGAGGTTTTCTAAAGTATCACATAAATAGATCGATGATAATAAGTTTTCTTATAGTATTTAAATAATACCTCCACTATACCTGCAACCAAAACCATATTTTTTTAGTTTTATATTTTAAACCTTTGAAAACCTGCACTTTTTCTGATTTTATAAAGGTTTCCCAAGGTTTTCGGATAAATACATCGATGATAAGTTTTCTTATAGTATTTAAATAATACCTCCACTATACCTGCAACCAAAAACATATTTTTTTAGTTTTATTTTTTAAACCTTTGAAAACCTGCACCGCTTTAGGTCTTAAGAGGCTTTCCAAGGTTTCAGATAAATACATCGATGATAATAAGTTTTCCTATGGTATTTAGATAATACCTCCACTATACCAACAATTAAAAACGTTTTTTAAAGGTTTTACTTTTAAAGCCTTTTAAAACCTGCGCTGTTTTAGGTCTTATAGATGTTTCCCAAGGTTTCAGATAAATACATCCAGAATAATAAGTTTTCTTATGGTATTTAGATAATACTTCTACTATACCTTCAATCAAAATCATTTTTTAAAGGTTTTACTTTTAAAACCTTTTAAAACCTGCACTGTTTTAGGTCTTATGGAGGTTTCCCAAGGTTTCAGATAAACACATCGATGATAATAAGTTTTCCTATGGTATTTAGATAATACCTCCATTATACTTACAATCAAAAACGTATTTTTTTAGTTTTATTTTTAAAGCCTTTTAAAACCTGCGCTGTTTTAGATCTTATAGAGTTTCTCAAGGTCTCAGATAAATACATCAAGGATAATAAACTTTTATATGGTATTTAGATAAAACCTTCACTATACCTACAATCAAAAACGTTTCTTAAAAGTTTTACCTGCACTGTTTTAGGTCTTATAGAGGTTTTCTAAAGTATCACATAAATACATCGATGATAATAAGTTTTCTTATAGTATTTAAATAATACCTCCACTATACCTGCAACCAAAAACATATTTTTTTAGTTTTATTTTTTAAACCTTTGAAAACCTGCACTTTTTCTGGACTTATAAAGGTTTCCCAAGGTTTTCGGATAAATACATCGATGATAATAAGTTTTTTCATGGTATTCAGAAAATACCTCCGTTATACCTCAATCAAGAAGGATTTTATTTTTAAAACATCAGAAACCTGCACTTTTTTAGGTTTCTTAAATGTTTCATGAGGTTTGTGATAAATTACGTCCGTGCTTATAGGGTTTTTCTAAAGCATTATATATATATATATATTTTTTTTTTTTTTTTTTTTTTCCCTTCTACAAATAATGCAAAAAATTTTTAATGAAAGTCATATATTTTTAAATGTTACTTAGAAAAATAATAAATGAACATAAGTTAAAGATAATTATATTGATTAATAGTAACTAACATTCTATGACGTGATAATAATTGATAGAGACTATTAATAAATAATAATTATGAGTGAGTATTATCTGAACTACTGACGGGCCGCGGCAGCCTGGTCGGTAGAACATCGAGTTCGTAATCTGAAGATTGCTGGTTTGATACTTGAGCCGGCCGAACACCGTCGCGTCGTGTACATTGATGCAGACTGATGCATGTGAAATCCGCCGTGGCCGCAATGTCCTCCGTGTTCTTATCCCAAATTGTATCTCTGGTGGCCATTGAAACAGGAAGCCATCCCCTACATGAAGTACAGCAGGCAGCAAAATTATTGAAGTGCTAGGAATAATTCCTATTTAAAAAATGGCACGTAATACAGTTCTGTCAAGTAAATATTTTCCGAGTCGTGATCTTAGTTTTATGCTGTTTATAGAAAAGTAAGTTGATGATAAAAATTAACAAACAAACAAAAACATGGAAAATGTGGATGTGCGCTTCAATAATTTTGCTGCCTACTGCATCAATATTGTGATGGTATGTCTCCTACTGAGGGCCGAGTGTTTTTTAGTCACACTAGTGCTAAGCTATGGTCAATTGATGCTGACCAGATGTCCTCATTTTCTGGAGACAGCCTTTATTTTAAAGGCATTTTTCTAAGTTTTTAAAAGAATGTAGGAAGTTAATTATTCATCACTGATATTTTATTTTTAGTCCTCATTTATTAAGAATGAAAAAATACATGCATAATTGGATAATTGTAGCAATTTTTAACGTTTCTCTATTATAAAGGTCCTCTGATCTGGTTACTATAGTCAATTGGAGACAGTCGGAAACTCATCGTAAGCGACAAGTCATCATAATTTTGGTCTTTCACGGAGGAGATGGTTCCCCCGCTACTTTGAATACCTGAGGTACAGTCGCCAGCAAAAGTATCCGAACACTAGCCAGTATTTCCGCAGTCAAAAAAGTGCACTTAATACTGTTTTGTTAAATAAATCCTTGTCGAATCATGTTCTTAGAGTAGGCTGACCAGATCAAAGTACCTTTATAATAGAGAAGCATAAAAAATTGCTACAATTATCAAATTATGGATGCATTTTTTCATTCCTAACAAATAAGGACTAAAAATAAAGTGTTACTGATTAATAATTTAGTTTCTACAATTTTTTTAAAACTTATAAATATGCCTTCAAAAAAAAGGGTATTCCCAGAAAATGGGGACGTTTGGTCAATATAAATTAGGCTGGCCAGAGGAGATTTTTTTGTTTATTTACTTAGCAGAATCAATCTCATCAGAATTTGCAACATTATTAGCAAATGCTATTTTATGGGGGGAAAAAAGTGCTCTTTTGAATAAATTGCAAAATACAATATGGTACCGATTATATCTGAAACTCCAAAATCCAGAATAATTTCATTTTTTTTTTTTTTCCTTTCATGATTTTAAAAACATTTAGTATTGAAAAACAAAACTTACTTCACTAAAAAAAAAAAAAAAAAAAAAATGTCAAAATAAACCAAGTCTTTTATAATGTTTTTTGATAAACAGAAAATAAAGTAGAATTTATTTTTCTCTGGAAATGGTTAAAAATGTTTATGGTCTGGAAAATCTTCTGCAACCACCCACATAAAAAATTCTCCAATTTTATTTGGTCGTCTATTTCAGGATTTTTCAATTTCTCGTTAAGACAGTCTTACTTTCTAAAAGTAAAGAAACATAAAAACTTTTCTTTTAGCGATTTGCTCTTATGATCCAGTCACCATTACATTTAGTGGCACCAATAACGCAGCAACTATGAACCACGGCGCTGACGGGAAAGCGGCAAGCAACCAAGCCATGTCGGCCGAGGCCAGTTTCTGAAACGAAATCTGCGTGAAAGCACATACAGCAACTGAAGATAATGCAAGAGAAGAGAAAATATGCTTCAAACTTCTGAAGATGAGGGAGGGTGGAAACTTCATTTTAATATTAAGAATGAAATTTATTTGAATATTTTGGTTATTATAAGTTCTTGCGAGGGCTGTGTTTATTTTACCAATTTTAATATCATATTTCTGTTCATTAATTCGCATTTTAATTTTCTTTTTAGTGACACCAATATATTAATTTGAGTTTCCATTTTGATTTACGAAGGGGATTTTATAAATTCCAGCTGCTTCAAGTGGTGCAATGGGGTCTTTGTTGCTGCGTTTTAATTGGAAAATATTTTTATTTGGTTTAATGGGGATGTTAATTCCCTACTTATTAGCAAAATTTTTAATTTTATTGGAGGCTTCGCGGTCATAAGGGATTGATGAAGTAAATTTAGAGGGGGGGTTTTGGAAATTCAGAATATTATTAAGGGATTTTAATCTATTTTTAACAAGTTTATTAATAATTCTACTAGGATAACCCACTTTCTTAGTGAATTCTTTAATAATAGTAAAGAATATCAATATTAAAGACTATCAATAGTTATATCAATCCCTTATGACCGCGGAGCCTCCAATAAAATTAAAAATATTGCTAATAAATATGGAATTAACATCCCCCTTAAACCAAATGAAAATATTTTCCAATTAATATGCAGCGACAAAAACCCCATTGCACCACTTGAAACAGCTGAAATTTATAATATCACCTTCGTAAATAAAAATGGAAACTCAAATTAATATACTGGTGTTACTAAAAGGAAAATTAAAACCCGAGTTAATGAACACAAATATGATATTAATATTGATAAAATAAACACAGCCCTCGCAAAAACCTATAATAATCAAAATATTCAAATAAATTTCAACGAAACTAGGAAATTAGCAGATTACAACAATTATAATTACGCAATGTTTCGTGAATCTATTGAAATCAATACTAATTTACACATGTGCAATGACAGCTGCGCAATGGCACCAGATGGTGCGGGGCGCCACCTTATGAAAAGAACCACCAAGTGAACTCTTTCAAGAACTTCAAGACAGAGGATTGCTGCTGAGAACGGTCGGGTACCCGGCTGAAAAATTTACGGCCAGTAATGAGGCAAGTGTTTTAAGGTTTTTTTAATTAATCAATTTAAGTGTAATGTCTTGTTTAGTTTCTATAATTTCTAAAAATAGAAATGTTAGATTTTTTAGCTAACAACATGTGCAAAAAGGTAAGTTATTCTTTATATATACAGTATTGTTAGAGAGTTGTGTTTTATAGTTCAAGAAAATAAATTATGAAAAAAAAAAAAAAAAAATCTGGAAACTTCTAAAATCCTGAATATTTCCCCACGAAGGATGGATCTGAAGGATACTGCGGGTCCTGGATAATGGATCCTATGCTTTTTTTTTTTTTTTTTTTTTTTAAGTGTCTTTAATAAGAGACTTTTTTTCTCTTTTTTAAGATTATTAAACTTATTCCAAATCTATTGCTGTTATTAAAATGATCATAATTTTTACTTCTTTAAAACTTCTTTCAATTTCATTAAATAATTAATTGTTTTTGCACTTTTTATTAATTTTACTTGGTAATGCACTATTTTAACTATATGATCAAACACAAGTTTAACAGAGGTAAATGCTGATTTCTCATGACAAAAAATAATTAAACTAGAAAGTTATTTTCTTTTTAATGCAATGTTTCAAAATGTAAAACGGAATTGTGAAAAACTTTTCTGTGTTTGTGGAAAATATGAGCAGTTACACGCCCCCACTCCAAATAAACAAATAAATTTATACACATATGTTTTTTTTTTAAAGAAAAGTAAATATATAAATAAAATATTGTGTATTAAGACATCAGAAATGGAGAATACTAAAATTTCTTATCATAAAAATATATTGTACTAGAATATACAAACATTTTAAAACTATGCATCATATATATATTTATTTGATTTATTTACTTAAATATATGTATATATATATATTTTTTTTAAAGGGTGAAAAGTGATATAAAGAAAGTATTTAGTTTTATTTATTTAAGTATTTTTATTATCTTCTTTCTTCCATTTCTTCATAGACTAAAATTCTCTCATTCATAATTCCGTCATTTTATTTCTCTCTTAATGTCTCACAGTATCTGAAAAACAAAAGCAATTTTTTTATTAGCAGGATTTTGCTGTTGAAAACAACCACACTGAAAATCTTAGATTATACACATAAGAGTAAACCTGCACAAAATCTTACTTTGCCTAGTTCTTAACGCTATACACTAAAAAAATAAAAAAGCGTTTTCCCACCAAAAATCAATTTTATAAAAGACTGCCTTTTAAACCAATTTTGGGTCTTACCATATAAAAATAAAGACATTCATTTGAAAAATATCATGAAAATTTTTACTGTACATAAAGGCTTTTTTAACTTTCAATTTTTACTTTAACATAAAAGACAGCTTTCTTAAAAAAGCATTTTTTTTTTCTCTCAACAGTGCTAAATATTTACAAATAAAATTGAACTCTTATAATTTCTTAAAGAGCTTTCTATTATTTTATCAAATTTAAGCAAAACAGCATTTTTAAAATAATAATTATTATTATTATTATTTGTCAGCATAAATTATAATGTGTGTGGAAACGACTAACACGCAGAAGCAAAACAAGAGAGCAAGCAGATCAAAAATTTATTAAAAGACTTGCTTCTGAACCCATTTTAAGTTTCACTATTTAAAATAACATGTCATTCATTTTACATGCATGCATGCATGATGACAATTTTTACTGTATAATAATGCAAGAGTATCTATAGCATTCAAATTTATCAAAACGTAAAAGGAAAGTTACATGAAAAAACAATTTGGGTTTTCTCATGAAGTGCTTAATACTTACAACTAAAGTCGAACTTTTATAGTTTTTTTTATAAAGCTTTCAATTATTTTTATTAAATTTAAGCCCAACAATATTAATTTTTTTTTTAAATACCCGCCTCTATACACAATTTTAGTTTCACTATATAAAAATAACAGGCTATTCATTATATATGTAACATGAAATATTTTATTGCTTCATTTTGTAAAAACATCAACGAAACTGAAATTTAAATGAAGCATAAATGGCAGTTTTCATAAAAATGTGTTTTGGATCTTTCTCACGAAGTATTAAATAGTTACAACTATAACTAAACCCTTGTCATTGCTTAATGGTTTTTAGTATTTTTACTAAATTCAATTAAAACAATATTTTAAAGAAAGTTATTTTTCAGTGCAAATTAAATGTATGTGAAAACGACTAACATGCAAAAACAAAACAAGACAGTAGAATAAAAATTAATGAAATACTGGATTCTGAACATATTTTAAGTTTTACTATATAAAAAATAACATATCATTCCTTTAACATATGTGCATGATGCCAATTTTTTCTGTACATAATTATATAAAAGTACCTATAACACTCAAATTTTATCAAAACGTAAAAAGCAGTTTTCATGAAAAAGCGATGAGTTTTTTCTGATAAAGTGCTAAATATTTGCACCAAAAATTGAACTCTCATAATTTATTATAAAGTTTTCAATTATTTTTATCTAACTCTGAAATGGAGTCGCTGGCGTACAGAGTATGCCAATGCAATCTTTTGGGCTGTGATTTTTTCGGATATTCTTTTTATTATATCCTTTTTATCCATCTTTCCTGCTTTTTTTCTGATATTCTTTTTACTATATCATTTTTACTATGACAAAATACTTTATTAATGTAATTATAAGGTTAAATAGTTTCAAACACCATGTAGAGGCTTGAAAATTGACCTGGCGTACTTTATACGCCGCTCCTCTAAAGTTGTACAATACACCCACCCCTCCAACTGAGGGTCAAGCAAAATCATTTTTTAATATAAATTAAAATGGGCGAGGAATAAAAAAAAAAATTGCATGAACAAAACAAGGGTGCAGGAATTTTTTTTAAATACAAGCCTCTATAAACACATTTTCGGTTTCTCATATAAAAATAACAGGCCATCAGCGAGACTGAACAAACATCATGAAAAAAAAAAACATCAACAAAACTGAAATTTAACTGTAGCAAAAACAACAGTTTTCATGAAAATGTGTTTGGGATCTTTCTCACGAAGTATTAAATATTCATAACTAAAGTTGTACCCTTGTCATAGCTTATAAAGATTTTTAGTATTTTTTTTATCAAATTTAATGAAAACAGCATTTTAAAGAAAATTATATTTCAGCGTAATCTAAAATGTGTGTGAAAATGACTAACATTCAAAAATAAAATAAGAGAGTAGAAAAAAAATCTTATACATTTTAAAAGAATGGCCTGTTGTTTTTATATGTGAAACTAAAATAGTGTATATATATAGATAGAGGCGGGTGTTTAAAAAATTTATACCAAAAAAGGATTTTGCTTAAATTTGATAAAAATAATTGAAAGCTTTATAAAAAATTATAAGAGTTCAATATTGGTTGTAAAAAAACCCAAACTGCTTTTTCATGAGAACTACCTTTTACGTTTTGGTGAAATTTGAGTGTTATAGGTGCTTTTATATAATTATACAAGAAAAATTGACATAATTCCTGTATGTTAAATGAATGACTAGGCTACTTTTTATATAGTGAAACTTAAAATGGGTTCAGAAGCAAGTCTTTATAAGTTTTTTCTACTCTCTCATTTTGTTTTCACATGTTAGTCATTTTTACACACATTTTAATTTATACACTGAAAAATAACTTTCTTTAAAATGCCTGTTTTAAATATATTTGATAAAAATACTAAAAATCTTTTTAAGCAATGACAAGGGTTCAATTTTAGTTGTGAATATTTAATACTACGTGAAAAAGATCCAAAACGCATTTTCATGAAAATTTATGTTTATGCTTCAGTTAAATTTCAGTTTTATTGATGTTTCCACATAATTTTAATTATATTGTTTGGCAATTTTTTCCAAACTCGCCAATTTGGTGCAGTTTCTCGATTTTTTCAAAATGGCCAAATTTATGTGTTTTAAAGCAACAACCTAAAAATACAGAGCAAAAAGTAGCTTTCCAAAATTTCAACAAAGGATAAAACAAATTTGCCCAATTTTCATAAACAAAAACTAACAAATATTAAACATTACAAAACCACAATAACATAAATACTCAATAAACATAAAAAATAAATATATTAATAGAATAGAAGGGTTTTTTACTTACCCATTTCCAAAATTTTGTACAAAAGCATACTTTCCTTGGAAAAACAAAGAATTAACTTTGAGCGGAAACCAGTAGCATCAGCAGAAAAAAATTTAAAAAGGGGGGGGGGGGGGGAGGCACAACCTGAAAAAAAAAAATAATAATAATAAAATTCTGATAGCACAGTTTTAAAGTTAAAGAAAAAAATTCCTATTAGAATTTGGGGAGGGGGGGGGGGCAACTGCTCCCCCTTGCTGCATTGTGCAAACTTTGAAATAAGTATGTACAGTAACCAAATTAACACCATTTTTAACACTACTGCAAAGCTTCTTTTCATATATTCAACAGAAATACTGAATTCTATAAAACCAATGAATCACCATTTTACATTAAAAAAAAAAAAAAAGCAATCATATCAATTACAAACATCTCCCACAGAAATTCAAATAGCCTACTGTTGCCAAAATTTAAAAACAAAACAAAACATATCAAATACACTGCTACTATACCAATGTACATAGGTAGGTTGGATTTAACATTGCACTAGTACTGTGCTACAGGTAATTGGCGACGATCTGGAATTTCATTTCGCAGCAATCAGTGATACGTACAGTCGGCAGCAAAAGCATCCAAGCACTGGCAATAATCCGTGTCTCAAAAAAGTACACTTAATACTGTTTTGTTAAATAAATCCTTGTGGAGTCATGTTCTTAGTCAGCCTAAGAACAGAATTTGACAAGAATTTATGTAACAAAATAGAATTAACTATACTTTTTTGACATAAGAAGTATTGGCTAGCGCTCAGATCAGGGTTCCCACTTAATTTCAAAAATAAAATTCCCCGACTTTTCCAGGTCTACTTTTAGAAAATTCCTGTCACAAAATTTGGTTTGCGACATAAAAAATAGCTCACGGTATAAAACAGAACATAGCTCGCCACATAAAAGACAACACAGTAACATGACTTGCGACATAAATTGAATGCTCAAAAAGCGTTTTCCAGGTTTTTGAGCAATATTTACAATTTTCCCTGACTTTTTTCAGTAATTTCAAATTCCCTGACTTTTCCAGGTTTTTCCTGTTCTCCCTGACCCGTGGAAACCCTGACGGATATTTTTACTGCTGACTGTACATCAGTACACTTCGCGTACATGAAAACCGAAAAAACATCACTGGATGGATACCTCACTCGCATACCGCACGAATCTTTAAAATGCACAAAATTTCGTTTTGCAGCAATCAGCAATATCCACGTCTGTATGCTCCGCGTACATGAAAACCAAAGAAAAACATAACTGGATACTTCGCTCGCATACTGCATGAATCTTTAAAATGCACGAAATTTCGTGTTACAGCAACCAGTAATATGCACGTCTGTACACTCTGTGCACACGAAAAAAAAAAAAAAATCACTGGATACCTCACCCACATGAAATTTCATTTCACAGCAATCAGTAATATGCACATCTGTAACGCTCTGCGTACATGAAAAAAAAAAAAAAAAAAAAAAACACATCACTGGATACCTTACCCGCATGAATTTTTAAAACACATGAAAATTCATTTTACAGCAACCAGTAATATGCATGTCTGTAACGCTCTGCAAACATGAAAACCAAAAAAAAAAAAAAAATCACTGGATACCTCACCAGTATGAGTTTTTAAAATGCATGAAATTTCGTTTTACAGCAATCAATAATATGCACGTCCATATAATATAACTTGAACTCATAACTTAAACTTATAGCTTGAATTTATACACACCCATCTACTGTATACCTGTATATTACACATTTTATTTTTGAACATATTGAGAAGTAAATTTTAGTATAATTTCACAAAAGATCAATTTTTTTTTTTCAACATCATTTAATTTTTTACTTCTAATGCTAAATTCTCTCTTTTAAAAATGGTCAAGGAGTACTCTCACTTTTAGAAAAAAAAAAAATAATCCTTTTAATATATCTGCATTCAATAAATAATAATACATTCTGGTTATATGAAAGTTAAAAAATAAATTACATTACATGATATTTAGTAAATAATTATATGAACAGCTTTAATTGTTTTAAAATGAAGAAACTACAATATTGCATAAGGCCTTTTTTAAACATTTCTAGCTTTCTAAACTTTGAACCTAATGAAAACAACAGTCATTATTTTAATTATCTTCTAAGGTAAATATGCTAGTAATGAACATCCTTAAGGAATTTCTTTAAAATTTTATTTATTTTATTATTATTAAACAAAATTTAACCAATTTTATATCGTCATATTACTCTTATAAGCTCACCCTAATTCAAAAATTTTACATTAAGAATTCGTAGATATTTAGGTACTATACCTACTATTAGGTACTATACTTACCTACTATAATAATAAATGAAGTTGTAGTATAAATAACTAATTTCTAATTAGATTATTCTGTGCTTTAATATTTGATCATACGAGTTATGTTATTATAAACATAACTTTTAATTTTTCCGAAAGAAATCGAATTCCAACATTGATGAAACACACTGAAGATTACACATTACACTGATGAAACATACTTTATATTACATATTTGCAATTAAAAAAAAAAAATAGAAATGCCTGTTTTTCAGGTACTATTGATTAATAATAAATAATAAATGTTGACTTAACTTGATAAACGAAAGCTAAAAGTAAATCCGTATAGACCATCCATGGTATAGACACGCTTCTTCCATCACGCCGGGCGTCCATGTGGATCTTGGATTTTGTAAATAAATAGCGTGTTGTGTTGCCATACCTGTTTTTAAACTATGCAACAGAAATTCATTAGAAAAACTATAGCTTTAAAGAACAATCAGTATTTGTAGAACATTTAACATTTAACCAATATTAATAATAATAATAATCCAAAAAAATGAACTATATTTTAAAATAAAGATGAATAATATACATATAATATTTTATATTAGAGTATTTGAATTATTTGAATACTCGAAACTTTTGAAAAATGACATCAGTGAAATTGCTTTCCTTTTAAGATAATTCTGGGTTAATTGTGGTTGAGTTTTACGTCGTACTAATGCTGCGCAGATGGGCAATTGGCGACGGTCTGGGACACACCCCTAGAGGTGTTCCGGAGACATGCCATCACAATTTTGATCCTCCACGTAAGGGATCGCTCTCCCGCTTCGGTGACCCCCCAGAGATATAATTTTTGATGGGAACATGGAGGACTTTGCGGCTACGACAGATTTTACGTGCACCAGCCGCCATTAGTGTTCACGACGGTCTTTGGCCGGCTCGAGTACCGAACCCGCAATCTTCCAATTAAGATAATTCTGGGTTTCAAGACTTTAGCTGGGCATAAGAAATGGGTTTCGGGATCCTCCTAGCTTGAAATAAATAAATAAATATAATACACGATTTTTTTTTTCAGGTAGATTTTTTTGGTGAAGAAAAAGAAATTCATTTGGGAGAAAAAAAAAAAAAAATGTGTTATATGGGGTCCCGAGGGCCACTGGGGGTGTATTCAAAATTTTAAAACACACTGATAATATAGTAAAAAGTAAAAATATATTTTTTCTTTTTTGCAAAATTGGAATGTACAAGCAATTCGTGAATAAAAATGCAAAAATTTTGCCAATAGAAAATAAGCATCAATTTAATACAAAACTAGCAGGCTACGCCCGTTTCGCTGGTCACTATTTTTAAATGAATCGCTATAGTTAATGAATTCTCAAAATTACATCAATTTTTATCATGCGGGAAAAAAAAAAAAATGTGATTGGAAAAAAATGTCGCAACGGGTCTCCACTGCCCTTGGCATTGCAGGCAATTGTGCGCTGCGCGCGTGCATTTATGTTCAACACTCTTAATGAACCACTATATTATCGTAAGCGAAAAACATAAATTAAAAAAAAAAAAATTCCCATCAGTGGAATAATCGGTTCGGGCCACCACTGCCTGCGGCAGCTCATACAGGTGCGCAAGGCTCTCATGCTCCTTCACCTACCGTTTCCGCCCCTCCTAATTATTTCAGATTTTAAAAAATACTCGAAGTCTTTATCTCGGGCTTTTAAACCTAATAATACTAATTTCCAACATTTTATCTGACTTTTTTTATTTTTACCCCTGCGCCTGATCTCTTCCCGCCCTTCGTAATAAGTCTGTACTTTCGAAAATATCCGCAATCGATTTATCGGGCCTCAAAACCTAACAACACTAATTTTCAGCGCTCGAACTCTTATTTATATATTTTTACCCTTTCACTTCCCCTTCCCGTCTATCCTAATAATTTTACAAATTCGAAAATATACGCAGTAGATTTGTAGGTATCAAAAAACCTCCATGTACCAATTTAAGAACTTTCCAAATTCGAAAATATCCGCAATCGATTTGTAAGTATCATAAACCTCTATGTACCAATTTTGAACGATCTAACTCTATTTTTATTTTTTGCCCCTCCGTCCCCTCCTTCCGCCCCTCCTAATAACTTTACAAATTCGAAAATATCCGCAATAGATTTGTAGGTATCAAAAACCTTTATCTACCAATTTTGAACGGTCTAACTCTATTTTTATTTTTTTGCCCCTCCACCCCCTCACACCTTTCTGACCCTCCTAATAACTTTACACTTTCAAAAACTTCCTCATTAGAATTGCAGATCTCTAAAACCTATCTGTACCAATTTTGAACGGTCTAACTATATTTCTATTTATTAAAATTTTATTTTTCCGACTGAGTGAAAATAATGCCTGGACCGGGAATCGAACCCCGGATCTTTGACTTACAAGGTCAATGCTCTACCACTGAGCTATCCAGGCCGACATCCCGGTCAGCATTACTCACTCAGACAACCTTTTAGGCACAAACATCTCTGGTCTATCATTTAGATATCTGAACAGAAAATAAGCCGCCGGTAAAGGAAAGCACCATTAAACAATGGGAGAGAAAATACAATTTTTTATTAAAATCACACAATTAACTGTGGAAGAAAATCATATTTATTGAAATTTTATTTTTCCGACTGAGTGAAAATAATGCCTGGACCGGGAATCGAACCCCTGATTTTCACTCAGTCGGAAAAATAAAATTTCAATAAATATGATTTTCTTCCACAGTTAATTGTGTGATTTTAATAAAAAATTGTATTTTCTCTCCCATTGTTTAATGGTCTTTTCCTTTACCTGCGGCTTATTTTCTGTTCAGATATCTAAATGATAGACCAGAGATGTTTGTGCCTAAAAGGTTGTCTGAGTGAGTAATGCTGACCGGGATGTCGGCCTGGATAGCTCAGTGGTAGAGCATTGACCTTGTAAGTCAAAGATCCGGGGTTCGATTCCCGGTCCAGGCATTATTTTCACTCAGTCGGAAAAATAAAATTTTAATAAATAGAAATATAGTTAGACCGTTCAAAATTGGTACAGATAGGTTTTAGAGATCTGCAATTCTAATGAGGAAATTTTTGAAAGTGTAAAGTTATTAGGAGGGTCAGAAAGGTGTGAGGGGTGGAGGGGCAAAAAAATAAAAATAGAGTTAGACCGTTCAAAATTGGTAGATAAAGGTTTTTGATACCTACAAATCTATTGCGGATATTTTCGAATTTGTAAAGTTATTAGGAGGGGCGGAAGGAGGGGACGGAGGGGCAAAAAATAAAAATAGAGTTAGATCGTTCAAAATTGGTACATAGAGGTTTATGATACTTACAAATCGATTGCGGATATTTTCGAATTTGGAAAGTTCTTAAATTGGTACATGGAGGTTTTTTGATACCTACAAATCTACTGCGTATATTTTCGAATTTGTAAAATTATTAGGATAGACGGGAAGGGGAAGTGAAAGGGTAAAAATATATAAATAAGAGTTCGATCGCTGAAAATTAGTGTTGTTAGGTTTTGAGGCCCGATAAATCGATTACGGATATTTTCGAAAGTACAGACTTATTACGAAGGGCGGGAAGGGATCAGGCGCAGGGGTAAAAATAAAAAAAAGTCAGATAAAATGTTGGAAATTAGTATTATTAGGTTTAAAAGCCCGAGATAAAGACTTCGAGTATTTTTTAAAATCTGAAATAATTAGGAGGGGCGGAAACGGTAGGTGAAGGAGCATGAGAGCCTTGCGCACCTGTATGAGCTACCGCAGGCAGTGGTGGCCCGAACCGATTATTCCACTGATGGGAATTTTTTTTTTTTTTTTTTATGTTTTTCGCTTACGATAATATAGTGGTTCATTAAGAGTGTTAAACATAAATGCACGCGCGCAGCGCACAATTGCCTGCAATGCCAAGGGCAGTGGAGACCCGTTGCGACATTTTTTTCCAATCACATTTTTTTTTTCTCCCGCATGATAAAAATTGATGTAATTTTGAGAATTCATTAACTATAGCGATTCATTTAAAAATAGTGACCAGCGAAACGGGCGTAGCCTGCTAGTTTTGTATTAAATTGATGCTTATTTTCTATTGGCAAAATTTTTGCATTTTTATTCACGAATTGCTTGTACATTCCAATTTTGCAAAAAAGAAAAAATATATTTTTACTTTTTACTATATTATCAGTGTGTTTTAAAATTTTGAATACACCCCCAGTGGCCCTCGGGACCCCATATAACACATTTTTTTTTTTTTTTCTCCCAAATGAATTTCTTTTTCTTCACCAAAAAAATCTACCTGAAAAAAAAAATCGTGTATTATATTTATTTATTTCAAGCTAGGAAGATCCCGAAACCCATTTCTTATGCCCAGCTAAAGTCTTGAAACCCAGAATTATCTTAATTGGAAGATTGCGGGTTCGGTACTCGAGCCGGCCAAAGACCGTCGTGTACACTAATGGC
Source organism: Salticus scenicus (assembly GCA_963930645.1). Classification (NCBI taxonomy): domain Eukaryota; kingdom Metazoa; phylum Arthropoda; class Arachnida; order Araneae; family Salticidae; genus Salticus; species Salticus scenicus. The sequence goes on along the minus strand of OZ005654.1, from coordinate 80,156,900 downwards.
GGCTGGTGCACGTAAAATCTGTCGTAGCCGCAAAGTCCTCCATGTTCCCATCAAAAATTATATCTCTGGGGGGGTCACCGAAGCGGGAGAGCCATCCCTTACGTGGAGGATCAAAATTGTGATGGCATGTCTCCGGAACACCTCTAGGGATGTGTCCCAGACCGTCGCCAATTGCCCATCTGCGCAGCATTAGTACGACGTAAAACTCAACCACAATTAACCCAGAATTATCTTAAAAGGAAAGCAATTTCACTGATGTCATTTTTCAAAAGTTTCGAGCATTCAAATAATTCAAATACTCTAATATAAAATATTATATGTATATTATTCATCTTTATTTTAAAATATAGTTCATTTTTTTGGATTATTATTATTATTAATATTGGTTAAATGTTAAATGTTCTACAAATACTGATTGTTCTTTAAAGCTATAGTTTTTCTAATGAATTTCTGTTGCATAGTTTAAAAACAGGTATGGCAACACAACACGCTATTTATTTACAAGATCCACATCACGGAGTAAGAAATAACTGGAGGGGAAACTCCAATGGCCGAAACCTTGAAAAACTGCAATATACTTTTAGGTAATATAGAGGCGCTACTCGTCGGTAGATGTCCGATTATCTTCGCTCCGTAATGCTTTTCAGTTGCAAAAATGCTCATTTAATAACTTTCTTTAACAAAAATAATGATTTCTGAGAAAGTCAACGAAAAATGAATTCGATTACACAGAGTTTTCTTAACAACATATATTTTTTACAAGAAGTATGTGATACTTGTTATTTTAAAAAAGCCAGTTTTGTATAAGCTGTCATCAAAAGGAAAATTAATTAAAAGAGACATTTAATTTTAAATAATTTATAAATAATTCTTAAAAAGTATTTTGTTATAATTTTTATTATATATAATTATTTTTTTTTCTTTTATCCCAATGAAATATGAAATTAATTCTATAAAAAAAAAAAAATCTACGTAAAAGTAATAAATATTTTTGATTGTCAAATGCAATTTTACTATATGTAAACTGTTTGAAAAAGTAAATTTTACACCTCATTCGTGGTGTGATGTTGGGATTATAAGGCCAATTGACAGCACTTGGGTTTTAGACCTGAGTAGAATGCCCTCAGTGTGTCTCCTTATGGGATCCTAGCCAGTAGCTATGCAAGTTGCGGAGAAAATCACGGAAAACTCCGAACAGCTAGGTCCGCAAGTGCGACTTTGAATTAAACTCGGCATTTCCCGTCTATCAGCTTGAAAAGAACACTATATTAAAGAAAAAACACTCTATTTACGGTAGGTGCCCTATTGTCTTCGTTCTGTAATGCTTTCACTTGCAAAAATGTCCATATAAAAATATTAAAAAAAAAAAAAAAAAAAAAAAAAAAAATGATTTTTGAGAAATTTACGAAAAATGAATTTGACTATACTGCGTTTACTTAACAATATATATTTTTTTACAAGAAGTATGCGAGGCTTGTTATTTAAAAAAAGCCAATTTTGTGTAAGCTGTCGTCAAAATGAAAATTAATCAAAGGGATATTCAGTTTCAAATAACTTATATAAGCAAATTTTTTTTTAAATATATTTTATAATTTTTATTTTATTATTATTATTATTATTATTATTTAATCCCAATGATATACGAAATGCATTCTATTAAAAAAAGTCTACATAAAAGCAATGAAATTTAAGATGGAATGCAATTTTAGAGTCTTAGACCTGAGTAAATACCCTGCCCTCCATAGTAATTTTTTTTTTTTTTTTTAAGTATATTTACATTTTATTCCTGCGAGCTTCGGAGAAAACCACAGAAAACACCTTGCGATAGTTTGGTGAACGCGACTTGGTATCAAACCCAGCACTTCCCGTCAAACAACTTTGAGAACATAGCCATTCGGTCAATCGTGGGGCAGGTAAAAAACAAAATTCTTTAAAGATATATGTTTAGACGAAATAATATGTTGGTATTAAGGCAATTAACTACACGAGGCTTTTGTGGCTCAGTTATGTGTCCTCAACACATAACCCAAGAAGTGAAAAGAGGGGGACTTTCTAAGGGATCCCAGCACATATTTACCTGAGTTTCAGAGAAAACCACGGAAAACTTCGAACGGCTATTCGACGAAACAACCTAAGATCGAACCCAGCACTTCCAATCTACCAACTTCAAAAGCAGTATGACGCCACTCAGAAATGTGTGAAGATTGATATATTATAAGGGGAAAATTAAATTGTTTTATAAATATTAATATTTATAAACTAAATTAATCATAGATATTATTTTCAAATAATTAGTTATATTTATAAATTAATTTTATAGAAACTAAATCATATATTAAAAAAAGAAAAAAAAAAAAAAAAACCACTTTGTACAGCTAAATGTAATAATGACAAATCATAATCATAAAATACATTTATACTATTAAGATATTTAAATAATGTATAGAATCATCCATAACTAAGAAGTATAATAACAATAAGAAAATAATAATAATATTAAATAAAATAATTTTTTTCTTCTACTTATTTATAAATTGCTTATAAATTAAAATTGAAATTTATGATTAAATATATATATTGTTGGTATTTTCATCTATCTTTCATTTGCTGAGTGTTGTAAAGGAATTAAATTATTCAAATTATATATATATATATATATGTGTGTGTGCGACGAAAATTTATTATATACGATAGATTTCTTTTCAATCTACATTTTTCTTTATTATAGATATCATTTTCCTCCCTTAGTCCTTTTAAATATCCCTGTGTCCCTTTAAATGTCCCTTTAATTCGTTACGATCTTAACGAAAGTCTATAAAAATTGGCTCTTTTAAAATAACAACTGTCCTATGCCGCTTGTGAAAATTTTATGCTGTTAAGAAAACCCTATATATTCAAATTCATTTTTTGCCGATTTTCTCAAAAATCATTCTTTTCGTTAAAAAAATAAAATAAATGAGCGTTTTCCCATTGGAAAGCATTACGGAATGGGAATGATCGGACATCAGCTGAAAGTGGCGCCATCTTTTACTCAAATAATTGGATAACACACATTTTATGCTAGTTTCCGCTCCAGTTATTTCTTACTCCGTGATCCACATGGACGCCCGGCGTGATGGAAGAAGCGTGTCTATACCATGGATGGTCTATACGGATTTACTTTCAGCTTTCGTTTATCAAGTTAAGTCAACATTTATTATTTATTATTAATCAATAGTACCTGAAAAACAGGCATTTCTATTTTTTTTTTTTTTAATTGCAAATATGTAATATAAAGTATGTTTCATCAGTGTAATGTGTAATCTTCAGTGTGTTTCATCAATGTTGGAATTCGATTTCTTTCGGAAAAATTAAAAGTTATGTTTATAATAACATAACTCGTATGATCAAATATTAAAGCACAGAATAATCTAATTAGAAATTAGTTATTTATACTACAACTTCATTTATTATTATAGTAAATATCTACGAATTCTTAATGTAAAATTTTTGAATTAGGGTGAGCTTATAAGAGTAATATGACGATATAAAATTGGTTAAATTTTGTTTAATAATAATAAAATAAATAAAATTTTAAAGAAATTCCTTAAGGATGCTCATTACAAGCATATTTACCTTAGAAGATAATTAAAATAATGACTGTTGTTTTCATTAGGTTCAAAGTTTAGAAAGCTAGAAATGTTTAAAAAAGGCCTTATGCAATATTGTAGTAGCTTCATTTTAAAACAATTAAAGCTGTTCATATAATTATTTACTAAATATCATGTAATGTAATTTATTTTTTAACTTTCATATAACCAGAATGTATTATTATTTATTGAATGCAGATATATTAAAAGGATTATTTTTTTTTTTCTTCTAAAAGTGAGAGTACTCCTTGACCATTTTTAAAAGAGAGAATTTAGCATTAAAAGTAAAAAATTAAATGAAGTAGAAAAAAAAAAATTTAACTTTTGTGAAATTATAGTAAAATTTACTTCTCAATATGTTCAAAAATAAAATGTGTAATATACAGGTATACAGTAGATGGGTGTGTATAAATTCAAGCTATAAGTTTAAGTTATGAGTTCAAGTTATATTATATGGACGTGCATATTATTGATTGCTGTAAAACGAAATTTCATGCATTTTAAAAACTCATACTGGTGAGGTATCCAGTGATTTTTTTTTTTTTGGTTTTCATGTTTGCAGAGCGTTACAGACATGCATATTACTGGTTGCTGTAAAATGAATTTTCATGTGTTTTAAAAATTCATGCGAGTAAGGTATCCAGTGATGTGTTTTTTTTTTTTTTTTTTCATGTACGCAGAGCGTTACAGATGTGCATATTACTGATTGCTGTGAAATGAAATTTCATGTGGGTGAGGTATCCAGTGATTTTTTTTTTTTTTCGTGTGCACAGAGTGTACAGACGTGCATATTACTGGTTGCTGTAACACGAAATTTCGTGCATTTTAAAGATTCATGCAGTATGCGAGCGAAGTATCCAGTTATGTTTTTCTTTGGTTTTCATGTACGCGGAGCATACAGACGTGGATATTGCTGATTGCTGCAAAACGAAATTTTGTGCATTTTAAAGATTCGTGCGGTATGCGAGTGAGTATCCATCCAGTGATGTTTTTTCGGTTTTAATGTACACGAAGTGTACTGATGTACAGTCAGCAGTAAAAATATCCGTCAGGGTTTCCACGGGTCAGGGAGAACAGGAAAAACCTGGAAAAGTCAGGGAATTTGAAATTACTGAAAAAAGTCAGGGAAAATTGTAAATATTGCTCAAAAACCTGGAAAATGCTTTTTGAGCATTCAATTTATGTCGCAAGTCATGTTACTGTGTTGTCTTTTATGTGGCGAGCTATGTTCTGTTTTATACCGTGAGCTATTTTTTATGTCGCAAACCAAATTTTGTGACAGGAATTTTCTAAAAGTAGACCTGGAAAAGTCGGGGAATTTTATTTTTGAAATTAAGTGGGAACCCTGATCTGAGCGCTAACCAATACTTCTTATGTCAAAAAAGTATAGTTAATTCTATTTTGTTACATAAATTCTTGTCAAATCCTGTTCTTAGGCTGACTAAGAGCATGAGTCCACAAGGATTTATTTAACAAAACAGTATTAAGTGTACTTTTTTGAGACACGGATTATTGCCAGTGCTTGGATGCTTTTGCTGCCGACTGTACGTATCACTGATTGCTGCAAAATGAAATTCCAGATCGTCGCCAATTACCTGTAGCACAGTACTAGTGCAACGTTAAATCCAACCTACCTATGACATAGGTAGGTATGTACATTGGTATAGTAGCAGTGTATTTGATATGTTTTGTTTTGTTTTTTAAATTTTGGCAACAGTAGGCTATTTGAATTTCTGTGGGAGATGTTTGTAATTTATATGGTTGCTTTTTTTTTTTTTAATGTAAAATGGTGATTTATTGGTTTAATAGAATTCAGTATTTCTGTTGAATATATGAAAAGAAGCTTTGCAGTAGTGTTAAAAATGGTGTTAATTTGGTTACTGTACATACTTATTTCAAAGTTTGCACAATGCAGCGAGGGGGAGCAGTTGCCCCCCCCCCCTCCCCAAATTCTAATAGGAATTTTTTTCTTTAACTTTAAAACTGTGCTATCAGAATTTTATTATTATTTTTTTTTTCAGGTTGTGCCTCCCCCCCCCTCCCCCTTTTTAAATTTTTTTCTGCTGATGCTACTGGTTTCCGCGCAAAGTTAATTCTTTGTTTTTCCAAGGAAAGTGTGCTTTTGTACAAAATTTTGGAAACGGGTAAGTAAAAAACCCTTCTACTTTATTAATATATTTATTTTTTATGTTTATTGAGTATTTATGTTATTGTGGTTTTGTAATGTTTAATATTTGACATGTGAAAACAAAATGAGAGAGTAGAAAAATCTTATAAAGACTTGCTTCTGAACCCATTTTAAGTTTCACTATATAAAAAGTAGCCTAGTCATTCATTTAACATACAGGAATTATGTCAGTTTTTCTTGTATAATTATATAAAAGCACCTATAACACTCAAATTTCACCAAAACATAAAAGGTAGTTCTCATGAAAAAGCAGTTTGGGTTTTTTTACAACTAATATTGAACTCTTATAATTTTTTATAAAGCTTTCAATTATTTTTATCAAATTTAAGGAAAATCCTTTTTTGGTATAAATTTTTTAAACACCCGCCTCTATCTATATATATACACTATTTTAGTTTCACATATAAAAACAACAGGCCATTCTTTTAAAATGTATAAGATTTTTTTTCTACTCTCTTATTTTATTTTTGAATGTTAGTCATTTTCACACACATTTTAGATTACGCTGAAATATAATTTTCTTTAAAATGCTGTTTTCATTAAATTTGATAAAAAAAATACTAAAAATCTTTATAAGCTATGACAAGGGTACAACTTTAGTTATGAATATTTAATACTTCGTGAGAAAGATCCCAAACACATTTTCATGAAAACTGTCGTTTTTGCTACAGTTAAATTTCAGTTTTGTTGATGTTTTTTTTTTTTCATGATGTTTGTTCAGTCTCGCTGATGGCCTGTTATTTTTATATGAGAAACCGAAAATGTGTTTATAGAGGCTTGTATTTAAAAAAAATTCCTGCACCCTTGTTTTGTTCATGCAATTTTTTTTTTTATTCCTCGCCCATTTTAATTTATATTAAAAAATGATTTTGCTTGACCCTCAGTTGAAGGGGTGGGTGTATTGTACAATTTTAGAGGAGCGGCGTATAAAGTACGCCAGGTCAATTTTCAAGCCTCTACATGGTGTTTGAAACTATTTAACCTTATAATTACATTAATAAAGTATTTTGTCATAGTAAAAAGAATATCAGAAAAAAAGCAGGAAAGATGGATAAAAAGGATATAATAAATTCTAAAATACTCAAAATCCAGTAAAAAAATCAATTTCAATTTTTACAGTATAAAGTTTTATAATTTAGACAATTTTATTTCTTTAACTGGTTATAAATAATAATTTGGATCACTCACTTATACTTTCTGATAAAACAGCTCTTAACGTAATCCAGTTAATTAAAAGAACCAGTATGCAATAATTACTATTTACTGCATTACAAAATGACATAAAATAAAAACTTTATTTTCCTTATAGTCACATACAGTACAGTCAACTCCCTCTAATCTGCAAACCCTTCTAATCCGTAATTGATTTTTTAATCTAAAAGAAATTTACATCTCATATTTCAAAAAAATTCACATTTTTACTTTTTATTAACTTCGATTCTTGTTTGTTTGTGCGGTACAGATCTTGCAATATATTTTTAACTAATTTCCCTACAAGCTAGACATTTGAAACTTTCACAGTAACCCAGAACCCAGTTACAACACAATACTTCGAAGTCAGATTTTCGAATAGCTTTCTTTAAATTAATTAAAATATGAAAATAATAAGATCTTAATAGCAATAAAATAGCCATTAAAAAATTAGCTATAATTTAATTGTTGCCGAAAAAAAAATTACGAGTTCATTTTATTCTGACATAAAAATAAATACATTTAATTCAATGTAAATGTGAAAAAATTATAAAAAGTTAAATTATCATTTCACAAAAATTGATGTCATTATCAATTTTAAAATTTTATACACATTGATAAGTGCTAATGCACGATGCTAATATACGTTGTTCTAAAAGGAGTAATATTTTATTTTTAAAACCAACTTTTTTTTCACTATTATTATTATTTCACTGAACTGATTCCACGTGCTTAAATATTGCTTAAATATTTTTTAGCCTCATGTATTTTATTAATGACTCATCAGAAAATTTAAAAACATGGTATATAAAAAGTTTTTTTTTTTTTTTTTTTTAAATCTTATAATTATTTTTTATCAAACTTTTAGCATAATCCTTACTTTAAAACACAAATGGAGAAGGGGGGGGGGGAGTAACATTCTTATATGTATTATCCTGCAATTCATACAGACTAACGCTGAAAATAAACCACTATTACATGAATGTTTAACAAAATTAATCAGTGATGAATATTATTTATAGACTTTCAAAAATATTTTGTTTCGTATTTTTTAAATATATTTTTTTACATTTTATAGGTACCTATTATTTGAATATGCTTAAATTATTTACCATCATATATGAATGTGATAGATTAGTTTTATTAATATTGAAGAAATATTTATTCTAAAATTTATTAAAAATCCTCTTTCCGTTTTGATGTCTGTCTAATTAATAATAACTGACTTTGTACCTGCAAAAGAAAACTGTACACAATCTCTAATTTGCAAATTCCTATTATCTGCACAACCTCTGGACAAAACTTTGAGAGTTAGAGGGATTTGACTGTAAAACAAATGAAAAGTTCTTTCGTAGTTCAATACTGCACTTTATTTTTCAACTTAAAATAGATAAATACAAACTATGCTTTATTTTTAATGTTATTAATTAAAATACTAAATTTTTTAAATCTATGATTTTTATTATTCAATCGCTGATTTTAAATTACCTAAATATTTTATTTTGCACATAGTCGTGACATAAGCAGCAATTACAACAGTGTTATATAATTTGAAATCATTACAGCTACAGGTTTTAAATTAATAATTCAAAATAAACGGTTAATTATTATTAATATCAGGATATCTCCACAAAGGTGTGATGGTGGACAGACTTAAAGTGACATATTGCCTATTGTCAAATGTCTAAGCACCAAGCTGCTATTCTGTTAAAAAATTTGTTATAAAATCATTCATTGCTTTTTAAATTCAGTTTTCACAATCATAAAATTACCAACTGTTAAATTAGAACTTGTTTACCAAAAGTAAATTTTTCAAATTGAATTTTAAATCTGTAAAGTGTGTCGCATGAACTAAAAGTATTTTTTTTTTGCATTTTATAGCTTCAAAATTAAATTTACAAAAAAAAAAAAAAGGTAATGAGTAATACAGGGTTCTCAGTGGCGACTAAAAAGTAACTTTTTACTACTAAAATTAGTCCCAGTGTGTGAAAGTAGCTTAAAAGCTATTTTAAGGGTAATAAACTATTTTAAGAAAAATGGGAGATATTTTTTAAACAAAAAAAAGTTCTTCTCTATTTTTGTTTATCTAATTTTTAAAATTTAGTGCAATATTTCTATTATCTAGGGTAAAACAGTGGAAGTGTAAGGGAAGGAAATTCATTTTCATGCCTTGAAATAGTTGAAAGGTTAATTTTCTTGAAATAATTAAAATTTTAATTGTTTATCTTTTGTAATTTATTATTACTTTTAATCAAAGACTACTATTCATACCTTAAGTGCAACTATTTTATACATTAAAGGCGACTAAACTGGGTTGGGTTTCTTCCAGGACAGTGGAAGAAACTAGAAAGAAATGGAAGAAACCAACCAGAAGATAAAACAGATGTTCAAAATTAGAATTTATGAATTTTATAAACTTAAAGCATAATGTCAAATCTATACTATAATCCAATTAATATTAAAAATATTTTTAGAAAAATAAGTTATTTGATAACAAACACTAAATATATACAGGTGATGGGTTTTTACTTTTCAATACTAATATTTTTAAAACTTTTTGCATAGATACCATCTCATAATATTACTATACGTTCAAACAGCACAAGTGATAATTACAGTATTAGCCATAATATTTGCACTTAAAAAAAAAAAAAAAAAAAAAAAAGAATACAACATTTTGTATAAACTTGAAGCAGGTACCCAATGAACTGTTTTTAAACTCTCCTGGACTCCTAACTTTTAAACTCTAGGATTAAAAAAAAAAAACAAAAAAAAAAAAAAAACATAGTTTGTATTTATCTATTTTAAGTTGAAAAATAAAGTGCAGTATTAAACTACTAAAAAACTTTTCATTTGTTGTTTTACAGTCAACTCCCTCTAACTCTCAAAAGTTTTGTCCAGAGGTTGTGCAGATTATAGGAATTTGCAGATTAGAGATCACTGCTTTTGTTTAGTTTTCTTTTGCAGATACAGAGTCTGTTGTTATTAATTCATAGACATGAAAATGGAAAGACGATCTCTAATAATTTTAGAATAAAATATTTCTTGAATGCTAAATAAAACTAATCTATCACAATTCATGTATGAAGTATGATGGTAAGTAATTTAAGCATATTCAAATAATAGGCACACGTAAAATGTAAACAAGCAAATTAAAAAAAACATGAAACAAAATATTTTTGAAATTTCGGAAATATTATTCATCCCTGATTAATTTAGTTAAACATTGATGCAATAGTGATTTGTTTCAAACACTAGTCTGTATGAATTGCAGGATACTAAATACAAGAATGTGAACCAAACATACTAAATACAAGAATGTGAACGTAAGCCTTATTAAAATAGTATAACTTTTTATTTTGTTACAACTTTTAGAAGAAATAACTTGTAGATTATAGAAAAATGTTAATTTACCAACATAAATAACTACATATAAAAATAATTAAAATAATAAATACCTGTTTCCAATCATTTTATTTTCTTGTTTAATGACGTGAAGGAAGCGTGTTAGCGTTGAACGTAATTCCCGAGCCCCATCTGCTGTGCCGCACATGCGTCGGTTGGTTTCTCTCACCGGACAGATTTTCTGCTTGCGTCATTGAGATGAATCATGAATCTCATGGCCGGCGTGAATCTTGCGTGTTTGAATCAGTTTCACGCCAAACTTGACATGCAAGGAGTTATTGTATTTGTGTTTCATCTAACTTGCGGTAGTCTTGCTGCAAATTTGTCGCGTCAAATTTGTCATGACAAGATAATATCCAGAAAAAATCAAACTTGCTGCAAATGTGTATGCTATCTGGGTACTGATTATATAAAACTGTCATACGATATTTGTTCTACATTTATTAAAAAAAAAAAAAAAAAATGAGATTTGAGGGTAATATTTAAGTGACTGCTAAATTTAAACTAACATTATTCAATAATTAATATTCATTTTTAAGGGTATAGAAATTGCGGATTTGTTTTCTCGACCACCGAAAATTTGATAACTTTTCCTACATTTTGGTAATAGTTTTTTAATCAATGCGTCAAAATTAAGAGCCAAAATTGCTTTCATTGATTAACAAAATTTAAATGTAACATCAGTTTTCTGTGTGAAGTCTTTGTACGATTCCTGCATTATTTTTAGAGCAAATTCACTGAAAAAAATTCTAAAGTTTTCGTACAGATTATCTTTGCCATTTCAAATTTATTCTTCCTTGCAGGACTGGCAATAATTTCGTGATCGAATTAATTATCTTTTTTATTAATATAAAATTCTGTTTGATTTTTCCAATAACATATTGTCAGAAGTTATTAGTGGAGTAATTATGATAGTAAACCTTTTCAGAAATTTCCCTAGAGTCAACAAGATATCATTACCACTTCCATCCAAATCCATAATTTCTGGTTTACTTATTTATTTATTTTGCCAATTCAGATACATCTGTTTCTGCAGCTGTTCTTTTTGTAGCTTAAAATGCTAAGAATTTTAAAGATTTTGCAGAAGAAATTAGTTACTTTTGTGCTCTTTAAAGGAATTATTTATTTTACTTTTTAATTTATTTTTGAATGATTTCTCAATGTAATGCTTTCCCTCTCTTAAAAAGAATTGTTTTTTTATTTTTTAAATAATAAAGTAATACGGAATCACAAATGTGATAGACAGGTGTAAAATATAATTAGTATAAAGTAATGATAAAAATAAAAAATAAATAAATTTAGAAATAAATATATAAGTGAATAGTTAAATTTTGACTTAAAAAATAACTGCCTAGCATTAGTGGAGGTTTGAAACAAACTGCGCACTGTGTTTTTTCCCATATTTCGCGCCAAATGATAGCCTACCTAAAATGAAGTGGACACATCCATTTCTATAGTGACCATCCCTTCCCTCAGAGTCCTTCTCCTGACGGTAGGTCAGTAATCTCATCACTGAATAATATATATAGCTATAAATATTTTAAATGTAGACTATTTTCTTTTTAATGTTATTTTAGAATTATTTTAACAGGATTGTACACAACCCTGTAATAATTTTAAAGATTTTTTTAAAATAGTATCACAATTCCCCTGTAGTCGTATTTAGCTAACTTCCTTTCTTTTTCTTTTCCCCCACTATTAGTGTTCTTAAAAAAAAAAAAAAAAAAAAGTCTTTCAGTTTAAATTAAAGTGCTCTTAAAAATCAGCAACTATATTATAACTTAAAAATGGCTGATATTTAAATCTACTCTTAATTTTCACCAATTTCGTAATTGGTAGTATGTTTATATTTTTATTAATTTACATGGGACAATTGCTGTATTATCTACCCTGTATATATAAATAGAAAATAATACCTTATATAATCATAGAAAACTGCTATAAAAGCTTGTAAAAAATTTCCATTGAAATATATGAATATCAAAATTATGGAACGGTTGGCAGCTAAGCAATGACAGCGATCTTTTACTAATATAAATATTTTTGAAAAAAGTTTGGAATATCTGATAAAATAATACATGTTTGTCGACCCGTATTTTCTCAGTGGCTTTTTCCAGTGTATTATCAGATCAGAATTTCTCTTTCTTACATACCTTTTTCTTAACTTTTTGATGGGATTTTATTAAATTATCAAAGTAAATTTGCTAAAGTGATACAGTGAATCTTGAATAATTCGAACTTGTTTAATTCGAAATTTTGGATTATTCGAATATTTTACACGGTCCCTCGAATTTTGTATTAAAATAATGTTAAAAAATCGTGGATAATTCGAATTTTTCATACGATTACCTTTAAAATATTGCAGTAAAATTTGTTCCCGAGATTTGACTCATCTGAAGTGCATTATCAATGTTTATAGTCTTTCAAAAAAAGGATAAGGAAATACAATAGAAGCCCCTAGCTAGTGCACTAGAAGATATAGTGCATATGTATGAACTGAGGTTTTATGAAGTTTTTGTGAATTGAAAGTCATCTGTAATGTAGAAGATTCTATTTTTGTATCAGGTCTTATACTATGACACAAAGATTCTACTTAAAAAAGAAATAAAAAATGTTTGACTATTTTTTAAAAAGAGTTGAATAATTAAGCTTGTAAAAAATATTGATTTAATGGGGGGGGGGTGAAAGGGGTAATGTAGCGGTATTCTTAGATATAAAGTTTACGTGTTAAATCTCTGATTGTAGAGTTTTAATTTTTTAATTTATCCCTTTTTTTGACAAAATAGTAAGTATATGTAATTCAAATTTTTGGATATTTCGAATTTTTTTCTGGTCCCTTCAACTTCGAATTATCCAAGTTCTACTGTATTATGATTGATGTAGATTACTTTACACAGTAGCTCTAATATTTGTCCAAGGTGCTATTCAAAAGCAACTACTTTCTGTTATTTTTTATTTTCTTTACCCTACTGCGTAATTTTTTAAAAATTTCTTTATTATTGGTATATTTTGTATAACATATATTTTACAAAAAATTTTTGCTGTATAAAACAATACGTCTAATTTTTATGGTATCACATGTTATATTAGTTTTATTAATTTTTTCCAATGTGTTATCTGATCACAATTTCTCTTTCTTGCTTACTTTTTTGTAGTTTTTCAATTTGATTTTATAATTTTTTTAAAAAATAAATTTGGTAAAGTAATATTATGATTGATGTAGATTACCCTATAATGTAGCTTAAATATCTGTCTAATGTGCTATTCAATAAATACTTTCTTTTATTTTTTATTTTCTTTATCCTCCTACGTACATATATATTAGGGTGGTTCGAAAAAATAGATTTTTTTATTTCGGAATCGCGTTACCTCTCAAAAGTTGTAGTTTGGTATCGTCAATTGGGGAAAAATAAAAAAAAAATTCCAAGTTGACATCTTCAGTTCGCGCATGAGGCTGAAAGTTTGAAAAAATATGTTAAAAATTGAAATTTTCAAAAAATAACAAAATTAGTTTTTTTTGTAATTTTTTATAATGCAACAGCCATAAATTGTCAGTATATAGCGTAGTTCGAACCTAAAAAAATATTTTATAGCTTTTACATAATATCTTTAGTTCGCGCATAAGCCTTAAATTGGGCTAAAATCGCCTAAAATTTAAAATTTACGTGTTTAATATACAATAATACATACATGACATATTTACGTTTAAAAAAAATATTTTTAAAATTCTAAATTGTTTTAATATAACCTTTTATCACAGTATTATACGTACAAGTATAGTTACACACGCATTTATATGTACATAATAACATTGCATGTCATAGCTAATCACAGAATGATTTATAGATTTTACCTATTTTTTGTGTCTTTAAGATTCCTCAGATGTGTTGGGCATTGTTTTAAATTAAGATTTATAGTGAAATGAGGGCATAGTTTACCTTGAGAGCAAAGTTGTCCTTATGAAACCCTCCCTGTTCTCTTCTCCACATACTTTAGTACAATATTCTGTTACGAGCTTTACAATTCTTTCGACACTTTGCGTGTGGCAAGGAAATTTAATTAGCTCGAACTCTGGGAGAACATTAGTATTAATAAGTTCTTCTAGGCTGTGCGTCTTCTAGACTGGCCAACGTTCAGTCATGAACGTATCGTTATTGATAAAGGATTACCATAATAAGTACTACACTTTAAGGAAGTTATTTAGAGCTTAGAGGAAAGTATTTGGGACATTTGACACCTCCAAGGGCCACTGAAAGTGAAATAGCTAATAGCATCTTTTGCTATTTGGAAAACAATAACTTTGATTATGTTAAGCTTGTTGCAATTGTATGTGACGGAACAGCGACTAACACAGGATGGAAAAACGGTGTTATTCTTAACCTTGAGCTTAAACTTGGTCTTCCTTTACAATGGTTTATAAGTTTATTACATTTCAACGAACTTCCGTTCAGACATTTGTTTGAAGGTGTAGATGATGATAGTACAGGACCCACAAGTTTCTGAGGACAAATTGGCAAGAAGTTGACTGACTGTGAAAAACTCCCTGTTGCTAATTTTGAAACGAATAACAGTGAGGAGATAAATGTGACCAAAACTGACTTAAACAAGGACCAACAGTATTTACTTAATATTTATGGAGCAGTCAAGACAGGAGAGTGTGCGCCAGATCTCGCTGTGAAAGATCCTGGTTCTCTTAGTAACTATAAGTAGTTAACTTGTACAAATAGAATTTTAAAACTATATATTTCTGAAGTAAAACCTTCTGACGAAATTAAACTGCTGGTCAGCTATATTATGAAGATATATGCTCCAGTGTGGTTTGGTATTCAAATGCATCCCTCTGTAAAGTTTGGTGCAGTTCACGTGTTTAAATTAGTACAGAAGACAAGACAGCAGTCCGACAGGGTACGTAAAATAATTCATCCTGTCATTCAGAGGAATGGGTATTTTTGTCATCCCGAAAATCTTTTAATTTCAATGGTACTAGATGAGAGAATGCACGTAAGACAACTAGCTTTTCGAAGATTGCTAAAAGCAAGAAAACAAGAACCAAAAGGGAAATCGGTGCGAACTTTTCAACCACCGACCATCAATTCTGCAGCTTCAAATTACATTGAACTTATTGATTGGTCCATGTGCAAACTTACACCTCCTCCAATAATGAGCAATGTGTCAACGCACAGCTTAGAAGAACTTATTAATACTAATGTTCTCCCAGAGTTCGAGCTAATTAAATTATTTCCTTGCCACACGCAAAGAGTCGAAAGAATTGTAAAGCTCGTAACAGAATATTGTACTAAAGTATGTGGAGAAGAGAACAGGGATGTTTCATAAGGACAACTTTACTCTCAAGGTCAACTATGCCATCATTTCACTATAAATCTTAATTTAAAACAATGCCCAACACATCTGAGGAATCTTAAAGACACAAAAAATAGGTAAAATCTATAAATCATTCTGTGATTAGCTATGACATGCAATGTTATTATATACATAAAAATGTGCGTGTAACTATACTTGTACGTATAATACTGTAATAAAAGGTTATATTCAAAAAATTTAGAATTTAAAAAATATTTTTTAAACGTAAATATGTCATGTATGTATTATTGTATATTAAACACGTAAACTTTAAGTTGTAGGCGAATTTAGCCCAATTTAAGGCTTATGCGCGAACTAAAGATATTATGTAAAAGCTATAAAATATTTTTTTAGGTTCAAACTACGCTACATACAGACAATTTATGGCTTTTGCATTATAAAAAATTACAAAAAAATTAATTTTGTTATTTTTTGAAAATTTCAATTTTTAACATATTTTTTCAAACTTTCAGTCTCATGCGCGAACTGAAGATGTCAACTTAGAATTTTTTTTTAATTTTTCCCTATTTGAGGATACCAAACTACAACTTTTGAGAGGTAACGCGATTCCGAAATAAAAAAATCGATTTTTTCGAACCACCCTAATATATATATATATATATATATATATTTTATTATATAACATTCTTCTTCTTTAATAATTCTTGGAAAAAAAAAAAAAAAAAACTGTCTTTTTCTTAAATCAGCTTTATGTACGTCTGTACGTGTAATTGAGTGATAGAAAAAAATTTTAGTCATTTAACTTTTATTTCATTTATCTGAGATTTATTGTGAAATTTTAATATATATGAAAAATGTAATTAAACAGTGTACACCAAGGACATAATTTTCTTAAACTTTTGAAATTAAGTGCACTTCTGGCCTGTATACGAACACATTGTATAAATATAGGAAACTGCTAGAGCATACGTTAATTAGATACAGTGAAATGCGCAACAGTTTCAATTACATCTCTTGTTTCAAATTAGCTGTTTAATATTATTATGTTTTCAGTGTACATAAATAGTTAATTAAAATTCAATGAAACCAATTTACTCCTTCATTCTGTCATGTATGACACATTCAATGCTAGTGATTGTACTTTACCTGGTATTAAATTAAATAAAGTGAACTGTTGCATGTCAATCAAATTTAACCGAACTTGGTATTTAGTTGATCCCTGACATAAACTGGTGCTGATTACATTTGGGGATCAATCGCTCAACAGGTGGCACTGTGATCGCATTTTTTCTAAATTTTTAACATGGCAGTATAGGACAAAATTTCGTATAAATGTACATAATGAGTTATTTTTAACTTGTGATTGTAAAATTAATATGAATTATTGATAATACTATTAGTTAACTAGGAAAAAATTCTGCTCATGTGGGGACATCGCTTTCCCCCCTCCCCTGGGGGGGGAGTAAATTTTCAAGGTGGGTATCTTTCGAAAGGTCTCATCAATACCTTTAAAACGAATGGTTGAACTATAAATCTGTGATAATTTAAAACAAAGTTATCGATTTTTTATACTTTTAACGAAAAAAAAAAATAATAATGTTACTGAGTGAATTTGTATAGGAAAATATAGAAGAAAGTCTTGTGGTGACCACAACATACTAGTATATATTGAACTTGAGTTTATTTTAAAATTTAACATGTCAGGAAATTTGAATGAAAAAGCCAGTATTTTCTTTTCTGGAATAGTGTAGGAACCCTGTACTAGTTTTACATTTGCTTCAATTTTTATAATCTTAAAGATTAAAAACTTCAATAATTAAAAAAAGAAAAAACTGTTTATGAAGTAGCATAGAATAGTATTTGTTATATTAGTTTAGTAGAATAGTATAGTAGAATAGTATTTGTTTAGAATTAGTTTAGTAGAATAGTATTTGTTATATTAAAAAAGAAAATTATAGAAGTTGCAACAGGAAATATTAATTTGATGTCTAAGTTACTGATGCCTTTCATTTGTTTCCCAATTTCTATTGCTGCTGAAGAGGAAGATAAGTCAGAGGAAATTGTCGCCTTTAAGAAAGTCTTAAGCTCAAATTTTTGTAAATTGCTGGAGCCGTTATCAAGAAATCTGACCCGGGACATCCTATAATACAAAATTAACTCATTAAATAATAAGGATTAATTAAAATCTATATAAATATTTTTCTAATGTGGACCAGTTATGATTAAATTTTGCTGAAATAAAACAATAGTGACATCATGACCCAGTGGCAGAAAGTTTTGTAGCTGTCTGCAACAGGCTTTTAAAATTTCATAATCTGTCTGCAAAATTTGTGTGTAATCAGGGGTGAAAATGGCTTACACTCAAAAAGCCTGAAAGCTGATTGGGGGGGAGGGGGGCGCTTAACATCAGTGAGGATCTCGTGCAACAATACACAAATACAATTTTACTGCAGAACAATATAGTAAAACAATTGTGTGTATTCATTACATTCATCTCATTCAATTATATATTTTATAGCAATGTTTTACACAACACAATATAAATAATAAAAGTATTAGTTTTAGTTTTGATACAGAAATTTTTTTTAAAGTGAATTGTTATTTGAAAGTTGCAGACAAATTTTTTTACCAATGCAGACAACAACCACACGCTGTTTTTCTATGTCTGCGACTATGTCGCGGTGTTTCTGCCACTGGGCGTCATGAAGAGTGGATAAAATTTTAGATTCATAATCTTTGTAAACTTAAAAGAAAATAAAAACATCATGATTGATGTAAATAAATAAAAAGTATATTTTATAAATAGAAGCAAGTATTCATACATACAAAACTGGATGGATAAGGATCAGTTGTAGTGTATTGAATGAATGTACCAAATGTAAGCCATTGCTTAAAGAAAATATATGTATATGAAATTTAAATATTTTTCGTATTTAGTATTTTATGTTAGATTTTGGTCAAAATATAGGGTTCATACACCTCAGGGAAATTCTGAAACCTTGGAATACTTAGTGAATTAGGATTTGGGTTCCAAATTTTAGAGAAATCTCATGAAATTTTTCATTAAAATTCTGGAAAAATGTAATTTTTTATACTACAATTTTCTTGTTTTTCTCGTTTCAGTTTATAAAGTACTGCAAAAACTCACACTACCATGATGCATAGTAACATAACATCGTGCAATCTTAAATAATTAATTTTTGTAAGCATTATTGACTACTATTGCATTTGATGAGTATCTAGTCCTACTACATCCATTTTCTTTAGTTAGACGTTAGCATGTAAATCAATCGGAAAATAGCATACAGAACGTTGTGCTGTAACTACACAGCAACAATTGCTCATGTTGCCAAAGACAAAAGATAAAGGTTACTGTAAAATCTGGTAGCCACTCCTTCCACTTTCTGACATTATACATCAACCAATCACCAGTGGCCACTAGCCAATCGATGCCAGCTCCAAGCTCAGCTGAGTGATGCACTATAGAAAAGGTTGTTTACATTTTGCTTCTAAATATGAAAACTAATCGCAGCTATGCCCAACAGAAAACTATGCAGGAGTAGTAGTTGTCCTGAAATTCCTTTAAAAAAAATATTTTGACCTGAAGCGTCTTGAATTTTCACTTAATATCCTGAATTTCCTGAAATTTCAGCACAATTCCAAAACTCTTATTCATTTTTCCTTCACTTTTCAATGAGAAAGGTAATCTGAAATGATAATTTGAATGTTTACCTCTTGGTCAATTTTTTAAAGATTTCTTTGATTTCATCTCGGTGTGTAGGGCCTGAGAGGGGATGAGTAATATTGTCATAAAAAAGACTGCCTATTGGGAATCTGAAACTATTTTTTATGTTTTTGCAGGGGTCATTTGAGGAAGCAGTCCTCAATTCCTTCTCTTATTTATATCAGAAGAGATAATTGATATATAAACCAGCTACGTGCTGAATAATACAGCTCACTTAGAGCAAATAAAGTGACCAGCTCAAAATAGAAAGCTTTAAGGCCAGTTTCGACTTGGGCTCAAGATCAATGCTCAAAGCGTCATTAATCACGCTTCCGACACAAAGAGCCAAATGTCTTGTCATCAGTTGTAGCCCTTTCTTATCAGATCGCGCAGTTAACTCAAAGGAAAGCATGCAAAATTGACAAAGATATCTGCCTCCCGGCCCCTCAATTATCTCAGCAGGGGGTTAGAAACAGCCCGTCCGAAGGCTTTGAGCTCATGTGAGCTAGCCTAACCACATCAAAGGATTCTGAATAGAAAGCGCCCAGTGAGCGCAAATGGAAACCGGACTTTATGAAGATGCTGCTGCTATCCAAAGTCTTCCAAAAAAAGTGGGTGGGGGGGGGGGGAGATCTTATCAATAAGCCATATTAATTTCACAGTCATTCAGGGCTTGAAAATTATATTTCCCGACATGCCCGGGGCATGTCTCTTACATGCCCAGCTCGGCATGCAAATACTGAAACAAAAATAACTTTCAAAAAATAATTTTAAAATATAGCATCTTGTTTAAGACTTTTACTTAAATTGAAATGTCAATATAGATATAATGTCGTTAAATTATTTTCACTAAGTATGTGAATGTTTTTATTAATATGCATTTTAATAAGATATTTAGGCATGTAAAAATTTTATTTGGGCATGTATTGTCCAGACTAACATTTTGCTGAGATATAACAGACATATTGCTTAGATGTAACAATATTAAATTTCTGTAAAACTTTAAATTTCATTAAATAAAATTTGAAAAAAAAAAAAAAAAATATATATATATCAAGGTCTACGCAAATTTATAATTTTCCCCCTCTAAATTTTAGAAAATTATAATTTAACAATATTTTTTGAAAATATTAATTTACCAATGAAACTGCTAAGTAATATCCAAAAATGTTTAGAATGTATTTTTAAACTATGTTAATGTAAAATCAAAGTAAAAAATTAAAATTAAAAACATTTTTAAAAATGTTTAAATTTGAATTATTTTTTTTTACTAGTTCTTTGTCTTACTACCATTTTCTGGGTCTGTCGCAGTTTTGCTTGCGCCCCTTGGAATGTAGTTGAAGACAGCTCTCAGTAGTCTTCCATGTGTCATACGCTGGACATGGTTTTACCATGTTTTTATTAACTTCCCAACTAGCTAGACATTCTTTCAGGACTGCTCAGAACACGGTGACAATATATTTTTATTAATACTTTTAGTCAACTGTTTCAGGTCCCTACTGCCTTTGGCAGCATTTATATGATTCAACAGAAAATTTATTTAACTAACTTCCCGACTAGCTAGACATTTGAAAATTTCTGAATAGCTCAGAACATGGTGAGAAAGCATTTTTAAAATATTTTTAACCAATTGCTCTGAGATCCTGCTGCCTTCAGCAGCATTACAAGTACAAAGCTTGCAATCGATTTTTAACTAACTTCCTGGCTAGCTAGCCATTTGAAACTTTTATAATAGCTCAAAACACGATAGCAATGAATTTTTTTAATACTTTTAGCCAATTGTTCCGGGTTCCCACTCGGGAGCTTTTATATGATTCAACAGAAAATTTAAGAACATGGTATATAAAAAGTTCTTTTTATATGTAATTATTTCCAATTAGCATGGTATTCATTGATCTTGTTTAATAGTTATTAATAAAGTAATAAATAGAATTATTTTATTTATCACTTTCCAGAAATTTTAATATTGTTATCTTTCAGTGCATATTTACACAAATTTTTGCTAGAGTCTAAGACAGTAATATATATATATGATCAAACTCCCCCGTAAGGTTAATTTAGAGACAAGGTTGTTATGCCTCTAATAATGATAATAATAGCTTCTGTTTTTGAGGTTATAATGAATTAAAATTTAATAGATTTGTTTCTTTTTGGGGATTTTCCTGGTAATTATCTATTAGGAGAGATATATGCATCACATAAAAAATGATTATTTAATAGGTTAAAAATAATAATTGCTGTTTAAATGTTATGATTATGCAATTTATTAATTAGCTGCCTTGCTCTTTGTTTAGCATATCATTCTATTTAAAAGATAATTATATTGTAAATATAAAAGTAATTATAAATTAAATAAAAAATAACTTATAATAACTGCTATTTTTCAGTTAAAAAAATAAAAATAAAAAATAGAATTTTAATAAAAAATAAACAGAACCAGAAGCTTGTTGCCATAAGGCTAGAAAAAATATATAATGAAAACAGAATCCACTCCTCAACACAGATATGGCATATGTGGACCAAACACTAATGAAGATGTGATTGTCTGAATAGATGAGTTCATACATTATCTGAAGGTAGTTATTTAATCACTTTTCCTAGCATTGATATGTCAAACCTAAACTAATCATTAGCATCTCCATTTTTTTTTGCCTGAGTAGATACATGATCTGAAAGTATTGTTACCTCTAGCTGATGTAAATTTCTGATGTCTGCAGTGAGACAGCTGCTTGGGAAAAAAAAAAATGTTATCGGCTATGGGAAATAATCCACACTAAAATTTTTTTAAGTTTTTTAACAGATAATCTGCAAGAAAGTACAGTGTACTTAATTTTTGTGTTTCTACACTGATGAAACTTACCATAAAATCTTGAAAATAACCTCTCCCTTGAATGTAACCCCCTCCCCCTTTCTTGCTGAAAGGGAAATTATTCCATTCTCTTAAATACAACCCAACCCTTGCCACTGGGCGCACATACATAGCACCAGTAAATCTATCTTTCATTGTTTCATCCAAACATAATTTAGCCTTCAAGTCTTCTAGATTAGCGCCTCTGCGCTTTTGGAAAACGGGGTTACTTTCAAGATTTTACGGTACATAATATTTATGCAATATATAAATATTTCATTTATTTTTAACAGGATGCTTTGATATATTTCCTGAAAGAATCCAAATCCAATGAAAAAGCACAGAAGTGCAAAGATGAATTGTGGAAAAGTTGTCATTTATAAAAATTCTGTATATTTATTTTGTTTTAATATCTGTTTTGTATTTTTAATAAAACTATGATATAATAAATGTATATTAAAATTCACATTTTCCTTTTTTCTCTGTTGAAAGAAAACAGCAGGTGGCCTACCCTAGTGCCTTTTTCTAATGAAATCTCGCCTTCCTTTACCCAATCGTTAGATTCCCACATGTTTTTTTTTTTTTTTTTTCCCAGTAATATTTTTTTTATATTTTATGTTCAAAAATTCTTCACTTATTCTTCTCATTTTAGAATACTAGAAACAGAAAAACAATGTATAAGCCAAGGCTTCATTGTAATATAAAATAGACCAATTTTTTTTTTTTTTTTTTTTTTTTTTTAATACCCATTCTACATACATTTCCTTTTGCTATTCTATTTTGTTCAGAAAATGTAAGATTTATTAAAGTGTGAATAATGTGAATAATACTCTTTCAATGATGTCACAATCATGTGCATTCACTTAAACAATATGTGCAGGCAAGTTGATTATGGATAATTTCTGGTGCTGATTCTAAAAAACTAAAAAACAAGGCACCGAGGGTGATTCAATAAGGAAGGCATTTTGCTTTCAAAAAGGTATTATTTGCTTAATTTGTTGTCCTTTGGGTTGCGATTTCTGTACATGATAAAAGTAAAAAAAAAAAAAAAAAAAAAAAATCTGTATCGACTATGAATTTTTTCTTACAAAAATGCTCTAAAACTATTACTAGAAAACTGCATTAACATTTCCTTATTTTCTGCCTCCACTTTCTATTACAGTTGAAACTCGTTAATGTGAATCTCAAGGGGAATAAAAAATCTGTTCAGGTTGTCTGTAGTTCATACTATCAGTTACCCAGAAACTAATCTTTATTTTGGCAGGTATTGTGGAAGCAGTTCATGTTAAAAATAATTTACATCAACAGTGTTCACATTAACAAGGTTAAACTGTATTCAGAATTTAAAGAGCAATTACCTTGAATAAAAATCAGTGTTGGGGATAAGAGTGAAATTGATTCTATTAATTCTAGATATATTGTTATAACTGTACTGTGTACTCATTTTGAGATGTTCTTTCACTTTATATTTTAAATCTGAAATATTACTGTATTTTATTGATTTATCTATTTGATATATAACATTTTAAATATAAAAATGTAAAACAAATGAATAAGAATCAAAGATCAACTCTTCCTCAACCCTACAATTGATATGAAATATCAATTTTACCAATTAAGATGAACATTGAATATGTTTGGCCTTGTCATAGCTATATTATATATAACAATAGTTTACCTTTTCAATACTTTATTATTATTATTGTCCACAAAACTTCATTAAAAATTGTGAACTTAATGCATTTCAATACAAACTAAGACTACATTTAGAAAAACATTTTTAACCATTTCAGCATTATCCATTTTTTGGTATATCTGTTTAATGATTCATAAAATTAATACTATGAACAGTATAAATATGAGAATTTAATATTGTATACTACACATGTTTATTCTCATTTTCTTGAAAGCAGCAACATATATTTCAAAATTTAGCTACACTAGCCTTTTATTATGACTATACATGCCAGAAAAAGACTGGCTTATCGCTTATAGGATTAATTGCACATTTAATTGAACTTTTTATTAATTTGTTTTTCTACATTTCTTTGAAAAAGATTTGCAAATGTATATTACATGAATTTTTTACTAGTTCTCTTTTTCTTTTCTGAGCAAAACTTTTACTGAATATAAAGCATAACATGATCCTTATAGTCCTACAAATTCTAGATAATTTACAAAGAATTTTTTTATCTAGATATTTGACAAAACTTGTAATTAAAAGAATGCCTAAATGTTTATTCTTCTTAAGTTAATTACCTTGTAATTAAAAGAATGCCTAAATGTTTATTGGTAGATAGAGCATACAAAAAGCATGGCTCTACTGGGGGAAAGAAAAATTACAGGATATTTAAAAAAGAAAAAAAAAAAAGCCCTCTTAGATATCAATTAAAAACATGGGATATTTTTAATAAATACCATTATGTATTTGTAAAAAGCATGCAAAGTGTTAAAAGAAAAAAAAAACCTAGCTTATTTGATAATACCTACATGCTACATCAGTGTTTTATAAATACTTTTTGATATCTATAAAAAACCTGCAATGTTTCTTTAAAGTACTTCAAGGTATTTGTGAGAAACTTATACCTGTGAAATGAAACAAAAGAAAAACCTTCAAAAAACATTGGAGAGGTGTTAAAAGAAAGCTTTGAAGGTTTTTTGAAATACCTAAATGATTCATGGTATTTTATAAAAGCCTTTATAAAAACCTGTAATAAGTTTCTTACAAATGCCTGAAGGTATTTCTGAGAAACGCATATAGGTATTAATGGGGGTTTTATTATGGCTTTATTTTGCACCATTAAAGCCTTGATAATACCTTATTCTAAATACCTCTAAAACCTCTAAAATACCTGTGTAAAGAAACCTTTATAAAACCTTCAGAAAACATCCAAGAGGTATTTTTAAAAAGGCTTTGTAGGTATATTAAAAATACCTACATGAGTCATGGTATTTTATAAAAACCCTTTGGTATTTATAAAAAACCTGCAATAACTTTCTAAAAATACCTTAAGGTATTCACAAGAAACATATGGAGGTATTAATAAGGCTTTTATTGTGGCTTTATTTTGCACCATTAAAGCCTTGATAATACCTTATTTTAAATACCTCTAAAACATCTAAAATACCTGTGTAAAGAAACCTTTATAAAACCTTCAAAAAACATCGAAGAGGTATTTAAAAAAAGCTTTGTAGGTATATTAAAAATACCTACATGGGTCATGGTATTTATAAAAAAGCTGCAATAACTTTCTAAAAATACCTTAAGGTATTCACGAGAAACGTATGGAGGTATTAATAAGGCTTTTATTGTGGCTTTATTTTGCACCATTAAAGCCTTGATAATACCTTATTTTAAATACCTCTAAAACCTCTAAAATATCTGTGTAAAAAAAACCTTTATAAAACCTTCAAAAAACATCGAAGAGGTATTTAAAAAAAAGCTTTGTAGGTATATTAAAAATACCTACATGGATCATGGTATTTTAAAAAAACCTTTTGGTATTTATAAAAAACCTGCAATAACTTTCTAAAAATACCTTAAGGTATTCACGAGAAACGTATGGAGGTATTAATAAGGCTTTTATTGTGGCTTTATTTTGCACCATTAAAGCCTTGATAATACCTTATTTTAAATACCTCTAAAACCTGTAAAATACCTGTTTTAAGAAACCTTAAAAAAACTAAAAAAAAACCTTAAAATTTTAGTAAGGGATCTTAATGAAATCGAAATATGTTATTCAACTTCACTATCGAACGTTCCCTGTTGAAAATGGAGTTTATACCTCTACTGGTTTGTGTACAGGGACACCCGAAAGTATTTTAAAGCATTGTGTTCTATGAGAGGTATTTCTATAAACCATATTTTCATACCTTTACTGTAGACATATCTTAATGAAATTGAAATATGTTATTCAAGTACACTATCGGACGTTTCCTATTGAAAATGCAGTTTATACCTCTACTGGTTTGTGTACAGGGACACCCGAAAGTATTTCAAAGCATTGTGTTCTATAAGAGGAATTTCTATAAACCATATTTCCTTACCTTTACTGTAGATATATCTTAATGAAACTGAAATATGTTATTCAAGTTTACTATCGGACGCTCTCTATTGAAAATGGAGTTTATACCTCTACTGGTTTGTGTACAGGGACAACCGAAAGTATTTCAAAGCACTGTGTTCTATGAAAGGTATTTCTATAAACCATATTTTCATACCTTTACGAGGGTTGCTATTTATATTTCTGGCCTAATAATGAAAAAACAAATATGTAGGATCGAAATTGGTTTTAATGTTTTTCAAAATATTCTCCATGATGATCAATACACTTTTGCATGCGTTTGAACCAATTTTCAAAGCACTTTTTCCAGTCCGATTGAGGTAACTCCAAAACATGCGTTTTGAATGCATCAACCGCTTCTTCGGGGGTCGAAAATCGTTGTCCACGTAATTTATTTTTGATGTGTGGGAATAAGAAGAAGTCATTGGGTGCCAAATCAGGGCTGTACGGCGGATGACCCATCAGTTCGATCTTTCGCTCAGTCAGAAATGCATTTGTTTGAGTCGATGTGTGAGAGCTCGCATTGTCATGATGAAGAATGATTCGCCTGTTCTTCTGCTTTTTTCGAATTTCTCCGATGACTTCTGGCAAACAAATGGTCGTGTACCATTCAGAATTGACTGTCCTGCGTTGCTCTAACGCCACTGTTGCCACATGACCGTTAATGCCGAAGAAACAGGCAATCATTTGTTTCGATGTGCTTCTTCCTCGAACAACTTTTGTTGGTTTTGCCTCGCCTTGGAAGACCCATACATTTTGTTTCCGGCTCATATGCATAGATCCATGATTCGTCACCTGTGTAGATGTTATACACAGCCTTTGATGTACCTTGAACGTATTTTTCCAACATTTCCTTGCACCAATCGACACGAGCCTTTTTTTTGAGCGTTTGTCAGATTATGCGGGATCCAACGCGAACAATTTTTTTTTACGCTCAAATGTTCATGCAATATTTTATTGATGCTAGTCATACTAATGTCCAAAGACGCCTCAATCTCACGGTATGTCACATGACGATCTGGCTTTATCAGTTCACGCACAGCATCGATCTTTTCTGGCACAACAACGGATTTTGGACGACCTGCACGGGATTCGTCCTGGATCGAACATCGACCACGATTAAATTCGTTATACCAATTTTTTACAGTGCTGTAGGATGGCGCTTTATCGCTGTATAAAGAATTAAGTTCATCGAAGCACTCTTGTCTTGACAATCCACGTCGAAAGTTTTGAAAAATAATCGCACGAAAATTTTCACGATTCAATTCCATTTTTTGAAAGAGAAGAACTTTTCAATTTACTGTCAACAACACAAATAAAGCTATAATGGTAAATCGTCTGCTGAATTTACGTTTAAAAATATCAAACTTTCGATTAAAATCGTCTGCGGTCACCTAGCAACACTTACTGTTGTCACGGCCAGAAATATAAATAGCAACCCTCGTACTGTAGACATATCTTAATGAAATCGAAATATGTTATTCAACTTCACTATCGAACGTTCCCTGTTGAAAATGGAGTTTATACCTCTACTGGTTTGTGTACAGAGACACCCGAAAGTATTTTAAAGCATTGTGTTCTCTGAGAGGTATTTCTATAAACCATATTTTCATACCTTTACTGTAGACATATCTTAATGAAATTGAAATTTGTTATTCAAGTACACTATCGGACGTTTCCTATTGAAAATGCAGTTTATACCTCTACTGGTTTGTGTACAGGGACACCCGAAAGTATTCCATAGCATTGCGTTCTATGAGAGATATTTCTATAAATCAAATTTTAATAACTTTACTTTCCACGAAGTTTTAGGAAATTGATATATGTTATTTACATGTACAAAAGAATGCTTTGAATAGAATATAGCAGGATTAGCATTAGATTTACAGGGTGACACAAAAATCTCCAGTTATATTAAGAGGTATTAATAAAAAATTGCTTGAATCGTACTTTCGTTTACGTTAAGCGTTTTTAACACTTTCTAGCATTTTTTAAGTGTGAATATGATTTCAGTTTTGTGTATCTGCCTGTCCGTCTGTCTGTCTGCCCGCGCTCTAACTTCTGTAAATATTTATGGAATTTCTCGAAACTGATATATTTTATTGAAGTTCACTATCGGATGTTGCATATTGAAAATGGAGTGAATATCTCTTCTGGTTTGTGTACAGGGACACCCAAAAGCATTCGAAAGCATTGTGTTCTATGAGTGATATTTTTATAAATATTTTCCCTATAGAATGTTCTCCTTTTAAAATGTCATTAATAGGTTCTGTACAACTAGTTTGTTTACAGGGACAACAACAACAACAAAAAAAATATGCCAATGTGCTTTACGTTTTAGGACAGAATTTTTTGAAAGTTATATTTAAAAGTCTTTCTACTGTAAAAATCATGAAAATATTAAAATGTATTGTTTAAATTCTAAAATATTTTTTTTTTAAAGAATATGATATGATTAACTTTCTGATTTACAGGGCTACACTAAAATATTCGGAGAGATCAAAAGCTGTAATTATAATCTAATGGCTGTATTTTTTTTTTTTTTTTTTTTTTTTTTGCGTTAAGCCTTTTTAACACTTTCCAAAATGCCTAAGAGTAATTTTCAAATCAATTAGTCTATCTGTATATTTTTCAGTCCTTCTGTATGTTGTGTGATATCGAAGGGAAAGAATATTAAAAGTTATCGATACAACAATTACGTACCGTTGGAAAGTGTTACTAATCAATGCGTACTGCATGATTTTTCTTTCTTGTTTATTTATACCAAATATTTAAAGTCAATAGAAAGGTAATTTATTATAAAATGTTTTGTTATAAATTTTTTGAAGGCGATTTTATTTCTATAAGAGTTATTAAGAAGAAAAGTGAAACCTATAGAAAAAATGAGATGTACATAAATTCTCACCATGTCAGTTAATACTGAGTTGGTTAACTTTTAACTTTAATCACAGCCTTAAAAATCCTTATCGATAAACCATTTTTCTAGTTCTGCAGCTGCTTATATGAAACAAGGATCCAACTATTGCTTCTATCAATTGACTTTTATTGCTGCGTTGCTTCACTGCTAAAAATGGTTTCCAAAAAATGAGCTAAATTGTCCCAAAATAGTTCCGAAACAATATATACTTAAATTTGAAAACCCATGTACTCCTTTTTGAGTATATCGACATGTGAAACATGGGGATATTTGGATTCTTATTGGTCAACCCCGTTTTTGAGCATGTCAGTATACTCAGAAATGAGTACATGGTTTCTCAAATTTAAGTATATATTGTTTCGGAGCTATTTTGAGACAATTTAGCTCATTTTAAAGAAACCATTTTTTAACAGTGTTCTAACTAAAAAGTTTCTGTAGTTGTCTGCATAAATTTTCACTTCGTTAAGATCTGGGCTGTTTCCGGACCATTTCAGCAAGAATTATATTCAAACTACATTTTACAACAGAAGCAACATGGCCTGAACACTTCTGAAATATAAATACTCTATTATCTTGGAAAAAGTATGTATGGCTTCAGATTGTGATGAAAGTTTTTTCATTTAAGTGTTTTTGAGCATTTATATTTCCACTAACCACAAAAACTCTCTCCAAACCTTTCACTATTATATAGCCCAAGATCATTATACGAACTGGGTGGTATGTGGAATGATACCAGGATGCAAATTTTCCCGGTTCTTCTTATAGCAATTTATGCCGTCACTATGAAACAGAGAAATTTTGGTTTAATCCCTCCAAATAAAACTATTCCACTGTTTTTCTGTTCAGTTAACATGAGTTTTTGCCCAGCTTAATCATTTCAACCTTTGCTTATAAGACCTTTTTTAATGGAATTCTATCATTTAGTTAGACCAACTTTCAACAATATGCATCAGATAGTTCTTATGATTAACTTCACACAGCATTAGGCAATTTCCTGTTCTGTACACCAAGGTAATATTTGTTGTTGTTGTTGTTGTTGTTAACTAGGCACAGTGTCTATATCGCTGTTGAGCACCTTTTCCTGCCTTTATCAATCTGATTCTGTAACGACTGAATCTCCTTATATCTATTCAAAAAATTCGAAATGCCGTTTGGTTACGTTTCCACCAATGCTTCTTCCAATGGTTTCAAAATTGTGTATTTGTTCACTTAGTAGGGCTATTTTACATCGCTAGTTGAAATCTACTCATTAGCTAACTGCGATAACAAGATAACTCCGGATTGACTTTTTAAACACTTATTCTCATTGGCTGCATTTCAGTGAACGAAAAGTACTTTATATCAACCTCAGCCAGTTAAGCTTTCTTTTTCTGTTTTTTGTTTTACTTTAATTTTCAATAGAATGAAGATAAATAAACAAAATTTATTGTATTACATTCTTGACTAAATTACCTTTCTATTGATATACATAATTGCCCAGTATAATGCTAAAAATGATGAGCCATCAAACCTAAAAAAAGAAAAGAAACATTTTCCAAAAGATTTCCACAACTTTAGCCTCTAGTGTTGAACTGTTTTGAAAGTACGTTATATGTGCTAAGGAGAAAATATATATCACCAAAAAAAAAAAAAAAAACGGGATGAGTATGAATTGTGGAAATTTGTTATTCTTCTTGCAGAAACTTATTGCTTTATTTATATGTCTGTTCCTGTTAATTTTAACGTCGTGTGAAACTATTCAGCGTTTTCATAGTAATTAACTAATAATTGTGTGCAACTATTTAACATTTTGCTAGAAAAAAAAAAAAAACAGTACCTCATTATGCGGTTATTATGTTTCAATAAGAAAATAAAATGAAACACCAAGTTGAACATCAAATGAAACATCAATTTCTTGAAGTAAAGAGGGATGTTTCAAACAATAAAATAAAAAAAAAGACTTTGAATTCAAGGAAATAGTTCATACATTTGAAAATTTGTGATTTTCTGTCAAACATTCTAAAATAACACAAGAATCTAATTTCATATGAAGCAGCTGGAACGTACTGAAGAATTATTAAAAAGAAATATATAAAAGAAAATCTTTGCTTTTTCAAAATGGTTTGTAAATGAAAGAATTCCTCAAAATTGAATTTCAAAATTCGATGCCATCTGTTAGAAGCAAGAGGACTAGTCGTTTAACTTTATTTTGTAAGTAAGAAAAAAGTAAGCTTTTTAACGTTTTTTCTTTTACTGGTATTTCTTATTTTATTTATAAAATAAGAGCCTTACAAAAATTTTAAAAATAACTTCCGTTAATAACTAAAATATTTAATAACATTAAATGCTTAAGCAAAAATATTAACATTATTACTACTTTTATTTACCGCAATAAACAAGTAAGAAATAATTGAGCTTATAAATATTTAAGAAATATATATATTTCTTCAACTATCATTATTTAATTTTACTTAAAAAATCCACATCTTCCATAACTCCATTAAGTGCAATAGTAAAGTATTAAAAAAAATTTCCTAAAATACACAGAAATAAGTTATTGTTGAACAGTTTATGACAGTTTTACCGAGTGCAATATTACTACATAATTTTTAAATAAAATTATATTTTCGTGCATTCCAGAGCTGGTTAACCCGGGGAACATCAGCTCGCCATGAAATATTTTGCAACCTATGACGGGAATTAAGAAATTCATTATTTAATATTTTTTGCATACAAAACAATATTACTTAAACCGCTCCATTTGGAGCAAGACCCTGAAGCAAGACTCCCTATATAAATATATAGGAAGTCTTGCTTCGGAGTGAAAAAATATTGAACGGTTGCGGTCGCCAAACACTTAGTGGAAGAAATTTTAAGTTTGTTTCTCTTAAGAAAAACAGCACTGATTATTGAAAATAAAATATTGCTTGATTATTGTCTATTTTATATATATCAACGTTTGAAATACAGTTAAAGTAAACATTTACTAGAAAATATTCAGAAAATGTGCTACTGTGATTCACGAGTCAAAATGCACCAATACTATTTAATATGTTATCAAAGAACTTTGTTTAAAACGAACAATTCTTTCATTCATTATGATATTTTTGTTTAATATAACTTTTTAAAAATAATCTGGTGTGGCAAGCATGCTATTACCTTACATTTCTATTACCTTACAATAACTAACAGATTGTTACAGTTTAAGGTATAACAATAAGGCTGCATCCTAATAGTTCCAGTTGTATTTTTAAAAAGTAGTTCAGAACGGTTTTAGTTGGCATAAATTGCTGTGTAAGGGGGAGAGGAGCCCTAGTGTGAATATCGTACCCATATTTATAAAACATTTAAGGCTGCTATTTAATGTTTAAATCTGTTCCAAATTGTTCAGAAAATCACCGTTCACGTTACATCTGAAATTTCTTGAACTACTTTTGAGTAATCCTGTATATTGTCAACAAAGTATATACTTACCAAACTATGCTTTTAAATTAAGCACAACACAGTGCAAACATAAATAAATAGAAAAAAAATTAATGGCACTTCTTGAAAAGCAGTTCGATCTATTTCCAAACAAAGCACTGATATATCACAAATTCTTTTGTGTGCACCTGTAAATAAACGGTGAGTAATTTTCACGTTATATTTCATGGAAAGATGCACTTGTGCATATAAAGAATCTTTTCCGAATTTGCCTTTGTGCAAAGTGCAATTTAAGTATGTCAAAATTTAATTAACAGAAATTTTACCCATAGACTTAAAGTGTTTGACTAATTTTATACGTCTCAATACAAGAACCATTTATCCGATTTTGGTAAAAAGTTTTCAGTAGCATCCCCATATGCTACAGATTTAGAACACCGAGTTTGAGGTCCTGATAATAATATATATATATATATATATATATATATATATATATATATATATATTTAATTATGCGCATAACAGACACACAGACAGACATATACAAAGATTAAACACTTAATTCCAAATTCAAGGGATCTCAAACCGTGTAAATATACTTAAAATCCAACTTCGAAAATTTGACTCCAAAACAATACTTTCTTTCCTATACATAGCTAAGATAATGTAAAAAAAATACAACCATTGGTTAAGTACTTATTAAAAATTTAAAAGCCATTTAACATTTCTGCAAAGATAAACAAAAATGTTCTTTCAAAATTTTAAACTTTGAGTTGATTAATTTCAAAATATTTTTATATCCTTTTTAAATATACTTCGATCAATAAAATTAATCTGAGGTATTAAATACTTAAATCAATCATCAATTAAAATATCTTCTAATCCCGCTATACAGATTTATTTACTAAAGCTTCAGGAAATTTGTTTACAGCTATTAAAAAAAAAAAAAAAAAAAAAAAAAAAAGGCAAATCCGGAAAAATCTTTTTTATTAGAAAAGGCATCATAGATTTTTTTTTTTTTTTTTTTTTTTTTTTAGCTGTTCGAAACACAAATATTTGCTAATATAAACCTCAAAACATAAAAGGAATTTTTGCTTCATAATTAAAATAACTTTTCTGAAAGACATTTCAAGTGATTATTTAGAATTTAAAATTTAGATAAGGCGTAAATTTATTGAGGTTTTAGACGTTTAATTTGCATTGTAAAGTTTTTTTAGGATTACGATATTTAAATTATTTTAATGTGGAAGCGAAAATAAAAACACTTTCATTCAAAATTATTTACATTTTTGTATGAACTATTTCATGGCATTAAATGAAAATGGCTTGCATATGATGATGTACATATAATGAAAATCTATTTTTTTTTTTTTCTTTTTGATGAATGAAAAATTGGTAAAGTGAACAGGTGAAAAATATAGTAAGATATTTTCATATTATCACTGGTAATAAACCTGATTTAAAAATTTGAAACGTTGGATGTTTTCTATAAATATATTTTTGGTAATTATTCTGCATGAATATAGAGACTATATAAGTTTATTAAAACGTTGAACCTCTATATTTTTATATAAAAAATGAAATATTTTAAGGACTTTTTTCAACGGCGCATTTGATGAATGTTTTAAAAAATAACTACTTTATTTTATTTTTATTTCTATTTCATCTGTATATTGCTGTTAATAGCACAGAAAAAATTCTATATTTTTATTTTACTAGTACCGGTACAGTTATCTTATAAATATGGGGGCGAAATTTGTTTATTTTAGTGAAAGCTTTTGCAATAGTTTTTTTAAGCAAATTGTTAATGGTCCAAAATTGTTAAACCAAAATCATCCAAAGAGTGGTTTCAAAATAAAATTCCTGTTTGACTACTCAGTTTTCATACTTAGCCAAGCAGTACAACTTTAATATAAGATCCTTATTGTGACTTTTAAATTTTTGTTTTGTCGCTGTGTTGGCAAGGCATTTTTATTAATTAATTAATTAATTTTGGCATTTATTATTATTATTATTATTATTATTATTATTATTATTTTAAGTTTAGTATTTTACCTAATTTGATTATATATATATATATATATATATATATATATATATATTATTACGTTTTTTTAGTCAATTTATGATAACAGTTCCTATTTTATTTACATTTTTAAAATATTTCTATACTTAAAATGATGGTTGCAAAAATTGTAAATGTACAACTTTCGATAATACATTTTTCTATAAAATGATTAAATAATGAGTGAACGGAGTCCTCGTGCTTAAATATTACCTTTACCACTCCTTAAATATATATGATTATTTTTATCCTTATGTATTTTACTATCGTATTATTTTCTCACGGTACATTTTAATTAAGTAAAAGTTAATTTCGAACTATTACCAAACAGAATACATTAGAAATAAAAAGTAGAATTACTATCATTAAACTTTATGTTATTATTATTTTAGAAAATTATTTCAAATACACACTTAATGGTAAAATTTAATTTTAGAAGATTTATAGAAAGAAAAAAAGCAGTGGAGAAAATTAAGCGGAATAGAACAAAATGAACTTTTGATATTATTTTTAGATATGCTCATTGCTTTGTAAAATATTCAATGAAGAGAAATTTAATTTCTTTGGTTGCAAATTTTGAAAATATTTTGGATATTAAATATCTCGGATAAAACAGCAAGGCAAGATAGTTAATATAAATATGCTGTTAAATTGCTTTTATTCTTTACATAAATATATATATATTTGTATGTACATAAGACAACAACTTTTAACTGTTTAATCTAGTTGATAGAATTTTAGCTGAAATATAGTAAAAAGTATAAGAGCTTGGAACAAATTTAAGCATGCAGAACTTTTTTTCTTTTTTCTTTCTTTTTTTTTAATCACTGTAATCACTGTTTCTTCTATCGGAGATTAGTGAAGGAATTATTGCTTTTACAAATCGGGTAAAGATAGACATGCATTTTATGCATAGTGTTGCCGTCAGTAATGGACTTTTTAGCCAAAATTCTATCAACTAGAATAAACAGTTAAAATGTGTTTCTAAAAATACAAGGTGTATATAATTAAAACTACGATTTCAAAACGCTATAATTTTAAAACTACCCATCAGAGCGATTTGATATTTTACCAGAGCAATCGTGAGGCAATGAAATTTTGTTTGGCAAAAGAAAAAAAAAAAGTTCCAAAATGTGCCGTTAATTATCCGTAAAGTATTTCTTTCATGAAGCTCCTCTTTTTCTCTTTTTACTATGACTGTTTCCGCTGTAAACACGTATTGTAGTAACCCTTGAAGTTTATTGTTTCCTTCTATTCCATTGTGTTGCTAACAACATTCCTGTATTTAATGAGTCAATTTAGGCGTTTCCCCTGACATTATCTTAACAGCGCCATCTATAGGAACGTTTTGGAACTACTTTTTCCTCCCACAAACAAGATTTCTTTGCTTCACGATTTCTCTGGTAAAATATCAAATCTCTCTCATGGGTAGTTTTAAAATTATAGCACTTTGAAATCGTAACTTTAGTAATAATCACCCTGTACATAAAATTCGTTTTTAACAAAATTAGTTGTAAACAAAACAATCGTTTGTAAACAACGTAATCATTTTCGATTAATTCATAGCAGTATAATAGTACGAGTTCTGGTTCTTTCGCTAGTTTTTTACTCGTTTAGCTGTATACTATCACTCCTTAGTTTATTATTTTTATTTTATTATTATTATTATTTTTTTTTTTTTTTTTCCCTTAACCAAGAGTTGTGAAGCACATTGTACACTTCCAGTGCCATGATTAGATGTTCGTGAAATGAAACAATACATCATAAAATTATGTGTTTTAAAGACCACAGTGAGCTAATTTCCCAATTTTCAAAATTGACATTTGTAAAACTTTAATGCTCATTTTTCGTATTTTCCAAAAAAAGCAACTCAATTTAATGACCAGTGAAAACTTTCTGAATTTGAAATTTGAAATATCTAGTTATTATTTTAGATATACAGGCAAACAGTAATATAAATAATGTATTAAAATTTCCTATTCGGAATTATTTTTCATAATTATATATATATATATATATATATATGTAACGTATCATGGGTCCCGTAATATTAAGTGGGCTGGTATTACTGTAATGTGAGCATCTTAGAAAGAATGAGGAGTCCAGATTCACTAATAATCCTTTATTAAGTTCAAGATGCAGTCTTGGCCTGAAAGTTAGACATCCTGAGGGTCATATGTCCCGCAACTTACGCCGAAAGTCGACCCTTCTCCGTAGCGGCGCCCCACCGGGCCCGCGGGATTCGTTAGCGGGCTGTAACATGATAAGATTAATATTTAACGTAAATTTATTAGGCAAGTCAATATCGGAAAAAGCCACGATTTCTCGTGTGTCCCAGCTTAAATACTGGCGTTTTTGGCGCGAAACTTTACCACTCCTTCGTCTGATTATTGGTTATTAATTTAATGATTGACAGTCCAGCTCAGGCCTGGATCCCCAGAATTAATTAACATGCATTACTTAACCACAAGAAAGGGAAGATTGCACTTATTCAGCACTTTTTATTCTGAAAGTTGTTCAATTTTTCTGATTTTCGCGTTAAGTCTTCTGCTGTGAAACAAAGTTTAAAGGCGCACTTACGAATTATTAGCGATTTCTAGATTTTAAAATGGGGTTTTAATTATTTAAATTTAAATACTTTTTATCCCTTTCATATATATATATAAATATATATATATAT
The DNA here is from genome assembly GCA_963930645.1 of Salticus scenicus. Taxonomy (NCBI): domain Eukaryota; kingdom Metazoa; phylum Arthropoda; class Arachnida; order Araneae; family Salticidae; genus Salticus; species Salticus scenicus. The sequence continues at coordinate 80,119,465 of OZ005654.1, read as the reverse complement.
ATATATATATATATATATATATTTATAAAGAGTAGGAATAATAATTTTATCATTGGTATTTACAATGATTGTGTATTGATGATTTTTTTTTTTTATAAGAATATTACTGGATTTATAACGCACATTACTAATCATGAGTTTAAAAGTGAATGAAGCATAGTAACAATAAATGTCAATTTCTTCATAAATTTTACAATAGAAAGTTCTTTAAATGTAATTTATAAAAATCTATGTCCTAAAATGGTAATCATTGGCATTATTTTTGGGTGTCCCTGTACACAAACCAGTTGCACAGTACCTATTAATGTCTTTGAAAATAGGGAACATTCCATAGTAAGATGTTCATAATTTCCCCATAACATAATTTAAATAAATCGTTAGAGAAGTGGCAAGTACAAACTGTTTAAATAATTAAATTGAAAAAAATAAATAAAAGTAAAAAGCAAAATTCCGATAATTGCAACTGTTATTATTTTTATAAAACTGTGCATGTGTCATTTTAATTCGCTCGAGCATTAAATTTAACTATCATTTACTTTCGTAGTCGTTGTTAAAAAATTTCAATCATAAAATAATCTAATGTTTGGTTGAATGCAAATAAACTATTCATTTGAACATGTAGAACTTTCATTCATTACATGCAATTTTATTAAACTAAATTTAAATATTAAGTTAATTCCTTGAAAATCAACTGAAACACTTCATTAGATTCCTTTAATCAATGTCGTTAACTGTTGTGCTGCTGTTAAATGCATGAAAGTTTATCATGTAGGAATTGTTTAAATTTTGTTTATGAGCATATTTATTTAAAAGAAAAGATAATCGAATATCCGCCGTCTCACAATTTTGAATGAATTGATAAATTTCATGATAAAGTAATTTCTGAATTTTTTTAAATTGTTTTTTACTTTGTTTAGAGATTTGTTTCAATTCACAAGTAAAAATCAATTGTCTATTAAACAAAATGTCGCTGTCTCATACACACACAGGGAAACAAAATTAATAATTATAAGTATTTTATAGTGAAGGTATTACAATGCTGCTCATATATATCATTGAAGTTTCGGAAAATTTAAGTCACCAAAGCAAAATAAGTTGCGTTTCAAACTTGACAACATAGCTGGAATCGAAGAACACTTATAGGAGAAAATAGTATAGCAGAATTGAGAAGAAGTAAAATATCTTTTAACAATATTCAAAAATACAGTCAGTAACAAAAGTCTCCGATCACTAGCAAAAATTCCTATATAAAAAATGTACACTTAATACAATTTCGTTAAACAAATCCTTGTCGATTCCTGTTCTTAGTCAGTCTAAAAACATGATTCGACAAGGATTTATTTAACAAAACAGTATTAAGTGTCCTTTTCTTACATTGGAATTTTTGCTAGTGTTTGGAAACTTTTGCTAGCGATTGTACGTGAAAGCACCCTATAATTAATATTTTTAAATATTTATTTTCTATTTCAGATATCTAGGCAAATGATAATATAAGCACTGGATTAAAACTCATCTTCTAAGTTATTTTTACTTTCCGAACACTATAGTGAGGAAAGTATTGTAATCATGTCAAAAATCCGAATTCGAGATTTTGATGTTTCTATACGTTTCGAGGTCCAACGAGTCCGTTTTCACTATTTTTACGATGATGTATGTATGTATGTGTATGTATGTGTGTATGTATGTGTGTATGTATGTGTGTATGTATGTGTGTATGTCTGTGAGTGAACACGCTAGCGTCTAAACGCTTTGTTCGAATGAGCTGAAAGTTGGTACATATATTGTAAGTCACCATAGTACGAACCCTATAGATTTTGGTGAATCTAGCACTTATAGTTTTTTTACAGGGACACAAAGAAAAATTCTTTATCATTATGGCCAAGGGACCAAAATCTTAAAAGTGCGATAGCATCTAAACGCCTTATTCAATTGAGCAAAAATTTTATACACATATTATAGGTCACAGATACTCCATCTGTATTGATTTTGGAGAATCTAGCACTTATAGGTTTTTTACAGGGACACAAAGAAAAATTATTTGCCAAATTTTTAAAAGTGTGATAGCGTCTAAACGCCTTATTAATCTCAGCAAAGAATTTGTACACACGTTATAGGTCACATTTGAACCAACTGTATAGATTTTGGTGAATCTAGCACTTACAGTTTTTTTACAGGGACACAAAGAAAAATTCTTTATCTTTATGGCCTATGAGACCAGCGATAGCATCTAAACGCCTTATTCAATTGAGCTGAAAATTTGTATAAATATTATAAATCACTGTTGCACTAACTATAAGCATTTTGGTGAACCTAGCATTTATAGATTTTTACAGGGAAACAACGAAAAATTCTTTATCCTTATGATCTAAGGGCTCAAAGTTCAGTAGCGTTAAATAAAACCTCGTGTGATATATGGAGAAAAATACTCAAACACTCTGTTATGGTTTTCTCTTTTTTGTTTGTTTAGAAACTCCTCTTTCTTTATTTTATCTACAAAACTGTTAGTTACTCAATGTTCGGAAAGTCGAGTGGAGTCACTCCAGATTTTTCCTAATTATACAATGTCACAATAATATTAATAATAATAATAATTATTATTATTATTATAGTAATAATAAATAAAATGAATAAATAAAACATTATATGTTGTAGGTACTTCATGGTGAAGATACAATGCTCCTTATATATAACATTGAAGTTTCGGAAAATTTAAGTCATTAAAACAAAATAAGTTGAATTTCAAAATTCATAACTTAGCCGCTGAGAATTAAGTTCGTCAGATGAAACAGCACAATTACAGGAGCAAGTAGTACAGCAGCATTGAGAAGATGTAAATATCTTTTAACAATATTCAAAAATACGTGAAACATCTCAAATTATTTTTTTTTAATATTCATTTTCTACTTTAGATATCGAGATATAACATTTGAACTGGATAAAAACACATCTTCCAAATTATTTTTCCTTATTAAAAGTTTGTTTTCAACAGACGTTACCTCGACTATCTTGTGAATACCATGCCACACAAAATAAGAATAAGAATAATAAACAAGAACAAAAAGTCATGCGGTATGCATTAATTATTAATACTTTCCAAATGCACGTAATTGTTGTATCGTATAACTTCCAATGCTACTTGCCTACATAACGGACAGACAGTAGTTCTGAAAAGCACACAGATAGACTAATTGAATTCCGAATCATTCTGAGGCATTATTAGAAAGTTCTTAGCACAATTCTTAACACAAGAGAAAACGTAGCTCTTATATTCTAATTGCAGCGTTTAATGTAACTGAATATTTTAGTGTAGCCCTGTAAATCTGAAGGTTAACAAAATCATATTCTACACAAAATATTTTTTTAACATATTCACAATAAATGTCAATTTCTTCATGAATTTTACAATAGAAAGTTCTTTAAATGTAATTTATAAAAATGTATGTCCTAAAATGCAATGCATTGGCATCATTTTTGGGTGTCCCTGTACACAAACCAGTTGTACAGTACCTATTAATGTCGTTTAAAATAGGGAATATTCCATAGTGAATTTGAATATCATATATAATATTTTAGAAATTCTGAAAATATTTACGGATGCTGGGGACGGGCAGACGGGCAGAGAGACACATGAACAGTCGGACAGATAAGTACACAAATTGAAATCATATTGACAGTTAAAAAATGTTAAAATGTGTTAAATCCCTTAATGTAAACGAAAATGCAATTTCAGGAAATTTCCAATAAAAGCCCTCAATGTAATTGAATATTTTTGTGTGGCCCTGTAAATCTAATGCTAATCATACTACATTCTGTAGAAAGCATTCTTTTATGCATACGAATAACATATTTCAACTTTATCAAGATTTGTTTAAAGTAAAGTTATTAAAATTTGGTTCATAGAAATACCTTTCATAGAACGAATGCTTTGAAATACTTTCGGGTGTCCCTGTACACAAACCAGTGGTGGTCTTTACTCCATTTTCTATAGCAAACATTCAGTAGTGAACTTGAATAACATTTTTCAATTTCATTGAAATTTGTGTAAAATATAGTTTATAAAAATACCTCTTATTGCACACAATGGTTTGAAATACTTTTGAGTATCTCTGTACACACGACGGTAGAGATATTAACTTCATTTTCAATAGGGAACATCCGGCAGTGCCCTTGAATATCATATATCAGTTTCAATATATTCAATATATATTTACGGGAGTTAGCGCACGGATAGACAGACAGACACACAAACCGAAGTCATTACCACTTTTCAACCTTATTGGAAAGAGTTAAAAACATTTCGAAAGTGATAAAAACGATTAATATAAGCAAAAATGCAATTCCAACAAATTTCCATTAATACCCATTAACGTAAATGAATATTTTTTTGTGGCCCTATAAATGTAATGCTAATAACACTGCATTCTATAGAAATCAGAAAGCATTCTTTTGTGCGTGTGAATAATACATTTTAATTTTATTAAGGCGTATAGTAACGGTATTAAAATGTGATTTATAGAAATACCCCTCATAGAACAAAATTCTTTTGAATAATTTCGGGTGTCCCAGTACACAAACCAGTAAAGGTATCCACTCCATTTTTAATAGGAAATACCTAATAGTTCACTTGAATAACATATATCAGTTTCAAGAAATTCCATGAATATTTGTGGGAGTTAGAGCGCGGACAGACAGATGGACAGGCAGACATACAAACCGAAGTCATTAACACTTTTCAACCTTGTTGGAAAGTATTAATAAAAATAAAAAATAAATGAATAAATAAATCACTTGGATGTTTTAAGCACTTCATAGAGAAAAGTCAATAAAGGAAAATAAGTTGAATTTTAAAACTTTCCAACATGGCTGCTGAGGATTCCTTCTGTCGAACGGTACATAGGAACACTTATTAGAGGAATAAATCGTGTAACAGAATTGAAAAGAAGTAAACTTCTTTCAATAATATTGAACAATGCGTCAAAACACTTTCTTAAATTATCCCTTAATTTACAGAAGTGTGAAATCTTATTTATTTTCGCATCATTGTTAATACTCGTCTTTGCTTTACAAAACTTATTTGCATATTAATTTTCTCTAACATTTAATTACGATTAATTAAAAAGAAATTACTTTACAAAGACAGTGTTGTGGTGAAAAGGCGGATGCTTACGATTCTACAGAATAAATTAGAAATATTAGTAGTTTTAAATTTAGATATAGGGTAAGCGCACCACCGATTGACATTTTTAGAGCAATCGCTGATGTTTTTAATGTTCTAGACATCAGAAAATACTTTTAGAAATCTTAAGTTAATACATATGGCATGAAAGACATTCAGAACCACATATATGTTAAAATATGTACATTTGATAACAATTATTTTTTTAATGAATTTTTATTTGACACCCACTCAATGTTCCAGTAATTGACACTGCCAGTTTTTCATTTTATTAGTAATTGTCCCCCTATGTTCCAGTGTTTGACACTGCTAGTTATTTATTTTACCAGTTATAAGAATCCTATGCTCCAGTGTTTGAGATAAAATGTTAAAATTTTTATATGTAAAATATATGATTTTATTATTTTTCTTATTTATTAATTATTTCGGGATAGATGTCAATTACTGGAGCATGCCAATCAGTGGAGCACCTACCCTATAGATAAATAATATCATACATTGCATTAAATCTCTTTCAACTTAATTTTCCCAATTATAAGTAGGTTAATAAATTAAATTGTGTTATTCATAGTTACAATAACTGAGAATTGTTCTTTAAACATTTTGCAGTTTAAAAAAAGTCAGAGATTTTATTGAAACAAAACAAATATTAAATTCATAGCATTATGTCCATCATTATAAATTTAAAAGTGCATAAGACATGTTCAAAAATGTGTGACGTTTCCCGTTATACAAAGACCAATAGAGAAGAGAAAATACAAAATGCATCATAATTATATAAATTGAATTGTGAGGGGAAAAAAATCAAGTAAAATAAATTTAAACTTTTTAAGAGCATTTGGTGTGTCATTTTAACTCACTCGAGCATTTAATTTAATTATCATTTATTTTTGTAGTCGTTGTTATCAAATATCAGTAATGCAGTACCGGAATGAAATGCCGAATGCAAATAAACCATTAGTTTGAATGCTCACGACTTCCATTAATTACAATGAATTTTGTTAAATAATTCCTTGAAAATTAACTAAAAAAAAACTTCATTAACTTCATTTAATGAATGTCATTAACTTGTTAGCTGCTACCAAATGCATGAAAATTTATCATGCAGGAATTGTTTAAAATTTGTTAGTGATTATATTCATTTAAAGGAAGAAAAAGTGGAATAATGTTGTTTCGCAGTTTCAAATGTGTTAATTAATTAATGATAAAGTAATCACTAATTATTTTAAATCGCATTTCTACTTTACTTGAGGATTTGTTTTATTTCCGTATTAAAAAACTGCTTAAAAGTTTCTTTTTTAATCAATAGTTATTATCATGATTTTTTATCCGAATGTTTACCATAAATTGAAATTTTTGTCTTTGAGAAGAAAATGCAGCAAACCACAAATCTTTAAAGTAGTTTTTCCTGAACTACTTTTATATTTCTCTTCTCTTACCCCCATATATGTGATACAGAAAGCACTGTTTTTCGGTCAAATTTTCAAAATGGAGTTTTTGTTATATTTACACGTTTTGAGGTTCCCTGAAATCCTAAGAAACGTGTTTTTAGCGGTTAGTCTGTGTGTATGCGCAACCTGTCTGTATGCGTGTGTGTGTGTGTGTGTCTGTGTGTCTGCATGTATGTATGTTATCAACATATCTCAAGAATAAATATTAGCAGTAACTCTAAACTCAGTATTCTAAATCTGTTCTATATAAGGATGCTACACTAAACTTTTCTTTGAGATCAAGCAACCGGTTCGTATACAAGGACATTCAAGAAAATTCAGATGCATTACGTCTACGGGGGAATTTCTGGTAAGTACAGTGTAACATCTATAGACTGCCCTGAAAAATATGGAATGAAAATATTTTCTATATCCATAAAAGCATATTTTGTGTATATTGTGGTACTAAAATCATTCATCATTCGTCTACAGATCTACTCAAAATACTTGGCCATATTGAGGTTATACTTGGAAATTGCTGGAAGTGTATTTTATTTTATGTTAGGTGTTTTTCTTATAAGACTAAATTTAAGTACACAGTGGGAAGTGCATATAGTTTATAGACAATTTACAGGACTACCCAAAATTATGCTAAGCATTCTTTTCTATTGAGTATAATTGATAGAAGTGCTTTGCTACATTTTACTATGTCGGCAAACACTGCTTAGAAAGGTAAAATAATTTTTCGTGCCCATACTGTAGTATTTTTTAAGTTCTATTTTAAAATCTGTTTTTTTTTTTTTTTTTTTTTTCTTAATAAAACGTTTTGAGGGGTTCTGAATACGAAAGTCCAGTTTTTGGCGGTTGGTCTGTGTATATATCTGTTATCAGCATAACTTAATAACAAGTAACTGCAAAAATTACAAATTTGATATTTTGAAGTTCGTATTAGAATGTCACTTGAAAATTTTGATCCAGATTGACAAGTTAAGGAAATGAATTACAGCCTTGTATTAATTATAATAATAATAATAATAATAATAATAATAATAATAATAATAATAATAAACGTAGTAATTGAATGGGGGTGGAAGAGTGCAGTAGCCTCCCTCATAGAGAAATGTATGGCAATTAAAACTGTTCCTAAACCTGGTTAAATTATATTTTAAAGCAGATTAAACCATTTATATTACCTTATTGATCTTTTAAGTTATTCTGCAGTCTATATTTATAGTATAAAAATGCAGAGTAAGAGAAGTCGTGGGAAGGACACACCAGATTATTAAATTTTATTCATATTTAATTAACAAAAAAAATTTAGTTATGTTTGAATGGGTAATTTATTTAGCTTACAACAGAGAAAAGTAAGCAGTTCATGGAAAGAAATATGTAATTGCCTTTCTGCTTCGCTTACAGATTTGTTTCATTTTAACAGAAATACATTTGATAAAAGCTTTCCTTCAAACAACACTAAACATTCTCTTAAAAAAAGTATTTATATTTGGCTGATGACAAAATTCTTATTCAAAATAAATCAGCCAAACAGTGCGGGCTGTTTAAACATGTTATATATATCTATATAAAATGATGTCGTAGATAATTTGTAGTGAAGATACAATGCTTCCCATATAGATTAGAAATACAGTGTTGTCCACTGAAGTTTCGGAAAATTTAAGACATCGAAGCAAAATAAGTTGAATTTCAAAGTTTACAACATAGCTATTTCGAATTCATTTCGGCTACTACCGAAAAACTTACAAGAGTTTACAAGAGAAAACTGCAAATGTTTTCTGCACAATTCAAAATAAACAAAGTTCTGTCAAAAAAAAAACAAGTTATTTTATTTATTAATGAAGCCTATTTAAATAAAGTAACAACATTATCTCTGCAAATAGTTACAGAAATCGCTTTGCATATTCTAGCAAGAGAGAGAGAGAGGTGGAGGGACACATAACTATCAAGAAAGGATTGCAGAGCGAAGTGCCAAAATTTCTTAGCTATGCAGGCGATTGGAAATAATTATTGCTTACTATTTTTTTATGCACTAACAAGGAAACATTCAAAAGGTGTTGTCTTCTTCTTCTTCATGTGATTCTACTCTTTATAAAACACCAGAAAGTGAAAAAATTATCGGCAGAAATGGATTACAGCAACCACAAAAAACTATCAAAATTAAGCGTATTTGGCGATTTCACACTGTTAGGCGATTGATTTTGAGTACTTGGCGGAGAAGTAAAACACGGTTCTGTTCGTAAACGGCAATCTCGGTGCTAGCGAACTTATCGCCTAACAGCACTAAATCGCCAAAAATGCTTAATTTTGATAATTTTTTGTGGTCGCTGCAATTCATTTCAGCCGATAATTTTTTCACTTTCTGATGTTTTATGAAGAGTAGAATCACATATATTTTTTTCAATATTTTTTGAAGATGACACCTTTTGAATGTTTCCTTGTAAGATTAATTAGATTGGAACCTATAGCTTAAATAGGATTTCAAATCACTAGGAACATCTATGGCTGAACCAGAATTCAAACATGGCCCCTGGAAATTGAAGACTAGAGCACTAGTACATAATGCAGGAAATTTATCATCTTGATAATTTTCTTAACCCCTTTCCTGCCGAGTAAAAAATACGGGATTCACTTCCCAATGCCACCGTTTTTCAGACAGGCGCGCGTAGTCATGCATTTATTGTTCCAAAAATATTCCTTTTCCGATTCCTCCCGCTCTTCACTTCTCTGAAATAAGTAAACCCATCGAAAACACTATCAAGGTGACATTTAATATTATTTTATTGCATTCGAAAGCCGTGAAACTAGTTTCACTGGTAGAAGCGCAATATAAAGAATCGTACATCGGAAAGCGTAAGCATATACCCGGGGCAGTTAACGCGTCGGCTTAGTGAGACGAATGTATACGCCCGGGGCAGTTAAGGGGTTAATAGTTCTTGTTCCTTATTTATCGGCTCTTTATTATTTTTTAAACAAAAAAATTAACTATATATATATATACATATATATATATATATATATATATTTAAAAACATTTGAATTTGTTTATCTTGATTGACGTTTTAATAATTTTCTAATGATTTTAAACGTTATTGTTTTGTTACGAAAAACTAACTATACGATTAAAAATATAACCCATAATTTCACTTTTCTTATATTGCTTGAACTTTATTATAAAAATGCCTTCTCAATTTGTTGTTACAAAATAATCCATAAAGAGAAATAACTTTTTACTTTTTATCAAAATTTACGCTGCTTGTTTTTATCGTATTAACAAGTAAAATGATATGTAAATAGAAGAATGATTTTACCGCATCCATCATCGATTTATAAAGATGAAAATAACAAAAAGCCGCTGGAATATATTTTAAACATTCCGTCAACATTTTTGGTCGAGCGGATTTGAGTTTTCAAGTTGTTGCAGCTGTCGACGAATTTTTCAAATTAGATGACGGCCTTATCATTATTTTTTTTTAATCCGAATATTTTGAAGATAGTTCTAAATCTCGTATGTTTAACAATAGCACAAGAAAATATCTGGTTTCGATATCCATTTTAAAAATATTTAAAAAGCATTAACACTAATAAGACAGGAAAAGAATTTTTATAGAAGGCTTCAAAATAAAACTTTTTTTTTTTTTTTTTTTTTTGAAGTTGCAATGTTTTTAAAAGATTGATGAAACATTACTGTTGCTATACTTAGAAATACTTACAAATTACGTTTAATGAAGTTGTTGCAATCTAAAATGTTGTTAAAAAGATAAAATAGGTATTTATTTTTTAACACGTTGAGCTCCATGTCAGCCATTCTAGATTCTAGACATTTTGTCATATATCCCTAAGTACCGAAGGAATCATCTTGAAACTTTAGGAGTGTGCAGAACATGTTATACTTCAAACATTTCAGTGAAAGTTTTACTCCGAAAGTAAAAGCACTACCAATAAAAAATTAAAACGTTGAGTGCCCTGTCAGCCATCAGTCTCAAATATGATATAAAGCCGCATCAACCATCAGTGGAGGATATAAAATAGGATACAAAACTAAAAATATTACATTTAATGATTGAAAAGGTATTAAAAATATTTTTAATTTTTATTTATTACAGGAGTAATCACTGTGGAATTTTAATGGATTTTAAAAATTTGCGTGGCGCTCAACATGTTAATGTTTAAAGAAAAGGAATGACTAGATACTTTGTTTATTTCATATTTCTAATAATGATTTTAACTGCAGAAAACTTATGCAAGAAATTGCAGAAAAAATAAGTTTTAACCCTTTAACGCACAGCGTTTGTGCTATGCAAAAACCATTATTAATTCCCAGATGCAAATATTTATCCTGAAATTTTTACCATAATTTTACTTGTATTACATAGCAGAAAGAAGTGTACTATTTCTTATATTACAACTTTGTTCGTATTATTTGGTTCCTTTACAATTAATCTTTTCAGGGGCAAGCAAATTTTCTTCATTTAAAATCAATATCCATCAAAAATCTCCATCAATATTAAAAGTCAAGAAATAAATGAAGTTATTCGTCTAACAAGGAAACATTCAAAAGGTGTCGTCTTCAAAAAATATTATATATATATATATATATATATATATGTATATATATGTATGATTCTACCCTTCCTAAAACACCAGAAAGTGAAAAAAATTATCGGCTGAAATGAATTACAGCGACCACAAAAATTATCAAGCATATTATTAAGCATATTTGGCGATTTCATATTGTTAGGCGATTGATTTTGTGTACTTGGCGGAGAAACAAAACACGGTTCTGTTCGTACACGGCAATCTCGGTGCTAGAGAACTGAACGCCTAACAGCGCTAAATCGCCAAATATGCTTAATTTTGATAATTTTTTGTGGTCGCTGTAATTCATTTCAGCCGATAATTTTTTTACTTCCTGGTGTTTTATGAAGAGTAGAATCGCATATAATTTTTTCAATATTTTTTTAAGACGACACCTTTTGAATGTTTCCTTGTAAGTTGTAAAAGAAAAATTTTATAAAAATTTCCGGGGACAGTATATCCAATTTTGATTTAAAATTTGTGGTTACACTATGCAACCACCACCCTGAAAAGGTTAAAAGAGTGAAAATTACCTTGCCCCTCAAAGGACTAATATTGTTATTATAGTCGCAGCAAAAATTTGTTATTGTAGACATATACGCTATTGGTTACATTTTAATTATTGTTTAACAAGATGTGCTACACATTTTATGTTTTCGTGTAGAAAGGGATAAATAATAACCTGGTGGGATAACCACACAGTTTTTTCATACTTTGCATTTAAATACTATAATGACGGATTACAGATTACGGTGTAAATTACAAAGCACTATATACACTGTCAAAAAAAGTCCTATTTGCTGAAGTTTGCTGCCAGAAATTTTCTGTAATTCAGAAAAATACGTTCTACCAAAGTAATTTTTCCGTTGATAGAACGTATTTTCCTGACTTACAGAAAATTTCTGGCAGCAAACAGGACTTTTTTTTGACAGTGTATGTGCGTACTTTAAAAACAGTTGAAAATAGTTTTAGAAATAATTTTATTTGACGTATATTTCTTTATGTGGGGCTACCACTACTATCAATACTCTGTTTAAATATAGTACCTACATTTGTAAAATATATTCTGTTCTAAAAATTTTCTGTTAAAAAATTACACAATTAGGGTTGTTTTTCTTAAACAATACACACACACACACACACACACACACACACACACACATATATATATATATATATATATATATATGTATATACAATGCCAAAAAAAGTCCTGTTTGCTGCAGTTTGCAGCCAGAAATTTTCTGTAATTCAGAAAAATACGTTCTATCAACGTAATTTTTCCATTGATAGAACGTATTTTTCTGAATTACAGAAAATTTCTGGCAGTAAGCTGCAGCAAACAGGACTTTTTATTTGACAGTGTATATTTGTACTGGAAAACTTAATAAAATGTTTGAGAGACTATTTCTTATAGCACATCATGTTTTTGGATAATGTATCAACCATTATAGCGTTAATTTATCTTGAATATCGATCAAAAAACTCAATATATTTTAATTGTTTTTAAAAGTGGGTATACGTAAATAAATATGTGCATGTTATTAACATCGAATGAAATGATGATATCTTCAAAAATAGAAAAATTATATTAAAACAGAATTTTTTTTCTCTATTAAAAAATATATTCAGAATTTATAAGCCACAATAAAAAAAAATGCTTTTCGAAATATATAACCATGAATTTATTTTATCTTACTTAAATGTAAATTTTAAAGATTATTAAAGTTATATTTCGTAAATAAATTAACAATATTCTTAAATGTTCAATTTTATTGAAAGAAAATAAATAAATAAATAAAATAAAATAAAATCAGAAAAAAAAAGCATTAACATTCTGAGGCCATTATAAATATCTGAAGATAACTGCAATTTAACAAGATAAATTATTATGCTGTCTTTTAATTTTTGCATTGATTTTACTTCCCTACACAACAAGAATTTAATTACTGATTTCTTATACAGGATTTTTCACATATTTCTCTTAAATGTGAATTTGCTTGCTCCTAAAATTAACCACAGTTTACATTTAAATATGTATTCATTTGTTTAAAATTTTTCTGTGATTAATTTTTTTTTCAACATATTTGTAATTAATTCTTAAAATCATTATTGAATTTTAATGAAGCAAACGCAAAAAAGTACCCACATCCCCATTAATCTCTCGTCACATATTTGAAGATATGAGCAAAGATTTTTTTTTTTTCTTGTAGAAGAGCAATTTCTTATTATCTTGAGGATCATTACTACGATTTTGGGAAAACTAAATTAACAACTTCCTCATTAAAGGAAGCAAGCACCTTTTTTTCTATCACTAGGATTTAAAAAAAATAAAAATAAAAGGCTGTGCAGAAGGATTTTAATTTTGTTTTATAAATAAATGCAATATAAAATGAAACAAAATTACAAATTTAAATTAGAAATAAATATTGTCAATATACTATAAAAAAGAAAAAAGTACTGAAATGTATTCTGATATGACAGAAATACTTATGAAAATTTTATATAACGGCGTAAATATTTATTTTCTACTGATAAATTTGTTACTTAACCCAATGGCAACATACTTAAATACCTTACTCATTGCTGTGAAACCATATTTGAATATCCTAACAGCAGATATACTAGCATATCTAATTTATTAGAGTATTTTTAGTACCCACTTTTTTTGCACACCACTTTTTTAGAGAATACTTTATCCCGGTTCGTGTGTTGCTAGCTGTAAAAAAGCCATATTGATTGATAGTAATTTTTTCCCTTTTCGTCGCTGTTATGTAACTCAAGATCACTAACTTTTCGGAAGTGCCAAAGCAAATAATGCACTGGGTGAAATGTACAAGATATTACAATATAAATATTTACGTTGAAAACGCTAATGTAAAAAAATATTGTCATCAGTGCAGAATGACAATGTGGATTATTGCTATTATATATAGTTAGGTAAACAAATTTTAGAGTTAAAATTACAGCCAATTAAACGTTAAAAAATTGGAGCTGTTTGGAAATAAAAGAAGCTATGTAAATGGTAGATAAAAATCAAAATTATGTGGATTTTATGCAATAGTTCCAACAATCTGAGTGGGGGGGTACAGCAAAATGGCAATTAATGACATTTTTATTATTTTCATAGTTTCAGAAAGCTTCTAGAAAATTCAGTTTATGTAAGTGTTTAAGCCGACAAATTATTTTAGCTGAATTAAAGTTTAAAAAATGGATATTCTCTAAACAATGCTTAGCAATGATCAATTTGCTTATTTCCTGTTTTTGAGTATAACCTAAATGTCCGGTAAGACGAAATTTGAGTTTACGTTTTTGTTTGACCAATATATGATTGTCCACATTGAATGGAATACTATAAATACACCAAGAGTTGTATATCAAAAGTGTCTTTTAACATTGAAAAGACTAATTTGTTTGTAAATGATAAAATTATTTTAAAATCATATTGTCTGAGAAGTCTAGTTATGGCAAAATTAGATTTAGGGGAAACAGGCAAAACAATTCTGATATTGGAGGAAGACTTAGACGTAGGACGTAAAGTAGGAGAATGTTGTATTTTAAAAAAAATAATAAAAAAATAAAAAAAGAGCTTTTTTAATAATAGAAGTTCCCTTCTATTTTTGATAAACTTCTTTTTAAAGCTCCAGTTTCTTAAATTCCTATTGGCTGCTATTTTGACTCTGAAATGCGTGTCACTGCTTATATATGGAGAGCAATATTTCACCTTATAAATATTAATATTACCACAACGTTAAAGACGCCAACGTAAAAATATTAAGTGCAGACTGCAGTTTCAATAGCATAAAGTGTACCGCCATCAGTGCAGAATGACGAAGTGGATCATTGCTTATATATATATATACGTAAGGTAGCGGATTGTAGAGTCAGAGTAACAACCAATAGGAGTTTAAGAAACTGGAGCCGTAAGCCAATATGAATATGAGATATAGAAAGCTATGTAAAAAATTAAGAATATGTGGATTTTATGTAATGTTTCCAACCATCCGAGAGAGGGGGTACAGCAAAATAACAATTGATGATATTTTTATGATTTTTATAGATGTAGAAAGCTCTTGGAAAATCGAGCTTAAGTAAATGTTCAGAATGACAGATTGTTTTACCTGAATTAAAGCTGAAATTATCGTTATTCTCCCTATAATGCTTAGCAATGGCAGATTTGTTAATTTCTTGTTTCTGAATGCAACTCTTTGTGTTCTTTAAGGTGAAACTTGAGATTATGTTTTGTTTGACCAATATATAATTGTCCACATTTATAAAAAATACTATATATACCCGAAGAGTTGTGTGTACCAGTAAGATCTTTTAATCTAGAAACTACTAATTTGCTTGTGGGTGAGAAAATTATTTTAAAGTTGTTCCTTCCTAGATTAAAAGACCCTATTGATACACAGAACTCTTGGAGTACATATAGTATTCCTTATCATTGTAGACAATCATATATTGGTCAAACAAAACATAAACTCAAGTTGCGCTTTAAAGAACACGTGGATTACGCTCAGAAACAAGAAATTAACAAATCGGCTATTGAAAAGTATTCTTGAGATAATGACCATAATTTAAACTTCAATTCAGCTAAAATAATCTGTCAACCTAAACATTTACTTGAACTCGATTCTGTAGAAGCTTTTCATAGCCTTAAAAATCATAAAAATATCACTAATTGCGATTTTGCTGTATCCCTCTCTCTCGGATTGTTAGAAAAGTTAAATAAAATCCACATATTCTTAATTTTTTACATGCTTTCTACATCTCATATTCCTATTGATTTACATCTCCAGTTTCTGAAATTCCTATTGGTTGTTAATTTGACTGTACAATCCGCTTCCCTACCTATATGTATGAGCAATGATCTACTTTGTCATTCTGCACTGATGACGGTAGTCTTTACACTACCGAAACTGCAGTCTGCACTTAATATATTTACATTGGCGTTTTTAACGTTGTGGAAATATCAATTTTAATATTTCTGTTCTACGTGAAGTCTGGTTATATTTTTTAATGATCCACCTTGTTATTCTGCACTGATGACGGTACGCTTAATGCTACCGAATCTCCAGTTTACTTTTAATATATATATATATATATATATGTATATATTTACATTGGCGTTTTCGAATTGTACAAATATATCTATATTTCTTTTCATTGTCAAACCAAGTTATATATTGGTATTTCTTTAAAGCTTTTCTCTGGGAGACATCTCTAAAAAGCCTATTTTAATACCCTTGTACGGCTAAATACCCAATGAAATTAATATTTATTCATCATGTGAACAAAAACACTTCATATGTATGTATATATGTATGTATATATATCATATGTATGTTATATTAATCATACCATATTACACACACATATATATATATATATATATATGCGTGTGTAATATGGTATGATTATTATTACGGTTTACATGATCGTACAAAAATATTTCGGAATAGTAAGGTCTATAAATGGAAATTGATATAATTATTTTAAATCAGTTATAAAGCAGTCATATTTAGCTTTTTTAACATTTTCTAAAAATGTTTAAGTTACTTTTCTCAGCAGTTGATGATTTTTTATTATCACATTTTGCTTCGAAAAAATATTATTTTTGTCCAAAATAACTCTGAAATACTTATAAATCCTTGAAACATTTGTTATTTTATGCTAATTTAACTTTTTATTTTATTAAGAAAGAAAAATAATGAGCACACAATGTCCTTTATTCTATCTGTCGTTCCATATCAGTTTCCTAATTTTCTTTAATATTTATAGAATTCCTTGAAATTAATATGTGTTATTTAAATTCAATACTGCATTTTCTCTATTTAAAATTGTAGCACAACGTATTTATGTACAGGGATTCGAAAAAAATTTCCGAGGTATTACGGAATTTTAAAAGTATTTCTTTAAAATATATTTCAAGATTTTTATATACTGTACATAGCATTACTAAATTAATATACATTATTGAGATACATAAAAACATTTTCCCCTGAACAAAATATTAATATGTAATTTACAGATTTATAGAACTTAACAAAGTTTATATTATGCAATAAAATAAGAAATTTCTTAATGTAAACATTCGTGTTATGAGAATATAAATAGATAGCTAAATAGTGAGTAAGCAAGTTTCTGATAATGTATAAATCTATACAAACGTGATATTTTTAATGTTTTTTTTTTTTTTTTTTTTTTTTTTTTTTTTTTTTTTTAAAGAAATAAAGCTATATAAAGAATTTTAGCAATATGTAGAATTAAGAGCAATCAATTTCATAGTTTCGTTTAGAAGTAAAGCTATAAAAAATATTTCTTAAACGTTTTCTACCTTCATAATAAGAAACAAACATGTTTTAAACATAGGAAAGGTCTACGACTAATTACTGCTATGTGCGTGGAGATCAAGGGGAAATTATTAGTATAATGTTTTTTCCATACATAAATACGGTTTACTGAAACTTAATGCAGAGCTGTCAACCTAATCCAGCAAATTGTTAGTGCCGCCCCTTTTTCTACACCACTTAATTTTTTAGAGTATTTGTTTTCTTCATTCACAGTAAATATATTTGAAGAGAATTACTCTAAAAATTAAGTGGTGTAAGAAAAGGGGCGGTACTAGCAATTTGCCGGATTTGGTTGGCAGCTCTGTTAATGAATTCTATAGAAAATTTGATTATTTCTGTTTATTCTAAAAATCAATTCTGGATTATTTAATTGAATGTTTTGAATGTGTTAAATTACTTTTATCATGTAAATAGTTGTTTTAAAACTTTTTCAGGTAGTTTAGTTCTGTAACTCGTATTTTATGACTGATTAAAAACATAGAAAAGTCAGTATGTTTTTTCTCCATATCTTACTAATTTCAAGACAAATTTGCTGTTCGAGATAAGATCATGGATTTAAGAAAAGAAAAGAAAATAATATATATATAAAGGTACGTGAAGATTATACATATATATATATATTTTTTTTTTTTATAAACATTTATCTTTACTAATATTATGTTCTTGAAATGTATAGTACTATTTCAGCGCTATCATAAGAGGCGTATTTCATAATATAATCTTATTTAATTAAGAAAAGAAAGATGAGTTGGCATTTGTTTACACCCAACTTTTATCCTTAAAATATTCATAATCAAATTTAGGTTAGTGAAATGGAACATTTTTAACCGTAAATTGTTTATCACTTGGTACATGCCAGCAATAAAAATTACTAGTTAAAAAAAAAAAAAAAAAAAAAAAAAAAAAAAAAAAAAAACTTTTACCGTAGTTAAGATATAAGTATTCCGCCACTAGAGCAATTGAAATTAGAATTAGAAAGTCATTTTGAATGTACGTTTATCAGTTTCTGATTTTTTATCTACATTTTATTATTATCATACATATGTTTCTACCTTTAAGAAGTATAAAAAAATCTTTAAAAAAAATCTGGTACGTAACAATCATACGACTTCCATTACCCACTACTATGCATTTTTAAAAACTACTTTGGTTGATTGGTTGGATGAGTTTTTACGTCGCAATAGTGCTGCGCAGTGGGCAGTTGGCAACGGCTTGAGACTCACCCCTATAGGTGATCCGGAGACATGCCATCACAGTTTTGATCCTCCACGGAACCGATGGCTCTCCCGTTTTGGTGACCTCCAGAGGTACAATTTTTGATGGGAACATGGAGGGCATTGCGGCCACGATAGATTTTACGTGCACCGGCCACCATTTGTGTATACGACGGTCTGTGACCGGATCGAGTACCCAACCCGAAATTTTCCAATTACGAGTCCGGCACTCTACCGACTGGACTACCACGGCCAAAAACTACTTTTTGGAGGAAGGTCAATTTTATGTCTTCTGCCCACGCTTTCAGATCACACATCAAACAGTTCTCCAGTAAGAGAAAATTAATACGTACGTTTTAAAGACATATAAAGAGAGTATACGTAGCAAGTTAAAAAAAATCACTAGAGCCGTTTTTTTTAAATACCTATTTCCACGATTTAAAATTAACATACCTAAAAAGGACTCCTGTTAGCTTTCCTTAGTTTTCAAGCAATAATTCAAAAAAGAACATCTAAAATGGGGCTTGTGTAGTAAATTTAAAGAAAATTGTTAGAGCTGTTTTTGAGATAATGTCTTTCGGTCTCACGATTTTTACCAAAGCTTGCAAAATTCATTTACATTTAGAAATATATATATATATATATATATATATATATATATATATATATATATGATTAAGCCATTAATATTTAAAGTTTCAATTTCAAGATAGGTAATAATCTCTTTTTTAGTTAGTCACGCTCTAGTGGCGGTGAATTGAAAGAAATTAACTTACAAAACATGATTCACTCAAAATAGCTCGACAAGTTAATAAAAATATCACGAAATTAAAAAATAAAATATGCTTAAGAAAATATGTCATAACAAAGAATCCAGACAAACTGATTCATGGTATTTTTACATTTATGAAAAAAAAAAAAAAAAGCTATCGATAATTTTTTAAAGTCTCAGGTCATTAATTTTTTAATGAGATTGAAAGAAAATTGATCGATTATAAAAAAAAAATTATCTTTTTTCTGCTGCAGATAAAAACTGGATAACGAGGAAGTAAAGCCTGATAAATAAAGTTGCTTTTTCTATAAATTCTTTTCTTGTTTAATATTTTTGTTCCTTAATAAAATAAAAGGTTAAACTAGCATAAAATAAAACATATTTCAGGAATTGTATCAGGATTATTTTGGATTAAAAAAAATATTTTATCAAAGCAAAACTTAATTTTTTTGAATCAAATTTTGTTTTGATAAAATATTTTTCAATCATCAGCAATTGAGAAAAATAAGTATATTTAATATATTTATTTATTTATTTACAAATGAGAATCATAATTCTTAAGAATCATAAAACAATAAAAATAAATTTAAAAAATCATCTACTATTGAGAAAACTAAATATATATGTTTTTAAATGTGGATGGCCGATAAGTTGTTCGATAAATAGCCCAATGGTTAAAGCAGTGGGAGTTAAGACATGTGCCCCAAATTTGATTTTTGGCCGAAACACCAGTATAACATTAATCAACCTTCTATTCTGAATTTCTTAATGTGATTGCAGCAAAAAATTCCTCAAAATGTATTGCAAAAGATCAAAATTGTGATGGCATGTCTCCAGACCAATCCTACACTGGAAAAAATATGTCCTATTTGCTGCCAGAAATTTTCTGTAATTACGCTATCTGCAATTTGTGAATGTTGGGGATTTCACCACACACTGTAAAAAATATGTCCTATTTGCTGTCAGAAATTCTTTGTAATTTGAGAAAATAAGCGTGATTTACGAACAAATTACGTTGTCAAAGCGTATTTTTTGTACACTGTAAAAAGTAGTTTCTTAAAAATGAGCTAAATTGTCTCAAAATAGCTACGAAACAATATATACTTAAATTTGAAAACCCATGTACTCATTTTTGAGTATATTGTCATGCTCAAACACGGGGTTGACCAATAAGAAACCCAATATCCCCATGATTAACATGTCAATATACTCAAAAATGAATACATGGGTTTTCAATTTTAAGTATATATTGTTTCGGAGCTATTTTGAGACCATTCAGCTCATTTTTAAGAAACCATTTTTAACAGTCACTGTAAAAAATGCCATACTTGCTGCTAGAAATTCTCTGTAATTTGAGAAAATACGTTTTGATAACGTAATTTTTTCGTAAATTACGCATATTTTCTCAAATTACAGAGAATTTCTGGCAGCAAATAGGACATATTTTTTACAGTGTAGCTATAGAGTGACATTGAATCCAACCAACTCAACTCATAATGTATTGCAGTCCATTGATTGGTATTTTCATGCTTTGTATATGCCTTCGTTTAAGTCTGATAAAAACCACAATATAATTAACATTACGACATTCAACGAGTTATATCGTTCTAGAATGAATCAGAATAACTGGCTGAAAGATATCAGCAGGTTCAGCCAAATATCTCAGGTTCGATTCCTGGCGGGGACAATTTTCACTCAATATAATATTAAACTTCTGTCCTGAATTTTTTACTATTGTTCTGGTAAAATGTCAAGCCATTTTTACCAGTAGTTTAACTATATCGTTTTTGAAATTGTAACTTTAATTATAATTACCCTGTATATGATGGTATTTGGTTAAAGCGCATTAATTCTTTAAGATAAAATATTTTAAAAATATATACATTTATTCTAACAGCTCGAAGGCGGTAAAATTATTTTTCAGTTAAATGTGACAGCGTAAATAAACATTGTAACGTATAAAAACATGGATTAGAAATTTATTCAAAAATTTACTATGCAAATTTACCGATAAATTACATTATTCTTTTAATAAATTTGAATTTATTTGCACTTGTGGGACGATAAAAAAACATAAAGGAAGTTTTTATTGCATGAATAAATAGTCTTCAAACAAAAACTTATGTTTTTAATCCTCTTTTTAAATTTATATATATAACGTGATGTAGTAAAGCGAGTTTGATAACGTAAACAGATGAAAAGTTGAAGACTTTTGTTAGTAATTGGATTTCTGTGTATTTTTAAGATGAACCAAAACTAATTTTTTAAATAAATGTCTATGTTTAGATTCATTTTTCCTCTCCATAAATGAAGATAAGCAAATAATTTTATCTATCGCCCCAAATAATCTTAATGTTTTTTTTTTCTTTTTTTTTCTAATCGAAGAATACCATTTCATTTTGTTTTATATCTAAATAAAAATGTATTATTTCTGAAACGTCAATGGAGGCCCACTCTTGAGACTCAAAACGGTTTTGAGTTCCGTCTGTGTGTTATTTGTTTGCCGGTCTGTCGCGCGATAACGGCCGCAAAATCCCGCAATTGACTTGAAATTTGGTACACATGTTCATGAGCCCTACGGTATCACCTGTATAGTTTTGTGTGTGTATTCCATTTGTAGTTCGTGTACAGGAACACGCCAAAGTTTTTATTATTACGGCCTATCGGGAGAATTTGTATGTCGCGCGATAGCAGCCGCAAAAATCACGCTATTGGCATGCATTTTGGTACACATATTCATGAGCCCAACGGAATAAGCTGTATAGTTTTAGGTGTGTATTACATTTGTAGTTCGTGTACAGGGACACGCCAAAGTTTTTCTTATCATTACGGTCAATAGGAAGAATTTGTATGTACCGCGATAGCCACCACAAAAATCAAGCTATTGACTTGCAATTTTTTCCGAAAAGTCAGTGGAGGCCCTCTGTTGAGACTCAAAGCGATTTTGGGTTCCGTCTGTGTGTGTATGTGTCTGTCTCGTGATAGCGGCCGCAAAAATCACGCTATTGACTTGAAATTTGGTACGCATGTTCATTAGCCCCACGGAATTCAGCTGTATAGTTTTGGGAGGTGTATTCCATTTGTAGTTCGTGTACAAGGACACGTCAAAGTTTTTCTTATCATTATGGCCTATGGGAAGAATTTGTATGTACCAAGATAGCGGCCGTAAAAATCACGCTTTTGACTTGCAATTTAGTACACTTATTCATGAGCTCAATGGAATTAGCTGTATAGTGTTAGGTGTATATTCCATTTCTAGTTCGTGTACAGGGACTCTCCAAAGTCATATTTATGAACCACATAGAATTTTAGCAGTATAGTTTTGGGTGTGTATTCCAATTGTAGTTCGTGTACAGGGACACACTAAAATTTTTCTTACCATTACGGCCTATGGGCAGAATTTGTATGTACCGCAATACCGGCCGCAAAAATCTACCGATTGACTTGGAAGTTGGCACACACATTCAGGCTCTGTATAGAAATAGCTATATAATTTTTTATGTGTATATTTTTTATGGATTGTGGACTGGGATACGTCAAATTTCTTACCATTACAGCATATGGAGGGAATCACACGCACTTTGACATCATTACTTTGCTGTCAATAAAATGAAATTAACGTACATTACTGAGATGGTTAAACTTAAGTTTTCTGCAAAAAATATGTACCCTTAGGCTTCCTAATTACAGGACCAGACAAAAGTGTTCTGACAATGTAACGTAATCAACCAAATTATGTCAAATGTCGAACAATTATTCATGAAAAACGTATAATAAGCTAACTAGTTTTTACTGGTGCATACAAAGTTTATGGTTCATTTACGGGGACAAACAAAAGAATTTCGTGACATTAGAGCCTATGAACAACAATTTTTTTTTATTTACGCGCACTTTAATGCGTTTATGCTGCATTCAACATAATGGAATTGAGATACATTATAAAGATGTTTAAAAGCATGTTTTCTCTAGAAAAAGGATATATATAGACAAAATAATTTATTTACGGGACCCCACAAAAGAATTGCGATGACGTACTAATGATTTATAATTAATTAAATTGGTGTGTTCCTTTTAGTGTATTTGTTGTTACTGTGGCTCTTTTTCTGGGTTACAGAAAAGAATTTCGTACTATTACGGTCTGTAGTCTGTATTTCTTAAATGTGTATTTTGTTAAATATAGTGAAATGTTATTAGAATTTTAAAAGAATGTTTTTTAGTGGAGTGTGGGCATAGCATTGGTAATTCATTTACAGGGGTACGCAAAATAATTCCGATATGTTATGTAACCATTTTGCATGAAATTTAGTACAAGTATTTATGAATTACAGGGAATTAATACAATACAATCAGTTATTAGTAATACATATATATACATAGACAGGGCGCGAAATTTCCGCTCGCCAGCTCGCCATTGGCGAGTGGAATTTTTACTGTGGCGAGTAAAAATTTGGTCAAGTTATAAAACGAATTCATACACGATACAGCGGCAGAAAACATTCTTTTTATAGATTTAAGTATGGCAAAATCTTGCCTTTTTTTACCTCATATTTAACCTCTCCTTTTTAGACTCTCGGTGAGCCGTGTCTGTGTGTGTGTTGCTCGAGATCGCTCCGGCCTGGGAAAAGAAAAATGCATAGTGCATACATAAAACTTTTGATCTCTTCGGCAGTTTTGTTTCTCGCATTGTTATTTCTCCAAGCAGAGTGAGAATAGACGAGCAGAGTTTTTTTCCCCGTCGCCCACTGTCCGGGAGAGGAGATAGGGGAAAGTTTGCCTATGCGATATTGCCTCATGAAAATGAGCTCGAGCCCTTTTTAAGATACTGCCTGTGTTTATTTTGTCGAATAATGATCAAAACACAGTTCATATTTTTGAGTTTTTTACTGAAACGCCAATGATTTGCGCTTGTAATGATTTGTAAACAACGATTTTATCGAAAAAGTTACTCCGAAATGGCTATTTCAAATGACAACTATGAACGAGTTTGAAACTAGAACATACAGTGCAACCATATATCCTAAAACTAGCAGTGAGGACACGTCCAAGATGTTGGAGGGATGCCAGCTTGACTGACAGTTTAAAATATGGAAAACCTCCAGTAAATCCGCGCTCTGTGTGTTATTGCTCATTTTCTTTGAATCAGATGACTGTCACCCCTATTTTAGCATTGGACTCGTAGAGTTAGCGCTTGCGCAGATGCTCCCATGGTTTCATGAAAAGTGATCGAAGAATACATTCCATCTGATTACAAAAACAAAATGGACAATAAAGACATTTCTAATATAAAAAGTTTTAAGTAAATAAATAACAAGGAAGCTTAATATTTCATAATAAAAAGATTTTCACAGGATATTCTTTGACAAAGAATTTTTTCTTCTTCTTTTTCACTTCTTTATACAAACTATAAAGAAGTATAATAATCCTGATTTGCGAAATGGATTTTGTATTTCACAATGCTCGAAAACGAATGATCGCTGAATGTTTCCAATTTATACGTGTGACTGTTAGAATGGCTAGTTTTACACTTGCAAGTATCGTCTTAACACGAGCTCTCATTTTAGAGATATAAGCGGCTTTACACAATTTTTTGTGACGTCTGTATGTGTGTGTGTGTGTATTTCGCATAACTCAAAAACGGATGGAGGTAGAAAGTTGCGAATTTGTACATAGGTTCCTTAAAACATCTAGTTGTGTACCTCCCTTTTTAGAGTTTGTATTATTTTCCGTTTTGGAGATATTTAGGAAAATTAGGTTCATAATGACCAAAAATACAAAGGTTTTGGCCATTATCAAAAAACGGTAATAACTCAAAAACGGTTTGGACAAATATTGCAATCGATTTTTAACTGTCTTCCCGACTAGCTAGACATTTGAAACTTTCAGAATAATTTAGAACACGGTGAAAATGTATTTTTTAAATATTTTTAGCCAACTGTTTCGGATCCCTGCTGCCTTCGGTAGCGTTACCAGTACAAATCTTGCAATCGATTTTTAACTGACTTCCTGACAAGCTACACATTTGAAATTTTCAGAAAACCTCAGAACTCGGTGACAATACATTTTTAAAATATTTTTAGCAAATTGTTTCGGAGTCACTGCTGCCTTTAGCAGCGTTTATATGATTCTACAGAAAAATTATTTAACTAACTTCCCCACCAGCTACACATTTGAAATTTTCAGAATAGTTCAGAACACGGTGAAAATGCATTTTTTTAGCCAACTGTTTCGGATCCCTGCTGCCTTCTGCAGCGTTACCAGTACAAATCTTGCAATCGATTTTTAACTGACTTCCCGACTAGCTGGAAATTTGAAATTTTCAGAAAAGCTCAGAACACGGTGACAATGCATCTTTTAAATACTTTTTGCCAACTGTCTCGGGTCAAATGACAATTCTTTTTAACATTATGTATATATTTTTAAAGGTGTATAAGGAAGTCATGTGATGCCCACATCAGATTTTTTCTTTAATGACTCTTTGTATTTATGTTATTAGATATTTTAATCTTTTTCAAATCTCAAATGCAATACAATATAATGAATTTAATTTTAGATGATTATGAAACATGATCATATGCGACACACTTTTAATATTAATAAAAACCTAACTATTTATAAAAGCCTTTCAAATAGTTAGGAAAAAAGAAAAAACCCAAAATACGTAAAAAAAGAAAAAAAAAATGACAACCCTATTTTGTGGCGAGTAAATTTTTTTTTCGGCGAGTGTAATCTGAGTTGAAATTTCGGGCCCTGACATAGAACATATATACAGATAGTTATATATATATATATATATATATATATATATATGTATATCGGGGGGAGGGGGCGGCAGCCCCCTCTGAAACGTTTTTGTTTATGTATCAAATCAATCGAATCAATATATATATATATATATATATTATATAATAAGGAATAAAAAAGAATGATCTGTTGAATAATGTGTGATGCCATTAAGACTTTAAGGCTCCTGGTCTGCGGATCCACTAGTTATATATATATAAATACGTGGATGAAAAATATTCGCAAATTTGTGAGTAAGAATATAATTCCGTGGAAATTTAATTCGCTTCTGGATATTATTTCTCATTTAAGAATTTTTAGACAAACATTTAAAGTATTAATTTTAAGTAATGGTTATATTTTTTAGTTAAAATTGTTAATTATATTTATTAGTTGAACTTTTTAAGAACTAAGTTCAAAGCATTAACTTAAAAAAAAAAAAAAACCTAGATATAGAAAAAGATTTAAAGCTGCCAATTAATTTTTGTCGTTGTTTTTATTAGACTGAAGACTTATTACTAAATTCTTGAGTCATCTATTCAATATTTTAGAGAATTTCTATGCAAATAGATAAAGTTACTAACTTTTACACTTTTTGGAAACCGAAAATAGTAAATGAAATATTTTTATGTAACTTTTGGCAGCAATTTTACACTAATTAAATAAAATAAAATTTTCTTTTAAATATTTCCTATATTTATAAAGTGTATAATTTTGCAAATATGAAATAAAAATTATAAAAGTCCAAATTATTCTTCTCTCAGAAATTTTCATATGAATTGTTTTAGTTAAAAAACAATAGGTTTTACATAACGTCTCTTAACTGAACTTAAATTATTGTAGATTAATAAAATTTTCACACATTTCTTTCACTGTTTATAACATTTATAATCTTTTCAAAATGTTTAAAATAAAATATTCTTTTTTTTAACTCAACGTAAAGGTAAAATACGTTGAATACACCATAAATGCAAAAAAACTCGCGTCGCTTTGTCTGCAGCAATCGTGCCTTCTTTGCTCACCTGACGAAGGATCTTATTTTCCCTCCGACTCGAAACATTTGTTGCGAGGGTTTTTTTTTTTTTTTTTTTTTTTTTTTTTTTTTTATGGTGTTTAATCTTGTTACTTAAGCTTTTACGTATTACTTTTAAACGTAAGTCCTCCACTGAATATTTATAATTAATCCATATTTCACCATCGTCCTAAACATAGGACACCATGCATAAGTGGTATTTATATAAATTCTTTTGAATATTTTAATTCAAATTAAAGGCGATATATTATTTAAAAGTTCAATAATTACATATGTGTCTTTATCGTTAGTTTAAATTAAAGTTTAATATATATATATATATATATATATATATATATATTATTTTTTTAAATGACGATTCTTAAAGATTTATTCATTATACATTTTCAACACATTATTACTTAAAAAGGTTTTACGTTCAAGAATAACGGACATATACATTTATTGAGGTAATATTCTACACTTTTGTACTGGTAAAGCAATTATATAAATATATATATATATAGATAGATGGTCTGTTTTCCTTATATTTCTGACTGTCCTATTTTTTAGAACAGCCTGCACCCATTAAGCTAATGAAAGGTTTGTAAGTTTTTTTTATTTTGTGTGCACATAGGCTTAAAGAAACATATATTTAGTATTTTATTTAAAAAAAATTTTTTTTTTCAATGCTGGGTACGATATGGGTTAAACATAAAGTATTAGTTCAAATAGGTTTATCTTATTCTCAGTGTAAAACACACACACACATATACAAAAAGAAGAAAAAAAGATATCTGGTACAATAAGTGAGCTTTCAAACGATTACATCTATTTACAAGCGAAATACGGTAATATCTTTTAAGTCTTCATTTATAATTCAGAAATATTTCAAATCCTTCTCATAACATAAATAAGATTACCCGAAATTTGTATATAACTCGTTTTCGTTTATTAACACTTTCTAACGAAGTTGAAAAGTGCTTATGACTTCGTTTATTTGGGGAAATAGCTAAAAGGGCATTTCAGTTCTATTGTGAGTTTGTTAAAAAAAAATTTTAAATAACTGAAATGCCTTCATGACTTCGATTTGTATGCCTGTCTATCCGTTTGTTCGTCTGTCTTCCTGTCTGTCTATGCTTTAATTTTCGTAAATATATTTTTTTTAATTACTATATATCTGATATTTAGTAGTGAGGTTTATTATGACTTGTTTCCTATTATAAACTAGCAGTCTACGCCCTCTTCCCTGGTCACTATTTTTAAATGAATCACTATAATTAATGAATTCTCAAAATTGCATTAATTTTTATCATGTGAGAAAAATGAGAGAAAAAAAATTCTGATCGGGAAAATATGTCGCACCGGGTCCCCACTGCATTCGGCAGCGCAGTCCGTTGTGCGCTGCGCACGCGCATTTATGTTCGTTACTCTTAATGAATCACTATATTATCGCAAGAGAAAAACATAAACATAAAATACAAAAAAATATAAAAAATATTCTCCCATCGGTGGAATAATCGGTCCGGGCTCACACTGCCTACAGCAGCGTATACACGCACGCACGGCGCACTTGTTCCTTCGCCCACCGTTCTCACCCCTCCTAATTACTTTACACTTTCAAAAATATCCGCAATAGATTTCTCGGGCTTGTAAACCTAATAATAATAATTTGCAACGTTCTGTCTTAATTTCTTTATTTTTGCCCCTTTCCCGCCCCTCGAAATAATTCTACACTTTTAAAAATATCCGCAATCAATTTATCTGGCCTTAAAACGCAATAATACTAATTTTCAACGCTCTAACTCTTATTTGTATATTTTTGCCCCTTCGCCTTCCCCTTTTCCGTCTATCCTAATGATTTTTTCCTTTTGAAAATATCTCTATCCAATTTGCAGGTATCAAAAACCTCTAAGTACAAATTTTGAACGATCTAACTCTATACTTTTTTTTTTTGCTCCTCCGCCCCCCCTTTCCCGCCCCTCCTAATAACTTTAAACTTTCAAAAATATCCTAATTCGACTTGCAGGCCTCTAAAACCTATCTGTACTAATTTTTAACGGTCTAATTGTATATCTTTTTTGCCCCATAGCGCCCCTTCCCTTGCCGCCCCACCTGGGACGAATTTCCAAAATTCAAGAAATTGGGTTTTAGATATTTGTGTGAGCTATATTTTAGAGCAAAAATCTCACATATATATCTATATCTGTATCTATCTATCTATCTATCTATCTATCTATCTATATATATATATATATATATATATATATATATATATATATATATATATTCGATAAAGAGGATTATTTGAAATGACGTTTTTCCCCTCCCCCCTTTAGAGACTGAATTTCTAAGATTCCAGAAATTGGTTTTTAGGTATTAGCTATATTTTAAAGCAAAAATTTCACGTATATCAGTTCTTTTTTGTTTGAAATATATAGGAATACGTGAAATCACGTTTTGCGCATGTGAAATCACGTTTGCCCCCCCCCCCCTTCCTCCCATTGGGGACCGAATTTCTAAAATTCCAGAAATCGATTTTTATATATTTGTGTTAGTTATATGTGAAAGCAAAAATTTTACGGATATCTGTTTTTTTTTTTATGGTGTTTAATCTTGTTACTTAAGCTTTTACGTATTACTTTTAAACGTAAGTCCTCCACTGAATATTTATAATTAATCCATATTTCACCATCGTCCTAAACATAGGACACCATGCATAAGTGGTATTTATATAAATTCTTTTGAATATTTTAATTCAAATTAAAGGCGATATATTATTTAAAAGTTCAATAATTACATATGTGTCTTTATCGTTAGTTTAAATTAAAGTTTAATATATATATATATATATATATATATATATATATATATATATATATATATATATTATTTTTTTAAATGACGATTCTTAAAGATTTATTCATTATACATTTTCAACACATTATTACTTAAAAAGGTTTTACGTTCAAGAATAACGGACATATACATTTATTGAGGTAATATTCTACACTTTTGTACTGGTAAAGCAATTATATAAATATATATATATATATAGATAGATGGTCTGTTTTCCTTATATTTCTGACTGTCCTATTTTTTAGAACAGCCTGCACCCATTAAGCTAATGAAAGGTTTGTAAGTTTTTTTTATTTTGTGTGCACATAGGCTTAAAGAAACATATATTTAGTATTTTATTTAAAAAAAAATTTTTTTTTTCAATGCTGGGTACGATATGGGTTAAACATAAAGTATTAGTTCAAATAAGTTTATCTTATTCTCAGTGTAAAACACACACACACACATACAAAAAGAAGAAAAAAAGATATCTGGTACAATAAGTGAGCTTTCAAACGATTACATCTATTTACAAGCGAAATACGGTATTATCTTTTAAGTCTTCATTTATAATTCAGAAATATTTCAAATCCTTCTCATAACATAAATAAGATTACCCGAAATTTGTATATAACTCGTTTTCGTTTATTAACACTTTCTAACGAAGTTGAAAAGTGCTTATGACTTCGTTTATTTGGGGAAATAGCTAAAAGGGCATTTCAGTTCTATTGTGAGTTTGTTAAAAAAAAATTTTAAATAACTGAAATGCCTTCATGACTTCGATTTGTATGCCTGTCTATCCGTTTGTTCGTCTGTCTTCCTGTCTGTCTATGCTTTAATTTTCGTAAATGTATTTTTTTTAATTACTATATATCTGATATTTAGTAGTGAGGTTTATTATGACTTGTTTCCTATTATAAACTAGCAGTCTACGCCCTCTTCCCTGGTCACTATTTTTAAATGAATCACTATAATTAATGAATTCTCAAAATTGCATTAATTTTTATCATGTGAGAAAAATGAGAGAAAAAAAATTCTGATCGGGAAAATATGTCGCACCGGGTCCCCACTGCATTCGGCAGCGCAGTCCGTTGTGCGCTGCGCACGCGCATTTATGTTCGTTACTCTTAATGAATCACTATATTATCGCAAGAGAAAAACATAAACATAAAATACAAAAAAATATAAAAAATATTCTCCCATCGGTGGAATAATCGGTCCGGGCTCACACTGCCTACAGCAGCGTATACACGCACGCACGGCGCACTTGTTCCTTCGCCCACCGTTCTCACCCCTCCTAATTACTTTACACTTTCAAAAATATCCGCAATAGATTTCTCGGGCTTGTAAACCTAATAATAATAATTTGCAACGTTCTGTCTTAATTTCTTTATTTTTGCCCCTTTCCCGCCCCTCGAAATAATTCTACACTTTTAAAAATATCCGCAATCAATTTATCTGGCCTTAAAACGCAATAATACTAATTTTCAACGCTCTAACTCTTATTTGTATATTTTTGCCCCTTCGCCTTCCCCTTTTCCGTCTATCCTAATGATTTTTTCCTTTTGAAAATATCTCTATCCAATTTGCAGGTATCAAAAACCTCTAAGTACAAATTTTGAACGATCTAACTCTATTCTTTTTTTTTTTTGCTCCTCCGCCCCCCCCCCTTTCCCGCCCCTCCTAATAACTTTAAACTTTCAAAAATATCCTAATTCGACTTGCAGGCCTCTAAAACCTATCTGTACTAATTTTTAACGGTCTAATTGTATATCTTTTTTGCCCCATAGCGCCCCTTCCCTTGCCGCCCCACCTGGGACGAATTTCCAAAATTCAAGAAATTGGGTTTTAGATATTTGTGTGAGCTATATTTTAGAGCAAAAATCTCACATATATATCTATATCTGTATCTATCTATCTATCTATCTATCTATCTATCTATCTATCTATATATATATATATATATATATATTCGATAAAGAGGATTATTTGAAATCACGTTTGTCCCCTCCCCCCTTTAGAGACTGAATTTCTAAGATTCCAGAAATTGGTTTTTAGGTATTAGCTATATTTTAAAGCAAAAATTTCACGTATATCAGTTCTTTTTTGTTTGAAATATATAGGAATACGTGAAATCACGTTTTGCGCATGTGAAATCACGTTTGCCCCCCCCCCCCTTCCTCCCATTGGGGACCGAATTTCTAAAATTCCAGAAATCGATTTTTATATATTTGTGTTAGTTATATGTGAAAGCAAAAATTTTACGGATATCTGTTTTTTTTTTTTTTGTTTTGTTTTGTTTTGTTTGAGATATGAAGGATTTTGCGAAATCACGTTTTGTCCTCCCTCGCCCCACCCCCATCCCCCCCCCCCTCTTGGGATGTGAATTTTGTAAAATCGATTCCTGTTAGATGTCTATGTAATAGAAGGAACATTGTCACAAAATTTCATGCTTCTAGGTTTAGGGGTTTGGCTGGTAATGACGAATCACTGACTCACTCACGCGCACATCAGGACAAGCGATTATATATATATAGATGGTATAAACAGCACATCTGGAATTTCTACAATGATATTCATTAGAATTTTATAACATTACGTTCTACGAGAGTTATTTTTATTAAACATAATTTAACACTCTTCTATTGCACGAAACGTATTGAAATCAGCATATATTATTTTTATGCAACAAATTATGTTTCGATTAAAAAATTATATGATTAGCCATAATGATGCATCTCTAGAGCGAAGAAAAAA
Organism: Salticus scenicus; assembly: GCA_963930645.1. Lineage (NCBI taxonomy): Eukaryota > Metazoa > Arthropoda > Arachnida > Araneae > Salticidae > Salticus > Salticus scenicus. The sequence continues at coordinate 80,086,543 of OZ005654.1, read as the reverse complement.
TATTCTATTTCATTAAAATAAATGGAATATTATTAAATTGAATTTTCAGTTGCGCTTGTATTTAAAAAAAAAAAAAAAATCTGGAGTAACTCCACTCGACTTTCCGAACATTGAGTAATTAATGGTTCTGTAGATAAAGTAAAGTAAGAGGAGTCGTTAAATAAACAAAAGAGAGAAAATTATAAAAGTGAGTTTGAGTGTTTTTCTTTATATAGCACATGATGTTTAATTCAACGCTGTTTTACCGAACACTTAGATCATAATAATAAAGAATATTTTGTTGTGTCCCTGTAAAAACCTACAAATGCTAGATTCACCAAAATGATTATAGTTAGCACAACAGTGACTTATAATATTTATATAAATTTTCAGCTCCATCGGATAAGGCATTTAGACGCTATCGTACTTTATAGTTTGAGCCCATATGTCACAATGATAAAGAAATTTGGATTTTGTCCCTGAAAAAGAAGCATAAGTGCTTGATTCTCTAAAGTTCATAAAGTTCGTGTATGACGGTGACGTACAACATGTATATAAATTTTCAGTTCATTTGAATAAGGCGTTTAGTCACTGTCGCACTTTAAATAATTTGAGCCCATTGTTCTTAATGATGAACAATTTTTATTTGTGTCCCTGTAAAACTCGTTAAGTGCTGGGGTCACCAAAATATATATAGTTTGTGTGATGATGGCTCGTATATAAATTTTCCACTCCAACGGACAGGGCATTTAGATGCTATCGCACTTTAAATTATTTTACCCCATAGGTGAATAATGATACAGAATTATTTGTTGTGTCTCTGTAAAAACACTAGAAGTGCTAGATACACCAAAATCTATGCAGTTCATGCAACTATGACCTATAGTATGTGTATTAATTGTTTGCTCAATTAATAAGGCTATTGACGCTATCGCACTTTTTAAAATTTGGTCCCATAGGTAATAATGATAAAGAATTTTTCTTTGTGTCCCTGTAAAAAAACTATAAGTGCTAGATTCTCCAAAATCCATACAGACTGAGTATCTGTGACCTATAATATATGCATAATTTTTTTTGCTCAATTGAATAAGGCGCTTAGATTCTATCGCACTTTTAAGATTTTGGTCTCATAGGCCATAATGATAAAGAATTTTTCTTTGTGTCCCTGTAAAAAAACTGTAAGTGCCAGATTCACCAAAATCAATAGGGTTCGTGCTACGGTGACTTGCAACATGCGTACTAACTTACAGATCATTCGAGTAAAGCGTTTAGACGCTAGCGTGTTCACTCACACACATACACACACACATACATACACACGTACATATATCATCGCAAAAATAGTGAAAACAGACTCAGGGGACCTCAAAACATATAGAAACACCAAAATCTCGAATTCGGATTTTTGACATGATTACAATACTTTCCTTACATATCCATTACATCGGAAAGTAATAAATTTAAAATATCAACATGGAAATAAAATACATTGTAGGAGATATAATTAAATGAATAAATATTATTGTAAAGTATCTTATACAGTAAACCATAGGATTGTTTTACTGTTTGATTTTACTGCAGTGTTTTCTCTATTTTAAATAAGTATTCCAATGCTATAATTCTTTATATTCAAGAAACGCATTAGTAAAATAATTTTTATTGAATAGTGTAAAATTACCATAAAAACATTTATGTCATGACATTACATGTTCTTTTTTTTTTAAAGAAGACCCATTTTCTGCTTCAAAAGTTATTTTTCACAAGTATGTTTGAAATAAAAGTTATATAATAATAATAATAATTATTATTATTATTATTTTTTTTTTTTTTTTTTTTTTTAAGTGTTAGTGTTATTATTATTTTAAAAACTGAAATAAAGTTTATCTATTAAATATTAGAAAAATAAAATTACGGTGAATTTATTTTCAGCATATTTTTAACATTACTCAAACTTTTTTTTTTTTTTTAATTCTCTCTCCCCCTGTCTTTGTTAACGTTGTTATTTTACGAGACATTTTTTTATACTTTAAATTTCTTATGTCACCTATTAAATCTAAAGACATTTTTTTCATATTTTGGTTTCCCCCCACACACACACTTTTTTTTCCACCTTCAGAAATTATCTAAAATTGGTTAATAAAAATAATAATAAAACACTTGCATATGATAGTGCTTAAAAAAAAAAAAAAGACAAAAAAAAGACGGCAAACCTTTTTTATTCTTTTTTTTCTCTCTGCACTTTTTTAAAAATGAAATAAAGCATTTACATTAATTAAATGGAAGTGCTAGTCAAATCAAAAGAAAAATGAACTTTTTATTTGATCATTTTAATTCTCTATTAAATTGAGGCTAGAAACATATTACGTTTTTCTTTCATATTCAGGAGATTCACAGAAAATTTTTATATGTAATCTGAAACTACAAACAACGTTTATGTTATATTAATTCTTTTTTTTTTTTTTTTTTTAATAGATAAACGGAAAATAAAATATTATTGTTTTTTCTTTTTTGATATAGCAATTAAAACACAAGTTCTCTTTATTAATTTTTTATTAAAAATATTTTTTGCAGCTTTCATCTGTGTATAGCTTTAAAATATTTATCAGTAAATTCACTTTCAAATTACTAACACGATCATGCCGGTGTGTACCACCGGCTCACAGCTAGTTCAAAATACGGAAAAATCTGAAAAGGTCCTGAACTGCTTGTTTACGTTTCGATTTTTTCATACTTGCCAACAAAACAAGGATATAAATTTACCGCATAGCAATTAAAAATATACGTATATATATTTCTGTAAAATTTAGATAAGCGGGCTTTATGTCATACTATTGCTAAGGTAGTCATATTAGAGTACCTTTATAATGATATAAAGTTAAAATCTATCATAATTATCCCATTAAGCAGGTATTTTTTATTCTGAATAAATAAGGGAATGATAATTCTAAATAATAATTATGAATAATAATTATGATAAGTAATTTTCTTTGATATAATTTTTCAAAATTTAGAAAAACGCTTTCAGGTTGACCTCGAATTTCGAAGGCATATGGTCACCCAAGCAATCGACGACGGTCTGTGACTCACTTCTAATCCTAATGGTGGTGCGTGACATCGACATGAAATCCCAATTATGATTTTTTCTGGAGGGGGGGGAACTACCCTGCATCGGAGACCCCCTGCGGTATTAATTTGGTGTTTGGAACATGCGGATTCTGCTGCCACGACAGATTTTATGGGCACCAGCCCCCACTCATGTACACGACAATCTTCGATCGGCTCGAGGATCCAACCTTTATCAAATGAAAAAAAAAAAAAAAATCTGCACAGTTTACTCCAAAAATCCCCGACAAAATTATTGGAAAATGAAACTTTTTGCGAAATCTGACATTATAAACAAAGGGTTGAATCCCAGACCGTAGCCAAATGCTCTTTACATAAGTCTAGTTCGACGTAAAAGTAAAACCCACTCAACCTCAATCTCATTAAGAATAAAAAAATTTCTCTTGGAAATCAAACGTTCACATATAACGTTAATTATATAACAACCCTGCAGCGATCTACAAAAAACATTTTAATAACGCAAAACACGCATCGTCGAAGAGTTTTTACTCCTCACAGACGGAAACCTTGAAAAGACAAAAAGTTCTACTCAAATAAACTCTTCAAAACTTAATACTTCAGAAACCTCAGTCCTTTCTTCAAAGAAAAATAATTTGGAATTTCTCACCTTATCACATTTTGGACTATCTTCCCTTCCTGCTTCGTCGCATCATCCTCAAATTTTCACAGCGCCGGTGGACAAAGCCTTCACAAAGGCATAAATTCTTTCGGCTCTAGCAAACTTCAATAATAAAAAAGCACCCGGCCCAGAAGAATTAGACTTCCTCATATTAAAACTGGTAATACCTGCTATCCCACATATGCTTCAACGATGGTGAAACATCTTCCTCAAATTTCGTTACTTTTCCTTAATCCTACGACAACGAGAGTTTGTGGGCTTTCTTAAGCATAGAAAGATTTCCTTTGAGCTCAAATCATACCGCCTGATCTTCCTGCTACCAATGTTAGGCAAAACACTAGAGAATTTAATTGCTCTCCTTCTTACCTTCTTTCTTGAGTCTTACAATCTATTGAATGAAAGGCAAGTCGGGTTCAGAGAGGGCAGGACATGTGAGCTAGCATTGAAAAACATCTTATCTTCCTGCACCCTAAGAATAAGGTCCAGAAATGGCACCACTCTTGTTTCTCTGAACATTTAAAGAGCATTCGACAAAATGGAATAGCCACAGATCATTAACGCCCTCCTCCCACTCAATTGCTCGAGAAATATACCTTGAGTCGTGAGCTCCTATTTCTCCAACAGATCTATAATGGTCAACTGGGTCTCTGGCTCCTGTCTCTGTCCAGTTCTGTGAAATATGATCACAAACACAATATGGGAAACCATGTCCTCTAAAGGTTTTGAGATTTTGGCCTTCGCAGATAACTTCAAGATAATTCACTAGGGCAGTACAAGGAAGGACATGGAAGCTCAGGCTCATGAAGCCTTAACAGTTTTTTCGCAGCTGCTCCCCACACTTAACATTCTTGGCCTCCAAATCACGCGCTCTCACTTTCTCATTGATCAGGATAAATGAAATTAGCATCTCCCACGTTGACGGTACTAGAATTTAAGAATAACTATAGACAGAAACCTAAACTGAGCATCACACATTACCGGGGTAAAACTAAAACTGCTTAAGGTTTATCATAACTCTATAAAACACGTGGGGAAATATTGGGAAATCAAAACAAGTATGCTTAAGATCTGGTATTGCGCCATTGCGGAAAATATAATTACATGGGGTACAGGAATTGGGGGCGGGAAATCTCTCAAAAACAGCCACAATTGAAATCTATTCTATCCAAAGATTGTTCTTATTGCAAATTTCGAGGGAGTTCAGGAACATTTTAACTATGCATTGACTCTGATTACTGGTATTCCTCCCATACATTTAAAAACCGAATATGAATTCCTCAAGAATAATATCCCACAACTACATAACACCTCCATTCAAAACGAATACATTCCCAACAATCAAATTCAACAGAAATGTCGCAGCTGGTCCTTATATCCTGCAGTGGATACTTCACAAGCTCTAATCAATATTGCAAAAAATGCTTTTATCCTCTGCTCTAGCGGCGTTATACACTGATGAATCAAAGACCGAATCGGGAGTCTTCGCTGCTTTCTGTGTCCTCTCGGACGGAGACGTGATCCATCAGTGGGCTTTGAGGCTAAGAGACTGTAACTCCGAATTCTATGCCCTTTTCCAAGCTCTTTCTTGGGTCTCTTCAGCTAAAAACAGTACTCTCACATCCCAATTTATAGTGACAATCTCTCTGCATGCTAGGCCATTCACCGACAGGGTAAAAGCTGTCTGGTCGTCCTTAGTATCAAACTATCTCTCCTAACCCTTTAGGATTATACCTCTCTGGATCATGTCTTGGATCACAAGGGGATCTTGGGTAACGAAACGGCTGTCAGTAAAGCCAAATCTGCCATTGAATTTTCAGTTTTCTCTTCTTCTCTCCCTCTTCCCCCTGCATGTTCTAAAAAATCATTAAATGTAAAATTCATGTAAGAGGGGCAAGAAGAGTTGAATAAATCAATAAAAGGACATCACACATTCTCCCACCTACCCAACATTGGCAGCAATAACTGCACCAGCCGTTACAGTTTTCCTAACGGGTCATGTACCATTTAAGAGCTACCTTCACTGCTTCCATTGCTCATGCTCTTCTCTTTAGGAATGTGGCAAGAAGCGTACCGCAGAGCATGCATATTTCTTCGGTTCATTAACTTCCAACACCATCTCATAAATTCTACTATCAGAGCAGTCAACCGGTTCTCAAATATTCATCGATTTTATATATTCTACATTTTTATGTTTTTTATGTCTTGTATATATATATATATATATATACTATACATGTAGTACACACACACTTCTTGTTTTTCTTTCAATTATTTAAATATTTTTATAACCAACTATTAATATTCATCGTGTAATAAAATTGGTTAATCTTTGTTTAAAACAGGTCATCATAAATCATAAGATGAAAAATTACACGATCTAAAATCATAGTTTAGATTTTTTTTTAATAGTTAAATACGAGAATTAAAATTCTTCTATTCTACAAATAGCATAAGCTTGCTTATAATAATATGGATATCCACTGTTTCCCGGCTTTCACCTTTCTTTCTGCTCTGTAACGTTACTGCTTACGCAGCCATGACGTGATTACTGCGTCACTGCTTGTATCATCCTTCTCTGTATGCGCGCGCACCTGATTGTTTCAGGAGGAAGAGACGTTCCTCTCTTTTGTTAAAACCACTGAGCTGAGGAACAGGTTTTCGAGTGCCGTTTTCGGAAGGTTTGTCTTCCGAGCGTTGCACGGCAGGAAGCGTTTGATATCTTTATATTTCAAAGTAAAATTGTGTAAAGGTTGTCTGTTCGAACAACAACATGCTAAACATGATATTACAATTTTAAATTTTAATTCTTTAAAGAGTATAATAGTAATAGACGATCTGGCAAATGTTGCCTGCCGTGCAAGGTTTGACTCTGCATGGCAAATGACTGCAGAAAAACTGGCACGCACGAACACTGTGCAAAGGTATTGGAAGCATTTGCTCCAGTTGTGCTTCAGCTCAGTGGTTAAAACTAATGTCCCGTTTTAAAGGGTTAGGTGTATTATTGTTCCTTTTGTCTATGTTTAATAAATGTTGTTAATATCATCATGGCTTGCAGTCCTTCTCCACAATATTTTCGTACAATAATTGAAGAGCTTGTTTCCAAAAGGCGTTAAGTCAAAAATTTCAAAAATTGACTTTTCGATGCAAAAGGTCGCTGTACACGTCTAACAATATATTTTCAATAAATAGAAGTTCCAAACAAAGTTTAGTCATAATGAAAACAGAAAGTGAAATCCGTGTTTTTTTCCAAAAAGAATTAAGTCATAAGTAAGTTTTGTGCCAAAAGGGATTAAGTCAAGTTTAACCAATTGTAGCGTGCCTTGAGATCACGTGGTTTGTCTGGCCTTGGGTGGAAAGACAAAAATAAGGAAAAGAATGTTATTGTAGATTGTCACATTGAGACAGTTTTTTTTTCCCCATAGAAAAATATAAAGAGAGATTACTTATAACCTTTATTATAATGTGTTTGTAAAATATTTTAATCTTGGCTTTGGAACCCCGAAAAAAAACACATTTGCTTCTTCTGTATTAGGAAAAAAATGCAAATGAATTCAGAAAAATGTACAGAAAAAAGAAAAGACCCTGTTAACCGAACTTTTGATTCATAAACACCGGAGCAAAAAATTTTATTCACTTTTAGGGGAAAGCTTATAGGAGAAGATGAAATTACAATATGTTTTGACCTGATGCAAAATCAGAAATTACCACACAAATTAAAATTATACCATGTTAGGAATGCTTTCAGCAAGGGCTGCTGAAAAGGACGTCACCTACTATTTGCCAGTGCATGGTCACTCCTACTTACCAGTACATAGAACATTCGGCCGAATGGAGACTAGTTTAAAGAAAGTTGATACAATTTTACCCTCTAATGATTATTTTGAACATTTATCTAAGGTTGGAAATTTTTTCAAGTATAAGAAGCAGTGCAATATTTTAGATTGGAAAAATTTTGCGTATAGTCGTCTGAAAAGCAAACAAGGTTTGGTGTTTTCAGAGGCAAAAGTACTGGAAATTACGAAGCGAGATGAAGGGGTGGGGGGACGTACTGTGGTTCGTTTTGCCATCAGAAGATCCTGAAACAAACGGGGAAAAAAAATTCTACTATGAGCCTCTTCTGAAATAAAACCAAAACCAATATAAAACAAGAAAAAAAAAAGATGTTTTGAAATTGCTTGAATCATTGGGAATTAACAATGTTTTTATTTTTATGAACAATCTTACAACGATTCACCTAGGGCAAACATAAGTGAAAATAATGATAGCGATGAAGAAATAGAGTATGTAAATGAAGATTTGTGGTAACTAACCAGTTCCCAAAAATTGTGCATCTAAAATTTATGTGGTAATTGCATTGAAAACAAACACGGATTACTTTCAAATGGAAGTAAGTCATTTCATTTTGCAATTTGTTTGTGCCAAAAGGGCATAAGTCATAGTTTTGTTCCAAAAGGGGTTAAGTCATTTTTTCTTTTTTTTATTTCTCAATAACTATACTGTCAGGATTTTTTTAACCATATAATTTAGTGTTACTATCATACATAGATTACTGGAAAAAATTATCTTTTCCTTAAATTAAATAATAAATCATACATAACAAAATCGCGTTTTTTCAAGAATGGAAAAAGATGACTTAACGCCATTTGGAAACAAGCTCTTCAATTATAAATAGCATCGAAAAAGGAGTCTGTGAGTTTAAGCATATTTAAAAACTTTTATTTTTGATAAAATGAAAATTCTAGTAATTTTCATTTACGTTGTTTTCAAGTGATTATTTTATTACATCTAAGCTCATGAAATTTAACATATTTTATAAATGTTATACTTATTCTTATGTCTTAATTAAAATATAAACAAGATGAAAATTTTTTCTTGATGTGAATTTTTACAAAATGTTTTGTTTTTAATTCCCTTACTTATCTTGTTCTATTTTTTTTTTCTTTTTTTTTGTTAACATTTAAGATAAGTTCTTTCTGTTATTGCTTTTCATCTATTGTTCAAACAAGAATATTTTGAAAGTTAATTAAACACTAGTGTAATTTAAACTTTTTAAAAACGCAAGATCTAGTACATTTTGCATTTTCACCATGTTTAACTAAGTAATTAACTCTTTTCTGAATATGTCTCAACTTTTATTTGAGTTTAGTTTTCTTTATTTAACAGTTTAAAAAATGGCGTGGCATAAGAAAGATATGTAATTATTGTTCGTTTTAATTTTAAATTAGAAAAAAAAAATTGAAGTCATCCTAAAATTTAATTTTGAGGAAGAAGATTAAATGAGTATAAAACGCAGACTTTATAAAAAAAAAAGGTCAAATTAAAATGTTGATTTGTAATTCTATTGGAAAAACAATAAACTTATTCTCCTATTTGTGAAATTACTGGGTTGTTCGGAAAGTAATTTCGTTTTATTTGGTGAAAATGAAAAATCATTTTCTTATAGTGTATAAATATTTTATTAACTTAAGTATTATCAATTTTGGTCCAATATCCTTTGCAATCATTCTGACAGTAGCATGTTTTCACGTTCATAAAATTTCTGATCTTTGGTATCAAAAAACTGATCTAAGTCATTTTTGACGTCCTCATTTGAAGTAAATGTTTTACTGCCTAAAAAAATTTGTAAAGACCGGAACAAGTAATGATTTAAACGGGGCAGATCTGGAGAATATAGTAGGTGTAGTAGGTGTAAGAGTACATTCCATCCAAGCTGCAAAAGCTTTTGATGAGTTATCTGACTTGTATGCGTTCTCACATTACCTTGGTAAAACACTGCACATTTTCTTTTGATCAATTCTGGCCTTTTTTGTTTGAATGAATCATTCAATTTATCCAGTTGATGACAGTATACTTCAGAAATAATTGTGATATTGTTCGATATAATCTAAAAAAAAAAAATGTATTTATCTCGCAAAATAGACAGAATCACCTTCTTTTTAATGAATATCGAGTTTCGAAATGTTTTGAGCCGGTTCTACTTTGTGGTTACTGTATGATCTCCTGCATTTGACATTGTTGCACACAGCCCATTTTTCCTTTGTTTAAAAAAAAAATGGATCCTTTTCTGGACGTTTGAGAAGAAAATTACAGGCGCTAATGCAGTAGAGCAAATTTCTTTCTGTCAGAACACGTGGAACTGATATGTCGAATTTAAAAACTAAACCAAGGCATTTTATGATTATATAAACGATCGAATTCGATAAATTTAACCTCTCAGTGATCTCACAAGAAGTTATTTCCGGTATGCATAAATAAATGTGTTTATTATTATTTTTATTTTTTTCATTAGTTTCAACGGACCTTCCAGAACGGGGTGGGTGCCTCTTCAAAATGAAAATAGCCGGAACGAAATTTTTGCAAACAGTTTTGGCATTCGCGTTCTGTCAATATATCTTTTCAATACACATGGGATATTTTTTTCCTTCCTGATCTTCATTTTAGCCTTTCCGATGGTAAAATCTCAACAAAACATTCCGAAAATGCTAAAAGTAAAAAGTTCCTCTGTTGGGAGAAACAAAATTACTTTCCGATCAGCCCAATTCTTTCTTTTGCCAACGAATTAAACTACAAGTACAAATTTCTTGATAAACTTATTGCTTAAATCATATTCTGAAACACTATCAACATACATGTCTGATTTAAACCTGGCACCTAGAAACTGGAATCCAAAGCGCCAATTCAGAGTAATGAAAATTGAGAAAAAGTAATTTTAAATGCATGAATTTCAATTTTTAACATTTTATTTTATCCACATTTTGTAAATATAATATAATACGTTTCTATTTAACTCGAAACTGGAATCCAAAGCGCCAATTCTATCTAAGCGCCAATTCAGAGTAATGAAAATTCAGAAAAAGTAATTTAAATGCATGAATTTCAATTTTTAACATTTTATTTTATCCACATTTTGTAAATATCATATAATACGTTTCCATTTAAAAATATAGGTAGAAAATTGTAAAAAAAGAAGATTTGTTAAAATATTTTAAACAACAAATTTGTTCGTCCAAGAATGCTACTTCAGTGACATTTGTTAAAGACTTGGCGCCAGTTGCAGCTATGTCGCCATTCTGGCATGCTCTCTATTTTTCTGCAACTGTAGTAATATAGGACAATATATCAACAACAAAATTCCCATAACTTTTCCTTACCCGACAATTTTATACTGTTAGATTTTTTTTTTCAAATAGTTTTCGAACAAATACTGAATGAAATAATTCTCTACATCAAAAATGTATTTAAAATTATCATTAAAAAGATACCCACACTTCTTGATATAAATAATGAACTAAACAAAATGGTATAATAAACATATTATAAGTAATCTTATTTTTTATAACATAAAAATAAAATATTTCATATGATAAGCCATTTTTTTTAAGTTTAAATTTCAAAAATAGATAAAAAAAAAATTTAAGTTAACCACACTCTGCTGATAGTGAATTGAATAAAATTAACTTGAAAAACTTAACTCGCTTAAAATAGCTTCCTTGTCAACTCTGAAAAATATCATGAAATTAAAAAACATATCTTTAAGAAAATATATCATAACTAAGAATCCACACAAGCTGATACATTGTCCAATATTAGATAAAAAAGCGTATAAATAAAACTATCTATAATATTTTAAAGGTTGAAGTGATCTATTTTTTAATGAGACTTAAAGAAAATTGATCGACCATAAAACAAAAAAACTGTTTTTTTTTTTCTTTCTGGAGATAAAAACTGGATAACGAGGAAGTTAAACTTGATAAATAAAATTGATTATTTAATAAATGCTCTTCTGGTTTAATAATTTTTCTAAATTGATAAAAAATTAAAGCTTCATTAGCACAAAATAACAGATATTTCACGAGTTATCGGTACTCTAAGGAGAATTTTGCTTTAAAAAGTATTTGAAAGAAATTTTCGATAATAAAAAATCAAATACTGGAAAAAGTGGATTTGAAATAATTTTAAGATAAAAAGCCGGGAAATTGTCCGAGATAGGAAATTAAACCACAAATTCTAATTTCAATATTTGGCGAGATATATTTCGCTCAGTAAAAAATCTGCACAACAACATACTTGCCAACCATCTCATTATGAACCGTACAATTTTTAGTACCCGCCTTTTTTTTTCACACCAATATTTTTTTAGAGTAATTTTAGTCTTCTTTAATCGTAACAACATTTAGAGAGAATTACTCTAAAAATATAGTGGTGGGAGAAAAGGGGCGTTTTTTCAGGGGGCGTTAACAATTGTACGGCTATTAATGAGATGGTTGGGAAGTATGCAACAATCTTCTCTTCTGAATTCCTTAACATGGTTGAAATAAAATATTTTTTCCCGGTTCGTAACAATTCATAATGATTAGTGTTTTTCATTATTCATATTTGACCTTGTTCAACCCTGTCAAAATGTAGAATGAAACGAACATTACGACAAGAGTTTTCACAAAGGAAAGTCTTAAGACGCTTTTTTTTTTTTTTTTTTTTTTTTACCAACTTAGACCGCTTTTTCATAATTTTAAACTTGACTAAAAATTGATACCTTTAAAAAAAATTGCTATATAGCATTTCTGGTATCTGAATTTCCCTTTGTTCTTCTGTGATTACCACCTCGGGAGGATTTATGGCGGCCAAAAATTATCGGGAATTGCTTAGTGGTAGATCAGTGGTTACGTTAGCAGTAGATTCTAGGTTCAATTCCTGGATGAGGTGATTTACGCTCCGCATAAAATTATTTAAATTTCTACTCCAAATTCCTTAATATAGCTTAGGTGGAATATTTTTCTCATAACTGATTGCAATTCATAGTCACTGGCGTTTTCCATGGTTTGTATTTGGCTTTATTCAAGTCTATCAAAATGCAGAATACAATGAACATGATGACATCGGGAGTATTATGTCGGTTGGAAACCATCTGGGATAGCGCTATGGTAGAGCACTGACATGTTGCTGTAGGTTCTAGTTTCAAGTCCTCGACGAGACGATATTCGCTTAGTATACCTGTTAAAATTTTCAGTTCAAGGTTGAAGCAAAACTTTGCACTACAGTAGCTTCAATGTGCTAGGTTGAACCAAAACTTTGCACTACAGTAGTTTCAATGTGCTAGGTTGAAGCAAAACTTTGCACTACAGTAGTTTCAATGTGCTACGTTGAAGCAAAACTTTGCACTACAGTAGTTTCAATGTGCTACGTTGAAGCAAAACTTTGCACTACAGTAGCTTCAATGTGCTAGGTTGAACCAAAACTTTGCACTACAGTAGCTGCAATCACGCGATGTTGAAACTTTTTACTATGATTTAGTACTTATTATTGAAAAAAAGCTCTGAATCATGGTAAAAGAACACTCCAACTTATGGTTACAACAACTATAGTACCAAGCTTTGGTAGAACGAAGAACCAACTCATGGTAAAATTTTTCACCATCTCATGGTGAAATGTATCAACCAAAACATGGTGCAGCTACTGTGCACCATGTTTTGGTTCAATCTAGGACAAAATTTTTAACATTGTGAAATTAAATTAACTTTTTGTTCCAAATTCTTTAATATAATTGAAGTGAAACATTTTTCTCTCTCCTCTCTCTCTCATTTATTTATTTATTGAATCCTTATTCATTTGTGTTTGTCGTCGCTCATGTTCGCTAAAGTGAAGAATTCGATGAACATTCTAACCTTGAGTGAATTATCTTGATCTGGAATTATCAAAGATTGCTCTATGATAAAGCATCGACACATGTAACCATAGGCCACATGTGTCAATGGTTAAATTTTTGGTTGAGGTTCAATTTTTGGTCAGAACACTTTCCGTTTAATATAAAATTAATTAACCTTGTATTGTGACCTCATTAAATGATTTTTGTTTTGCAGCATCAAGTTAACCTTAGAGTCTTTACTACAAAAAATGTGCTTATAGAATGGCACTAAACGCATTTTTATGCAACACTTATGTCATGAGTTTCGTGATATAATTAGTACGTCCAATACAGATTTTGATATTTAATAAATAATCTAGGAATTTAAAGAAATGCAAAACATTTTTAAAGAAATTTTAATAGCGCATTGAGGTTACGCATTTGAAGACAGTCATAAAGTTATTAAATGAAATATTTCAACAAAAAACTTGTTGATGAACTTATAAACAGAAACTATTGAAAAATTTTTGTAATGCGATATGAATGATTTTTTTTTTTTTTAAGTTAACTTTGTTATGTATATCAAATTATTCATAAATAGTTAAATAAGAAATTTACTTGAATTCATGGATGAAATTATAAATTAAATATTGTCCATGATAATAAACTAACTTTTTTATAAATGACCGGACACTTTCAATTTCAAAAGTTTTGACAAATATTTCAAAAAGTTCTAGACGAATTATTATTAAATTTCAGGAGTTTAAGGAATGCCTTATGGTTGGTTGGTTGGTTGGTATCGTGTCATGGATAGAAAATAATTTTAAATGGGACCAAAGGTCCTATATACAGCATCTGCGATTTGATTTTCTTTATATAAGTCCGCCCACGGATTGTCACTTATTTGCTGCAATTGTGCCATAATAGCGGGACAGTTGAAAAGATGTTTGGGGGTTAGTTCTATGTCTGGGCAGTTTTTGCAGAGGCAGTAAGTCCTTGTCCTGTCTTTATGGATCTTCATCCCCCTAAAGTGTCCTGTCCGGAGTCTTGTTAGGGTGCTGGTGAGAGTTGATTGGGATTTGGGGATTTGGTGTTTGATTTTGAGTTTCCTATCATTGAGTTTTGCGTTAGCAACTGAATTGGTATCGCTGAGAGTGACATGAGTAACCCTGCTGGTGTTTAATTGTCTGTGTCTTGTTTCTTTTGCCAAGGCATCAGCCCTCTCGTTTTTACTAATGCCAACATGCGCGGGAATCCACTGCATGGTGCACTGTTTCTTCAAATGGAAAATCTTACGAAGTGTACGGTGCATATTTATAATTAGCCCTAAAGAACCCCTTTGAATGAATAGAGGAATGCCTTATATCTCATACATATAAGCGAAAGTTTTGCCTAGGAAGCAAAAGAGGACCATAAAAAATAATAATAATAATAAATAAATAAATAAAAACAGTTTGCGATCACCCTGTAAAAAATTTTGCTTGAAATGTGTTCTGGCTGCAGCATGTGGTTATGAGAAATCTTCGAATGATATGTATTCATCTGTACAAGATCATTCAAGGAGACATATATTAAAGGAGATATAAAAGTTTCTTTAAAATTTGAAATAAAAAAATTTCAACGTTTTTATTATAACAATCAGGGTATTATATCCAGTGCTAAACAATTATTAGGAAACTGGGCTTATTATATTAGACACAATATTCATGAACCAGAACATAAAAAAATAAATATAAAGAAAAAGAAAAAGAAAAAGAAAAATCTGGAGTGACTCCACTCGACTTTCCGAACATTGAGTAATTAACAGTTTTGTAGATAAAGTAAAGAAAGAGGAGTTGTTAAACAAACAAAAGAGAGAAAAACCATAATAGAGTGTTTGAGTATTTTTCTCCATATATTACACGATGTTTTATTTAACGCTACTGAACTTTGAGCCCATACATCATAATGATAAAGAATTTTTCGTTGTGTCCCTGTAAAAACCTTTAAATGCTAGATTCACCAAAATGCTTATTTAGTGCAACAGTCATTTATAATACTCATATAAATTTTCAGCTCAATTGAATTAGGATTTTAGATGCTATCGTACTTTTAAAAATTTGGTCCCATAGGCCATAATGATAAAGATTTTTTCTTTGTGTCCCTGTAAAAAACACGTAAGTGCTAAATTCACCAAAATCTATACAATTGGTGCAACTGTGACCTATAACATTTGTAAAATTTTTTTGCTCAGATTAATAAGGCGTTTAGACGCTATTACACTTTTAAAAATTTGGCCCCATAGGCATAATGATAAAGAATTTTTCTTTGTGTCCCTGTAAAAAAACTATAAGTGCTAGATTCTCCAAAATCTATACAGATTGAGTATTTGTGACCTATAATATGTGTATAAATTTTTTGCTCAATTGAATAAGGCATTTGGATGCTATTGAACTTTTAAGATTTTGCTCCCATAGGCCATAATGATAAAGAATTTTTCTTTGTGTCCCTGTAAAAAAACTATAAGTGCTAGATTCACCAAAATCTATAGGGTTCGTACGATGGTGACTTACAATATACGTACCAAATTTCAGGTTATTCGAACAAAGCATTTAGACGCTAGCGTGTTCACTCACAGACATACACACATACATACACACATACATACACACATACATACACACACACATACACACACACATACATACATCATCGCAAAAATAGTGAAAACGGATTCATTGGACCTCGAAACGTATAGAAACATCAAAATCTCAAATTCGGATTTTTGACATGATTACAATACTTTCCTCACTATAGTGTTCGGAAAGTAAAAAGAAAAAAAATAAAGAAATAAATAAAATATCGAATGAAATACGAACGTTGTCGCTAAATAAATTTAAACTACACATGCAAACAAGCTGTCATCTGTATGACATCTAGTAGTTTTGTTAATGTGTTTTATATTAACATTCATTAACAATATGAAATTTGACAGCTGAAATTTGAAATTATCACATTCACCACCTACACACACTTTTGAAAATTTCTGTAAATTTAATGTAAATATTTATCCAGAGTCCCTGTAAATTTACAGTAATTCTTAGGTAAAAGTAAATAATCGAGAGTCTCAATCTTTATTTTGTATTTTTACCTAATTTTATTATTTAATTTTTTAGTTAAAATTAAAAATGACTGTTTCTACTTTAGAAAAAGCATTCGAAGTCCGAAATATATTCTCCCCAATAATTAATTAAATTAATATTAGTTATTAAAATGAATGTATAAAATAAATTTTTTAACATCTCCGTTTATTTTTCTCTGTAATTTTAATTAAGACTTAAGATAATAGATTACACAGAGTTTTCTGTAGATTACACAGAGTTTTCTGTTGAAACTTTTAACAGTGCACACATATATTTTAAACTACTTCACTTCGGTTTTAATTCCATAAACATTGATATTATAAATATATTTAAAAAATAAATAAATAAACACGCTTAAAAAAATTACATAATTTTACAAAAATCAATCAAAATTTTAGGGGATTCAAATTTAAGAAGTAGGAATTTAAAAAATTTTTATACATTAAACATAGAAATATATATATGTATATATTTATATATAATGAATAAAAGATGTACCACGACCTAAAAAAAAAGACGATGTAAGATATTATAAAAAATTCTAAAAGTATTTTGAAACAAAGGTGTTAATTGGTTAAACATAAATTAAAATGTTTAATTTGCTTAATTTGCTGTTTAAATTACATTACCTCTGTTTACGTTTGTAATTAATTTATGACCCCTGAAATGTAATCTCCCAGAATGCTTATTTCACACGTAAAGCTTATGCTAAGTCATTGAAAAGTGGTTTAAAATGACTCTTTTGTCTTATCATATCTCTGGTCTTTTTTATGATACACTGTTCAAATTTTGTATATCACTTTATTAGTGCATTGGTTAATTTCTTTTCATAGACTGCTCATATGCGTAAGTCCCATAAAAAAAATTGTAACTCTTAAACTGAATCTCCTAACTGTAATACTCGATCTTTGTAGTTTATTAAATAGTATTATTATTGTTGTTGTTATTATTTTGTTTAACGCAACTTTGAAAATTGTAGTGTATGTGTGTAAATATTGATTTCATTTGATGCAAAATTAATACGCGTAAATCTACAGGAATTTAATCCTTCAATTTTAATTTATCAAGTTATCAATTAATCAAGTTTTAATTTATCAAGTTCAATTTTATCACTTTTAATGTAAATCAATTACAATGAAATTAACTAGAGTGTAAGTCCACACGATCAGTATTTAAGAAATCGAAACGTCAGTAAAAAATTTTCAATCGTAGTAGGGTAGGTGCTTCAGTGATTGGCATGCTCCAGTAATTGACATCTGTCGCGAAATAGTTAATAAATAAGAAAAATAATAAAATCATATATTTTACATATAAGAATTTTGACATTTTATGTCAAACACTGAAGCATAGGGTGCTAATAGCTGGTAAAATGAATAACTAGCAGTGTCAAACACTGGAACATAGGGGGCCAATTACTAATAAAATGAAAAACTGGCAGTGTCAATTACTAGAACATTGAGTGGGTATCAAATAAAAATTCATTAAAAAAAATAATTGTTAACAAATGTATATAGTTTAACATATATATGGTTCTGAATGTCTATCATGCCATATGTATACTAACTTAAGACTTCTAAAAATATTTTCTGATGAATGGAACGTTAAAAACATCAGAGATTGTCTAAAAGTGTCAATCGCTGGTGCACTTACCCTATATAGTGCAAAATTGTCATATAGCAATTTAAACAAATTAATATTCGTAATATATATTATCAAAATCATAAATTATATGGTATATGTTTAAAAATTTATTAATTGTTTTAACACACATGCATTCATATAATAATAAATGTATATCCTAAAAAAAATTGTGATACACATTAATTTACTGAGATAAAATATTTAAAAGAATTATACATTAATTCTAAATAGCTCGATGGTAGTAAAATCATTTTTCAGCTTAAGGCGATAGCGTAGATAAACATTGTAATTTATAAAGAAACGGAGCAGAAATTTATTCAGAATTTTACTATACAAATTTACCGATAAATTAAATTCTTCTTTTAATAAATTTATTCGCCCTTCTAGGGCAATAAGAAACAAAGATTAAATTTTTTATTGCATGAACAAATAGTTTTTTCCAACAAAAACTTATGTTTTTAATCCTCTATTTAAATTTATATAACACGATGGAGAAAAGCGAATTTGAAAAATGTAAACAGTAGAAAATTGAAAAGTTTTGTTAGTAATTGGATTTTTGTATATTTTTAAGTTGAAAATAAATTAATTTTCTAAATAAATGCATATTTTAAATAATAAAATACATAATTTTTTTTTTAAGCTGAAGATAATCAAATAGTTTTATCTATCTCTATAAAAATAATCTTAATGTTTGTTTTTTCTTATCGAAGAAATATTTTTAATGTTTTTTTAATACTTTAAACAAAAAGGTGTTATTAAAAAATAACTAAAAATATTTGGATAAAACAAACTTCTAGAAATTTGTAAAATAAAATTACATATGCGTAGAACTTTACATTTGTAATTCGTTTCTGGATATTATCATTTATTTAAAAAGTAATTAAACAAATATTTAAAGTATTATAACTTTAAGAACTAAATTTAAAAATATAATTTAAATTCTTGTAGCTCGAATGATGTTAGATAAGCCTCTTGAATGCACCGTTTTAAAAATAGATAAAATGTGAAATTTTTAAAATGTATACGCTTAGAAAGTTTGAAATTTTTATAATAAATTAGGTATAGATCTTTAAAATTGTCGAATTTTGCAGTTAATTTTGTTATTATTTCTCAATACATCGTAAAACTTTTATAAAAGTTTGAATAATTAACGCAAACTTTTAGGCAATTTCCATACAAATAAATTTCCTAGTTATTCTTGTTTCATAAATTTACACATAAATCTTTTTAGTTCAATAATAATAGGTTTTGCATAACGCTACCTAAATGATTTAAAATTTTTGTAGATTAAAAAAAGAAAAAAATTTCAAACGTTAATTTCGTTGTACATATAACAATTATAATCTCTTTAAAATGCTTATAATATTTTTACTTAATCTTCTCAATGTAAATTTTAATTGAAATAAGTTTATCTTATTCTCAGTAAAAAAATATCGCGAAGAAAATGTGATATGTACAGCAAATAAATTTTCAAATGATTGCATATATTTGTAAGTGATATTTGACACATTTCTTTTCATTCTTTATTGGTAAATTAGAAATATTTCATATCCTTCTCATAACACATGAGATTTTCTACCTTGGTTTACTAACACTTTCCAATAATTCTGAAAAGTGTTTTTTATTTAGTTTGTTTGTGGAAACTTTCAAAAGGCTTTTTAATTGTAGTGTGAGTTTGTTGGAAATTATTAAAATAGTTAAAAACTGTCTATTTCTATATCTGTTTGTACGTCTGTCTGTCTCTCCATATTCTAATCATTCCCCATAATATTTTTTAAATACCTCATAACTGATATACAGCACACAGTTTATTATGAATATTTTCCTACTGAAAATGATATAACTATGCCCGACTGGATTTTGTGCTGGGACACCCAAGAGAAATGTAATGTATTGTAAACGGGGAAGGTTTTCTGGTGGCTGAAAGTGGTAATAACTGGTTTAAACTAGCAGAAACTAGCAATAAATGGCAAAAACCCATTTCAGGATACTATCTGAGACTTCATTAATAATACTAAACTTAAAAATATACTTTATTTAAAATAAATAACTAATAAAATATTACTGTGGATAGCTTTGTTTGAAAATGTATATAGTAAAATAATAATAATAATAATAATAATAATAATAATAAATAAATAAATAAATAATAAAATAAATAATAATAATAATAATAATAAAATACGTGAGAGAGAAATTTTTAATGCAACATGGTTGTATAATTTAGATTTTTATACGAAATTAAAATAATTTGCATTTTGTAGTACGTTCTGTGGAAAAAGAAAAATGACAAATGTTTATCAGAAGGATAATTTTAATCGTATACGAAATATTCATTGTATAACATGATGAGAATTCCTGTAAATGTATATATATATATATTTACAGGAATCATTTCTACTTGTATACAGCAGAATTTATTTTTTTTTTTTATTTTTTTTTTTTTATTATTATTATATTACTTATTTAAAAATAATCTAAGCGAAAACTTGTTAATATATTATAAATCATCTTTTTGGAAATTTAACGTTTTTAAATGTACTTTTAAATGGAAATTCAAGAAAATACAATACTAAGTTCAACATGTTTAGTACGAAATTACAATATAAAAATATCTGATTTTCAATTTAAAGATTGTCAGTTTTTAACCTTGAAACTGCAACATATATTCATAAAATAAACGAAATATATTTGTGTATCTTATAATCTTTAGTTTTAATTTTTAATTGTTTATGTAGTAAATTGTTATGCAGATTTTATACATTATTGTCGATTAGTTTTTTTTTTTTTTTTTTCTTTTTTCTTTTTTTTTTTTTTTTTGCCATTTTTTAGTTTCTGTCAGCTAATGCCCCTTAATAGCAGAAAATAATTTTTGCCATGCAAGTTTTAATCGGTTATACACAGTGGTTTTAACCGCCCCGGCAGAAACTCCCTTGCCCTGCTTGCAAGAGAGGTATTTCATGTTTTAATACCTTGTACTGTGTGAAAACATTATAAAATCAACATATATTGTTCGTATGCACAAAATAATGTTTCGAATGCAAAATGGTATGAAGTGCTCTAATGATGTATTTACAGAGCCACGCAAAATTATTCGAATTTATTAAGGGACATAATTGGAAATTTCTGAAAATAAAATTTTGAAAAAAATTACAGAATACTATTCTAACAAGGTTATGTACGTTTATAAGAGGAATTCCGGCGGAATCACTATATATCGTCTGTACAAAAAATATTGAAAATGTCCGATTCTTGGCTATTTATCGCTTGTTGGCAACACACTGAAAACTCATGCAGAACGGTTTTTTGATAAATACTCATTATCGAAAAAAAGTTTTAAATTCTCTTCATACTAAACTAGTTTAAAGAAGTTTACTTTAAATAAATACACTTTTCTAACTACAATTTTGTCAAAATATTTATAAGTAAATCTAACGGTCAAATTATATAAATTTTAGTTTATCGTGAAAAGCCTAAACTATGCTTAAGTTTTACTTGAGCTTTAAATATAATGGCTTAAAGATAACATTTCGCACATTTATTTATATTGCATGATAAATTAAAAAGAACGTACATAACACTTTGGAAATGAAACGAAGGAAAACGGCAATCACTTATCAGTGCGGGTTTTTGTGTGTGTGTGTGTGTGTGTGTGTGTATGTGTGTGTGTGTGTGTGTGTGTGTGTGTGTGTGTGTGTGTGTGTGTTTTCGTAGAATACCAATTTCACAATCGGTAATTTAGATAAAAATTTATTGATAGAAATCATTTAAAACTTAAATTAAAATTTTTAATTTCAGTTTAGATAACATATTGAAAATTTACAACTTTTTTAATTATAATTTACTTTTTATTACACTGATTAGATAAAATTTACCAAATAACTTTTTTAACCCTATGTACTAAATTAATTTAAATAAATTTAACTTTAAAAAATACATTTTACAACTGCAGTTTTTAAACCGTGAACCTTTTGTTAATTTATTCAAACTTTAAACCCAAATTTGAATAGGAAATTAGAATGAATTGAAATTTTTAAGCTCTTAATGAATTTAAATAATAATCATAGATTAGAAAGGGGAGTAAAACAGATCTTTAGATTAGCAAAAATGTACAAAATCAAATTTATTTGTATGAACATACTTTTGATACTTAAAAATGTCTCACTAGAAGATACAATTAACCCTCCCCCCCCCCCCGCTTCCCCATGAAAAAAACGTTTATTTCTTTCCTATCAAGAGACTCGGTAGAGTCTCAAGTGACTTTATATACGATTAGTTATGTTTTCTGTTTGTTTCTCTCAATGCTATAACTCATGTATTTATCTATTTATTTATTTATTTATTTATTTTTTATATACTTAAAATTTGTTTGGACACTTTTTAAACTGCTACATAAATTTCCAGAACTCACATTATACCAGTAATTTACAACCTTCTTCTTATAGTCCCATGATATACACTTCTTTTTTTTTTTATGTTTCACACCTTTTAGAGGCAATTCGGTAGTATACTCATTTTCATTAGAATTTTGCTATATTTCGTTAGACGAAGGATATGCATCATCAGGAATGCCTACAATTTTTTCATAACTTACAAACCCATATTTTTTAATATTTCAATAACGTGTTTTTTTTTTTTTTTTTTTTTTTGTTTTTTTTTTCTTCTTCTGTAATATTTGTGAGTGCAATATTTTTTTTTCTTGTATTACTTATACAGTATCCAAACTGTATTGTACATGTTAATTTTCAAAGATATTGTATTTAATAAAAAAATAAAATTATTTTAATATTCTAAATTGTAAAATTCGTTTTAAACGTTAACTAAAAGTAAAAACAGATATTTGCAACTTGCAAAATACAGAAGGTGTAATAATTACTAAATAAAAAACAAAAGATATGTTTAATTTAAAAGTCTATTCGGCAAAAATTTTAATATTTGCATCTCGTTAGGGGATTTTTTTTTTCAAAGCTAAAATGAAATACCTTTAATAAAAGGCTACATGCATATACTATATAAGCTTGTATGAGAAGCAGGTAACTCTTTCATCGATTAATTTCAAAATACATTTACTATAACGTTATTCGGAAAGATTTGTTTTGCAAGATATTCTTAAATGTATTAAAATTACTTGCATTTGATGGGAAAGAAAGTTGCTCACCAAATCACATGCATTTTTTGTCTTTTGGCTCCAAATATTCCATACTATATTATTTTGTTACAGACTATCTATTACGATTCCGCCGATAAATTTAACTGATCTTGTATTACCTATATAAGTTGTATCCCTGTAATTTGTTTCCCAATATTCTAAGTATGCACTTTATGAAGACCTTCTTTGTCAGATGTGTTCGTTTAAAAAAAAAAAAAAAAAAAAAAGGGGGGGGTATTTAAATTATCATCATAAAAGCATATGAAGGCAAGGCAATGAATAAACATTATTGAAATGTGTTTTATACATTAGAAAATCAGTGAATGTTTCTTTCTCGCTTGCATCTACTATAATATCTCTATATAAAATAAATAGTCAAACATGTGTTTATTTTTTAATTTAAGTAATACAAATCAAAATAATTTACATTGAATGATCTTAAATTAACTTAGAAAGCTATTATATGTTATTCTTTTTTTTTTTCGAAATGAAACTCATTTTCT
The DNA here is from genome assembly GCA_963930645.1 of Salticus scenicus. Taxonomy (NCBI): domain Eukaryota; kingdom Metazoa; phylum Arthropoda; class Arachnida; order Araneae; family Salticidae; genus Salticus; species Salticus scenicus. The sequence goes on along the minus strand of OZ005654.1, from coordinate 80,062,785 downwards.
GATAATTTTTATATTTTCCGTAAGTAAGTTAAAATATCTTTCATATGTGGTTGTAAGTTGATTAATTCAAGTCATCTTTCCTGGTGTTTTCTCATTCCAATAAATAATATAAATAATAATAATTATTATTATTATTGTTATATAGAGAGTAAAAAAGTATAGGAATTGTTTTGATACTGAAGTTGAGTCATCTTTAAATTTCATAAAAACATTTTTGCACTGATTATATTAATGTATCTCTCTCTCTATATATATATATATTCATGATTTATTAAAATAAAAATACGTTGTAAAATAATCTTTTTTTCCTTAGAATACTACTAGCATATTTTTAAAATTACTTAAATATTTTCTTTACTCCCCCTCTCTCTCTCATTGTTAATGCTGTTATTTTATGAGGAACTTTTTTATTTTTTAAATTTTTATGTCCTCCATTTAACCTAAAACAACTTTTTTCATAATTTTTTTTCTCTCCCCCTCCAACCATTTTTCTGTTTTTTTTTTTTTTTTTGTCTTTCAGAAATTATCTCAAACTGGTTTATAAAAAGAAAATAAAAAAAAAAAAAACATTTATATAAGATGATACAATTTTTGTTTTTATTTAAACAAGACGGAAACACATTTTTTAAGCACTGAATTTTTTAATGAAAGAAAACATTTATATTAATTCAGTAAGGATGCTAGCAAAATTGAAAGGAAAAACAATTTTTTATCTGTTCACTTTAATCGTTTCCCAATTAAAATGAGGCTAGAAACATATAACTTTTTTTTTTGGTCATATTCAGGATGATGATAGAGAAAAACAATTGCGTAATCTGAAACTACAGACGTATTTTATGTGATATTAATTCTACAGTAAAATATATATATATATATATATATATACGATGATATTTCTATACTAAAAATAATTTTCTTTATTTCTTTTTTCTTTTTTTGAAACATGAAAATTAAATAATTGAAACAGGAGTTGAGCCCCTCCCCCTCTTTTTTTTCATTATATTTTTCATTATATATTTTTTTTTATAGCTTACATCTGTATATAACTTACATCAATTTTTTTACAGGCCTTACCTAATATATTACGTAAAGAATCCAGTGATGTATTTAGCTATTAAAAAGAGAAAAAAAATGTTTTAAAATATAAAAACCGATTTTATTTTATTTTATTTTTTTTTTTAATTTTTTTTTTTATGTAAAATGCACCTGAAATAAAGTTTTTTTATAATTATTCGGTTCAGTATAAAAGTCCATTTTAACTTTAAACCTTAAAAAATATTTTTAACGGCTTACATCTGTATTAGTACGGCTTACATCCGTATTAGCGAAGCTTACATCTGTATTGTTTATTAATCTATTTTATAAATAATTTTACTCATTATTAGAATCATATTGTCTGTATCTATCATGATCTATACTCTCTGTACATAGGAAATTGGTACTGACACACAGTGCGCTGTTGTAAGTTTTTTACTTTTCTCTCATTATGGGCTGAAATTCCTTAGAAAGACTACAACGGAGAGCCTTCCACTCATAGACCTAGGATCCTAGTGTAGTTAATCGGCTTTAAGCCCCATAACAACAATATTTTTCTTTCTTTTATCTTTTTTTTTTTTTTTTTTTTTTTTTTCCTTAAGAAAAAAGGCTAGAGAAAGATTTTCAAAAACTTTTTAATAATTTAGAATTTTACTCTTAATGAATAACGTGAAAAATCTCACCCTTTAGGAAAGGGACTTTCTACTCTTTAGGGGTTAGATCGATTTTCGTATATTCAAAGAGAAATATGTCACTCTTTAAGAGTCAGATATCATTCTTTATAAGAGACCGCGATAGTTCGGTTGGTAGAGCGCAAAGCTCGCAATGGGAAAATTGCGGATTCGATACACGAACCAGCCAAAAACCGTCGTGTACACTAATAGTGGGTGGAGGACGTAAAATCTGACGTGGCCGTAATATCCTCCATGCTCCCATCCAAATTATACATTTAGGGGTCACCGCAACGGGTGAGCCATACCCTTCACGGGGAATCAAATTTATGATGTCTTTGAACCATCCTTACGGATGCGTCGTTGACCATCGCCAATTACCCATTGCGCAGCACTAGTGCGACGTTAAACACAACTAATCAATCAATCATTCTTCATATTTTAAAGAGTACCATAAAAAATAAGATATTAAATAAAATTTTGAAAATCATCGATTAAATCTACCATCATTTGTTATACACTTCAGTTTAATTTTGTGTTAATTGTAACTTCATTTAATAGATTTTTCATAAAATTTTAATTTGTAAATGAGTCGGATTTATGCGAAGTATATAAAGTATAAGAAGATAAATTTCAGCTTTATAAAAGACCAAATATTAATGATGTGTATGATTTCTTACCCATTCCTTAATCCATTTTATTTACCAAAGCACTACATTTTTGAAGTTAGATACATAAATTAGCTGGAATTTACAGTCTAAATTAAACTAGTTGGCATAAGTCTCTGCTCAGTTCCCCATCATATACATGTTCTTAAAAATTTCTAGTATAGGGCATACTATATTCATATTCATAGTTGTTAATAAAAATTAATTTAACTGATCGCTAGAAACTGTGGCAGACTGAAATGGCCTACCTTATAAGCTACCCACTATTCCGTTCGATACATTTACCTTATCCTAATTTGTTAATTTATTTTATTAGGGTCCATTTTGTAATTAAGTTTTCATGCAATTTCACACTATTTGCAATGTAACGATCTGATAATACAAATTTATATGAAATAATGCTATTATCTGCTATATTCAGAAAATCTTAAATTTTGAATAACTTATGAAACTTTGAAATTAGAATATTTGTAGTCAATGATTTTCAAGCTAGTATCATAAGTGATATTTTAAAAGTAGTCTGATATCTTTATCATGAAAATATCCCTCAAAATATACGTTTGTGTGAAATTTGGCTTATTCTGCCGTATTAAGACACTCTTAAATTTCAAATAACTTAAGAAGTTTTCAAAACTGAGTTTTTATATTTAATTATGATCATGCCAGTATCACAAGTGATATTTTACAGCTAGTTTGGCATCTTTGAAGTAAAAAATTTCTTTTAACGTACATTAAACATTTAATAGGTTTTTTTATAGGTTCTTTTAAATGTCGTAAGTAGCATTTTAAAACTGACCGACCTCTCTGCAGTCATTTGGTCTTAACAAATTTCGTACACAGACACACAAACTAACCCATTAATTACCCACTAACATAATGACACACTAACAGGCACCCTACAGAAGAACACCATATCAATACTGTTAGTTTCGGACTCCTCACACCTGAAAACGTATAAAAAAGCAAGAAAACCGAGGTAAAAATTTCATCAATTACTTGACTTACCCATACCTACAATATGATAGTAATTAAAATATTTATTATTTTATCTTTAATCGCCAAAAATGTGAAAAATTTGAGAAAATTCATTAAAATTTAGGTTTTTTACAGTAATAGGTATTTGAGTTACTATAGTAATAAGTAACTGTTTCTCTTTATGTAATAAATTTTCTTTATATGTAAGTATGTTTATTGTGTGAAGGACGGTCATAATCTCTAATAATTGTCCATTTAAAAATATACGTTTGTCATTAAAGTTGCATTTTCTTTTAACACTTTGACTGCCAAGCCAAAATTGCAAATGTTCACCACGGTTCCAAAAAATTCTGTTGTGTATTTTGATTCCTTTTGCAACACATGGGGAGATTCTCATTCTCCAACAATCAAACTCCAGTGAGATTTTCATGTAACTGATATCGTTTTTATAGTCAAGGACAGAAGTTTGGATAATCCATGGGTATCATATCTGATAGCCAGTGTCCCAACGGAAACATCACTGGCTATCACATATGATAACCATGGCAGTCAAAGTGTTAAAATAGTATTTAAAAGCGTTCCTACAGAACAGCAGCGTTTAAAACTGTAATAATCTTATATATATTTATATGTCATATTTTAAGTACTGGGCTATGTCGCGCATTTTAACTATTAGATTATAAAAGTAATTGGTAATTGGTAAAGTAAATAATACCCGAAATAATTTTATATTGAACAATTTCTAGAATAAAAAGAATGTGATTTTCTAAAATATTACATTCACATTCCCTTCATTCCGATATCATGTCAATGAAATATTTTCCAAATTTTATGAAAAATGTAAACTCTAAAACTCTTCGTATATTGATTTAGAATGGTTTCGTAGAAGAGATAACATAAAAAGTTTTCTAGTTTCATCTAGTAGGAAATCGATGTAGAATCTTTTCAACAATGTTGCGCAAAATGAAGCGTATAAGTGAGATACATTTCTCAGAAAAGCGAGAAAAAATGGATCAGCAGAATGGATAGAAATCATTGCAGTGAAATTTTAGAACTACAAGATGTTTTATGTTCTTCTTTTCAAAAAAAAAAGTGAGAAAATCTGTCAACTTTTTCTCACATAACAACTTGGATTTATAAAAGATTATTTAGCTAGGGCTTCAACATTCTCTGAATGAAAGTTATTTATAATTAAATATTCTTTTATGATAATCTTAAAGTATTGCAATGATATCTTTTTAATGGCATTAAAATTACGGGAAATTGAAATGAATTCTTAAAGCAATGGTATTATGTTGTTAACATGGTTATGTCAGTGAATGATAATAAATTGTTTACATATATAAGTTGTTGAACGATAATAAAATTATTAACAAGTTGTTGACATGTTTGTGTCAAGAAATATAACGTTTTCATATCCTATAACTCAGTTGTAATTTAATTTTTATCAAATAGTGACATGAAATATTTTAAGTGCTATAAAAAAATTAATAATAATAATAATAAAAACATCTTACAGTATTTACATTATCTAATAACACCGTTATTAACATTAAGTTATTAACATAAGTTGTTGATGCTTTTATTGAAGTTTATACCAGGTAATATTACATTTTCAAGCATGAAAACACTAGCTGTTAATGTATTTTTCGATATGTAGTAGTACGAAATACCTTTAATGCTATTAAAAAACATTATTACAGTATTTACATAACTTATAATTATCTATATGTATAAAATCCTAATTTCTCTTAAGTGAGTGAGTAACTGATTCTTTGTCTCCCAGACCAAAACCCGAACAATTATGTAAAATGAAATTTGGTAAGAACATTCCTTCCGTAACATAGACAGCCACTAAGAAGTTATTTTATAAAATTTGCCTCTTTGGAAAGGAAAGAGCAAAAAGTTATAAAATATAACAAGTACAAATAACTAAAAGTAATTTAAGAAATTTTAGTTGTTGTTACCTTTGTTAAAACCTTTGTTGTTCATGAAAGGAAAAATCGCAAGATTTAAAATCATAGCTTAGATATGTTTAAATAGTTACATAAGTGATAAAAAAATTCTTTGTTTTTATACATAACGTATACTTCCTCATACAAATTTCGTACAATAAATGTAACAAGCATCGAAAACAAAATCCGTGTCTCTGAAATCATTTAATTTTTTTTTTATTTTTAATAAAATAAAAACTCTATAGCAATTAACATTTATAATATTCTCAAGTGATTATTTTCCCTATCTTGTTACTTCTAAGCTCATAAAATTTAATATATTTTACAAATATTGTACTTAATTCTTTTACCTTATTTAAAAGTATAAAAGTCTTAATGAATTCTTACAGTATGTTTTGTTTTCATTTTCTTCAGTTATCGCATTTTTTCTTTGTTGTTAACACTTAAGATGATAAGTTTTTTCTATTATTGCTCTTCATATATAGTTCAAACAGAAATATTTCGAAAGTTCATTAAACACTTGATTGTAAAAGAATTTTTTTAAAACGCAAGATCTAGTACATTTTGCATTTTCATCGTGTTTGTCTAAGTAATTATCTCCTTTCTGGATACGTCTTAACTTTTTATTTAAGTTTTATCAAGTTTATTTTAACAGATTAAAAGATGCCATTCTTAAGAAAGATGCAGGAAATTTATTTTAACTCAGATATAGATTTAACGCAATGTTAAAATTCCATTTCATGCCTGTCTACTAAATGTTTCTAATACAAGAAGATTAACCCTTTAACGTTCACTACTTAATTTGTTTTAAAAATTACTAAACTATTTTTAAAATTGCTTTTACACACATAGCTGATTATAAATATTTAAAAAATAAAAAAATAGCATTTTTCCTTTTCGAGAAATTTTTGGTTTGAATCATCTATATGTTAGCCTATTAAATTCAAATAATATTTAATTTAATACATAAAATGCATTGTAAGTAAACATTATCGACTATAAAAACTCGTAAAAGTTGTTTCAGGGGAAAATAATAGTCCAGCTCTTCATTAAATGAAAAAATCTAAACATGAGTGTATCATCAAACAAGCAATTTGCACTCACGCCCACTAAGAAACTTCAAATGACTTATGTATTTAGCTTCCTTTGAAGCGTTATTTGTTTTAAATTTTGGAATAGTGCTGCTATCTACCGAACAGAGAAGGAACAAAAGTTTAAAGTTGATTAAAACAAGGGGGAAATGTTAAAAAAACTGCTGCATAAAAATTCTTAAAAGATGTCAAATGTTTGGTTTCGCTGCGAAACCAATGAACGTTAAAGGGTTAAATGCGTAAAAAACACAGAAAAAGAAAATCACAGGAAGGTCACATTAAAATATTAATTCGTAAACCTTCAGAAAAAAATCTTATCCTGCGTATTATTTATCGAGAAGAGAAAGTATGATATACTGGTCGAGGTCCAATAGTATCCAATATTATCTTTCATTCTTTTACATTTTAATCCCTTAACTACAAATATAGATTTCCGAGCTAAGAGCATAAGGTACGCCAATAAACTGAATAGACGAAATGATCGAGAATTTCTAGTCTACACATGTCTAGATGGTGAAACAATATTCTGAATGTTCTATATGGCGAGAAATTCTCGCTTGATTATTTAGAACTGGGTCATAAACCAAGATTATAGTTGCTGAAACCCGCCTCTTGTGTTCGCATTTATCTGGAGATATTTTCAAATAGGTTTGATTGCAATAATATAGGCAAACGCTCGAGAATTCTAATAGAGGTTTCTAGAACTCGCTTTCAAAGGGGACTAGAATTTATAAGAATGATATGGAACTATTTTTTCTAGAGCCACAATTTAAATTCTAGATGTCAGTTACAGAATCTTTTCTCAGCGTATTAATAAAATAAAGGATTTTTCTTATTGGGAATTCTCATAAAATGTTTCATTTCCATTTTCTTAAGTTATATTTTTCTTTCTTTTATTTTAGCATTGACGACCATACATAAGTACTTGCGTTACTACTCTACGTTTAATAACACAGGTCTTCATCTAAAATTTTGGTTTGATTATTTTTTCTCATCTTTATGCTTTTTGGTGTACTGAAACCGAAACTGAAAATAGTTTTTCTCTATTATTTATAAATTTTTGTCAATACAAAGCATCTACAGGTCACAATTTCTTCTGTGCCTCTTCCACCAACATAACTATATGGTAACTTTTATAATATGTTTCCATGATTTATTATAATGAATCATGGAAATAAACGAGAAAGTACCGAAAATGAAGAAATGGTGTCTGTAGACAACTTGTATTGAAAAAATAATCTACGTGATAGAGAAAAACTGGCTTCATTTTCCGTTTGAGCATACCAAAAAATATATAGAGGAGAGGAGGGAATTATGGGATAGCCGGGAAATATGGAATACCGAGGTTTCGGCTTTGATTAGTGCTGTTGTCTCTTCAAAATACTATGAATTACTCAAGAAGGATTCCCATGAAGTAATACAGTAAGAAGCGACCGCTCGTTGCTGTCGTACCATTCTCTATAGAACAAAGTATGTTTTGTGATTTTTAAAATGTTTTGCAGGTAAGTTTTGAAACATTTAAACTTACTAGTACACATATGATTTGAACATTGATGTTAATCATAATGTATGCTCAAAGAATTGTATTTTGTTAAACATCGGTCGTTTTTTAGCTGAAAATATTTTTTCCATAAATTTAAAAGTTCATTTTTAAAGATGGCGTGTCGGGTATTATGGAATACTAGGTATGTCATGGTATCATCTGAAACTGACTTCAAGTATTCAACTAAAGAAACAGAAAATGAAGATGCCGAATGTATCTTCTGTCACAGAAAATCATCCGAAGATGATTTTATGAAATCTAATTAGTTTTTCTATGGTTTAAACAGTTTAAACCACCTATTCCATATTACCTGACTATTTCATATTAACCTCCATTTGTAACTTTTTTTTTTAAGTAAACTTTTTATAACAACAAAAATATTTTTTGGGGATTTTTTTTCATTGACAATTTATTACAAATAATTACACTATGTACTCATCATGATTTTGGGGATTTTTATTAAAAACAAGTAAAGTTATTTTAAGAAATGTAAATGATATTCCATAATACCCTCCTCTCATCTATATAAGCTAAAAGTATCAAATTAAATTTTGCAAACATTTTTCCCCCTAGACCTTTGTAATCAAACAGGAGTATTTTGAAAGTTAATTAAACACTCCGCTGTAATGTGACTTATAAAAAATGAAAAGATAATTGCAGTTTTCGTCTAAAACAATTAACACATTTCTCGATAAGAATCAACATTTTATTTAAGTTTTATACGTTCTTATTTTAACAGTTTATAAAATGCTATTTCAAAGAAAAGTATATATATGGGAGAGATGTTCCATTTTATTATACATATCTCAGAAAAATATTTTATGGGATCTTTATCGAGAGGATCTGCTTTCAAATCTGGCAGCTGGGAAATGCCAGGTTCAAACTCAAGTTGTGCTAGTTGAACTAGCTTTTCGAAATTTTAATGATTTTCTGTAAAATTCGCTTAAATATATTTTGCTGGAGAAAACATATTTGTTTTTTCATTAATATCATTATGTGTATTAAACACTTTGAGAATGTCTTTCTTTCATTATATATTCAAAAAAAAAGAAACTTATCTCCATTTTTTAAACATTATTTTCTCTTTATGATGTTAATCTTTAATTTGTCTCAGCCAGTCAATTTCTCTCTAATCAATCACATTTCATGAATTATTTTTCCTGGATTTATTTAAAAGTAAAAAAGAAAAAAAAAACATAAAAATGCAAAAAGAAAGAAAATTGAAAATGTATTTTCTTTTTATGAATGTAAACAATTACAAGGTAAATTACAAATACGTCATTAAAAATCGTGAATTAAGAAGTAATTAATGAACTCTCTACAAACTATTAAGCAATTTATCATACATATTTCCAATATACCATTAAAATATCGTAAATTGATTTCGAAATTGCAGACGTCAATTTAAATGGTATTTTCGCTCGAAAAAGAAATTTCCATAAAAGAAATTTGCTTCTTTGAATTTCTGCGTCATTATAAACAGATTATAGATGCAGAAAGGTATTCATTTTTATATTATGTATGCCATATTATTTCTCAAACGGTAAAGTGAAACATCCGTTTTTCTGGCTTGTTTTTATGGTAACAGCTTTCACCGTAAAACAAATTTGATAACTATTTAATGTTTTTCCCGGCAGAAGGAATTACTCTGAAAAGCAAACTTGCATATCTACATGTAAGCAGTAAGCAAAACTGATAAACAATATGTTAGCATATTTTACAGAAAAAAAAATAAATAAATAAACGAAATAAGCGCAGTATATATATATATATATATATATATATATATATATATATATTAAATAAATGATCAGAATATATAACATGATTAAACAGTTAAAATATTATAGTTTTGAATTTTAATTTAGATTTTAAACTCTTTAAAATTAGGGAAAATAATATAGTTTTTAGCATGTACTGAATGAGGAATGGAATTTTACCAGGAAAAAAAAGGGGGGGGGGGCTAATGTGCAAGTTGTACCTGACGGGACTAAAGTGAAAGTTGTACCTCAAGGGACTAATGTGAAAGTTGTACCTCGCGGGACTAATGTGCAAGTTGCACCGAACGAACAAACTATTTCTTTCAACGAAAATGCCTACTAACCCTGGACGATAGGTCTAATATATCGTATCATATTATATATCGTATTTATCGTAATATAACTCAATACTTATTTCGCTTCCTTCTTCGACTCGTTTTAATACGCATTTTTTATATGCATGAGCAGCCCCCGAAAAACAAAAACATTAAATCATTAAATTCACTTTTTTACTTATTTTTATTTCATATTATTTCACGCGCACTTTTTATTTCATAATTCAAAATTATTAAAAAAAAATTTTTCGATATCGCTTGTAACGATACTGATTATTATTAATTTTCTTTTCTTTTTCTTTCAATAATAATAATAATAAAAAAAAAAAGATTTTGATGAAATTCTGGCAAAAGAAGAATTTAGTTTAGGACGGACGACTATTAGTTTTTTTTTTTTTTTTTTCTTCCCAATTATGACATCGCTTTCAAATTATTCAATTATATTTTCGATAAATTTTAGATTTCGATAAATGTCCAACTATCGAAAAATGATTTCGACAAATGTCCAACTATCGAAAACGACAACGCAAAAATCCCAGATTGAGACTAATAGGCCCTCAGTCATAAAAAAAAAATAAAAAAAAATAAAAAAATTCAGATGATTCGGAACAGGATTATTTTATAAAATTTTATCTGTCCAATAAAAAATAAATAATTAATTAAAAAAATACCTTTCATATTATGGTAAATTTTAGAAAGAAATAGTAATTTCATATGTATGTTGACCAATGTTCCCAACTGTAATATTAAATAACAAATATCTACTAAAATAATTGATAGGACAGTTCATTGCCATAGAAATAACCATTTAGACGCAGTAACTTTTATAAACGTACATTAGCTCAATTTTAATCTCTATTTATATATTATTATTCTAGCGGTTTACCATGCTCATGCATAGCTGCCAACCTAATGCGGTGTATTGTTAGTACCCGCCCCTTTTTTCCACGGAACTTTATTTTTATAGTAATTCTCTTTAAATGTATTTACGATGAAATAACGAAAAAAGTACTCTTAAAAAATAAAAATATAAAAAAACACCTGGTGCGGGGAAAAAAAAAAAGGTGGGAGCTAACAATACCTTGGATTATTAATTAGGATGTTGGCAGCTCTGTTCATGTAAAATTTCAACAAAATAATTTGTCAAGTATATTTTAACCTATGATAAAGAAAGTTTTAAATATTGTATTTGCGTAATATACACAGAATATATATATATATATATATATATACCGGGTGATTCAAAATAGATGTTACAGCGATTATCTCGTAAACTAAGAAAGATAAAACATACTTCCAAATATAAAATTGGTGCAAATTAAGAATAAATTTCAGGTATGGCATTTTTTTTTTTTTTTTTTTTTTTTTGTACAAGGGGCTGTATACATATTAAAATACGAAATTTAATTTTTATACGATCCCTTCTATCATATGACATATATTTAGAAAAATATAAGTCATAGTAATCGCTCTAAGAAGAAAAAAATCATCTCTGTAAGTCAAAATCTCGCTAAGTTATTGCAATTTGAAAATGATGACTTATACCACTTTATTTTCAATTTTGTCGTCTATTTTTCGACGCCAAAGGGCTCATTTTAGGGGGTTATCTATGAGATGAGAAAAATTAAAAAAGGATCCTTCATTTTAAAGTAGCAACTAAAATCATTAAAACACATGAAATCAACAGTTTTAAGAACTTAATGCAAATTTACATTATTCAGTATTGTTAAAAAATTTAACAGTTAATTTTTTTAGGGGGCTCACCTGCAAATTAAAACACGTTAAGAGAGGAAAAATATTATAAGACTAACAAAATTGTGTGAAATTTTCGCACTTTATTTTTACCACTTTCCATCATGGTTGAAAAATTTTAATGGCTTAGGCTCTTTAACAATTCCAACAAAGTTGAAAAATGTTAATGGCTTCGGTTTGTCTGTCTGTCCATCCGTCTTTCAGTCTATCCGCGCTCTAACTCCCGTGAATGTTCATGGAATTTCTTGAAACTGATATATGTTATTTGAGTTCACTAACGGACGTTCTTATTGAAAATGGAGTGAATACCGCTGCTAGGCTGTGTACAGAGACACTCAAAATTATTCCAAAGCATTGTGTTCTATGAGAGGTATTTTTATAAACCATATTTTAATACCTTTATTTTCCCATATATTAATAAAATTTAAATGTGTTATTCAAGTTTACTATGGGATATTTTCTATAGATAATGGAGTAAATACCATCACTAGTCTGTATACAGGAACACCCGAAAGTATTCCAAAGCATTGCGTTCTATGAAAGATATTTCTATAAACCAATATTTAATAATTTTGCATAAATATTAATGAAATTGAAATATGCTATTCATATACACAAAAGAATGCTTTCTATCGTGTACAGTACAATTAGCATTAGATTTACAGGACTCAAAAAATATTCAGTTACGTTAAGGTTTATTATTGGATATTTGCTGGAATTGTATTTTCGTTTAAATTAAACGTTTTCTAACATTTTTTAACTTTGAATATGATTTCAATTTGCATATTTTTTTTCTGACTGTCTATCTGTCCGTCTGCCTACCCCCAGCGTCCGTAAGTATTTTCAGAAATTTTAAAAAATGATATATGCTATTCAGGTTTACTATAATATTCCCTATTTAAAATGGCATTAATAGATTCTCTACGATTGGTTTATGTTCAGGAACGCACAAAAAATGCCAACGCATTGCGTTTTGGGTCAGCCATTCTTATAAATTACATTTCAATAATTTTCTACTGTAAAAATCCTAAATAAATTCATATTTATTTTTTAATATTGTAAAATAGTTTTTTTGCGTAGTATATGATATGGTGTTGATGTATAATTCTATGTCAGAGGGGTTACTGCCCTTCTGTTTAATAATAGTGCCGACATTTATTAAAACAAAAATCAAGTCTGTAATTAATTTCCTTGAAACTTACAAATGTTGATCAACTTTTCAAGTGGCAACTCGGTATGGAATACAAAGTACCAAATTTGAATTTCCTACTGTTATTTGTCGTTAAATTATGCTGAAAACTCATATATATACAGATCAAACACTAGAAATTTCATTTTCGTATTTAGGAGGCCTCAAAACGTAATATTATACAGAAAAAAATCGGTTTCTAAAAGCTACTTTGTTTACAGTATGGGTATGAGAAATTAATTTTCCGTTCTGTGTCAGCAGTGTTCTTCGACATAAAAAAAATGCAGCAAAGCACTCAGTCAATTACATATATTAAAAAAAAAAAAAAGTTTACTTTAATTTTGGTTAGCACTGTATATTGTCTATAAACTATATACACATGACTTTGTGTAAGTAAATTTAGTGTTATATATAAAACACGTAACACAAAATGAAATACATTTCCAGCAAATCCAAGATATTGCTCCAATATATCCAAATACTCTGAGTAACTCTGTAAATGAATGATGAATGATTGTCATACCCCATTTTACACAAAACATGCTTTTACGCGTATAAAATATCTCTTCTTTTCATTTTGGTTAGGGCAGACTATAAATGTTACACTGACATATGAGAAATTTCGCTCTCAGACGTAATGTATTTGAATTCTCTTGGATGACTCGGTACACAACCCTTTGTCTGATCGCAACGAGTAGCTTAATGTAGCATCGCAATATGATACGGATTTAGAATATCGAATTTGAACTTCCTGCTACTATTTGTTCTTGAGATACGCTAATAACACACACACAGAGAGAGAGAGAGAGTTCAGCCGCTAAAAACATGATTTTTGAATTCAGAGGATCTCAAAACGTGCAAATGTAACAAAAGCTAATTTTCAGAAATTTGATTCAAAAACAATACTTCCTCTATACTATGTACATGGTATAACAGAATGTATAAAGGAAAAGATAGAAAAATGAATTTGAAAATTCCCTTTTAGTACATAAATTATTCATAAGTTTTATTTGTTAAATTATTATCAATAAGTATTCCCGTGTGTATTCACTAGGGGAAAGAGAGACATTACAGGTTAAAATAGCCGTCTTTCCCTGAATGGGAAATATTTTTTTTTCCCAAACGCTGATCAATCTATGCCTTATTACAAAAGTTATAGTAATTACAATTTCTCACTGTAGATACAACCCCTTAAGACTTGGCGAAAAATCCTAGAATTTTGAAATTGCAATAACTCAGCGAAATTTTCACTTAGACACATGATTTTTTTCCCCTTAGACTGAGGAGAATACTTTTCTAACTATAAGTCATATGATAGGAGGGGCTTTATAAAAATCAAATTTCGTATTTAATACGTATACAGCCCCTTGTACAAAAAATGCTATATCTGAAATCTACTCTTAATTTGCACCAATTTTGTAATTGGAAGTATGTTTCTATCTTTCTTAGTTTACGTGATAATCGCTGTAACATTTATTTTGAATCAGCCGGTATATATATATATATAAATATATTAATTTCAAAATAAATGGCAAAAATTAATTTGCATAAAATAGGCGCTAAAGCAGCACTAAATTTATATACAAAAATAAAACAATGAATTTAAATTATGATTAGTGAAGATATGAAAGTGGAATGTAAAAGCAACAAGAATAAATAATTTAACAATGTTAATAAACAAGAAAATAAGTTAAATTTAGCATCATTCAAGCTAAAAATTTCAATAATGCTGTGTTTTCTTCGTCAGCAGGTGCAAACACAGCTATTAAAAAACTATGTAGTACTAACAGGTTTCTGAAGATATGTCAAGCTAGCATACTCCAGATTATATTTCAAACAGAATGGTAAAGAAAAAACTTGAAGTTATAAACGATTTGTTTGAATTATGATTTGTTGGAAAAGCATTTTATTTTTAAATCAAATTTTATTACTTATGAATGATACAATATTGAAATTTTATATTAGAATTTAAAAACTGTTTAATTATATGAATGTTTGAAATGAAAATGCTAGCAAGAACATACCCCCACCCGAACCTGCCAGAAAAAAAAATAGAAAAAACTCATCACCTGCTGCAGTCAACAATTGCAAAATTTCATTTCAGCTTAAAAACTTTTAAAACGTTGTAATGCTTCTTCCGAATCCATAGATGTCCAGTACATTCCAGGACTGGTAGAGCAATATATTTCCAGCCATCAGCCCACACATTTCCTAAAAAATTGGCTTTGAGTCGTTAGCATCAAACTGGGCACACCTGTATGGATCACCGATCAAAGCAAAGCCAGTAGCTGCGGAGCTGTCACTAAAAATTTACATTACTAGTATAATAAGAAATAAAACTTAAAGGATATGAATTTTTTAGTACAATAAAGCTTGAAAATTATATATTTGTTTATCAAAATTAAATTTAGAATTGCATAATCTCTTAATTCTTAAAAGTTGATAAATTGTTATGTTTATGTAAATTTTCTGGCTCAAATTAGAATACCAGTGCAGCATACAGTTAGTAACGAAGTTTTTCCTTTTATCATATAAATCAGATCATAAATTATTATTTTTTAAAATAAAGGAAATATCTAAGAAATCAGCTTCAAAATTATTAGTATTGGCTTTATTTAATTTTAAAAAAATATCTGGAAATACACTGTTCGACATTGAAAATGCAACACCAAGAAGAAATGATAATAACGGAATGAAATTTGTTGGACACATACATTATAGTAAGAAGAACAATAGATTAAAATTTCAGGAAATTTGGAGTAATATGTACTGAGAAAACAGTACATAAGCAGCGACCTCTGTGAGCAATAACAGCACATATCTACCTAGGCATTGAATCGAAAATCGATTGGATGACATGTACGGGTAGAGCACTTTATGAAGCTTCAACACGGTGCCACAATTCATCGATCGAAGTTACTGGTGAGTGGTGGGAGGCCAGTCGCTTTTCAATGATTAAACAGTCATTTTCATTGGTGCGAGATCAGGAGAACGCGCTGGCCAGAACAACAGTCGAACACATTATGTATCAAAGAAGGTCCGGACAATACAAACAACTTGCGGTCGTGCATTATCATGCTTAAATTTTGCGCTACGGAAGCCTCGAATACAGGGCAGAGGGGCGGGCCTTAACTCATCAGAAATTTAATGGCCGCTGTTCAGAGTTCCAGGAATACGAACATGAAGTAATCGAGACGTGTATCCAATGGAAACCCATAACATCATTGCAAATGATGGACAGTATGATGATGTCGAATCCCAGCTGGCAATGTGCATTATTCATAATGCCGTTAAATACGGATAAGGCAATCTTGATGCTGTAAACAGGATTGTGATTTGCCTGAAAAGTGACTTCACGCCATTCCTGCGTCCAGGTTTATCGTTGATCACACACTAATGGCGCCTATATCAGTGATGCAGTTTTAAGGGTAATCAGAATTTTGGTAGCCGCATACTGAGTCACCACCTGGATTGATGGTATGTTGTACCATAGGATACATGTCCCGGACACTTCTTGTTTTCATTCCCGCCACTCTGAATACCAGCCATTACATTTCTGACGAGTTAAGGCCCATAGCTCTGCCCTATGTTCAAGGCTTCCGAAGCGCAACATGACAATGCACTGTCGCAAGTTGTCCATATTGTCTGGATTTTAATGGATGCCGAATGTGTTTGACTGTTGCCCTGGCCAGCGCGTTCTCCTGATCTCGCACCAATGAAAATGACTGTTTAATAGTTGAAAAGCGACTGGCCCCCACCACTCACCAGTAAATTCGATCGATGAATTGTGGCACCGTGTTGAAGCTTCATAAAGTGCTCTACCCGTACATGTCATCCAATCGCTTTTCGATTCAATGCCTAGGTAGATATGTGCTGTTATTGCTCACAGAGGTCGCTGCTTTATGTACCGTTTTCTCAGTACATATTACTCCAAATTTCCTGAAAGTTTAATCAATTGTTCTTCCTACTATAATGTATGTGTCCAATAAATTTCATTCCGTTATTATCATTCCTTCTTGGTGTTGCATTTTCAATGTCGAACAGTGTATTAAATTAAAAAAATTATCAAAATCAGTATTAAAAATAATTAAGTCATCTATATAACGATAAATATGTAAACAGGTATTATGAGTTACAATGAACTTGTATTTAAAGAAAAATAAGAAAAGATTGGCCGCACTAGAAGAATAATTATTTCCCATACCAATACCATGTGACTGTTTATTGACATTGAGATTTTATTTTGCGTACAACCATTTTAATAAAGTTAAAATTATACCGATTCTTAATTAAAGTATGCTATTTATTTTATCAAAGGACGAGTATTATTTGCAATTTACGATAAAGAAAATCATTACAGGAAAGCACTCATGATTTAGATTAATCAGATGTAAAAGTACGATGCAAATATAACAAGTCACTTGATATTGCATCATTAAAAAATAATTTTTACCAGTCAGTTGCAACGATCTTTGTAATTGACTGGCAAAAATATTAGTGTTTATTAAGAATTCTTTCGATATCGCTGCCTCTGCAAATTAACTGTACTTTACAAAGAGAAACGGAACAATGGACTACCTATGTAATCAATTGCCTTTATTAAAATAGAGATTCTTACAAATGAACAAATAGATTCCTAATTTAAGTAACTGGGAGCTCATTTTCTCCCTCTAAGAATGCATAGGAATAAATAAATTATTTTTCTAAAAGCAAGGTTTTTTCCGCTTTTTTTTCCCCCTTTTTGTGTATGATCTTTTACTAGTATTTTCGGAGTAAAATTAAAATAACATATGAATATAAGAGATGGTATATTTTACGTTATAAATAACTAGTTGTAGATAAAAGGGATGAGAAAAAAGGAAGTACCTAAATACGTATAATCTACTCAAAAATGATAAAATAGTATTAAATGATAAAATGATAAAATGGTATTTTTCACATAGTTGGTATAAAAAATCAGCCTTCCACTCCAAAATTTTCTGAATGATAAAATAACATTTTTTTTTTCTTACAGTACTTTTTATTTTATTTATTGAAAATTTCCTTCTAATATTGGAGATAATACTGCTTTTAACTATGGTATAATATCTTTTATTTATACATATATAACCCTATTTAAAGAAGAAAGATAATTTTGTCCGTTTAATTTTCTTTTTATATTTTCCACTTTAACTTCTTAATTTTGAGTTATACAATATTAACTTTATATTTATTTTCAATTAAAGTGAAACTTCAAATTATTTCTGAAAAAATTAAAAAAGTTTGAAGTTTTTGAATCTTTATAACGTGATTTTTACTTACAGTTTCATATCTCAAAGAAAAATAAATATATCCTTAATATAACGAACATTAATAACTAAAATCCAATTTCAGAAATTTGTGTCTTTTTCAAGGAAAAATAGGGTAACAATATTCTTCGCGTACCCTTGCATATCCATAATAAATAACTAATAATAATATTAAAACCAGATAGTTTTAAGATAGCTATTAAAGGAAGAAAATATAAAGGTTTAAACACCAATTTCAACAATTTTAGGGATTCAATTACCAAGGGGACAAGAGAAACAAAATGTATTTTTCTCATGTCTGAAAGGAAAAATCTAAACAATCGATAATTTCTCCGCTTGAAAATGGCCTTAATTGCAAGATTCCCCCCACCCCAAGTTGTCAGAAAGAAAAAAAAAGTGTTTTCACTTAAGCTACCTTCAAACTCTGGCAACAGAAGTAGAGCTTCAAAGTCATAAATTATCCATTGTCCGAAAGTGACCCTTGAAATTTTGCATCCATTTACAATGAAGGACATTACTTTTTTATTGCTCTTTTACAAAAGAGACTCATTCCTCATGCAATTACCGCACTAGGAAGTTTGTGTGCGACGACTCCAGCGAGCGTCGACTCTCAAATACCACATCAAAGGAATATTAAAAGAGACCGGCGTTGACGCTTTGCAAGTTGCCAGAGTTTGAAGGCAGCTTTAAACCTTCAGAACTCAAAGGAAAAAAAAATCTGATGTAGACATTAAATGACTTCCTTATACACCCATTCAAATATACATATTGTTACGAAAACATTGACATTTTTGTATGAGATAATTGGTTAGTAAATAAACAGACAGGTTCCCTTTCTTAAACATTCCTGCAAACAAGCCAAGAAAACTATTACTTCAATCACAAAAGTCACGATAATAGAATTATTACATAAACTGCAGAGAACGAATATAGCTTGTTCTGGAATAGAATATTTACAGAAGACTATTACAGAATCCCTTATTATAAATGTACCTCTTACAGCTCAATAGAATTCAGTCGAGTATAGATAGTCTACTCTTGTTCGCTTTGGCAAAAATTAATGGCGGGAAACAATAAATTATACCAAAACAATTAATTCTGTAAAAATTGAGAAAGTTTTTATTAATTCTGGCTATCGTGAAATAATATTTTAGTCGTTAATCTTGCCAAATTTTTCGCCAACTCAGATTTGGGTTTTGGCATCTAATTTGGCGACTTGGGGATCACATTTGGCGGAAATTTTAGAATTGCCGAAGTTTGAAAACTCTAAATTCAATAAGAATAGAGTTCTGAAATTATCCGGAAAGATTCGTTGGTTTCTAGCACTGAACTAACTTCTTCGAAAGTTCTATAAATGACTAACAAGATTATGAAAAAAGAAGAGTCATTATTGATAATTTTAAACTAAAACTTGCCTATTTCTTTGCGTGCTACTTTCTATACGCTTTTACAGTAATAGTAGAAACAGATGCCAGATTTTTTTTCATTTTCAGTGGGCGTCGACGTAGCGTCAATTCAGGCAATTTGGCATCCAAATTTGGCGAAAAGTTGTAGGTTAGGAATTCTAATGTTTGGAATCTCTAACTTCAATAAAAGTCGAGTTCAGGAATTGTGAGAGGACATGTTATTAAAAACCTCTTCTGAGAGAAATGATACATGGCAATCTCTACATGGTACTTCTTAAATAACACTATATATGCGTGAGTTGGGGGTGGGAAAATATTTTGTTAGCCAGATAAACTGATGTTTTTAAACTCTATTTTCATGAAAATTTAAACCAACTAGTATCCGAAGATGAGAATCTTAAAATTTTAAATTATCTCTTTCCCATTTTTCTTCCACGTTTAACGTTGTAGTAATAATCCAGAGTTCTTATAACTTAAATATTTTATTTCAGAAAATGTAGGAGTGGAAGGCTGATTTTTTATACCAACTATGTAAGAAATACCAGAGCCGGGAATCGAACCCGGGCCTTCCGCTTTACGTGCAGATGCTAAAAACCATCGAGCTACCCTGGCTGATTACCAGCTAGGCATTTCTTACATAACATTCGTTGGCAATGTCACCGAGTCTGCAAACACAGCTGTATCAAGTGACATTATTAATGACTCTGTGACTTTGCCAAGGAATGTTATGTGACAAATGCCTAGCTGGTAATCAGCCAGGGTAGCTCGATGGTTTTGAGCATCCACACGTAAAGCGGAAGGCCCAGGTTCAATTCCCGGCTCTGTTATTTTTCACATAGTTGTTATAAAAAATCAGCCTTCCACTCCTAAATTTTCTGAAATGAACTTCCAGTCTTGATGAATAAATTTCTAAATTAAATTAAATATTTTAATTTAAGAAATAAAACTTTTAATTGTCAAAACAACAGTAAAGGCCTCCCACTGATATTCAAAATGATTTTTGTGTGTCTCTGTATGTGTGTGTGTGTGTCTGTACCAAAACAGTGATCGCAAAAATCACTTGAATGACTTGGATACTAGTACACATGTAATGAACGACACTAAATTACTATAAAATTTTTGATACGTATACAGTCAACTCCCTCTAATCCGCAGACCTATAATCTGCAAATCCCTCTAATCCGCAATTGATTTTTTAATGTAAACAAAGAAATTTACATCTCATATTTTAAAAGAATTTGCAACATTTGCGCATTTTTACTTTTTTTAAATCAAATTTTTAGCTTAATCCTTGCTTTGAAACACAATTGGGGAGAGAAAGAAACAGTAACATTTTTGTATTTATTTTCCTGCAATTCATACAGACTAGTTCTAAGTCAAGCCAAAGAATGTCAGGAAAGTACATAAAAATTTAAAACAAATCGCTACATATCACATCAATATTTAACTAAATTAAAAATAATGAGTGATGAATATTATTTCTGTACTTCAAAAAATATTATTTTTTCTCTTTTTTAAATATATTTGTTTACATTTTATTGGTACATATTATTTGAATATGTTTAAATTATTTACAATCAAATATGAATATGATTGATTAGTTTTATTGATACTGAAGAAATATTTTAATCTAAAAGTTATTAGAAGTCGTCTTTCCATTTTGATGTCTACTTAAGAATTAATAAGAATAACTGACTTTGTATCTGCAAAAGAAAAATGTAAACAAATACAATGACCTCTAATCAGCAAATTCCTATAATCCGCACAACCTTTGGACAAAACTTTTGCGAATTAGAGGGAGTTGACTGTAATATATATGGTTCGTGCACAGGGATACACCAAAGTATTCATTATTATTACGGCCCATGGAAAGAATTTGTGTGTACTGAAACAGAGATCTCAAATTCACCCGATTGACTTATTGCAAATTCGTATTTATATTCAGGAGCCATGTAAAATTAACTGAAAGTATTTTGGTGTGCATATTGTTTATGATTCGTGTACAAGGGCACACCAAAGTATTTATTACCATTACAGCCTACAGAAAGGATTTCATTTAAACTCACCTAGATTGCATTCAGCATAATGAAATTAACATACGTTATTAAAATGCTTAATAATATGTTTTCTGTAGAAAAGAGTGAACGTAGAATTAATAATTCATCTACAAGGTCACATAAAAGAGTTCTGATTACATTATTTAATGATCCAAAGGATGTGAAATTTGTTGCAAATATATTTGAGCTCGATTATGATTACGCTCTATTCAGTAAAATGCAATTAAAATACAATTCCCGCCGCTTATTAAAATCACATTCGTTCTGAGTCAAAGTGAATTTATTACGCGGCTGATTTTTATATCCGGCGAACGATCCTGCCCTTAAGGAAAAGTTACTACTTCCCTGAATTTCGAAAGAAACTTCAAAAGGTAACGAATAATGAAATTAGTAAACAATATTAATTATGTTTTTGTAGACAATTAACTAATTGTTTCTTCGATATAAGTAAATAAAACGCATTCTAAGTTCCCGTGTACTTTCGTTAGAGGAAAATCATCATTACTTTAACAAAAGTTCACGCTGTTCTTATAAATTTAAAATCTTTCCATTTAAACCTCATGAATTATAGTAATTTCAAAATAAGAACTAGAAATTGCCTTCTAATAATTAGAATTTTTTTTAAATAATCATTTCAAATCAAATTTATATTTTATTACTGCGCTTTGAAGAATACGTTCCTTCAAATTGTTACGGAGATAAGTTACGGGGCGTGTTTAATTTGTAACTGTGCTGCAAGTGTAAAAACTTCAACAATGAGCGATAACGGAGGGTTTGTTGTGCTTGAATTTCTTTTTCCATTAAAAAAAAATCACAATGTAAATTTAAAAAAAATATTTAGTGTGCATAAATGATATTTTTGGCTGCTGAGGAGATATTTTTGAGTTTATTAACCGGCGATGATGATTTTATTAAGCGGCGGCTTTAAAAGTAGTTTGTATTGATTTGATTCCGGTCCTCGCGATTTGATCAGATTAAATGGCTGATTTTATTAAGCGGCGGTTACTGTATATTATTTAAATTTTTAAAATCATATTTTCCGTAGAGAAATGAATGCATAGACTTAATTATTTACAGGTCGACACAAAGGAATTCCGATACCGTTATATAATTATATAAATCATGTCAAATTAAGTACAAATCTTTGTGTTACATAACATTAGATGTATAGTTTTTATTTGTGTATATAATGTTTGTGGTTCGAGTACAGAAATATACAAAGTAATTTCGCACCATTATGGTCTATAGACAGAATTCCTTTTAAGTGCATTTTGACATGGTTATACTCCATTCATCATAATGAAATTAACAATCATGGTTTCTGTATATTTATGGTAGGCATAGAATAGGTAATATGGTAGGCATAGAATAGGTAATTAGTTTACAGAGCAGCACAGAACAATTCCAATAGGTAATGCAATCAATCATTTGGTTTTAAATTTGGTATCAGTGTTTATAGATCACAAGCAATTAGATATATATGGTTTTTTGGTGTATATAACGTTTGTGACTCGTTACAGGGATACACAAAAGAATTTTGTATTATTATTATCTATGTTCGACATTTCTTTTAAATGAATTTTAACATGGTTCCTTTTTAACATGGCTGCACATAGGCATAGAGTCACCGACATAATTAAAGGCATACTTTCGTGCTTGCAGGTTTTTTTAGAATATAAATAAATAAATAAAAATAAAAAAAAATGTATCGTAGATTCTCCAGAAATTTTTGGATTAAAAATAGAAAATGTTTTTTTCAAAACTTCTATCGATTAACTTGGTTTTGTGTAAGAAAAATTTATATTGTAATTTCTTTAACAATGTTAATTTGATACAGGTGTGGTTAAATAATGGAAAAATATTTGTTTTTTTCTTTCTTTTTTTTTCTGATTTAAATACTCGTAGGTAAAGAAAAAAAAAAGTCATAATAAGATAAAAATAAATAAATAAATACAAATATATTTGTTTTTAAAATGAAAACTTAAAAAAAAATAATAATAAAGACAATGTAAGTCTTATTTCACAAAGGTTTACTTTTAATTGTCAACTTTAGATAATTTCAAAAAGTAGGAAAATAATCCTTTTTAATTAGGACTTCAAATAAATGAACAGTTACAAAAGGCCACAAAAAATTACTTAAAAAAAAATTAAAGTTGATGCCAAGAAGAACAAAAAATTTAAAATAATCTTTAAAGAATGCAGATATATATTTTTTTCAAATTCAGTAAAAAATCAAGAAAAAAATACATTATAATTTTTTTTCATTTTAATTTTTTGCTTCTCTGTCAATATTTCAAAGTGTTTTTTTTTTTTTTTTTTTTTTTTACTCGAAAAGTTTCTCTTCGAATTATTGTTGCACATTAAAATTATCGCAAATAAGTATTTTTTTTTCCTTTATATATGTGTGTGTGTTTGTGTAGATTATTTACAAAAATTTGAAGGGAACATTATATATAATTATCAGTGGTAACATGACAATTTTGAGAAAAAGATTGACACTAAGAGTTCTTTGTGTGTGTGGGTGTGTGCTTAAGACCGCAAAGTCGAAATGTAAGATTTCTGCAGTGATACGCTAATTAAAATATACATATTGTTACGAAAACATGATTTCGAAAACCACATGACTTCTTTATACATCCATTAGAATAGACATATAGCTACGAAAGCATTGACATTTTTATGTGCGATAACAATTCGTAAATAAACAGGCAGGTTTCAGTCTCTGAACATTCAAGTAAACAAGCCAAAAAAATTATTACACGAACCACAAAAGTTAATATAATGGAATTATATCTTGGCCGCCTCTATACTAGTTTCAAAGTTCACAGACGGCCTTTATTATATAAACCACAGAGAACAAAAGTCCTTACAACCTTCTGTAATGGTATTCCAAAGTTCATTACAGGATCTCATTGGCAAATCCACAGCTTAGATTTCAAGATATTTTAGTCCTGTGTAGATGGTCGACTTTTGTACTTTTTGGCAAAAATTAGTGGCGAAAAACAAAACATTATACCAAAAAAGGTTAACTCTGTTAAATCTGAGAAAAGAATTATTGATTCTGGTAAATAATCCTAATAGTTATATTAGGGTTACAACTTTAAGCTACTATTTTCCACCAAATTCAACTGCTAATTCCCCCAAGTCGCTAACTTTTTCGCCAACGCAGCTTTTTAGCTTGGTGTTGAATTTTTTGATTTGGCAACAAAATTAGCCGAAAATCTTTAGTTTAGGAATGCCAAAATCTGAAAGCTCTAACTTCAGTAAAAAGAGAGTACTGGAATTTTCCAGGATTATTCTTCGGTTTCTATCTTAGAACTATCTTTCTAAAGCTCTACAGATCACTAACAAGACTATAAAAAGAGAAGTATTATACAGACTAAAATCTGCCTATTTTTTAGTGCTAGAGGCCTATTTCAGTCGGTACAGTTGTCGAATTTTTATAATACACTCTTAATAGTGCTAAGGGCCTATTTCAGTCGGTTTATTGAATGGGGATTTATTGAATGAAGTCCCCCCAAGGCACAACTTTGACATGATTCCCCCCCCCAGGCACAACTTTGACATGAGTCCCCCCCCCAAGGTACCCCTATTTCAGTCGGTGCAGCGTTGTCGAATTTTTATAATACACTCTTAACAGTGCTAAGGGCCTATTTCAGTCGGTTTATTGAATGGGGATTTATTGAATGAAGTCCCCCCAAGGCACAACTTTGACATGAGTCCCCCCAGGCCTAACTTTGACATGAGTCCTCCCCAAGGTACAACTTTGACATGAGTCCCCCCCAAGGCCCAACTTTGACATGAGTCCCCCCAAGGCCCAACTTTGACATGAGTCCCCCCCAAGGTACAACTTTGACATGAGTCCCCCCCCCAACGCCCACCTTTGACATGAGTCCCCCCCAAGGCACACCTCCCCCTCATTGGGAAAAAAAGAAAAAACGTTGTTTTGCGGCTATAAGACAGTTTGGACTTCCAACGTTATTTGTTACAATATCTGCAGCTGAAACACATTGGTTTGATTTAATGAAAACTTTATCATGGAATTTAGATCGTCACGAATTAACTAAAGAAGAATTTGTCGATATTAACAAGTTTAGCAGTAGGCCTCTGGCACTAAATTAAAATCTGTCAATGTCAGATTTTCATGTTTTAAATAATGAAATAATGTCGTGTCAGTATAATTTTTTTTTTAATCTTTATCTTCTACACTGTATTACATTAAACACTTCAACAAATGTGGTCACTGGGGGCAGACTGTGCGACTTGGTGTCAAATTAGGCAATTTAGCACGGGAATTTTGTGAAAAAATGTAGTTCAGAGTTGGCAAAGTATGGAATCTCTAACTTCAATAGAAGTCGAATTTTCGGCAATGTTTCATGGATTTCTTGCGCATAACTACCTTGAACATTCTATAAATAATTTACAAGACTCTCGATAAATTCAAATTGTATTCAGACTTCGAAGTGAGCGGCTGATCATTGTTCTTGCTTAAGCGAATTTCCTGCTCTGTGGTATGCTTAACGCTGTTTTTTTTAACTTTTGTTATACAAACGACTAAGTTGTTGAATTGTTTCGAGAATAATCGTTTATTATTGAATTTTGTGGTACAAGAACAGTTTTATTCGACTGTTTAGAATTTATTAAATAAATAATATTCGTCGCCTACAATCTGTTTATGTTTTTGCGAACTGCTTGCTTCATGACACGCAAACATTGAATAACATTACAGGCTCTTATTATTAGTTTCTGTTGTAATCTCTATAACGGTTTTTCCCTATACGCATAATACTAGAGTTGCTAAGTACCAAGCAGAGTGGTAACGTGACAATTTAGAGAAAAAAAAATTGTATTAAGAACTTTTTTTTTTTTTTTTAGACCGCAGTGTCGAAGTGTAAGACTTAAGGGGACTCCCTACCTATCGTTTCCGAAAGCCGAAGTCAATATTATTTTATGGGAAATTTTGCCCCATTATAATTCATTAACTAATACATATTTTTAAATTCCGTTTTTACTTTCCGAAAATTCACAACTATTAAACAATTTACCGCTTTCTAAAATTTAATTTTTAATTTTAAGATTTCATTTTTAAACTCAAAAATGAAAAAATTCACATTATGAAAGTTTGCATTTTACAACCTCAAAATAAAATATTAAAAATTTAAAAAAATAAAAAATAAAAAAAATCAGAAAGCGATAAATTGTTTAATAGTTGTGAAGTTTCTGAATGTGAAAACGGAATTAATATATATGAATTAATTAATAAGTTATAATGGGGCGAAATTCTCCATAGAATAACATTGACTCTGGCGTTTGGGGACGATAAGTGGAGAGTCCTCTTACGTAGTGATACGCCAATTAAAATGTACAGTATTGTTATGGAAATATGACTTCGAAAACCATATGACTTCTTTATACATTCAGTGGAATATACGTACAACTACGAAAGCATTGACATTTTTATTTGCGTTAACAGATCGCAAATAAACAGGCAGGTTTCAGTCTATGAACATTCCTGAAAACAAGCCAAGAAAATTATTACTCGAGCCACATAAGTTATGATAATGGAATTATATCAAGACCGGCTCTATATTAGTTTCCAAGTTTACAGATTCCTTTGATTATATACACAATACACTGCAAAGAACAAATGTCATTTGTATATGAACAGTATTCCAAATCTTATTACAGAATCTCTCATTGTCAAATCCACAGGTTAGATTTCAAGATATTTTAGTCGTGTGTAGATAGTCAACTTACGTACTATTTGACAAAAATTAAACGAAACATATGGCGAGAAATGAAACATTATAAAAAAACAAGTCATCTCTGTTAAATCTGAGAAAGGATTTATTCATCCTGGCAACATTAAATTACTATTTTCCGCCAAATTTGGATGCGAATTTCATCAAATCGCCAATTTTTTCGCCAATGCGGATTTTAAGCTTGACGTCAAATTATTTGACTTAGCTACAAAATTAGCTGAAAATGTTTAGTTTAAAGAGGCCGAAGTTTGGAAGCTCTAGCTTCAATAGAGACAGAGTCATGAAATTTTCCGGAATTATTCATTAGTTTCTATCTCAAAACTAACTTTGTAAAAGCTCTATAGATCATCAACAAGATTATGAAAGGAGAAGTATCATTATTGAGGATTATAGACTAAAATCTGCCTATTTATTTACGCATTACTTTCTACACTGTATTACAGTAATTACGGGTGCAGTCGCTGGTGGCAGACTTTGTGTTTTGGTGTCAAATTAGGCAATTTGGCACCCGAATTTGGCGAAAAATTGTAGTTCAAGGTTGGCAAAGTGTGAAATATCTAACTTCAATAGAAGTCGAATACTGGAATTACCGTCATTGTTTCATTGGTTTCTACGGCATAACTATACCTCGAATATTCTATAAACAACTGATAAGACTCTCATTAAATTCAAATTGTTTTCAGACTTCAAAATGAGCGGTTGATCATTGTTCATGCATAAACAAAATTCCTGCTTTGTAGTATACTTAAAGCTGTTTTTTTTTTTTTTTACTTTTGTTATACGAGTGACTAAGTTGTTGAATTGTTTTGAGAGTATTCGTTAATTATTGAATTTTGTGGTACAAGGACAGTTTTATTCGACTGTTTCGAATTTATTAAATAAAGCACACTGACGACTATAATCTGCTTATGTTTTTGCGAACTTCTTTCTACACGACATGCAAATATTGAATACCAATACAGGCTCTTATTATTAGTTTGAGTTGAAATCTCTATGGCATTGCGTCATAGACATATAATACTAGAGTTTCCCAGTACTTTAATTTATTCCGGAGTACTTTTCGGCCTGCCTTTATTTCGTACCACCTAATGTATGGAACATTTTTCTAGAATATATAGCTATAGTAAAATAAGAAAACAATATTCTTATAAAAAAGGCAGGCCTAAAAATGTCCGAAATAAATTAAAGAACTTAGCCACTGCGGTAATGGTCAAAATTTTGCATTTTTGGTCATTAGCTCTCTCACTGCGTATTTTTTTTTTTTTTTTTTTTTTTTTTTTAATCAAAATAGGTTCAAAAATTGCATATTTTTTTTTTTATTACATATTTCAAACCTACGTATATTTTAGTGTTAAAATGTACAAATTTTTTTTCTAAAAGAGTTTTCCTTTCAATATAGAAGTAGATCATAGAAAAATGTCGTCAGAAAAAAGCAAAATTTTGAAAATTATTCTTGGTTAAATTATGATTTATTGTATAAAATACAAAGGTAAAACGTATATACTAATGAAAATATGCAAAATACTTACAAAACATTTATTAGAAATGAATAAAAAATGAATTTTCAGATTCATCACTATCCGCAGAGGAATCCGAGAAGTTCTCATCAGTTTCGCTATAACTATCTTCAATATACTTGAAATCAGAGTCAGAACTACTATCAGTGTCGGAAATATCGTCAGGAATATAGTAGGTTATACTTATATCACTCGCTAAACGCTTCCTGCCAGACATCTTTGAGCTTTGAAAAGCGCGCGCAAAATGTTACAGAAAATTCTTGTATATTTCGCAGAAGTGTGAAAAACTAACGCCATTATTCATTTATTTATTTATTTATTTATTTTTTAATTAGCCAAACTGAATATACATTTTCTACTATTTTCAGTGATAGCTAAAATTATCTGAATTATTTTTGTAATCCTGAACACGCTAAATTAGGGCTGTACATACAATTTTCTATACAAGTCAGGATTTTATTTATCTGAAAAGCGCATGTCATTATATTTAAGGCAGTATAAAGTTGTCAGTATGCCCTCTTAAAAATTCTCTCATTGTACTACTATATTAGAATTTTTTGTGAATATCTATATACGAACTGTTACTTCTTTATACAGCATTTTCAATCCTTTTTCCGTTTGAGGGTTGTCAGTTGGCCATTTGTCCGATTTCTTTAACTGCATCTGAAATAACAACACAAATTATATTTAAAATATTTAACTAAACTGGAGGCGATTCTAAAAAATTAATAAAAATGGTTATAATGTATTTCAATAAGAATAATCTGATAATGTAAATTATAATAAAATCAAATCGAAAAAACTTTACAAATATCGCTATTTTTCCATTTGAGCGCTAACATGCTATATTGGTGCATTTGACCGTGACACGAAATTTTTATATATAAAGATTGCTATATTTTATGTTTTTAAATGTTCTATTTTATATTCAGATTAAATGAGCAATTCTAAATAATCAAGTATATATTTAAGACTTGAAAACGTATATGTTTATTGGACAAATAGTAATGTTCTATAAAATATACAAAATGGCAAAAATTAAAGCTATATTAAGTTATCATAACATAAACCCATTTATGCACAAAGTTAATTTATCATAATAATATATATTATATATATATATATATATATATATAATTTTTCATTTAACAGCAAATGTTCTTTTTGAAATGTAAGTTTCTTTAAACACACTACATAAGTTTTTTTTTTTTTTTTTTTTTCCTATTGAGTACGAATTCAACTAATCTTTGACAAAACAGTTTTACGTTTAATGTTATAATCTTTATCTCCTTATATTATTAAAATCTGTACGCATCTGTCTGTCTGTCTGTCTGTCTGTCTGTGAGAAATGCCTTGTCATCGCTAAAGCTCCGGCGCTAATGGTCGCATCGACTCGAAACCGGTGTCGACAGACGCAGAATTTCTTCATCTCGACATCGCGATAATTCGCTAAGCGATGCGACCCTAATTAGCGGAGATATTAATTAAAATGTCGACCCATGTCTACCGTAAAATGACCCAGAATTCATGATTAAATGCTTAAAAAGCGACATTTTTACGGAAAAAGTGGAAAATAAATTAGAAATATCAGTCGTATTGTTACAAGCAAGATACCATTGGAAATGGCTTTTTTTTCTCAATCCGATGGTGTAAACGGCTTATCGATCGGAGAATTAGATTTTTTTAAATTAACTAAAATAAAATAAAATGGTGGCAACAAATCACAAGCATTTTAACTTGGCAGACGATCTTGAACGGAAAGAAAAAACATCTGGTGTTTAATGAGGTCACGTGTTTTTGTACTGCGATTAAAAATTGCAATTTTCTATTTTCTTCAATTTTTCAAAATTTGCACATTTCAATTAGTATACAATCTTAACACCACAAAACAAACTTGCAGTTAAAATTTCATCGATTTTGGTCAATAAACAAAAGATTTACATTTTAATTGCAAATTAAATTTTATCTTTTTACTTTTACATTTTATCTGTCGAAAGAGGATGCCAGTTTCAAAACGACACAAATACACTTAAGGTAAAAATATTTCTTTTTCTATTTACTTCCATTAACTGACAACCGTAGATAATGGAATTCGAAATTTCACCTGACTTACACGTTTTGAGGTGTCATGGCGCTGTAATAATTTAAAATTTCAATATTTAAAATTCTAATTATGTTTAATTTTTTTTTTTTAATATGTCATTCGATACACCTTTTAAAGTACGGTTACATTATCGAAAGGGGAATTCGAGATTTCACCCGATTTACACGTTTTGAGGTCTCCTGATTAGGTTTTCTTTTGCATCGCAATAGTGGAATTCGAGATTTCAGCTTATTTACACGTTTTGAGGTCTCCTGAATGGGTTTTCTTTTGTATCTCAGCTACTAATTAAAGTGTCGAAAGTGCAATTAGAGATTTCACCTGATTTACACGTTTTGAGGTTTCCTGAATGGGTTTTCTTTTGTATCTCAGCTGCTAATTAAAATAATTTCATAAGTAATACATCATTTGAAAGCTTTGTTAATTTAGAATTGAATAGTAGATTACAGAAATTCGATATTTCGACATTTCTCCTGATTTAAACGTTTTGAGGTGTCCTGAATGGGTTTCTCTTTTGTCTCAGTTACTAGTTAAAAAAATTTCATAAGTAATGCATCATTTGAAAGCTTTGTTGAGTTGGAATCGAACAGTAGATTACAAAAATTTCTACCGCCAGATGGCGCTGTAATATTTTTAAATTACAATATTTCTATTTCTAATCATGATTAATTTTTTTTTTAATGCGTCATACGATACACATTTTAAAGTACTTTTACATTATCGAAAATGAATTCAAGATTTCCCCAGATTTACACGTTTTGAGGTCTCCTGAATCAGTTTTCTTTTGTATCTCAACTACTAATTAAAATAATTTCATAAGTAATACATCATTAGAAAGCTTTGTTTATTTGGGATCGAACAGTGGAATACAGAAATTTCTACCGCCATATGGCGCTGTAATATTTTCAAATTTCAATATTTCAATTTCTAATCATGATTAAATTATTTTTAATACATCATTCGAAAGATATTTTAAAGTTCTTTTATATTATCGAAAGTTTTCAGCAGATTTACACGTTTTGAGGCGTCCTGATTAGGTGTTCTTTTGCATCTCAGCTAATTGAGTAAGACTGTTCAAAATTGGTATACGTAGGTTTATTAGAAGGGGCTGAAAGGGTGGGGATGAAATAGGCGTGCACCGCGCGCGTATCCCCAAACTTGTGCGTGCGCAGCGCGCACGGGACTGCGCTGCCGAAGGCAGTGGGGACCCGGTCCGACTTTTTAACCGATGAGAAATATTTTTTTTAATTTTCTTTTCTTATGAATAAAAATTTGATTCGAGAAGGAATACGTGCGCGCAGCTTGCGTATACCTTCACACGTGCGCGCGCAGCGCGCATGGTTCTGCGCTGCCGAAGGCAGTGGGGACCCGGTGTGATTTTTTACCCGATCAGAAATGATTCTTTTAGGGGGCACGAAGTGTCAGGGAAGGAATGCGGGCGTGCAGCGCGTGTATTCTTTAACTTGTACGTGCGCAGCGCGCACGGTACTGCGCTGCCGAAAGCAGTGGGGGCCCGGGCCGACTTTGTACCCCATGAGAAATGATTTTTTTTCTTTTCTTTTCTTAAGAATAAAAATTTGATTTAAGAAGAAATATTTGCGCGCAGCGCACATATACCTTCACACGTGCGCGCGCAGCGCGCATGGGTCTGCGCTGCCGAAGGCAGTGGGGACCCGGTGTGAGTTTTTACCCGATCAGAAATGATTTTTTTTGGGGGGGGGCATGAAGGGTCAGGGAAGGAATACGCGCGCGCAGCGCGTGTATCCCTTAACTTGTGCACGCGCAGCGCGCACTGGACTGCGCTGCCGAAGGCAGTGGGGACCCGGGACGACATTTTACCCGATCAGAAATGATTTTTTTTTTAATTTCTTTTCTTAAGACTAAAAGTTACTGTTAGTGATTCATTAATTATAGTGATTCATTTGAAAATACTGACCCGCTAGCGGGCGAAGCTCGCTAGTTTATTTAATAAAACCCGTTTTGAGTATTTTCCTTAGACATAAAAATATATATATATATATATTCCCAAGTGAGGAAATAATGAAATCTAAACGTTGCCATTAATTAAACTTGCAAAGTAAGTTTCTGGTAAAACTTACGTCATTTTTATTTTCTCTTACCGATATGCATTATAGAGAAAGTAGGTTTCGGGGGTTAAATTTCCGAAACTTAATTTTTGTTATATCTAACTTTTCTGAATCTGAAAGTCGGGTCGTCACTCTCTCTTTTTGTATCTGTTTTCAACATATCGCAAGAACAAAAAGCAGCAGAAAATTTAAACTCAGTATTCTGAACCTATATCATATAGGAATGCTCCCTCTTCGTTGAGATCAAGCAAATGGTCCGTGTACCGGGGGTCAAATTTCTGCTTGTTTTTGCACTTGTTTTTGTATAATTACAGGTTTTGAGGCTCTTTGAATAGTAAAGTTAATTTTTTAATGGTTGATCTTTGTATGTGTGTTATCAGCGTAACTTAAAAACAAATAATTACAAGAATTTAGAATATGAAGTTGCTACTTAAAAAGTAGCAACTTCATATTCTAGATTCCTAAGTTTTAAGGAATTGTGCGAGTACAATATGACAGTAAGATAAATGCTTCCGAAACAGTTGTCTACTAGTTTATTATTTCCTTTGGCGTTAAAGACATTGTTTATTATTCATAATAAAGCAAGGTTCAAACAAACGGATGCGATGACTATTAAATCCAAATTCATCTTATTAATTTAGTAATAAGCCGAAGTCCCACTTAACCCATGTTACACTAATCCCATTTAAACTTACAGTAAAATAGAAGAAAAAAATGTATCTATCATGAAACAGAAAGAACACCGAAAATTGTAAAAGTTTTATAAACATATCTGAAAGCACAGCTCAAATGCGTTTCGGTAATGAAAGATGGCAACATTTTTGCAACATAACTGAAACCTTTTGTGCTGTGTGGGTAAAATTATTTTATTTCCTTTTTAAAGTGAAATAATAAAAAAATTCATGGGGGAATTTGGAAATTAAACCGAAACATGACGCAATATGAACTGCGTTGAAATGTTTTTTGAAAATATTTTAAAAACTTTCATAGAAATAAAAGAAAGTGCATCATTTAATCATTGCAAATAGTTCAATATAGTATATATATATATATATATATATATATATATATATATATATATATATACATATATATACATATATAGCTTCTTTTTAATTCAAATGACAAAAAAATATATTTTTTAACTTTTTCTTCAATCTAAATGAGAATAATTCTAAAAATTTTCATAAGCTAAATGTAAATTTTAAATATACATTTTTTTTCTTATTAGTCCAATTATGCAACGTGAATATGTACTCATACATCAACGATGAACACTTCATTTAAATAAATATGTTTAAAAACTTTGAATAAAAAAAATCTCTTTTTTTTCTTTAATCTATCTTTATCAAGCAATGTTATAATATTTATCTTTTCATACGCAGACAAGAAAAAAATGCATTGAAAAAATATATATATACTTTTTTTATCCTACATTATATAAACGAACCATTAAAACCTCCTTATAAAAAACACTTTTTTATACAGTTTTTATGTTATTTCAGCTTACTAGTAAAAAGGAAATTTAAATTAAATAATTTGAAAAAAATAGTACTAACATTTAGTCGGAGTATCTAAAAACCCACAAAAAATTATTTAAAAAAATATCTTTAAGAACTAAAAAAAATTTCTTAAGCAATTAAAACACTGTAAGAGTTTTATACTTTTACTTTTTTGTATTCATGTTTGTTAAGCAACACTTTATAGTGTTTCCAAATATTTTTTAAGTACTTATTAAAAAAAAAAAAAGATTGAGTGGAGATATTTTATATTGCCATATTTTACGTTTTTAAATGTTCTATTTTATATTAAGATTAAATGAGCAATTCTAAATAATCAAGTATATATTTAAGACTTGAAAACGTATATGTTTATTGGACAAATAGTAATGTTCTATAAAATATACAAAATGGCAAAAATTAAAGCTATATTTAGTTTGCATAACATAAACCCATTTATACACAAGTTAATTTATCATAAAAATAATAATAATAATATATATTTATAATATATATAATTTTTCATTTAACAGCAAATATTCTTTTTGAAATGTAAGTTTCTTTAAACACAATACATAAGTTATTTTTTTCTCCTTTACTATGAATTCAACTAATCTTTGACAAAACAATTTTACGTTTAACGTTATGCTTACTTATACAATAAAACCCGTTTTGAGAATTTTCCCTAGACATAAAAAAAAAAAAAAAAATACATTTATTCACAAGTGATGAATTAATGAAATCAAAACATTGTCATTAATATAAACTTGCAAAATAAATTTCTGGTAAAACTTACGTCATTTCTGTTTTCTCTTACCCATATGCATTTTAGAGAAAGTATTTTTTGAGGATCAAATTTCCGAAACTTAATTTTTGTTATAATTAATTTTTCTGAATCCGAAAGTCGGGTCGTCTCTCTCTCTTTGTGTGTGTGTGTCTGTTTTCAACATATCACAAGAACAAAAAGTAGCAGAAAATTTAAACTCAGTATTCTGAACCTATATCATATATGAATACTGCCTCTTTATTGAGATGAAGCAAATGGTCCGTGTACCGGGCATTCAAGTAAGTTCAAGTAAATTGCATCTACGGACAAACATTTTGGCAGGTACAGTTTGACATTTATACAGTTGCACCAAATAAAATTTCATTAATATATAAGTTTTATTTGTATAAAAGCATATTTCGTGTAAAATATGGTATAAAAACCCTTCACCATTCGTTTACAGGATTACCCAAAAGATATAGAATAAAGTGGAACTATAATCAGAAACTGCTAGAAGTGCATTTGAGGCTGTGCAGTGTGTTATTAATATAGGACTATATATAACAACACAATGTGATGTGTACATAATTTATAGAAAGTATAAAGAACTACCAATAATTAAGCGAAACGTTATTTTTTATTGAACACAATTGGTGGAAATGTTTTACTGCATATTTTACCATACCAAGAATAACAGCTCAAAAATAAAAATTAATTTTTCATAACCATACGGTAAATAAAGATTTTTTTTTTTTTTTTTTTTTAGCGCTTGTTTTTGTGTAATTACAGGTTTTGAGGTTCGCTAAATAGTAAAGTTAATTTTTTAACGGTTGATCGTATATGTGTGTTATCAGCGTAACTTAAAAACAAATAATTACAATAATTTAGAACGTTATCATTTGTAGTTTATATGAAATTGCTACTTAAAAAGTTTCAGCAAGATTCCTAAGTTTTAATGAATGGTGCGGGTGAAACTTGTCTCGATAATTTTAAATAAAATTTTAGTTTTAATAACAGCCTTTAATTCTATATAAATGTAAGTACTCAATTCCAACGGAGGGCTGAGGGAATTATATGTCAAATAAAACTGTCCCTAAGCCTATAATAACAGGAGACTTGGCGTTGGAATATTAAAACCCGAATAAACTACTATGTCAGAAACGCCAAAGAAAAATATTTAAGATGCAGAAAAATGCGCCTCCAAATGCGCCAAAGGAAAATATTTGAGATTTTTCTTTGGCGTTTCTGACGTAGTAGTTTATTCGGGTTTTAATGTCCCTAAACCTAGTTCGAATTCTTCTTAACATAGGTTCATATGAAGTAATTGTTATCTTCATCCTTATTCTGCAATATGCCTTTATATGCAGTATTAAAAAGCTGGGTACAAGAAAGTCGTGTGATTGCTACACTAAATTTTTCTTCTTAAATATATTTTTGATTTAGTTAGTTGTTTAATAATTTATCGTATAACAAGAATTTTTTTTTTCTTTTAGTTGTAGGAATTTATTTAATAGACAAGTAGAGAGAGATAAAATGATATTTATTGTAATTTCATTACTTAAATAATTTGTTTAAAAAATTGTAATTATTACTGAAGTAAAAATTTATTTAGACGCACAACGCACATTTCTTTCTGTATTAACCTAATACAGTTTTAACCACTTGAGGAACAGATTAAATCAGAAAAGGCCTAATAATCACAAGCTTACTGCTTACAGTTATAAGGAATTTGAAGCATTATTTTTTATAGGATATCCTTTTTTTTTTTTTTTTTTTAAGTATTATTATTTATTATCTATTTTTTTGTCTTCTGGACAAACTTGAATATATTAGGTACAATATGCCCTTTACATGCCAGAATTTCCAGGCTGATTCGTTAAGTGTTTTTATAGACGTTTGACAAGACGTCTGAATTTTATAATGCCCGATCATTTATGGGAAGGTATAGTGCACGTTTTTCTTGCTGAAATTTCTTGTTGATCTGGTCTGAAAATATTAACAAGAAATCTGTGACGAACATTTTCATTTGCAATGTGTATAAGATAATGATATATTTAAATTTGAATGCCTGTTGTTATTAATTCTGGTCGTAACAGAAAAATACAAGAAAGTTAAGAATAGTCTTTGCACTGCAAATACTGATTTATTTACGTTGATAATTTGTTTCAAATGTATAAAATTATTTATTTAAAAAATTAATCTGGGGATTAATTAAGCTGCAATGAAAAGAAAATTAAAGTAAAAAAGAAAGAAAATACCATTGATAATTTAAAAATAATAATAATAATACCTTATGTGAGCAATTGAAAGAAAAAAAAACTGGAATGTTTTTCTCTGCGTAATTACATTAATTCAGATATGTCCTCATACTTCAGGTATGTATCAAAATTAGATTTTTTGTTTCAAGCAACCAAAATCTTTCAAATAAACTCTCACAGCGCTAATTGTAATTAATGCTCTTGTACTACACTTTGAATTTAAAAAATGGTAATTATCAAATGAAAAAGAATTTGTAAATTTAAGAAATTAACTAAATACTATCATTACAAAGGAGAAACATCCCAAACAGTTCTCAAGATAATTATAAGATTTTTTTTTTTTTTTTTTTTTTTTTTTTTTGTATAGGTAATATTGCATTTCTTTAATTCTTTAATAAGTTGTAAAAAATTGTGCTTTAATTCGTTTAAAAAAAAAAACTCTTGAGATAAATATATAAATATATATATATAAATAATATATATAAATATATATAAATAAAACTCATAAAACCTGGAAAAATATTTTCAATTTATTATTTTCTTAAAGAGCTTTGTCCACTTCGCTGGTCACTATATTTAAATGAATCATTCATAAATATATCTCAGAATTTAACCTATAAATGTCGTGATCTTGTTTTGCGATTGTTTGTTCTCTAATAAACATATTTAAGATGTGCATAATTATAGATTTTAAGTTTGTTTCTTTAAGTATGAAGATCATGTATAATAGTCATAAGGTTTGTCTTTAAATGCACAGTGAAAAATCCATTGTTTTAGTACATTATAAAGAATTTACATTGAAAACATTACAATTTCCCCCCTCACATGCAACCCTCAGACGCTTAGATAGTTAAAATCTCAAAAATATAAACTCTGAAAGTAAATTCCATTAAAATTGTACAGCTATACTAATAATTAACCCTCGCTTTCCCAAGATCAAGGAGTTACTGCAGAAAAATTAGTTTCAGGTGCCGCTTGGCACGTTTGGCGAAAATCACCAGCACCGCTCCTTTTTGTATCGTTTAGGAGTTGCAATATCCTACTGGTTACGTTTGCTATCTCTGGCGAATTAGCGTACTTTTTGAATGAGGTGGGCTTAACTAAATTTCAACTTCAAAATGGGGTCAAAATGATCCCATCTTGGGCAAGCGAGGGTTAAGCGAAAACATTCTTTATATTGAATGTAATCGGTAGAAGTTTTTTAGATTTTACCAATGTACAGGAAAAATGTTCAAGAATGAAAATTAATTCTTTATAATCATATAGTAAATATAGATATAGATATATGTGTGTGTATATATATGTATATATATATATATATATATATATATATATATATATATTGGGAGTACAAATTAATTCGGTCCGTTTCTTTTCGTTAAAAAAACATTTCATTTATTATCAAAATGAAAAAACATGTTATTCAAAGTATTGTCCATCGGTAGCCACAACTTTTGTCCACCTTTCTGGCAATTTTCGGATTCTATCTCTGAAAAATGAGTCCTCTCTGGACGCAAACCATGAATCGAGCCATTCTTGAATTTCTTCGAAAGAAGTGAAGCGGTGTCCAGCCAAATCGTGATGCATCCGTCGGAACAACCAATAATCAGAAGGAGCAAGGTCTGGCGAATACGGCGGGTGGGGTAGAACCTCCCATTTCAACGTTTCCAAGTAATTTTTAACGACAATTGCCACATGGGGCGCAACGTCGTGCGGTTTCAACTCGTATGGGACCCAATTTCCTTGCTTTTGAACCATTCCCATTTTTTTTAAGCGCACGGAAATTGCTTGCTGAGTGACTCCCAACGATCCTGCAAGCTCTTGTTGCGTTTGGCACGGATCTTGATCGAGCAATTCCTCCAATTCGGTGTCTTCGAACTTTTTCGGCTGGCCCGGGCGCTCATTGTCTTCGACACTAAAATCACCATTTTTGAAGCGTCGAAACCACTCTCTACATGATTTATCAGATGGCGCAGATTCACCATAAACTTCCACAAGCGATCGATGCGCTTCAGCGGCACTTTTCTTCCAATTAAAAAAGAAAATCAAAACTTCCCGCAAATGTTGTTTCTTTAGCACAAAACTCGACATATTGAATGCTCAAAAAACCAATGTTGTTGTATAAAACTCGAAGCTTCGTTGACTGAATATGGTTGACAAAGGTCAAACCTTTCTAACAATGCCAAAAACATCTATCATTATTCAGTAAACAAATCAGCCAGAGCCATCTATTGAAAACGGACCGAATTAATTTGTACTCCCAATATATTAAGTACGTGTTTGAGGTTTGCTGAATACTAAATTCAAGTTTTTAAAGTTTTATATTTGTGTAATGTCTGTTATCAGAATAAATTAAAAACAAATGATTGCAGGCCATTCAAATGTTGCATTTTGTAGTTCATATGAAGTTATTACTTGAAATTTTTGATCAATATTAATAATTTCAATTCAGAAATTTAATTCATCAACCTGGAAATTAATTTTTAATAGAAGGGAGTAGAAATCTGATTTTTACCAACTATGTGAAAAATACCAGAGTCGGGAATCGAACTCTAGACCTTCCGCTTAACGCAATGTGAGAAGTGCCGAGCTGGTTATCAGCCAGGGTAGCTCAGTGGTTAGAGAATCCGCGCGTTAAGCGGAAGGCCCGGGGTTCGATTCCCGGCTCTGGTATTTTTCACATAGTTGGTAAAAATCAGCCTTCTACTCCCTTCTATCAAAAATTCAATATTAATAAGTTTCAAAGAATGATGCAAGTGAAATTTGTCTGAATAAATTGGAATTAACTTTTTAATTTTATAACAGCTCTGAATTCTATATAAATGTAAGTCTTATATCCAATGCAGGGTTGCAGAATTATTTGATAAATAAAATTTTTCCTAAACCTAGTTTAATTTCTTTTTTAACTTAGGTTGAAAAACGGTATCTCTTGTCTTTCCCTTTAAACTGCAATCTGTCTTTATAGCATTGAAATGCAAGGTAAGAGAAAGTCGTGTGAGTGTCACTCCAGATTATTTCTTTTATTGCATAATTTTGTTTAATCCTTTCATTCCCAAGTTTTTCCCTCCATAAAACAATAAATCTTATATTTAGTCATAAATTTATTTGAAAGGTAATATAGATAAATATTTTTTTTTAAATAGGAGTAATAGCAGAGTACGAATTAATATAGCTAACAAAGCAACTGAGAGGTGTTTATTTATGTTTAATATAACCACTGATGCCATTAAAGAGCATAACTTTTCAATAGATAAAAATATCAAAATTTTGGAAGAAATACATATTGCAATTAATTAAAATACAAAATATGAACATTAAAAAATAAAATAAAAAATATTTCAAACAGTTAATTTACTTAAATTGCCCAAAACAGGAAACTGATTCCGATATTATTATCAGAATAGAGTAAAATATACTTTCAGTTATTAATAAGGATTGTGAAATCATCTAATATATATATTTTTCGGTAGGAAAATGTGTATAGATTTTAATATTGTTCATTTTGAACCAGCGAGAGTGTTAGATGGTAAGAAAGAAAAGCTGAAATGTTATGATTCCAATTGGCATCACGGGGAATGAAAGGGTTAAATAAATATTTAACTAAAATTAAAATTTAATTTTCTTATAAAATTAAATACAAAAGATTATTGTATTTTGTTCAATGCCCTGAAAAAGAAAATCAGTTATGATTAATTTCAAAATTTCTCATAATTTTAGTAATCGGTTGCAAATAATTAGCTCATGGAGAAACTTCAAGTTATATAAATATATTAATTGTCATAATTAGACAGGATTGTAAAAAAAATAAATAAATAAAAATAAAAAAAATCTGCAATATAGATATTTCACCTTCAAAATAATAATGGGGTTCTTATTAGATATGTTGTGCTTACTCACATTTGCAAAATTTGCAATTATGTTATCTATAGAGTAAATTCCGCTTTAAAATCTGTTCTGTAAAAAGTACTAAAAATCCTACCAAAACGTAATTTTTCATTATTCAATTTTTTTTTAATCAAATATTTAACTATATCTTACATTAAGAAAAAATAATAATAATAATTTTAACGCCGTTATTTCTTTAATAAATTCCATTAACAAGTCAAATATTTTTATCTTTACATAAAATCGTATTGGAACTTTAATTTTTTTTTTTTTTTTTTTTTTTTTTTTTTAGTATTGGAACTTAATTTTTTTTTTTTTTTTTTTTTTTTTTTTTTTTTTTTTTTAGTTTGATTAATTTTTAAATTTTCATTTTTAATGTTTAAAGGAGTGTAAAATTTTTATTCAGCTTGACGTTTCACATTTTTTTTTTTTTTTTTCTAGATAAAAGACGAATGCTATAACAACGAGAGAAGCGGTGAAATGGAGAAAATCTGATGCATTTTTCTTTATGTCTAGTTTATTTTGGACTCCAAAAAGTTTCTTTAAACTGATTTTTAAGCAACAGCTGTCTGGAAGTAACCAGCTTTAAAAAGCTCGCTTTAAGATAGAAGTTCTTTTTTCTGAAAAACATCGCCAAGTACATGCTTTTCATTGAATTGTAATTTCTTCTTCACACTCTGTTCTTTCGTTTATTTTTCTGTTATTTTCAATACATCTGGTAGGAATAGAACGTTAGAGCGACTTAGATAAGTATATCATATGAGTTTAAAACATGATTTTTTTTTTTTTTTTTTTTTTTTTTTTTTTAATAAACTTTTTTTTCGATTTGAGAAGATAAACATTCTGACTTTTTTTTTATGCGTTGTTATACTAGAATGTATAATAAATGTTATTTAAAGACAAAAATTTGAATAAATATATATATAATTTGAATAATTTAATTCCTTTACAACACTCAGCAAATGAAAGATAGATGAAAATACCAACATATGAAGTTTTAAATGAAGTATTTCGAATAAAATTATCGTCACGATTATAATTTAATTTAAGTACACTGAATAGTAAAAACATGTTAAAGTACTTACGCAGAATAGAAATGACACTCATAACACATAAGCCTAACGATGAGATAATTTGCATAATCCATTAATCTAATAGAAACATTCATCAAATAATAATAATGGAAAGAGATAAATTAACCAAAAGGACCTGTTAAAAGAAAAGAGAATTCATGAAATGAAAAACCGAATTTTAAATGCTGAAAAACAGAAATGATCACTCATCAGGAAACTTGCATATATTATGGCAAACATGTAATAATTAAATGTTTTCTCAATTTCAGTTCGTTTGAAAAGTTTTTCGTAGATTTTGCTTAATTGAAATAAAAATGTAAATCCCCGATTATAAAAAATAAAAATAAAATCTCTCCTAAATTACACTGGCCTGTAAAAGTTAAGGTACAACCTATTTTATCGTTTTCTTCTTTTGCGCATAGTTTTAAAATAAATGAACATATGAATGGAATATCCGTTATGAAATCATTAATCGAATTTTCAGTAACTTTAACGTAAGTAGTATTTTTTTTAACTAATATTTCTTCAACTTTTCTCAAAAGAGAGCTCCAGAAGAAATGGAAAATTTCATCAATTTTAGAAATAAATAAATAAATAAATAAAAT
This sequence comes from Salticus scenicus, assembly GCA_963930645.1. Classification (NCBI taxonomy): domain Eukaryota; kingdom Metazoa; phylum Arthropoda; class Arachnida; order Araneae; family Salticidae; genus Salticus; species Salticus scenicus. Next base: position 80,019,507 of record OZ005654.1, on the reverse strand, counting down.
TAAAGGAGGAATGTTATTAGGATGTATTACAGATAGGTGAGGGTACATATATGCTTCCAATTGTTAAACTAACACCCGGTTTTTCTTCCTGGTTTCAGTTATCTTTTTCTCTCATAACAAAAGTTTTGAAAAAATATAATTATTAATTTGTAAAATATGAGCATCTTTAAAATGAAAAAAGAAAAGAAATGTTAATGAATAATTTTTTAACGAAAATCTCATCCAATTTTCATCTCTGTCATACATTTCCAAAAGGTTAGTCACATGCAAAAAGAGAGAAGAAAAACGAAGAAAATGAAACAGAAAATGAATATAGGAAGTAAAATCTTGTTTTAACCTCTTCAGACCAGAGAAAAAACTAAGCACTGTTTTTTAAAAAAACACTTTTTTTTTAAACTAAATATTTAATATTAAAAACGAAAGAAGAGAAAAAACTATTTTTCAAAAATTTTAATTAGCTTAAATTAGGTTTAGTATTATTATTATTATTATTATTTATTTATTTATTTTTTTAGTTAGCATAATTACAAAACAAAATATTTTCAACAAAATACAATCTAAAATTCTAAACTTATCTCTAATGTAATAATTATACGTCTCTTAATATAAAATAACGTCTAAAACGTTCAAATTTCATTTCTTTTACTAAAAAGTATAAAGATATATTTTCCTTTATTTTCCTCTTTGTCGACCAGTCGACGTTTTTTGCTTTTACGTCATTTTAACGCTATCATGAAGTTGTTCACTTCAAGATATAGTACTGCAATATTTTGAAAAACTGTTAAAACCATCTTTCAATAATTGAGTATCGTGGTTTTCAATGCTGGTAAACATAATCTTTTCATTTTACACGCATTTTTCGAAAGTACTTCAAATTATATCATTTTTAAAAATTTTACTTATATTAAAGTTATATAAAATTCGATTAATATTATTTTATAACGAATATGACACATATGTTTGTTTGTCTAAATATTATGCACAAAAGAAGAAAACGGGAAAAAACTTTCCACCTTAACTTTTGGAGGCCAATGTAAAACAAGATCGTATTTTAAATTTAATATTTAAATTTTCACGGAATTATTGAATCTTGAGAAAAGCTACCAAATGGGATTTGGAGAAGGAAATCCATTGAGACTTCATTTGATATCCCCCATTAGATTCATTCTTTAAAAACGTTATAATCAATACGTCAATCATCAAATTTTTAAAGCTAGTATGACGCCAGTTTTATCAGAAATTTTTAATGATATGGGTCTAAATTTATTTTATTTATTTATTTATTTATTTATTTTAATTCATGTGTATGAAAATAATTCTTTTTATGTTAAAAAAAAAATAAATAAATAAATAATTGCACGCTTGTTATTTTTTATGTCATCTTCAGAAATTACAAATGAAAGAAAAGTGTCGGGAAAAATCTCAAAAATCACATAAAACATAAAAAATTAAAAAAAAAAAAAAAAAAAAAAAAAAAAAACATACTGCAAGTACAATTAGCTGATGTATATCTTAGCAAAATCTTATAGTTTCTGAGTCTATAAAACTTTTATAATTGAAATATTTTGGCCTATTTCAACATTAAATATCTCCTAAAATATTGCTTTGGGCAAAGCGGGTTTATTTCATTATACTGATCATACATTTCTGTACAAAACCGCCAAATTTCCTGTTTCTATTTGAAAAAATATTTACGATATAGCCCAAGAAAGTGGAAATGGCACAATAAATTAAATATGGTAGGTTTTTTTGTTTTGTTTTGTTTTGTTTTTTTTACCAAAAGGACTTATTTTTATGAAAAGTACGTAACTACACACATACATTTTCACGAGAAAATAGCAATCGCTACTGGAAACTTTAAATCAAATTCCTTTTTTAATTTTGACATTTAAATGGACCAGACAAACTAACACATTTGTTCCTTTTATTTGCACGAAACATGTAAACTATGAAATTAAAAGAAAATGCACTGAGATTTTCACTATGTATGATTTCACTAGGGTAATATTGAAAAAAAAAATCTGACGCCTTTCAAATATGGAACATTAAAGTTAAAATAGTATTGAAACACAAAAAGCATTAAACTCAAAAAAATATTTTTCAGTTTCCTCCTTTAATCTTCACATACTCTGATTCCTAAATAAAAATAGACAAAAATGTTGTTTTGTAAATATAATTTTTTTACGAATACATTCCGTGCAAAAAACATTATATTCCGAATTTGCAACAAAAACTTTCAAATAAAATCAAAATTTAAAAAGCAAAAAATAAATCTCATATTTTTGTCCTCGTCTATAAATAAATCATGCAATTTGAACAAAATTTTAACAACAGATTGTTTAACGCAAAATTTTGCATATGAAAAAGATATTACGCATACTGAATCTGTATGTACCTTGTTAAAACATTAAACGAAAGAACATTGTACGTTTTCTTGTTCCCTAGCAATATACCACTTATAAGTATAAAAAGGAAAAAAAATTCGTTTGGCGTCACAAAAAGAGTAAAATATATTTCTTTTTTCTTTCTGAGAACTAAAGGAAAGGAAAGTAAACACCCATAAATTACGAAGTCAAAAACTTCTAACATACGGAAATAAAATTTTTCTCAGAAAAATTTAAAGAATTGTTTTTTCTTTTTTCGTTTTTTTAATATGTAAGTGCTTGTTGTTAAAGAACACCTTGTTATAAGAGAAACGTGATACTACACTGAGTGTGGTGCATTCGTTCGTACATTTCTGATAATGAGCAAAAATTTCGTCGAAAAGAAATAATTCCTTTCATAAAAGAATACATTCAATTGGACAAAAGAGCTTAGAATAAAACTTCTATTTCATGCTCGAAAATCATTGAATATATATATACATATATTTAAATAATAAAAATCAAATACATGCAGGTAACAAAACGTCTTTATGATTATATTTATTTATTCTTTATTATTAAAAGTATTTTGTGTATATGAACATAGTGGTTTCAGCTGAACATTTCCTTTTCATAATGAGCATTTAAAATAGAAAACTGCGCGCAACTGTATTTAATTTATAAAAAGAGATATAGGCAAAAATGATTAATTAATTTAAAAAAGTATTAAAATGTTGAACATTTGATTAAATTAATGTAAATATGAAAAATTAGTCAAAAGAGCCTGTTTTGACAAATTTAAATTTATTGCCAAATGATGTATAACCAATATTGTTTCTACGTTTTATTCATTTAAATCACACTATTTTTACTATCATGCCTTGTTTAAATTTTAAATATACTATTGATAATTTCATTTATTATAAATTATTATCGAAATGGGAGGAGCTGTTTGCTTTCGAAATGTTTTCTTTTACAAGACCCGTACTCCTCGCCATTTTTCCAGGTCACTTTCAGGTATAAGAATGTTTTGCCTTTTCTGCCACTACTAATTTTATGTATAAATCTTTATGGTATTTTTATAGTAATGTGCCGTGATTTAATAGAGATTATTGTACAAAAATAGTGTTAGCAATGATGCGAAAATTTTTTATCTTTGAAAGTGACGTGGTACAAAATACTTTTGTAACATCTTAAGTAGAACTCTATTAAAAAATCCGGAATTTCTGAAATTTCCCCTCAAAGAACGATTTTTCCCCTTTCTCCCTTTAAGAATCAAGAATAACAAAATCGTGCATGTTTTATTTATACCCAAGTCTAATCTCATCATGTGCAATTTCTTCCCCGTGAAGTAATTTGGGCCGAGTTATGCTTACAAACGATTTTTTGCTTCCTGCCCTCCAGGGGGAAAGGGTGTATTTCGATAAATCCCGTTTCTTTAGGTGTCGGATACATATAAACAATCCAAGCATCAAACTTCGTGACAGCAGCTCTCATAAATTTTCCAGGACAAATTTAGCGCTAAAAAGGATGTCTGGAATTTGCCCACTGTAACACATACAACCCCCCACCCCCCACCCCTTCAAAAAAATGGCATATCACAAAAAATCAAAAACGTGTTTTGGAAATATCCTAAAGAAGTCGCATGGCAGTATTTAACATCTTTGCTCCAATTTCTTCTGAGTTTTACTCAAAAATCAATCCAGAATTTGCAAAATTTCCCGCCAAAAATGGATTTCCCTCTCTCCCTCCCTTTAAAATTTGGAATTTCCTAAATCACAGATAATGTTTTATTTGTACTAAGGTGTAGTCTCCCCTTGTGCAATTTCTTCACTGTGAAGTAATTAGAAACCGAGTTATGCTTACAAACGTGTTTCTGTCTTTTGCCCACCCCGAAGGGGGAACGTAGGGAATTTATGAAAAGTTGAAAGGTATAATTTTAAGTTGGGTGAAGACCTAAATTCCTGCGAAGCGCCGTTGGATTCTTTCCAGCCGTTTTCAAGTGATACTCGGACAAACGTGTTTTTGTCTTATGCCCCCCCCCAGGGGGGAACGTGGGGGAATTTCTGAAAAGTTGATAGATATAATTTTAAGTTGGGTAAAGATCTAAGTTTCTGCCAAGGGCAGTTAAATTCCGTTTCGCCGTTCTCAAGTGATGCCTGGACAAAAATAGCGTTACCGACATACGGACACGATGAGACACACACATACAGGCAAAATTTTCTGAAGTCATTTTCGGCTTTCGTGGTGTGTGAAACATGAAGATATCACAATTTTTTTTTATTCTGACAAATTTACAGACAAAACTTTGATTTTATTAATATAGATTAGTAAATGTGTGAGACGAATTGCACGAAGATGAAAATCCGAAAGTTAAAGTAGGAAATCAAAAACGGGAAAATAAAATAAAAATCACTAAACAAATGCAACCAGTTAATCGAAGACGAAAGTTCAAGAATTACAGAAGAAAATCAAAATATGGCAAGTTAAAAAGAAAAAAGAAAAATTCAGTGAAGGAATGGGACCAATTGTACAAATATAAAAGTCAAAGAATTGAAGTGTGACAGTTAAGAGATTGTAGATAGACAGATCAACCAAAGATAGACAATTTTTTACTAAAGATTAAAAGTGTTAAAACGTTTCATTTTGCGACGTTTTTCTTTAGTAATAACTAATTGTATATTAAAATGATTACATTTCATAATATTACACCTAAACTATTTAACTGAATACCTATATTTCCTTTGAAAAGGTTTAAGTTACTGTTTATATATATATATATATATATATATAGAAATATAGAAATGTAGGAATATATAAACAAATGAATGAAATTAAACCCCAAAAAACACTGAGATCTTCATCAGGGAGGCCCCTCAGTGTAGGGGTGAAAGAGAAGTTTACATTGTTTTTTGGGGTTTAATTTCACTCATTTGTTTATATATTCCTACATTTATATATTTCTACATTTAAGTTTTGCATTTCCTTTTGCAGCAATTTTGCGCATTGGTTTGTAATTCTCCTTTTGGTTTTTCTAGTCTTTAAACTTATATTTATATATAAATTCATTTCAATAGTTTTCTATATATATATATATATATATATATATATATATATATATATATATATATATATATATATATATATATATATATATATATAAAGAGAGTATGAAAACTTAAATGTCTAACTAGAAAATTAAAGGAGCTTCCTTTAACAAACAAAATATATACTAAAAACATTTTTTATTTTGCATTTAATGTTGCAAAACCAATAATTTTCTTCCAATAAAATAAATTTCGCGAGAACTATTGAAAAAATATTTAACTACAATCCTATTGCTTGTGCAAAAATCTGACAAAAGTGTCCATTATTATGACATTACAGCTATTTATTACAGCTAAAGAGTTTAAATCAATTTTAAATTTTATCCATAAGCAAACATTTACATCATAGCAACATACTGGTTTTACCCTAAAGACCATTTAGAACATTTAAGTGAGATTTTCAGTTAAAAATGTCATTAGCATATATTTCCTGCCTTTAAATTCGAAAGGAGGCTTAAATCGTTAAATAGCATTATTCTAAATGATTTTGAGAAAATAAATGGATACGAAAACTTGAAAAATTATTAATGATAGTCATAAAAAATATTAAATATATATATATATATTTTTAATGGTTTTAATCGGTATTACCCCAGTGCACGGGTGGGAAAAAGACACAATTTTCTTTCAATAGTTGAATGTTTACAATATAACACCCACAAAATAAAATTACACAATAAAAAAATACGAAGTACAAATTTTACGTTTCTTATATTTTTTTTTTCTTTCACAGAATATACGAAATGTTTCTCTTACATTGCATTCTAGTAAATAAACTGGGTCTCACAGACCCAACCTTTGCACTGGCGGATTAAAGTGTGAAAAAAATGATTACGCTTCATAAAATAAACAATATTATTAACCACATTATCAACCAAAAACTTTTAAATCTATTTTTTTTTTTTTTTTAATTATTCAAATTTATAAATTTTAATTAAGAATTATAGAAAATTTTAAACAATTAAGTATATTACTTAAAGAGTTACAAACCAACCCATTTTCGAAACAATGTCGTAATACATTGCCTAAAATATTGTTTTTAACAGTAAAAAATGCAACGTCCCCCCCCCCCCCCCCCAAAAAAAAAAAAAAAATAGAACAACAACAGGTAATGGGTTATTTACTAGTTGGTCTCCGCTTTTTACACATGTATTTCCAAATTACTTTTCCTTGCAAGTTTAAATTATTAAAACAATGGTTCGTATGATATTCAAAACAAACGGCATCATCTTTTGCATTAAAGGTTTTAAGTCCAAACGCCTCCAAAAACATTAAAAATGAAATTATAATCTTCAAGTTTAAATTTTGTAACAATGTTTCAATTTTGTTATTTATATTATTAATTCTCGTGACGTATAGCCAAATTCTAAACATTTTATTTATTAGTAAAGTAGTAAAACTCCGCATAGCAATGAAAAGAGCTTGTTCTATAAAATAAATTATTTCGTTTCATTCAAGCTTTGTTTTTGTGTTTGAATAAATTCTGGAAATTTATCTGGTTATTATGACTTTGCATAGGTGTCAACTTCTATGGTTTTTAACATCAATATTTCTTTGCAAAAAATTTCATCAGGTTTAATCACAGAAAACTATTAAAAATATTTTTGAAAAGTGCTATTAAAAATTTCCAGTATCAAAATAACGTACAATTCGGCATCTATGGCTTTGTTTTGTGAATAGAAAAATTCTACAAATTTATTTGGCTATTATAGCTTTGTTTTTCGCAAGCCAAAAAGCTATATTATATACATATATACCATATTCAAATAAATTATTAAAATGCGATTTTCTTTGTAAATGAACAAATGAATTTTGTGTGTTTAATTTTTACTTTATTACTTGAATCAATGAACTAATCTCCCAAAACCCTAGATAAAAAATTATTTTTCCTTTCTCAATACATCGTTAAAATTGTGATGTAATTTTTTTCTGTTTTTTTTTTTTTTTTTTTTTTTTTTTTTTCATTATTTTATTTGTTTGAAATGTGCCCATGGAATTTATGAATAAAATTTTACTTTCTTTAGTCAATATATTGTTATAGTTATGACATTAGTTTCGAGCATTAAAGCCAGAAAACCAAAGCTTTTATTATTAAGAAAATTCTTGAATGCTATACTTTATAAGAAACAAAAAAAGAAAGAAAAAGAAAAAGTTATTATAATAATGAGTAAAATTATTAAAAGTTTATTATTATTATTATTATTTACCTCAGGGAATACATTTATACATATACAGAGAGATTATAGTTAAATTTCCGTTTTAACAAGCAGCTAATAAAAAATAAATAAATAAATAAAAATAAAAAGAGCAGATTTCTACCAAATTTATTATGTGGACGATTCAGGAAATGTGTTCAGTTACCAACGCGACGCAACACGCATGAAAAGTTGCAAACGAATGACTTTAGAAACACTAGTCGAAGTCAATGGTCACCGTGGGCCACCAAAATCTCCCGACAAGAACATTATTGAGCACATCTGGCATTCTTTACTGCATTACAAAACTCGCAGCGTTTCTAAACTTTTACGCGCATTTTATTACATTTTTGCTACTATTTTCAAAAAGAAATTTTTCCTAGAGGTTTTATTCCTATAACTTTTTTTAAAAAAACGACTGTCGTGAAATAGTGGTAGCAAAATTATATAACGCATCTAAAATTTTAGAAACACTTCGAGCGCTGTGCCTGCTATATAAACACAGATCTCCTTCCCATCACATATAGGATATTACGTGGCATTTGCAGCCTTTTCTGTAAGATTCATGGTGTATTTTGTCTCCAAGGTACCTTCACATATTAGTAAAATCCATACCAAGTCGTGTGGCAAAAGTTCTGTGTTTCTGAGGATGATCTGTACCATATTGTAAAGGCGCACTCGCTTTCTGTGTACTTCAATTTATTTTTATTTATTTAGATAATATTTATTATAAAATCATAGAGCCTTTGTGAAATGTAGTCCAATTTAAAACAGAAATTTGTTAGAAACACATAGCTATTTCTTCCATCAAATTAACAACATTTTATTGCAAATATTCTGTACATGTATGTCTTAAATGTATACATACTTTATAAATAAATTTTATACTTTTTTTTCACACTGGATATTCGGATATTTTTGAATGTATATTTTAAGTGTGTATTGCTTGTACGTTTTGCTTTCTTCTACGTATTATAGTGTGTTGTATTTAAGTATGTGTATTGCATGTATTGACATATAGGATGAATAAATATATATGTACTTGGATTAGTTGCTCGAAAGAATGTACCAATTTTTGTTAAATTAATTTAAAAATCGTTAAATCATAATTACTAAGCCGAGTAAATAAAAAACTGTCAACAAGTTTTTCTTTTCCTCTTTGTGAAAATACACTCGTTTAAAATTGTTCTTTAAAGTATGGCAGACGCTTCATTCTCTGCAAACAGATACAAACTAAAAAGAGAAACTGTTTTTAATAAATATTTTATATGTAAATTATATTTATTTGAATCATATCTGAAAACTATAGTTCATCTTTCGGGTTTAAAGTTTGATAGCTAACATTTTAATTTTAATTCAAATGAATACTAAAATAAGAATAAATAAATAAATAAAACATGTAATAAATGTGTTTTAATAGTTAAAAAAAAAAAAAGAAAAAAAAAACTCTCATCAATTATTGATGGAAAAGAACTTAAAAGCAGAAAAAACATATTTACTCTGGGTAAGCCAGAGAATGATCAAATCATTTAATTTAATTTTATGTCACTTCCCATTTCGCCTTTTTTGAAAATCATAAGGACTGGGATTATGAACTATATTAAAAAGTTACGAAACAAATTTATTTATGAATTATATTAACTTTTTTAATAAATTTATATTCACAGACACTTTAAGTGTATTTAGAAAAGCAAATAGATTTTATTTTATGTAAAAATAGGTTTTCTAACAAAGAGTTATGTTTTTAATCCCTATTTTAAATTTATGTAAAATCATGTAGAGAGGCGAGTTTCATAAAACAAACGATGAAAATTTTTAAAGTTTTGTTCGTAATTGGATTTTTGTGTACTTTTCCGTCGAAACCAAATTAATTTTTTTGAAATACCTATACACGTGAAGTGGAAAAATGAAAAACTGTTAAATTTGTTTTTAAAAAAAAATAAATATAATCATGTAGTTTTGTTTACACTCTAAAGTTTTGTTTATTTTTAAGCTAAATTTAAATAAAGTTTTATTGATTTTCATTGCTGAATAAAAATTCTCTTATAAGTTTGAAATTTAAAACTTCCGTGAAACAGGATTTTGAAGTTCACTTAATAATAACTTCAGTTTATGACTTCATTCATATACTGAAGCGATAATCCTCTTTTAATATAATTTTTTATGCTAAAATTTTCAATTTTGAGGTTCGTAACGAATATGTGAACATTGCAGAAAGGGGACATGTCCATTTTTTAACGAAAATGAGTTAGTGCTACTAGCGTGTTTCTAACATATAGACGCATATTATTTGTAAAAAAGAAACATGTCCTTCAGCTTTGTACAGGAGAAAAAATTAATCAAAAAAAAAAAATTAGGGCAAAAAAGACACATGTCCTGTACATGACACTGTTCTGTTCTCATTGAAATGGATGTGACGGGCAGTGTTGGGCATAATTGATTAAAAAGTAATTGAATTGCAATTAAATTACAATTATAATTATTTTACTGTCAATCAATTAACAAGTAATTGATTACAAATAAATTGAATTACTTATTTAATTTATTTGTAATAATTCAATTTATTTGTAATCAATTACTTGTCAATCGATTGACAATAAAACAATTATAATTGTAATTTAATTGTAATTCAATTACTTTTTAATCAATTATGCCCAACATTGGTGACGGTGACGGGTCATTCAGATTTTCTTTACTCCATTCTCTTCACGTGTTCTCTCGCTATTGGTCGTTGCCGTAGGAATTAAAACTTGGCATGTAGTATACCATTCCCTACTAAACCAAAATCCGTGGGATTAAAATTGCATCATTCTGTTTTTCATCGCTGAACACGAAAAGTAACTTTCTGGCTTTTATCAGATGTTTTGTTATTTTCTTCTTCATTTTTAATAATTATCAGTTTTGTAGTAACATGAGTGAAAGTGGGGACGAGTTTGTTCCTATAAGACGTAGGAAACATGGCATTTATAACACCGATAATTAAAAAAGAAATATTAAAAAAGCTCGTGTGAAGAGAATTTCATACTCGGATTGGTCAGGGAATCTTATTCCGGCAAAAAATTATCCAGCCATAAACTTAAACCGATGAGTAGATATATTTTCATAATTTACCAATAACCTCAAAGTTTCACAACCTCCAAATTTGAGGACATTCCTTTCTTTCTTTCTTTTCTTTTCTTTTGTGTGTGTGTGTGTGTGTGTGACAATTGCGAGGGGCAGAACATAAAACACCGTGTTCATTCGGACCATAGTGGCTTTGATGGAACTCAAGATTTTTTTCAAATGAAAGGTCTCTTCTACCCCCCCTTGCAACCGAGATTTTGAATTAACCAATAGGAAATTGCAAAATATTGATAGGATGTATACTCCCGAAGAGTACATTAATGTAGTGGCAAGTGCTTCATACATAGCTGGTAAGTTCAGAATTATCACAGTCAATTCTTCATTGGTTCATGACTATCAGCACTGGTTTCCCTCTTACTACATCAAGATTACCGCGTCATTTGAATCAAGAAGCCTGCCCACCAATGACAGGAAAATGATTTTGATTTATTCATATCATTATTTTGAATGTTTCTCTGAGGTTTTTTTTTTTTTTTTTTTTTTTTTTTCATTTGATTTTGATTTAACTTACTTTAATTGTAATTTTATTTTTAATTTACTATTAGTGACAAAATTTTGTTATTTTAAAAGTATTGTGAACAATAACAACAGTAATTTCTTATTAAAAAAGAATCCCCATTAGAATATATTTATTAATAAAGTCTGAATTAATTTAAAAATAATAAAACACAGAAAAAAAATTTTGTTAAGAAAAGGGAAAAATAAAATAAGAAAACTTTAGAATATTAAATATAATTTGTTTTTAGTGACAGAATGCTGTCTTTTTTTTTTTTTTTTTTTTTTTTTCTTTTTCAAAGAACTAATTATTGACCTGCTCCCATCATAGACTCTTCTTCATAGCATAAGCTTGTGATCATTTATGAGGTTTTGGAATTTACATATGAAGTTATTCATATATATATATATGTGTGTGTGTGTGTGTGTGTGCGTGTGTGAGAGAGAGGAAGAGAGAGATGTTTCATTCGATATGATTGTGATTTAATTTTTATCGTTAATCTAAGAGGAATTTGTTTCAAAATCTGTGTTATATTAATAATAATAATAAAATGCATGTTTGTTTGTCCATGATATTTAATTATGTTAACCATGTATATATGTACATAAATTACTTTCTTTCAATCACAAAGATTTTATTTTAAAAATGAAAAAAATGTAAGTATCCCGATATTTAATCAACTATGCGCATTGCAAGCATCAAAGTTTGTAAAATGTTGGTGCACAATATTTTACCTTTTTAGTTTAATCTTATGCTTAATATATATATATATATATATATATATATATATATATATATATATGTTATGTCTGTCTGATGACTAAAAACAATGCCCACATAGAAATCTCTGAAGCACTTGGGATTCGTTTCACACCTGTTTCTCTAACAGACAGTAAAAATCTGGAGTGACTCCACTCGACTTTCCGAACATTGAGTCATTAACAGTTTTGTAGATAAAGTAAAGAAAGAGGAGTTGTTAAACAAACAAAAGAGAGAAAACCATAATAGAGTGTTTGAGTATTTTTCTCCATATATTACACAATGTTTTGTTTAAAGCTACTGAACTTTGAGCCCACACATCATAATGATAAAGAATTTTTCGTTGTTTCCCTGTAAAAACCTATAAATGCTAGATTCACCAAAATTCTTATAGTTAGTGCCACAGTGATTTATAATATTCATATGAATTTTCAGCTCAATTGAATATGACGTTTAGATGCTATCGCACTTTTAAAAATTTGGTCCCATAGGGCATAATGATGAAGAATTTTTCTTTGTGTCCCTGTAAAAAAACTGTAAGCGCTAGATTCACCAATATCTATGCAGTTGGTGCAACTGTGACCTACAGCATGTGTACAAATTTTTTGCTCAGATTAATAAGGCGTTTAGACGCTATCACACTTTTAAAAATTTGGCCCCATAGGGCATAATGATAAAGAATTTTTCTTTGTGTCCCTGTAAAATAACTATAAGTGCTAGATTCTCCAAAATCAATACAGATTGAGTATCTATGACTTATCACATGTGTATAAATTTTTTGCTCAATTGAATAAGGAGTTTAGATGCTATCGCACTTTTAAGATTTTGGTCCCATAGGCCATAATGATAAAGAATTTTTCTTTGTGTCCCTGTAAAAAAACTATAAGTGCTAGATTCACCAAAATCTATAGGGTTCGTACTATGGTGACTTACAATATACGTACCAACTTTCAGCTTATTCGAACAAAGCGTTTAGACGCTAGCGTGTTCACTCACAGACATACACACACACATACATACATACATACACACATACATACACACATACACACACACATGCATACATACATACACACATACATACACACATACATACATCATCGCAAAAATAGTGAAAACGGACTCAGGGGACCTCGAAACGTATAGAAACATCAAAATCTCAAATTCGGATTTTTGACATGATTACAATACTTTCCTCACTATAGTGTTCGGAAAGTAAAAAGGAATTTCACTGTTTTGTTTCAGCGCATTTGAAAAAAGAAAAGGGGGGGGGGGGGGGGTCTTTTAATCGAAATTTCCTTAAACAATATTTTAAGGGATTATAAGGGAAGAAAAATGCTTTTCCAATTCTGTGTGATATATAACTATTTTCTGTGTTTGCCAAATGTATCCGGATTGACATTTGTCAAACACTGATTGGTTCATGTGACATTGACATTCATTTTGATATTGATTCATGTTTAGCAGATCTGTACAAATTAAATCCAGAGATCATTATTTAGGTTCCTCATATCTTCTTTTAATATTAAACTCTAACATTTAGAGGATGCTTGGATAAAGCATCGATTTCCTATAAATTTTGTATTCGAACGCTCTAAATTTGAATGTGATATTTAAGAGTCGCATTACAGTGTTTTATGTTAAAAACCATTTTATTTAAACTAAAATTTTCAGCATTTTGACAAATTAACAATGCTTAGATCTTCGCTGATATCTAATACCCTTTATCATACAAAATTCACTCCGAAATAATAAATTTTCTGTTTCATGTGTCCTATAGTTGCATCATTTTCAACAAAGGTTGTATATATTAACCCTCCAATTGTAAAAATTATTGTTATCTTTTGCCTGAAGTTCCCTCATGTATTTGCTGCCCTTTTTCCTTTATCGTACAAAGAAAAAATCTAAATATCAAAATTTTAGACATTTTTTCAGTTTTATTTGTTACTACAACTTTATGTTGCAAAATAATAATAATAATAATAATAATGTTGATGATAATTAATTTTAACTTTTCCTACCCCTTGTTTTCAAGTCAAATGACAAGAATTCGAAATATGAAAAAAGAATTTCGCTTTTTTTTTTCTGTAATACTTTGATAATTCCTGATATCGGGACCAAAACGGCGGGACCAAAATGGCAGGACCAAAACAGCGAGACCAAAATTTCCTCTGGACCAAAGTGGCGGGACCAAAGTGTCATGTACCCATTTAATCAAGAGAAAGGGGCCTCACAAAGTAAACAAGTCGATAACGCGTTGGTCCCCTTCTGTCCCGTACGTACGCAGTTATTCCGCTTGGTATCAATTGATAGAGTTTGCAGATGTGCTCCTGTGAAGTATCGTGACAAATTCTGTCCAATTGGTGCGTTAGATTGGCAAAATCCCGAGCTGGTTGTAGGACCCTTTTTATGATGCTCCAAACGTTCTCAGTTGAAGAGATATCCGGAGACTGAGCTCAACCCCATTTCACTGAGCCGCCTATTAAGGATCTTTGAAGTCCCTGGAGTACCAGTGGCCCGTACGATCAACGATAATGATGAATTGGGACTCTGAGTATCGTTTTGACGATTCACTGGTTCTCACTTTCTGTCCTCTCTTTAGGCCGGCCGCTTCCTCCTTGACGCTGTGTTCGGCCATGGTTCACTCATTCCTGTCAATATCATCTAATAGCGGTACCATGCTTATCCAATTGTCAACAATTTTTGACCAACCGGCTTCTTTGAGCCCAACTACACACCATACTCAAATGCTGAGATCTGCGCATGTTGTTTGCGCACCTATATGCGAGGCATAGTTACTGTCTTTCTGAATAGACGGAATAAAATTCTCGAAGAATTTATGACCTGGAATCAAAATTTCTCATTTTTAATATTCTGCCAATTGCGCAGTTAAGATGCGCTGCAGCGTCGCATGCTCATTCAGGGGCAGCCAAACTTAAAAATTTTACATTTTCCATCGAAACCTGTATGTATGTCAATCTGTGTCCAGTTTGCATTACTCCTTCTTGGTGCGTCTTTTTTTTTTTTATTATAGAGTATATTTTTGTGGGACTAATGATTGAGGAAATAACCATTAGGCACTAGTGTCACCGTATATCCTGCATATTTGCTTGACGCGTTAAAAATATACTGACCAAATTTGCTTCAAATGCCTATAAGTGATCAGTAAACTTTAAATTTGTAATCTTTGAATAATTTAGTTTTCTTTTAAACGTACATCGTGAAAATTTTGCGTACGACTTAGGCACGTGCCTCTCACCAAACTTAAGAGTTTTTCGTTTAAAAAATGGTTATACATTAAATGAGTTCGCACTAGTAGATAAGAGGTTCTACTCTTTAAGTTGTCTGGCAGGTGATTCTGGATTCGACTCTACGTACCGCTTATCGGCATAATCGATTGGAGTTTTCCATAGTTTTCTCCGAAATTCACGCAAATGCGGGCTAGGAACCATTAGAAAGATGATGGAAATTCCAATCAAGCCTAAAACCCTTGAGTAATCAATGGGCCTTAATCCATAATACCAACATCATAACACCATTAAATTACGTCGTTTTTGTTATTATTATTATTAATTCTTTACTTTTCATTTTAATAATAAATTGCTAAATAATATTCTGTATTGCAATGAAATATTCCAGATGTAATCTGCATAAATTTCTTTTATTTATTCAGTGCTTAATACACTTAAATTCTGTATTATATACGTGTGTGATTTTTCAACCAGTAAATTAACTCCATTTTATTGAATCTGTTTCATATCCATCATATTTTTATTGGATCTATTTCATACTGAAACATTGATACTAATAAAAGACCTTGCAAGAAAATAAAAAAAATTTTGAAATTATACGCATATAATCAATTAAGACACTTTTGTACACTTATACAATCATTTTGGTTATTTATACAATATATATATATATAATCAATTGTATAAGTATTCAAACAGCTATATGAAATTTATAGCCTCCCTACTTTTTAAAATTTATTAAATTCGTTTATTTTTTATTTATTTGAAATAAAATATATCAATAGGTACTTCAAAAGCTTTTCTTAATGCTGTAGTCTTATTTCCATATTTATTTAAAATAAATAAATAAATAAATAAAAATCAATTAATAAATAAAATAAAATTTAATAAATAAATAAATTTATTGTGTACTTAAAATTTAATAATTTAATAAATAATATTACTATACACTTAAACTTTCACGTAATTACCAGCCATAAAAATACCATAAAAAATATTTCAATCAAAAACCCTCTTTTAATTTATATGTTTTGTATTGAAATTAAAAGGGAAACAAGCGTGAATGAACAATAAATACATACAGAAATACTGCATGTATATTTATATTTTTATTTGTCTTTACGTTTACATTTTGCACCACTTGGGGGGTATAACCTGTTAAGTGCCACTGGCGTATTTATATGCCAGTGGCATTTGCTATCATCGATTGCTGAGAATAAAATCTTAAATATTTAAACACAAATATTTTAAATTTAATTAGGTTAATATCATTTTTTATGCTTCAAGTATCGAGATGCCCGATACTTTAATGTGACTACATTATCACCGATAATACGAAGTATTCAAGTTATTTATCTCGAGAAACATTAAACGTTAAATAATTATAATGACTATTTCTGGGTCATGCAGAGCTGATACTAAACACTCTTAAATCAAACGTTAATCTCACCCATTGATTAAACCGTGGTTGTTTCTTGCATTCATCAATCATAAGTTCTCAAGGAAGACGAAGCGAGAGATTTAACGAGATTAAGCTTTACTCTGGGATTAGAACAAAATCAGAGTCACTATAGTGAAAATATCTATTAGTTCCCATTAATATTAAACATCTAAGTGAGTGAATGTATACTTTAAAATATGAATACATAAATATTATGCATTTAAGTTCTTTGTATTTTTTAGTACAAAAATATTCAGTTAGTAAAACGAAATTATTTGATTAAAAGGAATAGAGTAAATTAAAAAGATAATGTAAACCATTTGTAAAAGCGTTTACTTCTTTTTTATAAATCTGTGTGGATATATTTTATAAACATTTCAAAATTTAATGTTCAAGGTTCTCCGAGTTGTATTTTCCAAATGTCTATTTTCTCAATTATTAGTTACAAAGACATACTTATATACCACTAGTACAATTAAATTATTTGTGTATGGAGGTTCACTCAATCTTAATACAGTCGATTGGGCTATGGAAGTCCACTCATTCTTAATACAGCTGATTGGCCAAGGGAAGGCTATTTAATCTCAATATAGCTTATTGGGGTATGGAGGACTACTCAAACTCAAGACAGCTGATTGGGGTATGGAGAGCCTGCTGGTTGGTGTGTGGTGATTCACTCAATCCCAATACATCTGATTGAGGTAGAGAGAGCGCTTTCGAATTCTCAACTCGCTTATCTACTCTCTCTCTCTCTTTCTCTCTCTCTCTCTCTTTTACTGTATTTAATCCCTGAAAAAACGCTTAATCATTTTTGCTAAAAGAATTTCTATTATTGAAAGAAAGCATTGTTGTAGGTATTATTACTTTCTTTCATAGTAAATACCAGAAAGTATTGAATTCGGAAAAAGTTTTAGATAGATTAAATTTGTACGCTTATGAAAAATTTAGAAGATGTTTATCCGTATGTGTATGTGTGTGACAAATACTTTTTTTAACTCCAGCTCAAAAATTAATGCACAGAATTACATAAAAATTTATATTTAGTTGCACCTTGACGTAAACTGGTATCTATCAACTTTTGGTGTATACCGTTGGAAAGGTATATGCCCAATCAACTGCACTGCCTTCCAGTTTAATCATATTTTTTGATATGGTAGCATAAGACGAAATTTCACAAAAATATACACCTTAAAAAATATTATTTACAATAGTAACAGATAACCAGAATCAATTTATGTTTATGTTGGAGCATAATATATCTCCTCGAGGGGTTTATAACTTTTTAGTATGATTCATTTTCAAAAGGACTCGTCGATATTCTTAAAATGAATGGTTATCTATAATAACATATAAAAAAAATCAATTTTTTTTTTTTCCAAATTTTTAACCAAAAAAAAAAAAATGAAGAAATGTATTTTTTGATATGTCTAAGTGCATGAGGCACGAAATTAAATTTCTTTTGATCGTTAGGGTTGCATTTTTCTGAGATTAAAATCGTCTGTACACACCATGGAAAATAATTTTGATAAATATTAATTACTAAAGAAAGTTTTGTGGTAGGTCCAACTTGTTAGTTTAAATTTGCATATACTTACGGATGCATATAACATTATATAGTAAATTTGCATATATTATTGGTATTTTTTGTCGATTATTACATAAATTACGATTGCTATATCTGCTGTACATGTTTTAAGTGTACAAAACTTTATTAGTTCAACACAAACGAAAAACTCGAAGCACTTTCTTTCGAATCTGATTTTTTGGCAGCGCATCTCTTAGGGAGAGACAATTTTAGTTTAACATTGAGTATGTGTTACATTGCATATTATAGTGTATAAAACAATATATGTACTTTATAATCATCCATACACAATCTCTTTTTACTTTCTTCTATATTCAATAGAAGAAAGTATTGGCTTCGTAAAAAATTTCGATTTCCGGTTTTCGCCGGATTTACACGTTTTGAGAGATCTAGAACACGATTTGACCATTTTTAGAAAATGTCTGTCTGTCCGACTGTCTGTGCGTTTGTGTGACAAAAATTTTGTGGCAACTGTATCTCTAGAACTACTGCTCAGAATTGCATATAAATTTATATGTAGATGCACCTTGACCTAAATTAGAGCCTATCAACTTTAGGTGTCAACTGTTCAACAGGTGGCGCTGCTACACAGCGTTTTTTGGAATTTTAAGGGGAGGCTATATCTCAGGTTCTATTGCGTATAATCAAACAAAACTTGATATGCGAGGAGGCCATTATGAGACATTATGCTGATTCAATTTGGATGATTATCGGCTAATACGTGGCGCTGCTACACTGCAAATTTTCTCGATAACGGGATGGCTGTATCTCAGTATCTATGGCATATAACTGTACGAAACTTGATATGTCAGATAACCATTATAAAAACGCATATTTTAAGATGTTATTTATAGGCATTAAAATTGTTTGTCTTTGTATATATAGTGTTAGTTTTCTCTAAGATGAAAATAATTTGCATTTATCATGTTAAAAAATATTTAATAAATAACAGTTTTAATAAACTATTTGCACTTAGTGAATTTGCATAGGAAAATATAGAAGAAAGTCTTGTAGTGGCCACAACATACTAGTTTTTTTTTTTTTTTTTTTTTTTTTTGGGGGGGGGGGGGTGTTTAAACTGAAGGAAGCTTGATTTTTTGTCTAAAAATGATAAAAATTACTTTCCTTCCATGCATTTTTTTTTACTACTTTTTTTTTTTTTTTGCCATTTGCAAGCAATGGATATAATACATTAATCTCTACAACAGTCAGATCTGGTATTGTGACTATCGAATATTCATTGAATAGAGCTATTTACTTGTACTGGAAACAGTATATATTTTTACATATTAGATTTCCTTATTTCTAACTTCATTTCATTCTTTTGGTAAGTATTTTATAAAAATCAATACCAGTTTTGCATGATTTTTTTTTTCTTGAACATGCCTATTCATTTTGACGAACGCAAATCTTAAAAGTCTAGAATTTTGTTTTAGTGTCGTCTTTCGAAAAGAAAACTTCCAGAAAAATTACGTTATCCTTTTTTCTTGAATTTACTTGTATTGAGAAAAATACGAGTTTTTTTCTGACATTTAAAGTATTTTGTCTCTGAGCTCTTTTCTCTCTTTTCTACACTTATTTCGAACAAGTATTTGCACTTAGGGTCGAAAGTAATGGACCATTTTGAAATTTTTATTCGGCTATTTTAAACTAAATCCGTATGTTTCATACTGATAAATTGAGATGTAGACATAAGATGTATTCATTCTCTTAGGTAATAACGTTATACATTTAATGGCTTTTAATTTTTTAATTTATCATCAGGTTTTAATCGTATTCAAAATATTCAAATGCTTGAACAAAAGTGAGACAGATACACATAAATCGCCGATATAAATACATTTCAACTTTTTAGTTCCCCATCATACTATAGGTATGGGGAACTTAGGTAATCGTGAAAATTTTCCACCTCGGTTTTTTAACTTTTTTACACGTTTTCAGGTGTGAGGAATGCGAAAATGACAAAATTTCTAAGGTGTCTGTCTGTAGGGTGTCTGTTAGTCTGTTAGTCTCTTAGTGTGTAAGTCCGTTAGTTTGTTAGTCTGTGTACACGATATCTCAAGAACAAATTGTCGCAGAGAGGTCAGATCAGTTTTAAAATATTACTTTCGATACTGGCAAGAACCCTATTTATTTGCAACATTCGAATTTAAAAACTTCGTAAGTTATTAGAAATTTACGATTTTCTTAACATGGGAGAATAGGACAAAAATTCACTTAAACGTGCATTAAATGGAAATTTTTTACTGTAAAAATGTCAGACCAGTTTTAAAATATCAGTTTTGATGCCGGAAGGAACATCAGTAACTATAAATAGGCTACTTTGAAAATTTCGCAAGTTATTGGAAATTTACGAATTTCTAAAAAGGCAATATAGGGCAAAATTTCACATAAACGTCAATTTTGAGAGATATTTTCATCGTAGAGATGTCAGACTACTTTTGAAATATTATTTAGGACACTGGTATGAATATTAATGACTATGAATTTTTCAATATAAAAATTTCGTAAGTTATTGGAAATTTACGAATTTCTTAACATGGCAGCATAGAGCAAAATTTCACATAAACGTCAATCTTGAGGGATATTTTCATCGTAAAGATGTCAGACCACTTTCGAAATATTATTTAGGATACTGGCATGAATATCATAGACTATGATTTTTCCAATTAAAAAAATTCTTAAGTTATTTGGAATTTACGATTTACTTAACATGCCAGAATAAGGTAAAATTGAGCATAAACTTTCATTTTGAGGCTCATAAATACATAAGACAATTTCAAAATTACATTTATGATATTTGTTTGAACATGATTGAATACAAGTATTCTAATAGGAAAATTTCGCAAATTATTCGTAATTTACGATTTTACCAACATAGCGAAATTGTAAATTTTTCATATAAATATGAATTTTGAGGATTATTGCATTGGAAATAGTAGCATGAAAACTAAACAACGGAATTGATAAAATAAATTAATAGATTAGAATAAGATAAATATATCGAAGTGAACGGTGGATAGCCTATTAGGCGGGGTTTTCATTCTGTCACTGTATCAAGCTTTTGTCAAATTCATTTCTTTTAACATGATTATATCTCTCAAACTAGAAATTTATGAGAACTTAAATATGATGGGGAACTGAGCAGAGTCCACCTATGCCAACTAGTTTTTAAAAGTGTGAAGAATTGGAAATAATTTAAAATAAATTTTATGTTATTCATAAGGTTTGGATATTAATCGTTTCACAATATTTGAAATTAAGAATAGTTTCAAAAACGAATCTATAGTAATTCATTTTTACCGCCTCATTGTTAAACCCATCTGGTAAGCAAATTGTTAGCACTCCGGCTACCAAGTGCCTGGTTCGAATCCTATTTAAGGCATTGGTGTTCGTAGTGTTTCGTGATCCCCTTTTATCCGTAGACCCCTTTTATGGCCAAAAATGACCCTAGAGTGACACCTCAAACCAAATTCTTATTGTTGATCTAATAAATTGCTTTTTGACATATACTAACATTACTTGACTATCGGTTTGAACTTAGTTTAAAAAAATTACCATATGAAAGTAAAGTTGAAATAGTTTAATCTTTAAGTGTTTTAACCGATTTAAAAAAAATAAATATATATATATATATATTGTGTTTTTTTTTTTTTTTCAACTGTTAAAAATGGTTAGGAAAAAATTTGCCCTACATATTAATTTAGAATCACTTTCTGACATTATAAAAATGCTGTTACCTTCAAATTATTTTCAACGCCCATGTATAAGAAATTATATATACAATGTCATTCGTTACCTTTATCTATATTAGACATTTATAGATACATTTCTTATTTTAAAATTTTAATTACATTTTTTTGTGATAGGTTATCCCAGGTGGATTTTTATGAAAGCGACAACACTTTTATCGTAGATTGAAAACACTTTGTGTTTCTTTTTCTTTTCTTTTCTTTTTTTTTTTTTTAACCATTTTTTATTTGGTCTAAAAAAAATAGAATGAGCAAACGATTTTTAGAATCTAAATTCGAATTCTAATACGCTTCTCGTTGAATGATAAGAGTGGTTCTTAAATGGATTTTACTTCGAACGCTTCTTTTTGTGCTCAACATTTTATCTTTCGTACCAGTTCATTGAACAATAAAAATCATTATGTATGGATCATCAATGAGTGGTAAGTCACGAGTCATTACGCATTCGGGAATGATAAAAACGGAAAATGTGTTTCAAAGGGAAAAGAAATGTATTTTGCACATTGTTTTTGGAAAGTTTCGTTTCGTAAGATAATAGCGATTATATTTAGATTATATATTGACATTTACATTTATCGTTGTCTATCTTCTTTATTCTAACAAAACTTTGTTTTTTTTTTTTTTTTTTTTTTGTTGTTGTTGTTGTTGTTTTAACTTTCCGAAAACTATAGTGAGGAATGTATTGTAATCATGTCAAAAATCCGAATTTGAGATTTTGATGTTTCTATACGTTTCGAGGTCCCTGAGTCCGTTTCCACTATTTTTATGATGATGTATGTATGTGTGTGTGTATGTTTGTGGGTATGTGTGTGTATGTATGTGTGTATGTCTGTGAGTGAACACGCTAGCGTCTAAACGCTTTGTTCGAATAAGCTGAAAGTTGGTACGTATATTGTAAGTCACCATAGTACGAACCCTATAGATTTTGGTGAATCCTTATAGTTTTTTTACAGAGACACCAGGAAAAATTCCTTATCATTACGGCCTATGGGGCCAAATTTTTAAAAGTGCGATCGCGTCTAAACGCCTTATTAATCTGAGCAAAAAATTTGTACACATGTTATATGTAACAGTTGCACCAACTGTATAGCTTTTGGTGAATTTAGCACTTACAGTTTTTTTACAGGGCACAAAGAAAAATTCTTTATCATTATGGCCTATGGCGCCAAATTTTTAAAAGTGTGATAGCGTCTAAACGCCTTATTCAATTGAGCTGAAAATTTATATGAATATTATAAACCACTGTTGCACTAACTATAAGCATTTTGTTGAATCTAGCATTTATAGGTTTTTACATGGACACAACGAAAAATTCTTTATCATTATGATCTTATGGTCTCAAAGTTCAGCAGCGTTAAATAAAATATCGTGTAATATATGGAGAAAAATACTCAAACACTCTATTATGGTTTTCTCTCTTTTGTTTGTTTAACAACTCCTCTTTCTTTACTTCATCTACAAAACTGTTAATTACTCAATGTTTAGAAAGTCGAGTGGAGTCACTCCAGATTTTTTAATCTTACGTTTTTTTTTTTTTTCTTGCTATATACATAAAAAGTATTAGTTACATAAAAATTTTCGACTTCCGGTTTTTGACGGTTTTATATTTTTAAGAGGTCTTGAAGGCATTTTCGCCATTTTTGAAATGATGTTTGCCTGACTGTATGTCTGTGGAGGTGTGACAAAAATATTGTAGAAGCTCTAGATCAAGAACTAATGCGCAAAATTTCATGAAATTTTATAATTAGTTGCATAATGACATAAACTAAAGTCTAGTTATAAACTTATAGTGTATATCGATAATAGACGGCATCGTAATCTTGGTTTTTTTTTTTTTTTTTTTTTTCATAATTTTTAATATGGCATCATAGTACAAAAATTTTGTTTTATTGTACACAATAAGTATTATTTTAAACCAATCATTGTGGAATTTAAAATCTTATTTATAACCACTAAAGAATAAATAAAAGTCTTATATGTAGGATCATTGATTTTTCCTTCACCCGGTGTGGGTATGAAAATATGTCCTAAAAGGTATAAATTTTCAATATAAATACTTTTCCAACGAACTCATGAGTACTCTTCAAACAAATGGTTAAACCATTTAACTGTGATATATTTGAAGTAAAGTTATAGAATTTTTTTAATAATAATAATAATAATAAATGCACATGTTGGTCTCAATTATGTTGATTTGTAAAGAAAGATATAGAAGAAAAATTTCTGCTGGTTACAGCATACTCGTTTTTTATTATTTACAAATTTAGAATATGTCCGAGAAGTATGACGGTCAGATTAACATTTTAGATATTTTTAAGATAATTTTTCAATGTATTTTTATGAGAATAAATTATCATTTTAGCCAGATATTTTTACTTCCATTACCCGACTACCGTAGGTAATGGAAGTATTGTATTCGGTCGAAAAATTCGATATCGAGTTTTTGCCTGATTTACACGATTTAAGATTTCCTGTGTCCAAAAAAGTAGTTTTTGGCAATTGATCAGTGTGTGTATGTGGGGAATCTTCTGGCTATCATATTTCCGAAACTATTAAAGATAGAACTACGAAGCTTCAGAATTGAGACAGGTCTGGTGTACCGATAAATATTCCAAATTTTGGTGAAAGTTAGAAAACCGGAAGTGGGACATCAGAAACTGGAAGTGTATCTCAAAACGGCTCTACCAATTTTCTTCAAAGTTACTATATAAATACTCCATTAGATGTCCTTTCGAATGGTATAGTTGGTTAGTTCAGGAAAATTGATAGGCGTCCTGTATAAATAGCTCAATTTCAGGTCTCGCAACTACTTTTCTTTAAAAACGGCTGTACAATTTTTTTTTCAAACTCGCCATATTAACTCCCTTTTAAATATCCTTTAGTATGTAATTATTATTTTCCGGTCAACAATTGTGTATGCCAAGTTTTGGTAAAAGTTGGTATCTCAAAAACGGCTCTAACGATTTTCTTGAAGATTGTGACATAAATCCATTTTAGATATCCTTTCTCATATATTACGTGATTATTACAGGAAAATTAAGAGTCATGCTGATTGGCTGGTCAGCTTTAGATCTCGGAAATTTTTTAACTCTGTTTTATATGCCTTTACACGTGTATTAAGTTTCTGTTACCGGAAAATTTTTAGATGTCTACTTTGTTAGGTCATTTTTATGTCTTCTGATCACATTATCTCCAAAAAATGCATGCAATATGGGTAATGGAATTCGTGTGGTTGTTTCACACCAGATTTTTTAAAATGTATATAGAAAAGATTATACCTGTATAAATTTATACAGAATTTTCAAAAAACAGTGACCGCGGATTTAACTCCTTAAACCTACGACATACAAAACAAATTAAAAAGATGCACAAAAGTAGTTACAGAACTTTATAAAATAAATCACAAATTTTAGGGGTTTCAATTTTAAAAATTAGAAATTAACTTTTTAAATATCCTCGTGCAAAAAAAATATTCATTGATTAAAATTTACCTCTCAACCTAATTAGGTAATATACAGAATTGCAACTCTGTATCCTAAAAGTCCGAGCGATATCTTTAAAAACATTATTGATGGGTAAGCCGTAAAATAAACTGTAAAATGTTTTTATTATTTACACTAGTATATCTCTTATTGGTAATTGGTGTATAATCCCAGAAATGGGATTTCTGCTATCCAAGAACTTCTGTCAAGGCACTGGAAAGTGGTTTCTGTTACCCTTTATGTCTTACTAAACAAATTTTATGATACAATGCGGAAATTTTATAACTTAACTAATCAGGATATGAGGTACATTCTTGGATATTTTTGTATGGGAGATCAAATGTTTGTAATTCTTGAAACTGAATATTCTGAAAAATTTAATTACTTTTAAATAATTCTGTATGTTTCTTACACAACTTTGAAATTTATGCTATATGTCTAAGACAACTTCTAACCCTTTCCGACCGAAAGAGTACGATTGTACGGGTTAGACATCCACGACATCCACTTACTTTTCTGCATCAGGAACAGTCGTATGTAATAAAATCAGGAAAAAAACGATCGAACTAATTAGCAGAAAGTGTAGAGCACAGTTTTCAATCAACAAATGTTAGTTACAGTCCATATTTTTCTTTCAATTTGCAAAAACAGAAGAATATAATGCTCTAAAGTAAAAATGTTCCCGGTCGGAAAGAGATATGGAATAAAAGCCGATAGCAATGTTTTTAGAGAACACTGTATGTATCCTT
This sequence comes from Salticus scenicus, assembly GCA_963930645.1. NCBI lineage: Eukaryota > Metazoa > Arthropoda > Arachnida > Araneae > Salticidae > Salticus > Salticus scenicus. The sequence continues at coordinate 79,993,204 of OZ005654.1, read as the reverse complement.
TATGTATGTGCATATATTCGGAATTTTATTGTTTCTTTTGTAATTATATTATTAACAGAAACAAATTAATATAATTGTATTGATATAATTTTTTAACAATTTTATTATTTTGGCATAATTTAATCATATTCAAAGCTTTCCAGTAGATGAATACAAATGCATCCTAGCAGCGCCATCTGTTGAGCAACATACACTAAAAATTGATAGATACCAATTTATATTAAGGTGCAACTAAATATTAATTTATCTAAAATTCTGTGAATTAGTCTTGATCTAAAACTCTCATATATTATTTATCTCACACATACAACAGACAGACGTATTTTTAATTAATCAAATCGTATTCAGGACGTCTGAAAACGTTTTATTTCATCGAGAACAGAAAGTTGAAAAAAAAATTTCGAATCCCATACTTTATTCTATGACTAGAAAATAACGTAACAAGATCACAGTACTTACATCAAGAGCAAATAGGGAAACTCGAGTTATAAGCAATTTTACACTACGCTGGAAAGTCTCATAAAACTCAAAATGCATTTATCTCATCTTAAGAATTTGTTTATACTTAAATAACACCGATATTAAATTATATCATTCGATAGCTGAATATTTTAAACTCAAATAAGCTCTTCGATTTCATAAATCGCCTTGCCCAATGATTTGAAAACACTTGCTACATCACATGCATAATTCTGTCATCAGCGAAAAAACATTCAACTACTGTCATCAAGCGTGTTTAACATAAAAGCTGTTACCGGAAGAAAAAGTGACATTTCAGCTTTCCTTGGATTAAAACAAATTGGCTTGAAAATTCGTTATGTATTTACAAACGGAAGTATGGATTCGAAAAAATACGGATATTGATTCCAGAAATTTCGATTTTTATATTTAAAAATAAATTGATCTAAACTGGCTCCAAATGATATTATAAATTATCAGAACATTTAAATTGCAATAAAAGCTTAAAAGAATGAAAAGAGATTTAATTTTTTCTTTGTCCCACCAAAATCATCATTTTATGCATCTGTGTTTGTGTAGTAAATTGTGTAGTTTTTGTTGGAAGTTTGTTGTTTAGTACTCTAACAATTTATAACCCATATATACTCGACAATTTTAGAAAATCATTTTATTGAGCAATTTTTATTTTACTTTTATTTATTTATCAATTCGAGGTATTTTACTAATCACATTATATTATAATTTTTATTTTCTTTTATTTACATTGGCAGAAGTTAATGAATTCGTAAAAATTTTCGAATTCCAGTTTTTCATAGACTTGCATGCTTTAAGATATTCTGATTGCGATTTCATCATTTTTAAAAATATCAGTCTATGTAACTCTATGTGTCTCTACATATGTTATGAAAAATTTGTAGACACTGTGTCTCAGTAAGAAAAAAAAAATGTGTTCGGAACTCTACAAATCTTTATACTTTTTTTATTCTGACGTAAATTAATGCTGATTATATTTTAGCGTATATCATCCAATTGGTAGCGCGTCTATGCTGTAGTTAACCTCATTTACGGCTATATAGCAGCTTTATACGACAGAAATGCGAACTTATTATAGAGATGGTTATAAAAATTCATGCTGATTCGATATGGATGCATATCGGCTGACAGGTAGCGCTGTTATACTGCAGTTTTCTTTATTTATGGGAAAGATATATTTGAATTTTCATGACATAGAAATGCACTAAACTAGATGCATGAGATAACTATTTGGAAAAAATATATTGATTTAATGTGGGTATATATCGACCAATAGGTGGTGTTGCTATGCATGAAGATTCCCTTTCTACGAAAAATTATAACTCAGCTTTTTTAGTGCATAAGTACACCAAACTTGATGGATAGATATTATGAAAAACAATGCTGTGGATATTTACCAGCAGGTGGCACAGTCTAGCCGCGTTATATTATGTACTTCTTAACTATAGCTCAGCTTCTGTGATATCGGATCACACCAAACTTGATATGTATAAAACACATTTTCTGAAAATTCTATGATGAATAATTATGACATATATTTGATAGAGTGTGGAAATTAAATTTACTAATGTTATGCACCATTTTCCTTGATTTTTTAATCCCTGTTTTACATGATTAACATCTCGTGAATTTAATAACACGAAACTTCTTTTATAAAATGCCATTTTTACTTTCCTAGCACTATATGTAAGGAAAGTAATGATTTGCAAAATGGATTTTGTATCATGCATAGCAGGAGGGGAACAGGGAGGGGGTGGTGTATTGATATTAAGGTTAAGACCCGCTGACTGCCTGAGTGGTGTGTCCTCCATTTTTTTTTTTTTTTTTTTTTTTTTTTTTTTAAGGGCTCTTGGCTTCTATTTAAGTGAATTCCGGAGATAACCGCCGAAAACTTCGAACAGCTAGGTCGACGATTGCGACTGGATCGAACTCGGCACTTCCTGTCTACCAGCATTTGAGTGCAGAACCGGCGGGGTGGAGGAAGTCATGCTCCTACACATATAAAAGTTTAATTCTGGTTGATTATTATCATTGTAAATAAAACTTTCAAATTCTACAATGTTTGAAAATAGTCCTTATTGCGTACATTGATACGAAATTCTGTCTTATGGTGCTTGATAAAAAACAGAGAAAACAAAGCGCGATAGTGCCACATGTTGAGGGATATGCACGAAAAGTTGATAAACACAAATTTATGTCAAGGTGTAACAAAATATAAAATTTTATAATTTATTTTTTTAAACTAGAATACCACAAAACGTTTATCACACATACACAAAAACAGACAAATATCATTCCAAAAATGATCAAAACGTATTCTGGTACTCTTAAAACGATTAGAACCTCGAAAACCGGCAGTAGAAAATTTTTACGAGACTATTACATTTTTTATGAATTTAGAATACCGTACAAATCTTAAAACCAGTAATAACTGTATAAAATAAATATTTAAATTCCGTCAACAATTACCTTTTGCGTGAAAAAAGTAGAAAAACTGCTTATTCGAATATTATGTTACTTTTATGAATAGATAGTTATCGTATTATCCCGAATCTTTATTCAACAAAAACTAGTCAGTCTCTATTCCATACAGAAAATCTAGTATGTTGTGGCCTCCACAAGACTTTCTTCTATATTTTCCAATAAAGATTCCCTATGTGCAAAAAAATTATTAAAACTATTATTTAGTATAATTATCTAACATTAAGAATGCAAATTACTTTTATCTTTTAGAAAACTAACACTAAATATCCAAAGAAAGACAGTTTTATTATATATAAATAACATCTTAAAAAATGCGTTTTTATAATGGTTATCTCACATATCAAGTTTCGTACAGTTATATGCCATAGAATTTGAGATATAGCCTTCCCATTATCTAAGAAATTTGTATTGTTGTACCTGTTGAGCGGTTGAGACCAAAGTTGTTAAGCACTAATTTATGTCAAAGTGCATCTGCATATAAATTTACATGCAATTCTGTGAGTAGTTCCTGAGATATAGCCCTCCGTTAAATTGAGGAAATCGTTGCATAGCAGCGCCACCTGTTGGTCGATAAGCGTCCTAATTGAACCAACGTAATGTCTCATAATGACCTTCTCACATATTAAGTTTTGTTTGATTATACTCAGTAGAACCTCAGATATAGCCTCCCCTTAAATTGCGGAAATAGCTGTATAGCAGCGCCACCTGTTGAGCGGTTGACACCAAAAGTTGAAAGGCACTAATTTAGGTCAAGGTACATCTATATATAAATTTATATACAATTATGAGCAGTAGTTCCGGAGATACAGTCGCCACAAAATTTTTGTCTCTCTCTCTCCCACACACACGCAGACATTTTTTTAAAATTGTGAAGAGACCTCTCAAAACGTGTAAATCCGTCGAAAAGCGAAAGTGGAAAATTTATACGTATCCAATATTTTCTTCTATTGAATATAGAAGAAATTAAAAAAAAAGGGGGGGGATATGTTTATACTGCTAAATTTGTGTGAGGTACAGAGAGAGAGGAAAAAGGTGTTGGTATTGGTGATGTAAGGTTTAAAACCGACTATCTACACAAGGAAACTTAGCTTGAGTGAAATACCATGAAGCTTTCTAAAACGTTCTACCCTGCATTCACACAAGTTTCGGAGGAAACCACGAAAAACTCCGAACGGCTACGATTGTCGAAAGGTTCTGCTCTCCAGTCTAGTCGATGAAAGTGCCCAGGACAGAACAAGATCATACTAGGTTAGAATGCAGCTTATGCTCTCCGCCTAGTTGTTTGGAGTTTTCTGAGGATGTCTCCGAAATTCAGGTAAATGGAGTCTAGAACTCTTTGACAAGACACCCTACAGAGAGCATGCTACCTGGGTCTGGGTCCTTAGAATAGACAATCGGCCTTAAAAATACAATACTATCCCAGCACACCGAACGTCTAGGCCGACGAGTACAACATGGGTTCGAATACTACTCCTTCCGTTAACCAGATCAGGGAGCAAAATTTCTCAGCAATTGGAGCAGTTGTGTTTGTGTGGGTTAAGGCCGATTGAATGCACTGCGGTCCTAGGCCTAGGTGGTGGTCTTTCTAAGGATGCCAGCCCGCATTTACTCAAGTTTCGGAGAAAACTACGAAAAACTCCGAATGATTGGGCCAACGAGTGTGACCTAGGATTGAAACCAGCACTTCTCTTGTCATTAAAGAAAAAGAACTTATTAAACTTAATATTCCTACAATTCATTCAACATTAGTTTAGTGCTGCCATCTATCTATTATATTTCACTTATCATAACATCATCCTTGAAACATTCATTTTCTCTTTTCAAGGAAAGATGTTTTAAAACAAAGTTTTAGAACATGATCATCATAATAAAATCTTTAAGATGCTTTATTTACGTTAAAAAAAAAAAAAAAAAAAAAAATGAAGAGATCTAATTTTGATTTGTTTTCTAATTGTTTTACTAGAAGCGATTGAAAAAGACTATTTGTTTCAAATAATGTTTGGTGCTGCCATCTATTGAGAATCTTGCTACATGTTAGGCAATTTCATTGCTTAAAAATTCATTTTTTATAACTGGAAAATATATAGATTAAATAACATTTAAGGGGGAGAAGAGAATTAAACAAAATCGTTTCAGGCTAGCTTTGTAAAATTTTCTTCTTTCTTTATTTTTTTCTTTTTCCGGTTTTTTTAATATTTGTATGATCATAATATATGTTTTTTTTTTTTTTCCCTTCTTTGTTTTAATTTTTATTTTAGCAGTAGGATATTTTTTTTTTCAGAAAAATATCGGGCTAAACCAATGGCCAAGAGGTTCCATTCTATAATCTAGTAAACGGGAGATACCACGGTAACTAAGTTTATTCTACTTACCGTAGGATATAGATTGTTTTAACCTTTTTCAGCCTCGCCATTCAGAGATTTCCGTTAATTTTTCTAAAACTCGTGTAAATACAGGCTAGATGATTATATAAGTGTTAAAGCCGATTGACTACACGAGAGTTCAAGGCTTGGCTGGAGTGCCATCCGCATGGATCTTTGGTAGAATTCCTAGCCTAAATACGGGCTAGGACTTTTTACTACGAAACACAGTAGGGTATTCCACCTGGGCCTTAGACCCTCGTGTAATCAATCAGCTTTGACACTTACACCATTATCAACACCAGAAACAAAGCTCAGTGCTATTAATTGTCTTATTTCATTTTCATAATATTATATTACAATGATCATTTTCTTTATCTCACAAGGGTGTAGTGTGGTGTGTGTGGAAGTGTAAGAGTGAGTGACTACTCGAAGGTGTTAGACCTAAGTGAATTGCTCTCCTTAGGGATCTTTCTAAAGGGTCTTAGCTCGCATTTTCACGAGTTTGGGAGTAAATTGCGGAAAACTTCAAATTACTAGGCCGGCATGCGCAACCTGGGATCGAACGTGGCACCTCCCGTCTACCAGCTTCGAGAGCAAAACCTCTTGGCCATTTATGGAAATTAACTCACAAGAAAGGAGGTGCTGTATTGGTGTTAATGCTGACTGCTCTCCGTACGGACCTTTCTGCAGGGTCCTAGCCCGCACTTTCACGAGTTTTGGAGAAAATCGCGGAAAACTTCAAATTATTAGTCCGAGCGCAACTTCGGATCGGACGTGGACCCGTCTACCAGCAGTCTAACTACTGTGAATCCCGTGTACCAGCTTCGAAAGCAAAACCTCTCGGCCACTTATGGAATTTAACTCACAAGAAAAGAGGCGTGGTGTTGGTTTAAATGCCAATGGCTCTCTTTACAGCGCGTTACTTTAAAAATGACTGTACGGATTTTTTCTACACTCGCCATATTAATTCCCTTTTAAATATCCTTTTGTATAAAATTATTGTTTTCCAGTCAATAATTGAGTACTTTGGTAAAAATTGCTATCTCAACAAACGTTTGAACGATTTTCTTGAAAATTGTTACATAAATCAATTTTAGATATCCTTCCTCATGTATTACGGGATCATTACAGGAAAATTAACATTCATCCTGATTGGGTAGGTCAGTTTTAGATCTCGGGAATTGTTATTTCAAAAAAGAACTCTACCATTTTAGTTCCCCATCATACTAGAGGTATGGGGAACTTACGTAACCGTGAAAATTTTCGACCACGGTTTTTTTACTTTCTTACACGTTTTAAAGTGTGAGGAATCCGAAAATCCGAAAATTTGTAGGGTGTCTGTTATAGTTTGTCAGACCGTTAGTGATCTTGTTAGACTGTGTACACGATATCTCAAGAACAAATAGTCGCAGAGAAGTCAGATCAGTTTTAAAATATTACTTTTGACACTGGCAAGAATCCCATTCATTTGCAACATTTGAATTAAAAAACTTCGTAAGTAATTATAAATTTACGATTTTCTTAACATGGGAGAATAGGACAAAATTTCACTTAAACGTCCATTAAGCAGAAAATGTTTACTGTAAAGATGTCATCACAGTTTTAAAATATCAGTTTTGAATTCGGAATGAACATCATTAACCATAATTATGCTACTTTGAAAGTTTCGCAAGTTATTTGGAATTTTCGAATTTGTTAACATGGCAGAATAGGGCAAAATTTCACATAAACGTCAATTTTAAAGGATATTGTCATCGTAAAGATGTCAGACCACTTTTGAAATATTACTTAGAATACTGGCATGAATATTATTGACTATGAATTTTCCAATATAAATATTTCGTAAGTTATTGGAAATTTACGAATTTCTTAACATGGCAGAATAGGGCAAAATTTCACATAAACGTCAATCTTGAGAGGTATTTTCATCGTACAGATGTCGAACCACTTTTGAAATATTATTTAGGATACTGGCATGAATACCATAGACTATGATTTTTCCAATTTAAAAAATTCGTGAGTTATTTGGAATTTACGATTTACTTAAAATGGCAGAATAGGGCAAAATTAAGCATAAACGTCCATTTTGAGGATCATAAATATAAAAGACGACTTCAAAATAACATTTATGATTTACTTGTTTGAACATGATTCACTGCAAATATTCTAATAGGAAATTTTCGTAAGTTATTCATAATTTAAGATTTTATCAACATAGCGAAATTGAAAATTTATCATATTAATAGGAATTTTGAGGATAATTGCATTGGAAATAGTAGCGTAAAAACTAAACACCGGAGTTGAACCTGATAAAATAAATTAATAGATTAGAATAAGACAAATATATCGAAGTGAACGGTGGATAGCCTATTAGTCGGGGATTTCATTCTGTCACTGTGTCAAGCTTTAGTCAAATTCATTTCTCTTAACAGGATTATAATATGTCTCGCACTAGAAATTTATGAGAACATAAATATGATGGGGAACTGAGCAGAGTCTTGAAAGATTTTCTTGAAAATTGTTACATAAAACCATTTTAGATATTCTTCCTCATGTATTACGGTATTATTACAGAAAAATTAACATTTATCCTGATTGGGTAGGTCAGATTTAGATTTCGGTAACTGGTGTTTCAAAAAAGAACTCTACCATTTTAGTTCCCCATCATACAGGTATGGGGAACTTAGGTAATCGTGAAAATTTTCGACCACGGTTTTTAGTGCTAGAGGCCTATTTCAGTCGGTACAGTTGTCGAATTTTTATAATACACTCTTAATAGTGCTAAGGGCCTATTTCAGTCGGTTTATTGAATGGGGATTTATTGAATGAAGTCCCCCAAGGCCCAACTTTGACATGAGTCCCCCCCCCACGCCCAACTTTGACATGAGTCCCCCCCAAGGCCCAACTTTGACATGAGTCCCCCCCCCAGGCCCAACTTAGACATGAGTCCCCCCAAGGCCCAACTTTGACATGAGTCCCCCCCAAGGCCCAACTTTGACATGAGTCCCCCCCAAGGTACAACTTTGACATGAGTCTCCCCCCACAGGCCCAACTTTGACATGAGTCCCCCCCAAGGTACCCCTATTTCAGTCGGTACAGCGTTGTCGAATTTTTATAATACACTCTTAATAGTGCTAAGGGCCTATTTAAGTCGGTTTATTGAATGGGGATTTATTGAATGAAGTCCCCCCAAGGCACAACTTTGACATGAGTCCCCCCCAGGCCCAACTTTGACATGAGTCCCCCCCAAGGTACAACTTTGACATGAATCCCCCCAAGGCCCAACTTTGACATGAGTCCCCCCAAGGCCCAACTTTGACATGAGTCCCCCCCAAGGTACAACTTTGACATGAGTCCCCCCCCCAAGGCACACCTTTGACATGAGTCCCCCCAAGGCACACCTCCCCCTCATTGGGAAAAAGAGAAAAAACGTTGTTTTGCGGCTATAAGACAGTTTGGACTTCCAACGTTATTTGTTACAATATCTGCAGCTGAAACACATTGGTTTGATTCAATGAAAACTTTATCATGGAATTTAGATCGTCACAAATTAACTAAAGAAGAATTTTTCGATATTAACAAGTTTAGCAGTAGGCCTCTGGCACTAAATTAAAATCTGTCAATGTCAGATTTTCATGTTTTAAATAATGAAATAATGTCGTGTCTGTATAATTTTTTTTCTTTTTTACACGTTTTTAAGTGTGAGGAATCCGAAAATCCGAAAATTTGTATGGTGTCCGTCTGTAGGGTGTCTGTTAGTTTGTTAGTCCGTTAGTGAACTTGTTAGTCTGTGTACACGATATCTCAGAAACAAATAGTCGCAGAGAAGTCAGATCAATTTTAAAATATTACTTTTGACACTGGCAAGAATCCCATTCATTTGCAACTACTGAATTTAAAAACTTCGTAAGTAATTATAAATTTACGATTTTCTTAACATGGGAGAATAGGGCAAAATTTCACTTAAACGTCCATTAAGTAGAAAATTTTTACGGTAAAGACGTCAGGACAGTTTTAATATATCAGTTTTGAATTCGGATGAGCATCATTAACCATAATTATGCTACTTTGAAAGCTTCGCAAGTTATTTGGAATTTTCGAATTTGTTAACAAGGCAGACTAGTGAAAAATTTCACATAAATGTCAATTTTGAGGGACATTTTCATCGTAAAGATGTCAGACCACTTTTGAAATATTATTTAGGATACCGGCATGAATACCACAGACTCAGATTTTTCCAATTTAAGAAATTCGTAAGTTATTTGGAATTTACGATTTACTTAACATGGCAGAATAGGGCAAAATTGAGCATAAACGTCCATTTTGAGGATCATAAATATAAAAGACGACTTCAAAATAACATTTATGATATACTTGTTTGAACATGATTGACTACAAATATTCTAATAAGAAAATTTCGTATATTATTCATGATTTAAAATTTTATCAGCATAACGAAATTGAAAATTTTTCATATAAATAGGAATTTTGAGGGTTATTGCATTGGAAATAGTAGCATAAAAACTAAATAAAGGAATTGAACCTGTTAAAATAAATTAATAGATTAGAATAAGATAAATATATAGAAGTGAACGGTGGATAGCCTATTACGCGGGATTTTCATTTTGTCATGGTGTCAAGCATTAGTCAAATTCATTTCTCTTAACAGGATTATAATATGTCACGCACTACAAATTTATGAGAATATAAATATGATGGGGAACCGAGCAGAGTCCACCTATACCAACTATTTTTTTTTTTAACTTTCTATGTAAACTTTGTTTTCTATGTCTTTACACGTGCATCAGCTTTCTCTCAAAGGAAAAATTTTAGGTGTCTGCTTTGTTAAGACAATTTTATGTCTTCTTATCCGATTATATTCTAAAAGTGCATATAGTACCTGTAATGGTGGGTAATGGAAGTCGTGTGGTTCTTTCACACAATATTTTTTTAGTTAATCTTTTTAAAGACTTTTTTTTTAGCTTACTTCCTCTGTCATAAACCTTCTACCGAATCCAAGTTAACAACGGAAAAAAGGGGAAAATAAATTAGAAATGATTTTTTTAATTAACTAAAGAATGAAATTAAGTGGCAACACTTCATTTTAAATTTTTCATACTTTTAGTGTGAATTAAGCTAATAGAAAAAGTCTTTAATTTTTTTTTTTTTTTTTTCATATATATATATTTCTAAGACTTTTTTTTTTAGCTTGCATTCTCTGTCAGAAACCTTCTGCCGAATCCGGGTTAAAAACAGAAAAAGGGGAAAATAAATTAGAAATATCAGTCCTATTGTTACAACTTCGGTACTAAATGAAAAGAACGATTTTTCTGTATCCAGGGGTGCAAATAGTTTTTCGACACGACCATTAGATTTTTAAAAACTAACTAAAATGTGAAATTTAGGTGACAACACTTCATTTTAATTCATTTCGAAAAGTACGTGGCTCGTTACAAATTCAGTATCAAATGAAAAGGGCGATTTTTCTGAATCCAGGGGTACAATCAGTTCTTCGACGCGACAAAAAGATTGTTTAAAACTAGTATCGCCCAGTGGTCGAAACTCGACCATTTGTTTTTGAAAAGCGAGGCAAAGCAAAGTTATTGCATTCTCCTAAACGGAATGCAATTGCAACACAGCTGCGGCAATTGTTTGCCGATATTCACTCTAACTGAATCAGCAGAGTTTTACTTAATATAACTATTTCTCTCTGTAGATGTTAGCCTTTCCTGAAATGAGAGAAAATCGCAACGTGAAAACGCCCCTTGTTGTGTGATACAGCCCAGAAGCTAACAGGTACCATGTCAGACCAAGGTCCAACCAAGTATCAAATTCTGTTAAATTAATTCGATTGGTTCATAAAGTACAGTGTTTGAACAAAAAAAAAAAAAAAAGATATTTTTCAAAAATGGTCGAATTGAGTTCGGGAAATTTCAAAACGTGTAACTTTATCGAAAACCGAAAATCTAAAACTTTTCTGAATCTTACATTTTCTACTTATATATGCAGAGGAAAGAATAATAAATCCACTTTTTAAAAAATAAAAATAAGTAGTCAATTTCACTTAATTAAAATGCAAGGAAATCTCAAAACGTGTAAATTCATCGAAAACCTAAAATCAAAAGTTTTTATGTATCTCTACTTGCTTCTTCTACCCACAAAAGCTAGCAATAAAGACACTTTTTTAAAAAAATAAGTAGCCAATTTCAGTTAATTGAAACGTAAAGAAAGCTCAAAACATGTAAATTCAGCAAAAAACGGAAATCGGAATTTTTTCCGTATCGTCTACTTATACATGCAGCAGTTAGTAACAAATTTTCCTTTTATTTAGTATATTAGTTGAATATTTATTGTTTAAATATCACCCTTTGAAATGAAATGTTTATGTTTACATTCGAGACTGGAAGTTTGCCATTTTTTTTCTGGAGTTTTGTGATTTTAAATTAAAATTTTATCAATTTTACAGAAAAAATAACTCCATCAAACACATGTAGACAGTAACTTATATATAACTATACCCAAATATCGGAATTAAAATCGGCAGATAATTTCCGTTATTTTTTAATAATTTTTTACAAAAAATCCAATGGACGATTAACATAGAAAATCTTTTTCATGGCTCCATGGACAGACAGTGACGTCATCACTTCGCTTGCGTATAGTGATGCTACATTATACATATTACTGTGTCTATGGTTTTATTTGAGCTTTATGAAATTGCCAGATTTAACAACTTTCTACTTTTAGGTATTTTTTAATGTAAAGGAATACGTGTATAAAAGGAAAAAATGGGGGAAAATGCATAAAAAATAAATATATTTTTAAATACCTTCTTGACATCGTAAGAAAATAATATTTGTATTCGCACCTTTCGGCTAACCATACCTTTCGAATGATACCATTTTCAACCCTCTACTCCCGTAATTAATATGTTAAAAAAGAACTACAAATTTTATGCTTGCCTATTAATATATAGATTAACCAAAGTATGAAATTTAGGTGGAAACGTTTCCTTTTAATCTTTTCATACATTTTAGTGCGAATCCGTCTAATAGAAAAAGTCTTTAATTTATATTTTTTATTTACTTACTTATTTAATTTATAATTTAGCTTACTTCCTCTGTCATAAATCTTCCACCGAATCCAAGTTAACAATGGAAAATGGGGAAAATAAATTAGAAATGTCAGTCCTACTGTTACAAATTCGGTACCAAATTAAAGGGGGGGGGGGATTTTTCTGAATCCAGCGGTGCAAATAGTTTTTCGACACGACAATTTTTATTTTTATTTTTATTTTTTTTAATTAACAAAGTATGAAATTTAGGTGGCAACAGCTTTTGTGTAACACCAAAATAAATTTGAAATATCAGTCCTATCGTTACAAAGTGGGTACCAAATGCAAGGACAATTTTTCTGAATCCAGGGGTGCAAACAGTTTTTCGACACAATTAGATTTTTTAAAAATTAACTAAAGTATGAAATTTTGGTGGCAACACTTCATTTTAATATTTTTATACTTTTTAGTGCGAATCAAGCTAATAGAAAAAATTTAATTTTAAATTTATTATTATTATTATTAAAGACCTTTTTTACTTTCTCTTACTCATAAGGTAGAGAAAGTATTGTTTAAGGGTCAAATTTTCGAACGCGAGATTTTGCTATGTTTACACGTTTTGAGGTCGCCTGAATACGAAAATCATGTTTGTAGCAAATGGTCTGTGTGTATGTCTGTGTGTCTGTATGTCTGTGTGTCTGTGTGTGTGTCTGTGTGTCTGTCTGTTATCAGCATATCTCAAAAACAAATTATGGCAGAAAGTTCAAACTTGGTATGCTAAATGTGTATCATATAGGGATGCTACAGTAATCTTTTCGTTAAGATCAAGCAAATGGTTCGTGTACAGGGACAATCAAGAGAATTCTAATACATTACGTCTATGGGGGAAATTGCAGGTAAGTAGAGTTTAACGTCTATAGACTGCACTAAACCAAATGAAACGAATATATATATGTTGTAATAGAGATAGTAAACTGGGAAAAAATTGTTGTGTATCTAGGAGGGGAGTAAATTTTCATGATGGGTATCTTTCAAAAGAGCTCGCCAACACCTTTAAAACGAATGGTTGAACCATCGATCTGCGATAATTTAAAACAAAGTTATCGATTTTTTTTACTTTTAACGAAAAAAAAACTTAGAAAAAAAATCGTATTTTTTGAAGTGGAAACTTCTTTAGGCGCGTTGAGCAGTTTTGGGTGAACAAAAATCATTAAACTCCCGTCATCGTCGGCTAACGCTTTCCATCCTTCTATGATACAAATAATGTATCATACAATTAACTTGCTAATGTAAAGTGTTAATATTTATATACTGTATATTGTTTAAAAATCTGGTGCGGCTCTACACGACTTCTCTCATCTCCGGGAACTGTCTCTATTGCAGTTAGACCTCACAAAACCGTGAGAAAGCCCAAAGCTGACATTTTTCTCACGTTTTTACAATCTGGTGCGGCTCTACACGACTTCTCTCATCTCCGGACACTGTCTCTTAAAGATTGCAGCCGGAAACGTTGCAGTTAGACCTCACAAAACTGTGAGAAAGGCCAAAGCTGCAATTTTTCTGACGTTTTTACAATCTGGTGCGGCTCTACACGACTTCTCTCATTTCCGGACATTGTCTCTATTGCAGTTAGACCTCACAAAACAATGAGAAAGGCCAAAGCCGCCATTTTTCTCACGTTTTTACAATCGGGTGCGGCTCTACACGACTTCACTCATCTCCGGACACTGTCTGTTGAAGATTGCAGCCGGAAACGTTGCAGTTAGACTTCACAGAACCATGAGAAAGACCAAAACCGCCATTTTTCTCACGTTTTTAAAATCTGGTGCGGCTCTACACGAATTCTCTCATCTCCGGACACTGTCTCTTAAAGATTGCAGACGGAAACGTTGCAGTTACACCTCACAAAATCGTGATAAAGGCCAAAGCCGCCATTTTTCTCACGTTTTTACAATCTGGTGCCGCTCTACACGACTTTTTTCATCTCCAAACACTGCCTCTATTGCAGTTAGACCTCACAAAACCGTGAGAAAGGCCAAAGCCGCCATTTTTCTCAAGTTTTTACAATCTGGTGCGGTTTTACACGACTTCTCTCATCTCCGACCACTGTCTCTTAAAGATTGCAGTCGGAAACGTTACAGTTAGACCTCACAAAATCGTGATAAAGGCCAAAGCCGCCATTTTTCTCACGTTTTTACTATCTGGTGCAGCTCTACATGACTTCTTTCATCTCCAAACACTGCCTCTATTGCAGTTAGACCTCACAAAACCGTGAGAAAGGCCAAAGCCGCCATTTTTCTCACGTTTTTACAATCTGGTGCGGCTCTACACGAATTCTCTCATCTCCGGACACTATGAATAGAAAAACACTTCATTTAAAAGTATTTCCTACACAATAAAATATTTCCTGACGATTCAAGAAATACACACGTAATTGTTCACGTTTTCACTGCTGTCGGCGCTCCCGAAATGCAACTGTATTTTTTTTTTTTTTTTTTTTATTGAGAATAAAATGGACATTTCCTGGATCTTTAGTGTTATAGTACTTCTCTAATATGGAAATCGTCTGCATTATCATAAAAGATAATGTTTTTAAAATAATAATTTTAAGAAATTATTTTTTAAAAACAGAATTATTTTTAATAACCAAATAAAATTTTATATAAATCTAGGTGCATTAATGAAACGGGGGGTTGACGGGGGCGGTAGCCCCCCTCACACAGAATTAATTATCAAGAATTAATTAATTATCTCTTCCGAAGCCTAATTTGAATCGCTTAACATAGGTTTACATAACATCGTTATCTTACCTCTTAATCTCCAACCTGTATTTATAGTATTAAATTTCAGGGTAAGAGAAAGTCGTGTGAGTGACACACCAGATTATTTAGCTTACATTTTCTGTCATAAACTTTCTGCCGAATCCGAGTTAAAAAAGGAAAAAGGGGAAATAAATTAGAAGTACCAGTCCTATGGTTACACATTTGGTACGAAATGAAAGGGGCGATTTTTCTGAATCCAGGGTTGCAAACAGTTTTTCAACACGACAATTAGATTTTTTTAAATTAACTAAAGTATGAATTAGGTGGCAACATTTCATTTTAATTCCTCTCAGTCATTTTAAAAAGTACGTGGCCCGTTACAAATTCGGTACCAAATGAAAGGGGCGAATTTTCTGAATCCAGGGGTGCAAACAGTTTTTCCACACGACAATTGGATTTTTTTTTAATTAACTAAAGTATAAAATTAAGTGGCAACACTTCATTTTAAATTTTTCGTACTTTTTAGTGTGAATTAAGCTAATAGAAAAAGTCTTTAATTTAATTTATATATATATATATATATATATATATTTCTAAGACTTTTTTTTAGCTTGCATTCTCTGTCAGAAACCTTCTGCCGAATCCGGATTAAAAACAGAAAAAGGGGGAAATAAATTAGAAATATCAGTCCTATTGTTACAAATTCGGTACTAAATGAAAAGAACGATTTTTTTGTATCCAATTAGTTTTTCGACACGACCATTAGATTTTTAAAAACTAACTAAAATGTGAAATTTAGGTGACAACACTTCATTTTAATTCATTTCAAAAAGTACGTGGCTCGTTACAAATTCAATATCAAATGAAAAGGGCGATTTTTCTGAATCCAGGGGTACAATCAGTTCTTCGACACGACAAATAGATTGTTTAAAATTAACCAAAGTATGAAATTTAGGTGGAACATTTCCTTTTAATTTTTTCATACATTTTAGTGCGAATCCGTCTAATAGAAAAAGTCTTTAATTTAAATTCTTTATTTACTTATTTATTTATTTTATAATTTAGCTTACATTCTCTGTCATAAACCTTCTGCCGAATCCGGGTTAAAAACGGAAAAAGGGGAAAATAAATCAGAAATATCAGTCTTGTCGTTACAAATTCGGCACCAAAGGAAAGGGGCGATTTTCCTGAATCTAGGGGTACAAACAGTTTTTCGACACAATTATATTTTTTTTAATTAACTAAAGTATGAAATTTAGGTGGCAACACATCATTTTAAAATTTTCACACTTTTAGTGCGAATCAAACTAATAGAAAAAGTCTTTAATTAAAAAAATTTTTATATTTTATTTCTCATCGCTTTAATTACAACACTCATGAGAAGTAGGATCCATATTTTTACAAAATATATGCATGAATTTTACATTAGAGTTCAAAGTATTTGTGTTAAAAGATTTATTCATGAATTTCCTATCACGGCTTTCAGATTACGTTTCCTTTTTTTTTTTTTTCCCTACAAATAATATTACAGTATTGTTAGAACTAATAATAGATAAAGATTTTTCTCTATAATCTACCACAAATTTAAGGAAAACTAGTTGGCATGGGTGGACTCTGCTCAGTTCCCCATCATATTTATGTTCTCATAAATTTCTAGTGGGAGACATATAATCATGTTACAGGAAATGAATTTGACCAAAGCTTGATACAGTGACAGAATGAAATCCCCGCCTAATGGGCTATCCACCGTTCACTTCGATATATTTATCTTATTCTAATCTATTAATTTATTTTATCAGGGTCAATTCTGCTGTTTAGTTTTCATGCTATTATTTCCAATGCAATAATCCTCAAAATTCATATTTATATGAAAAATTTACAATTTCGCTATGTTGATAAAATTGTAAATTACGAATAATTTACGAAATTTTCCTATTAGAATATTTGTATTCAATCATGTTCAAACAAATACCATAAATATAATTTTGAAGTTGTCTAATGTATTTATGATCCTCAAAATGGAAGATTATGCTCAATGTTGCCTTATTCTGCCATTTTAAGTAAATCGTAAATTCCAAATAACTTACGAAATTTTTATATTGGAAAATTCATAGTCATTAATATTCATGCCAGTGTTCTAAATAATATTTCAAAAGTAGTCTGACATCTTTACGATGAAAATAGCTCTCAAAATTGACGTTTATGTGAAATTTTGCCCTATACTGCCATGTTTAGAAATTCGTAAATTTCCATTAACTTGCGAAATTTTCAAAGTAGCATATTTATAGTTACTGATGTTCATTCCGGCATCAAAACTGATATTTTAAAACTGGTCCGACATTTTTACAGTAAAAAGTTTCCATTTAATGCACGTTTAAGGGAAATTTTGTCCTATTCTCCCATGTTAAGAAAATCGTAAATTTATCATAACTTACGAAGTTTTTTAATTCGAATGTTGCAAATAATTAGGGTTCTTGTCAGTATTGAAAGTAATATTTTAAAACTGATCTGACCTCTCTGCGATCATTTGTTCGTGAGATATCGTGTAAACAGACTAACAAACTAACGGACTAACACACTAACGGACTGACACACTAACGGACTGACACACTGACACACTAACAGACACCCTACAGACAGACACCATACAAATTTTGTCATTTTCGGATTCCTCACACCTGAAAACGTATAAAAAAGTCAAAAAACCGAGGTCGAAATTTTTCACGATTACCTAAGTTCCCCATACCTATAGTATGATGGGGAACTAATAAATCTGGTACACCAGAATCAAATACTCTATACGCAAGCGAAGTAATGACGTCACTGGTCGCCCGTGGATGCAAGAAAACATTTCCTAGGTTAATCGCCCATTGGATTTTTTGTTAAAAATTATTATAAATTGAAGAAAATTATTTCCCGATTTAAATCCCCATATTTGGGTACAGATATGTATAAGTTATCGTGTGCATGCGTTAGATTAAGTTATTTTTGCTGTAAAATTGATAAAATTTCAATTTTAAATTTCAAAACTCTTGGGGGGAAAATGTCAAACTTCCATATTTGATTGAAAACATATACATTTCATTTCAAAGAAATATTTACACAATAAATATCCAACTAATATACTATAAAAGGAAAATGATAAAAATTCTGTCATAATTTTAAGTCAAATTTGTTTTCAAATGTCTAAATAAAGTGTCAAATATAAGATACTCATATGTTGCAGCGGAATAGATTTCATGTCTGTCATACTTGACGGGGAAAAAAACATCGCCAAATTATCTGGCGAAGATATTTAATTCCTTTCAAAAATCATGGTTATTTTAACAACTTATATTAAGAGAGTAATGGATAAATATGAAACAATATTTCGTACAATACATATTATGAAAGTATACATCTGGTATGTATGTTTTCGTATTACGTTTTTGATCGCCAAATACAAAAAACGCCAAGGATGACAAAGTTTTGAAACTTTAAATTAAAATGTTGTCAATTTGACAGCAAAATAACTCAATCTAACACATGCATACGGTAACTTATACGCATCTATACCCAAATACGGGGATTAAAATCGAGAAATAATTTTTCTCGATTTTTAATAATTTTTTACAAAAAATCCAATGGACAATTAACATAGGAAATCTTTTTTTTTTTTTGCATCCACGAACGGTAAGAGACGTCACACTTCGCTTGCGTATAACAAAATAATGGGGTAATAATTTTAACAAAACAGGATTCAGTAAACGACCATAAGAACCTTTTGTCACACCTAAATTAGATAAATATATTTACTTCACATATGTCGTACAATTTTCTTAACGCATTTAACCCTAGATAACTAACCATTCGTCTAATACACTACCGACCCCTGCTAGTTTTGCGAATTCGAGGTATTTCCACTGCGCTCACATCACCTCACTCACAGTACCTTCATAACTAGTAAAATGAGTCATCTAAACGCAGGGTTCGCCCAAGTGGGCCAAGCCCGAAAAAAACCGCCCGGATTTTCTCGGGCGGACCCACTTCAAAAAACCCACTATTTTAGAAAGTGGGTGTGATGTAACCGAGTGTAGACACTTGAGAACAGAAATTTTCTCTTGTATGAAATTTTACTCTTTAATTAATGAATATGACATCAAACATGAAGATGAATATATACAGGACAGGACACAGCCAAGGCGGGTAACTCCCCTTTCGGTTTTCAGTAATAAACATAAAGTTTACCCGCCCAGCAAAACCAGTATCTAACTCTCCAGTGATCCCGCGGACAGGGGCACGGGCCCAGCAGAAGTCCGCGGGAAGGGAAGACCCACAAAATCGCGAGCACACTAGCTGCTCTCCGGCGGGTGTGCAAGGCCGGGTGCTGGAACTCACTTGAGCCTATTAGAGGAACAAGGCCAGCGGTGAAGAGTAGGTGACTATTACAAGTAGGACCATCCCGGCGCCTCGTGCCACCGACACATCCCGCAACATAACACATCACCTATTACTTTACGAGCGACGAGTGGTTTTAGCCTCCAGGCCACAAAGGCATAGAGCACATTGGACGCGGAGGAACTACATATCCACCCGCCAAGCTTCTCGGCCATGCCACCTCGTTAGTTCACCGCCAATATGGCGGCTATCCAGGGGCACCAACTCGGAGGTGAGGCGGCTGCCGCAAGTAGAACCGCTACCTGAGTGGTAGCGCGTCCCACGGCCCCCAAAGATGAATATATACAGTAAGAATTTTATATACATATGAGATACATATGCTAATTTGATGCATATGATAATTTGATTTTTAATTTTATACATATGATAATTTTATTACATATACATCACATTGAATGGTAAAGGATTTATTTGGATCTGGAGTATAAAGTTTAGAAGCTTCGCACAACATTTCTTCAAGTTGTCGAAATGCTATCTCTTCCGTCTGTGTCCACGGTAAATTTTCCGGAACCTTCTTTATAGTTAAATCGGTCAACGGTTTGGCAATTTCAGCATAGTCTTTAATGTAACTTCTATAAAAGTTAAAAAGACCAAGAGCGCTTTTTAAAGCTGTTTTAGTTTTCGGCGATTCAATATTTTCAATGGCAAGTAACTTTTCAGGATCAGGTTGATGTCGTCTAGATCCTATTACATGGCCTAGATATTTAATCTCTGATCTGCACAATACACATTTTTTAACATTTACGGTAAATTTTAGTTCAGTTAGCTTAGTTAAAATTGCATCTAAATGTATAAGATGTGATTTCCAATCATTAGAAAAAATCGCGATATCATCGAGATATGCTTTGCAATATTCGCGATGTTCATTCAGAGCTTCATTCATTATTTTCTGAAAACTTGCAGCCGCATTTCGTAATCCGAAGGGCATTACCTTCCAGCGATATTGAGAACGGTGTGTCTTGAAAGACGTAAAATCACGACTTTTCTCTTCTAAGGGAATTTCCCAATATCCTTTTAACACCTCTAAACAAGTAATAACATGTGCACGATCGACTTCATTAATTAAGTCTGTAATGTTCTCCATAGGGTAATCAAAAGGTTTGGTTACCGAATTGAGCAAACGAAAATCTATACATAATCGTACACTTCCATCCTTCTTAGCTACGCACACTACTGGATAAACTATTTCGGCTTCACTCGGCTCAATAAGGCCTAAGCTTTCTAATTCTTCTATTTGTCTGTCAACTTCAGGTTTAAGTGATTCGGGTATTCTATACACATAAGGCTTTTTCCTTTCAGTACCTGGCATTAGACGAATTTTATGTTCTCCAGCATTAGCAACTTGAACTTTACCCGAAAATAATGGTACATGCTTATGCAAAAGTTCGAGCAATTCTGTTTGTTTCTCCTTTCCTAAATGACTAATGTCCACATCAAAGTCAGTTTTATTTTCCTTAATAGGGGTTGGGTGGATTTCTCGGCATTCACAGTCATCTTCAAAAATTACACCTACCGTTTGTGCTCTAACATCGAATTTTCTTATCTTATTTACATATATGTTTCGTATATTACCGTCAGATAACTTAACTTTATACGAGTGAGGTTTAATTCTTTCTAAAATCTCACCAGGTCCTGTCCATCTCGCATACAATTTATTAGTAGAATCCGGAATTAGTAAGTATACTAATTCTCCAATCTTGAATTCTTTCATTTCTTTGCGACGATTAAAATAATGAGCATAAGCTTCTTGCTTTTCCGCGGCAGTTAAAGATGCTAAATCAGCAGCTTTCTCTAAGTTAATTTTTAATTCTTGTAAGTAATCTACAGCTGTATTACTTAAATTGAGAGGTAAAGGGATTTCTCCTGACCACGTTGATTTTAATACTGCTAATGGACCTCTAGCTTCGCGCCCATACATAAGCTTAAATGGAGAAACTCCTGTTGTACAGTTAGGAACTTCGCGATACGCGAAAAGTAAATACGGAATGTGTCTATCCCAATTTACAGGGTCAGTTCGTATTGCATGATGAAGCATTTGTTTAAATACACGGTTAAATTTTTCAACAAGTCCATTCGAGCAGGGTAAGCTGGAGTTGAGAAACGAGGACTTACTCCTAATCTTTTCTCAAACTCTTGTGTTAACTGAGACGCAAAATTAGTGCCTTGATCACTACATATCATTTCTGGGATTCCTGTACGCATAATTATTTCTAAAAGTGCATCACACGTGACCTTAACCGATGAGCTTCTTAAAGGTATGACTTCGGGCCATCTCGAATGTTGGTCAATTAGACAAAGACAATACTTAGGTTTTCTACCTGAGGGCGGCGCAATCTCTCCAATTAAATCGACACTCACTGTATGAAAAGGATAAGGAGGACGTACCACAGGCGTTATAGGTATTTTATCGGACGTTTTTTCCGGACTCCTCAACTGACATTTTTCGCATGTTTTACAGAAATTTTGTACATCTCTTATTAGGTTAGGCCAATAAAATGATAGTTGATTACTACATTCATTTTCGATATGTAACAGCGATGACTCATTTAAATTACTTTCATTTCCTGTCTTATAAACATTCGGCGGCGCCAACAACGTATTAGAATTTTCTGGGATAAACAAATCATTTAATACTTCTTTCTGATTTACTAATGTATCATAGAAGTGTGGAGTGATTAAACATGGAACATTTAATTTCTCAGTTATTGCAAATAATGAATCCGCGTGTGTAAATATACAACTGTTAGGATTTTTATAATAGACTGGAATTACAGCTAATCTCGCCTCAACTGTTTCTCGAAATGCAGATTCTAACAGAATTTTGCCTTTGCTTCCAATATGAAGATCAGAAATTAGAGCGCTATTTAGAACACAAATCTCAGTACCTGAGTCAATAATTGAGGGAACTTGTTTACCTGCGATATAAATATTAACCTTTTGTAAAGGGTATAAATTAATTTTTTCCGATTTTCCACATTTCTGTAAATGTTTCGACATTACGTGGGTCACTACAGATTTTTTCTCTGTCGCTTGTGCGTTACTTTTAAATTATTTAATTTCATCACTTTGTTTGTTAATTTTATCGAATCTATTTCTACGATTAGGACAATCTTTAACTACATGAGAAATATCAGAGCAAATATAACACTCCCGCTTAAAAGAATATTTACTCTCATTATTAGAAGAATATTTTCTCAATGGAGGTGGGACGTATTTTTTATGATTTTCTGGGACTGTTTCACGATAGACACGTTTTTCATTTTTTGTTTCATCAAATGATCTACCTTTAGCAGTGAAATAAATATCACACGTCTTAGCTAATTGTTCTGGGCGTAACCAATCTTCACCCTATGTGACTGCAGCATGCATTGCCAGATCCTTATCTAGATTTTCAAATATTTTCTCAGATATAATCAAATTTACTAAAGACTCAAAATCATTTGCATTTCGAATTTTACAATAATGGAGCCAACTGGACCTTAAACGAGAAGCGAACTGCTGGTGTGTTTCCCCAGATATTCTTGTAGCTTTTTTAAAATTTTCTAAACAAGTGAAAGGGGATGGTGCATATTCTTTTAGAATTAAGGATTTAATTTTCTCATAGTTCTTTAATTCTTCTTCACTTACATAAATCAGAATATTCGCGGCTTTATCGCCAATTACTTTTAGTAAAATCTCCGATTTATATTCTTTAGGTACATTTTTATGCTTAAAAACTCTTTCAATGGAATCGAAAAAAGATTCCATGGTTCATTCTTTTTAGGTACTGGTATTACCAAAGTTAATATGGCTTTCAAAAGCTTATCTAATGGTAATATATTTTCTGAATTACTAGAATTATGCAACACATCATCGTTACTTTCGGTTTGCTTTAACAAACACAAACGATTTATTTCTTCTGACTCCTTTCTTTGCGCAACTGTGGTTGCTAAAAATTCATTCACAAATTCTTTATCTTTAGTATATTCTTTAGATTTTAACAATAAATCTTTTAATTCCACTACCTTAAAAATTAGAGTCAGCTTGTTCACCTATCTCTTGCAAAATGGCAAGTAGATCGGCCTTCGTAACACTTTTAAACATTTCTATTTAAAATGTTAATTCCTATCACCATAGAATAACATGAATTTCTCACCTTTATATACTGCGTCCATGGAATTTATTTTATCCTTTCTGAAAACACTATACACTGGTACGACGTTTTCAGAGCGTGATGTGATGTAACCGAGTGTAGACACTTGAGAACAGAAATTTTCATTGTATAAAATTTTACTCTTTAATTAATAAATATAACATCAAACATGAAGATGAATATATACAATGAGAATTTTATGTACATATGAGTACCCATGTACTCATGTAATAATAAGAATAAATCAACGGAATAAATCCGTTACTCGGGCGCGCCAATTGCACCCTACGTTACAGGCCGCAGGGTCTCTCTCTGCGAAAATACCTTCTCCCGCTCACTGCGGCTTCCAAGGTTGGTTGGTTGCATAAAATAAACTTAGGAGTGGTTGGTTGCATGACAGTGGGTTTTTTTCAAGTAGCTTTTTTCAAAAAATTCCAGATTCCCACCTGGGTTTGGTCAGGTTTTCTCTCTCTCTTTCTCTTTGCATTCAGCACCGGCTTCATCTGCATCAATCGAGATATTTTTCTCAACTTTTGGATTAGTTTAGAATAAGCTACGCAGTCGTTTAGGGGTTGATAAAGCAGGAAAACTAGTGAAAGTATATCGCGATTTACGATCAAGATCAAACTATGCACTTCCCTCAGAAATCCGTAGAATGACTAAATTTTTCATTCAGTAATATAATATTTTTTCTGTGTTCCTATTCTGTTAGTGCTAAAGAAAGAAAATCGGTTTTCATTCAGCAATATCCGACATTTTTTTTTTTTTTTTTTTTTTTTTTTTACCTAATAAAATACATGTAATTATGCTTATAAGAAGTTTTTAATTTTTAGAACAAAAATGTGTATATATTGACAAATTATATTTAATAATATGTGTATATGTAATAATTAAGTATAACAGTTTTTTTTTAATAATTTGAAAGAAATCTAATTGCAGTTGCATAGTATTAGTATATAAAAATAAAATAATACTAGTAATAAATAGCTACGAATCACCGGACTGTTAAATTAGGTTTTTTCCTGTGATCATATTTAAAACTGACCAATTTAGGTAGAACATTTAAAATGAAATCAATATTTAAAAGTTTCCTGTAAAAACCCAATCAAACCCGGGTTTTTCATCAAAACCCCGATAAAACCCGGGTGTTAGATGGTGAGCCCAGGTGGGCTGGGCTTTTTTTAAAAAAAACGCGGTTTTTTTTCAAACCCTGTTTAAAGGTGATAAGCACGGCTGATGTACTTGTTATTTTTTTCGAGATTTCCTGTAATCGTCGTCTAACAGTCGAATGTTTAGTGGTCATTAAAATAAATATTGAAGATAGTTTAAATATTTAAAAGCCTACAGAAGACACGACAAAAAGTGTGGCGAACAACGCAGAATTTTTACTTTCTGTTCATCTAAGAAATGCAGAATGATAAAATATGTATGCAACTACTACAACAAGAGGCTATTTGTGGACACACTTTTAACATCTGCGAAGAGTGCAAACGATAACTTTTACCACTTTTCAATTTTTTAATTGAAAGATTATAATACTTTTTTCAACTTACGTTAATTTGTTTGAAATAAATAAAAGAATTATAAAAATATACTTGTTTTTAATTCGCAGTCAATAAGTCGAATGATTAGTTACAGAGTAATACTGATTTTACCCCTTCCCATGCTTTAACGAATCTGACTCGTAATGAATATTTTGTCCCAAACATAAACATCATGATAATAACAGGATCATTCTTTTTGCACTGAAGACGGTACGCTTAAGGCTACCGAAACAGCTGTATGCATCGCAAATATTTTTATTTTGGCGTTTCTGACGTAGTAGTTTATTCGGGTTTTAATAAACATCACGAGCCAGGCTCGTGAATAGAAAGCCGCGCCAAACATAAACATCACGAGCCAGGCTCGTGAAAAGGAGGCCGGACCAAACATAAACATCACGAGCTGGGCTCGTAAACATTATTCTTTGACCACATTTCATGAAACCATGGAAGCATCTGCGCAAGTGCTAACTCAACGAGTCCAATGCTAAAATATGGGTAACAGTCATCTGACTCAGATAAAATGAGCAATAACAGAGAGTGGAATTACTGGCTTGTTTACCACGCGTTGACCCATAACACTTGGGCCCAAGTTTCGTCGAGGTAAATGGCACGGGAAGGGGTTAAATTTAGTTATCTAGAGTCGAAGAATTTTTAACAGGCCCTGAACTCAAAATATTGTTCATATGAGCGTTAATTATAATATTTTTTTTACCAGAACTTTCATTCAACATTTCTATACAGGAATTATAATTTTATTCTGTCAGTGGAACACTTTTAACAACGTAACGCGCATTGTCTTTCAAAAGTCCTTTTAAATAAGCAAACGTTTCTATCTTTAAAAGAAATTTATTTTGGTGAATAGAAGTTTCATAACAACAAAAAAATTCGAAACATTTTTATAATTTCACCGTTAAATTTTGGGAGATTTAATTTCTGTAATTTCATTGTCGAACGAGAATTTGTTTGGGTTTCACTCACAAAACAACTTTAAAACATTATCATTAAACTTTATCTTATATTTTTGCCGACATGATTTATATATTTATAACTTATAGCGATATCCTTTTCATATGCTTTCATGTCTATTGACAATTTTTTAAATTCAGAATTTAAATTTTTTAAAGAAATTTCTCCTTCACATATAATTTCCTTAATTTCAAGAATTTCGTCAAGTTTTGTATTTTCTACATCTTCACCCAAAAAACTTCTATTTTATTTAATTTTTTTAGACTAGTGCATTCCATGAAACATTTGGCTTTTAATATCTCAATATCCACAATTTAATTCAGTTTTAGAATTATCATTAATAAAATTATCAATGTTAGATAAATAATAAATGAAATGTTTACCTGTTCAAATATCCAGGCAGCAAATGAGCTATTATCCAATCTACGATCTAAATCCAAAGAGATTTCATTTTAAAGTCAATTTACGTTCCTTATAGTTGTGCCAGGTTTCCATTTAAAATCACAAGTTTATACAAATTTTCTATCTAAAGATATGAATTTCACTATTTTCACAGTATATCATCACTGGTTTCGTGCACCCAAAATGGGAAATCTGCATATAGTTACAATATGCAAACCCCCGTTTGAATATTGTAACTGCATTTATATAGAATTCAAAGCTGTTATTAAATTTTAAAATTCATTCCGAATTATTCATACAATTTTCCCCCGCATCAACCCTTGAAACTTATAAATATTGATCAAACTTTCAAATAAGAACCTAACTTCAAAATACAGCATTTTAATCGCTGAAAACTATTTGCTTTTAAGTTACTGTGATAAGAGCAATACACAAAAATCAAACATTTACAACTTGACTTCAGATTTCAGAGAAACTCAAACTTATAATTATACAAAAAATATGTGCTGAATATTTACCTTAAAAGTACATTATTTACAGCATGGGTATGAGGAATTAACTTTAATTTCTGAGCAGTTTTCCTGGACATGGTAACATTAATATTATAGTAAAATACTTTCACTAATTACATTCAATAAAAAAAGGTGTTTTGCTTAATTATTGGTAGCCCTGTATATCTTGTAAAAATTATATGCCCACTATATTGCGTACTTAAATATAGTCCTATATTATTAACACACAACACAACTTGAAATGCATTTTCCAAATAGAACCCACAATATTCTAGTTCTTTTGGGCAGCCTAGTAAACAAATAATGAATGATTTTCGTACCATATTCTTCACGAAACAGGCTTTTATGTACAGCCGGTAACAAAAGTGTCCGAACACTAGCAAACATTCCTATTTAAAAAAGTACACTTCATACGGTTTTGTTAAATAAATCCTTATCGAATCATGTTCTTACACTGACTAAGAACAGAATTCGACAAGGATTTATTTTACAAAATCGTGTGAAGTGTACTTTTTTTACATAGGAATTTTTGCTATTGTTCGGACACTTTTGTTACCGACTGTATATAAAAAATATATGTACATTTCATTTGGTTTAGGGCAACCTATAATAGATGTTAAGCTCTACTCAACACAATTTCGCCCTTAGATCTAATGTATTTAAATTCTCTTGGATGTCCCTGCACACGAACCATTTGCTTGATCTCAACGACAAGTTCAGTGTAACATTCCTATAGGATACAGATTTAGAATACCAAGTTTGGACTTTCTGCTCCTATTTATTCTTGAAATATGCTGATAATAGATACATAGACAGACATACATACAAATAGACACACACACACAGATTAACCGCTAAAAATCTGTTGTTCTGTTTCAAGGAACCTTAAAGTATATATGGGTAAGAGAAAGTAAAATGTATACTTTTGGAGATAGTCTATATTTATAGTATATTTTCGCTGGGATTTTATGAATAGCTGCGAGAATCTGTTCTCGAAGCTATTAGACGGGAACTGCCAGATTCGATCCCAGGTCACGCTTAATAACCTATCCGTTTAGAGTTGTCAGTGGTTTTCTTCGAAACTCGTGATTTTTCAGGTTAGGAGCTCTTGGCAAACTCAACCATAATTTATTTTACTTTGAATTTCTTTTATTATATTTGTAAAGGGAATGTGTATGTGTTCGATGGAGAGGGGTAGTAAGAAAAAAACAATGAATTTCAATGAATGGATAAAATTTACTGCAGGGTTTATACTCATTTTAGAATTCAAAGAACTTTTAACCCATATTCTCTCATGTACAGAGCTCCCAAAATCATCTTATATTGTAAAAAATTACATTTTATACTTTTGGAGATAGTCTGTATTTGTATGTTTTCTCTAGGATATTATGAGTGACTGCGAGGTTCTGCTCTCTAACCTGGTAAACGAGAAGTGCCGGGTTCGATCTCAGTTCACGCTCATCGAACTAGTCATTCGGAGTTTTAAATGCTTTTCATCGAAACTCGCATCAATACTTCTTAGTACTTCTTGGTAAACTCAACCATAACTTATAGTACTTTGAATTTCTTTTATTATTTTTGTAAAGAGAATATGTATGAGTGCGAGTGGGATGAAAGGGGAGGAGGTTCAGGGGAAGAAAGAAGCATATTTTAATGAATGGTTAAAATTTACTACAAGGCTTATGCTCATTTTAGAGATTAAACAACTTTTAACCCATAATCCTTCATGTACTGAGCTCAAAATCATCTTATATTGTAAAATAAATAAATATTATATTATACATATAAATATCTTGATTTTCTGGAGATAGTCTAAATTCGTGTGTTTTCTTCAGGATTTTATGAGTGACCGTAAGGTTCTGCTCTCTAACCTGGTTGACGGGAAGTACCGGGTTCGATCCCCGGTTGCGCTTTTCGAAGTTTTCCATGGCTTTCTTGGAAACTCGCGTAAATACAGGTTAGGACCCCTTAGCAAACTTAATTATAACCTTCTCAACTTTGAATTTCATTTATTATTTTTGTAGAGATAATATGTGTGTGTGTGTGAGGAAGGGGGGGGGGGGCAGGAAAAGGTAAGGAATTTTAAGGAATGGATAATATTTATACTTACTACAGAAATTAGACTCTTTTTAGAGGTTAAACAATTTTTAATCCATCCCTAATGAGCCGGGTTGAAAATCATCTTATAATGTAAAAAAATCAATATAAGATATCAAATTCTTTTGTCAGTTTTGTTAAGAAGTTTTACTGAAATTAGTACCTTGAATGAGACTCAGATAGAATCAAAACATAATAATTTGATATTTAATTTGCTTATTTATCAATATTTATTTAATTTAAGTTTAAAATTATTAAAATATTTAGTCAACAATATACAACAAGCGCGTTTATTTTTGGAGCAGAAAACATTGATGGGTTTTTTAATCTCTGTTTTTTTTTTTTTTTTTTTTTTTTTTTTTTACCTTTCGACAGCCAGAGCCATATCCATATACAAAGAGTCTAAATGTCTAAACATTTCGAAATAAAATTATTAATTTAGTATCAAAATAGTACCGTATGCAGTCTAGACCCACATGTGATACTAAAGACATCAGCATAAAGTTCATCCAGCGGTTTTCCTTTGAAAAAACCTTGTTCTGTTATGCCTGAAAATGGTTGCTGATGGCACCACAGTTCAGAAGAAATATTCTGTTTTTTACTTTCTTCTAGTAGAAGAAAGTATTGGATTCGTAAAAATTTTCGACCTCGGGTTTTTGATGGATTTACACGTTTTGAAAGCTGTAGAACACGATTCGATCATTTTTAGAAAATGTATGTCTGTGTGTGTGTGTGACAAAATTTTGTAGCAACTGTATCTCAGGAACTACTGCACAGAATTTCATACAAATTGGTATGTAGATACATCTTGACTTAAATTAGTGCCTATCAACATTTGGTAAAATTTGTCTTACAGGTTGCGTTGCCATCCCGCTTTTTCTAAATTTTTAACATGGTGGATTAGGACAAAAACTACTACCCTCGAGGGTAGTAAATTTTCATGATGGGTATCCTTCAAAAGAGCTCCCCAATACCTTTAAAACGAATGGTTGAACCATCGATCTGCAATAATTTAAAATAAAGTTATTCATTTATTTTCATTTTTAACATTTTTTTTTTTTTTTTTTTTTTTATGTAATATTGAAAATAAAATTTACTTTTTTTGGATATTTAGTGTTATACTACTTCTCTAATATGGAAATCGTCTGCATTATCATGGAAGATAAATTTTTTTAATAATAATTTTAATAAATTATTTTTACTGAGTGAATTTGTATAGGAAAATATAGAAGAAAGTCATTTGGTGACCACAACATACTAGTTTCCTTCCATACTAGTTACAAATTACATTAGTAATGTGTTAGGATTTTACCTATGTTTTACTCTAAAACCATGAGATACGAAAACTTAATAAATATTATATCATCATATCAACGACATGCTACCCCATACAACGCATTCTGATACCGGTTTGTTTATTCTACTCACGAGCCCGTGAGATAGAAAAAGTCTTCTGAAAATTCACACGGCTGAATTCGGCGAATGAACAGGTCTTTACTATCACATGTGGGTCTAGATGCAGTTAGCTGTCAATATTAACATGAGAAGTAGCATCAGTCTCACGATATGGCAGTTTAATCGTTAGGTTAAACTGCCAGATTTTTACAAGCGAAAATGAGTACAAATGACGCAATGTACTCAGTTTTGGTCAAAAAATGAGGACATGTCTAAGAGTTAAAAATGAGGACATTTTTGAGGACAAAAATTCAAACGCATTTAGACTTTTATATTTGAAAAAATATACAGTTCTGTATCATAAGGAATATTGATTATTTTAAATACATCAGTTGAAATCATAAATTTAATAAAAGCTAATATTTTTTTAGTATTAACATTATTATAATTATAGTTAAAACTTATTTTTCTCCAGGATTTAAGCTTATATAAGACCCCCCCCCCCCATTTATGGTAGTGTGCGAAGAAAAACAGAAAATAATATGTTTTCACCACAGTAATAGTATTTCATACTGAAAGGTAGTCCAAATCTAAAATAAAATTTCAAACTCATAACTTCAAAAGAAATTCTCAAGTTTTGCTTCTGATTTCATTAAAAAAAAAAAAAAAAAAAAGGAAGGAAAGAAAGAAATTCCAGATGCAGTTGAGATTTAGAGAATAAAATGGCACTATAAACATTTAATTAAAAAAAAAAATTAAATCCTATAAGCATGCAAGAAGAATGATAACTAAATCAGTAAATTTGCTGCTCGTAGGCTGACGTTACAAGACAAGAAAAATTCTTATTCAGATCTCAATTAAAAACCTAAATCCAACCACACAGGCATACCACCATTTTAGTTTATTCCGCAGTATTGTTAGTACCCCTTTCTTCACAGTACTTTTCTCGAAGGGTTTTTCTTTTTTACTTATTTAATCGTAATTACATATTGCAGAAAATTTCACTAAAAATAGAATGGTGTGAAGAAGGGATGGGTTCTATCAGTGCACCGAAAAAAATTTAAAAATTGGAATGTCCATACCTATTACTCGCAAATTCAGATTCTTTCGTGATGATTTTACTAGGGATAAATCATAAGCCAGATATCCAGAAAATATTCGGTATTCAGCTGATTAGTCAATTTAAAAAATAACGTTAGCTATCCGGATCAAGACCAAGACATATACAACAGGATATTAGGCTCTATACTAAATAACTTTTTTTAATATCACAAATGCATGACAAAACTTCCGGAATGCCGGATCTGGCAATATTCATAGCCGGTTCATCTATAGATTTTATTGCCTGTATTTCCAGCAGATTCAAAATAGTAAATTTTTAATTCAGATTATATATTTTCAGATACATTTTAAAAGAAATTTCTTTTTACATAAGGCAAAGCTCAACTGGGGGACTTTCTATTACTTTGTAATTTTTACGATTTAAATAATGTATGCAATTTCAGTGATTATGTTTATATAAACAAATAAAATTACATAGAGGTTTTTATCTGCATAATCTTATTTTATACACAAGATTTCATTTTATTTCCAAGTCCAATCCAATGAACATTTTTAACAACTTAGATACTAGATACAACCGTAAAAGCTAAAAATGAAAAGTATTAATATTTAAAAATTGGTGGCAGGAAATTTAACTTGTGAAAATAAAATACCAGAGGACAGAATAGTTAAAAATTGGGACAAATGTGGTCCTCATTAAAAATTTTCAAAACTGAGAAAGATGTCGAAAAATGAAGACGGTTGGTCACCGTACGTTAGGGTCATTTTTGGCATCCTTCTATTCTATCTCCATGCTCTTCTGCATTCTCTCCATGATCCACTCAACTACTGCTCAGCAACCACTCAACCACTAATAATCACAACATCGTTCACCATAACTATGATGCGCAGTCGCTAAAAGCAAAATCGACCACGCACTTCGTTTCGTTGAACATTTAGAAGAAGTGTTTTGACCTCTGTATTTGTCTGCTTCCTAGAATTGGTGTAGAATTTTACTGTGAAATTAATTTCCCGAATTTTATATTATAATGGCGTCCAGATTACTTATTAAAAGAACTGTGAGTTATTCAAATGCATTTTTAAAGAATCAAATCTATACTAGTCGAAATTATGCCAGTGAAATGGCCTTTACATTTGCTTCACCTTCTGAAGTATGTATATTTTATCATAAATTCTACTGATTTCTTAGTTATAAGTTATTTTATAAATGCTATTGTATATTTGTAGTTTAATTTTATGTTTTGAGATTCAATTTAATAATATCATATTCCTATGTTCAGGTGTATACCGTGGTTTTCTTGTTTAAAGTTCATTGTTACTGAGCATGTTATAAAATTTTGCCTAAAATAAGCTCTAATTATAAAATTAATTAAAATTACTAATTCATTGCCTGATTACTTAATGTTTGAAGTTTTAAATGGATTGTAATCGCAATATAGTTTACAGAAGGGATTGTCCAATAATGGTAAAAAAAATATAATTTTTTACTTTCGATATTAACATGCTCTTTTAAAATTTGCTCCGCCGGTTATAAATACGTGTACATAATTCTCCGGAACCCTGTGACAGAATATTTTTATGCTTTCTGCGACTAGCCTTTTTCGTGCAAACCTATTTTGCAAGACAATATTGAGATGTTTTCTTATTTACACTTTTACACATATGTACTTTTATAAAGAAATTAATGTTATGAACATACTGTTGAAGAATTCTTAAATATAAGACATGAGTTTCTATCTTTTACTGAAATTTAGGAATCTTATTTTTATGGGCAAATCTTTCTTCAAGTGACAATTTCTTTTCTGTGACAATGTCGCTATGTTGCCTAAATTCTGCTACAGGGCTCCAGAGTTTTTCAAATTTTATAATGTCTTTCTACATATATTTGTAGGTAATTTTTTACAGGCTTGATAAATAAAAGCTCGATTAATGTGGTACCAATTAATCATAATCAAATTATCTTAATAAAAAAAAAAAAAAAAAAAAATCTTAAACATATGTCAGAAAGGTAAGTTTTAACTCTCTTAATGTTAAAAAAAAAAAAAAAAAAAAAAAGGTAGTGAGCAAAATTTTCTAGTCGCCAAGAAAAGTTTTTCTGATTATATAAAAAAGACTTAAGTGATTGTTTAAAATGTGAAAACTTTTCAGTGCATAAATGCAGTAAAATTTATGACTAGTATGGTAATAACAATAATTTAAGAGCATTACTTTAAAGTTATCATTTATTTATCTGTAATTAATAGTATAGCAACAATATATGCCCCCTCTCTCCTGTTACAGTTGGCTATGATGTGTTGTTGGTCGTCTGTGTACAAGAGTCATTAGCATCAGTACACAACAGTTTTTTTTTTTTTTTTTAAACATTCACCAGTCCTTTTTAAAAAACATTTTAGTATCTGGTAACCAATATTTTAAATGCCAGCAAGTGCTTAGACAGAATTTCTAAAAAATGGCAATTTTGCTGTGGTAAGGGCACTTTTAAAATCTGGACACTTGTTTCACAGTTCAGTTATTTCATTAGTATTCATGCAATGCAATAAATCTTTTTCAGTTGTAACTTTATTTACTTTTGTTTGTTACTAATATGTAAACGAATGTTTATGCCTATACACAATAGTTATAATTACATGTATGACATTTATCTTCAGTGTTACTATTATTTTTCAGAATGCAAGTTGCTTTCTTTTAAATTTTTGTAAACATGAGTTATGTTCCCTTAGAAAGATATTGAATAGAGAGTCCTTGACACAATAATAAATGGTCATAACCAAGGTTTAACAGGGTGGTGACAATCAGGGAAATCATGGAAAAATCAGGGTACTTTATCAATCTGGAAATATCGGGGAATTTTGTAAACAACAACAAAAAATCATGGAAATTTTCATTTTTGCCCCACAAGCATGACGGAAAGATCGCCAAACAGGTGTTATCTTAACTATGATTGCATAGGATTGGCTGCTTTCTAGTTCAGTCTTACTAAATTAACATTTAAAAAATAAATAAATAAAGTTATAATAATTGAATATTTTTAATGCAACAACTTGAAGAATAATTTTATGTCTTGATGTTAATGTGCTGCGTAATTAAAATGATTTATAATTTTATTAATTTCTCCAAAATTTTGAGTTTTATTTTCCTTTTTCTAAGTGAATAAAGAAAAAAATAAAAAGATTGAGATATTTTTGCCAATCAGTATAGTTTTTTGAATTACAGTGGTTTAGCGTGCATGTTACACAAGAGTGTAATTTACAGAAAATTATGGAATGTATATGCAGTCAAACCTTGTTAACGTGAATCTCAAGGAGGATAAAAAATTTGTTCATGTTATCATGCTATCAGTATGTATCAGTAAGTTCATGCTATCAGTAACTATTCTTCATATATCTAAACTAATCTTCATTTTGATGGAGATTGTGGAAACAGTTCATATTAAAAGTAATTCACGTTAACAAGGTTCGACTGTAATAGGTAAATGGAAATCATGAAAATTTGTCAAAATTAGTCATGGAAAAATCAGCGAACATATTTTCTGAATTTCTGTAGCCACCCTGATCAGTCCTCAACAGTTTTTTAAAAAATATGTTTTAGCATTCATCTGTCCTTTTTAAAAAACATTTTAGTATCTGGTAACCAATATTTTAAATGCCCGCAAGTGCTTAGACAGAATTTCCAAAAAAAGGCAAATGCTTTCGTAAGGGCACATTTAAAACCTGGACACTTGTTTCACAGTTTAGTTATTTCATTAGCATTCATGTAATAAATCTTTTTCAGTTTTAACTTTTTTTACTTTTGTTTGTTACTAATATATAAATGAATGTTTATGCGATACACAATAATTATAATTACGTGTATAACATTTATCTTTAGTGTTACTGTTTTTTTTTTTTTTTTTTTTTTTCAGAATGAATATTGCTTTCTTTTAAATTTTTGTAAATATGAGTTACTATGTTTCCTTTGAATAGAGAGTCCTTGACGCAGTAATAAATGGTCATAACCAAGGTTTAACATGGGGTAAAAAGCTTCTTTAACATTTTAGCTTAAATGCACAAGCAGTACTTTAGGTTTTTCGAAAGTTAATTTAATTCTTTGGATACTGTAATACTGTTGATTTCTTTTTCTTAACTTGGTTATTCCCAATTTTGTTTTCTATTTCTTTTGTTCATTGATAATATTAACAAAGAACCATACTTGTGATTTTAGAAACATGAATCATGGTCATGTACTTGTGATTTAAGAAACTTGAACCAGTGAAACTTTGTTTCAATTTCAACAGTAGGAAAAGAGACAGCTCTATGTCACGTGCAAAATGAAAAAGTGATTAAAAAGGGAAGTAATTAGTGTGGACTCCAGAATAAAAGGGCCGCCCCGGGGAAATTCAATAAAAAAGGCATAATTTGCAGTCTTCTATGTTGTGATTTTTGTACATGACAAACTAATTTTATGTGTTCATATATATATATTATCTGTATGCATTTTTTCTTCCATTTATGCTGTAGAACTATTGCTAGAAGGTTGAAAAATCAGGAAGAAAAGTATCTAAATGCCTCTGAACATTTAAAATGTTAGAAAAGGCTACTTGGTACCAAAATATTTTTTGAAAGGACCGCAGGGTGCTTAAATAGGTTTAAAAGGGCCGCAGGGTGGAGCACCCTGCCAAATTAGTCTAGAGTCAGCTCTAGTAATGAGTAGGGGTAGATTTTTGTGCAATACTATGGCTGAGCATACTTCTATGAAGAAAATTCTGAATTCTGACATACTTTTAAATATTTTTGCATTTAAATTCAACCATTAAAAATTGAAATTATATCGAAATATACTAAATAATTAACGATTCTCGATATTTTCAGTGGTTTTGCAATTTTTGCCTGCAAATATTTGAATAAAAGTTAGAGGTTATTATATAAAAATAGTTTACAAAATTATCTGTTTTTTTTTTTTAGTGCTAGAGACCTATTTCAGTCGGTACAGCGTTGTCGAATTTTTATATGTCACTCTTAATAGTGCTAAGGGCCTATTTCAGTCGGTTTATTGAATGGGGATTTATTGAATGAAGTCCCCCCAAGGTACAACTTTGACATGAGTCCCCCCCAAGGTATAACTTTGACATGAGTCCCCCCAAGGTATAACTTTGACATGAGTCCCCCCCAGGCCCAACTTTGACATGAGTCCCCCCCCCAAGGTACAACTTTGACATGAGTCCCCCCCCAAGGCACACCTTTGACATGAGTCCCCCCAAGGCACACCTCCCCCTCATTGGGAAAAAGAGAAAAAACGTTGTTTTGCGGCTATAAGACAGTTTGGACTTCCAACGTTATTTGTTACAGTATCTGCAGCTGAAACACATTGGTTTGATTTAATGAAAACTTTATCATGGAATTTAGATCGTCACGAATTAACTAAAGAAGAATTTGTCGATATTAACAAGTTTAGCAGTAGGCCTCTGGCACTAAATTAAAATCTGTCAATGTCAGATTTTCATGTTTTAAATAATGAAATAATGTCGTGTCTGTATAATTTTTTATTTTGCTTTTCAGCGAAATTCTTATCATTTATATCTTATATTTTAGCAAAATGCTAAAAAAAACTCAATTTAAACCTCGGTCTTGGTCATAACAAACTAGCAATACTAACATCATTTTTAGTAGCTGTTTAGTAAGTATATGCTTAATTTATTATAAAGAAATGGTTAATTTATTAATCAATATATCTATTATGTAGTTTTCCTGTTATAATGAGTCATGGGCAAAAATTGCTTGTTTGTGTATAGTTTATAGGGATTGATCCAGGTTGCCTATTTTTGTAGAAGAGAAAAAAAAAAAAAAAATGTGAAATTTTTCATTTTAGTTGTCATTATATATTAATAATCCCAAAAGAAAAAACAGTGCAGCACATCTAACCTCTTTAAAACAGAAGCAAGAGGCTTAAAAATACAAATTTGTATTTTTAAGTCTTCTGCAGCATATATTTTTGTATTTATATAATTTGCATTGTATCTCTAGATTGCTGAACTTGTTGCATATTCTAAATTTATTATTTTTTTGTATGTGGAAATTTTACATATTTTAAGAATTGCTAATATTTCTTGTGATACTAGACTTACAAGGGAAGTATGAATCAGTAAAATTGCTATTGAAACTACCAAACCAAGCTTAAATTAAAGAGCATGGTCAAAAACATAGGGTAGAGTGCAAATACTGAAAGCAAACAGCACCCATGGGGGTAAGATATCACCCCCAAATAGTAGTTTTAGTTATTTCTATTAAAACCAACAAAACATGCATCATTGTAAGAATGGGTGGTGCAGTGGTAGCGTGCTTGACTTGTGATCCGGAGGTCCTGAGGAGATTGAGTCCCAACAAGGACGTTTTGTATTTTAATTTTTTAATTTCATTTTTTTTAATGTTTTTAATTAAATTAAATTATTACCAAGAGAAATTATTTATCATATTAAGAAGATTTTTTTTTTTTTTTTTTTTTGAGTGTTCCAATTAATAAAGTATTGACCATGAATTTAAGAAATATGTATGTTTATTTATTTATTTATAAAAAAAGAAAATCATGTTTAAAGCTACAAATATAGTCTAATTTATAACGATTATGATTAAAAGTAGAAAAATCATGAAACCATCGGTATTTTTCACAATGAGAACAAGAAATATAAGAAAATTGATTACAATTATTTAAATTACAATTTTGTTCACCGTCAGTTATTATTCATCACGAATATTTTGTTAAATATTTGGCTTTTCATAGATATTACTAGATTTGTAAAATTCATATTCCCCCCCTCCCCCCCCCAGAAAAAAAAAAAAAAAAAAAAAAAGATTTTGAATTTTTTGAGATGTAAACTAAGTATAAATTAGTGAAATCATTTTGAGAAAATTTGTTGTGTTCAATTCTATTGTCAGTTCTTCCGACACCACCAAATTTGACAGTTGTTTAAAAAAATATTTGAAATAAGATAAAATACGATGTTTAATAGTTAAGCAACAGCTGTCGCTCATTCAGGATTTTTCCGGCAAAAAATTACATGAATAATAATACAATTGAGAGCAGATGATTAACTATTGCTAATAATGGTGTCGATAAAAAATAGTAATTAAAAAATTACATAAAACCCTAGCGCAAATCATTAACAATTTTTTATCTAAATGCAATATAAAAGTAGTTTCTGTTAAATTATTAATTTAATAAATAAATTGGTTAAAAATTTTAAAAATATTAAATTGTCCGTGCAGGAAGAAACTTTTTAAAAATATATAATTAATATTTTCTCTTAAAATAATTTAATTTAATTAAAAATGTAAAAAATTAAATATTTCAGTTGAAATAAAATATTAAAATACAAAATGCCCTTGCGAGGACTCGATCTCAAGACCTCTGTATCATGACAGGGTGCTTGCTAGTACCTAGGAAAAATGAGACAAGTTGCTACTAAAATTGAGGGCATATTTGTAGAATTATAAAGAAGCAACTTTTACATTAAAAAAAAAAGGCATTTCACTTTGCTAAAATTTTTTGTTTGTAAATGCAGTCATGAAGCAGCTCTTAATGCCACTGTAATTGGGATCTTTGTGTATAGATTCATGAATAATTTTTTCTTTCTTTGTTACAGTTGGAAGGTGTAGAAATCTGTCGGAGTATTTAAGAGTAAAACGATTTCAGCACTATTTTTGGGCAAGGGGGTGTATTTTGGGAGCAAGAAGAACGTGTTTTGGATGGCAAAAAAAGTGCATTTTTGTTCTTTTAAGGGGCTTCTAAAGTGTTCATTGAATTTCTAAGGGAGGCTGGGTGCAGTGCTGTTCTTAAAGGCTCTAAGGAGAACCCTGCAAAGAAACACAGGTGATTTTGTGGTCTAAAATTATAAAATAGCAAACAAAATAAAGCTTTCATGGGAGGAAAGCTCAAAATGACTAACAATTTTCACTTTTTTAAAACCGATGAAGTAATGCAAACATTGCAATACTTTTCACAATGTTTTCTTGAACAGGTATTTTTATTCTCTTATACCATTAAATCCATTAACAAACAAATTAATTTAAAGAAATTTCTTTAAAAGATTTCATATCCTTTTTAAAAATATTTTCAAATAATTTTTCCCCAAATATGACACATGTAGTGAATCTTCTTACTTAACACACTATATAGAAACTGATTATGCAAATGGAATAGAAAACACTTTAGGCCGTGGGCCATAGGTTGATATCGTTCAAGTCCGTTTCAATCATCGAGGGGCAATTTCAAATTAATGTTAAAATTAAAAGAATATTCTATTATCTACGAATTCGCAATGTTCTGGTCTGAAGATGTGCACATTATTTTAAAATTGATTAAATTAATTCTACAAATTTGACATTTCTGCGGTCCTGCTATTCTACTTACACTTAGAGACAGTCACATTCACTACTCATTCCTTTGCTTATCCTCCAATGAAAACAGTAATTTCCTTTCCGCTGATATTTTTAGCCCAATGACGGCTGCTGTTAGTGCGCGCGCTAGCATTTGATATGTTTTGTTTACGTTTATTTATGTTTACATTATCTTGAGTATTGTTGACATTTTCATCCAATTCTATTATTGCTTTCTTTTCGTGTATTTTTAAGTAATCGTTACATTTCATATAATGTAAGAAAAAAATGACATATTGTTTATATATCGGGAATGAGGTAAATTCAAAAATGTAGTATTTTTCTCAAATAAGATGTAAAGTTTCTCTCGACATCATTATCTTGCGTATTAATAAACATTTTGATCGAATTATTTTATTACTCTTTTTTTTCCTTTACTTTTTAAGTAGAATTATTACAGGTAATATAATATCAGAAGAAATTACTAATTGTTTGTACATCGGAGATGAGATACATTCAAAGGTGACGTGTTTTTCTCAAATAAGCTGGGCTGAAGTGAGATTGTTTGCTGATCAGTGGAAAGTTTTAAATATTCGTGAAAGAAAAATTTCTACCGATTTGCTTCTTTTTCAAATGAAAAAACTGTCCAAACTGTCTTTAGACAACAACATTAGGTTACCATAGAAAGCGTTATCACAGTAAGTTTTACTCTGACATGTAGCTAAATTATTACCGAAGCGTCAGTGGAGGCCTCCATATCCCTTTCCGATCGAAAGCGTACATTTGTACGGGTTAGACATCTACGACATCCACTCACATTTTTGCATCTGGAACAGTCGTATGTAATAAAATCAGGAAAAAAAAAAACGATCGAGTTAATTAGCAGAAAGTGTAAAGTACAATTTTCAATCAACAAATGTTGTTATAGTCCATATTATTCTTTCAGTTTGCAAAAAAAAGAAGAATGTAATGATTTAAAGTAAATATGTTTCCGGTCTTAAAGGGATATGGAGACTCAAAAAAATTTTGGTTTCTGTTTGTGTGTCTGTTTCTTGCGTGTGTACAGGGAAACACCAAAGTTTTTTTTTTCTTTTTTTTATCATTACGGCCTATGGACAGAATTTGTACCGCGATAGCGGCCGCAAATATCCCCGATTGATTTGCAAATTTGTATAAATGTTCAGATTCAGTATAAAAATAGTTGTGTAATTTTTTTATGTTTAGATTATTCATGGATCGTGTAGAGGGATACACCAAAGATTTTCTTATCATTATGGCCTAGGGGGTGAATTTCGTTTAAGCGAATTTTATCTTCGTTAATCTGTATTCAACGAAATTAAATTAGCGTACATTATTGAGATGCTTAAATTTATTATTTCTGTAGAAAATAGGGTACTTAGGCTTCATAATTAATGTACAGGACCTTAGACAGGACACAAAAGAATTCCGATGATATTCTGTAATCATTCAAATGATGTCAAATTAGGTTGAAATATTAGTGAGTTATCATTAATTAGGTCTATCATTTTTAGTGGTGTATATAATAACGGTAACTCGTTTTGAGAAACACGCAAAAGAATATTGTACCATTATGGTCTATAGATGGTATGGTATGTATTAAAAATATATTTTAACACGGTTACACTAAATATAATGAAATGTTATTAAAATGTTTCAAAGCCTGTTTTTCTATGAAAAATTTTTGCGATAGAATTGATAATTAGTTTAGAGAGTTATACAAAATAATTCCGATATGTTATGTAGTCTTTTTACAGGAAATTTGGTACGTTTTTATTATTTACAAGGCATTAATAGAAAGCTGTTTCTAGGAAAATATATAAATATACATATGTAGAGAGATAGATACAGACAACAGAGATATATAGCGGAAAGTTGAAGGGGAGTGGTAACCCCCGCCAGAAATGTATCTGTTTATGTAGCGAGTCGTCATATATATGCATACATTACATATGTATAATAAAGAGAGAGAGATGCATGTTAGGATTCACTCGAAGAGACAGTAAACGAAACATCTGTATTAGATTAGGGAGCAAACCAATTTTACTGACGTTATTTCTAGAATTAAGTTAAAATGGAGCTGGACTGGGTACTTCCAGAAGAAATGATGATAGATTGACCACCACTCCTATTTGGAATACCGAGATAAAACAAAAGACCGAGAAAGAGACCAGTGTATTGTTGAAGAGATAAAATTGTGAAGTTTGGAAGAGAGAATGGAGAAGAATTGCAGAAAACATGGCAGATTGAAATCACCTAGAAGGGACCTTTATCCTGCAGTGGACTGATAAAGGTTGAAATTGATGATGATAATGATAGATATAAATATGAAATTAATAAAAACTATCAGTGATCTAATGAGTAATGAGTGATGAAAATAGGACCTTGAGGCTCCTGATCTGCAGATCCACTAAATATTTATATTTTCCCCGTTTTTAGTACTTTTTCTCAGGAGTATGATTTTAGCACTTGTGTGCTAAATTTTAAAATTTATTCAACGAATCACAGTATTACCAGAAATATATTACACACTGCTTTAAACCAGCATCCTAAATGTAAACTCAATTCCTTCAAATTGAAATCAATTTTCCAAATTTATGTGCAAAGTTTACTTCCAGAACATTTGATATTTTCATTACCTATGTTAAAAAGAATATATTAGCAACATTTTCAG
Source organism: Salticus scenicus (assembly GCA_963930645.1). Lineage (NCBI taxonomy): Eukaryota > Metazoa > Arthropoda > Arachnida > Araneae > Salticidae > Salticus > Salticus scenicus. Next base: position 79,950,462 of record OZ005654.1, on the reverse strand, counting down.
GTTGCCCCCGAAAAGTTGAAACAAACTTGTTTTTAAATGACATTTTTAGCCTATGGCCCACGGTCTACTTCATTGAGTGAGAGTCTGTGTGTTTCCAGAAACAGGCAACGCATCAACAGAATTAAGTGCCTCGACTTAATGCTAACTGAAAGAGATTAAATATTTATAACATATATATAATAGATTCCCAGAAATCCACACTTCTAAAATCCATAACTGAAATGTGCACATTATAATAAATGTAAACAATGAAATTTACAATAAAGATTCCAGGGGGAAAAAAATCAAGATAGCACTCATTTTAATGATGATATTTATTATTTTAGACACTGAGTATAATGAGATAAGGGAAAGTAATTTTAATTGAAGTCTAGGTCTTGGACAATACAATGTTACATTTGTGATTGAAAAAATTAACAACTATTGAAAGACTGCAAGAAAAAATTCTAAGCAAAAAAAAAGTTTTATTTGTGTTATTGTAATAAAATTTGTCAATTTATAGTTCACAAGTCAATTGTAATCGGATGTTTTTTATGCTTAAATTTTGTATTTTATTATTGAAAAATAATAATAATACAATATAAAACTATATCTTTTACTGCATTTGTTAATCTTAATTTCTTTATTTTTTTAATATAACGTTATTCATATTTTACATACATACTTATATCATTATCATTTCTGAACCATTAATGCATAATTCTAATTCAGAAATGCAAAAATCCACAGAGTTTCCTGTTCCCAAGGGGTGTGGATTTTTGGGAGTGTACTGTACAAGTATAAGGAACAATTTGTTACATTGATTTTAGAATTTTTAAAAGTTATATTTTACTCTCAATTAAAATTTAATTTTCTTTCAGGTATTTTACAATAAATCTAATGTAAGGCAAGTAGATGTTCCTTCATACAGTGGAAGTTTCGGTATATTGCCAAGTCATGTCCCTACATTGGCTGTTTTAAAGCCTGGAGTCGTTACTGTGTTTGAACAAGATGGTGGGGCAAAAAAATTCTTTGGTAAGTGAAATAAATAAATTCTAAAAAAAAAAAGAAAAAAAAAATGCATCCTAGATTTCAAGTTAACATTAACTTTTATTTATTTATTTATTTTTACTCTTCTCTTGCAAGAGTAAAAGTTGTTAATAAAAGGGGAAAAAAAGGAAGATTAATTTTTTTATAGTATATTAAAACTGAAAACCAAAATATAGGTTAACTATCATGTTTTTCCGTTAACAAATTTTCAGTGTATCGAAATTATTTATATACACATTTAACTCTCTGTCTCCTCTCTATCAAATGATGCCACTAACACAGTCAACACACAGGTTAGAATGAAAATAAAAATAAAAACTGGTACTTTTTAGTTTGAGTACTGCCACTTTGCAATTAGGTGTGTGTTCATTTGGTGGACTTAACAATAAACTATTAAATTATGTAAGCTCTAAATTCACTTCAAAATAACAACAATATTGCATGTGTCCTTACTGACAAAACTAAAAGAATTGCCACTTTTAACAGAGATGACTATAACAACAAAATGGAAAAGGCCATACAGGAAATTGGTGTCTCTAAAGTTGATAAAGATCCTAACAATAAACTTTTTGATAAAGTTAAAAAATTAATTAAAGATGGCTGTTGGCCTAATGATAGAAAACCTAAAATTGTTAATTTTGCTCCCAACACTTCTCAAATGTTTGGCTGCTTTAAAGATCATAAAGACCCTCCAAAATTTAGACCCATTGTTAACAAGTGTGAAAGCCCTACTTATAGTTTGGAATTATATATGAAAAACATTTATAATGAAATCCTTCCTCCTAGTGATGCTAGTCTAAAATCCACTGATGAATTCATTAATTACCTTCATGATATCAATTATAATTGATTCTGATAAATTTGTAAGCTTTGATATTGTCAACCTATTTCCTTCCATTGATATAAATGAGATCTGTAATATTATTAACCACAAACTTAAATAAAATTACAGTAATAGTGATATTTGCACCACTTTAATTTCTGCTAGTAACTTAATTCTTAAAGAAAATTTTTTCAGATTTAACAACAAAATTTATAAACAACATTAAGGGGTCCCTATGGGATCTCCTATCTCAGGCATTATAGCTGAATTAAAGCTCCGTATTCTTGAAGACACTATTTTTGAAAAATTTAGTAATATTAAATATTGGTTACGATATGTTGACAATATTTTTGCCGTTGTTGATAATTCAATCCCTCCTAAACATATTTTAAATAATCTCAATCAAATTAATAGAAACATTCAATTCACTTTAGAAATCGAAAAAAAACAAAGTTTAAATTTTCTTGATGTCACTATTCTAAAATACCCTAATAAAATTGAAACCACAATTTATCGTAAACCCAACAATAGTAATGAAATTATTAATAATAGATGTAAAACTCCTTTTCGTTGTAAAATTGCTGCTATTCAAGCCTATATTAACTGTGCACTTAATATTTGTTCCAACCAAGACCTTCTAAAACAAGAACTTAATATAATCATTGATATTTGTAATAAAGCCGGTTATAGTCGTAAATTTATATATAAATTATATCATAATAGAATTATAAATCCCTAGATAATGCCCAGAAGACTCCTCCCACTTATACTACCTCAATTCCTTATGACAAAGGTGCCTCTAATAAAATTAAAGCTGAAGCTGCTAAAATCAGAATTAACATACGTGTAAAACCCAATAAAAACATAAGATAAAATCCATAATCTAGAAATTGCGGGAATTTATAAAATTAATTTTCAAAAATATGGGGGGGGGGGGGGTCTCTGGTTCTTACATAGTATGACTAAACACAAATTAAAAGATAGGATTAAGGAACATTCCAATTTCCAATGATATTAAATTTAATAAAAATACAACTGCACTTGCACAGGTTCACCATAACGAAAATATTAATATCGATTTCCATAATATAAAAAACTCTCAAATTATAATAGCCATTATTACGCCATAAAAAGGGAAGCAGTGGAAATCATTACCTGTAAAACTACTGTAACAGAACCGAAGCCGAAATCGATGAAAGATGGCACTGCATGCTGAGTCTGTCAGACAGATGAAGTATTCAAGTCATTCACTTATAAATATGATTAAGGCCATGTGAGTGTTTGGCCAAAAGTTCTTAGGAAATGTAAGTGGCCTTTGTGGTAATATCTTGTTAATTAAGTTCAAATAGTTGAAGTTCAATGGTATTTTAGGAATCATCATCAGTCTTCAGGATAGTTGACAGAGAAAATGATGTTAAAATAAAATTGCCAAATTCAATAAGATTGAATAGTCAAAATAACTGCATTGATAGTTTAAAAAAAAAATATCAGTTAATACTTCAAATGTGCTTTGACTACAGAAGTGACATTGGAAATCAAGTAATACAAATAATGAATAATGCAGAGCTGTACATGAAAACTGTATATCTTAAGCAACAACTTCTTTCAGTGTCCTCTGCATTGGATAATTTTCAAAAAGATAGTTGTTGCCTTGGAGAAGTTCACATATGGCACACGTTATTCGAAGCTGATGTACTTCTTCCCTATAAGGGTGCTATACAAAAAAGATACAATTAATATATCACACCAGCACATATGGTAGCTTATCTAACACATCCAAAATATAAAAGCGAAAAGCTCACAAGTACTGAAGAAGAGCTAGCTTTAGAATGGCTAAAGAATATTGACGATGGTTATGTGATACCATTTATGACTTTGCAGTATAACAGATAACAATTATTACCCAAAATCAATGTTTCTTGCAAATGTCACTGAAGTATTGCGCCCCCAATAGCAGAAACAGTGCAACACAGCAGCAAGTGCTGCAGATTAATTTTACATCTCTAAAAGAAATGCCAGGTTTAAAAATACAAATATAATTTACATTATGTCTCTAGATCAGTGATTCTCAACCACTGTGCCGCGGCACTTTTGTGTAGGTGCCAATTATTACGATTTGTCCGTAATTATTACGGATTTACGGCATTACGGACAACATATAAAAATTACGGATTATACACTTTTAAAAAAATCGTAGACATCGATCGTTAAAAAAAAAAAAGAATCCCCACTAATGATCGACGATAAAACGTACGTTGGAAGCCTTTTGGTTCTAAATCTTTCTCCATCCACAACATAAATGCCAATATTGATTTTAAACTTGCTTTATTAGAGTCTAGAAACTATAAAGAAATAGAATTATACAATATTTCTCGCTGATGTAATTTTTTTATCCCCCCCCCCCTCTTTTCTTATCTGCAACTAGTCATCGATGATTAAAAGCTTTGCAGAAGCCTTTAGTTTCCCAGTCTTTCTCCATCAGCAACATAAATGTCAATATTCATTTTAAACTTGCTTTATTAGATTCTAGAACCTATAAAGAAGTAGAATTGTTTCATTTCTCATTCATCTAATTATTTATATTTTGACTGCCCCTCCCCCTTCCCAGCTAGTGTCAAGACTTACTTCTAGAACCAAAAAAGTGATACACTCAATATTTCTCACATATGCAATTATTTTTAGGCTTTATTACTGAACTTGATGAATCTATTTGTTTTTCCTTAATAAATTTAAAATACATACTGTATCATCAAACAAAAAATATGCAAGATACACAAAGAACAGAACAATGCTTTAGTATTTAATACCATAAAAACGGTTGTCTATAAAAAAGCGACTATTAAATAATAATAATAATAAATAAAATAAATTTTTGTAACCCCCCCCCCCCCTCAAAAAAAAAAAATAAATAAATAAAATAAATAATAATAAGAGAGAGAGAGAGATCCAAATGTTTTCCCCCCTCCAAAGCAGGTTAAAAAAAAAAAAAAAAAAAAAAAAAAAAAACCTTTCATTTTGTAAGAAGGTAAAGAAATACATATTTATTTACTTTTGTTTAGAAATGTTTCTTATTTTTTAATTAATATACTATGTATTCTTTTACAAAAACTGTGCGATTTGTTATTATGTGTGAGTTTGTGCATAAAAATTATTCCGTGAGGCGGTTCACGTTTCATAAATATATAACTCTGATTACTGATAGCTCTTATTGAAACTTGGCACCTCTATGTACCGCCAAATTTTAGAAATGTATATGGTAAAAATTATAATGCTTTTTCTTATTACGAGTAAAGTTTGTTTAAATTAAAGAAAAGTACGCTGTAAAAGAAAACTGTTGTTTTTACAGTTAAATACCATATTTTAAACTGTTTTTATCTTCGATAACTGTGACGTTTCATAAAGTGAAATGTTTGCCCCAAATGAAATGTGTGCCACCAAATTTTGAAATCGTTAAAAGTGTGCCACGACAAAAAAAAGGTTGAAAATCACTGCTCTAGATCATTGTACTTGTTGAATATTCCTAACTTATTTGCTTTGTGGATGCAAAATTTATGTATTTTATTAATTGCTGATAATACTTGTGATACACCACACTGTGTCTGTCATTGCTGGCTCGTAGACAAATTTTGTCTTGCTGCTTGCTGATAGATACAGAAAATTCTGCTATTGGGTTCAACCCATTCAAAAGGTGGAAGATAATGGCTAAAAAAGCTGAAAGACCACAACTCCTTTGAATCAAGAATTTTGTAATTATATGAGATTACACTAAATTCATTACCTGCTAGCTCAGCATCAGTTGAGTGCCTTATTTCAACTTTGCATAGCTGCCAACCTAATCTGAAGTATTGTTAGTACCAGGGTTGTATTGGTTTTAACCATAGGGGTTTTAACCAGTGGTTTTAACCGTCCTGGTCGATATCAGTTTTGACCAGTTTTGACCACTGAAATTCGTTATTGAATTTATTTACTACCAATCAAGGTCAGAAATTAGAATCTGCTACCAATGAAATATATCTTAGTATCATATGTTAAAACTAAGTAAACATTTGTTAAAAATGTCATAACATAGGAATATCGTAACACAAATAATATCACCAAGAAACAACACAATTGTTTTAATTAATTTTTACACAAACTCTTTTTTGGAATTTATATTGAATTTAAAAAATGGTTACAAGTCGCAAGTTTTGCAGTTGTCTCTAAACTTAGTATGCTGACTGCAGTTAATATTATTATAGACTTTAATAAAATTTTAACTGCAAACCACCACATTGTTTGTTTTAATTTTAAGATTTGTGTTTTAAGCTACAACTCATGTTTTTAACTGAAATTAATGTTTTGTTTTTAACTACAATTCATGCGTTGTGTTATGCTTTTAACTGCAGCTCATGTGTTTCAAAGAAGATACCTATTTCATCTTCCTTGATGTTTTTAACTGTAACTGGTTTATATTTTTATATTGCATGGTCCATTTTTAAATTTCTAACATTATTATTATATTAGTATTATTATTTTTAATGAATTGTTGTTTTTATTACTTATTAAGTTATTTTTAATTGCAAAAACAATTATTATTAAAATTAAAGCTGTTTAAAACCATTTTTAACAGTGCTGACCATTTTTGGACGGTTAAAACCATTTTTGACCAGCGTCCTGGTCAAAATCAGTTTTGACCGGTCAAAATTACAACCCTGGTTAGTACCCGTCCCTTTTTCCACACCACTTAATTTTTATAGTAATTCTTTTTAAATGCATTTATGATGAAATAAGAAGAAAAGCACTCTAAAGAAAGACTCGTGTGGGTAAGAAAAAAAAGGGGTATTAACAATCTTCAGTATTATTAATTAGAATGTTGGCAGCTCTGCATTTGGGTTTTCCCAAAACAAAGTGTGCAACAGATTAGGGAACACCAAAACTGAAAAATTAGTAAAGTGCCACCAGTTATTGAAAGTAAATGTGAAGAAAACTGGTAGAAATTATATTCCATCAGTAGAGTTATGGTAGTCGGGTAATGGAATAGAAATTGATTTTCTGAAAATAGGAACAAATTTAATGGTTATGAATTTTTTGAATGTGAAACGGGGAAAAAAAAAAAAAGTAAGATTATGAGTAGTTTTATAAACAAGATATCCCCGTAGAAAATAACAGGCTTTGGCTGTCATCAAGGTTAAATATTGTATACATACGTATACAATACATAATTTAGTGTGTATACATTGTGTACGATAGAAGAGAAAAGGGTGGGAAGGGAAAAAAAAAAAATATATATATATATACTAACTCCTTTTTTCATTGTATCTTTATTTTTCTTTCAAGTAAAGTTAAAAAATGTCAGACATGCATAATAGTATGTGTGAGCGTGTTACTCACATATCCTTAAAAATACATAAAATCAATAACTATAAATTAAAATATATAAATTTATTAATGTTAAGAAGGGTTTCTGTAATCCATTGATCTCCTTTTTAAAATAATGCAATTTTTATATGAGGGATCTGGAATGCAATTTAATTTCATATTCCCTGAAAAGAATCATTTTTATTTCGTTACAATTCACAATAAATCTATTTATATTTTTAGCTATTAAAATATATTAAACGATTTCCATTATAATTTATTTTTATTTTGTTTAACTCAAAATGACCATATAAGGAAATCAATTGCGGTTAGATATAATCTAAATGCTTTATTTTTCTGACTTTATGCCACAATGAATATGATAATTACTTTTATGAGAGCACCTGCTCTAACTGTCTTTGTTGACGAATGAAAATTAAGCCAAATTTATGGTTGCAATTTGTAATGGTCATTCCTAAATTAAAAATTCTAATTGATTTAACATTAGAAACAAAGAAACTTTCATTTGGCACTTTTGGCTAACATATTGTGCAGTGAAATCACAACTGGCGAAAAACAAGTGGAAAATCTGTCATGCTTGCTTGCTCACTTCAATTAAAATCATTGCACAAGAAGGATGTAGTTTCTAAATCTATAGTCGCTCTCTCTCCTCCCAGGGCTGCCAACCTCTGGGAGTGCTAAAGTGTAGTTAAAAAGCAAAAAAAGTGTAGTTTTAAGCTACAAAGTGTAGTTGCTAAAAAATTAGAAAATACTTAAAATATAAATAAGCATAAAATCTTTTACTTAAAACATTCTATCCATGAAGCAATTAAATTAATAAAACAATTAAGATATATAACCTTTTACTTATCTTCACGTTACATCTTGGTATACTAGTTTCATCTGAGGCGCCCCAGCTTGGTCACTACCTTTGCTTTGGTGTTCGAAACTGTGGTCTTCTTGTTTTCTTGTTCTTTTAAAGACTTTTCGCCATTGGCGGTTAAGGATAGCACCTTCGTTGCCATTACAACTGTCAGAATTAGCTAAAATTTCAATAGACTCCCTGATCGCTGCGTATCCGTGGTTATTATAGTTGGCCAACTTTTTTACTTCATCAAATTTGATATTAATTTCTTCGTTTTTGTTTACTTGGGTTAAAGCTGTGGTTAATTTACCTGTTTTTATATCGTGTTTATGTTCTTTAATGCGAGTTTTTATTTTTCTCTTTGTTTTTCCTATATAACATTTTTCTTTATTTTGTTCGTTATTGTATGGTATTTTATAAATTCCTGCAGTTTCTAATGGTTTAGTTTTATCCTTGTCACTTCTTATTAATTGAAAAACGTTAGGGTTAGGTTTTATGGGTATATTTATATTATGTTTTGCTGCAGTTTTCTTGATTTTACTAGATATTCCACGGTCATAAGGTCCATACCTTATGACCGTGGAATATCTAGTAAAATCAAGAAAACTGCAGCAAAACATAATATAAATATACCCATAAAACCTAACCCTAACGTTTTTCAATTAATAAGAAGTGACAAGGATAAAACTAAACCATTAGAAACTGCAGGAATTTATAAAATACCATACAATAACGAACAAAATAAAGAAAAATGTTATATAGGAAAAACAAAGAGAAAAATAAAAACTCGCATTAAAGAACATAAACACGATATAAAAACAGGTAAATTAACCACAGCTTTAACCCAAGTAAACAAAAACGAAGAAATTAATATCAAATTTGATGAAGTAAAAAAGTTGGCCAACTATAATAACCACGGATACGCAGCGATCAGGGAGTCTATTGAAATTTTAGCTAATTCTGACAGTTGTAATGGCAACGAAGGTGCTATCCTTAACCGCCAATGGCGAAAAGTCTTTAAAAGAACAAGAAAACAAGAAGACCACAGTTTCGAACACCAAAGCAAAGGTAGTGACCAAGCTGGGGCGCCCCAGATGAAACTAGTATACCAAGATGTAACGTGAAGATAAGTAAAAGGTTATATATCTTAATTGTTTTATTAATAAAATCTTTTGTTTACATTATGACTTACTTTCTGAAATTTATTGATTTTTAATAATCAAACATTCAAAAATAATAGAAATTTTATCCAAATTTACCTTTTATATTAACATGGATACATGAAAATACACTAATTCTAATATAATACACTAATATGCAGGGTTGCCAACTTTTCAAAAACAGTTTGAGGAGTATTCAGAGAAATTTTGAGGAGCATTTCGGCTACTTTGAGGAGCAATTTTAAAAATTAAAAAAGAAAAAGAAAGAAAGAAACTACTAACAAAAATAAATTAGCAATAATCATATGAAATTAAGTAAAGAAAAAAAAAAAAAAAAGGTAAGATGTAGGTATGCATCAAATTTTTAGTTATTCAGTATACTGAATATTCATTATTCAGTAATAATCAAACATTTAGTGCATGCCTATTCAAAAGAAACTTGTTTAATTACAAGAACAAGACAATTGATGTGAAAATAATTTCAATGCTATACTTCAAACAGATACAAAAATTGGATTTTTTTTAACAAAATCTTAAATTTTTGGAGTAACAAAAGTCAAAATAATGAACAATTTTAATAGTTTAGATATTAGGAAATGTAATAAAACTGAATCTACAATAAAATAATCATTGTTATTAAGGATGGAAAAGGATTGAAATTGTACAACATTAAATTCAATTTCAGTGCAAACTGACAGCGATCAACTTTTTTGAAACTTTTTTTCCCCCTTAAGATTATTGTTAAATATACCTAAAAAATCGAGTTTCCGTAGAGGGGGGGGGGGGGGGTAGAATTACGTTTTTATCATTAATTAAATAAATATGCTATTCTTCTCGTATTTGACAGAATTCGCAATATTTTTACGACCGATTGCCGAAATTCGTAATTATCTCACTGCAAATTTACAAAATCTACGTTTAATAGCAAATAATTGCTAATATATACTATAATTTTGCTCTAATTGATAAAATTCACTCTTCTTTAAAGGTAAATCCTAAAATACGCGATTATTATGCGGCCGATTGCCGAAACACGCTATTATTTAGCTACTAATCTATGCAAAATACGTTCATCTAAAAGCTGAATCTTAAATACTCAACTATTTTGCCACTAATCAGTGAAATTTGCATTTTTTTTTTTTTTTTTCAAAGTGTAATCTCAGAAATCGGGAATAATTTTGAAGTAGTTTTCGCTAATACGGGATCGCATACCCACTAATAATCAAAAATTTACGTTTTATATGCTATCATTTGGCTGCTAGCCAATAAAGGTTTTTTTTTTTTTTTTCCCAGTTGATTTCAGTAAATCGCGATATTTTTGTAGCCGATGACGGAAATACGCAATCATTCCGCCGCTAATTAACAAAATTTATGTTTAATCGCTGAAAAAGGCTTTATTTTGATGCTAATCGATGAATTTCTTGATTTTTTCAAACATGATTTACATTATAAGTATAATTTTGTGGCTTTTTATAGAAATACGGAATTATTTTACAGCTAATTTTCAAAATTACGTAATCGTAAACTAATTGCTAAAATAGATGTTATTTTTCTAAAAATGTCTAATTATTTAGTCATAAATCAGCTTTTTTTTTTATTACTGAAATGTCATTTTTTGCGGCTGATTTATAAAATACGCAATTTTCTTGTGCTATTTTTGTGATGAATCCATTTTAAATCCGGCGATTTTTGTGAAAGTCCCATTTTCAGATATGAAAATTTCTTAGAATCACCCAATAAAAACTAAGTTATCGCGTATTCAGTTATCCTAAGAAAAAGCACAGAAAATATTCTTTTTCTTTCTCCAACGGTAGATACTTCGTACGATAAAGTTCGAAATTTTCCATGATTTTCTCAGAAACTTGTATATTAAAACACTTAAGAAAGTTTCCTATTACAGAGGACAATTCCTCCGTTAAAGTCCGACTTTATACTGTTTTCTCCAAAACTCGCGTGATTACGGCTTCAGACACTTTAGAAAGTCTCCCACGGAAGATAGCTCTTCCTGGTCTTAGTTTCCTTGCGTTGTCAATCGTACTTAAAGTTCAGTAACTTTGAATCCATTATTTTTATCGATAAATAATTAAAATAAACAATTTTTTTCGTTAGAAAGTATTATTTTTTAGCGACTTATTAAGCATTAAGTTAACTGAAACATTGATAGAGTTTAAATGAAAATCAAAATACAGCATAATCATAGCCATGAAGATAATCATAGCATTCGGTTTCTTTCTCCCCCCCTTTCAGCTTGCGGTGTCTGTGCTTGCGGTTTTAATTAAGCACACTCTCAGCTAATGTAAACAAATATGTGTTCCCGTTCTGAGTCAGCAATATTTCGATTACGCAATGCCTAGCACTAGAATGTTTTTTTTTTTTTTTTTTTCTTTACTATTTATTTATGAGTATTTACGATGAAGCATGTGGTTCTTCAACTAGATTGTAAAAGTTAGTTTTGTTATTTTTATATTTTCAAGAAGCACTTTCATAGATAAAAAATAAAATTCAAAGAATAATGTTTTATGCGGCAACTGTTGGAAATGCAAAATTAAAAGTTGATAAGGATTGGATTGGGATTTCTGTCTAGATGTGTGCAAGGAAAAAAAAGAAAAAGAAAGAAAGAAAAAAGATAGTAGTTTTTTTTATTTTTTTTTCAGTGTCTGCCACTATTTAGTTTTATATTATACTTTTTTAATACGTGGTGAAATCGGAGTTCGCTCGTTGTAAACAAGATGACGATGGGGAAAGGAAAAGCTTAGCTTTAAGTATACGATGCGTAGAGTGTAGTAGAAGCAGGCTAAAGCGTAGTTACTACGCCAATTGCGTAGTTGTTGGCAGCCCTGTCCTCCACCACTTTTTGTTATAGCGAATTGAATTATGGATATGACTCTGGGTTGTCCTCTATTTTATGCTTTTATCTGTCAATAAAATCTTCACAGCTTTAAAATAATGGATGGAGATTTATTTCTAATGTCTATTGTTTGACTTTATTTTAGAGAACTGTGGCATTCAATACCACAGTATATGCAAATGTTGTTTGTGGAAAGTTTTTCTGTTTTGCAGAAAGTTTTTTTTTTACTTTACACTTATAAAAAAAAATAATAATAATAAAATAAACTTACAGTATACTATTATTTAAAAAAATACGGCATAGAAATAAATGTGCTTTTATTTTCAATTTATTTAATCTTCTAACTATTGCACATTTTCTTTCTTCATTGATATTTTGCATTCACAGAAAGTTTTTATTTGATGAAAATCTGAGAAGTGCCTTTTTAAAAAATTAATATTATTATAAAATTATACTAACTGAAAGTTTTTAGACTGTTTCATTTCATATAATTTTGATTTTGGTATAAATGTTTGCATTAAATTGTTTCTTTTTTTAACACATTTTATAGATGGATGCAATTCATGAAAATTTGTCAAAATAATAAATTTAATGTAAAACTTTTAACACAAATTGCATAAAAAGGACTGGATCAGGACCTGGGTACCACTTTGACTTAATCGGGCCCTGGTTACAGAAATTGTAGAAATATGTCAAAATTAGTTATGGAAACCAGGGAACTTTTTTCTGAATTTCTGTAGCCACTCTGTAGTAATAATAGTTTTCAGCTGTAGCTAATGTTTTAAATTTTATGAAATATTGTTTTCTGTGCAATTTTAATTTCTGTATAAAATATATTTATGTATTTTCTATAGTGAGTAGTGGATCAGTCACTATTAATGAAGATTCTTCTGTACAAGTTCTTGCTCAAGAAGCAGTTCCAGTTGAGAAACTTGATGCACAGGTGAATATTTTAATTTCTATTACTTACTTTTCATATGTTTTGATTCTTTTTACTTTCTATTTAACACTGTGACTGCCACAGTGCTTTTCTAGATTCTTATTTAAAAACTCATTTTAATTTAAACATAAAAAAAGCTTTTTATTTTAATGCTGTAAATTGTTTAGTAAATTGGATTATGTTTTTTAAAACACAAGTATGGATGCTTTGTTAAAATCTAATTTCTTCTTTGTGAAGCAGAAATACATAGAAAACAAAACTGAGGATAAGGTAAGAAAGAGAAATCAGCACTTGGTGTCTAAAGAATGAAATTGATTTTCAAAAAGCTAAAATACTGCTTGAGTATTTTAGTGAAAATGCTAAAAAGAACTTTTTTTGGCCAGGTTAAACCCAGCTTAAGATTGCAAGAAATAGCTCGCAAGTGTAGTCAAGTCAAAGAGGTGCTTCGGAGTACATGCATATGGTCGCAACCAATGCTTACCTCCAACAAAACTGGGGAAAACATAAAAATATTTTCCGAAAATAAAAGAAAAGCCAAAAGGATTTAGTTTAAAATTTTTGTCTCTGAATAGGTCTCTGCGTGAGCTGAGATTATTCAATGTGAAGCACCAGGAGTTGAAAGAAAGAAGAAGAAGAAAAAAAAAAAAAACTCCTTGAGAAAACCTAAGTGTAACAGTAAAACTGTTATGTGCGTTGACAAGACAGTTTGGACAGCGAAAGGGAATTGAGAGTTGAGCAGGGCATCGCAAGGGACACGGCTCACAAGTGTGAATGCTTCTCTTATACCATAAGTCTCAATACCTATCTCATGTGAACAAATTTTTTTAGATATCTAAATCAGGGATGATATTTTTCTGATTTCCGTCAGAATTTCTGACTTTTTTAAAATTTTCCCAAGAATTTCTGATTTTTATCATGAAAAAATAAAAAATTCTAAAGCCTAAATTCCACGAGCAGTATACCGGCAATAGCAATCGATGCCTTATATTAAAGCTGTTCCAGAAATTGAAAGAGATAATTGAATAATGTAATTTATATTCAAATTTTATTTTATTACCTACCAGTATTGGTCAGTACTTTGAACTAAGACAGTACTGAAAACGGATGTTTTTTTTTTTTTTTTTTTCCAACCTGTTCTGGCTTACAGTTCAGTTTGAACCATTTACCTTACCTTATTTTGCTTATTATTTTTATTAAGGCCAGTTCCATATTTCAGTTTTCATGCAATTTTATACCTTTTCTAATTCAGCAATCTCCATATTGCAAGTTCACCTATCAACATTGTCTAATATTTTGAACTAAAATAATATTAAAATTGCATTAAAAAAAAAAAGGAAATGAATACTCTTTTTTTTTTTTTTTTTTTTTTTTTTTTAATAATAGCCATTTCATGTCAAGTAATACAATAACTAGGCTTGAGTATTTCAATTAGTGATAATCAGATTCTTGTTTGTATAAATTTATATGACAATAAATAAGTCTTTACAGTTCTAGTACATATGATTTAGAAAACTTTAAATAAGTAAGTAAATAAATTTATTGTTGCAATAACATTATTTTAATGTATTATTGTTGAATTTTTATCAAACATTATTTGTATTTTTATTTTATTTTTAAAACTGATTTTGTAATTTACCCAAACGATATAGTTCTTAAATATTTTTCTTTTTAATGTGAAATATGTTGGTGTCATGCCATTTTTCTTTTCTTTTTTTTTTTTTTTTTTGGTGAAATTTGAGTTAACGCATATTTTCAGACTTTTTGTCCTTTCCTACTCTCATGCCTGCTAAATAGATGCAATTAGAAATCTAATTAGAATTACATTATTAAATTAGTTTTTGGTCATTAATTTTAGAGACAGCAAAAAAATAAATTAACATTACTAAAGCTAATAAATATTTATTTTTAATGTACATTTACAATTTTATTAAATGCCAAATGTACTATAAAACTTTTTTTCCTAAAGAAATAATATATATATATATATATATATATATATATATATATATATATATATATATATATATATATATATATATATATGCTGTAATATTTCATAATTATTCATTTTTGATATTTTTATTTTATTTATTTTATTATTATTCAAAACTTCCTACAAAAATATTCTATAATTTTTCTTTTAAAATTATATTTAAACCAATAAAATTTTATATTGATGCTTTTAATTATTTTATTATGTGTCATTTCTCAATAGAAACAATATTAACCCTTTCAGTGTTAGCCATTTTTTGGTATATCTGTTTAATGATCCGTAAAATTAATACTATGCACAGTATAAATATGAGAATTTAATACTTTGTACTACACATGTTTATTAATCGTATTTTCTCAAAAAAAGCAACATATATTTCAAAATTTAGCTACACCAACCTTTTATTTTGACTATGCATGCCGGAAAAAGACAGACTTAACGTTTATAGGGTTAATAAGGACATTACACAATACAAAAAGGAACTTAATATTTTTTAATTGGATAGAAAATACAAATAGTTTCAAAGTTATCTTGAATATCAATTAAAAAGAAATTAGTAATGTAAATTATGAGAAAAATGTAATCATAATTTTATTTATTTATTTATTTTTACTTTTAGGCTTGTCGGGAAGGTTTAACTAAAGCTCAGCAACAGCTGAGTTCTGCTACTACTGAAGAAGCAAAAGCTGAAGCTCAGATTGCTATAGAAGTTCATGAAGAATTGATTAAGGCTACAGCTTAAGGCTGTATTTAGGATTTAATGACTTTAAGTATGTGTCAGATAAGCATATTGAAAATCTTTATTTCTATTGTGTAAGTTAAATCAGTTTGTATTAAAGAATGATAAATAAAGTAAGTTTAGTTATTAAAAAATCTGACATTTTTTTATTGCTTGCATCATTTGTGTTAAATTCTTTATTCATAGAAAATATATTTACTTATCATATAATTTATGCTGTTGTCATTAAAAACAAAAATCTAAGATTATTTAGTAATATTTCACCAAGTTTAAATATACAGTGGAGCACCTTTTATACGTTTCTCATTTATACGTTTTTCGACTTCGGTCCCAAATCATTCCATTGAATTCTAATGTTAAAATATTTCGTTTATACGTCACGAGTAAATTCTTAATTTCACTTATACGTTTTTTTTTTCTCCTTGTAGAATCCCAAGTTTGAGTTTCATTCCAGGATAAAAAAAGAAAAAAAAAGATGAATGCTCTTTATGTTTTATTCTTATCTTTTTCAATTATTTTTTCTTAGATTTATGGTAACAAAATGTGGCTATAGAACAAATTGCGACCTGCATCGATCTATGGCATCGATAGCCTGGGTCAAGGGGGATGTTTTTCAGCAGTTGGCGACTGGGTGCAATGGTAGGTATACAAGTAGCCAGTGACCACTTGAAGACCTCCCACTTACTCTTTTAATTGACTCCAGGGATGGGATATCAAAGGAAAAACACAACTTTATAGGCATTTTGTAAACTTGAAGATTTATTACTCACTTCCGTTGAGCGAGTACAATTGCAGGAACAAGGATTTTTTTTCCCCTTTCTTTTAATCGTTTGCAAAACTGCCATCTTCATTTAGAGAACAAAAGGCTTTGCTTTAAAGGTTAAAATCGAAATCTTGAGAAAATTTTCTGAATTTCTGTATTTTTAATTATTTAATTTTTATTCTACCTTTTAAAAATATTTTAAATTTAATTAAAAGTATATCTTATTCGAATAAATGTAAAGGAAATCATAAAAATTGATTAGACTTTTATCTATAATAATAATTACTAATATGACACTTTATTGTGTATTAATGTTAAAACGAATTTTCAGTTGTACATTTTTTTCAGTTATACGTTTTTTTGGAACGGTCCCTTGAAAAACGTATAAACGGTGCTCCACTGTATTTAGTATACATGAGTAGGGACCTAAATATAACTGGACTTGTGCTCTGAAAGTTAATTTGTTAAAATTTTTATAAAATACTTTCAGTCTCTTTCAAAGTACTCTCTATTAGTCAATACACTTATCCAGTCTTCCTCCCACTATTGAAAGCACCTCTGGAACTCTTCATCAAAATGCTTTCCTTTCAGATTTTTTTTTTCATTCTCGGGAACTGAAAAATGTCATACAGGACTAGGTCTTTAGAATAGAGGATGGGGAACGATATCCTACCACTGAATCCCAAATCAAATGAACCAAAAATGAACTCTCCCTTCCTTCCCCTCCGAAAATAGCGTCAGTCTTCAGTCAAAATCCTCTGACATGAGCTCCAACTCATTTTTGTCTATTCTGAAAGTTTCATAGATTGTTAAATAACAATCTTCATTATGTTTGGTGGCTTTTTCATTGTTTCAAGATGATAATGGATGCCTCAAATGAGCATGATCTTCAACACTCATCTTATGTTTAAGGCTCTCAAACCTCTCGGAAGCTTGTGTGCTGCTCATAGAATCCTTTTTGAAAGCATATTGAAGCATTTGGTAGCTTCCATTACCAATTTTTCAAGCAGGAAGCAAAATTTCAAACACACTCATATTCGATTTCACATATGACAAATGAGAATAGTTAACAACAACAACTCTATAATCAAACGTTAACCTCTCTTACACAGATGCCACTTGGGAAGCTCATTTGGGAAAGTTTACTATGCCCAGAAGTGGCAGCGTGCTTTCAGTCTGGTTATTTTTGGATCCACCCTCATAATGTGACAGTAAAATCATAAATTTTGATTCTGATAAAACAGGAAATATGTGCTGCTTTTTATAAACTGTTATGTAGCAATTAAATATAATAAACTTTTGTTGTGAATCACATTATTTTTTATATTTTGACAAATAAATGCTTCTCTATTTTATTAACATTGCACATCAATTTCCAAGAAACATTTTTTTTTGGACACAGGAAAGCTTAGAACATTAGGTTTAAACTCTATATTGAAAGTTTGACTGAATACAAAAATTTTTTATCTACAGCAATCAGGTAATAGTTAATAAGTATTAAAAAGTGATTTTGAGTGAATATCAATGAAGTAAGAATTAAAAGCTTTTAAAAATAAAAAAAACTGACCAATCAAATTTTATTTTTGTTTATTCTTTGTGAATGATTTTTACAATCTTACTACAGTGAAACCCCAATCTGTTGTTCCTGCATTGATCATTTTATTCCTATGGTCCCTGCACAAATTGTATTTAAATAATGTTAACGAAACCCGCATGTATTGTGCTTCAAAAAGTCGTTTTCCCACATTCATTGTTGTAAAATTTTTCTTCTGACCTTGTAAAAATTTTCTCCTGAAGCTCAAGCAGTTCCATATGGCATACAAACTGGAATTACTTTTTTCAGCCTAAAATAACTCCTATCCCCATTTCCATGGAGGATCAAAATTGTGATGCTCTGTCTCTGGACCATCTATTCATTTTGTAATTTCAGCATGGCTGGAAGTTATTTTGTTAGTAATCCAGAAAATTGTTTCGTGAAATGTGGTTACATGTGAAAAAATAATGCATATCAAACAGAAGGGCAAGAAAATGATAATGCAGATGAAGAATGGTTGCGTATGGCAGAGGATGTGTCTCGTGTGGTACAAAATTTAGTGATTATATTTGCATTAATCAAGGCATTGCGACAAGCGGTATCCTAAAGCATAGAAGAAATGTGTGATTTCAAAAAATAAAAATATTGACTAAGAAACAGAGGATAATTTTCATGCTGATGACTCAATTATGGCATTTAAAAATGCACGAACTTTTATATGAGTACACGAAATTACAAAAAAGGACCAAAAAAATGTTGCAAATCTGGATAAATTCTTGTTTAATTTATTAAAAAAAAAACAAAAAAACCAACATAAAATTTTTGATTAAAAAAAATAAATTTTACTTCACATTCTACAACATTAATTTATTTCTTTGACAGTTTGGAAAGTAACAAATTATTTTTTATTAGTAGTATACTGTATCAGTACAAAAAACCCTTAACGTGTTAAAAGTTTGTGACGCCACTACTTTATGGCTATAAGAATTTGAAATAGTCTTAAAAATAATGGTATCAAATTTTAAGTGACGCTTTGCAATTAGTTAAAATATACATAGATTTTCTTATTTGATCATTTACTTTTTACTTTTATTTATATTTATAATGCAAACGTAATATTTTTAACTTCAAGATGAGACAGATATATAAAATACACTCACTGATGCTTTTTCATTCACATTTCAAATTCAAAATAAGTTTTAAAAGGAATGATATAAAAATTCCAGTGGCGCCTCGGTGTTATTTTAAAAGATTTGTTAATTACTTTTGTTTTGTCTAATAAAGTATATTTACATATTGAAACAGTGCTTTTAATTTTCAAATATACTGTCAAATAATTATACTTTCACTGAGTTTGCATTATAAATTAAAATTATTTATTTCAATAAATTGATTTATCTTTTGCATCATGCTATCCAAAACATAGTATCATAGTATCCAACAGAGTGAAAATTTGCCCAAAAGGGTAGTGTGACGTAAAGAAAACATTTACACAAATTTTACTTGCAGTTTTGGATAGCGTGACGCAAAAGATAAATCAATTTATTGAAATAAATAATTTTAATTTATAATGCAAACTCAGTGAAAGTATAATTATTTGACAGTATATTTGAAAATTAAAAGCACTGTTTCAATCTGTAAATATACTTTATTAGACAAAACAAAACTAATTTTAATGGAATCTAAAAATAAATCTTTTAAAATAACACTGAGGCGCCAGTGGAATTTTTATATCATTCCTTTTAAAACTGTTATTTTGAATTTGAAACGTGAATGAAAAAGCATCAGTGAGTATATTTTATATATCTGTCTGATCTTGAAGCTAAAAATATTATGTTTGCATTATAAATATAAATAAAAGTAAATGATCAAATAAGAAAATCTCTATGTATATTTTAGCTAATTGCAAAGCGTCACTTAAAATTTGATAACATTATTTTTAAGACTATGGCGTCACAAACTTTTAACCTGTTAAGGGTTTTTTGTACTGATATTACTTATTGATAAAAAAATAAAACAAGTCCTTCTGGCTCCTAGGAAGGGTAAACTGATTTATCTTTTATTATGAAGTTGCCACCATTTTTTTTTTTTTTTTTTTTTTCAAAATGGCAGCTACAATTTATTAATGGACTTGGTGGATTTATTAATGAAGGCTTGTATATATGGACTTTTAAGCAAATCGGTTCATAAAACCTTTCTAATGTAAATTTGAAATTTTCAGTGGGCTGGCACAGAGAAACAAGAGGGTAGATTAAGTTGACAAATGAACATACCAAACACATTTCTGAGATAAATCCACACGACAAATTTAGTTTGAATTAATTCAGTATTTCAAACGTCGTTATGCTGACAAAATTTTCAAGTAACCTGCCACTTGGAAACAAAATGGAGAAGCTTCGCACTAGAAAAAAATATTGAGTTGGATTCTCAAAGTCTAAAAAAATAATAATAATAATGTGAGAAAGTTAGAATTTTTACAGGGGCACAAAGAAAAGTTCTTTATCATTATGGACTATGGGACCAAAAAGTGCAATAGCGTCAAAATGCCTTATTAAACTGAGAAAATAATTATACATTATAGATAATAGTTTGGTGATATTTTCTTATAGTTTCTTTAGAGGGACACAAAGAAAAATTCTTTATCATTACGGCCTATGGGATCAAATTTTAAAAAGTGCGATAGCGTCTAAACGCCTTATTCAATTGAACAAAAAAATTATACACATATTATAGATCAGTTTCACGATCTATATAGGTTTTGGTGAATCTAGAATGTCTAGTTTTTTTTACAGGGACACAACAAATAATTCTGTACCATTATGGCCTATGGGGTGAAATTATTTAAAGTGCGATAGCATCTAAATGCCTTATTCATTTGAGTGGAAAATTTATATAAGAGTCATAGGTCACCATTACACAAACTGTATAGATTTTTGCGACTCTAGCACTTTACAGGGAAACAAATAAAAATTGTTCATCATATCAAATTATTTAAAGTGCGATAGCTAGTAAATGCCTTATTCAAATGAACTGAAAACTTATGTACATGTTATACGTCACTGTCACACGAACTTTATGAACTTTAGACAATCTAGCACTTATGGTTCTTTTTACAGGGACAAAACGCAAATTTCTTTATAATTGTGGCATATGGCTCAAACTTTAAAGTGTGGTAGCGTCTAAATGCCGTATCCGATGGAGCTGAAAATTTATATAAATATTATAAGTCTCTGTTGCACTAACTATAAGCATTTTGGTGAATCTAGCATTTATAGGTTTTTACAGGGACACAACGAATTATTGTTTATCATTATGATCTAAGTGTTTGGTAAAATACCCAAACACCCTATTATAAGTTTCTCTCTTATTTCTTTAACACCTCCTCTTACTTTACTTTATCTACAAAACCGTTAATTACTCAATGTTCGGAAAGTCAAGTGGAGTCACTCCAAATTTTTTTTCTTAAAAAAAAAGACTTTTAATTGTAAATATTTGAATAGCTTTAGAAGGACGAATTAACTTTAAAAAAACGTTAAATACCTTTAACAATCCTTCATTTTTAGCAGCTTTAATTATTATATATTTCGACTACATTCGTAGTCGTCTTCAGATGTCATTGCTGCACTATTGAAAAATGTCTTCATCTTCTTCCACATCACTTTCCCTCCTGCTTACGTCACTTTTCCGCCGGTACGTTTTTATCACCTGTTGCCAGTCATCTGCTATGATGCTATGCTCTCTCTCATTTACTGCTGTGTTAGAGGTTAATATCTCTAAAGCTTCGCGTTTCATGGCGTAGTTGTGGGAGTTATAGGGGGCTATTTTAACGGTTTTTAGGGTATTAAGTATTATGGGGTTAGTTTTATGTGTGCGTGATAGGGCGGTGGAGCTTCTATTGTATTTTAGATCGTTAATATGTTCCATTTCTCTGTCCTTGATTTTTCTCTTCGTCATTCCGATGTAGGTTGCAGGTTTATTGTTATTTTCTAGATCGAACGTGATTTTGTATATTCCCGGTGTTTCTTTAGGATCAATGAGGTCTTTTTCATTTCGGATTCTTTGAATGATGTTCTTATTGGGTTTAATGGGTATGTGTATATTGTGCTTGGAACCTTCGTTTTTAATTTTATTTGCTATGCCATTGCAGAATGGAATGGAGGTGGTGAACTTGGGTTTTATTTTTTGAGCGTCGTTAATTTTGTTGAAAGTTTTTAAGCGCTTTTTATAGAGTTTTTGAATCATAAAGTTGCTGTATCCTGCACCTTTTGCTATGTTTTTTATGAATTTTATTTCAGTGTTGAGTAGATTTTTATTTGAGCAGATTAGGATGGCGCGATCTATGTATGAGCGTATGGTGGCGGTTTTGTATTGGAGCGGAGTTTTACATTTGTTGTGAATAATTTCGTTATTATTAGTTGGTTTTCTATAGACTGTAGTATCAAGGCTATTATCGCGATTTTTAATGATTTTGACGTCAAGAAAATTAAGGCTATTGTTTGTTTCGATATCGAGAGTAAATTTAATATTATCTAGTAGAGCATGTGGGTCGATGTTGTTTGGGATGACGGCGAACACGTCATCAACGTAACGTAACCATGTTTTACAATTTTTAATGATATCATGAGCGGATATTTCGAAATGTCTGAGTTTAATTTCTGCAATGGCGCATGATATGGGGGACCCCATTGGCACGCCTTTCGTTTGTTTGTAGATATCTTTATTGAAGGTGAAGTATGAATTATTTAGTAAGAGGTTGTTGGCTGAGATTAAAGTTTCACTTATTTTATTATTGCCGTAGTGGTTGATTATTTGGTTTTGTATTATATCATTAATTTCGTTTAGGTTTATTGAGGGGTACAGATCTTTTACATCGAAACTAACGAGTGTGTCATCATAGTTTATATTTATATTTTGTATGGATTTTATAAAGGCTTCTGTTGAGTTTAAACTGTGAGTTGAGGGGGGAAGGAGGGTTTCATAGATATTCTTCATATATACTTCAAGATTGTATGTGGGGCCTTCTGATTTATTTACTATAGGTCTAAGTGAGGGAGGGGTTTTATGATCTTTATATTTTCCAAAAATACGGGGGATAATGGGGGCGAAATTGTTAAGTTTTGGTGGTTTCTCATCAGGCCAAGAGCCAGTTTTAATTAGAGATTTAGTTTTATCCATAAGTTTTTTATGGATTTTATGGATATGGAAGTTTTTTATAGTTTTTCTCTTGGCCTGATGAGAAACCACCAAAACTTAACAATTTCGCCCCCATTATCCCCCGTATTTTTGGAAAATATAAAGATCATAAAACCCCTCCCTCACTTAGACCTATAGTAAATAAATCAGAAGGCCCCACATACAATCTTGAAGTATATATGAAGAATATCTATGAAACCCTCCTTCCCCCCTCAACTCACAGTTTAAACTCAACAGAAGCCTTTATAAAATCCATACAAAATATAAATATAAACTATGATGACACACTCGTTAGTTTCGATGTAAAAGATCTGTACCCCTCAATAAACCTAAACGAAATTAATGATATAATACAAAACCAAATAATCAACCACTACGGCAATAATAAAATAAGTGACACTTTAATCTCAGCCAACAACCTCTTACTAAATAATTCATACTTCACCTTCAATAAAGATATCTACAAACAAACGAAAGGCGTGCCAATGGGATCCCCCATATCAGGCGCCATTGCAGAAATTAAACTCAGACATTTCGAAATATCCGCTCATGATATCATTAAAAATTGTAAAACATGGTTACGTTACGTTGATGACGTGTTCGCCGTCATCCCAAACAACATCGACCCACATGCTCTACTAAACAAATTAAACACCCTAGATAATAATATTAAATTTACTCTCGATATCGAAACAAACAATAGCCTTAATTTTCTTGATGTCAAAATCATTAAAAATCGCGATAATAGCCTTGATACTACAGTCTATAGAAAACCAACTAATAATAACGAAATTATTCACAACAAATGTAAAACTCCGCTCCAATACAAAACCGCCGCCATACGCTCATACATAGATCGCGCCATCCTAATCTGCTCAAATAAAAATCTACTCAACACTGAAATAAAATTCATAAAAAACATAGCAAAAGGTGCAGGATACAGCAACTCTATGATTCAAAAACTCTATAAAAAGCGCTTAAAAACTTTCAACAAAATTAACGACGCTCAAAAAATAAAACCCAAGTTCACCACCTCCATTCCATTCTGCAATGGCATAGCAAATAAAATTAAAAACGAAGGTTCCAAGCACAATATACACATACCCATTAAACCCAATAAGAACATCATTCAAAGAATCCGAAATGAAAAAGACCTCATTGATCCTAAAGAAACACCGGGAATATACAAAATCACGTTCGATCTAGAAAATAACAATAAACCTGCAACCTACATCGGAATGACGAAGAGAAAAATCAAGGACAGAGAAATGGAACATATTAACGATCTAAAATACAATAGAAGCTCCACCGCCCTATCACGCACACATAAAACTAACCCCATAATACTTAATACCCTAAAAACCGTTAAAATAGCCCTCTATAACTCCCACAACTACGCCATGAAACGCGAAGCTTTAGAGATATTAACCTCTAACACAGCAGTAAATGAGAGAGAGCATAGCATCATAGCAGATGACTGGCAACAGGTGATAAAAACGTACCGGCGGAAAAGTGACGTAAGCAGGAGGGAAAGTGATGTGGAAGAAGATGAAGACATTTTTCAATAGTGCAGCAATGACATCTGAAGACGACTACGAATGTAGTCGAAATATATAATAATTAAAGCTGCTAAAAATGAAGGATTGTTAAAGGTATTTAACGTTTTTTAAAGACTTTTAATTGTTTAGAAACAGGTAGAAATAGTTATTTAAAATTCAAGGAGATTTTTTATTTATTGTAATTGTAAATATATTTATGAAATAGAATTTTTCATGCAGAAATTAATTAATTAAAAAAAAGAAAAAGAGATTTATATTTTAAAAATAATTTATTATGGGTTTCAAAGTAGATGTTATTTATTTATTTTGACATGTTTTTCAATAATTGCTATTTGACACATTTTTCATGAATTTTAATTTCGTGTTTTTTTTTAATATACAGTGTATTTATCCCCTCTTTCATCCCCTAGCCATTATTGCTTTAAATAATAATAAAAAAAATTAGTTTGATTATGTTAATATTTAAAATATGTATCATTTTAAAGTCTGAAAAGTAAATATATGAATAAACTCTAATTGTATTTAAAAAAAGATTTTTAATTTTTAAAAAGAAATATATATATATATTTGCAAAAGTGTATGTTTTAAATTAAAAACAAAAGATGGCACCAAAACTCTATTTGCTGTTTTTTCCCATTCCCGGTGTGGAAGGATACATGAATAGGAATCTCAAATCATTCAGGTACTATAAAAATCGATGTTTATGAATGATTAAAAAATTTTTGCTTTAAAAAATTATAAATTCATCATTATTATGATAAAATGGAATATCTAAAATTACAAAATAGTTCCTTATTTAAAATGTTATCTAAATACTTTTTTGAATAAATATGAAATTTTGCAATCAAAAATATCTTTTTCATAACAGAAGAGAAAATATATTTAAATGAATTTGACTTAGTATATATACAAGGGCGCGAATATTTCGCTCGCCAGCTCACCATTGGCGAGTGGAAATTTTACTGTGGCGAGTAAAATTCCAGTCTAAATGTAGATAGAATTCTTACAGCCCCCCCCCCCAAAAAAAAAAAAAAAAAAAAAAAATTATTGATTTGAAACTTAAAATCTATGGTGATCAGACATCCTCTGTTTTAAAGGACAGTTTTCTTTTTCAATGCTCTGCCCTCTTAAATGAAAAAAATATTACAGGACTAAAAAGTTCTCTTTTTTATGTTTTTCGTCCTCTGCCCTCTTTTTCGAATGAAAAGGATTTAGTACTTAATTTCAAAAATTTCGCAAAACTGGGAAGCTCAGTAGGCTGTTGGCTGTATTGCACGGTGACCACTAACTTTTTTCTGTGTTAGGTTCGCAAAAGAGCAACTTTCTAATAAACTTGCCAAAGCATATTATGGATTATGTCCATTCAGATTCTTCGAATCACAAAGAAATAAAAGTATTCCCTATATTTGTACGGTTCTTTGATCTAGAACACGGAATCACTATTGAAATTGTGACGAAATCATTAAGGTGGTGGTGCTCCAGTTGATACACAGTGGGTTGACGTGTGTTCTCACTTTTGCACGAATAATATTACTCATAAAAATAGGCCTACCAGTGACCAAGAGGTTCTTCTGTCCTCGAACCTGGTATACATGAGGTGCTGGGTTCGATACCCGGTCGCCCTCGTTGGCTTAGCCGTTAGGAGTTTTTCGTGTTCCAAAACTAAATATGAGCTTAGAAAGACCCTACAGAGGACTTTCCTACTCAAGCCTAGAGCGCTAGTGCAGACAATTGACCTTAATGATAACACTACCACCACCTCACAAAAATATGCAAAAGTTAATTGAATTCATTTTATATCCTCTTCGCAAAAACGCTTAAAAAACAACTGTTTTTTTCAATGAACAAAATGTAGACGTGAAAATAATCCCCTTTATATACCTACAGTAGTGGACAAAATTGTGGAAACCCTTTGAAAAAAGTTGATTTTAGTGGTTTGATGTCTAATAACACCACTCTTTTTTGTACCAATACTATAAAATTATATATCATTGGAAAGGTAATTTAATCAAGATTGTAAAGCAATAACATTTGTTCAAATATCTGTATTATATTAAAAGTTATAGCTAAATAACCAGAAAAAAGAAGCACAGCTTGCTTACGTTTATGGGAAGTAGCTGTACTTCATTTGAATGTAACCAATGAGCATGAGTGTTAACAGGGCCAATCAGATGTCATCTTGTTCTGGCAATGTTTTGGCAATGAGCCAACAGGTCAGAGGACATTTATCAGTGTGTATTGAAATTGCTATCAAGTTGGTTTTTTGTTTTGTGCTTTTTGATTTTCTAGTGAGCTTGTGGAACGCGATAAAAAAAATAATCAATATAAAATTAAAGAAATGGCGCAAAGAGTTGACTAGTCACCTAGGAAGCGATGTAAAATAGTAACATTAAGTGAACAAGGCTACAGTTATGAAGAAATTAGAAGAAATAGTGGGGGAAACTTAACCAAAGGTGGCATTTCTAAAATTTTGAAGAGGTACAAGGAGACTCAGTCATTAGAAAACCAGACTGGTAAAGGTAGAAAAAGGTGCACAACAGCAAGTGATGATAGAAGAATTAAAAGACTGTGCCTAGGTGCCAGAAAAAAATCATCTCGGTGTATACAAGGGGAAATGTTACAATGCAATGTGACGGTAAGTGCAAGGACTGTTCGGCGCAGACTGCATGAATTTGGTCTAAACGCTAGAATTCCACGAAAAAAGCCATTTTTGTCTCTGAAACAAAGGTTGAAAAGATTAAACTGGGCTAAAGCTCATGTTAACTGGACAACAGAACAATGGGACAGTGTAATTTGGAGTGATGAAACCAAAATCTCCCTGTTTGGTAGTGATGGCATAAAATACGTATGGAGAAGAATTGGAGAATTGGTCCATCCTGAGTGCATTACACCTACCGTGAAACACCCAGTTAGTATTATGATTTGGGGTTGTATGACATCAAGAGGTGAGGGTAGAATTGGAGTGATCGATGGGAATATAAATGCACAAAGATACATAAATGAAATACTTGGGCTCAAGCTGCTACCTTCTGCACGTGATCTTTTCCAAGATAATGAAGCATTTATATTTCAACAGCATTTATCTCCATGTCATGTTGCTGGTGTGTGCAAGAAGTGGTTTCAAGATATTCATATTCAACTGCTGGAATGGCCTGGGAATAGCCCAGACCTTAACCCAATCTAAAATCTATGGAGCCGGCTAAAGGAACTTGTTAGACAAAAGCAATAAAACCCAATTAACAGAAGCAATAATTCAATCTTTGTTTCATGTTATAACAACAGCAGAACTAAAGAAGTTGGTTCACTCCATGGGAAAGCGCTGTAAAGCCGTAATTAAGGCTAAAGGTTACTCGACTAAGTATTAACTGGTATGGTGAAACTTTTTGTATATCTCATTTTTTTATGTATATCACCTTTCTTCTTTATAAATGCTGTTCTATTAAAAAACTATTCTTAAATAATATTGCTTTACAATCTTGATTAAATTGCCTTTCCAATGATATATCATTTTGTAGTATTGGTACAAAATAAAGTGGTGCTATTAGACATCAAACCACTAAAATCAACTTTTTTCAAAAGGTTTCCACAATTTTGTCCACTACTGTACTTTAAAAACTTATTTTCTACTAAGACTAATTTAGGTTATACTTGTGATGACTTTTATAAAATGTTGGTAAAGAATGACTGTTCATTAAAACAAATTGTTAAATCTGCCGAATATTAATTTTATTTTTTTTATTTGTCAATTTTATTTTTTCTTTCAGGATTATGATTTTAATTAAAAAAAAAAAATTACCAATTTCTTTTATGTAACTGCATGAAAAGTACCACAAAAATAAAAAAGTTTTTGCCTATAGCAAAAATTAATAATAAAAATTTATATTGTCCAGTGACACCTATAGAAATTAGGGATTTTTCCTCTCGTATCCCTATATTATTAATTTAAATTAAGCTGTACTGATCCACAGGGCCGAAACTAGGATTTTTTTCACACGGGGCAAGGAGAGATTTTGGCGCCCCCCCCCCCCCTCCAACCAGAAATTAAAATTTCAAAGGAAATTTTACAAAGTTTTTATGGCCATTTTATTTTCAACTGCATTCATAAGAAGTAAATCTTGAATTTAATTCAAATTTTCGATAAATTTACAGATTTTGAAATGTATTATGATTATATTTAACGGATGTGTGTGTGTATCTCTATGGTACACAAATACTGTTGCTAATTTATGAACTGCATGTTCGGAATTCCATGAAACCTAGTGTGCAGTTGAATTCTGACATAAACTGATGATGTCTAGTTTTTGATACATATCGCTCGACTTGCAGCACTTTTATGCCACGTTTTCTTATAGCTATATCTCAGCATCTCCAGGACGGAATTTAACAAACTTTATACATTATATGCTTGATATGAAAAACTGAGTTTACAAAACAAAACAGAATCGTAACATGTGTTTCGTGTCGAAAAACTTAGCATGACACTTCGGCAGGCATAAAAATGTACAAGCGCAAGTAGAGCTACAACCAGGCAATTTTTATTTTAACGTATATGTTTTACATCTTTATAACATTGCCTGAAAAAAAAAAAAAAAAAGATTGAAGCATTATTTTAGGGGGGAAAAAATGAAGAAAAGCGTATTATAGAGAAAGATATAAATTAAGCTACAGTTATTATTTTTATTTATTTATTTTTACTGGTTTAATGATAGTTTCTTTTTTTTTCCTCTCTCTTAAATTAATGGTATTTATAAATGACAATTCTAAAACAAGTGAATGTAAACTTCATATTCAATTACTTTGAAAACTGAAATTATCCTCGAGTGAATTTAAAATGATATTTTGAATATTATATAGTCGGTACATCAACTATACTGCAGAAAAATAAACAGACAAATATTTAAGTTTTTAATATAATTAAGATGCATAAATTAATAGATATGAACAAGTATCTAAAAACTACTCATAACCATCAAGTACGAACTAACCGTTAGCTGTCTAAATAGACTGCGCTGCAAAAAAAAAAAAAAAAAATCGAGACCTGATACCATTCTTGCTGATTCTCATGTAAAATGATCTCCTGAATCCGAATATGACCCCATTTTGCCCAATCACCCACCGTTTTCTCGGGACGCCACCCTTTCTGTTACTGTTTGGTAGTTTGGCCATAAATTTGATTTGGAGAATGGAAAAGAATTATTTTAATACTTTAATATATATATATATAATTTATAATAAATAATAGTAATATTTGATTAATAAAATATAAAAAATGTAATTTGAAATTTCAGTGGCAAATCCCCCCTCCTCCCCCTAAATTTTCCCCTTGCTGCAAATGTTCATGTTTTAGAATTTTTCACTTCTGTAGCCCCTCAAAAGACATTTAACAGTTAAAACAATCTCTTTATCCCTTTCAGATCAAATTTATAGCCAAAAAATACCGGAAAATGATAAAAATAGGGGAGCGTCCCCAAATATTGGTGGATGATAGGGGAAATTGGGTCTCATAATCGTATTCAGGAGGTTATTTTACATAAGAATTTGCAAAAATGTTGTTGGGGCCGATTTTTATGCAGAGCAGTGCCATTTGTAGATAATCTTTTTTAAAAATCATTTTCAGGAAATAAAATAGAAAGGCAGTTTCTAGTCTTTGAATATTCTCGGAACCAATCCAAGAAGACTATTATTAGAACCACTAACTTCATGGTAATAGGATTATATACACCACAAAATAAGAATATCGTCTGTTCAGAAATAATATTCTACAGCTTTTTACAGAATCTCTCATAGGCAAATACGTAGCTTAGTTTTCAACAGAATTCGTTCCTGTGAGATAGCCTACTTTTGCACTCTTTGACAAACAATTAGCGGCGAGAAACAACGCATAATACACTCATGTCCATAAATTAAGGATAATTCAGATTCACACTGAAATCGAACTTTAATGCAAAAATTTCACCTGTAGAAATACCACAGACATCTTTAAGAATAATATGCAAATTATTGGATGCCATCAGATGACGCCGATAGGATGTTACAATGACGAAAGTGTAAGAAGGGGGTAGATAAGGAATGGGAGCAAAGAAGGAAAATTGTTCACAAGCTTTCTGTGTGCCGCTCAGTGCCACAACCGAATGGTTATGACACAGAGGACACATGTAGATAATTTTTTGCGTGGTAGATATATCGGCCGACTAGAATGTGGGCGTACTCAGATAGAAGTATCGGGGGAACTTAGAATCGCCCAAAGTGTCATCTCTAGGCTTTGGCAACGATTCCAAAATGATGGAAATGCCAGTCGACGTTACAGTTCTGGTCGGCCCCGAGTTACAATGCCAAAGGACCACCGGTATTTGGCAGTAACTGCCAAAATAAGCAGATAAAGCACAGCATCAGACCTGTCTCGTCAGCTGTCTGCAGCCACGAGTGCTACAGTTTCAAAACAAACCGTGTATAGACGTTTGGGAGATATTGGTCTATATGCTCGCAGGCCTGTTAGATGTGTTCCACTCACGGCAATGCACTGTGCCAGCGGTTAACTTGGAATAGAGAACATGCAATGTGAGCAGCAGCACAGTGAGCTTGTGTGATGTTTTCCGACGAGTCCAGGTTTAGCTTGCAGCGTGATTCACGTCAGACTTTCATATGTAGAACGTCAGGTACCCATTACCACCAAAAACAACATCATTGAACGACACTGTTACTGTGGGGCAGGAGTGCTCGTTTTGGGGGGGGGGATATTGGGCACCAGAACAGATCTGCATGTTCAAATCGGAAGAATTATAGGCCAAATTTATCGGGACATCATTCGAGAGCAACATGTACGTTTGTTTAGGGGTACCATGAGCCCAGAATTTGTGTTTATGGCTGACAATGCGCGTCCTCACTGTGCAAACGTTGAACACGGATGCCTACAATCTGAAGCTATCACCCGCATGGAATGGCCAGCATTCTCACCTGACTAGAATCCGATAGAGCATGTGTAGGACATGCTTTTTCGACGAGTTGTAGTCCGTCAACCACCTCCTACATGTGTACCGGAACTTCGGAGAGCATTGCTTACTGAATAGAGTAATCTTCTCCATGATCAGATCAATAATTTAATACTCAACATTCCTAGGCGTTGTAAGGACTGTATTTCATCATCTGAGAGACATACAATGTATTAACCATCATACCAACCATGTAATGTTAAGTTTTTGCAAGGGAGATATTTTTTGTAATTGCTTCAGGGAGCAAAAATCGTAGTTTTTATAAATGGTATCCTACATAAACCACTTTTTTTGTTGTTGATCTTTTTTTAATAAATGGACTTTATGAATAAGTCATGTTTGTTTTGCTTCTGGACCTTTATTTGCATCAGCTAGCATTATCCTTAATTTATGGACATGAGTGTATATAGAAAAAATTAACTCCGATAAAACTGAGAAAGGGCTTGCTGATTTTGGCAATCTTGAACTATTTTCTGCCAAATTTGATCGCTAATCTCGTGATGTCACTAAATTCATCACCAATGTAGATGACAACTTATCGCAGAGTGAATGCTTTGGCGACAAAGTTGGCAACCTGGCATTAATTTTGGTGAAAAATGGTGGTTTAATATTGCCGAAATTTGGAAGCTTAGATGATCTACTGTTTTCTTGCGCAGAACTAACTTCATCAAAAGTTCTACAAATCACTGTTAAGAATATAAAAAGGAAAGAGTCATTACTATAATTTTTGTTGACAAGAGCCTGTCTATTTCTTTACGTATTACTTTATACACGGTATTACAGTTAAAAAGGAAATAGATGGCAGATTTCTTCACTTCCACAGAAATGGGCATTAGCGGCAAATTTTGCGACTTGGCGAACGATTTGGCAATTTGGCGAAAAGTTGTAATTTAGGGTAGCCAAAGGTTAGAAGATCTAACTTCAATAGAAACCGAATTATAAAATTTTCCAGATTAATTCATTAGTTTCTAGAGTATAGAACTATACGAAAATTCTATAAATCACTAGCAAGACTGGATGAGTTCAGTTTCTGTTTGGACTGCAAGCTGAGCGTACATCTCTAAGAACTTTAAGAATTTGGTCATTGTTCTGAATTAGTAAAATTCCTGTTCTGTGGTGTAGGCTGTTCATGAGTACGAAAAACTGGTTTATTCGATCGCTTCAAGAATAATAATTGATTATTGACTTCGGCTGTTTCCAGAATATTCATTAAATAAAATGCATTCATCTAGAACTTACAAGTCTTTACGAATTACTTTCTACGTGCAAGAATGTCAACAAATTTTGTAACTATCAATATTCACGCTAATAGTAATTTCTGTTAAAATCTGTATGACGGAAAGTTATATATAATTGCAAAAAAATTTGTATTTTCGGTCATCATGGATATAATATTCGTGGATATTCAAAAAGGGAAAGGCGCACAGAAATACCAAAATGAGAGATGCACAACAACTGTTGTAACAAACTTAGATGTGAAATTGCAACGTTCTACGTCTAATCGTTTTTAAGCTATATGAGATACACACACACACACACACACAGACGTCACAAAAAATCGCATAAATCCGTAGATATCACAAAAGTGGGAGTTTATGTCAAGACCAAAATTGGTAAATGACAATTCCAAATATAAATTTGCAACTCTCTATGACTATTCGTTTATGAGCTATGCGGTACAAAAAATCCATTTCGCAAATTGGTTTCACAATACTTCCCTATGCTTTGAATAAAGCATAGTAAAAAGTATAGTAAAAGTACGGACATTTTATTCCATTGTAATATTTATAATTATACATGTTAGGAGATAGTGGTGGCTTTAGTTGTTATAGTACTTTGATCTTTGATAGGGACTTGCTGAGCCTTGTGAATGATAGCTCCTAACTGAGCTAGTTATTTTGTATTCTTTTTGCCCCTTTATTTTTAGTGCACTGGTATGTTTTATAACATTATGGCCTTATTTTGGCATATTTATTTTAATATTTTAATAGTCGCACTTTTAATAGTCACGACGGCACCCTGAGCAAAAAAAAAAAATTTTTTTGCTTCCTTATGAATCATAATTTTTAAAGAGCCTTCTGAATTTTAATCAAATATACTACGTATTTTCCAAACATTTACTTTTTTAAAACCTCGGCTGAAAGTCAGGACCACTTGTAAATTACTCTTCTTCGATTGCGAGAATATTCTATCACACTCACTAACCTTAAAAGAATATTGTTAGTCTTGGAGAACACTCTATCCACCATGCTTTTCCTTGTAAATGAATTCTGTTATCTATTAATCTTCTTTCTACTTCTTTTTTCTTTGTTCAAATTGCCCCGACTAAAAGAATTTGACTTTTTTATTCTTTTTCTTTCTTTCTTGCCTTCTTTCTTCTTTTTTTTTTTTTTTTTTTTTTTTTTTTTTGTTAAATGTGTAAATAAGGCGACAAGCCAGCCTTTTTCGGCGCCCTTCTCAATCTGGCACCCGGGGCAAATGCCCCGCTCGCCCCCCTCTAGTTTCGGCCCTGTTGATCCAAATTCATCATTTGAGATAAAAATGTTTCCACCATTTGTGTAAAGTAGCTTTTGAATCGGTTTTTATAATCATTTTCATTCAATTTTGTGTCCTCTAAAATGACCTCTTTTTCAAAATTGAATGTCTTCTATTTTCATATAAAATAAAAGACATTGCGTAGTTTCCCCTCTTTTTCTAATAAAAAATTCTAGGCACCTTATACGTAAAAAATAGAGTAAGTTAATCATATTTTGTGGCAAGTAACTTTTTTTTTCATAGAGTGTAATCTAAGTTGAAATTTCGGGTCCTAATATATACAATAAATATATAAAAAATGTAATGAAGTATTTTTGTGTTAAAAAAGGAAAATTTAAATAATTCACTGACTGCATTCATGTTGGTCAAGCAACCAACGGGACCAACTCAAGCTTTGCAAGTAAGAACTGAATCACGACGTTTTCGCCGAAGAAAAGCATGCAATTGGCAGAGTAATATAGTTCCATTTTTAAAACAACTTTTATAAAAAACAAGAGTTTTCCTGAAAAAAATGAAAACGTAACTAGATTTAGAAAGATCCCATTAACAACATACATTAATTAAATGAAAATCCTTCGTGCTGTTTTAGAGAATTTTCATGATTTTAGTCCATTACACCATCCATTTTTCCCTTTTTGGCTTTAAATTGAGATTCAGATCTCAAAACATACTGCATGTAGAAATGTAAAATTTTCAGAATAGATTAAGACCGAAGATATGACTATTTTGAAAAGATCAGAACAAAATATGGCATATCTGCTGAGATATTAAGTGTTGGTTTTTACAAATCTCTTTGATGTCAAACTAGATGTATATATGAGTTTGCAGTGTTCAGTTTGTCCTTCTGCTTGCGTCACTCTAAAAACTGCCATTTTTCATGATGCCTTTACACTTACAGAGGACATATTTTTGAAAGTATTAATTTTTTTTATTTAAGTATAGGAATAAATAGAAATTGGTTATTTATTTGACCATTGAGTTTTAGTACCAAAATTATTTAAATATTAAAATTGAGAGAAAAAATTAAAAAGTAAAATGAATCACTACATGTACTATCTAAAAAAGAAAAAAACCTAATTATTACAATGTATTTTACTCATAGTAATAATTTTACTTTTTGCCTTACAATGTGATATGTTACAACAAAAAAATATGTCATAAACACAATAAAACATATGTCATAAACACAAAAATGTGGAACTAATACTGTCTTAAATAAAACTTATAGCCAATTACTGAAATGCACAATTTTGTTTTCACACCTATAATTGTTGAAACTAGTATGTTGTGGCCACCACAAGACTTTCTTCTACATTTTCCTATACAAATTCATTCAGTAACATTAAAAAAAAAAAAAAAAAAAAAGATTCCCCCCCCCCCTTTTTTTTTTCATTAAAATTAAAAAAAAAATCGATAACTTTGTTTTAAATTATCACATATTTATAGTTCAACCATTCGTTTTGAAGGTATTGACAAGACCTTTCGAAAGATATCCATCTTGAAAATCCCCCCCCCCCCCCCACACACACGCACAAAATTTTTTTCCTAATTAACTGCTATCCTTATCAATAATTCATATTAAATTTACAATCACAGGTTAAGAATAACTCTCATTATGTACATTTATACAAAATATTCTCCTATACTGCTATGTTAAAAATTAAAAAAAATATGATCACAGCGCCACCTGTTGAGCGATTGATCCCCAAATCTAATCAGCACCAGTTTATGTCAGGGGCCAACGAAATACCAAGTTTGGTTAAATTTCGCATTAAAAAAAAACTAAGTTTTTGTTTGTTAAAAGTAAAAAAAAAAAATCGATAACTTTGTTTTAAATTATCACAGATTTAAAGTTCAACCATTCGTTTTAAAGGTACTGACAAGACCTTTCGAATGGTACCCATCTTGAAAATTTACTCCCCTCGAGGGGGGACTTCCCCCCAGGGGGGGTGGCGAGGCTCCTACACATACAAAATTTTTTTCCCAGTTGACTATCTCTATTATAAAGAATTCTTGTAAATTTCATAATGATTACTAAAGAATAATTCTCTTTATGCACATTTATACAAAATTTTGTCGTATATCACCATGTTAAAAATTTAGAAAAAGCGGGATGGCAACGCAACCTGTAAGACATTTTTTACCAAAAGCTGATAGGCACTAATTTGTGTCAAGGTGCAACTACATACCAATTTGTATGAAATTCTGTGTAGTAGTTCCTGAGATACAGTTGCCACAAAATTTTATCACACATACAGACAGACAGACATTTTCTAAAAATGGTCAAATCGTGTTCTACAGCTCTCAAAATGTGTAAATCAATCGAAAAACCGACGTCGAAAATTTTTACGAATCCAATACACTTTCTTCTATTGAATATAGTAGACAGTAAAAAGTGATTATTTTACTGCTAATTGACAAAAATTTGTATTTTTACTTTCTTCTATATTCAATAGAAGAAAGTATTGGATTCGTAAAAATTTTCGACCTCGGGTTTTTGATGTATTTGCACACTTTGAGAGCTATTTGACCATTTTTAGAAAATGTCTGTCTGTGTGTGTGTGTGACAAAATTTTGTCGCAACTGTATCTCAGGAACTACTGCACAGAATTTGATACAAATTGGTATGTAGTTGCACTTTGACATAAATTAGTGCCTATCAACTTTTGGTAAAAATTGTTTTACAGGTTGCATTGCCATCCTGCTTTTTCTAAATTTTAACATGGGGATATAGGACAAAATTTTGTATAAATGTACATAAAGAGAATTATTTTTTAGTAATTATTATGAAATTTACAAGAATTATTTATAATAGAGATAGTCAACTGGGAAAATTTTTTTGTATGTGTAGGAGCCTCGCCACCCCCCCCCCCCCCTGGGGGTGAAGTCCCCCCTCGAGGGGAGTTAATTTTCAAGATGGGTATCTTTCGAAAGGTCTCGTCAATACGTCGTATTTAGTTCGCCCCTGACATAAACTGGTGCTGATTAGATTTGGGGATCAATCGCACAACAGGTGGCGCTGTGATCATATTTCTTCTAAATTCTTAACATGGCAGTATAGGACAAAATTTCGTATAAATGTACATAATAAGAGTTATTCTTAACCTGTGATTGTAAAATTAATATGAATTATTGATATTAGTAGTAGTTAATTAAGAAAAAAAAATTGTGCATGGGAAGTACCCCCCAGGGGGAGGTAAATTTTCAAGATGGGTATCTTTCGAAAGGTCTCGTCAATACCTTGAAAACGAATGGTTGAAATATAAGTATGTGATAATTTAAAACAAAGTTATCGATTTTTTTTACTTTTAACGAAAAAAACTGAAACACGTAAATTTTTTTTTTTTTTTTTGTTACTGATTGAATTTGTATAGGAAAATATAGAAGAAAGTCTTGTGGTGGCCACAACATACTAGTTTTCAAATCTGATTACCAAAATAAGTGATTATTTCCTAGTAAATCAACAAACTTTCTGCTTTTTATATGTTTAATTTACAAAATGTACCATATTTCTACAGGCTGTTTTCATTAACATTTTATTTCATTTGCGATTAACTACAGAAATACATAATTCTTATCTGATCAATTAATGATAGCCTTAAAAAAAAAAAAAAAAATGGAGAGATTTAAGTTGCCACTTTGTTACTTTCTGCTATATTCAATAGAAGAAAGTATTGGATTCGTAAAAATTTTTGACCTCGGGTTTCTGATGGATTTACACGTTTTGAGAGCTGTAGAACACAATTTGACCATTTTTAGAAAATGTCTGTCTGTGTGTGTGACAAAATTTTTTGGCAACTGTATCTCAGAAACTACTGCACAGAATTTCATACAAATTGGTATGTAGTTGTACCTTGACATAGATTAGTGCCTATGAACTTTTGGTAAAGATTGTCTCACAGGTTGTGTTGCCATCTTGCTTTATCTTAATTTTTAACATGGTGGTATAGGACAAAATTTTGTATAAATGTGCATAAAGAGAATTATTTTTTAATAATCATTATGAAATTTACAAGTATTATTTATAATAGAGATAGTCAACTAGGAAAAAATTTTTGTATGTGTAGGAGCATCGCCTCCCCTCCTGGGAGGAGAAGTTCCCCTCGAGGGGAGTAAATTTTCATGATGGGTATCTTTCAGAAGAGCTCGCCAACACATTTAAAACGAATGGTTGAACCATAGATCTGCGATAATTTAAAACTAGTATGTTGTGGCCACCACAAGACTTTCTTCTACATTTTCCTATACTAATTCACTCAGTAACAATATTTAAAAAAAAAAAAAAATTTTTTTTCCTTTTTGAAGCGATGCCCCACATGCACAATTTATTTTCCAAATTAACTACAACTATTATGAATAATTCATATTAATTTTACAATCACAGGTTAAGAATAATTCTCATTATGTACATTTATACGAAATTTTGTCCTATACTGCCATGTTAAAAATTTAGAACAAATACGATCACCGTGCCACCTGTTGAGCGATTGATCCCCAAATCTAATCAGCACCAGTTTATGTCAGGGGCCAACTAAATACCAAGTTTAGTTAAATTTCATTAAAAAAAAAGAAAGATTTATTTTCCAAGTTATTTTTTGTTAAAAGTTAAAAAAAAAACGATAACTTTGTTTTAACTTATCACAGATTTATAGTTCAACCATTCATTTTAAAGGTATTGACGAGACCTTTCGAAATATACCCATCTTGAAAATTTACTCCCCTTGAGGGAGACTCCCCCCCCCCCCCCCCCTCCAGGAGTGGTGGCGAGGCTCCTACACATACAAAAAAATTTTCCCAGTTGACTATCTCTATTATAAATAATTCTTGTAAATTTCATAATGATTACTAAAAAATAATTCTCTTTATACACATTTATACAAAATTTTGTCCTATATCACCATGTTAAAAATTTAGAAAAAGTGGGATGGCAATGAAACCTGTAAGACAATTTTTACCAAAAGTTGATAGGCACTAATTTATGTCAAGGTGCAACTACATACCAAATTGTATGAAATTCTGTGCATTAGTTCCTGAGATACAGTTGCCACAAAATTTTGTCACACACACAGACAGACAGACATTTTCTAAAAATGGTCAAATCGTGTTCTACAGCTCTCAAAACGTGTAAATCCATCAAAAACCTGAGGTCGAAAATTTGTACGAATCCAATACTTTCTTCTATTGAATATAGAAGAAAGTAATAAAGTTATCATTTTTTCTCATTAAAAAAAAAAAATTGTTTTTTTAATGTAATATTGACAATAAAATTGACTTTTTTTGGATATTTAGTGTTATACTACTTCTCTAATATGGAAATCATCTGCATTATCATGGAAGATATTTTTTTTTAAATAATAATTGTAATAAATTATTTTTACTGACTGAATTTGCATAGGAAAATATAGAAGAAAGTCGTGTGGTGGCCACAACATACTGGTTTTATTTAGTCATTATGAGGTAAGTACATTTTTTCTGGTCTACATATAATGTTCATGAATTTTTATTTGCAATGTACAATCCCAAAACTAAGTTTATTAGTTAAGGTTCTACATCAGTAATATTCCCTCAATCTTTCTTCCCATGTCATCCAATGGGATTTTTGTTGCTTCATTTTATAGGAATATCTGATTCAAAAATTAAGTTTTTTTAATATTGTTTCTTGAATATGTCACCATTTAGCTTAGTAAGCAATTTTTTGAATAAATAAAGTTACATATTTCGTTTAGAGATCCAAACTTAAGAGTCCTAAATTTACTTAATAAAATAAAATATTTATTTATTGAAAAATTGCTCACTAAGCTAAAAGGAGACATGTTCAAAGAGTAATATTTGGGATAGGGGGGGGGGAAGGGGGAAAGAAAAATTCTGTCTTTGACAGAATTTAATTTAGTATGACAAGACTAATTTATATATTGCAATTTTGTAACTAAAAAAAAAATTAAATTGTTATTAGCTACCTTGGCTTATAACAAGCTCCACACTTCTCATATAATAACCATTGGCAAGGTCACCGTATCTGTAAACGCAGATGTAATGGTTATTATGTGAGAAATGGCGAGCTGGTTACCAGCCGGGGTGGCTTAGTGGAAATGCATCCGCACGTTAAGCGGAGGGCCTGGGTTCAATTCCTGGCTCTGGTGTTTTTCACATAGTTGGTCTAAAAATAATCAGTCTTATACTCCATTTCTAAATATTTTAGGATAGTTTAAGAAATTAAATGGTAAAATTGGATACTGGGAGGAGGCATCCTGACATATTAGAAGTGTGACAACGCAAAATCACTGTCTGAAAGAAATAGTCCTGTTGTACTAAAAAAAAAAAAAAA
Organism: Salticus scenicus; assembly: GCA_963930645.1. Lineage (NCBI taxonomy): Eukaryota > Metazoa > Arthropoda > Arachnida > Araneae > Salticidae > Salticus > Salticus scenicus. The sequence goes on along the minus strand of OZ005654.1, from coordinate 79,909,830 downwards.
AAAAAACAGAATTCAAAAAACTTTATTTTTGAATAAGTTATCTTTATAAAATGAAACAAAAATCTTATAGGATAACATGGGAAGGGAGAAAGGAAGCTATCTGACTGATGCCTTAAGGAATTCAAGAAACAAAACAAACACAGTATGAAGAAAAAAAAAAAGTGATGCAGTTTTAGCTTAAGTATTTATTTTGGCTCTTATAAAGCATGGATAAATTTCAAGGTATTTTTAAAACACAACAAATTAATACATCTTAAATTACAAACAAGATTTTAAAAACATCACAAATTCCATACATATCTAGGTACAGTTAATGAGTCTAACAATCCAAAGACAAAATTTTTAAATAAATTATGCTACAGATCTGCATAAGAAAAATATACGAAAGTTTTTATTTACAAAACACATGTTTCTGTAGCTCTCTTTAATATATTTTGATTTTATATTGAAGAATAATTATTTAATTGATAATACTTTTATGTACAAGAATATTCAGGAAACATATATTGTTTCTAAAATAACAGTGAATTTCAAAATATTGGTAGCATTTATTAAAGACAATGCCATATTTATATGATTTATGAATAAATATAACAAACAAATTAAACATACAAGATGAATAGGAATAGAAGAATAAAACAGGGATTTTCTGACATTTTTATATCCGAGGTTTCATTAATGGTTATAGCTCAAAAAACAATGTATGTATGTTCGGTGCTTTTAACACACTCGCTGCCGATCACGTGCTAGCGTGTGATGTGAAGCATTGTTTATAATGGCAGTCATGTGACATCGGAAGCGAATGTGTTAAACAAATAATTTCTCATAATTGGCTGAACATATTTTTGATGCTTCTGTGTTTACTGACTTCATAAATACAGGTCCTGATTAACAAATTTTTGTGGACAGGCTATTTTTATCTTTTCACGCCCACTTCGAATGGGCGAAATTGTAAAAAGTATCAATGGTATAGTGAGTGAAATGGCAGATGCAGATTGCACCACCAACCCAACCACAAATGGAGAAAAATACTTTAGTCAGCCAGTTAACAACAACTAAAAAAAAAAATCTAATATTTTTTATTTGATCTGTTTCTACCCTAATGTATTTTTTAAACCTTTAACCGTTACCATAGCCTCCTTAACTAGATGCCTCTTGCGTAACTCGGAAACTAGGCAACAGTTGAAATGGTAGACAGCGCCACCTGGTACAGATTCCGCGACTTTTATATACAACAGCTACCAAAAAATTTTAAAAGTGGGATATGATATACATAAAAAGCAAACAGAATCGAAGAAACGCCGATTATATATATAGTGTATCACTTTGTTAAATTATTGGCGACAGTTGAATAAAAAAGTCCCATAATCTGTACTAGGTGGCGCTGTCTACCGCTTCAACTGTTGCCTAGTTTCCGAGCTACGCTACAGGCATCTACTTAAGGAGGCTCTGCCGTTACAAACGGCTTTTTCCGTCACTCAATAGTTGAAAATAAAAGGCTAAAGAGGCAAATTTTTTAAATATATATATATATTTTGTACGAAATAAGATTAATGAATATCCACAGATTTCAAAAATAATTTTTTTTTAATTCCTACTTCACTTAGTATTGATTTTATGAGTTATTAAACAGATATGCTAAAAAAATACTACATGGCTAAAGGATTAATAGACTGACTGAAAAAAAGAAAATAAAAACATTTAGTCAAAAGATAAATAGAATCACTCCAGTCAGTCTAACGATAGATTTTATTTTAAAATTTTATTCATAAGAGTCAAACAACACTGAGCTAGAAAGAAAAAACTGAGAGATTTAAACCAGACATTAAACTCTAAGTAAAATTTTGTGCCCCTTAAAAATTTCTTATGCAGGGCACAGGCTCTGGGTAGGCACTGCATAGTCAGGCCCTGCATAAATATGCTAAAGTACTAAAGACTTATTTCTGTTTCATAATAACACACAAAATGTAAATTTTCTATTGCATAAGAACAGCCATCATGCACAATATCTATTTGCTAATTAATAAAATTTAGACATACACACTCAAAAATGTAGTAATAAAAATTACATTCTTGTCATTTTTTTTTTTTTTTTTAAGTTATAAGAATATTCAATTAAATAAAATTTTCTTGACAAATATTTTAAATTAGAAAATCCCTGCATTAGTTAAATACATATCTTTGGCATAATCAATGCATGATTTGTGGAAAAGAATCTAAAAAATACAAACTGCATGCACCAAAGTAAAAATAATATATATTTTAAAACATAATATTGCTTTAAAAAAAGTAAAAAGACAAAAGAGATAGTGTATAATAAAGGTACACAACCTTTAAGGTGGTGCAACCACTCAATATAGCTCACTGGGGGTATGGAGCACTGCTACTAAATTTCATGTCTGCCTATATAGATCTGTCAAATGTTATTAAATTTAACTTTTAAATATTATACAATTCTATCAAATAACATTATTAAATTTGATTTTTATAACATTAGATTTACAGAAAATTATTAAATAAAAAGTAATTGAATAATTACAAGGGGGGGGGGGGGGAAGGAGTTGAAAGACTTTTCGGAGAGCCACTAGTTAACCCCTCAAAGGCGATATTTAGTCTGTGGGTCACAGGTTGTGTACCACTAGTACAGGATCATTAATCTCTAATGTGTGACTAGATCTAATAATTTACACGAATAATATTGCAATCCAGATAGAGCTGTGGAATTTACATTTCAAGAACTTTATTATTAATTAACACAAATTTATTACCATTTTTGTGTAATTTTCAACAGTGATTTTTTCTTTCTTCCTTTTTTTTGTAAAGAAGTTTTTTTAAGAGTTTTCACATTGTTTAAAATTCTAAAATTATGTGCTCTTTGTAGTTTCATCTGTACCAAATAAAAATAAATAAATAAAAATAAAATGCTTAGAAAATTTAGAAGTCATTTAAAAGTAACATTACATCCATCCTAACCCCCCCCCCCCCCCTTAAACAGAAAAAAAAAAAAATGAAAAAAAAAAAAAAAATGAAAAACAATTTAAAAAATCTCACTGTAAAATCTAACTTCTAAACTAGTGTATATACACTAAGAGCACTGTTATATACTTATGCTTAGTGACACTATATACTATATATATAACGATCACAATAAATTACAAATTATACATTAAAATAAATAAATAAAATACAGTAAACTATATTATTACTTCAACTAGATTAATTTAACTGAATTGTGGGTGTGAAAAAAAAAAAAAAAAAAAAAGAAAAAGTGGTTTAGTTTAAGTTTGAACTGCTATATTTCTTAGAAAAACACTAATAAAATGTAATGACTTCATTGTTTAAAATAAATGAAGACTTTTATACTATTTACATGAAACTTTCATATTTTAATGAATTAGTATAATACTAATTATTTTATTTTAATCATTTTTATTATAATCACCATGAAAAAGGTCTAGGGAAGCTAAAAACAGCCAGCATTTTTCAACACAACATGTTTGTATAAATAAATTGTTACAAAAGTGTTAAGGTGAGAAAGCTGAGTAAGCATTATTAAACTGGTCAACTAAAATTTACATTAATAATTGTTGTTAGCATGCATTATTTAATCTACTTCAGCGGTTGGCAACCTTTTTGGCTTCATGGACCACCAAAATCAGAATTTAAAATTTTACGGACTACTATATTATTGACTAAGAAACTGTAAATATATTTCTAGCATAATAATCAGGGGATACCCATTTTATAATTAGAAAATAAACCTATTTTAAATTCAGACTGGTATTTAAATATTAAATTCTCTAGCATTAGCAAGCATAGATGCTGTACTCACAAGGAAATACGTTAAATTTTAGAAACATTTGATTTTTTCCTCCATTTTTTTTTTTTTTTTTTTAAGTAAGATATAACAAATATTTGAAAATAACAATAATAACAACAATCGTGACTACAATTAAAAATGTAGCTCTTTATACACTACTTACTATTATACAGTATTTTTCAAAAGGACATTAGGCTTAAAAATTTAGAGATTTAGAATAAAGTTCATTAAAATTTTTAAATTAACACATATTCAGTTCATTTGAGTAGCATAAAAATATTTTGTCCCTGAACCACAAGCTCACTGAATATATACATAATAAAATATACATTTCGAAAGAAAGACTAGCATGATAATATTACTAAATCAAAACAACCTAAAATTAAACTATGTAAAACAAAAAATAACAGTTCATTCCAACAAACTTAAATATAAATTTAAAAACATGAATATACAAAAATTGAAAAATATAAATTATATACATTTATACGTAATATTTGGCAACTAATACATAGATGATCTGAAAGACAAAAAAGATTCGTCATCGCCACACCAAAGCACTAATACATAAAAATTTTATTTGTTTACTTAAAAGAAACAATTTTTTAGTCAAACTTGCTTACATATGTATGCACGATGCACACAACTCTAATATGAAATTTAATTACAGTAAACTCTCAATTATCTGCAATTTCCATTTTCTTTGGCTTTTTTGCTACTGTAAATTATGATGGATTTAAAAAATAATAATTTATATAATTAGGTATACAATTAAATTTTTATAAAAAGTAAAAATTGAAGACGAAATATCAAGGAGAATATATAAATCAATGTCAATGATAATCAAGAGTCTACTGCACTTAAATTAAAAAGCTACAAATTTATAAATTATTATTGAATTAAACGATTTAAGAAAAAAAGAAGATAGCATTATTGTAACATTTATTTGTAGATATTAATCAAAATAAAATATGAAAAAAAAAAAAAAAAAAACTTTACAATACATATATACAAGATGTAATGTAACATAGAATTAATTTCTGCATCTTAAATAATAATAAATATGCAACATGTACATTTAGTTTTTTAGTTTTTACACACAAGCATTAAGCTCTTGCATCATATTTGAGTATAGATTTTTTCTCTAAACATAAAATGGTTTTCAAAACTAAATTCAAAAACTGGCATAACAATCAATAGAAAGATATTAAAACTTCTTCACACACACATAAATTTTAAGTCAGCACAACCAGTTTCGAAAGGATGTGGCCTTTCTTCATCAGGTGCAATAAAACATGTGTTTTTTTGCACCTGATGAAGAAAGGCCACGTCCTTTCGAAACCGGTTGTGCAGACTTAAAATTTATGGTGTGTGAAGAAGTTTTAATATCTTTCTATAAAATGGTTTTATCTGGTAATATTAAAAACTCTCTTTAATTCTACAATGTAGTTCTATTTTAGGTAATAAGTATACTGAATAATAAATATTTTGTAAAACCTTTATGAAGTAACACAATGATCATTGTGAGTATGTCAATTAAAACTTTCTACTTCAATATGCTATTTATTTTCAATCATTTAAAATCTGAATCCAATGAACCAAGTAGAATATTTATTACAGCTTTTCTTAGCCCCAAATTAAAAAAGAAATGACTGTAGTTAGAGTAATTTATTAAAAGTTTCCTTCCTTAGGTACAGAGGCACACTTATTCAAGTAAAAGTAATAATACTGCAGGCTCAAATCCAGGTTTTAACACCAGTGTTGGGCATAATTGATTAAAAAGTAATTGAATTACAATTAAATTACAATTATAATCATTTTACTATCAATCGATTAACAAGTAATTGGTTACAAATAAATTGAATTATTACAAATAAATTGAATAAGTAATTCAATTTATTTGTAATCAATTACTTATTAATTGGTTGACAGTAAATAGTTATAATTGTAATTTAATTGTAATACAATTGTAATTCAATTACTTTTTAATTAATTATGCCCAACACTGTTTAACACTTTAGAGATCTAAGCCTGAGTGTCACTCGAATTGCCATTCTCATTAAATATTAATTCTTAGTACATATAAATAATCCTTTTAGTATAAAAAAGAACAGCTTGAAGTTTATAATAAAAAAATGTATTAAAATAAATATCTTCTAAATATATAGATATATTTTTTTAATCATGAAAAGTATGAAAAAACTCAGTCCAGAATAAGATATGTGGTTGAAATAGCCCAGATCTGAATTCATTAAATTTTTGGGTCTTTCTTTTCTGAAAAATAAATATTTTCGTAAAAGTTTTTTTCTTTTTGTTTAAAAAAAAAAAAAAAAAAAAAAAAAAAAAAACTCAATTTTAGCAGTTGTTACATCGAACCAACTATAACAGGGATGAGATTAGCAAAAATATAAAAAAGCTGAAACGGTACGCAAAGGCAAGACATTGAAATGAAATACTAGAATTTTAATGACAAAATCTATTATATTAGAGTAATAAATATTTATTTAAATCTTCAATGTATAAAAAAGGTACAAATACACACCAGAAACATAAAAAAAAAAAAAAAAGCTGAAAAACGAAATGTACAAAAAAGATGAAATCAGCTGAAAAATCTCATTCCAGCTATAAGCAAAGTCAATTGAAAATAAATAATACTGAAAAAAAATCAAAAAAGGTTTCATGAAAGGATCATTCTCATAAAACAGAATGTTGAAAAAGAACCATTTTATGGATTTTAATTTTGTGAAGAGGTAGCTAAAAGCCCCCAATTTTTACCTGGATTGACTACTGGATATTCCCTATTACATCTGAATAAAAGAGTCTATCTCAAATAAATTGCTCCTGAATTTACAATTATGGTTTTACTGAATTCCTGTAAAAATAATATAGTCTTTCCTTATTTTCATCTGGTATAGTATTTATTAATACTGAATCCAGTGTATAACTAGAGTGACTGGCACCAAGTTAAATGAAATAGCAATAATTTCAGTGTCTGCTAGAAAGTGCTGCTTTATTTGTCAATCATTAATGAGCAAAAAATGACAGTATGTTTTCATATGAACTACATAAATTAGGGCTCTCAGATTGTATGTTTTTCAGACTTATTTTAGGTTATATGTTTAAGCTGTTCCTATACAATGATTTCTTCCATTTTCTTCATCTCATCAAATTTTTAGTAATTTTGTTAATATTTTACAAGATTTTATAATTTGTTTTTAAAAATTGATTTTTCTTAGAGGGAAATTTTTTTAAAAAGTAAATAGGCTGAATTTAATGAAATTTTTATGTAATTTTCACTTGCATCAAATATTTTCATAACATCTCACATGTATTTTAAATTTTTTCTTTAAGAAAAGCGCTCGCTGCCAGCACATTGAATATAGTTTGGTAGAAAGTAAAAGATGTTGATAGTGTTATAAAACCATAACAAACTAGGATAAAACAAAAATCTTATGATTTTTTAAAAGATAAATCTGGCAACCCCATATATAAGTAGACACTGATTATGTAAAATAATAATAATAATAAAATAATTTTACCATATATAATGTCTATTTATATAATCAATCATTACTAACCAGTAGGGCTGGATTATTTATCAATATATCCCCAAGTATCGATATTTTTTTAATATCCCGATAACAATATTTAAGATCTAGCTCCGCCAATATATCCCTTTAACTAGTGCACACCCGAGTGAACGAAACTCGAACGAGACCCGAAGAAAAAAAGCGCCGAATATCTTATTCTAATACTCATTTTCTACTTTCCTCTAATTACTCACTGATAAACTAGAAAAAATAACCCCACGCCAAACGATCTCTATTGCAAATACATATACTCATCCTTCATAACCTCAAATCTAAACATCACTGCTTTAAAAAGGCCACCGCATAATAAAAAAATAAACCATTATTTATTGAAAGCCATCTGCTTTGATTATCCCGGAAATAAGCTGACTTCGTTCAAGGTCACGGTTCTACCCCTTCAGAAAAAATTCATCAGACATACTCCAATATCACAATCCATTCACTATTATTGCGTATTCATACCTATAGTCAGCAGGTGTGTTTACTAGGAAAGAGATTTGATGTTAGTCGAAACGATATATCCCTATCCGATATATATATTATGGGTTCTGATATATTACACTATATTGAATTGCCACTCTACATTCATGCATATCGTAGGTGATGGAAACCACAGAAAAGGCAATATGACGAATGAAAACAATATCTTCTGTTTTAGCTTCTTTCATACTATTGGTTCATTAATATCGGTCTATTTCAAAGTGTCGATATAAAATGGCCAATAACATGCTTCAACATATGTTTAATAAAGATCATCAAAGCCGAACTGATACAGTGATGCCAGATTGGGGATTTTGTCCCCATTTTGGGGAGTTTTTGAGGCTTCTGGGGACAATTTTGGAGACCAAATGTTTGTGGGGACTTTTTTGGGGAATTCTAAAATTTTTGGGGACAAATCTGGGGCGTTTTTCTACTTTCTGTCAATGTTGGTAGCGTAATGATTTATCCCTATGACTAGAGACTTTCAATAGCTTTATTGTTATTTGGGGATTTTTTTCAAAATTGCCTTCATTTGGGGAAAAATCTGAGCTTAAATCATAGAAAAATCTGCTTGATATATATATATATATTTTTTTTGAAAAAATTTTTATTTTCCCTTGTTAATAGAAATCAAGTTGGGGATTTTTTCGAAAAAAAAAAAAAAAAAAACCGTGATTTGGGGAAATTTGAAGACCTGTTGGGGGAAATAATTTTCGACCATCTGGCATCACTGAACTGATATCTACTAGAAGAGTTTTTTTGCAAATTTTCTTAGCGTTTAAAAAAAAACTTCTGAAAATTTAAGCAATTATGGAATGTAATTTTTTTTAAATATTATTTTATTATTATTAAATATTTCGATAAAATATTTTTTTTTTATAAAGACTGTACGTCAGATAGCTCCCTTTCTCCTTTCCCATGTTATCCAATGGGATTTTCGTTGCTTCGTTTTATAAAAATATCTCATTCAAAAATGAAGTTTTTCAAATTCTGTTTTTTGAATATTACTCTTTGAACGGGTCGCCTGTTAGCTTAGTGAGCAATTTTTCGAAAAAAATAATTTAAATATTTTATTTCAATAAGTAAATTATGGACTCTAAGTGTGGATCTCTAAGTAAAATATTTAAATTTATTTTTTCGAAAAATTGCTCACTAAGCTAAAAGACGACCTGTTCAAAGAGTAATATTCAAAAAACAGAATTCGAAAAAGTTCATTTTTGAATAAAATATTTTTCTAAAACGATGCGACAAAAATCCCATTGGATAACATGGGAAGAGAGAAAGGGTGCTATCTAACTGATGTAAAATAAAGTTTTATCGTCAGTAATTTTACAGTGACAGTTTCTTTATAGAATTATATAATATTGAATAGTTTATTACTTGTTTTATGTAGCATTTATTTTTTTCTCTTTCCATTTATTTATTTATTTTATTTTTAAAGCCGTACATGTTAAATAAAATTGGTTTAAATGCAAAATGAGTTACTTTAAATAACAAAATGAAACTTCAACATAATTTTGTTTAAATAATATAATTTTTATACTGACAATGTATACATACATACACACACACACACACACACACACACATATAATATGTAATTCAAATTTCAATTATTGTGAAACTATTACGAATGTGAATTGAACATATATATTTAAAAGATATTGTAATGATTTAGTAAGAGGATACAAAAATAAAAATGACAAGTAACTGATATTTAGGATGCATATAAGAGTTTTAAGTAAAAAATATTACTCTCTACGACCAAAAAAAGGTGTATTCAATGGCAATTCTGAACTATTTATAATGGCAATTCTGAACTATTTAAAATGATTTTCATTTTTTATTTAATACCTACATCTTAAGACAATTTTTCTGAAGCTTTATTTTTAGTAGAATTATGAATTTTGATATACTTGGTACAAATAAAACACAGATCACATATTAGCTGTGTTAAAATATGATTTTAAAATAATTAAAGCTTAAAATGGGAAGAATAGAGGGCAAACTATACAGAGGTATACTAAAAAGCAATAGTATAAGTTATAAGAAACACAAAACATTAATTCACTTTTTATGATTTTTTTTTTTTTATGATAAAGTTGTGGTAGTAATATACCAGAAAATACATGGAAAACACTGTATACTTGTATACTTTAAAATTCGTGTGCATATGTCTTTAAAAAATAACAAATGTCTATTTTTTCCTGCCTTGAAAGAAATATCGCAATATATCACTAATATCGATATTAACTTGGTGATATATCGCGATATTTAATTTCTGATATCGTCCAGCACTACTAACCAGCCAACTTCTCAAGGCACTATTAACAAACGGCTCAAAAAAGAAACAGTTGTACAAGTGATATACAAATCTTCAATGCTAAACGAAAATAATGTGGTAAACCACTCTTACACCACATAAGTGAATGAAAAATAAATAAATTAAATATATCATACTGACTCATGAATAATGATGGCATTAATTTATAAATAAAATAATATAATGCAATTAACATGCATTTTCACATTATATATAAAAGGGATTTGACAATAATTACAAATAATTTCGTGAATAACAGTGTTTATAGCAGAATAAATAGTAAAAACAGAAGTGCAAAATGCAGTAATAAAATTCAAGCTCTCCAAATATATCATAAAAGTAAAGTAAAAAATGACATACTTTATTAAAGCAAAGGCAAAGTACAATTTTTTTTTTTTGCAAATCTCATCTGCTTTTTTAGATATTGTAAGTGTTTTTACTTGACAAGAAACATTCATCTGAAGTGACATGCTATTCGTCTTTACTTTTTGTATTATATTTTGAAAGTTTGTATTTTATAAATGAAAAAATATAAATAACAAGTAAAATTTGGAGACTTTAATATCACTGCACTGTAAAAAAAAAATTCTACCCCTGATACCATTCTTGCTAATTCTTATGTAAAATGACCCCCTGAATCCGAATATGACTACCATTTTGTCCAGTCACCCACCATTTTCTTGCGACATCACCCTCTCCTACATTTTTTATCTCTGTTCAGTAATTTTATAGCCATGAATTTGATTTGGAGAATGAAAAAGAATTATTTTAACACTTAAAAACAATATATATATGTATATATAATAATGATGATCTATTAAGCATAGTAGAAGCTAAGCAACATATACAAGATCACTGAAACACCAATGACCAATAAGATTAAAAATTTCTTTACGTAGGAGAAGTTCAGAAAAATGAAAAAAATTCATCAGGGGATGACAAACACATATTTAAAGAAAATATAAATATATATAATATTTAATAAATAACATTAATAACAGATTAAAAAAATATAAGAAATGTAATACATAATTTCAGTGTCCAATCCCCCCCCCTCCCCCAAATTTTCCCCTTGCTGCAAAATGTTGATGTTTTAGAATTCTTCAACTCTGTAGCCCTTCAGAAGATATTTAACAGTTAAAATTTCCCCCCCCCCCTCCTAAAAATCAAATTTATCCCAAGAGCAGAATTATATCCGATGTTCTGCAACGAGACATTAAAATTTGCAGATGTTCTGCAGGTATTTTGTCCAAATTTGTCAAAGCACAGTAAAATGCAAATTAAGCATAAAAATAATACTTATTAGTAAAATATTTATTACACATTTATAATAAAACAAGATTTAAAATTTTTATAATCTAAAACTGAGGAATACACCCAGAATTTGCAATTTTTTCAATGGCTTTTGGCATTAGTATTGTCACATTAATGTGGATATACTACTTGCAAAATGTTTATAAATTTTGACTATACATTGAAACAATAACTGTTTCCAGCAATTTTCTAGTATACTAACAGATTTACAGGTCAGTTGAACATATCTAGGTTTTATTAATTTTATAATGTTAGCCGTATCAACATCATCCAGTTAGGGGATAGATGAAATGTACTGCAAAAGCCTCAATTGTTCTGCGACGTGCGTCGCAGTTTTAAGCACTTTCTGCTCCTGGGATTTATAGCCATAAAATTACCAAAGAGTGATAAAAATAGGGGGTCATCTCTAAAAAACGGTGAGTGATAGGGCAAAATAGATGTCATATTTTGAATCAGGAGGTCATTTTACATAAAAATTTGCCAAAATGGTGTTGGGGCAATTTTCATGCCGAGCAGTGCATTTAGTTTACACTTTGAGAAATTTATTTTCTAAAACATTACATGATTTTAAAATGTACAAGCAGCTTAAAACCTTACATTATACACCTTAATCATTACATGACAATAGAGGAAAATGAAAAAATACTACTCAGGTAAAAAAAAATGTCTTGTTTGATCAATAGGAGAATAAAATAGATTAACGAAGATATAGCTTCAATTAAATCCTATGTTAAATTTAAAAGCCAGTGTTTATATCAAAATAAGAAAAAAATAATTAAGCACCAGTATCACAAATATAGATCTTCAAATTAGAAATTTCATATTTATGCAATTAATATTTTATAAAATTTTTAAAATAATTTTAATAAATAATGAGCTCCAAATGCATTTAATCCTTAAAACTGAGTTAATGTTATGGAAGTATTATATAATAGAAATAATAGTTACTATAAAAAATATTAATGAAAATATTAATATTAATTTACTATTAGGAAATCAAAATTACAAATGTGTATCCAATTTGCACCTATTTTTTTCTTTTAATACAATGCAAAAGCTAAGAATTAGCTTTCAGTTTGAATGTTTTCAAATCTGGAAGCTTCAACTATTATACACAATCAAAATGTACCAAAAATTTCGTATCGCTATTAGAAAAAATAAATAAAAACAAAATATCCTTTTATTTCAACAATGAGATGGTTGTCTAAGTTTATTTTATTTATAAACTGTTAAAGAAGAAATAATTGCTAATTGAATGATATATTTCATGTTTTTCTGAAACAATTTTGGTGATAAAATAGTGCCATTTCTCATTTTTTCTTCACTAAGCAGGGTAGAATGAGTAGGAGTGGAAAATTAGAGCAATCTACTCACAAGCAGTGAGAAGAATTTTTAATGTGGCGAGTGAAAAATTATGCAGTGGAAAATATACCAAAAACTTCTATGTATGTTTGCCATATTTCTTGTTTCTCCTAAATCTCAAATATGGTGAAGTAAACTCGACATTAAATTAGTTTCTTTAATATGCTAAGCAAGGTATTAGGGTGTTCTTAAGATTTAAAAAAAAATGAATTTCAACATGGCAGTAGGCACTGCAGATAACTTTAGTACTTGCAGATTAGCTTATCGGTTTAAACAGAAATGCTGATCTTTAAAAAATACTGAAGTTTGTTTTTTCTTGATAACTGTAACTGTACTTTTCTTTATAAATGCAAATTTTGCTTATTTCAAAAGTTGCTATTACAAAAATAGTAGACCTGATCCGACATTTTTGGATCACAGATAAATTTTTGGTTTGTTTCATATTGGTAAAGAAAATTTTGTAGCTAGACGTATCACATACACATAAATATTGTTCTATCATGAGCTATGGACTTTATATATCTAGCTGATCAGTGGCGGATTTAAGGGGGGGGGCTAGGGGGCTGAACCCTGCCCCCCCCCAAAAGTACTGACATTCACAATTGAATATTACAATTGTAAACTTTTCATTGATTTGGAATAACATCTTGAAAAATCTTAAACCCCCCCAACACCACCAAAAGTTAAGTTCTGGATCCGCCACTGTAGCTGATAAGAAAAAGTTCCTGGCTGGTAAGATTTTCAGTATATTTTCCACCCCTGAGAATAAACATACCAAGATGAACAAAATTTTTTCCATTGCCGCTATAAGCAAGTTTGACTATGAAATACATCCATGTTATCATTGAATACATCCAAGAATTATATCCATGAGCATTTTCATTTCTGTAACAGATTTTTAAAGCCAATCAAACCTACGAATACATCTCATAATGATAACAGCGTGTAACAGAGATATATTAACTAAAATAAAGCTTCTGCACAATCAACATTTAATTATTTATACATAGTTTTTCTTTTCTTTTTTTTTTTCTTTATAAAACTCTAAACATACAACTTCATTAAACATGTAGTTTTTTTTTTTGTAAATCATAATTTAAAATCATTCTGATGTACAAGTGCAAAGACTAGAATAGAGGGAGGAGAAAAATAAAATAAAAGAGGACACACTCATCTGAAATCCATAAATCACTAAAGATGAACTAATCAAATGAAATACTGAAAACTGTGTAGAATATAAAAAATGACTTTGTGCATTTGCACTTACTGCAGTAGAACCTGCTTCAGTAACTGTTCGCTAATAGCGTTTTAACTGTAAAATTTATTTAAAAAAAAAAAAAAAAAAAGATGAAATATTAAGCAGAATTTGCTTTATTAATTATTCATACATTTTTTAAACTAATACATAAAATTACTAATCAGAGATAGCATAAAATGTTTAATATGATATTAAATTAAGCTTAAAAATAGTAATTAAATATTATTGCTTGATATAAGTCATCATAGATTACTGTGATATCAGTTTACAAGATTTGACTTTATTCCTAACATTAAACAAATGCTTGGGATGAGCATTACAAAAACACGACTACTGCAAACTGCTAATGCTAAAAAGGTTAAATATGTTATTTTATCATACTTCTGCATTGTTTCTTAGAATAATTTTAATTTTCTTTAGAAAGTAATTGATAACAGCAGCCGTTTTTGTTGCATGCCAAACAAGAAGAAATATGCAAGTAATTTTTCCAAAGGCATGTTGCTCAATGATAATCAAAAGACAAACAATATAGTTGAGATTACTAATAATTTCAAAACATATTTAAACAAGAAACATATACAAAAAGACTAATACAGTGGAGCACCTTTTATACGTTTCTCATTTATACGTTTTTCTCATTTATACGTTTTTCGACTTCGGTCCCAAATCATTCCATTGAATTCTAATGTTAAAATATTTCGTTTATGCGACACGAGTAATTTCTTAATTTCACTTATACGTTTCTTTTTTCTCCTTGTAGAATCCCAAAAAAGAGTTTTCTTCCAGGATTTAAAAAAAAAAAGTTGAATGCTCTTTATGTTTTATTCTTATCTTTTTCGATTATTTTTTCTTAGAACTATGGTAACAAAGTGCGACCTGCGTCCATAGCCTGTGGAAAGGGGGATGTGAGAAATTTTCAGAGAGCAGTTGGCGACTGGGTTGAATGGTAACAAGTAGCCAGTGACCACTTGAAGATCTCCCACTTTCTCTTTTAATTGATTCCAGAGATGGGGTATGAAAGGGGAAAAAAACATTTTGTAAACTTGAAGATTTATTACTCACTTCTGTTGGGTCACTTGGAAGATTTTCTTTTTTCTTAATCCTGTTTATTTGACATTACGGTTGGAGAAACAAGTTTTATTTTTATTATTTTTTTTTTTCTTTCCTTCCTTTTAATCGCTTGCAAAAATGTCATATTCATTTAGAGAACGAAATGCTTTGTCTTCAAAGGTTAAAATCGAAATCTTTAAAAAAAAAAAATCTGAATTTCTCTATTTTTAATTATCATTTAATTTTTATTCTACCTTTTAAAAATATTTTAAATTTAATTAAAAATATAACTTTTTCGAATAAATGTAAAGGAAATCATGAAAATTGATCATATTTTTATTATTAATATGACACTTTATTGTGTATTAATGTTAAAACGAATTTTCAGTTGTACGTTTTTTTCAGTTATACGTTTTTTAGGAACGGTCCCATGAAAAACGTATAAACGGTGCTCCACTGTATATATTTTTAAGAATAACCAGATTTCTCAAAAAAATTATACATTTTTAGTCATACGCGTTAATGTTTGCCAACTGTTACTGGAAGCAGGTTCTACTGTGCTATTAATACAACAGCATAAGGTAGGAAAGAGCAAAAACTAATTACATTCTGTGCTACCTATTACTGTTTTCTGGAACTTGACCTGGGAAGAACACAGTTCCAGTACTATTTTCAGGAGCGTTTCCACTATGAACTGATGGAGAGGTGCTAGTTTTCTTGAGAATTCCTCGTAATCTGCCATCTCCAGGTGAAGTTGGAGTCAGAGGAATTTGTTCAGTAGAAGGCATGAGATTGATTTGATTGGTCAACACTGGTGTAACTGCAGCATCAGATTCTTGGGAAGAGATTATGCTTTCACGCTCCTTTTGAAATAACTTGCTAAATACTGGCATTAAGTCATTCAACTGAAAAATATTGAAAATTGCAATTTAATATAAAAAAATTAATGAGGGAAAAATGCATAAATTTTAATTTATTAAAAATAAAATAATGCTACAGCAAAACAAAATTCGGCATTTGGTGAAATTCTTTGAAACTAATTTGTCCCTTTCTCACTAATTTAAAAGTGCCAGTCTAAGATAAGACCCCCATATACTACTGTAATTTACATAAAAAATAGTGTAACATTACAAATAATAGTTGTGGGCAAAAAATAGTAAGCACAGTTACATATGAAATTAGAATAATAATAATAATAGTAATAAAGCAGATAGAATATCAATACAACAAGCCATAAAAATTCATAGTTTGCTAATTAAAGAACTTATTTATATTGTAATATATTTTAAAATTACCTCTAGTTCTTATTCTCTAAGACTTTTGGGCACCCAGTCATCCTCAGGAGGCAACATAGTTACTGACAGCTGTTTTCTTCCTTTTCTACTAATATGTAGCAATACCACTGATCCAGGTGCTGGCTGGGTTCCATATCATTGCAGCTGTATGAGTTGGTTAGTATTTTTTTTTTTTTTTTTTTTTTTTCTGAGCATTAAGGCATAATTATGGTTATCATAATTAGCTAGTTTTTTAATGTTTTTTTAAATTAATGTTAATATCTGAGTTTTGGTTAAGGCTGTTGTAATTTTACCATATTTAATGCATTTTTTATGCGTGTTAATTCTATTATGATGCATTTTGTCATGCTGATATAGAAATCATTATGTTTTTCTTTATTTTGATAACTTATTTTATAGATTTGTAATGTTTTTAAAAGGTCCGTTAGGTCTTTATCGTTTCTGATATGTTGGAACAGATTTTTATTAGGTTTAATTGGAATATTAATATGGATGGATGAACCCTTATTATATGGGATGGAAGAATGAATGAAGATTGATCTATTCTACATAATAAAGGTTCATCCATATTTCAATTAAGCCCAATAAAAATCTATTCAAACATAGTAGAAATGATAAAGACTCAATAGATCTAAATACATCTGGAATCTATCAAATAAGTTACTAAAATAAAGTAAAAGATAATGGTCTCTATATCGCCATGAGAAAATGCACCACCATAAATAACAGAAACAGAATTAAAGAACATTAAAACAACATTAAATATGGTAATATTACAACAGCCCCAAACAAAACTAATTAAAATTCAGATTATAGCATCGATTTCAAAAACATTAAAAAATTAGCAGACTACAATAGCCATAACAATGCCTTAATGCATGAAGTAATAGAAATATTAACCAATCCAAGCCAGCTGCAATGACTTGAAACCCAATCAGAGCCTGGATCAGCAGTGGCATTATACACTAGTAGAAAAAGGAAGAAAACAGCTGTCAGAAACTAACTGCTGCTTCCTGAGGATGATCGGGTGCTGAATCAAAAAGTTTTAGATGATAAGAAATAAAGATAATTTTAAAGTATTTTATACGGAATAAAAAGCTAACATTTAAAAAAGAAAGCAGTACATAAAGAGAAAATATGTGGTGAAAGTGAGGATCATCTTGCTAAGTCATTAAGATTATACTGAAAATAATTTAGCATAATTATCTTAAATAAATGTGTGAAATTGTTTTGCAGAATAATTATCAAAATTGCAATTTAACTTTTAAGAAATAATTTTCTTCATTAAGAGAACATTTGTGTGCTTTTCAAAAAGAATACAAATCTGTTACATAGGTTCTTTCTTTTAGAGGCTACAAAAAAAATCTTTTTTGACGAGAAATCATTCTACAAGCTAGCCACTTAAAAAAAAAAAAATAAATAAACACTTTCATAGCTTGATACATTAAGGCAACGTTTACATGTTTTTCAAGGGAATGAAGTAAAAGAACATATAAATGAAAAGATGTGTAATTGAAATTTAAAAAAATAAGCACAGTAACAAAATTTATACGAAATATTGATATATATATTTTTAAAGATAATAACATATAAGTCATATCTTGAGTATTGTATTACATATCTTAAATACTATATAAACACATCTTGGGTATTAATAATATTTATTGCATATCTTCTTTTATTGTCATTTCTGCTTTTGACAAATCTGCAGTCTTGTTGATTTCTTTTAAAATTTCAATTTTATCTTGAAAGTACTTAGTGCTTTCAAGACATCTTAAGATTTAAATAACAAATGGAACAGAACAACAATTCAGAAAAAAATTTTATCCAACAGAAATTCGAGAATGGCATCAGTTCTCTCTAGTTATGATACGTATCTTCAATCCTTCATTTGTTTCTCTATTTGAGATGATTTCCAGGAAAAGTAATTTACTTATTTAGACAAAAAAATAAAATTTGAAAAAATTTGAAATTTTTAACAATGGGAAAAAGATGTATAATCAACATTAGCGACGTATAAATGATGAACTGTTGCATGAAAATGAATAAGAATGAATTAGGGCTTTACTAAAAGGATATATAAATGTAAAAGACAGATAAATGAGAGACATATAGATGGTGTTTTAATGTATTATATTTTAATTTTGAGTTCAAAAATGACATTTTCAACATATTTCCTAGATTTAGACCAGATCTCTGCAATCTGTGTTGAACAGTTCATGCACATATCTTCATACTGTATTGTACCACTATATTTTGTAAACACACAGATAATTTTTTCTATTATGATGGTGAAATCTTTAAATTATTCTATCATCACTTGGTATATTTTGTACCTCTTCTTCTCTCATTATCAATATACTTTTTAAACAAATAAATTTCATTGTACTACTTCAAAAAGTATAAATTATGCCTTTAATTAGGTTTTCAACAATTTGTTTTCTAGTTCTTTCATAACTAAAACCTTGTTCACTAAATTGTAATATTCAACAAAAATTTTATTAAAAGTAACAGATAAATAAAATAAAATAAAAAAGGTCAAACTGCATGAGTTGATATGATATAGCTTTTCTTTATTTGAATGTAACCAATGAGGTTAGTTTATATGGTGTTATTTTGTCTTAGAAAACAGTCAATGAACTCAGAGAGGAATTTAGTATTGACGCAATCAAAATTTGTTTTAGTTTAGTTAAGATAGGGTTTTGGGTGACCAGTGAACTATTTGCATCATTTCTTTCATTTTTTATGTTTTAGCTAACTCACTAATAAAAAAATACAAATAAAAAACTTGAGTGGCAAACTTAGTCACACATTTTTGAATTTTTCAACAACCTAAAATGTTGCACTGGGTAATTAACTAACATACACACACACACATTAAGAAAAAAAAAAAAAAAATCAATAGCTAAATTTTTTTTTTCTGAACTCACTATTAAAGCTACTTAAGAAAAAATCACCGTTTTCTTCTGCTTTCTAAAAACTAGTGTTATCTACGGACGCCAGTAAATGAAATAGTCACACTTTTATCTTCAAAGCGGCTACTCAATTGAATAACACGTACTGCGTTTCTTCTTAAAATTCAAATATCAGTAAAAAAGAACACAGCTACGTTGAATATTATTTACAAAAAGAAATCATTTAAAAAATACAAAAAAAAAAAAAACTTTATTCCCAATGGAAAAACCTACTGCTCTAAAACAGTAAATTACTTATTCTAAAAATTAAATTTTAATACACACGAGCTCTCGATTAAACGAGACCAAGTATCATTTTTTTTTTTAACTAACGTTGCCATCCAATAATAATAATATTCATAAAATAAATAATAGATATAATAATACATTTTCAACACTCACTGTTAGCTTAAACAAAAAAGACACCTTATTTTATTAACTGTTCACACACTCATACTCACTGGCTACATTCAAGTAAAAAAAAAAAAAGCTACATCATTACAACTTTTGTACTTCTTTTTTTAAAGTTAGTCTTAAGTTTCAGTAAATGAAAATAATATGGAAAAACAACATCTTTGAAAACTTCTACTGATCAGAAAGTTTCCAACCTGATTTATGACTGTGCAACTCTGTTCATAAACATTCTTCAATAAATTTGTTTGAGTGGCAAGCATAGTCATATTCCATAAGAAATTTTCAACAACCTAAAAAAGAAATAAGACAAAATAAAAATAACATTTGCAAACTAAATTAGAAAGTACAAGCTTACTTTTGATACAAAGACCAGTCAGATTTTAACTAGTTTAAGAGTTGCTGAGGAATCAGCGTATAATCAGAGCTGAATTTTAGCAAGCACAGAATTGTTTATATTGTTATTTATTAGATGTTTACTAATTATACAGAGACTGCAGTGTTTCGCTGCTCCTTAAAGTATACCGATTTAATTATTGTTTTGCCATTTTTGTAAGAATTTTTGCTTATTCTACCATGTTACTGATTTACAGATAGAGCCAAAACAATCTTTGTTGTAGCTGTGAACAAAGACAAACCCAGTTAATGTTTTTAGAAAAAAATTTGTCACATAAAGCACTGAAACACTGAGGCTTATTTAATTCGTATTTTACATCATATATAATCTGATTATAGTAACACATATGTTCTAATTACTTTAATAGAATAATAAATAAAATAATTTTTATTTACTTTTTCAACTTTTCTCCCTTTTGAGCCCAAATTTGCTGTGTTCTTCATTATCTCTCGCCATGTTGATTCTCCAGTTTTGTACAAGTCAGCAAGCTTGAATTGAAAAGTAAATTTGTATAAAGAAACTTTTAAGACATAAAACAATGAGTACTTCTAAAATTCAGGCATGAGAGTGCAGAAAATTAAAAAAAGAGGAAACACGCGTGTTCATAAAATTAATTTTTAAAAAAAAGTAACGCGCGCAGGGAAAACTATACAAATGTACGTTCATAAAATTTATTTCAAATGAAAAATAATGCTCACAGGAAAAACTATACAAAATATTTTAAAAGTGACAAACTAAACGAATAATGCACATCAACACAATAAAACATATGTTAAAAAAAAAAAAAAAAAGCTAGCAATCAACATTTAATCATTGGCTGCTGGTGGAAAATGGGGAAGAAAGGGGGGGGGGGGTGTAAAAAGTAGTTCATGAGAGAAATATAAAACACAATTCTACTTCTTTATGGGTTCTAGAATATCATAAAGTAAGTTTAAAATTAATATTGTAGATGGATAAGTATTCAAAAATAAAAGGCTTCCTGCAGAATGTTTGATCGGCAATGGTTAGAGACGAAAAAGGGGGAAGGGGACAAAAAAAAAATTACATGAGTGTGAAATATTGAATAATTCTGTTCTTTTATATGTTATAGAATCTGATAAAGCATGTTTAGAATGAATATTGACATTTATATTTTGGATGGTAAAATATTTAGAATCTAAACTTTTTCGTGAAGCATTTGAACACTGATCGTTATTGGAGTTTGATTTTAACAAAATAAAAAACCGAGGAATTAATGAAAATCGGAAAAAATCGGAAAATCGCGGATCCTCGGAAAATTCTCATGCCTGTAAATTACGATATTTCATATTTTCAGAATGAAAAATGGATATAAAAAAAACTTTTAAAATTTGTATAAAGTAATTTTTTTTTTTTTTTTAAGACATAAGCCAATAAGTTCTTTCAAATAATAACACTCCACATTTTCACAATGATAAATGGATAATAACTTTCAAACTATTTTAGTTCTGAAGAGGGACTCAATATGAGTTCAAAACATATAACAGTAATTTGTTTGTTTCATAATTGTTTTAAAACTTTTAACCTTCCAGCGGGCGCACTGCTTATACGAACATGAAAGGTCGCGCGTATTTTTCACATACACTACTGTAAAATATGTATTTTAAAATATCTGAATATTTTAATTGTACTATAACCATTTGAAGATTAATAAGAACATTCAATTTTAACTTTTATTCATTAAAAAAGAAACTGAAAGAATGAAACTGAAAGCACAAAATCAATATAAGGTAATCAAAGAAACATCGGAATTATTTGAAATTAAAATAAAGAATATAGTTGATATTTTGTCATTTTTAATAAAAAGTGTAAAGTTAAAAGTTAATTAATTTTAAAAATATTTAAAATAATAATGTTTAAAACAAAAACAACAAACAATCATTTTTAACAGTGAAAAAAAAAAAAAAAATCAAATATAACAAAACGTTACATGAAAGGTCGTGCATATTTTTCAAATACAAATAGCAAATATGCAGCTTCATATCATTGTCTCGAGGTTCGAGTAAATAGCCAAAGATAAGTGTTCCAAATGCTCCCTGACTTTAAGATATACAACGTGATTCACCGCTAGTGTATCTCTCATATATGCACGCCCGCTGGAAGGTTAAACTGTTTTTTAATAAATGTCATATATTATACATTCATTTAGTTTAAGCATGACCATATTTAGTGATAGATAAAAAATAAATAAACAAATAAATAAAAAATCTCATCAGACACATTTATAATATAAGAAACTAATGAAGAAAACTTTTATTATGTTTAAAATGCATTTTTTACTCTTTAATTCTTTAACAGCATAAACAAAATCAAAAGAGAGATTTGAAATAAAATTAGTTTTGAAATAAAATTAGTTTTGTAATTTCTTTGAAATTTACAATTAAAAAACAATTAGTACAATAAACACATGAATTTTTTAGAAAAATCATATAACTATATTTTTAAGAATGGATAATTTAACTGCCTTACAAGTAACAATTTTCTTTACAATATTTTAGCAAGCAAATTATATTGTCGAATATAAACTTGATCCTTTACAATAAAGTTTTTCATTGCTTCATAACTATTACCAAAGCCTTTTAAAAGTCACCGAGTTGTTATATGAATAAAACTCATCTGCAATTTTTAATTTAATTTAAAATTTCACACTTTAATGAATAGCCCAGGAAGGAAACTATTCTCCAATATTAATCACAATAAAATGCCCTCCACTCCTCTGAATTAGGGGTGCAGAAAATGTTTTTACTCTCAACATTTTCCCCGATCCATATAAAAATTTCTCCAAAATGGGGGAATGATTTTAACAGTGATTTTTGTAATTCATTGTTCAAATCGATATCATTTGCATATCTTTCTGCAAAATTTCCTCGGATCCTAGATTGCTGGATTTAGACATATTCTGCACCCTTGCTCTGAATACCCTAAAATATCTCAAACACTCCCACAAAATACATGCTATGAATATATGATATATAGTAATTATAATATTTAATATTAATATTAATTTTTTTTTTTTTTTATTCATAGCCAGTTTACATATGTAGATTATTATAAGATAACTAGTCGGAATGTGCTCACCTAGCCCTCAATTTTTGCACACGTTCTTCCAGATTTATTTCTCCTTGCCAGTTTAAATTACTATATATTGGTTTACATGGCATTTTACAAATGGCTACCTTTTATATCATGATATTTATATGTTCTTAGAGAAGTCCAAATAGGTCCAAGAAATTAAATCACATTGTAATCTTTTAATTCAAATTTTATATAACGACATGTCTATTTACTTTTTTATGATATTCATTTCTTATGATGTAGTAGTTGAAGTTTACATATTTAATTTAGTATTATTATTTATTTTTAGTACTACTATATTAGTTTTATTATTATTATTATTATTAAGATACCAACAAAAAAAAATGATTTTAAAAATAGAAATTGTTTTGTGTTATCGTTATGTAAGCTTTGTTTTATGGATGAATAAATTCTGGTCAATCAAGTTTTGTTTTTTGCAATGATAACAATAATACATTATACACTATACTGAAATAAATTTTTAAAATATATTTCTGTAAATGGGCAAATGAATTTTTTATGTTTAATTTATGTATTTCAAACACTGAACATATCTTCTAAAATGATGCAAACCATGGATAACATTTTATTTTCTTTATCTTACTACATTGTTGTAATTGTGGTGTAAGACTTTCAATTAAATTATCTTTTTGTTGTTGTTGTTGTTGTTAATTTATTCAATTAAAATACTCACATGGAAATCCTGGATAACAATTTACTTTGTTTATTTCAATACATTGTTTTAGATATGACATAATTTTCAGAGTTAGTTTCAGAAAAACTGGGCTTTATTAAGATTTCTTTTAAGCTAGATTTTGAAATAACCATTTTAGACAAATGAATAGTTGGATGAAGAGACATTCATTTTTTATATGGCTAAGTGAACCTTTAATATCATCAAATATAAGTTCATTGACATTATATGTAATATAAATTATATTTTAGTTAGTTATAACACAAAATATTACTTACAATTTTGAGGGTTTCTTGACCATTCTTTTTAATATAATTGCATTCCATTAAAACCTACAAATGAAAATAAAAATTATAAATTATTTACATCTATTTACCTAATCAGTATATTTAATAAATAATATGCATATATCCTTTTAGGTTTATGCAAAACAGTTATTTCAGTAAGCTGTATTATCAAAAGTTAGAGATTTTCTGTGAAGTCTGTGTAATTTTGCAAAAGTCATTAAAAGTGAATCTACAGAAACTGATATAGCAGTGGTGAAAGAAAGCAAAAGGATGCATTTATTTTGTGTAGATTTTATTTATTCATATAACTTCATTGTTCTTTGTTTGATCTATAATAATTTTATATACATGCCTATCATTTCAAATATTTATATTTTGATATTAATCTTATATAATCTTCTTATATATTTTTATCCTCTACAAATTAGAGTAAATAAAAATTTTTATTTTAATGTCTGTAAACTAATACACTGTACAGACATTAAAAATAAATAAATAAATGAAATTTTATTATTCTTATTGTTATTTATTTACAAATTTCTTAAAAATTCATTTATTATTGAGTTGTGTTATTAAATAAGTTTCAAAGAGACAGATTAAATCAGATTTATCTGTAAGTCTTCATCGTAGAACAGCTACTTCACTTTATGTGCTAGTTATTTTTTTAAATACATTTAACTGAGATTTGACTGTTTCTTCTTTTCAAAATCTGACTATAGCCCCTATTACCAAACAGACTTTCCCATTTCGGACATTAAAGTATCCATATCTTTCCATATAATCTGTGGTCTATCAGTACTTAGGAAAATTCAACTGGTAAGGCCTTAGTATATTAAACTAAAGGTTTAGAATTTTGATTTTGCCCTTATACTAGAAAACTTTCAAGTACTAATTGCCAATTTTCTAAAAAAAAAAAAAAAAAAAAAAAAAATACTTACATAAGATTTAATCAAGATTAGTACTTTTCAGAGACATTAGGTACAGAATTGCAACAGAAGAGCTATAAAGGATTACAAAAAATAAGTTCATGTCTGCAACATCTCCAAATAAGCATCCTGTTCGGTGATTCTAGAATAGGATTTCAGTTTTCATCGAAGATATGATCCTCGTGTGGACAGGGTTAGAAAACAACCACTTGTGATCTTGTTCAGGAAGAACGAATGTGTTCCCCCATCTCCAAACGTAGGAGATGTAACTCTTCTAGTGTTAATTCTAATTCTCACTCTAAATATTATTTTATCCTGAAGATTGAATAAATTTATCCATCTACATTTGGCTATCATCTTCTGACATTTGAAACCTACTGTGTTTTGTTACAGTCACATTTGGCCAACCTCCCTACCTGCTTCCTTACTTGTAGGGACTTCTTATTTGTAGTAAATTTTTTTTTTAAAGTCAATTTAGGTTTTTTTCTTAATTGCATATAGTTATGCTATAAAATTGTTGCTAAACAGTTTGTCAGGTTTTAAAATTAATTCTTGTATACAGGCTTTTCCTTTTTCAACTCAATTTGTGTTTAATCTAGGAAAATTCGGATAGCATGCAGTTCTGTATTAATGCCACAAAGGTGACTTTTTTAAAGCAAACTGCCTTTGACAGAGTGCTGGCACATCCAAACTGTCAAGAAAAATTTTTTTTTTTTTTTTTTACAAAAATTTAGAATATACAGTCGAACCTCATTAACGTGAATCTCAAGAGGGATAAAAAATCTGTTCATGTTATCAGTAGTTCATGCTATTAGTAACTATCTAAACTAATCTTTATTTTGTAGGGGATTGTGGAAACAGTTCATGTTAAAAGTAATTCACGCTAACAGTGTTCATGTTAACGAGGTTCAACTGCATATATATATAGGTTGTTCATTGTAAAAGTGAATTATCTCCTTGTAAATGGATTTTTAAAAAACAAGCTTTTTGCAATTTGTGTGTAGAAAAAAAATTCAGTCAGTATTATTGATTTTTTAGTGTTTAATACAAATCGGAGTTATAAGAATTTATAAATTCCAAAGTAACTTAGAAACTTCATTTTTATAAAGAATATTTAGAAGTTTTAGTTTTCTGAAAAAAACAAGTAACACCATTCATGGGATTTTAATGCAACTATTGGAGTTTTTTAACTTTTATAATAAAAGATATGATTAAATGTGATACAATTAATAAAAAAAAAAAATACATATTTAAAAAATGTGGAATTACACCCCTTTTACAATGAACAACCCATATATGTAAGGTTTATTGTACTTCTATACTAGATGAGTGCTAAGCTAGCTCAGAAAATAAAATTTGTAAAAGCTAAATCTAACAATATTTACTTTATATATTGTTTAAATATTTTAATCAAATATCAAATATATTACTTACTTTGTCTAATAATGATATTGCTTTGTTCAAGCAAGGGGTTAATTCTCCACAAACTTGCAACATTGGATGCTATGAAATATAAAACTTATCAGTCAATGTATATCATTAGTATGCATCAAAATTGTTTGTTTAGAGAGATGTGAAAATATTAAAATTAAGAAATATACATTAATCTCTAACACTTTCAATCAAATTAAATAATTCCTTCTTTCATGTTGAAATCTCAATAATACAAAGCAATATATTTTCTTATTTAAAAAGTTAAATTTTAAAATGAAATGTTTATACCTGAAAATAAAATTCTGAAATGAAATTTTCACATTAATTCTGTGCAAAATAAAAATAATAGACTTTTTTCCCCCCTTCAAATTTTTAATTTAAATGCTACTTTATATAATTGTCGTGAAACACGACAGCATTTTATTTATTCATAGTCTTGTTCTACATTAATAACAATATCTTCCAATTTAACAGCATTTATTTTTAATTTCCTCTGCTCAGCTATCTTCCCGTTTCGCCCCTGTACGTTTGCTTACCGGCTGCGCGCTGATCATTTTCCCTCCGTGGAACTTCAATCGAGGTTTCTTTCCCCCTCTCCCTCTCGGCGCACGCCGCCGCGATTGCTCGTCGCCGATTGGCTTGGAGGGCTGTGACGTCGTTCCCTCTCTCGAGTCCGGAGATCGATCGCGTTTGGCAGTCAGTAGCTAGAGTTTCTGTGCAGTGCTTGCTGCGGAATTTTTGACGGTCTCGTATTGACCAGATAATACAACGTGTGCTGTCTGAGAGATGGCTTGCAAATTGATTAACACGTTGTCGCGATGATAAAATACCTTAATATCTATGTTTAATTGCTTTATGTATTACATAATTAATAAGTTTTGTTTAAATGTGTGCCCACTTCGTGCCGATGGAAAAAGATGGTACTTCAAGGTTCACGCAACCAGACCTGCTGGCAGTCATCCTCTTCTGACGAATTCCTTGAATAAAAATGGATTACTTCTAATGGCGTCTCTTCTATTTCTTGGTGAGAGAATTCTTTTTTTATTCTAATTGCATGATATTATTTACAATATCTCCATAAAAGAAAATTTACTCATCTTTAACAATGCCAGTGATAGTGATGCTATCAAAATCTGGGTTACTCAACGACTATGGACGATCACATTAAAGGGATATATTTTGGCCTACATCGAAAACAATGCTTCGAAATTTTATATCTAACTATAGTTTTACTTGTGGAACATTGACTGTTAGGTGTAATTAAATAATTTCATATTTAAGAGGTACTTCCTCAAGAATTTTCAAGATGGCGTCCTTGCGCCATTTTCCTCTGACCACATGGCCAAGATTCCACTAAGGTCCACTTTACGATAAGTGGTGCCGTAAGGTTTTCACATACTGGCTTTTCTTAAAGTATAAAATATGAGATGTAATATACATCGTTCAGTTACAATGGAGATATAAAAAAAATATAATAAATATAAAAAAAAAAGTAATTGTTCTTATAATTTGAGTGTATAACGCCATTTTGCTTAATAAAAAAAAAAAAGAACAGTATATTTATGTATATGTATATCGATGTAAAGAAAATAAATATATAATCAGAATTTTAGCATGAATAAGAGTATATGCAATGAATTTAAATTATATAAGAGAATTATATGCAATGAATTTACATTATATTCAATGAATTTAAAATAGATGTATGTATTTTGATATAATCCTTTTAATACAGAAATATGAATCATATAATGAATATATATATTTAATGATGGTATGAAATTTGAGTAAATTGGCATATATGTTTATATAAATAACTGCAGCACGGATTTGGGTGGTGTGTGTATACTTTAATTAATTTTTATGCCATAATAACATGTGCAGTCTTAAAATATATGGTATTTAATTTTGAGTTATGTCTTGTGCTTTAATATATTCATAGTAAAGTTTTTTTTTGAAATACAAGTGTACATATAATAATATAATAAGTCCCAGAGTGATATGAAAATTAATTGAGCTGCTATATTTCACGTATAATTCTACAAGTGCTTTATTTATTAATAATACTGCTGGATATATATACGTATAATGCTTAATAGTAATAATAATAAGAAATAAATATATACATAAAAAAAAAAAAAAAAAATTTTAAGGTTTGCTACATTACGTACACAGATGTTCTTATGTTGAGAGTTTTTATGAAAATGTATATCTATTATATAAAGTGTCAGAATTAATGAAATAACTTAGTCATCCTACACAGGAACAGTATGATAGTACAAATTTGTATACGTTTATAATTTTCTTCTATCTTATATACAAAGTCTATTTTTTTTGAAAATGCCTAAGGGTAAGAAGAAGGCATCTGTGGACTCAGTTAACATGCCCAACTTAACACCCATGGTTACCCCTACCGGGTCGGGTGAAGAACATTCTCAACGTAGTTTCTTTCCAATTGTGCATGTACAACCCTTCGACGGGTCTTCAGAAGAGTTACATTTCTTCATTTCACAGATCCAAGAACTGGCTATTGTCCATAAATGGACTGATCAATACACACTTGCGTATGCTAAATCCAAGCTTCAGGGCGCTGCCCTCAAATTCGTGTCACAGACACAAGAAATTAGAAAATTTAACAGTACTGATGATTTATTTAACCAACTTAAAAGTTTTTTCCATAAGCAGTCGTCTGCTACTAATTTATTAGAATTCGAGAACTTCAGCATACTTCCAGGTGAATCCATTACCAACCTCTCCCACAGACTTAACTTACTGGTCAGTAGAGTGTATTCTAAAATAACTGATCCGATTGCAATAAACGAAATTAAACTTAGCAAGTTCTTAAAGGTTTTACCGCCCAACATTAGGCTTTTGATCATGCAGGACAATGTCACGGACTATGAGGTAGCTATTAAAAGAGCGACTCTTGCTCAGGATTGCGAAGTCAATAACGAATTGTTGTCAGTTGCCTCAAATAACTCTGCGTCAACGTCAGATAATCAAGAAATCAGTCAATTGACTCACCAAGTTAATGCATTACAGATTGCTCTGGATAAAATTAATGAAAATAAAAATAATAAAGATGAGCACAGGAATAAAAGTTTTCCTTTTAAAAACAAGAGATTCTACAGACCAACACAGCAGGGTGGTACTCAATATTCAAATCGGCAAAAATTTAATTTTAAGCGACATGATAAAGATAAAAACAAATCAAAATTTCAACATCGACGTTTTCCTAATAAACAAAGGTATAATAATAATAATAATAATTTCCATAATGTACCTAAGCAACAAAATAATGATAATGTTCAATGTCAAGTATGTTTGTGTAATGGACACTCTGCGCGTCAGTGTGTCATTGCACCTCTTCTTAATTCTTCTAACCAAAATCAAAATAGCAATAATTATTTAAACTAAATGACGAGGTTCTTGTAACTGGAGGCAGGTCCTCGTGTTTTTCTTCTGCTCCAGATTTGTGTAATATTCAAAACAATAACAGTTTAGAGTCTACTTCTTCAACATTCCAAGATAATAATAATGATGTACACATTAACCAGCATAAATCCTTACTTCATAATAACATTCAAAGTGAAAAATCTCGTTCTCCTTTTTCCAATTTAACTTCTTATCATGAAATTATTGCCAATGTCCAAGGCCAAGCGCCGAATATTCCAATTGTAGATATTCATTTTGCTAATCAAGATATCCCATTTTTATTTGACACAGGGAGTTCTATTTCATTAATTGATAAGAATTTTTTTGATATGAACAAAAGTACTCTAAAATATAAATTTTTGGCTCGTTCAGTAAAGATGACTACTATCAACTCACAAGTACACTTCAAAGGTTGTGTCGACATCTCTTTTAAAATTAATAATGCACATTTCAGACATCCTTTATATTTAATTGATGTAGACCCCTCTTCTTCTTTCTTGGGTATACTGGGCTTTGATTTCATAAGAAAATTTAACGTCTTATTGTTTCCAGAAAAAGAGCTATGTAAAATTAACCAACAGTTTATTCACTTTAAGTCCTCTAGTTCAACTCAATTAGCCTCAATTACAAAATGTTTCCAAGAAAACCTAACTTACATTAATCAACATAATGATAGAACTGTTGTGAACTTTAAAAATCTTGTAGATGTTCCGCCATTTATTCCTCAGGAAACAGACAACATAAAACTTCTTCAAAACTCAAAAATTAATCACGTACCTAAGGTTCATGTCACTAAGAAGACAGTAATTGATGCACAAGACACGTCATACGTTGAGGTTCACGCCTTTTTACCTAGTGAATTCATAGACTGTGATATTCTCTTCATTCCTAAACAAAACGACACACTTCAGGCAATGCAGGCAGTCTATTTTCTTAGCCGCAAGCCTTGCACAGACTCTCAGTTACTCACATCTTCTTTGGAGCAAGCTGCTCCACTTGTAAATAATGACACTCAGACCAAAACAGGTCACCCTTTTAAGTTTTTTGTGTGTATCAAAAATTTGTCTTCAACCCCCATCCATCTAAATAAAAATATGGCTATAGGCACTGTAGAACAAATCGATGAAATTAAGTATCCTGATGAGAAATCTAATGATTTCAGATCCTCTTCTCCATCTATGGAAGAAGTAATAAACTTAATTGTTCCGTCAGATGAAATAATCGAAAAACGCAGACAAGAATTTAATCAAGATAAAATTAACTTAAAACATCTAAATCAATTTCAAGAAACTCAATTACGTTACATTCTAAAGGAACATTTTCAGGCATTTTCAGCCTCTCTTTCTTCCATTGGTCACTCTGATAAGGCAAAGCCTGTAATTAATTTCACTAATGATTTTCCTATACGTACACTTCCTTTTCCTGTTCCCCAAGCTCTCCAACATGAGGCAAGGAAGCAACTTGACCAGATGATCGAAGCAGGGATAATTGGAAAAAATGTGTCAGCATGGGCATGTCCCATGATTTTAGTAAAAAAAAAAATCTCAAGATTCAGGTCCTCAGAAGTATCGGACAGCTCTTGATCTTCGTCTACTTAACTCTATCATAGAGTTCTCGAGTTACCCCCTTCCTACAGTGCGTTGCATGAATATAAACGCACATTGTCCTATAACCAGAAATAGACTTTTTAAAATTTTAAAAGAAGGAATTTGACTTACAGTTATTGTATATGACTAGCAACTGAATAAGGTGCTTTGAGCACGTATGTTTAGGCTCATGCAAGCATATGTAAATGAGTGTTTCAGGATTTTCTTATTGTTCACTGTTTTTCGTTTGTTGCGCGAAATTAAACGCACTCTGTATTTTGCGTTTAAAATTTAACAGAGCCACCGGGATTAAATTAAAACACAGATAGTCGTGTTGCTAAAGTCCTCTAAAAGCAGTTTTAATGCTTGAGTGCGAAATTTACGGAGTTTGTTGAGGATGGCAAGATGGAAAACTTTGGCAGTAGACGAGAGGATAAAAATCGACTTTATGCGTGGTAAAGGCTTTAGCAATCGTGAAATTGGGCGTCGAATCGGAAGAAGGGAAAGTATTGTGTGAAATTGTATAAAGAAAGGAGCAAATTAGGGGAAAAAAGCGTATAAGAAGAGAACAGGAAAGCTCACCAGTTACGACAAACTTCGAATATACAACGCTGCAAAGAATAAGAATGTTTCCTGTGCGAAGATAAAGGCTCATATACATGGTGGTTGCTCATCGGGCAACCATATGGAGAACTATCAAATCTCCAACATTCATTAAATTTAAGAAAATGAAGGCGAAACCACCCCTCACTCAAAGCACAAAGATATGCAGTTGGAATGGGCAAGAAAAAGGGATTTTAGATCGACTAAATTGGGTAAAAGTCATCTTCCCAGATTAAAAAAAGTTTAATCTCGATGGCTTGGACAGATTTCATAGCTACTGGCGCGATTTGAGAACCGAAGAAATGTAACGTTCAAAACGTCAATCTGGAGGTGGGTCTGTCATGGTGTGGGCAGCCATAGGTTTTAAAGGGATTTTCGAATTAGAGTTCGTGAAGAACAGTGTGAACTCTGTAGATTACGTCCAGATACTCATAAGGAACCTCCACCGTCAAGCAGTCGAGAAAGCTGGAAAAAATTATATTTTACAGCAAGATTGTGCATCTGTACATACAACACATATCGTGAAAAAATGGTTCCGTTACAATAAATTTAAAGTTCTGTATTAGCCCTCAAAAAGCCCCGATTTAAACATAATGGAGAACGTATAGGGTATTCTGGTCGTCGTGTTTACGTAAACGGAAGGCAGTTTAACACGAAAGATAAACTAAATCGGCCATTCTATCAGCTTGGAAGACAATCAGCTTGGATGACCTCATGCCACTATATCAGCCAATGCCAAGGCGTTTACTGGCTGTTCTAAAAGCCCATGGTGGCTTTACAAAGTATTAGATACAGTATTTGTTACTCAGTTATTTATTTTTCACATGTGCGTTTAAATTCATGCAACACGTATTTTTGTCATAAATTCAATAAAATTATTTTCTAAAAATTCATATTGGTTTTTCATTGTTTTGGCTCGTATTTTCATTTCTTAAATCTTACACATACAGTTTGCATCAAGTGTCACCTATTCATATTTTTTTATTGCACTTCTATACCATTCTAATTCTTAAAGCTAAGGTGCGTTTATATTCATGCAACGCACTGTAAAATTCAAACTCTCATCAATAATATTGCTGATTTCAAATTCTTCACCACACTTGATATGCCCAGTGCATATCACCAGATCCATTTACCTAGACAATATCAGGATAAAATTTCTTTTACAACTCAATGGGGTACTTATCGTTTCAAACGTCTTCCATTTGGGTTAAAAACAGCCGCCAGCATCTTTCAAGCCATGATAGATGAGATTATCGAAGAGATCAACTTACCTGGCATTTTTTCATACCAAGATGACATTATAATCTGCAGTAACTCCTTTGATGAAACTACATGTAAATTAAAAGCCTTTTTACAGTCATTCCAAAAGTATAATCTTACTCTTAATTTAGATAAATGTAAATTTCACCATACTTCTGTTGACTTCTTGGGATTTCATATCAATAATAACAGAGTTTACCCAGTTTCTTCTAATATAAAAAGAATCTACTCGTTTCCTGCCCCACAGACAAAAAGACAAGTGAAGAAGTTTCTTGGTTTATGTGGTTTTTATCGCCACCTCATTCCTTCTTTTGCTCTGGTTTCGGAGCCACTCATCGCTCTGACCTCACCTAAGGTTCCTTTTAAATGGACACAGTGTGAAGAAGAAGCGTTTCAGAAATTACAACAAGTTTTCTTTAAAAATCCATTTTTACAGCAACCTAATTTTAATGAACTGTTCTATCTCAACACGGATGCATCCAAGTTTGCCATTGGAGCTGTCATCTTGCAAAAACATGGCAAGGATCTCTTACCTGTGGCTTATTTTTCTAAAGCTCTCAGAGGAGCACAAACCAAGTATCCTCCTTTACAGCTTGAGCTCATGGCCATCGCCAAAGCATTGTCAGCTTTTCGTTACCTCCTTTACGGCAGGAAGTTCGTCATTTTGTCCGACTGCAAATCACTACAAAAGTATAAAAAAGCCAAGTCCCCTGCTGACATAATAACCCGCTGGCTGTTAGAAATTGATGAATATTCATTTACATTCCAACACATTCCTGGTAAAAATAACATTCTTGCTGACTTCCTTTCCCGTACTCCAACCAACCAAGAAGACGTAAACACAAACCCTGATATCTTAAAATCTAATCAGATTCTTCCGGAAACTATTTTTGAGGATGATCCCAATATAAATCTCAAGACCAATGCTCAGATACATAATATTAATTTACAACATTCTACTGACAATCAAGACGTCCACCCTCCTCTGCCTGATCCTTTACTAGACATAACTATTCCGACCATTGTTTTTCATCAGAATAAGGACAAAGAACTTAGTAAAATAATTAAAGAATTAAAGAACCAGAAGATCTCTCAACATAAAAATTATATAATTTGTAAAGAAACTCAACTTTTACTTCATGATCCATCCTTTAAATCCAATCCCGAGGAGAATTGTTTCCGCATTGTGCTACCAAAAGATCTGCAAGAAAAGTGTATACGAATCCATCATGTCACACACTTTGGCATTGGCAAAACATATAAAAACATCTCACAAAAATATTACTGGAGGGGTATGTTTGCAGATATCTCAAATTATATAAAATCTTGTACAGTGTGTCTTACTTCTAAACCACAACGAATTAAAGCAGCTCCTTTTCAAAATACTTATATACCTACAAGACCTGGCCAATTCATCAGTTTAGATTTTGTTGGTCCTTTCCCAAATAACCAATTCATCCTCACAGCCATCGACCATTTTAGTAAACACTTAAAATTGTATCCTTTAAGAAAAATTACTGCCATGAACACTGTTCATGCTATTTTCGACTATATTATTACATTTGGAAGACCTGAGCTAATCTTAACAGATAACGGTAAACAATTTACTGCAGAAATTTTTGATGAATTTTCTAGAATGCTAGGAATTAAATTATCACACACCACCGTAGCCAATCCTGCTGCAAATTCTGTTTCTGAACGTATTAATACATCTATAAAATCCACAATAAAAGCACTTGTACAAGGCGGTTACAAATTTGAATATGCTGTAAAATTCCATGAAAATTTATATAATAATACATACCATAATACAATAAAATCATCTCCAAATTATGTCCATTTTGGCCGTGCCATGGCCAGTGTCATTGACACATTTCAAATACAGCAATATCAAAGTCGTTTAGATGTACATCATGATTATTTTGTCTTGGCTGAAAATCTACAGAAGCTATATCATAGAGTCCATGGAAATCTGCTGGAATACCAATGTCTACAAAATAAGAAACAACACTCACATGCAAGACTAAGAAAATTAAAAGTTAATGACACGGTTTTCATCCAACATAATAATGGTTTCAAAAAATTCTTCTCTTCGTCTCCTTTTAAAGTCGTTGGAAAAATTTCGGATGTAATCTACAAAATTCAGAGAGTAGATGAACCGCAGGCTCCTATAAAGAATATTCATATCAACCGTCTTCTTCTTGCACCTGAGAGAAATACAAATATTAAATCATCTAATCAATCTACAATCACGAATAACTTAAGAAATAATCCCACACCTACTTCTTCAAGAAATAACTCACCTGAACCAAGTCCAGATTCAAATTCTTCAATTAACGATCATATACAGATTAGTTCTCAACCTAATGCACATAACGTTTCTATCAACAATACATCTTCTTCTAATAGTCGTCACAATTATAATCTGCGTCCTCGATGAACTGTGGTAACTGCACGGATGGTGGAGACGTCCATCATTCATGTAGTGTTTGTGCTGTTGCTGGTCTAATCTGCTGGCAGAATCTTCTAGTGACTCTTGCGAACTATACTTCAGTTTCATAGGACATTGTGTTTTAAATCTGATACAGATCTTACCATTGGTTTTCCTAAAGAACTGACAATAGACTGGAACTGTTTATCTAATATAGAACTTTAATATAATGTGATAATTTTCAAAAAAAAAAAAAAAAAAATTTTTTTTTCTCCAGTGCATATTTCATCTGTAATTAAAAAGGAGTATGAATCTAGAATGTTTAACAGTATAACACATAATATTTAATATCTTACCTAATATTTGTCTCTTTCTTTCAGTAATCTCGTATGTAAGCTGAAGATCCTCTTTTGGGTAATGTGTGTAGATTTTTTTTGATAAAGCCTGAAGGTAAAATTTCTTCCTTATCAAACCCCTTAATGTAATTCCTTTACAGAATTGTACCTCAAGTAGATATGGTATTACAGCATATGTAGATTCTTATGGATGGTATGACAATGTAGTATACAACAAACACCTTGGTATTGTAGTGTAATCAGTTTATTTTTATATATACATAATATACATATCATTAACAAAATTAGTCAAGCATATGATAATGTGATATAAGTGTCATGTATTCTGTAATTTTTTTATGTGTATACAATTATTTTTCTATCTTGCAAGTATGTATCCATTTTTTTTAGATTTTTATTTTTTTTGTTTTGTTTGGCCAAACAAATTTTTTTTTTGATGGATCCTAACTTTTATTTTTATGGATCCCAACCTTTTATGGATCCACGTGTATTTGTGTGTAATTTTTCATAATGTGATAATTAAGAAATTGGTGTTTCACATAATAAGTAATTATAATTTACTTTGTTCGTATTTAAACCAGAAATCTGTGATAAATTTTTTGTCATATATACCTGAATATGTAACAAATTTCTCAATTTTTTGTTAGTACAATTGTTCTTTTGAATATGCTTATATACATGTACTAGAAGTTTTCTTATGTATGATTCTCGTATCAACAAGCAACTGATTTTGCATAATGTACCTTGATTTCAATGTAATTTGATGCTACTGGACAGACTGGTTGTGCGGGTTCCTTGCTTGTCACCATTCCTTTTCCTTGTCTCTCTTCCCGGCCTTGTTGATTTTTTTTCACTGTGTTTTCCGGGAGAGTGTCGTGAAACACGACAGCATTTTATTTATTCATAGTCTTGTTCTACATTAATAACAATATCTTCCAATTTAACAGCATTTATTTTTAATTTCCTCTGCTCAGCTATCTTCCCGTTTCGCCCCTGTACGTTTGCTTACCGGCTGCGCGCTGATCATTTTCCCTCCGTGGAACTTCAATCGAGGTTTCTTTCCCCCTCTCCCTCTCGGCGCACGCCGCCGCGATTGCTCGTCGCCGATTGGCTTGGAGGGCTGTGACGTCGTTCCCTCTCTCGAGTCCGGAGATCGATCGCGTTTGGCAGTCAGTAGCTAGAGTTTCTGTGCAGTGCTTGCTGCGGAATTTTTGACGGTCTCGTATTGACCAGATAATACAACGTGTGCTGTCTGAGAGATGGCTTGCAAATTGATTAACACGTTGTCGCGATGATAAAATACCTTAATATCTATGTTTAATTGCTTTATGTATTACATAATTAATAAGTTTTGTTTAAATGTGTGCCCACTTCGTGCCGATGGAAAAAGATGGTACTTCAAGGTTCACGCAACCAGACCTGCTGGCAGTCATCCTCTTCTGACGAATTCCTTGAATAAAAATGGATTACTTCTAATGGCGTCTCTTCTATTTCTTGGTGAGAGAATTCTTTTTTTATTCTAATTGCATGATATTATTTACAATATCTCCATAAAAGAAAATTTACTCATCTTTAACAATGCCAGTGATAGTGATGCTATCAAAATCTGGGTTACTCAACGACTATGGACGATCACATTAAAGGGATATATTTTGGCCTACATCGAAAACAATGCTTCGAAATTTTATATCTAACTATAGTTTTACTTGTGGAACATTGACTGTTAGGTGTAATTAAATAATTTCATATTTAAGAGGTACTTCCTCAAGAATTTTCAAGATGGCGTCCTTGCGCCATTTTCCTCTGACCACATGGCCAAGATTCCACTAAGGTCCACTTTACGATATATAATGTTTTTTCATTTCTTTATTACTTTCTTCTATATTCAATAGAAGAAAGTATTGGATTCGTAAAAATTTTTGACCTCGGGTTTTTGATGGATTTACACGTTTTGAGAGCTGTAGAACACGATTTGACCATTTTTAGAAAATGTATGTCTGTCTGTCTGTGTGTGTGTGTGTGTGTGTGACAAAATTTTGTGGCAACTGTATCTCAAGAACTACTGCACAGAATTTCATACAAATTGGTATGTAGTTGCACCTTGACATAAATTAGTGCCTATCAACTTTTGGTAAAAATTGTTTTACAGGTTGCTTTGCCATCTCGCTTTTTCTAAATTTTTAACATGGTGATATAGGACAAAATTTTATATAAATGAGCATAAAGAGAATCATTTTTTAGTAATCATTATGAAATTTACAAGAATTATTTATAATAGATATAGTCAACTGGGAAATTTTTTTATATGTGTAGGAGCCTCGACATTCCCCCTCGAGGGGAGTAAATTTTCAAGATGGGTATCTTTTGAAAGGTCTCGTCAATACCTTTAAAACGAATGGTTGAACTATAAATCTGTGATAATTTAAAATAAAGTTATTGATATATATTTTTTTTTTTTTTTTTTTTTTACTTTTGACGAAAAAAAAAAAAAAATCTTATTTTTTTTTTTTTTAATATTGTTATTGAGTGAATTTGTATAGTAGAATATAGAAGAAAGTCTTGTGGTGGCCACAACATACTAGTTTTTACTTGTTTTGCGATGTTAGTGATGTGCAATTACATTTAAAAATAATAATAAAAAAATTCTAATGCATAACAAAACCCACAACTTCCATTACTCTTACTCATTGCTATACATATTATAAAATAAACTCTCCTTAGAGATAATGGTCAGAAGACAAAAAATTAACCTAATTAATAATTCCTATCAATTTTCCTATTTATCCAGCTGATATATATGTCATAAACCCTGTGGCAGAATATTTTAATGCGTTCTGCGGCAAGCCTTGTTCGTGCAAACTTTTCCTGCAAGACAATATTGACATTTTAATTTACACATAATATGTCCATATAATTATAAAAATATCAATATTATTAATAGACTGTTGAAGAATTCTTAAGTATAAGACATGAGTTTCTATTTAGAAATTTTTATTCATGAATTCATCAACCGTGAATATTTATTTAAATCAAATTGAAGTGTAAAGGTTGATATTTTTATTTATTACCAACTATGTGAAGAATACCAGAGCCGGGAATCGAACCAGGGCACCTCCGCTTATGGAGTGTAAAGGTTGATATTTTTATTTATTACCAACTATGTGAAAAATACCAGAGCCGGGAATCGAACCCGGGCACCTCCGCTTATGGAGTGTAAAGGTTGATATTTTTATTTATTACCAACTATGTGAAAAATACCAGAGCCGGGAATCGAACCCGGGCACCTCCGCTTATAAGCTTATGCTAATTATATCCCTAAGCGGAGGTGCCCGGGTTCGATTCCCAGCTCTGGTATTTTTCACATAGTTGGTAATAAATAAAAATATCAACCTTTACACTCCAATTTGATTTAAATAAATATTCACGGTTGATGAATTCATGAATAAAAATTTCTAAATTGAAACTTCATGGTCTATGGAGTTGTGCTACGATTATTATTGTCTCACCTTATGTATCTGCGCTTGCAGACTCGGTGACTTTGCAAACAATAATTATGTAAGAAATGCCTAGCTGGTTGTCAGCCAGGGTAGCTCAGTGGTAGAGCATCCGTGCGTTAAGCGGAGGTGCCCGGGTTCGATTCCCGGCTCTGGTATTTTTCACATAGTTGGTAATAAATAAAAATATCAACCTTTACACTCCAATTTGATTTATTTAAATGAGTTTCTATTTTCTACTCAAATTTAGGAATACCTTTAATTTTTATGAGCAAATCTTTCTGCAAGTGACAATTTCTTTTCTGTCACAATGTCGCTGTGTCGCCTAAATTTTGCCACAGGGGTCATAAAGACATGTAATAGGGAGTTAAATAACAAATTTCAAGAATATCAGTTGATCCAACTTTTGATACACCCATTGCTGAGATCTACAATTGAGGTACCTAATCACAATATAAATCTATCTATCAATTTACCTGTAGTAACTAACTAATACATACGAAAAGGGATCTAAACGTGGGCTTTACATAGAAATTCTAAGAAAATTGTTCAAGATGTTTTTGAAATACTGACTGTCAGTCCCACTACTGATTTTCACCAAAATTTGGCAAACTCATATATATAGGGCATTGGCACCATCAAATACATGTGAAAGAGAAGAACTCAGAAGCCAACGTCAACGTTTCCGACACCGAGGCGCTCCAATCGGAGTCTCCTTGATATCAGCGCTGGCGTTGAAACTGCAGAACAGAGCGTCGTGACACATGCGCAAATTGAAAATCTCAATGCCGAATATGTTGACGTTCGCGTTTTGTGTTCTTAAAAACCAAGGCTTAAAAGAGAGCTAATACAGCAAGTTTGTAGAAAAGTAATACTGCCATTTTTTGAAACACTTTTTCTGTTACCTAAAATTGACCTACGTAATATGGGCGCCTAACAACTTTCATGTAGTAATCAACATATACATATAAAAAGACATCTAAAATGGGAGGGAGTGTTTATATAGTAAATTTGAAAATAGTCAATGAAACATTTTTTGATATATCAACTTGCAGTCTCATGTCATGCTTTAAATGTGTTACTTCAGATTTTCCAATTTTCACTAAAACTTCACAAAGTCATCTGTACATTGGAACTATCTTTAAAGATAAAGTTTTGGAGATATGATAGAAGATCTCCCCCAATACACACAGACCAGTTTTCAAAATATACTTTTTTTCAACTTAGAAAACCTTAAAACATGTAAATCACGTGAAAACTTAATACCAAAATTTTTGACTGAATACAATACTTCCTTTACCTATGGTAGTTAAGCAATAGAAGTAAAAATTTTAACTGTGTTATAAAATAAACAGGTTATTAAAATATCACATTTTTATTACAGAATTATATTTCTTTGATTACTACATGTCCATGAAAAAATTATTGTTAGTTAGTATCCTTATTTAATAAATAACTATGTATTATTTAATATAAATAACATTTGTTACCACCTGACAATTTGTAATAAATAACACATTTGAATGAGATATTTATTATTTTTATTAATATTTAACCTGTTATACAAATGTACCTCTCTTAAATATTTAAAATATTACCAACAAACACTCACATGCCATGTACAATATTTCCCAACAAAATGAATGATTTAATTGGATTTAAAAAAAAAAAAAAAAAAAAAACTTACATCATTTACATTTGTAATTTCCCAGCTAGATATACCAGGACAGCTTGCCATACGTAAGGATAAAACTCTCAAGCACTGAACTATGTTCGAACTATCAGGCACGCCACATTCCTTGCATAAGTCAAGCATAGTTTGCTCCTCATCAATACGCATTTTGTACGCCTCAGCTAAATGATTGGCAGCATTCTAATGATGATAAAAGTTAGTTACAAGATTTCAAAAAATTAAATCATTAAACAAATAATAAAAATAAAAAGCACCATACTTTAAAAACGTCATCAGCTTGTTTAATTCCAATATTTTTCATATTTAACCACGCTTTCTTTCTCCGTGAACGCTGAAAAACAAAGAAAAGTCTTTACATAAATATTTTCCTATTTGCTTATAATACGTATTTTTTAATTCAATGGAACTCGTAAAAAGAAAAAAAAAAAAAAAAAAAACTAAGAATAATATGGTAAAATAAAAGATTTAAAGTCAGACACCATACATTTATAAAGATATATATGCAGGGTCTCTCAAAAAGATTGAGTGAGTTATACTTAATTCAAAATTCCATGCTGTGCATCATAGGGAAATATCAAATAGAAATGTACATTTGTGACAGATTATAAAATGATAAAATGTATGATAATATTTACATCAAAACCATTTTTACATGTTTTGGGTACATTCATCAATATTAAGAATGCCCTTTTAAATTTTTTGGCACTGCTATCATGTATGCACTGGGAAATTTCTCGATACTACCTCGACTGTGTAAATTTGCATATATTGCAAGCGATCCTGGGGACCCCAAAATTAGTTAATAAAAGAAAACTTTCTGGTAATATGATACTGTATGTCATTTATTTCTACAAGTGCATTTTTATTCGAACATTAATGAAATTTTACATACACCATTTTCTGTGCATTCACTGTAAGTATTAACTTTTATTGTTTCCAACAGCTCTAAAATCCTGTATGCACTAGGAAAATTGTATAATCTGCCACCATTGTGCACATTTCCTAGTGTGTACATAGCACCATAGCAGCACCAAAATCTCCCCATCAATGACTTTTGGTACAATATATATATTTTTTTCTGTTTGGAAATCATCTGCTCATGTCTTCAATAGTCTGTATGTCAGCATTCTGACAAATTGACTCACAAAATTTTGGAGATTTTCATTTATTTTATGAGAGACCTGCATAAATTTTTCATATGCATATGAGATAAAATTGTTGAACTAAAAAATGTCCAAATATTTATACATAAGATGCTAAATTTGAAATATATTATAAGTTCTAAATGTATGGTTCTATATAATTATCTGTTTACATTTTTATTGTTTCATATTTTAAAAGCAATCAACAGATTTTTTTAAAAATAAAATACATCTTATAAAATATCTATTTATATGTGTATGTCCCAACTGTAAGACCACGTAAGGCCACCGTTGTTTATCTTTTTTTCCCCTCTAAAATGTTATCATATTTTTGTCTGAAGATTAACATTATCAATTTGTATAACCTGTATTTGCTGTATAAACAGCCTTTTAAGCAATATAGAAAAATAACAAAAACTTTTTCTTCCCCTCTTAAACCCAGTAGCTTCTAAATATATAGGAACTGTGTGATTTTATCTCACAGTCTTGTTAGATCTTAGGGGGGGGGGGGGGGGGGAGAAAACTTACTAATTGACCAAATTTGAATATGGAGGTATAAAAATTCAATAAGTGCAACTTTTTGAAAATTAACAAGAGAATTTCTTTCTATTATTTTTTTTCTTAACTTAGTGTTATTTCTTACTTTATTATTATTATTATTTTAATTTGCATTGCCCATTTTTCATTTTTCTATAACAGGCGAAAAATTTAAGAGGGTTTCAATCTTTTTGGGACACCTAGTATACATAAACAAATGTTTAATAATAAGAAATATATATATACACTAGATATTAAAATAATACCTGTTTCTCAGATCTTTTAGTTACACTAATATAGATAAATAGAGTTGTATTGTATAAAGGATCACCATTATTGGATAAGAGTCTCACATGCCTGTAACCTAAATAGAAAAAAATATATATATATATATATATATATATATAAAATAAATCCACAAATGAGAAATTTGTTTT
Organism: Salticus scenicus; assembly: GCA_963930645.1. Taxonomy (NCBI): domain Eukaryota; kingdom Metazoa; phylum Arthropoda; class Arachnida; order Araneae; family Salticidae; genus Salticus; species Salticus scenicus. The sequence goes on along the minus strand of OZ005654.1, from coordinate 79,866,165 downwards.
TAAGATCAAATTCATTTTATTATGCTACAATGTTAAAACAAACAATTTATTTATTTATTTATTTATTTATTTAACAACAAAAAAAAAAAAAAGTTCTTAGTTACATACAATTTTTCCTTGGAAAATTTTCAGCTTAAAATTCATTCCAGAATATGAAAATTATATTTTTAAAAATTATTATTACTATTATATATTTTTCCACAATCATAAAAACATATGATTTTTACTACAGGGTTGCCAACTTTTCAAAAACAGTTTGAGGGGTATTCAGGGAAATTTTGAGGAGCATTTCGGCTACTTTGAGGAGCAATTTTTAAAAATTTAAAAAATACATTAAAAAAAAAAAAAAAAAAAGAAAGAAAGAAAGAAAGAAACTACTAACAAAAATAAATTAACAATAATCGTATGAAATCAAGAAATATTTATTGATATTTTTAAAACATTTAAATACCTTTAAATATCCCTTTATTTGAGCAGTGTAGATTATATATTTCAACTCGCAAATTCGCGGTCATCTTCAGATGTTTGTTTTGCTGCTCTGTTGACTATCCTCTTCATCCGTTTCCACATCATCTTCCTCAGGTTTAACGTCATTCTGTCGTCGATATTTATCTATTACGTGTTGCCAATCCTTTGGTATAGTGCTATGCTCTCTTTCGTTAATGGCAGTGTTAGAGGCTAATATTTCTAGGGCTTCTCTTTTTAATGCATAGTTATGCGAGTTATAAGGTGCTATTTTAGTGGTTTTTAAAGTATTAGGTATTATTGGGTTATTTATGTGAGTGCGCGATAAAGCGGTGGAGTGTCTATTATATTTAAGGTCGTTAATATGTTCAGTTTCTCAGTCTTTAATTTTTCTCTTAGTCATTCCTATATATGAAGCTGTTTTATTATTGTTTTCAAAATCAAATTCAATTTTATAGACTCCTGGGGTTTCTTTTGGGTTGATTATGTCTTTTTCGTTTTGAATTCGCTGTATAATGTTTCCATTGGGCTTGATGGGAATATGCACGTTATGCTTTGATCCTTTCTTTTTGATTTTGTTCGCTATGCCATTACAGAAAGGTATGGAGGTGGTAAATTTAGGTTTAATTCTTTGGGCGTCATTAATTTTATTGAACGATTTTAAGCATTTTTTAAAGAGTTTATGGACTAAAGAATTACTGTATCCTGCACGTTGAGCAATGTTTTTTATGAATTTAATTTCGATGTTAAGGAGATTTTTATTTGAGCATATTAGTATGGCGTGATCTATGTAGGAGCGTATAGCGGCAGTTTTGTATTGGAAAGGGGTTCTACATTTGTTATGGATAATTTCATTATTGTTTGTTGGTTTTCTATATACAGTAGTGTTAAAGGTATTATTGCGGTTTTTAATAATTTTAACGTCTAGAAAATTTATACTATTATTGGTTTCTACATCGAGGGTAAATTTAATATTTTGATCAAGGTTATTTAAATCATTTAGGAGGTTTTGGGGGTCAATGTTAGTAGGGATTACGGCGAAAACATCATCTACATATCGTAACCAGATTTTACAATTATTTATTAATTCGTGGGCGGAGTTTTCAAGATGTCGGAGTTTAATTTCAACTATAATACCTGAGATAGGGGAGCCCATTGGCACGCCCTTCATTTGTCTGTAAATATTACCATTGAAAGTGAAATACGAGTTGTTTAGTAAGAGGTTATTGGCTATTATTAGTGTTTCGCTTATTTTATTGTTACCATAGTGGTTTATTATTTGGTTTTGTATTAAATCAGTGACTTCATTTAGGTTTATTGATAGGTATAAATCTTTGACATCAAAGCTAATGAGTGTATCTTCATAGTTGATATTTATATTTTGGATGGATTTTATAAAAGCTTCGGTTGAATTTAGACTGTGATTTGAGGGGGGAAGTAATTGAGGGGGGATTTGAGTGAAAAACATCTACGAAACCCTACTTCCCCCTTCAAATCACAGTCTAAATTCAACTGAAGCTTTTACAAAATCCATCCAAAATATAAATATCAACTATGAAGATACACTCGTTAGCTTTGATGTCAAAGATTTATACCCATCAATAAACCTAAATGAAGTCACTGATTTAATACAAAACCAAATAATAAACCACTATGGTAACAATAAAATAAGCGAAACACTAATAATAGCCAATAACCTCTTACTAAACAACTTGTATTTCACTTTCAATGGTAATATTTACAGACAAACGAAGGGCGTGCCAATGGGCTCCCCTATCTCAGGTATTATAGCTGAAACAATAATGAAATTATCCATAACAAATGTAGAACCCCTTTCCAATACAAAACTGCCGCTATACGCTCCTACATAGATCGCGCCATACTAATATGCTCAAATAAAAATCTCCTTAACATTGAAATTAAATTCATAAAAAACATTGCTCAACGTGCAGGATACAGCAATTCTTTAGTCCATAAACTCTTTAAAAAACGCTTAAAATTGTTCAATAAAATTAATGATGCCCAAAGAATTAAACCTAAATTTACCACCTCCATACCTTTCTGTAATGGCATAGCGAACAAAATCAAAAACGAAGGACCAAAGCATAACGTGCATATTCCCATCAAGCCCAATGGAAACATTATACAGCGAATTCGAAACGAAAAAGACATAATCAACCCAAAAGAAACCCCAGGAGTCTATAAAATTGAATTTGATTTTGAAAACAATAATAAAACAGCTTCATATATAGGAATGACTAAGAGAAAAATTAAAGACTGAGAAACTGAACATATTAACGACCTTAAATATAATAGACACTCCACCGCTTTATCGCGCACTCACATAAATAACCCAATAATACCTAATACTTTAAAAACCACTAAAATAGCACCTTATAACTCGCATAACTACGCATTAAAAAGAGAAGCCCTAGAAATATTAGCCTCTAACACTGCCATTAACGAAAGAGAGCATAGCACTATACCAAAGGATTGGCAACACGTAATAGATAAATATCGACGACAGAATGACGTAAAACCTGAGGAAGATGATGTGGAAACGGATGAAGAGGATAGTCAACAGAGCAGCAAAACAAACATCTGAAGATGACCGCGAATTTGCGAGTTGAAATATATAATCTACACTGCTCAAATAAAGGGATATTTAAATGTTTTAAAATGATAATTCGTCCTTTTTATATTTATATATATAAGTATTTATTGATAATCAAGTATGTTTAGCAAAACAGTGAAGAGAGATAAGAATGGGAAATGATTAAGTCTGAATATAAGCTTAAAACTCAAAAGTAATTTGTTTTCTGCATAATGGCATATTTTCCATACATAAATAAGGACAATATATGAAAGATTATTCAGTTACACTAAAAAAAAAAAAAAAAAGAATGAAAGAAAAGAAAGCACGAAGGAAAAAAATAAATAAATAAATAAATTTCCAACAATTTTCATGAATGTCAAAATAATTATTATACTATCACATTAAAATCTAAAAACGAAATCTCTGATATTCATATAAATGTGTAAATGATCTCATCTCTGAGTCAACTCCCTCTAATCTGCATAGCTTGGGACCAAATGTTTTGTAAACTTTAGAATTTTGCAGATTATTGGTCATAATTTGTTTACTTTTTTTTCCCCCAGATACAAATGAAGTTATAATAAATCATTAATGCTTTAAGTGAATGATAAAATAAATGCATAATTATTTCAAATAAATCTTAAATAAAACAGGAATGGAGCAGTTAAATATCCATTTTGGAGCATATCAGAGCAAAATAATTATGGATTTGGAGCATATTGGAGCAAAATAATTATGGATATGGAGCAAATTTATTTTGAAACTGGAGCATATTGACCAGAATAACCTGTGGGTGCTTGCTTATTTAAAAATTAAAAATTCTGCAAAATTTTAGCTATTTTCCCGCTTAGTTAATACATAAAAATGAACATCTCTACATCACATGCATGATGCATAATAAATTACACTTTGAAAATTTTCAGCAGAAATGAGTGAGGGAAATTTCTTAAACTTGTACCACCATACATGTGAAAATAATTTCAATGCTATACTTCAAACTGATACAAAAATTGGATTTTTTTAAACAAAATCTTAAATTTTTGGAGTAATAATAGAGTCAAAATAATGGACAATTTTAATCGTTTTCGATATTAGAAAATGTAATAAAACTGAATCTACAATAAAACAATCATTGTTATTCAGGATGGAAAAGGATTGAAATTGTACAACATTAAATTCAATTTCAATGCAATCTGACAGTCATGAACTTTTTATTATTTTTTTCTTTTTTAAGATTATTGCTAAATGTACCTAAAAAACCGGGAGTTTCACGTGGGGGGGGGGGGGGAGAATTACGTTTTTACCTTTAATTAAATAAATATGCTATTTTTACGACCGATTGCTGAAATTCGTAATTATTTCACTGCAAATTTACAAAATTTACGTTTAATAGCAAATAATTGCTAATATATACTATAATTTTGCCACTAATTGATAAAATTCACTCTTCTTTCAAAACTTATTCCTAAAATTTGCGATATTTTTGCGGTCAATTATAAACGAAAGATACAATTATCTGGCTGTTAATCGATGAAATTTGAGTCCTTTTTAAAGCTACATATCCCTCAAATACCAAACAACTTTGCTATTAATCGATGAAATACGCCTTTTTTTCAAAACTGAATAAAGAAATATGTGAAAATTTGCAGATGAATTAAAAAATACCAGATTATTTCACAGCTAATTGTCAAAAATTACGTTTACCCGGAACTAAATTATTTTTTCTCCTAATTGGTAAAAAATTTCGCATTTTTTTCAAAGCGGATTTCTGAAATACGCGATTATTATGCGCCCGATTGCCGAAACACACTATTATTCAGCTACTAATCTATGAAAAATGCGTTCTTCTGAAAGCTAAATCTTAAATACCCAACTATTTTTTCACTGATTATAATCAGTGAAATTTGCACTTTTTCTCAAAGCGGAATCTCGAAATCGGGAATAATATTGAAGTAGATTTCGCAAATACGGGATCACTTACCCCACTAATAATCAAAAATTTACGTTTTATATGCTATTATTTCACTGCTAGCCAATAAAAGTGTTTTTTTTTTTTTTTTTTTTTCAGTTGATTTCAGTAAATCGTGATTTTTTTTTAGCCGATAACGGAAATACACAATCATTTTGCCGCTAATTAACAAAATTTATAATTAATCACTGAAAAAGGCTTTATTTCGATGCTAATCGATGAAATTCTTGTTTTTTTTTTCAAACATGATTTGCATTATACATATAATTTTGCGGTTTTTTTTAGAAATACAGAATTATTTTATAGCTAATTTTTAAAATTATGTAATCGCAAACTAATTGCTAAAATAGATGTTATTTTTCTAAAAACGTAATTATTTAGTCATAAACCAGCTTTTTTTATTTGATTATTGAAATAATGTCATTTTTTGCGGCTGATTTATAAAATATGCAATTTTCTTGTGCTATTTTTGTGACGAATCCATTTTAAATCCGATGATTTTTGTGAAAGTCCCATTTTCAGATCTGGAAATTTCTTAGAATCACCCACACACTATAAAAACTAAGTTATCGTGCATTCAGTTATCCCAACAAAAAGCACAGAAACAGAAAATATTCTTTTTCTTTCTCCAATGATAGATACTTGGTATGATAAAGTTCGAAATTTTCCATGATTTTCTCAGAAACTTGTACACTAAAACACTTAAAGTCTGACTTTATACTGATTTTCTCCAAAACTCACGTGATTATGGCCTAAGACACTTTAGAAAGTCTCCCATGGAAGATAACTCTTCCTGGCCTTAGATCCCTTTCCTTGTCAATTGGCCTTAGAGTTCAGTAACTTTGAATCCATTATTTTTATCGATAAATAATTAAAATAAACAATTTTTTTCATCAGAAAGTATTATTTTTTAACGACCTAAGCATTAAGGTAACTGAAACATTGATATAGTTTAAATGAAAATCAAAATACTGCATAATCATAGTATTTGGTTTCTTTCTTCCCCCCTTTCAGCTTGTGGTTTTAATTAAACGCGCTCTTAGCTAATGTAAACAAATACTTGTTCCCGTTCTGAGTCAGCAATATTTCAATTACGCAATGCCTAGCACTAGAATGTTTTTTTTTTTTTTTTTTTTTTCCTTTATTATTTATTTATGAGTATATTATGATGAAGCGTGTGGTTCTTCAGCTAGATTGTAAAAGTTAGTTTTGTTATTTTTTTATTTTCAAGAGGCGTTCAAGCGCTTTCATAGATAAAAAATAAAATTCAAAGAATAATGTTTTATGCGGCAACTGTTGGAAATGAAAAATCAAAAGTTGATAAGGATTGGATCGCAATTTTTGTCTAGATGTGTGAAAGGAAAAAAAAAAAAAAAAAAAAAGAGAAAAGAAAGAAAGAAAAATAAGGAAAAAAAAATTTTTTTTTTTTTCAGTGTCTGACACTATTTAGTTTTATGTATTTAATAAAAAATATTTAGCTAGGTGGTCAAGACTGAATTTGCAGAGCATAGACAGGTCGTTGCGGAATTGCGGAGTTTTTAAAATTTTTCGGAGAAACTCCGCAGAAATCGAAGCAGTTGGCAACCCTGTTACTATAATGCCACTGTGCAGGACAAATGATGGGGGAATATTTCTCAATTCATGGTATAAGAAAATATTCAAAGATTAATTGCTCTTCTACATAGTCTAGTTTTGAATAATGGGAAACATTAAAAAATTAATTGTATTTAATTATTTCATTTATGATACATTTTATTTTGATAAGAGATTGATAAGGTTTTCTTCATATTTCTATCACTTTATAATTATTGACTAATAGGACCAAAAATATTTAAAATAATTCTTAGTCTCTGATCACTTGATATGATTTTATGCTCTCTATTTCTTTACTACTGATAAATGAGTAAATCCTGATTAATACATCCTGAACTCTTAATAGCCATTGCAGATTTATTGCTCTTCTGTACAGGCTGGTTTACAATAATGAATGAAATTCAAAAATTAATTCTGCTTGATTATGAGACATTTTACTTTAATTAAAGATGGACAAGGTTTTCTTTGTTTTTTATTCACTTGTAATAATATTGCTTTTATTTAAAAAGTAAAACCTTTGTAAGATAAAATTTTAAAAGATGTCGATAAGAATAAAATGTTAAAAAATTAAAAAGTCTATTGAATTGTGTTTTTCACATTCTTTAACTGGATTATTCAAACATTAATTTTCAAAAACACCTCATGAAGTTTAACTTAACACTAAAATACAACCTTTTAAGACTCCATGTTTACTTGGCCAGAATATTTTCGCTGAAGCACCTCAACTTTATCAACGGCAATCTGGTGCTTGAAGTCTCAGAACTGTGCTGTTTCGTCTGGCTGCCGCTACTTTTAAGCATGTGGCGCCACTGCCGATCTAACCCTGCCGCATCATTGCCACTACATAAATAAGGAAAACTTATAATTTCGACGGCTTCTCTAAATACAGCGTAATGATGGTTGTGATAATTCACAAGTTTTTTAACTTTTTAAAATTTAATATTGATCTCATTATCCCTATTTACTTTGGTTAATGCAGTTGTGATTTTACTGGTGGCTACATCATGGCTATGCTCTTTTACTCTAGTTTTTATTTTTGGTTTACCAATACAGTATAGGACCGAAAATCTGGAAGGACTCAAAATAAAAAATGTTTTGAAATTCCAATCATTCCTTCACTGAACAGTCTGAGGGGGAAAAAAAGGGTAGGGGAAAAAAAAATAAACTGTATTTCCAGCGAATTACAGTAACTTAATTCAATCTTAACGAGGTTTTTTTTATCTCTCTACATTTAATGATAATTTCTAACCATTTTTCATTTCTTTCTAAAACAACGGGCAGACGATTAGCCTATTTTTTTTTCTTTCTCTAGGTTTATCTTCAAAGGTTTTGTTTATCATTCCATTGAGTAAAGAGATAACATAATTGTGTGTTTATCTTTGTAATTATAAATATTTGAGCTTTATTGTTTAATTTTTATTTAAGGAATAATTTAATAGGATTAAATAAATGAAGCTTTGTACTTTCGGGTCTATCATGTGGTCTACACATGTAGTATATATCATATACTACAATGTGTATCCACATTATAGTCTGTTTAGAAATGCGGTATTTTCACTACAGTGGGAATGCTGTTCCTATTTTATTTCTGTTATTTAACCACCATAATTTTATAACAATTTAAGTTTTTAATTATCATTCAAAGGGTATAAAATTAAATTGGAATATGTCAGTAATTATTTCTTTGGTGCTTAATTATAAGGGTTGGACTAAAATTTAAAAAATGTCTGGTAAATCGATACATATATTTTTTAAGTTTCTAAAATCCGGAAAATTCTGAAATTCAGAATGGCGTCGGTCCCGCAGTTTACGGATTTTCGGTCCCATACTGTATAACATTTATCGTTACCTTTGCTGTCAGTATATGGAACTTTGTAAATACCTGCCGTTGATAACGATGGGATGCCCCGGAGAAAACATTCCAACCAAATAAACATGGAGTCTTAAAAGGTTGTATTTTAGTAGTTAAATATATGCACATGTTTATCAAATATGTTAATCATAATAATGATTAATTCAGTAAATTAACACTCTATACCTGTTCTTAAACATGACACAGGAACAGTGTATTGCCCAATAAAATCATCTCCTATAAATTCATCATCCAAAACTGCTATTCTGAGTAAAGCTAATTCAGGAACTGTAATGGTGAACTCGAAACTCTCATCAAATATAGGTGAGTGCCCTATAAATAAGAACATAAAACAATTGTAAAACACATCTGCATTAAAACAAAATTATATATGGATTAAAAAAAAAAAAGAAAGAAAGAAAAGAGAAGAAACATTGTTCATAAAAATTGGTCTAAATTGTTAAAAACAAATTCTACCCAAAATGATTAATCCTCTTTTAGAATAATATCATTAACTCAGAAAAAGAAAACAATGGTGGGGAAAAAAGGGGGGGGGTATTTTTATGCTTTTACAAAATTTTTGAACATCAGCTTCAATATGCAAAGCCAGCAGGGCACACTGAAGTAAGATGATAAATATTACATAATTAATAAAAATATAAAATAATAGGTTGCCATTCAACTGAGTCCATTTTCAAATTATTTTTAACATTGTATTGTAAGCAATTTTATTTCCAATCGGGCACTAAAACGAAATCAGAAATAGTATAAAATAAAATATCATTTGGAAACTGAACTGCATTTTCAAAGGAAAATAAGCACTTTCTAAAGACTAATGATGAAAATCTGGAATGGCTTATAAATCATTTTCTGAAGCTTGTTTGTTTGCTTGCTTTTATGATCTAAGGCATTTTAGGATAAAGTTAATGGAAAATACTTCATGAATTAAATAAATAAATAAAAATAAAAAAATCTTATACCTTCATTAGAAACTGTTCTAGTTCGGGCTTCAGCACAATCTATAGCCATACCATAAACTTGTACCACTATATATGGATCTATAGAACTTGCTTTTGCTGACGCTCCTTTAGGCTGAGGCAACTGTTGAGCACTTATTACCTATATTAAAAAAAAAAAAGTGATATACTGTAGTTATTCATTATTAAGTGCAGGATATAATACAATAGCATGAATTCTTTGTAAAATATACAAAATAATATATTTACTAATTTATTTAAATTATTACATGAACCAGTTACATATTTTAAAACTAACTTCAATTACCTTGAGGAAGAGCATTGTAGGTTCTACACCTGGCAAAGGTTCCTTAGCACATCCACCTGAATAAAGCCAAAGATGATCCCTCAAAAAAGGAGGCTTTAAGACATACCCACAATTGCCATTTTGTTGGAACCAACCTTGATACAAATCCATCATGTGACCAGCAGTTTGGTAATTCATGGCAACTAAATGTTGAAATCGTTAAACTATAATTCATTGAATTCCAATAACAATATTTATTGTAATGCATTGTAAAACACTCAATAAAAATATAAAAACTAAATTAATATTTAAATTTAAAACATGGAGCATATTACAACTACATGTGGGGTTAAATATTATTATTGTCAAGGAGTATGTATTAAATATAATCAGTTTAAGCATGCGGTGAAATATTTATTGATGCAAGACTTCAGCTGCAATAAACATAGCAAAGAATAACAAACTAAATCTTACAATAACTTTACTTCAGAAACCACAACTTTCTTTGCTTCCTACCAAAGCTAATTCACAATTTATTCATTTGTAGTAACTTTCTTCACCAAGTTTCTTCTCCTTCCTTCACCAAGTCTCTTCTCAGTCAAGTCTCGACCTCTTCTTTTCGAAGTCTCTTCCGTGATTTTTACCTACAGTTGATTCATTCTCTTGGTAAAAATCACAGAAAACAACTCATTCAATGTTTTCTTCCAATCTAATCTAATCTCACTCTTCTCAAGTTCTGTTCCCACTATCACATATATTATAAGTTATGTAACAAAGCATTAAGGACTTTAATCATAATAATATTATAGTTTTAAAAAATTAAAGAACACGCTTTTATAGAAATGTGAACTAAAAAGAACAAAATATCTATCTTAGTATTAAAATGCAGGGTAAGAGAAAATCGTGTGAGTGACACACCATAATATTTACATACATTTAAATCTTTAATTAAAATAATTTAGAATTAAACAAAAAACATTTTTTAAAAAATCTCCCCTGACTGGGATCGAACGCTAGACCTTTAGGTTCGTAGCACAGAGCTATACCTCAACGCCACGCCGTTCACGTAGGGAAAGTCTTTTTTTACAATATAGATTTTTTGTTTGCTCCCAGAGCGGTTACAAACATACAAACATACATCCAGGTGAAGCTAATAAAAGCGTGTTAATTATGGTTTACACCAGCAAAAAAATTTAGTGGTCCAAAAGACTATCAAGATTATGATTTAGTGGTCCAAAATCATAAACTGGTAGACAAGGGAAAAAAAAAAAAAAAAAAAAAATGCAAGTTTTTTAATGCAATTTTTTTTTTTTTTTTTTTTTTTTTTTTTTGCAAAAATAACATTAATATTTTCATTTTAAATTAATTAAAACAGTGTGTTTTTATTTAAATATTAATTCATGCAAATGTAAAAGTGTAAAATAAATTAGGGTTTTTATCAAGCAAAATGCAGTTGAAAAGTAAATTTAAAAAGTGCTAATAAGTTCACTTCTTGCTTTCCCAATCATTAATAAGTAGAACTTGGATAATTTGAAGTTGAAGGGACCAGAGAAAAATTCGAAATATCCAAAAATTCGAATTACATATACTATTTTGTCAAAAGGAAGAGATAAATTAAAAATATAAATCTCTATGATCAAAGATTTAATACATAATCTTTATATCTAAGAATACTGCATCATTAACTCCCTCCCATTAAATCAATATTTTTTTACGAGCTTAATTATTCAACACTTTTTTTAAATAGTCAGATATTTTTTATTCCTTCTTTAAGTACAATCTTTGTGTCATAGCATATGGCTTCAACCTATCAATTTATACAAGAACAGAATCTTCTACATTAGACATGACTTTCAATTTAAAAAAAACCTCGAATTTCATGTATATGGACATATCTTCCGATGCACTCACTGTAAAAAAAAATGTCCTATTTGCTGCCAGAAATTCTCTGTAATTTGTGACAATGTAACTTTTTCGTAAATTACGTGTATTTTCTCAAATTACAGAGAATTTCTGGCAGTAAATAAGACATTTTTTACAGTGTAGGTAGGAAATACTCTTGTATTTCCTTATCTTTCTTTTGAAAGACTTAAAAACATAATGCACTTTAGTTAAGAAAAATCTCAGGAACAAATTTTACTTTATTTTAAAGGCAATCGTATGAAAAATTCGAATTATCCATGATTTTATAACATTATTTTAATACAAAATTCAAGGGACCGACTAAAAAATTCGAATTATCCAGAATTTCGGATTAAACAAGTTTCACTGTATATATATATATATATTAGCTGACATAATAAAATAATATTCTGTGTTATAAAACTGTTAAGTATTCATAAACACATCACTAATTGCAGCAGGACAAAGCCAAAGGCTATTGTGCTATTAGAGGCTGGTGCTTCAATTCCTCCAAAAATTGCCACAGTCAAAGTAGATGAAAAAGAAGGGGGGTGGGGAAGAAAGGTTTGATGTGAGATATCTTTGACCATATCTTGATTCAAAGAGAATATCATGAATTTTAATGATAATTTGGGAAATGACCTGAATGATCCTTAATATAATAATTAGCCAGAAAAATTAAGTTAATTATGAGGAAAATACTAAATATGGTTCTTAACATTAAATTAGGTTTGCCTTCTTTTTTTTTGTGTGTGTGTGTGTTTGTTATATTACCGTAAAACAGGCAGAAACTGTGAATGAATGGGAGAGATAGTGGTTGAATGAATAGATTAAGCAAACAAACATTTATGATGTAAGTGTTTGTTTCAAATAGTTTTTCTCTCAAAACTTTGTAAAGATTACAGTAAACACAATTCATCATTTTTTAAAAATAGAAATAGAAAAATTAAATAAACAAAAAAGTTTTATACTTTATTGTTGAACAAAATTGTTGTCTATTTATGGAATTTTGGCGGTTTCTGCCAATAACTCCGTGACAATCATCGCCAGTAGCTATTCTGGCATGAACTCTATTAATGATACTTATCAAATCAAACTGAAATTTTTAAATCTATACAAGCATAGCACATTAATGACTTAATTCAAAAGAGAGAGACTTCACAATATAATACCTAATTGACATCCACAGCTCCAAAATTCCAAAGGATTATAATTGCTACTATCAATGCGTGCACTGTTTGGAAAAACATGAGTTAGGAAATGCTTATTGTGATTGATCAATTCTTCAGCTGACAACTGAATTAATTTTGATGCCATAATTTCAGAAAATGAAGAAACATCAGATAACTTTTCTATTAAAATAAATAAATAAAACAAAATTATAAATGAACAAATCAATTGAATACACAGTTATATTAAATCATTAAAATTCATTAAATTAATTCATTTCTCACAAAGTAAAAGGTTTTTTAAGCTAATATAGAAATATAAAGGATAAATCTTCTTCAGGCTGAAGTGTGTTCAACAACAAAAAGACAATATGAAGGAAATATTCAAAACTTACAAATACGACTACAATAGTAAAATAGTAAAATTCTTTTGAAATTCTTTGCTTATCTAAACAATTTTACAATGTATTAAGAAAGCTAAGCATATTTTAAATACATTTTGCTTCAGTTTTTTTAATTTATTTTTTTTAACTTTATATTTGGTTATAGAATGTTAAGAAAAATCTGTTTTAGGAATTTTATTTAAAAAAAATATTAATTATATGTCACTGATCTTTAAAACTGATTATGTACAGAAGTAAAATTCAAAGACAATAACATAGAAAAAATATTAACATCAAAAGCCACATTTTTGTAACATTAACATAAAAGGTAATTTCAATAAATAATTAACAACCTTTCTTCCTTACTTTCAGTGTGGATAGAGAAAGAAAACTGCCAAATAATTGAGTGGCAGTTCTTACATAGCATCACAGCAATTCTTTTAAATTATCTTTTAGATATATTTTATTTGCTTCAAATCACAGATAAAATCTACTTTTTCTCAATATATTTGCAATTGTAACAACATTACCTTCTGCTAAATCATCTTTCCTCTATTCTTTTATTCATTCCTCCAAACAAAGGATAAAAATTTATTTCCTTTAACTCAGTACATTTTTGTAGCTATGATGTTACAGGGTGGCTACAGAAATTCAGAAAAAAAGTTCCCTGATTTCCCTGACTAACTTTGACGGATTTCCATTGCAAATTACATATACATACATTCCACAATTTTGTGTACATCATTAAACCACTCGCTAAACCACTGCAATTCAAAAAACTATACAGATGGGAAAAAATATTTCAATCTTTTTCTTTTTTTTTTCTTTGTTCACAGGCACGAAAAAGAAAATAAAATGAAAAATTCAAAATTTGGGAGAAAATAATAAAAATATCAATCATTTTAATTGCACAATACATTAACATCAGAACATAAAATTATTTCTCAAGTTGTTGCATTAATTTTTTTAAATTTATTTATTGCTAGAAAAGCCCTGGTTTGTGAACGAACCAAATTCCAAATACAGGAAAAATTTCAAAATTAAGCTCTTGATCTCCAGTCTCCACCCATTTCTTTAAATGGACTGCTTGTTCTTCAGCAGCTTCCATTAGTCGCTTTAAATGATTACACTCATTGTTTCTGTCTAGTCTCGTTTGATCTTCATCTTTGACGCTAGGATCCATCTGATCCAAGATAGAGAATGAGGGAGAGCAAACAAACAAGATCTACACTTTAAAAATCAATAAAGTAGCACCAATCTGTGCTTGCATAAAAATATGGATTATTCCTACGGTAGATAATACTTAAAATTCAAAAGCTCAAGCTGTAAAACAAAATTTAACCAACATAGTAGCTTCTCTTTAAACATTTTCTTTATTCTATTTCTTTAATCTATTTCTTATAAACATTTTATACAGATGCCACATGCATTACATAAGCTCTTAATTTTTACACTCTTTTAAAGATAGCATGTGATCATATTTTTACATAAAAATCAAAACATTAAATTCATTTAACCATTTTTTTTTTTCTTTTACTTTTTGTTCAGCATGTGATCTTGTGCGTCCACACACAGAGTCCAATGATATCTCTTAGCCATTTTACATAGTGGATTATTAATTTTTTTTATTTAAACTTGGCGAGATTCAACTAAAAAGCAGCCAATCCTGCGCAATCATGGCTAAGATAACATATGTTTGCCAATCCATCAGTCATGCATGTTTGCAGGGCAAAATTGAAAATTTCCATGATTTTTTGGTGATTTTTACAAAATTCCCTGATATTTCCAGATTGATAAAGCACCCTGAATTTTCCATGATTTCCCTGTTTTCTCTGGTTGTTGCCACCCTGTGTTAGTCTTGACAGTTACCCCAGGAAATTTGGGCTTTTATTATTAAGATGATCTCAGTAGAAATTTGTTTTAAACACACCCGAACAATAGAATTAATTAAAATATATAATAGCAAATGCATTTATCAATATTAGTTAAAAAGTGTTAACTTTCATAGATATCGCATTAATTTTTCAATACATACTTTTATTTTTTATTTTTTTAAAGAATTAATTATTAAAAAATAAAACAATATAAATATGTTGAGTGGCCAGACTAGACTAATATAATTATACAAATCACGGAATATTACCTTAACAAAAGTAAATTTTCTGAAAATTCAGAAGTCTTAGAAATAAAAATATAACAAATTATGTTTTATATAAATAAATAAATAAATAAATAAAATAAAACATTTAAATGAAAATAATATGCATATTTTAGGCTGTGCATTATAAGATATTCATTCTTTGTCCGGGGAAGGGGGGAAAAAACAGAAAACCTCTCTGAAAGTTCACCTCTATTCAAAGACCACCTAAAATTTAAGGGCAAATTTTATCAAGTCTCAAATTTTTTCCATAAAATTTAAAACTAAATTACTTCTTCTGAAGGTTTATATGATATACCAGGGTTGCTACACATATCAGGAGAAAAAATTCTCCGAGTTTTCCCTGTCTCTTTTAGAAGTAAAATCGATGACACGAAATCATGTAGCATTAGAATCTAACATATTTACAAATCAAATGAACATATTTAGGGTATATTAATTTTATTAACTTACTACAGTTGGGGAAAAAACCATAATTGATTCATTATAAAGCACTAACAATTTAAAAAATATTTGATTATGAAAAAATTTTCAAATGTATTTCAAAATTTCCTGAATTTTCCCTGTTTTTGCATTAATTTTTGAAATTCCCTGAGTTTTCCCTGTTTTTTAATAGATTTTCAAATTCCCCGAGTTTTCCAGGTACCGTAGTAACCCTGTATACCGTACATCTCTTAAGGTAACATTTTGTGGTGGTGCACAAAATCTCCACTTCTCAACACATATGTATTGAGAAGAGAAGCGAATCTTGATATTTCTTAGTCTGCATATTCAGCAATGATGTTCAAAAACTAGGAAAAGTGGATTTTGCCTTACAACCATTATTAGTAAATAACTTTAAATGCGATAGCTTCTGAATGATGTTGATTTTAGATAGAAAAATAAAAGTATTAAGCCTAATTAGAATTAAAAATTAAAAGCTAAAAATAGTATTTATTTCCTGTAAACCTAAGTGAAAATTAACAGATTAACAGAGACCTTCCCTCAGACAGGATGCTAAGTTGAACAATTCGATACTGTATATACAATAACTTTAGAAAAAAAAAGAAAAAAAAAAAAATATATATATATATATATATAATACTATATAGTTAAAAAGCTTTTTTAATTCAAACAAGATTAATATTAATAATTATTACAAAATTATGTAAGCAAATAATGAAAATTTGAATAATTGAAATCACTTAATTTATAGAATTGTTTGCCTGACTTGTGATTTTCTACAAGTCCTCTACTAAAGGGTCAAATTTTTATGGTACGGTAAGTGGCTACTCTTAGAGAAATTAGACTGTATTAGATTTGAATTTTAATAGATTATAAATAAATTTTGTAAAAACACTAAAAAGTGAGAAAAAAAATTAAATTCATCAACTTACGAATTTCATCAGCTATTTCTATATCCCAAAATCGTATCCTTGTTAGGCTGATTATATTAGATAGCGCCCGGCATAACTTTATTTTTCTTAGGATGTTCTAGAAATAAAATTTATGATATACATATAAAATAAACAAATGAAACATAATATTGAGAAAGGGTTATTTCATAATATTATTATTACTTAATAGATATGGAATCTAAAAGTTTGAATTAAATATATATATATATATTTCTTTTTAGTAAATTAGTTAAAGAAGAATTAATAATAAAATTAGATTATAAGAATATTTAGCATTTAATTATTAACTTGCAAGCTATCATCACTTACTTTTTTTTCCCACAGTAAATAAGCAATGTGTTTTAAAATTAATATATTTTTTTTACAAATTTTAAAAGCATTTTTTTTTCTCACCCCCCCCCCCCTCCCTTTTTATGAGTATAGTATTTTAAAAACAGCTTTTTGTCAAAGTAAAACAAAGACACAAAATTAGCTGTGGCATTAAATTATATTAAATACATTATTTTGAATTTTTTTTTTTTTTTTTTTTTTTAATTATCATACAAATTTTTACTAAATACAAAAACTTTAAGCGTTTTAGAATGTTTCATTTTGTTTAATATAAATAAAAAAATTTAATTAAAATCATCATTATACCATACAGTCAGTCTGTTTTATGTATTCATAATCAGTTTTCTATAAATTAATAATATTTAATAAGATATAGTTATATGAGTAAGAAAATAAATTCATATCACAATTTTAGAATGAAATAAAAGAAGATAAATGTATCTGAAATAGCAAACAGTTACCATAGCAATAGCAAATAACTGAAAATATTAATACCCCCCCCCCCCCCCCAAAAAAAAAAAAAAAAAAAAAAAAAAAAAAGGAATTTTATAAGATAGCAAAATATGTTTTTTTCATTATAGAATTTATGAAAAAGATTTTAAAACAAAAATAACAAAACAAGTCAGATATTTAAATAACAAAAGATTTTTAAGAAACATATTGCTTTCTGCAAAGAACGGTGAAATAGCAAGTACATTATCATGCAAAAATTAATATTAAATATCATAGTTACTACTTGTGATATAAATGAGAAATTTAAGAAATCTTATATTATTTAAATGTCTGCTCTGTTATTATCTATAATTAAACATTTACATATTATGTAATGCATTTTACAGAAAATTAAATTATAAAGACTAAGAAAAAAACCCAGCTTTATTCTAATACACTGCTCATACATACCCGGCTGCTGTTGCACTCTTGGTCTTCATCTTCATCTGAAACATCTCCAACAGAATCGTTGCATGTTGGAGGCAATTTCTTTCCCTAAATAACAATATAAATATAACACACATAAACAATCAAGACAGATCAATAATTCTGAAAGTAATAATAATAATAATTTTCAAAAAATATATGAGTAAAAAAAAAAAAAATTTTAAGAAACTCAATACAGTGTAGGACCCATTATCCGGAACCCATGGGACCAGAAGTATTCTGGATTCCGGAATTTTCTGGATTTTGGATCCGTTTTCCATTATTGCTTTCCCTGAATTATAAACATAATTCAGTAACTGACAGGTACTAATTTACATTTAGGAGCACCTACTGCACACACAGACAGACATTTTTTTTTTTTTAATAGTCAAATCATATTCTAGACCTCTCAAAATATGCAAATAAATCGAAAACTGGAAGGCAAATCTGATACTTTCTTCTATTACATTTAGCAGGAAGTAAAAAAATAAATATAATTCATATATATAAACATGTACATTACTGACATTGACACTTGCCATGAGCGGCATGGTTGCTTCTTTATAAGTATTGCTAAACATGAATACTGACTCGATCATAAGAGCAAAACACTAAAATGATTTTACTTTAAAAATTTCCATCTTTTTTTTTTTTTTTTTTTTTTTTTTTTAATGCTTTATCGAGAAGTTAAAAATCGCCAGAAATCTATCATAAAATAAATTAGATTTTTTTTATGTGGCTTGCTGTGAATTCCTGAATTTTCCTGGACCACAAACATCCCTGACCATCTGAAAAAAAAAAGAAATTCTGCAATTTCTAATTTTCATAATACTACCTAATAAAACACACAACAATTCATTTTAGAGAGATTTACTTTTTTTTTTCTGATTTTAGATATAAAATATATTTTAATCATTAAAAAAAAAAAAAAATCTAAAATGATTCCGGATTTCGGGTCTTCCGGATTTTCGATTTCTGGATAATGGGTCCTATACTGTAGTGTTTATCCATTTCGTTTTTATATTTTTGAAAGCAAATACGAACACTTAACAGCCATTGCACTTCATTGAACAGAAAATCAAAAGTAAAACAACTATACAAAATAAGTGGAGCGCTTTGATTCCCTTTCAATTTTTAATAAAATAAGCTTAGCATCTGGCCATTAATGCAGTTAATACAGAAAGGTTTAAAACTGTTACGTTATAGAATAACATAAATAAAAATTTCTACATTTTAAACTCTTTGACAATATAATTATCCTACCTTTAAAATAATAGAAAATCTTCAATTAAAACAATATTAAACATTAATAGAAAATAAATCTAAATTAATAATTATTTTGCAATTTGAATACTTAAATTTTAAATAAAATAATTTATTTTTTAAAATTTAAAATCTTATTTAACGATATTGGGAAAACTTACATTTCAAAATATATTACACATTTACAAACTTTTGTGTATCTCAAAAATTCAATTATTTTTCCAAAATTATTTTTTATTTTTCTTAGATAACTATTTAAATAAGTATTAAAAAAATATTAAGTTTTATATACCCTTGATCAAAATAGTGTATGCATTTCCCATAATACCTTCTAAAAATTATATTTCCAAGAATGCATCTTATAATTACAAATATTCAAATTTTCCACATCTGTTACAGTTTCCAGCTAGTTTTCATTATTTCTTTATTTATCTGGAAGGACAGGCAATGACTAACTTCTATTTAAAGCTTCTAGAACAATGTACAGTCGGGGAAAAAAAAAACGCAGCACTCGATGTAACTCCATTGCTAATCAATGCACAAAAATGTAATAGTATCATTTGACGGGGAATTGAGAGTAGATTCAGAAAATGAACGGAAATTTTGAATTGGGGGTTGTCTACATATTAAAACGCACACCAACTTTGATTTTTTCAATGGTAATGCCCCATTTTTATTTTATATTTGAATTCCTGGGATCGCGACAATGCGAAAAAGTATATTGGTTGTATATTTTGCTTATTTTTTCACAGAGTTATAAGCATTCAAAGTTTGAAGGTGCTAATGTTAAATTCATATTTCAAACTTTTATTAATATCTTCACAAAAAATATTTTGATCGATATAATTCTTTTTTTATGAGATGCAGTGAAGAAACCCAAACATAATCCATCATTAATTTTGATTCTGAAAAATATTTTTAATTCTGAAAAATATTAATAAATTCATATTCATAAAAATTATGAATTATGACATATATTAATTTTTACATAAAATGAATCCTTATGCTGAAAAATATGGGTGTGCAAATTTGCAGCTCATTCCAGTTATTAGTTTTCGAGATATAAATAAATCTTTCTTTTGGAGTGGTTTAGGGGGCCGTCTCTTAAAAAATTTTGAATGAGATAACGAAGCAAATCTTAAAAAATAACGGAGAAAATTGAACAAAATATTTTTATTTTTTATTTAATGGTCAAATTACGTCAAATGCAAAGAAATGAAACAAAAATGTTGATTTTTAGACATTTATGTTAGTATCAAGAATTCCTGTTTTCTAAAGCCCCGCCTTTTATCGTTCTTCAAAACAAAACAATACAGAAACGAAAATTGAATGTGACTTTGAGTATTCGTGTTAAACCCCTTATTTTACATTGGCAAAAATATACACAAGTGGTATTTACTTCATCGATTACTGGTGATAAATTTAGAATCCTTTAAACGAATACTAGAAGAAAAAAATTAACTAAATAGGCGGGGTTTACTGTTTGAAATACTCTCAAAATAAAATATTTCAAAGCAAATTTTGTGTACCACAATTATATTACAGATGGATATACATTATAACTAAATTCTTTCTAATTAATATATTTCTATCCATAGTATATTTTATTGCAAAAATATGAACACTGGGTACATGCTTAAGAAATAAGTAATACACAAATTACGAAAGAAACGCCCACTGGAATTGTTACAGATTTTCAAATGATGTTAATCTACGTCAGCCGTCGCGAAAGCGTTAATTAAGAAATTATATTTTCATAGAAATTATAAAACAAATCGTACAGTTCCAAAGAGTTCAACTGATCCAAAACTGGTAAGTGCTATTAAAATTGTTTAATATTTACTTTATGAAACCTTACAATAATCTATCCGAAAAGATTTAGTTTATGCGTTGTTGTATATATATAGCTATATTATTTCAGTTTGTATATTATGTTACACGTACGAAAGAAAATTTAAGCTTTATTGGTGATCAGTATATCCATGATAGATACTTTTTAATTGAAAAATATTGCACTTTTATAAAAAGTATTGTCTGACCAATCGTAAGTGTAATGTATTTAAATATACCTAAAATCATCTAAAAAAGTACTAAAGTATATACATATCCAAAAAACTAAATTCATGATAATTAAGATACTGCAAAGGTGTTAATATTTTTATTTCTTTTTATAACTCTTTTTTTCTGGAAATATTTCCGGTGTGAAACAGTATAATTTTGTCTAGTTCTTGTAGGATCTTAATTTTATTTTTCTATATTTAGAGATAGCCCCCTAACACATTTTTGATCATAACTCTATGAATACTAAAGATAAAGTATACAAACAGTATACTTTTCCGCACTGCCAGACTCTCAGAAATTTGAATATGAAGTCAAAATTGGGTGTTACTATTGAAAAAATCAAAGTTGGCACTCATTTCAATATGTAGATGACCCCTAATTCAAAATTTGACGACATTTTCAGAAAGTGCATTTCATTTCCTGTTGAATGGTGTCTATTAAATTTTTCTGCGTCAATTAATAATGAAACACCATCAAGTGCTGCGTTTTTTTTTCCCCGACTGTACAAAGTTCTCTAGCATCTGCATTTTGTCTGCTATTGGTCCAAAACTTCACGAATTTTCAAATATTGGCAGGAGAAGAGTAATTGACAAAGATCAACAAGAGACAACAGAGTGAGTGAGTGTAGAAGTGAAGTTTGAGCAAGGTTCACTGTCATCTTTTTTTTTTTTTTTTTTGAGCAGAAGTTAGTTACTTGAAGAGCAACTAATATTTTTTCATGATTAGTGCAGGTTTTCGTAGCAAATAAATGCAACTATACTTTGATGTAATCTATTTCCTTAAACTTTGCTGTCATGACTTGAATACATATAGAGTTCTAACAACCACGTGACTTTCTTCTTAGCAACCGTACTTTGCTGAAGGACAACGCTAATTTTTCCATGCCTTTGGAAGCGTAGTATTCGAATTTTTTTTTATGCTCTTGAAAAAACATTTATAACACTGTGTTACAATAAATTTGTAACACTTGATAAAATGGGTCAGTGAGGTCAACTGTCCTTCAGCAAACATGCTCGTGACGTCATCTGTTAGAACTCTATTGCTAGGTTATAACTTCCTCATAAACATGTATTTGAAATGAGGATGCTCTGCATTTATTTTACCAATCTTAATTAACAACATGATCTTAACCAGACACACCAAAGATGCATGACATAAAAAAAAAAAAAAAAAAAAAAAAAAAAAAAAACGAGGTCGAAAATTTTTATGAATCCAATGCTTTTTTCTATTGAATATAGAAGAAAGTAATAATGGTACTGATGTTTTGTATGCATCCACATCTACAGCACATTAAGTGTTAATGTAAGTCTAAAAAGACATCTAAGCATTAATATGCGAAGAATATGTTGATTAAACCAGAATACATGCAAAAAATGCATAAAGCTTATACACTGAATTTTCAGGAATTCTCTGAGAGGAAATTTTTTAATAAGCACAGCAAGCTTCAGTATAATATTTTTTGGTAGAAAGTCAGTTAAGAAATTTTCTTTTCCATAGGAAGCAATAATCATTATCAGTTACTAAAATTTTTGAAAAGAAATGTGAATCAAGACAATTCACAATTCCTTTTTTTTCTCTATAATACTAATGATCTTTGTATTTTATAAAAAAAAAAAAAAAATCCCACAGATACTACCAACATCTCTAGAAATGACCTTTAGAAGGATAAGTGGCATATAATGATGGATGAAGCTAGACTTTGAACTGAGTAATGTACACTTCATTTGAGTTTCATATGATGAAGGGATCATAGGAAAAATTAATCCAAAGTTCAATGAAAACATATGTGCTGAAAATTTTTTTAATCAAAACAGGTTAATGATAATTTACAAATGTTACAATCACTGACATATTTTAGATAGATTGTCCAGTAAACTTTGAAGAGGCATAAAGTAACCTGCAAAGAAATTCTTAGTAGCAATTAGGAACACAATCGGGATGTAAAGTTAAGGTAAGTTGTGCCTACTTCCACTTATTCTACTATTTTATAGACATCTTATATGTGTTCTACCTTTAGTACTTGCAGAATTTATTGCTTCAATATTTAATAATAATAATAAAAATAATAATAAAATAAAAGCCTTCATTGTTACCTTTATTATTATTTTTCCTTTCAATAATTCAGGGGTCATTTGTGAAACTTTTAAAATTCCATCTCGACTAGGTATATACAAACTCTCACCAAATATTTTTGTGGTGAGTGAGGAAACTTGTTCTTGAAATTCTATACTACAATGATTCTCTAAATGAATTATAAGTGGATATCTAGAAAGAAAAATGTTAATTAAAATTACATTAATATTTAAATACAAAAATTTAAAAAAGTAGGATTCATACTCATATATGGGAAAAAAATTCCCTGAGTTTTTCCTGAGTTCCCAGACAATTTTCACGATAATATTAGCGACATATTACAAGAAACACTCTTCTCGACAGGACAAAATACACAGCTACTTCCACTGTATGGTATCATATTACTGTCGACCATGATAGAAATTCGGGTAGAAATCATTGTTTACATGCGTATTTTCACAATACTTAATCAATTGAATTTTGATATGAAGCTAAACAAGAAAAATGTAACTTGAGAGAGAGAAAATATTTGTTTTTCCAGGTTTTAAAACCGATTTTCCCTGACTTTTAATGAAAATCTTTATTTTACCTGAGTTTTCCCTCATTTTCTTTTAACGAATTCCAAATTCCCTGAGTATTCCCTGTTTTCCAGGTTTTCCCTGATGAGTATGAACCCTGTAAAGCTTATAATCACTTAAAATATATTTTTAATTCTAAAATTAATGACAGAATTGTCTTTTTTTTTTTTTTTAAGAGATGGAAACATACAGAGCATTATCCAAAATGAAATTGCAGTAAATTCCTTTAATTTACTCCAGGAAATAATATATTGTTTTACAATTGTATTTAAATTTATTCTTGATAAATAATTTTTTTGCCTCTTAATTTTCTGTGGTAATTAATTTGAACTCTGATTTTTAATGAAATTGTAGTGTCTGAAAGCCAATAAATAAGAGTGTCAGCAGTGTAGGAGTCACGTGACAATTAAAAAAAGAGAGAACTTTTGATGATGATGTTTTTTATTATTCATTCAAGTCAAAACTGGTACTCATTAGTGAGTCGATAAAACTATAATTCTGAATTTAATCTAATCGACACAATTCTTTGTAATAATTGAATAACGACAACATATTCTGTTATGTCAAAAGAAATATTCTTAAAAATTTTGTAACCAGAGGATACAATTAAACCTACAAAAAATGAAGTCAGCATATTTATTTTTTGAGTTATGCTTTATCTAGTGTTGTTGTTTCTTACTGTAAGGTGGGAGATGTGAATATTCATTTAAATCTTATTCATTTATAAACGAAGTTTTGGTTCAATACCTTAATTAATCTTACAGAAGGTGTAGTGAAGAAAAGAAACAGAGAAAAGGAATAAAACTAGACAATGGCTTAATCGACTCTGCTCAATCTCCCATGATATATTTCTTCAAAAAAAAATCTTACTATAGATCATACTATATTTATGACAAAACAATGAATATAGTATATGGTCAGAGTGATTCGAGAATGAAATGCCCCAACTTCTAAGCTACCCCCTTCTTGTTTTGAAAATTTTATCATATCCTAATATACTACATAATTTTATTTGTGTTAGCATTTCATTTTAGTTTTTCTGCTAAGCCATCATATTTCCCACACAATAATTGCCATAATATAAGTAAGTTTATACAAAATATTATTCTATTTTGATGATAAGTTATGAAAAATCTTTAATTTAGAATAACTTTCGAAGTTTTTGAAGTAGAATATTATATTCAAAACTAGCTTCATTTCTTTAACAAAATTATTTTTCATAAGACATGCTTATATGAAATTTTGCCCGGTTCTGCAATGTTAAGATAATCTTAAATGTTGAATATCTTATAAAGCTTTCAAACTAGAATGTTGTAATTCAGTAGGTGTATGGCTAGTAACAAAAATAACATTTTTTAACTGATTCAACTTCTTCAATACCATTTTATTCTTCAGATAAAGTTTTCACGGACGATCAAAATAATTAATACTAACAAACTAACCTACAAACAATTTTGTGATTTTCAAATTTCTCATGCTTCAAAATGTATAAAAACTATAGGCTTAAAATGTAAAAATGTATAAAAAGTCTAAAAATGAAGGTTAAAAATATTCCACATATACTCAAGTTTCCTATACATATAATTTATGGGAAATTAAAATTCTTCAGGTAAACATTATGCATTCTTTTTTAATTTTTGCTAATATGCCCTATAAACATCAGGAAGTTACTAAATAACTATGTTATTTAGTAAATAATAAATAAGTAAATTATCAAACTCGGGACAATTTAGAATTTTTGCATAAAAACAAATTAATTTACCCCCAATGTAATTAACAAATAAAATAATAACACCAATTTAACATGTCAATCAAAAAGCTGAACATGGGTTTGCTACACTTGTTTTTGCCTAAAATTAGCAACAAGAAATTTAGCTATCTTCTATTTCCCAGCAGTTCTCAAATATAAATCTTATTTAACCTTTTCATGGTCATGAACGCGTATACGCGGTCAGAGTTTTTTACTTCTGAATAATTTATTTATTGCTACGAATTTGCTAAATAGAAAACAATCAGTTTCTCAGTATTCCTGATAAATTTGTAATATTATTAGTACTTAATGACTTAAAAATATATAAAACACATCCCACTAAAATGGCTTCGAAACGAAAAAATAAAAAATGGTGTGACCTTGAATGGGTTAAAAAAAAAAAAAAAGTTATCATTAATTATTTAGTTTTATCATCAAATAGTTAGTAAAATGTGTATCATGATGATATAATCACTAAAAATTATCTGCAATGTTCATTAACCATACATGAATTTGCACTACTCATCTAGAGCCAAACGCCAAAACCCTGCATTATGGAGAATCTTTCTCCAAAGGATGATCAATGCATGGGAGTGTTGGGCTTTTGGAACAAAATGTTTACCGTCAGATGGCATTACTGACGAATATTTCTTTCAAAATGTGCTTAATGCATGAAATCATGGATAAAAATCCAGAAATAAAACATACTAAAATAATCACAAAATCTAAAATACAAATCCACTTAGGCTTAGTGGTTCACTTTCAGAAATTATGCAATGAAAAATATGGTAAAAAACTTAGAAAAAGATGTATCATTTACTTGAAAAAAGATAAAAATAACTCGACACTGTGTATGAATGTGAATTGTGTAATGTTGTTGTCTTGCACTGATTTGAGCTTTGAGATTTTTCATAGAGCTTTGAGGCATTAATTATTACAATATTCTTGAAGTATTTTGTAATGTTAAAAATTAAATTTTTATTTTCTCATATGTTTTTATATTTTTCATCAATAATCTAGTGTTAATTTAATGCTTTAAATTGTAGTAAAATACACTATAACATTTTTGTTATTAGATATCAAGTATTTTAATTACAATCTTTTATTATAATTGAAAATATATTTTTTTGCACAGTAAAAAATGCTTTTATTTTTATTTATTTATTTATTTTTTTGTAAAGGGAGTATTTTACGCATTATTATGTAAAGTGTACTTTTTATGAAATTTAATGCATGTTAGGCTTAGCAAGAGAAAATGCTCTGTTTTGTGGGAGCATTTCTTTCCATAGACAATCATTATGCAGGGGGTTAAAATTTTGTTTCTTTTAACAGTTTGATTTTTTAAAGTAAAAAAAGTTTTATAAATTTTTAACTGTTTATATATAAATAGAAGTCTGTAATGTTACACAAATATAATTCATAAAGAAAATAGAAAAATAATCCATACGGAGATGTAACGAAAGCAAATTCTTGTATTGTTTCAAACACATCTTGTAGTGGTATTTTGGAAGTTAGAGTGTTTCCATGATATACGACAGGACCTTCAGTACTATCCCAACAGTCCACTAAAAAAAGTTCAGAATTTCAAAATAAAATGAGAGCAAATAATTAAATATAATAATTAAAAATATGATTACATTCTTGATGTTTATGAATATTGCATCGATAATAATTATAATGCTATATGCTGAAATTTATCAGCAGTAAATAATCTAGGATTCATGACAAAAAAAAAAAAAAAAAAAAAAAAAAGCAGAAAGAAAAAGGAGAAACTAATTTAGCAAGCTGCACACATAATAAGATTAATAAAAAATATCGCATTTTTTTAAAAGTAAAATATTTTCAATAGCATCTCAAAACAACTAAAATAGTAAAAACAAACATACAAATTTTGCATATACGTTTAATTTCTTTTATGAACATTCTTAATTCTCTAACAAATGCAGTTATAACCAGCCAGATATTCAAATAAAACTTATAAAAAATAAGTTTTATTCCATTTTATTATTATTATTTTAATGCACGATAAATAAATTATTCCCACTCTTAAAATTTTACAATGCTTTGCTCATCAGTGAGAAAATTGCTTGATTTTCATTTAAAATTGTATGTAATATTCCCCAAAAATATGTTTTTTTTTTATACCTCTTTTTTTTTTTTTTTTTAGTAGGACAGGACTATTTCTTTCAGACTGCAATTTTGTGTTATCACACTTCCAATATGCCAGGATGCTTGCCAATTTCTAATTTTAGCATTTAATTTCTTAAATTATATTAAAATATTTAGAAATTTTATTGATAAACTCTGCCAACAAACATCAACCTTGAAAATGGGCTCTTCCCACCGTCGTCTGCTCAATCACGTGATAGAGGAAAACGAATAATCGAATTCTGAGAATCGAATTCAATTAAATATTGTTATTAAGAACAAAAATTTTAATATTTAATGTAAAATAAAATAAAAGTAATATTGTGCATTTGTAAACAGTAGAATAATTGTATTTGTAAATTTAATAATTTTTAAAAAACATTTTATATTTATTTAAATCAAATTGGAGTGAATAAAAATTTCTAAACATTTTATATGTTTATTTATTTTTACCTATAGGAATCGATTTTTGTATATTGTAGTGTAACTGTAACATTAACTGATCTAGCAATAAATAATAGCTTCTTGTGGAATGTTTACGGATTATAAATTGAAATTTTAAAATGTTTTCATTTAATTTAATTGCATAAAGGTGCTACAACAAGTTAATTAACTTAATTACTGGTCAAATTGGATTTACGCAGTACGATATTGCACTGTCACTGATTTAAGTACCAAAAATAAGAGTATTTAAACATGTCTTCATGAACATCAATAACAGGTATAAACTAAATGATGATTGTAAATGTATACAGCAAACAAAAGATGATGAATAATGATATAAAATGGATTAAAAATGATGATGTATAAAAAATAACACAGATTAAATACGATTGATCAAAAATAAGAATAGAAAATATGTTATTTCAGCAATGGCTCTAGATAAACACGACTTCGTCTGCTATTTGTTTTTCCTCTATCATGTGACCTCTGACGTCAGGTGGGAAGAGTCCATTCATTTAAAGTAGATTGGAGTATAAGACTGACTATTTTTATACCAACTATGTGAAAAATGCCAGAGCCAGCATTGAACCCAGGTCCTCTACTTAACGTGTGGATGCTCTTTTACTGAGAAACACTGGCTGATAACCAGCTCAACATTTCACACATAATAACCGTTACACCTGTTTTTGCAGATACAGTGACCTTGCCAATGGTTATTATGTGACAAATGTCGAGCTTGTTATTAGACAGGATGGCTAATAATAAATAAATAAAAAAAATTAGCTTTTTTTTTAGTTACATGGTTGCAATATGTAAATTAATCCTGTTGTATTAAACCAAATTCTGTCAAAAACAGAATTTCTTTTTCTTTTTTTTTTTTTATTTGTTTCTTGCATATTTGAAAATCAGACAGTTTACTAAATAAACTTATACATTATAGTTAACATTTTGGCATGAAATCTTGCATCATGAAACAACAGTACATGTAAACGAGAACTCCTTGCATTTCTTGCAATACTTTTAAGAGGATTGCATATGTTCAGTGAAATTTTGCATTATTCTTATAAAAAGCATTGGTAAAACAAATTGAAATTAACATAAATAACTTTATTACATAAAATAGTCATAAAAATCAATTTTTTCCCTATGTTCTTAGTTAAAAAATAATAATAAAAACCTGAATAGTTTATGATCTGCAGAATTAAAAAAATAATAATAATTTCCCTAATGCAGCAGTTATATTTTTTTAAATGCTTGTTTTAATCACTTTTCATCAAATTTTATAATTCTGAACTTCCAAATGTAGAATAAATATAAAATACTAGTATTAGCTAATATTTTATTTCATTTTTAATTTAAATAGAATAATCTAAGTACCTAAATTATTTCATTGATCTTGAATAATACATACTAAAATGATTTACATTAGATCAGGGAACAAGTATAGTGAATATGAACAATATAAGTCAGATTCAAAGCATTCAAAAAAATCTGGTGTGAAACAACCACACGACTTCTATTGCCCACTATTACACATATTATAAGCATTTTTTTGGAGGTAATGTGATCAGAAGACATAAAATTCCCCTAACAAAGTAGAAACCTAAAATTTTTCCGGTAAGAGAAATTTGATACACGCGTATAGACTTATAAAACAAAGTTTACATAGCAAGTTATAAAAAAAAGAAAAAAATGGTAAAGTTATTTTTTGAAACAGCAATTTTTGAGATCTAAAACTGACCTACCTAAGCAAGATGACTGTTAATTTTTCTGTAATAACCACGTAATACATGAGAAAGGATATATAAAATGGATTTATGTAATAATTTTCAAGAAAATCGTTAAAGCTGTTTTTGAGATACTGATTTTTACTAAAACTTGGTATACTCAATTAGTGACTGGAAAATAATAATTACATACAAAAAGATATTTAAAAGGGAGTTAATATGACGAGTTTGAAAAAAATCTGTAGAGCCGTTTTGAAAGGAATGCACTTGCGAGACCTGAAATTGAGCTATTTATACAGGATGCCTATTAATTTTTCTCAGCTAACCAACTGAATCATTCGAAAGGCCATCTATTAGAGTGTTTATACAGCAATTTTGAAGAAAATCGTTAGAGCCGTTTTTGAGATACGGACTTACTGTTCCACTTATGGTTTCAGATGTCCCATTTCCGTTTTTCCAATTTTCACCAAAATTTGAAAATTTCTTCTGTACACCAGACCTGTGTCAATTCCGAATTTCCATCATTCTATCTTTATTAGTTTCAGAGATGTTGCAGCCAGTAGATTCCGCACATACATATATACACACACACATACTGAGTAATTGCCGAAAACCACTTTTTTGAACTCAGAGCACCTTAAAATGTGTAAATCAGGTGAAAACTCGATATCAAATTTTTGGACCGAATACAATACTTCCATTACTTACGATAGTAGGGTAATGGAAGTAAAAATATTAGAAATTATATAACTTAAAACGAGACATCACTATAACTCCTTTAAATTAGAAAAACCTTTTTAACTTGCCTCGTTGTTGGCCGTAAGCTTTTCACCTGGACGTCCAGGCCTCCTCAGCGGCTTCATCTGTCATGAAATTCGGACGGTGTTGTTGTCTGTGGGCAGTTCTCTTTATGAGATGTCTCCACGCTTCATTTGGGGCCATTGCGTCGCTGCCATTGCACACATTATGGTTGGTTGTAATTTCCAAAGATTCACGGAACATCGCGTAATAGTAATTGTTATAATCGGCTAATTTTTTAGTTTCGTTAAATTTAATCTCTATATTTTTGCTGTTATATGTTTTAGCTAGTGCGGTATTTATTTTGTCAGTTTTAATATCATGTTTGTGTTCGTTAATGCGGGTTTTAATTTTCCTTTTTGTAACTCCGATATATGAACCTGCGTTTTTATTTTGATTAATATAAGGTATTTTGTATATTCCGGCTGTTTCTAGTGGTGAAATTGGATCTTTATCGTTGCGTATTAATTGATATATATTTCTATTTGGTTTAATCGGGATATTGATACCGTACTTATTAGCTGAACTTTTAATTTTATTAGCGGCTCCTCGGTCATATGGAATTGAAGATGTAAATTTAGAGGGGTTTTTTTGAAAATTACGAATGCTATTTAGGTTTTTTAATCTGTTTTTTAACTAGTTTGTTGATTATTTTATGGGGGTATCCCGCTTTTTTAGTGAAATCTTTGATGGTATTTATTTCATGATTTAGGTCTTCAGTTTCTTCACAAATTAAGATGGCCCGGTTAATGTATGATCGGATAGCGTTGATTTTATATTGGAAAGGTGTTTTACTTTTATAGTGTACAATTTCATTACTATTTGTAGGTTTCGGTAAACAGTGGTTTTAATTTTTTTTTTGTGCGGGTAATTTGGACATCGAGGAAATTAATTTGGTGGTCTTTTTCTTCTTCGTATGTGAATTGTATATTTGAGTCAATGCTATTAATGGAGTTTAGTATCTGTTGAATATTACAATTTTTGTCGATAACGGCAAAAACGTCATCGACGTACCTATACCAATAAAAATTTTTATCTTTATGATGTTCTATTATTTCTGTTTCAATAGTTCTTAACTTAAATCTGCGATGAAACCTGAGATGGGCGATCCCATTGGCATTCCTTTCATTTGTTGGTAGATTTTATTATTAAATTTAAAATAGTTTTCATTAAGTAAAAGATTGGTGGTTGCGGTAAGAGTTTGAGCAATTTTGGGGTCCTGAAATTTATTTATGATAGTGTCGTTAGCAATTTGTTAACCTCGGCGATATTTATAGACGGATATAAGTTAATGACGTCAAAACTAACGAAATGGTAATGGTCTTCATTATGGATTTCCCTTAACTTTTTAACAAAATCTTCAGTGGATTCTAGGGCGTGTTCTGAGGGGGGAATGATTTCTCGATAAATCTTGGCCATATATTTCTCTAGACAATATGTAGGTGCTTCGCTTTTATTAACAATAGGTCGGAGTTTTGGGGGGGTTTTATGGTCTTTATATTTTCCGAAAATGCGGGGTGTATTGGGTGCGTGGTTGAGAAGTTTAGGGGGTTTATTGTCGGGCCATTTACCTTCTTTTATTAATTTCCGGGTACAGTAATAACAGCGAAAATATAGAGATTAAATTTAACGAAACTAAAAAATTAGCCGATTATAACAATTACTATTATGCGATGTTCCGTGAATCTTTGGAAATTACAACCAACCATAATGTGTGCAATGACAGCAACGCAATGGCCCCAAATGAAGCGTGGATACATCTCATAAAGAGAACCGCCCACAGACAACAACACCGTCCGAATTTCACGACAGATGAAGCCGCTGAGGAGGCCTGGACGTCCAGGTGAAAAGCTTACGGCCAACAACGAGGCAAGTTAAAAAGGTTTTTCTAATTTAAAGTAATTATAGTGATGTTTTGTTTTAAGTTATAAATTTCTAATATTTTGATGTCGAAAACCTGGACTTTGCTGTGTTATTTACCTGTTGGAAATGAAATCATCGGAGCCATTTGCGTTCGCACATGTCATTTGCTTAAGTAGAGTTTCTTTAAAGGTCTTTTTTCCTAATGTTACTGTAAAGTTTAATTTTTATAGAATTTCTTTAAAGCTATGTTACTGTAAAATTTAATTCTTATAGTTTTTTCTTAATTGAGCGCTTTTACTATTTCCTTTCTTAATTTTTTCTATTTAATTTTTTTTTTTTTTTTTTGTGAACATGAATAGTAAATACTTTAATCAATGGAAATATATTGATAAAAAATTCGTAAGATCGGAACAGAAATTAAATTTTTTAATTGACTGCAAAGATTTCAAATTAATACCCCCCTTTTTAAGAATTAAGAACAGATTCCTTACACAAGAATTCTTGAGTGATGTTCGTAAATTTGAACGTAAAATTTTAAACAAACTAATAAAGAAAAGAAAGTCTGAAGTTTCTAAAAACAGAAATATCTGGAATGAAACCGCTACCAATCTTAAGGCCCTTACTAATATTGAAGAATGGAATAAATGTAAAAACAAAATCATGCAATACCATAACATCGAAGAAAACGCTATAATTAACAGGAATAACAATAAACTAAAATTCTGGCTCAAGAAAAACAACTTTAAACCTAACACAAAAACCGAATATCCGTACATTAATTTATCAAAAACTAAAATCAATAGCCATCAAAACGTGTTATTAAAATTAGGTCCGAAATATATTCTCGATCAACCCATTAACGTTAAAGATAGTATCGCTAAGATCGAATCTGCTATTAGCCAAGCCCCTGAAGAAAGTAAAATTCAAATTCGTAATGTCACAATCACCGAAATAACCAAATTAGCACAAAATAATAATATTAATAGGGAAGACCTCCGGGAACTAAAAGAACTTAAAAAGAACCAAGAAATTACCTGTACACTCACAGACAAAAGCAACAAAATTGCCATACTTGACTGAAGCGATTACACTGAAAAAATGGAGCAGACCATACAGGAAATTGGAGTTAAGGAAATTAAAAAAGATCCAAACAATCGTCTAACTGAAAAAACCCGGAAATTAATAGAAGAAGGTATTTGGCCTGACAATAAACCCCCTAAACTTCTCAACCACGCACCCAATACACCCTGCATTTTCGGAAAATATAAAGACCATAAAACCCCCCCAAAACTACGACCTATTGTTAATAAAAACGAAGCACCTACATATTGTCTAGAGAAATATATGTCCAAGATTTATCGAGAAATCATTCCCCCCTCAGAACACACCCTAGAATCCACTGAAGATTTTGTTAAAAAGTTAAGGGAAATCCATAATGAAGACCATTACCATTTCGTTAGTTTTGACGTCATTAACTTATATCCGTCTATAAATATCGCCGAGGTTAACCAAATTGTTAACGACACTATCATAAATAAATTTCAGGACCCCAAAATTGCTCAAACTCTTACCGCAACCACCAATCTTTTACTTAACGAAAACTATTTTAAATTTAATAATAAAATCTAC
The DNA here is from genome assembly GCA_963930645.1 of Salticus scenicus. Classification (NCBI taxonomy): domain Eukaryota; kingdom Metazoa; phylum Arthropoda; class Arachnida; order Araneae; family Salticidae; genus Salticus; species Salticus scenicus. The sequence goes on along the minus strand of OZ005654.1, from coordinate 79,831,836 downwards.
CAACAAATGAAAGGAATGCCAATGGGATCGCCCATCTCAGGTTTCATCGCAGATTTCAAGTTAAGACCTATTGAAACAGAAATAATAGAACGTCATAAAGATAAAATTTTTTATTGGTATAAGTACGTCGATGACGTTTTTGCCGTTATCGACAAAAATTGTAATATCCAACAGATACTAAACTCCATTAATAGCATTGACTCAAATATACAATTCACATACAAAGAAGAAAAAGACCACCAAATTAATTTCCTCGATGCCCAAATTACCCGCACAAAAAACAAAATTAAAACCACCGTTTACCGAAAACCTACAAATAGTAATGAAATTGTACACTATAAAAGTAAAACACCTTTCCGATATAAAATCAACGCTATCCGATCATACATTAACCGGGCCATCTTAATTTGTGAAGAAACTGAAGACCTAAATCATGAAATAAATACCATCAAAGATTTCACTAAAAAAGCGGGATACCCCCATAAAATAATCAACAAACTAGTTAAAAACAGATTAAAAAACCTAAATAGCATTCCTAATTTTCAAAAAAACCCCTCTAAATTTACATCTTCAATTCCATATGACCGAGGAGCCGCTAATAAAATTAAAAGTTCAGCTAATAAGTACGGTATCAATATCCCGATTAAACCAAATAGAAATATATATCAATTAATACGCAACGATAAAGATCCAATTTCACCACTAGAAACAGCCGGAATATACAAAATACCTTATATTAATCAAAATAAAAACGCAGGTTCATATATCGGAGTTACAAAAAGGAAAATTAAAACCCGCATTAACGAACACAAACATGATATTAAAACTGACAAAATAAATACCGCACTAGCTAAAACATATAACAGCGAAAATATAGAGATTAAATTTAACGAAACTAAAAAATTAGCCGATTATAACAATTACTATTACGCGATGTTCCGTGAATCTTTGGAAATTACAACCAACCATAATGTGTGCAATGACAGCGACGCAATGGCCCCAAATGAAGCATGGAGACTCTCATAAAGAGAACCGCCCACAGACAACAACACCGTCCGAATTTCACGACAGATGAAGCCGCTGAGGAGGCCTGGACGTCCAGGTGAAAAGCTTACGGCCAACAACGAGGCAAGTTAAAAAGGTTTTTCTAATTTAGAGTAGGAAGTAAAAATATTCATGAAATTAGAATGTAAAAAGACAGACGAACTGATAACATAAATGCTTTTCTACTTTGTTGAAACATCTAAAGAAACTAATTTAAATATGCATAAAATTTGTCATAACACAAGCAAATGATGTCAAAAGAAAAAAAAAAGATATACAGTTTAAAATTCGAAAATAAGTAAATTAAAATACATTTAATGAAACTACAGATTAGAAGCCATTAAAAATTTACTATATAAACTTTTACTATTAGATAACTATTTATAAAAAACATTAAAAATTTACTGTAATTAACCTTTAGTTTCTTTAAAAGTATTTAGTTTGAATTTTGAGCTTTAAAAGCAAAATATTATAGAAAATTCCTATAAAAAATTAATACCTTTTATACAACGACATCCCATCTTGAGAGCAGTACTGTAACCTTCAATACTAGAAGGCCCTTTTAACTGGTCTTCTAAGAGATATCTAATGCATCATAAAATTAAAATAAATATTCTTCAAGCAATAAATCTTACAAAAGCCAAAAAGAATAAAAAACAGTTACTGGAATGCACACACAATGTTAAACTAAACTAAACTAAAATAATAATAATAATTAAAAAAAAAAAAAAAAAGGGTAGGAAAAAAAATTGTACATTATTTTCTGTTATAAAAATGTGAAGGGGGGAGGAGTACATACTTTTATATGAAAATAAAATTAATGAATATTCAGTATTGTTATATATCAAATAATTTTCATAATTTTTACTAAAAAAATACAATATGAATATGTTAGTGCTTATTTCACAAAAAAATTATTTAGATAACTTTATTTATTTCTTTTTTTTATAAAAGAATTTACTTCAATTTAAAAATCACTGTAACTGTACATAACTAGAAGCTTAAAGATGCTGTAATTACAAGGAACTAGTTTCACAGTCTGGTTGAGCTGGGCTGGACTAAGCAGCTGACAAATCTAAGAGATTACTGCTTCTGGCAACAGTGCAATGTGGCGATAGCAATGTATATTTGTGATGACCAAAATATCAGCATAAAAAACAAATTAAAATAGAAAATTGAGGGAAGTACTTCCCCTATTTACTAACTCCATGAGTAAGAACTTCTTAGTCGTTGATAGGGTACTATTCAGTTAAAATTTGGTTCAGCCCAATTGTGACATATTTCTCAAGAAAAGTACTTTATTTGAATTTCACAGCCCCCAATATCAAAACAATGACAAGATTACTGACAAGATTAAGCCACAATTTGTGGCTGCCTTATATCCACAATTATTTTTAACCCGTTAGTAGTCGCTAGTTGGTCGATTTGCCGCCCTTCCTTCAGTGTTGCCAATTTTTTTTTATTTAACAGGCACCAAAAATTTTTAGAAGTGGCATTTGATATATATAAAAGGTAAATAGAATTGAAGAAAAGTCGATTATATTTATCATATATCACTTCTTAAAATTATTGGTGATAGTTGAATAAAAAAGTGTGCAATCTGTACCAGGTGGCGCTGTCTATAGGGACTACTAACGGGTTAAAGAAATGTAATAATTTAAATTTATATAAATAATGATAGTATTAATATTTTAATTTATTATAATCATTATAATTATTTTCTTAGGAATGCCACTTTCAGACATGGTACAAGCTTACAGAAAAAAGGCTGAACTTTTCACGATCCCCCCCCCCCTCTCAAAAGTGGTATCAGGCAACTGACACAATATAAATTTTTCAATAATAAAAATAATGTTAAATCTGATTGCATACATGGACACACAATAAACAAAATCAGAACAATAAATCTATCTTATATTGAATATCATATTAATTATAATTAAAATAGTTGTAAGTGCTGAAAAAACAGACAAACTTATTACATATACTTGAAAATAAGTTTATTCTATAGAAGCATTGTTTGCTGGGGCAATTGATTAGCAAAACAATGTAGTTCAGGTTCATTAGGAAAATGCAGTTGAAGTGCTATTTCTTTTTCATTTTCTCAAAGTTTGAATTTGACATTTCTTCAGAGCCAATCACGTAGAAATTGCTAATAATATATTGCACAAATTCAGGCTGAACCCCCCCCCCCCCCCTACACATGTCCAAAAAGTTTTAATGCAGACTTGCATTGATCCCAAGAATAATAATTTTCAAGCTTAAAAAGGCTGAATTCAGCCTTAAGGCTGAAAAGTAACATGCCTGCACTTTTTATCAATCACACTAAAAAATAAAAATAATAATATAATACATACGTATTATGAGATGTAGAAATAAAATAATGAGGCAATGGATGAGTCATATCTTGACAAACAGTCTTATGAAGGGGATTGAAAATATCACAGCTTTCTGAGAGAAGGAACAATGTGAAACCTAGTAAAGTTCATTATTAAATGTCACTTTAAAATGATTTAAAAAGTTAATAGTAAAAAATAAGAAATAATTTAACATTGTAAAGAAAAATAAAACAAATTAAAGTTTAAATCCTGTTTACCATCAATTAAAATCTGTTTATTTTGTTTTGCTTCTTCTGACGGTTCAAACTGTTCAATTATTTTAATACAATCTTCTGTAGAAATATCAGTCATCTAAAATAAAGATAAAATTTTTCACTTTTAAGGGCTGATGGCAAAGACAATAATTAAGTAAATTTAAAATAACTCATAAACATCAAAAGCAGTGTTAGAAATATGAATTTTGAAACTAGGCATCACAATAAAGCCAAGATAAAAATCTTAGTGTCAAAATGAAAACTCTAGAAGCCATCGACAATTAAATATGTATTTTATTTTTAAATCATCAGCTTGTAAATAATATATGCAGTATGCAAGATTATATAAAAAAATATTTATGCAAAAAATGTAATTATTGGGTTGTTCAGAAAATAATTTCGTTTTTTCCTTTGAAAATGAATTGAATAATTTCTTATATTACACAAATACTTTATTGAATTATATATTTTCCACTTCGATCGGTTTCTTAGTGATCTCACGAGTTGTTATTTAGCAGTTTTCATAAATCAATACTTTATTTGGTCTTCATCAGCAAAAATTGGTTTTCCAGAACGTAATGCATCTTCAACGTCAAAATTGCTGGAACAAAATTTGGTAAACCAGTTTTGACACTGACGTTCTTTAAATAATTTTTCTGTATACATGTCGTCTACTTTTTTCTTTGTTTGAACAGTATTTTTGCCTTTTTGATAGCAAAAACAAAATATGCCCAAAATGCTGCTTCTGGTTTTCTTTATTTGATAGGGCACCAATCAAAACCTATTGAGCAGAATAAAACGAACTTTTTCACAAGCAAGCCTTGCTGTATCAGCTGTCACAATATATAATGGTAATGCAGCTTAATTGTGAAGATGGTGTGAAAAAAATACAATTAAGTCCTCTGCTGAGAAAAACGAAATTACTTTCTGAACAACCCAATACATTCACAATATTAAATATATATAATAATAATAATAAAAAAGCAAATTTATTTTTTGCTTAGAAATATAACAAATGCTGCACCAAATTGTAAATAATACATACAAGATAAAATAAAACAATAATTATGTGAAAACTATAATTACATTGACAATATTAAACACATATTTTTCAAAATCACAAATCCATTCTTCATCCAGGCACTATATAAAAAATTGTTGTTGTGAGCTTGATTTTAATAGCCAAGCATCTGAGACTCCAGTGGCAGGATTGAGGAATACAATGAAACAGATTTATTTACATTGCAATTGTCAGATGAGATCAGGAAAATTAGTAAATATGACGAAGGAAAAATCTAGGCGTCAAATATGGCACCTAGGATTGGAATTCTAGGCATCAAAATGAAAAATCTGGTCTCAAAATAAGACTAACGACCACTTATTTGTAACCCTGCAACTACACATATATACAATTTCTTTAACAATAAATAAGATCACAATGGATAAAACTACTAACCAATAAAATTAAAAAATATTTAAAGAGAAAAATTTTACAAATCTAATATGACCCAATGTATTTCAGAAGGGAAACCATAATATCAATATAACAGAGTAAACATTAAATTAAAAAAAGAAGGAATTAATTTAATAATATTCAATGGATATTATGCTAATGAAATCTCAGAATGTAATGTTATCATTTATCATAAGATTTTGAATTTAATATAAAGTTTGCATTATATTACATAAGGAGAAATGCAAATTCATTTTTATAGAAATTTTTTCAACTAATCATCACCCAGAAGCATAAGTAATTTTCAACATTCTATCATCACTAAAATTTCTTATATATTTAATGTTAATCATATATTTGTATAATTTTTTAAATGTTAATATCTATGATTGTAATCTGTTTTTGATCATAGATAACCATTTGTGTGAGAAACATAGCTGAAACCAAAATGATGTCATGCAGGCCATAGGACAAATTTTTGTTTCTAGGGATAAGAACTTTTACAAATGCAGGATTTATAAGCTTATATAGTTGAAGGTGAAAGAGATTATTTTGCTGGATAAAATATATCTGCATTAACTTACCGAGTCGTTATTTCTCAGTAAAAAAAAAAAAAAAAAAAATGGCTCAAACATTTTTGGATACCTGATACATTAGTCAGTTGATAAAGACAATATTTACTACAGTCAACCAAAAAAATGTACTGTTGATAAACAACAAACTCAATAAAAAGTGAAAAATGTAATTCATAATAACATTATCTTTTTAAAAATATAATACTTAGATTATCAAATTAAATATTACCAAAGGTGATTTTAGATACCTAAAAACAAAAATTGCAAATTTGTCTTACCCCTTGTTCCCCTTCAAGAAACAGTTGCAAATCTTCTAACGTCATATAATCTTTTCCAGAAAACCTACAAATAATACAGTAAGACACAGAATTGTAAATGGCCTTTATAGCAAGGAAAAAATTTGTTTTAAGAATTTAACATGCTGATTAAAAACTTTCTTTTCCTTATACAGATTTTCTTTATTTTATTTCTGTTAAAAAGATTTTTAGCTAACACAGTAAAATTTGTTATATGTTCTCTTACTTAACGTAGAGGATTTCTGTGTGTATGCAAAGCACAGAATGAGTAATCCATCTTTTTTTTTAAGCAAAATGCATCAAATTAGTGTTTGTGCTACTAAACATGTACTCTAGCGGAAGAATGAAAGCACACACACACAAAAAAAAAATAAAAAATTAACAATTTGATAAATTTATTTTTAAATAAATTATAAACTAGTTGGCATAAGTGGACCCTTTTCAGTTCAGCATCAAGTATTTGTTTTCATAAACTTCTACTAAAAGGTATCCTATATTCACGTAAAAAAAAAAAAAAAAAATAGAACTCAGCTGATCCCTCAGCATGGTCCAAACTGGAATGCTCCATCCACTAGACTATTCCCTAATTTAATAACAAAATAAATAATGTGAATGTCAGTGGTTTTTTTTTTTTTTTTTTTTTTTTTTTTTTTTTTGGGGGGGGGGGGGGGCTTTAGTATGTTGTGGTCATCACAAAACTTTTTTTAGATTTTGCTATACAACGGTCATGCAGTACAAACTATCTACTAAAATGCAGTTGATTTTTATCTCAGAGAAGAATAACACTAAATGCCAAAAGAATTAGCTCAGTGCCAACATCTGAGGAAATATTCTTTTTTTTTGTTTTTATGAAAAAAAAATCATGAATTTGTTTTGAATCATCACGTCTCTATAGTCAAACCATATGTTTTACGGATATTGATGAGTTCTTTTAAAAGAAAACTATAAGGAAAATTTACACCTCACAAGAGGAAAAACAATTGTCTACATATATAAAAAATTTTCTTATTTGACTATTACTATTTAAAATTTCTTTTTTTTTTTTTTTTTTTTTTTTTTTTCAAATTGTAAAGTACAAAAAAATTCTTGTTATGTATATTTATATGAAATTTTGTACTATTCTATTTTATTAAAAATTCTGAAAAATAGAATAAGAGTGCTCATTTATTAAGTGCATTATCTCCAAATGTAATCAACACTGATTTAAGTCAATGTCCAACCAAATGTCAAATGTGGTTAAATTTCGTCCACTGGTTTAGGAGATACAGTACAAAATTTACAACAAAAATTTTAATAAATATTTAATTTAATTTAATAATTATTCAATTTAGTAAACATTTGTCTAAAAAATATTTTATACACACACACAGAGATATTTTCTAAAAATGGTCAGACCGTGTTCAGAACATCTTAAACATGTAAATCCATTGAAAACCATAAGCCGAAAGTTGCCAGGAATCCAATATTTTCTTATATATATACAAGAACGTAAAAATAAAAAAGTATTATCCAACTGCACATTTAGAGCAGCACAGTTATATATGGTAGCAACCAGCTTTTCTGTAGAGAAAATAAAAAGGCAACACTTTACAAAAAAAAAAAAATATATATATATATATATATATTGTTCACTGTTCAAATAATAAATAATACACTTGGCCCAAAATCATTTTTAAAATGCACAATGGTTAAAATTTATTAAAGAGCTTAATGATAAGCTTTGCTTTATATTTTTGCTTACTAATAAACTTTACTACATATTTTTGTTAAAATAAAGATGAAGATGTTCACCAAATGATCATCAAAACACACAGACACACTCAAACGCTAGATTTCTATTGATATAAGAGAGAAAAAATAAATGTTTCAACACAAAAAACTAGATGTTTCATAAATTATGTTTCTAATTAAATTTTTAAAACAAACAAGGTGGTTTAACATGTACTTCATAAGAAAGTCATAATATACATGCCAAATACAAACAGAGACACTTGCATTTATTTTATCAACTATTAAAAACATAAATTTTATGTACAAAACATATAAAAAATATACTGACCTTATAAGTAAAAAATATATTTCAGGTCTAGTAGAGATTTCTTTAAAAATGTTGATAAATTCACTACTGTCAATTCTACCCCTTTCTTCACCCTGTTTCCCATGTTCAAATTCCTGAAAAATGCAGCAGTGATCAACATTTGATTTTGTAGAAACAAATCAAACATTTTTAATTTTCCAAAGTTATATAATTTTCTTAATAATAAAAGTCCAATTAAAAAAAAAAAAAAAAAAATGCTGAAAATGATGTTATAACTAAAACAATGCACTGGAATAAAGGATTTTCAAGCATGCATTTTAACTGAATAAAATACAGGATGGTTAACCTTTGAACTTTTCTGAATTTCCATGACTATTTTTTCCTATTTTCCCTGATTTACATACACTGTTTACTCCCAGAAAAGTTTCACATAATTAGTGAACCATTTAATAATTTATAATAACAAGCTTTCAAATATGATTTATTTCCACAAAAATTGACAAAATTCCCTGACTTTAAGTGAAATTTCCTCACTTTACATGAAATTCCCTGACTTTTCTATGTTTACCCCGACTTTTCTTCACTAATGGCCAACCTAAATAACGAAACAAGATAATTTAACAGAATAATCTCAACAAATTATCTCAATTGCAACAATGTATTGAGATAAAGAAAAAAAAAAATTATCCATGGTTTGCATGGTTTTTGAAAATCCGTTTATTGATTCAAATATTAAATATACAAAATTCCTTGACCAATTTACAAAGATTTATTTAAAAAAATTATTTCAGTACAGTGTATAAATTTTTATCATTTCTGATTAGTAATCAGAAATGATAAAGATTCAATCCCCCTCTAGAAACCGCAGGAATATACCAAATCCCTTTCAATTATTCAGGCAAAAAAGCAGGTTGTTACATCGGGGTTACTAAAAGAAAAATATTCACTAGAATCAGAGAACACAATAGTGACATTAAATATGGAAAATCGACTACTGCCCTCACCAAAGTTAACCAGGAAAATAACATTCATATAAATTTTAATGAAAATCGCAAAATCGCCAATTATAATAACCCGGATTACTGTTAGAGAAAACCAACATTATAATGCTGTTGTTAAATATTCTTGTTTTAAACATCGCTATTGGAGAGTATTTAAGTTATAAAATCTTTTAAAATAAAGTCTTTAAAGTGGTACTCACATATAAATTCCAGAAAATCCGTTTTAAAATGTCAATGTGCTTTTGATGACATTTTTGTTTATATTTGCATTCGCCGGCTTAATTGCTTTCAGTAAATTTGCCGTAGTTACCAAACCAACACGTAGATGGCGGGACAGTTGGCAACTGCTTCCAGGTGAAACGGAGGTTCTGCGGTAGCATGACATTTAACTGTCAGTTACACTGCAAACCGTAGATAGTAACCATATAAATATATCGTTGTTTGTTTTGGAAGACTGTATCATTTTGTTGGAAAGATGTGATTATCATGTTATGTTTTATATTTTAAATGAAAGTTAGTTATAAATACGTCAGTTATTTATGAAATATGAGTTTAAGTTTGCAGCGTTTTTCTAAAGGAATAAGGTGATTTTATATAATTCAAGTTTTTCCAATGACAAGTGCTTGAATTTGATGGAAGTTGATTACCGTTTCTCGGGCAGCTGTTAATGTCATATAGGCAAGTGTATTTGGTTTACATTGTCGGTAAATTGATGTTGGTGAACAAAGTTCGCTAGTTTTAGACTAGCGTCGAATGAGTTTCTTTGCCGGTTTAAATTTGTTAACGTTAAGTTTTTAAAGGTTTATTTTTAACGTGTAAATTGTTAGTATTGTATCAGTGTAATCTTGAAGTATTAAGTTTTGAATATATAATAAGTTGTTGATAATTTTGAAGCATTAAGTTTCAGAAATATATTAGTTGTTGATAATCTTTAAGTATTAAGTTTTAAAGATTTATTGATGGTTGCTGATGAAATGTTAAGTAGCTGATGTTATACTGGTTTAGAAATTTATACATTAAGTTTGAGAGGTTTATTAAAAGTTGATTTTGACTCTTGCCGTTAAATTTATGTTTGGAAAGCTTGTTGCTAAATGTTTATGGTTAAGTCTAAAGGTGCTGGTTACCGATATCGTTTTTTTTTTAAGTTGTTGCCTGGAATTTATTATTGTTGTTGTTATAATGTTGTTAAAATTTAATAGGCTAATAGTTGTTGAAATTATTGTTATACTAATTATGGTTGGATTCTATCTTGTTAAAATTATTATTGTTTTATATATATATATATATATATTTACAATGGTTTTAATAAAATATAGTTAGTTTTAAAACCTTGTTCTTATTGAACTGCCTCTTTCCCTTAACATCTTAAGCTAATAGAAAATAAGCATCCACTGATGCACTTTTAATTACTCTGCACATTTTTGAAACTTTATGCTGTAACATTTACGCGTATTATCATGAAACCATAGAAATAATAAATAGCCAATCAGCTTGTAATGGGCCAAAGTCGCAAGCAGATTTAGATCGATTGCGGCGCCATCTTCTAAAGAGTCGACAACAGAGAAATCAAGGGACAGTTTTGATGAAAGCGGACCGCACTGATGGTTGCTGATGAAAGGACAGATCCGCCCAGAAAGTACTTCAACCTAATATCCAGAGCTTTGTAAGGTATAACTTTAAATTATAATTAATGAGAAAGAGTCCCATAATCACATGCTACAGCCAGATCGCATTTCAGGTATTACTTTTTACAGGGTGATGCCAAACACTTTCATTTTTCTTTCATTTTTAACTGGTCCCCTTATCACTTTCGGTGCAAAACTATAAGTAAATACATTTGGAGTTTTATAAAGAATTTAATATTTAAAATATAAAATAATGACATTAAATAATAGGATCCATGAATTAGCTGCACAATAGTTTTCTTATTCAATGACCTCATTCTGTGATATATATCTGGCTTATATTTTCATACATAAGATTTTGAGTGGAACTAAAAGCAAAATTAGAGCACAATTAACACAATTTGGACTCAAAGGAAATGTATATTTTAGGCAAGTCCTTTTCACATTCAATTTCTGTATGATTAATTTCTTTCTATTATTGCCAATTTTTATATGCATGATTATTAAAATGTTATAGATCATGAAAATGTTTTATTTAAAATTCAATCAAATTAGTAAATAATCATAACATGACCAAAATAGCACATTTAAAAGAATGCTAAAATCAATTTACAAGATAAATGAATGATAATTATTTATAACTATAACAATATTCAAAATTTGTGAATATTTTCAATCATTCGTTTCTAAGAAATCAGATTTAAATATGTTACCAATACAGATATAAGCACATTAGTTTTTAAAAAAAAATCATATAAAATCAACAAGTAAAGATAAATGTCCAAAATTTTGCATTCATAACTTGCATTAGCGAATTAAGCTTATCATCATTTACATGTGACAAATGATGTCACAAATGATAAGAGATTTAAATGCAACTTCATGTGACTACAGCTCATTGTTTGATGCGATTGGGTTGAAAGAAATTTTGAAAAATGTGTAATTGGCTTGACCATAAGCAGTGTTTCCCCCAGATTTAAAAAAGCACAGGGTGCTGTTAATACAAAACAATCTGGAGTGACTCCACTTGATTTTGCAAACATTAAGTAATTAACAGATGTTTAAATAAATTGGAGGAGTCTGAAATCAACCAGCTCAATCGAGTTGCATTTAAAATAATTTGAGCCCATAGTTGATGATGGTAAAGAATTTTTCATTGTGTCCCTGTAAAAATCTATAAGCGTTAGATTCACCAAAATCTATACAGTTTGTGCAACTGTGATCTATAGCATGTGTATATAAATTTTCAGTTCATTTGAATAAAACATTTAGATGCTATCACACATTAAATAATTTCAGCCCATAGGTCTTAAACCGATAATTTTTTTTTTTAAATAAATCTCTGGTAAAAAAAAAAAAAACTATATGTGGTAGATTTACCAAAATCTATACAATGTGTGCCTGTAACATGTATATAAATTTCAGTTCATTTGAATAAGGCATTTAGATGCTATCACACTTTAAATAATTTGAACCCATAGTCATAATGATAAAGAATTTTTCTTTGTGTCTATATAAAATACTATTCTCTAAAAAGCTTTTAAAAAAATATTACTGCTGCCCTCAACCCAAAATCTAATTTTAACTCAAAGAAACAAGAAAAAAAAAAAAAAAAAAAAAAAAAAAAAGAAAGAAAGAAAGAAAATTATCTGATATTATTCAAAGAATCCATCCTTACATATAAGATTTAATGAATATCAATCATAAAATCCAAAGAAAAAAAAAAAAAATTAAGTGTTTCTACAATTCATTACTAGTACTGTAAAACAAGCAACAGGCATTAGTTTCAAATATGGAGACTAAAGTTTATCTAAACTTTCATTTAAAAAAAAGAAAAGAAAAAAGAAACTGAAATTGAGAGTATCCAATCTTCATCAATTAAAATTAAATTTATCTTCAAAATTTATTTTAAGTTTTGTATTAATTCACATTCCTATACTTGCATTGTAACATACAGAACTAATATGCTGTGCCCACTCAATTTCTGAATGATTTTTTAAATGAAATTTTAGTTAAACTTTAGGCCATTACGCAAATCTTTTTAGAAAAAGAAAAGCAAATCTACCAAAAAGCTGAATTCTACTTAAAAGCAGAAAAAATATCATCTCTGGTTAACTGCAAATTGATTTTTATTTTTTAATTGGATGTAGCCATTTTGCACATATTTTTGAAATAATAGAAAAGACCAAATATAATCTAAATAAAAAGACAAGAATAGTTATTTACTTATAACAAAAGCAAAAGCATATGCTTATTTAAATTTTTTATGCATTAAGAAATACATTTAAAACAGTCATTCATTAAAATATAATGTACTTACCATAATTTTTTGTCGCAAACGAACTGTGCTTAACTGATTATTCAGTTTTTTCATAAGAGATATGGTTTCATATTCACTTAAACCTTTTTGATCAATATCAGCCTGATCAAACACTTCTCTCAACCATCTGAATTAGATATTAAGGTATTATAACAACAAAACTTGTTTTTAAATGAATAAATAAATACAGTAAGACTTGCTCATAACAATCTTCCATTTAATGAGATTTTAAATTTAAAAAGGAAAAAGAAGTACTTTGATTTAGTATAATGTTATAAATGCATTGAAGTGTAGTCTTTTAGTGAGCAATTGCATGCAGGTAAGGAAGACTTAATAAAAATACATCATATGACTACCTTTAATAAATGATATCTTGAGAGTTCTTAATATAGTATCAAACAAATTAAACATTCAAAATGAGAAATTTCTATAAAAGTAAAATAATCTGACATAAAATTCAGCAAAATTTCCAAAATCTCTTGAATTCAGGGATAGCCCCCTTCATTTTATACATGAAATCTATGGAAATAATTATTATATATAAATAGATAGAAAATAATAAAGGATACTTTTCTCTCATCTTCTGTCTTTCATCAAATGTGTCAGGAGCTAAAAAAAAAAAAAAAAAAATCATAATGTAATTGCATAATAAATAATAAAATAAAAAAATCCTACTATTTACTAGTACAATATGGAACCGTTTATCCGGAATCCAGCTATCTGGAATTATATTTTCAAACAATTAACTTCTAATGTATATTTAAATAAAAAAAGAAAAAAAAAACTTAGAGAAGTGTTTTCATTTATTTTTTAATAATAATGGTTTAGCATTGTAATATGAAACAATCAAAAATAAAAGAAATATTTAACAAATAACAGTAATTCCATTTAATTTTTTTATATTTAAAAGTAGTATACTAGTATGTATTTATTTTTTGATAAATACAGTGTAAACTGAAAAGATAGTTTTTAGCTCTGCAAAATTTCAATAGATGGCGCCACTAGACGATATTATAAAACTGACGATTTTATTTATCTGGAAAGGGTTGGGTGAAATGGTGATAATTGGTCCTTTTCCGCATTTATTTTATTATTATTTTACTTATTGGGGGTGGGGAGGTGATAGATAAAATCAAGTAACTTTAAAATTTATGAATATTTTGCACTTTTATGGACATGAAAAACATGAATTTTCATAAGAAATAGAAAGAAAAGCCTTTAAAATCAGGTCTTATTTTTCTAAATCCTTAGTAATATTCAATATTTTAAAGTCATTGGCTAATCATGGTTAAAAACACTTGGATTTGGGCAGATTTTGATTTTTATGTAAGGTTAATAAATTTCAAACATTTTTTTTTCCACATTTTATCTTGATTGAAAATTATTTTAATGCTTTTATTAAAAAAAACAAAAAACAAATCAGGTTAATTAAATATTTAAATTTGATTAATTGATAAAAAATAGTTATTAATTTTTTATTTAAAATATTTTTAATGAGAACCATATGCATTCTAAAATTCTGATTAATGAGGGTTGCTTTGATGAGCAACCAGTTATCCAGAAAAACCAGTTATCCAGAATAGTCTTGTAAAAACCATTCTGGATAATTGGTTCCCTACTGTAAATCTTACAACTAAACAAACCATACAAATACCATACTTACAACCATACAAATCTTACAACCAAACAAATACATGCAGTCCTTTATCACTGCCATAAAATCAATAACTAACTAAAAATTCAGCTAATTGGAGGGAAACAACAACAACAGACAGAAAAAAAAAAATATATTTATATGAATCCATATAACAACAAACCTAAAGTTATGAACTTGAACTTCACAGATAGTACATTCAAATTATTAAAATGAATTTTAAATGAGCAACTGAAATAAATTATACAGGATTTTTCTTTTCTTTTCATTAACTGCTGTAGAAATTCATACCTGCCAATCTCTTATTCAAAAACTGCAGAAGATATGCAAAAAAATTGCAGAAGAAATTGTAAAAATGCAGATTTTATGCAATATTATTTTATACATAAAAACAGAAACCAACACAATAGACAAATTTTACTTAAGGTATTACGTAAAAAGGATTTTTAGTACTCTGATGATAAAACATGTACCGTAATTTTGCGCGTATAGTCCGCGGACTATGTGTGTTTAAAAAGCAAATTTTTTCACCCGCGGACTATACGGTGGTGCGGATTATCTGTTAGTTATTCACAGTTCAAATCCTCAAAATCACAATTAAACATGCGAATACTACGAACTGCCGATCAAATATAAACATAAACAAAAGAATAAGACACAAAGAAACCATCGTATTGGTAGCGAACCATGGAGCATAAAGCAAAAGATTACTATTAGGATAGCACGTTCCTGAATATTCCTGTACTGTTATTTTTTTAAATTATGTTCGCAAAATATTGTCGAAGTTTTACTGCTGAGGCATACCAATGTCAAACCTTGAGATAATCTTCCAAAAAATATATCTCCTAGTGCTGAATCAATCAGCCATAGTGCATTTCTAGTAGGAAAGTAAAACTCACTCCATGACTCAACCGGGAATTCTGATAGAAAATGTAAACACCAACTTTAAAGGTTTCTTTTAATGTATAATTTTTAAAATATGGTTTATTAATAACAAGTACTTCTTTTCTTTATACTATTTATTTTAATAGTGGAAATGCTGTAATATTTTCATATAAAACTACATAATAGCGTTTTACTTGCTGTTTTCTAGGGGTTATATTTTTCTCCCGCGGACTATACGGTACTGCGGACAATCTGATGATATTTAAAATAATTTTTACATAAAACTTCACCTGCGGACTATACGATGGTGCGGACTATGCGCGCGAAATTACGGTAATTAAATATTCAGTAAATATGTAAGTAAATCAAATGTATTTTTAGTTGAATTTGTAGTTAGTGGTATGGTGTTATCACAAAACTATAGAAACATTATCATTATAATCAATATTTATATTAACACTCATTACTTTTATGCACCAAAAGCAACTGGAATGTAAAAATTTTATCACAAAATAGTACACAATCTTCTATATAAATGAACATTTGGTTAAAGATTTCAGAAAAGCAGAAGACGTTGTTAAAATGCAGAAAATTTCTGCAAAAAGCAGAAAAGTTGGCAGCGATGGAAACCTCTTACAAAACAAGATTTCTTCTTTTTATATTATCAGAGATTTAGATAAAAAAAAATAAATCTTTTAACATTAAGTATGAAATGCCTGTCTCTGAAGCACCACTGATATTCATTATATCTCCAACAAGAAGCATGACATGTAATCAAAGTATGCACATCGCTATCTACAGTGTTGCTATAGTAAGAGTAGCTTATTAATTGCAGAAGTAAGAAATCTGTAGAACAAAAGCATATGAAATCCTGAAATGGATCCTCTAAAGCAGGCCTGCCCAACCCAAAACATTTGGTGGGCCGCATTGGAAATCTATTTTATTCGTTCGGGCTGCACCGTATGTACAGTCATAAAAACGCACCCCCCCCCTCCTTTCCTGACAAATTTCGCCGTCAATTAGCTGATAATTAACGGTGAAATTAGTCGGGGAAGAAAATTATTATTATTATTATTATTTTATTATGACTGTACATATGTATATGTGTATATATGTTTGTGAGTATATAATTTATGTATGTATATACTTTTGTCGGGGAAGGGCAGCGGGAAAATTCAGAACAGAATGCATTAATTTAAATTATTTTCATTCATAAATTAACAATGATACCATGAAAAATTTATGACTGTATATTAAAAGTATAATAAAAAGAATTAATAATGGATCTAATAATATTTCATTACAACAGTTCTTTAGCTATCCTAATCGTTGAAAGGTATTTTCACTTCGAAAAGTCAGACCGTATTTATGAATTTTTGATCTGTTAGCCAAAGCTGTCAAACTTTAAATATCGTTAGTCTCCTCGCGGGCCGCAAGAAACTACGCGGTGGGCCGCATGCGGCCCGCGGGCCGCGGGTTGGCCACCCCTGCTCTAAAGGTTATTGGAAGTTTAAGATCTTTCTTTGAAAAAATTGGTCTAATGTCTGAAAAGGAATATGATCAGCTGACACAAAGGTGAATATGGCAGATGATATGAAGTTTCTAAATCTAAGTTCTATAATTTGTCTAGTGTTTAGAGTGAAATGTGGGAGGGTATTGTCCTGTAAGAGAATTAATTGTCTTGTCTTGATTAACTAATCTTGAGTGCTTCCTCTTCGGCATGTTCTTCATATCATCTGAGAGCTTAATAAATATTTCATCTAATGAACTGACTGGGTTTCATAAAGGTATAGTGAACAATCACAACACTTGTCCACCAAACCGATACCATAAGTTTTTTGATGTGCATTTCAGGTCTTGGAACATAAAGAAATTGTTTTTCATCCCACTGTATAATATGATATATAAATAGTATGACTTTTAGTTGTGAGAGCAAGACAGGCATGTTCCAAAACACACTGGCTTTTGCTTTTCAGTTATTTTATACAGTACTCATCTAACAAGCTTTTTCACCTTGCCAATTTACTTCAAATGAGTTAATATGGTTCGAATACTAAAATTAAACTTTGTTGCTAATTCTTTTGTAACCTGAGATGCATAAGGCTGGATGATATTGTAAGATATCAGTGAGATATTGAGATATTTTTTTGAAAAGAAGAAAAATAAACATTTGTTGCTTTTTAAAGACAGACAAACACCGATTTTAAAGCATACAAATGTATGAATCATTTAGCTCAACCTTTTTTTTTTTTTTTTTTTAAAGGTGCAAAAGTTGAATATGAGAGTAGAAAATGTTGCTGCTACTTATCCTCATTTTTCTGATGGAATCTTTTGCCAAATCATTTTATAACCCAAAATGATTGCTGTCGAATAGTTTATATTTTTCATGAATTTTATTTGTAGGCAAATATAGCCTGCAATATTTTTATGCAGTAATATATCGAAGGAAAAGGAACTTAAATCTGAATTTTGCTAAGAAACTTCTGGAAATAAAATTCATAGCATAAATAAGTTTCTCAATCTATGTACATGGAACTTGGAAAATTTCTCACAAATAAAAGAAGGCCCTCAAAATGATATTAAGCCCTCCTAATTTCAGAGGTTAATTGGGTCCTGTTTAGAGGTGAAGTCAACTCAAAGATATACAGACCGCTCAATATGGCTGATTGGGATACGGAGGGCTGCTGCTACCAAGGTTAATATCTTTTTCTTTTTACATATACAGTGGAGCACCGTTTATACGTTTTTCAAGGGACCGATCCTAAAAAACGTATAACTGAAAAAAACGAACAACTGAAAATTCGCTTTAACATTAATACACAATAAAGAATCATATTAATAATAAAAGTCTAATCAATTTTCATGATTTCCTTTACATTTATTCGAATAAGATATATTTTAATATATTTAAAATATTTTTAAAAGATTGAATAAAAATTAAATGATAATTAAAAATATAGAAATTCAGAAATGTTTTTCAAGATTTCGATTTTAACCTTTAAAGACAAAGCCTTTTGTTCTCTAAACGAAGATGACATTTTTGCAAACGATTAAAAGGAAGGAAAGAAAAATAAAAATGTTTCTCCAACCGTAATGTCAAATAAACACGATAAGAAAATCTTCTACGGAAGTGAGTAATAAATCTTCAAGTCTACTAAATGCCTATAAAGTTGTGGGCTTTTTTCCTTTCATACCCCATTCCTGGAATCAAAGAGAAAGTGGGAGGTCTTCAAGTGGTCACTGGCTACTTGGCTTATCTCTGAAAAATTCTCTAACCCCCCTTCCCCCCAGGCTATCGATGCAAGTCGCACTTTGTTACCATAGTTCTAAGAAAAAATAATCGAAAAAAGTAAGAATAAAACATAAAGAGCATTCATCTTTTTTTTTTTTTTTAAATCCAGGAATGAAACTCAAAGTTGGGATTCTACAAGGAAGAAAAAAAAAAAAAAAAAAAAAAACGTATAAGTGAAATTAAGAATTTACTTGTGTCGTATAAACGAAATATTTTAACATTAGACTTCAATGGAATGACTTGGGACCGAAGTCGAGAAACGTATAAAAGGTGCTCCACTGTATTTGTATATTGATTATTAAATTTACCATTTACAGGCCTAGGAGTGGTAAAACACTCTTAAAAAAAGAGAGAAAAGAGATAAAATGTTAAAAAAAGACATGTTTTTTCTTATACAGTAGACTCCAGAAATCCACACATTAGAACCAATGTAAACAATGAAATCTATAGTAAAGATTTCAAGGAAAAAAATTGAGACAGAACTTATTTTTGTGGTGATATTTTAGAAACTGAATTTAATAAGATAAGAAAAATTAATTTTAAGCAAGATTCAGGTCTTTGAGATAAGCATCTGAATTTTATTAAATCAACAGTATTTGTGCTTGAACAAAAAATGATTTCCTAGTCTGAAAGAAATAACAAATAAATAAAATCAATTGTCTTTAACTATAATTTTAAACTGTAATAAAAATTTTAAGTTTATAATATGTTGTTATTGTATCAGATGTTTATATATATTTAAATTTTATATTTTGCTCCATGGAACAAATTTTTAGTTTTTTAAGTGAAAAGAAAAATACTTATATAAAATTTTATACAAGTACATTTTCTACTACACTTCTCTTTGTTTGCTTTCATTTATTTATTTTTCTTAAATGATGCATTATGGCATTAAAATTCTAATTTAAAAATGCAGACAAAAAAATACCTAAAATCTACAAAATTCTAAAATCTGTACAGTCTCTGATCCCAAGCTCTGTGGATGTCTGGGAGGGTACTGTAAATGAATATTACGAAAAAGATGTGAAATTAACGTATATACTGCAGTGGTATACCAAGGGTAGGGCAGAGGGGGTGGGCCACCCTAGGCCTCTGATCATGAGGAATCCATGGAGAAACTTAATCTTTAAGTATATATATCTGGTGAAGCTGTAGTGCCATTATTTTCTTCCTCAATTTTAAAACTTTCTTCAATGACTTTTTATAGTAATAAATTTTAGTGATGAACACAAGGAGGAGGGGCTAAAAAAAGAGGGCTCTCAGTGAGAATTTTGACCGAGGCCTCAAGAGTAAAGGCCTCAAGAGGCCTCAAGTTCACCACTGACATACTGTTTTTTAAAAAAATATTTAAAATGAAAATGTGCACAATGTATTGTGTACAAAACTTAATGCCAGCTTGCATCGTATGTAAGAAAAATTATCTTTGTAATAAAATTTATAGCAATGCCAGAATTATAAATATTTGCTAAATCTTATAAAATCTAAATGATTACAGAATTGTTCTATGAAAGTTCTAAATTAAAATGCATCACAGATGCTGCAAGGTTCTAATTTCTGAAAGTTAAATTAAGAATGACATGTACAGTAGGTAAGAAAAGTGTCCGAACACTAGTAAACATTTCTATATAAAAAAAGTAGAGTTGTGGGGAATTCACCCAAAATCTTACCAGCCAGCAATATAAAGTTGGAAACTTACAACAGAACAACAGCTACATTACATGTACTACATTGATATGCCCAACAGCAAAATTTTCTATACCAATCTGCAGTAAAATGAAATTTAGCTGTGACCTAAAAATGATTGTCCAAGTTTACAAATGTAATATAAGCAATAACAATTTGTAAAATAAGCAAAATTTGCATTTACAAAAAAAAAAAAATAATAATAAAAATAAAGGTATTATAGTAATTTAGTAACATAAAATAGGTTTAATACTTTTATGAAGCTTAGAATTCCTTTTTAAGTTGTTAAATTGATTTATTTATATCCTGAATGAAGAAAACGAGCTTAAATTTTGTGATTACTTCACTGCCCTTTGCATATGGTGAAGGAATAAACATATCACACCATAACAAGAAAAGTGACACAAGGAAAAGAATAGCAATTTCAAGTTTACATTAAAAAATATGTATGATGATGTGCCTCCAACGTAAAACTTTTTTTCTTGAATCTAATTTTCCCTTTTTTTTTTCTTTAAATCTGTATTTTACATTCTATACAATACTAGTGACATCCTTTTTTAAGAGTTAAAATCTATCCCATGTTGATCTGAAAGTGAATCTTTGAGAAAAAATGAATAATGGAAAAATATCAATGGAAAAAGCATGAAAAAAAAGCTAGAAAAGAGACTAACTGAACAAAAAAGAGACAAAATGAAACAAATGTAAAAAAAAAAAAAAAAAAAGAGAGAGAGAGAAATAGCTAGAATAACTAGCCACTCCTAGGTCTGCATTTATGGTTAAAAAATATTCAATTTCTATAAAATTGGATTTGTAAATGATTATTAACTAAAAGTAATTACAATATGGAAAAAAATCCTTCCAGCTTGGTCAGAAAAATATTTCATGATTCTTGTTTATAAAATCCGTATACCCCTTTTTCAACTTAACAAAACTCTTTCTAATCTATGACCGCTTTTGAAAAAGATAAAATTGCAATGTTGTTTTCATTGTATGGTCTTTTACAATGCTCTAAAACAACAATTATTAAATAAAATTAAAAATATATGCATTTAAAGATAACTATGCATTTATCTAACTATGCATTTAAAGTAAAGATCATATATATCAGTCATGATATATGACAGTCAAACATCATGAATATTATTGTCACCATAAAGATGGTCATATATATAATACTCATGACTATTATATATGACCTTCATGCTTAAAAAACAAGCTCAGTATCTATATTTATGCACTTTTGAATTATTATTGCATTAAATAAAAGACACTATTAAGAGAATGAAAAATCTGTATCAGCCACTCGGAGAGTTTAAGAACAAAGTGCAAAGGCAGATTATTAAGATTTTGATATCTGTTAGACATCTTTTTTTTTTTTTTTTTCTTTTCAGTTTATGCTTTGTTTCAACATACAACAATATAAAAAAAAATTATTAGATTCTCAATTTATATAATTTACTACAATACATTATATATATATATATATAGACATTTCAAATATAAAACGCAGAACTCACACTTTGAAGCTCCAATAAGGACATTTAACCCAGTTACCCATATATTTGCTTCATCAGGTGATGCAGCAATCAAATCCAACGACTCAAAATTGTCATTGTATATAATAGAGAAAGCGCAATCTTCAGAATAGGCCCATGAGATTTCTTTGTTACGTAAAACATCAGTAGTTCGGCCCATTCTGACTTCTTTCATACTTCTAATAGGAACTAAAACAGAAAAAAAAAATTATGTTAATAAAAAGAAAAGAAATATAGTTTATTAAATGAAATGCTTAAGGGGGCTCCCCACCTATCGTCTCGGAAAGCCAAAGCCAATGTTATTCTATGGGAAATTTTGCCCCATTATTATTCATTAATTAATACATATTTTTTAATTCCAATTTCACTTTCTGAAAATTCACAACTATTAAATAATTTATCGCTTTCTAAAAATAGATTTTTTTTTTTTTAAGATTTCATTTTTAAGCTCAAAAATGAAAAATTTCACATTGTGAAAATTCGCATTTTGCAACCTTAAAATAAAATATTAAAAATTTAAAAAAATAATTTTTAGGAAGCGATAAGTTGTTTAATAGTTGCGAAGTTTCTGAATGTGAAAACGGAATTAAAAAATATATATTAGTTATTAAGTTATAATGAGGCGAAATTCTCCATAGAATAACATTGGCTCTGGCTTCTGGGGACGATAAGTGGAGAGGCCTCTTAATGCAACATAACTTTAAAAAATTTACAAGTTAAAATGCAGGGAAAAAAAAAGGAGGGGGAATTTCTATATGATGTAAATATTTTAACACAATATGATTTTTTAAGAATTTCTTAGATGCACAAAAAGTTGAAAGTGCCAGAGGGAGAAAATAAAATAAAAGGGATGGCAGGTAGGGAACTATATCTAGATCAATATGAATGCACAATTTTCAGTATCTTCATTAGAATAAATTGTTTAGGTAAGATTCTATTCTATTCATATAATTTATACAAGGCTTGAGATTTTAAGCAGATACAATTATTATAAGAAAATTAGTGTAACATCTTCTGTGCAAGCAAAATTCTGGCATATTCAAGCATAATTGCAAAGATTTCATTTTACAAAAGATCTTTTTTAAATTCTACTATTATTTATAAATCAAAAAACTTTTAAGGTGAACTTCAAATCATAACAAATATGCATATCGTAAATAATCCATACTTAGAGTTAAACATATGCAGAATTACATTACTCAAAATATATTGGTAAATGCACATATTTTAAAATATTAGGCCTAATGCTAAAAATAAGATGCAAAAAAATTGTATGGGATATTTAATTATTTGAAATGGTGTAAAGAAGATGAAGAGTTGCCTCAAGACAGCAATTTTGTTAGCATATAAATGATAAAAAAAAAAGTATTGTTATAATTGTGGCACTTTTGAACACCAAGGATTGTCGCACAGTATCTGTTTTCTATGGATGTAATGAAATTACAGATAAAACTTGGATTTACCAGAATCTAAGGCTTTGTAAATTGTTGGGAGATTCCAATCTAAATAAACATAAAGGGAAGTAGTAAATTCCGAGAGGATATCATTTCAAATTTGTGAATAAATCAATTGTAAGAAAGAGTTATTACTTGGAGAGACTAGGAATCTCCACCTCCAGGACTTACAGATTGTACTTTCATTCCACTCTTCAAAAAAAGCAATCTGCAAGTCCTGGGCATTGTCCACAAAAGGTCATCTAAGTGTCCCAAACATGCTCAATAGCATGTAAAGAGAGTAGTATGCTGGCCACTCCTATGTGTGGCTTGTGCTGCATCAAGCATGTTCTACTCAACTTAAGCTACATAAGTATTAAGTACTGATACTTTCATGAATAAGAAAGGGTTCACCAGATAATGAAACATGAGGTACAACATGAGGTCATAATATCTAATCAGCATAGTATGATCTTTCATGAATGTTATGAGTTATGTCTATTAAACAAAATAATTAAAACACTCAATGTATCAATATACTGTTTTACTTGCTAAAAAAGTACAGTACGAAAGTTAGAATTGACTTCATTTGTACCAATACCAAATGGTATTTATTTCAAGACTGATTAAAAATCACAAAGCCTGTGACTTTTTATATATTTTTTCAAAAAAGATATCATTTGGTACTGATACATATGTCAACAAGTTTTACTTTTTAACTTTTGTATTGCATTTTTAGCAATTGAAAAAGTAAATTCTTATGGGTTATTTCAAGTACCTCTTTTTCTAAATACCAAATAACATCAAGTGTCATACTCCACATTTAATCAGGACTTGTCAGAGCATAGCAACCTGCTTTAATCATATAGCATTATATTTCAAAATAACTGCCAGGTGTTTTGAGATCAAAAGATTATTATACACCAATTGCCCTACATGCATAAAGACTATCCTTGATGATCTTACAATTTGGGACAGTTTAGCATGAGACCTATATCATGCTAAAAAAAATTGTATTTGCAGCTGAATAACAGTGCCTGTTCTATCTTGAGAAGTTGTTAACATTAATACTGGTATTTACAACTTTAAAACATCGCATTAATAGAGATTGCTACATCCCTTTGGATTCAAGTCTCCCGATAACTTGCTAAGCCATAGACTCCAGTAAATCATAATGTTGTGACCTTTTCAAATTATCTTTTCTCAAAAAAGAAAAATAATAATAATATAAATAATAATATTTTTTATTTATTTTTTTGACAGTGAAAAAAGAAACATCTGTATAAATTATAATTTTTGCTCATATATAGTGTTTCTGGCTTTTAATATATATGAAGTTTTCTTCTATTTTTTAAAATTTAGAGAAATACTTGTGCAATTTCTTTAAAGCCATGTGCTCACCTAATTTTTTGGCAGAGATAACTAAGTCTTATATTCAATTTGAGCTATTTGTAATATAATAAATTGACGCTCAAGATTCTTACAGCTTACAAATTTGGAGCAATAAATGTGATTTAAAAATATAATAAACGTTAATTGTTAAAAAATTCAAGTTATTCTACTAAACATTTTATAAAACATATATATTTATTTAAATTATTTTCAATGCATACTTTTTGCTTTTGAAGACTTTTTGGAAGATGGTACCCATTTGAGAGCTGAGAGATCTTCCTCGAGAGAGAAGAAACGTCTGTATTGGCGAGCACTAGGTCGAACTTTTATTAAACTGCTACCATTAATCATGTACCTCAGGCAATCCAATGCTAAAAGCACAATATTAAACAATTAATTAATTATGAAAAAGTAAATAAGTAAATAAAAAAAATTGTACACATAATAAACAATGAGAAAAAGAGAGAGAGAGAGAATATGGCATTATGGACACATTATATAAAAATTATATTAAGGCAATTTTTTAATTTAAACTTGTTGCATTTTAATAGATTTTTTAAAAAATATTCTTGTTGATTTAAGAAAAAATTTCAAATATTCTCATTCAAAATTTCAAAAATTAGAAACTTTTCCTTTTTTGTTCCACTTATTAACTTCCTTTTTCTAAACTGATTAATGATATGGAGATAAAACTAAATAAAGTGATTAAAAATAAAGCCATTAAATGCTGTACGATTACAATGAAAATGTAATAAATTTATAAGAAAATATTCACTATTTATTACCTAATCCGGCATTTACATTAACACATATGAAAATGATATGCATATAGGAATGACGATAATATTGCTATTATGTGTAAAAGATTTACATCACCAAGCAGATAAGGTGAAAGTTCTATCATTTAAAGATAAAACTCATTTTAGAAAAGTGTTTGACTTCATAGTAATTTAAAATTAAAATAACAATAATACAGCAAATATGCCATTTTTAAAAATGTTATTTATTTTTTTTTTTTTTTATGATTAATTGTCAAGCAAAATTTCTGCACTTAGAAACAAAGATAATTAATCCCAATATGTTTATAATATTCTTTCATAACATTTAAAATATTTAATTTACACAATTTTAGGAATATGCAATTCATTGGCAAGCAAAATTTCTATACCACACAATGGTTTTAAAATATTAAACATTTCAGTTATTTTCACGAGGACAAATTAAAAAAAAAAAAAAAAGTCCCTAATTAATCTTTTTAAGTAATTAACTGGGACATATTGTTCTATTTCTTAAAACATTTTGCACAGAAATATTTGTTAAGAAGAGATATTAATGATTTTATCACCCAAATTGCAAATCAACTTCAATTTTAGCAGAATTTTTATAACATTCACAAAACCGGGGATACTTAATTTAATTTGACCAGCAGTCTAACCTCATATGGAGAAATCTGTTTTGGAAATTACTCATTACATATTGTATTATTTCATTTACTATGTTATTTTTATTTATTTTTTTAATTACATTTTTACGAATAGAAAATTCACAACCGCAGACTTTTTTTGTTGAAAAACCAGAAGATTTCATAAAAAGGGAAGATTTTTCTTTGGCATATTGAACAATACAGTTTTAGAATTTTAATATTTTGAAACAATCTATAAAAACGTTTTACTATAGATTGATTATACTAAATATATGAAAGTTTTAAATGAAGTTATTCCTCATCAACATATAAATATCTACCAAACAGAATCTGTAAGAAATTTATTTAACAATAGACAAAAAAACTTGGTTAAGTTAAAGTATAACTAATTTTTTAAACAAATATAAAATATGATTTTTGTGTATGTACATTAAGCATACATATAAAAATAATCTGGCATGTCACTCACACGACTTTCTCTTACCCTGAAATTTAATACTATAAATAAAGGTTGGAGATTTTGAGGTAAGATAACGATGTTATGTAAACCTATGTTAAACAATTCAAATCAGGCTTCGGAAGAGTTTTATAAGATAATTAATTCTGTGTGAGGGGGGCTACCGCTCCCCTCAACCCCCCGTTTTATTAATGCACCTAGATTTATATAAAATTTAATTCGGTTATTACAAAATAATTCATTAAAATTATTATTTTAAAAAAATTATCTTTTATGATAATGCAGACGATTTCCATATTAGAGAAGTAGTATAACACTAAATATCAAAAAAAAAAAAATAATAATAATAATAATAATAATAAGATTTTTTTTCCCCCCAAGTTTTTTTTCGTTAAAAGTGAAAAAAAATCGATAACTTGGTTTTAAATTATCGCAGATCGATGGTTCAACCATTCGTTTTATAGGTATTGGCGAGCTCTTTTGAAAGATACCCATCATGAAAATTATCTTTTATGATAATGCAGACGATTTCCATATTAGAGAAGTAGTATAGCACTAAATATCCAAAAAAAGTCCATTTTATTCTCAATATTAAAATAAATAAATAAATAAATAAATAAATTACGATTTTTTTCTAAGTTTTTTTTTCGTTAAAAGTGAAAAAAAATTGATAACTTTGTTTCAAATTTCAAATTATTGCAGATCGATGGTTTAACTATTCGTTTTAAAGGTATTGGCGAGCTCTTTTGAAAGATACCCATCATGAAAATTTACTCCCCTCGAGGGGGGACTTCCCCCCCAGGGGGGGGGGAGGCGAGGCTCCTACGTACACAATTTTTTTTCCCAGTTGACTATCTCTATTACAATATATATATATATTTGTTTCATTTCGTTTAGTGCAGTCTATAGACGTTAAACTCTACTTACCTGCAATTTGTGATAAACGGAATCACATCAACGGTTTTGAATTTTCTAAATGTGAAAACAGGATTTAAAAAAATAATAAATAATTTACTAAACAAATTTCTTCATAGATTAATATGAGATTAGACTGCTGGTCAAGTTAAGTGAAATATCCTCTTAAAGTGGCTAGGGGTAGATTATACCAATGAGAATGACAGCAACAGTGATAACGATAAAGGGCCCGCAAAGTCCGAAGCGAAAGTGAGCCGTAGACTAAGGAAGCCCCCGACAGAAAAACAATAAAAATAGTGAGATTTTTCGCAAGTAAAAAATATTTTTACATGCAGTTATGTTAAATGAAATATTGCAGAAATGTTTTATTTTCATATTTTACTATATCAGAGACTTCAAAATAAAGGTGTCCAATGAATCAACTATTTCTATTCATTTTAACTTTAAAATTAAAATATGATAGCTTTTCTGATATATATATATAATCATACATTTTTTTTTTTAATAAATCTACAATTTGATAAATTATAAACAGCTAAAAGCGAATTATCAAAAACTGTCAAGCATATTTTTTGAAAAGGTTTCCAAGTCCACTTCTGAATAACAACATGTTTGGCTTGCTCATTTCTCTCTCTCCACTTTTACATTTTTTTGTCAATTATCCACGAAATAATTGTCACTTCCAAGTTCAACCATTAGTGGAGAAAAATATCATTTAGCTGCAACTAAATACACAATTTATCAAAGATCGCCAAAATGATCCCGTATTTTGACAAATGAAAACCAAAAAGGCTGGATGTTAGTTTATTTGTGACGAAGCAAACAGACAAGTATATTGGAAATCAGTTTTTAAAAAGCAAAAATTTAGCGGATTTACATCGAAACAATTGTTTATTTTAGCTTTTCATCAAACACAGCTCTAACAAACTTCTCCGTTAAATCAGCTTTCTTAACAAAATAAAATAAATAAAAACGCACAGAAATATGTCCATTCCTTTGAGAGCTACAATGCCACAAACACTTATACTATAAAGGCTTAAAATTTATTCGATTTAGCAATTAGCTATGAAAAAATTGGTTACACAAAAAAAAAGTCGCATAAAAAAAAGACGACTATCATTTTTTTGGCCTGAAAAATAAATACCTGTAAGTAGACAAATTCTTCAAAACTGTTTAAGGTTAATAAATAAATACATAAATAAACTAGTACGTTGTGGCCACCACATGACTTTCTTCTCTATTTTTTTCCTATACAAATCCACTCAGTAAAAATAATTTATTAAAATTATTATTTAAAAAAAAAAATTATCTTCCATGATAATGCAGACGACTTCCATTAGAGAAGTAGTATAACACTAAATATCCAAAAAAAAAAGTCCATTTTATTCTCAATATTAAAAATAAATAAATAAAATAAAAATAAATTACGATTTTTTTTTTCGTTAAAAGTAAAAAAAAAAATAAATTGATAACTTTGTTTTAAATTGTCACAGATCTATAGTTCAACCATTCGTTTTAAAGGTATTGACGAGACCTTTCGAAAGATATCCATCTTGAAAATTTACTCCCACGGGGGAAGTACGAAGGATGTGTGCGATGCCCCCCACACGCACAAAACTTTTTTCCTAGTTAACTACCAACCACTATTATCAAAAATTCATATTAATTTTACAATCACAAGTTAAAAATAACTCTCATTATGTACATTCATACGAAATTTTGTCCTATACTGCCATGTTAAAAAAATTAAAAAAAATACGATTACAGCGCCACCTGTTGAGCGATTTATCCCCAAATCTAATCAGCACCAGTTTATGTCAGAGTACAACTAAATACCAAGTTTGGTTAATTTTCGTTCATTCGTTCGTGAGATACAGCGTCCCCAAAATTCGTGATACACACACACAAACATTTTCTAAAAACTATCAAATCATGTTCAGGAAATCTCAAAACGTGTAAATCCATCGAAAACCGGAGTTCGAAAATTTTCACGAATCCAATACTTTCTCTATATTACATATAGAAGAAAGTAAAAAAGAACATTTTCAATTATTCATAATTACAAATAAATATACCATTTAATGTTTCATTAATTAGAATTAATTTAATTTATTCGACTAATTCAATTATGTGGCGGCCACCACAAGACTTTCTTCTATATTTCCCTATACAAATTCACTAAGTGCAAATAATTTATTAAAACTATCATTTATTAAAATTATTTAACATGATGAATGCAAATGATTTTTATCGTAGAGAAAACTAACACTAAATATCCCAAGAAAGACATTTTTATTGTCTATAAATAACATCTTAAAAAATGCCTGTTTATAATGGTTATCTCACATTTCAAGTTTCATACAGTTATATACCACAGAAGTTGAGATATTGCCATCCCGTTATCGAGGAAATTTCCAGTATAACAGCGCCACCTATTGGCCGATAAGCGTTCAAATTGAATCAGCATAATGTCCCAGTATGGCCTTCTCACATATTAAGTTTTGTTTGATGATACGCAATAGAACCTGAGATATAGCCTTCCCCTAAATTGCGGAAATCGCTGTGTAGCAGCGTCACCTGTTGAGCGGTTGACACTAAAAGTTGATAGGTACTAATTTATGTTAAGATGCATCTACATACAAATTTATATGCAATGCTGTGCATTAGTTCCTGAGATATTGCCCTCTGTTAAACTGCGGAAATCGCTGTATAGCAGCGCCACCTGTTGGCCGATAAGCATTCAAATTGGATCAGCCTAATATCTCATAATGGTCTTCTCACATACCAAGTTTTGTTTGATTATACGCAATAGAACCTGAGATATAGCCTCCCGTGAAATTGAGGAAATCGCTGTATAGCAGCACCACCTGTTGAGCAGTTGACACCAAAAGTTGATACACTAATTTAGGTCAAGATGAATCTGCACATAAATTTATATATAATTCTGAGCAGTAGTTTCGGAGATACAGTTGCCACAAAATTCTCTCTCTCTCTCTCTCTCTCACACACACACAGAGAGAGAGATTTTCTAAAAATAATCAAATCGTGTTCTAGAACTCTCAAAACGTGTAAATCCGTCAAAAACCGGAAGTCGAAAATTTTTACGAATCCAATACTTCATTCTATTGAATATAGAAGAAAATAAAAATTTGAGATAAAAAAAAAAAAACGAAAAGAGAAAGAAAAAAAACAAAAATATGGAAATTTCCGGGGAATCAGAAAAATAATTTTGGGATCAAAAAATGAGAATCACCGGGGAACATTCAGGAGGAAACGATTCTCCTACAACATGTAAAAAAAAAAAAAAAAAAAAAAAAAAAAAATTATAATTTACTATTTCTATTAGGTCGTTGCAAAAGTTCGTGCGGTTTTTTATTGCTTCATTTCATAAGAATACATCAAATCAAATGACAATTTTTAATCAAAATACTCTCCATTACTTTCTACAACCTTTGCCTATTTTTCGGGTAACAAATGTATACCACGGCGATATAAGATCTCGTCTTTGGAGGCAATAAAATGATCCGCGTACGCACGAACTTTTGCAACGACCTAATATTATAAATAATTCATTTTAATTTTATAATAATTCTCTGTGTACAATTACACGGAATTTTGTCCTATACAGCTATATTAAAAATTAGAAAAAAACGAGATGGCAACGCGACCCAACGGGTTATTTTCACTAAAAGTTGATAACCACTAATTTATACCAAGATGCAACGTAAATTTGCATAAAGTTTTGAACATTAGTTCTTGAGATAGAGTTACCACAATTTTTTTTGTCGCAATAATTTTGTTTACAATAATTTGGGTAGCAGTAGCATGGATAAGATTCGAAATTAAATTTCTGCTTTCACACGATCAACAAATTAGCTTCTTCCAGTTGCAATTTCGGTGCATTGTTTATTTGCTCTAAAGAAGATGATAAAGAATGTTGCCTTTATGGAATCCGCTTCCTAAATGTACTTATTTTACTTTTCTTTTATATATATATATATATATATATATATATATATATAATTAAACCACAACAAATATTTTTCTATATTTGCTGTATTTAGGAGTATAAATGGAGGAAAAATCCTAATTTCGTTCACATAAAAGCGAGGATTGAAGTTCATTGAAAATAAAAGTATCTAAATCTAGTACGTTGTGGCCACCACAAGACTTTCTTCTATATTTTCCTATACAAATTCACTCAGTAACAATATATATATAACAAAAATTAAAAAAATAAATAAATAAATAACGATTTTTTTTTTCATTAAAAGTAAAAAAAAAAAAAAAAAAAAATCGATAACTTTGTTTTATATTACCACAGATTTATAGTTCACCCATTCGTTTTAAAGGTATTGACGAGACCTTTCGAAAGATACCCATCTTGAAAATTTACTCCCCTCGAGGAGGGACTTACCCTCCATGGGGGGTGGCGAGGCTCCTACACATACAAAAAAATTTTCCCAGTTGAATATCTCTATTATAAATAATTCTTGTAAATTTGATAATAATTACTAAAAAATAATTCTCTTTATGCACATTTATACAAAATTTTGTCCTATATCACCATGTTAAAAATTTAGAAAAAGCGGGATGGCAACGCAACCTGTAAGCAATTTTTACCAAAAGTTGATAGGCACTAATTTATGTCATGGTGCAACTACATACCAATTTGTATGAAATTCTGCGCAGTAGTTCCTGAGATACAGACAATATTTTGTCACACACACACACACACACAGACAGACATTTCCTACAAATGGTCAAATCGTGCTCTACAGCTCTCAAAACGTGTAAATCCATCAAAAACCCGAGGTCGAAAATTTTTACGAATCCAATACTTTCTTCTATTGAATGTAGAAGAAAGTAAAAAAATGGAAATTGAAGAATCTTTTCAATTTTCAGAACGTAAAAGCGAGGTTATACTGCATTTCTCTTATTTATGTATTAACAATAGTCAAAAAAAGATTTATAATATACTTACTAATTTTCATACAATTTCTACAAAAGGACTCTTTGAAGAATCGAAAACAAGTAACGGATATTTTTTTCTTCCTTATACGGATCCAGATACGAACACGGATCATTTTTTTCTGGCGAATATCATACGTATACGAAGCTCCGACACATATTTAGTATATATAGTATGTTTAAATCAGTTATTAATTATGTCTACAAATTTATGCTTTATAATTGTAATTTTTTTTTTTTTTTTTTAATGATATTCTCAAGTCGACCCGACTCATTGAAAACTAAATCCGACCCGTAAGAAAAAAAATTCAGCAAACCCGACCCACAGGAAAAAATGATCAACCAACCCGACCCGCAAGAGAAAAATGTATGTCAACCCGACCCGCGGGTTGGGTCGGGTTCGGGTAAAATCGGGTTACCCGACCAGATGCAGGACTCTAATCCGAGGTACTACATAATTTTCTATATCCTTTCCGCGCTGGGATCGAATCCTTTGCTTAATAATATCACTAGTTCATGGTTATATGGGGAAATAGGGAAGACAAATTTTCAGGTTTGGAATAGATAGTCCCACTGCTTTTGCTTAATAACTTTTACTGCTGTGTCCAATACCTGATTCCTTAGGAGGTAGCTTCTTTACCTATCGTTACTAGCAGCCCCATTTTATTCTATGGGAAAATGTGTTATGGAAATTACTCATTACCTAATGATTTTTTTTTTATTTTTAATTCTTTTTTCACTTTAGATTTAAGAAATTCATAACAGTCAATCTACTTTTTGTTATCCTAAAGTTTATTTTATATATATATACTATTTTAAAGTTCTAAAGTACAAAAAATAAAGTGCATTTTTGCGCTTTACAGCATTAAAATGAAATATTTAGAATTAAAAAAATTAATTTTTGGAAAAAAAAAAATAATAATTTAACAGTTGTGACTTTTCTGAATAAGAAAATGAAATTTCAAAATGTACATTAGATAATGAGCAATTCGCACAACAAATTTCTCCATAGAATGAAATAGGATTAGCCTGGCAACTACGTTTGGTGAAGCATCTCCTAAATTTCTGATACAGTTAGACAATAATTTTCATTAGTATAGGCACACAATTTTCTGATTCCAATAAATTAAGAAACGTTGTTTAGATTTTTCTGCTATGCAGAATCTTTCAAAATCATATCCAGAATTGAATAAGGTTTAAAGAAGGGGGGTGACATTGTTTATATTGTCAAGGACCAGGTTTAATTTGCACGAGAGATCATGGGAGTTTAGCATCGGCACCCATTACTTCTTTTATTTCACTGATTTTTTTTTTTTTTTTTTAATATTACAGATCACATGAGAGCTCATTTGCCTACTAGAGTCCATCAGTGCATCATTTCTGCAAAACCAAAGTCTCTAAATCATCGTTTTTCTCCTCTATAATCTTTCCGTTATTTCCTTACGAAAAGTTTACTCTGTAATGTAATTTGGTACGCATAATCTTCTCTCTATCTCCTGAAGTTATATGGAGAAGTGGCTTTCTCTCGCACTTAGAACACACACACTGTATCCAGGAATGATAGAATGAACTATAATCAGGGTACAACAAAAATTAAAAAATAGATATTTTGCATACTCTTTTTACTTCCATTACCCTACTACCGTAGGTAATGGAAGTATTGTATTCGGTCCAAAAATTCGATAACGAGTTTTTGCCTGATTTACACGTTTTGAGGCCTCCTGAGTCCAAAAAGATACAGTCAGTTTTGGCAATCAGTCAGTGTGTGTGTATGTGCGTATGTAATGTATGTGTGGAATCTTCTAGCTATCATATCTCCGAAACTAATAAAGATAGAACTACAAAACTTCAGAATTGACATAGGTCTGGTGTACAGATTAATTTTTCAAATTTTGGTGACAATTGGAAAAACGGAAGTGGGACCGTAAGTCCATATCTCAAAACCTGTTCTAACGATTTTCTTCAAAATTGCTATATAAACACTTTATTAGATGTCCTTTCGAATGATATAGTTTGTTAGTTCAGAAAAATTGATAGGTGCCCCTGTATAAATAGCTCAATTTCAATTCTCGGAAGTGCATTCCATTAAAAACTACAGCACGGATTTTTTTCAAACTTGGCATAATAACTCTTTTTTAGATATCCTTTCATATGTAAGTTATTTTCCGGTCAACAATTGAATTTGTCAAGTTTTGGTGAAAGCCTCTGTATCTCAAAAAATGTTCTAACGATTTTCTTGAAAATTTTTCCATAAATCAATTGTAGATATCCTTTCTTATGTATTACATGGTTATTACAGGAAAATTAACAGTCATCCTGCTTAGGTAGGTTAATTTTAGATTTCGGAAATTGGTGTTTCATAAGATAACTCAACCATTTTTACTTCCATTACCCGACTGCCATAGGTAATGGAAGTATTATATTAGGTCCAAAAAGTCGATATCGAGATTTCACCTGATTTACATGTTTTAAGGTTTCCTGCAGGGCCCGAAATTTCAACTCAGATTACACTCGCCGAAAAAAAAAATTTTACTCGCCACAAAATAGAGTTGACATTTTTTTTTTTTTCTTCTTTTTTGAGCATTTTGGGTTCTTTTTTCCTTTTTTCCCTAACTATTTGAAATGCTTTTACAAATATACTTAAAATTATATATATTAAAAGTGTGTCATTTATCATCCTCTCTCATAATCATCTATAATCAACTAGTATGTTGTGGCCACCACAAGACTTTCTTCTATATTTTCCTATACATATTCAATCAGTAACAATATTAAAAAAAAAAAAAAAAAAAAAATTATGAATTTTTTTTTTTTTGGTTAAAAGTAAAAAAAATCGATAACTTTGTTTTAAATTATCACAGATTTATAGTTCAACCATTCGTTTTAAAGGTATTGACGAGATCTTTCGAATGATACCCATCTTCAAAATTTACCCCCCCCCCCAGGGGGGGAAGCGATGCCCCCACATGCACAGAAATTTTTTCCTAGTTAACTATTACTATTATCAATAACTCATATTAATTTTAGAGTCACAAGTTAAAAATAACTCTCATTATGTACATTTCAACGAAATTTTGTCCTATACTGCAATGTTAAAAATTTAGAAAACATGAGATCACAGCGCCACCTGTTGAGCTTTTGATCCCCAAATGTAATCAGCACCAGTTTATGTCGGGGACCAACTAAATACCAAGTTTGGTTAAATTTCGTTTAAAAAAAAAATACGATTTTTTTCTAAGTTTTTTTTTGTTAAAAGTGAAAAAAATCGATAACTTTGTTTTAAATTATCACAGATTTATGGTTCAACCATTCGTTTTAAAGGTATTGACGAGACCTTTCGAAAGATACCCATCTTGAAACTTTGACCCCCCCGGGGGGTACTTCCCCCCCGGTGGGGGGAACCGATGCCTCCACATGCACAAAATTTTTTTCCTAGTTAACTACTATTATTATCAACGAGATCTTTCGAAAGATACCCATTGTGAAAAATTACCCCCCCTGGGGGGGGGGGTGAAGTGATGCCCCCCCCATGAACAAAATTTTTTCCCTAGTTACATACTACTATTATCAATAATTCATACTAATTTTACAATCACAAGTTTAAAATAACGCTCATTATGTACATTTATACGAAATTTTGTCCTATGCTGCCATGTTAAAAGTTTACATAAAATGCGATCACAGCGCCATCTGCTGGGCGATTAATCCCAAAATCTAATCAGACACTTTCCATGTCAGGGTCCAACTATACACCAAGTTTGGTTTAATTTCATTCATCGGTTCGTGAGATACGGTGAAAAATACGAAATTTTGCGATTACAGCGCCACCTGCCGGACGATTGATCCCAAAATCTAATCAGCACCTTGCCCCGTCAGGTTCCAACTATATACCAAGTTTGGTCGAATTTCATTCATTGGTTCGTGAGATACGGTGAAAAATACGAAAATTTGTCCTATACTGCCATGTTAAAAATTTACATAAAATGCGATCACAGCGCCACCTGCTGGGCTATTGATCCCCAAATCTAATCAGCACAATGCCCCGCCAGGGTCCAACTATATACCAAGTTTGGTTGAATTTCATTCATTGGTTCGTGAGATACGGTGAAAACAATAAACCACAGACAGACAGACATTTTCTAAAAACTATCAATTCGTGTTCAGGACATCCCAAAACCCAAAACGTGTAGATCCGTCAAAAAACGGAGGTAGAAAATTTTCGCGAATCCAATACTTTCTCTATATTACATATAGAAGAAAGTAAAAATCATTATAAACATAGGCAGTATCTTTAAAAGGGCTCGGGCTCATTTTCATGTGCCAATATCGCATAGGCAAACTTTCACATTTCTCTTCTGCCGGATAGTGGGCGACGGGCAAAGAGGTTCTCTGCTCGTCTATTCTCCCTCTGCTTGGAGAAATCATAGTGGGAGAAACGAAACTGCCGAAGAGATTAAAAATTTTAAGCATGCACTAAGCATTTTTCCTTTCCATATAAATATGAGGTTATAAGATGGCACAATTTTACCATATTTAAATCTATAAAAAGAATGTTTTCTGTCACCATATCATGTAAGAATTCTATCTATAACTAGACCAAATTTTTACTCGCCACAGTAAAAATTCCACTCGCCAATGGCGATCGGAAATTTCGCG
Organism: Salticus scenicus; assembly: GCA_963930645.1. Lineage (NCBI taxonomy): Eukaryota > Metazoa > Arthropoda > Arachnida > Araneae > Salticidae > Salticus > Salticus scenicus. Next base: position 79,794,595 of record OZ005654.1, on the reverse strand, counting down.
CCCTGTATCCTGAGTCTAAAAAAGTGGTTTTTGGCAATTGGTCAGTGTATATGTGTGTGTGTATGTATGTGGGGAATCTTCTAGCTATTATATCTCGGAAACTAATAAAGATTGAACTACGAAACTTTATAATTGAAGCAGATATGGTATACACACACAGATGAATTTTCCAAATTTTAGTGAAAATTCGTCAATATTTCAAAAACGGCTCTAACGATTTTCTTCAAAATCGCTGTATAAACACTCTATTAGATATTTCGAATGATATAGTTGGTTAGTTCAGGAAAATTGATAGGGGTCCTGTATAAATAACTGAATTTCAGGTCCTGCAAATGCGATACGTTCAAAATGGCTGTACGAATTTTTTTTCAGACTTGCCATATTAACCCTCTTTTAAATATCTTTTTGCATGTAATTGTTGTTTTCTGGTCAACAATTAATTATGCCAAGCTTTGGTTAAGTTGGTATCTCAAAAACAACTCTAACGATTTTCTTGAAAATTGTTACATAAACCCATTTTAGATATCCTTTCTCATGCTTTACTTGGTTATCGCAGGAAAATTAGTAGTCATCCTGATCAGATAGATATTAGATCAGATAGAGTTTTAGATCTCGGAAATTGGTGTTTAAATAAATAAATATAAATAAAAAACTCTACAATTTTCTTTTCATTTCTTTTATTTAAAAAAATAAATCGCTGTGTAAACTCTGTTTTATGTTTTTACACGTGTATTAACTTTCTCTTTCCTGAAAATTTTTAGGTGTCTATTTCATCAGGTCAATTCTATGTCTTCTGATAATATTATCTCCAAAAAGTGCATATAATGTGTGTAATAGTGGGTAATGGAAGTCGTGTGTTAGTTTCACACCAGATATTTTCTGTTATTTTGTAACTTGCCATGTAAACTTTGTTTTATATGTCTTTACTCGTGTATTAAGTTCCTCATACCGAAAAAATTTTAGGTTTCTACTTCATTAGGTCAATTTTATGTCTCCTGATCATATAATTCCCCCCCCCCCCCAAAAAAAAACAAAAACAAGTAATATAAAAGAAAAATTTTTAAAGTCAATTCCTACTTACAAACACTATCGAAAAAAGTTTTTTTAAAAATAATTTTGAATTAGGAAATAAAAAGCGCATGTTCAAAATGAAATAAAAATAATTATAAGATGAAAAAAACTTTTTATATACCATGTTTTAAATTTTCTGATGAATCATAGAACTCTTATTAATGTGCATAAAATTTTTAAAGTGATAATGACGTCAATTTTTGTGAGATGCCTAATTTAACATTTTATAATTTCTTAATGTTCACGTTTAATTAAATGTATTTATTTTTATGTTGAAAGAAAAAGAACTCGTATTTTTTTTTTTTTTTTTTGGCAACAATTAAATTTTAGCTAATATTTTAATGGCTCTTTTAAAGCTATAAGGATGTTATTATTTTCATATTTTAATTAATTATAAGAAAACTAGACAAAAATTCGAAAATCGGACTTCGAAGTATTGTCACCGTGTTCTGAGCAATCCTGAAAGTTCCAAATTTCTAGCTAGTCGGGAATTTAGTTAAAAATCGATTGAAGGATTTGTGCAAGATATAATATAGGGAAAGTGTGAACTAATAGTAAGAATTGAAAAAAGAAAGAAATATACATATAATACGTGTAATAGTAGGTAATGGAAGTCGTGTGGTTGTCTCACACCAGATTTTTTCACTTTCCGAACATACATATGTAAGGAAAGTATTGTAATTATATCAAAAATCGAACTTTGAAATTTTGGTGTTTCTATACATTTTGAGGTCCCCATAGTTCATTTTTACGATGATATATGTATGTGCGTGTCTGTGTCTGTATGAGTGAACACGATAGCACCTAAATGCTTTGTTTGAATGAGCTGAAAGTTGCATATGTATGTTACAGGTCATTACGCACGAACCCTACTGATTTTGGTGAATCTAGCACTTACAGTTTTTTTTTACAGGGATACAAAGAAAAATTCTTTATCATAATGGCCTATGGGTCCACATTTTTTAAAGTGTGATAGCGTCTAAACGCCTGGATTCGATTGAGCTGAAAAATTTTAAACTTATTAAAAGTCACAGTCGCACAAACTGTACAGATTTTGGTTAATCTAGTTTTTTTACAGGGACATAAAGAAATATTCTTTATTATTATGGCTCATATGGATGGTCCCAGATTTTTTAAAGTGCAAAAGCATCTAAACGTATGAGGTCTGAGCCGAAAATTTATACACATGTTAAAAATCATCATCGCACAAATAATATAGATTTTGGCTAACCTAACCCTTATAGATTTTTACAGGGACACAACGAAATATTCGATATCATTATGATCTATGGACTTAAATTATTTGAAGTGCAATAGCATAAAATTAAACCATGGTGAAAAATATTCAAACATCCTATTGTAATTTTCACTTTTGTTTATTTAATGACTTGTCTTACTTTAATTTATTTATACAACTGTTAATTACTTAATGTTTGGAAAGTCGGGTAAAGTCACTACAGATTTTTTTTATTTACTTTACCCACACAAAAATATATAATTATTTGTAAAAATCATACATGGAAGGGTTAAAATACTTTACTTTTGTTAATAGTTTTTATTTTACACAAAATAACTTAATAATAAAAAATTAATTAAATTCAAAATTGTGACAAAATACGGAATAAATAGAATAAGAATTCATTTTACTTTTACTTCTTAGATTTGATCAAACCAAACATTAAGTATATGAAGGTTATTTAATTCTTAATTAATTATAATTAATTACTACTATTACTTTCTTTTATATTTAATAGAAGAAAGCATTGGATTCGTAAAAATTATCGACCTCAGGTTTTTGATGGATTTACACATTTTGAGAGCTGTAGAACACGATTTGACCATTTTTAGAAAATGTCTGTCTGTCCGTCTGTGTGTGTGAAAAAATTTTGTGGCAATTGTATCTCAGGAACTACTGCACAGAATTTCCTACAAATTGGTATGTAGTTACACTTTGACATAAATTAGTGCCTATCAACTTTTGGTAAAAATTGTCCTACAGGTTGCATTGCCATTCCACTTTTTCTAAATTTTTAACATGGTGGTATAGGACAAAATTTTGTATAAACGTGCATAAAAAGAATTATTTTTTAATAAACATTATGAAATTTACAAGAATTATTTGTAATAAAGATTAAAAAAAATTGTGTGTGTAGAAGCCTCGTGCTCAAGGCAGGGTTGGCAGGTTTTTGACGCATGACAGTTTTTGACGGTTTAAACTGTCATGTCAAAAACCCTGTGTCAAAAACCTCACATTTTACACTTCTTGGTATATTCAATGAAGTAGTCATATTTATAGAAACAAAAAATTGTAATTTTACAAAAAAGAGTTTATATGTCTCTCATGATTAAAAATAATTCTTAGAAGTGTATTATCTGTTTCCTATGAATGCTAATGATTTCTATTTAAGTAAAAAAAAATTATATCTTTACAAAAAATAAAAATTCGATTCGAACATAGGAATTTGTATATTTTAAGGTAAACTACTTATTGCGTTTTAAGTTATAAAAATTTTACAGTCTTGTTTTTAAAAAAAAATAAGGTCTACTAAATATATGCTGATTGATAATTAAAAGGTGGCATAAGTATTTTACTTCAATGAATGAAATTTTTGTGCCAATAAATATTGCATCATGTTCTTTCATTTTTAGTTATAATGTTGCATGATTAAAAATTTGAGGTATTGTATTGCATGACTAGTTGAACTAAATATTAATATGAATTACATAATGCAATTTTAAATTAATTATTTTTAATGAAAGGGATGGTGGACAGATCTCTTTCGTAAATTACTGCCTTAAAGGTATAAAAATCTGCATTTAATGCATTGAAATATAATATTAAATACATTAAAATTTCGAGTGAAGTCACTCCAGATTCTTTAGTGTGCTAACTCTAGGCTAATTTGGCTGGGTGCTGCACCTGGCGGCTCTTTCAAACACATTTTAGCACCCAGTGGCCCTTTTCCCACCATTTTTAGCACCCGGTGGCCTTTTTAAAAACATATTAGTACCAAGTGATATTTCTAATATTTTAAATGTTAGAAACCTTTAAATACTTTTCTTCCTGATATGTAACCTTCTAGCAATAGTTTTACAGCATTCCTGGAAGAACAAATGCATATAGCCTACTTACATATATGCATGTAAAATTAGTAATTTACTTTTGTCACATGCAAAAATCACAACATAGAAGACTGCAAATTATGCAAATAATACCCTTTTTGAAAATAGTTTGCCCTTTTTATTGAATTTCCCCTGGGGGCTCTTTTATTCTGGAGCCAGCATTATTTTTTGTTATTTAACTATTATGTTTGAATGCTAAAAATTTTCATTGAAATTTCAGCACTTAACATAATTTAAAAAATTAAGATACCATTGAATTCACAAAGTAATAACCTAATAATACATTTAATATATATTTTTTAAACCATAATAATGCTAAAGCGAAGAAGAAAAATAATAATAATTAGCAGGAAAAATTAAAAAATTTTAAACAATTTGTAATTGATTTTTTTTAAAATATTATTATTCAATTAGTTTTAAAGAATTTTTAATATACTTAATTGTGTTATTATAATTTACCACCTATATATATGCAAATTTTTATAGCTTTAAGACAATTTACGAAAAAGATTTATAATGTTCACTCTTTCCTTACGATGATGCATTGATATGTTTCCTAACATTTCATTTTTTTTTTTTCTAGAAAAATATTATATACAGTCAACTCTCAAAAATCCGCAACCCTAAAATCCACAATTCTCTAAAATCCGCATATCATTTGCAATGTAAACAAACATTGTCACAACTGATTTGTTGATTAGTGGATTGCAAAAATTCAGCTGTAGTAGGAGAAAAATCAATTATTAACTTGTGCAGGTGAATCACCAATCACTCAACATGTTACAGAGGAGAAAATGATAAGTGTAATTATATATATTTATCAAAAAATAAATCATATTAATTTAGAGGAAGAAGGAGAAAGACAGTTTTCATGAAAGATTTTCTCTCATGAAGATAAATATTCAAACTTTCTTTTAGCACAAACTTATGTGATTGACCAAGAATTGCTGACTTTTTTGCAGGTTATAGGAAAATAAATATGTATTAATATTCTTATTTAAACTATTATTGATCAGACTTTTCAAAAATCTAGATAATTTGCAACTATAATATGATGTATAAAATTTGTTCTTTGAATTAAAATTTCATAAAATATTTGTACTTTTATTAGGCATACTTTAATTCAGCATTGTATGTAAAACATAAATTGTTTCTTAAAGATTTGCTACTGAAATAAGGTTCTAAGATGTAAATAAAAAAAATTATTCCAAAATCTGCAAAATTCAGAAATCCGCAAAACACTTCGTTTTAAGCTGTGCAGATTTTTGAGAGTGTACTGTATATATATATACAAATAATGAAAATTAATTTATGTACTTTAGTACATTTCAACTTAAAAATATGCATAAAATCATTTAACATTATACAATAGTTTAGATTTTTCATGTATGGTTTTCGACAGTTTAAACCAGTTTTTGACACCTGTCATGTCAAAAACCAGTTTTTGACGTCAAAAAACCAACCCTGGCTCGAGGGGAGTATATTTTTATGATGGGTGTCTTTCGAAAGAGCTTCTCAATACCTTTCAAACGAATGGTTTAACCATCGATCTGCGATAACTTAAAATAAAGTTATCGATTTTTTTTTTTTTTTTTTTTTTTTACTTAAAAAAAAAAAAAAAAAATTCAGGGGGGTGGGGTAGGATATTTAGTGTTATACTACTTCTCTAAAATGGAAAATTATCATGGAAGATAATTTTTTTTTAAATAATAATTTTAATTATTTTTACTGAGTGAATTTTTGTAGGCAAATATAGAAGAAAGTCATGTGGTGGCCACAAAACATAGTAGTTTTGTAATGAGTTTTCTTTTAGTCTAAAACCGTTCTCTTTTAAAATAAAACTTAAATAATTATAAGATTAAAAAAAACTTTTTATATACCATGTTTTAAATTTTCTGATAAATCATAGAGTTCTTATCAACGTGCATGAAATTTTTAAAGTGATAATGACATAAATTTTTGTGAGGTGCATAATTTAACATTTTATAATTTTTTAGCATTCACGTTTAATTAAATGTATTTATTTTTATGTTGAAAGAAAATGAACTAGTAATTTTTTTTGGCAACAATTAAATTATAGCTAATATTTTAGTTAATTATAAGAAAACTAATCAAAAATTCGAAAATCGAACTTCGAAGTACTGTGTTGCCACCAGGTTCTGAGCTACTGTGAAAGTTTCAAATGTCTAGCTAGTAGGGAAGTTAGTTAAAAATCGATTGCAAAATTTGAACCAAACAAGAATAGAAGTTAATAAAAACATGGTAAAATCAAACCCAATAATGTTACAGGTTTAATAAAATAAAAAAATTAAAACCCAAAAAACACCACCAGCGTTAAGCTTTTTTTTTTTTTTTTTTTTTTTTTTAATTTTGACTATAATTGACACATTTTGGGCTTTTCCTTTGTACTGAGCATCAAATTGGAACTATAATATTGTTTAAGTTATATAATGCATTAGGTATTTAGATTGAATGTTAAAAGTAAAAAAGTACAGGTTGGCAAGTTTTATATTGCCAAGGAACAGAAGACATGAATCGCTGATTGCTGAAACGAGACAAGTCACAAAAAAGCTAATTTTACAGGAGACACACACACACACACACACACACAAAAAAAAATGTTTTTTCCAATTTTATGCAAACTTAAAATTTTGAAAAAAATAAAAATAAATAAATAAAATTACACACACACAGCATTCATATCGTAATCCTTATCACAAATACCTTATTTTAATTAAAATCCAGTAATTCAAAAATGGTCGCCGTGGACGCATTTCCATGAACTGTTTATTTTTGAACTGTGGGCATGTCCCCTTTCTGCAATCAGCGGTTCACATGGGAAAAAAAAAACAGCTGGGAGTAATAGGTTTCTTCTAAATGGAAGACACTTTTTCTTTAAAAAATTACCATATAAAATAAGTTGTAACTTTGTAAGGTACAATGGACAAATTTTTCTTATAAATAACCTTAAAAAAAATTTCAATTATTGATAAAAATTTAATTGCTAATTATGTATGCTTAATTAATAATTACATAAGACTTTTAATCAAGATCAGATCATGCACCCAAGTACGCAAAATCCATTAAATAAATCAATTTCAATTTTATCAGCATAAAGTTTCATCATTTCAACTATTTTATTTCTTCAAAATATATATAATTTCTTTCTTTGATATTCTTTGAACATAAGGTCTTTTAGCTTAAGAGGGGACAATACCTAATCCCGTGGACAGCATTGGCCAATGTTATTCAATGGGAAAATTTGTTGCGACAATTACACATTACCTAACGTATATTTTTTAATTCTGTTTTCACAGTCAGAAAATTCATAACCGTTAAATGAGTACTCATTTTTGAAAAATTCATTTTTTTTAATTTTTACATTTTAATTTTGAGTTCAAAAATGCGATTTTTCACACAATGCATTTTTCTCATTTTCTACTTGCAAAATGAAATACTAAAATTTTAAAAAATCAATTTTTTGAAAACAAGTACTCATTTAACACTTATGAATTTTCCAAATGTGAAAACAGAATTGAAAAATATTCATTAGGTAATAAGTAATTATGTAAACAAATTTTCCCATAGAATAACATGGGCCAAGGCTGCCGGCGAGATTAGGTATTGTCCGCTCTTAATGAACAATTAAAATAATAATAATAATAAATTACTCACAAAGTTCATGATTACTAACATGTTCAAAGCATATATAAAAATAAATAAATAAAAATTCATTTGAAAAATTTCATCTTTTAATGAGATATCCTAAACGAAGCAATAAAAGTCCCATATGTAGGATAACATAAGTAGGGAGAAAGGAGGAATCTGACTAATGTGCAGCCATAGTGCAAGAATTTATTTAACTGAAGTAGGAGTAGAATACAGTGTACAATCTTTTAGGAGCAAGGTCTACTCATACAGCTGATGTGCAGATATTTTCAACTCCTCCACAAGTGTATTTTACGTATTAAAAATCTAAAAATACTTTTTAAAATTTAACCATGAGTATTTTCACGCTTTGTATTTTTTAGATTATTAAATTTAGTGTATTTTATTGCATGTGCCTGCAAAAGTTTATATATTCATTCTTCAATTTAATGTTCCGCATACTTAAAAAATAAATAAATAAATGTCCTCTTTTACAATGGATAAAAAGTTTGTATAATTAAAATAATTCTGATGAGTTAAAACTATAAACATTTGCATCATTAATAGAATTTCTCTGATTCAAGTATGGTCTAATCACTTCTTTCAATGTTCATTAGAACTTCTAAACTGAGTACTGAGTCACATTATGTTCATATTCTGAGTTCTGATATACAGTACAAATTATGCTGAGAGCAGTGTTAGAAATAAGAATTTTGAAACTAGGCGTCAAAATGACGCCTGGATTAAATTTTTTGGGCGTCAAAATGAAAAATCTAGGTGCCATCTATAATTAAATGTGTATATTAAAAAAAAAATAATAATAAAGCATCAACTTGTAAATAATATATGCAAGATTATATAAAAAATATTTATGTAGTAGTGAATGTAATTACATTGACAATATTAAATGCACATATTTCAAATCACAAATTCATTCTTCGCCCAGAAGATACAACATTCCACCACAATTTAATAGCATTTCTGGGCAGAAATCTTCCAATTTAGGGCTGTTTAATTTAATCATTAACAAATCATCAACTACTTTCATAGAGATATGATTTCTTAAATCAGTTTTTATAAGGTTCAATTGACCGAAATAGACTTGTTTACAGTCTGATGGGATTGGGAAAATTATTAGGTATGATGAGGAAAAAATCCAGGCGTCAAATATGGCACCTATGATTGGAATTCTAGGCGTCAAAAGGAAAAAACTGGTCGCAAAATGCGACTAACGACTGCTTATTTCTAACCCTGGCTGAGAGGAATATTTGTACTAATTGGGAGGTACTAATATTTGTACTAATTTGGAATATTTGGGAGGCCAGTCTATATAACTTGAACTCATAACTTGAGTTCATATACATACATTTACTTACTATTATATAGCTGTATACATACATTTTATTTTTAAACATATTAAGAAAATAGGAAGTAAAATTTAGTATGAGTTTCTGAAAGATCAACTTTTTTTTTACTCCTAATAAATGCCAAATTCCCTCCTTCAAAAAAGGACAAGGAGTATTTTCACTCCTCAAGAAAAAATCCTAGCAATATCTCCGGATGTGGGTACAGATGGCCCCCACCAAGGTTAACATACCAAGGTATTTTTCAAAAGTGAAATAGATGACATGCAATCATACACAGCATTAGAATCTAACATGCTTGCAAGTCGACTGAATATATCGATAGTATATTTGTAATTTTATTAACTAACTGTAGTTGAGAAAAATCATATAATTGACAGGTATAATACTAAAGAATTATCGTTTATGATATAAATTTAAATACATTATATTTATCCTTTCTTTAAACAAATATTCAGTCTTTAAACGAATATAGACAGCAGGGGTGGAATGTTTTACTTTGGAGGTGCCGGCAATATGAAGTCGTCATTTCAACACTGAAGAGGGCTGCGATAAGCATGCCGAAATATATTCATTTAAAGAAAGGATAAATATAAGGTATTTAAATTTAAATCATATAATTGACTTTTTCATCATTATGATAAAGCACTAAAATTAAAAAAAAAAAAAAAAGATTTGATAACAAAAAAAATTTTTAATTTCCTGATTTTTCACTGTTTTTGCAATAGATTTTAAAATTCTCTGAGATTTATTGGTTTTCCCAGAATTCCAGGTACTGTAGCGATCCTGATATATCTGCATGGCTGTTGTTAAATTTACTCTTTAAAGTAAAAAAAAATAATTACCAATTTTTATGACATTAGATTTTGAGATGAAATTAAATATTTAGAGAAGAATTAGAGATTTAATAACAATAAAAGTGATTGAATAATTACAATGGAAAAAAAGCAATTAAAATTAACGTAATAAAATTTGGAAGGCTGCAAATTAACTTCCAGACAGCCATAAGTACCAAACTATGTGCTAATTTTTGCCATTCGTAACTGATAATACATAGAAAGCATTTTCTCAAGAAAATTGCTGAAACATCTATGTAATTAAGGTAATTTTCCATTTCACTGGCGCAGGCAATACAGTCGCTTTCTAAATTAATCTTTTATAAAACTCTTTTGTGTGTATATATAAACATATACATGAAGTAAACCTAAAACCTCCTACATTTGAAAGACTAATATGTTTTATTAGTCTTTATCACCAACTACAGTTCTGGCAAAAAAAAAAAAAAACTTTACATGTCAATTACTGTTCCCACCATAAAAATGTGTTGAACCCCAATGGTACTGATGACACGTGGCGTTAGTTGGTCACAGACAACCTTTCCCTATCCTATCAACACTCAGTTCATCTCGTGGACTTTTACAATCAGATTATACGCTCTTTGCTCCTGCAGGTCAATATTTCGTTTATTTGTCAAAAGTTTGAGAACCTACATTAGTATTCCCACTCCTCACAGTGGGTCAGAAGAAGTTTAAAATGGAAGAGAAGATAGTAATAAAATGTAAAAGTGAGATGACAAAATACTGTCTGCAATGTAATATTCACAATAAACCACTTGAATCGTGACTTAAATGTTTACATTTAATTGACCTTGTAATGATTTTCTACATCAGGCTACTTCTATAATGATTTGCCAGATCTCTGGCAATATCAATCACATAGTCCCATTCTCTAGCAGAGTCAAAGCAGTGTATTTCTCTTCCATTTTAAGCTTAATCCAACCCACTGTGTGGAGTGGAAATACCAATGTAGGTTCTCAAACTTTTAACAAATGAACGAAATACTAGTTGGCGGGAGCAAAGAGCATACAATCTTACTCTAAATGTCCACAAGGCAAACTGATTGTTGATAGGATAGGGAAAGGTCGTCTGTGATTGACTAAAACTACGTTTTATCACTGGGGTTCAAAACATTTTTATGGCAGGAACGGCAATTGACATGTAAAATTCTTTTTTGCCACTCAAGTGTAAAGATATTTTTTTCCGGCAATGTATATACCTACTTTATCCCCTGCACCGGCAAAATGGAAAAGTACTGTAATTAATTATATACTGAAAAAGCACCAAAAGGTATTTTTAAACACATGACATACAAAATCATTTAATAGAACAAAAATATATATTTACAATTTAAAATTCATATGAACAAAGTTTTTTGGTACGACATCAGAACATGTTCAGGTTACAAATTTTTTGCGTTTACAAAAATTTTTCAAAGTGAAGATTTTTAATCAATTAAATGACTTTGTACATGTTTAAAAGTGCTTTTTTAGTACATAGCTGACCATGATAATAAAAAGACAATTGTTGGCTTTAAGTAACAAAATCACAGCACACACCATCTTAACCTATATAGCCAACTGTTTCTGTAATACCCTTGAAAAAATGGAAGATGGCAGATAAGACACACTCAATGTAATTTCTGCAGAGTAAATACTTCACAGCATCAAGTTCATTGCCACTCTGATGCTGCACTCGTGCCTACTTTTGTCCACCAGAGGAAAGCGAAGAGAAAAGTTGTACTAATATTTAGACGTAAAGCATTTTTTTTTCTTTTTACAATTACATAGAACTTGCATACAAAGATCTTTACCTTTTTCTTAAAACAATGATCGCAAAAAGAAAAGAAAAAAAAAAGTTTTTTTAAGTATGACAAAAGTTTGTAATTTGATCACTTATTTTGGGTAAATTAAATGTTGATATATAGCATAATAGCTCAAAAGTTTATTAAATTCAAGGCAATTTATCATATTTAAAGACATTTCAGGAATATCCAGACAAATACTACTCTATCCCTGGGGTGGATACCACTACTTTGAAGATATATATTTATTCATATATAAGTAAAGTGTAGTAAATTTAAGCAACTTTGTTACATTTGGTATTTGCTTTTACATTATATTATGTAATGAAAATCTATAAGTTACATAATAATAAAAAGATTTATAACTTACCATTTGAGATTTTTCTTTCAGCAGGTATACTTGAACCGGTATGAAATGATACAGTTTTAGGCCGCTGTGAACCATGTGAACTTCCATTTTCTCGGCTTCCTGAACATGACCAATCCAAACCTTCCAAATTTTCACTACTATCTTCTTCTGAAATACTACTCCTTTCGTCTCTCACTGTTAAATTTGCACCAGATGGATGCGAAATCGGGGAAATATTAGAAAGTTCTTTTTTCGGAAGTTTCACTTGTATAGAAGAAACATCTGGCTGCTGTTTTATTTCGCTATCACCTTGCGATTCTTTAACACTGTTAGAAACTTCAGAAAACTTCACTTTAGCTTCGTCGGCACAATGAACATTCTCATCTGGTTCTGTAATGTTACTATCCTTTTGGCCAAGAGTATCCTTATCTTCGGAACTCATTTGTTATTTGATGCAACAAAACATTGTTATCCGTATAGATGTCAAATCAATGTTAACACAATAATCACTCTGGAAAAAGAATAAAATCAACGCTCAAGATCCGGAAGATTCGGTCAATCACATTAAGTGCACACATTTTTAGATCACACATATTCCAACAGCAATCAGCCAGTGTAGTATAATAAACCCTTTAAACAGATAGTAATCATATGTTAATATAAGTTATGAGACGTAACATATTTGATATCACAATTAAAACTAATCTGTCACGGAAACTGATACTTATCGCTCACATACTTGAACATTAACCATTTATATATCACAGAATGAAAGATATTCCCATGAAAAGCACACAACACACACAAAATTCACTACACCTTTCACACAGCATCCTTCCCGTCGACATCGGTTGTAAACAAACTGAAGAATTGAATTTATCTCAATCTGCCGCCAGAGGCCGCATTAAAAATATACTATGCTGCCACCATGGATTTCTGATTATAAAAATTATTAAAACGTTTGGAGGACAACAACTGAGGAAATGAAGGTCACATTTAATCATGGATTGCGATAAAATATAATTTATCAAAATAGCACCATATTAGCAGGAAAGTTTCAAAGGGAATTTAGACTTAGAATTAAAACAGATTTTATTCTACCATTACTGGAAGGGCGTACGTACGGTTATATTAATTTGTAATCTTTTTGGTTGGCTGGTTGGGTTTAACGTCGCATTAATACTGCGCAATGGGTAATTGGCGACGGTCTGGGATATCACCGAAGGATGCAAAGAATCTCGGATGGTTCTGAGACATGCTATCATAATTTTGATCCTTTACGGAAGGGATGGATCTCCTGCTTCATAATTCGTATTCAGTTTATTATTAAATAGGTCACTGAAGTGGGGGAAGACATCCCTTCCGTGCAGGATCATAATTGTGATGCCTTATCTCCGGACGTCGGGACCACACTTAGAATGAGTACTAGAAAGTTACTAAATGCCCATAGCGTAGCATAGCACTAAGACTACTATATAAAAGGCTGAATCATTCGCCGCCATTTGTCCGTCAAGTCCGTCATTGCTAAAACTAAGACTATTGCATTTGACTATTATTATTATATGAGATTATATAAGACTATTATATAATAGTCTTAGGTTTGGCAGTGACGAACTACCATATAAGATTATTATATGAGACTATATAAGACTATTATATAGTAATCTTAAGTTTAGCAATGACGGACTTGACGTACAAATGGCGACGAATGATTCAGCCTGTTATATAGTAGTCTTACATAGCACTAGTGCGATGTAAAACCCATTCAGTATAAAATAAACTTACTCGCGAGTAAATATCTGTACCCCGGATGTAAAGAACACCATGTCCATTTTGTAAAAAAACCACTATGTTCCTGATGGGCATTTTTTGCTTTATATAGAGCCATTAAGCATTATGTTTTGTCTAGTTACTATAAAGGAGGTAGGACCGTAGAACAAAAAACTATGTCCGTTTTCTTTATTCTTGACAAATGCCATTAATTAATTTCATTATAACATCATTCCTAAAAAAATTAATTTTTGTAACATAGTGTCTTACCTCCAGGGTACAGATATAATATCTGAACTAATTTTTTTAATATATTTTTCCGAAAGTTACTGGGCCGCAGTAGCTCAGTCGGTAGTGCGCCGGGCTCGTAATTGGAAGATTGCGGGTTCGGTACTCAAGCCGACCAAAGACCGTCGTGTACACTAATGGGGGTTGGTGCACGTAAAATCTGTCGTGGCCACAATGGCCTCCATGTTCCCATCAAAATTATACCTCTGGGGGTCACCGAAGCGGGCGAGACATCCTTTCCGTGAATGATCCAAACTGTGATGGCATGTCTCCGAACAACCTCTAGGGGTGAGTCCCAGAATATCGCCAATTGCTCATTGCCCAGCACTAATGCGACGTAAAACCCAACCAATCAACCGAAAGCTACTAGACACTAAGACTACTATATAACAGTATTCTACAGTAGTCTTACTAGACACTAGACTTAAAACACCTCTTAGAGATTGATGTTGATGTTAAGTCAAAGTGGATACAAAGTAGTACTAGAGGCGACGCTCTCTGATGAATCTTTGATCTTCGCCAACTGCCAAATCTTTCGCTCTTGCGATTTGAGGATACATCCTCGAATCCAAGGAAATTTAACGGACATTGAAAATTACATTTGAGGAGCTTTTGAAGGGCATAACTAGGTGACCAAGTGTTCTCGAATCTATCCTCTGTCCCCAAAAATTAGACCACATTTGAGGACGCTAATTATAAAGTTATTGATGTTTTTCTATAAGAATTTATTATATGTATAATAAATAAGCTGAAATAAGTGCTTTCAGGTACTTAATACACAAAAATTACAAAAATTTTGCAATTTAAGATGATTTATTTATTTTGTCACCGAAGTTCGGAGACGACGCCGTATTTGTCCTCAAATTTAATGTAAAAAATCTGGTCTCCATAGGCATGACAGACCAATGTTTATGAGCATTATTAAGTATTATATATATGATATATACACTAAGCGACAAAAAAAAAAAAAAAAAAACGCACTTGGATATTTTCCTTTTCGCCATCTACAACTGCCAATTTTATCGTTTAAAAAGCCAATTTTCGAACAGATTTTATTATGTTTTTCTCCACGTACACTTTAACTTTGAGTCCAGTGTTGAAAACAAAATGCAATTGTCAGTAAAATTGTAGTTTTAGAAATTATTTTAAAAATGGTAAGAATAAGACAGTTAACGATGCCACAAAAAGTATAAAAATTTGGATGCAAATAAAAAAAAATATTTTAATACATGAGATGACAAAATAAATGTTAACGAAATATTGGTAAAAGGATTTTTAGCAAGATATAAAGTTTTTTGGCCGTTTAAACTGTAAATTTAATTTTAGGCGACCATGTTGCTCATCCAAGCGAGGTGACCGTAAGTTAAAAAGCCATTGCTTATAAAATCAGTTTGTATTACATTTAGAACATAAAAGAGATTCAGAAAAGTGTTTAGCAGCATAATTTCTTTAACAACAGTACAGCAACTATTAAACAGAGCAGGTTTAAATGACAGAGAATTTGAAAAAAATCGATTCTTAGTGAAGAGAAATAGGAAAGCAAGACCTCAGTATGCTAAAAATAAATAAATAATGATTAGTTAATTATTGGGTTGAACTGGTTCTCTTTGATGAGTCAAGTTTAACTTATTTCGAGCTAAAGAAAATAAGCAGATCTGACAACGAAAATATGACCGACTTAATGAAAATCGCACTTTTAAAACAGTGACACATTCTCCGTACATTATGGTACGGAGGTGCATAACTTCTCAAACAGTCGGACAAATTTTTATGCTTAAGGGATCAATTAACTCGAAATAAAACACAATCTTCATAAAAGTGGTGCCTGACCGACTATTTTGGAGGTATCTTGGACATTTCCGCAAACAGCATCTCAAGATGATAACGCACCTTACTACACGGCATCTGTGATAAGTTTATTCACTTCAAATTGTCAAAATTTCCTATCCATTCCCATGGGAACCTATAATTCTGTAAATGATCATAACTTTTTTCACTTTAAGTTAAATCCCACAAAGGATATAGTAGAATTTCTTCTTTACCAGACATGGAAATAGTCCTAATCGCGATCCGCTCGAAAATGTTTCGTCCTTGAAAAGGCGGGAGAGAGGGGAGAGGATTCGAAAATTGCAGCCTATAACTCTGCCAGAACTAGAAAAAAAATATTTGTAATATTTGGCACATTGAAATTTCTGAGATTTATATTAAAACACTGTATAAATCTATTCCATTGCGCATTAAAACAGTAATTCCATATTAAGATGGAATTAACCTAATGCAGAATACATATTTTTAATAAAAAATAGCTTAGATCTAACAAATAAATAGTTTTATTTCAAATATTAAAATATAACTTGTTTATTTAATATAATAAATCATAATAGAATACAAAGTGTATGGTTATTGCATTATGTTCAAAAAGAAAGTTTTATGCAGATTTTTAAAAAGTACTTCGTAGAGTGCAATAACGCGAATTTTTAAATCAAAAATGTACATAGATATCATTACATCCCTTTGGTATTATGCAAACAAGGCAGTTTTATTTGTTTCAAACATTAATTTTAAAGTTATTACAAATAAAAAAGGTATAAGTCATTTTTTCTGCAGTGCGGCCTTTTTTTTTTTTTTTTTTTTTTTTTGTCGCTTAGTGTACATTACGAAATACACTGAAACATTTTTTATATCACATATGTTAAATATAAGGAATATTTATGGAAACTAAACCATCCCAGCAATAAATTTCTAAATTAAAATAATAAACATAAAATATTGCTGTATACTAGCCATACGTTAAATTGCGAAAATCGATAAGTCGAACATTTTTACCAATCTAATATTGCTCGATATTACCCAATATAAAACATATGGCCTTATTTTCCTATAACTCGGAATAGGAATCTCGTACGGGGCTCTCACGAGGAATCTTGTTCGGGGGTCACCGAAGCAAGGAAACCACCCCCTCCATGGTGGATCAAAATTGTTATGGCATGGCTCCGGATCATCCTAGGGGTGCATCCCAAACCTTGGCTCACCAGCCGAGCGGTTCTGAGTTCAAAGCTTGTAGACGTGAGGTTCTGGGTTCGATCCCAGGTTGCGCTCATAAGCCTAGCCCTTCGGAATTTTCCGTGTTTTCTCCGAAATTTGCGTAAATACAGGATAAGACCCCTTAGAAAGACCCCCCACGAAGGGCACTATCCCTCAGGCATAGGACCCTAGTGCAGTCAATCGGGCTTTATCCCCACAACCCAACCCAATGCGCCCCAGACTGTCGTCAGTTGCACATTGCGTAGTACTAGTGTGACGTTAAACACAAGCAACGAACCATAGTACAGAATATAACGGTTCAGTGCGCCATTCCAAAAAAGAAAAATACAATTTTTCAGGCAAAATTCCGAAAACCTTAACATGAACATAGCGAGATATTCCAATCTGATTTTGAATTAAATGCATTTCCATTCTTTACCGCATTCCAAATATGGCAGAATATGGCCCCTTAAATGCTAAATTTTTTGAAAAGTTCGATTCTCTCCGTGGAAGATCAAAATAGTGATGATACAGTCGGCTGCAAAATTATTCGAGCACTAGCAATAATCCCTGTCTAAAAAAAGTACACTTAATACTGCTTTGTTAAATAAATCCTTATCGAGTCATGTTCTTAGTCAGTCTAAGAACATGATTCGACAAGGATTTATTTAACAAAACAGTCTTAAGTGTACTTTTTTAATATAGGAATTATAGGTTAGTGCTTGAAAAATTATGCTGCCGACTGTATGTTTCCGAACCATTTTTAGGATGTGCCCTAGTTCGTCGCCAATGGCCTATAGCATAGAACAAATTCCGTGTAAAATCCACTCACGCCATTCCCTCCACGGAGGATCAGAATTGTGTTTAGGTGTCTCTGGTTCATCCTCAAGGTTGAGCCCAGACCGTACCCAATTGCCCATATAGAGTATCACTGAGGAAGGGCCTAACGGTAGTATTTAGTCTTGAG
Organism: Salticus scenicus; assembly: GCA_963930645.1. Lineage (NCBI taxonomy): Eukaryota > Metazoa > Arthropoda > Arachnida > Araneae > Salticidae > Salticus > Salticus scenicus. The sequence continues at coordinate 79,776,351 of OZ005654.1, read as the reverse complement.
CACTTTTATCTTGACCACCTTTGTTTTTAGTCTTGGTCTTTGCTTTTGAGCACAGTCGGCAGCAAAATTATTCGAGCGCTAGCAAAAATTCCTATGTAAAAAAAATACACTTAAAACTGTTTTGTTAAATAAATCCTTGTCGAATCATGTTCCTAGACTGACTAAGAACATAATTCGACAAGAATTTATTTAACAAAACCAGTATTAAGTGTACTTTTTTTATATAGGAATTGTTCCTAGTGCTCGAATAAATTTACTACTTGTAAGTTTTCAATCGCAGACCCTGCTGCTACTTAAAACCCACTCAATCAACCTCAACCCATAAGTTTTAATTTCCATTTCATTTTATTTTTCGAAAAATAGAGAATTAAAGACAATTTTAGTAATATAAATTCATCAAACCGGTGTAGGGTCGGCAGCAAAAGTATCCGAGCACTATCAAAAATTCCTATATAAAACAAGTACACTTAATACATTTTTGTTAAATAAATCCTTGTCGAATGTTGTTCTCGTCAGTCTAAGAACAGGATTCGACAAGGATTTATTTAACAAAACAGGATTAAGTCATTTAGTGTAATTTTTTTACATAGGAATTTTTGCTAATGCTTGGATAATTTTGCTGCAGATTGTATACCACAGATTATCAAACAGATAGGACAGTGAAGCTAAAACGCGAACAGGAAATATAGTAGCACCACTAGTGACAGCAGAGGGGAACTACATGTGTTAAGTCTACATGAATAGCATCTTTGATCGAAAATTGTTTTTCTATTTCGCGAGTAGTTAGTAGCAGGTTAGTATGGGAAGTTTTTATTTTCTTCACTTTCTATTGTTTTTGAATTCACAAAACTATCCTCAAAACATTCACAGCTATTCTTCTAAGAAATAAACATTAATTTTTGTAATGTTTAAAAACATGCTTTGTCAAACATATTCATATCTCATAAAAAAAACAATGCTATTGTAAAAGTCACCCCGCCCAGAAAAAAACTCTCACCTTTCTTAAGCAGCCAAAAAAAGGATTGATATCAAATTTAGCCGCCGCTATTGAATCCCGGGTACTCAATGCCTAGCTTAATGAAGATCTGCCAATAACACTGCATGTATCTTTCTAATAAATCCTTATCTCTTTCAACATTCTTTGTTATCTGTGTTAGTTTTTTCGCTGCATTATAACGTTATAATTTAAAGTATTTTTACGGCGGGGTGCGTAATAATATTTTAATCTTTACTAACTAAATTTTTTATTAATTAAAACTTCTTTTATTAATTAAAACTTCGGCGGGGGAGCACTCCGCCGTAAAAATACTTTAAATTATAACTTTATAATGCAGCGAAAAAACTAAAACAGATAACAAAGAACGTTGAAAGAGATTAGGATTTATTTGAAAGATACATGCAGTGTTATTGGCAGATCTTCATTAAGCTAGGCATTGAGTACCCGGGATTCAATAGCGGCGGCGAAATTTGATATCAATCCTTTTTTTGGCTGCTTAAGAAAGGTGAGAGTTTTTGCTGGGCGGGGTGACTTTTACAATAGTATTGTTTTTTATGAGATATCACATCTTTTTGCAGGTTATGTATGTGCTTTTATAAATATAATACGTATGCATAAGAAAGGTAAGAGTTTTTGCTGGGCGGGGTGACTTTTACAATAGTATTGTTTTTTTTTATGAGATATCACTTCTTTTTGCAGGCTATGTATGTGCTTTTATAAATACTAGTATCGCCCAGTGGTCGAAACTCGACCATTTTTTTTGCAAAGCGAGGCAAAGCAAAGTTATTGCCTTGTCCTAAACGGAATGCAATTGCAACACAGCTGCGGCAATTGTTTGCCAATAATCACTCTAACTGAATCAGCAGAGTTTTACTTAATATAACTATTTCTCTCTGTAGATGTTAGCCTTTCCTGAAATGAGAGAAAATCGCAACGTGAAAACGCCCCTTGTTGTGTGATACAGCACAGAAGCTAATAGGTACCATGTCAGACCAAGGTCCAACCAAGTATCAAATTCTGTTAAATTAATTCGATTGGTTCATAAAGTACAGTGTTTGAGCAAAAAAAAAAAAAAAAAAAAAAAAAAAAAAGATATTTTTCAAAAATGGTCGAATTGAGTTCGGGAAATTTCAAAACGTGTAACTTTATCGAAAACCGAAAATCTAAAACATTTCTGAATCTTATATTTTCTACTTATATATGCAGAGAAAAGAATAATAAATCCACTTTTTAAAAAATAAAAATAAGTAGTCAATTTCACTAATTTCACTTAATTAAAATGCAAGGAAATCTCAAAACGTGTAAATTCATCGAAAACTGGAAATCAAAAGTTTTTATGTATCTTCTACTTGCTTCTTCTACCCACAAAAGCTAGCAATAAAGACACTTTTTTAAAAAAATAAGTAGCCAATTTCAGTTAATTGAAACGTAAAGAAAGCTCAAAACATGTAAATTCAGCAGAAAACGGAAATCGGAATTTTTTTCCGTATCATCTACTTATACATGCAGCAGTTAGTAACAAATCCATTTTCCTTTTATTTAGTATATTAGTTGAATATTTATTGTTTAAATATCACCCTTTGAAATGAAATGTTTATGTTTACATTCGATGCCATTTTTTTTTTCTGGAGTTTTGTGATTTTAAATTAAAATTTTATCAATTTTACAGAAAAAATAACTCAATCAAACACATGTAGACAGTAACCACGGAGTAATATTAATAGGAGTTGAAGGTCCAATGGGAGAAAGCTACGAAACTGTGATCTAAATTTTTGGTAAATATTGAGGGCGCCACTTGTCATTCCTCCCTACCTCGGCGCGGAAATACTGTTGTTTTCAATAGAATTTTGTTGGAGTACATTTAAAATTTTTTATTTTAAGCAATTTAATTTCTTTGTAAGTTCTTAAAACTGCATAATTCAGATGTTTCAAATAAATGTTTCGTTCCTAGTTGTAAAACAGGCTATGATAGTGATAAGAAAAACAAAAAAAAAGCCCTAGGAGAAAAATAAAGTCCGAGTTCGTGTTTTCTGCACTTAAAGTAAGTTTATTTTTTTTCTTTACAAAATTTCATCCATTCTCCTTCCTCCCAATTATCTGTTTTAGCTAGCTTCGGTTCATAAGAATCGTCATTTTTTAAAAGCTGTCTTTCAAAGTAAAATTAGTCTAAAATGGCTTTTAAAAAAAACATGTTGGTTAGAATACTCTATTTAATGAAATTTGCTTTCAATCGAAATTTTTTCAGCTTGATATTATTTTTAAAAAAATAATTAAAACGAGACATTTCCCCATTGAAAAACATTGCGGAAGCTGGATAGAAGGAAGGATTGCACGCTGGCGCCATCTGTAAACATTAGAAAACAACATCACAAAATTTCAGCGTTACCTTCTTCTCCTATTAAATATTACTCCGTGACAGTAACTTATATATAACTATACCCAAATATCGGAATTAAAATCGGCAGATAATTTCCGTTATTTTTTAATAATTTTTTACAAAAAACTCAATGGACAATTAACATAGAAAATCTTTTACATGGCTCCATGGACAGACAGTGACGTCATCACTTCGCTTGCGTATAGTGATGCTACATTATACAAATTACTGTGTCTATGGTTTTATTTGAGTTTTATGAAATTGCCAGATTTAACAACTTTCTACTTTTAGGTATTTTTTAATGTGAAGGAATACGTGTATAAAAGGGAAAAATGGGGGAAAATGCATAAAAAATAAATGTATTTTTAAATACCTTCTTGACATCGTAAGAAAATAATATTTGTATTCGCACCTTCCGGCTAACCATACCTTTCGAATGATACCATTTTCAACCCTCTACTCCCATAATTAATATGTTAAAAAGGGACAACAAATTTTATGCTTGCCTATTAATATATAGATAATACGTATGCATAAGAAAGGTAAGAGTTTTTGCTGTGCGGGGTGACTTTTACAATTTTTTTTTTTTTTTATGAGCTATCACTTCTTTTTGCAGGTTATGTATGTGCTTTTATAAATATAATACGTATGCATAATGAATATATTTGTGTAATAGATAAAAAAAAATCGAGCGTATTATGCATAGATGTAAATATAGTGTTACAGATTTCTAAATAGAACTAGTTATTTTTTCATGATTTCTTTCTAAGAGGTTTAGTCACATTATAAAATGTCAATTTTCCGCATTTCTAGCTTGTTTCCGCGTTAAAAAAGATCCTTCTCCGTTAAAAACACGCTTTATCAGGGCATGTAATGGACTTGGCGATGAATTTGGCGACTTTATCGCACATTGACAATTGACGACCTATTTTGACGACCTTGGTGCAAAACTTTTATTATCGATAGACCCATTGTCCAAGCTGTAACTCGATTATTACGGAAGTTACTGTAAAATTCAGGATTAATGGCAGGCTATAAAAGGAGTCCCGTTCCGACCACTGAGGTGAGTTTCTCGGTAAGACTTTACGGAATAGAAAGTTCTGCTTGACTAAGTCTCTACCATTGAATTATAGATTATTTCTGTATGTTATGACTATGGTATCGTTTGTGCTGTGATTTATATGTTGTCAGCTGTTATTTAAGCTGCGTTTTCTGGTGAAACTCAAGTTGATACTGGGTTTAACTAAAGCGACCAAATTTTTTAAACCCAATTTGAGGACAAATCATAGCAGCGTCCTCAAATAGAAAGGCCATTTGAGGGCAGAGTTAAATTATGCTTTAATTTGAGGACATTTGAGGACAAATTTGTAAATTCTAGAACATTTGTCCTCAAATGATTTTCAAATTGGTAAAAATGTATTGTCACCGTGTTCTGAGCTATCCTGAAAGTTTCAAATGTCTAGCTAGTCGGGAAGTTAGTGAAAAAGCGATTGCAAGATGTGTAATGGTAACGCTGCCGATGGCAGCAGGAACCCGAAAGAGTTGACTAAAAGTATTAAAAGTGTATTGTCACCGTGTTCTGAACTATTCTGAAAGTTACAAATGTCTAGCTAGTCGGGAAATTAGTTAGATAAATTTTCTGTCGAATTATATAAACGCTGCCGAAGGCACTAGGGACCTGAAGCAGTTGACTGAAAGTGTTAAAAAATGTACTGTCACTGTGTTCTGAGCTATCCTGAAAGTTTCAAATGTCTAGCTAGTCGGGATGTTAGTTAAAAAGCGATTGCAAGATGTGTACTGGTAACGCTGCCGAAGGCAGCAGTAACCCGAAAAGTTAGCTAAAAGTATTAAAAAAATGCATTTTTACCGCGTTCTCAACTATTCTGAAAGTTTCAAATGTCTAGCTAGTCGGGAAATTAGTTAAATAAATTTTCTGTCGAATCATATAAACGCTGCCGAAGGCAGTAGGGACCTGAAACAGTTGAGTAAAAGTATTAAAAATTGTATTGTCAACGTGTTCTGAGCTATTCAGAAAGTTTCAAATGCCTAGCTAGTCGGGAAATTAGTTAAAAATCGATTGAAAGCTTTGTGCTGGTAACGTTGCCGATGGCAGCAGGAACCCGATACAGTTGGTTAAAAGTATTTAAAAAATGCATTTTCACCGTGTTCTGAACTATTCTGAAAGTTTCAAATATCTAGCTGGTCGGGAAATTAGATAAATAATTTTTCTGTCGAATCATATAAACGCTGCTGAAGGCAGTAGGGACCTGAAACAGTTGACTAAAAGTGTTAAAAAAATATTGTCACCGTGTACTGAGCTATCCTGGAAGTTTCAAATGTCTAGCTAGTCGGGAAGTTAGTTAAAAAGCGACTGCAAGATGTGTAATGGTAATGCTGCCGAAGGCAGCAGTAACCCGAAACAGTTGGCTAAAAGTATTAAATATGCATTTTCACCGTGCTCTGAACTATTCTGAAAGTTTCAAATGTCTAGCTAGTCGGGAAATTAGTTAAATAAATTTTCTGTCGAATTCTATAAACGCTGCCGAAGGCAGTAGGGACCCGAAACAGTTGACTAAAAGTGTTAAAAATTGTATTGGCAACGTGTTCTGAGCTATCCTGAAAGTTTCAAATGTCTAGCTAGTCGGGAAGTTAGTTAAAAATAGATTGCAAGATTTGTACTGGAAAAACAAACAAACGAACAAAAATCGAAGTTAATAAAAACATGGTTAAAAAAAGAAAATCTAAGTTCTGCATCATTAAAATAATTAGTCGTGGATCACCTCCAGCATACATATCAAATGCAGCGTTTAGACGCTATCGTATTCACTGATACACATACATGCATACCTCTTTATTATAAAAAATGAATTCAGAAGACCTCAAAACTCATAGAAACACAAAAATGTCAAATTTGAATTTTTCCATGATAACATTTCTCGTATATAATATACTAGCAGGCTTTGCCCGCTTCGCTGGACATTAAACTTAAATGAGTTGTCAAAATCCCATATCTTTATTAATAACCTAAGTTCTCGCTGTGATTGGTAGAGGTTTTCTCGCTCGCAAATTAAGGACTCTGGGTCTCCACTGTCTTCGGCACAACTTACCCACTTCTTATTTCCCCTTCCTCAGCGGTGAGTTCGAAGTTTTGCCAAATCACACTAATGTACATAATGCGTACACTTAATCAATATCCAGTCTGGGTCCCCACTGCCTTCGGAACACACTTCTTACTTCTCCTTCCTCAGCGGATGAGTTCAAAGTTTTGCAAAATCCCACTAATGTACATAATGCGTACACTTAATCAATATCCGCGCACAAAAATTCGCCATTCTAAGATAATTCAAAGCGAATTCAAACGGAAAAACATGTTTTTACGCATGTTTATTGGGAACAACTTCAGTATAACCCCACAACGATATTTGGCGATTTTTTTTGTTGGCGCTTATGGCTAAATCATAAATCATATATGATAAATGATAAAATCATAATCTAAATCATAAAATCATAATCTAAATCATAAGATCAAAAATCCAAAATAAACAACATATTAGGCTGCATATTATATCGCAAACAGTCCAGAACGACATCGTTATCCTTCAAAACGGCGCCAAAGAAAAATCAAATTCAGCTGTGGGGTTATACTAAAGTTATACCGTTTATTGCCCTCCGTCTCCGAGAAGGTGTGTGTGTGTGTGGGGGGGGGGGAATTTCGAATTTCGTGAAATCCAGTTACAATAAGTGCCGGATGCAAACAAACAATTTACGCACCAAATTTCGTGACCACAGAAGTCTTTAATAGAAAATATTATAAATAAATAAATACAAAACGCACAGCTTTAGTATGGGAACCCTTTGGTGACTTTAAATATTTTAAGCCATTTCTGCGATGAACTGAATTGGCTATCTCAATTGTGCAATTAAAGATCTTGGCGAGAAACGTCCGAGCTACTTCGGTTTCGAATTTCAAATTTTGCCTAAGGGATCCAATACTAAAGCTGTTCCCTATCGAATCTGGTTTGAAAACGGAAAAAGGGTAAAATAAATTAGAAATATCAGACCTATATTTATAAATTTGATACCGAATGAAAGGGGCGATTTTGCTGAATCCAGGGGTTCAAACAGTTTTTCGATGCGACAATTAGATTTTTTAAAAATAACTAAAGTATGAAATTTAAGTGGCAACGGAAAAACGGATAAAATGAAAAATAAATTAGAAATATCAGACTTATTGTTACAAATTCAGTACCAAATGAAAGAGGTGATTTTTCTGAATCCTGGGGTGTAAACAGTTTTTCGATACGACAATTAGATTTTTTAAAATTAACTAAAGTATGAAAATTAGATGGCAACACTTCATTTCAATCTTTTCATAATTTGTAGTGCGAATCACGCGAATACAAAAGTCTTTAACTTAAAAAATTATTTTTATATTTTATTTTTCCATTCAAAGCATTTTAGTGAAAAAATATTTATGGCGCATGCGCAGGCGTTTTTTACCCATAATTTAAACACTAATCATAATTTTGAAAATTTCTATAGATATAATTTCAAGTTGGGTGAAGACCTAAGTTTCTGCCAAGCGACGTTGAATTCCGTCCAGCCGTTCTCGAGTGATGCCCGGACAAACGTGTTTTAGTCTTTTACCCCCTAGGGGGGAACGGGGGAGAATTTCTGAAAAGTTGATAGATATAATTTTAAGTTGGGTGAAGACCTAAATTCCTGCCAAGCGCCGTTGAATTCCGTCCAGCCGTTCTCAAGTGATGCCCGGACAAAAAAAGCGACATTCGGACACGATGACACACACACACACACACACACACACACACACACACACACACACACACACAGGCAAAATTTTCTGAAGTCATTTTCGGCTTTCATGGGGTGTAAAACGTGAAGATATCGCAAAATTTTTCGATTCCGACAAATTTACAGACAAAACTCTGATTTTATTAATATAGATGAACGGAATTTAATTATATGTATTCTTCCATCATCCGTAATTTTATAAAGCTAAGGAATCGCTCTTTTATTTAATCAGCCACATTACTTTTGTTAAAAGTCTATTTAGCGCGTCCTTTAATCATTTATTTATTGCGAAATCCAAACTTATCAATTATTTTTTTTTAGTAATAAACATGTTTCTTGTAAAAATATTAAAATATTTAAGAAAAAAGTGTCTTTTAATTTATTTCAATCCTTTTTTGTAAAATAAAGTAAAAAAAAGAAAAATGAAAACAGAATTTATTACTATTTAATGCCTTATTAAATGACAAAATTAAATTCATTGAAGACAAGCGCCATCTCTTGACGAATTCACGAAATTTTTGAGTTAAATATCACAAATTGAAAATAATTACCCTGTATATTGACCAAAAAAATTTTTGATTGCAAAAGGCACTAGTACAGGTCAGAAGGAATGCCCATGCAAATTTTCAGCTCATTAGCTGCATAACTCTAGGCCCAAACGCCGTCAACATTTTTTGTCTTAACAATTACCAGAAGAAGAAGAAGAAGAAGAATCTGACCGGTAAATTTCGGATTTTCAAAGTTATATAACTCAGGCCGGGTATGCTTAAGGTCTGTGCAAAAAAATCATATGTCTTGGGAATCAGGAAGCTGAGATACAGGTAGTCGAAAAGTCCGAGACGTTACGTCGACATAATATACACTTGTAGCGTTCATCATTGACTTTCCTACTTTGTAAATTTCATTTGTTTTTCTTATAACTTGGCGGGTGTTTGTTTTAGCTTGGCGAGGCCGAACGCTACCGCGTTCCTTGATATTTCACTGTTCTCGAAAACGGTAGCTCCGACAGTCACGTGATTTAACAGAAAGGTGTCCTCCGTAGAGTCATTGTGCACACCGAAGTCAGATTTTCGAATTTTTGATTAGTTTTCTTTTAATTAATAAAAATATGAAAATAAAACTTCCCATTTCTATAATAACACAGAATGGAGAACCTTAGGAGAGATTTGATTGGTTTATTTGAGTATATTTTACATTGAACTACAGCTACGTTATGAGGAATTACGAGAGATTTGGTTGGTTTATTTGATTTTCATTTATTTGAGTGTATTACGTTGAACTAGAGCTACATTATGAGGAATTACGAGAGATTTGATTGGTTTATCTGATTTCCATTGATTTGAGTGTATTTTACGTTGAACTAGAGCTATGTCATGAGGAATTACGAGATATTTGATTGGTTTATTTGATTTTCATTGATTTGAGCGTATTTTACGTTGAACTAGAGCTAAGTTATGAAGAATTACAAGAGTTTTGAATGGTTTATTTGATTTGGTTGGTTTATTTGATTTTCATTCATTTGAGTGTATTTTACGCTGAACTAGAGCTCCGTTATGAGGAATTACGAGGGATTTGATTGGTTTATTTGATTTGATTCGTGTATTCGATTTTCATTGATTTGAGTGTTTTTTACGTTGAACTAGAGCTACGTTTAGATTTTATTTAAAAATATTTGAATTTTTAATATTTTAATATTATGCGACTTTTGCAGAGAAAAATTACAATTGGCGCCGTAGGCTCCCGAGAGCATGTTTTTTTGGTAAAAATTTTCATGGAAGATTATAAATTGTGGAAGCCTAATTTCAAGTTGTTCGGTTTAGTTTAAGACATTTGCCACTTTGTTAAAAATAGTGGATAAAGTTTTTTAATAAACTTGGTTGAGACCCTTATATGGTTTATGTATACATCAAAATTCAAGTAAATCTGGGCGTAAATACGCTTTTTCCAATTTGAATTTGAAATTTTCAAGTGGCCTCCAGTTGAAATAACATAGCGGAGCAACTTGGTTAACGAACTCATGCAAGATATTTATGAGATAAGTTCCCTGTTCAAATTTCGTTCGATTTGGAGTATTATTTCGAAAGTTATCGTGACAATAAATTTTCAAGCTGTAGCCTGATTTCAATTGGCTCCGCTTAGTTTCGTATATCCGCCACTTTGTTAAAAATGGCGGATAAAGTTGAATTATAAACTTGGTTGAAACCCTTATATGTTTATATGAAAATTCAAGCAAATCCGACCTCAAATACGCTTTCTATAATGCGGATTTTAAATTTTCATGTGGCCGTCACTTGAAACCAAAATGACGGAGCAACTTGGTTAAAGAAGCAACTTGGCAAGATATTTATAAGATAAGTTCGCTCTTCAAATTTGGTTCGATTTGGAGTATTTTTTCGGACGTTATCGTGATGACAAAATTATCATTATATAGATGTTCGTTTATTGATAGATAATCATTTCGTTTATTGATAGATAAACAAAATGATTTCAAAAATCTAAAAAATTGTTTAAAAAGGAAACTAAAATAATTCAAATTAAACTGAAGAAAAGTTTTACTATAAGAAATCGCAAATAATAATGAAAAATAAATATTTTCTACAATGAATAAAAAATATTTTTTCTAGACCTGATAGTTATTTGCATATTGATGTTGTAATATTGAAGTCCATTATATAATTAATTATAGTTCACATCACACCATATTCTTAACCATAGAAGCGTTGTACCGCAATAAAATGAATTAAAAGTTTTGAAAAGCAAATACAGTCTTTATTTAATAAAAAAGCACCACAAAACTGGCGTTGTAAAAAATATTACTTACAAACTTTGAATAAACACCATAAAATGCAATAAACTCGCAACATTTGTTTCGGGTCGAAAAAACACACGACTCTTCATCAGGCGAATAAAGTAAGCACGAGTGCTTTCTTTATTCGCCTGATGAAGGGTCGTGTGTATTTTCGACTCGAAACAATTGTTGCGAGTTTATTGCATTTTATGGTGTTTATTCAAAGTTTGTAAGTAACAGTCTTTATTTATTTTCAGAAAAAGTCACATTTTAAATATTTGCAGGTTCGTATTTAAACATAAAGTTCATGAATAATTTCAAAGTTTTTCGAGGAGCAAGGAAGAGAGAGAGGGGGCGATAACAAAAAAAAAAAAAAAAAAAAGTGTCCTTTTAGAGCACTGGTAGGAGAGCAAATGTGGGGATTCTCGTTTTAATCACACGGAAATGTTTGCCAAGTAGGGCAGCCATCTGCCTCCGTTATCAGCGTTTTACGTCAAATGCATGCCAATTTCAATTCTTTGTTTCCAAGTTTAAACTAATGTTAATTTTTTGAATTATCAAAGACGGTTTATAAAATCATTAATGTTAATTTTTTGAATTATCAAAGACGGTTTATAAAATCATTAACCCTGCATTTGGCTGGCTTTTGCCAAGCGCCTAACTGTCGACTTGGAGGGCAGGTGCAAATCTGAAATATCATTATTATTGCGCAATTTCAAATAAATTATTACTTCCGCTATTAAACCACATTAATTCTGACAATGATTTTTCTTGTTTAGAAATATTTGAGAACACTTTTTTGTATAATTATACTAGCAGGCTTCGCTGGACCCTATTTTTAAATGAATCACTATAATTACTGAATTCTCAAAATTGCATTAATTTTTATCACGTGAAAAAAAAAAAAGCGAAACAAAATCTGATTATGAAAAATATCGCACCGGGTTCTCACTGCCTTCGGAAAAAATTCCCAAAATACTCTAACTCTTATTTCTGTTATTTTCCCCCTTCGCCCCCCCTCCCGTCTATCCTAATAATTTTACAAATTCGAAAATATCCGCAATCGATTTGTAAATATCAAAAACCTCTATGCACCAGTTTTGAACGATCTATCTGTATTTTTATTTTTTTTGCCCCACCACTCTCCCCCCCTTCCCAATAATTTTAAAAATTCAAAAATATCCGCAATCGATTTGTAAGTATCGAAAACCTCTGTGTACCAATTTTGAATGATCTAACTCTATTTTATTTTTTTTGCCCCTCCGCCTCCCCTCTCGTCCCTCCTAATAACGTTACACTTTCGAAAATATCCCCATTCGACTTGCAGGCCTGTAAAACCAATCTGTACCAATTTTGAACGGCCTAACTGCATTTCTATATGTTTTTGCCCATAGCCCCCCCCTTACCGCCCCTCTTAATAATTTTACAAATTCAAAAATATCCGCATTCGATTTTAAGTATCGAAAACCATTTGTGTACCAATTTTGAACGATCTAACTCTATTTTTATTTTTTTGCCCCCCCCATACCCTCCCCCCTTCTCGCCCCTCCTAATAACTTTACACTTGCGAAAATATCCCCGATTGACTTGCAGGCCTTTAAAACCTATCTGTACCAATTTTGAATACCCTAACTGCATTTCTATTTGTTTTTGCCCATAGCCCCCCCCCCCCCCTTACGGCTCCACCCCCTTCCCGCACCTCCTAATAATTTTACAAATTCGAAAATGTACGCAATCGATTTGTAAGTATCGAAAACCTCTATATACCAAATTTGAACGATCTAACTCTATTTTTATTTCCCCCCCTCTTTCCTCCCCCCTTCTCTCCCCTCCTAATAACTTTACACTTTCGAAAATATCCCCATTCGACTTGCAGGCTATTGAAACCTATCTGTACCAATTTTGAAAGGCCTAACTGTATTTCTAATTGTTTTTGCCCCTGCTGCCCCACCTGGGGGCTGAAATTTTAAAATTCCAGAAATTGGTTTTTAGATATTTGTATTAGCTATATTTTACAGCAAAAATTTCACGTATATCTGTTTCTTTTGTTTGAGACATATAGAATTATGCGAAATCGCGTTTTACGCATGTGAAATTCCGTTTTGCCCCCCCGCCCCCTTGGGGACCGAATTTCGAAAATTCCAGAAATTGGATCTTAGACATTTATATTAGCTATATTTTAAAGCAAAAATTTCACGGATATCTGTTTTTTTGTTTGAGATATGAAGGAAATTTTGAATTCATGTTGGGCGAATTTTTTCAATTTTTTTTTTCCTAAACCATCCCTGACCTATAAGGAAACTAGTTGGCATAGGTGGACTCTGCTCAGTTCCCCATCATATTTATGTTCTCAGAAATTTCTAGTGCGAGACATAATACTAGTGGATCTGCAGATCAGGAGCCTCAACGTCCTATTTGCATCAGACATTATTCAATAGGTCATTTTTATTTATTCCTTATTATATAATAGTATATATTGATTCGATCGACTTATTACCAAAATCAAATACATTCCTGAGGGGGGCGACAGCCCCCCTCAACCCCCCGTTGTATCTCTCTTTGTATACCTATTTGTATATGATATAAAGTGTTACGAAATTGTAAATAATTGCATTTATTTTTGTATAAATTCTTTCAAAGCGGTTTAGTAAGTTGATAAATGCTAATTTTGTGCCTTTATAGTCGTTTTAGCGTTAAAATAGCCAAATTTTCCTTTAAAAGCGCATTAAAAAGCTCCTATAAGGGAAGAAATAAATTTGGCGACTATTTCCCTCCTTGGCGATTTTTTGGCGATCTTGGCGAGAAAATCCTTATTAGGGATATACCAAATATGGAAGCTCTAATCTCATTGGCTGATGTGATACGAGAATTTTCCGGAACAGTCTGTTTTCGATAGAAAAGTATAAAAGGAGCATTATTTTCGCCAAGGCGGTCAGTCTCAGATCTATATCAGTTTCGTCAAATGCTTGCTCAATGGGCTCATGAATATGTGTACCAAATTGCAAGTCAATAGCGTTGTTTTGGGGGCCGCTATCGCGGTACATACAAATTCTTCCCATAGGCCGTAATGGTAAAAAAAATTTGGCGTGTCCCTGTACACGAACTTACAAATGGAATGCACACCGAAACCTATACAGCTAATTTCGTGGGCATCATGAACATGTGTACAAAATTTCAAGTCAATAGCGTGTTTTTTGCAGCCGCTATCGCATGACAGACAGACAGACAGACGGAATCCAAAATCCTTTTGAGTCTCAACAGTGGGCCTCCATTCACATTTCGGCAAAAATTGGAAGTCAATAGCTTGATTTTTGTGGCCGCTATCGCGGTACATACAAATTCCTCCCATAGGCCTTAATGATAAGAAAAACTTTGGCGTGTCCCTGTACACAAATTACAAATGGAATACACACCCAAAACTATACAGCAGATTTCGCGGGGCACATGAACACGTGTACCAAATTGCAAGTCAATAGCGTGATTTTTGTGGCCGCTATCGCGGTACATACAAATTCCTCCCATAGGCCTTAATGATAAGAAAAACTTTGGCGTGTCCCTGTACACAAATTACAAATGGAATATACACCCAAAACTATACAGCAGATTTCGCGGGGCACATGAACACGTGTACCAAATTGCAAGTCAATAGCGTGATTTTTGTGGCCGCTATCGTGATACATATAAATTTCTCCCATAGGCCGTAATGATAAGAAAAACTTTGGCGTGTCCCTGTATACGAACTACAAATGGAATACATACCAAAAACTATACAGCTGATTTCGTGGGGCTCATGAACATGTGTACCAAATTTCAAGTAAATAGCGCTTTTTTGGCGGCCGCTATCGCGCGACAGACAGACAGACAGACACAGCCCAAAATCGTTTTGAGTCTCAACAGAGGGACTCCACTGACGTTTCGGCAATAATGTTAAAAGAAATCAATTTGATCAAAGCTTCATACAGTGACAGAATGAAATCCCCGCCTAATAGGCTATCCACCGTTCATTTCGATATATTTATCTTATTCTAATCTATTAATTTATTTTATCGGGGTCAATTTCGTTGTTTAGTTTTCATGCTACTATTTCCAATGCAATAATCCTCAAATTCATATTTATATGAAAAATTTACAATTTCGCTATGTTGATAAAATCGTAAATTACGAATAATTTACGAAATTTTCCTATTAGAATAATTTGTATTCAATCATGTTCAAACAAATATCATAAACGTAATTTTGAAGTTGTCTAACGTATTTTGGATCCTCAAAATGGAAGTTTATGCTCAATTTTGCTTTATTCTGACATGTTAAATAAATCGTAAATTCCAAATAACTTACGAATTTTTTAAATTGGAAAAATCATAGTCTATGATATTCATGCCAGTATCCTAAATATTATTTCGAAAGTGGTTTCACATCTTTACGATGAAAATATCCCTCAAGATTGACGTTTATGTGAAATTTTGCTCTATTCAGCCATGTTAAGAAATTCGTAAATTTCCAATAACTTACGAAATCTTTATATTGGAAAATTCATAGTCATTAATATTCATGCCAGTGTCCTAAATAATGTTTCAAAAGTAGTCTGACATCTTTACGATGAAAATATCTCTCAAAATTGACGTTTATGTGAAATTTTCCCCTATACTGCCATGTTAAGAAATTCGTAAATTTCCAGTAACTTGCGAAATTTTCAAAGTAGCATATTTATAGTTACTGATGTTCATTCCGGCATCAAAACTGATATTTTAAAACTGGTCTGACATTTTTACAGTAAAAAGTTTTCATCTAATGCATGTTTAAGTGATTTTTTGTCCTATTCTCCCATGTTAAGAAAATCGTAAATTTCGAATAACTTACGAAGTTTTTAAAATCGAATGTTGCAAATGAATAGGGTTCTTGCCAGTGTCGAAAGTAATATTTTAAAACTGATCTGACCTCTCTGCGACAATTTGTTCTTGAGATATCGTGTACACAGACTAACAAACTAACGGACTGACCCACTAACAGACTAACACACTAACAGACTAACAGACTAACAGACTAACAGACACCCTACAGACAGACACCATAGAAATTTTGTCATTTTCGGATTCCTCACACCTGAAAACGTGTAGAAAAGTCAAAAAACCGAGGTCGAAATTTTTCACGATTACCTAAGTTCCCCATACCTATAGTATGATGGGGAACTAAAAAACAAAAAAAAGAATGATCGAAATCGGTCAAGCCGTTTACGATTTTATAAAGGACATACAGACAAACATTCATTTATATATATATATATAGATTTAATGTCAGAATTTTTCGTTACATTTTATTTCTTTATTTAATTTATTTTTTTATCTTATTAAAGGAAGTACATTTCTATTAAAAATAATCTGGTGTGACACTCACACGATTTTCTCTTACCATGAAATTTAATACTATAAATACAGGTTGGAGATTAAGAGGTAAGGTAACGATGTTATGTAAACCTAGGTTAAACAATTCAAATTAGGCTTCGGAAGAGTTTTATATGATAATTATGTGTGATAATTAATTATGTTAACCCCCCGTTTCATTAATGCACCTAGATATATATAAAATTTAATTCGGTTATTAAAAAATAATTCTGTTTTTTAAAAATAATTTATTAAAATTATTATTTAAAAAAATTATCTTTTATGATAATGCAGACGATTTCCATATTAGAGAAGTAGTATAGCACTAAATATCCAAAAAAAGTCCATTTTATTCTCAATATTAAAAATAAAAATAAAAATAAAAATAAAAATTTACGATTTTTTTCTAAGTTTTTTTTTCGTTAAAAGTGAAAAAAAATTGATAACTTTGTTTCAAATTTCAAATTATTGCAGATCGATGGTTTAACTATTCGTTTTAAAGGTATTGGCGAGCTCTTTTGAAAGATACCCATCATGAAAATTTACTCCCCTCGAGGGGGGGGGGGAGGCGAGGGTCCTACATACACAAAATTTTTTCCCAGTTGACTATCTCTATTACAAAATATATATATTCGTTTCATTTGTTTAGTGCAGTCTATAGACGTTAAACTCTACTTACCTGTAATTTCCCCCATAGACGTAATGTATTAGAATTCTCTTGATCGTCCCTGTACACGAACCATTTGCTTGATCTTAACGAAAAGCTTACTGTAGCATCTATATATGATACACATTTAGAATACCAAGTTTGGAATGTCTGCTACTGTTTGTTCTTGAGATATGCTGATAACAGACACACACACACACAGACATACACACAGGCACACAGACACACACACAGACCATTTGCTAAAAACAGGATTTTCGTATTCAGGGGACCTCAAAACGTGTAAATATAACAAAATCTCGCATTCGAAAGTTTGACCCCAAAACAGTATTTTCTCTACCTTATGGGTAAGAGAAAGTAAAAATATGAACATTTTTATTTATAATTTTAGATTTTCAGTTATAAAACATATAAAATTTAGGTCTATGAATGATGTCTGTTACCGTTTTATTTTAATATATAGTGTAGGTCGTGTGTACCATTAAAATTGTGTAATTTCTGATGACATTTAAAAAATTTCCTCAAATGCCCAAGAACAAATTATTTGAATAATACAATATCTAATTTGAAATTTAATTAATCTTTTTACTTTCTCTTACCCATAAGGTAGAGAAAGTATTGTTTTTGGGTCAAATTTTCGATCGCGAGATTTTGTTATATTTACACGTTTTGAGGTCCCCTGAATACGAAAATCATGTTTTTAGCAAATGGTCTGTGTGTATGTCTGTGTGTATGTGTGTGTGTGTGTGTGTGTGTGTGTGTCTGTGTGTGTGTGTGTCTGTGTGTCTGTGTGTGTGTGTGTCTGTGTGTCTGTCTGTTATCAGCATATCTCAAAAACAAATTATGGCAGAAAGTTCAAACTTGGTATTCTAAATGTGTATCATATAGGGATGCTACAGTGAGCTTTTCGTTAAGATTAAGCTAATGGTTTATGTACAGGGACAATCAAGAGAATTCTAATACATTACGTCTATGGGGGAAATTGCAGGAAAGTAGAGTTTAACATCTATAGACTGCACTAAACCAAATGAAACGAATATATATATTTTGTAATAGAGATAGTGAACTGGGAAAATTTTTTTGTGTATGTAGGTGCCTCGCCTCCCCCCCTGGGGGTGAAGTCCCCCCTCGAGGGGAGTAAATTTTCATGATGGGTATCTTTCAAAAGAGCTCGCCAATACCTTTAAAACGAATGGTTGAACCATCGATCTGCGATAATTTAAAACAAAGTTATCGATTTTTTTTACTTTTAACGAAAAAAAAAAAAAAAAAATCGTACTTTTTTTTTTTTTTTTTTTTTTTTTTTTTGAGAATAAAATGGACTTTTTTTTGGATATTTGGTGCTATACTACTTCTCTAATATGGAAATCGTCTGCATTATCATGAAAGATAATTTTTTTAAATAATAATTTTAATAAATTATTTAAAAAAAACAGAATTATTTTTTAATAACCGAATTAAATTTTATATATATCTAGGTGCATTAATGAAACGGGGGGTTAACATAATTAATTATCACACAGAACTAATTATCATATAAAACTCTTCAGAAGCCTAATATGAATTGTTTAACATAGGTTTACATAACAGTACTCGTTATCTTACCTATTAATCTGCAACCTGTATTTATTGTATTAAATTTCAGGGTAAGAGAAAGTCGTGTGAGTGACACACCAGATTATTTTTTAATGCGATAATGCATTAATTTATTATTCAGTTTTTGTTTTATTAAAAAAAAAAAAAAATTAAATTAAAAGTTAACAATATGTATGAACACCTTCACAGATGTGATAATCTGAAAAGTAAAAAATATTTTTCTTTACCTTATTTTGTTGGTAGATCATTGAATTTTAGTTCATTCTGTAATTTATTAACAAATTCATATTATCTTTTGAATGGCTTAAACATGATACATAAGCAGAAATATTTAATTAAAAAAAATATATTGTTAGATAGCTTATAAGCAGAATATAATCGAAAAACTAATTTTATAAAATAATTTATATCTTTGAAATAACCTGCGATTTTCTGTAATAATGTATTATTTCAGTTATCTATGTCTACTGAAATTCAAAGATTATTTCAGTTTATCGAAAACGCTTAATTAATTTCAGTTGTTGAAATTTCATAAAGTTTTAAATAACGTCTTCTAACTAGACTTAAGGAATTAATTCTCAAATTACATTTCCTATCATTTAATAACAAGTAATTGGAAAATAACCGGAATCTTATGCATATAGATTTCTGTAAAAATCAATACAATTTAAAACAAGTTAGAAAGATTATAAATTTTGCTGAGATAGATCAAATCAAGTGGTTGTTTTTAATTACTTGAACTGCATTTTTATTAAACGTTTTTGAAACATAGCAATTTTAATAAATAAATGAAAAAATATAAAATTTTGGTGACATAACTATGTTTGTTTTGAATTAAAATGATTGCTTTTGACAAAATCAATAATACTACTAAGAATTTACAAATGATAATTTTTTTTTTTTAATGTAATGTAATTTATTTAAAGAGGCTTAGTCATATTAAAAGTGTTAATTTTTCGCATTTCTGCCTCCTTTCGCATGGCATTAAAATAGCTCGTATCTCTTTAACCCGTTAGTAGTCGCATATCGGTCTTTTTGCCGCCCTTCGCTTATAAATTTCTCCTGCAAATCACCCCTTAAAAATAAAGTGTGGAAACTCTGTGTACCTGACCTTGGGTGGATGTCCTCTAACATAATATGTTTTCGAGTAATTCCTGCTATTTTTTTGATCAGTTAAAAACATTTTACTTTTCATATCGGTCTATTTGACCGTGACGCGACCACTAACGTTGATTCATTTCTTTCCCCATTTCCGGTTTTTCAGACAGGTTAGAGTTTTGCGAGAAAAACTTCGCGTGAATTAAAGAAGGCACTTCATGTTTATCTACTGTCTTTCTTTCGGCTTTCCCCCAACACTAAACAGCGGCGGCAAAAAGACCGACACGCGACTATTAGCGTTTCAAAAAATGACGCGACTACTCTCGGGTTAAAAAAGGTATAAAGCTTCACCAAGGCGGAAATAGTCTTGGCGACAAATTTGGCATCCGATGGGCGCATTTATCGCACTTTGGCGAGAAAAATCCTTATTACCGAGATATCGATTATCAAAGCTCTAAATGTCTAAATTGAATATTTTATGAAATATACGAAATATAAATAAGGTTGGATTTCGGCCGTCCAATTTCAGTCGAAGCCAATCGCTTGAAGTGTCAGTTAATTAAGTGATACTTAAGTAACAGACTTTTGGAATATTCTGTGAAACAAATTTTAAGCCTCTGCGAGACATGTTCTTTATTCACGGATGATAGATGTATTATCATCTCCATAAACTTTTCATTTATTTACTGTCATTTATTTCAGAACTATAAACAAATTAATATCATTTATAATTAAATCTGACCTTGAACACCGCGAGTGAAAGATTTATAGACTCTTAATTTCAAACTTTATGGGAAATCATGTTATTCTAAATTACTGTTTTATTTCTTTCAACAATGTAGTTTAATGATTGTATAAACAAAATAAGATATCAATCTTTTCCTTCAAATGTCATAATATAATATAATATAACAATTTATGATCCATAATGATATACTCAAAAATTGTAATTTAAATTCTTCCTGCTGTCTGTAACGTTTCCTTAACCAGAAAGGATGCATAAAAATGCACTCCTTAAAATATACACTAATAAAGCTAATTACCACACAGAATTACTTGCAGTATCATTTAAACCAATTCAAATAATTATTTTTTACATTATTAGTTGTAATATATGCTTATTAGAGAATGCTTAACAACTTTGAAGAAAACAATTTTGGATTACAATATCATGCCGGAGAAAGAAGCTCCTACTGTACTACTAAATACAAGGTAAGTGAAGAACTTATTGTTTTTCTTTAAAGTCTTACCTTGTAGTGATTTATCAATAATAATTTACTTAATAACGGACAATACACGAACCCCGAATAACAACAAAACTGGTGTCAGGAGTGGATTGCCCGGTGAATGCTCATAACTAGAGGTATGGAAGAACAAATGAAAAAACTTCTGGAAAAATTGGCTGCGCAGATGAACGATTTAAAAGTCGTATTATTGAAAAAATGAAATAAATGAAGGAAAGGTGAAAAGAGATGAAAGGCAGTTTAGTAGAAAAAATGAAATTCAATCATGAAAAAATCGAAGCTGCTCAGGAAGAGGTGATATCCGAGGAAGAAGTAATATGGTATGAATTATCAGCCATAGAAAATAGAATGGATAGAATGGAAGTTAAAGTTCTGAAGACAGAAGAGAGCTTTGGGGAAAAAGAAAAAGAAAATGTCGATTACGAGCCGAAAGGAAGATTTTTCTGAAATAAAAAAAAATAAGAAAATAGAGGAAGAAATTGAGAGAAAGATGGAAAAAGAGTGCAACAAAGAATTGATAAGAAAATTTGAGAAGAAGCTTGAAGACAGCTTTGGCAGTGAATTGCATAAGAAAATAGAGTGTCTGGCAGAGAAGTTAGCATTGATATCTCATGTAGATGAAGAAAAAGGTGAACAAATACAGAGTCAATGAAGTTTTCTACTTATGATGGGAAATCATCTTGCCAAGTGTTTAAGAATTCAAGACACAATTTTCCATCGTAGATAAAGCTAATAGATGAGACTCTACAGCTAAACTAAGACTGTTCATTCAGCAACATCATTACGGTGCTCCGCGGCTGACAGCCTAGAAATTTTTTCTAAGGAACACACAGAAAAAAAAAAGTTCTCAGTTGACAAAACAGAATTGACTAACCCAAACAGCTGACTAGGAAACTTCAGTTAAAAAGCGTACTAGATGAACTAGTCTCCAAATAAATACCCCAGACTAGGAAGGTTAATATTATCAGACATTGTAGATTGTAATGGTCGCTTTCACGACGTTTTCACGTGGCGCCGTGGAGTGACTAGTAGGGCCGTGGTTAGTGTTATCGTGTTTTGTGATGGTAGATATATTTACTTACAACTTAAAAAAAAAAAAAAGATTCAACGGCGTGGTACTTGCGACTAAATACTGGCCGGGGTCACCGCATTGAGGACCATTTATGAAGGGACACCCAATGGGCGGTAATCGCTACCCCTAACAGGGACAACACATCTCTGCTTTGTCTGGGATTCGAACCCAGGCCCAACTGTGTAAGGGTAACGCTACACCGTCTAGGCGACACTTAAAAAAAAAAATAAAGAAAAGAAGGGGAAAGAAAGAAAGAAAACTGATAAACGCATTGTTCTGTTTTAAGTAGTCAGTTTTGCAACAAGACGACATATATGTACTGCGTGAATTTGTATATTAAAATATAGAAGAAAGTTTTACGGTGACCACAACATTCTAGTTTTAGGTTGATTTCTTTAGAAATCGACCTATTGCAATCACTTCGTTTATCTATTTATCGACATATAATGAAAATTTTGTCATCACGAGAACTCCCGAAATAATACTCCAAATCTAACCAAATTTGGACAGTGAACTGATCTTATAAATATCTTGGATGAGTTCGTTAACCAAGTTGCTCCGACTTTTTGTTTTCAAGTGGCAGCCACTTGAAAATTTCAAACCCACAATGTAAAAACAGATTTAAAGCAAGATTTGCTTGAATTTTGGTGTAAATACAGGCCACATAAAGGTCTCAATGAAGTTTATTAATGAAGTTTATCCGCCATTTTTAATAAAGTGGCAGATATTTTAAGTTAAGCGGGGCCACTTGAAATCAGGCTACCACTTGAAAATTTAAAATCACTATAACTTCCGAAATAATACTCCAAATAGAACCAAATTTGGACAGTGTCTTAACTTATTTTATAAATATCTTAGATGAGTTTGTTAACCAAGTTGCTCCACAATTTTGTTTTCAAGTGCAGACCACTTGAAAATTTAAATTGTAAAAAGCGTATTCCGAATTTGTTTGAATTTTGAAGTAAACACAGACCACATAAGGATCTCAATGAAGTTTATTAATGAACTATATCCGCCATTTTTAATAAAATGACAGATATCTTAAGTTAAGCGGTGCCACTTGAAATCAGGATACCACTTGAAAATTTAAAATCATAATAACTTCTGAAATAATACTTCAAATCGAACCAAATTTGGACTGTATCTTAACTTATCTTATAAATATCTTAGATGAGTTTTTAACCAAGTTACTTCGCTATTTTGTTTTCAAATGGAGACCACTTGAAAATTTCAAATTCAAATTGTAAAAAGCGTATTCAGAATTTGTTCGAATTTTGATGTATACATAGATTACATAAATGTCTCAATGAACTTTATCCTCTATTTTTAATAAAGGGGCGGATATCTTAAGTTAAGCGGAGCCACTTGAAATCAGGCTACCACTTGAAAATTTAAAATCATGATAACTTCCGAAATAATACTCCAAATCAAACGAAATGTGGACAGTGCGTTAACTTATCTTATAAATATCTTGGATGAGTTTCTTAACCAAGTTGCTCCAACATTTTATTTTCAAGTGGAGACCACTTGAAAATTTCAAATTCAATTTGTAAAAAGCATATTTTGAATTTATTTGAATTTTGATGTACACATAGACCATATAAGTGTCTCAATCAGCTTTATTAATAAACTTTATCTGTCATTTTTAACAAAGTGTGGATGTTTTAAACTTAGCGAGACAACTTGAAATTAGGCTACCGCTTGAAAATTTATAAACAGGATAACTTTTTAAATTCTAATTCAGGTCGAACCAAAGTTGAATAGTAATCTCATCATATAATTTTCTTGGATAAGTTCACTTGGCAACTTGTTCCAACTTCTTGTTTCTAAGTTGTGGCCACTTGAAAATGTGCTATCAAGATAACTTTTAAAATACTAAATTGACTTAAACAAAAGTTAGATAGTGAATTTATGGCTAAAATATCTTGGATACGTTCGCTTGGTAACTTGATCCGCAATTTTATTTCCAAGTGGCGGCCACTTGAAAATTTGTCATTATGATAACATTTGTAATACTAAATCAACTCGCATTAATTTTGGGTTGTGGATTTACCATTCATATATCACAGATAAGTTCACTGGGCATCTCATTCTGCTTTTGTTTTCCAAGTGGTGGCCACCTGAAATCACGGTACCACTTGAAAATTTCTTATCACGATAATTTTTGAAACATTGATTTAATTTGAACTAAATTTGGACATTGGACTTATACAAGTATCTTGTACGATTTCGCTGGAAAAGTTGCTTCGCCAATTTGTTTCTAAGTTGCAGTCAATTAGACTGCCTCTTGAAAAATTCTCGTAACAATAACTTTTGAAACACTGCACTGATTCGAACAAAAGTTTGACAGTGAACTTATGTTTTAAATATCGTGTACGAGTTTGTTCTGCAACTTGTTTCCAAGTGGCAGCCACTTGAAAATTTGTTATCGCGTTAACTTTTGAAATAGTTAATCAGTTCAAACCAAAGTTTAAAAATGGATTTATCATTCAAATATCACGAAGTCATTAGTAATTTGTATTAATGTTTTGAAACAGAATGCCGCCATTTTATTTTAAAATGGCGGCTACTTGATAAGGAGAAAGAAATCAACCTACCCTTCCGAATGAGCCAGAAGGACTTGTTTAAATTGTTTTCTTATATAATACTAACGGCTTAAAGCTGCAAAAAAACTGTAAGAATCTTATATGATGATTTGTAAAAATCTCATTAAAATGAAAGGTTAAACACTGTGGTGATATTTTAAAAGATTTAATAAACATTTATCCATTTATTGAATAATTCACCATTAATTTAAAAAAATAAAAATAAATAAATAAATAAATAAATTATTAGAAAGGTTATCCCAAATAAAATATCTGGAACAAAAATTCAGAAAACTATTGAATATGCCTCGAAGCTTCCTTGTTAAAAGAGAAAAAAAATGGTGAATTGAAAAGTTGAAAAGTTTTTCCAATTTTTTGAAGTTTAGAAAATAAAAATTATCCGAAACATTTTTACGATTGAACTTTTCTTTTCTTTTTTCCTATTTTTTCTAGAAAGACGTTTTCTAATCGATTTACTGAAAATATCTTCTTTACTTAGCATACTTCTTCTTTACTTTACTTAGCTACATACATATAATTCTTAAGCTCTTGACAGTAAGACAGAAACATTCTCAAATTGTCGTCTGTCACATCATGTGTTCAAAGATAAGTCAAAGATAAAAGAACACAGTTCCGAACTTTCTTTTATTGACAATCGAACTGCACTTCTATCACACGCTTACGCATTTATTTTTTAGGTTTGTTTTCGCATTTCGAAATAATTTCTATGTAGAAAGAATAAATTTAAATTTTATGCTGCCACCATTTTTAAATTCTTTTCCCACCTTGTTAAGCAGTTTGCAATTTTTCTATATGTTTGCATATTTAACTACTCGTTCAAAATTAATTTTTATTATAGTATGAACTTTAAATGAAAATATAATACATAGCTAATAAAATTCATTTTGAAATAAAATTGCGTAATATTATTGTAAATAGGTAATTATTTTAAAATATTTATATATTTCTAACATCAAAAGTAATTTTTTTTTTATAAGAACTTCATCAGGAATCGAATGGACGACTAGAACGAGGCGTAGCTTCCAATTTTTGTGGGAAAAAGCTGCGCGATGATTGGCTATATTCTATTATTTGTGGGGTAAATTAAGCCTCCTATAGGTTAAATTTAAGAAAATCGTCATTATGACGTCGAGTGGCATCAAAGAGTCATGTCGTCAATTGTATAAATAATAAGTAAAATAAATGATGTGAAATACTAATCATTCTTCGATGTAAATCGTAAACAAAGCAGGACGATTCGAATTTGAAAAGAGATGACTGCTCAGGCTACGCTAGCACTAGCGGTGATAAGACGCAAAAATCTATTCTCAATAGTTATGATTATTTTGATAAAATCCCAGCAGACATGGGGGTAGCGCTGATCCGACTCCGATAGTAAAATTAACGGTAATGCATACACATACATACTGACAGCTGAAATATAAACTATTAAATTTCTTAATCGCAACGTGTTTCAATAGATCTTGTTAATTTACTAGTTGAATAATGGTCCATATATAGAGCTGATAAATTTTATATACATACGTAGAGGTTCAAATATTTACGGAATCTCCTTATTTTTTTTAATATTGTTGGTAGAATGGAATATTATTCGGTTGAAGCTTGTGTTTTAGTAGGCAGAAATCCGGAAATGTTTCTGTGACTACAAAAACAGGCTAAAGGTCATTAAAGATATTAACTATTATGTTAAAAAATACAAGTTAAAAAAAAAAAAAATGACAAACTGAGAAGAAAATCGCATAATCAACAAGAAAATGTTGAGAAAAAGCTGATAAAATTTGGTTAGTAAAACATATAAGTAAAAGACGTTGGAGTGTGATGATGTGTAGGTAGGTGAAAGCAAGTTGTCTATTCGAGGAAACTAGGCCTGGGTAGGATGTCTTCTGTCTTCCATTGAAGGGGGGGGGGGGTTATAAAAAATGCAAATCCGTTAAAAATAAGAAAAAGACATTGGAAAATGATGAATATATGTATTTATGCAATTATAATTATATATCTAGTGGATTTGAGCTAAGCCCGCTTTGTTAATAGAAGAGATATATGTAAAAAAAAAAAAAAAAAAAAAAAAAAAAAAAAGAACTAACCCAAGCAGCACCGAAACGTTCTCTGAACGTTCAAATATTGTTCTGCAAACACGTTCTAAGAACGTTCCCTTTGAACGTGTTATAGACGTCTATTTGTCCATCTTGAAAAAGTAGTACGGTTCAGGGAACGTTCAATGAACGTGTATCTATCACCATCGGTGTTATAGAAGCGTTCAGAGAACGTTCTATGTATACGGTCTCAGAACGCTCTAAACGTTTTTAGAACGTTTTCAAAACGTTATACACATTTTCAGAACGTTCTAGAAA
The DNA here is from genome assembly GCA_963930645.1 of Salticus scenicus. Classification (NCBI taxonomy): domain Eukaryota; kingdom Metazoa; phylum Arthropoda; class Arachnida; order Araneae; family Salticidae; genus Salticus; species Salticus scenicus. The sequence continues at coordinate 79,749,362 of OZ005654.1, read as the reverse complement.
ACGTACTGTAAACGTTCTAAAATAGTGTAGAAACGTTCTGAAAACGTTCTATACACACGTTCTCACAACGTTATGTAAACAATTTTTGAACGTTCTTTGAACGTGCTAAAATGTATTTAATGTATAATAAAATGGAAGAACTCGCAACAATTGTTTCGGGTCGAAAGAAGACACGACCCTTCGTCAGACGAACATAATAGGCACGAGTGCTGCAAATACAAGAGCTACGTTGCAGATTTTTTGCAGCACTCGTGCCTACTATGTTCGGTTGATGAAGGGTTGTGTCTTTTCTCGACCCGGAACAATTGCTTCGAGTTCTTGAATTTTATAGTGTCTGTTTATTTTATTTACTTATTTTCTTCTTTTTTTTTTCCTTTCCTTTATTTATCTTTTCTTTTCTTTTTTATTTTTTGTGTAGTTTTTCTTTTATCTTTTTATTATTATTATTATTTTTCATAAATAATTGTCTTAGTAATATAAAATTTTGCATACATGCATTGAAATATTGTATAACAAAAGATCAAGTATTTTGAATATTCTAGATAAATATTTGAATTCAAAAACAAACAAATAAATAAATTCAAGTTCTGGAATATTTTGAAAATTTTTAAAATAATATGCCCCCTGCTAACTAATTATTATTCCCCCCCCCCCTAGATTTTGCATCATTATAATTTAACAATAGAATATAACCATATTTGGATATTAATTTAATAAGTTAACGGCCCTCTTCACTTACCGTCGCCGGTAGACCGAGCCAATGATATTCTATGGTGAAATTTTCTTTACAAGTAACTTATTAACTAATACATATTTTTAAATTCTATTTTCACATTCAGAAAATTCCCAGCTGTTAAATTGACGGACCTTTTTTGAAAAAGTATTTTTTTTAATTTTTAATATTTTATTTTGAAATTGCAAAATGAAAAAAAATCACATATTGTAAATTCGTATTTTGCAGCTTCGAAGTAAAATATAAAAAATAAAAAAATAATTTTTTAAAAAAGGTCCGTCAATTTAACAGCTGGGAATTTTCATAATGTGAAAACAGAATTTAAAAATATGTATTACTTAATAAGTTATTTGTAAAGAAAAATTTCCCATTGAATAACATTAGCTTCGGCTTCCAGCGGCGGTGAGTGAAGAGGGCTCTTAAGCAAAAAAATTTAAAAATATTTATGTCTAAATTTTGAAACTTACTGCAAACTTTTAGCATTCAAACACAAAAGTATTTTATTAAATTTTAAATTATCAATGAAATCTCAAATTAATGCCCAGATATGTTACATATTCTATTTTTAAACTATAATAATGCACAATCAATGGAAAACAAAAATAAAAATTAGTTAAAAGAAGTACACAAGTGTACAAAATTTAAACAATAAACTGTTTTCTCGTTTTCTTTTTTTTTTTTTTTCCACATAATTCTTAAACAAATAAACACAGAAGTATAAAATTTGGATAGTATGTTTTTTAAACTACCATAAATCGAATTTTATATAACTTTAGCATAAGTAATAATTGTTAAACTAAATATCAGTAAATTTTTCTCAAAAGTAAACATTGAAAAAATGAAAAATTTCAGCAATTTTAGAAAAGAAAACTTAATGAAAAATGGTCATGAAGATTCATTACAGATAGGTTAAAAATGTAGGCTCATCCATGCGTTAGATTAAAACCGTATATTTCTTCATGTAGTCACTTTTTTGTTTCTTCTTCTTTCTTCATTTTTTCGCGTGTGAATAATTTTTTTAAAATTTTACATAGAAATATGAAAATCGGATAAGGCGTTCATTATTAAATTATTTATCGACATTTTTATTATTCTGGTGATGATCACAGTTTATAAAAATTAGTAATTATTATTATTATTTTTTTTTTTTTCAAAAATTCCGTTATTAAAGTAAAAGAAAAGTGAACACAGAAAGTAAAACTAGGACTTTGTTTAACATGTGAGGGCATGTGCGTCTTCACTTGTCTATAATGCATCATTAACACAATTTTTCATTAAGTTTTCTTCGCTAAAATTGTTGAAATTTTTAATTTTTTCCAAAGCTTACTTTTGAGAAAATTAATAATTATTAGTTTTAAATTATCACTTATTCTAAAATTATGTAAAATTCGATTAATGATATGATAACGAACATGACATCCAAATTTTATGTCCATGTGTTTATTTGTTTAAAAGCTATGCATAAAAGAAGAAAATGAAAAAGCAGGTTTGTTCCTTTAATTTTGAACAGCGGTGTATTTTAAATACGTTTAAAAAAAAATATATATATATATATATTATTATTATTTTGTTTTTTTTTTTATTTAAATAGATTACGTGAAATTTACTTAATATTTTCATATTTCAAATCATGCGTATGCGAAATTTATTTAAATTATTGATTTTGAGTTTATAAATTTTACGTACACATGCAGTGAAATATGACAGTATAAAATATGGTGAAACATTTTGAAAAATAAATAAATAAATAATTAAAATTTTATTCTGTAAACAAATAAATAAATAAAAATTAAATAAATAAACTTCAAAATTTAAAATATTTAGCAATATTAAGATTCACCTTAGTAGCTATTCTTTTTTAATACTTCTCCGTGCTTTTACATTTCTACAGTGTAATGTAAAACGATCAAACATGATCAAATCTATCTATATATTTCTTTAACGTGGATCAGTTGCAATTAATTTTTGCCGCAACGATATAGTAGTGTAATTATTGAAATATGCGAGGATAAAAAATAATATTTAAAAATGAACAATATTTAAGCATGCGGACTCAACTCAATGAACTAATAAGAAAAAATTACGAAATTTGTCTGCTTACATTATTTTATGGAAAACTGTATTTTTAAAAATTGCTTCTTCAATCTTTATAAGCGTCATTTTAAACATAGAAATACTTTAAAGATTTTACAGAATATGAATAATTGTCATAAATTGACTAAAAATCATAAACATAAAAATATAATCAAAATAAGAATTATTATTATTATTATTTTTTAAACAAAATACACCAAAATAAATAAAAAGTCATCACCAACATCGCGACAAAAATTTAAAAGGCATCATGGAAATTCTATACTATAACTGTACTGCCTGCGGAAGTATGAAACTGGGACTTCAACCATGAATTTTATTTTGAAACTTTTCTTTGAATGATCTTGGTCTCACAATTGCACAATATTAATTTGGTACTAATAATAATTTGGCTTCTGGTAAATTAATATTTTAATTAGATGGGGAATTCGGTATAATATTTATGAGTTTCAAATTTTAAAAGTAAATAAGAAAAGAAAAGTTCGAAAAATTCGCATGGGTTTGTTTAAACTACAACGTTGAACTGTAATAATAAAATATCGAACGAAATAAATTTAGGAGTTAGCGTGAAAGATGTAAAAAATTAAAAAATTTCAAATTTTATTTTAAAATATTATATGTTTTTTTGATAAATTTTAATAAATTTTGTAAGATTTCAATGCATAAGTATGAAAATTTTATAAAAAGGAAAAGTAAGTGAACGAACTTATCTGTCTGTATCTTGAAGCTGTTTGCTGTTGTAGTGTATCCGAACGAAAGTTAAATTCAAATCTGAATGTAAATACAAAATATGTGATGAGTAAGCAAGCAGTAGGACTTTGGATCCAACGAGCCACGCCAAGAAATACCAACTTCCTGTGCAAAAACAGAGCAGATGGCTTT